>CP125974.1:457083659-459583659 GCA_030063025.1 Avena longiglumis
CTCGTCCTGCTTCTCACCAGAACCAAAGTACGAAGGGATAGCCTTTATCTCTTCAGCTTTCCCTATATCCAACGTGTCCATAGACGGTATGTCTTCCTCCTCTTTTGTATTCGATGCTAAACATTAACAACGGAAAAAAATGATTTAGCCCATACAATTCTTTAGTGTGCATAAAGTGGCATAGACATTGAGAGATCAACCTTCCACCCCGTGTGTTGCGAGCCAGCCTTCACCACCCTCATCGTCATCGAGAACTACCTCAGCACGTGCTGCATCGTACTCTTCCTCAACCGACACAACCCGTCTTAGGCAAGGCACTGCCAGCAGAACCAAGTTTAGCAGTCGACTTGTGAGAAGAATAATGTGTGATCGACCAAGCTTTTCTAAAGAGAAGCCACAAGGCTTCTACCAACAATGTCTCTATTCTCCACTTTCATCACTTCATCAGTCAATTATGTTCAAATTATGTTCAATTAGTCAAGAGTATGTTTAAACCAGTATATGCCTGTTACGGTTGTAGCCTAACTAAGGGGACGACAACCAATTCTATCCTCTCCAATACAGCATCCACTAAACTGAAATAGACAGGGAAACATGAATCATATATCGGCACAATTCAATTCGGCAGCAGCATACCGTTCCTGGTGACGAGAAACTGCTTATCGGCGGGGAAATAGGGTTTCCTCTTGCTTGGATCGCCCGCTTCCCTGCACAACACAAGCACCCACCAAACGATCAGATCAATCAGAAACCACCCCTACCCAGAAATCCCCCAAAAGATCCCTGAACCACGGAGGCGAGGGGACGCACCAGGACCACGTCGGGCACTTGGATACGAGGTTATCGCCGGCGAGGATGAACTCGGGGACGGAGAGGACGCCCTTCTCGAGGAACGCCGAGACAGTGCGGGGGCCCGTGACCCGCTCCACCGTCCCCTTGTAGAGCTCGTACACCTTCTGCTTGACCTGCATCGTCGCTTCTCCTCTCCTCGTTGCTTCCTCTCGGAGATTGGAGACGAAGAGGCCAAGAGGGCGGAAGCGTGGGAGAGAAGAGGAGGAGTTTGCCCAGAGAAGAAGGCACCGGCGAGAAGAGCAGGGCAGAGGCGTCTGCTGTTTTCTAGTACTACGCTACCTGAGTTGGAACACGCACGGAGTTGGAGTTGGAGTTGGAGTTGAAGTAAGCCTCCTGGGGACGGCTGGGCCAGGCTGCCCAGTCAACTAATTTAGCGGGTACTGCACGGCCCATGGAGGTACGTATATAAGGTGTCCAACGGGTCAGCCCGGGCACTGCACGGCCCATGGAGGTACGTATATAAGCGGGCCATGTTGTGCCATAACCCATAAAGGTAGGGATGAATATGGAATGAAAACCTTCTAACTTTTCCGTGGGAATCTGGAATCGAATAGAAATATGGAATAAAAACGGTTTTTCTTTTTGGCGGAAGCGGAAACATAAACGGAACAGTTTTTCTGAACAAACTTACACGAAAATGAAAATTTTGTTTTGGCTAATATAGAATTTTTATTTTAGGCCGTTCTGCATGGACAATCCAGAGACTCGGTATATGACCTTGTCAAATTAAACTGACTGTGCAACCCATTCTCTACTTCCATTACACCGAGTAAGCATGTAAGTTATCTCTTTGCTTGAGTGTTTATGCAAGGTTTTTTTTTTTGGTTCATAACGTATTTGGTCCATATTTTTCGGGTTTTCTATATTCGCTTTTGCTTCCAAAAAAATATGAATACAAATATAGCACGAGTCAATTCCGCCAATTTTTATTTCGTTTTCGCATCCCTATATGAAGGTACCTATATAAACGGGTTGGTTTGGATGATAGCCCTAGCATGACCAAGTTATTAAGTGGGCCAGCTTGTTTGGCCTTTTGGGCTTTCATCAAAAAACAAGAAAAATATAGCAAATAAAAACAAAACATATGGTGCCAACACCAGATCGTGGCCCGGATATGAAAGCCGTGTGGCAGGCCAAGTCTGTTATGGACCACACACGGATGCTAACAGGCTTCCTCAAATATACAGTGTTAGCCATGATAGCACTGATTTGCTAACTATAAATGGTGCTTTTAAATATCTGAAAGACCGGATTTAGAAACACGTCCAAGGCTGGTTGGGGATCCTTCTGTCATCAGGAGGGAAGGACATTCTGATAAAATCAGTGGAACAGGCTATACCCACCTATTCGATGTCTTGCTTCAAGCTTTCTAGGGGACTTTGTCATCAGATCAATAGCATGCTACGGGATTTCTAGTGGGGCAGTAAGGATGGAAAGAGGAAGACATGTTGGGTGTCATGGGAAGAGATGTGTACACCCAAGTATACGGGGGGATTGGGCTTCCGATTGAGGTTTTTAATCTAGCTCTGCTGGCTCGACGGGCTTGGAGAATTCTACAACACTCTGACACTCTTAGCTCGAGGATTTTGAAGGCGGTGTACTTTCCTAACACTGAATTTTTGGATGCTGAAGTGGGAAACAACTCTTCCCAGGTTTGGCGCTCCATTGTTGAAGGGAAGGAAATCCTAAAACATGGTCTGATCCGACGTATTGGGACGGGCGAACTCACACATGCCTGGAATGATAACTGGATCCTCAGGGATGTTTCTATGCGACCTTACGCATGCATGAAGCGGGATCCACCTGTGAAGGTGTCGGAGTTTATTGATGCAGCATCTGCGGCATGGAACCTGAATAAGTTAAAGGAATGTTTCTTGCCAATGGATGTAGAGTTAATCCAGGCAATACCTCTGGTTACACGGCGAACGGGGGATTTCTGGGCATGGCAATTTGAACGCAATGGCTTGTTCTCAGTACGGTCTGCTTATCGCATGATTATTGGTACCAAGAAAGGGAGGGAAGCTTGGCTGGATGGACTGGCTACTTGTTCAAAGAATCAACGTGCGAAAAGTGAATGGACATCTCTTTGGAAGGTCAAGGTACCGTCAAAGATCAAGGTTTTTCTTTGGCGACTTGCTAAACAGTCAATACCGACAGGAGATGTGAGATTCCGTCAAAGGATGATCTTTGCTCTCTATGTGGACGATCTGATTCTTGGCGCCACTCACTCCTGGAGTGCCCTATGAGTCGTACGGTTTGGGCTCTCGCACCGGAATCGATCACAGAGCATATGACATACACAGTTGAACCGGAGGCGGAGCAATGGTTATTTGCGATCATCCGAACACTAAAGCATGATGAGCTCACATGGTGTTTAATTACATTATGGGCTATCTGGTTTGCGCGTCGGAAAGCAATACACGAGGAGGAGTTCCAGAACCCCATGTCGACTCATCTATTTGTGGAATCAATGGTGCAGGATCTTGCTAATTGTAGGGTCTCGTAGCATGGAAAACAAAAAATTTCTACCGCATACAAACAAACAAGCCAAGATCTATCTACTAGATTGTAGCAACGAGTCGATAGAATAACTCACCCTCGAAGATTCCAAAGTGTTTAACGAGAGCGGATTCTCGTGGGTGATGTAGTCGCATTTTCCCGATCTCAAGATCGCGTAGACGATCCTTCCGGGCCAAGCTTGGCAGCCCCGCAATCGGTCACATCGCTCGGTACGACGAAGACCTTCCTCTCCTTGTTCCGTAAGGCGGAGGTTGTGTAACACCTCGAATCGCCCTATGCAAGTTTTAGCGAAATTCGCCAAACCCGCATAGAAACGATTCAAGGTGCCCACCAGCACTTTCGCGGGTGGAAAAACAAAGTAATAACATTACACAACAGTCCTCGATGGGACCCACGTAACAGATATATACAACAAATGACTCAAAGAGTCAAGAATACAAATATACGGTACAAAGATCCAAATCACCGAAAGAGGGAGCGTCCGACTACGGACAAGATGCAAATGGGGCTAAGAGCCCAAGAATAACTAATGGCGCCCATAACTCTGCCTGTGCCAAGCCTAAGGGTAACCGCTAACGGCCGATCTCAAACCGCTTAAACAAAAGGGTGCCGACAAAGGGCAAAGGAAAAAGAAGGAGCGTCGATCTTGAGGCCAAGACACTGCGAGGCTAGAATTGGCGGTCCTCGCCACATAGGTATGGTGGATCGAGCGTGCAAGCAGCACTAAACAACCTATAGAGACTCGATACAACCTGGCGGCTATCGGAGAGGGTGAGAAAGACCTATCCGGATCCAACTGAAGCTATCACCAAACAAACCCATCCCGGCGTTTCCGAGACCACACGAGGAAGTCAACCGAGGAACTCACAGTTGGCGCTTTAATTATTCAATTATAGTTGCGCACTTTACTAGTCGTGTTTAGATAATCGTCGATAAAATAAACAATGGGCACTTTTAGTTAACCATTCCGTGATAGTTGCAACAATTACTAATCGATATGATAGCATGAGATAAACCCGAAAAAACCAAGCTTGTTGGTACTTTTATTCACCAATTGCTAGAAGTTGCAATACTTACTAGTCGATACAATTGTCGCAAGACAACCAAACAAGCAATTGTGGGCGATTATTAGCCATTCCGTTATAGTGAAGCTGATTACTAGTCATTATAAGTCAAATTTATAACAAGAACTTTAGTTATGCTTGTCTATGATCGAGATCACTCCAAGTCGTCCATATCCGCGGACGGCTTTCAGAAAGTTTTACCGGCAGGTGCACCAATAGCAACACACACTCGATCAACCTCGGAAAACCAAATCAAAACCCAACGAGGCTTTCACGATGAACAATCACAGGATTCAGAAATATTTGGGGCCACCCTTAAGTAGAATCCATAACGGAGTAGGCAAGCTCGAGACGGCCTCAAGGTGCCGGGTATACTACCGTGAACGATCGGGAACCGAAAGTGTGGCTGGGCTTGTCGACACCGCTGAATCGTGTCCCGATCCTAAGCGATGCAGTGTGCTCCTCGCAATCGTAAATAAAGCAGTAATCATGGCATAAGTACAGGATCGTAAATAAAACCTCAAACTAGTTTGTGGCCCCAAGAAATAAGAATGAATCAAGCTCTGGCTCAGGGGGGTCCCATATACCTCCCGGATGTGGATAGCGCGATAAATCAAGGAACAGGTATCAAGTACTCGGGGTCTCACGGGACACAAGTGGGCGTTTGGAAACCAAATATTAACTATCACCCACCGATGCCTCTGCTTATTCAATTTTAGTTGTTAAACACAAATTAAAGTGAACAATAAGTAAAACTAGAATCATCTCCAACATCAACATGCGGCAATACATCAGCAATTGTGGCATTTGACGACACGCAACAGCACTTGAGCAAGCGACTACGACGCGCAAGTCCCACTATCTACCAAACAACAGGTAATAGGGTGTGTCCAAGGCAATATAGGGCTGCAAGGGAATATCACAGTGCGGAAACTAAAGCATCGCAACACGTATAGCAATAGATCAACAGGAGGGAAGTAAATACTATAAAGGTAAGATAGGTAGAAAGGAGATGCTCTTTGAAAACATTGTCGAAGGTTCAACCAAGATCGGTAAGCTCACATCAACTCAACGGCCTTATCCGCCAAGAAGCAAAACACTAGAAGAAACACGGATGCAATATTTAATACTACGGCAAAGATCGGCATGATGCATGGTATGATGCATGGCATGGCAAAGGTGCAATGCAATTAGGTCATATTAAGCGGAACCGGGTCCGACAATTAATTAAATGGTTCGTTATTTAGATCGCATATTAAATGTTGTTTTAACAAGGCAAGATAAGATACGGTTCGCTACACAAGTTTAAATGAGGCCGATATGAGACTAGATTTGCCGCATATGGGCCCCATATTTAATTATTAGGTGAATCGGCATAAGGCCCCCAAACCACATAAGATGCATGCGAGATGACAATTAAATATGCAACAAGTTGATATCATGTTATAAAATAGGGTTCGAGGAAAGGGGTCACACATCAGAGGGGCTCGACGAACTTGGGTTCCTGGGTTCGGGGTCGGGGTCGGTCTCGGGTCCGTGGTTCACGGATCTGGGTTCGGGTTCGGTGAGCGTTCGGATTCGGTAGTGGATCTTGTCGCATCCGGGGGTCTTCGGGTCACGTTGTCGGTCATGGCGTTCGGGACGAAGCACTTGTCGCATCGGGGGTTCTCGGCGTCCAGGGAGCAGAACTTGGGTCGGTGTCGGGGCGCATCGGATTCTTCCGGGCGGGGCGTTCTTATCGCATGCAGATCTTGTCGGGTTCGGTCTTTGTCTCCGGGAACGGGTCCTCAGGGTCTCGACAACTTCGGTTCTCTGTGGGCGATCTTGGCACTCGATGTCCGTGAAGTAGGACTTGTCGCACCTACCGTCTTCGGGTTCGCTCCAAACGGATCCATGTCGGAGTACTTGTCGTCCCATGAAGGGGATCTTGGAGCGGCGCCGGGTTCGGGTTCGGCGATGGTCGGGCCGGCTCGTGAGGTGACGTGGCAGACGGCGAGCTCCGGGTCTCGGCGGTGGTTGCCGGGCGGTCCTCGACGCCTCATGGTCCGCTTCGGGACAGAGGAGGTCACGAGGCGAGGCCCACGCGGGCCGGGTCCGCAGGATGCCGAGAAGCCTTGGCCTTGGCGACGCCGGGCCGGGCGGACACTAGCGCGGGCGGCTGGCGGTTGGGCGGGCGAGGCGGGCTCGAGGCGGCCATGGGACGGACGGCAGCGGAGAGGCGGCGGGAGGTGCTCTGAGGCGAGGGCGCTGAGGCGGGAGGCGGCGTCGGGCTCGGCGGAGGTCTCGCTGGGCGCTGAGGAGGAGGGGTGATCCGGCGCGGGGCTGGTCCAGTGGAGGAGCTGGGCGGCGGGGCTTGGAGGCTCGCAGAGGCGCGGAGGAGCGACGGGTGGAGGCGGCGGCGGGCGGAGCAAGGGTGGGGCGGGCGGAGTCAAGGGCGGGCTCGGCCGCGAAAGGCGGGGCGAGCGGGCTGGAGGATGCGGGGAGGCGGTGGAGAGGTGGTGGCCTGGCGGCTCAAGGGGGTCAGCCAGAGGAGGAGGCGGGAGGGGCGCCGGGGCAAGAGAACCAGAAGGAGGAGGAGGGCGGCGCGTGGGGCGCGTGCTCGGGATGGGGCCCAGGCGTGGGGAAGTGGACCGTCCAGGAAGGTTGATCTGGGAAGGTGGGGTGGGTCGGTTTGGATGGAGGGAGTGGCGGTGGGCGGGACCAGGCGGCTGCCCGGTGGCAGGCGGTGTCAAGGGTGGGTTGGAGGCAGTTGAGAGAGGAGAGAGAGAGGGTGAGGAGGTGGCCAGTGATGTGGCGGGTTGGGGTTGGTGGGGATTTGGGGAGGGGTGAGGTGGCGCATGGGGAGTGGCCAGGGTGATGTGGAGGGGGTGGGCTGGGTAGACTAGTTGGTAGGAGTAGGATTAGATGGGGCTGATTGGGTGGGCCGTTTTATATTTTCTGGGGGTGGTCGTTCGGGTCGGAACGGCCCGTTCGACTGCCCCCGCTAAAATAATTTAATATTTTCATTTATTTTCAACGGACCGTTTGCACAACATATTTAATTAAAACAAAATATTCCGGAGTCCGGACTTTGTAGTTGAATTGAGATGGGGAGTTTTAGAAAACAAAACGGGCTTTGCGAAAATAGTTTTGGCAAACAATGCATGATGATGACGATGCAATGCACAAATTCAACGCGATTTTCT
Source organism: Avena longiglumis (assembly GCA_030063025.1). NCBI lineage: Eukaryota > Viridiplantae > Streptophyta > Magnoliopsida > Poales > Poaceae > Avena > Avena longiglumis. Next base: position 457,091,281 of record CP125974.1, read on the forward strand.
AGTAGTGGTTTTGCGGGATGCCACAATTCGACACCACTAACAAGGGATCTCGCCCTCGAGATCCGCCTCATGGTACCGGAAGGAAGGTCGGCGATCTGCGTCTTCTGGCTTCGTGTAGATCTTCGCGACACCACTAACAAGAGGTCGTTGTCCCTGTTCGTCAAGAGAGCACTCCGGATAAACAACGGGCGAAGTTAAAGGTAAGGTCACCTCTAACTTCCATGGAAGGAGTAAAATTGCATCGATCCACCATTCAATGTACATAAGCGAATGATAAGAGTAGTGGTATGGTCGCGACTCCATCCCGCACTCAAAGCATTACTCTGTACACGAATAGACAGATTATGCAACCAACCCTCGGATTCAGACTGAAGATCTCGACAAGCGAGGTTCGGAAACAAAGGAGTGATGCGCATCTGCATCGGATCGCGTAGAGGATGTCGTCGGAAATCACCGAAGGCACAAACACGGAATACAGGATGGTAACACCGTGAACGGATTCATCCCGGGCTTGAACACGGATGGCAGAACACCGTTACCAAAGGAGGAAGCGAAACCCTAAAGGTACGACGGAAACCCAACCACGAGAATTCCTAGACTCGAAGAAAGAGACGAGAGCGGATTCAAAACACGTAGGGATAAGAGGGGAACAGCAGAGGGTGAGGAGTAAAATCAGACCTAATCAGAACTATCCAACCGATTTTCAAAATAGTTTTGACACTCTACTTGCGTTAGCTAGGTTATCCTACAGTGGACTTGTGGGTATCGCAATCGCCGAGCTCGATACCACTCAGAACACCCTCGAGAATCGGCCCTATGCAAGTTTTAGCGAATTCGCCAAACCCGCATAGAAACGATTCAAGGTGCCACCAGCACTTTCGTGCGGGTGGAAAAACAAAGTAATAACATTACACAACAGTCCTCGATGGGACCCACGTAGCAGATATATACAACAATGACTCAAAGAGTCAAGAATACAAATATCTGGTACAAAGATCCAAATCACCGAAAGAGAGCGTCCACTACGGACAAGATGCAAATGGGGCTAAGAGCCACGAAGAATAACTAATGGCGCCCATAACCCGAGGCCAAGCCGGAAGGGTAACCTCGCTAACGGCGCCGATCTCAAACCTGCTTAAACAAAGGGGTGCCGACAAAGGGCAAAGGAAAAGAAGGAGCGTCGATCAGGCCAAGACACGCGAGGCTAGAATTCGCGGTCCTCGCCACATAGGTATGGTGGTGGCGAGCGGACGAGCACTAAACAACCTATAGAGACTCGATACAACTGGCGGCTATCGGAGAGGGGTGAGAAAGACCTATCCGGATCCAACCTGAAGCTATCACCAAACAAACCCATCCTGGCGTTTCCCCCCCGAGACCACACGAGGAAGTCAACCGAGGAACTCACACAGTTGGCAGTTTTAATTATTCAGTTATAGTTGCGGCACTTTACTAGTCAGGTTTAGATAATCGTCCTGATAAAATAAACAGTGGGCACTTTTAGTTAACCATTCCGTGATAGTTGCAACAATTACTAATCGAATGAGATAGCATGAGATAAACCCGAAAAAAACCAGCAGTTGTTGGTACTTTTATTCAGCCAATTCGTTGTAGTTGCAATACTTACTAGTCAGATACAATTGTCGCAAGCGACAACCAAACAAGCAATTGTGGGCAGTATTATTAGCCATTCTGTTATAGTGAAGCTGATTACTAGTCATTATAAGTCAAATTTATAACAGTAAACTTTAGTTATGCTTGTCTATGATCGAGATACTGTGCTCCAAGTCGTCCATATCCGCGGACACGGCTTTCAGAAAGTTTTAACCCGGCAGGGGTGCACCAATAGCAACACACACTCGATCAACCTCGGAAAAACCAAATCAAAACCCAACGAGGCTTTCACGACTGAACAATCACAGGATTCAGAAATATTTCAGGGGGCCACCCCTTAAGTAGAATCCATAGCGGGTAGGCAAGCTCGAGACGGCCTCAAGGTCGGGTATACTACCGTGAACGATCGGGAACCCGAAAGTGTGGCTGGGCTTGTCGACACCGGAATCGTGTCCCGATCCTAACAAGATGCAGTGCTCTCGCACAATCGTAAATAAAGCGATAATCATGGCATAAGTACAGATCGTAAATAAAACCTCAAACTAGTTTGTGGCCCCAAGAAATAAGTCCGAATCAAGCTCGCTCGTGGGGTCCCATATACCTCCCGGATGTGGATAGCGCGATAAATCAAGGAACATGTATCAAGTACTCGGGGTCTCACGGGACACAAGTGGGCGTTCGGAAACCAAATATTATCTATCACCCACCGATGCCTCTGCTTATTCAATTTTAGTTGTTAAACAGAAATTAAAGTGAACAATAAGTAAAACTAGAATCATCTCCAACATCAACATGCGGCAATACATCAGCAACTGTGGCATATGACGACACGCAACAGCACTTGAGCAAGCGACTACGACGCGCAAGTCCAACTATCTACCAAACAACAGGTAATAGGGTGTGTCCAAGGCAATATAGGGCTGCAGGGAATATCACAGTACGAAACTAAAGCATCGCATACAGATAGCAATAGATCAACAGGAGGAAGTAAATACTATAAAGGTAAGATAGGTAGAAAGGGAGATGCTCTTTGAAAACATTGTCGAAGGTTCAACCGAAGATCGGGGCGAAGCTCACATCAACTCAACGGCCTTATCCGCGAAGAAGCAAAACACTAGAAGAAACACCGGATGCAATATTTAATACTACGGCAAAAGATCGGCATGATGCATGGTATGATGCATGGCATGGCAAAGGTGCAATGCAATTAGGTCATATTAAGCGGAACCGGGGTCCCGACAATTAATTAAATGGTTCAGTTATTTAGATCCCCGCATATTAAATGTTGTTTTAACAAGGCAAGATAAGATACGGGTTCGCTACACAAGTTTAAATGAGGCCGATATGAGACTAGATTTGCCCGCATATGGGCCCCATATTTAAGTATTAGGTGAATCGGCATAATGCCCCCAAACCACATAAGATGCATGCGAGATGACAATTAAATATGCAACAAGTTGATATCATGTTATAAAATAGGGTTCGAGGAAAGGGGTCACACATCAGAGGGGCTCGACGAACTTGGGTTCCGGGGTTCGGGGTCGGGGTCGGTCTCGGGGTCCAGGGTTCGACGGATCTGGGGTTGAGGTTCGCGGGCGTTCTCTTCGGGTAGTGGATCTTGTCGCATCCGGGGGTCTTCGGGTCACGTTGTCGGTCATGGCGTTCGGGACGAAGCACTTGTCGCATCGGGGGTTCTCGGCGTCGAGGAGCGTAACTTGGGTCGGTGTCGGGGCGCATCGGATTCTTCCGGGCGGGGCGTTCTTATCGCATGCAGATCTTGTCGGGTTCGGTCTTTGTCTCCGGGAACGGGTCCTCAGGGTCTCGACAACTTCGGTTCTCTGTGGGCGATCTCGGCACTCGATGTCCGTGAAGTAGGACTTGTCGCACCTACCGTCTTCGGGTTCGCTCCAAACGGATCCAGGTCGGAGTACTTGTCGTCCCATGAAGGGGATCTTGAGCGGCCGGGTTCGGGCGATGGAGGTCGGGGCGGCTCGTGAGGTGACGTGGCGGGGCAGGCGAGCTCGGGTCCTCGGCAGTGGTTGCGGGCGTCCCTCGGCAGCTCGCTGGTCGCTCGGGGGACAGAGGAGGTCGGCGAGGCGAGGCCCACGCGGCAAGGGTCCGCAGGATCGAGAGCCTTGGCGCGGCGACGGGGCCGGGCGGACACTAGCGCTGGAGGCTTGGCGGTTGGGCGGGCCGAGGCCGGGCTGGGCGGGCAGGGACGGGCAGAGCGGGCGGCGAGAGGTGCTCTGGAGGCGGAGGCGCCGAGGGAGCGGAGCGGCGATCGGGCTCGGGCGGAGGTCCTCGGACGCGGGCGCGGGAGGAGGTGGTCCGCGGGGCTGGTCCGTGGAGGAGCTGGCTGGGCTTGAGGCTCAGAGGCGGAGGAGCGACAGGTGGAGGCGGGCAAGTGAGCAAGGTTGAGGCGGCGGAGCTGGCGGGCGGCTCGGCCGCGGGCGAGGGGGGCGAGCGGGGCTGGAGGATGCGAGGAGGCGGTGGAGAGGTGGTGGCGGCTCGGGGTCGCCGGCGAGGAGGAGGCGGCTGAGCGCTGGGCGGAAGAACCAGGAGGAGGAGGGAGGAGGGCGCTGGTCGCGTGGGCGCGTGCAGGGTGGGGCCAGGCGTGGGGGAAGTGGACCGGTCCAGGGAAGGTTGATCTGGGGAAGGTGGGGGGCTGGGTCGGTTTGGATGGAGGGAGTGGCCGGCTGGCCAGGCGGGACTGGCAAGGCGGTGTCTTGAGGTGGGTTGGAGGCAGGTTGAGAGGAGAGAGAGAGGGTGAGAGAGGAGGTGGCCAGGCTGATGTGGCGGGTTGGGGTTGGTGGGGATTTGGGGAGGGGTGAGGTGGCGCATGGGGAGTGGCCAGGGTGATGTGGAGGGGGTGGGCTGGGTAGACTAGTTGGTAGGAGTAGGATTAGATGGGGCTGATTGGGTGGGCCGTTTTATATTTTCTGGGGGTGGTCGTTCGGGTCGGAACGGCCCGTTCGACTGCCCCCGCTAAAATAATTTAATATTTTCATTTATTTTCAACGGACCGTTTGCACAACATATTTAATTAAAACAAAATATTCCGGAGTCCGGACTTTGTAGTTGAATTGAGATGGGGCGTTTTAGAAAACAAAACGGGCTTTGCGAAAATAGTTTTGGCAAACAATGCATGATGATGACGATGCAATGCACAAATTCAACGCGATTTTCTAGTATTGGTTTTGCGGGATGCCACAGGTTGTAGCACTATCCTCGCGATTCCGGCAGCACAACGGCGTGGTACCGGAAGTAGAGGGGAGATCTCGCAGGGCTTCGCCTTAAGCCAGAGCGAGTATGGTGGAGTATGAGAGAGTCCCCCGACGATCTAGGGTTTAGACACGCCGAGGAGGAAGCTTGGCCGGCGGCTAGGGTTGATAGGCGGCGGTGGTTTGACCTAGGTCGGCGGCGGCGGCAGTGGAGGTGGCGGCGCCGGCGGCTAGGGTTTGGAGGAGAGGATCTTGTGTGTCTCTAGGAGGGAGCCCTGCCCCTCCTTATATAGGTGGAGGGGCCGGCCAAGGGGAGGGAGAGGAGTCCCTCCCAACTCGGCTTGGGTGGTGCCGGCTTGGAGGAGGGAACTCCTCCCAACTCCGCTTCCTCCTCCTCTTTCCAAAACTCGCGCTTGACTTTCAAACTAGCCGTTTGACTTTTCAAACTAGGATTTGAATAAACCCTCTATTTTGATGAGCGATGACACCGAGTACATGATGCAATCATACCAACTTGATATAACACATTCATGTACCCTTCCTCCCCGGAGTCTTGACATTCCGGAACCTTCTAGAACATTCCCGATGAAAACACCGGAACCATTCTCCAACTCCGAAACGAGACTTTCCTTATATGAATCTTATTCTCCGGACCATTCTGGATCTCCTCGTGATATCCCGAATCCCATTCGAGACTCCGAACAACATTCGGTCTCTTTCTCATCATTCCATAACTACTCAAACAACGTCGAATCCTTAAGTGTGTCTCCCTACGGTTCGTGAATTATGCGGACATGATCGAGACACTTCTCCGATCAATAACCAATAGAGGAATCTGGAAATTCATATGGCTCCCACATATTTCTACGATTACTCTGCGATGGAATGAACCACTTACATACGATACCAATTTCCCTTTGTCTCACGATAGTTTACTTATACGAGGTTATGATCGTCGGTATCTCTACATACCTAGTTCAACCTCATTACTGGTAAGTACTCTTTTCTCGTTCCCGTGATATGTGATCCCTTGTGAGCCAGTCACATGCTTGCAAGCTAATTGGATGAAATTTCACCGAGAGGGCCCAGAGTATATCTATCCGTCATATGGATGGACAAATCCCACTCTTGATCCATGTGTTTCAACCAATACTTTCCGAACACTCAATGCCACCTTTATAGCCACCCAGTTACGGTGTGGTGTTTGATGTCATCAAAGCATCCATCCGGTAAAGGTGATATGCATGATCTCATGGTCTAAGGAATTAGGTTACTATGTATCAGAAAGCATATAGCAATTGAACTATTAAAATGACTTGATCTTTATGCTATGCTTATCTATAGGAGTATGTCCACCATATCATTCTCCTAACGATATGATCTTGTTGTTGATAACATCTCAATGTTCATGATAGGGAAACCACAATCATTTATCAACCAACAAGCTAGTGATGTATAGAGGCTTAAACTAGGGACTTCAATTTAAGTTTACAAATCACACAAGTATTAATGTTTCCTTGTTAATACTATTATAGCATGAATGTAAACATTTATCATAAACACAAAGATATAATAATAACTACATTTATTATTGCCTCTAGGGCATATCTCCAACAGTCTCCCACTTGCACTAGATTCATCTAATCTAGATTACATGGTAATATACCGAACACCCATGGCAGTTTGGTGCTGGTCATGTTTTGCCCTCGGGAGAGGTTTAGTCAATGGATCCGCCACATTCAGATCTGTGTGTACTTTGCAAATCTTTATATCCCCATCTTGGATATGTTCTCGAATAGCGTGAAAACGTAGCTTGATGTGCTTCAGCTTCTTGTGTGACCTTGGTTCTTGCGCATTGGCTATGGCGCCCATGTTATCACAGTAGATAGACATTGGGTCCAGCGCACTAGGAACCACACCCTCTATAATGAACTCTTTCATCCATATCGCTTCTTGTGAAGCCTCCGGCGACCATGTATTCGATTCGGTTGAAGATCTCGCCACAACGCTTTGCTTTGCACTCCTCCAACTTCTTTGCACCATTCAAAATAAATACGTATCCAGTTGTGATTTAGAATCATCCGGATCGGTGTTCCAACTAGCATCGTTGTAACCATTAACAATGAGTCGTTCATTACCTCCATAAGAAAGAACCATATCCTTAGTTCTTCTCAAGTACTTAAGGATGTTTTTGATCATTGTCCAATGATCCACTCTTGGATCACTTTGATATCTGCTAGTTAAACTAACGGATATGCAATGTCGGGTCTAGTACATAGCATGTCATACATTAGAGATCCTATGGCTGAGGCATAGGGAGTCTTACTCATCCTTTCTCTATCTTCTGCCGATGTCGGACTTTGAGTTTTACTCAAGGTCGTATTGGGCAACATGGGCAAGAACCCTTTCTTGCTATCTTCCATTTCAAACCTCTTTAGAACTTTGTCCAAATATGTACTTTGTGACAATGATATTTGGCGTTTCGATCTATCTCTATAAATCTTTATCCCTAATATGTAAGTCGCTTGCCAAGATCCTTCATTGAAAAACTATTATTCAAATATTCCTTGACACTATTAAGAAGGTCTACATCATTCCCAATCAACAATATGTCATCTACATATAGTATTAAGAATGCTACAGAGCTCCCACTCACTTTCTTGTAAATACAAGCTTCTCCATAAGTTTGTATAAAACCAAAACTTTTGATCACCTTATCAAAACGTTGATTCCAACTTCGGGATGCTTACTTCAATCCATAGATGGACCGTTGAAGTTTGCATACCTTGTTAGCATCTTTAGGATCGACCCTTTGGTTTGCATCATATACAACTCTTCATCAATGTCTCCATTGAGGAATGTTGTTTTGACATCCATCTGTCATATCTCATAATCATAATATGCAGCGATTGCTAACATAATCCTCACAGACTTTAGCTTCGCTACTGGTGAGAAAGTCTCATCGTAGTCAACTCCTTGAATTTGTCGAAACCCTTTTGCGACAAGTCGAGCTTTATAGACAGTAACATTACCATCGACATCTTTTCTTCTTGAAAATCCATTTGTTCTCGATGACCTTCCCGCCATCCGTAAGTCCACCAAAGTCCATACTTGGTTTTCGTACATGGATCCAATCTCGGATTTCATGGCTTCTTGCCATTTATTGGAATCTGGGCTCATCATTGCTTCCTCATATGTCTCGGGGTCATCGGTGTTATCCACCAACATGACACTCATAACGGATCATACCAATGGAGTGGTACGAGTTCTCGTTGACTGCGAGGCTCTGTAGCAACTTCAACCGAAGTTTCATGATCATCATCATTAGCTTCCTCTCTTATTGGTGGAGGCACCACAGAACTTCTTCCCGGTCGCTGCTTTCGCAATTTCGAGAGAAGGTTCGACAACCTCGTCGAGTTCTACTTTCCTTCCAGTCACTTCTTTCGAGAGAAATTCCTTCTCTAGAAAGGATCCATTCTTGGCAACGAATATTTTGCCTTCGGATCTATGATAGAAGGTATACCCAATAATTTCCTTCGGGTATCCAATGAAGACGCATTTTTCCGCTTTGGGTTCAAGCTTGTCCGGCTGTAACTTTTTTACATAGGCTTTGCAACCCCAAACTTTAAGGAACGACAATCTAGGTTTCTTCCCAAACCATAATTCATACGGTGTCGTTTCAACGGATTTAGACGGTGCCCTATTTAAAGTGAATGCGGCTGTTTCTAATGCATAACCCCAAAATGATAGCGGTAAATCTGTAAGTGACATCATAGAACGAACCATATCTAAGAGGGTTCGATTATGACATTCGGACACACCATTACGCTGTGGTGTTCCCGGCGTTTCAACTGTGAAAGTATTCCGCATTTCTTCAAATGCTCACCAAACTCGTAACTTAGATATTCACCTCCACGATCAGAACGTAGAAATTTAATCTTCTTGTTACGTTGATTCTCTACCTCACTTTGAAATTCCTTAAACTTCTCGAAAGTTTCGGACTTATGTTTCATGAAATAGATATACCCATATCTACTCAAGTAATCCGTGAAGGTAAGAACATAACGATAACCACCGCGCGATGCTACACTCATTGGACCACACACATCGGTATGTATGATTTCCAATAAGTCCGTAGCTCGCTCCATCATACCAGAAAATGGAGTCTTAGTCATTTTACCCATCAGACATGCTTCGCATCTATCAAGTGATTCAAAATCAAGTGATTCAAGAATTCCATCGGAATGGAGTTTCTTCATACGCTTCACTCCAATGTGACCAAGACGACAGTGCCACATATAGGTCGAGTTATCGCTCGATTTCAAACGTTTAGCCTCAATGTTATTAATATGTGTATTTCCACTATCGAGATTCAATAAGAATAGACCATCTATCAAAGGTGCATGTGCATAAAACATATTACTCATATATATCGAACAACCATTATTCTCGGACTTAAACAAGTAACCGTCTCGCAATAAACAAGATCCCGATATAATGTTCATGCTCAACGCAGGCACCAAATAACAATTATTTAAGTATAAAACTAATCCCGATGGTAGATGAAGGGGTAGCGTGCCGACCGCGATCACATCAACCTTTGATCCGTTTCCTACGCGCATCGTCACCTCGTTCTTCGCTAGCTTCCGTTTATTCTGCAGCACATGTTTCGAGTTACAAATATGAGCAACTGAACCAGTATCAAATACCCAGGCACTACTACGAGTACTAGTGAGATACACATCAATAACATGTATATCATATATACCTTTCTTCTTGATGTTGCCGTTCTTCAAATCCGCCAAGTACTTTGGGCAATTCCGCTTCCAGTGACCTTCTCCCTTGCAGTAAAAGCACTCAGTATCAGGCTTAGGTCCAGCCTTGGTCTTCTTCGTCGGCGTGGTAACTTTCTTACCACCCTTCTTGAAGTGTCCCTTCTGTAGGGGTTCGTAGCATGTAAAACAAAAAATTTCTATCGCAAACAAACAAACAAGCCAAGATCTATCTACTAGATTGTAACAACGAGTCGATGGAATAACTTACCCTCGAAGATTCCAAAGTGTTTAACGAGAGCAGATTCTCGTGGGTGATGTAGTCGTACTCTTTCCGATCTCAAGATCGTGTAGACGATCCTTCCCAAGGCGTTACGGCGGCCTCATGATCGGTCACACGTTCGGTACTGACGAAGACCTTCCTCTCCCTTGTTCCAAAGAAATGGAGGTTGTAGTACTCTCCTCGCGATTCCGGCACAACGCGTGGTACCTAAGTAGAGGGAAATCCCAGGCTTCGCCTTAAGCCGAGCGAGTATGGTGGAGTATGAGAGGGCTATTAGTGGTCTAGAGATTAGACACACCAATTAGAAGGCTCTAAACCAGGCTAAAGCAATTAGAAGCTCTAAACCAAAATGGCTCTAAACCGAGATTAGAGGATAGGAACTTGTGTCTAGAGGAGGCCAGGCCCCCTCCTTTTATAGGTGGAGGGGCCAGCGCGCCAGGGGAGGGGAGGGGAGTCCCTCCCCAACTCGGCCTAGGCTGGCCGCCGGCTTGGAGGAGAGGGACTCCTTATCCAAGTTGGTTTCAACCTCCTCTTGCTTGTTTCCCATAGTTTCATGTTTCCCACAGTTTCCTGTTTTAGCCGTTTGACTTTCAAACTGGCAGTTTGACTTTTCAGTTTTGGAACAGCAAGAACACTTAGTACATGATGCAATCATTCAATGACACATTCATGTACCCTCCCGGTCTTGGGACAATCCGGAACCTTCTAGAACATTCCCGATGAAAACACCGGAATCATTCCCGAACTCCGAAACGGGACTTTCCTTATATGAATCTTATTCCATTCCGGATCACCTCGTGATATCCCGGATCCCATCTGAGACTCCGAACAACATTCGGTCTCTTTCTCATAATACCATAACTACTCAAAACAACGTCGAATCCTTAAGTGTGTCTCCCTACGGTTCGTGAATTATGCGGACATGATCGAGACACTTATCCGAACAATAACCAATAGAGAAATCTGGAAATTCATATGGCTCCCACATATTTCTACGATTACTTTGCGATCGAATGAACCACTTACATATGATACCAATTTCCCTTTGTCTCACGATAGTTTACTTATCCGAGGTTATGACCGTCGGTATCTCTGCATACCTAGTTCAACCTCGTTACCGATAAGTACTCTTTTCTCGTTCCCGTGATATGTGATCCCTTGTGACCTAGTCACATGCTTGCAAGCTAATTGGATGACATTCCACCGAGAGGGCCCAGAGTATATCTATCCGTCATATGGATGGACAAATCCCACTCTTCATCCATGTGTTTCAACCAATACTTTTCGAACACTCAATGCTACCTCTATAGCCACCCAGTTACGGTGTGGTGTTTGATGTCATCAAAGCATCCATCCGGTAAAGGTGATATGCATGATCTCATGGTCGAAGGAATTAGGTTACTATGTATTAGAAAGCATATAGCAATTGAACTATTGAAATGACTTGATCTTTATGCTACGCTTATCTATAGGAGTATGTCCACCATATCATTCTCCTAACGATATGATCTTGTTGTTGATAACATCTCAATGTTCATGATAGGGAAACCACAATCATTAAACAACCAACAAGCTAGTGAAGTATAGAGGCTATACTAGGGACTTCAAATTAAGTTTACAAATCACACAAGTATTAATGTTTCCTTGTTAATACCATTACAGCATGAATGTAAACATTTATCATAAACACAAAGATATAATAATAACTATATTTATTATTGCCTCTAGGGCATATCTCCAACAGTCTCCCACTTGCACTAGAGTCATCTAATCTAGATTACATGGTAATATACCGAACACCCATGGCAGTTTGGTGTTGGTCATGTTTTGCCCTCGGGAGAGGTTTAGTCAACGGATCCGCCACATTCAGATCTGTGTGTACTTTGCAAATCTTTATATCCCCATCCTGGATATGTTCTCGAATAGCGTGAAAACGCAGCTTGATGTGCTTCAGCTTCTTGTGTGACCTTGGTTCTTGCGCATTGGCTATGGCGCCCATGTTATCATAGTAGATAGACATTGGGTCCAGCGCACTAGGAACCACACCCAGCTCTGTAATGAACTCTTTCATCCATATCGCTTCTTGTGAAGCCTCAAGCGACCATGTATTCCGATTCAGTTGAAGATCTCGCCACAACGCTTTGCTTTGCACTCCTCCATTAAGCTGCACCATTCAAAATAAATATGTATCCAAATTGTGATTTAGAATCATCCGGATCGGTGTTCCAACTAGCATCGGTGTAACCATTAACAACGAGTTGTTCATCACCTCCATAAGAAAGAACCATATCCTTAGTTCTTCTCAAGTACTTAAGGATGTTTTGATCATTGTCCAATGATCCACTCTGGATCACTTTGATATCTGCTAGTTAAACTAACGACATATGCAATGTCGGGTCTAGTACATAGCATGGCATACATTAGAGATCCTATGGTCGAGGCATAGGAGTCTTACTCATCCTTTCTCTATCTTACGCCGATGTCGGACTTTGAGTTTTACTCAAGGTCGTATTGGGCAACATGGGCAAGAACCCTTTCTTGCTTTCTTCCATTCCAAACCTCTTTATAACTTTGTCCAAATATGTACTTTGTGACAATGATATTTGGCGTTTCGATCTATCTCTATAAATCTTTATGCCTAATATGTAAGCTGCTTCGCCAAGATCCTTCATTGAAAAACTATTATTCAAATATTCCTTGACACTATTAAGAAGGTCTACATCATTCCCAATCAACAATATGTCATCCACATATAGTATTAAGAATGCTATAGAGCTCCCACTCACTTTCTAGTAAATACAAGCTTCTCCATAAGTTTGTATAAAACCAAAACTTTTGATCACCTTATCAAAACGTTGATTCCAACTTCAGGATGCTTGCTTCAATCCATAGATGGACCGTTGAAGTTTGCATACCTTGTTAGCATCTTTAGGATCGACAAAACCTTTGGGTTGCATCATATACAACTCTTCATCAATATCTCCATTGAGGAATGCTGTTTTGACATCCATCTGCCATATCTCATAATCATAATATGCAGCGATTGCTAACATAATCCTCATAGACTTTAGCTTCGCTACCGGTGAGAAAGTCTCATCGTAGTCAACTCCTTGAATTTGTCAAAACCCTTTTGCGACAAGTCGAGATTTATAGACAGTAACATTACCATCAGCATCTGTTTTCTTCTTGAAAATCCATTTGTTCTCGACAGCCTTCCGCCATCCCAGAAGTCCACCAAAGTCCATACGTGGTTTTCGTACATGTATCCAATCGCGGATTTCATGGCTTCTTGCCATTTATTGGAATCTGGGCTCATCATCGCTTCCTCATATGTCTCGGGGTCATCGGTGTTGTCCACCAACATGACACTCATAACGGAATCATACCAATCTGGAGTGGTACGAGTTCTCGTTGACCTCCGAGGCTCTGTAGCAACTTCAACCGAAGTTTCATGATCATCATCATTAGCTTCCTCTCTAATTGGTGCAGGCACCACAGGAACTTCTTCCGGTGCTGCGCTACTCGCAATTTCGAGAGAAGGTTCGACAACCTCGTCGAGTTCTACTTTCCTTCTAGTCACTTATTTCGAGAGAAATTCCTTCTCTAGAAAGGATACATTCTTGGCAACGAAGATTTTGCCTTCGGATCTATGATAGAAGGTATACCCAATAGTTTCCTTCGGGTATCCTATGAAGACGCATTTTTCCGCTTTGGGTTCAAGCTTGTCCGGCTGTAACTTCTTTACATAGGCTTCGCATCCCCAAACTTTAAGGAACGACAATTTAGGTTTCTTCCCAAACCATAATTCATACGGTGTCGTTTCAACGGATTTAGACGGTGCCCTATTTAAAGTGAATGCGGCTGTTTCTAATGCATAACCCCAAAATGATAGCGGTAAATCTGTAAGTGACATCATAGAACGAACCATATCTAAGAGAGTTCGATTACGACGTTCGGACACACCATTACGCTGTGGTGTTCCTGGCGGTGTCAATTGTGAAAGTATTCCGCATTTCTTCAAATGCTCGCCAAACTCGTAACTTAGATATTCACCTCCACGATCAGAACGTAGAAATTTAATCTTCTTGTTACGTTGATTCTCTACCTCACTTTGAAACTCCTTAAACTTCTCGAAAGTTTCGGACTTATGTTTCATGAAATAGATATACCCATATCTACTCAAGTCATCCGTGAAGGTAAGAACATAACGATAACCACCGCGCGATGCTACACTCATTGGACCACACACATCGGTATGTATGATTTCCAATAATTCCGTAGCTCGCTCCATCATACCAGAAAATGGAGTCTTAGTCATTTTTCCCATCAGACATGCTTCGCATATTTCAAGTGATTCAAAATCAAGTGATTCAAGAAGTCCATCTTAATGGAGTTTCTTCATACGCTTCACCCAATGTGACCAAGACGATTGCCACATATAGGTCGAATTATCGCTGATTTCAAACGCTTAGCCTCAATGTTGTTGATATGTGTATTTCCACCATCGAGATTCAATAAGAATAGACCATTTATCAAAGGTGCATGTGCATAAAACATATTACTCATATAAATCGAACAACCATTATTCTCGATTTAAACAAGTAACCGTCTCAATAAACAAGATCCCGATATAATGTTCATGCTCAACAGGCACTAAATAACAATTATTTAAGTATAAAACTAATCCCGATGGTAGATGAAGGGTAGTGTGCCGAGCGATCACATCAACCTTTGATCCGCTTCCCACGCGCATCGTCACCTCGCTCTTCGCTAGCTTCCGTTTATTCGCAAAGACCGCTTCGAGTTACAAATATGAGCAACCGAACCAAGATTAAATACCGTGCACTACTACGAGTACTAGTGAGATACACATCAATAACATGTATATCGATATACCTTTCTTCTTGATGTTGTCGTTCTTCGATCCGCCAAGTACTTTGGGCAATTCCGCTCAAAGGACCTTCTCCCTTGTAGTAAAAGCACTCGCCTGTGCTTGGGTCCAGCCTTGGTCTTCTTCGCCGGCGTGGTAACTTTCTTACCACCCTTCTTGAAGTGTCCCTTTTGCTTAGACTTGCCTTTCTTGAGTTTGGTGGTCTTATTGACCAACAACACTTGGTGCTCTTTCTTGATCTCCACTTCTGCAGATTTTAACATAGCAAACAGTCCTGGCAACTCTTTGTCCATGTTCTGCATGTTGTAGTTCATCACAAAGTTCCTGTAACTTGGTGGCAGTAACTGGAGGACACGGTAAATCCCCAAAGCATTAGGAATCACTATACCCAAGCTTTGAAGTTTGTTTGCGTGCCCAGACATCTTAAGCACATGCTCACCGACGAGCTGCCTCTTCCATCTTGCGCTTAAAGAACTTTTCAAGCCTCATAGCTTTCAATTGCCGCATGAGTCTCAAAAATCAATTTGAGATCCTCGACAATATCATATGGGTCTCGACTCTTCAAACCTTTTCTCAAGCTCCGATTCTAAACCATACAAGATAGCACACCGAACTATGGAGTACCGATTCTTCCGAGTGAGGTAAACATTCTTTACTTCATCGGAAGCATCACCAGTGGTCACCCAATGTGCATCCAAAGACATAGGTCAAATTACCAGTGAGGACAATCCTCAAATTGCGGAACCAATCCATGAAGTTGCTTCCATTGTTTTTCAACTTTTCTTTCTCTAGGAACGCATTAAAATTGATGGTAGGCTGCCATTGATCTACAACATATTTGCAATAATTTAGACTAAGTTTATGACAAATTGAGTTCAAATTAATTAATGAAATTAAACTAGGTGAACTCCCACCAAAACAACATCCCTAACATTGTTTTAGTGATCACACGAACCAAATCCACTACATCAACACCGATCATCATGAGAGTTGATATAGTTTCAATGGCGAACAATCGTCATGTTCATCATATCTACTATGATTCATGCTTTACCTTTTCGGTGATCCGTGTTCGAGACCATGTCTCGTACATGCTAGGCTCGTCAAGATCAAACCTTAGTTTCGCATGAGCAAATCAGGCTTGCTCACGTTGTATACACTTGTAGAATCTAACACACCCGATCACGTGGTGCTTCAAACAACAAGCTTTAGCAACGGTGCTAACTAAGGATGAACACTTTATGACTTGAAATTGATGTGCATGAGGGATCATCTTATAATGCTACCGCTGCCTACCAAGCAATACAAGATGCATAAAGGATTAACATCACATGCAATTCAATAATATGTGATATGATATGGCCTTTCTTCTTTGTGCTTCCGATCTCCATCTTCAAGCACGAACATGATCTCCATCATCACCGGCATTGCATCAAGGTCAATGACGCTTCTCCATGGTTGTCGTCCACCGGCTTCAACTATTACAACTACTTTGAATAGACACGCGGGTCTTAACATAAATTAAAGACAACCATATGGCTCCTGCCGGTTGCCAACTTACAATAAGGAACATTGCATACATCAAATATAATCACAATCATGGCCATATCACATCACTACACACCCATGCAAAACAAAGTTAGACGCCTCTACTTTCTTTGCATATTTTACGTGGTTTGGGGCTTTCAATAAGTGTCGTTCTAACTTAAGAACAAGAACCACAACATTGATACTAGCATTGTTGATCACCCGTTGTAAATTGGATCTTAACTATGCTAGGAGAAACAGGCACCCGCAAATCCACTTATGCAATACAAGTTGCATGTCAAGCGTGGAGCAAGTCTCATGAACGATGTCATGTAAGGTTAGCCCGGGCTGCTTCATCCCAACATACCGCAAGATGCAAAGTACACAAAAAGCAATCGACAATAAAAGCATCAACGCCCACAATGACCATTGTGTTCTACTCGTGCAACAAATCTACATATAGACACGGCTCTGATACCACTGTAGGGGTTCGTAGCATGGAAAACAAAAAATTTCTATCGCAAACAAACAAACAAGCCAAGATCTATCTACTAGATTGTAGCAATGAGTCGATGGAATAACTTACCCTCGAAGATTCCAAAGTGTTTAACGAGAGCAGATTCTCGTGGGTGATGTAGTCGTACTCTTTCCGATCTCAAGATCGTGTAGACGATCCTTCCCATTTGTGTTTGGCAGCACTTCATGATCGGTCACACGTTCGACTCGACGAAGACCTTCCTCTCCCTTGTTCCAGAAAATGGAGGTTGTAGTACTCCTCGCGATTCCGGCAAAGACAACGGCGTGGTACCTAAGTAGAGGGAAATCCTGAGGCTTCGCCTTAAGCCGAGCGAGTATGGTGGAGTATGAGAGGGCTATTAGTGGTCTAGAGATTAGACACACCAATTAGAAGGCTCTAAACCGCAGGCTAAAGCAATTAGAAGCTCTAAACCAAAACGGCTCTAAACCGGAGATTAGAGGATAGGAACTTGTGTTCAGAGGAGGAGGCCCCGCCTCCTTTTATAGGTGGAGGGCCGGCGCGGGAGGGGAGGGAGTCCTCCCAACTCTGCCTAGGCTGGCCGGCTTGGAGGAGAGGACTCCTCCTCCAAGTTGGTTTCAACCTCCTCTTGCTTGTTTCCCACAGTTTCCTGTTTCCCACAGTTTCCTGTTTTAGCCATTTGACTTTCAAACTGGCAGTTTGACTTTTCAGTTTTGGAACAGCAAGAACACTTAGTACATGATTCAATCATTCAATTACACATTCATGTACCCTCCCCGAGTGCCGGACAATCCGAACCTTCTAGAACATTCCCGATGAAAACACCTAATCATTCCCGAACTCAAACGGACTTTCCTTATATGAATCTTATTCTCGGACCATTCCGGATCACCTCGTGATATCCGGGATCCCATCCGAGACTCAAACAACATTCGGTCTCTTTCTCATAATACCATAACTACTCAAAACAACGTCAATCCTTAAGTGTGTCTCCTACGGTTCGTGAATTATGCGACATGATCGAGACACTTCTCCAACAATAACCAATAGAGGAATCTGAAATTCATATGGCTCCCACATATTTCTATGATTACTTTACGATCGAATGAACCACTTACATACGATACCAATTTCCCTTTGTCTCACGATAGTTTACTTATCCGATGTTATGATCGCGGTATCTCTGCATACCTAGTTCAACCTCATCGATAAGTACTCTTTTCTCGGTGCCGTGATATGTGATCCCTTGTGACCTAGTCACATGCTTGCAAGCTAATTGGATGACATTCCACCGAGAGGGCCCAGAGTATATCTATCCGTCATATGGATGGACAAATCCCACTCTTGATCCATGTGTTTCAACCAATACTTTCCGAACACTCAATGCTACCTTTATAGCCACCCAGTTACGGTGTGGTGTTTGATGTCATCAAAGCATCCATCCAGTAAAGGTGATATGCATGATCTCATGGTCGAAGGAATTAGGTTACTATGTATCAGAAAGCATATAGCAAATGAACTATTGAAATGACTTGATCTTTATGCTACGCTTATCTATAGGAGTATGTCCACCATATCATTCTCCTAACGATATGATCTTGTTGTTGATAACATCTCAATGTTCATGATAGGGAAACCACAATCATTAATCAACCAACAAGCTAGTGAAGTATAGAGGCTATACTAAGGACTTCAAATTAAGTTTACAAATCACACAATTATTAATGTTTCCTTGTTAATACCATTACAGCATGAATGTAAACATTTATCATAAACACAAAGATATAATAATAACTATATTTATTATTGCCTCTAGGGCATATCTCCAACACCTTCTGCTTAGACTTGCCTTTCTTGAATTTGGTGGTCTTATTGACCAACAACACTTGGTGCTCTTTCTTGATCTCCACTTCTGCAGACTTCAACATGGCAAAGAGTTCTGGCAATGTCTTGTTCATGTTTTGCATGTTGTAGTTCATCACAAAGTTCTTGTAACTTGGTGGTAGTGATTGGAGGACGCGGTAAATCCCCAAAGCATTAGGAATCACAATACCCAAGCTTTGAAGTTTGTTTGCGTGCCCAGACATCTTAAGCACATGCTCAATGACGGAGCTGCCCTCTTCCATCTTGCAGTTAAAGAACTTTTCAGAAGCCTCATAGCTTTCAATTGCCGCGTGAGTCTCAAAAATCAATTTGAGATCCTCGACAATATCATATGGGTCTGAATTCTCAAACCTTTTTTGAAGCTCCGATTCTAAACCATACAAGATAGCACACTGAACTGTGGAGTACCGAGTCTTCCGAGTGAGGTAAACATTCTTTACTTCATCTGTAGCATCACCGCAGTGGGTCACCCAATGGCATCCAAAGACATAGGTCAAATTACCATTGTGGGGACAATCCTCAAATTGGAACCAATCCGAAGTTGCTTCCATTGTTTTTCAACTTTTCTTTCTCTAGGAACGCATTAAAATTGATGGTAGGGGCTGCCATTGATCTACAACATATTTGCAATAGTTTAGACTAAGTTTATGACAAATTGAGTTCAAATTAATAATAAAATTAATCTAGGTGAACTCCCACTCAAAACAATATCCCTCACATTGTTTTAGTGATCACATGAACCAAATCCACCACATCAACACCGATCATCACGAGAGTTGATATAGTTTCAATGGCGAACAATCGACATGTTCATCATATCTACTATATGATTCATGCTTTACCTTTCGGTGATCCGTGTTCCGAGACCATGTCTGTACATGCTAGGCTCGTCAAGATCAAACCTTAGTTTCCGCATGAGCAACCGCTTGCTCACGTTGTATACACTTGCGGAATCTAACACACCCGATCATCACGTGGTGCTTCGAAACAACAAGCTTTAGCAACGGTGCTAACTGAGGGTGAACACTTTATGACTTGAAATTCATGTGCATGAGGGATCATCTTATAATGCTACCGTCGTCTATTAAGCAATACAAGATGCATAAAGTATTAACATCACATGCAATTCATAATATGTGATATGATATGGCATTTCTTCTTTGTGCTTCCGATCTCCATCTTCTAGCACGAACATGATCTCCATCATCGCCGGCATTGCATCAAGGTCAATGACGCTTCTCCATGGTTGTCTTCCACCGGCTTCAACTATTACAACTACTTTGAATAGACACGCAGGTCTTAACATAAATTAAAGACAACCATATGGCTCCTGCCGGTTGCCAACTTACAATAAGGAACATTGCATACATCAAATATAATCACAATCATGGCCATATCACATCATCGACACCGCAAAACAAAGTTAGACGCCTCTACTTTCTTTGCATGTTTTACGTGGTTTGGGGCTTTCAATAAGTGTCGTTCTAACTTACGAACAAGAACCACAACATTGATACTAGTATTGTTAATCACCCGTTGTAAATTGGATCCTAACTATGCTAGGAGAAACAGGCACCTGCAAAGCCACTTATGCAATACAAGTTGCATGTCAAGCGTGGAGCAAGTATCATGAACGATGTCATGTAAGGTTAGCCCGGGCCGCTTCATCCCAACATACCGCAAGATGCAAAGTACACAAGAAGCAATCGACAATAAAAGCATCAACGCCCATAATGACCATTGTGTTCTACTCGTGCAACAGATCTACATATAGACACGACTCTGATACCACTGTAGGGTTTCGTAGCATGGAAAACAAAAAATTTCTACCGCATACAAACAAACAAGCCAAGATCTATCTACTAGATTGTAGCAACGAGTCGATAGAATAACTCACCCTCGAAGATTCTAAAGTGTTTAACGAGAGCAGATTCTCGTGGGTGATGTAGTCGTACTCTTCCCGATCTCAAGATCGCGTAGACGATCCTTCCCAAGCTCCGTTAGCGCTCCCGCATCGGTCACACGTTCGGTCTCGACGAAGACCTTCCTCTCCTTGTTCCAAAGAAAATGGAGGTTGTAGCACTCTCCTCGCGATTCCTGGCAAGACAACCAGGAAGTAGAGGGGAGATCTCGCAGGGCTTCGCCTTAAGCCGGAGCGAGTATGGTGGAGTATGAGAGAGTCCCCCGACGATCTAGGGTTTAGACACGCCGAGGAGGAAGCTTGGCCGGCGGCTAGGGTTGCTAGGCGGCAGCGGTTTGACCTAGGTCGGCGGCGGTAGTGGAGGTGGCGGCGCCGATGGCTAGGGTTTGGAGGAGAGGATCTTGTGTGTCTCTAGGAGGGAGCCCTGCCCCTCCTTATATAGGTGGAGGGGCCGGCCGGCCAAGGGGAGGGAGAGGAGTCCCTCCCCAACTCGGCTTGGGTGGTGCGCCGCCGGTTGGAGGAGGGAACTCCTCCCCAACTCTGTTTCCCACTCCTCCTCCTCTTTCCAAAAACTGCCGTTTGACTTTCAAACTAGCCGTTTGACTTTTCAAACTAGGATTTGAATAAACCCTCTATTTTGATCAGCGATGAGACCGAGTACATGATGCAATCATACCAACTTGATATAACACATTCATGCACCCTTCCCCCCCGGAGTGCCGGACATTCCGGAACCTTCTAGAACATTCCCGATGAAAACACCGGAACCATTCTCCAACTCCGAAACGAGACTTTCCTTATATGAATCTTATTCTCCGGACCATTCCGGATCTCCTCGTGATATCCTGAATCCCATTCGAGACTCCGAACAACATTCGGTCTCTTTCTCATCATTCCATAACTACTCAAACAACGTCGAATCCTTAAGTGTGTCTCCCTACGGTACGTGAATTATGCGGACATGATCGAGACACTTCTCCGATCAATAACCAATAGAGGAATCTGGAAATTCATATGGCTCCCACATATTTCTACGATTACTTTGCGATCGAATGAACCACTTACATACGATACCAATTTCCCTTTGTCTCACGATAGTTTACTTATCCGAGGTTATGATCGCTTGTATCTCGCATACCTAGTTCAACCTCACATCGATAAGTACTCTTTTCTCGTTCCCGTGATATGTGATCCCTTGTGAGCCAGTCACATGCTTGCAAGCTAATTGGATGACATTTCACTGAGAGGGCCCAGAGTATATCTATCCGTCATATGGATGGACAAATCCCACTCTTGATCCATGTGTTTCAACCAATACTTTCCGAACACTCAATGCCACCTTTATAGCCACCCAGTTACGGTGTGGTGTTTGATGTCATCAAAGCATCCATCCGATAAGGTGATATGCATGATCTCATGGTCGAAGGAATTAGGTTACTATGTATCAGAAAGCATATAGCAATTGAACTATTAAAATGACTTGATCTTTATGCTATGCTTATCTATAGAAGTATGTCCACCATATCATTCTCCTAACGATATGATCTTGTTGTTGATAACATCTCAATGTTCATGATAGGGAAACCACAATCATTTATCAACCAACAAGCTAGTGATGTATAGAGGCTTAAACTAGGGACTTCAATTTAAGTTTACAAATCACACAAGTATTAATGTTTCCTTGTTAATACTATTATAGCATGAATATAAACATTTATCATAAACACAAAGATATAATAATAACTACATTTATTATTGTATCTAGGGCATATCTCCAACACTAATATCCCAGTACGTAGCCTGCAAGCTACGGTCAATCCGACTAGCTCGGCACCTTGCTGGATCGCTCCGCCCGCGGGTAGGGCAAAGATCAATGTCGACGCAGCAGTCCGCAAACAGGGACGAGTGGGTGCTGTGGCAGCTGTTTGTCGTTCAGATACTGGTGTTTATCTGGGAGCTTCAGCGGTGGTCATGCCAGGCATTGATGATTCGTCTATTCTTGAAGCACTAGCGTGTCGTGAAGCGCTAGCTTTGACCACTGATCTGCGGTTGGAGAGGGTCAAGGTGGCATCGGACCGTCTTAAAGTTATAAAGAGTACGGAGTCCTTGTATCTCGGGCGTTTCAGTGCTATCATACAGGAGATTAAGAAAAGAGCGGCAGACTTTGCTGTGATTAGTTTCGCCCATGAGGGGCGGGCTTTCAACAAGGAGGCGCATGGGCTTGCTCGCTTCTCTGCATATCGCGAGTATGGCCGCCATGTTTGGCTGGCAGAGTCCCTAGACTTTTATTATATCCCTAGTGACTTTTTAATTAATGAATAAAGTAGCGGTGTTTTATCCTAAAAAAAAGCCATGCTCCGACGGGAGGAATCCTAGATCCAATTTGGATGCTACTTCTACAATGTCCATAGAGATCTTGATGCTTCCACACCCGTTAATTCAAGGATATTTCTATCTACAATGAATTTTATGATATAAGCACAATACCTTTTTGACAAAGATGTGATACTAAGATTTTTTTTAATTTATAAGATTTATTATTATGATACGGGCTAATTTCAGGGTCCCTTTTAGTAGTTCAAGCTTCATCTCAAACTATATTGTGGTTATACAATATATGTTGTTTTATTAAGTCCCTTTTAAAAAGTTTATAGATAATAATCAAAATTTACATCTATATTTATACCTAATAATAAAGGAAGGAGTGTTTTTTGTAGTACCTACACTTTTTTGGACGGCTTTGCACTTCCACCAAATTTTATATTACATCAAATGCCACCATTAAGTAAAAAAAGCATAATACGACTATCTTTTTCTCTCGCGTTCCGATCGCCACCATGGCAACCACGGGAGGAGATAAAAACGCGAGCAAGAAGATAAAAAGGATCCACGAGAGAGACACAGCCACTACCTCCTTCCTCCTTAACAAACCAAGCCAGGCCGCCCCTCTTGAAATCAAATCGGACCAATCAGTATTTCAACTCGATTATTTACCAATCAAAACCCTAGCATAGCAATCGACGAGACGCGTCCATGGCAACAAACAGAGGGAGGACCTCCGCGCAGTCGTGGCGGGCTTTCCACTAAATTCACCAATGGCGACTTCAGCGAGGCATGTGCCGGCGTGGCGCGTGTGATCGACGGGGTGACGCGCGGTAGCTAGCGCGAACCACGTGCATGGCATCGATTTGGACTAATTAGAGGAATGCTAAATCGTGCGCGGCCGGTCACCGGTGTGCCCTGCTGAAGACAAGGAGGCCATGGTGCGGTGGAGGCGGGAATAGTTGTGTGCAGCGTCAGCGGTGGCTCGTGATGTTGAGACCGGAAAATGCCCATCTGCTCATGGTACAAGTCTTGCTGCTTCTCTTGGCGTTCATGGGGTCTATAACTCCAAGTGATACAAATATACAAGCAAATACGGCTGAGAAAATGATTGGATCGATGGATTTGGGCTTCAAGTGTGGAGATTTGGTGGATTTTGCTGCAGATTTTGAGACAAAATTGGAAGATATTTTCAGAGAAAAAAGAGGAGCTCATCACATGTTCAGTGCAAAAAGATGAATTGTACATAGTCAAAGTTGGAGATGGAGAATAGAAAATTGGCAAGATGGAGAATAGAAAATATCTGAAGAGGGTGTCGACTGTCAAAGTTTAGAAGAATAACTAATTGGCCGTATTGATTTAAAAAGAAGCTAAGTTCGATAAATTTATTCTTTTTCTATGTTTAATATTAATATAGAGGCGGTGAATTTTTATTATGATAGAGCAACAAAATAAATGCGAGAAGAAGCATTCCTCTGTTCTTCCTATTCATATTAGGTATAACCTTTTGTCTGAATTGTTGTGTACTAGAAAATCTCGGACAATTAAAATTTAGGTAAAAAAAATATACTTCTAAAACAATGGCACAACCCAAATCAAGATATACTTCAAACCTAGCAATGCTCGATTTATTTAAATCCCGCCGCAACGCACGGACACTTTTGCTAGTTTATAATAAAAAATGCAATATGCAATTATATATCCGACAGGGATTTTTTGGTACCGAGTGCGTTTGCCCAGGGCTGCCATGCCTCAGCCACAGCGTTCTTTTCAAGCTAACGCGTTTACTTGCCGTCCCCACAAACCAGTGACTCCCCAACACGCAGAGACATGAGTCGACCCTAGACCTTGACCCGTAGCCACACCCTTCAATAGCCTGAACCCATACATCTCCTGGGCCTACCAGTCAGCGACATGTTCTGGTCCATCGTCGACGTCGCGCAAAACGGTACACCACGAGCCAGGGGACGGGAGAGTGCGTACAGGAAACGCTTTGCGCAAGGCGCCATTTCCAAATCTTGGGAAGCTCCGTTCCCGTTTCAAAATCTCTGGTGATCCCCAACTCGCCTCACCTCGCCCCTCCCCCAAAATTCCCCTACCAAAACCCTACCGCGCCCCGCACGGCGGTGAGATGCCACCGGAGACCGACTCTGCGTCCGGCCTCGCGGCGGCCGTCCTCGCCGCGTCCACTCCGCGGGCCGCTGCGGAGGCAGTCTCCTCGGTCGCGGCCTTCCTCCGCCGCCACCACGCCGGCACGGACCAGCCGCGCGCCTTCTTCGCCGACGCGCTCCCGGCGCTCCTCTTCCGCCTGTTCGTCTCCCGCTCCCCCGCTTCGCCGTGCTTCGTCGACCTAGCTGCTGGGGACCCCGCCCTCGCTTACCTCCTCGAGTCGCTCCTCGCCCCCTCCGGGCCGCTACTCGTCGCCCTCTCCGCCGCGGATCGCCATTCCCTCCTTCGCTTCACCTTCCCACGCGAGCGGCTCCCCGATTGGCTCGGTTTCGTGCTATCATCCACCGCAGCCTCCTCCGATCAGGTGATCTCGCCGCTACTTGCCGGCCGCGTCGGCTCCAAGCTTCACCTCTCACTGTTGGAGTACTACCTTTTCTGGTTCGCGTACTACCCGATCTCGGCCGCCAAGGCGAAGGCAACCGCCGTAGCTTCGAAAGCATCACCCTCCACTTCGAAACCCTCGCTTAGGCCACGCGCTCGCCTTGAGAGTTGGGTGTCCACCCTCGCCTCCACGGCCGGCCGCAATCCGGACCAGAAACCCCATACATCGCTATACCTGAAGCTTCTGTACGCCTACCTTAAGGAGTTCGTTCCCAGCGACTCCGCCCCGCCCCGCAGCAGTTGTGGTACATTGCTGCATCGGAATGTCAGAGACGGTGTGGACGCTACTGGATCATTCAGGCGAGCCGAGTTCTTTGTGCACACGCTCGTACAGTTCTGGCTTGTTGGAAACGATTTCTCGCCGCTGCCTGTGCAGAGATGCCGTTCCTATGGATTGCCTCTGCTGTCTCTTCTGACTCGTGCAAATGCTACATTGTCTGAGAGACTGCCAGCACCAGGACTTGGTGATGCTGTGAAGCTGTTGGTCATGTATCTGAACAGCAGCGGTGTTCGCAGACTTGTGGACGCGAACAATGTGTTTGATGCAATGCTCTCAAGGAAGGAGTCATCTGACAGTCCCGCTGGCTATTGGAATCCATTGGTACAGAGACCATTGTATCGGTTTGTGCTAAGGACGCTCTTGTTCTGCCCCATGGGTGCAGATATCACAAACATTGCTCAGGTTTTTTCTGCATGGATGGTCTATATGGAACCATGGAAGGTTCAGCAAGATGATATGAATGAGTACGATCTGCCACCTCCTGGTGGGCGAAATGTGCATTGCATTAGTGATGGAAAGAGGCAAAAGTGTGATGCAGAGTACTCTCCAGCATGGCAAGGCTACGTGTTATCCAACTATCTGTTCTACAGTTCACTGGTCGTCCATTTCCTGGGGTTCGCTCATAAGTTTATTCATTCTGATGTTGCCTCAGTGTTGCAAATGGTATCAAAGGTCAGTAGAGACTTACTACATCATACTTTCAAGAAGTAGCTCACCTTCTGCACAGTTGAATCATTCCGTGCTATATGGTATCTGTTTGATGTCATGCATATTTACTATTCCATGAGCAGTTTTGAATTTTGCAAGATGTGGTAATCAGATGTTATTCAAATCATAGCAAGAATGTCAACAAAAGTACACCTTTCAGTACTTGATATTTGTTGAACTAATGATCATTTGCTCTATTACTGTTGTTTGGATTATTCAGGTATTGGAAGTTTTGGGTTCCTCGGAATTATTGGGGCTTATCTACAAAGTTGATGCTGCTTACCATTCCAGATTTTCTGATTCCCAGTCCTGTTGTTTGGATCATGTGCTCAAGTATTTACCAGCTATCCGTGAGCAGCTACAGGTAGAAAACTGGATACATGGGAATACCTTTGGCTGTTCCCTTTGAAATGCAAGCACCTATTTTGTGGAGCTCTGTAGCATTAGTTTTCATATTAAGTTCTACAAAAATACAATTGTACTTATAATGCTAAGTCATTCTAATCTAACTATGATCTGCCTCTTATGATTTCAGGACTGGGAGGACGGGTTATCAAAACATAACACTGATGGGTCATTCTTGCATATGGGGAGGAACTCTAATCTGAGGCTATTCAGTCTTGATGATAATGGGCCTTACAACTTGCTTAAGGTGCAAATATTACTGTACATTTAGTTAGTAGAATATTAGTCTATGTCTCAGGCCACTATTGCACTACACAATTATGCTTAATTACACCAGTATCTTACTATTAACCGTAAGCAGTTTTTTTGAAGCGGATATTAACCATAAGCCGTTTTTCTTAAGTGGATATTAATCATAAGCAGTTTAACTTTAGAGCTGAAAACTCTCCACTCATTGAACACAAGATTGCTTTGTGATCACCTATTTACTTGGCAACTAACATTATTTCCTTTGTTACTCTATGTTTGACTCCTGTTATTACACATATCGCTGAAAACTGACTTATTATGTTTTCCATTTTGTCTAGTTGCTGTTGCTAAGGGCTGAGTCGGAGATTCAACATTTACCAGGTGATGCTATGCGAACCCTCCAGACTCTGGATGTAATCAAATCCAATATGAAAAAGGTATTCTACAAGCATATTGAAAGCTCCCAGGCAAAGAATCTTCCAGAGGGAGAACACAACCAGCATCATGGACGTGGTGATGTATTCATACCTAAGCATCCAAGTCCAGGGAAAAGCTCACTGGCTGATATGAAAAATAATGGTGATTGGATGATGAGGCCCATCTCAGACACTGAAGTGGCCTGGCTTGCAAGGATGCTGATATGTTTTTCATCTTGGCTGAATGAAACCCTTAGACTTGAACATAATGTCGCAGATGTTGCCCCCACAGGCCCAACAATCATCAAGGTTGATCGAAATGAACCGAGCAGAGTTGGAGGCCCAAAGGGTGCTGCCAGAATGGTGCTTGTTGGTGTCTTTACATTGCTTGTGGTGGTGGGACAATGGATCCTGCAGTTCATGAGGATGCACAGGATTAGGATCAATCTCAGAATTCTTGCCTCAAAAAAGCTCCTGGCACTTGCTATGGTGTACATGGTGTTCACTATAGCAAAGCATATGCTATCTTGAGCTCTGCATCTCATCCTGTTGCTGCTGCTTTGCGAGTAATTGCTCAACTTCCAAACTGTGCCTTGAGTAGGGGTATTACATGTGATGTACAGGAATTCATAGGAGAAAAAAACTTATAGAGGAAACTGTGGCAACTCTTTTGAACTTGTTTTGTTATCTTGTGCATATCATTTGAGATCCCACTGGAACGTTTGTCTACCTGGTACTTCATGTGCTCATGGACTACAAATTTCAATTAGACTTTGGTGTGAGAAAATATTGTGGATTTCCGATGTAACTGAACCGAACTTCGCTGGAATTCAGATATTGCATCTTCAGATAGTTTGTCGTGACCAATTATGATGAGTCAATTGTTGTCCTTGCAG
The DNA here is from genome assembly GCA_030063025.1 of Avena longiglumis. Taxonomy (NCBI): domain Eukaryota; kingdom Viridiplantae; phylum Streptophyta; class Magnoliopsida; order Poales; family Poaceae; genus Avena; species Avena longiglumis. Next base: position 457,119,776 of record CP125974.1, read on the forward strand.
AGAAGTTGATGTACACCATAATGGTTCCTTTATTCAGTGGCAGTGTGCTCCTTGCTGTTTTTTTCCAATGAGGGTGCTCTGTGCTGTTGCAGTCTGAAGAATGTTTCATGCTTGCTGTTGAACAAATTGACTAAACCTAGGAGTGGTATTTTCATATTACGCTGTTTGGGATCCAGCTTTCGTCTTCGCTTCCAGCTGAATCAGTTAGGTATGGTTCTTAGTCTATACCATGCCACTCTTCTTCTTTTTTCCTTCAAAATGCTAGCTTGAAACCACTTTGATTTTTCTAAGGCAAGGTGTTATCGTTTTGGTGTTACCACAATGAATGATTTGAGTGGCTAAATTGATTGAGCATGCAGTCTTTTAAATTTACACCGGGGAATGGTTTGACCTACTGCTAGTAACTAGCACCTGTGGCCCTGGATACACTCAATGTAAAGGAAAATAATCAACCTGTATGCTCCACCCACCAACAACTACCGTATGCACATAAGCTTTTGTTCCATCTGACTGCATTTAAAATGTGCAACTCATTCTGATAGTATATTAAATTGTTTTTTGGTTGAGGTGCGCATAAATATTCATTTGGTGTTTGGTGAAGAATGTTTTTCAGTTGCACAGAATATTCATTTTGTTTCCATGGGCGACGATTGCCTTCAAAGGTTGTAATGATAGAACTGAATGGCTTAAAAAAATGCTGACTAAAAACAAAAATGATGGCCAATGGAGAAGGCGCACCAACCTCTTCTCTAACTGCGCTACGATGCTGATATCTTCATCATTCAATTAACAATTCTTGAGGTTAGGTGCTGCATTCCTTTCCTTGAACAGGCCTTGAGCTCAAACCACACATGATTACTCCTACAAAGCCATATAAAAGAAAAAAAAACAAATGGACTGTTGTGAATCGTTTCATCGGTAAGCCACACATGCAATGATGCCAGGAAGGAAACAGGCCCATCAGATCATTTCTTTCCACCAATAAGCTCATCTTCAGCAACTGTTTGTACCCTGGAGGTTTCTTATCAGAGGCTTATCAATGATTTGCCTGCGCTGCTTAGCAAGGACCAAGGAACACCAGGAGGTGGAGAGGCATCAATCAGCGTTTAGGAGGCAAAGGACGGCACTCTGTACCCTAAAAGACTTGATAATTTGCGTTCACTAAGGCGCTAGATGCCAGTCGGGCGGCAGATCTGGACCTAGTTGCCCATTAGTGTATGATCGATCCTTCTACTGCTTTAACACTTCCTATTGTATTAAGATGAATGCCACCTACTAGTACTTCCTTAACCTTGCCTAATTACCCTATCACAATGCCAATTGAGAAATGTCCCTTTTGCAAAACCCTTTATTAGTGTAAGCATCTGAGCTTTGTCTCCTCCACTCTCTATTCTGAATTCCATGGATTTATCAGAGGCAAAATTGAATGAGGAATCATACCATACAGACTCGTGTCTCCTGCATCATTGGACCGTATCTTTTGTTCGTATCTGTCCATGAACATATGTAACACAACCTACCAAATACCTGGACCCTACTAGGTTTACTACTCTGCAATCGTAAACTACTGGCTTAACAGAACAGATATTTTGCATGCCCAGCTCGGGTTGTTAGTTCCCCTGTCACTTTGTCCAACACCAATTTTGTTCACATATAAGAATACCTCTGGCCTGGATGATCTGCTATTTCTCCCTTTATAATTTTTTTGAATATTGTACGTAATATAGTTCTATGATTGATCTGCTTTTTTCCACAAGGTTGGCCTTTCTTTGTCCCCTCAAAAGATATTAGTATATGATGATGGAATGTGAAACATGTCTGGTCTATTATTTTCACCACTTCTCCACTTTTCAACCTGGCCTAGAAATTAAGCACTAACCTAATGCATGCTACACATTCACGTTGCATATATCCATGCACGATTAGACGACTAGGTTTGTTACGATAAAGGGAAAGTATTAGATGCTTACGATTAACTGCTTTCTCCCTTTATAAAAGGAGAAAAGTAGGATTAAGGTGGGGCAAATGAGTTAAAGCTTGGATTGAAGAGACGCATCTTTTCTTAGGATAGAAAGCATATGCATGCATGCAACACGATGGCGAGGTGTAGGATTAACAATTAATCTCTGGGTGCCAGTGACTTGGTAGGCCATTATTTGTCCTCCACTTCCATACATGGATGTGAAGTGAAACGGCAAGAGAAGAGACACGGGCAATGACAAAACACCTTGACCCCATTGCTATTGGAAGAATGGCTTGGTGTTGCTCAGCGACGCATGACCGATTCCCAACGATAAAATGGCAGCATCAGAGAAACAATATGTGCAATGTGCCAACCATCATAACCTTTCATAATGTTATTCCCCAAACTTGTGTTATCAGGATGAATTATTAGGCCGCACATGTAGGGAGTAATAGTGAATTTTAGCTGCTGCTCATTTTTATTGGGAGAATTCAGACTGATTTATGCACCTTTCACTCAGTGCTTTCGGGGGATTCTACTACCCCCTCCGTATCAAAATAGTTGTCTTAGATTTGTTAGATACAGACGTATCTAGTTATAACACATGTCTGGATACATCTGTATCTAGATAAATCCGAGACAACTAATTTGAGACGGAGGGAGTAAGATTTCTAATCTTTTGATGTGCTTGAAGCTTGTGAAATCTTAGAAGCAATTGATACATTTATTGACAGCTTTCTAGTCCCGTGGCATAATACGACTTAAAATGAGTCTGCATTAGTTGCTGGCAGTTGTACTCTTTTCAATTCTGAAAACTCCATTTCGATAGCAGATTGCGACGAGGTGTCAGCTTAATTGAAGTCGTAGGATGGTCCATACCTTGTGTAGCAGCAGTTTATGTCAACTAACCGCCTATCTACAAAAAATGAGTAGTACCAATCAACTAACACAATATCACTTTTAGTTGCCGCTCATCAATATACACATATAGACGTATTGATATACTAGTACATTGCATCTCATGAATACTGTGACTTGTTTTTGGCAAACTGAATACCATGACTCGGTGGTCGTTAACCGGAGAGCAATGGCCTACCAACACAATCTACCATCCAGCTGAGCTCTTCCTTTTTAGATGAGTTGTCCACTTTATGGCTTGTGAAGGTACAATAGCACACACACACACACACATGTACACATACACATGCTGATGATGCCTGGTACTAGTAGATAACTCAACAGCAGAAATTGAACACAGGCCATACATTTTTAACTTGTTTGGCATATATATTGGACGGATGTGATTTAGCTGCTGTTTTTTTTTTGGAGAGAGATAATATATATACACATATACATCCATGGATGTCTACTTATGACTATCGTGCATGTGCTTCTTTTTGCACAGTGCCTTGGCTTCACTCATAATTCCGGTTTGTTGGTTCTGTTGCATGGTAGCTAGCTATGCTTTGTTCTCTTGCACATCAATCCTTTGCTGGACCAGCAGCTGCTCTTCTCTCCCATGATGATGTGTTATTCACAGTTGCCATTGTGTGGCCGTCGTGTACTGCATGCATCTATATGCATCGTACGGATGGTGGGTAGCGTAGCTTAGCTTGGGTGCCCGCTCGCCGAGGGAAACTAACTATATAAGGTATAGGGTATGTATGATGCATGTGAACATGTATGGTCTGTCTCAGTATACACGTATGCTGCCTCCTGTCAGTAACCATTTTCTCAGTAGGTAGGTAGGTACCAGCACAGCTGAGGTATGTATCATGTCATCCATGTACTGTGGATAGACAGTACACATGCTCAACACAAATTTGTACCATTGACCTAACTCCTAAGGGGAAACGATTTTTCAGAAATAGACTGACAACGTTAACCAATCTTTGGAGTAGTACTAGTACTTTTTTCTTTAGCATGAAGTATATTTAGCATGAAGTATATTTAGCACAACGTTAACCAATCTTTGTTGAATTTGAGTAGCATGAAGTGTCGTGATAATTGATGTCATTTTCCTAAGGGTTAAGTGGTACAAACGTTATTAGCTCTGCTTTACAAGTCTTCTCGCATTTTGACCATGATGTACTAATCTCATTATTGTCCTTAATTGGAAACGATTACGACATCCAGCGCGTTATATCTTGGTCGGTTTGCTTGTGTGATCGCTCTCTTGATCGGGGCAATCACCATGAATAGAGAAAGTAAAACAAGTGAAATAGATGGACATAGCTATAGGGGAAATTAAACTTTTTGGACGTGTCATGGACAGCAACAGCGACTTAACGTTCACTAGTTGGTGTGATGTTCTTTTCTACAGCCAGCTGTTCGATATGTGGGAAGAATTTAGTAAATGAAATGCATTCGTCGATAATTTAACATAATAGCTAGTGTTTCAAGCGTATCTCACACGTACAATAGGCAACAACACATAGCTGTTTTTTAATTAGAAAGCGGCAAAAGGATTGCTTGATTATATTATTAAAGAAGAAACTCCAAACATATTTACATGCCGACTAGTAGCTACAAAGGCTCTTATATTAAGTCCTGATTATTAAAAAAAATATGGAAAGTTCTTCGCTCGCTCCGTGCCCAAGGTCTTGCTTCGTACTTAATCCTTGACATGATGACCTTCGCCAATTTCTCGGTTTGTTTTGGAAGAACCGAGAGTCGTGCTCCTTCCAAATTTCCTAATGAATTTGTTTAAACCACCATTGAGCAAGCAGATGACTTTCAGTCCTTTCTTCTTAAGTGATAGTAGTACTTGGTATCATTGACTTTGTACGGTCTTCGGAGCTGGCCAATAACCAATACTAATGTACTACTAAAGTATTGTTACATGATAAACCTTGGTGATAGGAGGATCAAACTGACCAGAGAGATTAGAACTCTAGATCGCTCGAAGCCTTCAAAGAAAAGAAGATGACTAGCTAGTGCTCACCTCATTGTGCATGTTAGCTTAGTCTGAGCATAGACCAACTCATCGGATATGATTTTTCAAGCGACCATGCATGTTCTGGTCTTGCGGCTTAAATGTATGATGGGTTAGATGCTCAAGCTCAACTAATCCGAAGTGACGTATCACGACTCTGCCATAATATCTCTGTAACTAACTGTATGTATGTATACTCTCACTGAGAGATATGGATGAACAGCTCTGGCATGCATGAGTGGTGCATTTTCTTTGTTTTCAGGGAGAGGAAGGGTCGTCACTGATGGCTAAGTCAAAAGTGAAAAATCTCTATGCAAGTTAGGAATATTCTTGCAGGCATATAATATGCTGGGGAGACAAGAGTTTGTGATCGAGTACTATTGCATACTCTTGGGTCGACCAATGCGCATAAGAAGACTAAAGTGTCAGGCTAACATGCCAAATGGCCCTATTTAACTCGTATAATGGATTAAAAATGAGTTTAACAGATTTGCTTTGAATTTTTTTCCATGGACTTGTTGCTACCCTTCTCGTAAGGGAGTTTTCCTCTCTCAAGAATACTTGCAAGTAGGCCCAAACGAGCGAAAAACAGGGAGCGAAGACCTGTTTTTTCAAAGGTATCACATGGATCCATGTCTTGTCTTGTGAAGAATCTAATGATGGCAAGTGAAAGCTAAGGCATCAGCATCTGCTGCAGCAACCCATATGATGAGCTTCCTTTCCAACAGTAAACAACTGTTAAGGCTGCATCAGGGGCACGATCTCCTCCTCTTCCACCTTGCACCAGAGAATGGTCAAGCAAGACACACACAAGTAAGTGTTCTAGTTGGGGGGCCTTGCCGCTGCTGCTTTATTCCTTGCTTGTAGCCATGGCACTGTGCTCCCAGCCCCTTGCTCTACGGACTTTCCTCTTTTGCCCTGAAAGCAAACTGAGCTAGTAGAGTCAATTACCAAAAGGAAAAAAAATGCGCCCTTTTGCTGTTGCCTAGTCATTGTTAACAACTTTGAGTTTTGCACTGTTTTCTTCTCTTTTGCTCCTAGCCCAAAGGGTTTACATCCTGGGGCCAATTGACATGTACCCGTAGGAACATTTGGGCATCATTAGATTGATATTCGTACGTTTCTAAACCACCATGCACTCATTGATGGCCTAGCTTTGGTCAAGGAGGTACAGTGCCATTGTCAAGCATGTCAATTGTTGTTACTACAACTCACAAGCTAGCTAGCTATTCCTCCAAAACACACAAGCTATGCGATACGCCTCCATGATCATGTTGCTATGATCAGCTTTAATCAGTGTGTTTGCTTTGCCCCAAGATATATTATATTCTCCCATGAAAAAAGATAGTACATATTATGAGGTCTGGTTTTCTTCTTTAGTCTATATATGTTGGGCATTACAAAATCGCATTGTACTACGTACTAGCATGCATATGAAGCCCCCTACACTTACTGGCAATTAGTAGGGCATGATGAGGTTAGCGATCGATTCGATGACAACTTTGCAACCAACAAACACTGGCCAATTTGAAAGATCTGCTTTTGATCTTCCTCCTTCCGAGGGGTCTCGCTGCTTTGCGTTTCATGATGAGTAGTAGTATAGCTAGCTAGTGTGCTTGCTTTGTGGGACTCCCAGCCCAGTGTGCATGCAATTTCGGTCTCCGGATGCAAACCCCATATGTATGTATGCAGATTGATTTTGCTGTCTGCTTCCGTGTGCAGTATCTGGCGGAAAAGGATTGGGGGACGGCGTGTCAGCCTCCCTATAATCAATAACAGGGCAAATCGATCGGATGGATGGCTGAATCGCATGCTGCTAGCACTATAGTAGTGGTAGGACATATAATAGCGGCTCGTAGTACCATGTAGGTGTGTAGGTTTTGTTATAATGGTGACGTGATTAGTCCTACTAGAAAAAACTAATCGGACACGCGGACCAGTGGAGGTTCTGTGCTTGTTGGTAGTAGTAGTGGTGGTACGGAGGTAACCATCTCTAATTAATTGGCGTTGGTTGAGCCCATGCTGTCGATAAACGAACCGATCGCGTCCTCCCTGATTAACACGGCCTAGATGGATGGATGGATTTGGATGGATGGGGCCTCCTTTTCTCCTTTCTACCAAGATTTCAGACACTTTTTCTCTTGAGAATTCAGAGATTTAGTATTATTAGGCGCGCGGTAACAGGAGGCTGTTAACCTCGGAAGGGTTTCGTCTGGTTGAAAGGTAGTAATAAGTGTTGTCTCGCCATCCTCTGGAACTTTTTTCCTACGCTTGTCAGCCATCTGCCCCGTAGCTAGGCCGTGGTACGGCCCGTCTCATTCTCTTGCTCGAGATAAGAAAACTGCCGGTCATCAGCAGCAAGAACGGAGCCGTAATTTCTCATCTGCTGCGGGCGACGACGATCGACTAATCACCGTGACGGCTCAGCGCAAGCTAACAATGCAGTCGAGGTACGGAGCTTACGTAAAAACTGCGGAACGGCCTGAACGGGTGAGCGCAACGGGTCGTCGGGATCTGTCATCTGTCACAGACTCACAGCCAAGTGTGAGTTTTTTTCACCCGCCATGACGGTAACTCGGGCTTACAGCACTAACTTTGTCAGCAACGTTTCCTCTCGACCTCTCCTGATCATCCCGTGAGTTTTTCGTGCGTTGTTGTTGAAGCAGGGTAAAACCTGTTTTGAACGGGTAAATATATAGTACTTTGACAGTGCTGGGACGACACAGTCGTATTGCTTGCGTCAGCTCAGCAGCAGGGACGCCTGTACGTTGTTGGTCTTGGGAGAGTGACCTCTCCCGCTAACAATAATAGTTTGGCGTTGGTGCAGGCCAATTAAATGGCACACGAGGGTGACAACCGTGTCCAGCGAGGCGCATCTCCTTTTCCATTTCTCTCTTCTTCTTTTTCATGAATAGCCTGTACGTACGTCAGTCAGGTCGCTCTCCCTCGTTCATCTGGACTGTACACGTACTACGACGGCTCTACGCATGTACAGCATGTACGTAAAATAACGCCACGTCTCCATGCACATCCACATGCGTATAATACGTGCTGTACTCTACCACTAGTCAAGTAAGGTAAACCTCACCTACCGTTCTACCAAGAGAACGGATAGATGTAGGGAGCCCAGCAGTGCAGTCCAGCTCAGCGGTCGATCGCTGCATGCCACACCGGTCATCATCCGGTTGTGTCCTGTTGCCTACGTGGCAGCAACATTCGCTGAGTTACCCTCCACCATGGCCGGCCTCCTTCTCAGCCTAGCCTAAGAGCGTCTCTACTCGTTGGCCGAACTTAGGCCGAAAAACATACCTCCATGGCTGGTAGGATAAGCCCGCGTCTTCCTCCTTGTCGTCGTCCAGGACGTAGAGCTGGGCGTCCTGGTAGGCCAGCTCACGGCCAGACAACGCACGACGCCGGGCGGCCTGCAGCCGAGGATGCGCTGTCTTCTCCCAATCCATCCTGGACCATTTTAGAATATCCGGCGAGCTCGACCGGCGGCAGCGGCGGCGTCTTCGGCGCCGTTTCGCGGAGCGACTCCTCCAGCGCCATCTTCAAGGCGGCGTCTTCGGCCGGCCGAGCCTTCTGTCTTGGAGCGGCGTAGGCGCAGATGGCCTGTTGGCGGCGTAGGCGCAGACGGCTCGCCGATGACAATCCCGCGCGCGCGTGTCCGCGGCGGTGAGCGCGCAGGCGAGACGGCTTCGCGCTTCACGGCCGTCGGCGTGCGAAGCGGCGCGATGCCGGAATAGTGGGAGGCTGAAGCGAAGGAGGACGAGCTCATGCTCGCCATCCTCCTCGGCGCCTAGTTCGCCGGAGCACACCGACCCGTCCTGACCGCCGGTGTCGGGTTGCGCGAGAAGCCGAGCCGCGGGGTGTTCCCGCGGTTGATGTGCTCCAGCACGGCGGCGAGCGTCCACCCTGGTGCACTCCACCAACGTCGGCGCCCCGCCGAGTTTTTGCGCTTTGGCGGGGACTCGTTCGGCGGCCCCTCGTGGCGGTTGAGCTCCTGTTGGCGCCGCTCCACGAAGAAGTTCCCCCAGTAAAGGAGGTTGTCGGCGCTTTCCTCCTTGGCGGGGTTATCCATGCCGGCGATGTACTCTTGTACATCGTACGGCAGCTCTTCCGGCGTGGGCCCCGGCGGGATTGGGATGCCGCCGGCGCTCAGCGTCCACCCCAGAGGTTTACGCGTGTCCGGCGGCGCCATGTACCCGACCTCAGACATGCGCCCCTGTGTCCGAGGGTGCGGCCGCCGTGCCTCGGCGTCGTCGCCGGGTAGCATTCGCCCATGGTGAGAGGGAAGAGGTGAGAAGGTTCACGGAGTTGGGCTTGTGGGTGAGCTGAGAGAGTGCGAAGATCTCCGGCGGAGTACGGCTTATAAAGACCGAAAGGTGGCGAGGGAGGTGTAGCGGCGGGAAAAGTGGAAACGGCGGGATTCGATGACCGCCGCGGAGCCAAGGCTGACGGTGGTGCCAGAATCGGCGACGCGTGGCCGACGCGACGGCGATTATTGCCGGCTGTCGCCAGGTTCCGAGGATGACGACGACTCGGCCTGGCTCACCGACTCGGCGGATCCACGCCGCTTTGATTTTTTTTCGCCGTTTTGAGTCCGGCGTTCCATGCACTGAAACCTGGGTTCGGCCTGGATAGTCCGGACCAAAAATGGTTTAAATTCGGCCAAAAACAGGTCCTTGGTGCGCGACGGGGCCAGTTTTCGGCGTCCGGACCGAAATTCGGCGTCCAGATCAATCTCCTGGTAAGGCGAGTGAAGATGCTCTAAGCCTAGTAGCAGTAGCTCCCAATGCAATTAAGGCGGCTGAGACGTTTCTTCTGCCTTGGACGCTCGGAGATGACATGGTTGCTTTGTATGGAGAGGCAGTGCTCCACCGCAGCGAAAGGGCAGAGCATTGCATGCATGCATGCGTGCGTGCGCACATGCTTGGTAAGTGGGAGCATTAGCTTTCGCACTGGACATGATGGACGTGCTTAAAATAACACACACCCCCATCGCTCTCTCTCTCTCTGTGGAAGAAGAATCTCATTCCCTCCGAGTACGATCCTCCTCTTGATCGACGATCGGGGGAGCTTCGTTTCCTTTCCAAAGCAGCTGCCAAAAGGGAGGAAAAGCAGGGGAGGGAAAGCCAGGCCAGCCAGCCAGAGGAGGAAGAAGAAGAAGGTGAAATGAAGATCAGAAGAAGATGAGATGCTGCACTGGAGCCACATGAGGAGTGCTAGCTTTTGTCTCCTCTGCGCTGCACTGCTTGCTGGGCTTGCTTGATCATGGAGGAGACCAACACCAGCCAAACAATCCCATATTATCTTGCCCCCTTTTTTTTTCTTTTGCTGTTGTCGAGTAAAAAAGTTTCTCAAGGGTTTCGTTAGCGAAACAAAAGTCCTTCGCGTGGCGAGGATTAACACGTTTACTGCGGGAGCTGATGGTACATGAAATAGATCTTGTTCCCCTAAAAAAAATGAAATACATCTTGTTGATTGACAGCATGCAGTTGCTCTTAGATTAAGCTATGGAAGTCAGCATCAGTGGCCTCTTAGCTTTCAGCTTCTTGGGGACTACGTTCCATTTCTTCCCGATCTCAATTCCCATTGCAAATAATGATGACACTAGTAAAATATTTTTCCTAGGGAAAATCTCATTGGGGTACATAGAGTAGAGTATTCGGAGCACAACCAAGACAGTAGTACATCACCTAAAATCTAGCAAGGTCAACCATTAGAATTCACGCATCACTATGTAGTAATAATTAACTCACTCAACCCTCGAAAGGAAAATCAACTCACAGGTAACATGCTTGTACTCCAGTCGCATTTTTTTTGCATATATGTATATATATATATTACTCCCTTATTAAACCAAGAAAGTAAAAATAAAAAGGCAAAGGAGAAATTAAACTACTAGCACTTAAGTACTCCTCTAGTATATTGATTCTCTAGTCTTCGCAAGCAAGCATCGGCTACTCCCAAAGCAGTGGCTCCTCGAGCCGGAGCTCCGCATTGACCTCCTCCACGTCGGGGAGCGGAGACCACATGGTCGAGAACCCGAACCCGTCCCGGATGTCGAGGAGCAGGTCCGGCAGGTCGAACAGCTGCAGCTCCGCCTCCGCCTCGTCCCTGCCGTCGCCGCTCGTGGGCGTGGCAGCAGACTCCGGCTGAGCAGTAGCGCCGGCGTCCTTCTTCTCTTCTTGGACGATGCCCTCCTCCTCTTCCGAGTGATCATCGGTGGACGATGACGGCGAGGCCGTAAACGCGGCGGCCAATGCCGCGGCGGCCTGCACGTCCTTGGGAGCCGCCGACGCGGCGCGCGGGAGGACGTCGGCGAGCTCCGGGAAGTTGAGGTGCGCGGTGCGGGCGCCCTTGATGGCGAGCGCGGCGACGTCGTGCGCGCGCGCGGCCATCTCGGCGGTGGGGAAGGTGCCGAGCCAGATGCGCGACTTCTTGCGCGGCTCGCGGATCTCCGACACCCACTTGCCCCACGCCCGCATCCGCACGCCGCGGTACACCGGGTGCTTCCCGTCGCTGCTCCGCTTCCTCGGCTTCTGCTTCTTCTTCGTCTTCCCCTCCTCGGTTTCCATCTCCTCCTCCTCCCTCACGTCTTCCTCGTCCAGCTTCCGCTTGCGTGGCGCCTCCGCCGCGGCATTGGCGGCTCCCGCGGGCGAGGAGGGACATGACGACGAGTCCGTCACGGTGGACGAGCATGACATGGAGGTAGAGCTGGTCGTATACGACGACGACGATGAAGAGGAGGTTTCTCGGAGCTCCCGAGCAGGCGCCATGGCCGCGTGCAGTGGAGGAGGAGTATGGTTTTGCTGCTGGCTGAGCTGAGAGAGCTTGCTGCTCCTCCTGGACTTGCGGTTGCGGTGGTGTGTGTCTGTTTGTATCTGCAGTGAGGGGGTTATATGATGGAGGAAAAGTTTACTGGAGAAAAGCTAATTAAGAAACCGTGGGAGGCTGCTATATATGCTTGGCACCCCCTGCTCTTGTCCCCACAGTTTTGTTTTCAGGTGCACTCGCTCATCATTGGTTTTTCGGTGCCTTGTGGTACTACCACGATAAAACTCATCAGCTGATACAAGTGGTTTAATTGGCATTAGAGACTCAACGGTACAATTTTGAGTGGCTGTGGGCTCGGGGGGCTAGGACATCATGTAGGTTGGTGTTGATATATCGCTCTCTTATTTGTCAAACCGTGTGACAACATCTGTAAGGCAACTCTAGACCAAGTAATATGGTAACTTAGGTTTACGAAAATTATTTTGGGCAAGGGAGATTGAGCAACATTATTTGAAAGTTCAAACTCAGCTAAGCAAGCAGTCATTTATATATGTGAAGAATGAATGTCATAGTAACATTTTGCTATTTTTATAGACAAAAGGTTCAAATAGAGCCCTGACTTTAAATCAATATAAAGCCAACAAGAGAAATAGAAAGTTGTTCAAGTTTATAAAACAAACACACCACACATCAAGTTTCGATTACAATTGTGGCACATGGCGGATAAAAAGAGGCATCCCATATGCAGGAGCAAAGGAAACTAAGGGTATCTTTGGAGTGAAGGATTTTCAAAGGAATTTTGGAGGAATTCAACCCATAGTTTTTTTTCCTAAGGAAGCCCTTTGGATCAAAAGAATCACACCTCCAAAACTCCTATGGATTGCATTTCTACATTCCAATCCCATAGAAATTTCAACATCCACTCTAACCTCTAGTTTACACTCATTCGTGTAGGATCGAGGCATTCTTCTTGTGTTTTCCTGTGTTTTATCCAAATGATTAATCCTGCAGTTTTTATCTGTTTGTACTTGCAACCCTGTCAAATTCCTATGTTCTTCCTATTCATGTGTTTTGAAATCCTGGATCCAAAGAAGCCCTAAGGCCACTCCGGTTTGAGCGAGAAATGTAGAGTCTTGACAGTCAAGAGATCGCAAGTGTCAATGCTTCCATTTACTTTGTCTTCACTGTTGGCGACCAATGCTCGAGGAAGATGATCATATGAAAAAGTATATCAAGAGGGTTTTTAGGAATCATCCACTCAATAGCTAGCTTATTTCTAGCAATCTCAAGTGCCCAACATTGAGCCACAAAGAAAATCCAAAAAAAATAAGTCTACGTTGGCCCCGTGACCCTCTGACATAAGTGCACAAAGTCCGCAAATGAGGAGGGGTTCCAATCGTTTTATAGGAGAGCGTGCATGGATCCACATGAATTTCGCGATGGACACACCCCACATCAAGTTTCCATTACATGCAAGAGCAAAGGACACTAAGGCTAGTGGCGGAGCGTGACAGCAAACAAAGGATGAGCCGGCTCAATGTAGACTGGGCCAATTGATATTAGTGGGCCAATTTATCATAAAATCCTAAAGAAAATTGAGATATAAGGGTGGGCCATGGCCCAGTATGGCCTTCACTACGCGCCGCCCCCGACTAAGGCGACTCCGGTTTGAGCGAGAGTTTTTTATGCAAAATACAATGGGAAAGGTCTCCACTGCGTCATTTTAAATTTACAAAAATATTATAGAAAAGTTACAAAGATAGTGGATATGTACAGTGGGAGAGGTGGGGAAAATAAGATGGTTTACATCATATCTAGCCAATCTAGCATACCCTCCTCTAGCCCAGGTTTAACTCTATGCCTAATGTCTTGAATAAATAATCTGAAAAGGTTGCAACATTGCTCTAGATACCTCTAATCATTGTCAAAGTTGATTCTATTTCTATGGTTTCATAAACTCCAGCATCCTGCACTCATGAACTCCTTAAAAAGGATTAAATGTCCTACTCTTTGCTTCAATCATCAATTCTACAATAGATAAGTTAGTATTCCACTCTTCTCCTACTTTCAACCATAAATTTTGACTGAAATTGCAGACAAAGAGTCTCATTTACCCTTTCATCACATCAAACAAAATCTGTTGTGTCGACATAAATGTTTTTACTTGTCATAAGATCTCTAGTATTCAGTCTATCATGAATCATTAACCAATATAAAAAATAAGTATATTGGAAGGCATGGCGATTCATAATCCATTTATACTGGAGCATCAGGTGCTTTTGTCAACTCATTGTACACCTTTTTTGTTGAGTACTTGTCCCTTCCCCAAGGAAAAGATCAAATACCTTTATGGTTCGATATAATAGTCTAGTTTAGGATAGTTGCCAATTCATTAAGTTGTTCTGTAGCAATGATAGATACCAGGCGATGAAAGAGATAAAAAAATCCTCTTGGTTATTGCTCCTTACTTATTTGATAGTGACCATTTTATTCTTGGCAAATGAGTGTAGATGAGGGATTGAGATTCATACAAGTACAAAAGATGACCGGATAGCTATGAATATCGAATGATAAATACTAATTTTCAAGTTGATCGATAAATAGTCACCCTCCATTCATAATACCATGTGATGTTGTCCACGAATAGTACAATAAAATTCATTCCTCGAGAAAATGAAACATGTATAATCTTAATCATAGGCAATTTATCAGAGAGTTTCTACAAGAACAAGTTATCAAAGTAAAGAGACATGTCAAGTTATAAGGTTAACTTTTCAACATGTTTCTCTAAAAGAAACTCCATCAAGTAGATCTATTGATGTGCATCGTTAGGTAAAACCCGTGCATTACCTGTTTGGGTCTAAAATGTCGCTGGCGGTACAAGATAATGTATAGCAGAAGCAAGATTTAGTACATGTGCATCCATCTTTAAAGCCTCCATCCACATCTGGTAAGGTGTGCTTGGTGTTTCTTTAGTAGCAGTAAGATTTAGTACATGTGCATGCATCTTTAAAGCCTCCATTCATAGGATTACTAGCAAACTTGCATGACTAAGCATGCTTCACACCATATAATTTATACGTGTATCCACACCGTTATGTTGAGGTTCACCAATCATTGATTACTGGGCAACAATTCCATTCTCAAATAGGAACCTTGCAAAAGGTCTTGGAATTTTTCCATAATGAGCATGCCGACCATAATGCTCTCCCTTACAATCAAACCATACAACTTCTGTTTTATGCATTAAGTTCATTATTAACTTTGACTTTGAACACTTTGAATTTGTTCAAAGTTTCTGATCAATCACGTATAAGGTAAATATACCCATACTGGGAAAAGTCAGCTGTAAAGGTGATGGATAAACTAAAACCATCTATAGACTTAATATTAAGGGGTCCACATATGTTAGTATGAATAAGTTAGAGAACCCACGTGGACCTTACAGCTCCTTTCATAATTGTTTTTGCATATTTTCCTTTAATGTGTTCAACATAGTTGTCTGTATCAAAGAAATCTAATGATAAGAGTTCATTTTTTAACGAGTCTTCCCCCCCCCCCTAAATGTGTCCCAAATGACGGTGCCACAATTTCTAAGAAGTGCTAGTACCTTTCCATTACTTTTCACCATTAGAAACATTACTCATATGCAAAACATAATTATTTAGAGATAACATATATAATTTTCCTAATCTAACACCGAGCCCAACATCCTTATTACAATATTTAAAAATAAATAGTTTATGCCTAGCAAGAAACTGGAATCAAATTCATACTCAAAGTAGGTACACAGAGAACATTATTTAAATGAAGACAGAATCCGGTGTGGAGCTCCAGCGCGAGTGACCATATAGCTTCAGCTTTGACTTGAACTACTTTTGCAACTTCAATTCATTCCCCCTCTTGTTATGGTTTGGATCAAATTTAGTCCATGCATTGAGTTAGCAATGTGAGCATTTGCACCAGAGTCAATCCACCATGATGTACAAGAGAAACCAGTATATAATATTTCATCAACAAAAGTGATTTCATGTGTACATTTCTTCATCATCCATTTAAGGTAGTCTGGGCGATCTTTACTGTAATGACCTTCTTTCTTATAGTAGAAACACATTTTTTAAGCAGCAACAGGGTTGCCAAAATATTTTTAATCTCCTTTATTTTAGACTTGGGCATTTCTTTCCTAAAAGGCTTCTTTGGAGGTCTAGAAAGACTAGGCCTCTCATGTTTTCACTTGTTGGATCCAACATGAAAGGCTTAGTCCTTGTTCTGCTTCACCATCCTTTCTTCCACTTGGATAATCTGTGGTCATATCTCAGCAAGTGTCCACTTTTCTTTCATGAAATTGTAGTTGATCTTGAATCGATCAAACTCTTTAGTGAGGGAATCCAAGATCATTATGATGAGAACGTTATCCCTAAGCTTAAATTTTAAAGATTTCAATTTATTTTAAGCATTATTTACCATCCTTGGTATATGTCCCCTCACATCTCCATCATTTTATATTTTCAAGTAGCTTTTGAAAAATCTCATGTGCATAAACCTTTTCAGAGCCTTTGAATTACTCCTCCAAGGCTTCCATAAATTCTTTAGAAGTATCCTTCTTGGGGAGAGCCCCAATAATCTCGGGTGAGATGGATGATCGCATCACAAGCATTTATACATGATTTGATCTTTCCCATTTCTCCATCTTAGATCCATAAGTTTTTTTTAAAATCATCATACCCCTCCACACCAACAACGGGTGCCAAGGGCTTATCTTCCCTTAAGGCAACATGAAACTCGCTAAAAGTCAAACATAACTCAACTGAATTCTTCCTACATTGGAAATTACTTCATGTCAATTGCCCGACAGTATCATAGTGCATTGCAATGGAAGCTATAATTTCTACATGGACGTTTGATAGTAAAATGCACAAATACAAAAATATAAGTTGGTAAAGATAAATAACATGCCATAATCATAAATTCTAAGAGACCTCCCTCATATTTGGTACGATAAAGCTCCCATGCCCCTTAACATACCCTACAAGATCTTGACCGTCAACCAAAACTAACGGCCAGGATGTGTGTCAGTTAGAAAAAACACCACATGGTGAGAACCTAACCCTAATGCCCATTTCCCCTTCTCCCCCAATTTTCCACACCTGCGTTATAGGAAGCAACCAGAGCATACCCGTCCATGGCGGCGTGGTGGCTCCGCTCACCGGAGTAGCGTGCATCAGAATAGACCCGCATGCTGCTTCATCGAGTATGGCCTTTGCCTTGTGTCCATGGAACCAATAAGTGAGGTTGGGTGACAACGGTGCATGTCGGCGAGCCAACGGCCTTTCAAGTGACAACGACGAGGCGGGCCTCGTCTTCATCCCATGTGTCCTCCCTATATGGAGTAGACGATGTTACACGACATTAGCAGACATATGAATGTGCTAAATTCCTTATGAAATCGCAAGATCTAAATTATGGAGAATACATAAATATATTTTATCTAGACAAACTTACTATATATTGCAATGGAATAGATCTTTGTGAAGATTGTTGATGAAGGTCATGTTGATCTTTGCAGCTAGAATAATTCCTCCCAACATGTGGAGGATCAAAGTATGACCCCTCTACAGATTTATATGAATACATGAGAGAGGTGCAGCATTGCGGCGTATATGTATGAGAGAGAGAGAACTTGAGAGAGACAGAGGTGCAACCATGAGGAAGAGTACTGTGTCCATGGGGCTTACTATCAACGTGTATATATAGGTGGATGGGAGGGGGCTAACTTGGAGAGACACTTCCTAGGGAAAATTTTCGCCCCTCCTTGTTGCGGCCAAGGGGAAACCCTAGGTGCAGCCGTAGGGCCCCTTTTGGGCACCACCCCATGAGGCCCATGACACTAGCCCAAGTGGTCTTCCTTTTTTCCCTTATTTACATAATTTAATTGCGTAAATTATGCTTCCATATATTGCACAACACAACTTCCTTATTTCATGCATCACATATATGGAAAGTCTATGTCCCTTCTGATGGTTTCAAATAAAGCTCGATACATCACATGTACATGAACCTATATATTTTCTGAAACCTTTTCAGAGTCTCTACGACATAAACACAACTTCAAAACCATTCCGATGAATTTCAAAATCACTTTTGCTAACTCTAGAACTACCTTTCATATTTAGGTTATGTCACCAGAAAATTCCGTTTTTATCTCTGAACATAGCTCGATGTTTGCGAACTATTTTGATGTCTCCCGAACTTACTGTGGATGACCCTCTCAACCACATACCATATATATGCTCTTATATTTATGCAACAAACACTCAACTTAAGCGTATGACTCCACATGTTCGGTAAATGCGGACATGATCCGGAAACTTCTTTCCAATCAATAATCCATAACCTGATTTGGATATTGTAACATCCCAGGATTAACACCCAGAAATAGTAAGGCCACCGCTGTGTGCATTGCATTCATGCATGATAAAATCCAGGAATTGTCGCGCAAACCTAAAAGAGAGAAGGGGAATCGAGATCTCTCTTGTGCTAATGGAAATATTAGGGCAAGTGCGATGGATTTGTAGATGACCCTTGCTGATTTCTTTGACACAGAGAAAATACAATATGGAATATTTAATACCATATTGAATTCAAAACAAAATGAAATTGGTTTATGGTTAATTAAATAATTTCATAATTGAAATACAATTATGAAGCAATAATATATATACTTTATAGAAGAAGAATACATGGTTGCTACAATATATAAATAAAAGAAAAGATTAAACTTCACTACTTAAATGCCATTTCAAGATTGGAATACTCCTTTGTGATTGAGATATTGTATTTATAAACTTCAAACTACAAAAAGAAAGAAAGCTTGTAGCTTTATTAAATAAGATATAAATCTTTACAAGTTTCTATTAATAAAAAGAAAAAGGAAAAATAACTTTATTACATTAATTCAAAGATTACAACAATGAATAAAGGGTACATTAATTATTATAGGCAAATGAGATAATAATTAGCAAGTCTTAAATAAAGAGATAACAAATATGAAGTAGGAAAAACAGATTTACTTTATTACAATAATAATATTACATTGTTCTTTTACAAATATTTAAATGAAAGATAATACTACAAATATTACACTATTTTTTACAAATGTTTAAAAAAAATGAAAGATTACAATAATGAATTACAAAATAATAAAAAGGAAGTCCTAAGTTACATTTCCTGAACTAAGTTTTTGTATCTTCTTTTCTTCGGTTCTTCTTATTCTTGTTCCTACAAGAAAAATATAAACAAACAAGTAATAGAAGAAATTATTGGGTATTGTAAGCTTTGTTCTCAGTCTAACACTGAAGTGCACTGTTGGTCACATCAGTGAACAAGTAATTTGGGGCAAGTTTCACTAATGTGAAATCCGTTCTTATCAGTGCATCATTTGCCTCAGCACAACATCACTGGCAATAGAGGGGCCAGTTTCACTGTGCCAAGTAGATCATAAAAGGTAAATAGTCACAAAAGATCTAGGATTTACTTGATCTCATCTAGACATCGTTGTAGCAAGCAAGCACACAGCACACGCACCTGACTGTATGTCATATGCTGTCAACACAAGGAAGCATTCCAAGAATGGGTGGATAAGAAGAGGCAGTTGTATCCTTCTCTCCCTATTCATTCTTTCACAGCCAAGTACCACAACACCATCACCTCACCATAGTTCCTTACGAGAACACAAGAACACTTCACCTAGACCATCAAACCAAATCACCTCTAGTCATCAGTTTATTATAGCCAAGAACACCGATTCTTCTAAGAAAAACCACCACCATTCCTATGATTTATTAGAAGGAAGTAAAAGCATATCAAGTTACCAGGATAATAAGATGGAGTCAGCAGCAGAAGTTGAGAGGTGAAGGAAAGAAGGAGAAAGCCACCAGAGCAGCAGTAGCTGTACAAGAATTTCATGAACAAGCTGATCAAGGGTAATACAACAATACCAGGAGGAGCAGATGCACCTCAGTAGATTCTCCATCTAATAACAAGTAGAATAAGAAGCCAAGATATAATACAAAGGCCACACACTTGCAGGTAAGTACACAGAAGAAATTAGACTTGGAATCTGTTCTTACTAGTTCCATTAGAAAAGATTTTGGGAGAGTTGAGATTGTTCTCAGATAGGCATAGGAATGCTATGCTTGTCTCATCATAGAACTTCTAGGCATCGGTAGTATTTGTCTATCTTATTTTCAAATTAAATCCTCAGCCTTAGCATCATTCGCAACCCAATTAAAGTCTCCTGAATAACTCATCTCAACAGCCAACTACCTAGTGAGAGCTACCATTGTGTACACTCCAAAGGGAGGCATCACAGTGGCAGATGCACTGGCAACAACCACAGAGTTGGCCAAACCAAAATAACATTCAAACTAGGTATAATACATCCATGGACCATACTTAAGCCATCTCAAATAATTTCTCTAGATAAACCAGCTAGAGATTATCAAATCATGGGCATAGTATACAAACAAGTAGAAGCATATGGTCTTGTCCAGTTTATTCAAACAATTACAAAACATAAAGGCGTTAGGCATAAGGATACCAAGATATACATTAGACATTTTTAAGTATATTCTTTATATCAACAAGTAAACCTGGGCACTTGCTTGTGCTCCAACATTAAAATAAAATCATACTACCATCTATTATACCCTAGTTACTAACTCTTATATAACAACAAGAAAAGCATGAATATTTATATATACTCAGTAGAGTATCTACTCCCTAACAGATATGCAACTAGAATCTAGTTAGCAATACTAAGTAAGCATATTTTACACATGAAGCTGAACACATCAATAATTTTATAATTAAACAAGTTTTTACACACATCTTAACCACACAAAGAAAGGTAACAAAATCTATAAGTGAAAACAATAAAAAGCATGTGTATAAATTCTATATAACCTACAAATGGATATTAGCTCAAGATTATCAATTACACACTTGCATTTGTATTTCTAAAACATAGACCATGTATATCCGTCATACCAAACTCTTACATAATTTTATACAAAACAATTTCATGTTTTAGAATGCTAGAATGATCATAAGATCATCCTAATAATAACCAAAAACAACCCTATGTAAAAAACCAGCATACCTTGTGAGTCAACTAGATAAAGCCACCAATTTTACATGATCATTATCAGGAATTAGAAGAACATACAAAGCATTTCACTTGTATATTTTAAAAAATGAACATAGATAGTGATAATCTAGTTACCCCTGATACACAACACTAAGTTGATGAGATCATTTTCTCACAAATGCAATGACAACTAAAACTAATCTAGGCATAATCAATTAACCTTATTCATTTCCGCAAGTCAGATTCATTGCACCGCTAGCAGAACAAATTAATACAAGTACACCATGGATAGTTTGCTACAATATATATATATATATATATCATATTTCGGAGGTAACTAGCACGGCCAAAATCATCATATCACCAAATTCGTTCATCGGTCGTGGTCAATGCATGAGGGGCATAATAAACAAACTAGGCATGGAGACCAATGTCGGGTTTGCGTCTACAACATCGTCCCTCCGGCCTTGAGGGTGAGGTAGACAACACGACCATATTGCCGTAGTATTAACCGCACCATCACAACCAGACCACAATAACCGGTGAAAGAACATGTGGGCCCCCATATGTGGTTTTGGTAATTAATGACAATCTTCGTGGACTAATGTGTGTATTGAGCTGTACTTGTAGGAATGGTCCATCGGCATCGCTTGGAGCATGTGTTGTCATCAAGGTCGATGAAATGAGAAGAAGATATGTTGTGCAAGCTCAAAATGCGCCATCTGTAAAAGATCTCATGTTTGATGCTTGCCATCCTCGGTGATCATGGATCGATGATGAAGAATCAAGAAAGGCGTTCCATCTTGAGAAGGGCAAGATCGTCTACATCGAGCTCAAGTGGAATGCTCAAGGCAAAGGTCTAATCTTGATAGGTTTTCCCTTTTGCCGGTCTCACGTTGTGTGTGTGAGACCGGGTTTAGGACAGATAACCGTACTATCAAGAGGGGCTCTCGAATGAGTAATTCGGTCACATCGTTCGGAGAGAGATCAAACCTTTTCATACTCGCATCATCGTATTTGGTTGTTATTTGGTCTTATTTATGTGGGGATATAGAGCTTGTGTTAATCTCCATAACAAGTTCGTGTTCATCAAAATCGGATCTTCCGCTTATATCTTGTTGCGATTTTGATCTTGCCGGCTTTTCGGTTTCTCACCAAGTGAGGTATCTCACATTAGTATACTTGATATTTTCTCACTTGGTGATAACCAATATTTCAACGCAATTGGAATCGGGTCAATCGGAGCTTCCAGTCAAAAGTTATCGCCATTTGAATATTTACCCGTCAATCTGTTTTCTAGGCCGAGCGGTAGTACCGTCCGGGCGGGCCGGTACTACCACCCGCCCCTGAGAGCAGCTCGTTTTCTTTCTACCTCGCTAGGCACCTAAATCTGGTACTACCGGCCGGCCCGGTAGTACCGCCAGGGTGGGCCGGTACTACCGGCCGACCCAGATAATTTTTCCAGGTGCATCTCGCCCAGCTCGCTCCATCCTGCCAACACGCACGCAGCCCCACTCGCGGCCTCGATCCCGCGCAGCCGCAGCTGGCCCCACGCACGCGCTTCTGCCCGCATTGATTCCCACCCCACGCGCCCACGTGCTCTACTGGTGCTGCGCTGGGCCTGGCCTGCTCGCTCACTCACGCACGCGCTTGCCACCTAGCTCGCTGTCGCTAGGCCCTGCCCGCGCGCCTCGCGTTTGCTCACGCGCTCGCCCTGCGCGTTGACCCACGCGTGCTCGTTGCCTCTCATCCGCTCGCTCTGGCCCTGCACTGCTGGGCCCCCCGCTGGCGTCCTGTTCCCCTCGCGCAAGCACGCGCCTGCTGCTGCTGCATCGCTAGCTGGGCCAGGCCGCCATGCACCCTGCTGCTGGCCCCACACCAATGCGCGCTGCCTCGCTTGCTCTGAGCTCGCCCGTTGACCAGATTTGGTTTGATTCGTTTGATTTACTGGGACTGGTGCGGTAGTACCGGTTTGGTCCAGCACTACCGTTCCGTCCAGTAAAATCGCCCCAACAGGCAGTTTTTTGGCCCCTCTTTAAATAGCCTTCTCCTAAATCGTTTTAGGGCTACTTCTCTCTTTTATTGCTCAAGCTTTGCCCCATATTCTTATTTCCTCTTGAGCTTGATTCTATGATTTCTCTCCAATGATTCATGCCAATATTTGAGAGTAATATAGAGGAGATCTAGATCCACGTTTTGACCTAACCGATTCATCTCTTTGTGAGTGTATCTTTGGGGATCTAGATTTTGGGGGATTTCGTGTCTCTCTTTGATTCTTCCTCTCTTGTTCCCCCAATAGCTTTAGTAGCTTTGTTGGAACTTGAAAGTGAGGGATTTGTGCACCTTTGTGGTGTTCTTGCCATTTGCATTCGGTGCATCGGTTTGAATTCTCCTCGGAGGATTCGGTTTGAGTTACTCATTGGAGCTTGTCCCTCTTGGGTTCTTGGAACCCTAGACGGTTTTGTGGCCTTGGTGGCATTGTGGCCTTTTGTGGCATTTGTTGGGAGCCTCCAATTAAGTTGTGGAGAAGTGCCCCAACCTTGTGAGAGGTTCCAGTTGCCACCGACAAGTGCACCGATAGTGGAAGCATGGATCGATCCCATTGGGGTGAGATTCACCGGAGAATAAGGGAGGCCTTTTGTGGCGTTGGTGGTTTGATACCACCCCCTCTCCAAACGAGACGTACTCCATGTTGGGAGGAACTCGGTAAAATATCGATGTCCCCGCGTGCCTCGGTTATCTCTATACCCGAGCTCTTTACTTATGCACTTTACATTGTGATAGCCTTCGTGCTTGAAGTACTATATATCTTGATATCACTTTGTTGCTTGTATTGCTTAGCATAAGTCGTTGGTGCACATAGGTGAACCTTAGTTGTTCTAGGTTGTGCTTAACAAAGTAAACACTAGTTTTATTCCGCCTTTGTTGAGCCACTCTAGGAAAAGTTTTAATCGCCTATTCCTCCTCCTCTAGGCGACATCTGTATCCTTTCAACCGGGCTACCGACGCATAGGTACACTAAGAGGCCAACCAAAAAATCGAGCAACAGCAACATCTATAGTCCAGGGAGTAGGGGCGAGCCGATACATCGCATAGTGGCCGAAGGGCATGGCCGATGAAGGGGTAAGTAGGGAGTCATTGGCGGCGGGATCTAACTAGAGCTCGAGGACGATATGGCGGATGTCGTTAGCGTCGACAAGGAGGTCGTGGTCGTCTCTTAGGAGAAGTCGGCGCAACGGAGGCGCTAGTGGCGGGCCGGTGACCGAAACAGACCGCATGACTAGGGTTTCATAGGGGTTTGCACGGGAGAGTAGAGCGGCTTCGAGGCATAGGGGAATAGAAGGAGAAGACCGAGCGGGCCGGGTGGCAAGCAGTGGAGTTGGATGTGGCTGGCGAGGGCCATGGGGGCAGGCGGCAACACTAGCGGCAGTGGAGTCATATGTGGAGAAGACGTGAGGATGTACCTCTATGTGTGTGCGTTAAGGGAAAGAGAGAGGGGGCCGAGGGTGGAGGTTTGACCCCAATCCGACAACTGGGCCGACCTGTTGGGCCAAATCAACTTGGTCCGGTTGGACCAGGTATTGGTTAACCAACTACGCCGCAGCCCAACTATTTTCCCACATAAAATCATTTTTCCATTTCATAAACCCTACAAAAATAATTCCAAACTAGAAAAAAAATATAATTTATATAAAATCCTAAAAATACACATAGCATATCAAAATGATCAGAAAAATAATCTCTACCGAAGGAAAACATAAAACTACTTGTTTGAGTTAAATAAAGAAAAACTAAATATTAAAGCTATTAAAATCCTAAATGAAATTTAATAAATAAGGAAAAATCCTAAAAATGAATAAAAATCATTTATGTATATAAAAATAAATCTACTATTTTATAAGCATCCTAACTTGAAAATTTTACAAGTAAAACTTAAACCAAATATTTAAGTACACTTAATCCCTTGAGGAATTTTATAAAAATAAAGATAATATTTAAAAATAAATAAAAATCATTTTTAATATCTTAAATAAGTATATTTTATGGAAAAAAACTATGTATATTATTCCAAAACATTTTAAGGTTCTTAGGTAATAAAATTTCATTTACCTATTTTACTAAATGAAATAACTATTTTTTTAATTCTTTAAGATTATTTCTTATGTAAGAAATAATCACATTTCTTTATAAAACACTAAATCCTTTAAATATAATTAGTAATCCTAAATGCATAATTATTATTTTCATAATAGCAAAACAAATTTAATCTAATCATTCGCTTAAATATAAAGTGAATGATTTCACACCCTTAATCATACCTATCATAACTCTAAGGCTTGGTAATAATTAAAACATATTACACCTTAAGTTTATTTATTTATTTTAGACTAACTTTAGTCTCAAAGTTTATTAACATCATGTCTAAAGACTATTTAGATTTTTATAATTAAATTTGGTCTATTCCAATGAAGACATAAAGTATCCCGAGTCCAAACTATTCGAGTAAACGCAAACGACATCGATCACATTCTATCAACCATAAAGATTGTTTAAATATTTTCAAAGAACCATTTTTTTCAAAGGTTATTCTTTTTGCCACTTTAAACAACAACTCTATAATAATTTCCTTCAACTCTTAACAATCCAATGCATGGACTTTCATCGTAGCCACCAGATGGCAATTAACCTTAATATTGTATTATTATTGCACTTTACTTTTATATCTTGTATGTTAAGACTTAAATTCCATATAAATACATTTGCTTGGGAAGTCAAATTTATAGATACACCAACTCTTAAAGGAATCACCTAAGTTCAATTCACTTACAGTATTGGGGATTAATTTTGGGAGTTTTACAAAATGCACAGCACTACGTATGCATAACTGCATATTGCTTCTTTAAACATTAGTCCTTATCGGACCAATGATGTTGTTTTCATATATTGGATCTTCTATTGTCTCGAAGACCGTGATTGCATAATCTTATGATCATAAAAGGCAAGTTCACACTTGCTCATGTCCTTCGGTTATTTTCTATCAAATATTTTACAAATTCAGTATTGTCATCACATGCATTTCAAAAAGGTCAAAAAACACTATTTTTATAATAATATGACTAGAGTTATTTACCAAGAGGTAATAACCTACTATGAAAGTTCCGGTGGTAAAAGAACATATTATATAGAACTTAATAACCAATGTCGCTAGTGATTCTTGCGCCGTTTAGTACACGTTAACCATGAGATTTGGAATAGGACAGAGAAGTCGTCTGGATCTTCTTCCTTTCGCATGCCATGGACACTGTTCAGGCGTTTTGTAAGTTGCAGATCATGGATAAAGCCGAGTATTCAGGGAAAGTCTACCGTGGATCTGGGAATACAAAAGAAATATTTCTAGTGTTAATGGTTGTTGTGCGTATTAGACTAAGGTAAAGCCGTATTAACGGGGAAAAGTCTGCCTTGACTCTGAGCGTACAAAAATTGTGGTGTATGCGGGGTCTCGAAGAAGGGAAGCGAATGGATTGGATCCTTATACCGGCCCTCATACCAAGGAAGTGTGAAAGGGAATGCGCGCCTGGCTGTGCAACATGGATAAGGATCTCTCATGGGTAAAAAACGCACATCTGCAGAGTGTAAGAACTGTAACTTGTTACTCCCTGTTCTAGGAAGGAGCTACGAACGCTGCAGGAAAGAAACTTCATGAAACTTCTAGTAAACCTATAAAGGATGACGGACATAGCTTTTCATAATAAAAGCAACCTTTGAAGAAATGTTTATGAAAACCCGCATTGCCTACGATCTATGGTTTGTGGCTATAGTTAGTGCATCATACACACCTTTTCAGTGAACTTGTTGAGTATGATCGTACTCAACATATCTTCTTAACCCTTGCTAGATTCTGAAGCTAATATAGACAATGTATACATCAACTTATTCTCAAGAGAATCATCACCAAAATCTCAAGTTCTTAAATGAAGTCAACATATACATCAACAAAAGTGAATACGAATTTGTTGATTATATAGAAGTATAATCTCTAGCCATAGAACCTACTTCTATAGAGTATTTCAATAGCAGCAATACAAGCCAAATAGTTAGATGTTAATCTTATTAGCATGATAGTTATGAGTTGATTATTTCTCATTCTTCATAAGAAGTTTCTTTCTCTCTCCTTAACATAGACTGTTCTCTGGATATTTTGTAAAGAGTCAAGTTGTAACCTATAGTCGTGTCTTGGACCTGTTGTATTTCTGTTGTACCACTCCAAGGGATGTACTACTAGTGAACGATGTTTCATTGGTGTTATGTCAACGACTATAGTTTACTACATCATGCAGTGGTATACTGGGTCACCACAGATATCCATATGTACTTCCGCATATAGACTAAAGATTCGAGTGAACCTCTGGCCTTGGTACATGTTTCCTTGTGCTTTGTGATACATAACAAACCTGACGTATGATAATCAGGCATCCACGTGAATCAACACTTTGATCACTATACCAAGTTAACCTCGTTACCAGTTTTCTCTCTTTTCTCATTATCGTATTCTGATATCCTCGGGATGTTTGTTTGGATAAACAATAATGGATATGATAATAACGAGAGGGCCTGGAAGGTATGTCTCCATCGTCAGAGGATAAAATCCCACTCTTGTATTATTGTGTGTCTAGGCATACTTTTCGAAGTACCAAATGACCACCTTTATTGCTAACATGTTACAGGTATTGTTTCATGAGATCAAAGTAAAACTTTCGGCATGAATAGACATTTGATATTCTCATGATCTTAGGATACAAAAGTACAAACAACAACATTACAAATAAAAACCAACATCTTTGTGATGATGTAATCTCGTAGGCTGCCGTAGGTATTGAGTCGGTTCAACATCCTTGTTATGCCAACAATAATATGCTCTCGTTGTCCTTGATATCCTTGTTATAATAACTATATCATGATCAGGAAAACATGGTCATTGAATGACATGACTTATTCCTAGAGGCGGGACTAGGAACAACTTGGTGTTTATCTCTTTACATGTTTATGTGGTTTCACTGAATCTCATATTCAATATCCACAACACTTATATCATAAAGATATAAAGTAATATAAACTTGGAAATAAACTATAACATTTATTATTGCCTCTAGGGCATATTTCTTCACCATCCAGCTCTTGCACCCCAACGACGCCGCTTCTTGCCTCTGTAACATACCAAAATTATAACCTATATCTTAGTATTAATTTCTTGCCTCTAAAACTATTTATTGTTTTCCCGACTATTTTATTTAAACCTATTGGTCTTTGATTTTATATTTGGTTTTGATCTCTCTAAGATTTCCCACCTTATTCACCATCCACAAATTATTCCTATAAGTCTTTTGCGTCCATAAAGTTTTATTCCTTTATGAATTCCATAAAATCCTTCCAACCACCATATCAAAGCAGGTACCATTTTATTGGCTTGAAAAATTCTACCAAGGCCACAAATTCTATCAACCATATGAATCACTCCCATGCAAAAATTCTGCATAGTCCAATGCAATATTCCAAAGTTTCACAATATTTTCTATTATGCCATTATCAATCAAGGAATAATTCAACCACCTTCCACTCAGAAAATTCTCATATTTTGGGAATGCTAATTAATTATCATTATACACATTTCTAATGTTGGGATCCAAGACATTTGAGCAATATTTAGCATACTTCCTTTGTAAGGCCATTTCTATGCCTATTGTTACTTTACAAAACAACCCATAGCTACACAAACCCAATGGCCATGCAACTTGGCAGTATTGACCATCTACCATATATAGCCACACATAGAAAACAATTTTGCAAGATCATGTGTGAAACTACACATTGGCGTACCATGCCATTTGGCCATATTGTGGGCACCATTTTATTGAGCAACCTCCAAAGATCTAATTGAGTTCATACTGCACATATATCTTCCATATACCAAGGCTAACCTATGATGAATTTATGGGATTTTTAAGAGTTCATCTTTGTCACTGTCATTTCGAACACCTTGTAGTTTTACAAAAACTAAACTAGCAAGTTTGTTTTTTTGTCTTGGTTCTTGTTGCATCGTGTAGGCCTCATCCTTGTGAGCGTGTAGATGCATTTTGGCAAAGTTTCAACCACCATAGCACATGTGGCATGTCCATGCCAGTCGTGGCATGAACCATACCAGAGCGTGCATGGCCATGGAAAGGTCATCTTGTTGTTCCTTTGGTCCTAACCAGTTTCCCTTGACCCAACCCAACCTGGTGGCATTCATCATCCGACTCCTAGCCTGGTGACCATTGAAAGGACACTGATTCCTCCTAGAGGGGGTGAATAGGTAGTTAAAATATTTTACGAGATGGGCTTAACATATGCAAAATAAAATTAGTGTTTACTTTGTCAAGCACAAAGCCTATATATACTATGGTTCACCTATATGCACCAACAATTTATGCAAAGCAAGACAAGCAATAAGGTGATAGCAAGATATATTACTTCAAGCATGATGGTTGTCACAATGTAAAATGCATAAGTAAAGGACTCGTGTATAGAGATAACCGAGGAATGCGGAGACGAAGATGTATACCCAAGTTTCTTCCTTTTAAGAGGAAGCATGTCTTTGTTGGAGGGGTGAGTAATACTAAGACCACCAATGCCACAAGAGGCCTCACCCTATTCTTCCAAGCACCCGCCACACGTCAAGCACCCGATCCAGTATGGGACACTTAAGAGCGGTAACCAAATCCATACAAAATTGGGGAAATCTCCAAAACTTAATTGGAGCCTCCCAATAATAACCCTTGGGGAGAGCTCCACAACTTAATTGGAGGCCCCAAGGACTCACCACAAAGGCCACTACACCATTTAGGATTCCAAGAACTCAAGAGTAATAAGCTTCTTGATTTCACCAACCAAATTCTTCGAGGAGAACTCAAACCGATGCACCTAATGCAATAACATGTACTTCACTCCCAAATTCTACCAAAGCTACAAAACCTATTGGGCGAACAATAAAGGAAGACAACAGGAGGAAAACCACAAAAGTCTCCAAGATCTAGATCCCAAGATGTTCCCCTCACTTAGAGGAGAGATGGATTGGTGGAGTTGTAGATCTAGATCTCATATCTCTTTTCCCTTCAAATAGATGCAAGAATCATGGGAGGAAGAGGGAGTAAACAAGATCAATAGGATCAAAAATGGAGGGAAAAAAGTAGCTCAAAAATTGATGGGGGAATACCAATCGGGGTATACCCACGAAGCGGATTCGCCAGCTGGATCGAGCCGACTGGAACCTAGCCCTGAGCGGGTCGACTCGCCCAATACGGCGATTGGCGCATGCTGGAACCAAACGACTGACGCCGATTGGAGGCCCAATGTAGCGAATCCAATAGAAAGCCCACCAAAGCACTTGTAAACCCTAACTGGCTGCATATATAAAGCCACCAAGGGCACCCCCAAGGGGTACGTCATATTAGATCTATCCTCTCGCACATTAGACTAGATCTAGTCTCTCCCTCCGCCTATGGCGGCTCCATGTAAACCAATCTATGATCATATACTGGATTGATAGCAGGACGTAGCGATCCTCCACCGAGGGGACGTGAACCTGGGTACATCGTGTGCCAATCTCGCTCCCGGATTCTCCTACGTCGCCGTGCTCCCTCTATGTAAGCTACCCCCAGTAGCATCTGCCGTACAATACCACGACAGTTGGCGCCCACCGTGGGGCTCGCGATGCTTGGAGGGTGATAATCCGGGCGGGATCCTCACCATCAACGATCTGCGTCGGCATGCTGGATTTCTTCATCGAGGCGGCGGCCGATTCGATCCTAACCAACTACTGCAGGCGTGACATACGAGAACTGCTACTCGGGGATCGCAGGCTGGCCGCCCGGCACACGCACATGCGCGGATGTCAACCTTGGAAACCAAGGGCGCGTGAAGGCAAGATTCGTACTAAATTGGTTTGATAAAATTCCAATCTGATCACGTCTCTCTTATTAAATTACCTTTCAATTTATTTAATCTAATCTTTTGCATATGCAAATTATTGACATGCATGGACCATCCGTCGTGGGAGTTTTGTTCCCTTGGCCGAGTTGTATTGATCGCTAGCTTCAATAGCACATGACGATCCAGTTTCAGATAAGTCATATTGTTGTGCAATTGATTTTGCTACTAATTATTTTATTCAATATACTAGTTGTCCGGCAGCTATCTTTTGGATCAGATTCAATCGCCCGTTGTTTCGGCTGAGCTCGACCGATCTCGCAAATTTTGCGAATTCGTCATAATCTGGAACTCGTCTAAGCGCGCTGGATTTCTTCATCGACATCAGGCGATGGTCGATTATTCCTCTCGGATCGGTTTTGATTCGGCCGCCGAGGACACGCGTACGTATGTCGATCTGAAAAATCACATGCGCCTGAAGAAGTGGGCGTATACCGATCGGTCCTATACATCTAGTTTTAATTCAATCCATATTGTTCATTGATTATTTTATTTAAGTTTAACCTTTGCTTGCAAATTCTTGTAGGCATGGAGAGTGGACGAGTGATTCCATAGCGGGTGACGATCGTGCTACTACATGAAACTATCTGGTCATTGTATTCTAAAGCGCTACGGCAAATTAAACCCTGATGAGTCTATCCTTTTTCTGTTACTAATCGCTCTGCTATTTAGTTATTTTATCTACTATGATCTACATGCATGTTGGATCTACAAATCTTTTTAGAATTAATCCATGAATGCAGAATTGGATCAAATAAGCGTTTATTGCTACATTCGATAGTCGGCAACTGAGCTGGAGCGATGAAATACTACGTCCGTTGCGGGCTCTCCACGCTCCAAGACCCGCCTTGTTTGTCGCAGACTCGCCCAGCATGCGCCATACTCGGGGACTCGCCTGTCGCGGACTCGCCCCGCTCGGGGATTCACTATCGCGAACTCGCCTCTCACGGCCTCGCCCATCGCCGACTCTTCATGTTACCGGCTCGCCGAGTCGCCATGCTCCAGAACTTGCCTAAACGCGGACACGCTTAAACGCGGACACGCTAGGCTCGTGGACTCTCCCAGTGCGGATTCGCCTGCCGCGTCGACTTCGACATAGCGCGACCTCCGTCCGCCGCGTTGACCCCGTGTTCGCCGCGTCGACTTCGACATAGCGCGACCTCCGTCCGCCGCGTCGACCCCGTGTCCCCCGCGTCGACTTCGCCATAGCGCGACCTCCGTCCGCCGCGTCGACCCCGTGTCCCCCGCGTCGACTTCGCCATAGCGCGACCTCCGTCCGCCGCGTCGACCCCGTGTCCGCCGCGTCGACGTCGCCACAGCGCGACCTCCGTCCGCTACATCGACTCTGTGTCCGCCGCGTCGACTTTTTCCGGCTAAACACCGTGCGACCCCGTCCGCTACGTCAAAAGAGTACACCGCGCCTACTAAGGGACCTTCATCGTCCGAGTAGCCAGAGAGGGTCGCATGCCACGCTGCATGGACTCACCCCTGGGCGTCTCTTCCCCCGGGAAAAATCAATTTGCCTTTGTCAACCTTTGAAAGAGCGACTCGCAATGGCCAAGTAGTGCGGACGAGGAATCGCAAACCGATCCTAGGTTCGTCCACGAAAAACGCTAACCGATAGCCATCATTGGAGTCGCCTTGCTCGACTGGCCTTCCGGGCCAAGACAAATGGCAGTGCTACACAAACAGCACCATGTCCTTCTCAACCTTAGATAGCGCGACTTGCACGGCCAAGTACTGCGGACGAGGACTCGCAAACCGAGCCTCGGATCGTCCAGTAAGAACGCCAAGTCGAGAGCCATCTTTGGAGTCACCATGCGACTGGCCCCCCGGGCCAAGACGAGAGACTCGCTAACAAAACAACGCAATCAACATCATCGCGGACCCGCAATCATCACGGACTCGCCACGCTCGGGTACTCTTCCCTCGCGGACTCGCAATCATCGCGGACTCGCCGCTCGGGACTCGGGCTCGCCGCTCGACCGCCGCCGCCCGCGCCTGGTACTCGGCGCCAGCCGGTCGCTCGACCTCGTCACTCGCCGCGCTCGGGGACTCGGCGCGCTCGGGGACTCGGCACTCGCCGGTCGCTCGACCTCGCCACTCGTCGTGCTCGGTGGCAACCACTACTATTTTGAGAATATGTATCTCTAAAGAGCCTCAAGTCGCCTCTACAAGCCAACTCGAGCCTCGGGGACTACTCCTAGGCATACTGCGTGTGCGCGTGGTTCCGCGACCGCGGACTCTCCCTCGCGTACTCGCCACGCTCGGGGACTCGCCACCATGGACTCGCCATGGCCGCGGACTCTTCACGTTCGGCGGGACTCTTCACGTTCGGCGGCTCGCCCATCACCGACTCGCCAAGCTACCGGCTACATGCCGCACGGCATCGCCACCGCGGACTCGCCCTCGCGTACTCAACACGCTCGGGGACTCGCCACGGCGTACTCAACACGCTCGGGGACTCGCCACCGCGGACTCGCCCTCGCGTAACACGCTCGGGGACTCACCACCGCAGACTCGCCCTCGCGTATTCAACACGCTCAGGGACTCGCCACCGCGGACTCGCCCTCGCGGACTCAAGACGCTCAGGGACTCGCCACCGCGGACTCGTCCTCGCGTACTCAATGCGCTTGAGGACTCGGCGCGCTACGGACAGCGCCACTCGCTGGTCGCTCGACCTCGCCACTCGCCGCGCTCGGGGACTCACCGCAACTGGTGGCTTCACCAACACCCTGCGTCTTTTGCCAACTGGCCATCACCGACTGGCTCACGCCGACCGCCTCCCGCTTCACGGTTATTTTCTTTGTTCAGGAGCTCGTCGCCGATTCGCCACGACCCATCGTCAAGACTCTCCGCGCCATGCCTCAAGCCCTCGTCGAATCGACAACGTGCTCGGGGACTACTGATGGGGGAATACCAATCGGGGTATACCCACGAAGCGGATTCGCCAGCTGGATCGAGCCGACTGGAACCTAGCCCTGAGCGGGTCGACTCGCCCAATACGGCGACTGGCGCATGCTGGACCCAAACAACTGACGCCGACTGGAGGCCCAATGTAGCAAATCCAATAGAAAGCCCACCAAAGCTCCCGGATTCTCCTACGTCGCCGTGCTCCCTCTACGTAAGCTACCCCCAGTAGCATCTGCCGTGCAATACCATGACAAGAATGTAATAACCATTGGGAAAGAAGGCACCCTAAATAGGTCCCCCCCAAATCCAACCATTCCAGCCCAAAAACATGATTCCCGGTACTACCGGACAATCCCTGGGGTTTCTGAATCACCCAAATGCACTTTTGCCAGGAAATCCCGGTACTACCGGAGTCCCTGGGATTCCTGGGTCACCCAAATGCACTTCTCTGTGTTAGTCCCGGTACTACTGTACATTTTCTCGGTAGTACCAGATTTTCGGAACTAACGAACACTTGGTACGAAAATGGTAATAACTTTTGCATCCGGACTCTGATTTTGATGATCTTGGGCTCATTTCGAAGAGGACAATAAAATCTACAAGATCATATGAAGAAACATGATTGATTAACCACGGAGAGAAAGTCACAATATGAAAGGTTTAACCTCTCTAAAAGAGATGAACCGATAAAACCTCCAAAATGCAAAACACAATAGCTTGAACTTGGAAACTCCGATTACGTTGAAACCAATTTTGATGAAAAGATAAAAACAAGTAGAATCCAACAAAAAAAAGAAAATAATGGATACCACCAAGGGATAAAATATCAAATATATATATGTGAGATATCTTCCAAGGTGTGGAGCCAGAAAACTCGCAAGATAAAAAATGCAACAAGATATACATGGAAAATCCATTTTTGATGAACTAGAGATTGTTATGAATATTAACACAAGATCTAGAACCTAACTTGGATAAGATCCAAATAACAACCAATAAAGATAATGCTAAGAATGCAAAGGTTTGATCTCTCTCCGAAAGATACGATAGATTTACTTACTGGAGAGCCCCTCTTGATAGTATGGCTATCTATCCTAAACCTGGTCTCCCAAGTAAAAACATGATATCGGCAAAAGGGAAAACCTATAAAGATCATACCTTTTCCTTGAGCATTCCACTTAAGCTTTATGTAGACGATCTTGTACTCCTCAAGATGGAACGAATTTCTTGATTTCTCTTGCTTGACTCACTTCATGATGAATACTTGTGACTTGCTCCCCATACACCATGAGGAAACCTCTTATTTATTCAACATGATTCCAATAGTCCCAAAGCCCTTGGACATTAATTCTTCTTCATTTCTTGTACTTTGAAGACAACACATGGTCCAAGTGATGCCAATGGACAATTCGTACAAATGCAACTCAATCCAAATATTAGTCCATAGAGATTGTCATTAGTTTTTTTGAAAGGAATGCGATAGGGGAAGCCCCTACAGCGAGTTTGTTTTTTAAATAATAAGAACCCAAATATGCATCCGTGAGGACTTGAACCTGGGTGTATGGGTTATACATCCACTTCCCTAACCAAGTGAGCTAGGCTCACTTCTTAGATTGTCATTAGTTACCAAAACCATACATGGGGGCACACATGATCTTTTAATCTCTCCCATTTTGGTAATTGACGTCTATCCCTTTGAGAGGGTTTATATAAGGAATTTTAACAAATAAAAAGGTTGTGCCAACATTAAATACTACAGAAGTATGTGATGTTGGTATAACCACAATATATGGAGCAAACTTCTCCATAATCTATGCATTTGTGATAAACTTGAATTTCATTTACATATATTGCCAATCATTACCATTGGTAGAGTTTCCTCTATATATTCAACATACAAAGCAACAAAAACAAAGATGCAAGAGTATGAGAGGCAAATGCTTAAGAAGAAACTCAACGCATAAACTAACTTCCCTTAAACCCTCCAAAAGTTCTCCCCCATTGGCATCGATTGCCAAAATGGGTGAAAAAATCTGTAACATCCCTAAAATCATGTTTTCAAGTTTGGCATATCATCCATGCATGCATTCTCATTTAGGACTCTTATTCAAACTCATTTTGAAGAAAACAGAAGCTTGGAGTGCTATGATTTTATGTGAGCAGACTTTAACTCAAATGCCACTCTCTAGTGGAGGAATATTTGTTTTAAAACCATTATTGTAAGATCATAAGATTGGTTTGATTGTGAGCAAGGCTTGGACAAAAATTTACAAAACAAATATAGTTTTAAACCATTTTCAAAACCTATTCAAATCAAATACTAAAGCACTGTTTATTTTTGATTTCTCAAAAAGACCAAGCTAGTCTAATGAAACAACAAGGTTTTATGTTCAAAATTATGAGGTTTACACTTTACAGAAGTCCAGAAAAGTTTTGAATTCAATTGCATTTGAATTTATTTGAAAAATGATTCCTGAAAATCAACTCAAAAAAAGAAAAAGAATTAGAAAACCCAACTGGGCCGGTGACAGACTTTCAGCCCAGCATCAGACCTAGCCCACTAAGCCCACCCGGAGTTTTCCCCTCTCTCTCTCACGCGGGACAAAGCTACTCCACGCTCGCTGACTAGTGGACCCTAGTGCCACGCGAGCATCGTCCCCAGCCACGCGCCCCCACGTCCCCGTCGACGCCGTCGTTACCTCATCACTGCCGCGATTGATGCGGGCTTGATTGCCGGCGTTTCCTCACGAGATTCTCGCCCCTGCTCCAGCTATAAGACCCCCTCCCCTCGCTGCTCATTTCCCCTCACTCAGCACAGACACCACACCACCAGGCTGCCCATAATCTTGCCCACACCGTCACGGTACCGACGACCTCCGACGACCAATTCCGGTGAGCATCGTCCACCCCCTGTCTCTGCTTCATGCGAGCGTGTTATATATGTTCTTGCGCATCTTCTCATGCCTTCCTTTTCCTCTGTATCATCCTAGAACGTCGTCACCATCCACCACTGGATGCAACCGAAGCTCGGCGCAACTCCGGTGACCCCTCCTGGTAGTTCCCGACCACCCCTTCCTCCCTTTTCGATACTCACTTGTTCGCTAGGCTTGTGCGCATCTAACAGCATCTCTGGTTTGTCTTAGCGCGCACTAGAACCTCGCCCCCTACGACGCCAAAGCTTGCCCGACGTCTGCCTCTAATCCGACGAGGAATCCTAACCGTGTCCGCGCGCCCCTTGACAAGCCACTGCCACGTTGAGCTCCAGCACACCTCCGCGAGTCTGGTAAGACTTTCCGACGACCCCAACCCCCTCTATATCCACCGCGCCGCCGTATACAGAGCGCGCCACCGCTCACCGTCGCCGCGCGCCGCCAGACTTTGGTAGTTTGATCGGCCACCGTTGGATCTAGATCTAACGTGTAGGATAGATCACTTAACGAAGGGGTATGGATCAGATCTGGCCGTGCGTTTTAGTTAGATCTGGCGGTCCACGTTAGCCGATCCGTGCGAATCGGTATCAACCAATCAGAACACGCCGCGTGTCTGCGAGTTAGATTTAAAATCAGAATTTAGATCTATTAGATGTTTAAACTTGAATAATTCATAACTTTTGATCCCCACGTCCAAATTTGACAAATTTTATATCATTGAAATCAGGAGAGAAAATCCTTTCCATTTATGCAATGTGTTTAATGTTTTGCCTCTGTTAAAACGATTGTTTTTACAGAAACATTTGTAGGTATATTTTGTGTATAGAAATTATTTGAAAAATGTTTTGTTGTTCAAATAAAGTTTATTTGGCATGTTTTGAACTTGTTTATGATTCAGTACTGTGCACTTGTCTTGTTTGGTGTAGAAAATCATCACATGGCATTTTTCATGCATTCATATATTTTTGTTTGTATATATTTTGATGTGATTTGGTGCCATTATTTTATGTGTAGATTTTGGTGCAAATAGTGATTGTGATTGTGAAGATTGTTGCTACTCCCCAAACTACCAAGGCAAGTGGTGCTTCATGAATTTATTCCTATGTTTTTCAACTATGAACTAGAATTATTTTGCTAGACTTGCATGAATATTTTGATCTATATGCTATGCTTGGTAAATCCTAGTAGTTGTAGAATTGCTATAAATTTCTAAGTTAAGATGCTTAACAATGCCATGCTTAGCCTAGCATAAGCAACCATGGGTGGTTATTATATTCATACTATGAGAAAATATTTCAAAGTCTTTGGACTTATATTTTGCTTAATAAAACAACTAAGTGAATGAAACACCTGGGTGGAATGGAAAGAATGGTTTATGTTGAGTGGTTACACAAGGCCCATTTCTATGGTTTACCTTGTGTATCTCACTTGTGGAAAGCCACCCAGGAACAAAGGGATTTGAGAGGCCAAATGTTAAGAAGCTTCTAGTGCAGCCACATGGCAATATGGGCTCTGCCTGGATCACATAGGTTGCGATAACTTAGCCATTTGGATAGTTGGTGGTAGTGGGATGATAGGTTGGAACGCGTCCATTTGGTCTAAGGGAAGGCTTCTAAAAGGTCCTGTCTTGGTGAAAATCAAGTCTTGTGGGGAAAGTGCACAACCTCTGCAGATGGAAGAATCTAATTACTTAGCCATGTCCTTGGTATTGGACAACTTGAGCATCAAGACATGGAAGCTATCAAGAATCTCCTCATCCCAATTTCTAAGTAAAAACTTGTGGGTGAACAAGGGTGAAGGTTCACCAATTTCTATTGGTGATTCCTTGGGAAAGTTTTGACAAAGAAAAACTTAGTTTTTTCAACTGATAGGTAAAACCTATTTTGAGCAAAGCAAGCCTAATCTACACTTAGCCAAAATGCATATAGTATTTAGACTACTAAATATTCTACTAAGGTATCACTTGCCAATACTATTCCAATGTATTGAACCACTGTGGCTGTAACTTGTGATTTTGCAGGTTATTCTGATGATGATTAGGGGTTAGGAGTCTACACTCAACATGCTTGCCTGTGGCACATGAAGATGAAGACTTATTTATCTTATTATATATTTGAACTCTTGTATTAGGCCAGTGGCCATGGAGTTTGTAAAAGACTATGTTTGTCTCTGGAATGATATGTAATAATGACCTTTGTATCTGTGTACTTCATCTTAAACTGTAGATGCTAGCATTGATCCAGAGACTAGCATTGCAATCACAAGGATCCTTACCTTTACAAAGGGAGGGATCTTACAATTTCTAGAAGGCCAATATAGTGAAAAGATTCACTATATTGATGACCCAAAGATTGCAAAAGAAATAAAACAGAAGAAGCAACAACAAATGAAGCAAGCAGCCAAAAAGATCTATAATAACCCAGTAAATACAACAAGATATTATGATAAGAGCAAATGAGTGTTTAAATGAAGGGACTTCTATTTTCGTGCCCCTGGTTCATTAGCTATACTCACTTTTCCCCAGCCGCTTAGTTTTTCCTCACTTTTGTCTAGCTCCTATTATGGAACTCTCACATCGGTCTAAAACTCACTCTCCGTCGGGTCCCGTTAGTGGACCCTCGCCGTTACGTGCTGACAAGTGGAGCCACATTCAGGTGGGTACCGTAGTGTACCCTCGTCGTTACGTGCTAACAGGTAGGACCCACCCCTGTTACGTGATGACAGGTGGAGCCACGTTTAGTCGGGTCCCGTAGTAGGACCCCCCATGGTGTGGGGCCAGCTTGTTGGGAACGTGTTTTGGGGGATGTGGTGTGGGACCATGTGGGGCGCGTATGGTAGTTACGTGCGCCCTGTCGCCTAAATTGGAAGATTTCTTTTTTGTTATTTTTATGATTGGCCTTTTTAAGAGTGCCTTTTACCCTTTATGTCGCTAACCATTGTTATTTTTGCCCAAAAAGACACCGAATCTAGAGCAGCTTCTCTCTTCATTCATGGTTCCTTTTGGCCCTTGTATTTTCCCAATCTGGCAGCAAATATAACCAGCACCATAAATATGTAGATGAACAGAGCAGTTGTAGATAAAGAAACTAATAAAGGATTATATAGTACGATACTTAAACCGGGTTCAAAAATTAGGCTGCTCAGCAGCAGCAGCTTACAAGTTCAACACAGACAACAAAACAAAAGAAGTTGCTTTACAACAGTAGCAACAACATCAGCACAGGATCAGTGCCCCCCCATGGCCTCCGCTAGGAGGGCCTCTGCCTCCTCCATGTGGCACTTCCTCCACTTCTTGCCGCCCAGTCCCTTACCTTGGGCGCCTTGGGATTGATCGGGGGCATGCGACCCTCCTCGATGGCCACCTTCTAAAGGTTGCGTAGGTGAAAACCGAGCGCCTTGGGTTAGGTTCTGAAGGCGTTGGCGTTCTTTGACGGGCCGCGGGTCTTCACGTCCTCGGCATGCATCACGAGAGAGTTGAAGTCGATGGCGAGGCTCCTGGTGCAGTAGGGGGCACCTGTAGACATTGCCGGCGAAGAAGTCGTTGAACTGGTCGGACTTCATCTTCCTCAGCACCTGACGAGTCTTAGTGTCCATGGACTCGTCGTCGCAGCAGACGTCGCTGCTATCCACCTATTACAAAAAACAGTAGTGTGCAATAAGGACATGATTGAGATACCATGATTATCGGGATCGATTACTTGCATAAATTAACCGATTGATATCCCTTGATTATTATCCAATTCCCAAATCTCAAACCAAATCGAATACTGATCCCAACAAAAGATCGGTGCTAGTGCTGATCCCAACTACATATCGGTGCTAGTACGGATCCCAACTATAGATCGGTGCTAGTACTGATCCCAACTAGGTGCATTCATCAAAATACGATATCTAACACAAGAGGATTATCTACTGTAAAAAAGACCTAGCATCCACCGATTGAAAATACGAACAACCGAGCCCTAATAACACACGATCTAGCATCCAACGACGGAATGGGGTAAGAACAAAGGAAGGGGATAAAAACCTAGTTACCTCCGACCATGGGTCGGCTAAGCTAGTGTCGAGGGGTTCTCCGGCCTGATGTAATCGTTGTCCCCGTAGGGGTCCCAGCCATGCGGGATCTGCAGGAGAACAATGGGGGCCTGTACGGGGACGGGGGCCTCCTCGCCGGCGGCTATGGAGGAAGCGGGGACGGGGGTCTGGACGGGGATGGCTGCTGCCTTCAATGCCTCGACGGGGTCCAGTACGGGGACGGGGGCCTCCTCGTCGGCCGCCTTGGAGGCGACGATGTCCACCGCGCCGTTCTTCTCCATCGCCGGCGTGGTTGGGGTTTTCTTGGGGGT
Source organism: Avena longiglumis (assembly GCA_030063025.1). NCBI lineage: Eukaryota > Viridiplantae > Streptophyta > Magnoliopsida > Poales > Poaceae > Avena > Avena longiglumis. The sequence goes on from CP125974.1 coordinate 457,160,814, forward strand.
TTGCAGAAGGTGATGGGATAGTGGAGAAGGTTGCTTGAGTGAGTGAGGAGTGAGAGTGAGGAGGACTCTAAAGGTGAAGGGAGGAGACGTTTCGTTGTACCACTGTGCACCGTGTAACCGCGTGCAGTACTGCACCATCCATGGCCACACGTGTCTGCTACCGCCCCGTGCACCGCGACACGCGTACCGTGCATCACGTTTTCCCCCTCGTGTATAACCTTGGCCATTTAGTTGTGCTCAGTTATACCCTCGAGTGTAGCATTGGCAGGTTGGTTGTACTCAGTTTTGACCTCCAGTACTAACACTGTCGTGTGCAATATACTCACTTTTACCCTCCGGTGGCTTGTCAACAGAGAGTCAACAAATGGGTTTTAGCTAGCTAATTGAGTCATTTTATGCACAACAAATTCAAAAAGATCAAAACATAGTGGCATCTACCTAGGGAGTCTTATTATGTGACCTGCCACCATAATAAATGTATATAAATCAAGTTTTAACCTAAATCACCACTTCTCAAATCACCTACTATCTATGAAGGTTCATGGCTTTCTAGTCAAGCCTCTCCCCAAAACATCCCTCCCCAAAACATAATTTGTCTAAATGAGGCAATAATTATCAAACTGATATATATTTGAATTGCAAATAGTTTGATGTATGCCAATATGTATTTTATTGCATAAAAGAAGCATTTTCCATTTTTTAATCTCTTTTTGTTTTCTATTTGAAACCCCTTATCAGTTTTGCCCTTGGGTTTAAATTTCTACTTAGTTTTGCCCTTGGTTTTTAAGTTCTACTCAGTTTTATCCTTCCTCTTAGTGACAAACTCTCACACCTGTGCTCATCTTGGCTGCTACGCTCTGATTGGTCGAGACAGTTGTCACGCGGATCGTACCCACCAACCGTTGATCCTCTGATTGATCCTCTGTGATCTAGCGAACATGATAACCCCTGTATCTGTCGGGGAGCACCCTCTATCCATGCAAAATAACAAGTTTGCCACCGATGCTTTAACTCCATAAACAAATGATTTTGAATATAATTTGAAGGGATAGTGTTCAAAGGTGTATAATTTTTGCATCATATTTCACTCCATGTCCTAAGTGCGATTTTAAAGAGTTCAAAGGTGTATAATTTTTTCCATATGCAAGTTTATGCATTACATCCCTACATTCTATGAAAATGATAATCTCTCAAAGATTTTCTTAGCACATCATTATCACGTATTAAGTGCGATTTTACAGTGTTCAAAGGTTTATAATTTTCGTATACGCAAGTTTAGGGATCACTTTTCATACTATAAAAATGGTAAACACCCTTTTCCTTTACATTAAGAGTTGTATAATTTTTCAATTTGAAAGAGTCTAAGAGTAGTGTCAATTATAAACACTCTTTTACATTAAGAGTTGTATAATTTTTCAATTTGAAAGTGTTCAAGAGTAGTGTTAATTATAAACACTCTTTTACATTAAGAGTTGTATATTTTTTAAATTTGAAAGTGTTCAAGAGTAGTGTCAAGTATAAACACTCTTTTACATTAAGAGTTGTATAATTTTTTCAATTTGAAAGTGTTCAATAGCAGTGTCAATTATAAACACTCTTTTACATTAAGAGTTTTATGATTTTTTCAATTTGAAAGCGTTCAAGAGTTGTGTCAATTATAAACACTCTTTTACATTAAGAGTTGTATAATTTTTCAATTTTAAAGTGTTCATGAGCAGTGTCAATTATAAACACTCTTTTACATTAAGAGTTGTATAATTTTTTCAATTTGAAAGTGTCCAAGAGTTGTGTAAATTATAAACACTCTTTTACATTAAGAGTTGTATATTTTTTTAATTTGAAAGTGTTCAAGAGTTGTATCAATTATAAACACTCTTGTACATTAAGAGTTGTATAATTTTTTTAATTTGAAAGTGAATCGCTTGCCGTGCAAGAGTTGTGTCAATTATAGCTTCATACCGCGCGAGAGTTTCATAATTATAAACACTCTTGCAAACCAACTAAATCGCCACTGCTCCCAGGGGAAATTACAATAGATTTTAGGGAGATTTTATCTATCTTTGGGAGTTATGGAGGTTGAAACCACCATTGGGAAGTAAAATCCAGAGAGATATTGTTCACAACCACGAATTACGCCAACACTGGATCAATCCTATTCGAAAAGCAAGGCAGTTAGTTAAGCACTAGCGATTCACGTTCAAATACTGCCAATAATCAACCCACAAAAGGGAAATGATGCTTACCCAGATGGAATCCATGTGTTAGATACTTGCAATTCCACCCAATTCCACGGGGATTGACGGTGCACCAGCCCGCATTGCATACTGTTCCGCGAAAGGGGTAGATCTAGCAGGGGCGGGAGCATAGCCGGAGGTGGAGTGGGCTCCACGGCTAGGGGAAGGGGCGGCTCTGGGGCCGAGGACGACATAAGGTTGGAGGGCACGGAAACGGGGTAGCGGAGCGGCGGTGTGGGAGCTGTTCAGGCTCGAGGGGAAGCGAATGCTTTGGGTGAGCGAGAATGGCTGGTCCGACGTGTCTCCATGCGGCCCCACCCTTCACCACGTATGCAGGACCCGTCCCAACACGGACCCACCGGTCACACATGTAACGGTCAAGGCCTCGTAACGTAACGCTCGACGCCCGACCCACCCCAACACGGTCCCACCAGCCAACATGTAACGGTTAAGCCTTTGACCCGATGGCATCCCTCCGTCCGAGCGCCTGCGAGCGCCCGCGAGGGTTTCTTAAGATGGCAAGGGGAAAAGTGAGGAAAAGTTAAGCGGCTGGGGAAAAGTGAGTACAATTAACGAACCAACAACACGAAAATAGAAATCCCTTAAATGAAATAGAGAAGCTCCCCATATTTGCGCACAAATTAGAATCATTGCATTTGAATACAAAATGCACAAATATGGAATCCTCACACCCCCATAACCATTTAAAACACAAAATATGAGCAAGAAGGAAAATGTGTATTCTTAAATAAACTAGAGGGTTCCCCAAAGATTATGCACAAATAATAATATTTGGAAACAAAGTGCACAAAGATGAAATCCTCACTCCTTCGAACTCATTTAAAAACACAAGGAAAGAGAAATCAAATATGAGTGCCCAAATATGCAAACAAGTGGGATTAGCACTCATTGGAAAATAAATTTGGAATCCACCAAAGAATCGAAAAGGAATAATAGGTGGTCTCCAAGGAATAAAATATCAACTAAAGATTTATCTTATTTTATGTGTATAATTTTCTAAGTGTATAACATCACAAAGACATATGCCCACAAAGAAACATGCACACACAAACTAGATACTCAATAAAGTACATGAAAAGCAAAAGTAATTCTAGAATATTCCAATAAGATTTTTGCTTGAAAGCATGGTCAAAGGCTCATTTTTATCTTATTGTACATTAATGAACTTCAAAGACCAAGGGAAAATGAAATAGTTGGAATGTATTGAGAAAGGAAACAAGTATCACAAATAAAAATCAACTTTGCACATACACAAATTCATGCAAACAAGAAACCTACAAAAGGTTGGAAGCAAGATATGTATGCATGAGAGAGGTACTTGTTACCGAGATATAATTGGTAGGATGTAGTGGATATGAATTCATTCATCATCCTAGCTTGCCTCCAATTGAAATGTAGGCACCCTTCTTCCTAATTGAAGAGACAAGCATCTAATATATCTCCAATGTACCTAAAATAATATTAGGTACACAGTGGTCCCCAAAGAAATTGGATCCAAAATAGTTAGTGCAACTACAATACATAGGAGAAACTCCACATAAATATGTGCATATTGATATGAAACTGAATTTTTCATGCACATCTTAGCCAATAGGATTTGGTGGAGTTTCCCCTATATATTGGATCAAAAAAGCAAGCATGACATAGTATAAACTTGTAGTAAATATGCATGCACAAGACTTTCAAGAACCAAAAAGAAGATATAATTTGAAGAAAAAAAACCAAGTAAACCAAGATGGCACACGCAAGAGTGTGACACGACAAAAGGTGTCCAAATGGTATCAGAGAACCAAATCAACACATGAAATACCACAATTTCAACAAATGAACTAGGAAAACGTCAGAGAGAAAAATATAGACAAGAACACAAATGCTCAAGTATTTATCTCATTATAAAAGGTTAAAATAGTAAATTAGGAATGAGAAAAACAACCTCCCCAAAATAGCAAGGTTCCAACAAACAAACCAAACTCTCCACACTTCTCATGATGGCACAAAGTACCAAGACGAAAATTGAAGGAAATATGCCCTAGAGACAAATAATAATATTGATTATTAGTATATTTCATAAAGTTTATGATTAAGTTTTATATCATGCTGTAACTGTATTTAATGGAAAAGTCAATGCACGTGTGATATACAAATAACCAGGAGTTCCTAGTGAGACTCTAGTCGTTGGTTCATTGGCCAATGAATGATCAAGGTTTCCTGATCATGTTGGTGCCTCAACTTCATTTAACAATGGAGTCATCTCATTGGAGAATGTGATGGTGAACATACCCTATCTATAGCATCATAACACGATCATGTCACAAAGTTCAAGTTATGATTATTAGGAAATGTAGTGACTTGTTCCTTAGACAGTGAGACCATATCTAATCACTGTCTCCCGGGAATACTTTAATGGCACCTAACATCACTACATGGAACGATGATCATAAGGGTGAAATTGGTTATTTGGAGGAACAGGTATATGCGTATGCATCAAGAGCAGGATTTGTCCATCCGGATGACGAAAGATAATCTAGGCCCACTCAGGTAAGTTATATCCATAAGTTGTGCAGCGTGTGACTAGGTCATGAGCGATATCACTTATAGGATCGAGTAAAGTAGCTATTGTCGGTAATGAGGTTGAACTTGAAATGGTGATGTCATTGATCAAGCCTCGAACAATACAAGTATCACAGAGACAAAATCAACAAGACACAGCGTTTATGGTTCAACGACAAGTTTCGTGGAATGCACAGGTGGTCATCATGGGCAACCAGGTCCCTCTGTTGATCATTGGTCAGAGAGGAGTCTTGACCATGTCTAGAGTGTTCCCGAACTGTTGGGTAGCACTCTTAAGGGCTTGATGAAGCTTAGAGATTGTTATAGGCATATTTGGAATCATTGAAGAAAAGAGAAGAGAGAATCCAGAAATGTTCTGGAGAGATCTGAAGGTGTTCGGAGAAAGAATAGAGGACAAGGGACCAAAAGGAGTTTCGGATAAATGGTGATTTAAATATACATTTGTTATATGTTATTATGAATTAATATATTCTAAATAAATATTTAAATAAAGATTTATAAAGGCATCTTTCTCATTAGTTAAAAACCCCGAAGGGATACCTAAAAAGAAACGGCAAGAAAAGGCAAAAGAAAATTATTCCCCACACTTAGATCACCATTTATGAGTAATAGTAGACAGAAGTGTGTAATGGTAAAGTAAAAAACTCAATATTTGCAGTGTATGTTTATAGTGTATCAACTCCCCCACACTTTTATCTTTGCTTGTCCTCAAGGAAAGAAAATTATTCCAAACACATAGTTTGCAATGCAGGAGAAGTAAATGCATCAAGAGGATTTGAGTGACAATTGCAAAGCATGCTCAATGCCCAAGATACAAGTATTACACTCCCAAAATTTTAACAAAACCTTAGCAATTGGAACAAGGGGATTAACCTAAGCAAGCGGTATTTCTACGTGTGGCATTTTTCTGTCTAGAATGAGCTATGGCTGCGTAAAATAAATTAGTGAAGTTAGAGATCAGTAACTTAAGAACTATCATTCCCAAAGTTAGGCAACACGGGTCCAGAGATCATGTTGCCCATCTTGGTTTGCTAATGAAACAAGTTATTAGCAAAAATTAGCAATAAGAATACTAGTTTCCACATAGTCAAGCAACACCTATCCCGAGATGATGATGCCTAACTTGGATGACTAGAAGTTTCTAAGGTCAAAAATCTTTGATTTAAAGCAAGTACTTTGATGATCATCTTCCCCTTAGTTAGGCAACACCATCCTGAGATCATGATGCCCATCTAGGATGGATGATAGAAGTTGTATACCATAGATTTAGCAAGGTAGGTCAAATTAATAGGTAAAAAATTAGTGAAGTTAGTGGAAAGCAAAGAAAACTCCAGTTTGGTCATTATATTTCATAGAATACCATCCCAGGATAGTAATTACTACTTAATGACCCTTAATTCTGGATTCTCCAAAAACAAGTTAATGTAAGGGTTGAAGCAGCCTCCAAAAGTGATTCATCAAATTTCATAAACAACCATCCCAAGATAGTTGCTACTACTTTGATGAATTATGACTGATATCTCAAAATAGACATAAAATTGCAATGTGTAGTTAACAAACGTTGCTTCAGAAAATATCCAGGCACAAAGGTAAGATTATGCTATAGTTTTGGCAAGGTATAGATTGCATCAAGGGGATTGAGCACAAATTTATCAAACTGACAGACCAAATCTAGATGATGCATGAAATTCTAAAGATAAAAATATGTGCTGAAATATAAATGCTTTCACAAGGGGCAAGTCTGAAAATATGAAATAATTTTGTGTCTGTGATATTATCCCCAGAACTGCATTTCCTGAAGGAATGTAAAAGTGAAATAATGTGCATGGAACAGTTTCACCTGGTAATTGCACTTATGTTTCTCTCATGTTCCTGATAAGATGCATGGTTTCCTGAAATTCAACAAAGATAACACCAAAGCAAAGCAAAAGCAAAATAGATCAAAATAAAGTAAAGAAAAATTCAAGAAAACAAAATATGAACTTACAGGTCAGGTTGCCTCCTGATGAGCGCTTGTTTTAGATCATTAGCTTGACCAGGCTCTAGAGATAGATTCACAGCTGTTGAACAGCTGGAGTGTCCAATTCAGCATCTCCATTTGCTTCTTATTCCTCAACAACTTCGATTGGATCACCAACATGATAATGCTTGAGCCTTTGTCCATTCACCAGGAATGTTCCTTGTGATTGACTCTGAATTAGAACTGCACCATTTTTGTATACTTTCTTCACCTGACAGGGGCCATACCATCTGGATTTGAATTTGCCAGGAAATAAGTGGAATCTTGAATCATACACAAGCACTTTCTCTCCAACAAAGAATTCCTTCCTCAAAATATGTTTATCATGCCATATCTTTGTTTTCTCCTTGTAGATTCTTGCATTGTCATAGGCATCTAGCCTGAGTTCCTCCAATTCACATAACTGAAGTTTCCTTGTCTTCCCAGCCTTCTCAATATCTAGATTCAATTTCCTTAGTGCCCGTCTTGCCTTATACTCCAACTCAACACATAAGTGACATGCTTTTCCATATACCAATCTGAAAGGAGACATACCAATAGGTGTTTTGTACGCAGTTCTATAAGCCCACAAAGAGTCTGATAATTTCATTGACCAGTATGTTCTTGTTGTGGAAACTACCTTATCCAAGATGGATTTAATTTCTCTGTTTGACAGCTCAACTTGGCCATTGGCTTGAGGATGGTAAGGAGTAGTTACTTTGTGATTGACAACACCATACTTATGCAGCAAGTTCTACAACTGGTAGTTATTGAAATGTGCTCCTCCATCACTGATCACAACTCTTGGCTCTCCAAATCTTGGGAAGATTATGTTCTTAAATAATTTGCATACAACTTTTGAGTCAACATTTACTGTGGGAAATGCCTCTACCCACTTGGATACATAATCCACAACTACTAAGATATGCTTGAAACCTTGTGATGATGGTAGTGGACCAATGAAGTCCACTCCCCAAACATCAAATAATTCCACCTCCAAGATTCCCTGTTGTAGCATCTCATTTCTCTTGGTAATTTTTCTAGTTCTTTGGCATGGATCACATTTCTTCACAAATTCATATGTGTCTTTGAACATTGTTAGCTAGAAAAATCCTGCTTGCAGAATCTTGGCTTGGGTTTTAGATGGACCTGCATGTCCTCCATAAGGAGATGAGTGACAATGGAAGATAATATTCTTGGTTTCCTCTTTAGTAATACATCTCCTCATTACCCCATCATTGCAATGTTTGAACAGGTAGGGCTCATCCCAAAAATATTCTCTGACATCATGCAGGAATTTCTTCTTCTTCTGATAACTGAAATCAACTGGCAAAATTTTGTAGACCAAGTAGTTTACTATGTCTGCATACCATGGCATACTTCCTTGCAGCTTAAATGCTTGCATCAAACCTTCTCCTGGTAAATTATCAATGATGGGAATATTTTCTGCTGGAAAGTCTTGAATTCTTGACAGATGATTAGCAGCAAGGTTTTCTGTCCCCTTCTTGTCCTTGACTTCAATGTCAAATTCTTGCAAGAGTAGTATCCATCTGATGATCCTGGGTTTTGCCTCTTTCTTGTTCATCAAGTATCTGATTGCAGCATGATCAGTATGCACTTCACATATGTTTCCCACCAAGTATTGCTGGACCTTGTCAAATGCATAGACAATTGCAAGTAATTTTTTCTCTGTAGTAGTGTAGTTAGCCTGGGCCCAATAGGCTCAGATCACTATAGGCCCTCATTGGATACCCCAAGATCAAGGTGTGATGAACACATCATCAAGTTTTCCCTCAGTTATGAAACCAAGGTTATCGAACCAGTATGAGCAAGTAAACAACTCCAAGGTGTTGCTAGCAACTTGGAATCCTGCACAACAAAACTCAAGACTTTGTCCCAACTTACAGTGAGGTTGTCAATCTCATTGGTTTGCTGAAAACAAAGGATTAGACATATAGTGTGGAAGATAGTAATTGCTTATAGAAAGTAAATGGTAACAGTAGATGATGTAACAATGGTAAAGATTGGACCGGGGTCCACAGTTCACTAGAGGTGTTCTCCTTAAGATAGATAACATGTTGGGTGAACAAATTACAGCGGGGAAATTGACAGACTGAGCAAGCATAACAATGCAAATACTAGACACCATGATTCCTATGAGATTTTATTAGGCATTACAACAATATACATAGACCATAATCCAACTGAATCTATGACTAATAATCCACCTTCATGTTATCATCTGAACCCATTGTAGTATTAAGTTGCAAGCAACGGATAACTGCATTAAGCAATGTGTGTAAAGTAAACAATACAATTGTTCCATGAACAAAAGATTTTTGTTTTCTCCCTAGTAGAAACAACACATCTACAACCTTAGAGATTCCTGTCACTTCCCCAGATTACTAGAGGCACGAACCTACTGTCGAGCATAAATACTCCCTCTTGGAGTCACAAGCATCTACTTGGCCAAGATAGCTACTAGCAACGGAGAGCATGCAAGATCACAAACAACACAAACATGATAGAATCAAAAATCAATATGACATGATAGAATCAATAATCGATCTGACATAGTATCTCAATATCCATCGGATCCCTGCAAACACAACATGTATGATTACAAATAGATGATCTTGATCATGAACAGATCTCACAAGATCTAAACATGATAGCACAAAGGAGGAGAAATAACCATCTAGCTACTGTATGCACCCATAGTACACGGGTGAACTACTCACGCATCATATCAGTGGATGGCATGGTGATGAAGAAGGCCTCCGGGATGATATCTCCCCTCCGGCAGGGTGCCGGGAAGAGCTTTAGATCCCCTCGATCTAGGGACGATGGTGGCGGCGGCTACGGACTAATTCGTGGAGATCTGATCGGCTGCTTAGTGTTTCTGCATCAGCGGGATTTTATAGGCGAAGAGGCAAGGCCGGAGGCCAGACAGGGGCCCACACCATAGGGCAGCGCGCCCTAGGGTGGATAGACGTGGACCTAGGGTGTGGACATCCTATGGCTCCCCTTCGGGTGCCCTTCGGTCTCTGTGTTCATTCTGGTAAAATATTGACTTTGGCTTTTATCCCGTCCAATTCAGAGAATATTTCCTTACTAGCTTTTCTGAAACCAAAAACAGCAGAAAACAGGCAACTGGTACAGCGGCATCTTGTTAATAGGTTAGTCCGAGAAAATGTATAAAAATACCTGAAAGTGTAGACAAAGCATAGCAAAGTTGATACTAAACAAGCATGGAACATCAAAAATTATAGATACGTTTACAATGTATCATGGCCCTGTCAAGTGTTATCCTAGCATAGCTGATCACATGCAGCACCTTGTCTTTATTTTGCCCCAGCACTGCTCCAACAACATAGTCACTTGCATCACGCATGAGAACAAAAGGCAACTTCCAATCAGGTGGTTGAACCACTGGAGCTGTAAGCAGAGCTTGTTTGAGTTGGGCAAATACAGTGCACAATTCTGATCAAAATCAAATGGAACATCATGATTTAGCAGATTGGTTAGTGGCCTTATGATTTTTGAGAAATCGTCGATGAATCTCCTGTAGAATCTTGCATGCCCCAGAAAGCTCCTTACACCCTTCACATTTATTGTCTCTCGCAAGTGAGAGATCATTTCTATCTTTGCTTGATCAACTTTAATCCTTCTAGAAGATACCAGATGCCCAAGACTATGCCTTCCTTTACCATAAAATGGCATTTTCCCAATTAAGCACCAAACTATTATGTTCAACACTATCTCAAGATTTTCCATGCACTTCTCAAAGTTGTTTCCATAAACAGTGAAATCATCCATGAAAACTTCCATGATTCTTTCAATTTCTTCTGAGAAAATAGACATCACACATCTCTAAAATGTGCCAGGTGCATTTTATATACCAAAGGGTAATCTTCTGTAAGCGAATGTACCATAAGGGCAGGTGAAAGTTGTCTTATCTTCACCACAAGAAATGTGTCAACTTATGACCTTTTGATAGTGACTATAGATAAAATCGTCATAGAGTTGTGACAATTTCACACCAGATGGTTATAAGCTGTTTGAGAGAGTCAAAACCCTGAATAATTAAGATGATTTGGCTTAAAAACATCATAGTTTTAATACCTGAAATCGTCATAACCAATAAGATATAAGACTGGGCAATATCGGCCATTAGATATGAACCTAATGAACGGTTGAGATAGTGATGGATGGGAAGTTTACATGGATCGATGACCTGGCACTGAATCATCGCGCGTGGACCCGGGAAGTATTTCCCTTTGCCACGCACCTCGCGCCCAGTCACGCGCGATCGACCAATTTTTTTAGTTAAGTCCCTCCAAAGAACCCTAGTTCTCTTCCTGCCGCCGCCCACTCCATTCTTCTCTCCGCCACCGCCATCATAGATTTCCTGCCGCAGCCACCCCATCACCACCCGCAGCCTACCATCTCCCCACCTCCGGCCACCACCACCCTCACCTCTCTGCCGGGAGGAGTGGAGAGGAGCGAAGAACTACCTTCCCCTGCGTCTGTCAATGTAGGGGCTCCCACGGTCGATGGGCCCTCTCCTGTTACCTTGAACTTTCTCGAGATGTCCACCACAGGAGGCAGGTACCTGACATGCACGTGGATCCAGAAGAGGGGGCATAAAGGCGCACATCAGCCCCGATCAACGAGTTCTGGTATTCGTCTTGGTTAGTTATTCCCCATGCCAAGGCCTGCTCTTTCTCTATCTTAGATCTGTGCATGTGAAAGAGGTTCAAATCCGTGGGTGGATACTCCGTTGACATGCTTCAGTGAACTTTTATTTCACCTCCCTAACCTGTGTTGTTGCTCTAATATATTCAATTAATGCCCTTTTTGTCTCCTTTAACATGTAGTTCGTCTACCTATATGAGAAGTGGTAATTAACATGTCATTTCTATGGTTTATTGTTTCATGTGGTGCTGACATATAACTAGGATTAGAATAGTTGGTATTTCCTATATGTGTTAGTAGTATTTCCTATTGGTTTATTGGTTCTTGTATAGCGAGTGGGGTGGTTGCTGATGAATTGCTTGGATATGTGGATTAAGAAATTGGATTTGTAGGTTTGTAGTCCGGCAGAGCTGCAGAGCGGACATAGTTCATGGAAGTGAAATGGAGACAAAGACCTAATGAAGTGGAATTTTCCTTTTAACAAAAACTAGAGGGACCTTTCTGTTTCTAATTTTGTCTGCACTAGCATCTAGTTTATTGCAGTCAAGTTGCGATTATGGACAATTGGATGTAACATAACATTCAAACTTGTTATATTTTAGGATGGTATTTATGAGTTAATCATCTGTTTGGTTTGGAATTGAGCAGGAGATTGAGTTGTCTGGTGGGAGATTTCGAAGTTCCCTGAGGGAGATCAGGAAGTGGGATTGTGATGTCGAGGACAAGAAAAAGGGGACAAGATCAAGAAAGAGGACTGGGAGAAGTTGCATGTGCACATAGCATTGTACAATAACTTCCCAATTGCTGCTGGTTTGGCCTCTTCGGCTGCTAGATTTGCTTGTCTTGGTAAGTTTCCTAGCTGATATCATGGCTATAATAAGTCAGTAAAAAATGTATTATTCTCCTAGCTCTTATATCATGGTTATAAGTCAATAAGAACAGATGTATAATTAGTGAATATTTTTTGTGTTAAACTAGTATTTCCTTTTATTTTTTTATAGAGCATAGAGCCAAATTTACCTATGTTTCTAATTTTCTCACTTCTCGTAACATTGTTCTCTAACCAATGAAATATGAAAGCATTCATTCTTGATGGGGATATGTTTTTAGAAGTGGTCTGTTATCCTATAGAAGGCTGTCGAATACACCTTTTGGTGCTATCTATATGTTCTTATAAAGTGTACATGTTGTTGCCGATGAGCTATGCTTGTTTATTGCAGTCCACTATGCACCTCTATATTTATGTGGTTGTGCCTGCATCCCACTTTATTTAGTTTTGACATGGTGACCATCACAATGTATATATCAGGGGTTGTTGGGGAGTTGAGCATCTCGTACATGATGACAAAACAGTACCTATAGCAGTAAACTAAATTACCTCTAGCTTGGTAAGGAGAAATGTAGTGTGTAGTTAGCAATGACTTGTTGTCGTGGGAATGACCACGGCAGATGCTGCAAGCGGCAGCGAGTAGTAGAACGAGGGGCAAGGGCGGCCAGCCATCTGCGGTGCGAGATGAGGGCAAAGACACAGGGTTTTACCCAGGTTCGGCCCCCCGGAGGGTAAAGACCTACTCCTGCTAGATTGTATTACGGAGGTGTTTACAATGGGCGAACTCGGCGACTAGGCGGCGAGTTGCTTGGGTGTATGAGGAAACGTGTCTCTACTCACCCTATAGGGAGGTTTATATAGGCTCACCTCCCCTAGGGTTTACATATCTCAACCGATTCTGACTGACGAATCGTTTAACCTAGACCGACCGGCCTATCTACTCGCTGGGCCTTCAACTTCCGATGCCTGATACCTTGGGCTTTGATCCACTCGCCGCTCGCAAGCCCACTCGCCAGCCCTTGGGCGATCGGAACGTCCCGAGTATACCCCAAGAGGCGTATCCCCATCGCAGTCCCCGAGGCCGTCGTTGATTAGGCGTGAGTGGCTGCCGGCGATCGAGTATACGGCTTCAAGTTGGCATCGGTCAAATAATCGGCGGGCTCCTGTATAAAGGAAAAAATCCGGCGAACCGAGTCGCGTATTGAGCGAGTCGAGTCAACGAGACGCGGTCTCGGCGAGTGACTTAACGAGCCGAGTGGCTGGAGTTGGACCGTCAGGCGCGGTCAAACTAGCCGTTAAGGTAACTCAACGGTAACTTCGGGCGTAATCATCGCGCGGTAACGGCCCCCTGATTTGGCGGGTAACTCCCGCTATATAAGAGGAATGGTAGGCTATCGCAAAGCCAAACGCCCACCATTTCTTCCGAGTGCGCGCATCTCCCTTCCTTTGCTCCGCGATCCAACCGACCCGAAATCTTTCGATCCCCAACCATCCTCTTCGGCCATGGCCCTCCACCGAACCTTGGGGCAGATCCAAATGCACAAGGCGGTAGCCTCGTTCGAGGAGGCCGGAATCCTGAGCCGGCCGTTGGCGTATCCTCAGCCGAGACACGACCCCAAACCCGCGAGAGAGAGAGTTCGCCCGCTTCACCGTCATCTCGGCGGGGTTAGGTTTCCCACATCTGTTCTTCCGGCGTTTTTGCGCCTACTACGGATCCAGCCAGATCTGGGTCCCCACAAGATCGAGCAGCTCGCCATCTTCGTGGCGTTCGCGAGTGCTACTTGGGCTGCCGCCCTACTTTCCTTGTGGCAAGATCTGCTCCATGGACGGATCAGCCGAGCGAGGCGGGCGCCCAATGCTAGCCGCGCGGCTGACATTCCAACTCAAATCCAAAGCTTCCTTCTTCGACCTGATGCTGCCGGCCAAAGCGAGCGACTGGAAAAAGTCATGGTTCTACGTGACCGAGGCGACTCCGGAGGACGAGGTGGCGATCCCGCGGTACTCGGCCAACCGCTCCGAGCCACGCCACCTCGGACCGCAAGCTTCACGACGACCAGCGGATGGTCGTCGATGAGATGCTCCGGACCATCCGTGGTCCGAAGAAGAAGGCTCGGACAATAAACTTGTACAATTGTTGGCTTGGGCGGCGGCCCCGCCGCCAACGCGATCATTACATGTACCAAGACACGGGCGGGAGACTCGACGAAAGCCTCGACGAGTGGAAATCGGAGGACTACCTCTCGGCTGAAGAAGATCACCAGCGATATCTGCGGATGCGCAGGCCGGGTCCCCTACACGCGGCGCCGGCCCGACGGTAATTTCTTTGTCTTGTTCGCGGTATATGCAGTCGCGGTAATTCTAACTCCGTTTCGTATTCATCGCAGCTGTTCCAAGTGGTGGAAGGGTGGCTCCCACCCGCCGACGACGAGAGCCCGGGGCCATCCGCCCAAGATAGAAGCGAATCGCCACCCGCCAGGGGCAACAAGGACGAGGACGAGTCCGAAGAGGAGATCGCCCATTGGCCCGAAGACTCATGCAACGCGTCGGCAAGGAATCGAAGCGGCAGGAGCCTCGAGCACCACGACGACGACGAGCTCCCAGACGACCTCGCCTCCAGCCACTCCTTCAAGAAGAAGAAGAAGGAGAAGGAGGCGAGGGCCCCCGAGGAGGAAAATGAAGCAGCGAAGATGGCCTCGCCCGCACTCAACGAAAGGATTCGATGCTCACAGCTGGCGAAGGCGCTGCCCCAGCGACAACCGCTAGACGCGCCATCTCTGGAAGTGCGCTGGCCTCAATGCCTCCGCCATTCGCCGGTCTCGGTTAGGAAGGCTCCAGCCGAGGCGACTTCGCCTCGCAAGGAGGTCCCGAGCGTGGCGGTCTCGCCCCGCACGGAGGCTCCGGCCGCAGCGGCTCCAATTCGCGAGGAGGCGCCCGCCGAAGGCGTCCCAGAGGCGCCATCCGCGACCTCAACGACGAAGAAGCCGTCCGTATCTTGGGCCCACGACGTCCTGGAACTGGGGATTAGTCGCCAACTGGGCCCCGAACTGGAAAAACCAGCCGGCCTTCGTACCGGGCTGCGTTTCATTCCAGTCGCCAAGTGAGTGCAATTAGCCTTCTCTATTTTCTATAAGTACTTCGATTGTCCTTTATTGATTTGATCTGATATGCAGGACCGGAGTGAAAAAGATGGGCCATCCGACCGTGGCCAAGGTACCCTCCGCCGCGAACGAGGAGGACCCTTCCCGCAAGAGGAAAGTGGACGAGGTCGCCGTCTCAGCAGAAGGCAGCAAGAAGACCAAGGGCGACGTCATCGTTACTATCTCCGATGACGCGGCGGCCGCACCGGCCGGACCCGTAGTAGAAGCAACCGCATCTACAAAGGATGGCGTTTCCTTGCCTAGACCGGAGGAAGCGACTTCCTTTGGGGCGGGTGCCTCGATCACTACCTTCCCCCGCTTCGTAACCAAGGCGGCCACGGCAAGCGGGGCCGCGCCCCCGAGCCTTGCTCCGGGGACCGCCGACGCTGAAGTCGACCAACGCCGCGGGCACACGCCGGCGCTGCTTGCGTCTGTGGACGCAATACAACTCCATGGCATGCTTGGTGCAGCTATCCAGGTACCTCCAGTCCCGAGGATCGGTCGGTGCTTAGCAATGGCGTGATTCTTATAGTTTTTCGTTTTGTACTTTCGCATCCCCCCGAGTGCGCACGCTAAATTTTAGCGGTGGGCACCGAGCAATTCGTGATCGCCAGTCCCCGAGTGCGCACTCGCTAAATTTTAGCGGGTGGGCACTGAGTAATTTTCGTGATCGCCAGTCCCCGAGTGCGCACTCGCTAAATTTTAGCGGGTGGGCACTGAGTAATTTTCGTGTTTGCTGACTTTGATGATGTGCAGGGTCTGCAGCTGGAGTCGGCGGAGCGATTGGCTGCAAAACAGCGTGCTGAAAATGAGCTGGCCACTATCCGAGAAGCAAACAAGGAGCTTCAGGCTGTTGCTGCGCAGGCGGAGGTGGCTCGCCAGGAGCTTGTCCCTGCTGGTGAGCTGGTGGCGGTGCGATCTGCGTTAGCTGCCGGCGAGGGTCGCCGACCTCGGCGCGAATCGGAGGCAAAGAAGAAGCAAGCTCGTGAAGGCGAGCTAAGGCCGCCATTGCGCCGCGAAGGAAGACCGCAAGGTTTGGAAGCCCTCATCGTTGGGCTTCGTGGCGATCATACGCCGCTCAGAAGCTTCATCACGGGACTCGCCGCCCGTTGCTTGGTGAGTCCGTCTTTCCTTCCTTGCGTTGTATTGTTTGTGGTTTCCGTGGTGCTCATAACGTCTCCTTCTCGCAGGTCGTGTTATTGGTAGCCAAGAAGAGCGAGCTCTCTTGGCGCTAGGGTGCGTAAGCATGCTCGTCGACTCGGCGCTGTCGGCGACGTGCATCCGCGCCTACCTTCAAGAGATGTCGCCCACGGAGGTTATTCCCAGTGACCTTGTTGAGGTGTGGGAGTATTTGGAGAAGGCGCCCGCGATCGTAGAGTTCATGACGCGATCGGCGTTCTGGCGTGGAGCGTCGGCAATTGGAGCTGGGACTCGCCCACTTCCCGAGGATTTCGACCTCGACGATGTGACGAGTGGGTATCCGCCGTCGATCGGGCGCGGTGGATCTGTCCGAGGTTCTCAAGCTGCGAACGCCTGCACTCGGAGCGTCGGGCGATGGGCGACCTCCTTCCCTACCAGAAGCGGTCGTCGCGCCGAGCGACCCGAGCCGCCGATCGTGACTTCAAGGTTGAGCAACCTTTCCGCTCGGCGATGGCGGGTGAGCGACGACGTATCCGTCAAATCCGTACACGCGTTCATCCGCAGCGCCGGATTCTGGCGCGTCGTCTGCTAAGCCCGAATAGGGTAGCTTGCCTAGATGTGTTAGCAGCAGTTCTGCCATGCGGGCATAATTTGTAATGTAAGACAATGCGATATGCGATTGAATGGAACGTTGTGTTCATTTTGCTATTTGTTTGTGTGTTTTGGATTGATTTTGGATGAGTCCCCGAGCGCGTCCGCCCTTTTGTGGGGTTCACCTTGTATATGATGTTTGTTGTTATCATGTGTTTTGTTAATTTAGTCGACTCGCCCGAGCTCGGAGAGCCAGTCGTGCGGGGTCCCTGGACGCATCGTTCCAGGTCCTCGATGGTGGTGGCGCGAGTGTAGGAGCACTCGAAGTGCCTGACGAAGGCGTCTCGCATTTCCTCCTGTGAGTCGATCATCACAGGGAGCGTGTTGATCCATTGCCTGCACGTCCCCTCCATCATCAGTGGGAGGTAACGGGCGGCGAGTAGATCAGTGTGGCCCGCGATCCCCATTGCCATGAGGTATGTGTCAAGCCAGACTGCGGGGTCGTACGAGGAGTCGTATTTTTCTATCTCCTTTGGCGCCTTGAAGTTTGGCGGGTACTTTTCGCCTCGGATCATTGGTCCGAAGAACTTAGGCCCTAGTCGACTGAGCGACCCCATAGGCTCGCCATCGCGGCGAGTAGTTAGGGTGTGCCGCAAGTCGTCGGGCTGGCGTGCGCGCCAGTTTTGGTTGTTGATGATGTGAGTGCGGGCGTCGATGGGTTCTCCGTTAGCGCACGGTTGGTCGCCCGGGATCGCAGGAGAGTGCCGCGTTGGGTCGGCGTTGGAGCTGCGGTGGCTCGTGGCGGGCGTTGAGGGTGTTCGCCGCTTGAGGCCGCTTCCCGAGGAGCGAGTATACCGCCTTGCGAGTCGGCGCCGCTCTTGCTGCTCCACGGCTTTTGGCGAGGGGCCTTGACGCATCGGATCTGTAGGCGCCGTCGCCGTGGCCGTGATGCTATCGGCTGCTCGCCTGCCACGAGGTTGTCCATCGGGTGGAGAAACGGTGGGAGGCCATTTGCGTCTCGCTCCGTGAGGAGACGACTATCCGCTGCTGGTCTCTCGAGGGTGCGGTTGGGTGGTGGTGGGGCACCCATCGCCGCTGATCTGGCGGGCCGGCGCTTCCTCCCGTGGCGCGTTCTCGCAGATCGCGTTCGGCTATGCGAGCCGGTCGTTTCGTCGTCGAAGTTCGGCGCGCACGAGCGGTGGGGTTCAGCGTGACTGATCCGCTGGTGGTAGCATGACGTTCCTCGCTGTCACTTGCTCGAGGCGAAATTTCTCGCGCTCGGCCTGCTCCTTGCGTACCGCCTCCGCCAGTTTCAGGCGGAGTTCCTCGACCTCCGTCGCCGTGGCGTTAGGAGGGATTGGGGTGGAGAAAGGATCCTCCGGATCGCCGGTGGCCATGTAGGTCGCGGCATGGCGGCCGATTCCGTCGTGGAAGTCGGCGGAGTTTTCTCGACCCGAGTCGACGAAGATCCCGAGGATGGAGGGGTCTCGAAATCTCCGCTGGAGACTGGCGATGGAGCCCGCGGACGAGGCCGCGGTGATGGATCCGGCGAGTGACGCCGGGGTCGCCGAGTCGGCGTCGTCGGTGAGGGCCGCATCTTCTGCGGCCGAGTTCCCGCCACGTTGTGGGCGAGTTGTACTGGGAGGCGGTGGATCGTGCGAACCTGGCTCTCGAGAGCCGATCGCGTGGTGGCGACTTCGCGGATGCGGCCGAGTCCTCCGAGGTGATGGCGTCGGTGAGGCCGACGAAGAGATCGTGCGATCGGCAAGATTACGTTGGCGTGACGGGTCGCCACGGGACGTAGCTGCTTGGCAAGATCTGGAGCATCTCGCCGATCGCTATCATCTGGCGGTGGCGACCGTCTCGTTGATGGGCAGATTGGATCTCGCCAGAACACCGCCAGACCGCCAGCCCCACGGGCGCCACCGCCGTGGGAATGACCACGGCGAGATCTTGCGGCGGCGAGTAGTAGAACGAGGGCAGGCGGCCAGCCATCTGCGAGATGAGGGCAAAGACACGTGGTTTTACCTGTGTTCGCCCCGAGGGTAAAGACCTACTCGCTAGATTGTATTACGGAGGTGTTTACAATGGGCGAACTCGCGACTAGGCGGCGAGTTGCTTGGGTGTATGAGGAACGTGTCTCTACTCACCCTATAGGGAGGTTTATATAGGCTCACCTCCCTAGGGTTTACATATCTCAACCGATTCGATTCTGACTTGATGTCGTTTAACCTAGACCGACTGGGCCTATCTACTCGCCTGGGCCTTCAACTTCCAGTCGCCTGATACCTTGCTGGGCTTTGATCCACTCGCCGTTCTGCAGGCCCACTCGCCAGCCCTTGGGCCAGTCGGAAACGTCCCGCTGAGTATACCCCAGTAGGCGTATCCCCATCACTTGTACCAAATTTTAGATGTTTTTCTTGTCTATTTTGTTAAGATTTAAGAGTCATTTGTAGATATTTACTAAAACAATTACCTAGTTATACCTCATGATACCTTTACCTACCTTTCTATCCCTCATATGTTGTGCTACTATTTCCTTGTTAACCATTGTTGCATTAATGGATTTTCTGTTTGATAGATCTGATCCTCCGACGTGTTTTCTTTTGCATCTATTGTATGTAGATATTGTCATCTTTGACCGCGCCAAGCAGTCCCAGGAGCTGGGTAGCTCCTATCATTGTCGTAGTAATACCTACCGCTGTGTTACATGTGTGCTCTATTCTAGACATGGAAAGGCAGGGGGCGGGATCATGGGAGGACGCCCCCAAATCCCATGTCTGGTTTTCTGATCCCTATTAATTTTTGTTTCGTTTTATATCTTGTACACATTGCTTCTGGCATTTCTCTGATCAATGAAAGTAGCGTTAATACAATATTAATCTAGTTGTTGTGATAAAAGTGACTGAGCATGTAGTAAATATAGTACTTATCATAGTGCCAACATCTGTAGAATCTGTGTGCTAAAAGGATCCCTCGGGAGGAAAAATAGCTTACATTTGTTCCTGAACGTTGTTCTCAAATTCTTGGTGTACTGTTCTCACATGACCATTGGTAATACCATAGTTGTTTGCACAGGAGCATGGTGTAACCAGAAACCAGCCAAGCGCCCAAGCCAGTGGTTCTTGCATAATAAGCTAGCCTAGTTATATAAATTGTTTTTATTTGACAATATACTTGAGTAGACTTGGAGTATGCCACCCTCATCCAGTAACGGGAGTGTGTTTCCCTGCTATGAACTTCTACTGTATATGTAGTGTAGCCTTTTCCTGTGGAATCAGATGTTGTCTAATATAATTTTGACCGTTAACCCCAACCAACAGAGCTATTTCTGCTTGTCGTTTACTATATACCATATGTTTTCCATTTATTATAAACTTTCTATTATGCTATTGGTGCTTATTCACTGACTTCTTAGCTCTGATTGTGTTATTCTACAGCATACGATCTATGCCGTGGAGCCATGGTGTTTGTGCAATTTGGTTGTATTGGTGGTATCCTGGACTTGTACCATGTTTGTGGTACAGAGCATATGGTGTACTACTACTGTAATTTGTAGAGTTCAACTTCTAGTTCCTGTTCTGGTACTAATCATGTGGTAATGCTGCTGGTCCTAAATGAGTGAATTAATAAATATGTTCCCGGTGATACGTTGAACACTCAGGAGTGTGGTACTTGTTCTGGTTGGTTTATAGCACCTACTATGTTGTACATTAGGTGGTCTAGTAGATTCAAATGGAGTTATTATGTATAACTAGAGCATATTCATGTTGTTTTTAGTAAATTGAAATGTATATGATGTGCTGGAGTGTACATAAGCTCATCTAGGCATACTTAATTCCATATGCAAGGCACTAGAAGGTGATTTTGATGATAGATTTATGGAATCTGTGAAAATAATTGGTAATATCTACTGTTGAGAATATATTAGATCCATATGTGATTTTTGAATATGTTGGCCTTTAGCTAGTCAGTCTGAGTTCACCTGCTGCTACTATAATTCAAAATCATTTAGTAACCATGTAATGCATTAGTTTGACATGCAAGAGTAGCATTCTTGATGCTTACTGACCCAAACCATTGTTCTCGTAGACCCAAAGGAGCTAGCCCTGCTGCTTGTGTGCTGAAGCGCATCATACTTTGCCATGTTACCACATTTGCAGCGTCGAGATCAGCACTCTGCCACCGTAGGGGTGTTCCCTTCTATGGATTAGATAAGTCTCTGATCTCTCCCATCCTCTTCCTTTATTACTTGGTTGATAGGCCAAGGTGCCCTGACATATTATTTTGTCGAGTTCCTATGTGATGTGGAAAGGTATTGTTTGAATAACGTTTTATTAGGTTCCCATTTTTGTTGACCGCTTAACATGTGGAGTATTCCCTGGAGCTTAATTTTCTTCCTGCTGCTCTTTTCGTATACATGGAGCATTTCCTGGAGCTTAATATGTGCTAGTACATTTGTTCTATCTAGTACTTGTAGTGTCCAGGTCATGCATTTGATGACTACATGTGTATATTTGAGTGCTTGTAGCAATTAGTTTGTGAACTGTAATCTATTGATTTGGAGTTAGGTTCTTGTAAATCTATTCTTTATTGTGTTTCTAATTTTGTACGTTATTGTTAGAAGATATGATTTAATTCTGACTCGATGGCCATCATTTTCTCTGTTGTACAGGAGCTCAAGGCTGAAGTTGGAAGAAGGGAAGATTTTATTGCATACTCAACAAATTGGAGTAGATAGTCATGTTTTCTAGCTAGTTATACATGGTCTTGGGTGGTTTGAACTATGAATGATTGTAATATACTACATATCCCCAACTGTTTTATATTCCAGATTATGTAATATGACTTGCTTGAAATATACATTATAATTTTCGATGTCATTTGTGAAAATTTATTTGATTTTGGTTCTTGACTGCTCAGTCATAGGAAAAGATCCAAAAGATATTTGGGCTCATACGAAATGATCCAAAAGATATTTGGGCTCATGAGAAATGATCCAATTAATGTTTGTGCTTTAAAATGGTTGTGGCCCAAACAATATTAAATTGCAGCAGTGAATAATCCAAAAAATGCAGAACAAAATCGTTGTAGAAAAAGTCCAGGGCCTAAAAATAAAAAGGCCAATATGCTGGGCTTAAGCCTTGTAGTTGAACATAATTGATTAGAAAATCTTGTTTGAGTTATTGGGCTTGGCCCACATAAACGACCTAATGGACTGGGCTGAATTCAGACCACGATGATTTTATTTCATCATAATTTTACCATGTCGGATCAGTCACGTCAGATCTGACCTGGCCTGGCTAGATGGTCTGTGACGATATTGAATCATCATAGAGGTTATGACGATCCAATATCATCATAGACGGTTATGATGATTTCGCAAAAATCGTTGTTATAGTTCATTTGCGACAGCTTTCGATGATTTCATTTTCGTCATAAGATCGTCATAGATGAACTATTGGACGATTTTGTGATGAAAATGGAGGGTCATAGAATCCCAAATTCCTTGTAGTGCTTGGTCACTTGGGTGAATTGGGATTTGCAAGAACCCTGAGTATCCATCCATGTAACAATAATACTCATGCCCTGCTAATCTTTCAAGCATCTGATCAATGAATGGGAGGGGGAAGTGATCTTTCCTAGTGGCACTATTTAATTTCCTAAAATCAGTACACATTCTCCACCCTGTGGTTTTCCTTGTGGGAATTTGTTCTCCCTTTTCATTTTCCACTACTATGATTCCCCCTTCTTTGGTAGAACATGTATTGGACTTACCCACTCATTATCACTAATGGGATAAATTATCTCAGCAGATAATAGCTTGATAATTTCCTTTTTTACAACTTCCTATAGAGTGGGATTTAGTCTCCTTTGATGTTCTCTAGTTGGTCTAGCTCCTTCTTCTAGAAATATTCTATGGTCGCACACAGCTGGGCTAATCCCTTTCATATATACAATGGAATACCCAATTACTTCTTTATATTTCCTCAGGAAGTTCACCAATTCATCAGAATGTCCATCAGTTAAAGCAGAGCTCATGATAACAGGAAAATTCTTGTTAGCTCCTAGGAATTCATACTTCAAGTGATTGGGCAGAGGTTTGTATTCTATTTGCTCCTCTGAAAAATTCACCACTTCACTTTTTCTGTCATCAACAATCTGGTAGACAACATAATGGTATCCTTCATTGCCTGATATATTATCCCCATTCGGGTTAATACTTTCAGTATTGGTTTCACAATATAGGTCTGAAACACAATTACTGACTGTATCAATTCTCATACACTGGTCATTGCTTTGTGGAATGTGAGTGGGGTGCTTCATATCAAACATCATTTCTTCTTTTCCAAATCTCAGTGTAAGCTTTCCTTCTTGCACATCAATCAGTGCTCCAGCTGTAGCTAGGAATGGCCTACCCAGAATTACTGCTTCAGTCTTGTCATTCATGTCCAAAACTATGAAATCCACTGGATAAGAGAACTTTCCCACTACCACTGGTATATCCATGAGCAATCTTGATGGCTTCCTAAAAGATCTGTCAGCTAGTTGTAAGGTTATTGTTGTAGGTTGCATGTCTTCTTGATGTAATGCCTGGCTTATTAACATAGTAAGTACACTTACAGATGAGCCCATATCACACATTGCCATAAAGGTTTTGATCCCAATTATGCATGGGACACAAAAGCTTCCAGGGTCATCCAATTTAGTTGGCAAGGAATTCTGAATTGCTGCACTGAATTCCTTGGATATTGTTACAATATCTGGCTCATCTAGGCTTCTCTTATTTGAAAACAGGTCCTTAAAGAATTTGCCATACATAGGAACATGCATGACAGCATCCAGAATTGGAATTGTGATCTGCACTTCTTTCATCATTTCCAGAAACTTGTTGAACTACTTGTAATCTCTGGTTTTCTCTAGCCTTTCTGGAAATGGGATTATGATTTTCTCTGCAGGTACTGTTACCTCTATCTTCTCACTACTTTTCAGATACTGAACCTTTTCCTTTTTACTAGTGACTAGTACTTTTCTCTGATACTTGTACATATTTCTTGGCATTTCTCATTGCAGGAGGCTGGTAAATTGGTGGGGTTGGCAGAATAGGTGATGTGCTTGTACCTGCCCTAGTGGTGACTTCTCCTGTAACTGAAATTGCCTGACAATGTTCCTTAGGGTTTTGTTCTGGCTGAGATGGCAGTCTCCCTTCATGCTTCTCCTGACCCAATCTTCCACACATATTATCCATTCTGCTATGTGTGCCTTTAACCTGATATTTCAAGGATGTCATTACTTCCAACTGCATTTTCATGATTTCCTCCAGTCTTGAGTTCTGTAAAACTAGGGTATTTGGTGTCTTAGAATAGCTTGTTCCTGTTGGTTGACTATTTCCTTTTGAACTCACATAAGACTGACCAGAAGATGATGGCACATTGCTCCTATAAGATAGATTTGGGTGATTCCTCCAAGATGGGTTATAACCATGAGAAAACGGCCCCTGGCTCTGTGACTGTCCTTGAGCATAATTCACTTCAGACACTGATTGACCAATTGTTGCATAGTATGTGCATTCAACTGATGAGTGTCCTGACTGACCACAAATATCACAGTTTTGTTGAGCAGTCTGAATTGAAGCAACTGAAGATGCTCCACACGAAGACATTACACTTTCCAGTATGCCTATTTAGTATCTACACTTGAGATGCTAGAGAATCCTTCTGGTATATAGCTTGGATCCCAGGAGGTTGAGGTCCTATTGATCTCTCACTTGACCACTGAAAATGGTGAGATGCCATACTCTCAATCAAAGCAAATGCTTCATCCAATGTCTTGTTCATAATTCCTCCTGCAGATGCTGAATCTACATAAGCTCTGGTCTGGTGTGTCAATCCTTTATAGAATGTTTGCAAAACCAACCGCTACTCTAGACCATGGTGAGGGCACGTTCTGATCATAGTATTGTATCTTTGCCATGCATCATACAAGCTCTCACCATCATACTTCATGAATCTGGTGATCTTGTCTCTAAACTCTGCTACTTTAGTTGGGGGAAAGTATCTCTTAAGAAAGGCTTGAAGAAGATTCTCCCATATATAAGTCAGATGTAGTGGCATTAAATGCAGCCAGACCTTTGCCCCATCTCTGAGAGAAAATGGAAATAGAGAAATCTTGATAGCACATGGTGAAACTCCATTTTGCTTCAATGTGTTACAATACTCAAGAATTTTCTTATATGCTCATTAGGTTCTTCAAGTGTAGAGCCACCAAACTGAGAGTGTTGCACCATATTTATTAGAGCTGGCTTCAACTCAAAGTTGTTAGCCTGTATCACAGGAGAGTTAATTCCTGAAGAAACTCCTTGGTCCTTCGGAATCCATAGATCCCTGAGCAAAACTCTCTGGTTTTCGCCCATTACTGCTACTGTTGTTGCTAACTTCTCTTGTCCCTCTCTTCTTCTTATCAGAAAAGTTCTCTCAATCTCAGGATCAATAGGAAACAATACTCCTTCTTCTCTTTCATTCATACACTAATTTCCTGCACACCATAAATCGAAGGCACATAGATTAGGAGCATCTGACGAAACAAAAGTACTGAAAATAACACTAAGTATACCCTACTACTGCTCTCAACGAAAGTTGATCCCCGACAACGGCGCCAAAATTGATCGATGGGAAAGTATAGTGTTGTCGTGTTCTCCTCAGGGATCAAGCTATTGTTGAGTTTGGTTTCACACAGCTTCACAATCAAGTTGGTTTTAGGGTTGTTTAGCAAAATTAGCAGTTCATCTACTCGCTAATCTATCAGTAGCAATAGGAATAGAAGGCAAGAGAAATAATCCTTCCACAAAACAACAATCAAGTAACTAGCAAGAGGTAGCATGTAAAGGATCAATCAATACTTTCTTACAGGTTCCACATCGAGTTCATCAGCACGAGATCCATAAAGGGGAACTATAGAGGTGAGCAAAACAGGATCGTTCCCAAGCAAGGATCAAGAACAAGAAAAGCAGAGGGGGATTCAAGGGTAGTTACAACTTGTAGGCGATGGTGTCGATCAATCCCTGTCAAAATCCTCTGCTGCCGATCTCGATCCATTCATGGTTTTTCTCTCCAAGAGGTGGCTGATGGAAGAGGGAGTTGGCGGTGAGGAGGCAGATCGGGATCCACCTTTTGTGGTCCTGTGCTCCTTATCGGATGCATGTTCCCCCTTCTCTTCTCCTTCTCTCCAAGTGCCGTCGCTGGCAGAGAGTGGTTGAGAGAGTTTTGCAAGCGGCCCCCTGAGTTTCTTGTAGTGCCCCGCAAGTTGGTCCTTAGATTTGAATTTGAATTCAAATACTCAACGTATGGAGAGTGTTTTATGCCTTTTCGCACCTTTACTGTAAATGAACTTAAATGTATGTAAAGTGTGCACAAAATGAGATTCTAGTGTAATTCATGAGTAATAGTAGGCAGAAGTGTGTAATAGTAAAGTAAAAACTCAATATTTGCAGTGTATGTTTGTAGTGTATCTACTGCCACGCACATGGGCGACAGATAGCCGGCGCTGCCTATGGGTGGTGAATAGTAGGCGCCACGTGCACGAGCCGTTGGGCCGCGGGGTCAACCGGCCCACCCGCCTCTAGCCGCTTCCGCCTGCTAGGCCGCGTGGGGGCACTAGGACGCGGGGGGAGAAGATGACCACCCGGGTGCCAGCCGCCACCGCCTGGCTGTTGGGCCGCGAGGTGGGCAGGCGGCCCACCCCAGCCGCAGCCGCCTCACCTACGTACCGCCGCCTCCTCCTGTCATTGGGCCGGCATCGGGTGTCCCACCCGGGTTGCCCCAGGGCCCAGCCGGCGGGGAACTCAAAAATTGCCCCCTTTCCCCTGTTTTTAGTCCCACATGGGGCACCTAAGGTGGAGGGAGCCCCTTGTTGGGGTTCACAGCAGGAAACAAAAAATTCTAACTACACGAACACGACAACCAAGATCTATTCTATATAGACATAAGTAACGGAGAGGGAGAACGGAATTCATACCCTTGAAGACCATGATACCCCTTACACACGAAGGCATATAGCGATGAAGATAAGCGCACCAAGTGTTGCGCCTCGAAGCTCTACACACTTTTGGTGTAGGGACGTCTCCCAAACTCCAATCCAGCAGAGTAGCGGAAGAAGATGGAAGCCAGACCATCATGCGTGTGACACCCCCGGGATCAGGGCTAAACAAATCCCAGACCTCCTTCTAAAATAATCTTAACCTTGAGCTCGAGAATATCCAGTGAAGAATCGTAACACGACAGTGACCCTACGACACAAAAATTATTACACCAAGATCATAACTGAGCAGAGAACCAAATTATTACAGGCAGAGGTCACTGACCACAAACATCAAACAACGGAAGGCAAATTATGCTATTAAGTATAGCAAACTTAACAAATGGCCTAAGAGGCCTGAAGCATAACGATGACGTCCCAGCCCATAGATTCCAGGCTGCCGGCCGGGAACCCCAAGCTACTCGTCGATGTCGATGTAGTACGGAACTCGTCTTCAGGTGAACACTTACTCTGCCAAACGTATCAACAAAGAAAGGGTGAGTACATGGTGTACTTCGCAAGACTTATGGCTGGTGGAGTTGTTTTGCGTAAAGCCACTTTTGTTTATAAAACAAGAGGAAGAAGAATCTCGTCTAGTTAGAGTATTTTAAAAGGGGATAAGAGAGCGACATCTCCGAAATATTGATCATCATCTTTTGATATCCACCAAATCATCATCATCTCCTGAACTAGGATCACCCCCTCGTACCCATGAGGAAGCATCCTTAAGCACACGTTGATCTGCCAAGTTTTACGATTAGGTTCAAGTTCTCTATGATCATCCCATCTGTTCCCAAGTCGTCCATAACCGTGGACATGGCTTTCCGAAAGATTATTACCCTGCAGGGGTGTACAACTTTACCCACACGTACTAACCTTCTCTTAATGCCACTAGTAATAGCCCTCTTCCTTGGAAGGCCGGCAGAGGGTGGTTAGACACGACCTTTACCTTGCTTTTGCCGAGACCATGAGTCACGCAATAAGTATGGTTCCGCCATAACGGGTCAAATCCCGAAGCCGATACTTAAAGATGTGAGGCGAGGTTGGTTCACCAGGGGCTCCATCGACCCCAAGCAACCCCGGCCATGCTTACCTACCTGTTATGAATGCACCAACTTCACCCGGCAAATCTTTCAAAAGATTTTCTATGCGTATGTCGAATGGAACACCCGAACTATGTGACTCATGGAATCTACTAGGAAAGTTAGTCAATCATGGGGTTTTCCAGGCCCCGTGTGGTTGTACGCTCGTCTTGGTTCAAGAGGCAAGAACATCGGGTCCTAGTGGTGGCAAGCATGGGACTAGAAAAACCACATCCCACCGTGGCCTCCCATACAAGCCTTAGCATATTTAATCTCATATCACTGATCTCATCTTATCACGTTCTCCTGTCATACTAGATTCTCTGCATCTGATACATCATCTGGATGAACCAGCACTGATAGCAAAGCATGGCTAAGCAGACACAGATAATAGCTCTAGCAGAGCACACAAGCCAAACCTAGTTATGCTAGGAGCAGTGGATCGGTAATATAAGCTCAAAGGGAGTAATGCAATAGATAGGATACTCTATCTATCGATAAAAGACCAAAGTAGAATCGTATGCAACATGGTAAGAATTGAAATTCTTTCGAAATCATAGGATTATATCATGGTGGGGCTATGCTTGCCTTTGCCAGTTGATAACAGATAAGCAGATCTTCGGACATCTTGAACTTGACTTGGTTAGAGTTGGTCAAGTATTGTTCGTCAATCTTCGATCTTCGACGGTGTTGATCTCGGTCTTCGATCTTGATCTCGATATCGTATCCTACCGCGAAGAACCAAACACCGGAAAGAGAGGGGGAAACAATCAACACATGGCATCGATGCAATTATCAAGCAAGTATGATGATATGACAAGTTTCATTGTATTGAAAAGTAACCCCAAAGCATGCTCAACAACTTAATCGGGTTCCGAGGGGTAGAAACCCTAATTCGGGAAAACTCTGGAACACATGAGAGGGGTTGATTTTGTTCTCTAATTAAACTTGTCATTTTTGTTTTTGATCAATGCATGATGATAGCTTAAATAGATATCTCTCATTTTCCTGAACATTTTGATATATTATTTGTATTTTTCTGACTTATAAATTAAAAGATATTGAATTTACAATATTCAAAACAATTTCTGAAATTAATAAAACAATTGGTTAAACTTTTTATACCCAGACATCACCTAGCCGCAGTGGCTGACAGAGGGGCCCAGGGCCACCTCAGCGTCCACGCGGGCAAAGTGGGACAGGGGAGGGGGTGGTTGGTTATTTCACACCGAGGCAGCAGCTAGCCAGAGGGGCTGACAAGTGGGCCTGGGCCACGCAGGCACCACGTGTATGCCACACGGGCGCCACATTGGCTCGCCGGCGAGCGCGTCGGCCAGCGGCCAGGGACGGCGGAGGAGGACGAGCGGGGACGTGTGCGTGCGTGCGTTTGATTTGGGGCAGCGAGACGAGTGAGCTAGAGGCGGCGCCGCCCGCGGATGGTCACTGGAGCAACCTGTGCAACCGCGTCCAGCGGCGGAGCACGGCGGCGCTCGTTGCGAGCAAGAAACGAAGAGGAAGGGGGCCATCGAGGTGGTCCAGGAGGAGCGGCTGCTCACTTAGAGCGCAGAGGAGGGCTCGAGAAGGCCGGGCGAAGCCCGAGGGCGCCGGAATCGACAGTGAGGGTGACGGCCGGTGACGGAGGAGGAGATACCGATTGCGGCGGTTGGAGGCTCGCCGGCTTGCGCGCTTCAGGGCAAATGGTATAGGAGGGTGCGGCAGTTCCAGTGGGGTGCTCAGTTGGGTGAGGGGAGGCCGGAAGTGACAGCGACAAGCGGCTTCTACGGCTCTAGGGTTCGAGCTTTCCGTAGAGAGAGAGAGGGAGTGCGCGGGAAAGAAGGAAAGGATAAGGGAGAGCGAGGGCGTCGGCGCGGTCTTATCGGCCTCCAGAGCGGGGGCAGGCATCGTGGCGCGGGGCGCGCATCGCGGCGGCGGCGGACGGTGTCGGCGGCGACACGGAGCTACTTGTCCCCGCGAGGAAGACGACGAAACAGATCGGTGAAGGGGTACGGGACGGTTGTGGGCTGCGGACGGGCCAGGTGGGCTGGCTGCGGGCGCACTGAGCGGAAGAGAGAGAGAGGAGATCAAGATGGGCTCGGCCCATTTAGCTGACTAACTCTGTTTTTTTATTTACAATTTTTTCTTTTTGTGTTTTTCATATTTCTGTTTTGTATTTCTATTTTGAATCTGTTTTGAATTATTTCAAAAGTACCAGAGGGTTTTCGAAATATATAAAATATTGTAGGAACCCCTTTAGACAATTTGGGACCCATACACTTTGATACTTTTCAAAGTTCAAAACCTATTTGAATTGATTTGCAAATAGAAAGAGAGGGAAAAGCTAGGGTTTTAGGGTTTCATTTAATTCTTTAATGCACAATTTAATATATGATGCTCATGATGCACAAAACAAACCCTAATACAAGATTAACTAAAACTGGGGTGTTACAATGCACATGACGGTAGTGCGTAGGTGGAGATCTAATCCCAAAAGTTAGATCCAATCTGGTGGAGAGAGCTCTAGGGAATAGAGGGAGAGGAGAGAACTTGTTGTAGTGCAAATATAGGGGAGGGGAGCTCCTCTATTTATAGGATGGAGGGATATGGTCAAACCCTAGGGCTAAGGGGGGAGGACCCCCCAAGGCTCCGACTCCATGGGGGAAGTCTCCGCCGGCCCTAGGCCCCACCCCGCTGGTGGGAAACCCTAGTGTTTTGGTTGGGCCCCCTCTCCCCTTTCTCCTTTGGTGCCTATGTGAAAGGATACTGATGTCGCCTAGAGGGGGGGGGGTGAATAGGCGATTAAAACTTTTCCTAGAGTGGCTCAACAAAGGCGGAATTAAACTAGTGTTTACTTTGTAAAGCACAACCTAGAAACAACTAAGGTTTACCTATGTGCACCAACAACTTATGCTAAGCAATACAAACAACAAAGTGATAGCAAGATATATATTACTTCAAGCATGAAGGCTATCACAATGTAAAGTGCACAAGTAAAGAGCTCGGCTATAGAGATAACCGAGGCACGCGGGGACACCGATATTTTACCGAGTTCCTCCCAACATGGAGTACGTCTCGTTTGAAGAGGGGGTGGTATCAAACCACCAACGCCACAAAAGGCCTCCCTTATTCTCCGGTGAATTACACCCCAACGGGATCGATCCACGCTTCCACAATCGGTGCACTTGTCGGTGGCAACCGGAACCTCTCACATGGTTGGGGCACAACTCCACAACTTAATTGGAGGATCCCAACAAATGCCTCCAAGGCCACAAACCGTCTAGGGTTCCAAGAACCCAAGAGGGACAAGCTCCAATGAGTAACTCAAATCAAATCCTCCAAAGAGAACTCAAACCGATGCACCAAATGCAAATGGCAAGAACACCACAAAGGTGCTCAAATCCCTCTCTCCCAAATTCCACCAAAGCTACAAAAGCTTATGGGGGAATAAGAGAGGAAGAACAATGGAGGAAATCCACAAAAGACTCCAAGATCTAGATCCCAATATGTTCCCCTCACTTAGAGGAGAGATTGATTGGTGGGATTGTAGATCTAGATCTCCTCTTTCAAATCCCTCAAGAATATGCAAGAATCATTGGAGGGATTTAGAGAAATCAAGCTCAAGAAGGTCAACAATGGAGGGGAAAACTTGCAAGAATGGTTGGGGAACCATTGGGGAAGAAGGCCCCTTAAATAGGTTCCCCGAAAATCCAACCGTTGAATCCAAAAAAACGCGAATCCCGGTACTACCGGACATTCCTGGTACTACCGGACATTCCCTGGGGATCCCAGGTCGCCAAACGCACCTTATTCAGTACCGACCGGTACTACGGGGCGGTACTACCGGACCTCCGGTACTACCGGTCATCCCTAAACGAAAACGGCCATAACTTTTGCATCCGGACTCCGATTTTGATGATCTTGGGCTCGTTTCGAAGAGGACAACAAGCTCTAAAAGATAATGCAAAGAAACATTATATTCCAGCAAGGGAGGATAGATCCAAATGACGAAAGGTTTAACCTCTATCAAAAAGATGAATCGATAAAACCTCCAACATAAAAAACGTAATAGAAAATGCATATGAAATCTGTTTTCGATGAACGACAGATTGTCATGGAGATTAACACAAGCTCTAAATCCTCACATGAGTAAGAACCAAATAATGGAAGGTTTTACCTATCTCTAAAATACAAACCGGTAAAACCTCCAAGATCAAAACGCATAAGATATAAAAGGGAAATCCGTTTTTGATGAACTAGAGCTTGTTATGGAGATTACCACAAGCTCTATATCCTCACATGGATAAGACCAAATAACAACCAAATATGATGATGCAAGTATGCAAAGGTTTGATCTCTCTCCGAACGATGTGACCGAGTTACTCATTCGAGAGCCCCTCTTGATAGTACGGTTATCTATCCTAAACCCGGTCTCCCAACAAACATGAGACCGGCAAAAGGGAAAACCTATCAATATTATACCTTTGCCTTGAGAAATCCACTTAAGATCGATGTAGACGATCTTGTCCTTCTCAAGATGGACACCTTTCTTGATTCCTCATCATCGATCCATGATCACCGAGGATGGCAAACATCAAACATGAGATCTTCTATAGATGGCGCATTTTGAGCTTGCACAACACATCTTCTTCTCATTTCATCTATCTTGAAGTCAACACATGCTCCAAGCAATGCCAATGGAAAATTCCTACAAGTACAACTTAATACACACATTAGTACATAAAGATTATCATTAATTACCAAAACCACACATGGGGGCCCAACATGTTCTTTCAATCTCCCCCATTTTGGTAATTGATGACAATCCCTTTAAGAGGGTTTATATAAGGAATATTAATGAATAAAATGGTAATACCAATATCAAATACTACAAAAGAATGTGATATTGGTACCACCACCATATATAGAGCAAACTCCCCCCACAATCTATGCATGTGTGATGAACTTGAATTTCATTGCATATATTGCCAATCATTATCATTGGTGGAGTTTCCTCTATATATACCACATGCTAAGCAACAACAAAGATGTAAGAGCATGAGAGGCAAATGCACAAGAACAAACTCAATGCATAAACCTACTTCCCTTAAACCCTCTAAAACTTCTCCCCCATTGGCATCGATTGCCGAAATGGGTGACAAGTTCTAGAAGGCAAATATAGTAATAATTCCTCCAAAGGTGTGCCTTCGCACATATCCAATGATGAATACTTGGGAGGGAGTAGAACTATATCGAGGATCCGAGAATTGCCAAAATAAAGTCAAATGATGCAAGCAATTTACAAGGTCCGACAAACCAATTGAAAACAACAAATGAGTTCAATGGAAACTACGAGATATTATGATAAGAGCAAAAGAGTGTTTGAAATAACAAATAGAGAAGCTCCCCAAGATTTGTGCATAACTAAAACTAAATGCATTAGAATACATAGTGCACAAATATGGAATCCTCGCTCCCCCATAAGCATTTAAAACACACTAAATGAGAAAGGACACAAATGAGCATTATTAAATGAATTAGATGAGCTCCCCAAAGATAATGCACCAATTATGATAATTGTAATTGGGAACAAGGTGCATAATCATGGAATCCTCACTCATCCAAATGCATTTAACAATAAAAGTCATGAGAGAACAAATATGAGTGAAGTTGAGGAAATGATAGGCAATAAAATTGCTAGATTGACATATTAGGGATTGGAGGATCATGTGCATGATTTTGTATAGTCCCAAATACATGTACTCATCTCAACTTATACACATATACAATATAGAGTCCTCTTAATACCATGGCTAGAGATACAACAATAAATACAATAACAAAAATTCATGCCAAGATGCAACCTACAAAAGGTTGGAAGCAATATAAATATGCATGAGCAAGAGATACTCGTTACCGAGATATAATTGGTAGTATGTAGAGGATATTAATTCGTTGATCATCCTATATCTTGCCTCAAATTTTCTTCTAAGCATCACTTCTTCAAAATTGAGAGTCAAGCATCCATTATATCTCCAATGTACCTAAAACACATTTAAGTACAAAATGGTCCCTGAACTTATTGGGTCCAAAGTAGTTAGTGCAACTACAATACATAGGAGAGATTCCACATAAATATGTGCATATTGATATGAAATTGAATTTCATGCACAACTTAGCCGATGAGATTTGGTGGAGTTTCCCCTATATATTGGATCAAAGAAAGCAAGCATGCCATAATATAGATATGTAGTAAATATGCATGCACAAGGCTTTCAAGAACCAAAAATGAGATACAATTTGAACAAAAACACCAAGTAACCAAGATGGCACACACAAGAGTGTGACAAGACAAGCGATGTCCAAATTGTATCAAAGACCCAATTCAACACATGAAAGATCACAAGTTCAACGAATGAACTAGGCTAAGCCAAAAGAGCAAAAATAGATAGAAATAAAAATGCTCAAGGATTTATCTCATTCTAAAATGGTAAAATCAAGAAGCAACGAATGAGACAAAACCAAATCCCAAAAAGAGCAAGGTTCCAACAAGAAACCAAACTCCCCAAACTTCACATGATGGCACAAGTACCAAAATGAAAAGATTGAGGTTCCAAGCACATAAAACACGATATGGATCAAAACAAAGAAGCATAAATATGAGTGTTCTAAATAATATAGGATAGCTCCCCCATGGATAGTGCATTTTGTAGGATTTTCCTTTTAAATGCAAAATGCACACAAATGGGATCATCACTAGTACCTATAATAAGTAAAACACAAGAGGATATCAATAAAATAAGAAGATCCATGGCTTGGCAACCCAAATGGATCTTTTCTTGACACCACATTGGGTACCAACAAATTTGGCAAACACATTGCCAACCTCATCCTTACAAAGAGAATAAACATCATCGATAATGATAGGGTTGGATGAGGAGATACCAATAGTGCATGAGGAGGAAATGTGCCCCTTCTCGCGGCATATGTAGCAAGTTCTACTCTTGCCATGTTTCTTCTTGGATGAAGAAACAACTTGAGGAAGAGCTTGAGTCTTCTTGGGAGGAGGCCCATATCTAACAATATGTAGAGCTTGAGGCCGCTTCCCTTGTTGCTTCTTGCCAAGGGACTTCTTCTTTAATGGGCAATATTTGACATGATGCCCTTCTTCCTTGCACTTGAAGCAAACAATGTTGGCCAGATTCTTGACTTGATCTTGGCCATTCTTCTTGTTATCCTTGTGCTTCAACTTGATAGTGGACTTGTTCTTGACATTTGAGTTGAATCCAAGCCCACTCTTGTCATTGGGGGATTTTTGCACACTCAAGATTTTGTTGAGTGCGGCCTTCCCTTGATGACCCCTTTTCAAGTCATTCTTCAAAGAAGTGACTTGAGCCTTGAGCTCTTTGATTTCCTCTACATGGTTAGTTTCAACAAATGTACTAGAGGAAGTAGATGCCACATTGTTAGAGCAACAAGGCACGGAATGTAATTCATCATGAGATATAGCATGGTTGTGAGAGGACGAATTACATGGACTAGCACATGGCAATATAACATGTGGAGTAGATGTAGTGCTAATGTCCACATGAGGCCCACTAGATGTTACCTTTGACATGGTGGCCTCATGAGCCAACTTTAGCTTACCATGGGAGACTAGGAGATCCTCATGCGAGCTTGAGAGATTAACATGGCTTTCTTCTAATTTCCCATAGTTGCTAGTTAGCAAAGCAAGTTGAGACTTTAGCTCAACATTCTCCTTCAAAATAGATGCTTCACAAGAAATAGAGTTAGTAGCACAAGCATCATTATTATTAGCAAGAGGTGAGGGCAACTTGTCAAGCTCTTTTGAATATGAGGCTTTAAGTTGCTCATGTGACTCGGTGAGTTTGATGAGCTAACCCTCTATGACCCTAGAGCCATTTTTGAGGTGCTCAGAATCCTCAACAAGTTTAGCATAAGCAACTTCAAGTTCATCATTTTTAATCTTGAAGGAGTTAGCCACCGCAAGTTCTCTATCATGGTATTCCTTTACTCTAGATAATTCTAGAGTAAAAGTCTCCTCAAGAGATTCTTTGGTGGTTTGTTCTTCTTCAAGGGAGTCCTTTACTTGAGCAAGTTCATTAGCATATTCACGCTCAAGTGCAAACTTTTCATCAATTATGTTTTCTTGCTCCTCAATAAGATCATTGCCTTCTATAGCATAATTCAAGATTTCAAGAAGGTTGGAGGAAGCAAGTTTATTTTTGTAGAGAGCACTATAGACAACCTCTCCCATTTTCTTAATAGAGGTAATATCATACTTACCTCTATAATCATCATTATCATTCTCAACCTCATCATCATCATCATGAGATACAATGGGATTCAAAGAGGTTACCTTTGTTCCCTTAGCCATAAGGCACATGTGAGAACCGGAGGAAGGTGATGATGAGATTGCATTTGTGGCTTCATTCAAAACCATGTCTTGGCCCATAGAATCTTCGGTTTCCTCTACATGGTTAGCAACACAAGCACTAGAGGAAATGGAAGCATTTTTATCATGGCAACAAGACAACACAAGCATATCATCATGAGATCTATTCGAGTCATTTATACATGATATGCAAGGACCATTAACACAAGCATGTAAGGAGTTTGTAGTGCTAGAAGTTTTAAAGTCCAAATATAGATCATTGCAACTAGATAGAGATGAGGGATTACAAATAGTAAGCACACTATCCAAATTGCAATTTCTATCACCACTCACCATATCATTACCTTGTGAAAAGTCACATGTTGGTGAAGTGGTAGAGGATGTGAACTCATCTCGATCGGAAGTGGAAGCAACACAATCGTCCTCAATAATGTTGGACACAACATATTTATCTTGAAGTTTTGTCCATAACTCATGAGCGCTCCAAAAAGGAATGATTGAAGAGGTAACTACATAGCTCAAAGCATTAACAAGCACATTAGAAGCTTGAGCATCGAGATATAATTTTTTCTCATCCTCACAAGATAGATTTTTGAAATCCATAGGAGGAGAAAAACCTATATCTACAATACGCTCCAAATTTGGGTCCATGTCCCTAAAATGAATGAGCATGCGATTTTTCCATATATCATAATTTGTGCCATCGAATGTGAGCATGTCATTGTGCACTAATCCTCTAGCCGACATCTTTACTCTCAAGGCGGTGAAGCCTAAAATGAGAGACCGGGCTCTGATACCAATTGAAAGGATACGGATGTCGCCTAGAGGGGGGGGTGAATAGGCGATTAAAACTTTTCCTAGAGTGGCTCAACAAAGGCGGAATTAAACTAGTGTTTACTTTGTAAAGCACAACCTAGAAACAACTAAGGTTTACCTATGTGCACCAAAAACTTATGCTAATCAATACAAACAACAAAGTGATAGCAAGATATATATTACTTCAAGCATGAAGGCTATCACAATGTAAAGTGCACAAGTAAAGAGCTCGGGTATAGAGATAACCGAGGCACGCGGGGACACCGATATTTTACCGAGTTCCTCCCAACATGGAGTACGTCTCGTTTGGAGAGGGGGTGGTATCAAACCACCAACGCCACAAAAGGCCTCCCTTATTCTCCGGTGAATTTCACCCC
This sequence comes from Avena longiglumis, assembly GCA_030063025.1. Lineage (NCBI taxonomy): Eukaryota > Viridiplantae > Streptophyta > Magnoliopsida > Poales > Poaceae > Avena > Avena longiglumis. The sequence goes on from CP125974.1 coordinate 457,198,793, forward strand.
AACGGGATCGATCCACGCTTCCACTATCGGTGCACTTGTCGGTGGCAACCGGAACCTCTCACAAGGTTGGGGCACAACTCCACAACTTAATTGGAGGCTCCCAACAAATGCCACCAAGGCCACAAACCGTCTAGGGTTCCAAGAACCCAAGAGGGACAAGCTCCAATGAGTAACTCAAATCAAATCCTCCAAAGAGAACTCAAACCGATGCACCAAATGCAAATGGCAAGAACACCACAAAGGTGCTCAAATCCCTCTCTCCCAAATTCCACCAAAGCTACAAAAGCTTATGGGGGAATAATAGAGGAAGAACAATGGAGGAAATCCACAAAAGACTCCAAGATCTAGATCCCAATATGTTCCCCTCACTTAGAGGAGAGATTGATTGTGGGATTGTAGATCTAGATCTCCTCTTTCAAATCCCTCAAGAATATGCAAGAATCATTGGAGGGATTGAGAGAAAGCAAGCTCAAGAAGGTCAACAATGGAGGGGAAAACTTGCAAGAATGGTTGGGGAACCATTGGGGAAGAAGGCCCCTTAAATAGGTTCCCCGAAAATCCAACCGTTGAAGCCAAAAAAACGCGAATCCCGGTACTACCGGACATTCCCGGTACTACCGGACATTCCCTGGGGATCCCAGGTCGCCAAACGTACCTTATTCAGTACCGACCGGTACTACGGGGCGGTACTACCGGACCCTGGTCCGGTACTACCGGTCATCCCTGAACGAAAACGGCCATAACTTTTGCATCCGGACTCCGATTTTGATGATCTTGGGCTCGTTTCGAAGAGGACAACAAGCTCTAAAAGATAATGCAAAGAAACATTATAGTCCAGCAAGGGAGGATAGATACAAATGACGAAAGGTTTAACCTCTATCAAAAATATGAACCGATAAAACCTCCAACATAAAAAACGTAATAGAAAATGCATATGAAATCCGTTTTTGATGAACGAGAGATTGTCATGGAGATTAACACAAGCTCTAAATCCTCACATGAGTAAGAACCAAATAATGGAAGGTTTTACCTATCTCTAAAATACAAACCGGTAAAACCTCCAAGATCAAAACGCAATAAGATATAAAAGGGAAATCCATTTTTGATGAACTAGAGCTTGTTATGGAGATTACCACAAGCTCTATATCCTCACATGGATAAGACCAAATAACAACCAAATATGATGATGCAAGTATGCAAAGGTTTGATCTCTCTCCGAACGATGTGACCGAGTTACTCATTCGAGAGCCCCTCTTGATAGTACGGTTATCTATCCTAAACCCGGTCTCCCAACAAACATGAGACCGGAAAAAGGGAAAACCTATCAATATTATACCTTTGCCTTGAGCAATCCACTTAAGATCGATGTAGACGATCTTGTCCTTCTCAAGATGGACACCTTTCTTGATTCCTCATCATCGATCCATGATCACCGAGGATGGCAAACATCAAACATGAGATCTTCTATAGATGGCACATTTTGAGCTTGCACAACACATCTTCTTCTCATTTCATCTATCTTGAAGTCAACACATGCTCCAAGCAATGCCAATGGAAAATTCCTACAAGTACAACTTAATACACACATTAGTACATAAAGATTGTCATTAATTACCAAAACCACACATGGGGGCCCAACATGTTCTTTCACTATGACTATGGGCCCTTCCACCCGGGAGGGGACCACTAAGAAATGGCTGCCCATAAATATAAATAATAAAATATGGTTTAATATTAATTCAACTAATTAATATAAAACACATATATTATCATATTTCATACTCCGAACTCCTTTCGAACCCCTCCGATCAACATCGGATGTTACTCGGAACCTTTCCGGTCTCTCTCTCTTATTTCTTCTATGGTGCCGGTTCGATCCCAATACATCCCCACCCTTAAGTGTGCCACCCTTTGGATCGAAGATGCTCCGGACATGGCCAAGACCCCTATTGCGTTGATGATCAACAGAGGGACCTGGATGCCCATAATGATCACCCGTGCATTCACAGATCCCATCGCTTGAACCTTAATTGCGTAGTCATATTCCCTTTGCCATACGATACCTAGGTCATCAGAGATTTGATCTCAAGTATCTCCATACTTGTGTTCGATCTCGTTTCCGATGAGCTCGTTTACTCATTCCCGTGACATTGCATTATGTGACCTAGTCATATGCTTGCAAGCTTTGTTAATGCAACGTCACTGAGTTGGACATGTGTATATATCCATTACTTGGATTGGCAAATCCTGGTCTTGTCAAAAACTCCTCAAACCGTCTCTTTGGGAAACCCACGATACTTTTAAGATCACCCTTTCATAGCTTGATTCTTGATATCATCAAAGTCTCCTTCCAAAATGGTGATTATGCATTATCTCATAGTCGAACGATATAGGCCACGATGTTTCTATGTTATCATCAAAGATGAACATTAAGTAACTAGATATCATTGTGTTTAACTTTGGGTGTTTGTCTATCACATTATTCTCCAATGATGTGACCTCATATTTGGCACTATCACCATGATCTCGAAACCATAAAATCATCACTTGCCCAATGAGGTAGTTTGCTAGAGGAAACTAGAGACCTGGTTGTTTACATACCACATGTGTATCAACATTTTGTATTAATACAATTATAGCATGGTAAGAAACATATTATGAACATACAAGAGATACATCAAATGAAAACACTTTATTATTTGCCTCTAGGGAATATCTCCTTCAGTCTCCCACTTGCACTAGAGTGCAAATTAATCTAGTTTTACAATAGGCAATGACCTAACACCAATACTATCCCGACATTATTCATGCTTGGCTTGTGGAAGACTTTTGCTAAATGGATCTGCCACATTCAGATCCGTATGCACTTTGCAAATCTTGACTTCACCATTCTCAACAGTTTTTCTAATGGCTTGGAATCTCAGCTGGATATGCTTGACTATAGAATGATTCCTTGGTTCCGATGCGTTTTCAGTAGCACCTGTGTTATCGCAGAAGATGGTCACAAGGTCATCCGCATTAGGAACAACTCCTAGTTCAATGACGAAATTCCGTAGCCACATAGCTTCATTCGCAGCAGAGTAAACTATGATGTATTCCAACTCCATTGAATACTGTGCCACCACTGGTTGTTTCACGCTTCTCCAGGTTACTACGCCACCATTCACCAGAAAAACATATCCCGTGTGAGACTTTGAGCCATCAGAGTCTGTGTTCTAGCTCGCATCCATGTAACCAGTTACATTCAAAGCTTCATCACCACCTCCAAAGCTAGAAACATATCCTTAGTTCTTTTCAGATACTTCAGGATATTCTTCACAACTGTCCAATGTTCCACTCCTGGATCACTTTTGAAACGACATGTCCAACTAGGATCCAGAACCACATCAGGTCAAGTACATAACATAACATACATGGTAGAACCTATGGCTGATGCATAGGGGACATTAACCATCCTCTCTCTATCATCAGATGTCGTTGGACATTGAGTCTTACTCAACGACACACCTTTCACAAGAGGCAAAAAACCCCTTTTGGCTCTTCCATTTTGAACTTCTTCAAAAATTTATCTATGTAAGTACTCTGACTTGATGCTATAAGGTGTCTTGATCTATCTCTATAGATCTTGATACCTAATATGTAGGCTGCTTCACCTAGATCCTTCATGGAAAACTGACTACTCAGATATTCCTTTATGCTCCCTAATAATCCCACATCATTCCCATTTAGTAATATGTCATCCACATATACCACTAGGAAAGATACCGAGCTCTCATTCCCTTTCTTGTAAACACAAGCTACCTGATTATTTTAAACAAATCCAAAACTCTTGATCACTTGTTCAAATCACTTGTTCCAACTCCCAGATGCTTGCTTTAGTCCATAAATGGATCGTTCAAGCCTGCATACCTTTCCAACATCCTTAGGATCGAAAAACCCCTCTAGTTGCATCATATACAACTCTTCATCAATGTGTCCATTGAGGAAGGTGGTCTTCACATCCATCTGTCATACCTCATAATCATAATATGCAGCAATTACTACTAAAATCTGGACAGATTTCAACATTGCAATATGAGAAAAGGTCTCGCTGGAGTCAATTCCTTCCACTTTTCGAAAACCCTTTACGAAAAGTCTTGCCTTATGGACAATCACATTGCCATCAGCATCTTTCTTGTTCTTAAATATCCATTTATTCTCCATGGCCTTTCGACCTTCAAGGAGTTCTACCAAGTTCCAAACTTGGTTCTCATACATGGATCTTATCTCGGATTTCATGGCTTCTAGCCATTTCTTAGAGTCAGCATTCTCCATTGATTCCTTATAGTTTCTAGGTTCTTATTGTTCATCCAACATGACACACATCACAAGATTACCATACCAATCTGGAGTGGTACATACTCTTGTAGATCTCTGAACCGTAGGAGCTTTGATGTTATGATATGTATCATTTGTTTCTTCTTCCACTGTAGAGGGCGGTTCCGGAACAAATTTTGTTGTGCTACTCGGTATTTGGAGAGAAGGGTCAACGAACTCATCAAGATATATCTTCCTTCTACTAACTCCTTTCGCAAGAAACTCTTTCTCTAGAAAGGCAATGTCCTTAGCGACAAACATTTTGCCCTCAGATTTGTTGTAGAAGATATACCCAATAGTTTCCTTTGGGTATCCTACAAACATACACTTCTCCGCTTTAGGTTCGAATTTGTCAGGATGTATTTTCTTAACATAAGCCTCACATCCCCAAAGGCTTCTTGCCACGCCATATCTCATATGGTGTTATCTCCAAGGATTTGGATGGTGCTCTGTTTAGAATAAAAGCGGAGGTTTCTAATGCATAGCCCCAAAACGACACAGATAAATCAGTTAAAGACATCATGGACCGGACACTATCCAATAGGGTATGGTTACGTTGTTCCGACACACCATTACATTGTGGCGTTCTGGCTGGCATAAGTTGTGGTACAATACCGTAGTCCTTCAAGTGCATGCCAAACTCATAACTCAAGTATTTGCCTCCCTGATCTTATCGGAGGTGATTAATCTTCTTTTTGAGTTGACTCTCTACCTATTTCTAAAATTCTTTGAACTTTTCAAAGGTTTTAGACTTATGTTTCATCAAATAAATATACCCATATCTACTCAAATCATAAGTAAAGGTAAACAAATAACGATACCCATTGCGTGTCAATACACTTATTGGTCCACACACATATGTATGTATGATTCCCAACAGGTCTGCAACCCACTCCATAGTACCGAAGAAGGGTGCCTAGTCATCTTTCCCATGAGACAAGGCTCGTATGTATCAAGATATTCAAAATCTAGTGATTCCAGAAGTCCATCAGAATGTAGCTTCTTCATGCGCTTTACGCTAATATGACCAAGACGGCAATGCCATAGGTACATGGTATTATCGTCATTAAGCTTCCAACACTTGGCATCAATGTTATGGATGTGGGTACTACTATCAATATCTAGTAAGAATAAACCTTTGCATACACGTGCATGAACATAAAAGACATCATTCATATAAATAGAACAACCACTTGTTCCAGATTTAAACAAATAATGATCTTGCAATAAGCAAGATACACTCACAATATTCATGCTTAAGGCGGGTACAAAGTAGAACTTATTCAAAACTAAAATCAATCCCGAAGGAAGACGCAGAGACAGATCACCTACGGCCTTGACATCGACCTTCGATCCGTTGCTGACGCGCATTGTCACTTCGTACTTCCCTAGGCACCGCTTATTCTGTAGCTCCTGCTGGGAGTTACAAATGTGAGAAACATAACCGGTTTCAAATACCCAGGTGTTTCTCCTGGTGCTTATAAGGAACACATCAATAACATGTATATCACATATACATTTGTATTTTGCGAAAAACTTGTCGGCTTTCTTGCCCTCGAGGTACTTGGGGTAGTTGCGCTTCCAGTGTCTGTATCCCATGTAGTAGTATCACGTAACACCGGGCTTATGCCTCGAAGCCTTAGCAGAACTTGCAATTGGCTTACCATCCTTATTAGGCCTCTTATCCTTCTTATGTGACGACTTCTTAAATTTGGTGGTCTTATTAACCATCAACACCATGTGCTCCTTCTCGATTTCTACCTCAGCAGTTTTGAGCATGGCGAATAACTCATTAAGGGTCTTAACCATCCCCTGCATGTTGTAGTTCATCACGAAAGTTTTGTAGCTAGGGGGTAATGAGTGCAACACCCTATCAATCGCAAGCTCGTCCGAGATTTTGCAACCCAGGGCATTCAGGCATTGAACATAGCCAGGCATTTTGACCATGTGGTCGCTCACACTACTATGCTTTGGCAGAGAAGAAGAGCTCAGAAGCTTCATACCTCTTTGCCCAAGCCTGCGGATAAAAGGTGTTGAGATCCTCGAGGAGCACAAATGCAGCCATCTTGCCAAAACGCTTTTGAAGTTCTGGCTCCATGGCATAGATCATTCCACTCTGGATGAGGGAGGAATTAACTGCCTTGGACTTCCAAACATTCTTTTCGTCATCGGTGGCGGTATCTGCGGGTTTGGCAGGAAGTTCTGCTTCTAAGACATAGTTGAGCTTGTAGGGGATCAGAAGGATTCTCAGGGTGCGGTGCTAGGCGGTGAAGTTGGACCCATCGGTTTTCAGCTTGTCCTTCTCTAGGAATGAGCTAAGGTTGAAGGTGGGTAGGCGAGACATCTATAATGGATTTTCAAAGAATTTATACCATGTTCATAATATACTGATCTCAAGTTTTAAGTTTATTCTTAAACTAAAATTAATAGGGCTCCCACTCAAAACGTACATCCCTCCATTCGTTTTAGTAATCACATGATCCCATGTCACTATATCAACCCCGATCGTCACGACTGATGATATATCTCCAAAGGTAGACATTCTGAATGTCAATCACATCACCATGTGACTCATGCTCAAACTTTCGGTCTCTTGTGTTCCGAGACCATGTCTGTACATGCTAGGTCGCCAACTAAAACTTGTATGTATTGCTGTGTAACCTTTATTACACCCATTGTATGCGAACATAGATATGTATGACACCTGATCATCATGGCCTGCCTCATACCGAAGAACTTTCTTGGTGGTGCACACACAAGGGGAACACTATCATTGGAATTGAGAGGGATCATCCTATTCAGCTACCGTCGTATATCTTATATACTATGCCAAATATGGTGTGCAAACAAATACTTCAAAAGTATGGTGCCATGACATGGTTCCAGCGCCTTGATCTCCATCAAGATCTCCAATGGAAAATATGTTTCATAAACTTACCATTACCATGTTAGGACACACGCCCCTGCAAACAAAGTTAGATGCCCCTACTTTATCCTTTTGCAAGTTTTACGCGGCTTTAGGGCTTTCATGGTAGAACCCCTTCCCACCTATGAACGTTCAGCCACAACGTTGATTCAATGATTGCCTCTTCACTCCCTTTTCAGGGACCTCCGGTGTAAAAGTCATATCAACTATTGAAAGAGAGACAGACACCCGCCATCCACTTATATGAAACAAGCCGTATGTCGAGTGTGGAACCAATTTTGCATAAGCTTACGCATAAGGTCGTTCTGGGCCGCTTCATCAATCAATCCCGTGATATAACAAGAACACAAAAGAGGGTCACAACTAGAGAATCAACACCCACATATTGCTATGTGTTCCATCCGTACGACATGTCTACCCATAGATCTGGCTCTGATACCACTGTTGGGGTTCGCAGTAGGAAATAAACAATTTATAGATACACGAACACAACAACCAAGATCTATTCTATATAGACATAATTAACAAAGAGGGAGGAAAGAATTCATAACCTTGAAGACTATGTCACTCCTTACACAAGAAGGCATTTAGCAATGAAGATAAGCGCCCAAGTGTTGCGCCTTGAAGCTCTACACATGTCCGGTGTAGGGACGTCTCCCAGACTCCGGTCTAGCAGAGCTGTGGAAGAAGATGGAAGTCGGACAGTCCTGCGCATGATGGTAGTGCGGAGGTGAAGATATAATCCCAAAATCTAGATCCAAGCTGGCGGAGAGAGCTCTAGGGAATAGAGGGATAAGAGAGAACTTGTTGTGGTGCAAATAGAGGGGAGGGGATCCTCTATTTATAGGAGGGCCGGGGAGGGTCAAACCCTAGGGCTAAGGGGGGAGGGACCCCCAGTCCGCCGCCAAGGGGGCAGTTGCCACCGGCCCTAGGCCCCACCCCGCGGGTGGGAAACCCTAGCGTTTCGGCTGGGCACCCTCTTCCCTTTATCCTTTGGCACCTATGCCTATGGGCCCTTCCACCCGGGAGTAGCCCAATAAGAAATGGCTGCCCATAAATATAAGGGATTTCTATTTTCGTGCCCCTGGTTCGTTAGTTGTACTCACTTTTCCCCAGCCGCTAAACTTTTCCTCACTTTTGCCCAGCTCCTTGTCTGAAACTCTCACATCGGTCTGAAACTCGCTTTCCATCGGGTCCCGTTAGTGGACCCTTGCTGTTACGTGCTGAAAAGTGGGGCCGCATTCAGGTGGGTCCCATAGTGGACCCTCGCCATTACGTGCTGACAAGTAGGACCCCATGTTACATGCTGATAGGTGGGGACACGTTCAGTCGGGTTCCATAGTAGGACCCCCCATGTTGGACTGCGTGGGGCCAGCTTATTGGGAACGTGTTTTGAGGGGTGTGGTGTGGGACCATGTAGGGCGCGTTTGGTAGTTACGTGTGCCCTATCGCCTAAATTGGAATATTTTATTATTATTATTTTTATGATTGGCCTTTTTAAGAGTGCCTTTTCCCCTTTATGTCTCTAACTGTTGTTATTTTGGCCAAAAAGGCAGCGAATCTAGAGAAGCTTCTCTCTTCATTCATGGTTCCGTTTGGCCCTTGTATTTTCCCAATCTGGTAGCAAATCTAACCAACACCATAAATATGTAGATAAACAGAGCAGATGTAGATAAAACAGCCAATAAAGGATTATATAGTATGGTACTTAAACCAGGTTTGACAATTAGGTTGCTCAGCAGCAACAACTTACAAGTTCAACACAGACAACAAACCAAAAGAAGCTGCTTTACAATAGCAGCATCAACACAATATCAGTGCCCCCTCATGGCCTCCGCTAGGAGGGCCTCCGCCTCCTCCCTCTAGCGCTTCCTCCACTTCCTGCTGCCTAGTCCCTTAACCTTGGGCGCCTTGGGCTTGATGGCCACCTTCTGGAGGTTGCGGAGGTGAAAACCGAGCGCCTGGTGCTTGACTCTAAAGGCGTTGACGTTCTTTGACAGGCTGCAGGTCTTCACGTCCTCGGCATGCCTCACGAGGGAGTTGAAGTCGGTGGTGAGGCCCCTGGTGCATAAGGGGAACCTGTAGTTGTCGCCAGCGAAGAAGCCGTTGAACTGGCCGTACTTCAGCTTCCTCAGCACCTGACGAGTCTTGGTGTCCATGGACTCGTCATCGCTGCAGACGTCGCTTCTATCCACCTATTACAAAAAACAGTAGCGTGAAATAAGGACATGATTGAGATACCATGATTATCAGGATTGATTAATTGTATCAATTAACCGATTGACATCCCCTGATTATTCCCTAATCCCTAAATCTCAAACCAAATCGAATACTGATACCAACTACAGATCGGTGCTAGTACTGATACCAAGTATAGATTGGTGCTAGTACTGATCCCAACTAGGGGCATTCATCGAAATACGAGATCTAACACAAGAGGATTAGCTACTGTAAAAATACCTAGCATCCAATGAATGAAAATACGAACAGTCGAGCCCTAATAAGACACGATCTAGCATCCAACAATGGGAATGGGGGAAGAACAAAGGAAGGGGAGAAAACCCTAGTTACCTCCGACCATGGGTCAGCTAAGCTGGTGTCGAGGGGTTCTCTGGCCTGATGTAATCATTGTCCCCGTAGGGGTCCCAGACGTGTGGGAACTGCAGGAGAATGGAGGAGGCCTGTATGGGGAAGGGGGCCTCCTCGCCGACAACTACGGCGGAAGCGAGGACGGGGGTCTGGACGGGGATGGAGGCTGCCTTCAATTCTTCGACGGGGGCCTGTACGGGGATGGGCGCCTCCTCGTCGGCCGCCTTGGAGGCGACGATGGCCAGCGCGCTATTCTTCTCCATCATCGGCGTGGTTGGGGTTTCCTCGGGGTTTGCAGAAGGTGATGCGATAGTGGAGACTATTGCGTGAGTGAGTGAGCGAGCGAGTGAGTGATGAGGCCTCTATAAAGGTGAAGGGAGGAGACATTTCGTTGCACCAACGTGCACCTCGTAACCGCGTACGCTATTGCACCGTGCACGGCCACACACGTCCGCTAACGCCCCGTGCACCGTGACATGTGTACCGTGCGTCACATTTTTGCCCTCGTGTCTAACCTTGGCCACTTAGTTGTGCTCAGTTATACCCTTGAGTGTAGCACTGGCAGTTTGGTTGTACTCGGTTTTTCCCTCCAGTACTAACATTGTCGTGTGTAATATACTCACTTTTACCCTCCGTTGTCTGGTCAATAGAGAGTCAACGAATGGGTTATAGCTAGCTAATTGAGTCATTTTATTCACAACAAATTCAGAAAGATCAAAACATAGTTGCATCTACCTAGGGAGTCTTATTATGTGACCTGCCACCATAATAAATGTATATAAATCAAGTTTTAACCTAAATCACCACTTCTAAAATCACCTACTATCTATGAAGGTTCATGGCTTTCTAGTCAAGCCTCTCCCCAAAACATCCCTCCCCAAAACATAATTTGTCTAAATGAGGCAATAATTGTCAAACTGATATATATTTGAATTGCAAATAGTTTGATGTGTGCTAATATGTATTTTATTGTATAAAAAAAGCATTTTCCATTTTTTAAATCTCTTTTTGATTTGAACCGACTTGTCAGTTTTCCCCTTGGTTTTAAAGTTCTACTCGGTTTTTCCCTTGATTTTTAAGTTCTACTCAGTTTTCTCCTCCCTCTTAGTCACAAACTCTCACACCTACGCTCATCTTGGCTGATACGCTCTGATTGGTCGAGAAAATTATCACGCGGATCGTACCCACCAACCGTTGATCCTCTAATTGATCCTCTATGATCTAGCAGATAGGATAACCCCTGTATCTATCGGGGGCACCCTCTATCCATGCAAAATAACGAGTTTGCCACCGATGCTTTAACTCCATAAACAAATGATTTTGAATATAATTGAACGAAAAGTGTTCAAAGGTGTATAATTTTTGCATTATGTGTCACTCCATGAAAATGATAAATGATCATGATTTTATTAGCACAACATTATCATGTCCTAAGTGCAATTTCAAAGAGTTTAAAGGTGTATAATTTTTACCATATGCAAGTTTATGCATTACATTCTATGAAAATGATGATCTCTCAATATTTTATTAGCACATCATTATCACGTATTAAGTGCGATTTCACAGTGTTCAAAGGTTTATAATTTTCCTATACGCAAGTTTAGGGATCACTTTTCACACTATAAAAATGGTAAACACCCTTTTACATTAAGAGTTGTATAATGTTTCAATTTGAAAGTGTTCAAGAGTTGTGTCAATTATAAACACTCTTTTACGCTAAGAGTTGTATGATTTTTTTAATTTGAAAGTGTTCAAGAGTAGTGTCAATTATAAACACTCTTTTACATTAAGAGTTGTATATTTTTTAAATTTGAAAGTGTTCAAGAGTAGTGTCAATTATAAACACTCTTTTACATTAATAGTTGTATAATTTTTTCAATTTGAAAGTGTTCAAGAGTTGTGTCAATTATAAACACTCTTTTACATTAAGAATTGTATGATTTTTTTTAATTTGAAAGTGTTCAAGAGTGGTGTCAACTATAAACACTCTTTTACATCAAGAGTTGTATAATTTTTTCAATTTGAAGTGTTCAAGAGTAGTGTTAATTATAAACACTCTTTTACATTAAGAGTTGTATAATTTTTCAATTTGAAAGTGTTCAAGAGTTGTGTCAATTATAAACACTCTTTTACATTAATAGTTGTATAATTTTTTTAAATTTGAAAGTGTTCAAGAGTAATGTCAATTATAAACACTCTTGTACATTAAGAGTTGTATAATTTTTCAATTTGAAAGTGTTCAAGAATTTTGTCAATTATAAACACTCTTTTACATTAAGAGTTGTATGTTTTTTAATTTGAAAGTGTTCAAGAGTAGTTTCAATTATAAAAACTCTTTTACATTAAGAGTTGTATAACTTTTTCAATTTTAAAGTGTTCAAGAGTAGTGTCAATTATAAACACTCTTTTACATTAAGAGTTGTATAATTTTTTAAATTTGAAAGTGTTCAAGAGTTGTGTCAATTATAAACACTCTTTTACATTTAGAGTTATATAATTTTTCAAAATTTGAAAGTGTTCAAGAGTTGTGTCAATTATAAACACTCTTTTACATTAAGAGTTGTATAATTGTTTTTAATTTGAAAGTGTTCAAGAGTTGTGTCATTTATAAACACTTTTGTACATTAAGAGTTGTGTAATTTTTTTAATTTAAAAATGTTCAAGAGTTGTGTCATTTTCTTATTTATTATACATCCATGTCCCTAACTTTTAATTATAAACACTCTTTCACTTGATTGCAGCCGAGACATTATCTCGATAAACCAATTAAATCATTGGAACGGCTCGCCGACCGCATTCTCCACAGAAAGCGCCCCGGTTGCCATTTTGGTACGAGATTTTGGTGCATTTTGGTGCGACATCTAACCTTATCTGCGCATGATTTCCATTGTCATCCTTTGTACAGTTCAACAGTACGACACCATACTGCGGCCAGGACGAACGGGAAGCCGAAGTGAAGCTCGACAAAGGTCCGATGTTGCCATAGAAGGGCCACCTTCACCGGAGAAGGGACACCGTTGCCGGAGAAGAAGAAGAAAGGGGGCAACGGCATGGGCACGGGCACGGGGCTGGCTCATGTGGATAAGTTGTGGGTCCCATGTTGATCTGGATAAGTGGAGAGATGTTTCCACTATAGGAACCAACTAAACGCGGCCCCACTTGTCAGCATGTAACGGTAAGGTTCTACTACGGGACCTAACAGACCGTAGCCCCACTTGTCAGCACGTAACGGCGAGGGTCTACTACGGGACCCGACTGAATGCGGCCCCACTTGTCGACATCTAATGCAAAGGCAAGGACGGTGAGTTTCGCATCGTGAGAGTTCCATAATAGGAGCTGGGCAAAAGTGAGGAAAAACTAAGCGCCTGGGGAAAAGTGAGTACAACTAAGGAACCAAGGGCACGAAAATAGAAATCCCTAAATATAAATAATAAAATATGTTTTGATATTAATTCAACTAATTTATATAAAACACATATATTATCATATTTCATACTCCGGAACTCCTTCCGAACCCCTCCGATCAACATCGGATGTTACCCGAAACCTTTCTAGTTTCTCTCTCTTATTTCTCCAGTGCATGTTCGATCCCAATGCGTCCCCACGCTTCGGCTTGGAGATGCTCCGGATATGACCAAGACCCCTCTTGCGTCAATGATCAACAGTGGACCTGGATACCCATAATGATCACCCGTGCATTCACGAATCTCATCGCTTGAACCTTAACTGTGTAGTCCTATTCCCTTTGCCATACGATGCCTAGGTCATTCGAGATTTGATCTCAAGTATCTCCATAATTGTGTTCGATCTTGTTTCCGATGAGCTCGTTTACTCGTTCCTGTGATGTTGCATTCCATGACCTAGTCATATGCTTGCAAGCTTTGTTAATGCAACGGCATCGTATTGGCCACGTGTATCTATCCGTTACTTAGATTGTCAAATCCTGGTCTTGATAAAAAAACTCCTCAACCCGTCTATTCGGGAAACCAAAAGATACCTTTATGATCACCCTTTCATAGTTTGATACTTGATATCATCAAAGTCTCCTTCCAAAACGGTGAGTATGCATTATCTCACATTCGAAGGATATAGGCCACGATGTTTCTATGTTATCATCAATGACGAATGTTAAGTAACTAGATCTCATTATAATTAACTTTGGGTGTTTGTCTATCACATTATTCTCCAATAATGTGACCTCATTGTCAATCGACACTATCACCATGATCTCGAAACCATAAGATCGTCACTTTCCTAATGAGCTAGTTTGCTAGAGGAAACTAGAGACCTGGTTGTTTACATACCACACGTGTATCAACGTTTCGTATTAATACAATTATAACATGGTAAGAAACATACTATGAACATACAAGAGATACATCAAATAAAAACACTTCATTATTTTCCTTTAGGGCATATCTCCTTCACCTCTCCCTCCGCCTATATATAGAGGTGCCCATATTAGGATTAAAAATACAATAAAATACAGAAAAGTCCGTGTAGCCTATCTCTTCTCTCTCTCTCTTGCGACCGTGGCCCCCTTGTCAAGGCTATGTGATCGAGGAGTTCTTCACCGCAGAGCGTCGTCGCACTGCGGGATTCAGAGCCAGGATATCTACTTCTGTAATCTCGGATGAATCAGAGAGAAGCGCGAGACGTCATCAAGAATCGTACATGTATGACTCCCTCGGGAGGCGACATGCTTTTGGCGCAAGGAGTTTCGGGGCCGTTTGACTTCGTGACCTCGAGTTCAGCATAAAAATGACTTCATCAACCACGTTCCCCGGGGTACGTTAACCACGCCCGGTCTTCAAAGGTATGAATACCATATCCCCTCCCGTTACTGTATTACTAGTAGATAGATCCTAGCATTAGGGTTTCGATCATAGATTTTTTTGTTTTCTACCCTCGATCCCCAACAAAAGGATCGATCTTACAAGCACATAAAACATGATATGTATCAAAACAAGAAGCATAAAAAAGGGTGTTCTAAATAATATAGAAAATCTCCCCCATGAATAGTGCATTATGTAGGATTTTTCTTTTGAATGTAAAATGCACACACATGGTATCATCACTACCACCTACATTAAATAGAACACAAGATAATGCCAATAAAATCAAATGATCCAAAATAAGAAAGGGATATATGGGAGTCAACACATAGAAACAAAAACGAATGTAAATATGATCAATAATTTCTACCATAAATGGAGTACCAATTGTCCAATGACAAGAAGTATAGGGATAATTTTCCAAGGTAGCTTGCAAGTATATCCAAGATCATATTCACAACATAAGCATACGACAACATAAAATAATTAAGCTGGATGATTAGAAAGAGAATCTTGATATCTCCAAGTAGCTATACAATCATGAATGATTAGAGTAACTTGAAGCAAATGGTTTCCATGGAGGGTATAGAGGTACAAATATGAGGAAACACAACTCAAGAAAAACTGACACAAACAAGATCCAAAAGATGAACAAGAAAGACATTCAAGAAAATTTGAACTTGTTTGAGAAAATGTGCCACATAGGAGCTAGATAATTATCAATGTTAATTCTAAATGGCACTACCTCGAATTTTCACATTTTCTAGGCTTGTAATATGCACAAAGCATATGCATCACCCATAATGTGACAAACCATAAATTCTCAACAAGAGGCAAAAAATACCAAAATAGATATAATTAATGGATGTTATAAACTTGAATTTCTCATGAGAATTACATACCGCATAGAGACTAGATAATATTGAAATATCAATACTAGGTGGTATTCCTCATGTACGCACATTTTTAGGATTGTGGAATGTCCAAGCAGAACACTCCGCCAAAATGGGATAGTCCATTAATCTCTCACAAGAGCCAAACAAGATACCAAATATATTCAAGAGAGGCTCCAACACAAGAAACACATTTACATGGTGTGCCACCCAATCATACACAAATATACTTGATAACTCAAGATAAGTAAGTGGTAAGCATAACATATACAAAAAAATGCAAGGTACAAAACCAACACATGCACAAGAGGGGGCAAGCAACTTTCAATGTAATGAGTAAAGAGCATGTTACCCCAAGGAGTAACATTGGATATGAGATAGAAAGGTGATAATTAAAATGAATTGGCATGAAAAAACATAATAGATGAAGATCCCTAAATTCTTCAAGATGTAGCGAAGTCTCAAATGCCCTCCATTTCCATGTATTGATGATGTTTTAGATTATTGGTCTTCAACCAAGTTAGGTCCTAAGAAGTTAGTCACAATAGGATTGGTAACCCAAAGGGTTCTTTTTTTACACCACTTTGGTCACCAACATATTTGTCAAACACATTGCCAACCTCATCCTTACAAAGAGAATAAGCATGATCAATCATGATAGGGTTGGATGAGGAGTTACCAATGGTGCATGAGGAATAAATGTGCCCCTTCTCGCGGAAAATGTAGCAAGTTCTTCTCTTGCTATCTTTGTTTTTAGGTGAAGAAACAACTTCAGGAAGAGATTGAATATTCTTGGGAGGAGGCTCATCTCTAACTAGAGGTAGAGCTTGGGTCCGCTTCCCTTGTTGCTTATCACTAAGGGGCTTCTTCTTTAATGGACAAGATCTAACATGATGCCCTTCTTCCTTGCATTTGAAGCAAATAATGTTGATCGGGTTCTTGACTTGTTTTTGGCCATTCTCCTTGTTTCTCTTGTGCTTGAACTAAATAGTGGACTTGTTCTAGATATTGGAGTTGAATATAAGTCCACGCTTGTTATTGGGGGATTTTTGCAAACTCAAGATGTGTTTGAGTGTGGCCTTCTCTTATGACCCTTTTCAAGTCATTCTTCAAAGAAGTGACTTGAGCCTTGAGCTCTTTGATTTTCTTTACATGGTTAGTGTCAACAACAATACTAGAGGAAGTAGATTATTTATTGTTAGAGCAACAAGGCAAAGAATGTAATTCATACATGATGTAGCAATAGCACGATTGCATGAATTACAGGGACAAGCACATGGCAATATGACATTTTGAGTAGATATAGTGCCAATGTCCACTTGAGGCTCACAAGATGTTCTATAAAATCCTCATGATCTAAACCTCATGATCTAATTTTAGCCTACTATGGGATACTATAAAATCCTCATGCGATCTTGAGAGCTTAACATGACTTTCTTCCAATTTCCCATAGTTGCTAGTTAACAAAGCAAGTTGAGCCTTTAGCTCAACATTCACCTTCAAATTATATGCTTCACAATAAATAGAGTTAGTAGCATAAGCATCATCATTAATTGCAAGAGGGTTTGGCAAGCACTTTTGAATATGAAGCTTTAAGATGCTCATGCGACTCAATGAGTTTGATGAGATCACTATTAATGACCCGAGAGCCATTTTTGAGGTGCTTAATATCGTTAATGAGTTTAGCATGGTAAAATACAAGTTCATTATTTTTAGTTTTCAAAACATTTGCCACCATAAGTTCTCTATCATGGTTTCCTTTACTCTAGATAATTCTAGAGCAAAAGTTTCCTCAAGAGATTCCATGGTGGTTTATTCTTATTCAAGGGAGCTCTTTAGATAATAAATATCAAGTGCATACTCATGATCATGTTCATTCTTTTGAAAAATGATATTCTATTGCTCCTCAATAAGTTTCTTGCTCTCAATAGAAATAGTCATAATTTCAACAAAGTTGGAGCAAGCAAGTTTATTTTTATGAATAGAGGGAAAGACAATCTATCCATTCTATTGAATATAGGCTACAACAAAATCAACACAATGATCATCATCGTCATGAGATGCATTGGGATCCAAAGGAGGAGTTACCTTTGTAGCCCTGGCCATAAGGCATACGTGAGAGCCGGAAGGAGGTGATGATGATATTTTACTTGAAGCTCCACTCAAAACCTTGTATTGACCCATAGAATCTTCGGTTTCCTCTACATGGTTAGAAACAAAAGTAAAAGAGGAAATAGAATCATCTTTATCATGACAACAAGACATTCAAGCCATTTCTACAAGATATGCAAGGACTATCAACACAAGCATGTAAGGAATTTTGAGTGCTAGAAATGTTAAGGTACAAAGATAGAACATTGCAACGAGATAGAGATGATGTATTACCAATAGTAAGCTCACTATCCACATTGAAATTTCTATCACCACTCACCATATCATTACCTTGTGAAAAATCACATGATGGTGAAGTGGTAGAAGGTGAGAACTCATCACGGCTGGAGGTGGAGGGAATACAATCATCCTCAATAATGTTGGACAAATAATATTTATCTTGAAGCTTTCTCCATATATCATGATAACTCTGATAAGGCATGGTTGAAAAAATAACTACATTGCTCACGACAAGTAAAAGCACTTTAGTATCCGGAGCATATATATAAGAGTTCATCTTCTCCTCTAAAGATTGATTTTGAGGATCCAAAGGAGGAGAGAAAACCATATCTAGAATTCCCCCAATATTTGGGTGTATGCGCCGGAAATAATCAAGCTTGCCAAATTTCCACACATCATAATTTGTGCCATTGAATATATAAAAGAAATCATCCACTAATCCCCTAGTCGACATCTTTACTCTCAAGGCGGTGAAGCCTAAAAGCTAGAGACCTCCCTCTGATACTAATTGAAAGGACATTGATACCGCCTAGAGGAGGGTGAATAGGCGGTTAAAAACTTTTACGAGATGGGCTTAACAAATGCGGAATAAAACTAGCATTTAATTTGTCAAGCACAAAGCCTATATATACTATCGTTCACCTATGTGCACCAACAACTTATGCTAAGAAAGACAAGCAACAAGGTGATAGCAAGATAGATTACTTCAAGCACGATGGTATTACAATGTAAAGTGCATAAGTAAAGGGCTTGGGTATAGAGATAACCGAGGCACGTGCAGACGAAGAAGTATCCTGAAGTTTCTCCCTTTTGGGGGAAAGTATGTCTCCGTTGGAGGGGTGGGCGATACTAAGACCACCAACTCCACAAGAGGCCTCACCCTATTCTCCCAAGCACCTGCTGCACGACAATAACCCGAAACACTATGGGACACTTGAGGGCGTTCACCAAAACCGTACAAGATTGGGGCAATCTCCACAACTTAATTGGAGGCTTCCAATAATCATCACCAATGCCACTAGCTTGGGGAGACCTCCACAACTTAATTGGAGGCTCCAATAACTCACCACAAAGGCCACTACACCTAGGGTTCCAAGAACCCAAGAGTAACAAGCTTCTTGATTTCAACAACCAAATCCTCTTAGGAGAACTCAAACCGATGCACCTAATACAATGGCAAGTCCTTAACTCACAAATTCCACCAAAGCTACAAAAGCTATTGGGGAATAAGAGAGGAATAAAACAAGAGGAAAACCAAAAAAGTCTCCAAGATCTAGATCCCAATATGTTCCCCTCACTTAGAGGAGAGATTGGATTGGTGGAGTTGTAGATCTAGATCTCCTCTCTCTTTTCCTTAAAATAGATGCAAGAATCATGGAAGGAAGAGGGAGGAAGCAACCTCAAGAGGATAAAAAATGGAGGGGAAAACGAGCTCAAGAAGGTAAGAACCATTGGGGAAGAAGGCCCCTTAAATATCCCCCCCCCCCAAATCCAATCGTTGCAGCCCAAAAACATGATTATCGGCACTACCAGACTTTTCCGATACTAACTGACAATCCCTGGGGTTCCTGGATCATGCAAACAGACTTTTGCCAGGAAATCCAGGTACTATTGGACTTTTTCCTGGTACTACCAGAGTCCCCGGGATTTCCGGGTCACCCAAACGCACTTCTTTCTATTAATCCCGGTACCATCGTACTTTTTTCCGGTACTACCGGATTTTTGGAACCGCCGAACACTTGGTACAAGAATGTTAATAACTTTTACATATGGAATCCAAATTCTATGATCTTGGGATCGTTTCGAAGAGGAAAACAATCTATAAAATATAGTGGAAAGAAACATCATTGCCTAACCATGGAAATAAAACCACAATATGAAAGGTTTTACCTCTCTAAAAAAATGAACCGATATAACCTCCAAAATGCAAAACACAATAGCTTGATCTTGGAAACTCCAATTACGTTGAAACCTATTTTTTGGAAAGGTAAATACAAGTAGAACATAAAAAATGGAAATAATGTAGATCTAGATTATCTCCCAAGGTGTGAAATATCTCCCACCAAGGGAGAAAATATCAAGTATATATATGTGAGATATCTCCCAAGGTGTGGAGCCGAAAAACCCATAAGATAAAAAATGGAGTAAGATATACAAAGAAAATCTGTTTTTGATAAACTAGAGTTTGTTATGAAGATTAACACAAGCTATAGAACCTGACTTGGATAAGATACAAATAACAACCAAGAAATATAATGCTAAGTATGCAAAGGTTTGAGATTTCTTCGAAAATACAATATATTTACTCACTGGAGAGCCCTCTTGATAGTACGACTATCTATCCTAAACCCGGTCTCGCAACTAACAACATGATATCGACAAAAGGGAAAACCTATCACTTGAGCATTCCACTTGAGCTTGATGTAGATGATCTTGTCCTCCTCAAGATGGAACATTGTCAACACCCGAATTTGTAATCCCAGATGCCTGTTATGACGTACATCGCAATCCCAGGATTACCATTTTTGCGAGACATAACAGATTGGTACCATAGTTCATCATCCATTACAAACCATAGAGGTCTTACAAATAGTTGATCTCATGATCAAGTCTGATTACAATCAAAGCAGTGGAATAATAATAATAGTAGCGTGGTCGGGGCTCCATCTTTAGGGTCACAGGCAATGCTGATGATGGAGATGATCCTAGTTATCGTAAGCGTCCTGCTGTCCATCCTCCTCATAGTCTCCTTCATAGTATGGCCATGGAATAGCCTGGGACAAAGCCATGAGTACTTTGAGGTACTCGCAAACTTTCACTAAAGTAGTAAGGCCATTCTAATAGGAATCTTAAGCTCTAGGTTTGTTTGCCACGAGCCAATTTTATTTCGACCAGTATCTAGTAATAAAACCTAACTTTAGTTGTCTAAGTTACTGAGGTGGGAACCTAGCTTCATCTCCACAACTTGTGGGGTCAAGTCAAAGTCATCGTTCAAATCACGGGTCATTTTGGAAAACATCTGAAAACGGAATAGTATGGCCATCCAACTGTCCATAACTACGGACGCGGCTATTTTAATAGTTTGACACTTTGTAGAGGAGGTACACTTTCACCACAACATTCGATACATCTGTCAGGAACAATCTTGAATCATCATACTTGGTATGCGGATAATCAATCCTAACCTTTCAATTACACACCCTAGTATAGGCACCTCCGATATGAGTTTGGCCTCCCAACCATGACCAGTTGTCATCTTGGTCACTGCATAGGTGTACAGTCATATTCACAAGGTGGCCTCATCTCACCTCGTTCCGCGAGGGAACCCATACTAAGACACATAAACTTCCAGTCAAGCCCTACCCAAATTTGGGTATTGTGGTTGTACGGTAAACGCTGGAATGGTATCGCATCCGAACCCAACTATCAGTTTTTATCAAAATCAAGTCACATACTTCCTTCAACATCAACTTCAAGTCATTGTGTCCATAACACATGTCAAAACATTTCAATAGAATGACTCATCATTCCAAGGTTTTCATAATCATCTGTTCCCATCTAATGATCAAGTTTAATTTAGCACTAGCATCTAACAAAAGGGGGGGGTGTCACTAGTTGTAGGGTACTAAGTTGGTGTATCTACCTTCATCAAGTTCCAAGATCTTGATGACACTTTCCTAATCTTCCACTAATCATCCAATTAATTAACTACTGGAATAACTTTGTAAAAGTAAAGCTTGCAAATAAAACTGGGATTTGGTATAATAAAAAGGGGTATCACATAGTCTTGCAAGTGGGGCTTGCATTAAAATAGCATGCATAATGTAGCTTGCATGGTTTAGCTTAGCTTGCCTTGGTTGGTAAGGTGGTCGAAGTTCTCGTCCTCATCTTCGTAGAATTCCTTCTCGTCGTAACCCGGATTGATACTAGCGTCTATAAATAAATACGAGGTACATAATCACCAAACAATACTTAAATACTTCTATTTATCACACAAGGGTCACACTAGATGATCTAGCATCATCTCTATCATTACAAGAAAGGGTGATAAGATTTTATTTATCTTATTTTCTTGAAAAGTAATTTCTACTCATTGAAAAGTTGCTTAATATTTAATATTCTCCAATTTAAAAATATGGGATCATATTGACACATGTCATCACCACATAGTCTAATACTTGAGAATGTGAGTTAAAGTGGTTGGCCTTATTTATAAAGCTTAACACTATTATTTAATAATATTTAAGTGGCTAAAAATGACCAGAAAGTCATTCTTTTAGTTTTGGTAAGGATTATTGTATGTAAGTATGTAGATTTTTATATATTCATAAAAGGTCTTATCAAATGTGATTTTTGAGAGTTGGAATCAACTCAAAATCACTTATGGTTGATTTTATAAAAATGTTTGAAGTTGCAAAATCTACTGGCTTTTTTCTTTTTACCAAGAGTGATCCATAGTTTCAAACTGTTTGAATCCAACGAGAGTGATTAGATATTTTCATCTACTTTCAAACAAAATTGGATTCATTCAATTTGGTGCAGTGAATCTCTCTAAATTGATTTTTAAAGTTTACTACATAATGGAATTTTCAAATAAAAGATAAAACAAGTTTAAATCGACGGGCTGTGCCCGAGAACGCTAATGGGCTAGCCCAACTACGCAACGCGCACGCAGCAGGCTGCTCCATGGCTGGTCCTACCTGTCAGTGGCTCATCTAACACGAAGCGGTATCAGTGAATCTATGCCTTACGATTAGAGCGCGATCAATGGCTGAGAGTCTCGTCTCTGTCATAGGGCACGCGCGAGTCTGAACCCTAGTGCTACGGCGAGGGTCGTTGGGGGATTACTAGGGCTCCAGCTAGGTGCGGCGATGGGGGCGAACGAACGAGTCGACGATGGCGGTTCGAACAGTGGTCGCGGCAGCTCCTGGGATGGATCCTAGCTTCGGCTCCTTCCTTCCTCTGCAGAGGCAAACTCTGCTGAAATTTCGGCGCGGTGGTGCTCGCGTTGCTCCAGGGTTAGGTCAGAGAGGTTCCTGGGTGACAGAGGAGTGGAATGGTGTGCGCTTTGGGGTCCGGGTGGTCTCTATTTATACTGCAGCGAAGGGGGCACGACGGCATGGCTCGGGCTCGCCGGCGATGCATTTATAGTGAGCTACAGGCATGGACACGAGCATAGGTCGACGCGGTGCTTCAGGGCAAACGTCATACGCATAGTGGCACGACGAGGCGCTATCTACATCGTTGGGGAACCTCTGTGCTCTGTGACTGTACCGGCGGCATTCATCACGGCGTAGGGTTGTCACGACGATCGTGCAGTCAAACGATCATGTCTGGGAGCTTGCTGGAGTCATGGAGGACGTAGTGGCGCAAGGTGAGGGCGAGGTGTGGCGTGTGCGTGTAGGATTGCTCGGCGCTCTGGCGCGACGACCGGCAAGGTTCAGTGTTAAATGGGCATGGCTTTGCTAGAGTCGTCTTAAGATGTCTTTGGTCGGGGGGTGCACAGGCAGAGGCGGTGAGGTCAGGGCTACCTCCTAGACATCGTGGGAGAGGGCAGAGTGGTATGTGGCATCGTGTCCATGTCGGGGTGGCAAGGTGAGCTCAGGTACCATTTTTCACATGTCAAACAATGAGTGAGATGAGCTCAATTGCGCAGGCTTGTACTGGGTGAGTTAAGTGCACGACGTGTGAGCTCGGTGATGTCACAATGGTGAGCAAAGGATTTATCAAAACAATAGATAGTTGGTAGATTTGTACTGTGATCACCAAGTGTTCGATCAAATGGCCGCATGAACTCAATCATCACCTTTTCCAGTGATTTTTGGTGGGTGTTCTAATACTAATCTTGGTAGTCTCTGGGTGCAATGGTTTGCTAAGTGGTGAAGGTTTGAGTGGTTCTCCAAAAATGGCTATCTTGATACATAAGATAGATTCAAATTTGAATTGCCTCTCAAAATAATTTGGAAATGTTTCTGCAAAGTTGGAAAGCTCCCTGGGGTTCACTATCACTAGGTCTAGCAAGAGGAGAAAATAAATGGAAAAGTTTCTGTTTGATATTAGTTGCTAGAGAGGCTCAAAGTGAGCTAATGGTTAACTTGGGAAGAAATGACCATTTGGTCTTAGGCTTCATATTTTAATTTCCTTTTGTTTTGATCTGGTTTGATAGTGACCTAGATGATATGGTTTTGATCTTGAAACCATTCCTCATCATTTACAACAATCATACATGGCATTGCAAGCATTCATACACACAAGCATTAAGTTTTGAATTTAATTAATAAAAGCTTTTGTTAACCCTAATCTTGATTAATTAGGGAAAGATCCTCATTAATATTTTTGGGGTGTTACAAACAACTTTCTTGATTGCTCTTGCTTGCACTTGCTTCATGATGAATACGTGCGACTTGCTCCCCCATACACCATGGGGAAACCTCTTCTTTATTCAACATGACTCCAATAGTACCAAAGCCCTTGGACATTACTTCTTCTTCATTTCTTCTACCTTGAAGACAACACATGGTCCAAGCGATGCCAATGGAAAATTCCGACAAATGCAACTCAATCCAAACATTAGTCCATAGAGATTGTCATTAATTACCAAAACCACACATTGGGGGCACACATGCTCTTTCAACCATGTCCATCCACACCCTACACACCAACTTTTCAAAACTATGCCATCGTAGTGCTTCCACAACAGATCTTTTCTTCTTCTCCCTTGGCAACCAGGCCCCTAGCTCTAGCTTGGTGTTCCTACCCACCCCCTCGACCTCCTAGCAACCGGCCCCCTTCCTCAGCCCCCGGAATCTCTAGTTTCTATCATGCTTGGAGGTATGTTCATGGCCATGTGGAGCACCCCTCCACCCATCTATAAAAGCAATCCCAATCCTTCTGATAAACTCGCACCTTCTCATTTCTCCCATTGGGTCTCCCCATCTAGCCCCATCCCAAGAGAGAGCACCACCATGGCCAATTTTGTCATGATCTTGTGAGAATTCATCGAATTTTTGCAGGCAATAGGGAGCACCATAGCCAAATTAGATAAGTAAAGACGAATCCCCATGCCTCAAGATCCCTCCTAGACAAAACCCCACACACAAAATGGTGCCCCGTATCCCCCACACCCATCTCGAACGATCGTCGGAGTTCGCCACCATCCTGGTCACCATGGACCCTCGTCGGCCCCACCGAGCTCTCCCCGGGTGCGACAGGTGATACGTCCAATTTGCATCACCATTCTATATCATAATTTGCCTCTATTCATTGATATATGTCTTATTATGAGGTAATACTTATGTCTTTTCATCTGTTTATGCATGTTGGATGATTCTTGGAGGATGAACTGTCGGAGTCTGGATTCTGATGGAAAAAGAGGTGTTTTGATGCAATTTCGCGAAGATCAAAAAAATACCAGAAAAATATTTGAAAATTATATTTTCCCAGAAGACAAAGGAAGCCAGAAGGGGAGGAGAAGAAGGGCCACAGGGGGCCCACACCCCCTAGGTGTGGGTCCTCCCTGGGTCGCGCCTAGGGTAGGTGTGGCTCACCTGCTCGACCCCCGACTCTGCCCTCTTTCCTATATCTTCCTTACGGAACCCTAACACCAGGGGAGCGACCACAGATAGATTTCCACCGCCTCTGCGGGGCGGAAAACACCGAGAGAGAAATATCTCTCTGGCAGACAGATTTTTGCCAGGGAAATTCCTTCCCGGAGAGGGGAGATCATTGCCATCAACACCATCGTCAAGCTAGGCTTCATCGGGATCATCATCATCATCCACACCATCATCTCCACCAGCACCATCATCATTACTCCATCCCGCTGTAACAATCGTGTTGAATACTTGCTTAGTTCATTAGGGGAAACTTTCCCGGTGTTGATTACTATTGTATTTGATGCTTGTGAGTGGAACCATTGGATTATTATTTATGTTCAGATTGTTATACATTACCATATCATCTTTGATCTTGATCCATATGATGTCTCGTGAGTTGTTCGTTTAGTTCTTGAGGACATGGGATAAGTCATGTTGTTATTAGTGGATTTGTGTTGAGTTATTATTCAATGGTTTAGTATTTAAGTTGTGGTGCTATTCTTCTAGTGGTGTCATGTGAACGTCGACTACATGATACTTCACCATTTATGGTCCTAGGGGAATGCATTGTGTATTTGGCTACTAATTGTGGGGTTCTTGATGTGAAACCTGAACCCCCGTTAGGATACCTTTGCACAAGGGAGCGTAGGATCTCAGAGTTTAAGGTTGTGGTTAGATTTATATCTTAATTACTTTCCTGTAGTTGCGAATTCTTGCAGGGGGTTTAATCACAAGTATGTATTAGTCCAAGTAAGGCTGGTATGTTAGCATAGGTTCACCCACACAACACCAAAGAAGAGTACTTAGCTATTTGAAGCGAAAGCACTTGACAGAATTCCCATGTGTCCTCGAGAACGTTTGGTCCTTATAAGTATTTCCATCGGCTTGTCCTTTTCTAAGAAAGGATTGGGCCACTTGCTCGTTGTCTTTATTATTTGCACTTTGTTTTGTTGCATTATCAGAAAACCCCTAAAAATTCGTTTGCTAAGTATTTATAGAGAGTTCCTGCTCCATACCACTAGTCAACACCTTCTGCTCCTCGTTGGGATTGATACTCCTATTTATCGAAAGTACTGCGATACACCCCCTATACTTGTGGGTCATCACGAGGTAAGGCGGGCCGACCTGCATTACCAAATGGCTGGGGGCATTAGGGAAGCGGCAATGCTCGCCAGACCCTGCGGGGATATAAGACCCCACCTTTATAAAGGTAAAGGTCCCTGTGATTGCAATTCTAGTCCCTGGATCAAATGCTAGCATCCACAGTTGAAGATGAAGTACACAGAAACAAATGTCATTATTACATCGTCATTCCAGAGATAACATAGTCTTTTACAACTCCATAGCCATAGGCTAGTACAAGAGTTTAACATAACAATATAAATAAAAGTCTTCATCTTCATGTGCCACAGGCAAGCATGTTGAGTGTAGACTCATAACCCTAATCCTCTTCAGAGTAACCTGCAACATCACAAGTTACAACCACAGTGGGTCAATACATTGGAATAGTATTGGCAAGTGATACCTTAGTAGTATAATAGTATCTAGCTTCCACATGAATTTGGATAAGTGTAGCTTAGGCTTGCTTTGCTCAAAATAGGTTTTACCTATCAGTTGGAAACACTAAGTTTTTGTTTGGAAAAAACTCCCAAGGAACCACCAATAGACATTGGTGAACCTTTACCCTTGTTCAACCACAAGTTTTTAACTTAGAAATTGGGATGAGGAGATTCTTGATAGCTTCCATGTCTTGATGCTCAAATTGTCCATTTCCGGGGACACGACTAAGTACTTAGTTTCTTCCTTCTGCAGAGGTGGTGCACTTTCCCCACAAGACTCGACATGCATCGAGACAGGACCTTTCAAAAGCCTTCCCTTAGACCAAAATGGACGCGTTCCCAAACCTATCACCCCCTACCACCAACTGTCCATTTGGCTAAGTTATTGCAACCTATATGATCCAGGCAGAGCCCATAATGCCATGTGGCTGCACTAGAAGCTTCTTAACATATGGCATCTCAAATCCCTTTATTCCTGGGTGGCTTTCCACAAGTGTGATACACAAGGTAGACCATAGATATGGTCCTTGTGTAACCACTCAACATAACCCAAACAACCATTCCACCCAGGTGTTTCATTCACTTAGTTCTTTTATTAAGAAAAACACAAGTCAAAGACTTATCAATATTTTCCATAGCATATGTACATAATCCACCCTTGGTTGCTACTATCTAGGCTAAGCATGGCAATAGCAAGTATCTTAACTTAGAGAAAATTCTAACAATTCTACAACTACTAGGATTTCCCAAGCATAGCATATAGATACTTAGCAAAAATTATCATGCAAGCCCTATACAAAATATCACTAATGCATAGTCAAAATATTGGGACAAAAATATGAAGCACCACTTGCCTTGGTAGTTGGGGGAGTAACAACAATCCTCATAGTCACAATCACCACTAGCACCAAAATCTACATAAAATTCCAAATTCATAGTTCAAATAATCAAGCAAAAATATATGAATGCATGCAAATGTCATGTGATGATTTTTCTAAACTAAACAAGACAATTAAAACAGCACTAAACAATAAACTAAACAATTATACACCAAATAAACTTAATTTGGCTTTTAAAATACTTTCCAAATAATTTTTATACACAATTTAGGCCTACAAATGTCTCTGCATAAAATTCTATTTTAACATAGGCAAAATACAAAACTAAGCCCACAGATATGTAGGATTTATTTTTGTGATTCCATTGATATCTTATTTGCATTTTTTGGATAAACAGAACAAAAGTTATTGAATTTACAAGTTTAATCATCTAATTAAATCAAATCAGAATTTTAAATCGAAAATTCTGACACGCGGCGCCATCTGATTGGCCCGTACCGCTTCGTGCGGATCGCGCTCATGAGCCGCTGGATCTAAGTGAGATCCTGCGGTCTAGATCTGACTGTACCCTTTCGCCCAAGCTTCTAATCTTAGCCACTGATCCTAGATCTAACGGATCTAAACGCACATGCCACATATGGGCGGTGCAAATGGCCAGAGCGGTGGCGACGCATCTGGCAACGGTGCTCCGGTGAGGCCAGAGGGCAAGGGGGTAGTGCAGATGCTTACAACGATCGCAGTGACGCGGTGATTCTCGACGTGGTCGTGGATGGACCGAGGGCGTACGGGCACGGTGTCGATTGCTCGTCGAAGTTAGCGTCGATGTCGGGCTCGCTCAGGAGTGGATGTTGTTGATGCTACAAGGGATGAAATGGCAAGCCAGAGGTGGCGTTAGACTCGTACGAGCATTGCGAGTACACACGTATCAACCGGAAAGGTTAGGGCGGTCAGGGTTTACCGAAAAGGTTTGCCGGAGTTGCTGCAGAGGACGGTGGTGTGCTGGCGTTGTCCTTGCCAAGGTTCCTAAGTGCGCGCGGGCTAGGGAAAGGTACTGGGAGATGCGCGAGGTGATGTGGAGTGTGCTCGTGGGAACCAGGAGCAGAAGGGTGGCCGGAGTTGCCCGGAATCGGCGCTACAGCTCGTCGGAGCAGCGATCAATCGAATTGAAACGAGGAGGAAACGACAGAGAGGGCGCGGGTCCTCCGGCGCGAGATAGACGGCGGGGTCGACGTGGCAGTGGGGCCTGCCCGTCAGTGAGGTGGGGGTGTGCTGGCGCATGAGAAACAAAGAGGGGAGTGGGTTTCCCATGTGGGCTGGCTTGCTGGGCCACGGGTGGGTTAGGCTAGTTAGCCGGTTAGGTTTATTTTTTTTCTCTTTTCTCCTTTTCTATTTCTCTTTTGTTTTTCTGATTTGAATTTGAAAGAGTGTTTCAAATCTGTTTCAATTTGAATTTCTTCCAGAATTTTATTCTGTAATTCTTGTGTCCAAGGATGTGTAAAACATCTCTTTATATTCAAAATCATTTTGGGTTTGAATTTAAATATAAAACCATGCCTTTTGTTAAATATTTACAATAGGCATATAAATGGTTTTAAATTTGAATTGTTTTGAAACTTTTGTGTGGCTTTGTATTTACTTTCCAATCAATCCTGATCAAATACTAAACACATTTAGAAAATAAAATATAAACCTTGCCTCACTTGAATAAGTAATAGGCAACCATGGTTTCTTATGTTTGAAATTCATTTGAAAAGATCAAATGCTTATGAATGCATGAATGCTATGCAAGTTTTACAAATTATGATTTTTGGGATGTTACAAATCTAACCCCTTAAGGTGAATCTCGCCCTCGAGATTCGGATTGGCTAGGAAATAGGTGAGGGTGGTCTTTCCGAAGATCATCTTCTCTTTCCCATGTTGCTTCTTCCTCGGAATGATGGTTCCACTAAACTTTGCAGAATTTGATAGTCTTTGTCCGAGTAACTCTTTCTGCCGTCTCAAGAATCTTGATAGGTTTTTTCCTCGTAAGTGAGATCACTTTCCAATTGGACCTGTTCCAAAGGTATAGTATCCTTCAAAGAAGTCTCTTCCATCTCCGGGTGGCATTTCTTTAGCTAACTTACGTGAAATACATTGTGAACGGCAAACAATGATTCATGCAATTCAATCTCATATGCTACTTCTCCTTTACGGTTAAAAATCTTGAATGGTCCAACATATCTTGGGGCCAATTTTCCTTTGACTCCAAACCTCTTCACTCCACCAAGTGGTGACACTCTAAGATAAGCTCTATCACCCACCTCATAGGTGACTTCCCTACGCTTGGGATCTGCGTAACTCTTTTGTTGGGACTGTGCTATCTTCAATTTGTCCTTTACCAACTTGACTTTCTCTTCAGCTTCCTTGATTAGTTCTGGCCCAAATAAGTTTCTTTCTCCAACACCATTCCATAGCAATGGTGTAGTACACTTTCTCCCATAGAGAAATTCAAACGGTGCCATCTCAATACTGGCTTGATAGCTATTGTTGTAAGAGAATTTTGCGTAAGGCAGACTTTCATCCCAACTAGCACCATAATCTAGGGCACATGCCCTCAACATATCCTCTAGAATCTGGTTGGTCCTTTTGGTCTGTCCATTAGTCTGGGGATGAAAAGAAGTGCTGAATTCCAATATCGTTCCCAATGACTCATGTAGTTGCCTCCAAAAATGGGAAGTGAATTAAGTTCCCCTATCAGACACAATACTCTTGGGTACTCCATGCAGACACAAAATCCTATTCATATAAATCTTGGCTAACTTGGCACTTGTATAGGTTGTCTTCACGGGGATGAAATGAGCCACTTTAGTTAGGCGATCTACTACGACCCAAATAGAATCATATCCTGATCTAGTCCTTGGCATTCCGGTGATGAAATCCATGCCAATCTTATCCCACTTCCAATCAAGAATAGGTAGTGGTTGTAACAATCCTGCTGGTTTCTGATGTTCCGCTTTCACTCTACTACATACATCACACAAAGCAATATGTTCAGCGATGTCCTTCTTGAGATTATTCCACCAAAATCTTTCCTTCACATCCATGTACATTTTGGTGTTACCCGAATGAATGGAATATGGTGAGTTGTGTGCTTCTTGTAAAATTAGTTTCCGAAGCTCCGGATCTTGCGGAATATAGATACGTTTTCCATACCATAAAGTACCCTGTTCGTCTTCTTGGAATCCTTTGGCTTTCCCTTTGCTAATCTTTTCCTTAATCTCTTCAATTTCTTTGTCTATCTTTTGGGCTTCCTTGATTTTGTCCAACAATGTGGGTTGAACATCCAGTGACATGAGATGTCCTTCGGGCACTATCTCCAACCTGAGATCTTTGAACTAGGTACACAGATCATCTGGTAACTCTCCCTTAGTAAGGCCATTCACATAAACCTTACAGCTTAATGCATCTGCTACAACATTTGCTTTACCGGGGTGGTATTGCAAACTCAAGTCATAGTCCTTGATGAGTTCTAGCCATCTTCTTTGTCTCATGTTGATTTATTTCTGAGTGAATATATACTTCAAACTTTTGATTTGTGAACACTTCACATCGCTTTCCCAAAAGATAATGTCTCCATGTTTTGAGTGCATGGACAACAGAGGCTAACTCTAAATCATGAGTAGGATAATTCACTTCATGAGTTTTGAGTTGTCTCGAGGCATAAGCCACAAATTTCCCTTCTTGCATCAAAACTGCCCCTAATCCCTGGTGAGATGCATCACAATACACTTGGAAATCCTTCTCCAAAGCTGGCAGACATAAGACTGGTGCTGTCACTAGTCTCTTCTTCAACTCCTGGAAACTAAGTTCACATCCTTCAGTCCAATCAAATTTCTTTTCTTTCTTAAGTAACTCCGTCATTGTCTTAGCTACCTTTGAAAAAATCTCAATGAATCTTCTATAGTATCCTGACAAGCCAAGGAAACTACGAACTTCTTTCACTGACTTAGGAGATTCCCATTCAGTTACAGCTGACACTTTGTGGGATCAACTGCTACACCATCTCCTGATACAATGTGTCCAAGAAATCCATCCTCATTCAGCCAGAATTCACACTTGCTGAATTTGGCATATAGCTTATGCTCCCTAAGCTTCTCAAGTATCAATCGCAAATGTTCTTCATGCTCTTCATTGCTCTTGGAGTAGATTAAAATGTCATCAATGAAAACGACAACGAACTTGTCAAGAAATTCCATGAATACCTTATTCATCATATTCATGAAGTAGGCTGGTTCATTGGTCAAACCAAATGGCATCACGGTGTACTCATACAATCCATACCTAGTGGTGAAAGCAGTCTTAGGTATGTCTTGTTCCCTTATCTTTAGCTGGAAGTAGCCTGATCGGAGATCAATCTTTGAGAACACACTGGCTCCTTCTAACTGATCAAACAAGTCATTGATTCTGGGCAAAGGATACTTGTTCTTGATAGTCACCTCATTGAGTGAACGATAATCTATGCATAACCTTTGACTTCTATCTTTATTTTCAACAAACAAAATTGGCGCACCCCAAGACGAAGAACTTGGTTGAATAAATCCTTTCTGTAACTGTTCCCCAAGTTGTTTCTTGAGTTCCTTCAACTCATCAACTGACATCTTGTAAGGTCTCTTTGCTATTGGTCTAGATCCTGGCAGCAAGTCAATCAGAAACTCTACATCTCTATCTGGTGGCATTCCCGGTAATTCCTCCGGAAACACATCCGCATATTCTCTCACAATTAGCACACTGTCTATGCTAACCCCCTTAAGATAATTTAACTTACTCCCTTTTGATTCAAAGTTAGACTTGAATCTAATCCTTTTAATACCCAGGGTTGTGAGTGTGACAGTATGATTGGCACAATCTAGTACTCCCTTGTACTTAGTCATCCAATCCATTCCCAAAATGACATCCAATCCTTGGGAATCTAGGATTATCAAATTAACGTTAAACTTATACCTCACAAATTCTATCACTAGATCATGACATCCCGAGTTCACTATCATTTCTCCACCAGGAGAACTTACTTTTATAGGACACCCAATAGTTTAAACTGGAAGTCCATTTCTATCAACAAATGCTCTCGATATGAATGAATGTGATACGCCAGTATAAAAAAGAACAAGTGCTGGAATAGAATTGAGTTTGAACTTACCAGCGACAACATCAGATTCCTCATATATTTCTTCCAAATTGATGTGGTTCACTTGTCCCTTTTGGAAGGGATTGGGTTTGTTGGCACCATCAACTTTCTTCTCTGGGCACTCATTAGCATAGTGCCCCATCTTTTTACACTTGAAGCATTCAACCTGAGTGAGATCTTTCTTTACAGGCTGACTTCCACTTCCACCTCCACTGTGGTGGCTCTTGTGTCCACTCTTGTGGTTCTTATACTTGTCATTATCATGACTGCGGTGATTGTCACATCCCAAGATTTTCTAAATCTTGTAATGTGAAAATAAATGAATAAAATAAAACTATGTTCAAATTTCAGAGCCAGAAGAAACTTTTGAATTCAATTAGAACTTCAAACCCATTTGAATTAAATAAAACCTAAAGGTATTTAAGATGATAAACTTTTAAAGGAAAATAAAAATAATTAAAATACTAATTTGAAACTTTTAAATGAAAGATTTGCTTTCAAATAAAATAAAAGTTTGCAAATAAGGATTATTTAAATAAAACCAAATTAAAACCTTGGTCAAGCTTTGGATTTAGAAAATTTTGTTTTGAATAAAAATAAACAAAGGATTATTTAAATAAATTAAAAAGGACCTAATGACCAAATACAAATAAAATGTTTTACCAATTTAATTGAAACATCAAAATCCATTAAATTGTTTTAAATAGGTACTTCAAGTATTTTATGCTTTCAAATAATACCTACTGATTTTGGTTTTGGAAAATATTAGGGTCAAATAAGGATTTTTAATAATTAAACTAAACCATATTTTATTAATAAACCATAGCCCATTTGATTTAATTAATAAATAGAACCTAGAAAAATTTAAAATATTATTTTATTTTGAAAACTGATTTATCTTGCTAAATGTAACCAAAAACACAATGCAAGGTTTAATGAATGTTTGAAATTGTTTGAATGATTGAATAAATTGAATGAAATTTAAAAGAAATTCAAAATAGAAAAGGAAAATGATTCAAGACAAAAAAGTGAAACAACAGCCAGCCCAGATGCTCAGCCCAGGAAGCCCACCAGCCCATCTGCCTTATTTCCCGAACCGTTATTTTTTTCACCACTTAAACAACCCACTAAGAAACTGACAAGTAGACCCCTTCCTCCTTTCTTTTCCCACTGACCAGAGGACCCCACCATCCCTGTTCATCGTCCTCCCCGCGATTTCTTCTCCCCCTCATCGCGCGGCCGTTTCTGCCCAGATTTATCGCGTTTTAATTCTCCTTAATGCCGAGCCTTAACCTCGCTGCGACCACGCACCTTAAAACGCTCACCCCTCCTCTCTCGTTTCCCTCAGACCCCTCCCTCAAGCACGCCCCCAGGCCGAAGAATTTTGCCAGACGCTTCCCTGTCTCCGACGACCTCCCTCGCCAAAATCCGACCAGCACACACCACCCCGAGCCCTTCCGAGCACCCTGGAAGCTTCCCCATTCCCATACCTTCCTCCCTGTACCAACCATTCATCCGCGGGTGTCCCAGGAAGTCGTCTTGGACCAAGCACAGAAGCGCCGCCGTCTGTCCTCTACTCCGGCAAAGCATACTGGTAAGAGCCGACCACCCCAAGCCCTATAGTTCACGCTCACAGCTCCGCCATGGTCTCCCGCGACTAACCTTGCTCTCGGTTTGCCCTCTCGAGATCTACATCGACGCCAGCGACGACGACCACGACGACCACCGTCTGCCTCCAACTCCGACAGCGTTTCCAGGTGAAATCCGACGCCCCTCCGCTCCTCGATCATGCGAGCATATTCGCCTCAGACCTACGCACCTAACCATATTCCTGACTTGCCTTAGGGTGATCTGCAGCGTCGACTTCAACCGTAACCGAGCCGACGCCGCTTTCCAACCCCGGAGAAATTGCAACCCTAGTGCGCCCGAGCCACACCACACGACGCGTGCTTCACCATAGCTCTGCGATCAAGGTGAGCATCCTCCCCTCTCCTAACGATCTGCCAAGCGCCGCCAATCGACCGCCGCCGCCGCTAGTTGCGCCGCCGCGAATGGTCGAGCGCGCGAACACCATTGGATCCCTATCCAACGCATGTGATAGAACACTTAAGCCGCGAAGGGGTACGTTATCTGGACCACCCGATCTGACTTAATCCAACGCCCCACAGCGTGATCCACCCCGAACCGGTACCGTCCAACCAGAGCTTGCCGCGTGTCACCTATCTCGTTTTAAAAGAAATTTGAATCTGATTTAACTACAAACTTCAAACCTCTATAACTTTTGATCCACACGTCCAAATTTGACAAATTTTATATCAATAAAATCAGGAGAACAAGCCCTAAACAACCATGGCCTTAGTTTTGAAAATAGTATCTAATTGCTTGTTTGAAATTACAAGAACATTTATGTACTTGTTTAGAATATAAAAATTGTTTAAAATTTATTTTAGGATTAAATCTTTTGCAAAAGGGATTTATGTGACCCTACTGACCTTAGGAACCAACCCATAGTGTTAAAAATGATTTTTGTGAAATTTAAGTTGAATTATTTAACTTAACCATTTTCTAGCCAAATAAACTCATTAATTTTATTATGGAAATGTTTTTGCAAGCAAAACTTTAGGAAAATGTTATGGATCAAGCTTACTGACCCAAAAAGCCTTGCCAAGGGCAACTCACTTGGTGAAAAACATAAAGTTTTGTTTTGAAAGGAATAATTTTCACCACATAAAAATGTTGAAGGGATTTTAAAATAGACTTTGAGCAAAACCCTCTAACAAATGACTTTGCCATTTTGGTAAATGACCAATGTGGACCTTACAAGTTGTAAACCTAGTAGAGACCAACCTTGCCATAGAACCCTCTTTTTGCAAGACTTAGGAACCATTGCTTTGTGTGTGTGAAATATTGTTTGAATATTGGTTGGGAATGTTACTTGATATTATGCTTGTTTGAATGATTGTAGTGGATTTAGCAAGTGTGAGACTAACAAGATCAAGGAGTAAAATCCTCATTCCCTACCAAAAAGGCAAGTTACACTATCATACAAAAGACCTACTATCTTCATTATACCTAGTAGATTTTGTAAACATGCATGAAAATGTTTTATACTTATGCTATGCTAATCCTAATAGGATTCCCTATACACTCCTTAGTGAAAATATAAAAGTTGTACATGCTTAGCCATGCTAAGTTTTGAAAAGAGATACATGTTGAAATTTTACAAAGGTTGTGAAAAGGACTTGTGATTTTATATAATAAAACAAGGACACAATGAACCACCTAGGTGGTGGACACTTTATGTTTTGGAGAAGGTGGCAACAAAAGGGACCCATGTCTATGGCAATCACTTTGTGTTGTGCTCCAAATGAAAACCACCTAGGAAACTTAGAGATTGAACATGTTTCTCCAATTGTGGCTTTCGTGTACAACCACATGCTATTATGGCTCGCTTAGTCAACTACATTAGGAAGACCCATACATTGTCTTTAGTTACGGACATGGGGATCTGGAATGCTTCATGGGGGTGAAGACAAGCTAGCAATGATGTATGGGAGGACCTTTTGGAAAGACTTCGTCACATTCTCGATGCCAAGATTCCATCTTGGTGAGCACTAATCCAGAGGCCACCGTGGCAACAAGATGGGATTGTGTCATGTGGGTAAAGTGTACTCCTTCTGCAGAAGTTAATAAAATCTAAGTACTTAGTCGTGTCCCCGGTTATGGACAATACTGAGCAACTAAAGTTTGAACTATGGGAGATCTCGACATTCCAACTTCTAATATAAAAACTTGATGCACTTGGGGGTACCAAGGAATTCAAAGAGATTTGATAAATCTTGATGCACTTGGGGGTTACCAAGGTGCTCAAGAGCATGATGTACTTGGGATTACCAAGGGACTCATGAGATTTTGATAAAAACTTGAAGCACTTGGAGTTACCAGGTAGCTCAAGGGATTTTGACAAGGACTTGAACACTTGAGTTTCTACCAAGGAGTTCAAAGAACTTGGAAAAGAGATTTGAAAAGAGATTTGACAAATCAATTTGAAAAAGTTAGGATAAATGTTGCTTTATGCAAATAAGCCCTAAACTCTACTTAGCCAAATATGCATGTATGGATAGGATCCACTCATATTATTCATAAAGTGAAACTTGCCAATACAATTCAAATGTATTGACCCTTGTGGCTGTAACTTGTAATGTTGCAGGTTGATTGTTTTGTTTAATGAAGATTATTTGATTGACTAGGACTACAAAGTCTACAACCAACATCTGCCTGTGGCACTTTGAAGATGAAGGACCCCATGATTTTAATTATTCCGCTGCAATGTAATGTAATAGCCAAATGAGCTATGTTAGATGTAATGAAATTATGTTATTCCTGGTTATAAAGTTATATTATGACCTTTGTTTCTTGATATTACATCTTAACTGTGGATGCTAGCTATTGATCCAGGGACTAGCATTGTAAAACACAGGAGGGATCTACCTCATTGGGTAGGGACCTCTACAGATGGTATCAGAGCATTGTGTTGCCTGTAGGATTTGTAAACCCTAGGATTGGACAAAAACCCTTAGAAAAATAGGAGTGAATTTGTTCCAAAAATTTATTTACAAAAACACTTGTAAACTCTTCCCTTAACCATTTTGGTATCAACCTTACTACTTCAACTTGATGGAAAAGACTAACCATGACCAAAGACTACATCATGTGCAAGGACTTCTTCGACCTCTTCAACTCTAATGACTTCAACATCTTCAACCTCTTCACCAAGGATTTCCAACATGGAAACTACTAAGGACCACAAATAAGATAAAGAAATCTTACTTAAGAAATTAAAGACTGAGGGAATGCAAAATAAGAAGAAACCATCAACCACTTTGAAGTATTGTAACCAAGGGTTTGTCTCAAGGAAGCCATGATCTCATTCAAAGGGAAGAAAGATCACAAGTGAACCATATAGATGGACCACCATATTTTAGTTAAGTCAAACCCATCAACTTATGTGGTGTAACAAAAATATTTTGTTACCTAGGTATGTGCTTGAGTGCAAAGTTGAATGTGATTGGTTGATTTGTGATTGCATGCACCTTGTTTGTATGAATTGTGATGTGTGTAATTAAAAGTATTTCCTTAGAAATAACTTGCCCATTTTAATTTTCCTTCAAACCCAAACAGATGACTACTCCAAAGGACTCCAACATCAAGGTTGATGACACCAACACCAATGTAACTACCTCGGTGAACTACGCTCCTAGATACAAGCCTGGATGAGTGGTAGTGGTTGAAATAGTACGGTGGGGCCCCAAAAGCCACTCACTGGTAGTCCTTTCAGACGTCCCAACCACTACCCTCTCAACGGGACTCAGACGGCGGCGTGGTCGGCGAAGGGATCAACTACGTACACAAGTGGGTATGTACGCAAGCCACCATACAAGAGTACATCAGAGCCATACCATCTAGAAAGAAAGGAAATATAGCAACGCCATACGGCAAGATTCAAATGACCTAGATAGATCTATATTTTAGGATACTTCCTCATACAACACACATCAGAGTATCATGCGGAAGCGGCAAACAAAATCCGAGTACGGATAAGAAGCAAATCGGCATAAGATGCCATAGAAATAAGCACATCCCAACTACAGGTCTCACGGATCCCCGTTCCCGGAATCTCTACACCGAACGATCGTTGCCCATGTCCTCGGCTTCTTCCACCCAGTATCCGTCCTGAGAAGGTACCTGTTCATCTGAACCAAGAATTTATCGTGTGAGACCCTAAGGGTACTCAGCAAGTCTTAATGCCTCTAAAGGGGACACAACCTGGGGTGACGCAATTGCAGCGATAGATAAACCCTAGCAGTTCTACAGATAAACGCTAACCATCCGCCTAACCAATGATAGACGGATGTCCGTGAATTAAGTACAGCAGTTATAATGGTAATCTCATCCGATCCATCCTCCTCCCTGCTTACCAACAAGGAAGCGGACGAACAACCCCCCATCCGTTGGTAATTTTATTAACCATTCCATGAGTGTTGCGCTATTTACTAGTCCAATTACTTAGTCAGATTAAGGCGGTACTTTAGTTATGCTTGTCTATGATCAAGAAACTGTGCTCCAAGTCGTCCATATCCGCGGACACGGCTTTCAGAAAGTTTTACCCGGCCGGGGTGCACCAATAGCAACACACGCTCGATCAACCTCGGAAAAACCAAATCAAAACCCAACGAGGCTTTCACGACTGAACAATCACAAGATTCAGAAATATTTCAGGGGGCCACCCCTTAAGTAGATCCCGCAACGAAGCCAGCTGACTCCGAGACGGGCTCAAGGTTTGGGTAATACGGCTGTGAACGACTGGGAACCCGAAAGTGTGGCTGGGCTTGTCGACACCGCGGAATCGTGTCCCGATCCTAAACAGTACATTGTTCTCCTCGCACAAATTAAATGCATAAAGTAGCATGGCATAAGTACAGGATAGTAAATAAGACCTCAAACTAGTTTGTGGCCCCAAGAAATAAGACGTAATCAAGCTCGCCTGTGGGGTCCCATATACCTCCCGGATGTGGATAGCGCGATAAATCAAGGAACAGGAATCAAGTACTCGGGGTCTTACGGGACACAAGTGAGCAGGAAAAACCAAATAGCAGATGTTGCTCACCGGTGCCACTTTCTTTAGTTATCCCAGAACTACTCAGATTAAATTGTTTAGGTACCTCATTATACAACAGACTCTCACATACCCTACACATGTTGTTCTACGACTCGCATGGCTCAAACAACTCCTAAAGTAATGGCTCATGGGGTGGAGGAACAAGCTTGGTGGGGTTTAAAAGTAAAGGCTATGCATACTTGGGATTCATTTTAATGCAATCGCGACTCAATGATGCAAGAGTAAGATAGAGGCAATAGGTACTGTATGTATGCAAGCATGTGGAAGTGCTTGCCTGTTAACTCAGTTGTAGCAAGGGACGGATCTGGGTAGTGCTCCTGGTTCTCTTGATATAACCCCGCAAAGGTTCATCCGAGAAAAACCAAACAAACAAGGCCAACATGAATATAGAGCACAAGCATATGAATAAGATGCGTCAAGCAAACAATCATGCCATGATGAATGATGCACAATTTACATGGCAAGAAGGTAGCATGGCATGGTGAGGTGTGGAAGGCAAGTAACAACATTTTAATGGGGTTTTGGAATCACATTTGTTGTCATAATAGTTGCTGTTCATTATATTTTTATATGATGCAAGCTGCAATTGAAGTCATGGATATCATAAACAGAAAGGTCTCGTCGAGCTGATCATTTTAGACATATCATTTGCTTAGTTTGGAATTATAAAACAAAAGTTATTAAATTATTAAATTCTAGTGGCAATTGGTGTAATTTAAATAAACTTGGAATTTTAATTGTGCAAAAGACAATAAGGATGGCATATTTGGAATCCTCTCATTTTTCTGATATCCAAACATATATTATTTGCATTATTTGGAAATACTATGGAAAATTTGTTGAAATCTGAATTGAATTTGGGATTTTGAAATTATTTAAACAGGATTTGAATTTGAAAACAATCTCTGGTCGTTTTACACACAGCCTAATCCAACCTGGGTCGCAGACAGGTGGGGCCAGGGGGTTCTCTGACCCACACGCCAGCGGCTAGGAGGGGGAAGGACCGCGGGTTGCTATTGGAAAAACGCAGGAGCCTTTTTACAAGATTCCATCGGACGCTGGCGGGTGGGGCTGGTGGACTGCGGGCGTGAGGCGGGAAAAAAGGACAGGGCTAAATCAAAACTGCTGCCATTGTCGGACGGCCAAGGCTTGCTGGCGGCTGCCGGCGGACCTTTGGCCGACGATGGCGACGCCGCTGCTGCACCAAACAGCACGGACCCAAAACAAAAGTTGCAGAGGAAGCCACGGGCTGCAACAATGGCTCAGGGCTCTAACGCGGAGGAGGACCGTAGCGCGCGGGGCAGGGCTCTGAACCTGGGCAGATCTATCACGGCCTTCTTGCCGCCAGCGCGCAAGGCTACAGCAGAGCTTCGGCGACAGCGACGAGACGCACGGCGAGAGGGAGAAGGGGACGTTGTATGGGGAAGAGAGGAGCTCACCAGCAGCTCGGCGGAGCGGGTGGCGAGGCTCGGGGAGGTCCGGATCCGCCGGCGGGCTCGGGTCGAGAAGCTGCAGATCACTCCGGGCACGACGACGGCGTGGTCACTCCGGCGAGGCTACGGCGGGGTCCTCGTGTCCTGGGCGAAGCAGAGGTAGCAGACCAGGCCTCGGGATCCGCCAGCTCTCTCTCGACGCCACCAGATCGAAGACGGCAGAGGGGCGAGGCTAGGGTTTTAGGTGGCCATGGGGAGCTCTGGCTCGGGGAGAAAGATTGAGGGAGGCAGGGAAGAGAGGCCTGAGGGGGTGGGGATAAGAACGCCAGGAGCAGGTAGGGTTGAGATAGCTTGCGTGGGGAGGAAAGCACATGGGCTGGTGGTGGCTTGCAAAGGTGAGGGGGTGGCTCGGGCTAGGCGTCTCCCTTTCCTCTTTCTGTGTGAGAGAGAGAGAGAAACCAGGAGGAGGCAGGGTGGGGTCATTGGGCAGAGAGAGAGAAGAGAGAGGAGAGGGGCTCGGCCATGTGATCAAGAGAGAGAGAGGGACAAGGCCGAGAGAGGTTAGAGCTAGGATGGGGTGGGGTAGCTCGGGTGGTTGAGAGAAGGGGTGAGGTGAGAGGGAAAGATGGTGTAGCTAGGTTAGATGAGGGATTAGGTTTAGGTTTAAGCTAGGTGAGAGAGAGAGAGGTAGCTAGGGTTTTGTTTAGGGGGAATGGGGGATGGCAAGGTAGATTCTAGGGTGGCTAAGAGAGAGGGTAAGGAAGAGATGGTGGTATATAAGGTTGATCATGCATGCTTCAATTCAAACACACATGATCAAGAAAAAGAGAAAGGGGGAAAGACAGGGAGAGGTGAACAAGATGATGGGGTGGTTCTATTTGGCCCATGCATGATTCAACTAAAGACCAAGCAAGATCCAAAAGAGAGGTGGGTTGATTGGTGCATGCCTCATGAGCACTTATATGTGCATGGGGCATGGGGTAGGGGTTAAGCTAAAGGGGTAAGGTAGGGAGATGATTTGATGAAACAACTACAAGCCCAAAACAAGATTTAAGCAAAGGAAAAGATCCACTTAGAAAACACACAAAAACCAAATACTAGAAAAGGTGGCACTTGCATGGCCCATGCAACATAATTAATGCCAAATGGTTATATTGTGAAAACAACATTATTTCATGTGGCATTATCTATATGCATTCCCAAAAGATGGGAAAGGCCAAGCAAAGATTATGGGTGGAACCCAACCAACCAACATGAGCTAGAGATAACCCAAATTTAAAATGCCAAGCTCATATTAATTGGATGGTGGAATTATAAGGTGGTGAAAGAAAAGGTGGTGGAGTCAATAAGAGAGATGCCCTCAACTCAACTTGGGCATTTAGCAATATATTAAGAACCAAATACAATATCAAGAGGCAACTACAATTAATCATGCACATGAGATAAGAACCAAACAAGAAAGGGTTTTACATGATGCTCAAATGCAAGGTGACATGATGACATGAGCATGATATGATGATGATGCAACAATTATATGTTGGAAGTGGCCCTTTTTATTATTATAACATGTAGCATTACAGGGGTTAGACAACTGGGATGCTACAACTCTCCCCCACTAAACAGGAATCTCGCCCCGAGATTCTAGGAAGAAGAAGAAGATACAAAGAGAGAAGGATGGTTGGCACGGAGTTCATCTTCACGCTCCCATGTGGCTTCATCAACAGAATGGTGTGACCACTGCACCTTGCAAAACCGGATGGACTTGTTGCGAGTCCTTCGTTCTGCGGTCTCAAGGATTTTGGTGGGGTGTTCTTGATAAGACAGATCTTCTTGGAGGTCGATTAGCTCATGATCCACGGTCTTGCCGGGATCTTTGAAGCACTTCTTGAGTGAGAGATGTGGAAAACATCATGGACTTTGAGTTTTTCCTAAGCTCTAGGGCATAAGCAACTTCTCCTCTTCTACCACGTATCTTGAAATGACCGATGTATCTAGGAGCCAACTTTCCTTTGATACCGAAGCGGTGTGTTCCTCTCATGGGAGTGACACGAAGGTAGACGAGATCACCAGGTGCATATACCATATATGTGTGCTTCCTGTCATAGTTGCTCTTCTGACGACTTTGAGCAATCTTCAGGTTCTCCAGAATGATATGCACCTTCTCCTGCTTGGGTTACAATGTCGGGCCAAACCAGATTCTTTCTCCCGCACCGACCAACCAATTGGAGTTCGCACTTGCGACCATAGAGAGCCTCGAATGGTGCCATCTTCGCACTCTTCCGAAGCTGTTGTTGTAGGAGAATTCGCATATGGAAGACATTCCTCCCACTTCATGCCAAACGAGATGACGCAAGCGAAGCATATCCTCCGAATCGATTGATTCTTTCCACTTGTCCTGCGATCGAGGGTGGTAGCAGGTTGAAGTTCAACTTTGTTCCCAAAGCTTTTGGAAACTCTCCGAACTTTGAGGTGAAGATGCTCCCACGGTCGAACTGATTTCAAGTGGAACCCCATACGGAGAGACAATTTGTTGATATAGAGCTCAACTGAATTCCAGAATTGTTTCTTTGACGGGAAGAAATGAGCCACTTTAGAAAGCTGTCGATGACAACAAAAATTGCATTGTTGCCCTTCTGCGACCTTGGAAAGCCAAAGGATGAAGTCCATATCTACTTTCTCC
This sequence comes from Avena longiglumis, assembly GCA_030063025.1. Classification (NCBI taxonomy): domain Eukaryota; kingdom Viridiplantae; phylum Streptophyta; class Magnoliopsida; order Poales; family Poaceae; genus Avena; species Avena longiglumis. Next base: position 457,242,732 of record CP125974.1, read on the forward strand.
CATTTCCATTCCGGAGGTTTCAATGGTCTGTAGAAGACCAAATGGTTTCGATGGATGCCTTCACTGCTGGCAGACATCACATTCGAGACATACTTGGCGCAATACCGCTTCAACCTGTGCCACCAGATTGTGTTTTCAAGTCCATGTACATCTTTGTGCTGCCAGATGGATAGAAAGAACCGAATCATGTGCCTCCTTGAGAACTTGGTCTCTCGACCGGTAGTTTGGAACAAACATCCGGTGTTCAAAGAAGAGCGCCTTGATCATCAACATGAAAGGACTCGTGCCGAAGGTCAAGCTTAGCGATGAGCTTTTTGGTGTCGGATCACCAAGTCGACGAGAGCGAATCTGTTCTTCCAAGAGAGGAGTAGCGGAAGGTTCAGAGATGCCCTTGTTCCACAATTTCCGTGTTCAGTTGACGGAATTCCTCGCACAAGAGAGGCCGCTCTTCCACCATGAGGTTGTTGACATAAGCTTTACGGCTAAGCATACGCCATGAAGTTTGCTTTGCGGAGTGTAGTTGATGGTCACATCAAAGTCATTGATTGCTTCAATCCATCTCCTCTGCCAAGGTTGAGATCCGTTGAGTGAAGATATACTTCAAACTCTTGTGGTCCGAGAAGATCTCACAACGTTACCAAGCAAGTAGTGCCTCCATAGCTTCAAAGCAAAGACAACTGCTGCTAGCTCGAGGTCATGTGTGGGATAGTTGATCTCATGCGTCTTCAATCGACGAGAGGCATAAGCAACCACTGTCTCTCTTGCATCAGGACGCACCCAATCCTTGCAAAGAGGCGTCCAGAATATCTGGAAAGGCTTAGATGTATCCGGAGGAACCAAGACGGTGTGGAAGTGAGCTTCTCTTTGAGTGTCTCAAACTTTCTTGACACGCAGGAGTCCACAGTACTTCTTGCCTTTCTTGAGGAGATCGGTAAGAGGCTTTGCTATCTTCGAGAAGTTCTGGCAAAGCGGCAATAGCTAGCTGCCGAGAAAACTCCGCACTTCCTTGACATTAGCAGGAGGAAGCCATTCAACTATTGTCTTCACGGTTTCGGGTTGATCGCAATGCCCTTGGCGGAGATAACATGACCTAGATATGTTACTTGAGCAGCCAACTCACACTTTGAGAACTTTGCATACAAGCGGTTCTCACGAAGCTTGTTCAGACACACCGCAGTGCTCTTCATGCTCCTCCTTGGACTTGGAATAAACCGAATGTCATCCAGATATACCACAACAAACTTGTCCGGTACTCCATGAAAACGGAGTTCATCACCTCGAGAAGGTAGCAGTGCGTTGGTGAGGCGAAAGACATGACCGTGTACTCATACACAGGCCATAGCGGGTGGTGAAAGCTGTCTTGGGCACATCTTCTTTGCGAATTTTGATTTGGTGATAACCACTTCTCAAGTCCAGCTTAGAGAACACCACAGCCTCCGCCGGTGATCAAATAGATCATCTATCTGAGGAAGAGGATATTTGTTCTTGATGGTTTTAGCATTTAGAGCCCGGTAGTCAACACATAGCCTATCGGTTCTGTCACGCTTCTTCACAAAGATTGTTGGGCTACCCCAAGAAGAAGTGCTATGTTGAATGAAACCCAACTTCTCTTGTTCATCAAGTTGTCGCTTGAGTTCAGCCAACTCAGAAGGACCCATTTTGTATGGCCTCTTGGAGATAGGAGCCGTTCCAGGTTCAAGCTCAATCACGAATTCAACCTCGCGATCCGGAGGCATACCTGGCAACTCTTCAGGAAAAACATCCGGGAACTCACAGACCACTGGTACCTTCTGAATAGCTTCCATAGCATCATTATTCAGAGCAGCCAAGGAATAGAGCTGGACAGCAGGAGTCAGACTTGGAGAAAAGACTATATGGCCTTCAGGGATCTTCAGAGACACCGAGGCTCAAAGACAATCAATCACAGCTGCATTTGCTGTCAACCAATCCATGCCCAAGATGACATCAATGTCAGAGTTGCCCAGAACAATCAAAGAAGCCAAGAATGAAGAACCACCAATCTCAACTTTATTGCCATGACTGATCTTAGATGCTACCATATTTGCTCCAGGAGAAAGAACCGTTAACCGCTTAAGAATAGGCTCCATTGCTAAGTCATTCTCATATGCAAACTTGTGAGACACAAAGGAATGCGATGCACCAGAATCAAAGAGAACTCGCAGGAACGAGTTAATCGAAAGCATACCCATGATAACTCCAGGTGCGAGCTCAGCTTGAGAGGCGTTGACGCAGTTGGCACGAACAACCGCAGACCCGGGCTTAGTGTTGATGTTGAGAGCCCGAGGCGGTGGTGCACGAACCGAAGGAGAGCTTGTTGCAGATCTTGGCGGGGGTTGAGGGAGAGCTTTGTTCTTCATTGGGCAGTTCCAGCTGGGATGTCCATGATCTCCACATGTGTAACTAGCACCGTGAGGACGTGGAGCAGAGTAGCCAGGGACTCCGCCAGGCGCTCCAGGGTAAGGGTTGTTGTAGCCCCTGGGAGCCGTAGTGGTGAAGTTTGGTGGCCTTGACGTGAAACTCGCAGGTCTTGGTGGAGCCGGGAGCGACGGTGGGGTGTTAGGAAACCAGACACGCCGCTTAGAAGGAGCTGCCATAACTGCAGAGCTTGATGCGTCCCTGTTATGTTTCTTGGACTCCTCAAACATTTGCCTGCTTGCCTCCTCTTGCAGTGCTGTGTGCTGTAGTTCCAGGAAGGTTGCCGGTCTTGCATGTGTGATTGCATACTTGATCGACGCATTGAGCCCTTGCCTGAATCTTTTCTGCTTCTTCTTGTCATCAGATACCTCATCACCACCATAGCGAGACAGGTTCATGAAGTTCCTGATGTAGGTGTTGACGTTATCATTTCCCTGCTTCAGGTTGAGGAAAGCCTCCTTCATCCTTTCCATCACAATCTCTGAGAGAAACTGTTCTTTGAAAGCTGCAGTGAACCTCTCCCAAGTTGGCTGGAACCCAAGGCACTTGCCTTCAAGTAGTTTTCCCACCAAAGAGCCGCATATCCCTTGAGAAGGTGAGTAGCACACTTGACCCACTGCTCGGAACATCGCTAGCCTCGAGCAACCTTGAGATCTCGCGTACCAATCATCCGCCAAGAGGTCGGTCGACACATCGAATCGACGAGGTTGAACTTGAGGAAGCTCTTGATGTCACCACGCTTGGGAGGTGGAGGAAGTGGAGCAAACTCATTTCTTCTGACGCTCTCCGCAAAGCGCTGCTGGTTCTCTTGCATGGCTGCCAAAGCATTTGCAATGTTCGACAATGAGCCGAGCCGGAGGTATGTCCTCCTCAGTCCGGCGTGGGGGAGCCATCCTGTCATTGATATAAAACTCAAGTCAGTACTATAATGGAGAATGATAATAATCCAAAATAGTACCAAGATGGAATTAACCAAGATAGTAAATAAGACCTCAAACTAGTTTGTGGCCCCAAGAAATAAGACGTAATCAAGCTCTGGCCCAGGGGGGTCCCATATACCTCCCGGATGTGGATAGCGCGATAAATCAAGGAACAGGAATCAAGTACTCGGGGTCTTACGGGACACAAGTGAGCAGGAAAAACCAAATAGCAGATGTTGCTCACCGGTGCCACTTTCTTTAGTTATCCCAGAACTACTCAGATTAAATTGTTTAGGTACCTCATTATACAACAGACTCTCACATACCCTACACATGTTGTTCTACGACTCGCATGGCTCAAACAACTCCTAAAGTAATGGCTCATGGGGTGGAGGAACAAGCTTGGTGGGGTTTAAAAGTAAAGGCTATGCATACTTGGGATTCATTTTAATGCAATCGCGACTCAATGATGCAAGAGTAAGATAGAGGCAATAGGTACTGTATGTATGCAAGCATGTGGAAGTGCTTGCCTGTTAACTCAGTTGTAGCAAGGGACGGATCTGGGTAGTGCTCCTGGTTCTCTTGATATAACCCACCTCGCCGAGGTCTATCCGAGAAAAACCAAACAAACAAGGCCAACATGAATATAGAGCACAAGCATATGAATAAGATGCGTCAAGCAAACAATCATGCCATGATGAATGATGCACAATTTACATGGCAAGAAGGTAGCATGGCATGGTGAGGTGTGGAAGGCAAGTAACAACATTTTAATGGGGTTTTGGAATCACATTTGTTGTCATAATAGTTGCTGTTCATTATATTTTTATATGATGCAAGCTGCAATTCAAGTCATGGATATCATAAACAGAAAGGTCTCGTCGAGCTGATCATTTTAGACATATCATTTGCTTAGTTTGGAATTATAAAACAAAAGTTATTAAATTATTAAATTCTAGTGGCAATTGGTGTAATTTAAATAAACTTGGAATTTTAATTGTGCAAAAGACAATAAGGATGGCATATTTGGAATCCTCTCATTTTTCTGATATCCAAACATATATTATTTGCATTATTTGGAAATACTATGGAAAATTTGTTGAAATCTGAATTGAATTTGGGATTTTGAAATTATTTAAACAGGATTTGAATTTGAAAACAATCTCTGGTCGTTTTACACACAGCCTAATCCAACCTGGGTCGCAGACAGGTGGGGCCAGGGGGTTCTCTGACCCACACGCCAGCGTTAGAGGGGAAGGACCATGGTTGCTATTGGAAAAACGCAGGAGCCTTTTTACAAGATTCCTTCGGACGCTGGCAGGTGGACTGCGGGCGTGAGGCGGGAAAAAAGGACAGGGCTAAATCGCAACCGCCACATGTCGGACGGCAAGCTTGGCGGCTGCGTCTGGCCGGACCTTTGGCCGACGATGGCGACGCCGCTGCTGCACCAAACCGCACGGACCCAAAACAAAAGTTGCAGAGGAAGCCACGGGCTGCAACAATGGCTCAGGGCTCTAACGCGGAGGAGGACCGTAGCGCGGTGGCTCAACACTGGCAGATCTACCGCATTGCCGCTTGACAGCCACAAGCGCAAGCAGCGCTTCGAGCACGCGACAGACGACGCACGGCGAGAGGGAGAAGGGGACGTTGTATGGGGAAGAGAGGAGCTCACCAGCAGCTCGACGGCGCGGGTGGCGAGGCTCGGGGAGGTCCGGATCCGCCGGCGGGCTCGGGTCGAGAAGCTGCAGATCACTCCGGGCACGACGACGGCGTGGTCACTCCGGCGAGGCTACGGCGGGGTCCTCGTGTCCTGGGCGAAGCAGAGGTAGCAGACCAGGCCTCGGGATCCGCCAGCTCTCTCTCGACGCCACCAGATCGAAGACGGCAGAGGGGCGAGGCTAGGGTTTTAGGTGGCCATGGGGAGCTCTGGCTCGGGGAGAAAGATTGAGGGAGGCAGGGAAGAGAGGCCTGAGGGGGTGGGGATAAGAACGCCAGGAGCAGGTAGGGTTGAGATAGCTTGCGTGGGGGAGGGGAAAGCACATGGGCTGGTGGTGGCTTGCAAAAGGTGAGGGGGGTGGCTCGGGCTAGGCGTCTCCCTTTCCTCCTCTTTTCTGTCCTGTAGCCGAGAGAGGGAGAGAGGAAACCAGGGAGGAGGCAGGCGGGTGGGGTCGCTGTGGCAGAGAGAAAAGAGAGAGGGAGAGGAGGGACTCGGCCATGTGATCAAGAGAGAGAGAGGGACAAGGCCGAGAGAGGTTAGAGCTAGGATGGGGTGGGGTAGCTCGGGTGGTTGAGAGAAGGGGTGAGGTGAGAGGGAAAGATGGTGTAGCTAGGTTAGATGAGGGATTAGGTTTAGGTTTAAGCTAGGTGAGAGAGAGAGAGGTAGCTAGGGTTTTGTTTAGGGGGAATGGGGGATGGCAAGGTAGATTCTAGGGTGGCTAAGAGAGAGGGTAAGGAAGAGATGGTGGTATATAAGGTTGATCATGCATGCTTCAATTCAAACACACATGATCAAGAAAAAGAGAAAGGGGGAAAGATAGGGAGAGGTGAACAAGATGATGGGGTGGTTCTATTTGGCCCATGCATGATTCAACTAAAGACCAAGCAAGATCCAAAAGAGAGGTGGGTTGATTGGTGCATGCCTCATGAGCACTTATATGTGCATGGGGCATGGGGTAGGGGTTAAGCTAAAGGGGTAAGGTAGGGCGATGATTTGATGAAACAACTACAAGCCCAAAACAAGATTTAAGCAAAGGAAAAGATCCACTTAGAAAACACACAAAAACCAAATACTAGAAAAGGTGGCACTTGCATGGCCCATGCAACATAATTAATGCCAAATGGTTATATTGTGAAAACAACATTATTTCATGTGGCATTATCTATATGCATTCCCAAAAGATGGGAAAGGCCAAGCAAAGATTATGGGTGGAACCCAACCAACCAACATGAGCTAGAGATAACCCAAATTTAAAATGCCAAGCTCATATTAATTGGATGGTGGAATTATAAGGTGGTGAAAAAAAAGGTGGTGGAGTCAATAAGAGAGATGCCCTCAACTCAACTTGGGCATTTAGCAATATATTAAGAACCAAATACAATATCAAGAGGCAACTACAATTAATCATGCACATGAGATAAGAACCAAACAAGAAAGGGTTTTACATGATGCTCAAATGCAAGGTGACATGATGACATGAGCATGATATGATGATGATGCAACAATTATATGTTGAAGTGGCCTTTTATTATTATAACATGTAGCATTACAGGGGTTGACAACCGATGCTACAACCAACCAAGCCGACACAGGAGAGCTCATAGCAACCCAACATCAATTGAACCAATTGACAGCGGTTCCTAGCCAACAATAGTAATGAAGATCCAAGACTGCAAAGGTTTTGGAGGAGCAGTCCCAATTGATGCTTAAGGTGACTAATCAAATGATTAGCATGGAGGAAAATTATCCTAGAAAAGAGTATAATAGCAAGGATGACAAGAATGTTGTTCTAGATGGAGCTCCAGCTTGCATTATTTGTGGAGACAAGGATCATACTTCCAAGGAGCATGAAGGACAATGCCCCAATTGTGATGAAGACCATCCTGTTGGAGAATGCCCTACCTCTCAAGCTACTTGCTACCTTTGCGAAGGAAGTGATCATACTCCTGGCCTATGTCCTATCTATGCCATGGTATAACAAAGGAAACAAGAAGGATCCAAGTATACCAAAGGAAAAGGACCACTACTACCTCCAAGCAAGACAACTCATTTCAAAGGATCTAGAAAAATCAAGAAGCCCAAGCAAGACATGAGCCTTGTACAATGTCGTAAATGTAAGGAAATGGGACACTACTCTAGTGGATGCCCAGAGAACATAAAGAATAAAGGAATTGACCAAGTGTGGTGTAACAACTGTAATGAACCAGGTCACTTTGTAGCAACTTGCCCACAAGAGCCACGTAAAGAACTCAATGACATTCATTGCTTCAATCTGAAGAATCCGTGACACTATGCAAGCAACTGTCCAGAAAGGATGAAGAACAAGTTGAACAAGCCTATGGAGAAACTCAACCTTGGTCCATGAGTCAAGCATAGGAATAAAGCAAAAGTTTAACATAGAGAAATTCCAGGACCCAAGAAGGCCAATATGTAATTTTGTTTGAAAATATTTTAAGGGTGGTAGTACCCTAGCTGCTTTGAACTTGCTTGTAACCCTAACCTTCCCAAATCTCGGGACTAGATTTATTTTAAGGGTGGTAGACTGTCACATCCCAAGATTTTCCAAATCTTGTAATGTGAAAATAAATGAATAAAATAAAACTATGTTCAAATTTCAGAGCCAGAAGAAACTTTTGAATTCAATTAGAACTTCAAACCCATTTGAATTAAATAAAACCTAAAGGTATTTAAGATGATAAACTTTTAAAGGAAAATAAAAATAATTAAAATACTAATTTGAAACTTTTAAATGAAAGATTTGCTTTCAAATAAAATAAAAGTTTGCAAATAAGGATTATTTAAATAAAACCAAATTAAAACCTTGGTCAAGCTTTGGATTTAGAAAATTTTGTTTTGAATAAAAATAAACAAAGGATTATTTAAATAAATTAAAAAGGACCTAATGACCAAATACAAATAAAAGGTTTTACCAATTTAATTGAAACATCAAAATCCATTAAATTGTTTTAAATAGGTACTTCAAGTATTTTATGCTTTCAAATAATACCTACTGATTTTGGTTTTGGAAAATATTAGGGTCAAATAAGGATTTTTAATAATTAAACTAAACCATATTTTATTAATAAACCATAGCCCATTTGATTTAATTAATAAATAGAACCTAGAAAAATTTAAAATATTATTTTATTTTGAAAACTGATTTATACTGCTAAACAGAACCAAAAACACAATGCAAGGTTTAATGAATGTTTGAAATTGTTTGAATGATTGAATAAATTGAATGAAATTTAAAATAGAAAAGGAAAAATGATTCAGTACAAAAAAAAAGTGAAACAACAGCCAGCCCAGATGCTCAGCCCAGGAAGCCCACCAGCCCATCTGCCTTATTTCCCGAACCGTTATTTTTTTCACCACTTAAACAACCCACTAAGAAACTGACAAGTAGACCCCTTCCTCCTTTCTTTTCCCACTGACCAGAGGACCCCACCATCCCTGTTCATCGTCCTCCCCGCGATTTCTTCTCCCCCTCACCGCGCGGCCGTTTCTGCCCAGATTTATCGCGTTTTAATTCTCCTTAATGCCGAGCCTTAACCTCGCTGCGACCACGCACCTTAAAACGCTCACCCCTCCTCTCTCGTTTCCTGACCCTCCCTCAAGCACGCCCAGTCAAGAATTTTGCCAGACGCTTCCTGTCTCCGACGACCTCCTCGCCAAAATCCGACCAGCACACACCACCGAGCCCTTCCGAGCACCCCGAAGCTTCCCCATTCCCATACCTTCCTCTGTACCAACCATTCATCCATGGGTGTCCAGAAGTCGCCTTGGACCAAGCATGAAGCGCCGTCTGTCCTCTACTCCGGCAAAGCATACTGGTAAGAGCCGACCACCCCAAGCCCTATAGTTCACGCTCACAGCTCCGCCATGGTCTCCCGCGACTAACCTTGCTCTCGGTTTGCCCTCTCGAGATCTACAGCGACGCCAGCAACGACGACCACGACGACCACCGTCTGCCTCCAACTCCGACAGCGTTTCCAGGTGAAATCCGACGCCCCTCCGCTCCTCGATCATGCGAGCATATTCGCCTCGGACCTACGCACCTAACCATATTCCTGACTTGCCTTAGGGTGATCTGCAGCGTCGACTTCAACCAGAACCAGAGCCGCTCGACGCCGTTTCCAACCCCGGTGAGAAATTGCCGCAACCCTAGTGCGCCCCGAGCCACACCGACCACACGACGTGCTTCACCATAGCTCTGCGATCAAGGTGAGCATCCTTCCCCCTCTCCTAACGTTCTGTTTCGCTAAGCGCCGCCGCAATCTGACCGCCGGCGCCGCTCGCGAATGGTCGAGCGCGCGAACACCGTTGGATCCCTATCCAACGCCTGTGATAGAACACTTAAGCCACGAAGGAGTACGTTATCTGGACCACCCGATCTGACTTAGTCCAACGCCCCACAGCGTGATCCACCCCGAACCGGTACCGGCCCAACCGAGCTTGCCGCGTGTCACCTATCTCGTTTTAAAAGAAATTTGAATCTGATTTAACTACAAACTTCAAACCTCTATAACTTTTGATCCACACGTCCAAATTTGACAAATTTTATATCAATAAAATCAGGAGAACAAGCCCTAAACAACCATGGCCTTAGTTTTGAAAATAGTATCTGATTGCTTGTTTGAAATTACAAGAACATTTATGTACTTGTTTAGAATATAAAAATTGTTTAAAATTTATTTTAGGATTAAATCTTTTGCAAAAGGGATTTATGTGACCCTACTGACCTTAGGAACCAACCCATAGTGTTAAAAATGATTTTTGTGAAATTTAAGTTGAATTATTTAACTTAACCATTTTCTAGCCAAATAAACTCATTAATTTTATTATGGAAATGTTTTTGCAAGCAAAACTTTAGGAAAATGTTATGGATCAAGCTTACTGACCCAAAAAGCCTTGCCAAGGGCAACTCACTTGGTGAAAAACATAAAGTTTTGTTTTGAAAGGAATAATTTTCACCACATAAAAATGTTGAAGGGATTTTAAAATAGACTTTGAGCAAAACCCTCTAACAAATGACTTTGCCATTTTGGTAAATGACCAATGTGGACCTTACAAGTTATAAACCTAGTAGAGACCAACCTTGCCATAGAACCCTCTTTTTGCAAGACTTAGGAACCATTGCTTTGTGTGTGTGAAATATTGTTTGAATATTGGTTGGGAATGTTACTTGATACTATGCTTGTTTGAATGATTGTAGTGGATTTAGCAAGTGTGAGACTAACAAGATCAAGGAGTAAAATCCTCATTCCCTACCAAAAAGGCAAGTTACACTATCATACAAAAGACCTACTATCTTCATTATACCTAGTAGATTTTGTAAACATGCATGAAAATGTTTTATACTTATGCTATGCTAATCCTAATAGGATTCCCTATACACTCCTTAGTGAAAATATAAAAGTTGTACATGCTTAGCCATGCTAAGTTTTGAAAAGAGATACATGTTGAAATTTTACAAAGGTTGTGAAAAGGACTTGTGATTTTATATAATAAAACAAGGACACAATGAACCACCTAGGTGGTGGACACTTTATGTTTTGGAGAAGGTGGCAACAAAAGGGACCCATGTCTATGGCAATCACTTTGTGTTGTGCTCCAAATGAAAACCACCTAGGAAACTTAGAGATTGAACATGTTTCTCCAATTGTGGCTTTCGTGTACAACCACATGCTATTATGGCTCTGGCTTAGTCAACTACATTAGGAAGACCCATACATTGTCTTTAGTTACCGGACATGGGGATCTGGAATGCTTCATGGGGCTGAAGACAAGCTAGCAATGATGTATGGGAGGACCTTTTGAAAGACTTCACACATTCTCACTGCCAAGATTCCATCTTGGTGAGCACTAATCCAGTAGGCCACTGGTGGCAACAAGATGGGATTGTGTCATGTGGGTAAAGTGTACTCCTTCTGCAGAAGTTAATAAAATCTAAGTACTTAGCCGTGTCCCCGGTTATGGACAATACTGAGCAACTAAAGTTTGAACTATGGGAGATCTCGACATTCCAACTTCTAATATAAAAACTTGATGCACTTGGGGGTACCAAGGAATTCAAAGAGATTTGATAAAGCTTGATGCACTTGGGGGTTACCAAGGTTCTCAAGAGCATGATGTACTTGGGATTACCAAGGGACTCATGAGATTTTGATAAAAACTTGAAGCACTTGGAGTTACCAGGTAGCTCAAGGGATTTTGACAAGGACTTGAACACTTGAGTTTCTACCAAGGAGTTCAAAGAACTTGGAAAAGAGATTTGAAAAGAGATTTGACAAATCAATTTGAAAAAGTTAGGATAAATGTTGCTTTATGCAAATAAGCCCTAAACTCTACTTAGCCAAATATGCATGTATGGATAGGATCCACTCATATTATTCATAAAGTGAAACTTGCCAATACAATTCAAATGTATTGACCCTTGTGGCTGTAACTTGTAATGTTGCAGGTTGATTGTTTTGTTTAATGAAGATTGTTTGATTGACTAGGACTACAAAGTCTACAACCAACATCTGCCTGTGGCACTTTGAAGATGAAGGACCCCATGATTTTAATTATTCCGCTGCAATGTAATGTAATAGCCAAATGAGCTATGTTAGATGTAATAAAATTATGTTATTCCTGGTTATAAAATTATATTATGACCTTTGTTTCTTGATATTACATCTTAACTGTGGATGCTAGCTATTGATCCAGGGACTAGCATTGTAAAACACAGGAGGGATCTACCTCATTGGGTAGGGACCTCTACAGTGATGCTTGTTATCATGATGACGGTTGTGGCTGTGGTGGTTGTTGTACTTTCCATGTATGTGGGATTCAGAACTCCCACTATCATCATGATGGGAACGCTTGTGAGACGATCCCGGGTTGTGCTTATCAAAGCTATGCTTCCTTTTCCTGCTCTCAACCTGTTTCATCTTGTTCTCCAAGATGGTAGCCTTGTCACAAAGTGATTGGTAGGTTGGGACATAGGCAATAGACAGTTGCAGGTTCAACTCATAATTTAGTCCTTTGACGGATTTCTCCTTCCTCTTGGCATCTGTATTTCCTTCATCCGGTGCATATCGCGCCAGATTGTTGAATTCCTCAATGTACTCAGCCACACTGCGGTGACGTTGCTTTAGATTGTGGAACTCCTTTTTCTTCAAATTCATCACTACGGATGAGATGTGAGCTGTACGGAATCCATCCTCAAAGATAGCCCAAGTCACATCCTCAATGGGAGTGGTGATCTGAAAGTTGTCCCACCAGGTTGCTGCTGGTCCTTCAAGCAGATGTGCTGCGAACCTGACTTTTTCTTCGTCGGTGCAGCCAACAGTCACTAAGTCCTTGTTCACTGGACATAACCAGTCATTGGATACCATTGGATCAGTGGTTCCCGAGAACTTTGCAGGCCTTAGTCTTAAAAATCTGGTGAGCATGTCAAATCCTGGTGGATTATCCTGGTTGTTGTTGTTGTTGGGGATATGCTATATGGGTATCCTCATAGCATGTCTCCTATCAGGATAACCCGGGTGGCCCACAGTTGGTAGCATGAACCATGGCCTGCTAGGCGGCCCAGTTAGATGGATCCAGAAGGGAGGCCCATTCCGGATAAAGGAAGGCTATGGTGGAGTCACCGACGTATCCGGAAACTTGGAGTACAAGACACGCAAGACTAGTAGTAGACGGTGTAGGACTCTGTAACTTGTCCGGCTAGGACTTTTCCCTGTAACCCTAGGACCTGGCGACTATATAACTCAGGCCTATGGGAGCCTTTAGGGCATGATAACTTTGGCTCTCTAGTCATACCTTGCACAGTGAACATATCTCTGTAACTCGGCGTATTGCCATTATAGTGATTTATAGCAGGAGTAGAATTCTGCCACCGTCGTGGGATCTGAACCGGGGTAATCTGTGTTACCTCGTACCCTTCAACCGTCCGCCTTCCCCCACGTCTCTAAACACGCACTGTGAGTACCCCTCCATGGCGTACTCGTCGGCAATACCACGACAGTTGTTATTGTTGTTGTTATTCTGGTTCTGGTGCTGCATGAATGTTGACATCATCTGCATCAGTTGAGCTTGCGTTGTCATCAACTGTTGCATCTCGGGGGTGACATTGTTGTTGTTTTGGTTGGGGTTGGCATGTCGAGGAGGCATCTGTGGTTTTAATAAGGATAAGAATGAGATACCCATAGATGCTTAACATGCACAATACATCACATAAATCCATCACAATAACCAAGCATCAAAATAACATAGAGTTTGAACGACATAAACAACAAGTTTTGAAAATGCAAACACACCATAGCAAGCCATCCACATGTTGGGTGGTCATTGCGACTCAATAATCAAAGTACGGTAGATGAAAGATAATCGAGTAGTCTACACTACTCCTCCGCATCAATCTCCACATCAACGAGGGTAAGACCTGCATTCTCCATAACGGTCTTATACTCCTCCACACTAGTGTTCAAGGCCTCAATCTTGTCTCTAAGAGCCCTCTTCTGTGAGCGAAGCCTCTCAATCACTCCCTGTTGGTGCTCAAGCTCGAAGTCCTTGGCCTCTATCTCTTCCTTCATCTCCCAGATCTTCTTGTTCCTGTCTTGGACTCTTTTCTCCTGGCTCTTGAACTTCGTGTCCTAGATTTCAAATTTGGCCTCCATTTACTTGAAGATCTCGTCTTGCTCCGCGAAGAGCTTGTCCTTCTCTCGTAGCTGAACCTGGAGCTCGTCATTGCTAAGCATGACGTTGGTCCTATGAGTATCAAGGTGTCTAATAATACCCTATAGATCCTGAAGGTACAGACGAATCGGATCCATCGTCTCTCTAGTAGCATCCTCGTACTCTATAGCCTCACCCTCCTCGTTGCGTCTCCCGAAGGGGTGAAAGTAAAGACCTCTAAGTTCGGTGGAGTGCCTCCCTACCAGGCGCCCTAGTAACTCCTGCATGACTACATCTAAGCCTTTCTCCTTGTCCTCATGCATCAGCTTGAAAGTGATAGCCTCCGTGGGTGGCTCTGCCTGGCGTCCCGGCTGTGTGACTCTAAAGCCCCATAGGTCCTTCCTCTCAAACTCGGTGAGCTGAAGTGTCATGATGCTAGGAAGTGGAAGGTTGAGCACACTGGTGAGCTCGATGAGACGAGTACCAAAACGAGTTCCCTTAAACTCCTCGGCCGTGCTGATAACAACGTTAGGCATCTATTTTTATAAGATAGAGAAAAGTTAGAATCAACACAAGTAGAGAAAATTCACAAGAAAAAATACCACAAGCACATCTTTTAGCAACAAACACACAAGTCATGGCATACACAAATCCATTACAACTTCAAAGGTTCAACATAACTTAAACAAATTTTTGGAAGTAAAAACGATAAGTGTGGTGGTCCAACTAACAAAGTACAATACCACTCTCACTCACTAGACAAAATAGCTATCAGGGCATCCTTAGTGGCCATCTGTCTATCTTGTTCACAAGACTCCCATATTAAGTCTATGATGTCTCCCTTAGTTGTTGGTTGGTAGTCTCTAATTCTTGGGTGTGCTTCTTTTATTCCCTAAGGTCATTTTGGGTGTTGAGCATTCTGCACTTGAGTCTATCACCAAGCTCCTTGATGGCATTCCAAGCTGCATTTCTTGCAGAGTCAAAGAATGTTGTGTGCATTTCAGAGTTGGTGACCATGCAAAATCCTGACTCCTTGTGGTTGTCTTCCTTGTTTTTGTACAAGTGAAGTTGCACCCACCAATACTCTTCTCCTTCATCCATCACAGGGAATCCCTTGTACACAGCTGCACCATGTATCCCCATGGTAACCATAAGGTTCTTGAGTGCCTTGGGAAATTCAGTCTCACACTCCAAAGTCATGGTCATGAGTGGTCCCTTCCTCATGGCTTCGTTGATGGAGTTCATCTACAAATTGAGATGAGAAAGAAGATTAGAAAAGTTTACGAGAAGAAAAAGACAAGTGTGGAAATTTTTCAAAGTGATGAAATTTTCCTTAGTGGTTTCTTAGTCTAGTCCAATCCTAGGGTCATAATCCTACATGCAACACAGTGCTCTGATACCATCTGTAAGACCCCACCTTTATAAAGGTAAAGGTCCCTGTGATTGAAATGCTAGTCCCTGGATCAAATGCTAGCATCCACAGTTTAAGATGAAGTACACAGAAACAAAGGTCATTATTACATCAGCATTCTAGAGATAACATAGTCTTTTACAACTCCATAGACATAGGCTAGTACAAGAGTTTAACATAACAATATAAATAAAAGTCTTCATCTTCATGTGCCATGGGCAAGCATGTTGAGTGTAGACTCATAACCTTAACCCTCATCAAGAGTAACCTGCAACATCACAAGTTACAACCGCAGTGGGTTAATACATTGGAATAGTATTGGCAAGTGATACCTTAGTAGTATAATAGTATCTAGATTCTACATGAATTTGACTAAGTGTAGCTTAGGCTTGCTTTGCTCAAAATAGGTTTTACCTATCAGTTGAAAATACTAAGTTTTTGTTTGGCCAAAACTCCCAAGGAACCACCAATAGACAATGGTGAACCTTTACCCTTGTTCAACCACAAGTTTTTAACTTAGAAATTGGGATGAGGAGATTCTTGATAGCTTTCATGTCTTGATGCTCAAATTGTCCATTTTCAGGGACACGGCTAAGTACTTAGTTTCTTCCTTCTGCAGAGGTGGTGCACTTTCCCCACAAGACTCGACATGCATCGAGACATGACCTTTCAGAAGCCTTCCCTTAGACCAAAATGGACGCGTTCCCAAACCTATAACCCCCTACCACCAACTGTCCATTTGGCTAAGTTATTGCAACCTATATGATCCAGGCAGAGCCCATAATGCCATGTGGCTGCACTAGAAGCTTCTTAACATATGGCATCTCAAATCCCTTTATTCCTGGGTGGCTTTACACAAGTGTGATACACAAGGTAGACCATAGATATGGGCCTTGTGTAACCACTCAACATAACCCAAACAACCATTCCACCCAGGTGTTTCATTCACTTAGTTGTTTTATTAAGAAAAACACAAGTCAAAGACTTAGCAATATTTTCCATAGCATATGTACATAATCCACCCTTGGTTGCTACTAGCTAGGCTAAGCATGGCAATAGCAAGTATCTTAACTTAGAGAAAATTCTAACAATTCTACAACTACTAGGATTTCCCAAGCATAGCATATAGATACTTAGCAAAAATTATCATGCAAGCCCTATACAAAATATCACTAATGCATAGTCAAAATATTGGGACAAAAATATGAAGCACCACTTGCCTTGGTAGTTGGGGGAGTAACAACAATCCTCATAGTCACAATCACCACTAGCACCAAAATCTACATAAAATGATAGCACCAAATTCATATTTCAAATAATCAAGCAAAAATATATGAATGCATGCAAATGTCATGTGATGATTTTTATAAACTAAACAAGACAAGTAAAACAGTACTAAACAATAAACTAAACAATTATACACCAAATAAACTTAATTTGTCTTTTAAAACATTTTCCAAATAATTTTTATACACAATTTAGGCCAACAAATGTCTCTGCATAAAATTCTATTTTAACAGAGGCAAAATACAAAACTAAGCCTACAGATGTGTAGGATTAATTTTTGTGATTCCATTGATATCTTATTTGCATTTTTTGGATAAACAGGAAAAAGTTATTGAATTTACAAGTTTAATCATCTAATTAAATCAAATCAGAATTTTAAATCGAAAATTCTGACACGCGGCGCCATCTGATTGGCTCGTACCACTTCGTGCGGATCACGCTCATGAGCCGCTGGATCTAAGTGAGATCCTGCGGTCCAGATCTGACCATACCTGTAACACCCCAGTTTTAGGTAAACATTATTTAGGGTTTGTTTGTGCATCATGAGCATCATGCTTTAAATTGTGCATTGAAGGAAATAATATAAAACCCTAAACGCTAGTTTTCTTCCCTCTCTTTGAAAAGCAATTCAAAATGGTTTGAATTTGAAAAAGTAAAAAATAATTGGAGCCCAAAAGGAATAAAAGGGCCCCACAATGTTTTATATATTTTATACAAACTCTTGGTATTTTTTGGAATGTTTAAAAACAGATTTGAAATGAAAATAAAAAGAGGAAACCTAAATCAGAAAAAGGAAAAAGGTTTTTCTAAAAAAACAGCAGCCAGTTACCAGGCCGCAACCCACTTTCCCTCTTCTCCCTATCCATTTTCAAAGACGCAGACAAGACCTCCGGCCCAGCAGCAGCCCACTCTGGCCCGTACCCCTTCGACCCTTTCTTCTTTCTTCTTCCTCCGCCAGAAGGACGCAGCGAAGCTGCTGCGTGTCCCGCCGCTCACCGTCGATCTCCTCTGCGCCACGATGCCCGCCGCCGCCCGCTAAGCAGGGGATAAGAACACCGACGCTCCCCTCTCTCTCCCCGTACCCATCTCACTCACTCTCGTGCTCCCTCATGTTTTCCCCTCTTTGGCCTGAACCCTAGCCTCACGGCCGCCGTTCGCCGCCGTCGATGGACGCCTCCCCGTGCCTATTTGAGCCAGCCAGTAGCACCGCCGTGGTCCCTAGCTTCGATCCGCAGGAGGAATCGAGCCCTGGTGCTCTGTGTCACCGCCCTCGGCAGATTCTTCCCCAACCCCGACGAGGTTCGCCGCTGTCCATCAGCACGATTATGACCTCGTCGTGCTTCCCCGACCCCACCATCGCGCTCAGGGTGAGCCACCGGTCCTCTAGGACCCTTCCCTTCTTTTCCCCCCTCTCTGGTTTGCTCTAGCCTCGAGCGCCGCCGTCAGCCTCCGCCAGACCTCGCCGTAGACGTAGCTCCGACTACAAAATAGGAGCGGCGCTGCCTCTATAACGTCTGTCGTGCTACACTGGTTCGAACGCGCACAGCCTCATAGTCCCTCGTGCTCCCCAGGGTCACCGTCGACCACCGTCCGCCGTGCCGCCCGTCGTGGTGACGTGGTGCTCGCATGGCTACCGCGTGGTGCCTGCGTGGCCCAGGCCCACTCTTCAGCCTCTCTGGCTAGCTACTGCCTCGGTGAGAAATAACAAACCGCCCCCGCCCCACGTCCCACTTTGCCTGCGTGGAGGCTGAGGTGGCTAGTTCCCCACCTATCTGTGTCTGTGGCTAGCCCAGTCCTCGGTGTAAAAAGGTTTTTAGTTTTATTTAAATTAAGAAAAGGTTTAATAATTTCATAAATTGTTTTGAATATTGTAAATTCAATAACTTTTAATTTATAAGTCAAAAAAATACAAATAATATATCAAAATGTTCAGAAAAATTAAACCTATCTATTTAACCTATAATCATGCATTGTTAAGCAACTAAAATGACAAGTTTAATTAGAGAACAAAATCAACCCCTCATAGGTGATTCCAGAGTTTTCCCCGAGTTAGGGTTTGCGCCCCTCGGAACCCCGATTAAGTTGTCGAGCATGCCTTAGGGTTACATTTCAATGCAAAATAACTTGTCATATCATCATACTTTCTTGAGAATTGCATCGATGCCATGTGTTAATTGTTCCCCTCTCTTTCCGGTGTTTGGTTCTTCTTTGGTAGAATACGAGATCAAGATCGAGATCGAAGACCGAGATCAACACCGTCGAAGATTGAAGATCGACGAGCAATAGTTGACCAACTATAACCAAGTCAAGTACAAGGCTTCCGAAGATCTATTTATCTGCTATAAACTGGCAAAGGCAAGCATACCCCCAACATGATATAATCCTATGACTTCGAAAGCATTTCAATTCTTTCCATGATGCATACGATTCTACTGTGGTCTTTTATCGATAGATAAAGTATCCTATCTATTGCATATTCCCTTTGAGCTTATATTACCGATCCACTGCTCCCAGCATAACTAGGTTTGGCTTGTGTGCACTTCTAGAGCTTGTATTTGTGTTTCCTTAGCCATGCATAGTTGTTAGTGCTGGTTCATCCAGATGATGTATCATATGCAGAGAATCTAGTATGATAGGAGAACGTGATGAGATGATATGAGATTAAACATGCTAAGGCTTGTATGGGAGGCCACGGTGGGATGTGGTTTTTCTAGTCCCATTCTCGCCACCACTAGGAACCTAGTTCTTGCCTTTGGAACCGAGACGAGCATACAGCCACACGGGGCTTGGGAACCCTCGCCTGATTAACTTGCCTAGTAGATTCCATGAGTCACATAGTTCGGGCGTTCCATTCGACATATGCATAGAAAACCTTTTGGGAGATTTGCTGGGTGAAGTTGGTGCATCATAACAGGTAGGGAAGTGTGGACCGGGTTGCTTGGGGTTGATGGCGCCCCTGGTAAACCAACCTCGCCTCACATCTTTAAGTACCGGCTTCGGGATTTGACCCGTTATGGCGGAACCATACTTATTGCGTGACTCATGGTCTCGGAGAAAGCAAGGTAAAGGTCGTGCCGAACCACCCTCTGTCGGCCTTCCAAGGAAGAGGGCTAATGTACTGGAATTAAGAGTCGGTTGGTACGTGTGGGTAAAGTTGTACACCCCTGCAGGGTTAAATCTTTTAGAAAAGCCGTGTTCACGATTATGAACGCTTGACCAGATTCTAAGATCATAGAGAACTATAACTTAATCGTAAAACTTAGCAGATCAACGTGTGCTTAAGGATGCTTCCTCATGGGTACGAGGGGGTGATCCTAGTTCAGGTGATGATGATGATTCGGTGGATATCAAAAGATGATGATCAATATTTTCGGAGATGTCTCTCCCTTAACCCCTTTTAAAATACTCTAAATACACGAGCTTCGTCTCCCTCTTGTTTTATAAACAAAAGATGGCTTTATGCAAAACAACTCCACCAGCCATAAGTCTTGCGTAGTACACCCTTGCTTTGTTGATACTTTTGGCGGAGTAAGTGTTCACCTGAAGACGAGTTCCGTACAACATTGACATCGACGAGTAGCTTGGGGTTTCCGGCCGGCAGCCTGGAATCTATGGGCTGGGACGTCATCGTTATGCTTCAGGCCTCTTAGGCCATTTGTTAAGTTTGATATACTTAATAGCATAATTTTCCTTCCATTGTTTGATGTTTGTGGTCAGTGACCTCTGCTTGTAATAATTTGGTTCTCTGCTCAGTTATGAGCTTGCTGTAATAAATTTTGTGTCGTAGGGTCACTGATGTGTTATCGATTCTTCACTGGATATCCTCGAGCTCAAGGTTAAGCTTATGTCAGGCAAAGTTCTGGGATTTGTTTAGCCCTGATCCCGGGGGTGTCACAGTTTTTGGTATCAGAGCAGTACCGACCATAGGAAAACCTTGCTATTGGTCGATGTTGAGTCTAGTGTTTGTCTAAACTATTTTGAAAGATGAAAAGTATTTGTGAAAACTCTAGTATGATTCTTTTCTCCTTATCCAGTTTCACTCTAACTCTGGGTTATCTTATCTGATGTTGATTTTGGAAAAGTTTTGATATCTCTTCTGGACTTTCAAAACTTAGGTGCCTTCTGGGCATGTCGATTCTCAGCCAGTTGACCTAGTGTTGTGTTCTCCAGAGTTGTGTGAGTTGTGAATCCCTTTTTTCCCTTGCTCTTATTCATCTGAGAGATTCCTTTCTATCATGATCTCTCTATTGTTGATGGTTCCACAAAATTCTGTTCTAGGCTTCGAGGTTTCTTTTCACCTCGAGTGCCTCCTTTTTGTTTGGGTACTTTCGAAGTTGTGTCTTATTTTGGAAGCCACCTCGTGATCACTATCTTGCAGTGTACACTATGTCACCCAGGTAGTAGTTACCTCTTTCTTTGGGTTTTCACCCTTGGACTTGAACCTAAGATCCCGGATTGTGCTAGATTCTGGTGTTGTGAATCTTGTACATGAAGCTGAACTTTGACCCAAGATCCAATCCTATGACCCATGTCGTTAATGTTTACACATAACCTCAGGATGGCTAGTACCTTCTAGTATAGCCTTCAAGCTTGTGGTTATTGTCGCGATTAAATTGTGACAGCTAAGTACTTCTCCTACCACATGCCATGGCAGATGTTCTTTAATGGAACCAAATAGATCACGACAAGAGTACTCCTCGAGAGTCTCGCATCTATATTCGTGACTCTCCCACACCTTACCTCTTCTATGCATTGGTTTTCGGAAGATTGTAAACTTATGCATCCACATCTCAGGATTTTATCTTGAGAATGTTCTTATCCCCTTGATGTTCTTCTGACCTTTGCCTACCAGTTGGTAGCCAAGTAGTAACGTGCATCGGTGTCTTCCGATGTAAGATACTCTTGTGGTCCGTCAAGACAAACCATTTCGGTATGTCTAGGAGAAACAAACTCCAGTACCTCCTCATATCTAGGACCTGGTCAAAGTGTTGTAATCCGCAGATTAAGAGGCATTGATTAGCTTCTATTTGTTCTACCTTAAAGTGTCACACTCTTTTATACTAAGAGGTCGTGCTGAGTTTTATGACCCCTTGAAGAAGTGATGCTTTTACACATCGTTAACCACCCTTACTCGAGCTTTCGCGCTCGTGAATGATGCATGTGCGTAATAATGTGGCTATCTGATATTCTTAACAATTTTCATTGTTTTGAACTCAAAGGACATTTGAGTCATACTTAGCGTGATTGGTTAACCTTATCACTAAGCAAATGATGATTGTGCTACCAAGTCTGTTACTTTGGTACACTCTCTTCGGTCAAAGAGTTAGGATTGTACCGAAGCTCTGAGACTGTGTCTTCTTGCCTTACCAAGCAAGTTTCCTCTCGAACTAAGTGATATATCGGTGGTTCATGGTATTCTAGATGTCTACTAGAAGTATCTCCATGTTGCCACATGACCGTGTTGTCAAGTTCTTGAGCAAGCAAGTTATTTGAACCGCACTTTTCTCCAAGGATCTGTACTGGATACCCCTGAACTATTTGGTTGAGCTTAAACAACAACTCGGAGAGTTGTAAGACAAAAGTTATATCCGACCCATTTCCTTCGTAAAGGGATGTCTAGTTTTGTTCGTTTTGAAGAAAGATAGTATTTCCTATGTGGGTATATTATTTCCCCACCTTTGATTTGATTTGGGTTATCGTCAAACTGAACTCAGTTCCAAGGACTATCTTGATGGTGTTTCTACTTGTGATGTTTCACTTGAGTACATCTTCATGTCTTTGGTCTGACCAACAATTATACTTTTTTCATGCAGCATATGAGTCCATCTTACTGGAGTGTCTCGATAAGTTTGTTGTTGAGCCCATCAACAATATTCTTATCTTCTCCATGTTGGATTGTATTCATATGGAACAACTGGCATTAATGTTGGAAACTTTCGAGAACCATCTTCGAGTTATCTCGAAATATGTGTTCTTGATGTTAGAAGTAACCTTCTCTGGTTCACGTGCAATTATGAAAGATGTCGCCGTGGATTAGAGAAGAGTTATCTCTCTTTCCTTAAGGATACATGTGTGTTTTATTGCTAGTACTTTATATGTATGTGCATTTGTCTCTTGACAAGTTGCCAAGTACATGAGTCTAGCAATCTAGCTCAGACTTTTGGAGTTTTACACTGTAGTCCATGTCTTGAGAATCTAGTGACGTCACCTTTGTGGTAAATGTTGCAAACCTTCTATTCAGACATGCTGAGTCTGAAGCATCATTTCACTTAACCAAAGCTGAATCTCAAGCAGCAATGATGGTTGGTGTTCCTCAAGGGTTTGACATAGGTCTCTTTGTAAATCTGGCAAGATTGATGTAATGGTTGACACACTTAGCCAGAAAGACCTCTTGTCACATTCTCTTGACTCAGCAATATCAACCACTCTTCATGAGGCATCTTATATGATTTATTATAGGAGTTGTGCTCATGGTTTCCTTTGTATCCGAAGTCCTACCTTTACTTGATGTTTGATTTCTCGAACATCAAGGAGAACATTTAAAGTAGTGTTGCTAAATGTCTCTCGGTCGATCCTCCAGACCCTTTTACGTTGCAAGCATTTTGTTGTGCCAAGTAATTGAAGTCTGAGAATGAAGTTTCTTTCTTCTCGTGTCATCAGGAATCTTCTTAACTATTCATCTTAGTGGTGTAAAGGGATATCATAATATTTGGCAAAGATTCTGATAAACCTGGATGAATAAAGAGTTTCCTTCGTTATCTTAACCATGTCTTAAGAGTGTCTATGATTTTGGTAATCTGTATTTCCTCTTGATTACATGTTCCTTTGTGACTCTTATGAGTCCTCTCCACCAAAACACCTTTCTGTCTTAAGCCTTCTGTTGGATGAAAGAGTGACCCTTCTATTTCAAAAGTAGTTCAACAGCTTGGTTTTGTTGATCCATATCTCTGCAACCTGAAATCCCTACTTAAGCCAATTAGTAGAGGTTACCTATCGAAATATGTGGTCCTGTTCTTTCTGTTGTAAGCTTTCCTGTTCAGAAGCTTAAACCCTTCTGAAGCTCCATGGTCTTAATCCTTATGAAGACCATATATCTAATAACTTGAAACTTTCTCTTCTTGTTCCCTCCGTTACCTTGACGTGTTTCATGTTTGTTGGCTAAAGAGATGTTCATAAAACATCTATCCATGAGTTGACCGTGAGATACTCTGTGTGTTGTTTAGTGTGTTTCCTCTTGTCTTTAGAGTGGCCTTGTTTCTTTCTCTCTCTGTCTCTTTTCCTACCTTTGGAATCTCGGGTCGACATTCTTGTAAGGGGATATAGTTGTAACACCCCAGTTTTAGATAAACATTATTTAGGGTTTGTTTGTGCATCATGAGCATCATGCTTTAAATTGTGCATTAAAGGAAATAATATAAAACCCTAAACCCTAGTTTTCTTCCCTCTCTTTGAAAAGCAATTCAAAATGGTTTGAATTTGAAAAAGTACAAAAATAATTGGAGCCCAAAAGGAATAAAAGGGCCCCACAATGTTTTATATATTTTATACAAACTCCTGGTATTTTTTGGAATGTTTAAAAACAGATTTGAAATGAAAATAAAAAGAGGAAACCTAAATCATAAAAAGGAAAAAGTTTTTTCTAAAAAAAACAGCAGCCAGTTACCAGGCCGCAGCCTACTTTCCCTCTTCTCCCTATCCGCTGCTCAGCACGCAGACAGCAACCAGCCTCCAGCCCAGCAGCAGCCCACTCTGGCCCGTACCCCTTCGCCCATTTCTTCTTTCTTCTTCCTCCGCCAGAAGGACGCAGCGAAGCTGCTGCGTGTCCCGCCGCTCGACGTCGATCTCCTCTGCACCACGATGCATGTCGCCGCCCGCTAAGCAGGGGATAAGAACGCCGACGCTCTCTCTCTCCTCGTACCCATCTCACTCTCTCGTGCTCCATCGCGTTTTCCCCTCTTTGGCCCGAACCCTAGCCTCACGGCCGCCGTTCGCCGCCGTCGATTGACGCCTCCCCGTGCCTATTTGAGCCATCCAGCAGCACCGTCGTGGTCCCTAGCTTCGACCTGCAGGAGGAATCGAGCCCTGACGATCTGTGTCACCGCCCTCGGCAGATTCTTCCCCAACCCCGACGAGGTTCGCCGCCATCCATCAGCACGATTACGACCTCGCCGTGCTTCCCTGACCCCACCATCGCGCTCAGGGTGAGCCACCGCTCCTCCAGGACCCTTCCCTTCTTTTCCCCCTCTCTGGTTTGCTCTAGCCTCGAGCGCCGCCGTCGGCCACCGCCAGACCTCGCAGTAGATGTAGCTCCAGGTACAAAATAGGAGCGGCGCCGCCTCTATAACGTCTTTCGTGCTACGCTGGTTCGAACGCTCACAGCCCCGTAGTCCCTCGTTATCCCTAGGGTCGCCGTCGACCACCGTTCGCCGCGCCGCCCATCGTGGTGACGTGGTGCTCGCATGGCTACCGCGTGGCGCCTTCATGGCCCAGGCCCACTCGTCAGCCTCTCTAGCTAGCTACTGCCTCGGTGAGAAATAATAAACCCCCCATGTCCCACTTTGCCTGCGTTGAGGTTGAGGTGGCTAGTGCCCCACCTTTCTATGTCTATGGCTAGCCCAGGCCTCGGTGTAAAAATGTTTTCAGTTTTATTTAAATTAAGAAAAGGTTTAATAATTTTAGAATTGTTTTGAATATTGTAAATTCAATAACTTTTAATTTGTAAGTCAGAAAAATACAAATAATATATCAAAATGTTCAGAAAAATGAAACCTATCTATTTAACCTATAATCATGCATTGTTAAGCAACTAAAATGACAAGTTTAATTAGAGAACAAAATCAACCCCTCACAGGTGATTCCGGAGTTTTCCCCGAGTTAGGGTTTGCGCCCCTCGGAACCCCGATTAAGTTGTCGAGCATGCCTTAGGGTTACATTTCAATGCAAATTAACTTGTCATATCATCATACTTGCTTGAGCATTGCATCGATGCCATGTGTTGATTGTTCCCCTCTCTTTTCGGTGTTTGGTTCTTCTTTGGTAGAATACAATATCAAGATCGAGATCGAAGACCGAGATCAACACCGTCGAAGATTGAAGATCAACAAACAATACTTGACCAACTATAACCAAGTCAAGTACAAGGCTTCTGAAGATCTATTTATCTGCTATCAACTAGCAAAGGCAAGCATAACCCCGACATGATATAATCTTATGACTTCGAAAGCATTTCAATTCTTGCCATGATGCATACGATTCTACTGTGGTCTTTTATCAATAGATAAAGTATCCTATCTATTGCATATTCCCTTTGAGCTTATATTACCGATCCACTGCTCCTAGCATAACTAGGTTTGGCTTGTGTGCACTTCTAGAGCTTGTATCTGTGTTTGCTTAGCCATGCATAGCTGTCAGTGCTGGTTCATCCAGATGATGTATCAGATGCAGATAATCTAGTATGACAGGAGAACTTGATGAGATGATATCCGAGGTGATATGAGATTAAACATGCTAAGGCTTGTATGGGAGGCCACAGTGGGATGTGGTTTTTCTAGTCCCATGCTCGCCACCACTAGGAACCGAGTTCTTGCCTTTGGAACCAAGACGAGCATACAACCACACGGGGCTTGGGAACCCCTCGCCTGATTAACTTGCCTAGTAGATTCCATGAGTCACATAGTTCAGGCATTCCATTCGACATATGCATAGAAAACCTTTTGAAAGATTTGCCGGGTGAATTTGGTGCATCATAACAGGTAGGGAAGCGTGGACCGGGTTGCTTGGGGTTGATGGCACCCCTGGTAAACCAACCTTGCCTCACATCTTTAAGTATCGGCTTCGGGATTTGACCCGTCACGGCGGAACCATACTTATTGCGTGACTCATGGTCTCGGCGAAAGCAAGGTAAAGGTCGTGGCCAACCACCCTCTACCGGCCTTCCAAGGAAGAGGGCTAATGTACTGGCATTAAGAGTCGGTTGGTACATGTGGGTAAAGTTTTACACCCCTGCAGGGTTAAATCTTTTTGAAAAGCCGTGTTCACGGTTATGAACACTTGGTGACCAGATTCTAAGATCATAGAGAACTATAACTTAATCGTAAAACTTGGCAGATCAACGTGTGCTTAAGGATGCTTACTCATGGGTACGAGGGGGTGATCCTAGTTCAGGTGATGATGATGATTCGGTGGATATAAAAAGATGATGATCAATATTTTTGGAGATGTCTCTCCCTTAACCAGCCATAAGTCTTGCGGAGTACACCCTGTACCCACCCTGCTTTGTTGATACTTTTGGCAGAGTAAGTGTTCACCTGAAAATGAGTTCCGTACAACATCGACATCGACGAGTAGCTTGGGGTTCCCGGCTGGCAGCCTGGAATCTATGGGCTGGGACGTCATCGTTATGCTTCAGGCCTCTTAGGCCATTTGTTAAGTTTGCTATACTTAATAGCATAATTTGCATTCCGTTGTTTGATGTTTGTGGTCAGTGAGCTCTGCTTGTAATAATTTGGTTCTCTGCTTAGTTATGAGCTTGTTGTAATAAATTTTGTGTCGTAGGGTCACTGATGTGTTACCGATTATTCAGTGGATATCCTCGAGCTCAAGGTTAAGCTTGTGTCAGGCGAAGGTCTGGGATTTGTTTAACCCTGATCCCGAGGGTGTCACAATACCCTTTCGCCTAAGCTTCTAATCTTAGCCACTGATCCAAGATCTAACGGATCTAGACGCACATGCCACAGATGGGCGACGCAAATGGCCAGAGCGGCGGCGACGCGTCTGGTGACGGCGCTCCGGTTAGGCCAGAGGCCAAGGGGAGGGTAGTGCAGATGCTTTTAGCGATCGCAGTGACGCGGTGATTCTCGACATGGTCGTGGACGGACCAGGGGCGTACGGGCACGACGTCGATTGCTCGTCGGAGTTAGCGTCGGCGTCGGGATCGCTTGGGAGTGGATGTTATCGATCCTAAAAGGCATGAAATGGCAAACCAGAGGTGGCGTTAGACTCGTACGAGCATGGCGAGTACATGGGTATCAACCAGAAAGGTTAGGGCGGATAGGGTTTACCGGAAAGGTTCGCCGGAGTTGCTGCAGAGGACGGTGGCGTGCTGGTGTTGTCCTTGCCAAGGTTCCGAAGTGCGCGTGGGCTAGGGAAAGGTATTGGGAGATGCGCGAGGTGATGTGGAGTGTGATCGTGGGAACCAGGAGCAGAGGGGTGGCCGGAGTTGCCCGGAATCGACGCTGCAGCTCGTCGGAGCAGCGAGGTCTCAGCGAGAAATTCTTGCAGCCTGGTGGCGCTCAGGGCTTGGGATTTGAGGGGAAATGGAGAGGGGGCAGTGGGGGTTTAAGTATCAGGACTGAGCGGGGTAATTACGTCGGGAATCAAGCACAATCAATCGAATTGAAACGAGGAGGAAACGACAGAGAGGGCGCGGGTCCTCCGGCGCGAGATAGACGACGGGGTCGACATGGCAGTGGGGCCTGCCCGTCAGTGAGGTGGGCGTGTGCTGACGCGTGAGAAACAGAGAGGGGAGGAGGTTTCCCGGGTGGGCTAGGTGGGCGGGCTTGCTGGGCCGCGGGTGGGTTGGGCTGGTTAGCCAGTTAGGTTTATTTTTTCTCTTTTCTCCTTTTCTATTTCTGCTTTGATTTTCTGATTTGAATTTGAAAGAGTGTTTCAAATCTGTTTCAATTTGAATTTCTTCCAGAATTTTATTCTGTAATTCTTGTGTCCAAGGATGTGTAAAACATCTGTTTATATTCAAAATCATTTTGGGTTTGAATTTAAATATTAAACCATGCCTTTTGTTAAATATTTACAATAGACATATAAATGGTTTTAAATTTGAATTGTTTTGAAACTTTTGCGTGGCTTTGTATTTACTTTCCAATCAATCCTGATCAAATACTAAACACATTTAGAAAATAAAATATAAACCTTGCCTCACTTGAATAAGTAATAGGCAACCATGGTTTCTTATGTTTGAAATTCATTTGAAAAGATCAAATGCTTATGAATGCATGAATGCTATGCAAGTTTTACAAATTATGATTTTTGGGATGTTACAGCATGACCACACGCCAAGCCCGTGCCTGCATCGCCGAGAAGGCAGCCGACGGCCACCTCAGCACCAAGTGGCAGCCCACACCGGTCCCGTGTCAGCCCCGCGAGGCCCGTGCATGGACAACGCGTGCACCACGCGACCCACAACCCCGGTCCCTAGCTGACCCGGCATGATCCACCGAGTCACCATTCGTCAGATCAGTCACCTCTAGGTGGGCCCTAGAGCATCCCACATGCGTCCTTGTCGCCACATCATAACCTCGCATAGATCCCAACACCGTAGCAGCTGTTTGTCGTGCCCATAGCAGATACTATCCGTCGCCCGCGCTATCCAATGCGTGTGCATCAAGTAGCTATCTGTCGCATGCTCATAATTCACAAACCGTAAGAGCATCTTCAGTCGCACTCCCTAATTAAGCAGCACCCGAAAGGGCTATGGGGAACGCCTAGCCGCGAGCCCCAAAAGGCGCACTCGGTCATACGTGGCCTAATAGCCTATCTGGCGCACCCGTCCTATACCTGTGCCATCAGGTTCCTTTTGAGAGCGCTGGACACAACGCGTGATTTTTTGTTGTTTCCCTCCCTTTATTTCCCTCCAATTCTCCTGACGCGCCCATTTTCTTCCCAATCCATCTCCTCGAAGCGTCGTTCTTTTCTGTCGCTGCTACCATTTTCCTCCCTGTTCCATCGTCTACAACGCCCATCGTCGCCATGTGGTCGAAGGGCTCGAAAGCAAAGGCGAAGGTACCCAAAGCCATAGGACTCAACAAGGGCCCCAACGACACTTTCAAGAAGCCACGCAAGAAGCTGGCACCAAAGGAGAAGCCATAGGAATGGACGAGATGGAAGCACCTTGGGTACAGGCAGCAGGGGTACCAACGGCAGCGGCACCGGCGTCGGTTAGTACCGTGTCGCCTTTCAATTCCTTGGTCTGTAATATGAAGATGGACTTGGTGTTGTTTTGGTTGGCCTTTTTTTCTTAAACAATTCGAAAAATAGGGGAGCACGGCTGGGGAACGACGCGCCCCAAAGCCTTTCATTCGTGCCGGCACTCCCCAAGCGTGTCGTCTGGCTCTGCTGCCGGACGCTGCTTAGGGAGCGCAACTAGAGATACTCTAACACCAATTCATGAGAAATCAATTTCTAAAAATTCGTATTGATGAGATGTATCCAGTAGGCTTGTTTATTTAATTTTCCAAAAAAAAAGGTTGCATTACTTATGTGATGTATTGTTGAGATATTTATCTATTGTTTGGAGTGGTTACTACTGCAACTGGATTTAATTCAACCAACCTTCAAACATGATATGGTCAGTCTAGTGCCACTAATGTGAACCTAGAACGTTTTTAGCATTGTTGTCCTTGTGGGAAGACCCTAGTCTATGTAACCTATCCAAGCCTCTTTTGATGCCACCCATGTGGAAAGGTAGTCATCTCTACAACCACGGTCGGGGCTAAGTCTTGCAAAGGGTTCTGGATCTAGGCATCCCTCAGTACATAGGAGGGTGTTCTGAATTCACTTCATCATAAGAATATTGTCTTAGGACTAGGTCATTGGCTAGGAAGAGTGTATTGCTAGGAGAAAGGCTCTATGAGTATACTTGTCGGGTGCTTGTGGATTTTCTCCCATAAGCGTCGGTAAGTATATTTTGGTGGATGAAAACAATACCCTCTCGAGATTTGAATTAGCAGCTATCCTGTTCCTGGGTGATGGAACGGTTTAGTGTTAGTCACACTAGTTAAGTCCTTGTCGAGTCCGAAGGTACCCATAAGAATGTTGAAAGAAATTGTTAAATAACATTACTAAGTGAACAAAGAGATGCTACATGAATGGTTGTTATGTTGTATGGGGTGGAATTATGATAGTTGGATGTCGCCAGGGGCAAACCATTATCGACTGTTCACGCCCATGTGACTAAGATGAGAAACTAAGATATTATTGTTACTTGGTACCATATGGTACCATATTATATTCATCCATATAAGTTATTGATTGATTGCGATACTCGATCCAACCCCTCCCGGCTTGGACTCAGTATCCACAATATCCCATGTTTGCAATGCCATGCTACCTTTACTTATATTTTTGTCATTATAATTATTCTCTTGTTGCATGCTTTGTTGGATTATTCCTATCTTGTGTTTGGTTTGCAAGTATATTTAATGTACTTACTAGATGGCTTTGTATTGCTAGATTGTCGACACCATAGCTTGGAGATGAACTGAGACATGCTAGGAACCAATAGTCTAGCAAGAGCCATGTGGATTGGAGCCACACCAAGCCGTTGCCTCACATTTGTCTTCCGCTGCCAGTTAAATATTTGTTTAATCCATACTCGGCATGATGAATTATCCTGCATAGATGGCCATCTGAACCATTTATGGCACATATGTGCCTGTTTATAATGATATTCATGAATGCTGCATCTCGTGATGTGCGGCCACATGTCTTGGGGTAGCGTACGAGGCGATTCGCCATTGTGACAAGATGTGTCACGACGCGGTTTCATAGCCTCCTAATCCACCATGCCACGCGTCTTTGATGCGGATAAATTGCCTATACTGTAGAAGGTTGTGTGCTCGGGTGTTTAGTGAAGTCAACTACAGATTGTCGTCACTTTGGAACATCAGGATTGAGAACCACAACCTCGATTCCAAGGTGTTGACATGGGGATTCAAAGCGTCCATGTTTAAACATTGGTGAGGCTCTAAAGGTATGATCTCACATGCTCATGTTCAGTTGAGATCGTATCTTGTCAGTGGTTGTCCCAAGGAGTATTCCCAGTGGATGTGAAGGAGATGTCGATCTTCTTATCATTGTGTGCACATGGTTTGCGAAACCTTGCACGTGATGACCATGAGCCAAACGATCGGCGATTTGTAGCACCTCGGCAAGTGGGGGCGACGACACATGATGACTTCGTTCTTTGTGGTCTCAGTCTCCTGGGTGAAAATCCTGGGTCCGGCCTTCATTGGATATACCTAGCAATGATGGATCTACAGTTGATTCCTTGTTGTCTAGAGATCGGACCTCTCTGGGTTAAAAACCCATAATATGACTTTTGTAGTTAAATAGGACGACGACAGTGTTTGTGCATTGTTATCTTCTTGGAGGCATCCTTTGGAGAATCCTTACACACACACTCAAGGTGTCGTCAATGGTGGTGATTTGTTCATGTTGCGAGCCTCTAACCGCTCGGGGGAGGGGGGGAGGGTTTCCTTTTTTATGTCCTTCTATGTTTTTTTTCCTTTTCAGCCGTGTGTATCCTAGATGTTACAAAAACTAGGTGCATGTGGTATCTTCTTGATATTAATATATTTCTTTATTAAGAAAAAATATATATGTTGTTGCTCGTGAATAGTACAATAAAATTCATTCCTCGAGACATGTATAATCTTTATCTTTGTTTACATTGATGTATAATCTTCATCTTAGTGAATTAATCGGAGATCTTTTTATAAGAACGAGTTATCAAAGTAAAGAGACATTCCAGATTCCACGGTTAGCTTTTCAAAAACTCGATCCTCTAAAAGAAACACCATCACGCATATCTCCTGACGCTCATCGTTAGGTAAAACCCGTGTAACACCTGTACGCCAATTTGATGTGCACGCCTCAGTACAGGAGAGGCACACATATATCAGCATCAAAGCCCATTTCGTACCAACGCCCCCACAGTGCGATGTGATGGCCCCATGCATGCACGCAGTTCTCTTTTGCGGTACACAATCAGCAGAAACCATCAAGACAATTTCCCCTTCTTTTTTCCAAGACGAGATCTGAACGTGCTAGATGCCTCCTCCAAGTATCTTTCCGCCCCCTTTATTTTTTCTTCAGGATGAAATCAAGATGATCTCGTCGAATGTTCAGTCCAATCTACTACTCCCTCCGGTCTATATTACTTGTCACTAAAATGAATGTATCTAGACATGTTTTAGTGCTAGATACATCCATTTTAATGACAAGTAATATGGATCAGAGGGAGTAGTAATTACTACTGACAATCTGGCCCTCGGGCGGTAGGCACACGAATTGAATAAGAAAAGCAGGGCGGAGGGACATGCACAAGGCTCTGTTCCTTTCGCCACCTCCCCTGGTGCTGGTGGTGTCTTGCTGGTGACACAACCCAGCCCCAAAGGCCAAAGCTAGCACACCTCTTGCATACAACTCATCCATCCAGGCCAGGCCAGGGTATCTTGGAGGAGGAGTCGCATGTTGATGTTGCTGTCCAGTCCGTCCAGTGGCCTTGGCTTTAGCTGCTAAAGGAGACAAGGCAGTGGTACCATACCCAAGACGTGAGAATGGCGACCCACGCAGGCAGTGAGGCAGAAGAGGAAAAGCATGGCGAAGGCATACTACTGGTAGCGTGGATGGCATAGGGATCGGAGCACATGGACGGGGTGAGCCAGGTGATGGTCTGCTACTGGTCGGACGGAACGCCCTGCTGTTTTCTGGAAGGAAGGAAGGAAGGAAGGAAGATACTAGCTGGTCGCGCTTTCCTTGGAATTTTGTGGCAACGGCAACGGCAAGTGAGGCGAGCCCCTATAATAATAATTGGGCTTGGGGTTTCATCGGATTCCCGCTTACGCCAGCCAGCCAGCGTGCACTAATAATCGGGTCGAGATTGCGTTTTCAGTTGGCTGCTGCTGCCAGTGCCACCACTTGCCAATCGCAGCGCATGTTGGCGTGTTCTGCCATGGTTATGGCATCCGCCCTGCCGCTCTACTGACTCCTTCTAGACCGAGCATGTCTGTATGTGGGCGCCGTGCCATGTGCGTCACGACGCCCCTTCTAGTCTAGTTATTACCCACGGTTGCTTCCCATTATTCCTTGTCTGTTTAATACGCTTCGTCTGATGCTTCTTCTGCTAAAAAGTGGGTGCGCAACGCGTGTCCGCCGGCGAAAATGTGTATGTACAGACAGACCGGGCGAACGAGCGAGCGACAGGTCCCTGTGCGAGATCGCCGGAGATCGCCCGTAGGCCCGCACACCCGGCCGGGGGGGACGCTCGCTGGTGCGTCGTGGTGGGTGGCGCACACCCCGGTCAGGCAATCGATGGAACGCGCCGCGGTGCAGAGCACGGAGTCGCACCGCGCACACGCACGCATGTGCCGGTTGACCATGTGCCCCCGCCCGCCCCGCGCGTCCTCGCTTAACTCGGCGCCGCTCGCTCCCATGTGCGCGGCGTGCCCCCGTGTGCGCCACGCGCATCGGCATCGGCATCGGCACACAGGGACAGGGGAACGGAACGCCGCTGCAACTGCACTGCACCGCGAGGTAAACATGCCATGGCGCATGTATCGCCACAGTGGAACATATATACTGGCATATATCATCACAGTACCGATCGACGACGACGACGAATTGGGCATCGATCCAATAGGCTCGCGCCATGCGCGCGCGGCCGCTGGCCGGCGCCCGTCTCGATCGGTTCCGGCTGGAGCTGGCATAGACTGTTGCGTTGCTGCTGTTCCCCTGCTCAGTTCTTTCATTCAGTCACTCTCCTAGCTGTGTGCTCACTGTGGCAGATATGTGGTGCCATAACAAACACGTACCACCACGAGTGTATGACAACAGATCGATTTGAGATCGAAAACACCAGCAAAACCGCTGTCCAAACTACTTACAGCCAGCGAAAGAAAAACTTGGATTTTCCACCAAGTTCAGCAGGGTACTTACTAGATCAACAACTATACCTAAGCATTTCGTCTCGCTCCATGTGCCCAGCCAAATCTTCTTCGGAAATCATTTGTCTCTAGTCGATCAGATAACCAGACGCGGCATTCCTTGCACCTTTCTTTTCGCAAGTTTGGTCCAGTCATCCACAGTTCAGACAGAGAAAAAAAATCACATTAGTAGGGTCACTAGGAAGTACTCCTAGGTTGGCGCTTCTTCTTTCAAAACAATAAGAGTTAAATCCATGGTTAGTCATTGAACTTGCTTAGCAAAGTTAATACGGTCATTGTACAACGGGAATACGGATTTACGGTCATCGAACTCGTCAAGCATCACTGTGGTCACCTGGGCGTAGAGATGTATTTGACGATGTGGCTGGCGGACCCATCGACCTCTATGTGTGTTCATTTGCAAAAACCCTTAAATTTATTTTTATCCTAGTCAAATAGTTAATTATTTGGCCCAGTGATAACTCGTCAGACGGCAGGTGGGACCCACTTGTCGATCCCACCTGCACCCTCTCGTCCTCTCTCTCCCTCTTCCCGTTCAATTGTCCCGGCCGTCTTGCCTCTGCCACTGTGATGTCTTGGCTAGCGGAGGTCGGCGGTCTCCGGCCATGGCCTACGTCAGTATCCTCCTAGCCGGCTAGCTCCCGATCCCGCCTCACGGATTCCTCCACACCGCCACCGCTCTCCTCGCCCCGCCTCCACACCTCCGAGGCTCCGCCGCCTCCTCCATCGGGCGATCAGCCGCTTATCCTTGCTCGTGCCTCATGACCACGGCCCAGCCGCCTCCTCTCTCCCCAGAACCGCCATCACTCCACGGCCTCCCGCCGGCAGCCTCGCGGCGTGATCTACGATGACAAGCCCATGGCTCCATGGCCGTCGGCGCACTGACGCACTCCTCTCCTTCGGCCGCGGCTGGAGGAGGACCGTGTCTCCGGTAGCCGCGTGATTCGCCGCGTCACTTGAGTCCGCCCCCTTCCTGCCCAGGCAATGCCTCCGTCACATCGCCGCCGAGGGTCCGGGATGGGCGGCGACTCGACATCGCCTTGCACCCGACGACCTTGACAGGGGCGTCGGGCCGATTTAGTTCGTGGTGGTCGAGGGCGTGGCGAGGATGCGGCGAGCGCGAGAGGAACGACCATCTTGGCGGCCGCGAGGAGACCCGTGGCGGTGGCGTCGTCGCGGCAGACGCTGTCGGCCGCGAGGTGTGGCGTCGTCTGAGTTCCGATCCTCGAGCGCTTTGCGTTGAGCGGTAGAGCCGTGGGGAGTGGCGCCGGAGAGAGTGAGGCGCAGCGAGCTCCACCGGCGGCGGCAATTGGGGAATTGGGGAATCAGAGAAGGGATGATTTTTTTGCAAAAAACCCCTCATATGTGTGGTTATTCTTTAACTGTTATTTTTTACCTGTATGTTATTACTGACGGTGGGTCCACTCAGCGCCACGTCGTCAAATACATCTCTACGGCGTCCGCGGTGACCACGAGTGATGCTTCGACGCGAGTTCGATGACCGTAAATTCGTATTTCCGTTGTACAATGACCGTATTGACTTTGCTAAGCAAGTTCAATGACTAACCATGGATTTAACTCAAACAATAACCTAGCATTTCTTGTTTTCCATAAGTTCCACACAAGACAAGCAGCACCAGCCTTCACTGCCACTCTACCTCTACCAGTCAAGTTAGCCAGGCAATTCTGACAAAGATCAAACAAGATCTCAGGTTTATGTTTTTCTTTTTCAAATCATGCGGGAGAGCTGCATGTGATATATCAAGAGGGAAAAGCCATAGAATGGCTAGTAGTACAGATTATACAACCAGAACGACAAGAAGCTACAACGAGCCACGACCATCGATGTGGACTAAAAGAGCTCAGGTTTATGATTAACACCCAGAGCACTACAAACCAAACCCCAGTTATATATTTAGCTCAAGGGAAAGTATAAAGAAGATGATTAATAGTCTTTTTATCTCCACAGAACCCACACTACTCCTTCCCTTTCCAGTCTCACACATTAACCTATTCCTTCTGTAATATTGACACATGACATAAAACAGAATTTTAAGATTACAGTATATATAAACCTTAAAAGACAGAAAAAAAGTACTATCAAATTACTATCTCCTGTGATATGTACCACTATCGTTAAGAGGGAATAGCAGAATTGGTCTACGAGAAGACAATGAAAGTCCTCTAATGTGAGAAAATATAACTTCAGAGTAGCGAAACTAGGTGTCAGCACTCAGTAGAGCCTAGATTTGGGCTCCAAATTCCTGCTTGCTCATGAATATCGCAACCGGCTCCCCGGGGGAAGGTGGGTTCTTGTCCAGCACAGAAACATGCGGCCCAGCCATGGCACGAGCAACTCCATCCAACGCGGACAGAACCTCTGCATGCTCCAGGCCCAGCTGCCTTTTGATCAGCTCCAGGTTCTCCTCGAGCACGTCCATCTCACCAAACGGAAGCTTCAAATTCAGAGCCTGGGGACCGACGGTCCTTGCTTCGTCTTTCTTGAACTTGATGAAAGGCATGCAGAGCTTCTGGACTTGTTTGAAGTCCGCTTCATGTTCGACGAAGCAATTGCTCAGCGCTTCATTGATATCCTCATCGGGGGCAAACGAACGTGTTTGGCTATCATAGTTTGATTGAAGCACCCTCAAGCACTGCTCCTTCCATCCGTCGTAATGCTCGTTCACATAGATCAGGCCGACAGTGAGCTTGTTCTCTGCTGATGGAGGTGGTGCAGCGCCCTTCTTGGGTTTCTTGGAGCCAGACCCTTGCTTCTGGAGAAGCTTCCTCATCAAAACGATAGAGTCCTGTAGATACTTGTTTGCGATTCTTAGAGTAGGATTGGGAGTGCCTGCGATAGGCCAGCCAGCCTTTATTGCAAAACCTTCTTTCCTTAAGATTTTCTGCCATACATGCTCAGCATAGTGTGGACATATCGGAGTGATAAGCCTGGTCTGGACTTCCATAAACCGACCCAATAAATCATGGTTCATGCCTGCCGCTCCACAAGAGAGCCTGTACTCATCTCTAGCCAATTGTAGGTCATAGAACCCAGACTTCAGGGCATCTCTGAACATGAAGGCGTTGTAGCTCTTCTCGGTTTCTTTCACAGCGATGTTGATCTCATTGGCAAGCACACGATCGGCATAAGTAGAGGGAGGACCATATCTCAGAGAAGATTGAGCAGCTATCACCTCTTCCATCCATGCAATTTCTTTTGTGAGCCTCAAGATGGCAGATTTTGCAGTCTCAGAGACAAAGTTTGCATCGTCCATACCATCACCAGCATCGGCAAGTGCAAACCTCGTGGCGTCTGAAGAGTAATTTTCAATGGCCTGTGCAAGAGTTTGGAAATTCCCTGTGGACTTGGACATCTTCTCAGAGTTGAGCATAAGATGTCCATTGCAACGAAAGCCACGAGGCCAATGATGCTCTGGAAGAAGCGCTGTATGATTATAAATGCTGAACGTCAGATGGTTCTGAATAAGCTCCTTGCCAGATACCCGGATATCCAATGGGTACCAGTACTCAAATTCCTGCTTCATTTTGCTCAACAGGGCAGGAGGGATGTCGCTTTTGGGTGCTGGACCATCACAGAAAACATAATCCCATACCTCATCTGTCATTTGCTCAGGCCTAATAGAAGATATTTCTTTTCCATACATGTCACCATTTTGCAGAAGATGTGCAATAGTGTAATATGCCATGTATAGGGTTGAATCAGAAAGAGATTCTACAAGGAACTTCTCATCCCATGGAATGTGACTACCTAGGCCAAAAGAACGCGAACATGCCCACTGGTTCAGCCAGCCCAATGTGTGTTCGAACCCATTACGAGTTTCAGCTGAAAATGTATTCATGTTCTTCAAACATTTGGCTGCCTTCTCCTTCCATTCAGTCTCTCCATAAGTTATGTACCACTGATCTGTGAGAGCAACAACACACTCATCGCCAGATCTCGACATAACTTTCTTCTCAGGCTCACTATACAGAACAGCAGAGCCTTCTTCCAAAAGCTTCTTCTTAATCAGTGGCTTTGCATCTTGAACCTTTCTGCCATTGTACTCCCCTACAATCATCACTCCATCTGTGAATCCTTTAAGATATGTCATCCGTTTGGCTTCAGCAAGCTTCTCCTTTTCATTTTGGCTCTTAATCTTCAGATCAGCACACACCTTCTCAGCTGACTTATCTCCAAAACCAGGAATGCTGATTATTGGTATAATATTAAACGGAAGAACCCACTCGTCTTTGACTCCATACTTTGCTCTGAGTGCCGGCTTCGTGACTAAAGCTTGCAGTGCCATGAAATCATCTGGGGAATCACTTGGAACACTAGTCACAATGCCAGTACCTTTATCTGTTAAGATAGTGTGCATGGGAAGGGAATATATAATTTCATTGAAGGAAAGAGGAGACTTTAATGGCAAACCAATCAGATCGTTGCCAGAAAGCTCAGCTAAACAGGTTGGCTTTTCCGGGACCTTGGATAGGTTCTGATATGCAAGATTAAGAGCAGATCTTGCTGTCACAATGAAGATATCAGTATCACTGACCTCAAAGGCCCCGTACTTTCCATCAGGCAGTACCCAACAATTTGTTTGACCATACATCGTCTCTGGTCTCAGTGTAGCTGCTGCCAAGTAAACATTTTTTCCTTCCAAGACCTTCAACTTGAGAGGAAAAGGTGGAATCACCTCCATTTTAATCAGCACATATTCTTGTGGCAGCACACCTTCACCCGTTGCCCTATCATGGTCGGCACAAGGTTGGCCATCCAACGGGGAGTAGATTGTGTACCTCGTGTCCTTAACAACTTTGCCCATTTTTTTCATCTTTCTCATCTGCCACTGAACAAAAGCATCATAGAAAGGATT
This sequence comes from Avena longiglumis, assembly GCA_030063025.1. Lineage (NCBI taxonomy): Eukaryota > Viridiplantae > Streptophyta > Magnoliopsida > Poales > Poaceae > Avena > Avena longiglumis. The sequence goes on from CP125974.1 coordinate 457,281,785, forward strand.
CATGTCGGTGGTTACGAATGAACGCCTCCAATCACAACCTAGGCCAAAAGCTGTAAGGTCTTCTTTCGCCAACGGAGGAAAATAGGTCAACCAATGATAAGGATCTTGAAATTTGGCAATCTCTTCATCTGACAAGCCAAAGCCCCTCATGATCTCCCACTGGAATTTCTGCATGCCAGTCTTTGCAGCAGCCTTAGATTTCTTCCTCTTATATTTATCTGGGGCAACAGAAGCAACCTGCTCAGCCTCACTATCATCTGCCACTTCAGTACTTGAATGAACGTTTGCTGCAGGAAACACTGGAGGGTTTCCGTACTGTTGAATCTCTCTGGCAAGCTTATCAGCTGAGGCCTTGATCGGCATCCCAGTACAGTGGAACGCAAATGGCAACAGGACATTTGAACCACGGAGTCTGTGGTATGCAGCACCAAACTCAAGCTTCGACAATGAGAAGGCATGACCCAAATGAAGTAAGCCATTCATGTAAGGGTACGGAAAATTTCCGAAGAATTTTTCACCGGGGTCCGGAAGTTTATTGCCAGGATCAGCCTGAAAAACTTTGCTCTCCTCCCAACACTTCTGAACATCTGATTGGATCTTGAGTAAAAGGTCTCTGCGAGCATGACTCTTGCCAGCATCAGGATTTGATGACATTTTCCTGATCGATCAACAAAAAACAAGCGTCAGAGGGCAAGATTCTGCATATAACGTAACTTAATTCAGGAATAAATCGTATATCTTCAGAGTAGAAAAAATGAATATTTACTTTTGAACTAGCTGTAGGTGCAATCTGTTGGAGATATGCCCTAGAGGCAATAATAAATGTAGTTATTATTATATCTTTGTGTTTATGATAAATGTTTACATTCATGCTATAATAGTATTAACAAGGAAACATTAATACTTGTGTGATTTGTAAACTTAAATTGAAGTCCCTAGTATAGCCTCTATACATCACTAGCTTGTTGGTTGATAAATGATTGTGGTTTCCTTATCATGAACATTGAGATGTTATTGACAACAAGATCATATCGTTAGGAGAATGATATGGTGGACATACTCCTATAGATAAGCGTAGCATAAAGATCAAGTCATTTCAATAGTTCAATTGCTATATGCTTTCTGATACATAGTAACCTAATTCCTTCGACCATGAGATCATGCATATCACCTTTGCCGGATGGATGCTTTGATGACATCAAATACCACACCGTAACTGGGTGGCTATAAAGGTGGCATTGAGTGTTCGGAAAGTATTGGTTGAGACACATGGATCAAGAGTGGGATTTGTCCATCCATATGACGGATAGATATACTCTGGGCCCTCTCGGTGAAATGTCATCCAATTAGCTTGCAAGCATGTGACTGGCTCACAAGGGATCACATATCACGGGAACGAGAAAAGAGTACTTATCGGTAACGAGGTTGAACTAGGTATGCAGAGATACTGACGATCATAGCCTCGGATAAGTAAACTATCGTGAGACAAAGGGAAATTGGTATCGTATGTAAGTGGTTCATTCGATCGCAAAGTAATCGTAGAAATATGTGGGAGCCATATGAATTTCCAGATTCCTGTATTGGTTATTGTTCGGAGAAGTGTCTCGATCATGTCCGCATAATTCACGAACCGTAGGGAAACACACTTAAGGATTCGACGTTGTTTGAGTAGTTATGGAATGATGAGAAAGAGATCGAATGTTGTTCGGAGTCTCGAATGGGATTCGGGATATCACGAGGAGATCCGGAATGGTCCGGAGAATAAGATTCATATAAGGAAAGTCCTGTTTCGGAGATGGAGAATGGTTCCGGTGTTTTCATCGGGAATGTTCTAGAAGGTTCCGAAATGTCCGGCACTCCGGGGGGGAAGGGTGCATAAATGTGTTATATCAAGTTGATATGATTGCATCATGTACTCGGTGTCATCGCTGTTCAAAATAGAGAGTTTATTCAAATCCTAGTTTGAAAAGTCATGAGGCTAGTTTGAAAGTCAAACGGCAAATTTTGGAAAGAGGAGGAGGAGTGGGAAACCGAGTTGGGGAGGGTTTCCCTCCTCCAACCGGCGGCGCACCACGCAAGCCGAGTTGGGGAGGGACTCCCCTCCCTCCCCTTGGCCGGCCGGCCCCTCCACCTATATAAGGAGGGGCGGGGCTCCCTCCTAGAGACACACAAGTCTCTTGCCCCGAAAACCCTAACCCTAGCCGCCGCCTTCCAAGCCGCCGCCTAGGATCTCCTTGCCGCCGACTTGGGCACCACCAAGCCCTAGCCGGCCGCTCTAGCACCTCTTCCTCGGTGTCTAAACCCTAGATCGTCGAGGATTTCTCATAGCCCACCATACTCGCTTAAGGCGAAGCCTGAGATCTCCTCTACTTCGGTACCACGCGTTGTCTTTGCCGGAATCGCGAGGAGAGTGCTACAACCTCCATTTTGCCTGGAACAAGGAGAGGAAGGTCTTCGTCGAAATCGACGATGTGGCAGAGGGCTTAGGAGCAGCGCCGGAAGGATCGTCTACGCGATCTTGAGATCGGGATGAGTACGACTACATCACCCACGAGAATCCGCTCTCGTTAAACACTTTGGAATCTTCGAGGGTGAGTTATTCTATCGACTCGTTGCTACAATCTAGTAGATAGATCTTGGCTTGTTTGTTTGTATGCGGTAGAAATTTTTTGTTTTCCATGCTACGAAACCCTACACAATCTTCTTTGAATTTCTCATTTACAAACTAATGGATATATTGAAGTAAAAGAAACGAAGGTATTCTGTAACATAAGTAGAGTACCGGAACCATAAACAGACACAGAGGGGAAAAAACAAATTTTGCCATCTAAATCAAAATTTCGGGAGAAAAACTCTGCCCACTAAAACTAGCATATTTACCTAAAGACCTAAAATTCAGAACAAGCGTTATTTAAAAGCAGAGCAAATACAACCTACATAGGAAAACATAAATGAACCATGCACACAAATATTTACTTTTCAACTAACTATAGGTGCAATCTGCTTTGAATATCTCATTTACAAACATGGCTACTAATGGAATTGAAGTGAAAGTAATGAAGGTATTCTGTAACAGAAGTAGAGTACCGGAACCATAATCAAACACACCAACAGTGGAAACTCAAAAAAAGCCATTCTAAATCTCCTTCAAGAGAAAAAATTTACCGATTAAATCTTGCATATTTACCTAAAGACCTAAAATTCAGAACAAACATTATGTAAAAGCAGAGCAAGTAAACCTACATGGTAAAACATAAATGAACCACGTACTACATGACATCCGATAAACATTGATATCACGAAGGGACTTATCAGGCCAAATTAAGTAGAATGTAATGACCTGATTGGACAAGGTGGGCATCCACTTAAACCTCTGTTAGAATGTATGTCTTCTGTTAGAAGTTACACTCATCAGGCAAAATTCTCGTAAAAACAGTCTATGCTGCTACTGGTGAGAATTATTCTCCAGTCCGTGAGAAATTCATATATAATCTAAAGATCACCTTGACGATAAAAAGTTCTATATCGAACCTCTGTCCTGAAGTCATTATGAATAATCTAGGCAAACAAAATCGGGAGGGTAGCACGCAGTGTAGTTTTTGCAAGCCTGGTGCGTGGAGGTTTATGTTCTTATGATGGTCAATTTTCCTCTTCTAGAATGAAATGATTTTTAGCAAACATAATTTTTATATTTTTACAGGTTTCATATGCTACCAGCTGGTTTCATACGTGGTCTATATTGTGGCGAACTGAGCAGCAGGGTTATTTGGCAACTGGGTGCATGCTATTTGGAACGGTAGCTCAGGGCTTGTTTACCGGATATGGATGGTGATTTGGCAATAGGGTGTAATGCTTGAGAGAGCTCCTATCATTCAAGTGTATCATTGTTTTCTCTCCTGTGTGGAGCTACGAACAATTGTAATGACTCGCTTAGATAAGAATACCATATGACCACATATTATATATCCACACAGTACAGCAAGATGGAAAAAAAATCATGAATGTGAAATCAATAAGAACGAAAAGTAAACATGAATAATCCTTTATTTTTTCGGCAACCAGCTATCGTATTGGTGGATGGCACTCACAGAACGACGAAGCCTGAACAACAAGCAATGTATAAACTGCCCAATGAAATTGGAAAAGCACAGAGAGGCCCATACAAACTCATATGCACAAATAATCACAGGTTTCAACATATTTCCGTCTTTATGCACAATGCTGTTAAAATTTCTATATACAAACTTACATACTTAAGAAAACAACAGTTCTTCTGAACTACAAGAGCAACAACAGGTGATCATCCCAAAACAAATTACTGCAAACCCAGTGGCCAGAGACAAGAATCATTCTAAAATTCCAACCCCAGGACTACAAAAAAATCCTTCACGCTACAAAACACAGGAATCCATCAATCTGTTTGCAGAAAAGTACAACGGCAGTCACAGTTCACCCATATTGAACAGGCACGATCTATTGCAGGTCTACAGAAAGTATCACAGGATCATGTAAAAACTAATCATGGCATGAAATTAAAAGCCTCTAGCATGCTCAAAATAAAAAGAGGCCGAAACCCTCATACTATGAGCGACGACGAGGAGAACCGAGAACAGTATGTCAGCACAAAATTAGGCACGGACAAGCATGACCACGATCCACAAACACATCGCAAACCAAGTTACACGCCTCTAAAACTACACGCAAGCATCATGGACGGATCCGTGACACATGTGTCATTGTGTGACAAATAGTAGGAGAGAAATCAAGCATAAAAAGGCCTTACCAAAACAAGCGTGCAGACGGGGGTCTTCCTATCTGAGATCGGAAGTGGAGAAGGGGGAGGAATTGGGAGGGGACGAGCGAGAATCACCTCAATGCGAGCAACCGCCGCGCAGAACCACCTTCCGCCGGCGAGAGGAGCGCTCGAGTCGCCGGAGAGTTAGTGCTGGAGGCGGCTTGACTGCCTCTGAGAGACGAAGAAATTTTGTTTTGTCTGAGCAAGGAGTTCTTTTTCTTTTTATTAAGGCCCAATTGTGTTCCAGTCCTACTAGTCTTTAACTTGGGCCGCCCGTTATCTGAGCCGTGGTCGCCGACTGGTGGGCCAACGGCTTTGTCACGTGATCCTTCTCCGTATCTGCCCCTCGTCCTCTCCGCCCCACCAGCGAGGCAGTGGCGGCCGCCTGTTCGACGAAATGGCGCACTGGGATGCGCTCGTGGACGCCGCGCTCGCCGGGCTGGCATCCAAGAGCCTCCTGCGCGCCACGCGCCCCATTTCTCTTGCGCCTCCGCCCGCGCCGCCGGAGACTTACCCAGGACCCGGCCCGTGGGACCGCGCCGGCGTCGAGATCCGCCTCGACCGCGCCACCCTCCAGCAGTGGCTCGCCGAAGGTCCGCACCAGCGTCAATATCTCACTGTTTCTTTCTTCCTCGCAATTACACCCTGGACAAATTCTGCTTAACTCTTTTTGCTGCGTTGCCGTGTGACTGTGTCCTTGTTCGGATATGTTTTGCAAAAAAAAAAAAAGCACAAGAGTTTGTTTGTTCTTATTGTTTCCAATTTTATGAAACTTTGAAGATTTACTGGTAGTGCTCTCTACATGGTTTGTTGATGGGCACGTTTGGTTTAGGTGGTGAGGCTAGTGGCCAAGAAGAGGAGCTGGGTGAGAAGCTGATTCTTTTCTCCGGCAATGACTACATGGGACTCAGCTCGCATCCGGCAATCCGTGAGGCCGCAGCAAAGGTGCGCAAGTTCTGCACTTGTGGCGATTGTTAGGTCTGTCAAGTATTCTGAATCGATTTGCCTGCGATTTAGCTCAGCATGATGGTTAATGGAATTCCCTCGTAAAAACAAAGTATTCTGAATAGATGAGTCTGTGATTGAGCTAACGGTCATCTGTTAGGCAGCTCAACAGTATGGCATGGGCCCAAGAGGCTCCGCTTTGATATGTGGGTATACAAATTATCACAAATTGGTGGAGGAATCACTGGCAGAGTTGAAGAAAAAAGAGGTGCAACATCGTTATATTTTGAGTTCATGTTGCCATAATTTCATAAGTTTTGCATCCTTACTGTAGAGACTTCTTACAGGATTGCCTTCTCTGCCCCACTGGATTTTCTGCCAATATGGCTGTGATGACTGCTCTGGGAAGTATCAGTTCTCTTTTGGCGGTTGGGAGAAAACCCACAAAGGATGAGAGGATTGCTATTTTTTCAGATGCTCTGAACCATGCTTCGATCATCGATGGGATTCGCCTTGTTGAGCGACAGCAAGAAGCTGTATCATTTGTTTACAAGCACTGTGACATGTCCCATCTTGATTTCCTCCTGTACGTTTTTCATTTCCCAGTCATAATATGCCAGATGTAACAATTAACCAAGTTAACTAAAAATACAATATTATTGTCCGTGCAGGTCCAGTTGCTCAATAGAAAAGAAAGTTGTTGTCACGGATAGGCAAGGTTTTCTCAAAATAAATGTCATCAATCAAGAAGCATTTGTGTTTTTGTCAAGCATTAAGTAGTAGCACATGCTTGTGTATGCATAATGACAGAGAACCAAATTCAGAAGCTCTTTTCATTGGTACAATGCAGCTTGTTCAGCATGGATGGTGATTTTGCTCCACTACCTGAACTTGTGGAATTACGCAGGAAATATGGATTTCTATTGGTCATCGATGATGTTAGTAACTTTATCTCCCCTCAAATGAATCTTTGCAAAACTTGTTAGTAATCAATTTTTTTTGCAATTTTCCTTGTCAAGGCACATGGAACACTTGTTTGTGGTGATAATGGTGGTGGTGCACCTGAGCTGTTTGAATGTGAGAATGAAATTGACATATGTGTTGGCACCTTAAGCAAGGCTGCTGGCTGCATGGGTGGGTTTGTAGCATGCAGGTAATCTACTCTTTAGTAATACATCTGCCATGAGCTTCTCTCTGGAAATGAACATGCAGGTCTTCCATATAAAACCTTAAAGGAATGCATGAAAATCTGATGCAGTTCTTATCGCACATACACACGCAGGGCAGTATGTACATCAGGGCCAATTTGAATGTGGAAACATACACTAGATCAGATTGTCGCCTTCATGCAATCTGTGACATCATGAATGCATGCACTTTTGGTACAGGTTGTCAGTCTGATGACTTTGTGACATTGAGCTATTGATTTTAGTACAAAAAGGTAGGTCATATAATGTGATTTTGAAGGTTCTGAGGGTCGCCATCTAAGTTATGAAAATTTTGCACCACAGCACCTCATGCTTATAAAATCAGTGAGCAGGGGATACTTTGTTATGCACATACAACACTGATATGTATGATACTGGACACAGGACGATCAGCATTTAACACTGCATGGCTTCCCTGCACTTTGGTTGATATGACATCTTTAATTCTTTATAGTTTACGGCCTAATAACTAATAATTTGCAATCTATTGAGCAGCACTCGATGGAGGAGGTTAATTCAATCGCGAGGTCGTTCATTCATATTTTCAACTGCTTTACCAGTGCCAGTAGTTGCTTCTGTTCATGGTAATATTCACAACTTACCACCTATGTCACAGACCCCCTCTAAAAATGAATATTGCACACTGACAATCTGTCATTGTCTTGTCCGTCAGTATATTGAGCTGAGTGTCCAATATTAATCTCTATCAGTATTTTCTCTTCCCTTTTTTATTGGTAATACTTATAGTGCTGTTCTAGTATATTTTCACAATGGTAGTAAGAATGATAACTGAATAAAAGACTCCTGCTTGCTTAAAACCTACAGCATCAGGAACTTGCATTTTCTCTGCAAGGAACTAGCATATATATATCTGTTTAATATCCATGATGTTTCTGATTCCAGCGGCCCTCCATGTCTCAAGGAAGGAAGAATGGCGGAGATCATTGGTCTGGAGGCACGTTCAATATTTTGCCTCTTTGACGGAACTTGATATAACTAGTCCCATAATATCCATAGTAATTGGAAGTGAAGAAGCAGCACTTAGGGCTGGCAGGTTATCTCTTCGTTCCATTTTTTTTATTTGTTGGTAGCCTCAGTTAATTTATGTTCCTAATGAAATTCATTTGAAACTGCAGGCATATGCTGAGATCTGGATTTCATGTTACACCAATTCGACCACCCACAGTACCGCCCAACTCATGCAGGTTGCAGATGAATCCTGCCTTGATCAGTACTGCAAATGAGACTCTGTGTTTCAACTTTCCACCAGTATTAACTGTCACGAGACTCTTGGCAGGTTGCGAATAACTCTGAGCGCTTCTCATACCTCGGATGACATCAAGAGGCTGGTCGATGCACTCGTTCCCTGGCTACCTGACAAGCATGCCAAGCGGAGTTTTTCCAAGGGGCGTGCTGAACAGAGCTTTGCCGCGTCATCAAAACTGTAAGGAGCCTGAGCTAAAACTACATTGTAGCGGCGCTGGACGTAACCTGGGTTACGAGGGAGAAACCATAGCAATAACTAGTCGTTGACGTGATCATTTGTATCCACTTTCTGGCACAACGAGATGTTTCCACAACTGGTATGGTATATGATCTTGTGAGGCATACTACCCTCGGTACCCCGAAGATATCCATGTAGAAATGGATTGGGTATTTCCATATTGGGAGCTAGCTTGTGGCTGTTCTGTAACTGGAAACACCCTCTGTATGTCATGTAAGTAGAGGCCACTGAACTGTCCGAACGCAGGAGCCTCGACAGAAATGGAAATTGTTAGAATTAATTAAACATAGTTAATTAAGGGGTTAATCCCCGCTCCTGTAATCATACGATTACGGAACCGTCAGGCGGTTGGAATTTCTGGAGCGCCGTCTCCTGGAACCGACTTCCCCGGAACCGACCCTCCCGTGTATAAACATGTGAATCCAATCATCAATGAAACAACTGATTCATTCTATTCACTTGTCTCTCGTTTTCTATTCTTCACACGTTATCAGCACGCTCCGAGCGAGAGCAAACTCCGGTGATCACCGGAATAAGAACAAGAAAAGGTGAGAACTAAAAGATGCCTCGCCTTCATTTCGCCGCCGCGCTTGCCGCCGCATGGATGGTCTTGGAGTGCACCGCCGCTTCGACGGCCAGCGCCTCTACGTCGGCCGACGCCACGGCGCCGGTGGTTACCGGTCGCGCCGCCACAAGATGGGCTTCCGCTCGGGCGCCCGCAACGAGCGGTGCCGTCCAGCGACCGACGCCGCCCCGCCGATGCCTCCCGCGTCCGTCGCGAGCCGGGCGAGAACCCGACCCGGCGTTAGCGTGGCCGCCACCGCTTCGTGCTCGAGGCATGGCTGGATTATTTGCTCCATGCACGGTACGGCTCGCCGCGGCGTGGACGCCAGGCGGTCGCCTACATCGGTCTTCAAGTTTGGCGGCACATCCGCTGCCGATGCCGCCGCACCGCTTCCTTCCGCCTCCGACCGGCGGTTGTCGAGATGGAGGCGCCACAATGCCGTGCCGCACGCCAACGCCGCTTATCGCCACGCCGCAAGCACAGCGGTTGTCGAGGTCGGTTGCCGCACGCCAACGCCGCCGTCGTTACTCCGCGAAGCGCAGCGGTTGTCGATCTCGGCCGCTGCCGCCGCTTACCAACGCCGCGACTTCGCCTTCATCACAAGACAAGCGCCGCCGCCGCCGACCTTGGGCTTCGCCGCAGCCCACCGTCGAGTGGCCGTGGACGCCGCCCGGTGGATGGAACCCGGCCTTCGGCTCTCCAGCAGCCTCCCTAACGGCATGGCGTCGGCTCCTGGCCTCTCCGGCGGATCCTCTCCAGAGGGTATGGACGGAGCGCATGGCACCTCCGCGCATCGCCAATGAATCGGCCGTTCGGCCGCTGCTTGGGTCAGGTCGCGTGGTTGGGGATTGATGTGATTGAGGCCACCGCTTGAGTCACTCTCCTTATCCCGACGAGAATAATAAATGCCGTGTCTTGCTAAATCGACCAAAGTGGCCTACACATGGTCGTACCAGTAGCTTCTAGTATTTTTTTAGCTTGCTATTCTGGTTCAGCATATTAGCATATTAACCTTTTAATAACAGTTTTAGCAGTAGATTAAGTTCTATGATAGATTCTGCTAAATTTCAGTACAAGTTTTTTTTAGTACTGTTTATTTGTCGAGTACTATGTGTATTCCAAAAATATTTGGTGTAATATATTTCCATGTGTGTGCACATGTTGAGATTTATTACATTCACGGTTTGCAATTGAGATTTGCAATTTCTTGCAATAGATCAATTCATCATCTTAATTGAGTCATTTTTGACTCGATACGAGCACGAATTGGTATGCAAAATTCAAAGTGATTTCTTTAAATTGATGTTTTGGAAACACAAGGTAGTGGCCAGATATACTGCACTGCAGATTATCACCACTATTGTTTAAAGCCTACATTTTGTCATATTTGACACTATGATTGCTTAACAATGTGCTCTCCCAAACATTTTATTAAGTCATGACATAAGGCATTAGAAGTATGAGTATCTACTGATTTCATTAGATTATACTCTCTAGTGCTGCGAGACGGACTCCGAATATTCTTCGGAGATTATCTACAATGTGTCATACTTAACAATTTGAAGTTCACACTAATGATTTCGAGTCCACTTCTTGAAGTCATCATTAATTTTGCATAGTTCATTACAACATGACCATGATGGATTTTAATTTACCGAACGTAGATTAATATTCTCTGGTTTACCATGTAGGTAACTGATGGCTGGAAAAGAGTTCGATTCACTCGAGCTTAATGGCCACAACTACCCTACATGGGCCATGGACATCAAGATCGCTCTTGCGTCCCGTGGGATAGTGCGTGCCATCCAGAACCCGGACGACCCCTTCCTACCGGAGCCGCATCCGAGAGAAGAGTAAATATGCTGCCTTGTACATTATAAGGCATCATATTCACCGGATCTTAAGTCCGAGTATTTGGAGGAGGAATCCCCATTTACTTTGTTTCAGCCCTCAAGACGAGGTATGAAAAGTGAAGGCGGTTGTCTGCCAAGCACTTCATGATTGGACTCATCTTCGATTCCGGACTTTAAGTCCGTGGGATTACAATCATGAGGTTCATAAGATAAGTTCCAAGTTGCGCTTTTAGAGAAGGAACCTCTGATGCGAAAAGATAGAAAAAACTCTATCCACTATGCTCCCATCTGAAAGGCTCCACTACCAGGTCTATTCAGACCTTATTCATATCCTACTTCAGGCTGAAAAGCATGATGAGCTTCTTGCTAAGAATGGATCTCAGCGTCCGGTTGGTTCCCAACCTTTGCCGGAAGTTCATATGAATGTCGCGAACGGAAGAAAGTTTGGTGGTGCCTTCAACGGCAACCAATCGAACTTCAAGGGTAAGCGTAAGCGCAATCGGAACAGGAAGCCTCGAAACTCGCATCAGGAAAGGCACCGCAAAGCCAAAGTATGACAAAACTAGGCTTTGTGACAAGTGTGGATGCTACACGCATCCTACTAACAAGTGCAAGACCCCAAAGCATCTGGCAATACTCTACCAGCAATCCCAAGGACGCAAGGCACCTCAAGGGAAAAGGTTTGAAGCCAACTTCAACCTTCATCCAGATGGCACCAATGGAGCTGGTTGTTCGCAAGATGCTCCTCCTGGACCTAGCAACACCATGACTCTCCAGCAGCCCGAGGACCCTATGAGCACGGAGAACATGATGATTGAGTACGCCTCAAACGACGTGTTTGGAGACTTCGACTAGTCCCACTATCTCCTTAGTGATCACTTTATTTTATGTCCATTTGTGATGTTGTAATAAGAACATAAGTATTGTTGTTGTCATGTATATTGTATCAGCATTTTGATATAATAAAGATTGTATTCTATGTATCTAAATAAGGTTTTCTTATTGAAAATTCTTCATTTTTATATATAGCTCTCTACGGGGACAATTCGATGGAAGAGGAATTATGCCTTGTGGACAGTGCTACCACAAACTCCATACTAAGGGAGTTGAAATATTTTCAGACTCTAAAAAAGATGAATGGAGATATTTTGACTATCGCTGGACGCGATACGGTAATTGTTGGCACTGGACGTGCCATATTTACCCTCCCAAACGGTACACAAGTGACAACTGAGGATGCCTTGTTGTATCCCGATTCGTCACGTACCTTAATCAGTTATCGAGATATCCGTAAGAATGGTTTTCATATTGAAACCCATGAAGACAACAAAGAAGAGTATCTGCTCTTTACAAAAGATAACGGATATGGCAAACAAGTACTTGAAAAAATTCCTTCTCTGTCGTCCGGACTGTACTATACGTACATCAAGCCCGTAGAACATGTTGCTTACAAGGTAATCTTCCAGAATGTTGATGCATTTCAAACTTGGCATGATCGCCTAGGACATCCCGGTATCAGAATGATGAGGAAGATTACTAGCAATTCCATTGGTCATAATTTGCATGAGTCTAAATTCCCTCAGTCATCAGACTTTGTGTGTACATCATGTGCCACAGGGAAGCTAATTTTGAGACCTTCGCACCTCAAAATACAAGTTAAACCACTTCAGTTCCTTGAACGAATTCAAGGTGATATTTGTGGTCCTATCCAACCATTATGTGGACCATTTAGGTATTTCATGGTTTTGATTGACGCATCTACACGATGGTCACATGTGTGTCTTCTTTCCACACGAAACCATGCATTTGCCAAGATAATGAGGGAAGTAATTAAGTTACAGGCCCATTATCCAGAAAGTCGAATTAAATCAATTCGCATGGACAATGCTGCAGAATTCTCTTCACGCGCCTTCAATGACTATTGCATGGCCTTGGGGATTGAAGTTCAAGACTGCTCCATATGTCCACACTCAAAATGGTTTGGTGAGTCCCTAATAAAGAGGATCAAACTCATTGCAAGACCTTTGTTAATGAATTGCAGCTTGCCAACTTCGTGTTGGGGTCACGCGGTTTTACACGTCGACCTAATCCAATTGCGACCATCGCATATCACAAGATTTCCTCTCGCAATTGGTACGTGGAAATCCTCCCAGCATTTCCCATCTGCGTAAGTTCGGATGTGCTACATACATCCCGATCTCACCACCACCACAAATGACATCCATAGGCCCACACAAAAACTAGGGATCTATGGGGTACAAATCGCCGATTATTAAGTACTGAACCCTCATCGGATCTATTCACAGCACACGCTGATTGCATATTCGATGAGGAACATTTTCCGGCATTAGGGGAGATTTCAAGTACCGTAAAGAATGCCCGAAAATTGATTGAATGCTATCGCCATTTCAACCTCGATCCACGTACCAAGAGACCGAACTCCAAGTTCAGAAAATTATCAATTTGCAACATCTTGCAAATAATCTGCCAGATTCATTTACTGATCTAAAAGGTGTTACTAAATCCTGGAAACCGGCCAGAAATGCGCCCGAAAGAGTGGAGGTACCAACAAAAACCACTCAACTTCCTGATCCTAAAAAGAGGGGGATTAGTATGGCCACTGACCCGGAACCTGCTTCTCGCAAGCAACAAAGGAGAGAGAGGATAAAATCCTCCAAATCAGTAAATGCAAGTCAGCTCAACGTTGACGAACACCTTATGGGTACTATATACCCAGTGGAAGGGCAACCTCCACAACCCAGCTCCAGCTTGCACACACTGGCTGGGACATCGGAACACCTAGACTCACGCGTATTGGCAAATCACGAAGAGTCATCAAGGGTGCATGAGATATCCACCAACTATATCGATTCTGGAGAATCATTCAACCGTAAGTCTACGATTGTCGACACTTATTTTTCTGCTACAATTGCTGATACCCTTCTAAATGATCATGATCCAAGGACTATTGTTGAGTGTGAGAAACGCTCCGACTGGCCTAAATGGAAGGAAGCAATACAAGCAGAACTTGCTTCGCTCAATAAAAGGAAGGTATTCACAGAAGCAATACCAATACTTCCCAATGTTTTCCCTGTGGGATTCAAATGGGTTTTCCTCCGGAAACGGAATGAGAACAATGAGGTGGTGAGATATAAAGCGAGGCTCGTAGCACAGGGTTTCACGCAGAGACCCGGCATTGATTTCAATGAGACATATTCTCCAGTAATGAGTGGTATCACTTTCCGATATCTTATATCTTTGGCAGTGCAAAATCGTCTATCTATGCAGTTGATGGATGTCGTGACCACATATCTTTACGGGTCACTAGATTCGGACATATACATGAAGGTTCCTGATGGAGTCTCTGTCCCGAATGCAAGCGCTAAACGCAACATGTACTGTGTAAAACTGAACAAGTCTTTATACGGCTTGAAACAGTCGGGACGGATGTGGTACAACCGACTTAGTGAGTTCCTTCTTTAGAAGGGTTACTCCAACAATGATGACTGTCCATGTGTCTTCATCAAGAAGTCCTTTTTAGGATTTTGCATCATTTCAGTGTATGTCGATGATCTCAACATCATTGGAAACGCACAAGATATTGATGAAGCACGCAATCATCTAAAGACAGAATTTGAGATGAAGGATTTGGGTCAAACCAAATTTTGCTTGGGTCTTCAACTCGAGCACCTTCCCTCAGGAATAATGGTACACCAAGCTGCCTATATCCAGAAAATATTGGAGAAATTCAATATGGACAAATCCTATCCATCTAAAACTCCCATGGTGGTTCGTTCTCTAGACGTAGGGAAAGATCCGTTCAGGCCAAGGGATGATGGAGAAGAGATATTGGGACCCGAGGTTCCATATCTCAGTGCTATTGGAGCGCTTATGTATCTTGCAAATTGTACGAGACCTGACCTCGCATTTGCAGTGAATATACTTGCTAGACACAGCGCAGCTCCCACCAAACGCCATTGGTTGGGAGTCAAGAATGTCTTTCGATATCTCCAAGGCACAAAGGATCTTGGCCTATACTTTCAGTTCCAGAGAAATCTGGACTCCAATATGATCGGATACACTGATGCTGGCTACTTATCTGATCCCCATAATGCCAGATCACAGACCGGCTTTGTGTTCCTACATGGTGGAACTGCTATATCATGGAAGTCTTCAAAAGCACTGTTGCCACTTCTACCAATCATTCTGAAATAATTGCATTATATGAGGCATCACGCGAATGTGTGGCTTCACAGAATGATAAACCACATACAATCATGTGGAATTGGTTCTATCGAATCACCCACCATTATCTATGAGGATAATGCGGCTTGTGTTGCACAGATGCAAACAGGATACATCAAGAGCAATATCACTAAGCATATTGCTCCAAAGTTGTTTTATCCTCATGAACTCCAAAAGAGTGGGGAAATAAATATCTTGCAAGTCAAGTCATGTGATAATCTCGCCGACTTGTTTACGAAGTCTCTACCAACTTCAACATTCCAGAAATATATTCATGGAATCGATGCATCGCTTGAGATTTGCAAGAATCAGGGGGAGTATCTTCCTGAACTATTCCTGTTCAAAGCATCATATTACACTCTTTTTCCCTTAAATGAGTTTACTTTACAGGTTCTCATTAAGGTTTTTAATGAGGTAATATCAACATAAGATCATGTGTCATACTATCCGTTTTCCTCATCGGGGTTTTTAAGATGGTATAAACGACATATTTATTGACCTCTAGATTCTATGGATTTATTTCATATTGAGTTAATAGAGGCGATAATCATTATATGCTGTGCCATTTTCTCCTTATTTTCCCATAGGGTTTTTGAAGGAGTTTTACCAGCATATCCTACACCACTCCTTACATTTTTCCCACAGGGTTTTTGTAGGAGATTTGAATCAAGATGATGGATCTTACAATGAAGCGGTGATTAGGGGGAGTGTTAGAATTAATTAAACATAGTTAATTAAGGGGTTAATCCCCGCTCCTGTAATCATATGATTACGGAACCGTCAGGCGGTTGGAATTTCTGGAGCGCCGTCTCCTGGAACCGACTTCCCCGGAACCGACCCTCCCGTGTATAAATATGTGAATCCAATCATCAATGAAACAACTGATTCATTCTATTCACTTGTCTCTCGTTTTCTATTCTTCACAGAAATTTCACAGGAATCGAGTCACTGAAACCAGGGGCTGAGAAGCTTCTGATCCGATTCATAGTAGACTCTCAACTTCAGATGTTTTTATAACTCTCCCTGTTCTGAAGCATTGTCCAGCTCGTGAGAACAGTAGATGCCATAGCGTGTTGCGATTGTCCGATTACAAATATATCTGAATTCCCAAACAAAACAAAAAGAACAGCTTCTGATCAAACACAAGAAGCATGCATTTTCTGTAGTACTTAGAGCATCTCAATGTAGTACTTAGAGCATCTCCAGCAGAGGCGCCAAAATAGCGCAGCGCTAAAATAACTGCTTTTTTACAGCGCGCGAGCGCATGCTGTAAACGCCCCAGCAGATGCGCTAAAATGAGTCGCTCGGCAAATTTTTAGCACGACGCGGCATTTTACACTATTTGGAACACAAAATATTGGGCTCCGGCTACCGCGCGCGCTGGCGACGCGCGGGAAGAACCAACCGCCAGACTTTTTCCTCCCGCGCACTCTCTTCTTCCTCCCACCCATTTCAGCGCCGCCCACCAACCCCGTCGGTGTCGCCGCCACCTCCAACCCACCCGTCGGCGCTCCGCTCACCTCTTGGCGCTGCCCCCGCTCGCCGGACCGCGCTCCGCGCTCACCTACCCCGGCTATCGCCCCTGCCCACCGTCGCGGCCGACGTGCGGTGCGGTCGGATTTCCCGAAGCTTGGCGCCCGCGCAGGCTCGATTCGTTGGCGGCATGCTGCCACGGAGCCGCGCTCAAGCTCGTCGGCACCGATGTCTTCCTCGAGCCGGGAGGCAACTTGGCACACACAAGGTGTTCGTCGAAATTATCGCATGGTTTGTTCTGTCACGCCCGCGCTCATTTTTTGTGCATTTTAGATGGCAGAAGTTGTTTCAATTATTTTGCATACGTGTAGATGAGTTCATCCTACGATGACTCCAATGATGAGTTCGATACGGAGGAAGATGAGGCCATTTCCGTGCTATTGGCTTGGCGAGCTAACAAGAAGCCGAAGATAGGTGGCTCGGTTTTTGGTAGGCTGAAATTGTGGAGGGAACAGATCGAAGGCCACAACAAGTTGATGCGTATGTATTTCAATGACGATGCAACATTTCTGAGAGCTATTCGTCGTCGTTTTTGTATGAGCACCGGTTTGTTCAAGCACATCGCGTGGGAGGTGGCAAAGTATGATACATACTTTGTGCAGAGGAGGAATGCCGCCGGAGAGCTCGGGCATAGCGCCTATCGGAAGGTGACTGCCGCTTTGAGGATGTTGGCATACGGTATACCGGCGGATCTCATTGATGACCACTTGGCCATGGGTGAGAGCACCGCTATCATGTGCGTGAAGTGGTTTGTTGTGGCCATTGTGCAAGTGTTTGAAGCCACATATTTGAGAGCCCCCAATGCCGAGGACATGGCTAGGCTCTTGGAGGAGAATGCGGCTCGGGGATTTCCCGAAATGCTTGGCTCCATAGATTGCATGCATTGGAGTTA
Source organism: Avena longiglumis (assembly GCA_030063025.1). NCBI lineage: Eukaryota > Viridiplantae > Streptophyta > Magnoliopsida > Poales > Poaceae > Avena > Avena longiglumis. The sequence continues at coordinate 457,299,325 of CP125974.1, forward strand.
ATTGGAAGAATTGTCCTGCGGCATGGCATGGACAATTCAAAGGGCACAAAAAGGATTCAACTATAATCCTTGAAGCGGTGGCCGACCACGAGACTTGGATTTGGCATGCATTTTTTGGTATGCCCGGGTCTTGCAATGGCATCAATGTCATCCAACGGTCTCCTCTTATGACAAGGATCGCGTTGCGTGAAGGTCCACAAGTGGAGTTTAAAGCAAATGGCCATAATTACAACTATGGCTACTATCTTGCCGACAGCATCTACCCAAGGTGACAAACATTTGTGAAGTCGGTCCACAAGCCCAAAGGTAAGAAACAAACCAACTTTCACGCAGCGCAAGCGGCGGCTAGAAAAGATGTGGAGAGAGGATTTGGGATTTTGCAAGCCCAATTTTCTATTGTGAGAGGACCGGCTAGATTTTGGGACCAAGAGTGCCTTTGCTATATCATAAATGCTTGTGTCATCATGCATAACATGATCATAGAGGATGAACGTGGGAAATATGTAGAAGAAACCACCCACTATGACTTGATAGGTGCACAAGATAGGATTGCATGGTTCATGGCCTCTTATCATGCAATCCGGTCCATTGACGCACATGATGAGCTTCAAAATAATCTCGTCGAGGAGTGGTGGAAATGGTTTGGAGGCCGGTAGTTCATTTGTATTTTGTTGTATTGTTATGAAACAATTTGTTGTATTGTTGATGAACAACATCGTTGTATTGTTGTAAAACTATTTGTTGGTGTGTTGTAAAACTATTTGTGCTATTGGTGATGCAAAACTTGTTGTCATAATTTTTATAGACAATTTATTGTTAATTTTTCGGTGTTTGTTTGATCTTATTGAATGTATGGAATTGTCGTTTTTGTTTTGCGTCTGTAGCGTGTGCTCTATTTTACAGCGCCTGATGGGGGCAAAAAACTCGCAGACACTCGGACGCTGCATTTTAGCTCCTCCTGCGGAGGTCGTGATTTTGCGGCGCTAATGCGATAGCGCGCGCTCCAAAACTGATTTGCAGCGCTGCATTTTTAAGCTTCTGCTGGAGATGCTCTTAGCTAAGAAGGACGTATGCGCACACATAAGTTAAAATTAAGGAGCATATTTCATCGAAAAAGAATAAGCTGCATATGACAAAGGAAGTAAACACACATATTATTCCATAATTAGGACAAACAAAGTGCGAGTTCTGAACACACATACATCGTCTCAACTCTGTGGATCGACCGAGTATAGGTAGTAGCTAATTAAGTAGGTAGTAACGACTCTGCCGCCATGGCCTGCATCGTCAAGCTCCAGCAGTAGAATGCAGCTTGATGCCTCTAGGCTAGCCTGCATGTGTGTGTGGCATATATATATGCATGGATGAAGCGTAGGTTCAAGCGTAGAAGGTGGGGTGCCTGGCGCTGGGTATGTAGATCCTGGCCCAGAGGTGCCTGCCCTTGATGATGTACTTGGCCGTCTGCTGGCCGTCCAGCAGCAGCGGGATCATGGCCGGGCTCCGCAGCACCACCCTCCCGTACACCGGAAGCTGCCCCGGCGCCGCCCTCTCCACCATCACCGCCTCCACGCACGGCCCGTGAATCCTGCATCCAGCCATCCATGCACGCATGATCCTGGTACGTTGCAGAGAGAAACCAGAGAAAGATGTCGCAGTAGTCGCGATCGAGGAAGCTAGCAGCTTACGCGTTGAAGAACTCCTCGATGTCTTCCTTGCTGATGGGGTAGCCTCGAGAGAAGGTGATGAAGAGCGAGCGGAAATCCTCCGGCAGGGGGTTGATTGTTACTCCCTGCTGCTGCTCGTACGCCGCCTGGACAGGAGACCACGGCGTCGCCATCGCGTTCAGCCGGGAGAAGGACGACGCCGCCGCCGTGTTGTTGCGGGCCCCTGAAGCGGAGCCGGCGAACGCGGACACCACGGGCGCGCGCTGCACGGGGCGGATTCTGCTGGTGGCGGACCTCGGCAGGAAGACGGCGTCGTCAGCCAGGCAGCCGTCGTCGAAGGCGACGCGGCAGACGTTCTTGTACAGGGACCTGACGCCGGGCGTGACCTCGTCGCGGTGCGCGTCGAAGTACCCGGCGTCCTCGATGGGCTTGGCCAGGAGCGCGTTCGTGCAGGGCAGGAGCGAGCCGGCGCCCGCGAGCACCCGGCCGGCGAGGCGGGCGAGGCAGGCGAGCGCCTCCTCGACGAAGCGGAGCACGACGGGGCCCGGCAGCGCGGAGACGCGGCGGACGAAGCCGTCGTGGCCCACGGACTCGAACCAGAGCCAGAGCGCCAGCACCCACCGCATGCTCTCGGCGTCCTGCCCCAGGTCCCGCACCAGACGGTGGAACAGGCTGCGCTCCAGCCCGTGGAACAGCGCCAGCTCAAGGGCTCCCGCCATGGCTACGTACCTAACCTAGCTAGCTAGCTAACCTCGATCGAACCCTCTCCCTTGCTCGCTCTCGCCCGCGCGCGGATGGGCGATGGCACGGCGAGGGCGGGGTACAAAAAGGCCAAGCGGCTCCGGCCTCTGGCACGCCGCGCGTGCATGAGTGCGTCCACGGAGGTTTGTTGCGCCGCGCGGCTACGAGACAAGCCAGAGTGCACAAGGCCGGAGAGCGCGCACGGCTCGGCGGGCAGACACACGGCACCTCGATCGTCGTCGATCGATCGGTCACATGGAAAACCCCATCGCCGACCGGCCGAGGAGTGGGGCGCGTGAAGCTTACTCCTTGCTTGCGGTGAAGGTTTAGTAGTGCGTAGTAACTTACTTTGTTTCTGTGTGTAGCTTTCCTTTCTGTTTTGCTGCTGCAGTTTTGGAAAGACTTGCGGATTAGGTGCATAAAAGACGTGGAAAGGGGCTCGCATGCAGGGAACGTACGCCATGCATCCGGCAGGGGTTCCTCGCGGCTCACTACAGATACCTGTGTGCATCCAGCTCAACAGAGCAAGATGAAACCATGTATATCTGTGTGTGCATTATTGGCTTTTTCTTATGATGATTAAGTGGGATGTTGTTTTACTATGGATGCTTTTTCGTAAAGTTAAAACATATGCCAAAATTGAGGATAAGCTTCGGTTACCAAAATGCCAATTGAAAAGTTCAATAAAGGACAAGATGTTAAGAAGGGACCCTAAGAAATTAGAAATTACATCGTGGCCCCGACATCTTCCTCGTATTCTTATTCTTCCTTGGTTTAGACTCCTTTAGGCATGGAAAATTCCGAATATGCACGATTTAACTTATTATAGAGAGAGAAATTCCTACTAGCAAAGCTTGTTACTAACTAGGAAGCGAAGATTGTCAGTTAACTCATGTCTACCTTCTTATTGATGTGTTAGATTTGAGAAAGTTTCTTTCCTTTTGGAGGGTGTAAGAGGGGGGAGATGAAGTCTTCTGTGTGCAAGTGAACCTCCGTTTGCATTGTTGGCTGACAGTACAAGCAAAGAATACTGGACTTCCTCATGGATAAACCATAGTGAAATAAGTATATCTATCATATGTGTATATGTTTCATGGTATGTCACCACCATCACCCCTCCCCGCCCACCACCGCGTCGCCGATAAGATCACCAAAGTCGGTACGGAGGGGTTCACAGAGGAAGGCCAAGAGAAAATGATGCTCAATAGAGAAGAATAGATGAAGATAGATATGGAGTGGAAACCTTCTCTATATAGCCTCGACGACGGAGGATTCGAGGTGAAAGGATCACTACTTATGGCCATATTTCCCCCTCCCCACCCCCTCATCACCGATGAGATCACCATAGTCTGCAGGGAGGAGTTCATAAAGGCCAGGCCAAGAGCAAAGGATACTGTACAAGGAATAATAGATGAAGATAGAGATGGAGTGGAAACCTTCTTTATATAGCCTCGACGACAGAGGATTCGAGGTAAAAGGATCACTACTTATGGCCATCATTCCCCCTCCCCCACCCCCTCATCACCGATGAGATCGCCATAGTCTGCAGGGAGGGGTTCATAAAGGCCAAGCCAAGAGCAAAGGATACTGGAAAAGGAAGAATATATGAAGATAGAGATGGAGTGGAAACCTTCTTTATATAGCCTCGACGACAGAGGATTTAAGGTGAGAGGATCAACACCTATGACTTAAGAATGCTCACGAGCCCCAAGCGGGCCAGCTAATTGGAAACTGCAACAAGAATAACTTACGCAACATTTTAATGGGAAAACACTCCCTTCCTGTTTCCCCCACCCACACGTACACGCAAAACCTTAGTATGCAAGCTTTATCGAGATTGCAATGTGCAATGAGTCAAGGCCTAAACTAAATGAGTTTTTATTTACCCCAACCCTAAATTGAGTTTTAAGCTCATGAAAGCCCAAGCCAAGCGAGTAACTTGTTTCTTTTTGGAAAAAATAAACAATGTAAATAGATGTGTAGAATGACATTCGCTTAAATAGGAAATGCCACTTCTTCAATCGGTTGATGCTACTATATTTAAATAAAACGTATTTTGAGGTGTCAAGAGAAAAATATCAGATGCCTCAGTGGACATGCATGCTCCATGTGCTTGTTGGGTAGGCTCCACATGAAGAAAACCCACTGGATATTTTTTCACTATATTTAAATATCTCATTTTCTTTGACAAGGCTCCATATCCTACTAGCATTGAGGATCATGTCATCAACATCAACGAGGAGAGCCCCTCCATTGAGAATCATGTCCCTTGTGGGCAGTGGCAAGGGCTTCTTCCTCCCCTTGCTTCCTGTATATGTGGACACCAATGCCCCAATAATCTTGTTAATGGTCTTGAAAGAAACGGGTAGATGAAACAAAAAAAATGGAGGGAGGGTATCACACTTTGTTATAGTTGGTTGTACTACAACTTATAAGTTTACCATTTGCAAGATGAGAAGATACATAGTGCAAATTGAAGTTTTAGGGATTGTTTCATGTTGCACAAAGGTTTATTCATTTGTTGTAGTACAATATCTCCAATGATGCACTATTTTTCCTGGTTGTTGTATCATTATTATTTTATGCATGCATATTAATCAAATTATTACATCATGCATGCCTTATATGATGTTCATTGTAGTCCCACTTTGGGGATTTTGCACCCTTACCTGATGGGGGAGGAATTGGTGAAATATGGGATGGTGGATATGGGAGGATGATGATCAGACGATGGTGTAGCTAGAAGTACAAATTAGCGATTTTGGTAGTGAAGGGGCTCACCATGCAAAATATTAGAGATGTGGAGGGGAGAATTAGAGAAGTGAACCAGCCCTTAAGGGAAAACGTTTTGTGATAGGTGAACATCCGATCTTGTCATTAGTACTTATATAGCTTATGTATTAATAGAACATATTTGTACCACTCCATAAGCTACATTATCACTACATGCGATAGTATACTTGATAATAAGAAACAGGGAGCCTAGGCCAGACTGAAGATCTTAGCCATACAATAATTACTATTTCAACAGAAGAAAAGGTGGTGAGATTTGATCATCCGTTAGAAGATAGTATAGTTATGTGTATTTATTCAGTGGCGGAGCTTGGAAAGGATCTCTGGGGGCAAAGTACAAAACTTCATGGTCTAGGGGAGGCTTAAAAAATTCTAGTCTAAACCTTGTAAAAAAATTCCTTCGATAGAACTTCAACAGCTAGGGGGGAGGTGGCCCCCTTGACATGTGCATAGCTTCACCGTTGATCAAAGGGGTCGAAGTTTCTACAAATAGATAACTCACTAGCAAATGACCCATGACTAGATAAGCCAGGATTCTTGGACTAGTAAAGTTTATTTAACTAATATATAGTTAAATATACATAATTCTTATTTAAGTCAAGAATACTTTATAAAAAAGGACACACATGGATCACATATCTGTAGCAAGAAGAGAGCCATAAACGCATCGCAGCCTAGATAGCACTCAATATTCTTCAGTTTGTACGACATATAGCATGCAAGTGCTCAGTGTAACACCCCGGACTCTCCGTGCCCGAGTTGTCATCCCTGGCAGCTTACTAGGATATCTAGACTGACTCCACGAACCAACACTAGTCTTTTCTGTGCACTTTGTACTCACTTGTGCGCATCCGATACCTACGTTACGGACGATCACCCATCCTCAAATTGCTTCATGCTAAACACGTTTATACTAAAGGTTCTTTTTAAATGAGCTTTCAGAAAAAAAGTTGCAACTTGTTTGTTTGAGTATCCTATAAATCCTATTAACATGTTCTAGGATCTCACAGTCACTACCAGAATCTTTACCTGATCATAGATGGGTGACAGAGATAACGAGGTCGCCAACGATCCTGGCCATTCTAGAGTTCATGAAGTAGTTGGAATTAATCAGGGATATGACACTTGTAGAATTAGAGGACACGTTCACTTGGAAACTCGCGATTTACACACATGTAACATCCCAAAAATATTGATCATGATTATCAATTTCCAATCACCAAAATTAGGGTTAACAAAAACTTTTGTTAATTAAATCATATGAATGCATGTGTGTATGTGATGATTGTATGAATTCATGAATAGACTTGTGTGATTGTTCTAAATAGCAAGGAATGGTTTAAAGATGAAAACAACATCATCTAAAACATTTCCAAGCAGAAACAAATCAAGAGAAAATAAAAAACAAATCAAATAAAGCAAATGGTCATTTTTTGCCAATCTTGCTCACTAGGACACTTTGAGTGTTCCTAGTACAAGATTTCAAACAGAAACATTTCCATTTCTTTTCACCCCTTGCTAGACCATGTAAAAGTGAACCCAAGACCACCTTTCAAACTTACAGAAACATTTGGCAACCTAATTCAAATAACAATTCAAAATTGAATCTTTAACATATGGGAAGATCACCATCTCTCAAAACCCAACCAAACCAGTGCACCTTGACAAATCCAATCAACCAGAGACTACTTAAGATGTAACTAGTATACCCACAAAGTTTGAATCAAAAATTCAAATTTAAATTTCTTGCGGATATTTCATCAAACACTTGGAGACAGATAATCAAACTGGCCAAACTTCACTGTTTTGAGCAATAGTTTGGCTAAGCATTGTTCACCATTGATCACACTTGTCTCCCCCAGTGCCAACCAGTGCCTTGACCACCCCTATCCCCTACCCATTGCACCATGCCATGCCAACCCGAATGCACCCTTGCCAGCCGACCATGGCTAGCTAGCTAGAGAAAGCACCAAGCCTAGCCACCATGTATGGGACGCACGCCATCGTCCACCACCACCCCATGTATAGCGCTCGAGCCCTGCCAGCCACTGGACCACATGGAACGCTCTCGCCCAATGTCTCTGCAACCATGCCGAGAGCGCGCCAGTGTAACACCCTCAGAATCGGCCCTATGCAAGTTTCAGCGCTTCCCGCCAAACCCGCATAGAAACGATTCAAAGGTGCCCACCAGGCACTTGCGTGCGGGTGGAAAACGAAGTAATATCATTACACAATAGTCCTCGATGGAACCCACAAAATATATATATACAACAATGACTCAAAGAGTCAAGAATACAGATATACAAAACAAAGATCCAAATCACCTTTAAAGCAATACAGCGTCCGAGTACGGACAAGATGCAAATTGAGCTAAGAGCCCTGAAGAATAACCAATGGCGTCCATAACCCTGCCCAGGCCAAGCCGGAAGGTTAACCCAGCTTACGATGTCGATCTCAAAACCTGCTTAAATAAAAGGTGTGCCGACCAAGGGCAAAGGAAAAAGAGAGCGGTTAGTACCGAGGCCAGTACATGGCGAGACTAGAATTCGGCGGTCCTCGCCTACATAGGTATGGTGGACTGAAGCGGCAGCGCAGCATGCACTAAACAACCTATAGAGACTCGATATAACTATCGGCTATCAGAGAGGGATAAGAAAGACCTATTCGGATCCAACCTGATGCTACCACCAAACATACCCATCCTGGTATTTCCCCCTCGAGACCAAACGAGGAAGTCAACCGAGGAACTCACACAGTTGGCAGTTTTATTTATTCAGTTATCGTTGCAGCAATTACTAGTCAGGTATAGATAGCAATCCTGATATAATAAGCAGTGGGCAGTTTTAGTTAACCATTCCATTTTAGTTGCAACACTTACTAGTCAGATACAATTAGCATGAGATATCCCCAAACCCAGCAGTTGTTGGCACTTTTATTTAGCCATTCCGTTGCAGTGAAGCTGATTACTAGTCATATCGGATACAAGTCAAATTATAGCAGTAAACTTTAGTTATAGTTGTCTATGATCGAGAACTGTGCTCCAAGTCGTCCATAACCGCGGACACGGCTTTTCGAAAAGATTTAACCTGCGGTGCACCAAAGTATCCACACGACCCTTTTGCGGATCGGTTAACATACACCCATCGGTATGTCGGGGCCTAAGTCATGACGTTTCCGGACCCAAAGCAAGTACATGGGGCCACCCACTAAGCTACCCGCAACGGTCGGCGGTCTCAGACGGACTCGGGGTTTGCGTCAATGGTCAGAAACGATCGGGAACCCGAAAGTATGACTGGGCTTGTCGATACCGCGAAAACACTCCGCTTACCTAAACAGTACAGGTGCTCCTCGCACAATCGTAAATAAAGCAGTAAAGCATGGCATAAGTACAGGATATTAATAAAGCCCCAAACTACTCGTGGCCCCCGGTACAATACTTTGAAATCAGGTACTAATCGATGGGGGTGCCCACACACCCCACCTGTGGTTAGCGCGCTCGATCTCGGAACAGGTGTCAAGAACTCGGGGTCCTACGGGACACCAGTGAGCGGTTAAAATCCAAATATTGTCTATTACCCACCGGTGCCTCTGCATTTACCTACTTTCAATTTTAGTTATTAAACAATAATTAAAGCCATGATCATCTCCAACATTAAACTTACGGCAATACTCCAACAAGCGTAATCTTTACACGCACAAAGACTTGAGCAAGCGACTACGACACGCAAGTCCAACTATCTACCAAACAACAGGTAATAGGATGTGTCCAAGGCAATATAAGGCTGCACGGGATATCACGGGTACGAAAACTAGAGCATCGCAACACAGATAGCAATAGATCAACAGGAGGGAATAAATACTATAAAAGTAAGATAGGTAGAAAGGGGAAGGTGCTCGCCTGAAAACATTGCCGAAGGTTCATCCGAAGATCGGGTCGACACTCGCATCAACTCATCGGCCTAATCCGCGAAGAAGCAAAACACTAGAAGAAACACCGGATGCACTATTTAATACTATGACAGAAGATCGGGCATGATGCATGTATGATGTATGACATGGCAAAGGTGCAATGCAATTAGATCATATTAAGCGGAACCGGGGTCCCGACATTTAATTAAACGGTTCAAGTTATTTATCTAACCCGCAAATTAAATGTTGGATTAGCAAGACCAAACATGGCTTCGGTTCGCTATGCCAATTTAAATGAAGTCCGGAATAAGACAAAGATATCCCGCATATAGACTCCATATTTAATTATGAGATGAATTGGCATAATGCCCCAAATCCACATGGTATGAATGCAATCATGAACAATTTAATATGCAACAATTTGATATTACATTTATAAAATAGGGCTCGAGAAAGGGGTCACACATCTGGGTTCGGAAGTTCTTGGGGTTCCGGGGGTGCGGGGTTCGGTCTCAGGGTTCAGGGTTCGACGGGATCGGTCTTCGAAGGTCGGTTGCAATATGAAGAGCTTGGCGTTCCGGGAAGAAGGACTTGGTGTGGCGTCGGGGGGCGCATCGGACTCGCCCTGGTCGATGTCGTTCTTGTCGTCGTGAAGACCTTGTCGGGTCCGCGGGTCGGGTCGGACTTGGCGTCCGGGGTGAAGTGCTTGTCGTTCCATGGCGATCTTGGCGTCTTCGGAGGGTTTGAAGATCGGTCTTCGGATCCATGAGGTAGACCTTGGTGTTCCATGTCGGGGTACTTGAAATCCGTGAAGAAAGTCTTGTCTCCCTTGGGTGGAGAACATGTCATCCCGAGGGTCCGTGGCTTCGGTGGTCGATGACGAACTTGGAATTAGGACCGGATGTTCGGGCGGCTTCTCGGGTACTTATCCGACTTGGATCTCTTGTTCGCCGAGAGGGTTCTAGTCAGCAATACCAACACTGCTAACCTAAAACAAACGCCACCCAAAACAGCCCTCTTGACTGAAAATTGGAAGTTCCAGGCCTTCAACACACTGACGACGGAGCACATACATGAGACAGACCAAGCACACATCGCTAACAACAGTGGGCACGCCAAGCAGCGGCTCGGTGGCCTCGACCTGACGAGCTAGGAAGGCGGAGCAGGCGGTGTCAACGAGGCAGAGCGAGGGCGGCAGAGGCGGGCTCGGTGTGGCGGATGAGGAGAGAGCCCCTGGTGGAGGGACGGCGAGGCCGACGCGGGTCCTGCGAGGGGCGCAGGGGGCTTGCAGGCGGTGCCGGGCGAGGCCGATGGCGGCGCCCTGTGGCGCAGCTTCGGAGAGACGGCTCGGGCGGAAGAGAAGGACCAGGGCGGCGGGCTCGGGTCGGGCTCGAGCAATGCCTTGGTGACACGGCAAGTCGCCGAGCACCGGCGAGGGTGGCGGTGGCGGGGATCCGAGCAGAGGAAGATCGGGGCGAGGCGGGCCGAGGAAGGGTCGGCGTGCGACGTGGCATGTGCGAGGCCTCGAGGGTACGCGCGACGCCGAGGCGGAGGACGCAGCGCGCTGGGATTCGAGGTGCCTGGCGGCCCGGAAGAGGAGACGACGGAGGAAGACGGCAGCCTGGCGGCTCACGGGCACTCGAGGAGGTGCGGACAAGACGCTGTGGGAGCTCTATAGGGCGAGCGAGGTGCAGAGAGGAGAGAGAGGTGGCTCGCCAAGTGGCAAGAGGAGAGGAGAGGCGGGTTGGGAGGCGAGTGCGGGGATGGGCAGGTGGGGGGGTCGCGCTAGGGGGGGGGGGGCCGGGGGGTGGGGGTGGTGGGGTGGGGCGTACGCGGGATGGGCAGGTGGGAGTGCGAGGCGGGGCCCACGCGGGCAGGATCCCGAGGCGGGGGGCCTGTCGGGCGGGGGTGGCGGTGGTTGATTGGATGGAGAGAGGGCCAGGATGATGTGGCGCAAAGGGATAGGTTGGGGTGAGGTGGAGGGGGTTTGGGTAGACTAGGATTGGGTAGTTTTAGGAATTTTGGAGGTGGCCGGTCAGGCTTTCGGGCCTGGCGGGCTGCCTCCTAAAAATAAAAGAAATATTTTATTATTTGAAACGGGGCTTTTGCAAACCGTTGGTAGACGAAACAAAATATTCCGGAGACCCGGGGTTTAATTTGAAATCAAGACGGGGCGTTTAGAAACAGATTTTTCGAAAATAGTTTTATGCAAACAAATGCAAGATGACATGACGATGCCCAAATGCAATGTGGCATGATGACATGAGCATGCGGTCATGATGATGCAATGCACAGAAACAACGCGATTTTCTGGTAGTGGTTTTTGCGGGATGCCACAGCCAGCGCACCGCAAGCGACACACGCCCCTAGACCGTGTGCCTCTCTCGCCGCGTGCAAGCATGATCGCCACCATCCCAGGAGACCACCAGACAACCCCGTTCGCCGCCGCGCAACCCGTAGCCGTTGTGCGCCATTAAAACAGTCGTTGGTGCCGCCCAGAGCGTCGACGTGTTCCGACCATCTCGCACCATCCCACGCCGCGTAACCACGCCGTTGAGCTTCGCCAGGGAGCACAACACCACCCCTACCGTTTCCCATGCCAGTAGCTCGTTGTGCCGACGACCACGACGAGCTCCACCCGTGCCCTTCGGTCCCCTCTTGGCACTATAAATAGAGGCCACCCCTGCTCTATTTCTTCACACCAACACACTCCCTCTCTCTCAGAACCACCCCCACTCATTCCCGGAGCAAGGCGAGCAGCACATCACCGGAATTTGGCCGGAGTCTGCCGCGGAGGAGGAAGAAAGGAGCTGTTGATTGGAGCCGCCCCAGGAGAAGCCGCCGGTACCAGGAGGTTCGCCGTCATTGACTTTGTCGTTTTCCCCCATTGCCGACCCTCGCCTGAGCCCCGGTGAGCCCCCGTAGACCCCGACTGGTCGCGCTAGGGTTCTGTCTCACCGGAGTTGCCCGACGGAGACGATAGGGCACATGCGTTGGATTAGAGTTTGATCGTGCGGTCTAGATCACCCCGTACCGCTTCGCACCCTCCTGTCTCCCTGACTGGTGGGGTCATTCACTTAACTCACCCGCGGCACGCTGTGCACCGTGGGCCGGCCCAGTTAACATCTCGCGCAACCCAGTTAGTTTGAATTTATATTTTCAAATTTAGTTTCAAACCTAGTTCTATACCTAGATTCAAAAATCAACCCAGGTCGATTCACTAAACCAAATTGCATGAAACCAATTTTGTTAAGAAGGTATTGGAATTATTAATCCAAGCCCGTTTGATTCAATTCATTTGGAATTGTAGATCACCTATAGTAAAAATAACAAGGTAGAAGCTTTTCTGCATCAAACATTTTTTTCAAAATTCAACCACTAAAGCTTTTGATTTGATTCCAACTCTCAAAAATCACATTTAACTAGACCTTTCTGAATATATAAAAATATCTAGATTTACTTGCAGAAATATTGGACAAGCAATAAAATAATGCCTCATAGGCCATTCTAGTCACTTTATTTAATTCAAATAAAAAGGTTAAACCTTATTAAATTGTGACACCACTTTAAATCACATTCCCATGTACTGAAATATGTGGTGATGACATGTGTCAACATGATCCCATGTTTTAGTTGGACAATATTAAATCTTAAGAAGTTTTTCAATAAGTAGAAATTACTTTTCCAAAATAAAATAAATAAGACAAGTGCTTTGATGATTGTAATATTTGTGATGATGCTAGATCATCTAGTGAAAACCTTGGTGTCATAAGTAAAAGTAGTTAAGTATTGTTTGGTGATTGTGTACCTTGTATTTATTTATAGACGCTAGTACCGACCAAGGATACGAGGAGGAAGGAAAATACTACGAAGAGGAAGCCGGGGAGAACTTCAACCACTGCTCTGCACAAGGCAAGCTATTAACTGAAAAAGCTAACACTTGCAACTTAGAAAGCTTATACTACTATCTTAGCAAGCTAAACCATGCAAGTTTTACTTGCAAGCTTACACCACTTGATACCCAATCCTAGTTTTATTTGCAAGCTTAGTTATTTTATTTCTTTATCAAAGCTTTCTGTAAGAGTTTACTTAGTGACTTGTAGATTATAGAAAGATATTTAAAGGTAGCATAAAGAGCATAAAACTTGGCCTAGGTTAGATAATCTTGATGTCATCCTAAGGCATGAGATTGAACTTAGATAAGATACACTTGTTTACCACCCCTCATTAGTATTTACCCCCACTTGTAGATGCTAGTGCTAAGCATAAAACTTGATCACTTTAGATGGGAATACTTGGTGAAATTGATTATGAAAACCTTACAATGATGAGTCATTCTAATGAAATGTTTTTACATGTGTTCTTGAACACCATATGATTTTGATGATGAAAATGTTAAGGCATGAGCCTTAGCCCTTTATAAAACTGATGGTTGTCTGGATGCGATACCATTCCAATTTTACCGTACAACCACAATACCCGAAATTTGGGTAGGGCTTGACTGGAAATTTATATACCTTAGTATGGATTCCCTTGCATCCAAGGTTTGAGCTGAGGCTACCTTGTGAAGATTGTCCACCTGTGCAGTTCCCAAGATGACAGTTGGTCATGGTTGGGAGGCCAAACTCACAGGAGAGGTGCCTATACTAGGGCGTGTAAGTGAAAGGTTAGTATTGATTATCCGCATACTGAGTATGGTGAATTCAGGATTGTTCCTTACATTTGTATAGAATGTTGTGGTGAAAGTGTACCACCTCTGCAGAGTGCCAAACTATTCGAATAACCATGTCCGCGGTTATGGATAGTTGGAGTGGCCATACTGTTCAGTCGTCAGATGTTTTCAAAATGACTTGTGAAATGATTCATGACTTTGACTTGACCACAACAGGGTTGTGATATGAAATTCAAGTTCCCACTTAGGTGTTATAAAACTTTCAACTAGCTTTCTTTGCTTCTGAACTCGGTAGAGATAAATCTGGCTTTTTGCAAAACAACCTAGAGCTTAGTATTTCCTACCCCAAAACCACTTCACTTGTTAGTATTAGTTTGATAGTACTTAAAGAGTACTCATGGCTTTGTCCCTGGATATTCCCGTGGCCAGACTATGAAGAGGACTATCAGGAGGACGGACAACAGGAAGGTTACGACAACTAGGATCATCTCCCATCGTCAGCATTTCCTGTGACTATTGAAAGAACATGTGGGCCCCCATGTGTGGTTTTGGTAATTAATGACAATCTCTATGGACTAATGCTTGTATCAAGTTGTACTTGTAGGAATTGTCCATAAGCAATGCTTGAACCTTATGTTGGCTTCAAGGTTTGGAGAAAAAGAAAGTGAAGAGGATCAAGTGGTGACCAAGGTGTTCAAAGAGTGATCCAAGAGTGATCCGCAGATTGATCATGTGAGAATTGAGCCTTTTGCAAGGGTGTCTTGAAGAAGAAGATAGAGTTCATCATATGTATCGTCAAGACATAATCCAAATGGTGTTAGAAGTAATGTTGTGCAAGCTAAAGATGTGCCACATCTAGAAGATATCATGCTTGAAGATTGCCATCCTCGGTGATCATGGATCGATGAAGACAAGGTAAAAGTAAAGGTTTCCCCATGTCATATGGGGGGAGCAACTTGCAAGTCTTCATCAAGAGAGTGCGTGCAAGAGCAATCAAGAAAGGTGTTCCATCTTGAGAAGGACAAGATCATATACATCAAGATCAAGTGGAAAATGCGCAAGGCAAAGGTATGATCTTGATAGGGTTTCTTTCTTACCGGTCTTGTGGTGTTAGTTGGGGAGACCGGTTTATAGGATAGACAACCGTACTATCAACAGGGGCTCTCAAGTGAGTAACTCAATCATATCTTTCAGAGAGAGCTCAAACCTTTGCATACTTAGCATCATCCTTTCTTGGTTGTTATTTGGAACTTATCCATGTGAGGTTCTAGAGATTGTGGTAATATTCATAACAAGCTCTAGTTCATCAAAAACGGATTCCCCTTTTATATCATATTGCGTTTTTGATCTTTGAGGTTTTCTGGTTTCTCACCAAGAGAGGTATCTAACATTATAATACATGAAATGTTCTCACGGGTACCTCTTGTTGTCCTCTTTCCAACAAAATCGGTCTGGGGTCAATCGGAGTTTCCAAACTCTAGATATCGCCATTTGAAGTTTGCCTCTTATTTGGTCCAGACCGGAATCTCTGGTCTGCCTGGACCGGAGTCTCCGGTGTGGTCCAGAGTGTCCCTTGGAGTCCCCAGAGGAGGCTCCAGAATTCAGACTAGGACAGTCGGATAGGTGGTCCGGAGGCTAGTCCGGAGGTTGGGCCGGAGTCTCCGGTGTAGACCGGAGTCTCTGATGCTACACTCAATAGGGAGGAAGAGTGCTTCGTTGGAAACCCCAAGAGCAAGGTATGAAGAGTACAGCAGCAAGATTTCCCTCAGTAGAAACCGAGGTTATCGAACCAGAAGGAGGAAGGAAACTTCACACAGGTGTTGGAAGCAACATGGAGACCTGCACAACACAAACTCAAGACTCTGTCCCAACAAATCAGTGAGGTTGTCAAGCTCATCGGTTTGCTATAACAAAGGATTAAACGTATGGTGTGGAAGGTGATGGTTTGCAGCAAGTAAACAAGTAACAGTGGAAGATGTATCAATGGTAAAGATTGGACCGGGGTCCATAGTTCACTAAAGGTGCTCTTCTTAGATAAACAACATGGCATGAAGGGTAAACAAATTACAGTGGGGAAATTGACAGGAACTGAGCAAGGCATAACAATGTAATTACTAGCCAGAAAGATCCTATGAGGTTGATTGGGAAATACAACAATATACATAGACCGTAATCCAACTTCATCTATGACTAGAAGTCCACCTTTAGGTTATCATCCGAACCCCCTCCAGTATTAAGTTGCAAGCAACAGACAACTTCTTTAAGCAAAGTGTGTAAGGTAAACAGTCCACATGTTCCATGAACAAGAGACCGTTGTTTTCTCCCTAGCAACATCACATCTACAATCGAAGAGATTATTGTCACTTCCCTTGGAAACTAGAGGCATGAACCCACTATCGAGCATAAATACTCCCTCTTGGAGTCACTAGCAACTACTTGGCCAAGATAACCACTAGCAACAGAGAGCATGCAAGATCACAAACAACACAGACATGATAGAATCATAAAGATAAAACCATTAATCAAACCAACATAATAATCTCAATATCCATCGGATCCCCGCAAACACAACATGCATGATTACAAATAGATTTGATCTTGATCATGAACGGAGCTCACAAGATCTATACATGAAAGCACAAAGGAGGAGATACAACCATCTAGCTACTACATGGACCCATAGTCCAAGGTGGAACTACTCACAAATCATACCAGAGAGAAGGCCTCCGGATGATCTCCCCTCCGGCAGGGTGCCGGGAAGAGCTTCAGATCCCCCCGATCTAGGGACGATGGTGGCAGCGGCTACAGACGGTTTCGTGGAATATTGATCGGTCTTGAGAGTTTCTACATCGAGGGATTCTTATAGGCGAAGGGGGAGACCGAGGCGGCTGCCAAGGAGGCCAAACCCTAGCCAGGCGCGGGTAGGGCCCACCCGCTCCTGGGGTGTCTGGCCCCTCTGTCCGGCCCCTTGGGCTCTCCTCTGGACTTCTTGTTTCCCACGGAAAGTTATTGACTTTGTCCTTCGTCCCGTCCAACTCCGAGAATATTTCTTTACTAAATTTTCTGAAACCAAAAACAGCAGAAAACAGGCATCTGGCACTGTTGCAACTTGTTAATAGGTTAGTACCAGAAAACATGTAAAAAGCACCTCAAAGTGTAGACAAGTAAAGCAAAGTAGATACTAAACAAGCATGGAGCATCAAAAATTATAGATACGTTTCCGACATATCAGCATCCCCAAGCTTAACTCATGCTCGTCCTCGAGTAGGTAGGTGATAAAAGAATAATTTTTGAGGTGATATGCACCCTCACAACAAAGATCCAACCATTTGCAAGCATTGAAAACTGGGATCAAAGAACTCTAAACATGTGCATGAAAGATGGAGTTCTAACAATAGGACATAGTAACTATGCATGCAACATGGAAAGCTACAAACAAAGATCATGAATAATATGTATTGAAAAACGTTTGTTTGTTTCACATGCAGAAAACATAGCATAGTGGCAATCAGCTTGTCCCTCATAGAGTAGCAATATAATGCATAGGACACCTGCAAAATTCACAAGGGTGATTAGAAACAGATAGCACATGAACAAGTAGTAACACAATATGCATCAATTAGTAAGCTTTGGAACACTGCACACAGAATGACAACTATGCTCTCTTAATGGTGCCTAAAGGTAGAAGGTGGAAACTCAATAATGATGGAAGAAAGGCCTTTTTGTAATGGAAGCGGGGATTACAAGTTTCAAAAAGAGCTTCCAAAAATTATGGTACTTATTAGCTTTCAGCCCTCATTGCCCCTATCATAAGCATCTTGAAGTGGTTAAGGTTAAAGTGGCAAAGCTGGAGTATATGCTTGACAAAGTATAAGTTGGCAATCTCAAGTCCCTTGACTATGAGGGATACACCTCATGGATACTAAACTTAGGGCCAGGCAAGTTCTTGTCACTGTAAGTATTTGCATATCATTGAGAACCGCCAACGGGGTACCCCTTGCACATGGTACAGGAGCTTTCCCATAACCAAAATGACAAGGCAAGCAGACAATGAGCATCTCAGCAATTCTTCTTATGTACCATGGGAATATGGTGATTTTTTATCTCTTTCCTCTTTTCTCAATGTGTATCTTTTTTTAAGAAGAATGCTTCATAGATGTCACTATGGTGATGCTGCAAGTTTCCACCATGATTAGGCATGGCTTAGTCTAGCGGCCCAGGCGTTTCTCTAACACAGGATACAAACTCCATGGACTTACAAGTTCCCTCTTTATTTCACACCAGTGACATCCATAGACAAAAGAACATGATATCAACTGAGTACAACAAGGTACACATGCAATGTTGAAAACGTTCCCCGTGACAGCACGGTTCTGCTAATCCCAACTTATAAGTGCAAGCATATACAATAAAGTTGCCTCAATGGTTCAAGTTTATTAGGGGCAAAGAATAAAATGTGCCATCAAGTTCATGAGGGCTTTAATCACTAAGTTTTCACATAACAAAATAGATTTTTAATTGGAAGATAGTTGAAAACAAGAATATACTTGGAATATTGTAACACACCATGCATAGGAGTTTATAGTGGACACTTTGGAATAACTTGGTTTTTTGGGAGTTGGAAGCATGAGTAGAACTTACTCATATAAGTGGAGGCTAGCAAAAGACTGGGAGCAACCAACTAATGTTGGGCCACGTAGAGATAAAACAAAAAATTTCCCTCTAACGTGGTGATCCCAAGATCTAGCCGAGGTAGAAGGCCACGAGGTCTACCACTAGACGCGCAGTTGCGGATTACTGATGAAGCGCGTCAGTTGATACAGTGCAGTCCTTTGCGATCCGATTGTCCTGGTGCTGATCGTACAACACCTCTGCTGGTATCCACACGTGCAAGGAGGAGCACCGGCGGCGAACTGCTTGGTTCGGTACGCCGGCAGGACTATTGTGGAGCTAGGGTTTCCAGCACATGGAATGACCTAACCGATCAACGATTAACCTTTCTGGTTTACAGTGCTCCACTATATATAGGGAGTGAACGTGGGCTCTGCTCGCGCGACCCATTCACTAAAGCACATATAACACTAGTCACCGTGAGTCTGACTCACTGACTCAGTCCTGATCCGGCTTGGGTCCAACCCAACCAGATTTCCGGTTCATATCCAATCCGAACTTGCTCCCACTCTTAAGTGTGTGACCCGGCAGGTTCATGGCTACTCGGACACGATTGGAGTCCGACTCACAATCGATCAGTCAGCAGCGGCTCCTAGCAGAACGTGCCGACTCCCAAGTACCAAAGAGTCATGACGACTCGCCTTTCCAATGTGACTTACGTCCGAGTCCCTTTTGCCTCACGATATACCTTTTCATACTATAGGAGAATAATTGTCATCCCTTAAATACTCCAACTCTCTTCTCGATCCGAGATAAGTGATTCACCCGACTAACTCTTAGTCGATCGCCTCGGTTAACACTTAACCGAGTCGTGCATGGCCATGCTTTCCGAATCATATCATCCGAGAGGGCCCAGAGAATATCTCTTCGAGTGGAGGGGCAAAATCCCATCTTGGTTATTCACATCACGCAGCTTGATTCTCAGTCGACCCGAACTCTGCCTTTATAACTGCCTAGTTACGGATCAGCGTTTGACAGAACCTAAGTCGGTGATCCTCAACTCGGACTATGCAATAACCTCAGGTCTAAGGATTACATTTATTGAGATATAAAAATGACAACTTGTTTGTTGTACCTCAATATGGGTCAATCCGACTCGCTAAACTCTTTAGCCGAATCTGTGTAAGTCGGAATGGCATCACCATGCCCATGACAAGTGGAACCGAGTCATCAAGCTGACTTTCACATTGGTCTAAGTTGTGTGTCCAGCACAACCTCAATGACCAAGGACATTTAGTACAAACAACATGAATGCATAGTTCCACAACCGAATCACATATTCAATGATACACATCAGATGTTTATACAAGGTGAAAGGGCATGTATGCCCCTATGTGTGGTTTTGGTAATTAATGACAATCTCTATGGACTAATGTGTAAATTGAGTTTCACTTGTTTCGTTGTGGTTATATGTGAAAGGGCATGTATGCCCCCATGTTTCTTTGTGGTTATATGTCTTTGTGATATTTTCCACCTAAAAATTTATACACACAAGAGAAGATCAATATTTGGTTGTTTTTGCATTTCTTGGAAATCACCTCTTACTTCATTTTGATTATTTGGTGGTTTCCAAATTATTGTATTTTGTGTGCATTGCTAAATGGTTTTGAAGGAGTGAGGATTCCATGGTTGTGCATGTTGTTTCCAAATATAATTACTATAATTGGTGCACAATCTTTGGGGATCTTCTATAATTCATTTAATGATGCACGTGTTCCTTCTTTCTCGTTTCTTGTGGTTTAAATGGTTATGGGGGAGCAAGGATTCCATATTTGTGCATATTGTATTAAATACAAGTATTCTAATATTTGCACAAAGTTTGGGGAGCTTCTCTATTTTTATTTAAACACTCTTTTGGTTGTTGTTTCCTTTTGACATCATTTGATGGTGTTTCAATTGTTTCTTTTGGATCTTTTGATTACTCTCTTCATTTGTTGAAGCCCTTTTATTTTCTTTCTTTTCTTTTTGCTTTCTTTGGGTCCTCAATATAGTTTTACTTCCTCCCTAGTTCTCATCATTTGACTTGTGCATATGCACACCTTTGGAGGAATTCTCACTATGTTGGTCATCTAGAACTTTTCACCCATTTTGGCAATCGATGCCAATGGGGGAGAAGTTTTGGATGGTTTAAGGGAAGTTGGCCTTTGCTTTGAGTGTGTTCTTAAGCATTTGCCTCTCATGCTCTTGCATCTTTGTGTTTGCTTTGCATGTTGAATATATAGAGGAAACTCAACCAACGGTAACGGTTGGCAATCTATGCAATGAAATTCAAGTTCATCACACATGCATATATTGTGGGGGAGTTTGCTCTATATATTGTGGTTGTACCAACATCACATACTTGTGTAGTATTTGATGTTGGGGCAACTGCTTTGGTCGTTAATTTTAATATTTAAACCCTCGCTAAGGGATTGTCATTAATTACCAAAATGGGGGAGATTGAAAGGGCATGTATGCCC
This sequence comes from Avena longiglumis, assembly GCA_030063025.1. Lineage (NCBI taxonomy): Eukaryota > Viridiplantae > Streptophyta > Magnoliopsida > Poales > Poaceae > Avena > Avena longiglumis. Next base: position 457,320,234 of record CP125974.1, read on the forward strand.
CCATGTGTGGTTTTGTAATTAATGACAATCTCTATGGACTAATGTGTAAATTGAGTTTCACTTGTAGGTTTGTACATTGGCATCGCTCGGGCCATGTGTTGGTCTCAAGGTTGGAATATGAAGAAATGTCCAAGGGCTTTGTGCCCATTGGAATCATGAAGAAAGAAGGAGCTTGAAGGTCTATCAAGGCATGTGCAAAGAGTTGCATCAAGATGGATCAACCTCAAGTAGGGATGAAGAAGGGCGAGCTCAAGATGCGCCATCTCTAGAAGATCTCATGCTTGAAGCTTGCCATCCTCGTGCTCATGGAATGATGAAGACAAGTTCAAAGAAGAGGTTTCCCCATGGAGTATGGGGAGCAATTTGCAAGTCTTCATCTTCATCAAGAAAGAGCATCCAAGAAAGGTGTTCCCACTATAGAAGAACAAGACGGTCTACATCAAGTTAAAGTGGGATGCTCAAGGCAAAGGTATGTTCTTGATAGGGCTTTTATTTTGCCGGTCTCGTATTGTTAGTTGGGAGACCGGGTTTAGGATAGATAGCCGTGCTATCAAGAGGGGCTGTCAAGCGGGTGTCTCGTCTGCATCGTTCGGAGAGAGCTCAAACCTTTGCATTCATAGCATCATATTTCTTGGTTGTTATTTGGTTCTTGTCCATGAGAGGATCTAGAGCTTGTGGTCACCATCATAACAAGCTCTAGTTCATCATCTAAGGATTTCACTTGCATATCTTATTGCGGTTTTTGATCTTGCGAGTTTTCTGGCTCCACACCTTGGGGGATACTTCACATATATATTCATGATATTTTCTCCCAAGATGATACCCAATATTTTTTGGATTCTATTCGTTGTTATCTTTCCAACAAAATTGGTTTCATCCCGTTTGGAGTTCGGATGCAAAAGTTATTGCGTTTCTGGTTTTCTGGATTCTGGAATTTCACTGACCGGAAGTTCCGGCTTCCCACCGGAAGTTCCGCTAGGGCATCTTTGCCGCCGAAAGTTCCGGAGGAAGTTCCGGGTCTTGTTCCGCTCACGTTCAGTAACCTTCTGTTTTGAATATGTCTATTTGACGGAACTTCTGTCGGAACTTCCACCGGAAGTTTCGCTCCCACCGGAAGTTCCGGTGAACCAGCGGAAGTTCCGACCAGGATTCTCTTTTTCAGTTTCTCGCTTCGCAGTTTTTGACCATTGGCTGTGTGCCACCGGAAGTTCCGGCCTCCCACCGGAAGTTCCGGCCAGGAGTCGCGAATGCCCATAACGGGCAGATCTGGGAGCCCTTTAAAAGGGGCTCCTCTTCCCCTTTGTGGGTACTAGTTTTTCTTCTTGGTTCTTGGCTTTCTCTCTCTCCTCCATTGTCAACCTTGAAGAAGATTTCCCTCTCCCTTTCCCTTCCTATGATTCTTGCATCTTTTTGAGGGATTTGAGAGAGGAGATCTAGATCTACAATCCCCCCAAGCTAAATCCCTTCTTTGTGAAGGAATCATTGGGATCTAGATCTTGGAGAGTTTTGTGTTCTCCTTTTGTGTTCTTCCTCCCTTATTCCCCCAATAGCTTTTGTAGCTTTGTTGGAATTTGGGAGAGAAGTACTTGCCCTTGCATTTGGTGCATAGGTTTGAGTTCTCCTTGGAGATTCGGCGAGTTCAAGCTTGTGAGCTTGTTTCTCCTGGGTTCCTTGGAACCCTAGACGGTTGTGTGGTTGGATTGTTGACCTTTTGTGGTCTTGTTGACCTTTTGTGGTCTTGTAGCCTTTTGTGGCATTGTTGGCCTTTTGTGGCATTGTTGTCCTTTTGTGGCTTTGTTGTTGGGAGCCTCCAATTGAGTTGTGGAGTTAGCCCCAATCTTGTACGGGTTCGGTGACCGCCCTCAAGCGTCCCATAGTGGAGCAAGTGCCCGCCTTTTGTGGTGCGCACTTGGGAGAATAGGGTGAGCCTTTTGTGGCGTCGGTGAGTTGCGTGCTTCCGCATCCGGGGTGAGGCCTTGTGTGGTGTTGGGTGAGCATCGAGCCACCACACCTCGAGGTGAGCCATTTGTGGCGTTCGGAGAGCATTGCGCCATCGCACCTCTCCAACAGAGACGTAGCTTCTTTGGAAGTGAACTTCGGGAAACAAATATTCGTCTCCGCGTCCATCGGTTATCTCTCAACCGAACCCTTTACTTATGCACTTTACATTGTGATAGCAATCGTACTTGAAATATTTATACCTTGCTATCACCTTGTTGCTTGTATTGCTTAGCATAGGTTGTTGGTGCACCTAGGTGAACTTAGTGGCTAGGTTTTGTGCTCAATAAATTAAACATTAGTTTTATTCCGCATTTACTTGAGCCTAAACCGTAATAATTTTAAAAGCCTATTCACCCCTCCCTCTAGGCGACTTCCTTTGTACTTTCACAAGGACTACTTAATATCTTTATGAATACAATGGGAAATATCATCATACATGATTGCCTCTAGGGCATATTCCCAACAGTCTCCCACTTGCACTAGAGTCAATCTTCCGATATCACATATCTAAGCATCTAATGCCTATGGCTCTCAGGTGCGCCTCATGCTTTGGCTGGGGTAACGGCTTTGTCAACGGATCCGCAATATTTGCATCCGTGTGTACCTTGCATAAATTGATATCACCTTGATCCACGAACTGGCAAATCAGATGGTACCGCATTAGTATGTGCTTGTTCTTCTGGTGTTGTCTAGGTTCCTTGACTTTTGAAATAGCACCATTGTTGTCACAATACACGTCCAACGGATTGGATGAGCCCTGAACCACACCAAGATCCATGAGGAAATTCCTCATCTAAACAGCCTCCTTTGCTGCCTCTGAGGCGGCAATATACTCAGCCTCTGTTGTAGATGCAGACACAGTCTCTTGCTTGGAACTCTTCCAGCTCACAACACCTCTGTTTATAATAAACACGTATCCGGATTGCAAACGAGAATCATCAGAGTCGGTAAGATAACTCGCATCCGTGTAACCCTTTACACTGAGTTCATCTTCACCACCATAAACCAAAAACATATCCTTAGTCCTTCTCAAGTACTTCAGGATATTTTTAGCCACTGTCCAGTGGATCTCTCCAGGATCAGCCTAGTATCTTCTCACAACACTTAGAGCATATGAAACATCTGGCCTAGTACAAATCATGGCATACATGATGGATCCGACTGCAGAAGCATACGGAATCGCACTCATCCGACTTCTCTCATCAGTAGTCGAAGGCCACTGAGTCTTGCTAAGTTTTACACCATGGGACATGGTAAGAACCCCTTGTTAGACGATTCCATGTTGAACTTCTTCAACACTTTGTCCAAATAAATACTCTGACTCAATCCAATAAGCCTTCTTGATCTATCTCTATAGATCCGGATTCCGAGAATATATGTTGCCTCACCCAAGTATTTCATTGAGAAACTCCTTTCCAATGATTCCTTGGTTTCTGGCAACATCTGGACATCATTTCCAATCAATAATATGTCATCCACATATAAGATTAGAAAGTTTACTTTGTTCCCACTAAACTTCTTGTATAAACAAGAATCATGATCACTCTTGATGAAGCCAAACGATTTGACTACCTCATCAAAGCGAATATTCCAACTCCGAGATGCTTGCTTCAACCCATAAATGGATTTCTAAAGTTTGCACACCTCGTCAGCATTAGCCGGATCGACAAAACCCTCGGGCTGTATCATATACACGTCCTCGGTTAAATTTCCGTTAAGGAAAGCCGTTTTTACATCCATCTGCCATATCTCATAGTCGAAATAGGCATCTATAGCTAACATGATCCGAACTGATTTAAGCATCGCTACGGGCGAGAAAGTCTCGTCGTAATCAACTCCTTGAACTTGTCGGAACCCCTTCGCGACAAGGCGTGCTTTATAGACGGAAACATTTTCATCCATATCAGTTTTCTTCTTAAAGACCCATTTGCACTCGACGGGTCTTGCACAGTCTGGCAGATCAACCAACTTCCAAACTTGATTTTCATACATGGACTTTAACTCGGATCTCATGGATCCAAGCCATGACTCGGAATCAGATCCCACCATCGCTTCCGAATAATTTGCCGGCTCATCACTGTCTAACAGTAACACATCACGAGCACTTTGTAATCTTGCCGATCTTCGTAGTACAGGTGCTGCTGCCGGCTCGGCTGCCACGACCGTCTCAACCTCCAAGGTTTTTGCCGACTCGCTTCTAGCCGCTTCCTCTCGAATTTCTTCGAGCTGCACCGTGCTCCCACTTACTCCCCGACTGAGAAACTCTTTCTCAAGGAAGACACTGTTCCGAGCGACAAACACTTTGCCCTCTTCTCGGTCGTAGAAGTAGTAACCCAAGGTTTCCCTCGGATACCCCATGAAAATACACTTACCCGACTTGGCCGTAAGCTTGTCCGACTAAAGTCGCTTGACAAATGCTTCACAACCCCAAATCTTAAGAAAAGACAAACTCGGCCTTTTGCCTGTCCACATCTCATGCGGTGTCTTCTCTACCGACTTTGATGGTACTCTGTTTAGTGTGAACGCCGCTGTTTCTAGACAATAACCCCAAAATGATAAAGGCATATCCGTCTGACTCATCATTGATCGTACCATGTCCAACAAGGTCCGATTCAGCCTTCCAAAACACCATTCCTTTGTGGCGTTCCTGGCAGAGTAAGTTGAGGAACTATTCCACAACTTTTCAGATGGTCATCAAACTCATGGCTCATGTACTCGCCTCCTCGGTACAACCGAAGAAACTTTATTTTCTTGCCGAGTTGATTCTATGCTTCATTCTAGAATTCTTTGAACTTTTCAAAGGCTTCCGACTTATGTTTCATCAAGTAGATATATCCATACCTACTCAAATCATCAGTGAAGGTAATGAAGTACTCATAACCACCCCTAAATGTCGTGCTCATTGGTCCACATACATCACTATGTACTAGCCCCAATAAGTCGGACGCCATTTCACAACTGTTTGCAAAAAGTGTCTTGGTCATTTTGTCGAGTAGGCAAGATTCGCATGTCTCGAACGACTCCAAGTCGAACGAAGTTAGGAGTCCATCATCATGGAGCTTCTTCATGTGTTTCCAACTTATATGACCAAGCCGACAGTGCCAAAAGTAAGTCATATTCAGATCATTTGGTTTCAACCTTTTAACATTTATGTTATAAACCGACTCACCATCAAGATTCAAAATAAATAACCCGTCCTGGACGGGTGCAAAGCCGTGAAACATATCATTCAAATACAAAGAAAAACCATTATTCTTGATATTCGACTCATAGACTTGCCTCATCAAACATGAAGCAGAAATAATGTTTCGACTGAGCACTGGAACATAATAACAATTATTCAGTTCCATAATGAATCCGGAAGGTAAATGAAGTTGCATCGTGCCGACTTCCAACCCAACAACTCTTACTTTGTTGCCGACTCGAATATCAACCTCACCTCTTGCTACACTCCTAGTTCTTACCAGTCCCTGCAACGAGTTGCAGATGTGAATAACTGACCCGGTATCATATACCCAAGAACTATTAGGTGCATCAGCAAGATATATGTCTATAACGTTGCAAACAAGTGTACCTGAGTCGAAAGTCATACCTCCACTCTTGGCTTTGTCGGCCAAGTACTTGCTGCAGTTCCTCTTCCGGTGGCCATCCGCCTTGCAGTAGAAGCAAGTGGATCCGGATGAAGGAGATGGCTTAGTCCCTGAGGAAGCGCTTGGGACTGAGTCCTGAGCCTGCTTTTCTCCTGACTTAGCCTTCTTATTAGTCCAAGAACTCTTATTGAACTTAGCCTTACTAGTAAGTCTGCACGTGCAGGCACGTCTTAACTGACTTTTTATAATAGTTCAAAAAAACTCAATGTTTATAATGTATACACCGAAACTTTTTACAATAAAATTAGCATATATCTCCTAATTTTACTAACAATGTTTAGGTGACATGTTATCTTTTTGTATGCTAGATAAAGCTAATTTTCTTTACTGTTCCCCCATTCTTGCTAAGGCCGAGTGCTTCTTCATGGAAGAAAGTTCCATCTAGGTGCTAAATCACCTCCCTTTCACATTCTGTATTTAATCACAACTGTAATTATAGAAAGGAAATAAGGAGAGATACAGTTACTCCAGGAGACACATTCGTATGATTCAAAAAGAAACCAAGTTTTTCTGTGCGAAGGGTAAATTATATTGATCAAGTAACATGATTACATTCCTTCCGGCAATGAGCTAATATCTAGTTAGGACCTGACCAAGGCCAGGTAGCCGTTTTAGTGGACTACAATCACGATTAGCCAACACGTGGCTTACCTTATTTCATGCTTTAGTCTCTAGCTTAAGAAAAGTTCATACACAAAGTAGTTGGTTGACCTCATGTGTGATGTAAGTTACCCCCCAATCTATCGATACTTTTGCTCCTGAATCTGCTGGATGCCTCCCCCCCCCACCCCCCCATCCCCGCGGACAATCCCAGTCACTTGTTTCTTCTGCTCATGCCTAAGAAATTAAGTTACATTAACTTTGGGATTCTCTACATCAAACAAAACACTGAAAAAACTATTGCTAACACCTGTTAACCATTGTAAATCACTACTTTTAACACATAATAGTAGGATCAAAATCTGATAATGGCACTACATAAGTTTCATAGGAAATTTATCCAAGTAAAATGCGAGATAATACATCGATATACATAACAAAATAATTAACCATATAGCACGTGCCACTCAAACTATGTGCAGGGTTGCAATGGATAAGACCCTCTTCCTACCTGCATGTTTATTCTCATAGCAGGAACAATGCGTAAGACTAATATACATGTCATAGTAAGTGAATACAAAACAGTTTAAGCTTAAATCTGAGATGTCACAATAGTAAAATCTAGTACCTCGTGAGGTCCGCAACAACTATTATTTTTCTCACGGCATTGCTCATATTATGTTGAGAAACTGACCAACTGCAAGCCTACCCCCTTGAATGGAACATTAACTACAAGGAACACCGGAACAAACTTCCATTGCACGTAGGGTATAATTCAAACTTAAGGGTCATTATTGAGGAACATAGATGGATGAACAACAACAAAAAAATAGATTACCTTCTAAAAATGCTTTGCTCCCTCTGCAGGGACGATGACATGTTGCTTTATGCTTTTTGATCACTTGTTTTTCATTAAGTTTTTAGATTACCTTCGCCCTTCTACAAACTTGCATGTCTACAACCTGTTTGTACAAAGCAGTGAATAGACAATGTTTGATTAATATATGAGCAAGGGTTCATGGATAATGTACCTCCATAGGCAAATATACAGCCCGAGAATCACTTACGGACTACAGTTTGTTGGCATATCTTTGCCAGTACTAAAAAACTATCATTTTCGTTCTTCTATAATCAACCAACATGAAATCTAACTAAAACAAAAGTAACAATAGGGCAGTATCACTTACCAAAAGAGATAGTTCATCTTGATAGCAAGGAACTGTATGTAAAGTAAGCTTTACACCATGACACAAAATATATAGCCAACAAAACACTGCCAGCAGCAGTATAGTCTGATGGTGCAGAAGTGCTGCTCAATAGGATATAAACTAAAGGAGACATGCATGCAATACTCTACATGGAGAAGCATACCTTGGTGAGTTCATTAGGAGAGGGAGCAATGTAGCGTCAAAAGAGAATTGCACTAATAGCTAAGGTATGCATTAGGCCTAACGGTTAATATTTTTAGAAGCTAAGGTATACCTGATATATTAATAGCTATTAAATGAATTACCTCTTTTAACCAGTAATCCTTTTTGTGACTCGTAGAGATGATAATATCCATAAAAACCTTTGTCAGTACACTACAATAGAACTCACCCCTAAAACCTGTACAAATGTGACCAATATGGAGCTGGCTCTAAGAAATTCAATTTCCGATAATAAAGTGTTTACATCAATATATCAAATCCTAAATGCCAGCATGCCTAAGATTCCCGGAGAAACAAACACAACATCAAGTAAATTTCTATATTTCTGCTTACCCTACTTACGATTACGAAATAGGCGATTGTGCATGTTCACAGGTTCTGTATTTTCCGCATTGGCATTTGCGAAGACCACGGAACAATCAATTGCAGTAGGCTTATATTATTGTGATGTTGAGTGATCAACTCAAAACTAACAGTGCAGTCCTTAGATGCAAAAGTACCTAAAAAGAAAGGTAAAATAGTTTGTCATTGATCGTGTCCATTACATAGAGGCAATCAGTCATAGGAGGAAGGAAAAATAAAGGTAAAATGGACTGTCATTGATCGTGTCCATTACATATGAAGTACCTTAGAAACATATGGCAACAGATCTGAATATATGTATCAATAAATAGTGAAATTCATCTCGAGCATTCACATGAAAAAAAACTCGATAATCTAGATTCTAATTTATAAGCATTCAACCTTTAGCACCGGAGCTATACAATGTCAGCCCTTGATATCATGGATTATTAAAACCTAACAGAGAGAATCCAAGCGCCGCAGTGGCTAAAAATTTACAATTGAATGCATCAACGAACTTATAATCATGATACTGCACATGTGAATTTGGAACAACAATGCACAAGATAGAATGGATACCTGCAGTTCAGAATCTACAGATCAAAACATGCTTAATTCACTAACGGGGACTTGGTCGTCCTGGAACAGCAGGACATACGCCCAGACTTCTGGAAATCCAGGAAGACCAGTTTGGCTTCGTCTATAGATCGGAAGCCCTCGTAGAATAAGATGTCTTCCAGTCGGGTCGTCACGGGCCTCCTCTTCCAGCTGCCCTTCCACTGCCTCTCCCGAGAGTCCCACGGCCTCCATCCTGTTGGTGCTAATCTTGTTAGTAGTGTCAAGTTTAGAGTTTAATCATGTTTTATTCAGTAGTTGATTGTAACAGTACCAGCTGCGGCATTATGTGCACGGCAAATGTGGTCCAAGTGCACGTAGGCAAGTTGGCAGTGAGTTTAGTCGTGAGGATAATTGGATTAGCATGCATGTATGCCCAGCGTGAGACTAGCTCTAGTAGCGTTTCGTGTTGGTTAGACGAGGTACATGCATGCTGTCCGGGTTTTCTGGATCAGAGATAGTTTAGTTAGTGGGATAGGCATGGAATTAGTGGCCGATGTGGCCGTGTGGTGCGCAGGTCAGGTACTATGTACTGCCTATTTAAGTCGATCAATGGAATGAAAAAGAAAAGCTCAAGGCGAGAGAAAAATGTAGCCACGGTGGTTCCGAGCTCTGTGTGTTGCGTGTGGTGCCCAGAGCTCGTGTGTTGTTTTCTAGTGCGTGTGAGTCTTCTTCTTCCTCTAGCCACAGATAACATTTGGTATCGAGCCTCGTGCGTCGAGGGTGCGAGACTCCATCTTCGTCAAGCGCCACGGGAGATGGAGAATGGTGATCTGCCCAAAGTTGCGTCACCAGCGGCAAGGAGGTGATGGCCAAGGAGCGGAGGCCACTGCCAAGAAGAGTTCATCATCCATGTGCGAGTCGTCGACAAGGTGCGTCATCGACAATAACATGAAGGCGCGTCACCGGCGATTTGTGTCAGGGGTGGCGAAGATGGAGGCGAGTCATCGGCGAGCTGCGACACCGGTGGCGAACATGCGGCAGCGAACGTGCCATGGCGGCGTGCTTGCGGTGAAGGAGTAGGAGGTGCTTCTCTCGTCGAGGCCAACGGTAACGGCGACAATCGGTGTGGCAAAAATGGTATTGGAGGCCATTTGCGTGCTGCAGCGACGACATCGATGAAGGTGGGCTTCAAGAGAGGAAATAAGTACTAACAAGATTAGGGAGGTGATTGTTGGTGCTAATCTTGTTAGTAGTGTCAAGTTTAGAGTTTAATCATGTTTTATTCAGTAGTTGATTGTAATGCAAGCTGCGGCATTATGTGCACGACAAATGTGGTCCAAGTGCACGTAGGCAAGTTGGCAGTGAGTTTAGTCGTGAGGATAATTGGATTAGCATGCATGTATGCCCAGCGTGAGACTAGCTCTAGTAGCGTTCGTGTTGGTTAGACGAGGTACATGCATGCTGGCCGGGTTTTCTGGATCAGAGATAGTTTAGTTAGTGGGATAGGCATGGAATTAGTGGCCGATGTGGCCGTGTGGTGCGCAGGTCAGGTACTATGTACTGCCTATTTAAGTCGATCAATGGAATGAAAAAGAAAAGCCTGCGGGCAGAGAGAAAAATGTAGCCACGGTGGTTCCAGAGCTCTGTGTGTTGCGTGTGGTGCCCAGAGCTTTGTGTGTTGTTTTCTAGTGCGTGTGTGAGTCTTCTTCTTCCTCTAGCCACAGATAACACATCCGCGTCTATCCCGACCTCTCTCCTCGAGCCCCTTCTTGATTTGTGAATCCCTGGAGAGGAAGCCATGGGGCCGACGTCGGTTCCCTCTATATCACCACAATCGGCGTCAAGGAGGCGACCGAGGAAACACGACGACGACGCGCAGGTCAGGATGCGTCGTCCCTCTCGTCGACCCCCTTCTTGATTTGTGAAGCCCTGGAGAGGAAGCCATGGAGCCGACGGTCGTTCCCTCTCTATCTCACCGCAATCGGCGTCAAGGAGACGACTGAGGCAGCACGACGACGGCGTGCCGGTCAGGATGTGCCGCCCCTCTCGTCGACCCCCTCTTGATTTGTGAATCCCTAGAGGGGAAGCCATGGGTTCGATGGTGGTTCCCTCTCTGCCTCACCACAATCGGCGTCAATGAGGCTTCCGAGGCAGCACGACGACTCTTGTAAGGAGGCGACATTTAGTTGAAAATGACTATCCCGATCGTGTGAGGGAGATCTCTCTTTTTTCCTCGGGGGAGGATTGCAAGGAGCGGTTTGTTCGCTCGGCAGAGCAGAGTCCGTCAAAGATAAATGCTAAGTGCACACACCGTATCGGATTATATCAATCTGAGTCGTTAGATCTAACCGTGTGGCACAATCTGGCGGTGCTAGTTAGCCTAATACGTATGGCGGGGTGACTCTAAGAAAGATAATGTTTGCTCCTTTAATAGTAGTATATATATTTGCACCATCAACATTTGACTAGCGCCCTTCTTGAGATCCGCCTCTGCCTGCTTGAGCATCTCATGCAATTCAGTGAGCTTCTTATCCATACCATGCATGTGGTAGTTTGAAATGAACTGCCCATATGCACTAGGAAGAGAGTTCAGAATTATATCCGTAGCGAACTCTTCGCTAATGGGGTAGCCAAGCCTCTCCAGAGACTGCACATAACCAACCATTTTGATCACATGCGGACTCAGTGGATCACCATCCTTAAGCTTGCAACTCAGCAAATCCTGAGAGACTTGATACCTCTCAGTCTTCGCCTGAGCCTGGAACATACTTTTGAGGCTTTCGATCATATCGTAGGCCTCAACATTCTCGAACTGCTTTTGCAAGTCCGGTTCCATGTGAGCAATCATAAGACAACTAATATCCGTGGACTCGTCCTTAGCCCGACGGTAGGAATTGGTGGCAGCGACAGTCGCATTCTCATTCGGCTCATCTGGAAGTGGGTTGTCTAGGACATGGTCCTTCTTTTCTTGTTTGAGAACAATTCTCAGATTTCGATACCAGTTGGTAAAATCAGTGTCGTTCAGTTTATCTTTCTCAAGAATGGTTCTCAACGCAAAACCGGATATCTGAGAGTGACTGCTACTTGGTGCCATGATCTACAACAAAAAATATGCAAAACACTTAAGACATGTATTCATAAAAGAGCAAGCATATTAAATACTTTCATATTTTATGCTCCCACTAGAACCAACACCCCTCTGATGGTTGCTTAGTGATTCAGGACCCTAAATAAGCAAGTCGGCTAGTGAGCTTTAGCATCACTGCTAGACGCCAAGTGATCTAGGTAGACAACTCCTTGTCAATCGTATCTCCTACGACTCCTGTTGGACGGGTGGCATCACATGCCCCGGCTCCCATCTGACTTTTCCCCGAGCCCCGCAACCGTTGTGATAGACCCGTCTAGCTTACTGAGTGTTTCCGCAGTAAGAGTCCGACTCGAACCCACCTACTCGGAAAGAATTGGCAGCGCCTCAATTTTATGAGCCCACTGCCAAAAATGTCCGACTTGTGATGGTGCAAACACTGGCGGGAAAACCGACTAGACCTTCTTTGAGGGATTAAATTTTACCGACTATCTAAAAGAGGTAAAACAAAGACATAACAATAACACAAAATAAAGCAATTATAATGTGAAATGGTATGGTCCTCTTCATGGCGATCTCCATCTCCATAAAGCCCGGAATCCGACTCATGCCAACTCTTGTCACTTGCCGTCTTACTCCATGTCACGGACATGTACATCACCGTGCATGCCATCCGGGTTCTCCACACAGCTACACTAGCTTAGTAAAGTAAATTACAAGGAGAATCCGACACGTAGGTCGTTATACAATAATATGACAACACCTAGGCTCCAGCCGGCTGACGAAAACCGTGATTCGCATATCATGTATGGATTACACACATACATCACATGCACATGAACCATACCATTCACAACTTCCTGTAAAAACAAGTTATGCATAGATACGATATCTACCGGCGTTGTGAAACTCGCAATGACATCTAAGGCGCTACGACATGGATCTCATCTACGATCCGAACATGGATTCTGACCATCGTTCCGACTCGATCAAACTCTTTGATCTTCGACCACCGCATCTGGATTTACGTGTCACAGTCTACCCCGATGGCGGAAGCCGACTGATAGGGGTATGTCGTTCCACGACCTCAGTAGTATGGTCACGGAAATCAGATCTACCATTCCTCGAGTACAGTTGATCCAATCAATCTCGTACAAAACCGATCTATATCATAGATTGACCACCAAAACAGCATATATATCTCATCTACAACCTACTTCATATCACATATGCAAGATCTCGAGCCTAAAACTGGAAACTATCGCTTTGATACCACTGTTGGGCCACGTAGAGATAAAACAAAAATTTCCCCTCTAACGTGGTGATCCCAAGATCTAGGCAAGGTAGAAGGCCACGAGGTTTACCACTAGACGCACAGTTGCGGATTACTGATGAAGCACGTCAGTTGATGCAGTGCAGTCCTTTGCGATCCGATCGTCCTGGTGCTGATCGTACAACACCTCTGCTGGTATCCACACGTGCAAGGAGGAGCACCGACGGTGAACTGCTAGGTTCAGTACGACGGCAGGACTGTTGTGGAGCTAGGGTTTCCAACACATGGAGTGACCTAACCGATCAACGATTAGCCTTTCTGGGTTACGGTGCTCCACTATATATAGGGAGTGAATGTGGGCTCTGCTCGCGTGGCCCATTCACTAAAGCCCATATAACACTAGTCACCGTGAGTCCGACTCACTCACTCAGTCCTAATCCGGCTTGGGTCCGACCCAACCAGATTTCCGGTTCAGATCCAATCCGAACTTGCTCCCGCTCTTAAGTGTGTGACCCAACAGGCTCATGGCTACTCGGACACGATTGGAGTCCGACTCACAATCGATCAGTCGGCAACGGCTCCTAGCAGAACGTGTCGACTCCCAAGTACCAAAGAGTCATGACGACTCGCCTTTCCAATGTGACTTACGTTCGAGTCCCTTTTGCCTCACGATATACCTTTTCATACTATAGGCGAATAATTGTCATCCCTTAAATAGTCCAACTCTCTTCTCGATCCGAGATAAGTGATTCACCCGACTAAATCTTAGTCGATCGCCTCGGTTAACACTTAACCGAGTCGTGCATGGCCATGCTTTCCGAATCATATCATCCGAGATGGCCCAGATAATATCTCTCCGAGTGGAGGGGCAAAATCCCATCTTGGTTATTCACATCACGTAGCTTGATTCTCAGTCGACCCGAACTCTGCCTTTATAACTGCCTAGTTACGGATCAGCGTTTGACAGAAACTAAGTCGGTGATCCTCAAGTCGGACTATGCAATAATCTCAGGTCTAAGGATTACATTGATTGATATATACAAATGACAACTTGTTCATTGTACCTCAATATGGGTCAATCCGACTCGCTAAACTCTTTAGCCGAATCTGTGTAAGTCGGAATGGCATCACCATGCCCATGACAAGTGGAACCGAGTCATCAAGCCGACTTTCACATTGGTCTAAGTTGTGTGTCCAGCACAACCTCAATGACCAAGGACATTTAGTACAAACAACATGAATGCATAGTTCCACAACCGAATCACATCAGATGTTTATACAAGGACTACTTAATATATTTATGAATACAATGGGAAATATCATCATACATGATTGCCTCTAGGGCATATTCCCAACAACTAAGAGAGCAATAATGGCCATAATCATGCAATGCAACAAAGCAAACTAATCAAAGCAAAGAGTGGTACTACAAGTCAAGGACTAAATGATCATAGAGGCTAATGGTGACTTGTCATAGTCATAACATGGTGTAAGCATGTGCTAAGTCAACCCAAGCAAAACATCAAAGGAGAATACCACAATACTATGCTTTTGCATGCTAAAACAACGCATAATTTCTTCAAGGCACACTAAGCAATCCCAATTGTTTGGAACAAGACATGCTACAACAATAATCACTAAGCATAATGCTAAAACAACACCTAGCATGTCATGCTAAAGTCTAAGTCACAGTCAATGCAAGCTCCTCTTGCACTTCAAGCAAGAACTTACTACTCCTTTCCAAACACCAAGCAAACTTATTTGCAAAACAACACAGCGAGAATGGGGGTCCAAACTACTAAAGCAACCTAAACAAACTAAGCAAAGCAAACGAAAACTAAGATGCTCCAAGAACAACACAACTGTGCATGAAACAATAAAAGTGAAGTGTCTAGACAGACCTGAGCTTTTTATTGATGAAGAAGGGGATGCCTTGGGCATCCCCAAGCTTTGACGCTTGTACCTCTTGGATATTTCTTGGGGTGACACCATGGTGGCATCCCCAAGCTTGAGCTTTTGTCCATTCTTCATCTAATTGCATCACTCTCTCTCTACACCTGAAATTTTTCCTTCATACAAAACTTCACACAATCTTCATTAGCAACATTAGATTATTCAAAAGATATTAGACCGCTGGCAAAGCTTTGGAACAACAAGACTTTTCACTAAAAACACAAGCTACTGAAGTAACTCCTTCAAATAAACTCAATTTACCTGAAGAGAGCTCAAAAAGGAATCAATAAGAAACAAATGCAAATAATGGCAGAAATCTGTCAAAGCAGACCAGCAGGTAGAAACAAATTTTTTCGAACATCTTCTGTTGCTCAAATAAAAAAGTGTTGAACTAACTAAAGTTAGCCAACATACTGGGGGATTTATTCGTAAATTGTGAGCTCAATCCGAGTTACATATCCTCCTCATGATTTGTTTTTGGTGGAGGACAGAAATCTGTTTCGGGACAGCAACTCCCCAAATCTTACTTCCCTCTCATTAGAGGTCATTCTTGGCACACAAAGCAAACAAAAAGGATAAGGAGAGGTCATTACAGAATTAATAACTTCCAAGACTCAATAAAACTCTTGGGTTATCTCTCAATAAGTACTTTTATTTAACGCCTTTAAGTTAGGCACAAGAAGCAAGAAGATTCAAGTATTTTCAAATGAAGAAGCATTAACATCAAATCTTGATTTCAAAGGAGGAGTAAAAAGCATCTTCTCTCTCCTCATAGGGAAGTATTCAATACCTTTCTTGAATGGAAATTGATATTTGATGGTGCCTTCTTTCATATCAATGATGGCACCAACTGTTCTAAGAAAAGGTCTTCCCAAAGTAATAGGACAAGAAGCATTGTATTCAACATCCAAAACATAGAAATCCACAGGAACATAAGCATTGTTAACCATAATGAGAACATCATTAATACTCCCCATGAGTTTCTTGTTAGCATTATCATTGAGTGGGACATTCAAATAACAATCTTCTAATGGTGGTAAATCAAGCATTTCATAAATCTTCCTAGGCATAATAGAGATACTAGAACCAAGATCACATGAAGCTTTGAGATCAAAGTCATTCACTTGCATATTAATAATGGGTTCCCAACTATCTTCTACTTTCCTAGGGATAGAAGCTTTGTGTTTTAGCTTCTCTTCCTTAATCTTAACAAGAGCATCTGTAATGTGTTTGGTAAAGGCAACATGCATATCACTATCATCAGGACTTCTAGCAAGATTTTGTAGGAACATAATCACTTCAGAAATATTGCAACCATCAATATCAAAATCAAACTTAGCATCACTATTAGTAGGATCAATAGGCTTAGGCATAGTAGGAGGAGTAATAGGGGCTACTTGTGGTTTAGTGGTGATAGTGCACACACTATTGTTTCTATCAATTTCAGCTTCCCTTTCCCACCTAGCATGAAGTTGAGCTAACAGCCTAACATTTTCATCAATAGTAACTTGTATGGCATGAGCAATAGCAAATGTGTTTTCTATAGTTTCAGGTTTAGCAACCATTTTATTAACCAAGGAAGTTTGAGCTTCAGACAAAGAGGATATATTTTTCTCAACAGTTAAAAGCTTTTCCTCTATAGTCTTATTGAAAGTGATTTGTTTACTAATAATGTCCTTGAGCATGATTTAAAGTTCAGAGGGGGCACTTCTAGCATTATTGTAAGATCTTCCATAGGAATTGCCATTATTAGGAGGATAAGGCCTATAATTGTTGTTGCTACCAAAATTATTCCTATAGGCATTTTTGTTGAAATTGTTGTTTCTAATGAAGTTCACATCAACTTGCTATTCTTAAGCAACCAAAGAGGCTAAGGGAACACTATTAGCATCTAGAGGAGCTTTCCCATTAACAAGCATAGCCATAATAACATCAATCTTTTCACTCAAAGAGGAAGTTTCCTCAACAGAATTTACCTTCTTACCATGTGGAGCTCTCTCAACATGCCATTCAGAGTATTTAACCATCATATTATCAAGGAGCCTTGTTGCAACACCCAAGGTGAGTCCCATAAAAGTACCTCCAGCAGCAGAATCCAACAGGTTTCTTGAGGAGAAGTTCAAACTTGCATAAAAAGTTTGGATAATCATCCAAGCAGTGAGTCCATGAGTAGGGCAATTTTTAACCAAAGATTTCATTCTTTCCCAAGCAGGAGCAACATGTTCACTATCAAGCTGTTTAAATTTCATAATATCACTTCTCATAGCAATAATCTTAGCAGGAGGGTGGTACTTTCCAATAAAAGCATCTTTGCACTTAGTCCAAGAATTAATACTATTTTTAGGCAAAGATAGCAACCGTTCTTTAGCTTTTCCCCTCAAGGAGAAAGGAAAAAAGCTTGATCTTAATAATATCTCCATCTACATCCTTATACTTTTGCATCTCACAAAGTTGAACAAAGCTATTAAGATGGGCAGCAGGATCATCGTAACCAGACTTAAAATTGCTCTCTCATCACAAGATTCAACAAAGCAGGCTTAATTTCATAAAAAGTAGCATCAGGAGCAGGTGGAGCAATAGGTGTGCTTAGGAAATCATTGTTGTTGGTGCTAGTGAAGTCACACAACTTGGTGTTCTCAGCAGAGTTCATTGGCAAAGGTGGGCAAGCCAAAAATAGCAGCAGCAGCAGCTAGAGCAGGAACTAATTTTTTGTGTGTTTTTGAATAAAGAAAGCAAACCAAGCTAGACTATTTTTTTGGTTTTTTTTGGAAAGAGGCAAACAAAACCAAGCAAAAGAAACAAAGCAAACTAAAAACAAAGTAAAGAGAAAGGAAGTGAAGGACTCCCCTTGTGAAGACGTCATTAGCCTCCCCGGCAACGGCGCTAGAAATTACTTGATGCTACACTCAACATGGAGGAAGAGTGCTTCGTTGGAAACCCCAAGAGCAAGTAATGAAGAGTATAGCAGCAAGATTTCCTAAGTAGAAACCAAGGTTATCAAACCAGAAGGATGAAGGAAATGTCACACATGTGTTGGAAGCAACGTGGAGACTTGCACAACACAAACTCAAGACTCTGTCCCAGCGAATCAGTGAGGCAATCAAGATCACCGGTTTGCTGTAACAAAGGATTAAACGTATGGTGTGGAAGGTAATCGTGGTTTGCAGCAAGTAAACAAGTAACAATGGAAGATGTATCAATGGTAAAGATTGGACCGGGGTCCATAGTTCACTAGAGGTGCTCTCCTTAGATAAACAACATGGCATGAAGGGTAAACAAATTACAGCGAGGCAATTGACAGGAACTGAGCAAGGCAAAACAATGCAATTACTAGCCAGAAAGATCCTATGAGGTTTATTGGGCAATACAACAATATACATAGACCGTAATCCAACTTCATCTATTACTAGAAGTCCACCTTCAGGTTATCATCCGAACCCCCTCCAGTATTAAGTTGCAAGCAACAGACAACTTCTTTAAGCAAAATGTGTAAGGTAAACAGTCCACATGTTCCATGAACAAGAGACCGTTGTTTTCTCCCTAGCAACATCACATCTACAATCGAAGAGATTATTGTCACTTCCCTTGGAAACTAGAGGCATGAACCCACTATCGAGCATAAATACTCCCTCTTGGAGTCACTAGCAACTACTTGGCCAAGATAACCACTAGCAACAGAGAGCATTCAAGATCACAAACAACACAGACATGATAGAATCATAAAGATAAAACCATTAATCAAACCAACATAATAATCTCAATATCCATCGGATCCCCGCAAACACAACATGCATGATTACAAATAGATTTGATCTTGATCATGAACGGAGCTCACAAGATCTATACATGAAAGCACAAAGGAGGAGATACAACCATCTAGCTACTACATGGACCCATAGTCCAAGGTGGAACTACTCACAAATCATACCAGAGAGAAGGCCTCCGGGATGATCTCCCCTCCGGCAGGGTGCCGGGAAGAGCTTCAGATCCCCCCGATCTAGGGACGATGGTGGCAGCGGCTACAGACGGTTTCGTGGAATATTGATCGGTCTTGAGAGTTTCTACATCGAGGGATTCTTATAGGCGAAGGGGGAGACCGAGGCGGCCTCCAAGGAGGCCAAACCCTAGCCAGGCGCGGGTAGGGCCCACCCGCTCCTGGGGTGTCTGGCCCCTCTGTCCGGCCCCTTGGGCTCTCCTCTGGACTTCTTGTTTCCCACGGAAAGTTATTGACTTTGTCCTTCGTCCCGTCCAACTCCGAGAATATTTCTTTACTAAATTTTCTGAAACCAAAAATGAAACAGCATCCGCAATCAAGGCAACTTGTTAATAGGTTAGTACCAGAAAACGTGTAAAAAGCACCTCAAAGTGTAGACAAGTAAAGCAAAGTAGATACTAAACAAGCATGGATCATCAAAAATTATAGATACGTTTCCAACGTATCAGTCTCCGGTTTGACTTTTCCCCAACGGGCAGAAAGAGGTCAGAAATTTGTGGGCCTATAAAAAGGGGCCCTTCTTCCCCAATGTCCTAGCTCGAGTTTTACAGGCTTTCTCCTCCATTCTTGAGACTCTTGAGCTAGCTACCCTTCTATCCCTCCCTTGATTCTTGCATATACTTTAGGGATTTGAAAGAGGAGATATAGATCTACAATCCCACCAATCCATCTCTCCTCTAAGTGAGGGGAACATCTTGGGATCTAGATCTTGGAGTCTTTTGTGGATTTCCTCCATTTTTCTTCCTCTGTTATTCCCCCACAAGCTTTTGTAGCTTTGGTGGAATTTGGGAGAGAAGGATTTGAGCACTACTTGTGTTATTGCCATTGCATTTGGTGCATCGGTTTGAGTTCTCCCCGGAGGATTTGGTGAGTGAAAGTTGAGAAGCTTATTACTCTTGGGTTCTTGGAACCCTAGACGTTTTTTTGGTGTTGCAGGTTGTGGCCTTGGTGGCGTTTGTTGGGAGCCTCCAATTAAGTTGTGGAGAAGTGCCCCAACCTTGTGAGAGGTTCCGGTTTGCCACCGACAAGTGCACCGATAGTGGAAGCATGGATCGATCCCGTTGGGGTGAGATTCACCGAAGAATAAGGGAGGCCTTTTGTGGCGTAGGTGGTTAGATACCACCCCCTCTCCAAACGAGACGTACTCCATGTTGGGAGGAACTCAGTAAAATATCGTCGTCCCCGCGTTCCTCGGTTATCTATATACCCGAGCTCTTACTTATGCACTTTACTTTGTGATAGCCTTCGTGCTTGAAGTATATATCTTGCTATCACATAGTTGTTTGTCTTGCTTAGCATAAGTTGTTGGTGCACATAGGTGAACCCTAGATTGTTCTAGGTTTTTTGCTTAACAAAGTAAACGTTAGTTTTATTCTGCCTTTGTTGAGCCACTCTCGGAAAAGTTTTAATCGCCTATTCACCCCCTCTAGGCGACATCTATATCCTTTCAACTATGAAGATGGAGCTTCGCCCACGCTACCATTATAATTACGTTATTCCGCTGCTTGATTCGTATTAAGACTGGATCATGAGATCCTTTATTTGTGTAAGACCTTATATATGGTTTGTAATGGATGATGTACTGTGATATCAAAATCTGTTATGTCTCGCAAAAATGGTAATCCTGGGATTGCGATGTATGGCATAACAAGCATCTGGGATTAAAAATCTGGGTGTTGACAAGTTGGTATCAGAGCCATCCTGACCATAGGAGACCCTAGTTTAGAATGGACGTTTGAATCAAAAACTTAGTTTCAAAACCAAGGAAATGAGTATTTATGAAAACCTATTCTCATTCTTATCACTTGGATTCTTTCATGAAAATTTATGTTCCTCAAAAATTCTTGCAAACTTACATAAAATTTGACACACTTGATCACTCTACTAACTTACTCATCCTATATTATTATAGATGGATGTGAAGTATAGCAAGTTTTATCAGTTGGGGAATGGAGGAGACCTCATCTTTGAGCGTGACTTGGACCAGCTGTCGGAAATGCTGGAGCGTTCGCACCCCGAGTTCTTCGGAGCTTAGCTCAATGATCAGGAAGGAGAGGAATTACAATGGTTGATTGTTGCAAGTCTCCTAGGAAAGATTGAAGCCCCCACCTTAGAGGGAATTCAGTTCACCTTGAGAGAGAACAACTGGATCGATGGACTTGCTAGGGCCATGCAGGAAGCTCTTGCCCATCTGTGTGGGCAGAGTATCAATCAGATTAAGGGTACCCGCTTTGAGTTCTATCCAAGGCGTGATGTTATGGGTTAGCTACTTGAGGCCCCATATCACCATGAGCTGAAGACTCAATTGGACCACCTCAACTTCATGATGTATGACCGCCAGAAGGAGTTGGACAATGCCCGCTCCTACACCAACCACAAGTACGCCATCACCGCCAAGAAGGATCGGACCATTTCCATGCTAGTGAAGGATCGCCAGTCTCGTCGCTGTCAGCTCGACAAGAAGGATCGCATCATTGCTCGTCTCCGCCACAGGATCACAGAGTTGGAAGAGACTGTCCACGAGAGAGACATGCAGCTGGAGGAGAGGGAGAATGCAGGGGAAGACCTTCATGGAGACCCCTACTCCTATCTCAGTGACGATGATGACTTTCTGGAGGATCAGGCCATGGACTTCTTCACTGATGAGGATGAGTTCGCCTTCATTGATGATGAGGAGGAGGATGATGAGGACACCGACTCCAAGGAGTAGTAGCACTTGAGCACTAGCGTTAGTGAGTTTTATCCGGTCCCACTTTATCATAGTTTCACCGAATGGTTCTTAAAACCATATGTTTTACTTTGTTGTGGTGTGTGTTTGTATCGTGTGCTATGAATACATGAATGAAAAGCAAGTTGCTAGAAAAACCTGAGTCAAACTTTGAAAACTTTTCAAACACAAAACCCTGAACCTTAGAAATTTCCCTCTTTTCTCATGATCTACCTCAATCTTCAGATGCCTCGCGGAGGAAGCAGTTCATCCCCAGACCCGATGTTACAAATCTTGCAAATGTTGGTTTCGGACCGTGAAGCTGAAAGAGTCGAACGTCAAGCCAAATTAGCCACCCTTCATCACATCGCTCAGATGGCCAACAACAATCAAGACCATGGAAATCAGGACAACCATGGATCCAAGCTCAAGAACTTCCAGAACACCAACCCACCCATTTTCACTAAGTCTGAAGAGCCCCTAGATGCCGATGATTGGCCGCAAACCATGGAGAACAACTTAGAAGTTGCCGGAGTGGAAGATAACAAGAAGGTACTGTTCGCCACCCACTATCTGGCTGGAGATGCAAGAGCATGGTGGAACATCGTTCACGCCATGAATGGCGGACAAATGATGACTTGGGATGAATTCAAAGTCAAGTTTAGCAGAACTCATGTGCCACCGGGTTTGATCAAAAGGATGAGAGATGAATTCAGAGAACTAAAGCAAGGGAGAATGACAGTAGTTGAGTACCGTGACAATTTTTTCTCATTGGCTAGGTATGCACCGGATGAGATTGACATTGAAGCCAAGAAGAAGGAGAGATTCCTAAATGGTCTGCACGATGAGATGCAGACAGTGTTAGTCAACATCCCATTTGCTTATATCGAAGCCTTAGTGGACTCTGCCATTCAGATAGAAGGCAAGATCAACCAAGCTAATGAGAACCGCAAGCGTCGCATGATGCATCAACCAGGAACCCATCATACCCCAAAGTATCGCCCCAACCCATCCCCAGGATTTGCCCCAAGAACCAATATACCCCCAATGAACCGTCCAACCTATCCCAACAGTGGAAACCCAAGGCCTGGAGGAAATCACAACAACCCCGACAACCCTAGCAATTTCAACCGTGCATCGCCTAAGTTCAACAACAACAATGTCACCACCAACACCAACACTTCCCCAAGGACTGGAAGCAATGTTGTGCCTGTTGCAGCAAAGGATAAGTCTCAGGTGACTTGTTATGAATGTGGAACCAAATGTTACTATTCCAATGAGTGCCCCAAGAAGATTGCAGCAGCCCCCAATGCAAATGCCCCGTCTCAGCAGCAGCGTCGTGTTCAGCCTGGAAGAAGGTTTGCCCCAGGGAGTTCGCTCAACCGCAACGACCGTCTCTTTCTCATGCATGCTGAAGAAGCCCAAGAAGCGCCAGATGTCGTGCTGGGTATGTTTTCTGTTAACTCAGTACTTGAAAGAGTGTTGTTTGATTCTGGAGCATCGCACTTGTTTGTTACCGAAGAATTTTCATGTACTAGTAAGATTCAACCCACCAAATTGAAGCATGTTATGATAGTTAAAATACCTAGTTCAACCACCAAATCTAGACAAATTTGCAAGGCCGTACCTATCCGAATCCATGGCATAGATTTTTATGCTAATCTAATAGTACTCGGAACTAAAGGTTTGGAAGTAGTACTAGGAATGGATTGGATGTCCAAACATAAAGGATTAATCGACTGTACTAAGAAAGCCATAACCATGACCAGTACAATCAGAATATCAGTAGAACATGTATCTGAAACCTTGCCCCATCAATTCAAGTGCAACAAGAGTATATCCCAACCAACCATTGACCAAGTCAGAATAGTCTGTGAATACCCCGATGTGTTTCCATATGTTTTGCCCGGTATGCCCCAGATCGTGATATCGAGTTTATCATTGAACTAATCCCTGGAGCCAGACCCATAGCCCAGAGACCATATAGTATGAACCCGTCTGAATTAGTGGAGCTAAAGAAGCAACTGGATGCTATGCTGGAGATAGGATTGATCCAACCAAGTGCGTCGCCATGGAGATCACCTGTCTTGTTTGTGGACAAGAAAGATGGAGGTAATCGTTTGTGTACGGATTATCGGAAGTTGAATAATGTCACCATCAAGAACAAGTACCCATTGCCAAAGATAGAAGACCTGTTTGACCAGTTGACTGGTGCCAAAATGTTTTCTAAGATTGATCTTAGAACTGGTTATCATCAACTCAAGATTCACGCAGAGGATATTCCAAAGACTGCCTTCACCACCAGATATGGATTATACGAGTATACTGTCATGTATTTTGGATTAACCAATGCCCCTGCTTATTTCATGAACCTCATGAATAAGATTTTTATGGACTTCCTGGATAAGTTTGTCGTTGTTTTCATCGATGACATTCTGATCTATTCCAAATCAGAAGAAGAACATGAGCTACACCTAATATAAGGACCATCCTTGGAACCCTTAGGGAGCATTAGTTGTATGCCAAGTTTAGCAAATGTGAATTCTGGTTACAGGAGGTAGGATTCCTCGGACATATTGTATCAGCCGGAGGAATTGCCGTTGACCCTGCGAAGGTGAAGGATGTTGAAGATTGGCAAGCCCCAACCACTCAAACCCAAGTTCGTGCATTTCTCGGATTATCGGGATATCACCGCAAGTTCATAGAAGTATTCTCAAGTATCGCAAGACCCATGACCCAATTGCTGAAGAAGGACAAGAAGTTTGAATGGACGGACAAATGTTAAGCGAGTTTTCAAGAACTCTAGAGGAGATTGATTTCAGCCGCCATCTTGATCATGCCGGATATTACGAAGCCCTTTGATGTGTATTGTGATGCATCCAAGATCGGTCTCGGATGTGTGTTGATGCAAGAAGGCAAAATAATATCTTATCTGTCCCGACAACTGAAGCAACATGAACAGAATTATCCAACCCATGATCTTGAACTAGCAGCTATAGTTCTAGCCCTGAAGACATGGCGGAATTACCTCATGGTAAGCCGTTGTGAGATTTATTCGGATCACAAGAGCCTGAAGTATATATTCACTCAGAAGGAGCTGAATATGAGGCAGAGAAGATGGCTTGAGCTAATCAAGGACTATGATCTGGACATTCACTATCACTCCGGTAAAGCTAATGTGGTAGCAGATGCCCTTAGTAGATTGTCGTGCCGCTTGAAATCCATGATTCTGAAGGAGCATCCAAGTTTGTACAAGGAGATGGAAGATTTTAGAATGGAATTAATAAGTGAATAATTTTTGGCTAGCATAGAACTTCAACCAACTTTGATCAGTCAGATCAAGGAGGCGCAGAAAGGAAATTCTATTATCGACGGAATCAAACGTCGTATCGGTACCGGCAAAGTACCCGGATTCACCGAGGACGAAGAAGGAGTTCTGTGGTACAAAGGATGTCTCTGTGTATCAACGGACTCCGAATTGAAGCAGGATATTTTGAAAGAAGCCCATGATACTCTTTATTCTATCCACCCTGGCGGAACAAAGATGTACCAGGATTTAAAGGAGCAATTTTGGTGGCATAAGATGAAGAGAGAAATCGGAAGCTACATAGCCAAGTGTGATATTTGTCAGAGAGTCAAGGCGGGACATCAAAGACCCACTGGACTGTTGCAACCACTACAGATTCCGGAATGGAAATGGGATTCAGTTGGAATATACTTTATCACCAGATTGCCTACTTCTAGTAGGGTAAATGACTCTATTTGGGTCATAGTTGACAGATTGTCCAAAGTCGCTCATTTCTTACCAGTCAAGACCACCTACCAGAGTTCAAAACTAGCAGATTTGTATATTTATAGAATTTTCAGTTTGCACAAAGTCCCCAAGAACATTATGTCAGATCGTGGAACTCAGTTTACCTCGAGATTTTGGAAGAAAGTCCAAGAAGCATTAGGAACCCGACTAGATTTCAGCACAGCTTATCACCCTCAGACCTATGGATAAACTGAGCGAGTAAATCAAATACTAGAGTATGGATCTAAATGGTAATACTATATGCCTTTCGCAGAATTTTCTTACAACAACAGTTATCAAGCTAGTTTGCAAATGGCCCCGTTTGAATTCATGTATGGAAAAAAGTGTCGTACCCCTTTGAATTGGTCGGAAGTAGGAGAGAGTCAGATTTTCGGATCCGACATCCTATGAGAAGCAGAAGAGAAAGTTCACCAGACCCGTGAGCACCTCAAGACCGCCCAGTCAAGACAGAAGAGTTACACCTACAAGAGACATCGAGATCTCGCTTTCAATATCGGAGATTTTGTGTATCTCAGAGTGTCGCCTTTGAAGGGAATGCAGCGTTTCTAGCTCAAAGGAAAGTTAGCCCCCAGATATATCAGACCTTTCAATATTTTGAATCGTCGAGGAGAAGTATCGTATCAACTGGAACTGCCAGAGGAGATGTCAGCAGTGCATAATGTGTTCCATATATCGTTACTTCACAAATGCCTAGAAGTCCCGGAGAAGACTGAAGTTTTCAAGAACATTGATCACCGCACCATAGAGATCAATGATGACCTCACGTATCCCGAAGTACCCATCCGTATTTTGGAGGAAGCTTTCAGAACTACCAGGACCCGAAGCATCAAGTTTCTCAATATCCAGTGGAGCAACCACACTGAAGAAGAAGCTACCTGGGAGTGAGAAGATCACATCAAGACGGAGTTTCCCGATCTTTTTAAATCCTAGTTTTCTTCTTTCTTCTTTCTCAAATATTGGGACGAGATTTTGTTTAAGGAGGGAAGGTTTGTAACATCCCAAAAATATTGATCATGATTATCAATTTCCAATCACCAAAATTAGGGTTAACAAAAACTTTTGTTAATTAAATCATATGAATGCATGTGTGTATGTGATGATTGTATGAATGCATGAATGGCCTTGTGTGATTGTTCTAAATAGCAAGGAATGGTTTAAAGATGAAAACAACATCATCTAAAACATTTCCAAGCAGAAACAAATCAAGAGAAAATCAAAAACAAACCAAATAAAGCAAATGGTCATTTTTGCCAATCTTGCTCACTAGGCCACTTTGAGTGTTCTAGTCCAAGATTTCAAACAGAAACATTTCCATTTCTTTTCACCCCTTGCTAGACCAAGTAAAAGTGAAACCAATCCCATCTTTCAAACAGCAATCAATGTTACAAACAAGAAAACAATCATAAGAAATCAACACACAAGCAAGCACTTGCATAACAATAATACAGAGGTCTAAATTTAGTATTATATAACCACAAAATAGTTTGAAAGCATTGGGAACAATACTAGAGTAAAATAGAGCAACATATAAGCAATAAACAAAATCACAAAGCGGTGCAATGAGACTTCACGAATTTTTTTGACCGACCTAAACTCGTCAGGAATTTTAGCCAATTTTTGTGCCTGTACTACAGGTAATTACGCTCCAGATCTTATTTTTTAGATTTTTATGAGTTGCCAATAAAATATGAAAAATCGCGCGGTACAATAGGTCAGGCAGAAAACTACAGCAGTAATCCCACGAATTTCTATCAAATTACACCATTAAAATAATTTTAAAACCACACGAAAACTCTAGCAACTTTAGAGTTTCAAAACAATAGATCCTAAACAAGGCATCACACGATATGGTTCAGTACAAACAAGCAAGCAACCTATATTGTCATACCACATAAGTTGGTAAGAACAATATGCTAACATGATAGCGATGATCTCCTAAAGAGATAGAACATGGTGGTCTAGACCTAACCAAACTTGATGAGATGTTTATTTATGTCATACTATTTTTTCTTTTACTTAGCTAACTCTCATATAGGTATCATAAGAATGGACAACTATAAATTTTGAACAAGAAGAGGTTATAGAAAAGATAGACAAGGAATATAAGAACATCTAATAAGTAGAAAATATGATAGTTCTCCTAATAGAGGTCTCTTATTGCTAATCCATTTCTAAGGTCACGATCCTACAGTCAACACACAGCTCTAATACCATCTTGTAACACCCTCGCCTGATAAGGCTGAGTTCATGTGTATAGTGCCAATCCCTGGATCGGTTCACTGGCACACACAGTACAAAATGATACCAAATATAACTGTGCATCATAAATACAACGAATATGATCCATAATTTACATTATTTATTCAAGTACACAGCGGAAAACGAATACAAGGTAGATCTCCATCCTCCAAATGTGCCACAGGCGAACAATTGTTGAGTGGAGTCTCGCGACCTATGAACGATCACTCAGATACGATATAACCTGCAACATGAAACGTTGCAGCCACGAATGGTCAATACATTGAATGTATGGCAAGTAGGCTAAAGTAGTTAACAACATATCTATCGGCTACATGCTTATTTGGCCAAGTGGAGTTCAGGCTCATTTGCATAAAGCAATAGTTTTACCCTAACATTTGTAACAAAGTAGTTTTCTAATACGATAAATAGGACACTCTGGTTCACTCCCAGGTGCTCCTACCCAATTATGTTCACCCAACAAGTTTTAAGTAATTAAGAAATAAGGATGAGCGAGAAATATCATAGCATCAGTATCAGGTCACTCAAATTGTCCATAACCGGGGACACGACTAAGTACTTAGTTTATACACCCTGCAGGGGTTAGTACACTTTACCAATATGACTTGGCCAGCCCAGCTCGTACCACCACTCGCATATTGGGTGATGATAGGGAGAAGTCCAAGAAGGAACCGTTCGGGAAGTAGCTCCCCAATCCCGACGCGCACCGGTCCAACCTACACTATCTACATCTCTGGATACGCGGGTTCGAGTTACCACAACCTACTGAGTTCAACCAACCGCCCATTCCATTATTGGCACATGGTTGCACACGAAAGCTTCCAAACAAAGAAACCAATCATTTCTCAGTGTCCTGGGCGGCATTCCCCACCATAAATACACTCGATGACCCAATCAATGCCATTCCTCCCAGGTGGTTCATTAAAACATATTGGTTTGTCATTTAGCAAAACATAAGCCTTTCAAAACATATAACTTTTCATGATGTGATTCCCTTCCGCGTCTAAATAGCATAGCTAAGCAATCTACCAATACGATGGCTCATAAACAAGGAATGCTAGGGAATAATATGGGATATAGCATAGCATATACACATCAATTCCTACAGATGCAATTCTACAAAAACATCTGCAATGCATAGGAAAAACAATAGGACATTTATGACCAAGATAGCACCACTTGCCTTTGTTGTAGATGTAGTCGGTTAGATAATCCTCACAATTCTCATAGATATAATGGTTGCTCTCGTCATAACCACAATACTTGCAATCATAGTAGTTGCAATCACACACGTTGCACTCCTCGCAATCTATCGATCAAACAATTGCATACAACATAAACAATAGCACATAAAGATCAAACAAATGCAACAAATGCATGCATGACAATTTAATAAGTCACAATGGTTGTTACTTTAGTTCTCTACACAATACTGGAGTATATGATGCATGCAAGAGGCCAATTAATACAATGGAGTACTTGTTATTAATAATTACTTGCCAATATAGGGTTTTTAATATTTCTGTTGTAACGACTGTTCTAACTGTAGAATTAAATTTGTTTCTTAGGTTTACTGGATAGAGGACGTTAATACGAACCAGTAGGCTTTGGATTCACCCTAATCGGAGTTATAGATCTTTTTATATGATTTAAATGGTGTTTAATGGGTTTTAAATCATTTATATAGTTTCCGTTGTCTAAAAATCAAACTAAAATTATATCTGTAATCTCCACGGAATTGTGAATCCAGGGACATGTTATTTGTAATTTTCTAATCATTATTTATTTTCTTATGAATTTATTACTCTAAATAAGCCAGTAAGTCATTTAAATCTTCACGGCAAAACCTTACAGTCAAAGGCTGAACTAATTGCATATTGATGATCTACATGGAACCAGCTTTCCATCGGTATATCATTTATATTTTTGTGACAAGCAATTAATTTACTATGAATTTAATAATTTATAAATCCACTAAAACTAATTAAATTGCTACGGGTTAAATAATCTGCACAGGCTATATACGACCAGATATTATTAAAGTAAATTACAGTAGCTTCAATTTGATATCTTATTCATATTTTTCGGAGTTACAGATAATTTCTTATGAATTTATTAACCTAAAAGACCATTAAAACTAATTAAATTACTGCAGTAACCACGTACAGTAAAAGTTGGATCTATCCTGATAAGATGATTCTACGTAAAATTATCTTCAATTTGGTATATTATACGCAATTTTTGGACGTGGTATGAATTTTTAATGAATTTTACAAGTTAGATCTATAATATGCAATTTTAAATTCGAACGGAATTTTCCAAGGAATATTCCGCTGACTGGACAGGTTGACTTTGCATGCTGACTGGGACTAGATGTTGACCTTACGTTGACGTGGCGTTGATGAGGAAGATGACCGGGATGAAGACATGGCACGCACCGGTTTGATTGGATCTCGACCGTCTGGATAGGATCCGGTGGTTAGAAGAAGAGATTGACCCAATTTTGGCTCAGAATAGACAAAAAACAGAGTCTGTGTTAGAGAGACAAATCAGTAGGTCAAATTGAAAAACTCAGAACATGAAAGTTGTGGGGAATCATTATTCCTACCTTCTCACCAAAGGAATTTGGATTTGAAGAAACAAGCGCGAGTACATCTTGGATTTACACCGTAAGATCTGAAATATTGCAATACGAAATTCTCCGACTGTGGTAGATGAAAAGAGGTGAGGTTTGTCGTAATTGAAATATTTCGATGATTCCTACAACTTTCGTTTTTTGACTGAAGGCAAACGACGAAGTCTAGATGGGTTAAAAAGCAAAATAAGATTCGGGCATGTGTAGATTCAGGATTTCGAGAAGGGAAACTCGTACAGCTGTGGCTCCACGAGTTTATATGGAGGTTTGGGACGGTGGGGAGATAGGTATTGGAGTAGGGAACAAGTATAAACAAACGAAAGTCGATTCGGAGTTGTAGATAAAAAGTTATAGCAGTTTGAATAGAGATAGGTTTAACAAAACAGATTTTGCACGCTTTTTAAAGCAACCAATCGATCCATCCTTCCCGTGCGTGCTGGTTCGATCCGGGTGGGCCGGCCCATTAGTTTTTTTTCCTTTTCTTTTTCTTTTTTTATTTACTTGTTTCCCTTATATCTTTTGCATACGAACTCCAAATGACATGATTCTTGTTTCTAAAATTTTCTAAAATCGAATAGATCATTATAGGATCAAATTTGTAATCTTTTTACTAGTTTTGAAGTAGTGGATTTATAAATTCTTGTATATTTCATTTTATTTATATCTTTATGTGTTTGTATTTATTTCATAACTTTTTCATACTAGCTCCAAATGAGCTCAATTTTGTTTCTAAAATTTTGTAGTATTAATTGGATCTCTTTAGGCTATAATTATCAATAATTTATGCCTTAGCAACAGTGGGTTTTAATAAGTCAATTTAATTACCCTTAGGAACATTTGGGCAAATCAACTATAGGATTTAGATACCAGGATTTGGATTTAGTTTGTGAGAACTTTGCATGGATGTAATGAAATGTTTATGAATGCTTCATGATTGTCATTTTGAAATCTTGCACACCAATTCTACAATCCATAATCAATCCATGCCCTTTTTCCTATATGGCTACTTAGGTCATAACAAAAGAATATAAGATTTTGAATTCAAGGTTGAGAGGATTTTCTATTCAAAAAGTTTCTCCTATGAGAATTTTCAACAAAGTCAAACAATCAATCAAACTTATTTATTTATTTCACATTCCAAAATTAGGAAAATTTTGGGATGTGACAGACTACCACCCTTAAAAGAAATCTCGTCCCGAGATTTGGGAAGGCTAGAAAGAAAGAAAGGTTCAGGATCCATTAGGATGCTACCGCCCTTAAAAGAAAATTGACTAGGTCACTTCTTGACGGTTCACTTGGCTAAGGTAAATTCTCCTCTAGACATTTATTAACACAATGTCTCTTGCACATTCTAAGCTTCATGATTGACAGATTCCAAGAAAAACACTACTCGAACTAGCAGAACTCTCATGGTGGTCAATTAGGGGATGTTTACTTCACGGTGCCCATTAACCATGGTTGAGATTCATTCTTACCGTATATTCCTACGCTAAGCACTGGGTGCTTTTATAAGGGTGTAACAATATACCATTCTAGGGTTTAGGCTCAACCTAGACTCTCTGCTAAGGTTGAAAAGGGCACTCAAGATTCGCAAAGCCAATAGTACAAGAGCGAATAATAAGAGTAGTAGGAATGGTGATCAATCCATCCTGCACCCAAATCATTACTCTGTATGAGGATAGGTGAATCACGTTTTTCTATCACTCGGGCATTCTCACTTGCCTTGAAGAATGTTTCCATGGGCACGAACTAATGCTGTATGTATACTCCCATGTATTAAATCAACAAAGCTACTATTAAAACTAAACTATCGATACTTCAACTTTCAGGTTGCGTAATCTACTACATAACATCATTTCAACACTTCGTACTTCCACATCCTTCTGTTGCATTAGATGAACTATTCTCCTTTGTCGATGCATTATGTTGTAAAACTTTCCACTTAATCCTTCTCCATGTATTCAACACATCATTATAGTTCCATGGGTTTGAGATAGAGAAGAATTGATTGCAGG
The DNA here is from genome assembly GCA_030063025.1 of Avena longiglumis. NCBI lineage: Eukaryota > Viridiplantae > Streptophyta > Magnoliopsida > Poales > Poaceae > Avena > Avena longiglumis. The sequence goes on from CP125974.1 coordinate 457,352,550, forward strand.
GAGAAGAAGCTACTAAGGAAGTAATCCTACACATAACTATATGAAGCAATCAATGTTACAAACAAGAAAACAATCATAATAAATCAACACATAAGCAAGCACTTGCATAACAATAATACAGAGGTCTAAATTTAGTAGTATATAACCACAAAATAGTTTGAAAGCATTGGGAACAATACTAGAGTAAAATAGAGCAACATATAAGCAATAAACAAAATCTGTCAAAGCGGTACAGCAGACTTCACGAATTTTTCTGACCGACCTAAACTCGTCAGGAATTTTAGCCAATTTTTGTGCCTGTACTACAGGTAATTACGCTCTAGATCTTATTTTTTAGATTTTTGTGAGTTGCCAATAAAATATGAAAAATCGCGCGGTACAACAGGTCAGGCAGAAAACTGCAGCAGTAATCCCACGAATTTCAATCAAATTACACCATTAAAATAATTTTAAAACGACACGAAAACTTCAGCAACTTTAGAGTTTCAAAAAAACAGATCCTAAACAAGGCATCACACGATATGGTTCAGTACAAACAAGCAAGCAACCTATATTGTCATACCACATAAGTTGGTAAGAACAATATGCTAACATGATAGCGATGATCTCCCATAGAGATAGAACATGGTGGTCTAGACCTAACCAAACTTGATGAGATGTTTATTTATGTCATACTATTTGTTCTTTTACTTAGCTAACTCTCATATAGGTATCATAAGAATGGACAACTATAAATTTTGAACAAGAATAGGTTATAGAAAAGATAGAAAAGGACTATAAGAACATCTAATAAGTAGAAAATATGATAGTTCTCCTAATAGAGGTCTCTTATTGCTAATCCATTTCTAAGGTCACGATCCTACAGTCAACACACAGCTCTGATACCATCTTGTAACACCCTCACCTGATAAGGCTGAGTTCATGTGTATAGTGCCAATCCCTGGATCGGTTCACTGGCACACATAGTACAAAATGATACCAAATATAACTGTTTATCATAAATACAACGAATATGATCCAGAATTTACATTATTTATTCAAGTACACAGCGGAAAACGAATACAAGGTAGATCTCCATCCTCCAAATGTGCCACAGGCGAACAATTGTTGAGTGGAGTCTCGCGACCTATGAATGATCACTCAGATACGATATAACCTCCAACATGAAACATTGCAGCCACGAATGGTCAATACATTAAATGTATGGCAAGTAGGCTAAAGTGGTTAACAAAAGATCTATCAGCTACATGCTTATTTGGCCAAGTGGAGTTCAGGCTCATTTGCATAAAGCAACAATTTTACCCTAACATTTGTAACAAAGTAGTTTTCCAATACGATAAATAGGACACTCTGGTTCACTCCCAGGTGCTCCTACCCAATTATGTTCACCCAACAAGTTTTAAGTAATTAAGAAATAAGGATGAGCGAGAAATATCATAGCATCAGTATCAGGTCGCTCAAATTGTCCATAACCGGGGACACGACTAAGTACTTAGTTTATACACCCTGCAGGGGTTAGTACACTTTACCAATATGACTTGGCCAGCCCAGCTCGTACCACCACTCGCATATTGGGTGATGATAGGGAGAAGTCCAAGAAGGAACCGTTCGGGAAGTATCTCCCCAATCCCGACGCGCACCGGTCCAACCTACACTATCTAAATCTCTGGATACGCGGGTTCGAGTTACCACAACCTACTGAGTTCAACCAACCGCCCATTCCATTATTGGCACATGGTTGCACACGAAAGCTTCCATACAAAGAAACCAATCATTTCTCAGTGTCCTGGGCGGCATTCCCCACCATAAATACACTCTATGACCCAATCAATGCCATTCCGCCCAGGTGGTTCATTAAAACATATTGGTTTGTCATTTAGCAAAACATAAGCCTTTCAAAACATATAACTTTTCATGATGTGATTCCCTTCCTCGTCTAAATAGCATAGCTAAGCAATCTACCAATACGATGGCTCGTAAACAAGGAATGCTAGTGAATAATATGGAATATAGCATAGCATATACACATCAATTCCTACAGATGCAATTCTACAAAAACATCTGCAATGCATAGGAAAAACAATAGGACATTTATGACCAAGATAGCACCACTTGCCTTTGTTGTAGATGTAGTCGATTAGATAATCCTCACAATTCTCATAGATATAATGGTTGCTCTCGTCATAACCACAATACTTTCAATCATAGTAGTTGCAATCACACACGTTGCACTCCTCGCAATCTATCGATCAAACAATTGCATACAATATAAACAATAGCACATAGAGATCAAACAAATGCAACAAACGTATACATGACAATTTAATAAGTCACAATGGTTGTTACTTTAGTTCTTTACACAATACTAGAGTATATTATGCATGCAAGAGGCCAATTAATGCAATGGAGTACTTGTTATTAATAATTACTTGCCAATATAGGGTTTTTAATAGTTCTGTTGTAACGACTATTCTAACTGTAGAATTAAATTTGTTTCCTAGGTTTACTGTATAGAGGACGTTAATACGAACCAGTAGGCGTTGGATTCACCCTAATCGGAGTTATAGATATTTTTATATGATTTAAATGGTGTTTAATGGGTTTTAAATCATTTATATAGTTTCCTTTGTCTAAAAATCAAACTAAAATTATATATGTAATCTCCACGGAATTGTGCATCCAGGGACATATTATTTGTAATTTTATAAGCATTATTTATTTTCTTATGAATTTATTACTCTAAATAATCCAGTAAACTATTTAAATCTTCACGGCAAAACCTTATAGTCAAAGGATGAACTAATTGCATATTGATGATCTACATGGAACCAGCTTTCCATCGGTATATCATTTATATTTTTGTGACAAACAATTAATTTACTATGAATTTAATGATTTATAAAGCCATTAAAACTAATTAAATTGCTACGGGTTAAATAATCTACAAAGGCTAGGTACAACCAGATATTATTAAAGTACATTATAGTAGATTCAATTTGATATCTTATTCATATTTTTCGGAGTTACAGATAATTTCTTATGAATTTATTAACCTAAAAGACCATTAAAACTAATTAAATTACTGCAGTAACCACGTATAGTAAAAGTTGGATCTATCCTGATAAGATGATTCTACGTAAAATTATCTTCAATTTGGTATATTATACGCAATTTTTGGACGTGGTATGAATTTCTAATGAATTTTACAAGTTAGATCTATAATATGCAATTTTAAATTCGAACGGAATTTTTCAGGGAATATTCCGCTGACTGGACAGGTTGACTTTGCATTCTGACTGGGACTAGATGTTGACCTTACATTGACGTGGCGTTGATGAGAAATATGACCGGGATGACGACATGGCACACACCGGTTTGATTGGATCTCGACCGTCTGGATAGGATCCGGTGGCTAGAAGAAGAGATTGACCCGATTTTGGCTCAGAATAGACAAGAAACAGATCTGTGTTAGAGAGACAAATCAGTAGGTCAAATTGAAAAACTCAGAACATGAAAGTTGTGGGGAATCATTATTCCTACCTTCTTACCAAAGGAATTTGGATTTGAAGAAACGAGCGCGAGTACATCTTGGATTTACACCGTAAGATCTGAAATATTGCAATACGAAATTCTCCGGCTGTGGTGGATGAAAAGAGGTGAGGTTTGTCGGAATTGAAAGATTTCGACGATTCCTACAACTTTCGTTTTTTGACCGAAGGCAAACGACGAAGTCTAGATGGGTTAAAAAGCGAAATAAGATTCGGGCATGTGTAGATTCGGGATTTCAAGAAGGGAAACTCGTACAGCTGTGGCTCCACGAGTTTATATGGAGGTTTGGGATGGTGGGGAGATAGGTATTGGAATAGGGAGCAAGTAGAAATAAACGGAAGTCGATTCGGAGTTGTAGATAAAAAGTTATAGCAGTTTGAATAGAGATAGGTTTAACAAAAGAGATTTTGCACCCTTTTTAAAGCAACCAATCGATCCATCCTTCCCCTGAGTGCTGGTTCTATCCGGGTGGGCCGGCCCATTAGTTTTTTTTCCTTTTCTTTTTCTTTTTCTATTTACTTGTTTCCCTTATATCTTTTGCATACGAACTCCAAATGACATGATTTTTGTTTCTAAAATTTTCTAAAATCGAATAGATCATTATAGGATCAAATTTGTAATATTTTTACTAGTTTGGAAGTTGTGGATTTATAAATTCTTGTATATTTCATTTTATTTATATCTTTATGTGTTTGTATTTATTTCATAACTTTTTCATACTAGCTTCAAATGAGCTCAATTTTGTTTCTAAAATTTTGTAGTATTAATTGGATCTCTTTAGGCTATAATTATCAATAATTTATGCCTTAGCAACAGTGGGTTTTAATAAGTCTATTTAATTACCCTTAGGAACATTTGGGCGAATCAACTATAGGATTTAGATACCAGGATTTGGATTTAGTTTGTGAGAACTTTGCATGGATGTAATGAAATGCTTATGAATGCTTCATGATTGTCATTTTGAAATCTTGCACACCAATTCTACAATCCATAATCAATCCATGCCCTTTTGCCTATATGGCTACTTAGGTCATAACAAAAGAATATAAGATTTTGAATTCAAGGTTGAGAGGATTTTCTATTCAAAAAGTTTCTTCTCTATGAGAATTTTCAACAAAGTCAAACAATCAATCAAACTTATTTATTTATTTCACATTCCAAAATTAGGAAAATTTTGGGATGTGACAGGTTACTATGTATCAGAAAGCTTATAGCAAACGAACTATTGAAATGACTTGATCTTCATGCTACGCTTATCTATAGGAGTATGTCCATCACACAATTCTCCTAATGATATTATCTCGTTGTTAATAACATATCAATGTTCATGGTTGACAAACCACGATCATCTATTAAGCAACAAGCTAGTATTATAAAGAGGCTTTACAAGGGACATTAATTTAGTTTACAAATCACACAAGTATTAATGTTTCTGGTTAATACTATTATAGAATGAATGTAAACATTTATCATAAACACAAAGATATAATAATAAATACATTTATTATTCCCTCTAGGGCATATCTCCAACAGTCTCCCACTTGCACTAGAGTCAACTAATCTAGATTACATGGTAATATACCGAACACCCATGGCGGTTTGGTGCTGGTCATGTTTTGCCCTCGGGAGAGGTTTAGTCAACGGATCCGCCACATTCAGATCTGTGTGTACTTTGCAAATATTTATGTCACCATCTTGGACATGTTCTCGAATAGCGTGAAAACGTAGCTTGATGTGCTTCAGCTTCTTGTGTGACCTTGGTTCTTACGCATTGGCTATGGCGCCCATGTTATCACAGTAGATAGACATTGGGTCTGTAGGGTTTCGTAGCATGGAAAACAAAAAATTTCTACCGCATACAAACAAACAAGCCAAGATCTATCTACTAGATTGTAGCAACGAGTCGATGGAATAACTCACCCTCGAAGATTCCAAAGTGTTTAACGAGAGCGGATTCTCGTGGGTGATGTAGTCGTACTCTTCCTGATCTCAAGATCGTGTAGATGACCCTTCCGACGCTGCGTTCCGGCAGCGCTCCCTGATCGGTCACACGTCGTACTGACGAAGACCTTCCTCTTCCTTGTTCCAAGCAACGGAGGTTGTAGCACTCTCCTCGCGATTCCAAGACAACTGTGGCGGTAAGTAGAGGGGAGATCTCGCAGGGCTTCGCCTTAAGCCGGAGCGAGTATGGTGGAGTATGAGAGAGTCCCTCGACGATCTAGGTTTAGACACGCCGAGGAGGAAGCTTGGACGGCGGCTAGGGTTGCTAGGCGGCGGCGGCTTGACCTAGGGCGGCGGCGGTAGCAGGTGGCAGCGCCGGCGGCTTAGGGTTTGGAGGCGGGGATCTTGTGTCTAGGATGGGAGCCCTGCCCCTCCTTTTATAGGTGGAGGGGGCCGGCCAAGGGGAGGGGAGTCCCTCCCCAACTCGGCTTGGTGGTGCACCGACGGTGGGAGGAGGAACTCCTCCCCCAAGTCGGTTTCCACCTCCCTCTCCACTTCCCAAAAATAGCCGTTTGACTTTCAAACTTGGCGTTTGAGTTTTCAAACTAGGATTTGAATAAACCCTCTATTTTGTTCAGTGATGACACCGAGTACATGATGCAATCATACCAACTTGATATAACACATTCATGTACCCTTCCCCTCCAGAGTGCCGGACATTCCGGAACCTTCTAGAACATTCGTGATGAAAACACCGGAACCATTCTCCAACTCCGAAACGGGACTTTCCTTATATGAATCCTATTCTCCGGACCATTCCGGATCTCCTCGTGATATCCCGAATCCCATTCGAGACTCCAAACAACATTCGGACTCTTTCTCATCATTCCATAACTACTCAAACAACGTCGAATCCTTAAGTGTGTCTCCCTACGGTTCGTGAATTATGCGGACATGATCGAGACACTTCTCCGAACAATAACCAATAGAGGAATCTGGAAATTCATATGGCTCCCACATATTTCTACGATTACTTTGCGATCGAATGAACCACTTACATACGATACCAATTTCCCTTTGTCTCACGATAGTTTAATTATCCGAGGTTATGATCGCCGGTATCTCTGCATACCTAGTTCAACCTCGTTACCGATAAGTACTCTTTTCTCGTTCCCGTGATATGTGATCCCTTGTGAGCCAGTCACATGCTTGCAAGCTAATTGGATGACATTTCACCGAGAGGGCCCAGAGTATATCTATCCGTCATATGGATGGACAAATCCCAATCTTGATCCATGTGTTTCAACCAATACTTTCAAAACACTCAATGCCACCTTTATAGCCACCCAGTTACGGTGTGGTGTTTGATGTCATCAAAGCATCCATCCGGTAAAGGTGATATGCATGACCTCATGGTCGAAGGAATTAGGTTACTATGTATCAGAAAGCATATAACAATTGAACAATTAAAATGACTTGATATTCATGATACGATTATCTATAGGAGTATGTCCACCATATCATTCTCCTAACGATATGATCTTGTTGTTAATAACATCTCAATGTTCATGATAGGGAAACCACAATCATTCATTAACCAACAAGCTAGTATTATAAAGAGGCTTTACTAGGGACTTCAAATTAAGTTTACAAATCACACAAGTATTAATGTTTCCTTGTTAATACTATTATAGCATGAATGTAAACATTTATCATAAACACAAAGATATAATAATAACCATATTTATTATTGCCTCTAGGGCATATCTCCAACAGTCTCCCACTTGCACTAGAGTCATCTAATCTAGATTACATGGTAATATACCGAACACCCATGGCAGTTTGGTGCTGGTCATGTTCTCCCTCGGGAGAGGTTTAGTGAACGGATCCGCCACATTCAAATATGTGTGTACTTTGCAAATCTTTATATCCCCATCTTGGATATGTTCTCGAATAGCGTGAAAATGTAGCTTGATGTGCTTCAGCTTCTTGTGTGACCTTGGTTCTTGTGCATTGGCTATGGCGCCCATGTTAACACAGTATATAGACATTGGGTCCAGCGCACTAGGACCCACACCCAGCTCTATAATAAACTCTTTCATCCATATCGCTTCTTGTGAAGCCTCTGAAGCAGCCATGTATTCCGATTCAGTTGAAGATCTCGCCACAACGCTTTGCTTTGCACTCCTCCAGCTAACTGCTGCACCATTCAAAATAAATACGTATCCAGATTGTGATTTAGAATCATCCGGATCGGTGTTCCAACTAGCATCGGTGTAACCATTTACAACGAGCTGTTCATCACCTCCATAAGAAAGAACCATATCCTTAGTTCTTCTTAAGTACTTAAGGATGTTTTTGACCGCTGTCCAATGATCCACTCCTGGATCACTTTGATATCTGCTAGTTAAACTAACAACATATGCAATGTCGGGTCTAGTACATAGCATGGCATACATTTGAGATCCTATGGCTGAGGCATAGGGAGTCTTACTCATCCTTTCTCTATCTTCTGCCGATGTCGGACTTTGAGTTTTACTCAAGGTCGTATTGGGCAACATGGGCAAGAACCCTTTCTTGCTATCTTCCATTCCAAACCTCTTTAGAACTTTGTCCAAATATGTACTTTGTGACAATGATATTAGGCGTCTCGATCTATCTCTATAAATCTTTATGCCTAATATGTAAGCTGCTTCACCAAGATCCTTCATTGAAAAACTATTATTCAAATATTCCTTGACACTATTAAGAAGGTCTACATCATCCCCAATCAACAATATGTCATCTACATATAGTATTAAGAATGCTACAGAGCTCCCACTCACTTTCTTGTAAATACAAGCTTCTCCATAAGTTTGTATAAAACCAAAACTTTTGATCACCTTATCAAAACGTTGATTCGAACTTCGGGATGCTTGCTTCAATCCATAAATGGACCGTTGGAGTTTGCATACCTTGTTAGCATCTTTAGGATCGACAAAACCTTTGGGTTGCATCATATACAACTCTTCATCAATGTCTCCATTGAGGAATGCTGTTTTGACATCCATCTGCCATATCTCATAATCATAATATGCAGCGATTGCTAACATAATCCTCACAGACTTTAGCTTCGCCATCGGTGAGAAAGTCTCATCGTAGTCAACTCCTTGAATTTGTCGAAACCCTTTGCGACAAGTCGAGCTTTATAGACGATAACATTACCATCAAGATCTGTTTTCTTCTTGAAAATCCTTTTGTTCTCGACCTTCCGCCATCCAGAAGTCCACCAAAGTCCATACTTGGTTTTCGTACATGGATCCAATCTCGATTTCATGGCTTCTTGCCATTTGTTGGAATCTGGGCTCATCATCGCTTCCTCATATGTCTCGGGTCATCGGTGTTGTCCACCAACATGACACTCATAACGGGATCATACCAACTGGAGTGGTATGAGTTCTCGCTGACCTGAGGCTCAGAGCAACTTCAACCGAAGTTTCATGATCATCATCATTAGCTTCCTCTCTAATTGGTGCAGGCACCACAGGAACTTCTTCCGGTGTTGCGCTACTCGCAATTTCGAGAGAAGGTTCGACAACCTCGTCGAGTTCTACTTTCCTTCCAGTCACTTCTTTCGAGAGAAATTCCTTCTCTAGAAAGGATCCATTCTTGGCAACGAAGATTTTGCCTTCGGATCTATGATAGAAGGTATACCCAATAGTTTCCTTCGGGTATCCAATGAAGACGCATTTTTCCGCTTTGGGTTCAAGCTTGTCCGGCTGTAACTTCTTTACATAGGCTTCGCAACCCCAAACTTTAAGGAACGACAATCTAGGTTTCTTCCCAAACCATAATTCATATGGTGTCGTTTCAACGGATTTAGATGGTGCCCTATTTAAAGTGAATGCGGCTGTTTCTAATGCATAACCCCAAAATGATAGCGGTAAATCTGTAAGTGACATCATAGAACGAACCATATCTAAGAGAGTTCGATTACGACGTTCGGACACACCATTACGTTGTTGTGTTCCCGACGGTGTCAATTGTGAAAGTATTCCGCATTTCTTCAAATGCTCGCCAAACTCGTAACTTAGATATTCACCTCCACGATCAGAACGTAGAAATTTAATCTTCTTGTTACGTTGATTCTCTACCTCACTTTGAAATTCCTTAAACTTCTCGAAAGTTTCGGACTTATGTTTCATGAAATAGATATACACATATCTACTCAAGTCATCCGTGAAGGTAAGAACATAACGATAACCACCGCGCGATGCTACACTCATTGGACCACACACATCGGTATGTATGATTTCCAATAAGTCCGTAGCTCGCTCCATCATACCAGAAAATGGAGTCTTAGTCATTTTACCCATCAGACATGCTTCGCATCTTTCAAGTGATTCGAAATCAAGTGATTCAAGAAGTCCATCGGAATGGAGTTTCTTCATACGCTTCACTCCAATGTGACCAAGACGACAGTGCCACATATAGGTTGAGTTATCGCTCGATTTCAAACGTTTAGACTCAATGTTATTAATATGTGTATTTCCACTATCGATATTCAATAAGAATAGACCATCTATCAAAGGTGCATGTGCATAAAACATATTACTCATATAAATCGAACAACCATTATTCTCGGATTTAAACAAGTAACCGTCTCGCAATAAACAAGATCCCAATATAATGTTCATGCTTAACGCAAGCACCAAATAACAATTATTTAAGTATAAAACTAATCCCGATGGTAGATGAAGGGGTAGCGTGCCGACCGCGATCACATCAACCTTTGATCCGTTTCCCACGCGCATCGTCACCTCGTTCTTCGCTAGCTTCCGTTTATTCTGCAAAGACCTGTTTGAGTTACAAATATGAGCAACCGAACCAAGATCAAATACCCGAGCACTACGAGTACTAGTGAGATACACATCAATAACATGTATATCGGATATACCTTTCTTCTTGATGTTGCCGTTCTTCAAATCCGCCAAGTACTTTGGGAATTTCCGCTTCCAGTGACCTTCTCCCTTGCAGTAAAAGCACTCAGTATCAGGCTTAGGTCCATCTTTGGTCTTCTTTGTTGGCGTGGTAACTTTCTTACCACCCTTCTTGAAGTGTCCCTTCTGCTTAGACTTGCCTTTCTTGAATTTGGTGGTCTTATTGACCAACAACACTTGGTGCTCTTTCTTGATCTCCACTTCTGCAGATTTCAACATGGCAAAGAGTTCTGGCAACGTCTTGTTCATGTTCTGCATGTTGTAGTTCATCACAAAGTTCTTGTAACTTGGTGGTAGTGATTGGAGGACATGGTAAATCCCCAAAGCATTAGGAATCACTATACCCAAGCTTTGAAGTTTGTTTGCGTGCCCAGACATCTTAAGCACATGCTCACTGATGGAGCTGCCCTCTTCCATCTTGCAGTTAAAGAACTTTTCAGAAGCCTCATAGCTTTCAATTGCCGCATGAGTCTCAAAGATCAATTTGAGATCCTCGAAAATTGTTGGAGATATGCCCAAGAGGCAATAATAAAGTGGTTATTATCATATCTTCACACTTATGATAAATGTTTACATACCATGCTATAATTGTATTAACCGGAAACATTAATACTTGTGTGATTTGTAAACTAAAATAAGAGTCCCTAGTGAAGCCTCTTATTAAACTAGCTTGTTGGTTAATATATGATCATGGTTTCCTGATCATGAACATAGAGATGTTATTAACAACAGGATCATATCATTAGGAGAATGATGTGATGGACATACTCCTATAGATAAGCGTAGCATAAAGATCAAGTCATTTAAATAGTTCAATTGCTATATGCTTTCTGATACATAGTAACCTAATTCCTTCGACCATGAGATCATGCATATCACCTTTACCGGATGGATGCTTTGATGACATCAAACACCACACCGTAACTGGGTGGCTATAAAGGTGGCATTGAGTGTTCGGAAAGTATTGGTTGAAACACATGGATCAAGAGTGGGATTTGTCCATCCATATGACGGATAGATATACTCTGGGCCCTCTCGGTGGAATGTCATCCAATTAGCTTGCAAGCATGTGACTGTCTCACAAGGGATCACATATCACGGGAACAAGAAAAGAGTACTTATCGGTAACGAGGTTGAACTAGGTATGCAGAGATACCGACGATCATAACCTCGGATAAGTAAACTATCATGAGACAAAGGGAAATTGGTATCGTATGTAAGTGGTTCATTCGATCACAAAGTAATCGTAGAAATATGTGTGAGCCATATGAATTTCCAGATTCCTCTATTGGTTATTGTTCGGAGAAGTGTCTCGATCATGTCCGCATAATTCACGAACCGTAGGGAGACACACTTAAGGATTCGACGTTGTTTGAGTAGTTATGGTATTATGAGAAAGAGACCGAATTTTGTTCGGAGTCTCGGATGGGATCCGGGATATCACGAGGTGATCCGGAATGGTCCGGAGAATAAGATTCATATAAGGAAAGTCCCGTTTCGGAGTTCGGGAATGATTCTGGTGTTTTCATCGGGAATGTTCTAGAAGGGTCCGAATTGTCCAAGACTCGGGGGAGGGTACATGAATGTGTCATTGAATGATTGCATCATGTACTAAGTGTTCTTGCTGTTCCAAAAACATGAAAGTCAAACGGCTAAAACAGGAAACTGTGGGAAACAGGAAACTGTGGGAAACAAGCAAGAGGAGGTTGAAACCAACTTGGAGGAGGAGTTCCTCTCCTCCAAGCCGGCGCCCAGCCCTAGGACGAGTTGGGGAGGGACTCCCTCCCTGGCGCCTAGCCCTCCACCTACAAAAGGAGGGGCAGGGCTCCTCCTTGAGACACACAAGTTTCTACCTCTAATCTCAGGTTTAGAGCCGTTTGGTTTAGAGCTTCTAATTGCTTTAGCCTGCGGTTTAGAGCCTTCTAATTGGTGTGTCTAATCTCTAGACCACTAATAGCCCTCTCTCATACTCCACCATACTCGCCCGGCTTAAGGCGAAGCCTGCGGATCTCCCTCTACTTAGGTACCACGCCACAGCCGGAATCGCGAGGAGAGTGCTACAACCTCCATTTCTTTGGAACAAGGGAGAGGAAGGTCTTCGTCGAAAATCGAACGTGTGACCGATCATGGAAGCGCCTTTAACGCAGCCTTGGAAGGATCGTCTACACGATCTTGAGATCGGAAAGAGTACGACTACATCACCCACGAGAATCGCTCTCGTTAAACACTTTGGAATCTTCGAGGGTAAGTTATTCCATCGACTCGTTGCTACAATCTAGTAGATAGATCTTGGCTTGTTTGTTTGTATGCGATAGAAATTTTTGTTTTCCATGCTACGAACCCCTACAAAGGGTATCGAGCCGTGTCTATATGTAGATCTGTTGCAGTAGAACACAATGGTCATTGTGGTTGATGCTTTTATTGTCGATTGCTTGTGTACTTTGCATCTTGCGGTATGTTGGCATGAAGCGCCCGGCTAACCTTACATGACATCGTTCATGAGACTTGCTCCACGCTTGACATGCAACTTGTATTGCATAAGTGGCTTTGCGGGTGCCTGTTTCTCCTAGCATAGTTAAGATTCAATTTACAACGGGTGATTGACAATACTAGTATCAATGTTGTGGTTCTTGTTCGTAAGTTAGAACGACACTTATTGAAAGCCCCAAACCACGTAAAACATGCAAAGAAAATTAGAGGCGTCTAACTTTGTTTTGCAGGGGTGTGCTGTGATGTGATATGGCCATGATTGTGATTATATATGATGTATGCAATGTTCCTTATTGTAAGTCGGCAACCGGCAGGAGCCATATGGTTGTCTTTAATTTCTGTTAAGACCCGCGTGTCTATTCAAAGTAGTTGTAATAGTTGAAGCCGGTGGACGACAACCATGGAGAAGCATCATTGACCTTGATGCAATGTCGGTGATGATGGAGATCATGTTCATGCTAGAAGATGGAGATTGAAAGCACAAAGAAGAAAGGCCATATCATATCACATATTATGAATTGCATGTGATGTTAATCCTTTATGCATCTTATATTGCTTAGTAGACGACGGTAGCATTATAAGATAATCCCTCATGCACATGAATTTCAAGTCATAAAGTGTTCACCCTTAGTTAGCACCGTTGCTAAACTTGTTGTTTTGAAGCACCACGTGATGATCGGGTGTGTTAGATTCTACAAGTGTATACAACGTGAGCAAGCCAGATTTGCTCATGCGGAAACTAAGGTTTGATCTTGACGAGCCTAGCATGTACAGACATGGCCTCAGGAACACGGATTACCGAAAGGTAGAGCATGAGTCATATAGTAGATATGATGAACATGTTGATTGTTCGCCATTGAAGCTATATCAACTCTCGTGATGATCGGTTTTGATGTGGTGGATTTGGTTCGTGTGATCACTAAAACAATGTGAGGGATATTGTTTTGAGTGGGAGTTCACCAAGATTAATTTAATTATTAATTAGAACTCAATTTATCATAAACTAAATCAAAGTGAATTTGCATAGTTGTTGTAGTCATTGGCATCCGTTTACCACCTTGCGCTTAGTTATAATTGAGATGATAGAACTATAGAATTCTGGTTAGATACTTTATGAACTGGTATCATATTATTTGAAGTGTTAATCTAAAGTTTAAAAGTCCTATTGCAAACTTTCAGTAAGTTCCGGTTACTCCATGAAGTTTAATAATTAGTATTAAATCAAGAGTAACAATTCCAAGTGTTAGTATATAAGTATCATGTTTGTCTCCATGATTCTTGATATTCAAAGGATTCTCTTAATATCAAGGTTATCTAGGATCTGAAAGAGTTTGAAACCATGATGTGTGGAAGATATTGTGATATCTGAAACGAAGTTTTGGTTGCAACATGATAGAGTATAATATTGCAAAAGTCATGTTCTCATATTTGATGAGAATTTGCAAAAGGTTGGAGACACTAGTTGTCCTAATCCTCCAAGAGGATTTGGAGAGCAACATTATAATTGCGATTCACCGCTACAAGCTAAAAGTAGCTTGATCGTGGATAAATCCATGATGAGGGTGAATATTTGATGTAGGTAAAATGTTTACTACACCAAGAGATTACTAAAGAAAGGAATTTGAAAGAACACCAAACATTTGATGATGGTGATCTACTTCAAAGTGCAAGTTCAAAGACATTGGTATTTGATTATACATGCTTTGGACTATGTGTCATATGTATGACTCCACTATTGATGTTGATAGATTCTTTCAAATAGAAAAGGAAATACTGAAAGAGAATCTCATAAATATATGGCAGAAAAGAAAAGACTAGAATTGTTCAGCTTAAGTATATAGATGATATACATGTTATGGCTATATTCTTTGCTTATTAAACAATGTGGTTCTCAAGTATTTGATACTGAATTTGTTGGTATGAATCGTCATACGAAACAACACAATTCATGAACTACAATGGCCTAAGTAACTAGCAAAACAATATGTGATGATGTTCATCGAGAACAAATAAAGGGTTATTGTGTTGCTCGTTAAACATCAAAGCTTGCCTTCAAAGATTTGTTTTATCAGGTATTATGAGAACAAAAGGGTTGTTCAAATAATTGCCGTAATCCATAAAAGATGGATTTGCAAATCTCGTTGGAGACATCACATCCATAAAACTAGTGCTAAAGATGTCGAAAGACAAATTGATTGAAAGATCACTTAGGAAGTGACATCGCCGTTTAAATTATATTGGAAAGAAAACATGAAGAAAATCCATATGGATGGAATTTTGGAGTCTATTTGATTTTGATCAAATGACGCTTGTGAAACTTTCCTAGAGATAATTAAAACTTCGTTCATAGGCCAAAAGGGAACGATAGACTAGCTTATTGGAACTTGTACATATTGTTGTATGAAGTCCATTATGTATAGTCAAGAGCGATGGATTTCAACTTCATGTGCTTTCTCCGAAAATTTGAGTGAATATATGAATATTTACTTAATAAGGATGAAGTGTGAAACATTTGAAAAGTTCAAGGACTTTCAAGATGAAGTGCAAAATCATTGTAACAAGTATATAAATAGTTTATGATAAGATCATAAAGGAAGATATTTGAGTTACAAGTTTAGCATAATACCTAAGATTTAAGGAATCGTTCCGTGGATTTGCATTTTCCCGAAACACCATAAGAGTATGGAGCGTTCGAGATATGTAATTAAACCTTGTTTAAACATGGTAAGATCAAAGGTATAATTCATAAAACTGCCATTATATTTTAAAGATTAAAAGCTTTAGAGATTACCGTTTTTCCACTGAAAAGAGCTCCATCATAATCCGTTGAAATGACACCATATGTTATGGTTTGGGATAAAACCCAAGTTGTCCTTTCTTAAACATTGGTATGCTATGCATAAGAAAGATGTTTGCAACCAAAGTCGGATGAACCTGTCTTTGTTATGTATTCCTCCATAACACCGGAGACAAAAGTGTTGGTCACTTAGAACGTCAAGTTTCTTTTAAAAGGAATTTTTCGTGAAAAGTTAAGTGGGAGGACAATAGAACTTTGATAAGGTTAAAAGAACCTTAGCTATATGTGCATAGTTGCGCAGCACCGGAAAAGTGTTCCGGAGGCAGCAACAATGCTCATGTCTCACGTGCCTCAAAGGTTGTGGTTATGAAGGTCAAAGTTTCTGTTGAACCAAGTAGGTCGAGTAAACAATCAAATACCAAGATTTGAGGGTTGAATCATTATTTGAGAATAATGAACGGACTACATGCAAAGAAGTGATGATGGGCCCTGACTCCGTCAAATGGCTTAAAGCCATAAAATCCGTGATAGTTCCATACACGAGAAATCAAGTTTTGAACTTGAAGGACCCTCGAGAAAGGTGTAAGACCTTACAGTTGTGTTTGGATCTATAAATAAATAGACATGGATGTTGCACATCTATGAAATAGTCGACATGTTGGGAAAGAGTTCACAACAATGTTCAAAGGTTGTATATGACAAGATTTGATCTTTCATAGCGATTTTTAGTCTAGACGGATTAATGTAGCAACCACTACATATAATTTGTTATATGGTAGTTGAATAAACAAAACAAGTTCTTCTAATAGAATCGTTACCTAGGACATGTGCATAACACGGTCCCTAGGGTTTTGTTAATTCAAAGGATGCTAAAAGCGTATGCAAACTTCAATGGTTAAAGTGAGCATCGCGGAGTTGGAATATTCACTATGATGAAACTGTTAAAAGAGTTTAATTTCATCAGAGACGATGAAGATGCTTGCATTTGCAAGAAATTAAGTGGGAGCGCTAAGACATATTTCTAATACATTATGTGGAGGACATATTGTTGATTAGAAAAGATGTATCTTTTATTGACACATATTAAGAATTTCATCCCGATGAAAGACTTAGGCAAAACCCAAATATTTGGCATCAATAGACGCTAATATGGTTGTGCCAGAAGTGCATAGACAAGATATTGAATGAGTTCAATATAGAAACTACAAGAGAGGTTCTTGTCGCACAGAAAGGATTGAATGAGTTCAATGTTGATGAAATATATTCAAGTGTATTGACATTTGGTAAAGTGAAACAAATAATCAAGTATAGATTGATACTTGATGTATGAAATCACAAAGAGTATTTATATCAATCATACTGTGATATGTACAAATCCAGATATGTCCTATGCTCTAAATGTTGTGAGTATATACCAGAATGATTCGTAAGATGATCATTGGACAATAGTAAGCATATTCTTATGATATTTTGGAAGAACTAAGAGTATATTATTTGTAGAAGTGACAAATAGATGGTTAGTTCATTGTAAAAGTACTACATTGATACTAGTTTTGTCACAAAGTACAAATTAAGTTTATCTCAATCTAAACTAAGGGTGGCACAATATAATGGAAAGTGAGTTCCATAATGGATTTGGATGAGTTCCAAAGTTAAAGACATTGTGACAGATACTACAACAAAAGGCTAAGTATATGACTGCTATTATAGCAGCAAAAGAGGGCATTTGTGTCAAGTAGTTTGTTATCAAACTAGGTGTAGTTCACAGAGGGATAATACTATGAAGATATATTGTGCGACAATATTATCAACATGTTTTAACCCCAAAGAACTAAAGGTCACACCGAAAGACCAAATTTATACAAAGCCATCTCATTAGAGAATGAGTGATACGTAGAGACGCAAAGACATGCAATTACACACGGACCTGGAAGTGTCAGATCCGGAGATCAGTTGACCACTAGCAATAGTGTACATACAACACCGGAAAGCCATAGGTGTTGAATACACAAAGGTTTGAAACTAGATTATTGACTCTAGTGCAAGTGGGAGACTGTTGGAGATATGCCCAAGAGGCAATAATAAAGTGGTTATTATCATATCTTCACACTTATGATAAATGTTTACATACCATGCTATAATTGTATTAACCGGAAACATTAATACTTGTGTGATTTGTAAACTAAAATAAGAGTCCCTAGTAAAGCCTCTTATTAAACTAGCTTGTTGGTTAATATATGATCATGGTTTCCTGATCATGAACATAGAGATGTTATTAACAACATGATCATATCATTAGGAGAATGATGTGATGGACATACTCCTATAGATAAGCGTAGCATAAAGATCAAGTCATTTAAATAGTTCAATTGCTATATGCTTTCTGATACATAGTAACCTAATTCCTTCACCATGAGATCATGCATATCACCTTTACCGGATGGATGCTTTGATGACATCAAACACCACACCGTGAATCGGGTGGCTATAAAGGTGGCATTGAGTGTTCGGAAAGTATTGGTTGAAACACATGGATCAAGAGTGGATTTGTCCATCCATATGACGGATAGATATACTGGGCCCTCTCGTGGAATGTCATCCAATTAGCTTGAAAGCATGTGACTGGCTCACAAGGGATCACATATCACGAACGAGAAAAGAGTACTTATCGGTAACAAGGTTGAACTAGGTATGCAGATACCACGATCATAACCTCGGATAAGTAAACTATCGTGAGACAAAGGGAAATTGGTATCGTATGTAAGTGGTTCATTCGATCGCAAAGTAATCGAGAAATATGTGGGAGCCATATGAATTTCCGATTCCTCTATTGGTTATTGTTCGAGAAGTGTCTCGATCATGTCCGCATAATTCACGAACCGTAGGGAGACACACTTAAGGATTCGACGTTGTTTGAGTAGTTATGGTATTATGAGAAAGAGACCGAATGTTGTTCGAGTCTCGGATGGGATCCGGGATATCACGAGGTGATCCGGAATGGTCCGGAGAATAAGATTCATATAAGGAAAGTCCTGCCGGAGTTCGGGAATGATTCCGTGTTTTCATCTGAATGTTCTAGAAGGGTCCGATTGTCCAAGACTCCGGGGAGGGTACATGAATGTGTCAATGAATTATTGCATCATGTACTAAGTGTTCTTGCTGTTCCAAAAACATGAAAGTCAAATTGCCAGTTTGAAAGTCAAACGGCTAAAACAGGAAACTGTGGGAAACAGGAAACTGTGGGAAACAAGCAAGAGGAGGTTGAAACCAACTTGGAGGAGGAGTTCCTCTCCTCCAAGCCGGCGCCCAGCCCTAGGTTTGGGAGGGACTCCTCCTCCTGGCGCGCCTAGCCCCTCCACCTATAAAAGGAGGGGCAGGGCTCCTCCTTGAGACACACAAGTTTCTACCTCTAATCTCAGGTTTAGAGCCGTTTGGTTTAGAGCTTCTAATTGCTTTAGCCTACGGTTTAGAGCCTTCTAATTGGTGTGTCTAATCTCTATACCACTAATAGCCCTCTCTCATACTCCACCATACTCGCTCCGGCTTAAGGCGAAGCCTCAGGATCTCCCTCTACTTCCTACACGCCACAGTCGCCGGAATCATGAGGAGAGTGCTACAACCTCCATTTTCTTTGGAACAAGGAGAGGAAGGTCTTCGAGTAATTTAACGTGTGACCGATCATGAAGCGCTTTTAACGCAGCACCGGAAGGATCGTCTACACAATCTTGAGATCGGAAAGAGTACGACTACATCACCCACGAGAATCTGCTCTCGTTAACCGCTTTGGAATCTTCGAGGGTAAGTTATTCCATTGACTCGTTGATACAATTTAGTAGATAGATCTTGGATTGTTTGTTTGTATGCGATAGAAATTTTTTGTTTTCCATGCTACGAACCCCTACAACAATATCATATGGGTCTGAATTCTCAAACCTTTTCTGAAGCTCCGATTCTAAACCATACAAGATAGCACACTGAAATATGGAGTACTGAGTATTCCGAGTGAGGTAAACATTCTTTACTTCATCAAAGATCACCGCAGTGGGTCACCCAATGTGCATCCAAAGACATAGGTCAAATTACCAGCTGTGAGGACAATCCTCAAATTGCGGAACCAATCCGCGAAGTTGCTTCCATTGTTTTTCAACTTTTCTTTCTCTAGGAACGCATTAAAATTGATGGTAGGGGCTGCCATTGATCTGCAACATATTTGCAATAGTTTAGACTAAGTTTATGACAAATTGAGTTCAAATTAATAATAAAATTAATCTAGGTGAACTCCCACTCAAAACAATATCCCTCACATTGTTTTAGTGATCACACGAAACAAATCCACCACATCAACACCGATCATCACGAGAGTTGATATAGTTTCAATGGCGAACAATCGACATGTTCATCATATCTACTATATGATTCATGCTTTACCTTTCGGTGATCCGTGTTCCGAGACCATGTCTGTACATGCTAGGCTCGTCAAGATCAAACCTTAGTTTCCGCATGAGCAAATCTGGCTTGCTCACGTTGTATACACTTGCGGAATCTAACACGCCCGATCATCACGTGGTGCTTCAAAACAACAAGCTTTAGCAACGGTGCTAACTAAGGGTGAACACTTTATGACTTGAAATTCATGTGCATGAGGGATCATCTTATAATGCTATTTTTGTCTACTAAGCAATAAAAGATGCATAAAGGATTAACATCACATGCAATTCATAATATGTGATATGATATGGCCTTTTCTTCTTTGTGCTTCCGATCTCCATATTCTAGCACGAACATGATCTCCATCATCATCGGCATTGCATCAAGGTCAATGACGCTTCTCCATGGTTGTCGTCCACCGGCTTCAACTATTACAACTACTTTGAATAGACATGCGGGTCTTAACATAAATTAAAGACAACCATATGGCTCCTGACGGTTGCCAACTTACAATAAGGAACATTGCATACATCAAATATAATCACAATCATGGCCATATCACATCATTGCACACCCCTGCAAAACAAAGTTAGACGCTTCTACTTTCTTTGCATGTTTTACGTGGTTTGGGGCTTTCAATAAGTGTCGTTCTAACTTACGAACATGAACCACAACATTGATGCTAGTATTGTTAATCACCCGTTGTAAATTGGATCTTAACTATGCTAGGAGAAAGCAGCACCATAAAGCCACTTATGCAATACAAGTTGCATGTCAAGCGTGGAGCAAGTCTCATGAACGATGTCATGTAAGGTTAGCCCGGGCCGCTTCATCCCAACATCACGCAAGATGCAAAGTACATAATAAGCAATCGACAATAAAAGCATCAACGCCCACAATGACCATTGTGTTCTACTCGTGCAACAGATCTACATATAGACACGGCTCTGATACCACTGTAGGGTTTCGTAGCATGGAAAAAAAAAATTCTACCGCATACAAACAAACAAGCCAAGATCTATCTACTAGATTGTAGCAACGAGTCGATGGAATAACTCACCCTCGAAGATTCCAAAGTGTTTAACGAGAGCGGATTCTCGTGGGTGATGTAGTCGTACTCTTCCCGATCTCAAGATCGTGTAGACGATCCTTCCGACGCTGCGTTCCGGCAGCACTCCATGATCGATCACGTTAAATTTTCGGCGAAGACCTTCCTCTTCCTTGTTCCAAGGTGACGGAGGTTGTAGCACTCTCCTCGCGATTCCGGCAGCACAACGACGTGGTACCGGAAGTAGAGGGGAGATCTCGCAGGGCTTCGCCTTAAGCCGGAGCGAGTATGGTGGAGTATGAGAGAGTCCCTCGACGATCTAGGGTTTAGACACGCCGAGGAGGAAGCTTGGCCGGCGGCTAGGGTTGCTAGGCGACGGCGGCTTAACCTAGGGCGGCGCCGGCGGCTTAGGGTTTGGAGGCGGGGATCTTGTGTCTAGGAGGGGAGCCCTGCCCCTCCTTTTATAGGTGGAGGGGGCCGGCCAAGGGGAGGGGAGTCCCTCCCCAACTCGGCTTGGTGGTGCGCCGGCGGTGGGAGGAGGAACTCCTCCCCCAAGTCGGTTTCCACCTCCCTCTCCACTTCCCAAAAATAGCCGTTTGACTTTCAAACTTGGCGTTTGACTTTTCAAACTAGGATTTGAATAAACCCTCTATTTTGTTCAGCGATGACACCGAGTACATGATGCAATCATACCAACTTGATATAACACATTCATGTACCCTTCCCCTCCGGAGTGCCGGACATTCCGGAACCTTCTAGAACATTCCCGATGAAAACACCGGAACCATTCTCCAATTCCGAAACGGGACTTTCCTTATATGAATCTTATTCTCCGGACCATTCCGGATCTCCTCGTGATATCCTGAATCCCATTCGAGACTCCGAACAACATTCGGACTCTTTCTCATCATTCCATAACTACTCAAACAACGTCGAATCCTTAAGTGTGTCTCCCTACGGTTCGTGAATTATGCGGACATGATCGAGACACTTCTCCGAACAATAACCAATAGAGGAATCTGGAAATTCATATGGCTCCCACATATTTCTACGATTACTTTGCGATCGAATGAACCACTTACATACGATACCAATTTCCCTTTGTCTCACGATAGTTTACTTATCCGAGGTTATGATCGTCGGTATCTCCGCATACCTAGTTCAACCTTGTTACCGATAAGTACTCTTTTCTCGTTCCCGTGATATGTGATCCCTTGTGAGCCAGTCACATGCTTGCAAGCTAATTGGATGACATTCCACCGAGAGGGCCTAGAGTATATCTATCCGTCATATGGATGGACAAATCCCACTCTTGATCCATGTGTTTCAACCACTACTTTCCGAACACTCAATGCCACCTTTATAGCCACCCAGTTACGGTGTGGTGTTTGATGTCATCAAAGCATCCATCCGGTAAAGGTGATATGCATGATCTCATGGTCGAAGGAATTAGGTTACTATGTATCAGAAAGCATATAGCAATTGAACTATTTAAATGACTTGATCTTTATGCTACGCTTATCTATAGGAGTATGTCCACCATATCATTCTCCTAACGATATGATCTTGTTATTAATAACATCTCAATGTTCATGATAGGGAAACCACAATCATTCATTAACCAACAAGCTAGTATTATAAAGAGGCTTTACTAGGGACTTCAAATTAAGTTTACAAATCACACAAGTATTAATGTTTCCTTGTTAATACTATTATAGCATGAATGTAAACATTTATCATAAACACAAAGATATAATAATAACCATATTTATTATTGCCTCTAGGTCATATCTCCAACGGTCTCCCACTTGCACTAGAGTCATCTAATCTAGATTACATGGTAATATACCGAACACCCATGGCAGTTTGGTGCTGGTCATGTTTTTCCCTCGGGAGAGGTTTAGTCAACAGATCCGCCACATTCAGATCTGTGTGTACTTTGCAAATCTTTATATCCCCATCTTGGATATGTTCTCGAATAGCGTGAAAATGTAGCTTGATGTGCTTCAGCTTCTTGTGTGACCTTGGTTCTTGCGCATTGGCTATGGTGCCCATGTTATCACAGTAGATAGACATTGGGTCCAGCGCACTAGGAACCACACCCAGCTCTATAATGAACTCTTTCATCCATATCGCTTCTTGTGAAGCCTCCGAAGCAGCCATGTATTCCGATTCAGTTGAAGATCTCTCCACAACACTTTGCTTTGCACTCCTCCAGCTAACTGCTACACCATTCAAAATAAATACGTATCCTGATTGTGATTTAGAATCATCCGGATCGGTGTTCCAACTAGCATCGGTGTAACCATTTACAACGAGTTGTTCATCACCTCCATAAGAAAGAACCATATCCTTAGTTCTTCTTAAGTACTTAAGGAGGTTTTTGACCGCTGTCCAATGATCCACTCCTGGATCACTTTGATATCTGCTAGTTAAACTAACAACATATGCAATGTCGGGTCTAGTACATAGCATGGCATACATTTGAGATCCTATGGCTGAGGCATAGGGAGTCTTACTCATCATTTCTCTATCTTCTGCCGATGTCGGACTTTGAGTTTTACTCAAGGTCGTGTTAGCAACATGGGCAAGAACCCTTTCTTGCTATCTTCCATTCCAAACCTCTTTAGAACTTTGTCCAAATATGTACTTTGTGACAATGATATTAGGCGTCTCGATCTATCTCTATAAATCTTTATGCCTAATATGTAAGCTGCTTCACCAAGATCCTTCATTGAAAAACTATTATTCAAATATTCCTTGACACTATTAAGAAGGTCTACATCATCCCCAATCAACAATATGTCATCTACATATAGTATTAAGAATGCTACAGAGCTCCCACTCACTTTCTTGTAAATACAAGCTTCTCCATAAGTTTGTATAAAACCAAAACTTTTGATCACCTTATCAAAACGTTGATTCCAACTTCGGGATGCTTGCTTCAATCCATAAATGGACCGTTGAAGTTTGCATACCTTGTTAGCATCTTTAGGATCGACAAAACCTTTGGGTTGCATCATATACAACTCTTCATCAATGTCTCCATTGAGGAATGCTGTTTTGGCATCCATCTGCCATATCTCATAATCATAATATGCAGCGATTGCTAACATAATCCTCACAGACTTTAGCTTCGCTACTGGTGAGAAAGTCTCATCGTAGTCAACTCCTTGAATTTGTCGAAACCCCTTTGCGACAATTCGATCTTTATAGACAGTAACATTACCATCAGCATCTGTTTTCTTCTTGAAAATCCTTTTGTTCTCGACAGCCTTCCGGCCATCCGGTAAGTCCACCAAAGTCCATACTTGGTTTTCGTACATGGATCCAATCTCGGATTTCATGGCTTCTTGCCATTTGTTGGAATCTGGGCTCATCATCGCTTCCTCATATGTCTCAGGGTCATCGGTGTTGTCCACCAACATGACACTCATAACGGGATCTTACCAATGCAGGTGGTACGAGTTCTCTCGTTGACTGCGAGGCTCTGTAGCAACTTGAACCGTAGTTTCATGATCATCATCATTAGCTTCCTCTCTAATTGGTGCAGCACCACAGAACTTCTTCCGGTCTTTGCGCTACTGCATTTCGAGAGAAGGTTCGACAACCTCGTTGAGTTCTACTTTCCTTCCAGTCACTTCTTTCTAGAGAAACTCCTTCTCTAGAAAGGATCCATTCTTGGCAACGAAGATTTTGCCTTCGGATCTATGATAGAAGGTATACCCAATAGTTTCCTTCGGGTATCCTATGAAGATGCATTTTTCCGCTTTGGGTTCAAGCTTGTCCGGCTGTAACTTCTTTACATAGGCTTCACAACCCCAAACTTTAAGGAACGACAATGTAGGTTTCTTCCCAAACCATAATTCATACGGTGTCGTTTAAACGGATTTAGATGGTGCCCTATTTAAAGTGAATGCGGCTGTTTCTAATGCATAACCCCAAAATGATAGCGGTAAATCTGTAAGTGATATCATAGACCGAACCATATCTAAGAGAGTTCGATTACGACGTTCGGACACACCATTACGCTGTGGTGTTCCCAGCGGTGTCAATTGTGAAAGTATTCCGCATTTCTTCAAATGCTCGCCAAACTCGTAACTTAGATATTCACCTCCACGATCAGAACGTAGAAATTTAATCTTCTTGTTACGTTGATTCTCTACCTCACTTTGAAATTCCTTAAACTTCTCGAAAGTTTCGGACTTATGTTTCATGAAATAGATATACCCATATCTACTCAAGTCATCCGTGAAGGTAAGAACATAACGATAACCACCGCGCGATGCTACACTCATTGGACCACACACATCGGTATGTATGATTTCCAATAAGTCCGTAGCTCGCTCCATCATACCAGAAAATGGAGTCTTAGTCATTTTACCCATCAGACATGCTTCGCATCTTTCAAGTGATTCGAAATCAAGTGATTCAAGAAGTCCATCGGAATGGAGTTTCTTCATACGCTTCACTCCAATGTGACCAAGACAACAGTGCCACATATAGGTCGAGTTATCGCTCTATTTCAAACGTTTAGCTTTAATATTATTAATGTGTGTATTACCACAATCGAGATTCAATAAGAATAGACCATCTATCAAAGGTGCATGTGCATAAAACATATTACTCATATAAATTGAACAACCATTATTCTCTGACTTAAACAAGTAACTGTCTCACAATAAACATGATCCAAATATAATGTTCATGCTCAACGCATGCACCAAATAACAATTATTTAAGTATAAAACTAATACCGATGGTAGATGAAGAGGTAGCGTGCCGACCGCGATCACATCAACCTTTGATCCATTTCCTACGCACATAGTCACCTCGTTCTTCGCTAGCTTCCGTTTATTCTGCAGCACCTGTTTCGAGTTACAAATATGAGCAACCGAACCAGTATCAAATACCCAGGCACTACTACGAGTACTAGTGAGATACACATCAATAACATGTATATCAAATATACCTTTCTTCTTGATGTTGCCGTTCTTCAAATCCGCCAAGTACTTTGGGCAATTCCGCTTCCAGTGACCATCTCCCTTGCAGTAAAAGCACTCAGTATCAGCCTTAGGCCCAGCCTTGGTCTTCTTCGCCGACGCGGCAACTTTCTTACCGCCCTTCTTGAAGTTTCCCTTACGCTTAGACTTTCCTTGCTTCTTGAATTTGGTGGTCTTATTGACCAACAACACTTGGTTCTCTTTCTTGATCTCCACTTCTGCAGATTTCAACATGGAGAAGAGTTCTGGCAACGTCTTGTCCATGTTTTGCATATTGTAGTTCATCACAAAGTTCTTGTAACTTGGTGGTAGTGATTGGAGGACACGGTGAATCCCCAAAGAATTAGGAATCACTATACACAAGCTTTGGAGTTTGTTTGCGTGCCCAGACATCTTAAGCACGTGCTCACTGACGGAGCTTCCCTCTTCTATCTTGTAGTTAAAGAACTTTTCAGAAGCCTCATAACTCTCAACTGCCGCGTGAGCCTCAAATATCATTATGAGTTCACAAACAATATCATGTGGGTCATGGTTCTCAAACCTTTTCTGAAGCTTCGATTCCAAACCATACAAGATAGCACACTAAACTGTGGAGTACTGATTCTTCCGAGTGAGGTAAACATTCTTTACTTCATCGGTAGCGGGTCACCCAGTGGTGCATCCAGCACATAGGTCAAATTACCAGCATTGAGGACAATCCTCAAATTGCGGAACCAATCCACGAAGTTGCTTCCATTGTTTTTCAACTTTTCTTTCTCTAGGAACGCATTAAAATTGATGGTAGGGGCCGCCATTGATCTACACCATATTTGCAATAGTTTAGACTAAGTTTATGACAAATTGAGTCCTAATTAATAGTTAAATTAATCTAGGTGAACTCCCACTCAAAACAATATCCCTCACATTGTTTTAGTGATCACACGAACCAAATCCACCACATCAAAACCGATCATCACGAGTGTTGATGTAGCTTCAATGGCGAACAATCAACATGTTCATCATATCTAATATGTGACTCATGCTTTACTTTTCGGTGATCCGTGTTCCGAGACCATGTCTGTACATGCTAGGCACTTCAAGATTAAACCTTAGCTTCCGCATGAGAAAATCTGGCTTGCTCACATTGTATACACTCGCAGAATCTAGCACACCCGATCATCACGTGATGCTTCGAAACAACGAGCTTTAGCAACGGTGCTTACTAAGGATGAACACTTAAAACTTGAAATTGTGTGCATGAGGGATCATATTATAATGCTACCGTCGTAAACTAAGCAATACAAGATGCATAAAAGGATTAACATCACATGTAATTCATAATATGTGATATGATATGGCCTTTCTTCTTGTGCTTCCGATCATCATCTTCAAGCACAAACATGATCTCCATCATCACCGGTATGGCGTCAAGATCAATGGCGCTGTTTCATGGTTGCCGTCCACCAGCTTCAACTATTACAACTACTTTGAATAGACACACGGGTCTTAACGGGATTTAAAGACAACCATATGGCTCCTGCCGATTGCCAACTTACAATAAGGAACATTTCATACATCAAATATAATCAAAATCATGGCCATATCACATCACGACACACCCCTGCAAAACAAAGTTAGACGCCTATAATTTTCTTTGCACATTTTACGTGGTTTGGGGCTTCAATAAGTGTCATTCTAACTTACGAACAAGAACCGCAACGTTGATGCTTGAACTATCAAGTGCCCGTTGTAAATTGAATCTATACTATGATGGGAGAGACAGACACCCGCAAAGCCACTTATGCAATACAACTTGCATGTTGAGCGTGAAGCAAGTCTCATGAATGATGTCATGTAAGGTTAGCTCGGGCCGCTTCATCCCATCATACCGCAAGATGCAACGTACACAAAAAGCAATTGATAATAAAAGCACCACCGCCCATAATGACCATTGTGTTCTACTCGTGCAACAGATCTACATATAGACTCGGCTCTGGTACCACTGTAGGGGTTCGTAGCATGGAAAACAAAAAATTTCTAACACATGCACACAAACAAGCCAAGATCTATCTACTAGATAGTAGAAACGAGTCGATAGAGGAACTCACCCTCGAAGATTCCAAAGCGGTTAACGTGAGTAGATTCTCGTGGGTGATGTAGTCGTACTCTTGCCGATCTCAAGGTCGCGTAGACGATCCTTCCGGCACTGCGTTCCGGCAGTGCTTCCACAGTCGATCACACGTTCGGTACTCGATGAAGACCTTCCTCTCCCTTGTTCCAGCAGGCAGCGGAGGTTTTAGCACTCTCCTCGCAATTCCGGCAGCACGACGGCGTGGTGTCGGAAGAATAGGAGAGATCTCGCAGGGCTTCTCCTTAAGCCGGAGCGAGTATGGTGGAGTATGAGAGAGGCCTCAGTGATCTAGGGTTTAGAGGGCACGAAGGGGAGGGTGTGGCCGGCGGCTAGGGCTTGGGGAAGCCCCAAGAAGCCGACTTGGGAGGAACCCTAGGCGGCGGCAGCACTTGGAGGTGGTGGCGCGCAGGAGCTAGGGTTTGAGGTGTGAGGGTAGGGAGCAGCCCTACCCCTCCTTATATAGGTGGGAGGGGGGCGGTTGGGAGGAGGGAGTCCTCCTCCAACTCCTCCTCCTTGGCCGGAGGGTGGAGGGAGGAGACTTCCTCCCCAAGTAGGTTTCCTACTCTCCCTCCACCAAGCAAACTTCACATTTGACTTTTCAAATTGGCGTTTGACTTTCAAACTTGGATTTAATTTCTCTCTCCATATTTCCCAGACAAGTGACCTATTACATGATGCAACCATTCCACATTGCCATGACACATCCATGTACCCTTCCCCTCCGGAGTGCCGGACCTTCCAGACCCTTCTAGAACATTCCTGGTGAAAACACTGGAATCATTCCCGAACTCCGAAACAGGACTTCCCTTATATGAATCTTATTCTCCGGACCATTCCGGATCTCCTCGTGATATCCTGGATCCCATCCGAGACTCCGAACAACATTCAGTCTCTTACTCATCATTCCATAACTACACAACAACATCGAATCCTTAAGTGTGTCTCCCTACGGTTCGTGAATTATGCGGACATGACCGAGACACTTCTCCAATCAATAACCAATAGAGGAATCTAGAAATTCATATGGCTCCCACATATTTCTACGATTACTTTGCGATCGAATGAACCACTTACATATGATACCAATTTCCCTTTGTCTCACGATAATTTACTTCTCCGAGGTTTTGATCGTCGGTATCTCTGCATACCTAGTTCAACCTCGTTTCCGATAATTACTCTTTTCTCGTTCCCGTGATATGTGATCCCTTGTGAGCCAGTCACATGCTTGCAAGCTAATTGGATGACATTACACCGAGAGGGCCCAGAGTATATCTATCTGTTATATGGATGGACAAATCCCACTCTTGATCCATGTGCCTCAACCCATACTTACCGAACACTCAATGCCACCTTTATAGCCACCCAGTTACGGTGTGGTGTTTGATGTCATCAAAGCATCCTTCTGGTGATGGTGATTAGCATGATCTCATGGTTGAAGGAATTAGGTTACTATGTATCAGAAAGCTTATATCAATTGAACTATTAAAATAACTTGATCTTTATGCTACGCTTATCTATAGGAGTATGTCCATCATACCATTCTCCTAATGATATGATCTCGTTGTTAACAACATCTCAATGTTCATGATCGAGAAACCACGATCATCTATTAACCAACAAGCTAGTATTAAAGAGGATTCACTAGGGACTCTAATTTAGTTTACAAATCACACAAGTATTAATGTTTTTGGTTAATACTATTATAGCATGAATGTAGACATTCATCATAAACACAAAGATATAACAATAACTACATTTATTATTGCCTCTAGGGCATATCTCCAACAGTTCCGACCGTCTCACACCGCCCCACGCCGCGTAACCATGCCGTTGAGCTTCGCCAGGGAGCACAACACCGCCCCTACCATCGCCCATGCCAGTAGCTTGCTGTGCCGACGACCATGACGAGATCCACCCGCGCCCTTCGGTCCCCTCTTGGCACTATAAATAGAGGCCACCCCCACTCGATTTCTTCACACCAACATACTCCCCTCTCTCTCAGAACCACCCCCACTCATTCCCGGAGCAAGGCGAGCAGCACATCGCTGGAATTTGGCCGGAGTCTGCCGTGAAGGAGGAAGAAAGGAGCTGTTGATTGGAGCCGCCCCAGGAGAAGCCGTCAGTACTAGGAGGTTCCCCATCGTCGACTTCGTCGTTCACCCCCATCGCTGACCCTCGTCTGAGCTCCGGTGATCCCCCGTAGACCCCCACTGGCTGCGCTAGGGTTTTATCTCGCCGGAGTTGCCCGATGGAGACGATAGGTCACAACCGTTAGATTAGAGTTTGATCGTGCGGTCTAGATCACCCCGTACCGCTTTGCACCCTCATGTCTCGCTGACTGGTGGGGTCATTCACTTAACTCAACCGCGCGCGCTGTGCACCGTGGGCCGGCCCAGTTAACATCCCGCGCAACCCAGTTAGTTTGAATTTATATTTTCCAATTTAGTTTCAAACCTAGTTCTGTACCTAGATTCAAAAATCAACCCAGGTCGATTCACTGAACCAAATTGCATGAAACCAATTTTGTTAGGAAGGTACTGGAATTCTTAGTCCAAGCCCGTTTGATTCAATTCATTTGGAATTATAGATCACCTATAGTGAAAATAACAAGGCAGAAGTTTTTCTGCATTCAATTTTTTTTCAAAATTCAACCACAAAAGCTTTTGAGTTGATTCCAACTCTCAAAAATCACATTTAACTAGACCTTTATGAATATATAAAAATATCTAGGTTTACTTGCAGAAATATTGGACAAGCAATAAAAGAATGCCTCATAGGCCATTCTAGTCACTTTATTTAATTCAAATAAAAAGGTTAAACCTTATTAAATTGTGACACCACTTTAAATCACATTCCCATGTACTAAAATATGTGGTGATGACATGTGTCAACATGATCCCATGTTTTAGTTGGAGAATATTAAATCTTAAGAAGTTTTTCAATAAGTAGAAATTACTTTTCGAAAATAAAATAAATAAGACAAGTGCTTTGATAATTGTAATATTTGTGATGATGCTAGATCATCTAGTGAAAACCTTGGTATGATAAGTAAAAGTAGTTAAGTATTGTTTGGTGATTGTGTACCTCGTACTTATTTATAGACGCTAGTACCGACCAAGGATACAAGGAGGAAGGAGAATACTACGAAGAGGAAGCCGAGGAGAACTTCAACCACTCCTCTGCACAAGGCAAACTATTAACTGAGCGAGCTAACACTTGAAAGTTAGCAAGCTTATACTACTATCTTAGTAAGCTAAACCATGCAAGTTTTACTTGCAAGCTTACACCACTTGATACCCAATCCTAGTTTTATTTGCAAGCTTAGTTATTTTATTTATTTATCAAAGCTCTCTGTTAGAGTTTACTTAGTGACTTGTAGATTCTAGAAAGATATTTAAAAGTAGCATAAAGAGCATAAAACTTGGCGTAGCTTAGATAATCTTGATGTCATCCTGAGGCATGAGAATGAACTTAGATAAGATACACTTGTTTACCACCCTCATTAGTATTTACCCCCACTTGTAGATGCTAGTGCTAAGCATAAAACTTGATCACTTTAGATGGGAATACTTGGTGAAATTGATTATGAAAACCTTAGAATGATGAGTCATTCTACTGAAATGTTTTGACATGTGTTCTTGAACACCAGATGATTTTGATGATGGAAATGTTAAGGCATGAGCCTTAGCCCTTTATACAACTGATGGTTGTCTGGATGCGATACCATTCCAATTTTACCGTACAACCACAATACCCGAAATTTGGGTAGGCCTTGACTGGAAATTTATATACCTTAGTATGGGTTCCCTTACGGCCAAGGTTTGAGCTGGGGCTACCTTGTGAAGATTGTTCACCTGCGCAGTTCCCAAGATGACAGTTGGTCATGGTTGGGAGGCCAAACTCACAGGAGAGGTGCCTATACTAGGGCATGTAAGTGAAAGGTTAGGATTGATTATCCGCATACTGAGTATGGTGAATTCAGAATTGTTCCTGACAGATGTATCGAATGTTGTGGTGAAAGTATACCACCTCTGCAGAGTGTCAAACTATTCGAATAGCCGCGTCCGCGGTTATGGACAGTTGGAGTGGCCATACTGTTCCGCCGTCAGATGTTTTCAAAATGACATGTGAAATGATTCATGACTTTGACTTGACCACAACAGGGTTATGATATGAAATTCAAGTTCCCACTTAGGGGTTATAAAACTTTCAACTAACTTTCTTTGCTTCTGAACTCAGTAGAGATAAATCTGCCTTTTTGCAAAACAATCTAGAGCTTAGTATTTCCTACCCCAAAACCACTTCACTTGTTAGTATTAGTTTGAGAGTACTTAAAGAGTACTCATGACTTTGTCCCTGGCTATTCCCGTGGCCAGACTATGAAGATGACTATCAGGAGGACGGACAGCAGGAAGGTTACGACAACTAGGATCATCTCCCATCGTCAGCATTGTCTGTGACTATGAAGATGGAGCTTCGCCCACGCTACCGTTATCATTACGTTATTCCGATGCTTGATTTGTATTAAGACAGGATCATGAGATCCTTTATTTGTGTAAGACCTTATGTATGGTTTGTAATGGATGATGTATTGTGATATCCAAATTTGTTATGTCTTGCAAAAATGGCAATCCTGGGATTGCGATGTATGGCATAACAAGCATCTGGGATTAAAAATCCGGGTGTTGACAACACACTTTATGATGTCCAGCGTCATCTCCTGAGCAGTGGCAACACCCTCTATGTGAGCTCTATACTTCTCCATACCTAGAATATGTTTACATGTTGCAAAGGAATTATGGAAGGAAGGAGCGCCATTAATCCAGAAGATGCACATCAGGTTTACCATCAAGGAAAGGTTGTAGACTATATAAAGATTGGAGAGAGATAGACTTACCATTAGGATAATGCATTGTTGCAGAGGCTGGGTGTAATTGGTATCTCACGATATTAATATATGCTTCTTTCCAAAAAAAATCTCCAAAGGCCAGTTCATCCCACTCTCCAATGCTCGTTCTCAAGGGAGATCTAGTACTCCATCTCCCATATCGACTTCATTGTTTCACCCCGGATGCAACAACTGTAGGGGTTCGTAGCATGGAAACCAAAAATTTTCTATCGCATACAAACAAACAAGCCAAGATCTATCTACTAGATTGTAGCAACGAGTCGATGGAATAACTTACCCTCGAAGATTCCAAAGTGTTTAACGAGAGCGGATTCTCGTGGGTGATGTAGTCGTACTCTTCCCGATCTCAAGATCGTGTAGACGATCATTCCAGCGCTGCGTTAAAGCGCTTCATGATCGGTCACATGCGTTCGGTACTGACGAAGACCTTCCTCTCCCTTGTTCCAAAGCGTGACGGAGGTTGTAGCACTCTCTCGCGATTCCGGCAAGACAAGGCGTGGTACCTAAGTAGAGGGAGATCCATGAGGCCTTAAGCCGGAGCGAGTATGATGGAGTATGAGAGAGAGATATTAGTGGTCTAGAGATTAGACACACCAATTAGAAGGCTCTAAACCGAAGGCTAGGGCAATTAGAAGCTCTAAACCAAAACGGCTCTAAACTAGAGTCATCTAATCTAGATTACATGGTAATATACCGAACACCCATGGCAGTTTGGTGTTGGTCATGTTTTGCCCTCGGGAGAGGTTTAGTCAACGGATCCGCCACATTCAGATCTGTGTGTACTTTGCAAATCTTTATATCCCCATCCTGGATATGTTCTCGAATAGCGTGAAAACGCAGCTTGATATGCTTCAGCTTCTTGTGTGACCTTGGTTCTTGCGCATTGTCTATGGCGCCCATGTTATCACAGTAGATAGACATTGGGTCCATCGCACTAGGAACCACACCCAGCTCTGTAATGAACTCTTTCATCCATATCGCTTCTTGTGAAGACTCCGAAGCAGCCATGTATTCCGATTCAGTTGAAGATCTCGCCACAACGCTTTGCTTTGCACTCCTCCAGCTAACTGCTGCACCATTCAAAATAAATACGTATCCAGATTGTGATTTAGAATCATCCGGATCGGTGTTCCAACTAGCATCGGTGTAACCATTAACAACGAGCTGTTCATCACCTCCATAAGAAAGAACCATATCCTTAGTTCTTCTCAAGTACTTAAGGATGTTTTTGACCGCTGTCCAATGATCCACTCCTGGATTACTTTGATATCTGCTAGTTAAACTAACAGCATATGCAATGTCGGGTCTAGTACATAGCATGGCATACATTAGAGATCCTATGGCTGAGGCATAGGGAGTCTTACTCATCCTTTCTTTATCTTCTGCCGATGTCGGACTTTGAGTTTTACTCAAGGTCATATTGGGCAACATGGGCAAGAACCCTTTCTTGCTTTCTTCCATTCCAAACCTCTTTAGAACTTTGTCCAAATATGTACTCTGTGACAATGATATTTGGCGTTTCGATCTATCTCTATAAATCTTTATGCCTAATATGTAAGCTGCTTGCAAGATCCTTCATTGAAAACTATTATTCAAATATTCCTTGACACTATTAAGAAGGTCTACATCATTCCCAATCAACAATATGTCATCCACATATAGTATTAAGAATGCTCTGAGCTCCCACTCACTTTCTTGTAAATACAAGCTTCTCCATAAGTTTGTATAAAACCAAAACTTTGATCACCTTATCAAACGTTGATTCCAACTTCGGGATGCTTGCTTCAATCCATAGATGGACCGTTGAAGTTTGCATACCTTGTTAGCATCTTTAGGATCGACAAAACCTTTGGGTTGCATCATATATAACTCTTCATCAATATCTCCATTGAGGAATCTTTGTTTGACATCCATCTGCCATATCTCATAATCATAATATGCAGCGATTGCTAACATAATCCTCACAGACTTTATCTTCGCTACTGGTGAGAAAGTCTCATTGTAGTCAACTCCTTGAATTTGTCGAAACCCTTTTGTGACAAGTCGAGCTTTATAGAACGAACATTACCATCAAGATCTGTTTTCTTCTTGAAAATCCATTTGTTCTCGACGACCTTCCGGCCATCCGTAAGTCCACCAAAGTCCATACTTGGTTTTCGTACATGGATCCAATCTCGGATTTCATGGCTTCTTGCCATTTATTGGAATCTGGGCTCATCATCGCTTCCTCATATGTCTCGGGGTCATCGGTGTTGTCCACCAACATGACACTCATAACGGATCATACCAATGGAGTGGTACGAGTTCGTTGACCTCCGAGGCTCTGTAGCAACTTCAACCAAGTTTCATGATCACCATCATTAGCTTCCTCTCTCATTGGTGCAGGCACCACAGAACTTCTTCCGGTCTGCGCTACTCGCAATTCGAGAGAAGGTTCGACAACCTCGTCGAGTTCTACTTTCCTTCCAGTCACTTCTTTCGAGAGAAATTCCTTCTAGAAAGGATCCATTCTTAACAACGAAGATTTTGCCTTCGGATCTATGATAGAAGGTATACCCAATAGTTTCCTTCGGGTATCCTATGAAGACGCATTTTTCCGCTTTGGGTTCAAGCTTGTCCGGTTGTAACTTCTTTACATAGGCTTCGCATCCCCAAACTTTAAGGAACGACAATCTAGGTTTCTTCCCAAACCATAATTCATACGGTGTCGTTTCAACGGATTTAGACGGTGCCCTATTTAAAGTGAATGCGGCTGTTTCTAATGCATAACCCCAAAATGATAGCGGTAAATCTGTAAGTGACATCATAGAACGAACCATATCTAAGAGAGTTCGATTACGACGTTCGGACACACCATTACGTTGTTGTGTTCCCGACGGTGTCAATTGTGAAAGTATTCCGCATTTCTTCAAATGCTCGCCAAACTCGTAACTTAGATATTCACCTCCACGATCGAGCGTAGAAATTTAATCTTCTTGTTACGTTGATTCTCTACCTCACTTTGAAATTCCTTAAACTTCTCGAAAGTTTGGACTTATGTTTCATGAAATAGATATACCCATATCTACTCAAGTCATCCGTGAAGGTAAGAACATAACGATAACCACTGGCGATGCTACACTCATTGGACCACACACATCGGTATGTATGATTTCCAATAAGTCCGTAGCTCGCTCCATCATACCGTAAAATGGAGTCTTAGTCATTTTCCCATCGGACATGCTTCGCATCTTTCAAGTGATTCAAGAAGTCCATCGGAATGGAGTTTCTTCATACGCTTCACTCCAATGTGACCAAGACGATTGCCACATATAGGTCGAATTATCGCTGATTTCAAACGTTTAGCCTCAATGTTGTTGATATGTGTATTTCCACCATCGAGATTCAATAAGAATAGACCATCTATCAAAGGTGCATGTGCATAAAACATATTACTCATATAAATCGAAAACCATTATTCTCGACTTAAACAAGTAACCGCCTCTACAATAAACAAGATCCCGATATAATGTTCATGCTCAACACGGGCACTAAATAACAATTATTTAAGTATAAAACTAATCCCGATGGTAGATGAAGGGTAGCGTCGCACATCAACCTTTGATCCGTTTCCAGCGCATCGTCACCTCGTTCTTCGCTAGCTTCCGTTTATTCTGCGCAAAGACTGTTTGAGTTACAAATATGAGCAACCGAACCAAGATTCAAATACCGAGCACTACTACGAGTACTAGTGAGATACACATCAATAACATGTATATCAGATATACCTTTCTTCTTGATGTTGCCGTTCTTCAGATCCGCCAAGTACTTTGGGCAATTCCGCTTCCAGTGACCTTCTCCCTTGCAGTAAAAGCACTCAGTATCAGGCTTGGGTCCAGCCTTGGTCTTCTTCGCCGGCGTGGTAACTTTCTTACCACCCTTCTTGAAGTGTCCCTTTTGCTTAGACTTGCCTTTCTTGAATTTGGTGGTCTTATTGACCAACAACACTTGGTGCTCTTTCTTGATCTCCACTTCTGCAGATTTCAACATGGCAAATAGTTCTGGCAACTCTTTGTTCATGTTCTGCATGTTGTAGTTCATCACAAAGTTCTTGTAACTTGGTGGTAGTGATTGGAGGACACGGTAAATCCCCAAAGCATTAGGAATCACTATACCCAAGCTTTGAAGTTTGTTTGCGTGCCCAGACATCTTAAGCACATGCTCACCGAGCTGCCCTCTTCCATCTTGCGTTAAAGAACTTTTCAGAAGCCTCATAGCTTTCAATTGCGCATGAGTCTAAAAAATCAATTTGAGATCCTCGACAATATCATATGGGTCTGAATTCTCAAACCTTTTCTGAAGCTCCGATTCCAAACCATACAAGATAGCACACTGAACTATGGAGTACCGATTCTTCCGAGCGAGGTAAACATTCTTTACTTCATCGGAGCATCACCGCAGTGGGTCACCAATGTGCATCCAAAGACATAGGTCAAATTACCAACCGTGAGGACAATCCTCAAATTGCGGAACCAATCCATGAGTTGCTTCCATTGTTTTTCAACTTTTCTTTCTCTAGGAACGCATTAAAATTGATGGTAGGGGCTGCCATTGATCTACAACATATTTGCAATAGTTTAGACTAAGTTTATGACAAATTGAGTTCAAATTAATTAATGAAATTAAACTAGGTGAACTCCCACTCAAAACAACATCCCTCACATTGTTTTAGTGATCACACGAACCAAATCCACTACATCAACACCGATCATCACGAGAGTTGATATAGTTTCAATGGCGAACAATCGTCATGTTCATCATATCTACTATATGATTCATGCTTTACCTTTCGGTGATCCGTGTTCCGAGACCATGTCTGTACATGCTAGGCTCGTCAAGATCAAACCTTAGTTTCCGCATGAGAAAATCTGGCTTGCTCACGTTGTATACACTTGCAGAATCTAACACACCCGATCATCACGTGGTGCTTCGAAACAACAAGCTTTAGCAACAGTGCTAACTAAGGGTGAACACTTTATGACTTGAAATTCATGTGCATGAGGGATCATCTTATAATGCTACCGTCGTCTACTAAGCAATACAAGATGCATAAAGGATTAACATCACATGCAATTCAATAATATGTGATATGATATGGCCTTTCTTCTTTGTGCTTCCGATCTCCATCTTCAAGCACGAACATGATCTCCATCATCAAGCACGAACATGATCTCCATCATCACCGGCATTGCATCAAGGTCAATGACGCTTCTCCATGGTTGTCGTCCACCGGCTTCAACTATTACAACTACTTTGAATAGACACGCGGGTCTTAACATAAATTAAAGACAACCATATGGCTCCTGCCGGTTGCCAACTTACAATAAGGAACATTGCATACATCAAATATAATCACAATCATGGCCATATCACATCACGGCACACCCCTGCAAAACAAAGTTAGACGCCTCTACTTTCTTTGCATATTTTACGTGGTTTGGGGCTTTCAATAAGTGTCGTTCTAACTTACGAACAAGAACCACAACATTGATACTAGCATTGTTGATCACCCGTTGTAAATTGGATCTTAACTATGCTAGGAGAAAGCAGAACCATAAAGCCACTTATGCAATACAAGTTGCATGTCAAGCGTGGAGCAAGTCTCATGAACGATGTCATGTAAGTT
This sequence comes from Avena longiglumis, assembly GCA_030063025.1. Classification (NCBI taxonomy): domain Eukaryota; kingdom Viridiplantae; phylum Streptophyta; class Magnoliopsida; order Poales; family Poaceae; genus Avena; species Avena longiglumis. The sequence continues at coordinate 457,391,469 of CP125974.1, forward strand.
TAGCCGGGCCGCTTCATCCCAACATACCGCAAGATGCAAAGTACACAAGAAGCAATCGACAATAAAAGCATCAACGCCCAATGACCATTGTGTTCTACTCGCAACAGATCTACATATAGACACGGCTCGATACCACAAAGAGGGGTTCGTAGCATGGAAAACAAAAATTTTCTATCGCATACAAACAAACAAGCCAAGATCTATCTACTAGATTGTAGCAACGAGTCGATGGAATAACTTACCCTCGAAGATTCCAAAGTGTTTAACGAGAGCGGATTCGTGGGTGATGTAGTCGTACTCTTCCCAATCTCAAGATCGTGTAGACGATCCTTCCGGCTATGTTCGGCAGCGCTTCCAATCGGTCACGTTAGGTACTGACGAAGACCTTCCTCTCCCTTGTTCCAAAGAAAATGGAGGTTGTAGCACTCTCCTCGCGATTCCGCAAGACAACGGTGGTACAGGAAGTAGAGGAGATCCATGAGGCCTTAAGCCGGAGCTAGTATGGTGGAGTATGAGAGAGCTATTAGTGGTCTAGAGATTAGACACACCAATTAGAAGGCTCTAAACCAAGGCTAGGGCAATTAGAAGCTCTAAACCAAAATGGCTCTAAAGCGAGATTAGAGGATAGGAACTTGTGTGTCTAGAGGAGGAGGCCCCTCCTTTTATAGGTGGGAGGGCGTGAAGGGAGGAGTCCCTCCCCAAGTCGGCCTTGGTTGGCGCGCCGGCTTGGAGGGACTCCTCCCCCAAGTCGGTTCCAACCACCTCTTGCTTGTTTCCCACAGTTTCTTGTTTTAGCCGTTTGACTTTTAAACTGGCCATTTGACTTTTCTGTTTTAGGATTCAATTTAATCCTTTATTTGGAACAGAAATAACACTTAGTACATGATGCAATCATTCAATATGTAATGACACATTCATGTACCCTCCCCCCGGAGTGCCGGACAATCCGGAACCTTCTAGAACATTCCCGATGAAAACACCGGAATCATTTCCGAACTCCGAAACGGGACTTTCCTTATATGAATCTTATTCTCCGGACCATTCCGGATCACCTCGTGATATCCCGGATCCCATCCGAGACTCCGAACAACATTCGGTATCTTTCTCATAATACCATAACTACTCAAAACAACGTCGAATCCTTAAGTGTGTCTCCCTACGGTTCGTGAATTATGCGGACATGATCGAGACACTTCTCCTAACAATAACCAATAGAGGAATCTGGAAATTCATATGGCTCCCACATATTTCTACGATTAATTTGCGATCGAATGAACCACTTACATACGATACCAATTTCCCTTTGTCTCACGATAGTTTACTTATCCGAGGTTATGATCGTCGGTATCTCTGCATACCTAGTTCAACCTCGTTACTGATAAGTACTCTTTTCTCGTTCCCGTGATATGTGATCCCTTGTGAGCTAGTCACATGCTTGCAAGCTAATTGGATGACATTCCACCGAGAGGGCCAAGAGTATATCTATCCGTCATATGGATGGACAAATCCCACTCTTGATCCATGTGTCTCAACCAATACTTTCCGAACACTCAATGCCACCTTTATAGCCACCCAGTTACGGTGTGGTGTTTGATGTCATCAAAGCATCCATCCGGTAAAGGTGATATGCATGATCTCATGGTCGAAGGAATTAGGTTACTATGTATCAGAAAGCATATAGCAATTGAACTATTGAAATGACTTGATCTTTATGCTACGCTTATCTATAGGAGTATGTCCACCATATCATTCTCCTAACGATATGATCTTGTTGTTGATAACATCTCAATGTTCATGATAGGGAAACCACAATCATTAATCAACCAACAAGCTAGTGAAGTATAGAGGCTATACTAGGGAATTCAAATTAAGTTTACAAATCACACAAGTATCAATGTTTCCTTGTTAATACTATTATAGCATGAATGTAAACATTTATCAGAAACACAAAGATATAATAATAACTACATTTATTATTGCCTCTAGGGCATATCTCCAACAACAATCATAGAGTAGCGGGCAATGATCATGGAGGCTATGCCGAGAGGGCACCAGAAGGAACTCAACTCGTTGATGATGTTAGTTGTACGTTGCCTTTGGCTATAGCAGAACAATCGTGTATTTGATAAGTGCGTGACAATGTCGTGGGAGCTTTGTAGGCATATTTTAGCAGAGCTTGATCCGTGGAAGAGGGCTAGATTAGAGAGCTTGATCTGTGGAGCTGTGGAAAATGGTGAGTAGTCCGCTAGATTAGAGAGTGGAGTAGGGGAGGTTGATCGCTGTGATCATCTGCTCCCAGAAATTCCTTGTATGTAGTATTCTCTATCTTAATATAGAAGACACACAAGTCTCTTGCGTGTTTTTGAAAAAAATCTATTTCATTACCCTCAAGAGGGCGGACTTACAACATCTTCAGGATAAAATTGTAGGCAAGTTCGCTTCCAATAACTGAAAGAACGACAATATGACCGGAAGAAGGGTTTTAGTGCGGGTTATTCGCTTCCAATAACTGAAAGAACGACAATATGGCCGAAAGAAGGGTTTTAGTGCGGGTTATTCTAACGGCCCAAGCCATATACCACACCACATATATTGATCTTCCAAAGGAGGTATGAAGAGAATAATTTCCCTCCTCCGTGCTTATTTATGGGCGGGTTGTGACAAATTTTTCGGAGACAAATACAAGATTAGTTGGGATGGTTTGCCGCCCCACAAAACTTGGTGGTCTTGATATTTTGCATCTTGAGAAGTTTGCCACCGTCCTAAGAATAAGATAGCTATGGCTTGAATGGGCTGACAAAAGCAAGTCTTGGATTGGGCACCAGAAGGAACTCAACTCGTTGATACTGTTAGTTGCACATTGCCTTTGGCTGGGTAGAACAGTCGTGTATTTGACAAGTGTGCGACAATGCCGTGGGAGCTTTGTAGGCGTATTTTAGCACAGCTTGATCTATGGAAGAGGTCAGGATGTAAGTGGCGGCAGCGTCCAGCAGTCCCGTATATGCCGCCCGCCAAAAACATAGTATGTGGCTATCGTGGCAGGCCGCAAAAAATAAACGGCTAAGGTGGACGTATCCGCGTAAACCATTGGAGCCGGCGGCGTACTCGCATCCTCAACGTATAACGGAAACATGCGACCGGAGGCTAGCTAAGTTGCAGGTACAGATAAGATATACGGTACTTATGTGTTGACCGCGAGGCTGCCGATCGATGTGATGATACGAAGTCGAGTATTAGCCAGACTTTGGCATCAACATAATCGCTCTGTGTACACTGAATTGGACGTGTACATGAAACTGACGCTTTGACGGGCTAGCTAGTTAGATCAACTTGCGTTTTTTGTTTGATGCCATATATATAGCTGAAGCTGTAAAAAGACGAATTCATTACACTGAACTTTGCGGGCCTCCTCTCCTCGCCGGCCTCCTCCTCCTCCTTCGCCGCCGTACTCTGCTCCGTGAGCTCCCCGCCTCCTCATCGTCGCCGGTAAAGTTCCACCAGCAGAGAGAAGCTGGTGGCATCACGCCCCTTTTCGTCTACTTTCATGATGCGCGTTTCTTCGCGCCTAGAGACGCCACCCGAGCCCACCACTCCTCATTGGAGCTCGTGGCGGCGATGGTTTTGCGGTTCTCGTGCGGGTGTGTATCGGCCCACCCGACCGTCCCCAACCCCGATTGAAGGCGTCCTTGGCATCTACGTGTCCCCGATTGGAACTACCCGTGGCCGGCAGTGGCGGAGGCAGGGTTGCAATTTAGAGGAGGGGGGGTCTGATATTTTTTCATCCGAGTTCAAATTGCGAACTGAAAAATAGTCGAATCTTTAAGGGCTTTGTGTTTTTATGGTACCTACAATGGTCTTATTCTAGTCTTATCTTAGCAATGCCACGTTGTAGGATTATTGAGTTGGAGGAGAGAGAACTAAAAAAAACCTTTGTCTTCTCTTAATTAAGAAATCATCTTTTATAGCACCATATGTCTCACCATATATTTAGCGATATTTGTCGCTGGAGATAAGACTAAAGAATGACCTATTATATGTCACGTTTTAACATTATATACTCCCTCCATCCCATATTAGGTTGCATATAATTTTGCGTGCTAGTCAAACTATTCAAAGTTTGACCAAGATTATACAAAATAATACAAATTTGTATGAAATAAAATTTATATAATATGAAAGTATAAACTAAGTCAATTTTAATAATATTATTTTTATATTTTATAAATTTATATTATTTTGTATAATCTTGATCAAACTTTGTATAGTTTGACTAGCACGCAAAATTCGCAACCTAATATGGGATGGAGGGAGTATATCAAATTATATGTCATGTATAAGATAAGACTGTTTTATCAACTATTGTACATGGCCTTTGGGTATATGTTAGATTGTCCTTAGTACGCGTGCTGTCCGCGACTCCGTGTGTGTTCGCAAAGCGCATGAAGTAGATTTTTCTTAAGCACGATCGCGATAAACGCTTTTAAGTAGAAGTTGACCCTTTGACGGGCTAGCTATCTCTTCTGTATTCAACAACAACTGCTGCAGTCTTGAGGTAACGAGTGTGACATCAGGGAGCGGCGTAGCTGCGCCACCAAGCCACAAAACGCCGCAAAGAAACTTAAACGGCTGCCGCAAAATCCACTTAGCTCAGATGCGGCGGAAGCGGCTGACACCGCAACACCCAGCGGACCAGCCACTTACACCCTTAGGAAGAGGGCTAGATTAGAGAGTTTGATCTGTGTGGAGTTGTGGAAAATGGTGAGTACTCCTCTAGCTTAGAGAGTGAAGTAGGAGAGGTTGGTCGCTGTAATATTCTCTATCTTAATATAGAGGACACGCAAGTCTCATGCGTGTTTTTGAAAAAAACAATCTGTTTCATTCCAACAGTTCTCTAGACATCCCCTAAATAACAGTTCTCTACACAGGATATCAGTGTCCTCACCCATCGTGACAAAATTTGGAGGATGAAACTCAACATAATTTAGGCACAGCTAGCAAACATGAACCCTATCTATCTACACAGATGAAAGAAAGGAAAAAAGAGCGAGTGATGTTGAAGCACAGTAGATGCTCAACACTAGAGTCAGTAGAAACTTAGCATGTAACTGGTTTCTTAGTCTCAAGCCTGCAATGATTTAGCTCTCTATAGTGCAACAGCCCCTGCTGATATTAACTCATTAAGTAGCATCCGTTAGCTCTTTGGCAGCTTGCTCAAAGGCTGTACTTTTCCTACATTTTTGCAGACATTGTTCGCCCTCATTGTTTCTATGCTTCCTGCAATGGTTGAACCGGCGGTCCCCACAAATCCTAGAGATGCACAGCTACAGACAGATTCTTCGACATATAACAAAATTTCAGGCAGTTGAACTGGATCGCACTCCGTGTTCAAGCTTTCTGCAGCCTTTGGAATGAATCCAGATCTTACACCATGTTCAGCAGCCATAAGCTTCTCAGCAGTGTGCAGAACATCATTTTCCTTCAGGGTGAACAGTTCATATCTCCCATCTTTTGCAATATCTCCAAGATAGGTTTTTGTCCAGTTTGCTGGTGGAAGATCAGTCATGATGAAGATGTGAATAGGACCGGTAGACTTATTTCTCTTCTTTCCTAACTCGAGAGCTCTCAATTTCTCCTTAAGGGTAGAAAATGTTGATTTCCAGTGATTCTTAAATTGGCCATCTAACAATCTTAGTTGTGCACAAAGATAAGGCTCCTTAATCTTGCTCTCAGCGAACTCCTTCCCTGCAGCCATGATCTCTGGGGAAAAAGGAAGGAACCCAATTTTCTCAAGTACATTCTGTATTCTACGGTCCTTTGGTGATTCATGGATATCAAAATAAGACTCTGATCCCTTGTATGGTGCTGAGAAAAGTGTCCCAAATGCCAACAAGGTAGCATCCTCAGCCTTAGAACCAGGCCCTAAACCCTTGTATATATCCTTGCGCCTCCTGATGTATGAAATCTTCTTTTTCCTTTTTAATTCTTCATCTGGTTGAAAGGAATCCAGTGCTCCATTATTATTCTCTTGATATGTCCAGACCGTTGTTCTACAGTCGTCCTGAACAGGATACACACACCCACTACTTTCACTGCCTTCTAAACCAGACAGCAAAGATCGGCATTTATTGTAGTCACTTGGCAATGATCCACCGCCAGAAACAGAGCAGCATAATCCGGAAAAGCAAGTTTTCCGCATATCTACACCACACCATAATGAAACGAACACCCTGAAATCAATCGTCCTAACAAAAGCCTTCACCAGGGATAGATCAACTATGTCACCCATCGAAACATACCTGAAACATAAACAGTTAGAATCAATGCTTGGTTCTCATGATGTCATTTAAATTCATCGTGAACATGGAAACCTATTATGAACACTGTGGAAGGAAGAAACTATATCACCATTGTGCTAATTAGTAAAGTGAGCACTCCGCGGGCATAAGTGTGTAAGTGTGCAACAAGCAATTTACATCCCCATACTTAGATTTCTCTTGGCAGTCTCCATCCATCAATTACGGAGAAGTTTCAGTGTGAATTCAAATCATGAAAATTGCCTAGCATTCATAGATTTGGCTGTATGCATTACTAGCAATGTAATGAAGGCCTAGTATCTCGCAACATGATTATTCAAGCTCGTCGTGAACTTCCAAACAATTAGTATCACTTCATCTGACGCAAGCAGCAAGTGGGAAGCGTCGTCATCCGAATTCAACAAATTTCCGCCCCAAATCAACCGGCCAAACGTAATGCAGAGAAGGTGTGGTGTGAGGTTTACCTCCGCTCCCTGAGGAGCTGCATGGCGTGGTCCCAGACGGCGGTGCGGAGGTCCACGGGATCGGAGACCCTGAATTTGGGGCAGCTCCCGAGGGCGACGGCGTGGTGGTCGAGCACAGGGGGCACGACGAGGGTGCGGTTTAGCAGCGCGGCCGCCACCGCGGCGTTCTGGAGCTCGCCCACCTGGTTGCTGAACCCGCTGTGCGGCGCGTACCACAGGAACTTCTCCCCATCAAGCTCCGACGAGCGCCCACACCTCTGGACGCCGCCGCGGCTGCCGGGGCCAGAGGGAGAGGCGGAGAAGGGGAGGAGGGAGCGGAACAGGGAGGAGTAGGCCGAGGAGAGCAGGAGGGATGCCGAGAGGAGGAGAAGCACAACGGCCACGAGGAGGGGCAGGTTCGACCGGGTGCCCCGCCTCCGCCACCGGCCGCGGCTCGCCGGCAGGTCCATCTCGCCGGCGGCGACCGGCAGATCAGATCTTAGGATGCATCCGGTACCAAGTGTAACTGACTGGTAAGTAACTCCCTGGCCCAGCAAATGCATTACGCTACAGAATCCATGGGCTCAAATTGGCCTAGTAAAGCCCGATTGGGTTGAATTCAAGTGGGCCTGTTCGTGTCAAGTTCAGAATCAAACAAGACCACCGAGGTCAAAGGTGTCAACCTCGCCGGCGTGGTGCGGCAGTTTCCGCCGGAGTGCGCGCACGTCAGCAACCATCCCCCATTAAATAGCTCTAGCTCTAGCTCTCTCTCTCTCTCTCTCTCTCTCTCTCTCTCCAGAAGAGTACACTCCCCTTTGGACTAGGAGAGGAAGGGAAGGGAGTGATGGCGATAGGGGCGTTCGTGGAGGAGGTGCCGGGCGGCGGCGGGGGCTACAGCGGCCGGGTGACGCCGTTCGTGGTGCTTACATGCGTCGTTGCCGGCAGCGGCGGCATCCTCTTCGGCTACGACCTCGGCATCTCCGGTTCGTCCCACCATCGTACCGTGTTAAGTCTCTGTGTACTTGAATTGAGAAGCAGAAGAAGGTTACAGTAACATTCAGTGGCTGCAGTTGAAAGGAATTGATTTCAGTACAAGCTTTCTTTTGCTCTCTTTTTCTTGCAATTTCCCCTGCTGAAACAAAAAAAAAAACATTCTTCTGCTTGCGTGCCAACACATCCCATTTACTTGTTGTGCATTCATGGCTTCAGTGAACAGACCGGGAGATTTTCTTTTCCATTATTACGTATTGTAAGTTCAATGCGCCACCGGACGCCCCTCCTCTGTATCTGCTGAACACTGCACCATATCAGCACGACTAGTTGTGATACATGTTGCAACATTAAGAAAAGATTCAGCAATCCACGTCAATTAGTTAAGCCTCTGAAACTGAAGATATGTTTTCTTAGCTAAAAGCATATCAGGTGGTTTAAGATACATGTAATCTGGAATCATTAATTTTGCTTTCGTAACAAATTTCAGATTCATGTATTTGAGATGCAGTATACATGTGTTATTCATTAATTTTAAAAAAAAGATCATCATGTAATACCGTACCAATACTAACTGTGACTGGGACCGAGCTAGGAAATCTACACTAGAGGAGCCAATCATAGAAAGAAAGAAACCACGTGAGATACAAGATATTGCCGGGACATACAATACCAAGTACTATCCATAGCTGTAAATAAATACTGATATTCATATATATCCTGATATTTTTAAATTTAAATTATTTTTATGATTCTCCATCACCAATCTGATTTAATATGAATTGAAATTTGGTTGATCTCAGAGGATTGAATGACTCGACTGGCGGTTTTGACTAGTGCGCTAACGAAGGCAGCTTTTTTTAATGGTGGCCACCTCCATTACATTGGTGTCATTATAGAAAAATTAGCAGTGTTTACCGCTAATTTAATAAGGGGTTACAGATTTCAACAGACTCGGCTGAGCAGAGTGCTAACAGTCAATTACTGTCCTACGAAACATCACGCCTAAAATGACACGTTTGGAACCTTGATTCACTCTTTGCAGAATGTTTTCACGGAGTCAAATCATCCTGATACCTCTCATTCTTACGCACGCATCCTTTGGTTCAGCATCCTGCCCATATCACTTGTTTTACCACCTGAACGAGGACGCTAACCGGTGACTTCACATTCGTAATTCTCAGTAGCTACTTGACCAAAGCCAGTTAGCTTCTTGAGAGCTAAGAGCTGAAATTAAACATCCTATTTTTCTCCTTTCCTGTCTCGCAAGTAAGAAATGCAGAGACCCCTAGTCTCGACATCCTTTTTTATTTGTAGGGATCGCGAGAAGTGCATCATTTCACCCACCATGCATTAAGTCTTCTTTTATAGGTAGGAATCGTGAGACCGGCAAAATGTGATGAGGCAAATATATTACTGTACCTTATACAATGGAATAAAAACTAATTTACAATATCGTTGTGCATTTAGGACCTCGCTACTGAATCAGAAATATGTTACACTTGCCTGCATACTGCAGTACTGGACCAAGTTGAGCCTTCTGTTCTTCCCATTGAAAATGATTGATCTATGAGTGCGACAAATTATCAGGCAGATGTGATCCAAGTGATACTTGCGATTAAGTATATGCTTAGAGTGTTTTCCCTTGTTCCGTTTTTCATTCCGGTATAAAAGGAAGTGGGCCTCCAGAACCAGTCAGTTGAGCTATGAGTGGTGTAGTTCGGATGCGTGTCATAGATTCAGTTTTATGGCCAAAGTCTCACAGAGTTGGTTTGATGTAAAAGAACCACACATCTTGTAACAGAGGAACAGATGCCACTCTTCTTTCATTTCAGAGATGTAGCTGTTTTAGTAGTTGGAAATGTCTATCTGACTAAAAACTGTCAAGAGAAGCTGCCAATCTAAAACAAAATCTATTTCTTGCAAGTCATGGAATCGGTGAACAGTACACACTGTACCTATTTCTATATCTGCATCTTTTCCAAATTTCCTGGGAACTCATGACTCATAATAATTTCTAGGTGGTGTCACCTCAATGGACTCATTTCTGAAGAGATTCTTCCCGGAGGTGTACCGCCACAAGCAGGACAGCATGGTTAGCCACTACTGCCAGTTTAACAGCGAGCTCCTCACCTTGTTCACCTCGTCACTCTACATTGCCGGCCTCGTCGCGACGCTGATCGCCTCATCTGTGACGAGAAGGTTCGGTCGCCGTGCGTCCATGCTCATCGGCGGCACCGTCTTCATTGCTGGCTCGGTGTTTGGTGGCGCAGCCGTCAATGTGCCCATGCTGCTCCTCAACCGGATCCTGCTGGGGATAGGCCTGGGTTTCACTAACCAGGTAACGCCAGCTGCAGAAATTCTAATTATTTGAGTCAGTATGTGTCCAGAAGTACATTGTGAAATTTAACTTACAGTGAAATTTAACTTTTCAGTCGATCCCATTGTACCTGTCAGAAATGGCACCACCGCAGTACCGTGGCGCAATCAATAATGGGTTCGAGCTCAGCATCAGCATCGGCATTCTCATTGCAAACATCCTTAACTACTGTGTGGTGAAAATCACAGCAGGGTGGGGCTGGAGGATATCCCTATCCATGGCCGCGGTCCCTGCTGCGTTCCTGACAATCGGCGCAATATTCCTCCCCGAGACGCCAAGCTTCATAATCCAGCGCGACGGCAACACCGACAAGGCGAGAGCCCTACTTCAAAAGCTCCGTGGAACCACCTCAGTACAGAATGAGCTGGATGACTTGGTCTCTTCTAGCAACCTCTCAAGAGCAACCAGATACCCATTCAGGCACATATTCAAGAGGAAGTTTAGGCCACAGCTTGCCATGGTGCTCCTGATCCCTTTCTTCAACCAGCTCACTGGGATCAATGTCATGAACTTCTACGCCCCGGTGATGTTCCGGACAATCGGCCTCAAAGAGAGGGCGTCCCTCCTGTCCTCAATCGTCACGCGTCTCTGCGCGACATTTGCTAACATCGTAGCTATGATGGTGGTTGATAGGTTCGGGCGCAGGAAGCTCTTCCTCGTAGGTGGCATCCAGATGATCTTGTCGCAGATAGCTGTTGGCGCCATCCTAGCTGCGAAGTTCAAGGACTATGGGCTGATTGATAAGGACTATGCTTACCTTGTGTTGATCACCATGTGTGTGTTTGTTGCGGGCTTTGCATGGTCATGGGGACCTCTGACATTCCTGGTCCCTACTGAGATCTGCCCACTGGAGATCAGATCAGCAGGGCAGAGCATTGTGGTTGCTGTGGTCTTCTTGATGACATTTGTGATTGGCCAGACATTCCTCGTGGTCCTCTGCCGAATCAAGTCGGGGACATTCTTTGTCTTTGCTGCCTGGATTTGTGTGATGACGCTGCTGGTTTACATGTTCCTGCCAGAAACAAAGAAGATTCCCATGGAGCAGATGGAGCAGGTCTGGAGGAGCCATTGGTTCTGGAAGAAGATTGTTGGTGAGGTAGAGAATAAGGAAGGCGAGGAAAAGGTGCAGCAAGCAGGAAAAATCGCCTTGCCGAGCTCCTAACGCTTTCTGAACTGGAATGTACTTGATGGAACCTGGAAGGAAAAACATAGAATGGGATTAGTTTGTCAGTGTAATTGCATCGAACTGTGTTACCTGACAGCCCTGCAGGCTGCAGTTGCTGTAGCCAGTTCCTACATATGGTCATTTCAAATGATGGTTAGATTACTGATATGAAGTCACCTTCAATTAGAGGATAGGTAAGTAAATTGTATCTCAAAGGCCATAATCACTTTTGCTTAAGATGAGTAGAAGGGACAGGGCCTTGGCTACCCAAATAATTCATACATAACCCAACTGAAAGGATACGGATGTCGCCTAGAGGGGGGGGGGGGGGATGAATAGGCGATTAAAACTTTTCCTAGAGTGACCCAACAAAGGCGGAATAAAACTAGTGTTTACTTTGTTAAGCATAACCTAGAAATAACTAAGGTTCACCTATGTGCACCAACAACTTATGCTAGGCAATACAAGCAACAAAGTGATATCAAAATATATATTACTTCAAGCACGAAGGCTATCACAATGTAAAGTGCATAAGTAAAGAGCTCGGGTATAGAGATAACCGAGGCATGTGGGGACACCGATATTTTACCGAGTTCCTCCCAACATAGAGTACGTCTCGTTTGGAGAGGGGGTGGTATCAAACCACCAACGCCACAAAAGGCCTCCCTTATTCTCCGGTGAATCTCACCCCAATGGGATCGATCCACGCTTCCACTATCGGTGCACTTGTCGCTGGCGGAACCTCTCTCACAAGGTTGGGGCACAACTCCACAACTTAATTGGAGGCTCCCAACAAACGCCACAAAAGGCCACAATGCCACCAAGGCCACAAACCATCTAGGGTTCCAAGAACCCAAGAGGGACAAGCTCCAATGAGTAAATCAAACCAAATTCTTCGAGGAGAACTCAAACCGATGCAACAAATGCAAATGGCAAGAACACCACAAAGATGCCCAAATCCCTCACTCTCAAGTTCCAACAAAGCTACTAAAGCTATTGGGGGAACAAGAGAGGAGGAATCAAAGAGAGACACAAAATCCCCCAAAATCTAGATCCCCAAAGATCACTCACAAAGAGATATTTTGGTTTGGTCAAAACGTAAATCTAGATCTCCTCCAACTACCCCTCGAAAATATGCAAGAATCAATGGAGGGGTGAGTAGAAATCAAGCTTAAGGAGTAAGGCAAATAGGGGCAAAGCTTAGATCCAAAGAGGAGGAAGAAGTAGTCCTAAAAGGCAAAGGGGCAAAGCTATTTATAGGGCTGGGCAAAAAATGGCCGTTGGAGCCTGAATGAAGCGGTAGTACCGGAAGTTCAAGCGGTACTACCGGAGAGCTCCGGTACTACCGGACCAGGTACTGGACTTGGTACAGGAAGACCAACATTCAAACTGCATAGGCCCAGGCCACATCGGTACTACCATTGGTGCTACCGTAAAGCGCTAGTACCGCCAATGGCAACCGGTACTACCGTACGTGAAATGGAATCAGCAGTTTAGACGAAAAACTCTCTGTCACGTCAGGTAGTAAAATGCGGTACTACCGCATTTTACTACCTAGGCAGACAGAAGGTTTTTGCCAACGTTCAACAGTCTCTGCCCTCTGCGGTCCTAAAATGCGGTAGGTCAAAAAGCTACTGTCGCGCTAGGTACTAAAATGCGGTAGACAGAGGCTTTTTGACAGTTAGTCAAAACCTTCTGTCGCATCCGGTAGCAAAAAAGCGGTACTACCGCTTTTTGGTACCGCACCAGGCAAATATTCAAACGACAATAACTTTTGACTGAAAGCTCCGATTGACCCGATTCCAATTGCGTTGGATAGAGGACGACAAGGGCTTCCCAATAAAGTACCTAGCTTGGTATACCTCACTTGGTGAGAAACCGAAAAGCTGCAAAAATCAAAATCGCAACAAGATACAAATGGGAGATCCGATTTTGATGAACAAGAGCTTGTTATGGAGATTACCACAAGCTCTATATCCTCACATGGATAAGACCAAATAACAAACAAATACGATGATGCAAGTATGCAAAGGTTTGAGCTCTCTCCGAACGATGTGACCAAATTACTCATACGAGAGCCCCTCTTGATAGTACAGTTATCTATCCTAAACCCGGTCTCACACACACGACGTGAGACCGGCAAAAGAGAAAACCTATCAAGATTATACCTTTGCCTTGAGCATTCCACTTGATCTTGATGTAGACGATCTTGCCCTTCTCAAGATGGAACGCCCTCCTTAATCCCTCATCATCGACCTCGCATATTGAGCTTGCCCAACATATCTTCTTTGCATCGACTTCATCGAAGCCAACACATGCTCCAAGCGATGCCAATGGACAAATCCTACAAGTATACCTTAATACACACATTAGTCCATAAAGATTGTCATTAATTACCAAAACCACACATGGGGGCCCAACATGTTCTTTCACCAACCGTTTGGAAATATCTCAATATCTGAATTCTGAAAGGGACTGGCTACTAGACACTACTGTCACCAACCACACATGCAATACTTGGTGCGAATCCAGAATCAGAACCCAAGGTATTATCCCAGAATATAGCATGCCCACAAGGTGAATCGAATAATCAACTTGTACTTGGCACAAATTCATAAAACCGTATCGACGCATGCCAACCAAATGAAATATATATCATGGCTTCTTGGGGACCATTAGAACCTGAGAAAGTGACTTCATAGCCAGCTCCACGTTTCCAAATTCATAAAAAACTGAAGACAGTGACTCATCAGCATGCCATTCAGCAATGCACAGACCAGGAGATTTTCTTGTTGTGCATCGGACAGTGCGGAGACCACGATTTTTTTCCTTCATTTCTATAAAATCTTTGGTGCGGCCGGTCTAAAATACATGAAATCTGGAATGGGCAACATTATAGATTTCTTAACAAATCATGTTTTATTTATTAATTAGAAATAAACTAATCATCGTGGAACAACGTACCACTACTGACTGTGACTGAGACAGAGCTAGGAAATTTACACTAGACTAGAGGAGCCAATCAAACAAAGAAACCACATATGTGAGATGCAAGATATTGTCAGGGCCATGCAATAGAAGTACTTTCATAGCTGTAAAGAAAACTATTCATATATATCCTGACATTTTTAATTTATAGTATTCTTTTTATGATTTCCCATCACCAAAATATGATTTGACATGAATTGGAATTTGTTTGATCTTGGAGGAGCAAATGCCCGACTGGCGTTTTGACTAGTCAGCTAACTACGCAAGAACTTCCTACACGAGGTCTATAGACAAGTGAAGAGTGCCTAACCCTAATTTAACGAAGAAGTTACTGGTTTCAATGGGGTCAGCTGGCTCCGGCCGGTGCTTACAAGCCAGTACGCTTCTAACAGCACGTACACCTACAAAGACACGTTTGGAACCTTGATGCGTTCAAAGTAGGATATCGACGCTGAGTCAAGTCATCCTGATACGTCTCATTCTTAGGAGTGCGCACTGCACTCTAGCACCCAACCCATATCGGTTCTGGTGCTCTACCACCTGAACGCGAATGCTAACCGGTTCAAATTTGTAATATTCAGTGCCTGACCAAACCCAACCCAGTTAGCTTGTTGGGTGCTAAGAGCTGAAATGAAACGTTCTACTTCCTCCGATCCATATTAATTGATTTTAATTTGTCAAAATTTGGATGAATCTATATACTAAGTCTAGATTCATTCAAATCTAGACAAATTTGAGCCAATTAATATGGGTCGGAGGGAGTATTTTATTCTTGCTGGTCTAAGCGAGTAAGAAATTCAGAGACCTTGAGTTCCTAGATTTCTTTTATAGGCATAGCGGGGGGAGAGAACTGCATCATTTCACCCACCATGCATTAATTTACTTGCAACCAGTTTGAAAAATAAATACTCTAGGATCTTTTCTACTACAAAGAAAAAAAGGGGCTTCAAAATGAAGATAGGGTTTAGGGTTTAGGGATTAGGGTTTAGGGTGTGTGTGTGTGTGCGCGCGCGTGTAAAGGGAGATACTTAGCTGTTCTATGTGTTGATCACCATGTGTGTTTTTGTTGCGGGCTTTGCAAGGTCACCCGTACGAAGTCATTTTCGTTTAGAGGACAAGGACATATAAGTAAATCAGAATTAAGAGGTAGAAGAAGGTTACACCAACTTTTCAGACGCTGCACTTGAAAGGAGTTAATTTCAGCAGAAACTTTCTCTTGTTCTCTCTTTCTTACAGTTTCCCTTCGGTTAAACAAAAAAGAATTCTTTGTCTTGCACGACCAACACTTGCCATTTACTTGTTGTGCATCTTCGCAGTGCAGAGACAAGGAGATTTTGTTTTTCACTATTACTTATCAGAACTTTTTATAGGTTCAGTGCGCCATATAACCATTATTACTAGCTGTGATACATGTTGCAACATGAAGAAAAGATTCATCAATCTACACTAATTAATTTGCCTCTAGAAATTGCTCTAAAAGCATATCAGTTGTGGTCAATCTCGAAACAGGCTATTCGCCCTGCTTTATAAATAAAGCAAAATCCAGGTATCAACCAACATACAACACAACCGACGCTAACTGCGCCAAAAGGGAAAATAAAAAAGGCTATTATCAAAAAGGCTATCAACCAGGTATCAACCAGGCATACAATATTAGTTGTGGTCAACCTGGAATCAGTATATTTTCTTTTGTAACAAATTTCAGTTTCATGTATTTGACATGTACTTAGTATACATGTTTTAGTCATCAGAACAAAAAAGCTATCATCATGAAACAATGGATCACTACTGACCATGACTAGGACGAAGATAGGGCATTTACAATAGAGGAGCTATTCAAACAAAGAAACCACATGTGGGATATTGCCAGGACCATGCAATAAAAACATAGAATGGGATTAGTTTGTCAGTGTAAATTGTAATTGCATCGAACTGTGTTACCTGACAGCCCTGCAGGCTGCAGTTGCTGTAGCCAGTTCCTACATATGGTCATTTCAAATGGTTAGATCACTGATATGAAGTCACCTTCAATTAGAGGATAGGTAAGTAAATCGTATCTCAAAGGCCATAATGACTTTTGCTTAAGATGGAGTAGAAGGGACAGGGCCTTGGCTACCCAAATAATTCATATATAACCCAACCGTTTGGAAATATCTCAATATCTGAATTCTGAAAGGGACTGGCTACTAGACACTAGTGTCACCAACCACACATGCAACACTTGGTGCGAATCCAGAATAAGAACCCAACGGATTATTCCAGAATATAGCATGCCCACAAGGTGAATCGAGTAATCAGTTTGTTCTCAGCACAAATTCATAAAACTGTATCGACGCATGCCAACCAAATAAAATTATATATCGTGGCTTCTTGGGGACCATTAGAACCTGAGAAAGTGACTTCATAGCCAGCTCCACGTTTCCAAATTCATAAAAAACTGAAGACAGTGACTCATCAGCATGCCATTCAGCAATGCACAGACCAGGAGATTTTCTTGTTGTGCATCGGCACAGTTCCGTTTACTTGTTGTGCATCGGACAGTGCGGAGACCACAATTTTTTTTCTTCATTTCTACAAAATCTCAGATGTGGTCTAAATACATGAAATCTGGAATGGGAAACATTATTGATTTCTTAACAAATCATGTTTTATTTATTAATCGGAAATAAACTAATCATCATGGAACAACGTACCACTACTGACTGTGACTGAGACAGAGCTAGGAAATTTACACTATACTAGAGGATCCAATCAAAGAAAGAAACCACATGTGAGATGCTAGATATTGCCAGGGTATGCAATAGAAGTACTTCCATAGCTGTAAAGAAAACTATTCATATATATCCTGACATTTTTTATTTATATTGTTTTTGTGATTTCCCATCACCGAAATCTGATTTGACACGAATTGCAATTTGTTCGATCCTGAACCCAGTGCTAACAAGCCAGTACACTCCTAACACCATGTACGCCTACAAAGACATGTTTGGAACCTCGATGCACTCAAGGTAAAAGCTTGCCGCTGAGTCAAGTCATCCTGATACGTCTCACTCCTATGCGCGCGTCCTGCGCTCTAGCACCCAGCCCATATCACTCCTTGTGCTCTACCACCTGATCACGAATGCTAACCAGTTCACATTTGTAATGTTCAGTGGTTGCTTGACCAAACCCAGCTAGCTGCTTGAGTGCTAAGAGCTGAAATGAAACGTTCTAGTATTTTATTCTTGCTGGCCTAAGCGAGTAAGAGATTCAGAGACCTTGAGTTCCTAGATTTCTTTTATAGGCATAGCGGGGCGAGAGAAGCGCATCATTTCAACCACCATGCATTAATTTATTTGCAACCCGCTTGGAAAATAAATAGTACTGTATCTTCTCTCCGATCCTACAAAGAAAAATAAGAAATGGGCTTCAAAATGAAGATAAGTGTGTGTGTGTGTGTAAGGTCACTCGTCGAGGGAGATACTTGTTGTTCTATGTGTTGATCACCATGTGTGTTTTTGTTGCGGACTTTGCAAGGTCACCCATACGAAGTCACCTTCGTTTAGAGGACCAGGACATACAAGTAAATCAGAATTAAGAGGTAGAAGAAGGTTATAGCAACTTTTCAGACGCTGCACTTGAAAGGAGTAAGTTTCAGCAGAAACTTTCTCCTGTTCTTGTCAAGCTTCATGCACTAGACGCAACCAAAAGTCCAAACTGATAGAAAGGGCTAGTGCAATTCACTTATACACTTTAACACCCCCTCTCACGTGTGACGGGGAGAAGTCATCACGTGCAACCGGAAGAGAGCGACGGCGCGCGAAACTCACGTATGACTCAAGAGGCCTATACGTGGACACAGAGGGGTCAACAACAATTTTAGAATAAATTACGAAAACCAGAACTCGAACTCGAGACCTTAGGCTCTGATACCATGTCAAGCTTCATGCACTAGCCAACGCAACCAAAAGTCCGAACTGATGGAAAGGGCTAGTGCAATTCACTTATACATTTCAACAGTTCTCTCGTTCTTACAGTTTTCCTTCATTGAAACAAAAAAGAATTATTCTGCTTGCACGACCAACACGTGACATTTACTTGTTGAAATAAAATGAATCTATGCTTGCATGTGCACGGTGCAGAGACAGGGAGATTTTGTTTTTCACTATTACTCCCTCCGTTTTAAAATATAAGATATTTTAGCTTTGTGAAGCAAATGTATTTAGACTACCTTTAGTATATATAGGTTCACTCATGTTTGGAGTGAATCTACACACTAAAACAAGTCTAGATACATTCTCTTCACAAACCTAAAACAGCTTATATTTTAAAACGGAGGGAGTACTTATCAGAACTTTTTGTAGGTTCAGTGAGCCATATAACCATTATTGCTAGCTGTGATATATGTTGCAACATGAAGAAAAGATTCAGCAATCCACACTATTGTTTTGATAGAACACGACACTTTATTGATTAACACACATCAATACAGAGAGTCTTCCGGATGCAATCCGGGATAGAATCTGAAATAAAACCTAAAGAAACTAGAGTACAAGACCTAGCCAATTGGTGTGCCGCTTCGTTAACTAATTAGTTTGCCTCTGGAACTACTCTAAAAGCATATCAGTTGTGGGTTAATCTGGAATCGGTATATTTGCTTTTGTAACAAATTTCAGTTTCATGTATTTGAGATGTGTTAGATGTGTATATTGTATATTGTATTTCCCCGATATGTTAGGGGGCTTCCTGCATATTTGCCCTGTACCTGTACTATATATTGTGGCCTTTGGCCTCCAGAGGAATACAAGTTGCATATTTCTGACATGGTATCAGAGCTAGGTTAGCCTCCTCCTAATCGCAACTTCGTCGCTGTAGCCGCCACCGTCCCTGTCGCCAACGGCCTTGCCGTCGTCGCCGCCGCCGGTCGCCGCTCAGTTTCTGGCCGTTTCAGATCCGGTCCCCGCCCAGTTCTGGCTGTTGCCGTTTCGT
This sequence comes from Avena longiglumis, assembly GCA_030063025.1. Taxonomy (NCBI): domain Eukaryota; kingdom Viridiplantae; phylum Streptophyta; class Magnoliopsida; order Poales; family Poaceae; genus Avena; species Avena longiglumis. Next base: position 457,410,717 of record CP125974.1, read on the forward strand.
CTTCAGATCCGATCCGATCTGTTTTCTCGTGGGACGCCGGTGGGGTCCTGTTCTTCTGCGCGTGACAGCGACTCCCTGACGCGCGCACGCCCGCCTGGCTCCCTGACGCGCGCACTCCTTCCTTGATTCAACGCGGGACAGCGACCTCTCCCTGACGCATCCTCACGCGCGGTCCCGTACTCCTGAGCCTTGCGCCTCACACGCGGTCCCGTCCTGCCTCGGTTCTCGCTCCCAACTGCCCACGACGCGTACTGCTGCGTCTGCCGCCCGACGCGGCACTGCTCCCTCGGTGCTGTCCTTTGCCCCTGGCCGGATCCTGCTGCTCCTGATCGGCACCAACGCCCAAGGCAGGGAGCCTGCTCTTGACCCTGGCCGGATCCTGCTGCTCCTGATCGGCACCAATTTCGTGGCCGGATTTCGTCCGCTTGCACTTAGATCTAGATCTGATCTGAGAGAAAAAAATGTCTAGTTCATCGGGTTATGTTGCGATTCCTCGCTGCCCGGTGGTCTTTGATGGCGCGAATTATCCTGATTTCGCTGCCTTTATGCGCGTTCACATGCGCGGTCTCCGTCTTTGGGGTGTGCTCTCCGGCGAGGTCTCCTGTCCGCCGTGCCCCCTTGCTCCTGTGGCTCCTATTCCGCCGACACCGATTGTTCTTGGTGCTGATGCTTCTCAGGATGCCAAGGATGCTGCTCAGAGTGCTGATGATAGTGCTGTTGTTGCTTATGATCTGAAGTTCAAGCAGTACTCTTCTGATCTCGAGGCCTATCGCCACGCTCTCACTGCTTACACTCAGTGGGTTGATGAGGATGCTTTCGTCTTTGCTGTTCTCACCTCCAGATGTTACGCCTGATGTCTTGCTGAGTTCATGAGTCTCCCCTCTGTTGCCGCTCGATGGGCTCATCTTCGCTTATCGGCCCGTCTGGGATGCTCTTTACCTGTCTGTGGTTCGCCAGGAGCATGATCTCCAGCAGGGTGATTCTACTATTGATGAGTTCTATACTCAGAGCACAGCTATCTGGCGTCAGCTTGACTCTCTTCGTACTGCTGTTTGTGGCACATGCTCATGTTGCCAGATTGTGCGCTCGGATTTGGAGTTTCACCGCATCTATGAGTTTCTGTCTCGGCTCCGCCAGGAGTTTGAGCCCCGGCGTGCTCAGCTAAATGCTCGTGGTCGTGTTCCGCTCTCTGAGGTGTTGTCTGAGCTTCGGGCCGAGGAGACCCGTCTCCATGGTGCTGGTCTTCTTGCGGTTCCATCTGCGCTTGTTACTCGTGGTGCTCCCTTGCCGTCTACTCCCTCGACTCCGTCACGGTCCCCTGTGCCGCCGCCGATACTACCCACTCCTCCAGGTCAGGGTCAGGGTCAGCTTCAGCACCAGCAGCCTCAGGGTCAGAGTCATCATCAGCAGGCTCGTGGTCAGGGTCGCCGTGGTTCTCTTCACACCTTTCTCGCAGCAGGATGGTCACCGTGGGCCACACTTATACACGGGACCCGGTTTACGTCGGCACCAGGCTCGTGGGCGGTCGGCTTCTTCCGGATCTTCAGCTTCTCTCTGATCGGGACATTATCGTGAGTCTTCGTGGTCGCTTGCTACTGTGCTCTTCTTCGCCGGCACCTTCGGTTGTACATCGACTCTTGAGCACTGTGCCCACCACCTTCTACCAGTCAGTACGTCTCCGTGGTATCCGGATTACGAGCTTCTTTTCATATGACCTCGAGTCTTCTCTTACATCCGCTCTTCGTTCTCTCCTTCTCATGTCCGAAGTTTTTACGGTGATGGTACCTCTCTCCTGTTTCTAGTCGGGCACCCTTTCTACTTCTTCTTTTTTGTTCTGATATTTCTCATGTTCCTCTTCTTCGATGAATCTTTCTCTGCTAGCTGACTTGACTCTGGTTGTCGCGTCATTCTTGATCTGATTCTTGTGTTGTTCAGACCGTCGCACCAGGCCCTGGTTGGGTAGCCCTCGCAATCGTGACTCTTCGGGACTTTGGGAGTTAGGCGGCCGTGTTCCTTCCACGCCACTTCATCTGCCGGTTCTTCTCCGGTCGTCACCTCGCTACAAGCTCCTTTCAGAAGTGGCATCATCGACTTGGTCACCTTTGTGACTCTACTTTGTCGTCATTAGTTCATCGTGGTCTTCTTACGGGGTGTCTCGGGAGATGGGTCTTTACATTGTCGGCTGGGTTGGGTAAGCAGATTCAGCTTCCTATCCTACTAAGCGTCAGTATCTCATGACCTTTTGATTTAGTTCATTCCGATGTTTGGGGTCCGGCTCCTTTAAGCGAAGGGGCCATCGCTACTATATTTTATTCATCGATGATTTTTCACGGTACACTTGGTTGTATTTTATGCGCTCTCGTAGTGAAGTGCTCTCCATATATCAGCGTTTTGCGGCCATGGTCCGAACTCAGTATTCTACCCCCATCCGTGTTTTTCGTGCTGATTCTGCTGGTGAGTATATCTCCCAGATGTTGCGAGGTGTTCTTGCTGAGCAGGGCACCCTTGCTCAGTTCTCCTGTCCTGGAGCACATGCCCAGAATGGCGTTGCTGAGCGTAAGCATCGCCATCTTCTTGAGACCACTCGCGCTCTGATGATTGCTTCTTCTCTCCCGCCGCATTTCTGGGCTGAGGCTGTCGCTACGTCGGCTTACCTCATCAATATTCAGCCTTCTGCTGCCTTGCAGGGTGGTATCCCTCTTGAGCGCCTATCTGGACAGTCTCCAGACTACTCTATGCTTCGCTTGTTTGGTTGTGTTTGCTATGTTCTCCTTGCTCCTCGCGAACGCACCAAACTGACCGCTCAGTCTGTTGAGTGTGTCTTCCTTGGATACAGTGATGAGCATAAGGGCTATCGCTGTTGGGACCCTGTTGGTCGTCGGATGCGTATCTCTCGTGATGTTACTTTTGATGAGACGCGTCCTTTCTATCCTCGTCCCACCGCTGGTACTTACCCGGTGGAAGATCTCTTTTTTTTTCTCTTTCCTGATACACCTCCTTCTACACCTATTGTATCTTCTTCAGGATCTCCTCCCCCTGATGTCTCTTCTTCGACGCCGTCCTCCTCTGCTCCGTCTAGTTCTCCTAGTTCTCCTCGTTCTCCGGAGTCTTCCTCTACTATTCCCTCTTCTTCATCGTTGTCTCCTGCGTCGTATTCCTCTGATGATCTTCCCTCTACTCGTCCTGTTCGTCAGCGTCGTGCCCCCAACCGTTACTCTCCTAGTCAGTATGGTCTTTCCGTTGCCTCCGAGCCAACTTCTTATCGGGATGCTGAGCATCATCCTGAATGGCAGCTGGCTATGGCTGAGGAGATTGCTGCGCTTGAGCGCACTGGCACCTGGGATCTTGTTTTTACCCCTCCTGGTGTTCGTCCTATCACGTGTAAGTGGGTCTATAAGATTAAGACTCGCTCTGATGGATCTCTTGAGCGCTATAAAGCGCGTCTTGTGGCTCGTGGTTTTCAGCAGGAGCATGGTCGTGACTATGATGAGACCTTTGCTCATGTGGCTCATATGACCACTGTGCGTACTCTTCTTCTTGTTGCTCATTGCGTCACACCGATGCGTGTCCCGGCTTGATGTTCGTAATGCATTTCTCAATGGTGAGTTAAGTGAGGAGGTTTATATGCAGCCTCCTCACAGGTATTCTGTTCGAGGATGGTTTGTCGTCTTCGACGTTCCTTTATGGCCTCAAACAGGCCCTCGTGCTCGGGTTTGAGCGCTTTGCTCGTAGTGACTGCTGTTGGTTTCTCCCTAGTGCTCATGATCCAGCGTTGTTTGTTCACACTTCTCCTCGTGGACGACTCTTCTTCTTCTCTATGTTGATGATATGATCATTCTTGGTGATGATCCTGAGTATATCGCCTTTGTTAAGGCTCGTCTTCGTGATCGATTTCTTATGACTGATCTTGGTCCTCTTCGATACTTTCTTGGGATTGAGGTTTCCTCCACTTCGATGGCTTTTACATCTCCCGAAAAGTATATTCAGATCTTCTTGCTCGTCTTTGCTCTTGGGGATGAGCGCCTTGTTGAAACCGCTATGGAGCTTAATGTTAAGTTTCAACCTCTTGATGGTGATCCTCTTCCGATCCGACGTTATCGTCATCTTGTTGGGAGCCTTGTTTATCTTCTTTGTCACTCGTCCTGACATCTCTTATCCAGTTCATATTCTGAGTCAGTTTGTTTCTGCTCCTACCACTGTTCACTATAGTCATCTTCTCCGTGTTCTTCGTTATCTTCGTGGTACGATCACTCGTCGCCTTTTCTTTCCGCGTTCCAGCTCCCTCCAGCTCCAGTGCTATTCGGATGCTACGTGGGCGAGTGATCCTTCGTATCGCCGTTCACTTTCTGCTTACTGTGTGTTTCTTGGTGGGTCTCTCATTGCTTGGAAGACGAAGAAACAGACAGCGGTTTCCCGTTCGAGTGTCGAGGCTGAGTTGCGTGCTATGGCCTTGTTGACTGCTGAGGTGACCTGGTTGCGGTGGTTACTTGCGGATTTTGGGGTCTCTATTACTACTCCCACTGGTTTTGTCTCGACAAGACAGGTGCTATTAGTGTTGCACGTGATCCGTCAAGCATGAGCTTACCAAGCATATTGGTGTTGATGCTTTCTATACACGTGCTCAGTGCGCTCGAGTTGTTGCGCTTCAAGATGTGCCTTCAGATTCTGATTGGCGGATTTCTTCTGACGCATGACGAGCGCAGCATGATTTCTTACTCTCCAAACTCAGTGTTGTGGATCCACCATGAGTTTGAGGGGGGGGGGGGGGGGCTAGATGTGTATATTGTATATTGTATTTCCCCCATATGTTAGGGGGCTTCCTGCATATTTGCTCTGTACCTGTACTATATATTGTGGCATTTGGCCCCCAGAGGAATACAAGTTGCATATTTCTGACAAGATGTACTCCCTCTGTTTCAAAATATAAGATGTTTTAGGTTTGTGAAGAAAATGAATCTAGACTTTTTTTAGTGTGTAGATTCATTCCAAAGTTGAGTAAACCTATATATTAAAACAAGTCTAGATTCATTTCTTCACAAATCTAAAACATCTTATATTTTGAAGTGGAGGGAGTACACAGTATACATGTTTTATTCATCAGAATGAAAAAAGCTATCATCATGAAACAATGGATCCGTGACTGGGACAAAGATAGGACATTTACACTAGAGAAGCTATTCAAACAAAGAAACCACATGTGGGATACAAGATATTGCCAGGACCATGCAATAGAAAGTAGTAAAGTACTATTCATAGCTGTTAAGAAAACTATTCATAAATATATTCTGATTTTTCTGAAATGAGACAAAAGCTTTGCCTATTCATTGATATTCTGATATTTTTAATTTATAATAGTAGTATTTTTATGATTCTCAATCACCAATCTGATTTGACACGAACTGAATCTTGGTTGATCTTGGAGGAGCAAATTGCTCAACCTGCGGTTTTGAGGAGTCAGCTAACAACACAAAAACTCCTTACACGTGTCATTATAGACAAGTGAGCAGTGGTTAACACTAATTTAACAAAGAAGTGGCTAATTTCAACCTAGTCCTAACAATTAAGCACTCACTTACGGAACACCACGCCTACAAAGACACGTTTGAAACCTCGATGCATTCTGAGTGGCACCCTCGTACTGATTCAAGTCATCCCGATACGTCTCATTTCTGCGCGTGCGTACTGTGCTCTAGCACCCAGCCCATATCACTCCTTACCACCTGATCGCGAATGCTAACCGGTTGTAATGTTCAGTTGCTGCTTACCCAGCTACATGCTTGAAAGCTACGAGCTGAAAAAACGTTCTATTTTATCAGTTCTTATATGTATAGGGAGGGTGAGAAGTGCATCATTTCACCCACCATGCATTAATTTACTTGCAACAAGCTTGAAAATAAATAGGATCTTCTCTCCTACAAAGAAAAAAAAGAAATGGGCTTCAAAATGAAGATATATGTGTATGTGTAAGGTCACTCATCAAGGGAGATACTTAGCTGTTATATGTTAAAACTTCTTCCTGAATTGCATACAGAGTTATGAGTGAACATTCAGTGGCGGAGCTGGGATCGGCAGCAAGCGATGTCAAAATCACAAAGTGCGGTCATTAATCAATTTTTTTTGGGTCAGAACGAGTGTATTTTAGATGGTTTCTTCAGTGTTTTCAGTTTTTTTTAATGTCGTTTGACCACATGTAATACATGCAGCTCCGCCACTGTGAACATTGGCATGGCATACTTCTAAATATTGCATTGAGTTGAGCATCTACCAGTCCCTCTTTTTTTATGTGTTGACACTTAGTACTCATCATCTTCAGATCTGTAAACGTTGGAGCAGACCCGCAAACCATGATTATATTACTATATTTTTTTTAAAAAATGGAGCATTGCCCCGGCCTCTGTATCATATTACTATATATAATAAAATAAAACTAATTAAAATACTGTTGCCATGTTGGACTTACACTGATTTTTTTTAGCTGACTTCGCTACTGAATCAGGAATATCTTACTTCTTTCATTAAAAAAGAGAAAAAATTATCTTACCTCTTCCTTAATTCTGTCACCCAACTCCCTTCATCTATATCTGCTGAGCACTACACCATATCACCATTAGTACTTGTGATACATGCGCCAACATTAAGAAAACTTTCAGCATCCCACATTTATTTGTTAGCCTGTGAAACTACTCCCTCCGTCCAAGAATAGATGTCTTGGTTTTTCAAATTTTGGATGAATCTATATACTAAATAGTGTCTAGATTTATTCAAATTTTGATAAATTTGAGACATCTATTTTGGGACGGAGGGAGTATTAAATATGTTTTATTAATTAGCTTTCTTTTTTGACCACTGAAATATGTTTTCTTAGTTAAAAGCATATCAGGTGTAGTTTAAAATACATGCAATCTGGAATCAGCAATTTTTCTTTCCTAACAAATTCCAGTTTAATGTATTTAAGATGCACTGTACACTTTTTATTCATTTAATATAATAGAATGAACTATCATCATGGAAACACCGTACCAGTATGGACCATGACTGGGACCAAGGGAGGAAATTACGGTAGAGGAGCCAATCATCAAACAAAGAAGGAAACCACATATGAACGCGAATTTACACCTCCCGAGTGTCAGTGCTCCCAGTTTTTAAAAAACTAAAATTGTACTTTTGAGTTTTGAAAAAATCCATTTTTTCCCAGGAGGATACAAAATATCGTGCCGGGACCATGCAACTGAAAGTACTGTCCATAGCTGTAAGGAAATAATGACATTCATATATATATCCTAACTATTTTTCAATTTAAATTACTTTTATTTTTCTCCATCACCAATCTGAATCAATACGAATTGAAACTTGGTTGATCTGAGAGGATTAAATGGCTCGACTGGCTGTTTTCACAAATGTACTGAGGAAGGCAGTTTATATTTATATATGGAGTCATCTCCATAGCGACGGGGTCATTATTGACAAATTAGCTATGTTTACTGCTGATTTAATAAGGGGTTACAGATTTCAATGGAGTCACCTGACCCTAATGCTAACCAGTTTGAGCATAGTCCAACGTAAACACCTCGCCTAAAATGGCAAGTCCTGCGCCAGATTCGCACGGAGCCATGGAGTCAGGCTATCCTGATACCTCTCATTCCTACGCAAGCATCCTACGCTCCGGCTAGTTCACAATTGTAATTCTCAGTAGCTGTTTGAGCAAACCCCAGCTAGCTGCTTGGGTGCTAAGAGCAAAAAATGAAACGTCTTTTTTCTCTCCTTTCTAGTGCGCTCTCAGGTAAGAAATGGAGAGGCCTCTTATCCTGTTATCCTTTTTTTGGTAGGGATTGAGAGAATGCATCATTTCACCCACCACTCATTAATTCTTTTCTTAGGACATCGCTACTATCAGAAATATGTTAATGTATCTCACTTCCCTGCATATTGTACTCCGTCTATACCGATTTATTAGACTAACATGGAGTTTAAAAAATATGTTTGACTACAAATTTGATCAATAAAATATGAATCATATGTTATAAAAACTATATCATTGAAAAGGTATTTTAAATATGAATCTAATTGTATAATTTTTACAACATATAACTCATATTTTGTTGACCAATTTTATTGTCAAACTTTTTTTAAACTCCATGTAAGTCCAATAAACCGGTATGGAGGTAGTAGTTGGAAATCTGAAACAAAACCTATTCCTTGCATGTCATGGAATCGGTGAACATTACATACTGTACCTATTTCTATATCTGCATATTTCCCCAAATTCCTGCAAACTCATGACTTCTAATGCTTTCTAGGAGAGAAAATTACAAAAAACCACCACAATTGAGGCTAGGGTTTCAAAAGACCACAAAAAAAAATTAAAAGTTTCAGAAAGCACCGGATTTGGGGCAAGAGGTTGCAGATAGCACCAAACCCGCTTTGACGCGGTTCTAACGACGAATCTGACATGTAGGACCCACTGGTCAGGCCGACATGGCCGTGTTTATTTACCAAAACACCTCGACATATCTACAAGTTCTAATCTTAGGTTCTTTTTCTACTTTTTCAACGTGTAGGATTTAGAGTACGTAGTAGGATTTCGACATGGCCCCCCTGCACCCGCTATGCTTTTGGTACGTAGTAGGATTTAGAGTCGACGCAGTTTAGCCCATTACCGTTAGAACAAGATGGTGGAGTGATATCTTACTCAAAGTTCGTGTTACTGAAATGGCCCCACACCCAACACTGTCATCTTAGACAGTGGGGAAAACAATTGCGCCGAATCCTGCAACCCAACTCTCTTGCACAAACTGTAGCTTGGGAGACCTTGAAGGAACAACTGGAGTTTCTGGCGGTTTTGACAAGTGCACGATGAGACACCACGCCTAAAGAGAGAAGATTGGAATGCCGATTCACTGCACCGTACCTGCCCAGAACATAGCGAGTCAAGTCATCCTGATATCTCTCATTCCTACGTAGTGCCCTCTAGCATCCATCATATATAATATCACTTCTAATTCTACCATCCGAAGGCTGAGGCTACCAGGTTCACGTTTGTGATTTTCAGCTGCTGCTTGACCAAACCTAGCTTGCTGCTGAACGCCTGAACGTGCTAAGAGCTGAAATGAAACATCATATTTTCTCCTTTTTGGTGTACACGAGTAAGAGATCCGTTTTATATGTAAGGATCACGTGCTAAGAGCTGAAATGAAACATCATATTTGCTGAAATGAAACGCCCCGACATCCGTTTTATATGTAAGGATCACGGGAAGTGCATCATTTCACCCACCATGTATTAATTTACTATCGGCTTGGTAATAACTATCGGGATCTTCTCTCATATGAAAATACAAAAAAAATAAGAAAACAAATGGAGCATATGTTTCTCCGCTTCATGGTCATTGTCTTTGTTGCATAGATTTGTGTGATGACGCTGCTGATTTATATGTTGCTGCCAGAGACAAAGAGGCTTCCCATGGAGCAAATGGAGCAGGTCTGGAGGAGCCATTGATTCTGTAAGAATATAGTTTGGGAGGTAGAGGATAAAGAAGGTGAGGAGAAGGAGCAGCAACCGGGGAACATCGCCTCGCCGAGCTCGTAGAGCTTTCTCAATTATTCCTTCGTCCCAATTTAGGTGGCGCACATATTTTGCTAGAATTAAATTTATCGCTAAACTTAACTGACAAAACACTAATTATGTGTCACAGATGTTATACCATTAAGTTCATATTTGGAAGATTTTATAATGACATAATTCTTATTACAAGTAACACCTGTATTATAGATCAACTTTACAGTCAAATTGGACGCTAAACTAAGATGCCACATGCATTGAGACCGAGCTAGTACAATGTACTTGATGGAACCTGCAAGTAAAAGCATAGTGTGGGGTTTTAATTAACAGATAAGTATATTTAAATCTTTTGAGTAATAAAGCAGCTAATTTTTTTAAAATAATACTTTTTTATTGAATTGCACAAATAATACACAAAACGGACAAATTGCAAATCTGTTGGTCGGTCGGTCGTTCGACAGACGACAGACTCCTTTCGTCTTTTCAACAGACGACACACTCCTTCGTCCGTTCGAATCACCCTGCAAATCCCTCCTTTATCAAACAGCCGACAGCGTTGCCTGCAAGGTGATTCGTGCAGGGTGTCGTCTGTTCAAAAGACGAACCCTATCTGTCATCTGTCGAACGGCCGACCGACCAACAGATTTGCAATTTGCCCGTTTGTGTATTATTTGTGAAATTCAATAAAAAATGTATTATTTAAAAAAAATTAATAAAGCAACCATTATCGAAAAAAATAGCAGATACGTTTGCGGAAAGTGTCTTTGACTCCTAAGCTCCGGCGCTTTCTTCGTTTAAAAGAATAAAACCATACTTGTAACTTTTATAAAAAAACTAAAAAGAAAATTTTGGCATAGTCAATGTGTATTCTATAAGCATGAAAAACCGCAATCCGATTTTTTAATATATTATGGGCTAAAAAGACAAAATATGATAAAATTTAGAGATGTAAAACTATGTATAATCAGATCTGCAACTTTTATATTTTTGTGCAGCTCATAATACAAAGTATTTTGAATTACTATTTTGCACGTTTATAGGATAAATCATTGGCTACATCCCATTTTTTCAGAACTTTTTAAAACTCTTAAATATGATATATTTTTATTCTAAAAAAACAGATCACCGGTGCTCATGTGTACCGAATCTTCACTCGTAAGTTTGTAAGTGTCATTGCATCTAGTTAGTTGTGTTACCTGACCGCCCTACATTTAGATCACTCATACAGAGTCACTTTCGTTTAGATGAAAGATAACTAAATCAGACAACAACTTTCAGAAACTGCAGTTAGAAGGAATTAAGTTCAGTACAAGCTTTCTTCCGCTCTCCTTTTCTTACGGTTGCATTTACTTTGTTCTGCTTGCATGCCATTTAGAGCATCTCCCTCCGCTACCTAGAACACCGATCCGAACGCCAGAAATAGATCCGGACACCGAAAATTGGCCCAGTCGTGTTTTCAGGAACCTCTTTTCGTCCGGAATTGGGCCAACTTTGGTCCGGACTTCCCAGGCCATTCTCAGGATCCCAGGGACGCCGAACGCAGCAAATTCGCCGAGTGGACCAGCCTATCAGCGACAGAAGCCGAGTCGTCGTCATCCTTCCTGCCCTTTCCCCTTTTCCCGGCCTCGCCGCCGACCTCGGCCTATAAAAGGCGTACATCTCGCTGTCTCCCTTCACACTCTCTCACACCGCTCCTAACTCCGGCGAACTCCAGACGCTCGTACCTTTCCACCTCCACAACTCCGCCGAAAAGCCATGGCCGAGAGGTTTCCCGGCAACATCACGACGGCGAACGGCCGCCGCACGCTGCAAATGTGGGAAGCCCGCTGCTCCACGACGTGGGCTATATTGCGCCGTCGGACTTTCATCTCCCCGTCGGCTGGAATCTCAGCGCCGGCGTGATCCCTATTCCGCCGGTGTCCGCCGACGGGGACATCGCCGGAGAGATCCAGGCGGCTATCGCCGTCATGGAAGACCCGGATCTCGCTGAGGATCCTGGCAACCTGGTCTTCTGAAGGCAGTTCTTTGCCGACAGGCGCCTCCAGGATCTCGCCCGAGACAAGGGACCGCCGGGCTCGCCGCCGACGCGTCACAATGCGGTGTTTCGCCGCCGCTGTTGGAGCGTTCCAGGACGAACTCTCGCCGCCATGATGGAGCACATCCAGGCCGGCAACCACCCCAGCCTCGGCATGAAGACCACGGCGGCGGCCTTTTTATAGTTAAATTCGATATAATATGTGCGTCCTTGCCCTAATTAATGAAATCCGCCTATATTCGTCTAAATTTTACCGTGTTTAACTGAATTTAGACGAACGTGAAAACTCGACCTGGAAACGCGAGTGGCCAAAAACGAGTTTCGTCCGACTAAACTTGGTCCGAATTTCATCCTGAAATCGCCCAACGAGTGGGGATGCTCTTAGGTACAGCGCGCCATAATTCTATCACCGAACGCCCTTCCTCTGCATCTGCAGAAAGGTACATCAATCCAAATTCAATGGTAGCCTCTGAAACTGCTAATATTTCTAGCTAAAAGCATACCAGGTGTATTTTAAATGTGTGCAATCTAGAATCGGCATTTTTTGCTTTTCTTAGAAATTTTAGTTTCATGTATATTTGAGATGGAGCGTACATGTTTTATTTATTTATTGGAAACGACTATCATCGTGAACCGTATCACTACCAGGCTATGTTCGGTTAATCCACCTCTGGGTTGGATTGAAGTGGATTGGATTGGATTTCGAGGATATTTTAACTTGAATGAGATTTAAACTAGATCAATCCATGTCAAACCGGTGCAATTCAAGGGAAACCGAACAAGCCCCCAAGGGATTTTTTTTCTCGGCCTGTATTTCCGAGATCTAGCAGAAAACCGGAGATTCCGGTTAAATAATATTTACAACTGAATTTCGCCTGTATTTTAGAACTGTGATAATTTTGGGCGAATTTGTAAACATTTTTGTATTTTTCCAGGCAGTATATCAGGTATTTACGAAAGCCGGTAATATGGGTCACGACCGGTAATTTATGCTAACTGAGAACAAAAAAACCTTGATCACTACTGAGTACTGAGTGTGACTGGGACCAAGACAGGAAATTTACACTAGAGGAGCCAATGAAACAAAGAAACCAGATATAAGATATTGCTCTGATATTTTTGAATTTATATTATTTTTATGATTTTCCATTACAAATATGATTTAATGCCCTGGTACAATTTGGTCTGGGGCTTCTTCCGTGCATGTTTGGTTTCTCCGCCTCAAGATGCTTTCGGTCATACGTGGCATGGAAATCAAATCGACATGGTGGAGCCGTATCTTACTCACAGTTACGCCACTCGTGTGACTGAAATGCCCCACACTTGCACTTAGCAAGCGGCTACTCTCCGACAGGTGGAAAAAACAACTGCCACAATCCGCCTTCGCACTTTGGCGCCTCGGTACACAGCCGCGCAACCCAACTCCCTAGCATGAACTCATGCTCGGGTGCTCGCGGAGGATGGATCGGATCTTCTGTCAGTTTTGGCGAGTGCACGATGAGACGCCACGCCTAAAAGAACAAGTCTGGAACGTCGATATATTCACCGTGCTTTTGGAGAACCTCGCGAGTCAGGTCATCCTGATATCTCTCACTCCTAGTAGTACTCTACTTAGTGCGGTCTAGCATCCAGCCCAGACCACTCCTTGTTTTTACCATCTGAAGGCTGGCGCTAACCGGTTCACATTTGTGGTTTTCAGGAGCTGCTCGACCAAAGCCTGCCGAGAGCTGAAATGGAACATCACCATTGTGGTGTACCCGGGCAAAACATGCAGAAACCCTGCGTCCCGCTATCCCTTTTGTACGTAAGGATCGCAGGAAATGGGCCATTTCATCCACCATGTATTAATTTACTATATTCACTTGATAATAATTGCCAGAATCTTCTCTCGTAAGAAACAAAAAAGAAGAAGAAAATAAATGGAGCAGATGATTTAGAGCATCTTTAATGGAGCCCGTAAAAGCCCGATCCTTAAATCGCGAGTATAGGCCACGAAAAAAGTGTTTACGGTCAGAAAAGTGTCGGCGCGGAAGGGAGCCCTCAAACGCATCCTGTAAACCACCGCGCCTCCGAGGAAGCGGTTTCGCTCGATGAACATGCGGCCCTTCACCGAGCCGCAACTCCGATTGAGCAGCTTCAGGTGGTCCTCGTGCTCCTTGACGGCGAGAAGGAAGATGGTTGTCTCCTTGTCGTCGTCGTGCAGCAGCTCGTCGAGGTTGGAATCGTCTGACGATGATGACCAGTCGGACAGGTCTCCCTCCGCGGTCGTGGTCATCCCCGCGCCCAGATCGATGTTGGCCATGGTCGGGCGGGGTGCTTCGCAGGTGGGGGCGGCTAGGCGTGGGGGAAGGTTGGCGAATCGGTGGCGGCGACGGTGGCGGGTGGAGGTGACGGCGCACGAGCGGCGGGGGTGAAACTTTAGCGCGCGCTTGGATTCCTACAAGTGAGGGCTCGTGTACAAGTCGGGCCGCGAACCCTCGAATGTAGAGGCCGGAGAAGGGTTTTTGTATCGGCCCTCGGTTTTTTTTATGGATCGCGTGATTTAAGGCTTCCATTATGCGCCACATTTTCTCCTAGACCTGTAGAAAAGTAGTTATTTTACGGGTTTTGGCAACTATCCTTTGATGAATGGGGAGTGGTGGAGGAGCCTTTGTATACCTTGCCGGAGGTTTGGATACTAGTTAAGGGGATCCCAAAGGAAGTGCGAGGTGATTTCCTAGCCTTATGGGGTATTGGTTCACTTTTCGGAAAAACCATAGCGGTGGACATGGCATATACACATAAGAATGGGGTCCTTCAAATTAAGATAGGTTGTGTTGACTATAATTTAATTCCTCCACATATGCATATGTTCATTAAAAGGGGCTTTTATAATATTAAGTTTGTTGTGGAGGAAGGTCAGAAGTTGCAAAATGCGGATGATATTATGTTTGATGCACATAATGGTGATGATGGCCATGACAAGGACAAAGAAGAGAAAAAGATGAGAATAACATGGATCATGATGCTGTTACGGTTGTCCATCAAGAGCCAAGTTCCAGTACCTCTGTTTTGGCCCCGGTTAACAATGGTGGGACTGGTTCCGTTTAGACAAGAGGGCTGGTTTTTTCACCTGTGGTGAGAAAGGGCATTGAGGAGGCAAAAATATTTTGAGGACTTAAATATGTCAGGCTCGGGTATGGTATCAACAGGAAGTAGAAAGGATTATTTGTTGGAGCAGGCTAACCAATTCGTTGAGCAAGATCATGTCGTGGCAAGATCTCTTGAAGCTGAATTTAATGATGGAGAGGCCTTGCCGTGTGCAGAGACGCCTAATACTGCATCTATGTTTGTTCTGCCGGATCATGTGAGTTGTGGCGTGCATGAGAGTGTGGAGCAGCCTGGTACTTCTATTTGTTCAGCGAGTATTGCCGCAGATGAAGGTGAGCGTAGGGTTGCTAGCGTGTGTGCTGCAGACTCGCTCATGCAGGTGGCAGCTACTTCTGCTAGAGTGAACTCTGTTGGGGCAAACATGCAGACTGGCTTGGGCGTGCCGGAGACGTTGCAGACTGTTGTTTCTCACCAGGCGAGTCCGACCTATCCTGTAGTCTTTGATGCTGGTTTTCCGTCATTGAATGAGGTGATTGCTTATGGGGGGAATTGCATGTGCGGACAAGGCTGAGGTGCAGTCTAGTTCACGTATTCAAAACCAAACTAATGCTGATGACATGATGATGGAGAGAGCACGTACCATACTTCAGCGACACCAACTTCCTCCCGAAAAAGGTACAAACATTGATAAATTGTCGATTTCTTTGTTTTCAGAAGATGATGTTATTGCTAGAGTTGATCGCTTAGGGGTTTCTATGGGGGCATCACTTGAGGAAAAATTGAATTCGGTTAAAATTATCAGAGAGATAGATTTGCATAGGAGATCTTTGGTTTTTCTCAATAAAAATATTGATACATCACCAGAGGAGGATAGTGGTCCTTCGCCTCTAGTGGTGTCACAGGTATCTAATCTTTGTGAAGATTTGGTTGAAGAAGAGAAAGAAAGTATGGATATTCAGAATATTATGGGCATGGCGTCGGAGGACAAAAGGGTAGGAGAAAAAGGCAAAAGAAAGATTTTGATGCTTCAAATGTGCGGAGAAGTACTAGGCATAGAATTAAAAAGAAATTTTCATGATGCAAAATTTAAAAGGGTTGTCTTGGAATGGCGAAGGCTTTAGAGATCCGGCAAAACACATTTTTGTGAAAGAAACTATTAGAGAACATAGATTAGATTTTATCGCCTTATTGGAGACGGGAAGATCTAATTTTACGGTTTATTTTCTAAAACAACTTGCTGCAGGTTTGGATTTTGCATGGTATTGTTTACCACCACATGGTAGGTCAGGGGGCATTCTTATTGGCATTAATTTGGACACACTTTTAGTTCTAAGGGTAGACACGGGGATTATTGTGTTAAGCTTCATATTAAATGTAAGAATGACGGTTTCGAATGGGTTTTAGTATCGGTCTATGGGGCTTCCCAAGATGCACATAAACATGAATTCTTATCCGAGTTGGTCCGTATGTGTGAGTCGGAACCCTACCCATGTTGGTGGGTGAAGATTTTAACATTATTAGAAATAGGAATGAGAAGAATAATGATTGTTTCCATGCTCGCTGGCCTTTTGTTTTCAATGCTATCATAGAAAGCCTTGACTTGAGAGAGATTGCTCTTTCTGGTAGGCAATTCACTTGGAAAAATCGTAGAGAGGTACCAACATATGAAAAATTGGATAGAATGCTAGCGAGCGTGGAGTGGGAACAAAAATTTCCATTAGTAACGGTACGTGCTCTTACCCGACCGGGGTCGGATCATACATCGTTACTAATAGATTCTGGTGTAGAGGCACGTAACGGTAATAAATCTAAATTCTCTTTTGAATTATTATGGCTTCGACAAGAAGGTTTCTTTGATATGGTAGCAGCTGAGTGGGCTGCGACTATAAAAGGGGAAACACCTATCGTGCGATGGCAAAATAAAATTCGACACTTAAGGAGATTCCTAAAAGGTTGGGCAAAAAACCAAAGTGGCAAGTACAAAAAAGAGAAAGAGAGACTTTTACTAATCATAAAGGAGTTGGATTTGAAGGCTGAATCCATACCTCTATCAGACTCTGAACGTGGCAAATTAAAGGATGCAAATGAGAAGGTTAATAAATTAAGGAGGGATTAGGAAACCAAGTGGGCTTAAAGGGCAAAAGTAAAACATGTTCAAGAAGGGGGAAGTAATACTAGATATTTTCATCTTATTGCTAACGGTAAGCATTGACGGAAGAATTTTTTTCAGTTGGAACAAGATGAAGGAACTATAGTCGGTGAACAAAACTTGAAAGTGTACATCACTGAATTTTATAAAATGCTATTTGGTGCACCACCACCATCCAATGTATCGTTAAGGGAAGATTTTATCCAAGACATACCGCAGATATCGCCTGAGGAAAATGGCATTCTATCCACCCATTTTAGTGAAAAGGAAGTGTATGATGCCATATTAAAAATAAAACATAATAAAGCCCCTGGACCGGATGGTTTCCCGACAGAGTTTTACCAAATGTTTTGGAGTGTGATTAAAGAGGACCTCATGTCACTCATTGTTCAATTACATACAGGGGAGTTGCCGTTGTATAAGTTGAATTTTGGGGTCATTACTCTTTTACCTAAAAAGGAAGATGCGGTTCAAATACAACAATATAGACCAATATGTATGCTGAATGTTAGTTTTAATTTTTTTACAAAAGTGAGGGCCAATCGTATTATGGGAATTGCTCATAAGGTCATACGACCATCCCAATCAGCTTTTATGCCTGGAAGACATATACTGGAAGGGGTGGTTGTTCTTCACGATACAATCCACGAGATGCACAAAAATAAATTGGATGGTGTAATTTTTAAAATCGATTTTGAAAAGGCGTATGACAAAGTTAAGTGATCCTTCTTATAACAAACTTTACGAATGAAGGGTTTTGCACCAAAATGGTGTAGATTAATTAATAATTTTGTTCAAGACGGTAGTGTTGCTATAAAAGTGAATGATGATATTGGGCATTATTTCCAAACAAAAAAGGGTTTAAGGCAAGGTGATCCTATGTATCCCATTCTTTTTAATATTATTGCAGATATGTTGGCCATTCTCATTGCAAGGGAAAAAGAGGGTGGTCAAGTGGGTGGCCTCATTCCTCATCTTGTTAAGGGTGGAGTTTCGATCTTGCAATATGCTGATGACACTATTATTTTTTTGGAACATGATCTACATAAAGCACTTAACATGAAATTGATCTTGTGTATTTTTGAACAACTTTCTGGTCTTAAAATAAATTTCCATAAGAGTGAAATTTTCAGTTTTGGTAAAGCAAAAGATGACGAACAACAATACAAACATATTTTTGGTTGTGAATCCGGCTCTTTGCCTTTTAGGTATCTGGGGATACCAATACATTATAGAAAACTGAGACTTTCAAATTGGTACCCGGTAGAAACACGCTTTGAAGGAAAATTGGGATGTTGGAAAGGAAAGCTTTTGTCCTATGGTGACAAACTTGTCCTCATTAACTCGGTTCTCACAAGTTTGCCTATGTTCATGTTGTCGTTTCTAGAGATTCCGAAGGGAGTGAGGAAACGATTAGATTTTTGTCGCTCAAGGTTCTTTTGGCAAAGCGATGAGAATAAAAGGAAATATAGGTTAACAAGGTGGAACATAATATGTGGACCAAAGGACCAAGGTGGCCTTGGTATTGAAGTTCTTGAGTTAAAAAATAGATGTTTGTTGAGTAAGTGGTTGTTCAAACTTCTAAATGAGGAGGGTTTGTGGCAGGAGATGATACAAAACAAATACCTTAAACACAAGACTCTTTCTGAGGTCCAAGTGAAACCCACTGACTCTCCCTTTTGAAAAGGGCTTATGGGAGTTAAGGACGAGTTCTTTAGTAGAGGTCGGTTCAAAGTAGGTGATGGGGCTACTACTCGTTTTTGGGAAGATAGATGGTTATGGGAGTTATCTTTTCAACAACAATATCCCTCATTATATAATATTGTGCAACGTAAAAATGTTTTGGTTGCGGATGTTATGGATAATGTACCGCTGAATATTGAATTCAGAAGATCACTTACTGGTAATAAATGGGAACGATGGTTATATTTATGTCAACGGTTAATGATGGTACAATTGTCGCATGAGTCGGATAAATTTGTGTGGGGATTAACTACTTCGGGTATTTTCTCCGTAAAATCCATGTATGAGGACCTTATGAATGGTCATGCGCCTTTTCTTAGCAAATATTTGTGGAAACTTAAGATACCTCTCAAGATTAAGATTTTTATGTGGTTTCTGCATAAAAAAGTGTTGGAGATATGCCCAAGAGGCAATAATAAAGTGGTTATTATCATATCTTCACACTTATGATAAATGTTTACATACCATGTTATAATCGTATTAACCGGAAACATTAATACTTGTGTGATTTGTAAACTAAAATAAGAGTCCCTAGTAAAGCCTCTTGTTAAACTAGCTTGTTGGTTAATATATGATCATGGTTTCCTGATCATGAACATAGAGATGTTATTAACAACAGGATCATATTATTAGGAGAATGATATGGTGGACATACTCCTATAGATAAGCGTAGCATAAAGATCAAGTCATTTCAATAGTTCAATTGCTATATGCTTTCTGATACATAGTAACCTAATTCCTTCGACCATGAGATCATGCATATCACCTTTACCGGATGGATGCTTTGATGACATCAAACACCACCGTGGCGGGTGGCTATAAAGGTGACATTGAGTGTTCGGAAAGTATTGGTTGAAACACATGGATCAAGAGTGGGATTTGTCCATCCATATGACGGATAGATATACTCTGGGCCCTCTCGGTGGAATGTCATCAAATTAGCTTGCAAGCATGTGGTGGCTCACAAGGGATCACATATCACGAACGAGAAAAGAGTACTTATCGTAACGAGGTTGAACTAGGTATGCGAGATACCGAGCGATCATAACCTCGGATAAGTAAACTATCGTGAGACAAAGGGAAATTGGTATCTTATGTAAGTGGTTCATTCGATCGCAAAGTAATCGTAGAAATATGTGGGATCCATATGAATTTCCGATTCCTCTATTGGTTATTGTTCGGAGAAGTGTCTCGATCATGTCCGCATAATTCACGAGTAGGGAGACACATAAGGATTCGACGTTGTTTGAGTAGTTATGGTATTATGAAAGAGACCGAATGTTGTTCGGAGTCTCGGATGGGATCCGGGATATCACGAGGTGATCCGGAATGGTCGGAGAATAAGATTCATATAAGGAAAGTCCGTTTGAGTTCGGGAATGATTCCGGTGTTTTCATCGGGAATGTTCTAGAAGGTTCCGGATTGTCCGGCACTCCGGGGGGGAGGGTACATGAATGTGTCATTACATATTGAATGATTGCATCATGTACTAAGTGTTCTTGCTGTTCCAAAGCTGAAAAGTCAAACTGCCAGTTTGAAAGTCAAACGGCTAAAACAGGAAACTGTGGAAAACAGGAAACTGTGGGAAACAGGAAACTGTGGGAAACAAGCAAGAGGTGGTTGGAACCGACTTGGGGGGAGGAGTCCCTCCAAGCCGGCACGCCAACCAAGGCCGACTTGGGGAGGGACTCCTCCCTTGGCCGCCCCTCCCACCTATAAAAGGAGGGCGGGGCCTCCTCTAGACACACAAGTTCCTATCCTCTAATCTCCTTTAGAGCCGTTTTGGTTTAGAGCTTCTAATTGCTCTAGCCTTTGGTTTAGAGCCTTCTACTTGGTGTGCCTACACCCTCGACCACTACTAGCTCTCTCTCATACTCCACCATACTCGCTCCGGCTTAAGCCTCATGGATCTCCCTCTACTTCCGGTACCACGTCGTTGTGCTGCCGGAATCGCGAGGAGAGTGCTACAACCTCCGCTGCCTGCTGGAACAAGGGAGAGGAAGGTCTTCGTCGAGTACCGAACGTGTGACCGACTGCGGAAGCGCTGCCGGAACGCAGCGTCGGAAGGATCGTCTACGCGATCTTGAGATCGGAAAGAGTACGACTACATCACCCACGAGAATCTGCTCTCGTTAACCGCTTTGGAATCTTCGAGGGTAAGTTATTCCATTGACTCGTTGCTACAATCTAGTAGATAGATATTGGCTTGTTTGTTTGTATGCGATAGAAATTTTTTGTTTTCCATGCTACGAACCCCTACAGTGGTATCAGAGTCGTGTCTATATGTAGATCTGTTGCACGAGTAGAACACAATGGTCATTGTGGGCGTTGATGCTTTTATTGTCGATTGCTTCTTGTGTACTTTGCATCTTGCGGTATGTTGGGATGAAGCGGCCCGGGCTAACCTTACATGACATCGATCATGAGACTTGCTCCACGCTTGACATGCAACTTGTATTGCATAAGTGGCTTTGCGGGTGCCTGTTTCTTCTAGCATAGTTAAGATCCAATTTACAACGGGTGATTAACAATACTAGTATCAATGTTGTGGTTCATGTTCGTAAGTTAGAACGACACTTATTGAAAGCCCCAAACCACGTAAAACATGCAAAGAAAGTAGAGGCGTCTAACTTTGTTTTGCAGGGGTGTGCAGTGATGTGATATGGCCATGATTGTGATTATATTTGATGTATGCAATGTTCCTTATTGTAAGTTGGCAACCGGCAGGAGCCATATGGTTGTCTTTAATTTATGTTAAGACCCGCGTGTCTATTCAAAGTAGTTGTAATAGTTGAAGCCGGTGGACGACAACCATGGAGAAGCGTCATTGACCTTGATGCAATGCCGGTGATGATGGAGATCATGTTCGTGCTTGAAGATGGAGATCGGAAGCACAAAGAAGAAAGGCCATATCATATCACATATTATGAATTGCATGTGATGTTTATCCTTTATGCATCTTGTATTGCTTAGTAGACGACGATAGCATTATAAGATGATCCCTCATGCACATGAATTTCAAGTCATAAAGTGTTCACCCTTAGTTAGCACCGTTGCTAAAGCTTGTTGTTTTGAAGCACCACGTGATGATCGGGTGTGTTAGATTATGCAAGTGTATACTGTAGGGGTTCGTAGCATGGAAAACAAAAATTTTCTATCGCATACAAACAAACAAGCCAAGATCTATCTACTAGATTGTAGCAACGAGTCGATGGAATAACTTACCCTCGAAGATTCCAAAGCGGTTAACGAGATTCTCGTGGGTGATGTAGTCGTACTCTTCCGATCTCAAGATCGTGAGACGATCCTTCCGCCACGCTCCAAGCGCTCAGCAATCGGTCACACGTTCGTACTCGACGAAGACCTTCCTCTCCTTGTTCCAAAGAGCGGAGGTTGTAGCACTTCCTCGCGATTCAAGAAGACAACGTGGTACCTAAGTAGAGGGAAATCCCGAGGCTTCGCCTTTAAGCCGGTAGTATGGTGGAGCTTATGAGAGAGGCTATTAGTGGTCTAGTAATTAGACACACCAATTAGAAGGCTCTAAACCAATTAGAAGGCTCTAAACCCAGCTAAAGCAATTAGAAGCTCTAAGCAAAACGGCTCTAAACCGGAGGTAGAAGATAGGAACTTGTGTTTTCTAGGAGGAGCCTGCCTCCTTATATAGATGGGAGGGCTGGCTGGCGCCATGGAGGGAGGAGTCCTCCCAACTCGCCTAGGGCTGGCCGGCTTGGAGGAGAGAAACCTCCTCCAAGTCGGTTCCAACTCCTCTTGCTTGTTTCCCACAGTTTCTTGTTTTAGCTTGACTTTCAAACCGGACATTTGACTTTTCTGTTTTAGGATTCAATTTAATCCTTTATTTGGGACAGCAAGAACACTTAGTACATGATGCAATCATTTCAATATGTAATGACACATTCATGTACCCTCCCCTGAGTCCGAACAATCCGGAACCTTCTAGAACATTCCGATGAAAACACCTAATCATTCCCGAACTCAACGGACTTTCCTTATATGAATCTTATCCTCCGGACCATTCCGGATCACCTCGTGATATCCGGATCCCATCCGAGACTCAACAACATTCGGTCTCTTCATAATACCATAACTACTCAAACAACGTCAATCCTTAAGTGTGTCTCCCTACGGTTCGTGAATTATGCGGACATGATCGAGACACTTCGAATAATAACCAATAGAGGAATCTGAAATTCATATGGTTCTACATATTTCTACGATTACTTTGATCGAATGAACCACTTACATACGATACCAATTTCCTTTGTCTCACGATATGTTACTTATCCGAGGTTATGATCGCCGGTATCTCTGCATACCTAGTTCAACCTCATCGATAAGTACTCTTTCTCGTTCGTGATATGTGATCCTTGACCAAGTCACATGCTTGCAAGCTAATTGGATGACATTCCACCGAGAGGGCCAGTATATCTATCCGTCATGTGGATGGACAAATCCCACTCTTGATCCATGTGTCTCAACCAATACTTTCCAACACTCAATGCCACCTTTATAACCACCCGATACGGTGTGGTGTTTGATGTCATCAAAGCATCCATCCGGTAAAGGTGATATGCATGATCTCATGGTCGAAGGAATTAGGTTACTATGTATCAGAAAGCATATAGCAATTGAACTATTGAAATGACTTGATCTTTATGCTACGCTTATTTATAGGAGTATGTCCATCACATCATTCTCCTAATGATATGATCCTGTTGTTAATAACATCTCTATGTTCATGATCAGGAAACCATGATCATATATTAACCAACAAGCTAGTTTAACAAGAGGCTATACTAGGGACTCTTATTTTAGTTTACAAATCACACAAGTATTAATGTTTCCGGTTAATACAATTATAGAATGGTATGCAAACATTTATCATAAGTGTGAAGATATGATAATAACCACTTTATTATTGCCTCTTGGGGCATATCTCCAACAGTCTCCCACTTGCACTAGAGTCAATAATCTAGTTTCAAACCTTTGTGTATATAACACCTATGGCTTTCCGGTGTTGTATGTACACGATTGCTAGTGGTCAACTGATCTCCGGATCTGACACTTCCGTGTCCGTGTAATTGCATGTCTTTGCCTCTATGCATCACTCATTCTCTAATGAGATGGCTTTGTATAAATTTGGTCTTTCGGTGACCTTTAGCTCTTTGGGGTTAAAACATGTTGATAATATTGTCACAATATATCTTCATAGTATTATCCCATGTGAACTACACCTAGTTTGATAACAAACTACTTGACACAAATGCCCTCTTTTGCTGCTAAAATAGCAGTTATATACTTGGCCTTTTGTTGTAGTATCTGTCACAATGTCTTAACTTTGGAACTCATCCAAATCCATTATGGAACTCACCTTCCATTATATTGTGCCACCCTTAGTTTAGATTGAGATAAACTTAATTTGTACTTTGTGACAAAGCTAGTATCAATGTAGTACTTTTACAATGAACTAACCATCTATTTGTCACTTCTACAAATATTATACTCTTAGTTCTTCCAAAAGATCATAAGAATATCCTTACTATTGTCCAATGATCATCTTACGAATCATTCTGGTATATGCTCACAACATTTAGAGCATAGGACATATCTGGATTTGTACATATCACAGTATGATATAAATACTCTTTGTGATTTTATACATCAAGTATCAATCTATACTTGATTATTTGTTTCACTTTACCAAATGTCAATACACTTGAATATATCATCAACATTGAATTTATTCAATCCTTTCGTATGACAAGAACCTCTCTTGTAGTTTCTATATTGAACTCATTCAATATCTTGTCTATGTACTTCTGGCACAACCATATTAGCGTCTATTGATGCCAAATATTTAGGTTTTGCCTAAGTCTTTCATCGGGATGAAATTCTTAATATGTGTTAATAAAAGATACATTATTTCCAATCAACAATATGTCTTCCACATAATGTATTAGAAATATGTCTTAGCGCTCCCACTTAATTTCTTGCAAATGCAAGCATCTTCATTGTCTCTAATGAACTTTTAAAACTCCTTTAACAGTTTCATCATAGTGAAGATTCCAACTCCGCTACGTTTACTTCAACCATTGAAGTTTGCATATGTTTTTAGCATCCCTTGAATTTAACAAAACCCTTTGGACCGCGTCATGCACACGTCCTAGGTAACAATTCTATTAGAAGAACTTGTTTTGTTTATTCAACTACCATATAACAAAATTTATATGTAGTGGTTGCTACATTAATCTGTCTAGACTAAACATCGCTATGAAAGATCAAATCTTGTCATATACAACCTTTGAACATTGTTGTGAACTCTTTCCCAACATGTCGACTATTTCATAGATGTGAAACATCCATGTCTATTTCTTTATAGATCCAAACACAACTGTAAGGTCTTACACCTTTCTCGAAGGTCCTTCAAGTTCAAAACTTGATTTCTCGTGTATGGAACTATCAGGGATTTTATGGCTTCAAGCCATTTGACGGAGTCAGGGCCCATCATCGCTTCTTTGCATGTAGTCGGTTCATTATTCTCAAATAATGATTCAACCCTCAAATCTTGGTATTTGATTGTTTACCCGATCTTCTTGTTTCAATAGGAACTTAGATCTTCGTGACCACAACCTTTGAGGTACGTGAGCCATGAGCTTTGTTTCTTTGCCTTGAACACTTTTCTACAAGCGCAACTCTGCACATATAGCTAAGGTTCTTTTAACCTTATCAAAGTTCTATTGTCCTCCCACTTAACTTTTCACAAAAAATTCCTTCTCAAAGAAACTTGACGTTTTAAGTGACAAACACTTTTGTCTCTGGTGTTATGGAGGAATACTTAACAGTTATTCAAATAACATACAAAGACAGTTTATCCGACTTTGGTTGCAAAACATCTTTCTTATGCAAAGCATACCAATGTTTAAGAAAGGACAACTTGGGTTTTATCCCAAACCATAACTTTATATGGTGTCATTTCAACGGATTATGATGGAGCTCTTTTCAGTGGAAAAACGGTAATCTCTAAAGCTTTTAATCTTTAAAATATAATGGCAGTTTTTATGAATTATACCTTTGATCTTACCATGTCGAACAAGGTTTAATTACATACCTCGAACGCCCCCATACCCTTATGGTGTTTCGAAATGCAAATCCACTAACAATTCCTTAAATCTTAGGTATTATGCTAAACTCTATAACTCAAATATCTCCTTTATGATCTTTATCATAAACTATTTATATTCTTGTTACTATGATTTTGCACTTCATCTTGAAAGTCTTTGAACTTTTCAAGTGTTTCATACTTATCCTTATTAAGTAAATATTCATATATTCACTCAAATTCTCGGAGAAAGCATATGAAGTTGAAATCCATCGCTTTTGACTACACATGATGGTCTTTGTACAACAATATGTACAATTTCCAATAAGCTAGTCATTCGTTCCCTTTTGGCCTATGAACGAAGTTTTAATTATCTCTAGGAAAGTTTCACAAGCGTCATGTGATCAAAAATCAAAAGACTCCAAAATTCCATCCACATGGAGTTTATTCATGTGTTCTTTCCAATATAATTTAAACGGCGATGTCACTTCCTAAGTGACCTTTCAATCAATTTGTCTTTCGACATTTTTAGCACTAGTTTTATGGATGTGATTTCTCCAACGAGATTTTGTGAATCATCCATCTTTTATGGATTACGGCAATTATTTGAACAACCCTTTTGTTCTCATAATACCTGGTAAAACAAATCTTGAAGGAAAGCTTTGATGTTTAACGAGCAACACAATAACCCTTTATTTGTTCTCGATGAACATCATCACATATTCTTTTGCTAGTTACTTAGGCCATTGTAGTTCATGAATTCTGTTGTTTCGTATGACGATTCATACCAACAAATTTAGTATTAAATACTTAAGAACCACATTGTTTAATAAGCAAAGAATATAGCCATAACATGTATATCATCTATGTACTTAAACTGAACAATTCTAGTCTTTTACTTTCTGCCATATATTTATGAGATTCTCTTTCAGTATTTCCTATTCTGTTTGAAAGAATCTATCAACATCAACAGTGGAGTCATACATATGACATATAGTCCAAAGCGTGTATAGTTAAATACCAATGTCTTTGGACTTGCACTTTGAAGTAGATCACCATCATCAAATGTTTGGTGTTCTTTCAAATTCCTTTCTTTAGTAATCTCTTGGTGTAGTAAACATTTTACCTACATCAAATATTCACCCTTAACATGGAATCGTCCATGATCAAGCTACTTTTAGCTTATAACGATGAATTATGAGTATAATGTTGCTATCCAAAACCTTTTGGAGGATTGGGACAACAAGTGTCTCCAACCTTTTGCAAATTCTCATCAAATATGAGAACATGACTTTTGCCATATTATACTCTATCATGTTGCAACCAAAACTTTGTTTCAGATATCACAATAGCTTCCACACATCATGGTTTCAAATAACTCTTTCAGATCCTAGATAACCTTGATATTAAGAGAATTCTTTGAATATCAAGAATCATGGAGATAAACATGATACTCATATACTAACTCTTGGAATTGTCACTCTTGATTTAATACCAATTATTAAACTTCATGGAGTAACCGGAACTTCTTGAAAGTTTGCAATAGGACTTTTAAACTTTATATTAACACTTCAAAACAATACGATACCGTTAGTAAAGTAAATTAACCGAATTATATAGTTCTATCATCTCAATTATAACTAAGCGTACGGTGGTAAACGGATGCCAATGACTACAACAACTATGCAAATTCACTTTGATTTAGTTTATGATAAATTGAGTTCTAATTAATAATCAAATTAATCTAGGTGAACTCCCACTCAAAACAATATCCCTCACATTGTTTTAGTGATCACACGAACCAAATCCACCACATCAAAACCGATCATCACGAGAGTTGATATAGCTTCAATGGCGAACAATCGACATGTTCATCATATCTACTATATGACTCATGCTCTACCTTTCGGTAATCCGTGTTCCTGAGGCCATGTCTGTACATGCTAGGCTCGTCAAGATCAAACCTTAGTTTCTGCATGAGCAAATCTGGCTTGCTCACGTTGTATACACTTGCAGAATCTAGCACACCCGATCATCACGTGGTGTTTCGAAACAACAAGCTTTAGCAACGGTGCTAACTAAGGGTGAACACTTTATGATTTGAAATTCATGTGCATGAGGGATCATCTTATAATGCTACCGTCGTCTACTAAGCAATACAAGATGCATAAAGGATTAACATCACATGCAATTCATAATATGTGATATGATATGGCCTTTTCTTCTTTGTGCTTCCGATCTCCATCTTCTAGCACGAACATGATCTCCATCATCATCGGCATTGCATCAAGGTCAATGACGCTTCTCCATGGTTGTCGTCCACCGCTTCAACTATTACAACTACTTTGAATAGACACGGGTCTTAACATAAATTAAAGACAACCATATGGCTCCCCGTTGCCAACTTACAATAAGGAACATTGCATACATCATATATAATCACAATCATGGCCATATCACATCACAAGACACCCCCTGCAAAACAAAGTTAGACTCTACTTTCTTTGCATATTTTACGTGGTTTGGGGCTTTCAATAAGTGTCGTTCTAACTTACGAACAAGAACCACAACATTGATACTAGTATTGTCAATCACCCGTTGTAAATTGGATCTTAACTATGCTAGGAGAAACAGCACCCATAAAGCCACTTATGCAATACAAGTTGCATGTCAAGCGTGGAGCAAGTCTCATGAACGATGTCATGTAAGGTTAGCCCGCCGCTTCATCCCAACATACCGCAAGATACAAAGTACACAAGAAGCAATCGACAATAAAAGCATCAACGCCACAATGACCATTGTGTTCTACTCGTCAGCAGATCTACATATAGACACGGCTCGATACCCTTTAGGGGTTCGTAGCATGGAAAACAAAAATTTCTATCGCATACAAACAAACAAGCCAAGATCTATCTACTAGATTGTAGCAACGAGTCGATGGAATAACTTACCCTCGAAGATTCCAAAGCGGTTAACGAGCAGATTCTCGTGGGTGATGTAGTCGTACTCTTCCGATCTCAAGATCGTGTAGACGATCCTTCCGCCACGTTCAAGCGCCTCCAGTCCGTCACACGTTCGGTACTGACGAAGACCTTCCTCTCCTTGTTCCAAAGAAGCGGAGGTTGTAGCACTCTCCTCGCGATTCCGGCAGACAACGGTGGTACCTGAGGGGAAATCCTTGAGGCTTCTTAAGCCTTAAGCGGTATGGTGGAGCTTATGAGAGAGGCTATTAGTGGTCTAGTAATTAGACACACCAATTAGAAGGCTCTAAACCAATTAGAAGGCTCTAAACATGAGCTAAAGCAATTAGAAGCTCTAAGCAAAACGGCTCTAAACCGGAGGTAGAAGATAGGAACTTGTGTGTTCTAGAGGGGAGCCCTGCCTCCTTATATAGATGGGAGGGGCTGGCCAGGGAGGAGGAGTCCCTCCCCAACTCGGCCTAGGCTGGCCCGCTTGAGGAGAGAAACTCCTCCAAGTCGGTTCCAACTCCTCTTGCTTGTTTCCCACAGTTTCTTGTTTTAGCCGCTTGACTTTCAAACCGGACATTTGACTTTTCTTTTAGGATTCAATTTAATCCTTTATTTGGGACAGCAAGAACACTTAGTACATGATGCAATCATTTCAATATGTAATGACACATTCATGTACCCTCCCCCAGTGCCGGACAATCCGAACCTTCTAGAACATTCCGATGAAAACACCGAATCATTCCCGAACTCAAACGGGACTTTCCTTATATGAATCTTATTCTCCGGACCATTACGGATCACCTCGTGATATCCGGATCCCATCCGAGACTCGAACAACATTCGGTCTCTTTCTCATAATACCATAACTACTCAAACAACGTCGAATCCTTAAGTGTGTCTCCCACGGTTCGTGAATTATGCGGACATGATCGAGACACTTCCTAACAATAACCAATAGAGGAATCTGGAAATTCATATGGCTCCACATATTTCTACGATTACTTTCGATCGAATGAACCACTTACATACGATACCAATTTCCTTTGTCTCACGATATGTTACTTATCCGAGGTTATGATCGCTGGTATCTCGCATACCTAGTTCAACCTCACATCGATAAGTACTCTTTTCTCGTTCCGTGATATGTGATCCCTTGTGACCAAGTCACATGCTTGCAAGCTAATTGGATGACATTCCACCGAGGGGCCCAGAGTATATCTATCCGTCATGTGGATGGACAAATCCCACTTGATCCATGTGTCTCAACCAATACTTTCCAACACTCAATGCCACCTTTATAACCACCCGATTCGGTGTGGTGTTTGATGTCATCAAAGCATCCATCCGTAAAGGTGATATGCATGATCTCATGGTCGAAGGAATTAGGTTACTATGTATCAGAAAGCATATAGCAATTGAACTATTGAAATGACTTGATCTTTATGCTACGCTTATTTATAGGAGTATGTCCATCACATCATTCTCCTAATGATATGATCCTGTTGTTAATAACATCTCTATGTTCATGATCAGGAAACCATGATCATATATTAACCAACAAGCTAGTTTAACAAGAGGCTATACTAGGGACTCTTATTTTAGTTTACAAATCACACAAGTATTAATGTTTCCGGTTAATACAATTATAGCATGGTATGTAAACATTTATCATAAGTGTGAAGATATGATAATAACCACTTTATTATTGCCTCTTGGGCATATCTCCAACATATACAACGTGAGCAAGCCAGATTTGTTCATGCGGAAACTAAGGTTTGATCTTGACGAGCCTAGCATGTACAGACATGGTCTCGGAACACGGATCACCGAAAGGTAAAGCATGAATCATATAGTAGATATGATGAACATGTTGATTGTTCGCCATTGAAACTATATCAACTCTCGTGATGATCGGTTTTGACATGGTGGATTTGGTTCGTGTGATCACTAAAACAATGTGAGGGATATTGTTTTGAGTGGGAGTTCACCTAGATTAATTTAATTATTAATTATAACTCAATTTATCATAAACTAAATCAAAGTGAATTTGCATAGTTGTTGTAGTCATTGGCATCCGTTTACCACCTTGCGCTTAGTTATAATTGAGATGATAGAACTATAGAATTCTGGTTAGTTACTTTACGAACTGGTATCGTATTGCTTTGAAGTGTTAATCTAAAGTTTAAAAGTCCTATTGCAAACTTTTAGTAAGTTCCGGTTACTCCATGAAGTTTAATAATTAGTATTAAATCAAGAGTAACAATTCAAGTGTTAGTATATAAGTATCATGTTTGTCTCCATGATTCTTGATATTCAAAGGATTCTCTTAATATCAAGGTTATCTAGGATCTGAAAGAGTTGTTTCAGAAACCATGATGTGTGGAAGATATTGTGATATCTGAAACGAAGTTTTGGTTACAACATGATAGAGTATAATATGTCAAAGTTTATGTTCTCATATTTTTATGAGAATTTGCAAAAAGGTTGGAGACACTTGTTGTCCTAATCCTCCAAAAAGTTTTTGGATAGCAACATTATACTCATAATTCATCGTTATAAGCTAAAAGTAGCTTGATCATGAACGATTCCATGATAAGGGTGAATATTTGATGTAGGTAAAATGTTTACTACACCAAGAGATTACTAAAGAAATGAATTTTGAAAGAACACCAAACATTTGATGATGGTGATCTACTTCAAAGTGCAAGTCCAAAGACATTGGTATTTAACTATACACGCTTTGGACTATATGTCATATGTATGACTCCACTATTGATGTTGATAGATTCTTTCAAATGTAAAAGGAAATATTGAAAGAAAATCTCATAAGTATATGGCAGAAAGGAAAAGACTAGAATTGTTCAGCTTAAGTATATAGATGATATACATGTTATGGCTATATTCTTTGCTTATTAAACAATGTGGTTCTCAAGTATTTGATACTGAATTTGTTGGTGTGAATCGTCATACGAAACAACACAATTCATGAACTACAATAGCCTAAGTAACTAGCAAAAGAATATGTGATGATGATCATCGAGAACAAATAAAGGGTTATTGTGTTGCTCGTTAAACATCAAAGGCTTGCCTTCAAAGATTTGTTTTATCAGGTATTATGAGAACAAAAGGGTTGTTCAAATAATTGCCGTAATCCATAAAAGATGGATGATTCACAAATCTTGTTGGAGATATCACATCCATAAAACTAGTGCTAAAAATATCGAAAGACAAATTGATTGAAAGATCACTTAGGAAGTGACATCGCCGTTTAAATTATAATGGAAAGAAAACATGAAGAAACTCCATGTGGATGGAATTTTGGAGTCTTCTGATTTTGATCAAATGACGCTTGTGAAACTTTCCTAGAGATAATTAAAACTTCGTTCATAGGCCAAAAGGGAACGAATGACTAGCTTATTGGAACTTGTACATATTGTTGTACAAAATCCATTATGTGTAGTCAAAAGCGATGTATTTCAACTTCATATGCTTTCTCCGAAAATTTGAGTGAATATATGAATATTTACTTAATAAGGATAAAGTATGAAACACTTGAAAAGTTCAAAGACTTTCAAGATGAAGTGCAAAATCATTGTAACAAGAATATGAATAGTTTATGATAAGATCATAAAGGAAAATATTTAAGTTACAAGTTTAGCATAATACCTAAGATTCAAGGAATCGTTCCGTGGATTTGCATTTTCCCGAAACACCATAAGAGTATGGAGCGTTCGAGATATGTAATTAAACCTTGTTTGACATGGTAAGATCAAAGGTATAATTTATAAAACTGCCATTATATTTTAAAGATTAAAAGCTTTAGAGATTACCGTTTTCCAGAAAAGAGCTCCATCATAATCCGTTGAAATGACACCATATAAAGTTATGGTTTGGGATAAAACCCAAGTTGTCCTTTCTTAAACATTGGTTTGCTATGCATAAGAAAGATGTTTGCAACCAAAGTCGGATGAACCTGTCTTTGTATAACTGTTGAGTATTCCTCCATAACACCAGAGACAAAAGTGTTTGTTGCTTAGAACATCAAGTTTCTTTGAGAAGGAATTTTTCGTGAAAAGTTAAGTGGGAGGACAATAGAACTTTGATAAGGTTAAAAGAACCTTAGCTATATGTGCAAAGTTGCGCAGCGCCGAAAAGTGTTCCGGAGGAAGCAACAATGCTCATGGCTCACGTGCCTCAAGGATTGTGGTCACGGAGATCTAAGTTCCTATTAAAACAAGTAGATCGGGTAAACAATCAAATACCAAGATTTGAGGGTTTAATCATTATTTGAGAATAATGAACCGACTACATGCAAAGAAGCGATGATGGGCCCTGACTCCGTCAAATGGCTTGAAGCCATAAAATCCGTGATAGTTCGATACACGAGAAATCAAGTTTTAAACTTGAAAGATCCTCGAGAAAGGTGTAAGACCTTACATTTGTGTTTGGATCTATAAATAAATAGACATGGATGTTGCACATCTATGAAATAGTCGACATGTTGGGAAAGAGTTCACAACAATGTTCAAAGGTTGACTATGACAAGATCTGATCTTTCATAGCGATATTTAGTCTAGACGGATTAGTGTAGCAACCACTATATATAATTTTATTATATGGTAGTTGAATAAACAAAACAAGTTCTTCTAATAGAAGGGTTACCTAGGACGTGTGCATGACACAGTCCAAAGGGTTTTTTGTTAAAATTCAAGGGATGCTAAAAACATATGCAAACTTCAATGGTTTAAGTAAGCATAGCGGAGTTGGAATCTTCACTATGATGAAACTGTTAAAAGAGTTTAATTTCATCAGAGACAATGAAGATGCTTGCATTTGCAAGAAATTAAGTGGGAGCGCTAAGACATGTTTCTAATACATTATGTGGAGGACATATTGTTGATTGGAAATGGTGTATCTTTTATTAACACATATTAAGAATTTCATCCCGATGAAAGACTTAGGCAAAACCCAAATATTTGGCATCAATAGACGCTAATATGGTTGTGCTGTATACATAGACGAGATATTGAATGAGTTCAATATATAAACTACAAGAAAAGGTTCTTGTCACACAGAAAGGATTGAAAGAGTTCAATGTTGATGATATATTCAAGTGTATTGACATTTGGTAAAGTGAAACAAATAAACAAGTATAGATTGATACTTGATGTATAAAATCACAAAGAGTATTTATATCAATCATACTGTGATATGTACAAATCCAGATATGTCCTATGCTCTAAATGTTGTGAGCATATACCAGAATGATTCGTTAGATGATCATTGGACAATAGTAAGGATATTCTTATGATCTTTTGGAAGAACTAAGAGTATATTATTTGTAGAAAGTGACAAATAGATGGTTAGTTCATTGTAAAAGTACTACATTGATACTAGCTTTGTCACAAAGTACAAATTAAGTTTATCTCAATCTAAACTAAGGGTGGAACAATATAATGGAAAGTGAGTTCCATAATGGATTTGGATGAGTTCCAAAGTTAAGACATTGTGACAGATACTACAACAAAAGGCTAAGTATATGACTGCTATTATAGCAGCAAAAGAGGGCATTTGTGTCAAGTAGTTTGTTATCAAACTAGGTGTAGTTCACAGTGGGATAATACTATGAAGATATATTGTGCGACAATATTATCAACATGTTTTAACCCCAAAGAGCTAAAGGTCACACCGAAAGACCAAATTTGTACAAAGCCATCTCATTAGAGAATGAGTGATGCGTAGAGACGCAAAGACATGCAATTACACACGGACCTGGAAGTGTCAGATCCGGAGATCAGTTGACCACTAGCAATCGTGTACATACAACACCGGAAAGCCATAGGTGTTGAATACACAAAGGTTTGAAACTATATTATTGACTCTAGTGCAAGTGGGAGACTGTTGGAGATATGCCCAAGAGGCAATAATAAAGTGGTTATTATCATATCTTCACACTTATGATAAATGTTTACATACCATGCTATAATCGTATTAACCGGAAACATTAATACTTGTGTGATTTGTAAACTAAAATAAGAGTCCCTAGTAAAGCCTCTTGTTAAACTAGCTTGTTGGTTAATATATGATCATGGTTTCCTGATCATGAACATAGAGATGTTATTAACAACAGGATCATATCATTAGGAGAATGATATGGTGGACATACTCCTATAGATAGGCGTAGCATAAAGATCAAGTCATTTCAATAGTTCAATTGCTATATGCTTTCTGATACATAGTAACCTAATTCCTTCGACCATGAGATCATGCATATCACCTTTACCGGATGGATGCTTTGATGACATCAAACACCACACCGTAACTGGGTGGCTATAAAGGTGGCATTGAGTGTTCGGAAAGTATTGGTTGAAACACATGGATCAAGAGTGGGATTTGTCCATCCATATGACGGATAGATATACTCTGGGCCCTCTCGGTGGAATGTCATCCAATTAGCTTGCAAGCATGTGACCGCTCACAAGGGATCACATATCACGAACGAGAAAAGAGTACTTATCGATACGAGGTTGAACTAGGTATGCGGAGATACCGACGATCATAACCTCGGATAAGTAAACTATCGTGAGACAAAGGGAAATTGGTATCTTATGTAAGTGGTTCATTCGATCGCAAAGTAATCGTAGAAATATGTAGAGCCATATGAATTTCCATTCCTCTATTGGTTATTGTTCGAGAAGTGTCTCGATCATGTCCGCATAATTCACGAACCGTAGGGACACACTTAAGGATTCGACGTTGTTTGAGTAGTTATGGTATTATGAGAAAGAGACCGAATGTTGTTCGAGTCTCGGATGGGATCCGGATATCACGAGGTGATCCGGAATGGTCCGAGAATAAGATTCATATAAGGAAAGTCCCGCTTAGGAGTTCGGGAATGATTCCGGTGTTTTCATCGGAATGTTCTAGAAGGTTCGGATTGTCCGGCACTCCGGGGAGGTACATGAATGTGTCATTACATATTGAATGATTGCATCATGTACTAAGTGTTCTTGCTGTTCCAAAACTGAAAAGTCAAACTGCCGGTTTGAAAGTCAAGCAGCTAAAATAGGAAACTGTGGAAAGCAGAAACTGTGGGAAGCAGGAAGCTGTGGGAAACAAGCAAGAGGTGGTGGGAACCGACTTGGGAGGAGTCCCTCAAGCCGCCAACAACCAAGGCCGACTTGGGAGGGACTCCCTCCCTTGGCCGCCCTCCCACCTATAAAAGGAGGCGGGGCCTCCTCCTCTAGACACACAAGTTCCTATCCTCTAATCTCCGGTTTAGAGCCGTTTTGGTTTAGAGCTTCTAATTGCTCTAGCCTTGGTTTAGAGCCTTCTAATTGGTGTGTCTAAACCCTAGACCACTAATAGCTCTCTCTCATACTCCACCATACTCGCTCGGCTTAAGGCGAAGCCTGGGATCTCCCTCTACTTAGGTACCACGCCGTTGTCTTTGCCGAATCGCGAGAGAGTGCTACAACCTCCTTTCTTTGGAACAAGGAGAGGAAGGTATTCGCTTAGTACCGAACGTGTGACCCGGCTGGGGCTGCTTAGAACGCTTGGCCGGAAGGATCGTCTACGCGATCTTGAGATCGGAAAGAGTACGACTACATCACCCACGAGAATCTGCTCTCGTTAACCGCTTTGGAATCTTCGAGGGTAAGTTATTCCATTGACTCGTTGCTACAATCTAGTAGATAGATCTTGGCTTGTTTGTTTGTATGCGATAGAAATTTTTTGTTTTCCATGCTACGAACCCCTACAAAAAGGTGTTGCTTACAAAGGATAATTTGGTTAAAAGAAGATGGGTCGGGTGTACAAAATGTTGTTTTTGTGGCGAACCTGAATCTAATGACCACATGTTTATTACTTGTCCTTTTTCTTGTATTCTTTGCCATGCCGTCGCCGTGACTTTTCATTTGGTTTCTCCAACTAGTGTGGATCATATGTTTGGTTCATGGTTGGATCATATGGATAGTACGACAAAAGCCATGATTCGTACTGGTGTATCGGCTTTATGTTGGTCCATCCATGTCGTAATGATATTGTTTTTAACATGAAGAAAACTTTCAATTTTATGCAGTTTATTCATTTGGTGGCGCATTGGGTGCAGCTGTGGGCGTACCTATTACCACCTCGGAACCGAGATGCCATGTTGTCCGGATGCGAACGGTTGTTGATGGTTGCTCATGAGTTATACAACCAGGCTACTTAGCTGCATACTCGACGGCTACATAATGTGTAGTTGTTATACGTTTACCTTATTCCGCTGGTTGATCTTTGTGGCAACTGTGGCCAACTCTTGAGTTGTAAACTTCTTAATGCACTTATTTATTTAATAAAGGCTGTGTGCATCGATTGATGCAGAGCCCGGGGAGTATCACCCCCATTTAGAAAAAATTAGAGATGCTCTTACCACTCCACGGCCATTGTCTTGGCCGAGAGGAATTGTGCGATGACTCTGCCCGTTCATGCCAGTAACAAGGAAGCTTCCCATAGCAGATGGAGCAGGTCTGGAGGAACCTTTGGTTCTGGAGGTTTGCTTCAATACCATCGGGTAACGTCGGGTACCTACCATTGCGCCTGAATTAGCTCTGGTCCAGCTGCGCCACCACCAGCGACACCCATAGGAACAAAGTCGCCCAAGCATAGGTCAACTAAGTAGACAAGTCGCCTCCAGCTGGCCCGCAGCTCCGCCGATGGCAGCGAGGTCATGCGATTTTCCCCGCCGTCGCTGCATGGGTACTCCTTGGACAGCGCATCCCTACACGTCGTCCGGACCATCGACGGCAGCGGCGGTACGCACATGGGCCCTAGACAGGCAGGCGGTGCATGTTCCCGTGCGGGCTGATCATGATTGTTGATCTTCCTGTTGTGCAAAATTGGGAGCGATTGAGGTGGGAATGGTTGAGTTTTAGACATCAAGTTGTCGATTGATTTGCTATCCTCGCCTAGGAACACAGTCGCTGGCTAACTTGAGGTGTCCTCGCAATTTTTTTTTTGAAGAATCTCATAATGAACTAAATCATCTTGTGCTTTAACCTTGTATGATTGATGTGTTTTCTAGAATGTTAATTAAGGACTCTGTTTGTGGAGCAATTAGGGGGCTTTGCCCTAATTTCATACCAGGAGGAATTGTTTGTCTGTAATATACATATGACACACTCCTTTTCTTAGAACCCAATGAGTCAGTAGCTATTAATTTGAAGTGGATTCTTACATGTTTTGAACAGATTTCTGGAATGCGCATTAACTATCACAAAAGTGAGCTTATTCCCATTAATATGACTGAGACAGACACTAAACCCTTTTTAGACATTTTTGAATGTATCATGGGCAGTTTTGCTGTCAAATATTTGGGAATCCCTTTACATTTTGAGAAACTTAAGAGAGAGGATTTGCAACCTCTGATAGAAAACCTATTACGTAGTATTACAGGTTGGAGGGGTAAACTCCTTTCCTATGCTGTAAAAAGAGTTTTAATTCAGGCTTGTTTATCTAGTATTCCTATATACCTTTTATCCTTTTTTTAATTTCCCAAGTAGGCTCTGAAGCTTTTAGATTCCCATCTAGCTAACTTTTTCTGGAATGATGAAGGTAACCATAAGTTGCACTTAGCTAATTGGCCTTCAGTTTGCATGAAGAAAGATTTTGGGGTTTAGGTATTTCAAACCTCCATGATCTAAATTTATCTCTCCTTGGTTCCTGGGTGAAAAGATACATGCAGGGAGAGGGAACTTTTATGGAAAAAAATGATAGATGCTAAATATAAAACTAAATCTCCTAACATTCTTTGTTGTCATGATGTTCATCCCTCTATCTTTTGGAAAGGGATCATGTGGGCCTCTAGGGCAGTTGAGATAGGATTAAAGTGGCATGTATGAAATGGCAAATAAATTAGATTCTGGGAAGATATTTGGTTTGGAAATTCTGCTTTAGCTACTCACCCCTCGGAAATATATTTGATTTCTAATCAACAAACTAAAACAATAGCTGAGTTATGGGATGGAACACAACTTAAATGTGATTTTAGAAGAACCTTCAATGAATATTTGATGATGCAATGGCATGACCTATTAGGGATTGTTCAATCTATAGAGTTTTCTAATGAAGATGACCAATTAATTTGGCAATATGAAACTAAAGATAGTTACTCCTCTAGCTCTGTGTATTCCTTGGTCAACTTTAGAGGCATCACTCATGTTTATCTCCCTGCTGTGTGGAAATTACTTATTCCCCCTAGAGTTCAGATTTTCCTTTGGTTGCTTTCCCAAAATAAAATTTTGACTAGGGATAATCTTAGAGCCAGAGAGATCCCAAAACCCCTGGAATATAATCTCTGTAGGAAGATAGAATCAGTTCATCATTTATTTTTTGAATGCTTAGTTTCTAGTTTATTATGGAAAGATGTCCAGGATATCTTTGGTGCTCTTATAGTAGATTTTGGGTCTCTTGCTTCAAAATGGCTTGCAAATAAGAAACATCTACATTTAAATGTTGTTTCTTCTGCTATTCTTTGGAGCATTTGGAACAATAGGAAAAGCATTGTCTTTAATAAGACATCTTGGATTAATATGAAGCAGGTTTGACGTCTGGTTCTCTTCTTCCTCAAGTTGTGGCAGAGGCCGTTCAAGGACCTGGAGGGAGGGAAAATCGTCCTCTTCATGGAAAAGATGATCAACAGACTGAAAAATCCTCTAGCGCTCTCGGCAAGTTGGCCTACACTGGCTTCGAGTGAATCTCCACTTGGAAAACTACTGCATCATTGAGCTATGGAGAGCGCGCATCGCTGGAATACCTGCAGACTCATCCTGATGAGGAGGACAACATCCATGTGGTGTCCTAGCCTAGTTTGTCTTGTCTTTCCAAATTTGTTAAGTCTTTTTTGATCCCTGGAGTTGTAGCTGCTAACTGCAGTTTAAGCTGCTCTTAGACTTTCTAGTAAGGTTTCTGAGCGCTATGCTCCTTTTCTTCTGTCTTGCTTTTGTTGATACTTGGAACTGGTTGGTTTCATTCTCGTTAATGGAACAGGGGACAGAGTCCCTTTTGATCTAAAAAATCATCTTGTGCTTTGCTAGAATGCTACTAGTTTCCAAGTTAACCAGGAAGATCAATTTGCTTCGTTTCTGCTAATTTTAGTTAGTGCATCTTGCAATGTGCTTCTTTCTATAGATTTTGCAATACGTGTTCCTTCTCTGCAGATTTCACGGTAGGCGTGTCGTTCCGCCGCATGGAGAGCCGCATCTAGACGTGCTGGTATAGCACCTGGCAACGAGCCCGACCACGGCAGCATCCCAGCCACATTTTCCACCACGGCCTCGCTTCTCACCTTCTCTTTCCCTTCACTCAACTTGGACGACGGCGACATCACGCGCCATGGCCACAGACGGTGAGTTACTCATCTCGTCTTCATGGCGGCGGCGGTGCCCGGCCATGGCCACAGGAATCCCTACAGACAGAGCACCAGACATGGCGTCCACTTGAGACTGAGCGCGGAGAGATTTGAACCTAGCCAGCGGCCAGAGCACCAGCCTTCCTGGCTGGCTGGTTGCGGCTGTGGATGGTGACGCGCTGTGGCGCCATGACGGTGTTAGCACAGCCCCTGACGCCGAGTACTTTCCGACGACACCGACGAGGAAATTCCGACGAGACGACACGCACGTACCCGATAAATCCCGGCCGAGATGCACGTACTGCTAGCTGATCGATTCTTTTGATCCAACTAGTACACTCACGCACGCACACGCAAAACAACTTTGATCGCCAAAGGCTCTTGTCGATCCTTGCTTTTTCTCTTGTATTGCTCAACTCACACGATGTTTGGTACAAGATTACAAGGCCAGGTGTGTGCATATATATATGCACTACTAGGACCTAATCAACTAGGAGTCGGTGTATTACTTCAAAACCTAGTCTAACACATATACGTATACTACCTGGACACTACACCTATTCAGACTGCAATTCCAATACGTGTAGGACATGTGATTATCTAACAATCACCCCCTAATCACAATGTGCTTCTTTATATCGACCTGGGTCCCAAATGCGCCAGCTACTCCTCGCGGGCATCATCCACGACATTACATTCGCTGCTTCCTTTCTCAGCACCCATGTCACCGACTTTGTTTTTATCGGCTTCTCCATGGCTTCACATCGACCCTCCTCGTCCAAATCTTTCTTTTCCGCGTCCTCCTTGTCGATATCGTCCATGAACGTGCCTTCAGTCTTCACTGGTTCCTTGATGAATAAACATTGATTTTCATACTCCATCTTCACCGGATAATTTACCGTCCAAAATTCTTTCTTCAGATAGTAGTCCAGCACGTCTCGTATGCGTGCTTGCATCGGTCGTAGTCGTCTCATCTCAAGTGTAGTCGGAGGCTCTGCGACATACTCTTCTGTGTCCGACAACGCGCTTGTTTCTTCAGTTTCTGAACCTTGTGTTCCTCCACGTAGAGATCCTGGAGCCAACGGTTCTACATGCAGCGTATCATGCATGCCTATTTATGAGCCAATTTCTTGACTCGCCACCACATCACATGTCTCTTGCACTTCTGGACACTCCTTTTCCCCAAGCTCTTCACGTGGATCATCATCTCCTGTACTAGCACATGATGAGCTAAACATAACACCTTTTAGCTCCATTTTTCTGACCACGGACTAGCCTTTTCTCCGGACACTTCTTCTTCTAGGAGTATCCCTAGTGCTTTTGGCCTGGTGTCCACGCCTAGAGCATCCCCTAGGCCTTCAATCTCTTCTGGGTCCAAATTTGCTGACAAAGATAAGCTTGGTTGATCCATATTTTCTTCATACTCAAGATCCCACGTGATGTGAAAACATGAATATTCCGGTCTCCTTGGAGCCCCAGTTCCATGATTTCTCTTTCTCAAAGACTACGTCGTCCGTGAAAACCACCTTATTGGTATAAGGATTGCACAAACGGTATTTCTTCGAGCCTTCATATCCTGTCATGATCATTGGAGTAATCTGCTGGCCGGTCTTGTCATGCACCACGCACCCAAAAATGCGAAGATGATCAACCGAGGGCTTCCGTCCGTACCATGATTTATACGGAGTCATACCAACTCCACTCTCAGTTGGCTCCATGTTCAGCAAATACACATCCGCATTGACTGCCTCACCCCAGAAGTTTCCTGGCAAACCTTTACTCTTGATCATCCTCCGCGCCATGATCAACACGGTTTGATGCAGCTCGCCTTCCTGATCAATGTGTAGAACTCTTATCTTCGCCTCCACCTTAAACTCTTCGGCTTCCTTGATCTACTCGAATGCTTGTTGAGCTTTATTCTTACTTTTTAGCAACACAATCCACATGTATTTACTATGATCATCCACCACAAGCATGAAGAACTTATTGCCGGACGGAGTTGCAGGTGAGATTCCAACACATAGATCACCATGGTCAGATTCTGAAGCTTCACTCGCCTCAAACTTGACATCACGCAGAAACGGGGCACTCCGTTGCTCGTGATCCACACACGGTAGATCGTGATCCACTTGCGCCACAATCTCCGTACCTGGTGATGGAGGATCCTCCTCATCCTTCAGCTTAGTTACTTCGAGCATCAGCATCATCGGTCCATCATCATCTCCTTCCTGGGCGATGAGAGCCCTCTCCTTCGATGATTTCTTGCAATCCTTCTTGAAGTTACCGAGCTTGCCACACTTATGACATCTTACTTTCTTGATGTCAAACTTCCTCCATGGCGGAGCCTCGTCCTCGTCCTCCCCTGCGATATACTTTTTCGCTGGGCGAGAATCTTCTCTATCACTCCTTCTGTCGGATGCTTTATCGCCCTTCTTCTCCTTGGCAAACAATGCTCGAACCATAAGCATGAGATTCTCATCCACTTTCGCGTCGCCATAGGTGATCTTCATCCGCTCGGCGTGCGCCTTGAACCGTCCAACTAGATCATCCATCATGAGAGTCTTGAGATCAACGCATTGCTCGATCGCCGAGACAACGAGTGAGTAACACGGCGGCGCCACGCGGAGGAAACGCCTCACGATAGAGATCTCCTCCAGCTTCTCGCCAAGTCCACGAATCCCATTGACCAATATAGTGACCCTTGAAGCAAAGGCGTCTAGTGTCTCATCTTCTCCCATCTCCAGATTCTCGTACTTGTTCTGCAAGGTTTGCAGGGTCACCTCGCGGACGCGCTCGTGCCCAAGATTTAGCGTCTTGAGCGTATCCCACACCTCCTTTGCAGATTTCTTCAAGATCAGGTGTTGCATCAGATCCGTCGGCACCACCGAGCAGATGGCCGTGAGTGCTAGTCGGTCTAGGTGGTACTTCGATGCGCCCTTATTGAACTCGTCGCCTCCTGGATCGACAACCTCCCAGAGTCTGGCGCCTTCTAACGCTCACTCCATCTGGACCGCCTAGACTGTGTAGTTTTCGCGGCTATACCGCGGATACTGCATCGACACTGGTGCATCCATAGCCCCACCAGAATACTCGCCCACCTCCTTCTTCATGACCTCCCGTTACTAGGAGATCCTCCACGAGGCTCTGATACCAATTGTTAGCACAACCCCTATCGCCGAGTACTTTCCGACGACACCGACGAGGAAATTCCGACGAGACGACGCGCACGTACCTGATAAATCCCGGCCGAGATGCACGTACTGCTAGCTGATTGATTCTTTTGATCCAACTAGTACACTCACGCACGCACACGCAAAACAACTTTTTTCGACCGATAGAGACAGACATGTTGACGGGCAGCTTATGTAGACTATCTTACATACAACAGAGTATAGATGACGTATGCATCGATTTATGCAGAGGCCGGGGTGTCTTCCCCTTTTCGAAAAAAAACAGAGTACATATATTAAGTAGAATACCTAACAGCCTAACTAACAAACTTAAAGAACATGGCCACAAAAATGACAATATAGATTTTGCTCTTCATAATCAAATCTACAATTATAATAGATAACATATACAAACATGGGAAATGAGCACACACAGAATCTGGAGATAATTCAGGGCATCACATCAGACCAATGTTGAATTATCTAGTCAATCGCATCAAAATAGGCCAACTCCTTAGCTCCTTATTGTTAGATGTATATATATATATTGTATTTCCCCCATATGTTAGGGGGCTTCCTGCATATTTGCCCTGTACCTGTACTATATATTGTGGCCTTTGTCCCCCAGAGGAATATAACTTTGTCTATTCCTAACATGGTATCAGAGCAGGTTTTAGGGTTCCTGCGCGCACCGGTCCTCTGCTTGTAATCGCCGCCGCCGTCAGCTCGCCCCAGCCGTGGCCGGTTCCCATTCTGGCCGCTCGCGCGAAGTTGTCTCGTCCTTTGACAGAGCCGTGGTCCTCTTCCCAGATCGGATCTACTCTCCAGCTGCAATCCTTCTGCTACCGATCGGTTTTGCACCCCTCCAGCTGCCGATCGGGTCCCTCCTGCCCTCCTGATCTCCAGCGCGCACGCGGGCCTGCACTACCCTCCAAGCGGGACCCTCCACGCGGGACGCCCGCACCGTCGTTCTCCGCGCCAAGGAGGCTCTCCGCGTGGAACCTCCACGCGGGACGCCCTCCGGTTTCACGAGCTGACGGGTGGTTCCCAACGCCCGCACGCGCCTGCCTCCACGCAGGACCCTCCACGCGGGACTGCTCTTCCAGCGCGCACGCGGGACCATCCCTGACGCCCGCCTCCACGCGCGCTTCAACTGCTCGCCTCCACGCACGCTTCAACCGCCCGCCCGACGCCCCGCCTACCTGCTGCTTGGTCCAGTGCTGCTCTCTCCACCTGCTGGCTAGCGCTGCTCTCTCCCGTCGACGAGATCGCCTCTGATTGGATCTGAGCGCAGTCTCTTTTTCGTCAGATCTGAGATTAAAAAAAAATTGAGCGATGTCTTCTGC
This sequence comes from Avena longiglumis, assembly GCA_030063025.1. Lineage (NCBI taxonomy): Eukaryota > Viridiplantae > Streptophyta > Magnoliopsida > Poales > Poaceae > Avena > Avena longiglumis. The sequence goes on from CP125974.1 coordinate 457,455,283, forward strand.
ATCGGGCTATGTTGCGATTCCTCGCTGCCCGGTGATCTTCGATGGTGCGAATTATCCTGATTTCGCTGCCTTTATGCGCGTCCACATGCGCGGTCTTCGTCTTTGGGGTGTGCTCTCCGGCGAGGTCTCCTGTCCGCCGTGCCCCCTGCTCCTGTGGCTCCTCTTCCGCCGACGCCGATTGTTCTCGGCGCTGATGCTTCTCAGGAGGCCAAGGATGCTGCTCAGAGTGCCGATGATAGTCTTTGTTCTTGCTTATGACACGAAGTCCAAGTAGTACTCTGCGATCTCTAGACCTATCGCCACGATCACCGCCTACACTCGGTGGGTCGATGAGGATGCTCGTCTTCTTCTGTTCTCACCTCCGGTGTTACGCCCGGTATCTTGCTGAGTTCATGAGTCTTCCCTCATTGCCGCTCGGTGGGCACATCTTCGTCGGTATATCACCGTCTGGGGATGCTCTTTACCTGTCTGTGGTTCTCCAGGAGCATGCTCTTCAGCAGGGTGATTCCACTGTTGATGAGTTCTATACTCAGAGTGCTGCTATATGGCGTCAGCTTGATTCTCTCCATACTGTTGTTTGTGGTACATGCTCGTGCTGCCAGATTGTGCGCTCGGATTTGGAGTTTCACCGCATCTATGAGTTTCTGTCTCGGCTCCGTCAGGAGTTTGAGCCCTGGTGTGTGAAGGGAATATGCCCGAGAGGCAATAATAAAGTGGTTATTATCGTATTCCTTGTTTATGATAAATGTTTATTTTACATGCTATAATTGTATTAATACGGAAACATTAATACATGTGTGTTTAATAAACAAAAAGGAAGTTCCTATTTATGCCTCTCTTATAAACTAGCTCGTTGATTAACATGATGATCAAAGTTTCCTGATCATGGACATTGGATGTTGTTAATAACGAGGTCACAACATTAGTGTAATGATGTGATGAACATTCATCCGAAGTATAGCATTACGATCAAAGTCATTGAGTTTATATTGCTATAACAACTTACGAAGTGATCCTAATCCTTAGACCATGAGATCATGTCAATCACTAACACCGGAAGAGTTTCTCGATGACATCAAACGTCACACCATAACTGGGTGATTATAAAGATGGTTTCAGAACTACTAAAGTGTTATGTTGAGACCCATGGATCGAGAGTGGAATTTGTTCATCCCGATGACGGATAGATATGCTCTGTGCCCTCTCGGTGATATCACATTGATTAGCTTGCAAGCAAGTGATTTGATCACTAGAATGTTATATCACGGGAACGAGAAAAGAGTGCATGTCGGTAACAAGATCAAACTAGGTATGGAGATACCGATGATCGAATCTCGGACATGTAATATATCGTGAAACAAAGGGATTAAGATACTAACGTAAAAGGTTCACACGATCACAGAAGTCATCGTTGAATGTGTGGGAGTCAGTATGGATCTCCAGGTCCCGCTACTGATTATTGATCGAAGAAGGGTCTCGATCATGTCCACTTTATTCGTGAACCTTAGGGTGACACACTTAAGGGATACCGACACCATTCGGAGCAAATGATATGCCAGAAAAAAATAAAAGGAAAGCGCAGGAATTTATTTCACTAGACACCGAAACTGTTTCGGTTGAAATTGCTGGCCCAGTTACGCATGTGAAATTGAAATGTTGTAAGGGGTTTTATGTGAATGTTTGTTAATTAAAGTAATTAACAAAATTCTGAATAAATAAATAAAAGAGTTTTATTTAAATGAGAGCTTGCATTAAATTTGGTGGAAATTTAATGCATGTGAGTGGATTTTTGAGTGGAGGATTTTTAATGGGAGTGGAGGCTTTTCATTTTGAGTGGGAGCTCCACCCACATGAATGTGGAAGAGGTGGGGTCAGCCCCATGTCTAGGCGCCATGCCCCTTGAGTGCCCCCCCTCTCCCCTATAAAAGGCCCCCCTCTCCTCCTCTCAAAGCACACCTCCCCGCGAAGGATCTCTCTCCCCCCTTTAGAATTTCTCCATGGTCTCGGATCAGCGAGATACATGTTCCCGGTGGCTTTTTCTGGAAGGATTTGTTGCTTCCGCTACTGCGCGGAGGTTGTCGGGGTACCCGTATGTGTGTGCGATCACGGATGCACCACTACTTTGAGGTGCTGGACTTGATCGTGCTGGACCGGCTGGACCAGATGGACTTCATCACGATCTTGAGATCGGCAAGCGTTCGTCTACATCATCCACGAGTACAACCTCGTTAACGCTATTCGGTCTTCGAGGGTATGTATTCTATGTATGTATATCCACCCGTTGCTTGTATCTAGTAGATAGATCTTGGTACATAGATGTTCCCATCGTAGGAAAAATTTTGTTTTCTATGCTGCAAACCCTACAGTGGTATCAGAGCCGGATCTATGCGTATATACTTTGCACGGGTAGTACACATATGAGTATGTGGGCGATGATGATCATTTTATTGCTTCTTAGTTGTACTTTGGATATTGGTGGCACAGTGGGATGAAGCGGCCCGGACAAACTTTACATGTCCTCGCACATGAGACCTGTTCCACGCTTGACATGCAACTAGTTTGCATAAGTGGCTAGAGGGTGTCTGTATCTCCTACTATATTCAATATCTAATTTGCAACGAGTTGTCAACAATTTGGTTATCCTCGTTGTGGTTCATGTTCGTAGGTAAGAACGGTTCTATCTTCGAAAGCCCTAAGCCACGTAAAACTTGCAATGGATAAATTAGAGGCGTCTAGTTTAGATTGTTGCTGGGCTAGTGTTATGATATGGTGATATTGTAAGTAGAAGTATTATATGATACTCTTACAACACACATAACGTGTAAGTTCTATAGACCTTGGCCTTACACATAAAGGTATGATAGTGATCATACCACGATGCACATGATAGAGATCATATGCGGGAACCATATCGTTTTACTAATTAACATGTGATGTTTGATTGTATCTTATATTGCTTGTTTGGCATTTTATTAGCATAATAAGATGATCCCTCATTTAGATATCAAGATAAAAATGTGTTCTTCCTTAAGTATGCACCGACAATGTTTCGTCGCTTCAAGGCATCACGTGATGATCGGGTGTACTTGAATCCACGAGCATATCTCGGGTGTAAGACAGTTACACACGCGAATACTAAGGTTTTAACTTGGCAAGCCTAGCATGTACAGACATGGCCTCGAAACACGGACCGAAAGTTTAAGCATGAGTCATATAGTAGATATGATGCCCATTTGATGCTCGCCTTTGAAGCTACACCGACTCACGTGATGATCGGACTTGGTGTAGTGGATTTGGTTCATGTAATCACCAAAAAGACACGAGGGATGTCGTTTTTGAGTGGGAGTTCATTTCTAATTTGGATTAGTAGAACTCAATTTATCATAAATTAAATCAAAGTGAATTTGCATAATTTGTTGTAGTCATTGGCATTCGTTCACCACCTTATGCATAGTTGTAATTGAGATAATAGAACTATAGAATTCTGGATATATACTTTACGAACTGGTATCGTATTGTGTTGAGTGTCAATCTAAAGTTTAAAGTCCTATTGCAAACTTTCAGCAAAATTCTATTTACTCTGTGAAATTTAATAATTGGTATTAAATCGAGAGTAACAATTCCAGTGTTAGTATCTTAAGTATCATGTTTTCCTCCATGATTCTTGATTGTTTTAATATCAAGTTTATCTAGGTGCTGAAAGAATTGTTTCAGGAACCATCATGTGTGGCAGATATAACGATATCTGAAACAATGTTTTGGTTGCAATATGATAGAGTATAATATGGGTTCTCATATAGGATGAGAATTTACAAAGGTTGGAGATGCTAGACATCCTAATCATCCAAAAGGGTTTTGGAAAGCAACATTATACTCACGATTCTCCTTATAAGCTACATTAGCTTGATCATGAAAGTCGTCATGATAAGGACGAATAGAAGATGTATGTAAAGTGTTTACTACACTAAAAGATTACTAAAGAATGGATTTTAAAAGAATACCGATCATTTTGATGATGGTGATCTACTTCAAAGTGCAAGTCCAAAGGTATTATTATTTGAATTTGGACTATGTGTCATGTATATGGCGCCACTTTTGATGTTGATAGATTCTTTTAAAAAGGAAAAGGAAATGCTGAAAGAGAATCTATAAAATATATTTGGCAGAAAACAAAAGATTGGAAATATCCAATTTAGGTATATAGATGATATACAGGTTATGGTTGTATTCTTTGCTTGTTAAACAATGTGGTTCTTGGGTATTGGATACCGAATTGGTTGGTATGAAATTTCATACGGAACGACGCAATTCATGAACCACAATGGCCTAAGTAACTAGCAAGAGAATATGTGATGATGTTCATCGAAAACAAACAAACCGTTGTTTGTATTTCTCGTTGACATCAAAGCTTGACTTCAAGATTTGTTTTAATAATTGTTATTTAAATCAGGTATTATGAGAACAAAGGTTGTTCAAATAATTACCATATTCCATATTAGATGGATGATTTACAAATCTAGTTGGAGAGATCACATCCATAAAACCTAATGCTAAAATGTCTCAAGACAAATGATTGAAAGATCACTTACGAAGTGACATCGCCGTTTAAATTATATTGGAAAGAAAACATGAAGAATCTCCATATTCATGGATTTTTGGAGTCTTTGATTTGATCAAGTGACGCTTGTGAGACTTTCCTCGGGATAATTAAAAACTTCGTTCAAAGGCCAAAGAAGAACGAACGACTAAGATATTGGAATTTATACATATCGATGTATGTAGTCCATTATTTATAGTCGTAAGCGATGGGTTTCAACTTCATATACTTTCTCCTTAAATTTGAGTGAATATTCACTTAATGAGAAAGAAGTGTGAAATATTTGAAAGTGTTCAAAGACTTTCAAGATGAAGTGAAAATTATTGTGACAAGAAAATAAATGGTTTATGATTTTATCATAAGGGATTTATTTGAGTTACAAGTGTAACAAGAAAAATAAATGAATTATGATTTATTATAAAGGGATTTATTTGAGTTGCAAGTTTAGCAAAACACCTAGATTTACATTTCCCGAAACACCATAGGAGTATGGAGTGTTTGAGATTTGTAATGAAACCTTGTTTGACATGGTTAGATCAAAGGTGTTATTTATAAAACTGCCATTATGTTTTAAAAAGATTAAAGCTTTAGAGACTACCGCTTTTACACTGAAAAGAGCTCCATCTTCATCCGTTGAAATGACACCATATGAGTTATGGTTTGGGGTAAAACCCAAGTTGTCATTTCTTAAATTTTGGTATGCTAAACATAAGTAAGATGTTTACAACCGAAGTCGGATGAGCATGTCTTTGTAGGTTATTTCGAATAACAATTGGTTATTCCTTCATAACACCAAGGACAAAAGGGTTTGTCGCTTGAAACGTGAAGTTTCTTGGAGAAGGAATTTTTCGTAAAAGTTAAGTGGGAGGACAATAGAACTTTGATAAGGTTAACGAACCTTAGGTATATGTGCTGAGTTGCGCAGCGCCGAAAATCGTTCCGAAGGCTGCCATAATGCTCATAGCTTATGTGCCTCAAAGGTTGTGGTCACGGAGATCTAAGTTCCTATTGAACCAAGTAGGTCGGTTAAACAATCAAATGCTAAGATTTGAGAGTAAATCATTATTGTTTGACAATGATGAACCGAATACATACAAAGAAGCGATGATGGGCCCTGACTCCGTCAAATGGCTTGAAGCCATAAAATCCATGATAAGTCCATACACGATAAATCAAGTTTTAAACTTGGAATACCCTCCGGAAAGGTGTAAAACCCTATCGGTCGTATTTGGATCTATAAAGAAACAGACATGAATGTTTCACATCTATGAAATAGTCGACATGTCGTAAAGTATTTTATGACAATGTTCAAGGAGTTGACTATGACAAGATTTGATCTTTCATAGCGATATTTAGTCTGGACGGATTAAAGTAGCAACCACTACATATAATTTGGTATATGGTAGATGAATAAACAAAACAAAGTTCTTCTAATAACATGGTTACCTAGGACGTGTACATGACACGGTCCAAAGGGTTTTGTTAAATTCAAAGGATGCTAAAAGGGCGTGCAAACTTCAATGGTTGAAGTAAGCATCGCGGACTTGGAATCTTCACCGTGATGAAAAAGAGTTTTCATCAGGAGACGATGAAGATGCTTGCATTTGTAAGAAATTAAGTGGGAGCGCTAAGACATATTTCTAATACATTATGTGGAAGACATCTTGTTGATTTTCGATGAAAGACTTAGGCAAAACCCGAATATTTAGCATGAATGTCTATAGTGGATAGACTGTGACGCTAATATGGTTGTGCCAAAACGTACATATATGAGATATTGAAGGAGTTCAATATAGAACCGAAAAGAAAAGTTCTTGTTGCATGGAAAAGAATTGAATCAAGATTCAAGTGTATCGACACTTGATAAGTGAAACAAGATTCAAGTGCTTTGACACTTGATGAGTGAAATCACGAGAATGTTTTGATCAATCATACCATGATATGTACACATCCAGATATGTCCTAAGCTCTAAGTATTATGAGCATATACCAGAATGAATCATAAAATGATCATTGGACGATAGTAAGGATATTCTTATGATCTTTTGGAAGAACTAAGAATATATTTGTGTAGAGGTGACAAACAATTACAAATATTTCATTGTAAAGCGTTACATTGATACTAGTTTTGTCACAAGATACAAACTAAGTTTATCTCAATTTAAACTATGAGTGGCACAATGAAATGGAAAGGAGTTTTCATGATGGATTTGGATGTATTCCAAAGTTAAGACATTGTGACGAATACTACAACAAAAGGCTTAGTATATGACTGCTATAGTAGCAGCAAAGGAGGGAATTTGTGTCAAGTAGTTTGTTATCAAACTAAGGTGTGGTTCGCAACGGGCTAACACTAAAGATATATTGTATGACAATAGTATCGACGTGTTTTAACCCCAAGGAACTAAAGGTATCACCAAAATACCAAATTTATACAATGCCATCTCATTGGAGAATGAGTGATGCATGAAGACGCAAAGACATGCAAATACACACGGACCTGAAGCGTCAGATCCGTAGATTATGTTAACCACTTGCAATTGCGTATATGGAACACCCGAAAGCCATAGGTGTTCAATATGCAAAGTTTTCAAACTAGATTATTGTCTCTAGTGCAAGTGGGAGACTGAAGGGAATATGTCCGAGAGGCAATAACAAAGTGGTTATTATTGTATTCCTTGTTTATGATAAATGTTTATTTTACATGCTATAATTGTATTAATACGGAAACGTTAATACATGTGTGTTTAATAAACAAAAAGGAAGTTCCTAGTTATGCCTCTCTTATAAACTAGCTCGTTGATTAACATGATGATCAAAGTTTCCTGATCATGGACATTGGATGTTGTTAATAACGAGGTCACAACATTAGTGTAATGATGTGATGAACATTCATCCGAAGTATAGGATTACGATCAAAGTCATTGAGTTTATATTGCTATAACAACTTACGAAGTGATCCTAATCCTTAGACCATGAGATCATGTCAATCACTAACACCGGAAGAGTTTCTCGATGACATCAAACGTCACACCGTAACTGGGTGATTATAAAGATGGCTTCAGAACTACTAAAGTGTTATGTTGATATCCATGGATCGAGAGTGGAATTTGTTCATCCCGATGACGGATAGATATGCTCTGGGCCCTCTCGGTGATATCACATTTATTAGCTTGCAAGCAAGTGATTTGATCACTAGAATGTTATATCACGGGAACGAGAAAAGAGTGCATGTAGGTAACGAGATCAAACTAGGTATGGATATACCGATGATAGAATCTCAGACATGTAATATATCGTGAAACAAAGGGATTAAGATACTAACGTAAAAGGTTCACACAATCACAAAAGTCATCGTTGAATGTGTGGGAGTCAGTATGGATCTCTAGGTCCCGCTACTGATTATTGATCGGAGAAGGGTCTCGATCATGTCCGCATTATTCGCGAACCGTAGGGTGACACACTTAAGGGATACCGACACCATTCAGAGCAAATGATATGCCAGAAAAAAAAAGGAAAGCGCAGGAATTTATTTCACTAGACAAATCAAGCTTTTGTTGAAATTGTCAAAACTGTTCTGCATGTGAAATTGAAATGTTGTAAGGGGTTTTATGTGAATGTTTTTTAATTAAAGTAATTAACAAAATTCTGAATAAATAAATAAAAGAGTTTTATTTAAATGAGAGCTTGCATTAAATTTGGTGGAAATTTAATGCATGTGAGTGGATTTTTGAGTGGAGGCTTTTTAATGGGAGTGGAGGCTTTTCATTTTGAGTGGGAGCTCCACCCACATGAATATGGAAGAGGTGGGGGCAGCCCCATGGCTGGGCGCCATGCCCCTTGGGTGCCCCGCCTCTCCCATATAAAAGGCCCCCCTCTCCTCCTCTCAAAGCAACCCTCCTCGCAAAGGATCTCTCTCCCCCCTTTAGAATTTCCCTGTGGCGCCCCGCAAAAACCACTACTAGAAAATCGCGTTGTTTTTGTGCATTGCATCATCATGACCGCATGCTCATGTCATCAGGCCACATTGCATTTGAGCATCGTCATCATCCTGCATGGTTTTTGTCTAAACTATTTTCGAAACGCCTAGTTTTGTTTTCTAAATATTCCCGTCTTTATTCAAATTAAAACCCGGGTCTCCGGATTATTTTGTTTCGTCTATCAACGGATTTCAAATGCCCCGTTTTAAATAATAAAACTTTTATTTTATTTTTAGGAGGCAGACTGCCAGGCCCGAAAGCCCGGTCGGCCACCTCCAAGCCCTAAACTAAAACCTAGTCTAATCTTTTCCTACCTAATCCTAATCTACCCATCCCAAGCCACATCACCCTGGCCAATCACCATCCGCCACCTCACTGCATCCCTCCACCTCACCACTCCCTCTCCCCATCCCAGCCGCCACCTCACCCCACCATCCACCCTGCAGCCTGGACCACCCCGCCAGACTCTCTCCCGTGCCCACCTGCCTCGCGCGACCCGCGGACACACGCATCACGCACGCCACCCGGCCCCACCACCTCGCCTGCCCACCTGCCCGCTTTCCCCTCCCTCTCTGCTCCTCGTCTCGCTCCTTCTCCCTCCCCAACCCGATGCTCCCTCTGGCCTCTGCTCGATCCCGCCTCCCTCTCCCCTCGATCCTCTCTGCCGCGTGTTGCCGTCGACGGCCTACCTGAGCGCCGCATCGCCGTTCTTCTGGCCGCGTCGCGTCGCAGGCACCCCTCGACCCCGTCTGCGCCTCACCCGCCTGCCGTCCTCGGCCGTCCCGCGACTGCAGCCTGCTCGCCTTCGCCGCCGCCGCCTTCCTCCTCTCGCGTTGGCGCCTCCCCGTGGCTGCTTCCCCTTCCGCTATCTCTCGCTGGCGCCTTCTCTCCGAAGCTTGCGCGTCCCACCAGTCCGACTCCTCCTCGACACCAGGCGCCGCCGCCTGCCGCACTGAGCCCATCCGCCGCCAGCGATCCGGGCCCAGCCCCACGCGTCGCAAAAGCCTGATCTCCTCCGCCAGCGGCCCCTGCTTCGCCAGGCACTCCACAGCCGTCGACCCGCCTCCGCGAACCTCCTCCGCCAACCATCGAGCCGCCGGCGTCAGGCCCCTCCTCGCGCCGCCTCTGCGTCGCCTCCACCTGACGTTGTTCCGCTGTCGTGCTTGGCCACCACCACAGGGGCCATGCCGCCCTCTTCTCCGCCTCGGCCGCGTTCGTGCCTGCTGCCTCTGTAGCATCGTGCCCTGCGGGACCGGCATCCGTCCTCGCCCCCGGACCCCCCTCGTCGTGTCTAGCCGCAGCGTTGTCGCCGGCGCCCATCGCCTCTTCCCCGCATCCCGGCAGAGCGTCGGCCGTGTTGCTCTTGCCTCTGTCCACCTCGGCATGAACACCACAACCCTCTGCTTCTGTTCTGGCCATGCTCGGTTGCTGTCGACACCAAGTATGAAGGGGCATGTTGTTGGAGCTTTCAGTCAGAATAGACACGGCCCTTTGCAACCTCAAGCGCTACAATTTGAGTGCTTGGTGTTTTCAATGTGGTGAAGACATGGTGGTGTTGGAGTGGCAATGTTGAGTTGATTACCATTGGAAGATTGCGGATGTAATTCCTCGACACCAAGTCTGTCACCGATCTCGAAGCCCGAACCCAAGACCGACATCGTCACCCGAGAACTCTGACAAGGACGCCAAGCTCGTCGAGATCCCGGACGCCAAGTTCTTCATCCCGAACGCCAAGACCGACCCGATACGCGGACCCGACAAGATCTTCTCGACGACAAGATCGACCGCTTGGAACCAAGATCTCCGGCACGTCACGACAAGTTCTCCATCTTGTATCCGATCTCGTCGAGCCGTTCTCCCGTCGAACCCTAAGACCGACCCCGAACCCCTCGGAGCCCAAGTTCGCCGAACCCTAATGTGATCCCCTATCCAAGACCCCATTATTTTATAATATGACATTATCAACTGATGCATATTAAATTGTTCATGCATGCATACTTGTCTGTGGTTTGGGGGCATTATGCCAATTCATCTCATAATTAAATATGGAGGCTATATGCGGGCTATTCTAGTCTTATATTGGTCCCATTTAAATTTGTGTAGCGAACCGGTGATACTTTTTGCCATGTTAAGACGACATTTAAAATGCGGGGTATCTAAACAACTAGAACCATATATTTAATTGTCGGGACCCCCGGTTCCGCTTAATATTTCCTAATTGCATCGCACCTTGCCATGTCATACACCATACATGCATCATGCCCGATCTTCTGCCATAGTACTAAATAGTGCATCCGGTGTTTCTTCTAGTGTTTTGCTTCTTCGCGGATTAGGCCGATGAGTTGATGCGAGTGTCGACCCGATCTTCGGATGAACCTTCGGCAATGTTTTCAGGCGAGCATTCTCCCCCTTTCTACCTATCTTACTTTTATAGTATTTATTCCCTCCTGTTGATCTATTGCTATCTGTGTTGCGATGCTCTAGTTTTCGTACCGGAACATCCCTTGCATCCTTATATTGCCTTGGACACATCCTATTACCTGTTGTTTGGTAGATAGTTGGACCTGCGCGTCGTAGTCGCTTGCTCAAGTGCTGTTGCGTGTCGTCAAGTACCACAGTTGTTGGAGTATGGCCGCATGTTTAATGTTGGAGATGATCATGGCTTTAATTATTGTTTAATAACTAAAATTGAAGTAGGAAAATGCAGAGGCACAGCTGGGCAATAGATGTTATTTGGTTGTTAACCGTCCACTTGTGTCCCGTAGGACCCCGAGTTCTTGACACATGTTCCGAGATCGAGCGCGCTAACCACAGGTGGGGTGTATGGGCACCCCCATCGATTAGTACCTGATTTCAAAGTATTGTACCGGGGGCCACAAGTAGTTTGGGGCTTTATTACTATTTTGTACTTATGCCATGCTTCTTGCTTAATTTAAATTGAGAAGTCTTTTCAGACTTGTTTAGGTCCGTGACACGTTTTATTTGTGTCGACAAGCCCAGTCATCTTTCGGGTTCCCGTTTCTGACCGTCTACACAAACCCGAGTCCGTCTCGAGACCGGCCGACTTCGCTATGGTAGCTTAGTGGGGTGGCCCCATGTACTTGATTTGGGTCTGGAAAGCGTCATGACTTAGGCCCCGCCGACATACCGATGGGTGTATGTTAACGATCGGCAAAAGGGTCGAAGTGCGTGTGGATACTTTGGTGCACCCCTGCAGGGTTAAATCTTTTCGAAAAGCCGTGTCCGCGGTTATGGACGACTTGGAGCACAGTTCTCAATCATAGACCACTATAACTAAAGTTTACTGCTATAATTTGACTTGTATCCGATATGACTAGTAATCAGCTTCACTGCAACGGAATGGCTAAATAAAAGTACCAACAACTGCTGGGTTTGGGATATCTCATGCTAATCGTATCTAACTAGTAAGTGTTGCAAATACAACTGAATGGTTAACTAAAACTGCCCACTGCTTATTATATCAGGATGACTCATGCTATCTATATTTGACTAGTAATTGCCGCAACTATAACGGAATGAATAAAACTGCCAACTGTGTGAGTTCCTCGGTTGACTTCCTCGTTTGGTCTCGAGGGGGAAATACCAGGATGGGTATGTTTGGTGGTAGCATCAGGTTGGTTCCGAATAGGTCGTTCTTATCCCTCTCTGATAGCCGACAGTTATATCGAGTCTCTATAGGTTGTTCTAGTGCATCTTTGCCGCTTGATCCACCATACCTATGTATGCGAGACCGCCAATTCTAGCCTCGCCGTGTCTTGGCCTCAAGATCGACGCCTCTTTTTCCTTTGCCCTTTGTCGGCACCCCTTTTGTTTTAGCAGGTTTTGAGATCGACGTCGTTAGCAGGGTTACCCTTCCGGCTTGGCCTGGGCAGGGTTATGGACGCCATTGGTTATTCTTCAGGGCTCTTAGCTCAATTTGCATCTTGTCCGTACTTGGACGCTGTATCGTTTTCCAGGTGATTTGGATCTTTGTATTGTATATCCGTATTCTTGACTCCTTGAGTCGCTGTTGTATATATGTTTTGTGGGTTCCATCGAGGACTATTGTGTAATGATATTACTTCGTTTGCCACCCGCACGCAAGTTCCTGGTGGGCACCTTTGAATCGTTTCTATGCGGGTTTGGCGGGAAGCGTTGAAACTTGCATAGGGCCGATGTTGAGGGTGTTACATTCCCCATGGTCTCGGATCAACGAGATACATGTTCCCGGTGGATTTTTCTGGAAGGATTTGTTGCTTCCGCTGCTTCGCTGGAGCGAGGGCGCGGAGGTTGTCGGGGTACCCGTACATGTGTGTGATCACGGATGCACCACTGCTTTGAGGTGCTGGACTTGATTGTGCTGGACCGGCTGGACCAGATGGACTTCATCACGATCTTGAGATCGGCAAGCGTTCGTCTACATCATCCACGAGTACAACCTCATTAACGCTATTCGGTCTTCGAGGGTATGTATTCTATGGATGTATATCCACCCGTTGCTTGTATCTAGTAGATAGATATTGGTACATAGACGTTCCCATCGTTGGAAATTTTTTGTTTTCTATGCTGCGAACCCTACAGTGTGCTCAGCTGAATGCTCGTGGTCGTGTTCCGCTCTCTGAGGTGTTGTCTGAGCTTCGGGCTGAGGAGACCCGTCTCCATGGTGCTGGTCTTCTTGCGGTTCCATCTGTGCTTGCTACTCGTGATCCTCCTATGTCGTCTGCTCCCTCGACTCAGCCATGTCATTTGTCGCCGGTACTACCCACTCCTCCAGTCGGTCAGGGCTCACCAGATCGGCGGTCTCGGGCCCGAGTCGGCCGGTAGCCTCGAGTCGGCACCCAGCAGGCTCGTGGTCGTGGTCGCCGTGGTTCTCTTAAATCGCTTCTTCTTGCAGCAGGATGGCCACACTTGGGCCACCTGTTATACACGGAATACCATTTTACGTCAGCAGCACTAGGCTCGTGGACAGTCGGCCCCTTCCAGGTCTTCAGCAGTTGCTCTCTCTGATCAGGACATTATCAGGAGTCTTCGCGGTCTGCTTGCTGCTACAGGCTCTCCTTCGACGCTGGTTTGGATCGATTCTTCGAAGCATCTTGACCACCACCTTCTACGGTCAGTGCGTCCCCGTGGTATCTGGATTCTGGAGCTTCCTTTCATATGACCCCTGAGTCTTCTTTTCTGCCCGCTCTTCGTTCTCTCCCTTCTCCTGTCCGTGTTTTTACGGCTGATGGTACTTCTCTTCCTGTTTCTAGTCGGGGCACCCTTTTTACCTCTTCTTTTTCTATTCCTAATATTTCTCATGTCCCTCTTCTTAAGATGAATCTGTTCTCTGCTAGCCAGCTCACTGACTCTGGTTGTCGCGTCATTCTTGATGTTGATTCTTGTGTTGTCCAGGACCGTCGCACACAGGCCCTGGTTGAGCCGCCTCGCAGCGTGACTCTTCAGACTTTGGGGTTAGGCGGCCGTGTTCTTTCCAGCCCCTTCATCGCGGTTCTTCTCGGTTGTCGCTCTACTACCAGCTCCTTTCAGCGGTGGCATCATCGTCTTGGTCACCTCTGTGACTCTACTTTGTCATCATTAGTTCATCGTGGTCTTACAGTGCATCTCAGGAGATGGGTCTTTGCATTGTCAGGGCTGTAGGTTGGGTAAACAGATTCAGCTTCCCTATCCTACTAGCGCGTCTATATCTCAGCGACCTTTTGATTTAGTCCATTCCGATGTTTGGGGTCCGGCTCCTTTCGCTTCGAAAGGGGGCCATTGCTACTATATTTTATTCATCGATGATTTTTCTCGGTACACTTGGTTGTATTATATGCTCTCTCAGTGAAGTGATTTCCATATATCAGCGTTTTGCGGCCATGGTCCGTACTCAGTATTCTACCCCCATCCGTGTTTTTCGTGCTGATTCTGCTGGTGAGTATATCTCCCAGATGTTGCGAGGTGTTCTTGCTGAGCAGGGCACCCTTGCTCAGTTCTCTTGTCCTGGCGCATATGCCCAGAATGGCGTTGCTGAGCATAAGCATCGCCATCTTCTTGAGACCACTCGTGCTATGATGATTGCTTCTTCTCTCCCGCCGCATTTCTGGGCTGAGGTTGTCGCTACATCGTCTTACCTCATCAATATTCAGCCTTCTGCTGCCTTGCAGGGTGGTATCCCTCTTGAGCGCCTATCTAGCCATTCTCCAGACTACTCCATGCTTCGCTTGTTTGGTTGTGTTTGCTATGTTCTCCTTGCTCCTCGCGAACGCACCAAACTGACCGCTCAGTCTGTTGAGTGTGTCTTCCTCGGATACAGTGATGAGCATAAGGGCTATCGCTGTTGGGACCCTGTTGGTCGTAGGATGCGTATCTCTCGTGATGTTACTTTTGATGAGACGCGTCCTTTCTATCCTCGTCCCACTGCTGGTACTTACCCGGTGGAAGATATCTCTTTTATTCTCTTTCCCGACACACCTCCTTCTATCCATATTGTGTCTTCTTCAGGATCTCCTCCTCCTGATGTCTTTTCTTCGACACCGTCCTCCTCTGCTCTGTCTAGTTCTCCTCGTTCTCCGGAGTCCTCCTCTCCTATTCCCTCTGAAGGGTTTCGCGGCATAGTAAATCAAAATTTTCTACGGATGCGAACAGAGGGAAAGCCAAGATCTAATCTAGGAGATGCAATCAACGAGAGAGATTGGATCAGATCTTCATACCCTTGAATATTACAAGCAGGAACGTTCGTCGGAACGTGGGTGATGTAGTCGTATCGCTTCTCCTCCTCGCGATCCGATCCGATCTAGCACCACAAGTGGCGGTGCCTCTGTGAGATGCACACGCAAAGACCTCGACGTCTCCTCCTTCCTCGGACCAACAAGTATGGTGGAGAGATAGATTGGATCTACAACACGACGGCGTGGTGTATATGGTGGAAAATTTCTGCAGCAGGGCTTCGCCTACAAACAGTCGGGAGGGAGAGAGGAAAGCTAGCAAGGTGGCTAGGGTTTGGAGGAGAGGTGTGTGGGGTTGGTGCGCCCCCACCCCTCTTTATATAGAGGGGGCGCACTCAGCCCCTCCCCAAGCCCAAAGGATAAGGAGTGGGGGGCATGGACTCTCCCCTCTTCTAGAAACCCTATCTCTAGTTTAAACGATTTAAACTCTCTAGGATCGGCTGGGCCCTATGGGGCCTTGTGCCCCTGGCCCAATGCGGCCAGGACACTCCCTCATAGGCCCATGCCCCCTCCCGGAAGGTGGGGCCACGTTGGTCCCTTCCAGAAGGTTCTAGAAGCTTCCGGTACAATACCGATTAACCCGGAACAATTCCGAACTCCAAAAACTGCACTGCCTTATATGAATCTTATTCTCCGGACCATTCCGGAACCTCTCGTGATGTCCCGGATCCCATCCGAGACTCCGAACAAAAATTCATAAACCAATTATCCAATCTATCCTAGCGTCAAGATACGTTAAGTGTGTGACCCTGCGGGTTCGAGAATATGCAGACATGATCTTCTATCAATAATCAACAGCGGGGTCTAGGCACCCATATTGACTCCCACACATTCATCGATGATCATATCGGATGAACCACGATGCCAGGATTCAATCAATCCCATATATATATTCCCTTCGTCTCGCGATATTTTACTTGCCCGAGATTCGATCGTCGGTACCGTCATACCTAGTTCAATCTCGTTCACAGCAAGTACTTTACTCGTTCCGTAATCCGATATCACTTTGTGATTAACTCCTTAACCACATGCTTGCAAGCGGTGTTGATATCGATTACCGAGTGGGCCCGAAGTATATCTCTCCAACTTGGGAGGGACAAATTCCATCTCGATACATACAACCCAACAGATACTTTCCGATCACCTGAGAGACACCTTTATGATCACCCTCTCATAGGATGACGTTTGATGACCTCAAAGCTTTCTTCCGATACCAGGGAGTTGTATTATCTCATGGTCTAAGGAATACAATATTTGACATAGGAAAAGCTTCGCAAAGATGAACGCGATGAAACGATCTAATTGCTTTGCTTAGTTTGGTCATCCATCATATCATTCTCCCAATGATATGATCTCATTATCAATTGACAACTCATGTCTATGGTTAGGAAACCTTAACCATCATTGATCAATGAGCTAGTCCTTAGAGGCGCATCAGGGACACGGTGTTGTTCACAAACCACACAAGTATTAAAGTTTCCGCTTAATACAATTCTAGCATGGAATATAAACTTTATCATGAACAAGAATTATAATAATAACATCTTTATTATTGCCTCTAGGGCATAATTCCAACAGTCTCCCACTTGCACTAGAGTCAATAATCTAGTTTACATCTGGCAACAATCTCACACCCATGGCACTGAGGTGTTGATCATGTTTTACACGTGGAAGAGGTTTAGTCAATGGATCTGCGACATTCAGATCCGTATGTACTTTGCTAATCTTCAGATCTCCATCTGCTATATAATCTCGGATTATATGAAACTTGCGGTTGATATGCTTGGTCTTCGGATGATATCTTGGTTCCTTAGCAAGTGCTATGGCACCAGTGTTGTCACACAATATCTCCAGTGGGTCCAATGCACTTGGAACCACGCCAAGCTCGGTGATGAAGTTTCTGATCCAAACTCCTTCACTTGACGCTTCTGCAGCAGCCATGTATTCCGCTTCCACTGTATATCCCGCGATCACGCTTTGCTTGCAGCTTCTCTAGCTCACAGCTCCTCCATTCAAAATATAAACGTATCCTGTCTGAGATTTGGAATCATCCTTGTCGGTGTCGAAACTAGCATCGACGTAACCTTTTACGACAAGCTGTTCATCACCCCCATAGACTAAGAACATTTCTTTAGTCCTATTCAGGTACTTTAGGATGTTCTACACGGCTGTCCAGTGTTCCACTCCTGGATCACTTTGATATCTGCTCGTCAAACTAAGAGCATTGGACACATCCGGTCTAGTACACAGGATGGCATACATGATGAAACCTATGGCCGAGGCATAAGGCACTTTGCTCATAGCTTCCCTATCATTTACCGTAGCTGGACACTGAGCCTTGCTCAATATCTTACCTGACAACATAGGCACTGAACCTTTCTTTGCCTTGTCCATTCTGAACCTTTTCAGAACTTTGTCTAGGTATGTACTCTGGCTTAAAGCTATCAGGCGTCTTTGTCTATCTCTATAGATTTTGATGACCAATATATAAGCAGCTTCACCTAGGTCTTTCATTGAAAAACACTTGTTCAAATAACTCTTCACATCGTTAAGCATGTTGATGTCATTTCCAATAATCAATATGTCATCCACATATAGTACCAGAAACGTCACCGAGCTCCCACTCACTTTCTTGTAGATGCAAGCTTCATAGCAATTTGGAACAAATCCAAAGCTCTTGATCACTTGATCAAAACGAAGGTTCCAACTCCGAGATGCTTGCTTCAGTCCATAAATGGAACGCTGAAGTTTGCATACTTTACTAGCATCCTTAGGATCGACAAAACCTTCGGGTTGCATCATATACAACTCTTCATCAATGTTCCCATTGAGGAAAGCAGTCTTGACATCCATCTGCCATATTTCATAATCATGAAACGCAGCAATTGCTAATAAAATCCGAATGGACTTAAACATCGCTACGGGAGAGAAAGTCTCATCGTAGTCAACACCTTGAACTTGTCGAAAACCTTTTGCAACAAGCCGTGCTTTATAGACGGTAAAATTACCATCTGCGTCCGTTTTCTTCTTGAATATCCATTTGCACTCAACGGCCTTTCGGTCGCTAGGAGGATCCACCAAAGTCCATACTTGGTTTTCGCTCATGGATCCCAATTCGGATTTCATGGCTTCTAGCAGTTTCTCAGAGTCTGGGCTTATCATCGCTTCCTCATAGTTCGTAGGTTCACTGTCTTCTACCAACAAGACAGTCAAGACAGGGTTGCCGTACCACTCAGGAGGGGCACGCGACCTTGTCGACCTGCGATGTTCAGTAGCAGCATCGTCTGAAGCTTCATGATCCTTGTCATTAGCTTCCACTATTGTTGGTGCAGGCGGCACTGGAACAATTTCAGGTGCTGCGCTACTCTCCAATTCAAGAGAAGGTTCAATAACCTCGTCTAGCTCTACTTTCCTCCCACTCACTTCTTTCGAGAGAAACTCCTTATCAAGAAAGGAACCATTCTTTGCGACAAACACTTTGCCTTCGGTTCTGTGATAGAAGGTATACCCAATAGTTTCCTTAGGGTATCCTATGAAGACGCATTTCTCCGCTTTGGGTTCGAGCTTGTCCGGCATCAACTTCTTGACGTAAGCTTCGCATCCCAAAACTTTAAGAAACGACAACTTAGGTTTAGCACCAAACCACAGTTCATACGGTGTCGTCTCAACGGATTTAGATGGAGCCCTATTTAAAGTGAATGCAGCGGTTTCTAATGCATAACCCCAAAATGATAACGGCAAATCAGTAAGAGACATCATTGATCGGACCATATCTAATAGGGTTCGATTCCGGCGCTCGACACACCATTGCTACTGTGGTGTTCGGGTGGCGTGAGTTGTGAAACGATTCCACTTGCTTTAAGATGCGTGAGAAAATCATAACTCAAATATTCACCTCCATGATCGGATCGTAGAAACTTAATTTTTCTGTTACGATGGTTCTCCACTTCATTCTGAAATTCCTTGAACTTTTCAAATGTTTCAGATTTATGTTTCATTAAATAGATATACCCATATCTACTTAAGTCATCGGTAAAAGTGAGGAAATAGCGATATCCACCGCCGAAACACTCATCGGTCCGCATACATCGGTATGTATGATTTCCAACAAGTCCGTTGCTCGCTCCATCATACCGGAGAACGGGTTTTTGATCATCTTGCCCATGAGGCATGGTTCGCATGTGTCAAATGATTCAAAATCAAGAGACTCCAAAAGTCCATCAGAATGGAGTTTCTTCATGCGCTTTACACCAATATGACCTAGACGACAGTGCCACAAATAAGTAGTATTATCACTATCTACTTTGCATCTCTTAGCCTCAATGTTATGGATGTGTGTTTCATCCCTTTCGAGATTTAGAAGAAATAAACCATTCACTAGAGGTGCATGACCATAAAAGATGTTACTCATATAAATAGAACAACCATTATTCTCCGATTTAAATGAATAACCGTCTTGCAATAAACACGATCCAGAAATAATGTTCATGCTCAACGTAGGCACATAATAACACTTATTAAGGTTTAAAACTAATCCCGAAGGTAAAACTAAGGAGAGCGTGCCGACGGCCATCACATCAACTCTTGATCCGTTGCCAACGTGCATCGTCACCTCATCCCTCGCAAGCCGCCGTCTATTCCGTAGCTCCTGTTTCGAGTTACAAATATTAGCAGCTGAACCGGTATCAAATACCCAGGCACTACATCGAGGGCTAGTAAGGAAAACATCAATAACATGTATATCAAATATACCTTTGATGGTGCCAGCCTTCTTGTCCGCTAAGTACTTCGGACAGTTGCGCTTCCAGTGACCCTTGTCCTTGCAATAGAAGCACTCAGTGTCCGGTTTAGGACCAGACTTGAGCTTCGTCCCAGCAGGGGCAACGTGCTTGCCGCCTCCTTTCTTGAAGGGCTTCCTTGCACCCTTACCTTTCTTGAAGGTGGGGGGCTTGTTGACCATCAACACATGATTATTCCTTTTGATGTTCACCTCCGCTACTTTCATCTTAGCAAAGAGCTCAGTGATCATATCAGTGGAACCAATCTGATTGTGATCAACTACAAAACTTTTGTATCTAGGAGTGTCAATCTTGAGCTCCTCTGGAATCTTGCAGTCCAGTTGCTCAAGACGTTGAGTGTATCCCGTCATCTCAATGGCGTGCTCACTAACGGAACTCCCTTCCTCCATATTGTAGTTAAAGAATTTCTTAGAGATCTCATATCTCTCAGAACGGGCTTGAGTCTGAAACATGTTTTTCAGCTCCTCGAGAATCTCAAAGGGCCCGGCGAACTCTTCAAAACGATTTTGAAGATCCGATTCCATAGCATACAACATGGCGATCTTAATCAAATCATAATCATCCTTGCCGATCGATAAACAGCTTTTCATCGTAGGCGCATATATATAGCAGGGGCGTCACCTAGCGATTTCTCAAGGACATAGTCCTTTTGTCCGCCAGCGAGAATGATTCTCAGAATGCGGAACCATTTGGTGAAGTTAGACCCATTGTTTCTAAGCTTTTCTATCTCAGCAAAAACGTTGAAGTTGAAGTTGGACTTGGCCATGTGATCTACAGTATTTTTAAGTACAATTTAGACTATGTTTATGATAAATAGTTCAATTTAATCAAATTACTAGATGAACTCCCACTAAATTCAACATCCCTCAAGTTGTTTAGTGAACACGATCCAAATTCACCACACCTAATCCAATCATCACGAGAAGAGATGTGGTTTCAATGGTGGACAACAAAGTGTCGATCATATCACTCATATGACTCATGCTTAACCTTTCGGTTCTTGTGTTCCGAGGCCATGTCTGTACATGCTAGGCTCGTCAAGCTAGACCCAAGTATTTCCGCGTGTGCAAAACTGGCTTGCACCCGTTGTATGTGAGCATAGAGTCTATAGCACCCGATCATCACGTGATGCTTGGACACGATTTAACTTTAACGGTGCATACTTGGGGAGAACACAGTTTTATCTTGATCTTTAAGTGAGGAATCATCTTATAATGCTACCGCGATCTAAGCATAATAAGATATATAAAAGGATAAACATCACATGCATATAACTTTATGTGACATGGTATAGCCAATCTTCAAGCAATGATCTCCATCTTGTGCGTTCCGCATGATCTCCATCACTCCACCATGATTGCCTCCACCACGAATAGCAACTACAACTATTGCTAACTACTTAGCGATAAAGTAAAGCTATTACATGGCGTATAAGAAGTTGACTCACAGGTCATACACAATTATAAAGACAACCATATGGCTCCTCGCCGGTTGTGTACTCATCGACATGCAAGTCGTGAAACATTACAAAACATGATCATCGCATACAATATACACATCACATCTTGGGCCATACCATATCACGTAAAACACTCGCAAGAACAAGTTAGACGCCTACTTTGTTGTTGCATGTTTTACGGCTTATGGGAGTAGAGGCTAAGAACGATTCTTACCTACGGAAAGCCACAACGGTGATATTATGGTTGCCAAACTGGTGTTAATCCCATGACAACTATAGTGAGAGAAACCGGCATCCACACCGCATGTGTGGAACAAGCCACACGTCAAGTGCGGAGCCGGTCTCGCGAACGGCGTCGCGTAAGGTTGGCCTGGACCTCTTCAATATCACTATCCCGCCATAAGAAGAACACAAACAAGAGGCTTGCAAGAAAACATCAACGCCCAACAACCATGTTGCGTTCTACTCGTGAAACACGTCTACGCATAGATCTAGCTCGATACCTTTGAAGGGTTTCAAGCATAGTAAATCAAAATTTTCTATGGATGCGAGCAGAGGGAAAGCCAAGATCTAATCTAGGAGATGCAATCAACGAGAGACTGGATTAGATCTTCATACCCTTGAAGATTCGCACAGTGAACGTTAAATCGGAACATGGGTGATGTAGTCGTACTCGCTTCTCCTCCTCGCGATCCGATCCGATCTAGCACCACAAGTGGCGGTGCCTCCGTGAGATGCACACGGCACCTCAACGTCTCCTCCTTCCTCGGACCAGAAAGTATGGTGGATAGATAGATTGGATCTACAACACGACGTGGTGTATATGGTGGAGAATTTCAGCAGGCTTCGCCTACAAACAAATGGGAGGAGAGAGAGGAAGCTAGCAAGGCGTCTAGGGTTTGGAGGAGGTGTGTGTGGGGTGCGCCCACCCCTCTTTATATAGAGGGGCATCCCAGCCCCTCCCAAGCCCAAAGGATAAGGAGTGGGGGCATGGACTCTCCCTCTTCTAGAAACCCTATCTCTAGTTTAAACAATTTAAACTCTTTAGGATCGGCTGGGCCCTATGGGCCTTGTGCCCCTGGCCCAATGACCAGGACACTCCCTCATAGGCCCATGCCCCTCCCGAAGGTGGGGCCACGTTGGTCCCTTCCGAAGGTTCTAGAAGCTTCCTGCACAATGGATTAACCCGAACAATTTCAACTCCAAAAACTGCACCGCCTTATATGAATCTTATTCTCCGGACCATTCGAACCTCTCGTGATGTCCCGGATCCCATCCGAGACTCAACAAAAATTCATAAACCAATTATCCAATCTATCCTAGCGTCGAGATACGTTATGTGTGACCGCGGGTTCGAGAATATGCACATGATCTTCTATCAATAATCAGCGGTAATGCAGGCACCCATATTGACTCCTACACATTCATCGATGATCATATCGGATGAACCACGATGCCAGGATTCAATCAATCCCATATATATATTCCTTCTCGCGATATTTTACTTGCCCGAGATTCGATCGTCATGCCGTCATACCTAGTTCAATCTCGTTCACGCAAGTACTTTACTGTTCGTAATCCGATATCACTTTGTGATTAACTCCTTAACCACATGCTTGCAAGCGGTGTTGATATCGATTAAAGTGGGCCCAAGTATATCTCTCCGACTTGGGAGGGACAAATTCCATCTCGATACATACAACCCAACAGATACTTTCCGATCACCGAGAGACACCTTTATGATCACCCTCTCATAGGATGACGTTTGATGACCTCAAAGCTTTCTTCCGGCATGTGGAGTTGTATTATCTCATGGTCTAAGGAATACAATATTTGACATAGGAAAAGCTTCGCAAAGATGAACACGATGAAACGATCTAATTGCTTTGCCTAGTTTGGGTCTGTCCATCATATCATTCTCCCAATGATATGATCTCATTATCAATTGACAACTCATGTCTATGGTTAGGAAACCTTAACCATCATTGATCAATGAGCTAGTCCTTAGAGGCGTACCAGGGACACGGTGTTGTTCACAAACCACACAAGTATTAAAGTTTCCGCTTAATACAATTCTAGCATGGAATATAAACTCTATCATGAACAAGAATTATAATAATAACATCTTTATTATTGCCTCTAGGGCATAATTCCAACACCCTCTTATTCATCATCGTATCCTACGTCGTCTTCCTCTGATGATCTTCCCTCTCCTCGTCCTATTCGTCAGCGTCGTGCCCCCAACCGTTACTCTCCTAGTCAGTATGGTCTTTCTGTTGCCTCCGAGCCGACTTCTTATCGGGATGTTGTGCCTCATCCAGAATGGCAGCTAGCCATGGCTGAGGAGATTGCTGCGCTTGAGCGCACTGGCACCTGGGATCTTGTTTCTCCCCCTCCCGGTGTTCGTCCTATCACGTGTAAGTGGGTCTATAAGATTAAGACTCACTCTGATGGATCTCTTGAGCGCTATAAAGCGCGTCTTGTGGCTCGTGGTTTTCAGCAGGAGCATGGTCGTGACTATGATGAGACCTTTGCTCCTGTGGCGCATATGACCACTGTGCGTACTCTTCTTGCGATACATGCGTCACTGGTCTGTGTCTCAGCTTGATGTTTAGAACGCCTTTCTCAATGGTGAGTTGAGTGAGGAGGTTTATATGCAGCCTCCTCCTGGGTATTCTGTTCCCGAGGGGATGGTTTGTCGTCTTCGGCCTTCTCTTTATGGCCTCAAACAGGCCCCTCGTGCCTGGTTTGAGCGCTTTGTTTCTGTAGTGACTGCTGCTGGTTTCTCCCCTAGTGCTCATGACCCAGCGTTGTTTGTTCACACTTCTCCTCGTGGACGCACTCTTCTTCTTCTCTATGTTGATGATATGATCATTACCGGTGATGATCCTGAGTATATCGCCTTTGTTAAGGCTCGTCCTCGTGATCAGTTTCTTATGACTGATCTTGGTCCTCTTCAATACTTTCTTGGGATTGAGGTTTCCTCCACTTCTGATGGCTTTTATATCTCTGAGGAAAAGTATATTCAGGATCTTCTTGCTCGTGCTGCTCTTGGGGATGAGCACACTGTTGAGACCCCTATGGAGCTTAATGTTAAGCTTCAACTTAATGATGGTGATCCTCTCTCTGATCCGACGCGTTATTGTCATATTGTTGGGAGTCTTGTTTATCTTGCTGTCACTCGTCCTGACATCTCTTATCCTGTTCATATTCTGAGTCAGTTTGTTTCTGCTCCTACCACTGTTCACTATAGTCATCTTCTCCGTGTTCTCCGTTATCTTCGTGGTATGATCACTCGTCGCCTTTTCTTTCCTCGTTCCAGCTCCCTCCAGCTCCAGTGCTATTCGGACGCTACGTGGGCGAGTGATTCTTCGGATCACCGTTCACTTTCGCCATCGTGTGTTTCTTGGTGGTTCGCTCATTGCTTGGAAGACGAAGAAAGCAGACGGTTTCCGTTCGAGTGTTGAGGCTGAGTTGCGTGCTATGGCCTTGTTGATCACTGAGGTGATCTGGTTGCGGTGGTTACTTGCATTTTTGGGGTCTCTATTACCACACCCATCGGTTTTGTCGGATGAAGAGGAGCTATTAGTGTTGCACGTGATCCGGTCAAGCATGAGCTTACCAAGCATATTGGTGTTGATGCTTTCTATACACGTGCTCAGATGCAGGCTCAGGTTGTTGCGCTTCAGTATATGCCTTCAGATTTACAGTTGGCGGATTTCTTCACGAAGGCACAAACCAGAGCACAGTATGATTTCTTCCTCTCCAAACTCAGTGTTGTGGATCCATCATGAGTTTGAGGGGGGGTGTTAGATGTATATATCTGTATATTGTATTTCCCCCATATGTTAGAGGGTTTCCAGCATATTTGTCCTGTACATGTACTATATATTGTGGTCTTTGGCCCCAGAGGAATATAACTTTGTCTATTCCTAACAATTATGCTACAACTTGCAATGTAGTAGATGGAGCAGGTATGGAGGAGCCATTGGTTTTGGAAGAAGATCGTTGGGGAGGTAGATGATAAAGAAGGTGGAGAAAGGCAACAGCAAGCAGGGAACATCGCGTTGTCGAGGTCCTAGCGCTTTCTCAATTAGAATGTACGTGTGTGATTTTAATTATCAGATAAGTTTGCAAGTGTAATTGCATCTACATGTGTTACATTGTGTTGATCACTATGGCAAAAGTGGTGTGTTTTTTTCCGGGCTTTGCTTGGCCATGGGGACCTCTCACATTCCTGGTCCCTACTAAGATCTGCCCATTGAAGATCAGATCAGCAGGGCAGAGCATTGTGGTTGATGTGGTCTTCTTGATGAAATTTGTGATCAGACAGACATTTCTCACAGTCCTCTGCCACATCAAGTCGTGGACGTTCTTTGTCTTTGCCGCATGGATTTGTGTGATGATCCTGCTGATATACATGTTCCTGCCAGAAACAAAGAAGCTTCCCATGGAGCAGATGGACCATGTCTGGAAGAGTCATTGGTTCTGAAAGAAAATTGTTGGGAAGATAGACTATAAGGTAGGTGAGCTAAAGGAGCATCAAGTAGGGAAAATGACCTTGCCGAGTTCCTAGCGCTCTCTGAATTGCAATGTACACCTCCAAGGAAAACATATAGTATGGGAAATTTAATTACCAGATGAGTTTTTAAGTGTAATTGCATCTAACTGTGTTACCTGACAGAGCTGTTTCCGGTTCCTATATGACCCTCTCAAATCGTAGGGTCACTCATACGAAGTCACTTCGTTTAGGTAAAAGGTAAGTAAATCAGATTTATATGTACCACCTCAGTTCAAAACTGCGATCCTTATTATGGATAGGAATGAGTAGTAAATGAAGGTTACAACAACTCTCAGAATCTGTGGTTGGAACTTGGAACCGATTATTTTCAATACAAGCTTTTTTTCTGCTCCTTTTTGTCTTACAGTTCCTCTATCGATAAAACAAACTTTGCTTTGCTTGAATGACGGCGCGTGCCATTTACTTGTTGTGCATTGGCATAGTGCAGAGACCGGGGCGGGGGGGAGGGGGGTTCGCCATAATTCTGTCACCAGACGCCCTTTCTATTCATCTGCTGAAAACCGCACCGTATCACGATTACTAGCTGATGTGGAAAGTGTTTGGTGCATCGATAATTCTCATTGATCGTGCACTAGGCACATATATAGGTACATGGGTGTGACCGGGTCAAGTCTCCCAATAAATACAGGGGAGAGAGACGCTACAGGTACGACATACAAAACCCAAACCTATACACGTACAATACATATTCAACACCCCCCCTCCCCCGCAGTCGAAGCGGCGCCGGTGATGCAAAGACTGGACCTGAAACCTTCGAAAGTCGAGGTAGGAAGGCCTTTCATCATCACATCGGCGAATCGGTGACGATGGAACGTAGAACACGAACACGAGAGGCATGTAGGGGTTCGTAGCATGGAAAACAAAATTTTCTATCGCATACAAACAAAAAGCCAAGATCTATCTACTAGATTGTAGCAACGAGTCAATGGAATAACTTACCTCGAAGATTCCAAAGTGTTTAACGAGCAGATTCTCGTGGGTGATGTAGTCGTACTCTTTCCGATCTCAAGATCGCGTGAGACGATCCTTCCGCGCTGCGTTAAAGCGCTTCCAATCGGTCACACGTTCGACTCGACGAAGACCTTCCTCTCCTTGTTCCAAAGAAAGCGGAGGTTGTAGCACTCTCCTCGCGATTCCGGCAGACAACGGCGGTACCAAGTAGAGGGAGATCCCGAGGCTTCGCCTTAAGCCGAGCGAGTATGGTGGAGTATGAGAGGTCTATTAGTGGTCTAGAGATTAGACACACCAATTAGAAGGCTCTAAACCGCAGGCTAAAGCAATTAGAAGCTCTAAACCAAAGGCTCTAAACCGGAGATTAGAGGATAGGAACTTGTGTGTCTAGGAGGAGGCCCCGCCTCCTTTTATAGGTGGAGGGCTGGCGCGCCAGGAGGGAGGAGTCCTCCCAACTCGGCCTAGGCTGGCCGCCGGCTTGGAGGAGAGGGACTCCTCCTCCAAGTTGTTTCAACCTCCTCTTGCTTGTTTCCCACAGTTTCCTGTTTCCCACAGTTTCCTGTTTTAGCCGTTTGACTTTCAAACTGGCAGTTTGACTTTTCAGTTTTGGAACAGCAAGAACACTTAGTACATGATGCAATCATTCAATGACACATTCATGTACCCTCCCCCCCGGAGTGCCGGACAATCCGGAACCTTCTAGAACATTCCCGATGAAAACACCGGAATCATTCCCGAACTCCGAAACGGGACTTTCCTTATATGAATCTTATTCTCCGGACCATTCCGGATCACCTCGTGATATCCCGGATCCCATCCGAGACTCCGAACAACATTCGGTCTCTTTCTCATAATACCATAACTACTCAAACAACGTCGAATCCTTAAGTGTGTCTCCCTACGGTTCGTGAATTATGCGGACATGATCGAGACACTTCTCCGAACAATAACCAATAGAGGAATCTGTAAATTCATATGGCTCCCACATATTTCTACGATTACTTTGCGATCGAATGAACCACTTACATACGATACCAATTTCCCTTTGTCTCACGATAGTTTACTTATCCGAGGTCATGATCGTCGGTATCTCTGCATACCTAGTTCAACCTCGTTACCGATAAGTACTCTTTTCTCGTTCCCATGATATGTGATCCCTTGTGAGCCAGTCACATGCTTGCAAGCTAATTGGATGACATTCCACCGAGAGGGCCCATAGTATATCTATCCGTCATATGGATGGACAAATCCCACTCTTGATTCATGTGTTTCAACCAATACTTTCCGAACACTCAATGCCACCTTTATAACCACCCAGTTACGGTGTGGTGTTTGATGTCATCAAAGCATCCATCCGGTAAAGGTGATATGCATGATCTCATGGTCGAAGGAATTAGGTTACTATGTATCATAAAGCATATAGCAATTGAACTATTGAAATGACTTGATCTTTATGCTATGCTTATCTATAGGAGTATGTCCACCATATCATTCTCCTAACGATATGATCTTGTTGTTAATAACATCTCAATGTTCATGATCAGGAAACCATGATCATATATTAACCAACAATCTAGTTTAACAAGAGGCTTTACTAGGGACTCTTATTTTAGTTTACAAATCACACAAGTATTAATGTTTCCGGTTAATACAATTATAGCATGGTATGTAAACATTTATCATAAGTGTGAAGATATGATAATAACCACTTTATTATTGCCTCTTGGGCATATCTCCAGCCTCCCACTTGCACTAGAGTCAATAATCTAGTTTCACACCTTTGTGTATATAACACCTATGGCTTTCCGGTGTTGTATGTACAGGATTGCTAGTGGTCAACTGATCTCCGGATCTGACACTTCCAGGTCCGTGTGTAATTGCATGTCTTTTGCCTCTCGCATCACTCATTCTCTAATGAGATGACTTTGTATAAATTTGGTCTTTCGTGTGACCTTTAGTTCTTTGGGGTTAAAACATGTTGATAATATTGTCGCACAATATATCTTCATAGTATTATCCTCTGTGAACTACACCTAGTTTGATAACAAACTACTTGACACAAATGCCCTCTTTTTGCTATAATAGCTCATATACTTAGCCTTTTGTTGTAGTATCTGTCACAATGTCTTAACTTTGGAACTCATCCAAATACATTATGGAACTCACTTTCCATTATATTGTGCCACCCTTAGTTTAGATTGAGATAAACTTAATTTGTACTTTGTGACAAAACTAGTATCAATGTAGTACTTTTACAATGAACTAACCATCTATTTGTCACTTCTACAAATAATATACTCTTAGTTCTTCCAAAAGATCATAAGAATATCCTTACTATTGTCCAATGATCATCTTTAATCATTCGGTATATGCTCACAACATTTAGAGCATAGGACATATCTGATTTGTACATATCACAAGATGATTGATATAAATACTCTTTGTGATTTCATACATCAAGTATCAATCTATACTTGATTATTTGTTTCACTTTACCAAATGTCAATACACTTGAATATATCATCAACATTGAACTCATTCAATCCTTTCTGTGCGACAAGAACCTCTCTTGTAGTTTCTATATTGAACTCATTCAATATCTTCTCTATGTACTTCTGGCACAACCATATTAGCGTCTATTGATGCCAAATATTTGGGTTTTGCCTAAGTCTTTCATCGGGATGAAATTCTTAATATGTGTTAATAAAAGATACATTATTTCCAATCAACATGTCTTTCACATAATGTATTAGAAACATGTCTTAGCGCTCCCACTTAATTTCTTGCAAATGCAAGCATCTTCATTGTCTCTAATGAACTTTTAAACTCCTTTAACCATTGTGAAGATTCCAACTCTGCTATGCTTACTTTAACCATTGAAGTTTGCATATGCTTTTAGCATCCTTTGAATTAACAAAACCCTATGGACCATGTTATGCACATATCCTAGGTAACGATTCTATTAGAAGAACTTGTTTTGTTTATTCAACTACCATATAACAAATTATATGTAGTGGTTGCTACATTAATCCGTCTAGACTAAAAATCGCTATGAAAGATCAAATCTTGTCATATACAACCTTTGAACATTGTTGTGAACCTTTTCCCAACATGTCGACTATTTCATAGATGTGAAACATCCATGTCTATCTCTTTATAGATCCAAATACGACTGTAAGGTCTTGTACCTTTCCAGAGGGTCTTTCAAGTTCAAATCTTGATCTCTCGTATATGGAACTATCACGGATTTTATGGCTTCAAGCCATTTGACGGAGTCAGGGCCCATCATCGCTTATTTGCATGTAGTCGGTTCATTATTCTCAAATAATGATTCAACCCTCAAATCTTGGTATTTGATTGTTCATCCGACCTACTTGTTTCAATAGGAACTTGGATCTCTATGACCACAACCTTTGAGGTACGTGAGCCATGAGCTTTGTTGCTGCCTCCGGAACACTTTTCGGCTACAACTCTGCACATACAGCTAAGGTTCTTTTAACCTTATCAAAGTTCTATTGTCCTCCCACTTAACTTTTCACGAAAAATTCCTTCTCAAAGAAACTTGACGTTTTAAGTGACAAACACTTTTGTCTCCGATGTTATGAAGGTTTACTTAACAGTTATTCGAAATAACATACAAAGACAGGTTCATCCGACTTTGGTTGCAAACATCTTTCTTATGCATAGCATACCAATGTTTAAGAAAGGACAACTTGGGTTTTATCCCAAACCATAACTTTATATGGTTTCATTTCAACGGATTATGATGGAGCTCTTTTCTGTGGAAAAACGGTAATCTCTAAAGCTTTTAATCTTTAAAATATAATGGCAGTTTTATGAATTATACCTTTGATCTTACCATGTCAAACAAGGTTTAATTACATATCTCGAATGCTCCATACTCTTATGGTGTTTCGGGAAATGCAAATCCACGGAAAGATTCCATAAATCTTAGGTATTATGCTAAACTTATAACTCAAATATCTTCCTTTATGATCTTTATCATAAACTGTTTATATTCTTGTTACAATGATTTTGCACTTCATCTTGAAAGTCTTTGAACTTTTCAAATGTTTCATACTTCATCCATATGAAGTAAATATTCATATATTCACTCAAATTTTCGGAGAAAGCATATGAAGTTGAAATCCATCGCTCTTGACTACACATAATGGATTTCGTACAACAATATGTACAAGTTCCAATAAGCTAGTTATTCGTTCCTTTTTGGCCTATGAACGAAGTTTTAATTATCTCTAGGAAAGTTTCACAAGCGTCATTTGATCAAAATCAAAAAGACTCTAAAATTCCATACACATGGAGTTTCTTCATGTTTTCTTTCCAATATATTTTAAACGGCGATGTCACTTCCTAAGTGATCTTTCAATCAATTTGTCTTTCGACATTTTTAGCACAAGTTTTTTGGATGTGATTTCTCCAACGAGATTTGTGAATCATCCATATTTTATAGATTACGGCAATTATTTGAACAACCCTTTTGTTCTCATAATACCTGATAAAACAAATCTTGAAGGAAAGCTTTGATGTTTAACGAGCAACACAATAACCCTTTATTTTGTTCTCAATGAACATCATCACATATTCTTTTGCTAGTTACTTAGGCCATTGTAGTTCATGAATTGTGTTGTTTCGTATGACGATTCACACCAACAAATTCAGTATCAAATACTTAAGAACCACATTGTTTAATAAGCAAAGAATATAGCCATAACATGTATATCATCTATATACTTAAACTGAACAATTCTAGTCTTTTCTTTTCTGCCATATATTTATGAGATTCTCTTTCAGTATTTTCTTTTCTGTTTGTAAGAATCTATCAACATCAATAGTGGAGTCATACATATGACATATAGTCCAAAGCATGTATAGTTAAATACCAATGTCTTTGGTCTTGCACTTTGAAGTAGATCACCATCATCAAATGTTTGGTGTTCTTTCAAATTCCTTTCTTTAGTAATCTCTTGGTGTAGTAAACATTTTACCTACATCAAATATTCACCCTTATCATGGAATCGTCCATGATCAAGCTACTTTTAGCTTATAACGATGAATTATGAGTATAATGTTGCTATCCAAAACCTTTTGGAGGATTAGGACAACAAGTGTCTCCAACCTTTTGCAAATTCTCATCAAAATATGAGAACATGAACTTTGTCATATTATACTCTATCATGTTGCAACCAAAACTTCGTTTCAGATATTACAATATCTTCCACACATCATGGTTTCTGAAACAACTCTTTCAGATCCTAGATAACCTTGATATTAAGAGAATCCTTTGAATATCAAGAATCATGGAGACAAACATGATACTTATATACTAACACTTGGAATTGTTACTATTTATTTAATACTAATTATTAAACTTCATGGAGTAACCGGAACTTACTGAAAGTTTGCAATAGGACTTTTAAACTTTGGATTAACACTTCAGAACAATACGATACCAGTTCGTAAAGTAACTAACCAGAATTCTATAGTTCTATCATCTCAATTATAACTAAGCGCAAGGTGGTAAACGGATGCCAATGACTACAACAACTATGCAAATTCACTTTGATTTAGTTTATGATAAATTGAGTTCTAATTAATAATTAAATTAATCTAGGTGAACTCCCACTCAAAACAATATCCCTCACATTGTTTTAGTGATCACACGAACCAAATCCACCACATCAAAACCGATCATCACGAGAGTTGATATAGCTTCAATGGCGAACAATCAACATGTTCATCATATCTACTATATGACTCATGCTCTACCTTTCGGTAATCCGTGTTCCTGAGGCCATGTCTGTACATGCTAGGCTCGTCAAGATCAAACCTTAGTTTCCGCATGAGCAAATCTGGCTTGCTCACGTTGTATACACTTGTAGAATCTAACACACCCGATCATCACGTGGTGCTTCGAAACAACAAGCTTTAGCAACGGTGCTAAATAAGGGTGAACACTTTATGACTTGAAATTCATGTGCATGAGGGATCATCTTATAATGCAAACGTCGTCTACTAAGCAATACAAGATGCATAAAGGATTAACATCACATGCAATTCATAATATGTGATATGATATGGCCTTTCTTCTTTGTTCTTCCGATCTCCATCTTCAAGCACGAACATGATCTCCATCATCACCGGCATTGCATCAAGGTCAATGACGCTTCACCATGGTTGTCGTCCACCGGCTTCAACTATTACAACTACTTTGAATAGACACGCGGGTCTTAACATAAATTAAAGACAACCATATGGCTCCTGCCGGTTGCCAACTTACAATAAGGAACATTGCATACATCAAATATAATCACAATCATGGCCATATCACATCACTGCACACCCCTGCAAAACAAAGTTAGACGCCTCTACTTTTTTGCATATTTTACGTGGTTTGGGGCTTTCAATAAGTGTCGTTCTAACTTACGAACAAGAACCACAACATTGATACTAGCATTGTTGATCACCCGTTGTAAATTGGATCTTAACTATGCTAGGAGAAAGCAGGCATAAAGCCACTTATGCAATACAAGTTGCATGTTAGCGTGGAGCAAGTCTCATGAACGATGTCATGTAAGGTTAGCCG
This sequence comes from Avena longiglumis, assembly GCA_030063025.1. Lineage (NCBI taxonomy): Eukaryota > Viridiplantae > Streptophyta > Magnoliopsida > Poales > Poaceae > Avena > Avena longiglumis. The sequence goes on from CP125974.1 coordinate 457,488,962, forward strand.
GCCGCTTCATCCCAACATACCGCAATATGCAAAGTACACAAAAGCAATCGACAATAAAAGCATCAACGCCCACAATGACCATTGTGTTCTACTCATCTGTGAGATCTACATATAGACACGGCTCGATACCCTGTAGGGGTTCGTAGCATGGAAAACAAAAATTTTCTATCGCATACAAACAAACAAGCCAAGATCTATCTACTAGATTGTAGCAACGAGTCGATGGAATAACTTACCCTCGAAGATTCCAAAGTGTTTAACGAAGGCAGATACTCGTGGGTGATGTAGTCGTACTCTTTCTGATCTCAAGATCGCGTGACGATCCTTCCATTCCGTTAAACAAGGCGCTTCGCTCAATCGGTCACACGTTCGGTACTCGACGAAGACCTTCCTCTCCCTTGTTCCAAAGCGGCGGAGGTTGTAGCACTCTCCTCGCGATTCCTAAGGCAACGGCGTGGTACCTAAGTAGAGGGAGATCCATGAGCCTTAAGCCGAGAGTATGGTGGAGTATGAGAGGGCTATTAGTGGTCTAGAGATTAGACACACCAATTAGAAGGCTCTAAACCACACAGGCTAAAGCAATTAGAAGCTCTAAACCAAAACAGCTCTAAACCGGAGATTAGAGGATAGGAACTTGTGTGTCTAGAGAGGAGGCCCCCTCCTTTTATAGGTGGAGGGCTGGCGTGCCAGGGAGGAGGAGTCCCTCCCCAACTCGGCCTAGGCTGGCCCGGCTTGGAGAGAGGGACTCCTCCTCCAAGTTGGTTTCAACCTCCTGTTGCTTGTTTCCACAGTTTCATGTTTCCCCAGTTTCCTGTTTTCCACAGTTTCTGTTTTAGCTGCTTGACTTTCAAAGCTGGCGTTTGACTTTTCAGTTTTGGAACAGCAAGAACACTTAGTACATGATGCAATCATTCAATGACACATTCATGTACCCTCCCCGAGTGTCGGACAATCCGAACCTTCTAGAACATTCCCGATGAAAACACGGAATCATTCCCGAACTCAAAGCGGGACTTTCCTTATATGAATCTTATTCTCCGGACCATTCCGGATCACCTCGTGATATCCGGATCCCATCCGAGACTCGAACAACATTCGGTCTCTTTCTCATAATACCATAACTACTCAAACAACGTCGAATCCTTAAGTGTGTCTCCCTACGGTTCGTGAATTATGCGGACATGATCGAGACACTTCTCCGAACAATAACCAATAGAGGAATCTGGAAATTCATATGGCTCCCACATATTTCTACGATTACTTTGCGATCGAATGAACCACTTACATACGATACCAATTTCCCTTTGTCTCACGATAGTTTACTTATTCGAGGTCATGATCGTCGGTATCTCTACATACCTAGTTCAACCTCGTTACCGATAAGTACTCTTTCTCGTTCCCGTGATATGTGATCCCTTGTGAGCCAGTCACATGCTTGCAAGCTAATTGGATGACATTCCACCGAGAGGGCCCAGAGTATATCTATCCGTCATATGGATGGACAAATCCCACTCTTGATTCATGTGTTTCAACCAATACTTTCCGAACACTCAATGCCACCTTTATAACCACCCAGTTACGGTGTGGTGTTTGATGTCATCAAAGCATCCATCCGGTAAAGGTGATATGCATGATCTCATGGTCGAAGGAATTAGGTTACTATGTATCATAAAGCATATAGCAATTGAACTATTGAAATGACTTGATCTTTATGCTATGCTTATCTATAGGAGTATGTCCACCATATCATTCTCCTAACGATATGATCTTGTTGTTAATAACATCTCAATGTTCATGATCAGGAAACCATGATCATATATTAACCAACAATCTAGTTTAACAAGAGGCTTTACTAGGGACTCTTATTTTAGTTTACAAATCACACAAGTATTAATGTTTCCGGTTAATACAATTATAGCATGGTATGTAAACATTTATCATAAGTGTGAAGATATGATAATAACCACTTTATTATTGCCTCTTGGGCATATCTCCAACAGCGACGTGCTCCCGAACAAAGTGAATGTCGAGCTCAATATGCTTCGTCCGTCGATGATGAACAGGATTAGCTGAAAGGTACACCGCAGAGACGTTGTCGTAGTAGACAATCGTGGCCTTCGGTATCTCGCATAGCAGTTCCTATAGGAGTTGTCGGAGCCAGGAGCACTCAGCTACGGCGTTAGCCACAGCCCTGTACTCAGCCTCGGCACTCGATCGGGAAACCGTGCGCTGTCTCTTGGACGACCACGAGATCAAGGAGGGGCCGAGGTAGACGCAATAGCCGGAGGTAGAGCGTCTAGTGTCAGGACACCCAGCCCAGTCGGCGTCGGAGTAGATGACGAGGCTGGTGTCGGAGGAAGCCGTCAATGTGAGGCCCATGGACATAGTGCCACGGATGTACCTAAGAATCCGTTTTACCAGAGCCAAGTGAGAATCACGTGGAGAATGCATATGGAGGCACACCTGCTGGACGGCGTACTGGAGATCCGGCCGCGTCATCATGAGGTACTGGAGGGCCCCCACGATGTAGCGATAGAAGGTAGCGTCGGACGCCGGAGAACCCTCAACGGCGGACACTTTGGCCTTGGTGTCGACGGCGAGAGGCGGCGCGATTAAGCATGCTGCGCGCTCGGCTTCGTGCTCGTGCCTGGCGATGCAAGAAGAAGCCAGTATCGCGGCGGACAACCTCGATGCCGAGGAAGTAGTGGAGTGCCCCAAGTCCTTGAGGGCAAACTCAGCGCTGAGTTGAGTAATCCTGCGGAAGGGCCATCGATGAAGCGATCAAGATGATGTCGGCGTGAAGGAGCAAGTACGCGATGTCGGCTCCTGGTGATACACGAACAGGAGGCATCGGGAGTGGACCGGAACCCTAACTGCTGAAGAAAGCCCGCCATCCGCTGGTACCGTAGCGCGCGCTTCAACCCATAGAGAGCGGAGAGCACACGTGATCCGGAAGGCGCTCGGCGAAGCGGTGGCTCTTGACAGAACACACCTTCGGCAAGATGGCCATGCAAGAATGCATTGGAGACATCGAGCTGGTGAACCGGCCAGGCGCGGGAGGTGGCGAGCTGAAGGACAACTCGAATCGTGCCCGGTTTGACAATCGGGGCGAAGGTGTCGGTGAAGTCCACGCCAGCTCGCTGTCGAAACCCGCGTACCACCCAACGCGCCTTGTGGCGCTCGAGGGAACCGTCAGGGCGAGACTTGTGCCGAAAGACCCACTTGCCAGTGATGACATTGGCGTTGGGGGGTCGCGGAACTAGCTGCCAAGTCTTGATTCGCTGGAAGCGTCAAACTCCTCGCATGGCGGCAATCACGGGTCCCGAATGGCGACCTGGCGGAGGAGGGCAGCGACGGGGTCGACGGAGCAGGGTTGATGTATACGACGTGGAGAACACGGGTGCATGTGGCGGGGATTGGGATGCGAGTCCCAACTGGCCGAGTGACCGCACCGTTGAGGTGCGGCCGTGAGTGGAGCGAGACAGCGGCGCGGAAGGCTGGCGGCGTCGACTCGGAGGACGCAGGGAGGTGCTCCGGGGCCACGATGGCGGGCGCCGCCCAGGGCGAAGCCGGGCGCGCGGAGCGGCGCTTCTTGGGAGAGTGTACCTGCTGAAACGGGAAAACCAGCTCATCAAAGTAAACGTGTCGCGAGGTGTACACGCGATGGGACACGGGATCATAGCACCGGTAACCTTTGGTGTTAGGAGGATAACCAAGGAAGACACAAGGGACCGTGGTGGGCGAGTTTATGAGGAGTGGTGGGCGCGGTGCTAGGATAGCAAAGACACCAAGATCCGAAGATCGTCGTGGACGGGGTACACCGTAGAGGAGGCTGGTGAGCATAATTCTAGCGAACACGGCGGGGACGGATGTTAAGAAGAAGCGTGGCGATGGCGAGTGTCCGCCAAAACCGAGGAGGGACGTTGAGTGAAACAACAACGTGCGGACACAATCGTTAAGTCACGAATAACGCTCAGACGGCCATTTCTTTGGGGCGATGTAGGGACAAGTAAGACGGAAGACGGTGCCGTGAGACGCGAGGAGGTGGCGAACGGCAGCGTTGTCAAATTCTTTGACATTATCAGTTTGTAACGCAAGGATGGGACGACCAAATTGTGTGGTGACATAGGAATAAAAACTGGTGAGTGTGGCGAGGGCGTCGGATTTACGACGGATAGGAAACGTCCACACATAATGAGAGAAGTCATCCAAAATCAGCAAATAATATAAATAGCCCGTGTTGCTAGCAACCGGGGACGTCCAAACATCACTGTGTAATAACTGAAACGGAAAAGTAGATATAGTGGTAGACTCGCTAAACGGGAGACGAACGTGCTTGCCGAGACGGCACGCCTCACAAGTGTGGTGTTCGGCCTTATTACATGAGAAATAAAAACTCTGTAGAATTTGGTGCAAGACGGTGGAGTTGGGATGACCAAGACGAGCGTGCCAGAGATCGACGCTAGCGGCGAGAGCGACTGGACGGGTGGTGGCGGTGGCGGTGGTGGAGGAATGCACCGGGTAGAGCTCGTCCGGACTATCACATCGGTGGAGGACCATCCGTGTACGGGCGTCCTTCACAGAAAAACCAACGGCGTCAAATTCAACAGTAATGGGATTCTCACGAGTAAGGCGACGAACGGAAACAAGATTTTTAACTAAGTTAGGAGAAACAAGAACATTAGACATGGTGATGGGGTAGACGTTGAAGGAAGCGACCTATGACCGATATGTGTAATGGGCAGGAGGAAAATCCGCCACGGTGATGCGAGTAGAAGTTTGAACAGGAGAGGAAGGCGTGAGGTTACCGGGATGATATGTCATGTGGCGGTGGCGCCCGTGTCCATGTGCGATCGCCGACACCGTAGTGGCTCGGTGATGGCGCCCGAGTGCAGCGCTGAGAGCTGGATCCACAAGCGGCACTGGGAGGATACCCTCCGGATGGTGGCCGGTGTAGCCAAGGAGGTCGGCGTAGTAGCTTGAAGGGTGGCGCCGTAGGCGGGTAGGAGGCCGGTGCCGCTGCGGCCGGCAATCGCTGATGGCTGGACGGGGCCGATCCGAAGATGCTCGGGGCGGGTGCGCGAAGCACCGGCATGGAGTAGGCATGGACGACACCTGTCCACGGATTGGTACCGTAGGTCCAGGGCGGGGTGGGCTGGTTTGGGCGCCCCGGGCGCTTGTCCTTCCTCGGCCTCTGGTGGCTGCTTGCGGCCGTGGCGACCCATGACGGTTACCGCCCGCTTCTTTGCTGTTGAGGCGGCGGTGGGGCGGGAGTTTTGTAGGGGTTCGTAGCATGGAAAACAAAAAAATTCTACCGCATGCACACAAACAAGCCAAGATCTATCTACTAGATTGTAGCAACGAGTCGATAGAGGAACTCACCCTCGAAGATTCCAAAGCGGTTAACGAGAGCAGATTCTCGTGGGTGATGTATTCGTACACTTGCCGATCTCAAGATCGCGTAGACGATCCTTACGGCGTTAAGCGGCGCTTCCAGATCGGTCACGTTGTTTTCGATGAAGACCTTCCTCTCCCTTGTTCCAGCAGGCGGAGGTTGTAGCACTCTCGCGATTCCCGGCACGACGGCGTGGTACCGAAGTAGAGGAGATCTCATGAGGCTTCGCCTTAAGCGAGCAGTATTGTGGACTATGAGAGAGCCTTGGTGATCTAGGGTTTAGACACACCAATTAGAAGGGGCTAAACCAGCGGCTAGCAATTAGAAGCTCTAACTCGGCTTGGGGAGAAATCCCTAGGCTGTGGCTAGGGTTTAGGTTTAGAGGGAGGCAACTTGTGTGTCTAGGAGGGGAGCCCTGCCCCTCCTTATATAGGTGGAGGGAGGCGCCGACCAAGGGGAGGGAGTCCCTCCCCAACTCGGATCCCTAGTGGGCCGGCGGTGGAGGAGGAACTCCTCCCCAACTCGGTTTTCCACTTCTTCTCCACTTTCCAAAATAGCCGTTTGACTTTTCAAATTGGCGTTTGACTTTTCAAACTAGGATTTGATTAAACCCTTTATTTTGTACAGAGATGGCACCTAGTACATGATGCAATCATTCCAACTTGCAATGACACATTCATGTACCCTTCCCCTCCGGAGTGCCGGAATTCCAGAACCTTCTAGAACATTCTCGATGAAAACACCGGAATCATTCCCCAACTCCGAAACAGGACTTTCCTTATAAGAATCTTATTCTCCGGACCATTCCGTATCTCCTCGTGATATCCCGGATCCCATCCGAGACTCCGAACAACATTCAGTCTCTTACTCATCATTCCATAACTACTCAACAACATCGAATCCTTAAGTGTGTCTCCCTACGGTTCGTGAATTATGCGGACATGATCAAGACACTTCTTCGATCAATAACCAATAGAGGAATCTGGAAATTCATATGGCTCCCACATATTTCTACGATTACTTTGCGATCGAATGAACCACTTACATACGATACCAATTTCCCTTTGTCTCACGATAGTTTACTTATCCGAGGTTTTGGTCGTCGGTATCTCTGCATACCTAGTTCAACCTCGTTACCGATAAGTACTCTTTTCTCGTTCCCGTGGTATGTGATCCCTTGTGAGCCAGTCACATGTTTGCAAGCTAATTGGATGACATTCCACCGAGAGGGCCCAGAGTATATCTATCTGTCATATGGATGGACAAATCTCACTCTTGATCCATGTGCCTCAACCCATACTTTCCAAACACTCAATGCCTCTTTTATAGCCACCCAGTTACGGTGTGGTGTTTGATGTCATCAAAGCATCCTTTCGGTGATGGTGATTAACATGATCTCATGGTCGAAGGAATTAGGTTACTATGTATCAGAAAGCTTATAGCAAATGAACTATAATAAATGACTTGATCTTTATGCTACGCTTAACTATAGGAGTATGTCCATCACATCATTCTCCTAATGATATGACCCTGTTGTTAATAACATCTCTATGTTCATGATCAGGAAACTATGATCATATATTAACCAACAAGCTAGTTTAACAAGAGGCTTTACTAGGGACTCTTTTATGTTTACAGATCACACAAGTATTAATGTTTCCTATTAATACAATTGTAGCATGGTATGTAAACATTTATCATAAGTATGAAGATATGATAATAACCACTTTATTATTGCCTCTTGGGCATATCTCCAACAAGTTTGCCTCTTTATGATAATGTGATCCAGGAGATTCTCCTCACGGAAAAGGAGGGCGAAGTAGGTCTTCCACGGATGGTAGGAGGCGTTGGAGGCGTCGAGGGTCACGGGGACTCGTTCCCGGATTTTGATCTCGCGGATGACGGCGGGATCGGGTCCAGCGAAGGGGTTGGTGCGGGAGGAGGCCGGCGTTGACGACATATCGGAGAGGAGGGAGAGCGGCAGAGTGGGAGAGTGGCTGCGGGAGGCGTGGCCGGGGAGGCAGGCGTGGGCTCTGAAGGCGTCAAGAGAGGCGGCGGCAGGTGGAGCCCGAGCGTGCGCTAGGTGGGCGGAAGCTAGGGTTTAGGGACCGATGTTTGGTGTCTGATACCATGTGGAAAGTGTTTGGTGCATCGATAATTCTCATTGATCGTGCACTAGGCACATATATAGGTACAGGGGTGTGACCGGGTCAAGTCTCCCAATAAATACAGGGGGAGAGAGACGCTACAGGTACGACATACAAAACCCAAACCTATACACGTACAATACATATTCAACAGCTGACAATAATAAAAAAAAGGGTGCAGCAATCCACGTTGAGTAGTTAGTCTCTGAAACTGCCATATTTTTAGCTAAAATTTAAAATGCATGTAATCTAGAATCGGCAACTTTGCTTTCGTAAGGTGTGTAGGTTTTATCCATTAATCGAGAATAACTAATCATACAACACCGTACCACTACTGACTGCACTACAAGAAACGGGTCAGGCGCTGACGGCTAATGCCCGTCGGTGTAGCCCCCGATTGCCGACAGCTGTGACCGGGACCGAGCGAGAAGACTTACACTAGAGGAGGCAATCAAACAAATAAACCAAATATAAGATATTTGCAAAATGCCTGGATCTTTTTGAATCTATGTTCTTTTATGATATTCCATTACAAATCTGATTTAATCCCCTAGGCCCTGGTATAGGTTGATGTGGGGATTCTTCCGTACAGGATTGGCTTCTGCCACTCCCAATGGTTTCGTCTGTAGGATCTACTTGGTAAAGCATCGTATATTTTGCAACAGAGGGAGTACCTTCTAAGCGTTAAGTTGAAATGATAGAGCGATGTCTTACTCAGAGATGGGTCACTCATGTGACTGTGAAATTCCCCCACACTCTATAAGTAAATATGGGGAGAAGAAATAGGGGAAATATAGGTGACCTCCAGGGCTCATCCTCGGTCATGTTATATAGGCGGCCGTAGCCGGTTAGGATTACAACGTGAGATACAAGTATCTAACCAATTATGGTTAGTATCAACAGCTGTCAAACTTATCTATTCTAACAACTCAAAAGTCTATCTATTCATACACGTACATAATCCTAACACGTTAACACACCCAATACTGCTCCACTTTCGAGCCAGTGATTGTTCTCGAACAGTGGGAAAAAATAACTGCCACCGTCGGCCCTCACAAGGTCGTGCCCCCAAACAGAATCCCGCAACCCAACTCTCCTGTATGAACTGGACATTGGATGACCGTGGAGGAGGGACTGGATCTTCCGTCGGTTTTGACAAGTGCTAGATGAGACAGCACGCCTAAAAAGACCGGTCCGGAAAGTCAAATCACCGTTGGAATAGTGAATCTCGCAAGTTAAGTCATCCTGATATCTCTCATTCCTACATACCCATCATGCACTCTAGCATCCAGCCCATATCACTCCTTGTTTTACCCTAACTGGTTCACATTTGTAAACACGATCGAGCTGCTTGACCAAGTCCATCTAGTTGCTGAACGTGCTAAGAGCTGAAATGAACAACCTATTTTCTCCTTTATGGTGTACGCGAGTAAGATGCAGAGACCCTGAGCCCTCACATCCTTTTTGTAGGCGAGGGTCATGGGAAGTATGTATCATTTCACCCACCATGTATTAATTTACGATCTTCTTAGTAATAACTACCAAGATCTTCTCTCATAGGAATACTACTAAAGGAAGAATAATAATAAAAAGAATGAAGGGTATGATCTACCACTCCGTGGCCACTGTTTTCGCCGCGTGGATTTCTGTAATAACGCCGTTGATTTAGAGAAAATTTCTTATTTGACACCGATTTAAAACTAAATTTTCTATTTGACACTGGACAAAATTTTGTTCCCTACGTAACCTCTAGTTTTTACTTGTTTCCTTGCATGACACTGCGGTTGGTTTTGTTAGTCTGTTCAGTCAAAATAAAATTTAGTGGACCAAAATACTCCCCTAGGCCAAATTTAGAGGAGGCAATCAAACAAATAAACCAAATATAAGATATTTGCAAAATGCCTGGATCTTTTTGAATCTATGTTCTTTTATGATATTCCATTACAAATCTGATTTAATCCCCTAGGCCCTGGTATAGGTTGATGTGGGGATTCTTCCGTACAGGATTGGCTTCTGCCACTCCCAATGCTTTCGTCTGTAGGATCTACTTGGTAAAGCATCGTATGTTTTGCAACAGAGGGAGTACCTTCTAAGCGTTAAGTTGAAATGATAGAGCGATGTCTTACTCAGAGATGGGTCACTCATGTGACTGTGAAATTCCCCCACACTCTATAAGTAAATAGGGAGAGAAGAAATAGGGGAAGTATAGGTGACCTCCAGGGCTCATCCTCAGTCATGTTATATAGGCGGCCGTAGCCGGTTAGGATTACAACGTGAGATACAAGTATCTAACCAATTATGGTTAGTATCAACAGCTGTCAAACTTATCTATTCTAACAACTCATAAGTCTATCTATTCATACACGTACATAATCCTAACTCGTTAACACACCCAATACTCCGTGGCCACTGTTTTCGCCGCGTGGATTTCTGTAATAACGCCGTTGATTTAGAGAAAATTTCTTATTTGACACCGATTTAAAACTAAATTTTCTATTTGACACTAGACAAAATTTTGTTCCCTACGTAACCTCTAGTTTTTACTTGTTTACTTGCATGACACTGCGGTTGGTTTTGTTAGTCTGTTCAGTCAAAATAAAATTTAGTGGACCAAAATACCCTTTGCGACTCGCTAAAAAATATTGTTGAAGAGGAAGAAACATTCCCGATCGAACCGTCCGTGTCATCCCCAAAGTCGACACCGGCCATGAGGCCCATGTCCGCGACGAGACGAAGAACACCGAGAACACCTGCCTCAGCCGCGCAAGGGGTTCCTGCCGAAATCGAGGCCTCTGAGAAGGTCGGCAGAGCTGAGCTGCGCGTCCTAGAGCCTGCTATGCGTGGCCGCGAGCATCGTGAAGCGTTTCCCAAGCACGGCAGACATGTCGGCCACGCTGGTGCGTGGTGCGGAGGCGGAGTGCGTTCTTCAGCAGGCGGTAGTGTAGGCGAACTTGCTCGATGTCGCGGAGGAGGTGGCTGCAGAGGAATGGCGCGCCGGCCGTCTCGTCGTATTAAGCAGAGAGAGGTTGTGGACGTCGGGACAGTTGCGCGCGGACGTGAGAACGGCGGCGGCGGCCAGGGCCTAGTAAGCCCGGCGGGCGAAGAAATGGTATGAGGAGAGGACATGGACGCCGTGCCTCCGCTTCAGGTTCTAGTTTCGACGAGGGCGTCGTCGTGCGCGAGTGTGATGTCAAGCAGACGCGCCTGGAAGTTGTTGTTGTACTCGGTGAGGAACGTGCTTGTTAGAAGAGATAACCGAAGGCTCTGCATGCGCGCATACTGTTGTTCAACTGACTGCACTAGTCAACCCGCTGCATCCAAACTCCCAAGCAAAACTCACGTCTCCTCACGAGGCGGCGCTCAACCCAACTCCCTCCCCAGATTTTAGCCGGCGATCGGACCGGTTCCCTCTCTCTCCACTTGTCGCTCTAGCGGCTGGGAGGGAGGGGAAACCTTGCTCCTCCGTCTAGTAGTTAGGGTTAGGATATTTTTGTCCTAGTGCGCTGTTGGGATGGTGGGAGCAGCGTCCGGACGAATAATCTGCTTCATCTCTACTCTCACATCGGTGTTGATCTTCATGGTTGCGCCTCGGAGGTGATGGAAACGTTTGTTGTTTGGTCTTTTAGATCGGCAGCTTGGTCTTCTCGTCCTTCAGATCTGGCGAGATCTGTTTCTCATTGTGTCGCTGGTGCTCATCGCTATCCGCGATGGCGCTGGCGGCCGGGACGAGGTGGTTTCTCTGGAGCAAGGATGTTGGTCCGGAGGTGGTGGATCTGCCTTTCTCCTTCGACTTCGTCGACGGGAGGCGATGGATCTTGCCCAAGACAGCACGGGGACGTCTCCCGGTTGACGTGCCACAACGACATGTGCCTCGCTGTGTGCAGCAGGCCTGTTCATCGACTCACAAAGCCTTGTTGGCGATGGTGATTTTTTTGATCTTGCAATGGTGGAGGCTCGACGTCTCTTTCGGCGTTCGTCTCGGCGGCGCTGGAGTTTGGCGGAGGCCGCTGGATTCGGTGGTTGCAGTAAAATCTAGGGGCCGTTTTGTATTTCTTGATCTCTTACTCTTTTATCTGCAGTGTTTTCAGGATCCGGTCTGTCTTTTAGTGTCTACATGTGTTGCTTTATGTAACTTGATTTTCAATTAATGAAATATGTGGTTACTGACTGCACTAGTCTCTCTCAAAAAAAAACTGCCTGCACTATGCTTTGAGATATTGTAGTAGGTTGGATAGAAATATTGCCGTGCTCGGACACACATAAACACGAGTGACGCTATCGGTTGGCTGACAAGTTCATATGAGTTCTTTTGTTCCCATACTAGATAATACCCCGCGTGTTGCTGCGGAAGTTGTAGAAATAAATTTATTACAAACAAAATTAGAACAAACAAAAATTCACTTCAAAGTACAATAATAAGTATCATAATAAGTGTGCGGAAATTTTGCTCGAGAAGTGAGCATAACAACTCTCAAAATCTCTCTAAAAAAACTCTCAAAATCGGCTTACCATGGCAAATAAGAAAACAGAATGAGTCTGATATGCACCGGTCCTGAGAAAAACTTGATTTCTGTCATTGTGCATTTGAAGTTAAAGTTGATTTACTATATGCACTAACCCGTGGAACATCTAATCTGCTTCCATGCAGGTGAACAACAGTGGTCTAAAAATGATATTAAAACTTACTTATAAATTAGTTGTGCATAAAGAAGTTTTCTTTTTTGAGCACAAAAAAATGAGCCAAAGATTACAAAAAGTTACTAAAAATGGTACTAATCATGGGACAACTATATTCCTTTTCTAAAACATGGCAGAAGAACTCAGTGCCAGGTTGAATCATTCTGCCAAGAAATAACCGATGTTCATGTAACACGTTCAGAGCAAGCCATATGATCACCGTCAGAGTTCGGAAGGTGCATTTTCGCTCCCAAAGATTTCGGGAAGAAAATTTTGAAAACATGTTCCTAGGAACTTCCTTTATTGTTTGAAACTCTCGTGTAACCAAGTAAAATTGTTTTAATTTAGAATGATAATATATTTAAGTTGGTAAAAAGAAAAATCAGAAAAGGAGTGTAGAAATAATTTGCACCTAATTTGTGTGCATGTAGAAACAATTTTAGCACCAAATGAATATCTTCCCAACCATTACCTTGAACAGATTACAATTAACAAAAGAACCTGCTGGCTGCACCTGTCTGTGTCACACTCACCCTCTTACTTTCTTCCGTATGGAGCATTGTGCCCTTTCTTTTATAGGAAATGAAACCACAGGTTGTGAGCTTTCTTCACATGTATATCAGATTATGTGAAAGCTAAATATAAAAAGGAAATGAAAGATGCTTCAGAATATTATGAGTTTAACTGGTATTTTGCTGAAGAAAAGAATGCTTTACCTTAGACATGCTTGTCAAATAGCTTCAGTAAATAAATGATAATATACAGAAGTTTCAACAGGTGAAGGATTCGAAGGAAGGGTCTCATGTAGAAAGCGTGACTTGCGACGAACTAACAGAACATGAAGAATAGGTGCTTCCTTGTGACGGACTCCTTGTGCCAATGGAACCCAAGTAAAAGGTATGACAGCTTCCACGAGCATGAAAGACCAAAAGAGGGATTGAGAGTTTAAAGCAGCCCTCGGCGAGCTCGCCTTGCGGACTGCTCGGAACCTCAACGGGTAAAGTAGAGAGCTCATGTACTCTGGCAGCATGATTTTGGATTCGTTGGTTTGTCGAAGATCAACAGGGTAGATCTTGCCGTACGGGGAGGATGCGTAGAAGTAGATGATGGCGGCGTGGAGAGAGACAACTGAGGAAAGATGCGTGGTGATCATATATATATATATATATATATATATATATATATATATATATATATATATATAGGAAAACAATTAACAGATGACGGCCGCTCGTCTGCCCTAAAAAATCACGCTCGGCCGTTTGGTTTCCTCATTAGTTCATGGAATAATAAAGGTAATAATAACGCTCGGTGGACTCGGTCGTTTCCAGTACTCCCTCTGTTAGGGATTATAAGACCTATGGGCCATTTTAATAGGATTAAGAAAATCAAAAACTCACCCTCTTGATTACTACATGCACCAATAGTTATACATGCATGAGAGAAGATAGAGAAAAAGAAAAACATGCATTGAAGAAGAGAGACTAATAAATGAGAGATGGCTTACAATTTCTAATATTTTTAAAAAACTCTCAGGCCTTATAATCCCTAACGGAGGGAGTAGTACTTCACCGGGAGTACTCCACGTTCAAGCTGGTGGGGGCAGTATTGAGGAGAGCATGTGGGCTGAAGTGATGGCACCGACCGTTTCGGTTGCTATATAAATATAATTGTTTGTCTACGGAACGGAAGAATGAAACCCAAACGTGAACTCCTGACATGGCATATATGATGAGCTGTATGGCTGCATGTTGATGATGATGTGGCATGTCAAGAGAAATAAGGTAGTGGGGACTCCTATTTAGATATAGAAGATTACGCCGCGCTTAATGAATTGCCGACCAGAGTGTAGGTACTAGGTACGGGTTAATTAACAAAAAAGTGTCAAACTGGTGAATATCACTGTAGCTATTGTCATGTACAGATTTTTTGCCACATTATGCACATGGGTAAAAAGTCATTTTATGTCTATCTTTAACACCGTCAGCGAACACAACGCACTAGGATGTCATATTGGGAAAGAATTTTTTAGCAGATGTCAAATAGGGAAGAAAAATTTGTGCGGTGTCCAATAAGGAACCTTATTTTAAGTCAGTGTCAAATAAGGAATTTTCTCATTGATTTACATGTTCTTGCTAGAAATAAAAAAGCTTTGCATGGGCAGATGGAGCAAGTTTGGAGGAGCCATTTTTTGTGGGTAAGGTCTAGAGGAGCCATTGGTTCTGAAAAAAAAAATATAGTTGGGGAGGTAGAGGATAAAGAAGGTGAGAAAAAAGAGCAGCAAGTATGGAACATCGCATCGCCGAGGTCCTAGGGCTTTCTCAATTAGAATGTACCTGATGGATAGGTGTCCTGAGCCACCCTGGGTGGGTTCCACACCTGTCACAGACCGAGCGTCGTCTCGCAATGCCACGTCAGCAAACTTGGGGTCACCTTGTCAGTTTCTGTGTCAATTCGTCATGGATTCTCTTTTATTGGACACTGAAGCGATATCTTACCCGGGGTTGTGCCGCTCGATTATGTCACTGTGAAATGCCCGCACACCCAACATTGATCTGCTTCTCTCCCTCAGAAAAAAACATTGATCTGCTTCTCAGCGGGCCACAACTCTCCCCCGTTAGTGCAAAAAACCAACTGCCACAATCGGCCCTCGCATCGTTCGCGCCTTCGAACACAGCCCCGAGACCCATCTCTCTTGTATGAACCGAAGCTTGGATGGTCTTGGAGGGATGGCTGGTCACACTGGCGGTTTTTACAAGTGCAACGTGAAATATAAGGCCTAAAATGACATGTTTGGAAAGTCGATGCACTATACGCTTCATCAACATGGCGAGTTAAGTACTCAAGTCATCCAGATATCTCTCATTCCTATGTACCCATCGTGAGCTCTAGCCCCCAGCCCTTGTTTAAACACTAACGGTAAGCTGAGCTAGCTGCTGAAAGTGCTAAGAGCTAAAATGAAACATCATACTCTCTTCTTCACGGTTTGCAGGGCGCTCTACAAAAATCTCACAGACCTAGGCGTGGATGTATTGGCTAAAAATTAGGCCTTTAGTGAACGATTAAGGCGCATGCATTGGTGGAAGACTGTTACATGCATAGAAAGTTGGGAGGAAAGGTGCCACATTAATTAACAATTAATTCTTATGCGCCTAGAAACGTTACAGTTTTAGAAAAACTCAAATTTGATTAGACGTCCTGCAAATCGTAAAGGAGGTAGTAGTAAAAAATGTAGAGATCGCGAGTCCCCAGATCCTTTTTGTAGGTAAGGATCGCGGGAAGTGCATCATTTCACCCACCATGTAGTTATTTACTACCCGCTTGGTAATAACCACCGGGATCTTCTCTGGTAGTACTTTTTTTCTTTCTTTTTTCTGAAAAGGGGAAAAAAAAACCAGCCTCTACATCGGTTAATGCACACAGCCTTTAGAGACATAAATGGAGTACTATGGGAGCATATGATTTACCACTCCATGGTTTGTCTTGCCTCTGATGACGCTGCCGATTTACATGTTCCTGCCAGAGACAAAGAAGCTTCCCATGGAGCAGATAAAGCAAGTCTGGAGGAGCCATTGGTTCTACAAGAAGATTGCTGGGCAGGTCAAGGATATGGAAGGCAAGGAAAAGGAGCAGCAAGCAGAGGAAATCGCCTTGCAAAGCTCCTAGCCCTTTCTGAATTGGACTGTACTTGATGGAACCTACAAGGAAAAATATAGAATGGGATTTTAATTAGCAGATAACTGTGTAAGTGTAATTGCATCTACCTGTATTACCTGACCGCCCTGCAGTGTCTGTAGCCAGTTCCTACATGTGACTATTTCAAATGGGCAAGATTACTGGTATGAAGTCACTTTCAATTAGAGGAAAGATAAGCACATCGTATCTAAAAGGCACTAGATTGCCTGATTATGCATAATGACTTTTGCTAAAGATGTAAGAAGTGACGGGTCCTTGGCAGGCCAAATAATGGATTCGTACATGACCCAATAGTTTTGAAATATCCCATTACTGAAAGGGACTGGCCACTAACCACTACTATCACCAACCACACATCCAACACTTGGTGCATACTGGAAGTAAGTGCAAACCCAGGATCAGGATTGAGAGGTACAGTCCTAGGGAACATCCCAATATAGCATGTCCACAACGAGAATCCAATAATCAGTTTGTACTTGTAAACAAATGCATAAAACCATATGGACACACATGGCAACCAAATAAGAACAAATCATTGCTGCAATCATTGATAAAAAATATATATAGCACAACTTCTTGCAACCATATATAAAATAGCTCCACATTTCCAATATCCTAAACAAAAACAGATGACAATGAACATTGTATAGATCGGAATGAGCTGAGCTCCCTTCAAAGTTCAAACTGACTAATATAGGCTTTTCTTTCATTATATAAGAGTTTACAGTACAACCACGGAGATCAGCACTAACATTAATAGTTCTGTTAACATGCAGTGGCATATATCATGTGTGCCATCTGCCATACAAACAACAGATGCGTTCATACATAACATAACTTACAACACGCGGCACATTGATACATACTACAGAGCACGGTTAATCTTAAAAAGAAAAAGAAGAGGCAAAGCTTATTTTGCCAGGATTTCATCTAAATGCAGTTTGTGTGCTGAGGAGGATCACGCCTGAGCCCTCGTCGGGAGATTTGCCTGGAAAGCAGATTGTCTATTTTGACCTCCAACCATTTTAAGGGAAAGAGCGGTAGATACTGCCTCTTGCTTAGAATCCCCTATGCTTAGCTTCGACATGCCCACCAGCTCATCCACATTGATAGGACTCTTTGAATGAACCGGAACAGGCTTGACAATCTCATGTGTTCCTTGTCCAAGATCATCTCCATCATTCGGATTTTGCCAGAAAGGAACTGAGAATTGCAAGAATGGTGAGAAATATGCTGGAACTAGAACCGGATAGCTCGACTGCAAATTCTCTGGCATGATGGCAGAAGCTGAAGAACTCTCTGCAATAGCGGATGCATCTGACTCCATCGATTCAACCTCTTCTTCCTCCATGGGTGGGGGTAGTGGTGGTTGGTTCAATATCTGGGCCTCTAGTTCTTGATTCCCAGGAAGGGGTGGCAGGTCAGACTGTAAAACACAAGATCCATTCAGTTCTGAATTCCATACGAGGTGCAAAACAATATCTTCATCATGAAATGCAAGATGAAATAATATCCCCAACTGTTCATGCAAGTTATAACATAAGGAGCTAAGGAAGTAACATTGTAAGTTTGGAACTACAACCACAGAAACCAAAATTTCCCTTTGCCTTACTAAAAAAACATAATCAAAACAGCTTATGCCATAAAGGCATAACAATCAATAATAAGATCAAGCAATCTACCTCATCAGGCACCAAGTCAAAAAGGCTAGACCTTCTTTTTCTCCTGCTCATATTGGCTTGGCGTATAAAATATTTCTGAGCGTGACTTGCTACTTGAGTAGGTGTTCTTGAGACCACAAAATTACGAGAAATTCCTCGCCAATCACCTTTCCCAAGCTTTTGCAATCCAAGCAAAAACCTCCGGTGCTCTTCTTCAGTCCAAGGAACCCCTGCCCAAAAGCCATCTTAATCAGGAACATCGCACAGGAAACACCTCACACAGCCAATGCAGGTAGGAAAAAACAACCAAAGCAACATGCGGCTGGTGAACAGAAACTGATATACAGGAGACTTGGAAATAGAAGTATGGGGAAAATCTGCACATTCTCATTGTACCTACTAAATGAAACAATGCAATGAACATATCATCAAACATTAAAACTACCCAAAAGTAAAAAACACCTCTGAAGAAGAGGAAGCTACAAGAAGCTGGTGAACAGAAAATGATGATCTGGCAACCATATCAGCAGAGTACCGAAAAATTTAGTAGTTGGTGCTGCTATGTTCTTAACTGTAAGTATGAAACAATAACAGGAGATTACCATCGCTACAGCAAAATACTAAGAGAGGGAAGGCAAATAGGCTCCCCAGAAATAACATGCACAAAGAGACGAATGCCCTCTGACGAACTGATGATTTTCATGGAGACACCAAGATAAAGGAAACTAAAATGAGTCTATGCCACCTGGGCAAGTTACATAGCAGATCAAAAACTGGTTGGGTGCTCAAGGTAATATGTTTTGTTTGAAGAATTTGTAACTGTTACTGACTTGAACATTAAAACCCAATCTATGATAACCAAAATGAGGATAACAATCACTGTCCATCATCTAATTGTGAATTAGTATGAGAGAAAACTAGCAGCAAAAGAAATTAATGAAGAGATTCAAGCTTTGTGCACCACCAATACTCATTAATTGCAGCTATACACGTACTCTGAAACGCTCGGATTGCATCACAATGTCATGTGCTAGCACATTTATGCCGAAGGTAAGACTATAGGTACTCCCTCGGATCCAAAATAAGTGTCGGAGTACTAAATCACCGACAGTTATTATGTATCGGAGGGAGTACTTTGTTAGCTCAGCGCTTATGTGGCTCTGTACATTTTCGGACGCACTGAACAAAGCCAAGTTTCTAGTGACTATCGTCGTTGCTCAAGACAATCCACAACCCTATCTACACGCATCCTTGTGCCAATTAATGCGGGAAGTTGATTGTCAGCTCAAGTGTCAAGTTATCAAATTCCGTACTGCATAGTATAGTACAAATTACAATTGAAGGTTCCGCCAAGTGGATTTTTGGAAGCTAATAGTACCAACTGAATCGAAAGCTACACACGGAAGCCCCCAAGAAGTATACACGGACAGAAAAAAAAATGGAGCTGAAGGATCTACTATGTGAGGCGGCACCAGAAAGTAGACGGTTTTGGATAGGCGTGGATGAGAGAGAGAGAGAGAGAGAGAGAGAGAGAGAGAGAGAGAGAGAGAGAGAGAGAGAGAGAGAGAGAGATGAGTAGGTTACCTTTCTTGCGCTCACGGTTGGCGGAGGATGAGCCCTGCACGAAGTCGTCGGAGGCGTAGCCTTCCGCAGCCGCGTCGTGTCCTACGTCGGCGGGGGAGGCCCCGCCGCCGCTGGTGGATCCGGCGAGCAGGGAGAGGTTCCCCATGCTGGCGCTCTTGCGGATGGATCCATCGGTGAGGCGCACCCCGAAGATCTTGACCCCGCGGTTGGGGCACGTCCGCGAGTTGTGCCCGTTGTGGCTGCAGTGCGAGCACCGCCTCATCATCCCCGACGTCGCCAGCGCTCCCGCCGGCGTAGGAGCTACTGAGCTGGCCGCTTACGCCGGAAGAGGAGAGGACGGGAGAGGTGCGCTGGGAGAGGAAGCGAAGTGTGGGTGATGAGAGGAGAGGAGAGGAGAGGAGGAGGAGGGGGGGATTGACTGTGGAGTGGTGATTGGTTGAGGTGGTGGTCGGAGCAGGGGAGGGGTGGAGCTCCGCGCGTGCGACCGTCCACGTGGCGGATATTCGCGCGGGGATATTACGTGGGTGGGCAGCAGCGGCGAGCGGCTTGAGGCTCACGGCTTTTTCTTCCTTCCCACGCGCGTGGACGCGGTTCCTTGCGGTCGTCTCATTTCGTTTTCGCCGTTGGATCGTCGGATCACCTGTTCCTGTTCGTCGAAAGCGTGAGCAGCTAGCTCATAAATGGTTTTTGTCCTTGTTTTCTTAACTATGATCTCACTCTCCATCCACGGTGTTCTCTCATCCGGAACATATCATTGCTTCCATCCATCTTTAAAAGAATATAAGGATAAGGATGCACGGTGCATTATCCAAAGAAAAATAAGGCAATTTTTGGACCCAACCATAGCTATAGTCCATCATTTCTCTTTCCCTCCATGTTGTCATCGGTGGCTATCGTATTTACCAAATTACCATCTTTGCAATTTGTGGGTGCCATCGGTGGAACTTTTCATGCGTCTTTCTTCAACGCACTCCTCAATTCATTATGCCATTTCATCATTTTCTTACGCCTGCAACCATGACTTTTATGCTCGTCAGTCCTAGCGCATTTACTCCGTCCAATGTTGGCTCTAGCCGGCTGTTGTGGTATCCTCGTGGCTCTTAGCTGCTTGTCGGGGAGTGTCAATGTATGTTCATTGGTTGGCTTGAGCCAGGGGTCAGTCCATCCCCACATTGACTCCTCTCAACTCCCTCCCATTGGTGTTGACCCGGTCATCCTAGATACATGTGGCAATTATTTCCATGCTTAGATGTTCGCAAAGTCAAGGGTGACTGCTTTGGCATCTCGTCAGTGTTGGCGGGGGCCTCTAGAGTTGGGTGCTACAAATCCCATGTGTTGCACTGTGGCATCCCGCAAAACCACTACTAGAAAATCGTGTTGTTTTTGTGCATTGCATCATCGTGACCGCATGCTCATGTCATCATGCCACATTGCATTTGAGCATCGGCATCATCATGCATATTATTTTGCCTAAAAACTGTTTGCGAAAGACTATGTTATTTTCTAAACTAGCCCTCCTCTATTTTCAAATCCAAATCGTCGGTCTAGGCGGATCTTTCATTTATCTAAAACCAATTACAAAATCTATTGTTAAAATAAAAGAAACCCTAGGCTAAAATTTCTAGTCCTATACTCACCCAATCCTAGTCTACCCACCAACCCCAGCTTGCCACCTCCCGTGCCCTCCACCTCATCGCACACCCCGCCACCTCACCAACCCCCTTCTTCCTCCACTCCCTCTCTCACACAGCCCCCCACCTACACCTCTCTCTCTCCCTTACACCCCGGCCCCACCTCCTGCACTCGGTCCCACCCCGCAGCACCCCACTCCCTCTCTCACCCCAACCGACCCCACCCCAGGCCCTACCACCCGCCCTTGGGCCCCACCACACACACACACGCAGACACCACACCCACCGCCCACTGCCTTTTCCCCCTGACCCCCACGCCCACCCGTCCGCCTGGTCCCACCCCTGGCCGCCGCCTGGCCCTCCTCCCACCTTCCCCTGCTTCTCCCTCTCTCGCTGCCCCATGGCCACCCTCTTCCTCCGGCCATCACACCGCCATGCCCGCCCGCCTCGGCCTCCCGCCTCCCCCGCCCATCATGCTCGCCTCCGCCTCACCGCCTCGCCTCAAAACCGCCACTGCCCCTGCCTCCGCCTCGCTGGCCTCCGCCCGAGCTCACGGCTCCCTCGCCCGGCCCGCACCTCCTCGCCTCGCCTCCTTCCGGCCTTCCCGAGCCCCGCCGACTGCCTCAGGCCGTCCTCCCGCCGCCCCGCCACTCGCAAGCCGGCGAGCCTGCTCTGGGCCATGGGCTCGCCTGACCCCGGACTCGCCGGCCTCCCTAGATCCTCGCCGACCACGCCCCTCCTGCCATGCCCGAAGCTCCGCGCCGCCACGGCCGACGTCTGTTTAGCGCCGCCGTCCCGAGCCGAGCCATCACTGCCTCGTGGCTGGCCCCTGTGGTCTCCACCGCCCTCGCAGCCGCGCCTCCCATCGACGCGCTTCAGCAGCCTCCTCACCCCCAATCTTCCCTCAAGCGCCACCACCGCTGCCGTCAGAAGCGTTGCTCGCCGCGCCGACTCCACCTCTTTGGCTCCACGAGCCGTTCTCTCCGCACTGTTTTCCTCCGCAGGAGTCCCCTGCTGCCGGCCACCGCAACCACACGCCGAGAGACCCACCGAGTCCAAGCACCATGCTCGCTCATGGCACGCGTGCCTCCAGCCCTATCCGTTGTTCCGCCGAAGCGCCGTAAGACGGGAGCTGTCACAACGTCAAGATCATCCGAAGACCGATCCCGGCGTCCGAGACCCCGAAGGCCGATCTCGCCGAACCCGAACCCTGGAACCCCCGTCAAGATCTTCAGCGAAACCCCGAGAACTCCGCCGCGGTACCCGGGAATCTCCTACATGGAACCATCGGGCCACGTAAGACCATCAACGCCACACCCGAGTCCGGCACCGACACCCGACAACCTCAACATATGACGCCAAGTTCTCCACCTTGAACGCCATGACCGTCTACGCGGAACCGAAGGCCACGAATGCGACAAGATCGACACCGACCAGGGCGAGTCCGATGCGCCCCCGACGCCGAACCAAGTCCTGCTTCCCGAAACGCCAAGATCTACTCCGTTATCCGAGAATGATCCCGCCAAGACCGATCCCGTCGAACCCTGAACCCTGAGACCGGACCCAGAACCCTCGGAACCCCAAGTTCGCCGAACCCTAATGTGTGATCCCTTTCCGAGCCCCTATGTTATAAATTGCCAACTATATAACTTGTTGCATATTAATTGAGCATGCTCGCATACATCTCATGTGGTTTGGGGGCACTATGCCGATTCACTACATAATTAAATATGGGGCCCATATGCGTACAGATCTATTCTTATATTGGCCTCATTTAAATTTGTGTAGCGAACCGGTGATATATTTTGTCATGCTAATAAAACATTTAAATTGCGGGGTATCTAAACAACTAGAACCATATATTTAATTGTCGGGACCCCGGTTCCACTTAATATGACCTAATTGCATCGCACCTTTGCCATGCCATGCATCATATCATAAGCATGCCCGATCTTTTGCCGTAGCATTAAATAGTGCATCCGGTGTTTATTCTAGTGTTTTGGTTCTTCGCGGATAAGGCCGTTGAGTTGATGCGAGTGTCGACCCGATCTTCGGTTGAACCTTCCGCAATGTTTTCAGTCGAGCATCTCCCCCTTTCTACCTATCTTACTTTTATAGTATTTATTTCCCTCCTGTTGATCTATTGCTATCTGTGTTGCGATGCTCTAGTTTTCGTGCCCGTGATATCCCTTGCAGCCTTATATTGCCTTGGACACCTCCTATTACCCGTTGTTTGGTAGATAGTTGGACCTGCGCGTCATAGTCGCTTGCTCAAGTGCTGTTGCGTGTCGCCAAGTACCACAGTTGTTGGAGTATTGCCGCATGTTTATTGTTGGAGATGATCATAACTTTAATTACTGTATAACAACTAAAATTGAAGCAGGTAAGCAGAGGCACAAGTGGGCAATAGATGTTATTTGGTTGTTAACCGTCCACTTGTGTCCCGTAGGACCCCGAGTACTTGATACCTGTTCCTTGAATATTCGCGCTATCCACATCCGAGAGGATTATGGGACCCCCCTGAGCCAGAGCTTGATTCATTCTTATTTCTTGGGGCCACAAACTAGTTTGAGGTTTTATTTACTATCTTGTACTTATGCCATGCTTTACTGCTTTATTTAAATTGTGCGATGGATAGCACCTGTACTGTTTAGGATCGGGACACGTTTTCGCGGTGTCGACAAGCCCAGTTTTGGGTTCCCGATGCCTGACCGTCCACCCAAACCTTGGGTCCGTCTCGAGTCACTAACCGTTCTTGGTGTACTCAATTGGGTGGCCCCCTGAAATATTTCTGAATCCTGTGATTGCTTTGTCGTGAAGGCCTCGTTGGGTTTTGATTTGGTTTTTCCGAGGTTGATCGAGTGTGTGTTGCTATTTGTGCACCCCTGCAGGGTAAAACTTTCTGAAAGCCGTGTCCGCGGTTATGGACGACTTGGAGCACAGTATCTCGATCATAGACAACTATAACTAAAGTAGTGCTATAAATTTGACTTTATAATGACTAGTAATCAGCTTCACTACAATGGAATGACTAAATAAAACTGCCAACAATTGCTTTTTTGGTTTGTCGCTTGCGACAATTGTATCTGACTAGTAAGTATTGCAACTACAACGAAATGGCTAAATAAAAGTACCAACAACTGCTGGGTTTTGGGATATCTCGTGCTAATTGTATCTGACTAGTAAGTGTTGCAACTACAATGGAATGGTTAAATAAAAGTGCCCACTGCTTATTTTTATCACGATGACTATCTATACCTGACTAGTAATTGCTTTCAGCGATAATCGAATAAATAAAAGCGCCAGCTGTGAGTTCCTCGGTGGACTTTCTCGTTTGGTCTCGAGGGGAAAATACCAGGATGGGATTGTTTGGTGTAAGATTCAGGTTGGATCCGAATAGCTCTTTCTTATCCCTCTCTAATAGCCGACAGTTGTATCGAGTCTCTACAGGTTGTTTAGTGCATCTTTGCCGCTTCATCCACCATACCTATGTAGGCGAGGACCCGAATTCTAGCCTCGCTGTCTTGGCCTCGATCTTGGCTCCTCTTTTTCCTTTGCCCTTTGTCGGCACCCCTTTTTGTTTAAGCAGGTAGTGAGATCGACGTCGTTAGCAGGGTTACCCTTCCGGCTTGGCCTGGGCAGGGTTATGGACGCCATTGGTTATTCTTCAGGGCTCTTAGCTCAATTTGCATCTTGTCCGTACTCGGGCGCTGTATCATTTTCAAGGTGATTTGGATCTTTGTATATTATATCTGTATTCTTGACTCATTGAGTAGCGTTGTATATATATCTGTTCTGTGGATCCCATCGAGGACTGTTTTGTAATGTTATTACTTCGTTTTCCACCCGCACGAAAGTGCCTGGTGGGCACCTTTGAATCGTTTCTATGTGGGTTTGGTGGGTTTCGCTAAAACTTGCATAGGGCCGATTCTGAGGGTGTTACATGTACCCAGTCTGGTGTAGTTGCTATAGTAGGTTGAAGGTGACTCCGGGCAAAAGCCCTAGTCAATGGAGAAATGTGTGGACATCATGATCTCGTTTGGAGGCGCCATTGCATATATCACTTATTTTTATCAGGCTTTTGCCTTAGAGAAAAAACCTAGATCCATCCGACTCGGGCACCAACGACATGCTTGGTGCCATTCCATCCTTCAAGGTGATGCTTTCAAGGTCGGTCCTTTTGGAATTCTATTGTATAGTGGCCTTCTTTTGTCATGGATGATTTGTGATTGGTGTTGTTGTGGTAGTGGCACTTAAGTTGTGGGATTGATATGGATGGTTCGGGCCGAATCGGGAGACAGCCATTTGGTTGTCATTAAAAGGATTCTTGTTGATTCCATTGTGTTTAGTTCTTATACGAGATGTTCCTTGACCATTAGTTCGGTGTCCATCGATCCCGGGCAGTAGGACTTTGGGGGCCTCTCTAGTGGAAGAGAGCCGAGGAACCTCTTTGGCGTAGGTTGTTCACGAGTATCGTTGTCCCCTAGATCAAATGTCTCACCCCTCTCATTCCCCCTCCAAACTTTATTCTTCTATTGTGACGGGGCCTATGTTGTCACCGCAAGATGAGGTGTTGTCCTACAATCCCTCGACCTCTCTGGTGACACCCTTGCCCTAACCTCTAACCAGCTTCACCTTTGTGTCCACCTCAATATGAATGTTGTGACCATCATCTATGTCGTAGTCTAAGAAGATGGAGAAGGGAAATTAAGAAAAACATTCTTTCAAGAAAAAGTATATCGATGTGAAACATAAATCAGTCAGACATCAGTAAAATAATCTTATTTTAATAATCTTCACAAAACAACCACGACAAGCATTTTTTTAATGGAAAGTATTTTTTTCTTAGACAAAAGGGCCCGTTTGTTTGTACGATTTTGAAAGAAAATTCATGAGGTTTGGACGAACCTAAGATCATAAGAAAAATTCGTATTGCATCTGATCATACAAACCAACACGCTCTATAGGAAAACAAACCTAAGAAATAGAGTACTATGCATTTCTACAATTTTTGTGACAAACAACCCCGAACTTTCACAGGATTACGAGCGAGCTGAGCTCTCAAGTAGCGATATGAGTTCCATTTAGGGCCTCGTGTCGGCATCGTCCATCTAGCATGTGCTTTTTCAGGCCGAAGGGTGGCCCTCCTCAACCACACGGTAGTGGATACACTT
This sequence comes from Avena longiglumis, assembly GCA_030063025.1. Taxonomy (NCBI): domain Eukaryota; kingdom Viridiplantae; phylum Streptophyta; class Magnoliopsida; order Poales; family Poaceae; genus Avena; species Avena longiglumis. The sequence goes on from CP125974.1 coordinate 457,514,927, forward strand.
CCTCCAAGAGAGAAGCCATTGTAGAGCATCTTCAACTCCATTCGATCATTCCACATGACGTGCTAAGTGGTTCGTCCATGGCAATGGTGGAGCTGGCTCCGACACCGAGTTCGAGCGCTCGGTGCAGTGGAGCAGGACCGGATCACGTTTCTCGGATTTGTTTTAGGGTCCTCTACATAAAAGTATAGGTCTTTGCTATAATTTTCTTTTCTTTCTAGGTCTTTTCCCAGAATGTAATCCCACCACTCTCATATGAAAGTGGCTTCCAGGTCCCTCGGGACTCATATGGTTAAAAAAAAAACTCAGGCAAGTCAAAGAGGAACACAACTGCAAGTACAAGAGCTCACCGAGATTTGTTTCAGTCGCTAAACCGAGGGCATTATGAAATTGCTTGAGGCAGGTTGCGACGAAGGACATCTTATCCTGGTTATCTAAGCCAACAACGTTATCTTATCTGCTCAGAACTGCTTAAAATATCTTTTTCGTGCTGTCGAGACCAAACAGGATAGCTTTGGAAGAAAGCAAAGCCTAGTCGGCTGGCATGCACGTTGGTTCTCCCTCGATGCACCGTGATCCTAAAGTCCTAAAACCCACGACGACCGCCAGACAAACTGAGTGCGCAGAAATTTAAAAATTGCGGAACCGGAGATGGTATCATGATGATAGCTAGGAATAAGTTTGAGCAGAGCACGTCGGTTGACACTTTGGCAGGAACTTCTCCCCTAATGTTATCGTTAGTTTCTTTTGCTACGAAAAATACTCACTTTATTAAATATTTGAAGCATGAGGCGAACATGGCTGTTACGACTTATGTCTTTAGACATATGTAGCTTGGGTTTGTAAGTAAATAAATAAATAAAGAGATGATAACGGATCGCAACTGGCAAGTGTAACTGTATAATACACGTGGGAGATAGAGAGGAGGTTGCTTGATCAATTACCAACTTCCAAATATGCATGAAGCTGAAAAGAAATAAGCCCCTCGCAAGACACTGGCATATATTCCAATCATGTGGCAATGATAATGGTCATAGAAAAGAAAAGAACTGACAACGACGTGTAGTGGACCATATCCACATCTTATTCTTGGACAAACCATAACATATCCTCTTGTTTTTTTAGAGAGAGACATGTCCACACCTGATACATATTTTTGTCGAGAACTTTCACACCTTATACATACTCCCTCCGTCCCAAAATAGGTTTCAAATTTGTCAAAATTTGGATGAATCTAGACACTATTTAGTATATAGATTCATTCAAAATTTGAAAAACCTAAGACATCTATTCTTGGACGGAGGGAGTACTAGTAGTTCTTTTTTTAGAGATCCCTAATACATAATTTTTTTTTGGCAGCACCTGATACATACTATAGTACAAGCGTACAAGCACATAGCCCGATGGACCTGAACGGGCTCGATTCAATCCGGGCCGGAATACGACATCGCGGGCTATCAATTAAGCATGGAAAGGTGCAAAATCATCAAGGACGAGCCCACCAATAGCTCCTTGGCGTCCAAATTCAGACTTCAGAGGCAGCACCTGTTAGACCGTTTCCATGGCAAGGTCTGATTTAGCTAGCTAGAGTCCCGCTTAGGCCTCGTTTACTTCTCCGGTATTTTTATCCATAAAAGACGCGGGATATGCGGGGATTTGGTATTCGTCCAATACTCTCAAATCCCCTCAAATCCCTTCCTTCAAAATACTCTACCATGATGGAGAGTTTTTAATCTAGTCAAAAATACACTAGTATGAAGGGGATTTGTGGGGATATTCCGGGATTATTCCCTCAAAACCCGGCCGTAAACGACCTATCGGGGAAATTTTGGGATACAAAATAATCCCCTCCCATTCCTAAAATGCCCTAGAAGTAAACAAGGCCTTATTAGGGTGTCAGGTGAGATCCCACCAAGATCTTCCTTCTAGTTTATTTTAAATTTTGTAGTATAAAATTCTAATAAAAAAATCAAAATAAAGTAGTGGTAAAACTTAGGTGGGATCCCACTTAACACCCTACCTCTTATTTTCTGCAGTAAAATATCAATCACCAGCCGCTTTTTTTTTCAACGAGTGGCAGGAATCGCAGACGTGTGATCATTAGGAGTATTTGTATAGTACCTTGCGAAGCCGGAGAACCATATTTCCAGCCAATCCAACGGGGCAGTGATGCTGTTATACAACCGGTGGAAGAATAAATTGGACGTATGAAACATCAGCTGGGCAGAATTTAACGAAAGTAGCCAGTACTGTACTCCGGTAGTACTACTTTATACGTACGATAGAGTACGTACGACACTCGTCCGATGCTAGGTGGCAACCTGGCAGCGATCGCCTCACGCGAGAGAATCCATCCTTTGCCTAGCAAAATCGAAGCCCAACACCGAGCCCAGTACCCAAACGTTTCCCAAATCTTATAAGCGGATATGTACGTATTTTACATGTACTTCCTCCATTTTAAAATATAAGATATTTTAGAATTATAAAAAAAAATGTATTTAATTTTTTTAGTGTGTAGATTTACTTTAAACCTGAGTGAAACTACATATTAAAAGAAGAAAAATAATATCAATCATTCAGGGATCGCGTGTTTTGACCCTGGGTCACTTCCACGAGGCGAGCGGTCCACCTGTACTGCACGAACCATATGTTTTCAACCTTATCTCTTCCTCGCAACCGCTACTGCTATACGACACGAGGACACCGCCTCGCTTAACACGCAGCGCCTGCCGTCGCCTCCCCCACTCTCTTCGCGCCACCCTCCTCGCCACCGCCACCGTCCCTCCCCCGCCCGCCGCTCACGTGGCTTGGCTCTGCCTGACCGTGCCACTCGCCACACTTGACCGACCGGCTGCAAGAAGTCCGTCAAGAAGACCTCGTCAAGTCGCGGTCGATGTCGTCTCCTTCGCAGGCGGCAGGCCTTGCCCTCCCCTAAATCTCGTCGAAGGTCACAGTCCTCCTCTAAAGCTCACCGGAAAGGCGCCGCTGACTTCCACCTGGCAAGCACGACCGTGCAACCGCGTCGCCATAGCCCTGACGCCATGGCTCCTACGTGGTAGACGGTGTTTTGCAGTGGAGCCACGACACGATGCTACACAGGCAGACGTCGAATTTTCTACATTAGCACAAATTCGTTGCTACATAGTGTCCGACAAAGTCTTCGGCGAGACAGTCCTTTTGTTCTATTTTTTGAGCGAACCGTTATTTTCTACATGTAGCAAAAGAGGGTTAAAATGTAGTAAAAGCGGGACGAAATGTAGAAAAAGCGGGATACACAACAGAACGTGAAGATCTGGACCGTAGATCTATCTTGATCGGACGGCTGGGGACCCGGGGATGAAAAGTTTTCATTCCCAGGGAATGCGTAGCATCGTCCTTAAAAAACATTAAATACATTTGCTTCACAAAACTAAAACATAAGATATAAAAAAAATTAAAAAAAAGTTAGAAGGCAGAAAGGAAACTCCGAGAAAGAAAATGACGATCTTTAGCGAAGTCATGCAACGTCGTGCCAGTGTACGGGCTTGTGTACTGAGCCTGAATCTAGGCCGAAACAACTTGAACGCGCTAATTCGGTAGTTCCATCAATAGTCCTACGCTGATCTGATCGTAAGTAAACCGTCGTACGTGAAGCAATTTCGAAAAAGCAAAGTCTGTCACTGATCATGCAGTAGGGGCAGGAACCTGTGTTTTGGATCCTGGGCCTTTTTTCGTTTTGCTTTTTCCTTGGTTGGCCGGGGCAGCCCACCGATGCATACCCGCCCATAGTTCTGAGAAAGACGACGCTTTTTTTTTTCTGAAGAAAAATAGTAGTAGTACTACTACTGATGTTTTGACTTGACCAGTCCCTGATTTAGTGGGTGGTACTGACTGACGATTTGACGAAGTGGAAGAGGACTAATTATAATATGCATCGGGGTTAAGGAGGCCACGTACGTTCTAATCTATCCTGATTTAGAATTAACTAGTAACAGAGTAGTTGTTCAAGGGAACATGATCCCTTGATTGCTGCAATGACTCGATGTGTTTTTGCTTCTCCCTCCCTCGCCAGCCGCCACCTAGCTAGGCACACGTGACACGTCTAGTTAAGCGCTGTTGCATCCAGGACCTGTGCTGATATGCTTGTTGCAAAGGGCCGGAGACACCTTGTCAGTAGTTGGGGTGTACGTGGGGGAGAAACGTGTGCGCACACTCGCGTCAGACCGAGACTAGTCTAAAATTTGAGCGCACGTGCGTGCGTGTATTGTGCTGGATTATTTGTCGTATACTCGTGGTCGTGAAACTGGACTGTATACTTGTGCTCTGTGCCGCCCCGCCCCTATTGGTAGCAAATCACGACCTGCTCACAAACATGAAGCATCCTTAGCCGATGGTTGACTACTGTACCAGGATTGTACGATCACGCACTTTGAAGTTTGAACCGATCATCATGAGTACTAGTACGCACGTAGCAGTAGTCCTCGAGTTTGGCAAAGGTCGATCAAGAAGTAGCCAAGCTACAGTAGCTAGCTGCCCGGTTCACACGCGATGGATGGCATACATATGATTGCACACCTACGAACGGGATTGGCCCTGTCATATCCCGCGTCACATGGCACGACGATACGACGATACAGCTCAGCTCCGCACGAGCGCGCACATGCACATGCATGCAGCGTCGTCGTATAGTACAAGTACTCCATATGCATAGCTGGCCTGCATGCATGCATACCCTGCTCACACGTGGTACGTATGTAGGTGTGATCTGCTATTTCCTCTCCCAAGTTAAGCATCCCTGGCTAGCTAGGGTCAGCGTTAAGACCGGTGATAGCAGTAACATGATTATGTTACTAGTCTAAGTTGTTATTTTTATAGTGGAAAATAATATGGGGTGACTAGATCTCAGGTGTCTGAGAACTTCTTATGTCTAAGTCGCTGATGTCATTATAATATTTCTGTTAAAATTTCAGTTGCATCCTAGTTGCAACTCATAATATTTATACTAATTCTTAGTTGCAAGTCATTAAATTCTCAGTTACACCCTAGTTGTAACTCATGTGTAACTTTTATTTTGCACGAATCACGATGTAAATCGAACGGTGAAAAAGGCAACTGAGACCTAAGGAGTTCTCAGGCGTCTGAGAACTAGCAAAACCGAAATAATATATGTGTAGTCTCATGCAAAGTTTATTTATTGCTATGTAAACTCATTTTGTCTTAAAATATATAATGTTATGGTAACATAGCTAGTTATCACAAACATCTCTCATCATTTAATTGTATGTCATGTCATTTAAATCCTTAGTTGACAATATATATAGGACTATGTTACTAGTCGAGTTATTTTCCAACTATGACTAATCTAAGACTTTTCTCCTCCGATCCGGTCAGTTCTTTGCCGCCGCTGCGCTGATTGGTCTATCATTCGGACGGGATCGAGGACCGGTGATGCGTCGTCGCACGCGTGGCTGCCAAGCTTGCCCTATACTATGCATGCCTGCGGGTGCGCACGAGGCGGCGCGTGTGCAGGACGTGGCGGCGGCCGCGGGACACCAGGCGGCGTGCATGCATGCAGGTTCCGATTGGTGCCAATGATCGGTTTATTATTAAACTCATGCAAGCCATCGTACTACGTGCTACTAGTAGCTAGGAGTACTACTACACAGATTAGCATTTTGCATGAAGGTTCTTGGAGCAGGGTACGTGTCTCATCACTGACTTAATTATCTTATACTTATGCGCGGATGGACCAGAATGTGAGTACGTCCAATCCACGTACGTACCGGCCGGATGCTGATGGAATCAGTTCACTTAATTGACTGATTGGCCCGGACCGGTGATGATTATCTTCATGCCCATGCTGGCACGACGGGGAGCCGGAAACACGTCTCACTTGATTTGCAGGCTGCACGCTTTATCCCCGACATGCGTACGTGATCTATCATGCAGATATGCATCATGTATGCCATGCCATGCATGGTAGTAGTACAATTATTAAGCATGGCGAGCTTGGGTACTAATCCGGGCGACGACGGGAACCGGATGCCGGATCTGCACGATTCCTAATCGTAATCATGCCGCGGCTCATGGCGAAACCAATTATTGGCTGCCCGCCCGTCGGCGTAAGCTGCGGCATGCTACTCCTCCGGTCCGATCATCCGAGGAAACCTCACCAGGCAATTAAGCGCTGACTTACTGTTCGTTCGTTGCCCTTTTTTTTCTCAGGCTAAGCAAGATGCTCAAATTAAGCCGCTGCCCGCTTGGATGCAATTAGCGCGAGGAGGTTGGTATTTATTGGTTACATTTCATTCGATAGCATGGAAGGGTGCACATAGGATAGTACGATCGTACCACTGACTTAAACAAAAAACAGTGAACACTGGCCAATTAGTACAACCGCTGATCTGATGAACGTTTTGCTAAAAGTATCAGCTGACGTCGATGGCTACGCTGGGGGAGGTCGCTTGGGATTGATTTTATTTTACCCTGTCCGGGTGAAACGTCAAGCCGGGATTCCAAAAGGGCACTCGCGATAAAAGCCACGGCGTGGAAATGGAAAGCGCGAATAGCAAGCAAAAGGGGGCGAGCGAGCAGGAGAATGTCAATGATTGGGGAAGGTGGATGATGCTCGTCGCTGTCCGAGGCCGTGGGACCGTGGCGTTGCGTAACCGAGTCCGACGTGGCGCCCGGCAGAGGGGGGGCTCGCCGGAGCCAGTCCGGAGGACGCCCCGTTTCCCGCAGCGCTCCACGTGAGGCCTGTCTGCGCGGCCCAACCATACCTGGACGATCCATGCCCGAACCCATCCGCCGATCCGCGGCGCTCGGCTCGGCTCGGGTCGGGTCGACCACGTGGGACGCGCGTGCCGCGCGGGGCCTCATCATGCCATGTCCATGATTGAGTCGATGATGATGCCAAGCAACGTTACGTAGCACGGCGCTCGAAAGGAAAAGGAGAGGGCCTGCGCTGCACGCGTGGTGCCGGTGCTGGTCGGGGGTGGGGGGGACACCGCGACGAGCAGGGCGCGCGCCGTGTGCATGCTGCCGTGCCGCGTCGGCTTCGGCGAGGCCTGCCCAGCCGAGATATGCGCAGGCCGGAGCTGCATGTACCACCCTCGTCGCGCGATCGACACGTCCGGGACCACGCACGCGAGGATGCATCCAGCAGCACCTACTACTACAACCCCGATCGATCGAGTTCCCAACCAACGCTACTATCTCGCATATTTGCTGGATCATTGGGAAAAGGAGCATGCACGGTCCACAGCGTTTTATTCGACGTCAAAACTACAAAAGGTTTTTCTTTTTTTAGAGAGAGGAAAAAAGCAACTCCAAAAGGTTAGTAGGCTTGCTTTCGTACTACTACTACTACAAGTCAGCGATTCCGTCTGAGTGCAGCATAACGAAATTGGGTCGTCCTGATGCGTGCTGTATGTGCTACTAGGTGACACACGCTGCACGCACCGCGAATCTGAAGCTGCGGATTGCTGGAGGAGGAGATGATTCCATTCCCTGGATATCTCTCCTTCTTTGCTACTAGTACTAGCCTGTCGCATATGTGCTGCCTCCCGAAAGAACCATCATGCACATACAAATGAAAAGTCAACACCAAATGGAAGCAGCCGGTTGCTACCACCACGTAGAGGCGAGCGCGTAAACATTTGGTTTTCCTAGAATTAAGAGCAAATGTAAGAAAACCATCGCCAACACTCTTTCCTTTCCCCTCCCCTCCCACCCGCCTTCCGTCGAGAGTCGTAAAAGCGGCGCCGGGCAGATCCTGAGCTGTTCGCGGCGGCGTTGCTGGCCGCCGAGGGCGAAGGAGATGCGCCGAATTAGGTTTAGGTAGTAGTGGTAGGTTGTTCTCCCCCGTCGTGGGTGCGTGCCGATGCTACTTCCCGCTGTAGCACTCCTCTGGTGGCAGGAGGCGTTGTGGGCGGTGGCGAGGACGTTGGAGATCTCCGACAATAAGGTCTGGCGGTGGAGCTTTATCGTTCTGGCATTTGGGCGCGATGCTAGGCGGGTGCCACGGGATCTCATCGAGCTGCTTCCGAGGTGGAAGATGGAGGAGGTGGTGATCTCTGCGAGCTTCTTCAATAAGCATCTGGTCCTCATCCTGGACGGAGCCATTCTTCTCCTCTTGTCCCTGGCCGGCTGTGGCGGCGAGGGGGGACGAAATGAGCTGGCTGGAGCTTCTGCTCTGGGACGAGGATGGGGAGGCCTGCGACGGCGGGCCTCGATTATGCAGATCTCGAGCTCTCCAAGCGGCACCAGTGGGCAGCCGCTATCCATGGCCATAGGGCTGGCTGAATCTGGCTGGACTTCGTCGTCCCCAGCAGTTTCTTCCTCCACAGGGAGGATCTCCTCTGTCGTCGTCCTGGCGATTCTCGCCTCTGCAGGCCCAAGTGGTTTAGTCCCCGGTGCATGCAAGGGTGTCCAGGTGCGGCGGCGCTTCGTCGGCGGTCAAGGGCTTGATTGCTTTCAGGCAATCGTTTGTAGGGTGCTTAGTGCAAGTTTTTAGGGCCCATGTGTAATTTTTATCTTCTTTAGGGTCTTATCCGCAAAATGTATCCAGGGTGTGGCATCCCGCAAAACCACTACTAGAAAATCGCGTTGAATTTGTGCATTGCATCGTCATCATCATGCATTGTTTGCCAAAACTATTTTTCGCAACACCCGTTTTGTTTTCCAAACGCCCCATCTTTATTCAAACGCCACAACCCGGGTCGCCGGATTATTTTGTTTTGTTGCTATCGGGTTGCAAACGGCCCAATTAAATTAAATAAAAGATTTAATTGTTTTAGTTGGGGGCAGACGAACGGTCCATATGACCCGAACGACCACCCCGTATTTAACAGATCGGTCCACCCCAATCAGCCCCCACCTAAATCCTAGTCCCACCAAATTCTATCCTACCCACCAACCGCAGACCGCCACCTCACCCTCTCACCCTTTTCCTACCCACTTGCCACCTCACCCATCCAGCCACCCTTTATTCCTAAACCTACCAATCTCTACCGTCCCATGGCCACCCTTTCTGCTCACACACGTCGACCCTCCGTCGCCTCCGCCTCCGATCCTCGTCTCCGGCCGCCTCCGCTCGCGAACCCGCCCGTCATGTGCTCGCCTCCGCTGACAGCCCGGCGCCGTCGCCCGCCGCCCACTGCGCATCGTCGCCCCGCTGCGCGTCCATGATGACCTCGCCGCGGCCCCACCTTCCGCTCGGCCCGTGCTCCCCAGACGGCGGTCCTCCCGAGCAGCCCGCCCGCTGGCGACCCCGCCCAGCCGTTCCACCTCCGGCTCGCGCCCGCGCGCCGTCCTCGCCGCCGTTGGCGCTCAACGCCCGCCGTCCTCGCCCGGTCCCCGGCGCCTCGCTCAAGACCGCCGCTTTGTGCCGCTGCGCCTCCCGGCCGTGTTTTCCTTAGTTGATCTGTTCTTGCTGTGTGTACCTTGTTCCGGTAGCGACCGTGTGCCGCCATACGCGAGAACAAATCTTCGAAGACCGCCAATGCAAGTGTTGCAACGACAATAACTTTCATGACGACCCGACCAAACAGATCTGTCGCAGCGGGACCAGACTACACGGATCGAACCACGGAACCCGCCAAGACCTCCCTCGGAACCCCGAGAACTCCGTCATTGCAGGGAATCGCCTACATGGAGCCATCGGGCCACGTAAGACCATCGATGCCACGCCGAGTCTGCCGCTGCACTCAAGTACCTCGACAAGGCCGCCAAGATCTACACCGTGTTGTAAGGCCACCGACAAGATCTCCATCCTGGACCCCAGGGACTCCCTCGCGGACATCAAGCACCAAGATCTGCTTCCGGAAACTTCGACCGAAGACCGATCCCGGAGCCCGAAGCCGAGAACCCCGACACGGACACACCAAGCTCTCCATCGAGGAAACCAAGGCCGTCGACGTGGAACCGTAGAACGTCGAGTGCTTCACCCGGACACCGAGAACTTCCCCCTGAACGCCATGACCGTCGACATGAGCCCAAGTCCCGCACCCGGATGCGCCAAGACCCTAACCCCGGAGCCGAGAACGTTCCGTCGAACCCTGAGACCAACCCCGAACCCCGGAACCCCAAGATCGTCGAGAACCCTAAAGTGTGACCCTTATCCGAGAACCCTATTTTAAAACATAGTAACAACTTGTTGCATATTGAATTGTCATACTCGCATGCATATCTGTGGTTTGGGGCCTTATGCCGATTCACCTAATAATTAATTATGGGGCCCATATGCGGGCAAATCTAGTCTCATATTGGCCTCATTTAAACTTGAGTAGTGAACCGGTATCTTATCTTGTGCCATGTAAACAACATTTAAATTGCGGGGGTTTTCTAAACAACATGAACCACCTAATTAAATGTCGGGACCCCGGTTCCGCTTAATATGACCTAATTGCATCGCACCTTGCCATACCATACATCATACATGCATCATGCCGATCTTCTGCCGTGTGTTAAATATCGCATCCGGTGTTTCTTCTAGTGATTTGCTTCTTCGCGGATAAGGCCGTTGAGTTGATGTGAGCTTCGCCCCGACCTTCGGATGAACCTTTCGGCAATGTTTTCAGGCGAGCATCTCCCCCTTTCTACCCATCTTACTTTTATAGTAATTTACTCCTTCCTGTTGATCTATTTGCTATCTGTGTTGCGATGCTCTAGTTTTTGCAGTGAAATCCCTTGCAGCCCTATATTGCCTTGGACACATCCTATTACATTGTTTGGTAGATAGTTGGACTTGCGCGTCGTAGTTGCTTGCTCAAGTCTTGATGTGAGTCGTCATATGCCACGATTGCGATGTATTGCCGCATGTTGATGTTGGAGATGATTCTAGTTTTACTTATCGTCACTTTAATTTCTGTTTAACAACTAAAATTGAATAAGCGAGAGGCATCGGTGGGTGATAGATAATATTTGGTTTCGAGCGCCCACTTGTGTCCGTAAGACCCCGAGTACTTGATACTGTTCCTTGATTTATCGCGCTATCCACATCCGGGAGGTATATGGGACCCACTGAACGAGCTTGATTCGTCTTATTTCTTGGGGCCACAAACTAGTTTGAGGTTTTATTACGATCTGTACTTATGCCATGCTTTACTGCTTTATTCTGATTGTGCGAGGCACCTTTGTCTGTTTAGGAATTGTGACCCGTTTACGTGGTAGCAAGCCCAAGCCCACACTTCGGGTTCCCGATCGTTCTGCTTGACCCAAACCTTGAGGCCGTCTCGAGTCACTAACCGTTGGAATCTACTTAAGGGTGGCCCTGAAATATTCTGAATCCTGTGATTGTTCGATCGTGAAAGCCTCGTTGGGTTTTGATTTGGTTTTTCCGAGGTTGATCGGCGTGTGTTGCTATTGGTGCACCCGGCGGTAAAACTTTACGAAAGCCGTGTCGCGGATATGGACGACTTGGACAAGATATCTCGATCATAGACAAGCATAACTAAAGTTTATTTGCTATAAATTTGACTTATAATGACTAGTAATCAGCTTCACTATAACGGAATGGCTAATTAATACTGCCCACAATTGCTTGTTTGGTTGTCGCTTGCGACAAATGTATCTGACTAGTAAGTATTGCAACTACAACGAAATGGCTGAATAAAAGTACCAACAACTGCTGGGTTTAAGGGTGATCTCATGCCAATTGTATCTGACTAGTAAGTGCTGCCACTATAACGGAATGGTTAACTAAAAGTGCCCACTGCTTACTTTATCAGGACGATTATCTAAATCTGACTAGTAAAGTGCCACAACTATAATTGAATAAGTAAAATTGCCAACTGTGTGAGTTCCTCGGTTGACTTCCTCGTTTGGTCTCGAGGGGGACACGCCAGGATGGGTTTGTTTGGTGTTAGCTTCAGGTTGGATCCGAATAGGTCTCTCCTCCCCCTCTCTAATAACCGCCAGTTGTATCGAGTCTCTATAGGTTGTTTAGTGCATGCTGCCGCTGCCGCTTCAGTCCACCATACCTATGTAGGCGAGGACCGCCGAATTCTAGCCTCGCCGTGTCTTGGCCTCGATCTTGCGCTCCTTTCTTTTCCTTTGCCCTCTGTCACCCCTTTTGTTTAAGCGGGTTTTGAGCTCGGCGTCGTTAGCGGGTTACCCTTCCCGGCTTGGCAGGGTTATGGGACGCCATTGGTTATTCTTGAGCTCTTAGCCCCATTTGCTTCTTGTCCGTAGTCGGACGCTCTACCGTTCGAGGTGATTTGGATCTTGTATATTATATCATATTCTTGGCTCCACGAGTCGTTATATATATCTGTTCTGTGGGTCCCATCGAGGACTGTTGTGTAATGTTATTACTTCGTTTTCCACCCGCACGAAAGTGCCTGGTGGGCACCTTTGAATCGTTTCTATGCGGGTTTGGCGAATTTTGCTCAAACTTGCATAGGTCCGATTCTGAGGGTGTTACACAGGGCTATTGACTTAATGCAGAATCTGGGAACTTCCGGTCCCTTCCGAGTTTTAAAAAAAATTCACGACTAAAGAAAAATTATCACAACACCACAAACTTTTTTGTTAAGTCATAGGTTGTTCAAATATCACAATTCATCCGGTCTACGCACCCAGTTTCTGACAACACAAGACCAGTGAGCCGTGACATGTCAAGAAAGACGGTTAGCCTCTTTTATTCCTTCATAAAAGTTTAGAAGTGTTCACGTTCACACTTTAGAAGTTTTCTGATCATGAGAACAAGGCTGCGTGGATAATTTCTTCACGGACCTGCTAGGAGTGGTAGGAGATCGTCCTTTCACTCTCGACCTAGACTTTCTAGGCCTGCAGTCAAGGGACCTCCAGCACATCGACGGCGAGTTCACGGAGCAGGAGGTACTGGCAGCCATTAGGGGAATTGCCGTTGGATAAGTGCCCAGGACCGTACGGGTTTTCAGCCTATTTCTTTGTGACCTGCTGGAGCATTATCAAGGATGATGTTATGGAGGCTTTCAACCCACTTCTCGAGGCGAGACTGCCGGGGGTTTGTGGCGGTGAATGGTGCCCTTGTTACGCTCTTGCCCAAGAATCCAGGGGCGGAGGAGATTCGGGACTACCGACCGATCAGCCTTATCCATGGGATAGCCAAATGGGTAGCCAAGGTGATTGCAAACAAAGTGGCGCCCATCCTTCCTCAGATGGTGGATGTACACCAGAGTGCATTCGTGCGTGGAAGGTGCCTACATGATAACTTCACGATGGTACAAGGAACGGCTCGTAAACTCCACACCAGCAAGACCCCATCAGTCCTCCTGAAGGTGGATATCACCAAGGCTTTTGACACGGTGGACTGGGCTTTCCCTCTGGAAGTCTTGAGAAAACTGGGCTTCGGGGGAGCATTTTCTCTAATGCATATGCGCTCTTTTATCTAGGGCCACCACATGCATCTTGATGAACGGCTTCACAGGAACTAAGGTGGCACACAAAAGAGGCCATCGGCAAGGAGATTCCCTATCCCCACAACTTTAAATCCTAATCATGGAAGTGTTTCATCTGATGGTCGTCAAAGCGGAGAGTTTGGGCCTCCTCACTAGGCTCCCGGCAACAGGCTTCCAGCACCGTACTTCGATCTATGCAGACGATGTGGTCACCTTCCTGAGACCGTCAGCAGTGGATTTTCGGGTGATCTCAGGGATCATCGAGGACTTTGGGATATCATCAGGCCTATGGACAAACTTCGACAAGTGCTCGTCAAATTTGAATAGATGCTCAGTCGAGGACAGGGACCTGGTTTCCCGGGAACTGGGTTGTCGTATCTTGCCCTTCCCTCTTTGCTACCTAGGGTTTCCGCTCTCCTTGCGGAAGCCATCCGCAATGCAATTCAATTCGCTTGTGGATCAAGTGGCCACCAAGATGCCATCATGGAAAGCCTCAATGCTCAACAGAGGAGGTAGGCTTGAGCTCGTCAGGACCATGCTCTCGGCCATCCCTATTTTCGCCATGATGTCCCTGGACATCCCGATTGAGACCATCATCGCGATCGAGAAGATCATTCGTGGATTTCTCTTGAAGGGGAGGAAGGATGTCCATGGTGGTCATTGTCTTGTGGCATGAGATAGGGTATGCATGCCCAAAGAGCTAGGGGGACTTGGTATTCCCAACCCGCTCCTCCTGAACGTCTCCCTGAGGGCCAGATGGCTATGGCTAAAGCGGTTGGATTTGGATAGTCCTTGGCTTGGTCTTAGCATCTACGTACTAGTGCTTGCCGAGCAGATTTTTGACGCTGCTACAGACTTGGTACTTGGAGATGGCGCAAATACTTTCTTATGGACAGACAAATGGCTACCGTGTGGAAGGCTCAAAGAATCCACGCCGCAAATGTTCGCGATGGTACCGGCAAGCGCAATCACAACTCATAGGGTACGCGAGGGTATTGCAGGGGCCTAGCTTCATGATGCCCTATCCGACCGCAATGCAGCGGCCATCACCCTGACAGAGGGGACAAAAGATACCTTCAAGTGGAACTGGGACCCGACTGGCTGTTACACTGCGCAGTATTGCTACCCGGCCCTTTTCGTCGGTCGGACCTCGATGGCAGGTGCTCTGCAAATCTTGCGCTCTTGAGCCCCAACTAGCTGCAAAGTATCTTTTTGGCTGGTTGTGAGGAACAGATGCTGAACCGTCGATAGGTTGAGTCGGCGCGGGCTGCAGCACCCGGTGACTTGTCCGTTCTGCGACCAATGTAGAGAATCCATCGACCATCTACTCATGGGATGTGTCCTAGACCGTGAGGTGTGGAGCACCTGCCTTGGTTGGTGGGGTAAGAGCCAGTGGTTGCCTGATCACGATACAAAGTTAGTGGCTTGGCTTCAGGGGAGCGTGGAGGGAAAGGTCGGGAGCGAGATCTCTGCACATGAGTTTCCCTGGTCTGTTAGACGTTGTGGCACCATGGAAACGATGTTGTTTTTGAAGGGGTCCCTCTTTCGGCTGTAGTAGTCATCCAGAAAATTTCCGACAAAGCAGGCATGTGGATAGTTGTGCGGCTCTTCCAGGACTGCTTGAGCGAGGTAGATAGGTGGAGGTGTCGCGAGTAATTGGTTAGAGGGTGAGCGTTGCTCTCGAGGAAGTGTGAGATTGCGTTCGGGGCGTTTGTGTCGCGGCGTGTTGTAAACTCTGGCCGCTTGATCCTTCTTTTATGAAAAAGATACACCTCTCATGACGTATTTTTGAAAAACCTACCATTATTTTTACTTTTCACAAAATATCTAGTTATTGAAACCACGGGTAATGCATGGGCCAGGATTTTTAGAACGTTTTCAACTTGTTCTAGAATATTTCCCTCCTTTTAATAACTATAGACCAAATTTTGTTAAAATATATGTTTTAGAAAAACTAAAACCATTCCACTATTTAAGTCTAGTTAACTCACGGGGAATTAGTGTGATTTAGTTTTTTTATAAAACTTTTAGAAGAATGATGGAATTTTGGCCAAATGTTACAAATACCACAACAATATTAAAAAACTATGCAAAATGAGCCCATAATTTTCTAGACTGCTCCTTCCAATGCCCTTGGAATTGGTGGTTTTTTCCTACAGGGTTCGAAAATATGCTAATGCTTTCTTTGTTTATTGACTACATATATTTAAGATTACTAGAGTCATTCCTGCTCATTTTATTGTTTGAAATTTCAACAATTTTAGGCCAAAGTTATAGAAAAATGAAAGAAGTACTAAACGGTTTGGTTCAAAAGCGCTTGGATCCGCATGGGAAAGAGGAGGGACAGTCACTTTCTCTGCAGCGATGCCCAATTAGTCAGCCTGATTGTTGGAAAATGGTGTGAACGTGAAATAATTAGTTTTGGGTTCTCTTAAACTATTTGCCTAGATTTCAGGGTTTTCTGATTTTATTTTCCAATTGTGGTATATTGTGAAACCCTAATCCCATGTGGTTTGGTGGTATTTGTTCAGGACCAAAGGGTTTTACTGATATAGAAAAGTCTCTCCCCCTATAAAGTCTGAATGGAATAATTTCTAGAATCTTATCCTTAAGTGTTATTCCCTCCGATTTATATTAATAATCCCAACTTTATCTAGATTAGTATGTATCTAGTTAAGTATATTAATTGTAATTGTATTTATCCTTAAGTTTATGTATTTCGGCCCATGTAACAACATTGTAAAACGTTCTGGCCTTAGTGCCTATATCAACGTGGAACCGTGCAGAGTCCAATGCAAATTAACCTGCCTAAAACCGACATGGTATCAGATCGCGGCTCTTCCGCAATCTAGTTGCCGCCGCCTACAACACAACATCGCCGCTGTCGCAGCTCCTCCTGCAGCCACCGCCGCAAATACCTACAAACACCACACAGATACAAACACCTGCCGCAGCCGTCGCTGTTTTCAGCCGCTACCGCCACACAGATACAACTCGTCGATCGCCCCCCCAGATCTCCTGCAGGGTCGTCGATCTACAACACAGTCATGCCGCTGCTGTTTTCCCAGTCGCTGCAGTGCCTTCATCTCCAACAACAAAACCCTAGACCGGTTCCTGCCACATCGCCATGAGCACTTCTTCAGCCAGCGCGTCTCTGTCCGTGGCGCTTGGGACGCCTCCTGCCCAGCAACTGACTCGAGGCAATTTCTTGCTTTGGAAGGCATTGGTGCTTCCCGCTTTCCGTGGCGCCAATGTGATGGCATTTCTTGAGGGCACGGATTGTGCTCCTGCCAAGACCGTCGAAGGTGTCGACGATGAAGGGAAGAAGGCCCAAGTTGAAAACCCGGCGTATGTCGCCTGGATCGCGAGGGACCAGCAAGTTCTTCGGTTCCTCCTCAACTCGGTGTCACCGGATATCCTATCGCATCTGCTCGGTGTGTAGTCCACCGCCAACGCCTGGACCTCCATCAACAGCATGTTCAAAACCGCCTCCCGCACCAAGGCACAACACCTGCGAGGTGAGCTCAATGACACCATGAAACTGTCGATGACGACAGATCAATACTACACCAAGATGAAAGGTTTCGCTTCCAAACTCTCTGCCCTTGGAAACCCCATTGAAGATGATGAATTGCTCGGTTATTTGTTGCATGGTCTAGACAAAGGGGAGTACAATTCCCTAATCACAACTGTCAATGGAAACCACAGTACCACTCTTGATGACTTTTATGAGCAGCTTTGTTCCTATGACATGCGCAATAATGTTTAAGAAAATGATACCTTTGTTTCCTCGGAAAACTTGGTGCATCGTGGTTCTGACCGTGACCGCTACCGTCGTCGCATGCCTCCACCTCCTCCACGTGATCGTAGTCCTGATCATGGTGCCTATCGTGGAGGTGGCAACTCTGACCACCGCGACCGCTACACTGATGACCGTGGCAACGTCGTCCTGATCGCGCTCCCACCCCCTATGTCAACACCGACTGTCAAAAATGCAAGATACATGGTCACTCTGCACGTGACTGTTGGTGGCGCCGCTCTGAGGATAAGGACATGAAGGAGAGGAATGATGGGGAGAAGGGTGCACATCTTGCATCCTATGGAGTGGATACCAACTGGTATCCTGACACGGGCGCCACCGAGCATCTCACCAGTGAGCTGGACAAGCTTCTCATAGCCAACAAGTATCATGGGCAAGATAAGGTTCACACTGCCGACGATACAGGTATGGAGATTAGTCATATTGGTGATTCAATATTAAGTACCCCTCATGGTTCCTTTAAACTCAAAAACATCCTCCATGTTCCAAATGCTTTAAAAAAATCTTTTATCCATTCATATATTCACTCTTGATAATCATGTTTTTATTGAGTTTCATCCCTTTTTCTTCTTAATTAAGTACCAAGCAACTCGAAGAGTTATGTTTAGAGGCCTGTGCTATGGTGGTCTCTATCCTATGCTGCCCATGTTTCACGAGACCTCCAAGCATGCCTTCATCATAATAAAGCCGTCATCCTCCACATGGCATCGTCGCTTAGGACATCCCTCTTCATTTGTGGTTCAACGAGTTCTTAGAAGAAATAAAATAGCTTACACTCTATAAAGTACTCCATATGTATGCGACTCTTGTCAACTTGCCAAGAGTCATCAGTTGCCATACCCCATATCCACTAGTGTCTCTACTGTTCCTTTAGAGCAAGTGTTTTCTGATGTATGGGATCCTGCTCCTCTTTCTGTTGGAAAACATGCATACTATGTAAGCTTTATCAATGATTTTAGCAAGTTTACTTGGATCTATTTTCTTAAAAAGCATTCTGATGTTTAGCAAGTATTCCTTAATTTTCAGCAATATGTTGAACGCAAGTTTGATAGAAAAATTGTTACTATGCAAACTGATTGGGGGGTGAATATGAGAAACTAAATGGTTTATTTCAAAAAGTT
This sequence comes from Avena longiglumis, assembly GCA_030063025.1. Taxonomy (NCBI): domain Eukaryota; kingdom Viridiplantae; phylum Streptophyta; class Magnoliopsida; order Poales; family Poaceae; genus Avena; species Avena longiglumis. Next base: position 457,533,226 of record CP125974.1, read on the forward strand.
GGCATCACTCATCATGTCTCATGTCCTCATGCCCACCAAAAAAATGGTTCCGCTGAGAGAAAACACAGACACATCGTTGAAGTTGGTCTTTCTTTGCTAGCAAATGCATCCATGCCTCTAAAGTTCTGGGATGAAGCTTTCCTCACCGCCACATTTTTCATAAACTTACTACCTAGCAAAGTTCTGAATTTTGATACCCCTGTTGAATGCCTTCTTCACATGACACCAAATTATGACTCTCTTCGAACTTTTGGTTGTGCTTGTTGGCCCAACCTCCGTCCCTATAACAAACGCAAACTGGCTTTTCGTTCATAACGGTGTGTTTTTCTTGGGTATAGCCCCCTTCATAAGGGTATCAAATGTCTAGATGTTTTAATAGGACAAATTTATATATCTCGAGATGTAATTTTGATGAGAATGTTTTCCTGTTTGCCTCACTACATCCAAATGCCGGTGCTCTTCTCAAACTACAAATATTACTCCTTCCATCATCCACATCTTCCTCTCATGAGGGTGCACAAAATATTGACAACCATATGTCTCCTATTGTGCCAATTACTGATGTGAAGCAGGTGGAGGAAGTTGCAGAAAAAAATTCAGCCAAAATGGTGCTCAAACGAGTTCTGAAATTGATCCTTAAAGTTAGCCACAAAATGACGAACCTGACGTTGAAACAGAGGAGGAACATTCTTCTACTCAGGATCCCGAGACGGATTTTCCCGCTTGGTCGACGTCGTCGCTGTGTCGCGCCAGTTCCCCATCTCCCGAGGCTGCACGTGGTTGATATGTCGAAAACGTATCTATAATTTTTGATGTTCCATGCTTGTTTAGTATCTACTTTGCTTTGCTTTGTCTATACTTTCGGGTGTTTTTATATGTTTTCTAGAACTAACCTATTAACAAGTTGCCACAATGCCAGTTGCCTGTTTTCTTTTGTTTTTGGTTCCAGAAAGGCAGAAAATCAATATTCTCGAAATTGGACGGGACAAAAGCCAAAGTCAATATTTCTTGTGTGACCGGCAAGCGAAAGATGATACGGAGGGCGCCCGCAGGGCGAGACCCTCTAGGCGCGGTCCCACGCTGGCGGTGTGTTGCCCCCTGGACGCCTCCTAGCATTGCCTCTTCTCATATAAGAAGCCTGAAAGGATACGGATGTCGCCTAGAGGGGGGTGAATAGACGATTAAAACTTTTCCTAGAGTGGCTCAACAGAGGCGGAATAAAACTAGTGTTTACTTTGTTAAGCACAACCTAGAAACAACTAAGGTTCACCTATGTGCACCAACAAATTATGCTAAGCAATACAAGAAACAAAGTGATAGCAAGATATATAGTACTTCAAGCACGAAGGCTATCACAATGTAAAGTGCATAAGTAAAGAGATCGGGTATAGAGATAACCGAGGCACGCAGGGACACCGATATTTTACCGAGTTCCTCCCAACATGGAGTACGTCTCGTTTGGAGAGGGGGTGGAATCAAACCACCAACGCCACAAAAGGCCTCCCTTATTCTCCGGTGAATCTCACCCCAATGAGATCGATCCACGCATCCACTATCGGTGCACTTGTCGGTGGCAACCGGAACCTCTCACAAGGTTGGGGTACAATTCCACAACTTAATTGGAGGCTCCCAACAAATGCCACAAAAGGTCACAATGCCACCAAGGCCACAAAACCTTCTAGGGTTTCAAGAACCCAAGAGGGACAATATCCAATGAGTAGTTCAAACCAAATCCTCCGAGGAGAACTCAAACCGATGCACCAAATGCAAATGGCAAGAACACCACAAAGATACTCAAATCCCTCACTCTCAAGTTCCAACAAAGCTACTAAAGCTATCGGGGGAACAAGAGAGGAGGAATCAAAGAGAGACACAAAATCCCCCAAAATCTAGATCCCCAAAGATACACTCACAAAGAGATGTTTTGGTTTGGTCAAAACGTAGATCTAGATCTTCTCCAACTACCCCTCAAATATATGCAAGAATCAATGGAGGGGTGAGTAGAAATCAAGCTCAAAGAGTAAGGCAAATAGGGGCAAAGCTTAGATAAAATAAGGAGAGTGAAGCAACCCTAAAAGATAAAGGGGTGAAGCTATTTAAAGGCACGAGCAAAATCTAGCCGTTGGGGTAATTTTTTGGACCATTCCGGTACTACCGGATTTAACCGGTAGTACTGCAAAGCTCTAGAAAAAAAGCAAAAGCAGCCCAGCTATGCAATGAGCGCGCGCATGCGGGTGGGGCCAAGCTTGCGCGCAGCAGCAACAACATCGCATGTAGCTGGCAGCGCAGCAGCTCGCGCGAGCACGCGCGGTCAACTCAGCTGCAAAGTAGAGCAGCAGCAGTGCAAGCAGCTATTGCAAAGTAGAGCAGCAGTGCAGCGCAGCAGCAAGCGCAACAGCGTGCGGGCCCAGCGTGGGGCCACAGCAGGGAGAGCAGCGCAGCAGCAGTGCCAGCAGCAAGGCCGCAGCAGCGCTCGCGGGGCCGCATGCGAGGCGAACGGCGGTGACAGAATACCTAAAACTGACCCAATTTTGAAAGGATTTCACAAACTAAACCATTAGCGAAAGTATTTTACACAACTAACCCTTTTTATAGCGTCTGGAAGGCAACACTTTCTGATTATGGCGCCATGTCAAAGCGCTACACACAAGTACGCAGCGGGTCCCAGATCTTTTCGATGTGCCTTGACGAAAGACGTTACAATACGAAGTGTAGCGCATAAGAAATAGGCGCTATACTAATGTTTATGTACAATGTGAATTTTAAATGGACAAAAGTATCTCTTAGCCCAGATGGTTGAGCCCTTTGATTTGGCTTGTAGGTCTTAGAACTGAAGCTCAGAAAAATTAAAAAATTAAATAGGAGAAAGGTAGGACTTGAATCCAAGACCTACAAGCCAAATCAAAGGGCTCAACCATCTGGGCTATGGGAGACTTTTTGTCCATTTAAAATTCACATCGTATATAAACATTAGTGTAGCGCCTATCTCTTAGGCGCTACACTTCATATTGTAACGTCTTTCGTCGAGGCGTTACTGGAGCAGCATCTGGGACCCGCGTGCCATGCTGGCCAGGGGTGTAGCGCCTTTGACATAGGCGCTACACTGTATAGTGTGAAGCCTTTCCGTTAGGCGCTACAAAAAGGGTTAGTTGTGTAAAATACTTTCGCCAATGGTTCAGTTTGTGAAATCCTTTCAAAATTGGGTCAGTTTTATGTATTATGCCAGTGGCGGTAGCATGCGATGCAGCAGAGCGGGCCCAGCGGGCAGCGGCGGTATCTAGGGCCAAGCGCAGGCGCAGAGCAGCAGAGCGCGGGGCAGGTCAACGCGCAGCACGCAGAAAAACGGGGCCCGGCAAAAGCGGCGGGATCGGATGCAGCGTGCCGATAAAGCGAATGCAGGCGGCGGTACTAACCCACCGTCTTGACCACTGCGGCCGGTAGTACAGGAGAAAGGTACCTAGCCATACAGAAAGAAAACAGACCGTTTTTAGGCCCGGGCGGTAGTACCGGCCCGTCCGGACGGTACTACCTCATGGCCCAGAAAATAGACAGACCGACAAATATTTAAACGGCAATAACTTTTGACTGGAACCTCCGATTGACCCGATTCAAATTGCTTTGGATAGAGGACGACACGGGGAAATATTAATTATCACCAAGTGAGAAAGTATCAAGTAGAATAATGTGATATACCCCACTTGGTGAGAAACTGAAAAGCCAAATAAATCAAAATCGCAACAAGATATATATATGGGAGATCCGATTTTGATGAACAAGAGCTTGTTATGGAGATTACCACAAGCTCTATATCCTCACATGGGTAAGACCAAATAACCAAATACGGTGATGCAAGTGTGCAAAGTTTTGAACTCTCTCCGAACGATGTGACCAAATTACTCATACGAGAGCCCCTCTTGATAGTACGGTTATCTATCATAAACCCGGTCTCCTACACACAACAAGAGACCGGCAAAAGGTAAAACCTATCAAGATTATACCTTTGCCTTGAGCAATCCACTTGATCTCGATGTAGACGGTCTTGCCCTTCTCAAGATGGAACGTCTTTCTTAATTCCTCATCATCGACCCTGCATATTGAGCTTGCCCAACATATCTTCTTTGCATTTCATCGACCTCGAAGCCAACACATGCTCCAAGCTATGCCAATGGACAAATCCTACAAGTATAACTTAATACACACATTAGTCCATAAAGATTGTCATTAATTACCAAAACCACACATGGGGGCCCAACATGTTCTTTCAAAGCCCCCGATACAGAAACCCTTGGTACCTGATCAAAACTCCACGAAACCGTCTGTAGCCGTCGCCACCATCGTCCCTAGATGGGGGATCTGAAATTCTTCTTGGCACCCTGCCGGAGGGGAGATCATCCCAGAGACCTTCTTCTCCAGTATGAAGCGTGGGTAGTTCAACCTTGGACTACGGGTCCATGTAGTAGCTAGATGGCTGTGTCTCCTCCTTGTTCTTTCATGTATAGATCTTGTGAGCTCCGTTCATGATCAAGATCTAATATATTTGTAATCATGCATGTTGTGTTTGCGGGATCCGATGGATATTGAGATTACTATGTCATATTGATTAATGGTTTTGTCTTATTGATTCTATCATGTCTGTGTTGTTTGTGATCTTGCGTTATCTCCATTGTTAGTAGCTATCTTGGTCAAGTAGTTGCTAGTGACTCCAAGAGGGGGTATTTATGCTCGATAGTGGGTTCATGCCTCTAGTTTCCAAGGGAAGTGACAGAAATCTCTTCGGTTGTAGATGTGCTATTGCCACCAGGAAGAAAACAACGGTCTCTTATACATGGAACAAGTGGATTGTTTACCTTACACACTTTGCTTAAAGCAGTTGTCTGTTGCTTGCAACTTAATACTGGAGGGGGTTCGGATGATAACCTGAAGGTAGAATTCTAGTCATATATGCAGTTCGATGGCGGTCTATGTATATTGTTGTATTGCCCAATCGAATCTCATAGGATCTTTTTGTCTAGTATTGCATTGTTATGCCTTGCTCAGTTTGTGTCAATTGCCCTGCTATAATTTGTTTACCCTTCATGCCATGTTGTTTATCAAAGAGAGCACCTCTAGTGAACTATGGACCCTGGTCCATTGATACATATTCCACTGTTTACTTGCTGAAAACCACTCATCACCTTCCACACCATACGGTTAATCCTTTGTTACAGCAACCGGTGAGATTGACAACCTCACTGTTCGTTGGGGCAAAGTCTTGAGTTTGTGTTGTGTAGGTTTCCACAATGCTTGCAACACTTGTGTGACGTTTCCTTCCTCCTACTGGTTCGATAACCTTGGTTTCTTACTGAGAGAAGACTTGCTGTTGTGCTGAATCACACCTTGCTCTTGGGGTTTCCCGACGAAGCGCTCCTACATCAACAAGGCGCCATCAAGTTTTCTGGCGCCGTTGCCGGGGAGGCTAAGGACATCTTCACAAGGGGAGTCCTCCTCAACATTTATATTTACTTTATTTTTAGTGTGCTTAGTTTCTTTTGCTTGGTTTTGTTTGCCTCTTTTTATCAAAAACTCCAAAAAAAATAGTTTAGTTTGGTTTGCTTTCTCTATTCAAAAACACAAAAAAAACAATTCCTGCTCTAGTTGCTGCTGTTTTTGGCTTGCCCACCTTTGCCAAAATGAACTCTGCTGAGAACACCAAGTTGTGTGACTTCACTAGCACAAACAACAATGATTTCCTTAGCACTCCTATTTCTCCACCTGCTCCTGATGCTAGTGATATGCATGTTGCTTTTACCAAACATATTACATATGCTCTTGTTAAGATTAAGGAAGAGAAATTAAAACACAAAGCTTCTATTCCTAGGAAAGTAAAAGATAGTTGGGAACCCATTATTAATGTGCAAGAGAATTACTTTGATCTCAAAGCTTCATGTGATCTTGGTTCTAGTGTCTCTATTATGCCTAGGAAGATTTATGAAATGCTTGATTTGCCACATTTGGAAGATTGTTATTTGGATGTCCCACTTAATGATAATGCTAAGAAGAAACTCATGGGGAGTATCAATGATGTTCTCATTGTGGTTAACAATGCTTATGTCCCTGTTGATTTCTATGTTTTGGATGTTGAATACAATGCCTCTTGTCCTATTACTTTGGGAATACTTTTTCTTAGAACTGTTGGTGCCATCATTGATATGAAAGAAGACACCATTAAATATCATTTTCCATTCAAGAAAGGTATTGAACACTTCCCTATGAGGAGAGAGAAGTTGTTATTTTCTCCCCCTTTGAAAGCAAGGTTTGATGTTAATGCTTCTTCATTTGAAAATACTTGATTTCTTGCTTCTTGTGCCTAACTTAAAGGCGCTAAAGAAAAGTACTTGTTGGGAGATAACCAAGAGTTTTCTTGAGTGTTGGAAGTTATTCCTTCAGTAATGACCTCTCCTTCTCCTTTTTGTTTGCTTTTTGTGCCAAGATTGATCTCTAATGAGAGTGAAGCAAGATTTGGGGAGTTGTTGTCCCGAAACAGATTTCTGTCCTCCACCATAAAAATTCGTGATGAGTCTATGTAAGTCTGATTGAGCTGAAAATTTGCGAATAAATCCCCAGTATGTTAGATAACTTTAGTTAGTTCAACACTTTTTTATTTGAGCAACAGAATATTTTTTAAAAAATCGGTTTCTACCTGCTGGTCTATTTTGACAGATTTCTGCCATTATTTGCATTTGCTTCTTATTGATTCCTTTTTGAGTTCTTTTTTGGGGAATTGAGCTTTTTGAAAGAGTTTCTACAGTAGCTTGTGTTTTTAGTGAAAAGTTTTGCTGTTCCAAATCTAAGCCTAAAGGTCTATTATCTTTTTAATACACTAATGTTGCTAATGAAGATTGTGTGAAGTTTTGTATGAAGGAAAAATTTCAGCTGTAGAGAGAGAATGATGTAATGAGATGAAGAATGGATAAAAGTTCAAGCTTGGGGATGCCACCACGGTGTCACCCCAAGAAATATCCAAGAGGTACAAGCATCAAAGCTTGGGGATGCCTTGGGCATCCCCTTCTTCATCAATAAAAAGCTTAGGTCTGCCTAGACACTTCATTTTTATTGTTTCATGCACTGTTGTGTTGTTCTTGGAGCGTCTTAGTTTTCGTTTGCTTTGATTAGTTTGTTTAGTTTGCTTGAATAAAGTAGTTTGGACCCCCGTTCTCGCTGTGTTGTTTCAAATAATTCAATTGGTGTTGGAAAGGAGTAGAAAGTTCTTGCTTGGAAGTGCAAGAGGAGCTTGCATTGACTGTGACTTAGACTTTAGCATGACATGCTAGGTGTTATTTTGACTTTATGCTTAGTGATTATTGCTATGGCATGTCTTGTTCCAAACAATTGGGATTGCTTAGTGTTCCTTGAAAAAATTATGCGTTATTTTAGCATACAAAAGCATAGTATTGTGGTATTCTCTTTCGATAATTTGTCTGGGTTGACTTGGCACATGCTCACACCATGTTATGACTATGACAAGTCACCATAGCCTCTACGATTATTTAGTCCTTGACTTGTAGTACCACTCTATTCTTCGATTAGTAATGTTTTGTTGCTCTGCATGATTATGGCCATTATTGCTCTCTTAGTTGGTTACTCCCAGTCTTTTGCTAGCCTCCACCTGTATGAGTTAGCTCTACTCATGCTTCCAACTCCCAAGAAACCCAGTTATTGCAAAGTGTCAACTATAAATTCCTATGCATTGTGTGTTACACCATTCCAAGTATATTCTTGTTTTCAGCTATCTTCCAATTAAAAACTATTTTGTTATGTGAAAACTTAGTGATTAAAGCCCTCACAAACTTGATGTCACACTTTATATTCTTTGACCCTAATAAACTTGAACCATTGTGTCGTCTATGTTGTATATGCTTGCACTTATACGTTGGAATTAGCAGAACCATGCTGTCATAGGGAACATTTTCAACATTGCACTTGTACTTTGTACACAGTTGATATCATGCTCTTTTGTCTATGGATGTCACCGGTGTGAAATAAAGAGGGAGCTAGTAAGTCCATGGAGTTATATATTTTGTGTTAGAGAAACGCCTGGGACGCTATCCTAAGCCATGCCTAATCATGGTGCAAACTTGCAGCATCATCATAATGAGTTATCTGTGAAGCATCCTCAATAAAAATCTATGCACATAGTAAATAAAAAGATCGATGAGATGCTCATTGTCAGCTTTCCTTGTCATTTGGTTATGGGATAGCTCCTGTACCATGTGCAAGGGGTACCCCGTTGGTGGTTCTCTATGATACGCATGTACTTACTATGACAAGAACTTACAGGTGACTGAAGTTGAGTAGCATGAGGTGTGGCCCTCGTATTCACGGGACACGAGATTGGCAACTTATACTTTGCAAGCATATACTCCATAATATGTTCACTTTAACCTTAATCACTTCAAGATGCTTATGATAGGGGCAATGAGGGTTGAAAGCTAACAAGTACCATAATTTTTGGAAACTCTTTTTGAAACTTGAAATCCCTGCTTTCCTTTATGATGGGCCTTTCTTCAACTATTATATTGAGTCTCCACCTTCCACTTTAGGCACCATTAAGAGAGCATAGTTGACATTCTTAGTTTTATGTGCAGTGTCCCAAAACTTATTGACTGATGCATATTGTGATATTACTTGTTCTTGTGCTACTTGTATCTAGTCACTCTTATAAACTTTAAAGGTGTCCTATGCATCGATTTGCTACTCTATGAGGGACAAGGCGATTGCCACTATGCTATGTTTTCTGTATGTGAAACAAACAAACATTTTTCAATGCATGCTATTCATGATCTTTGTTTGTTGCCTTTAATGTTGCATGCATAGTTACTTTGTCTTATTGTTAGAACTCCATCTTCCATGCACATGTTTAGAGTTCTTTGATCCCAGCTTTCAATGCTTGCAAATGGTTTGATATTGGTTTTGGTGGTGCATGTCACCTAAAAAATTATTCTTTTTATCACTTACCTACTCGAGGACGAGCAGGAGTTAAGCCTGGGGATGCTTGATACGTCGGAAATGTATCTATATTTTTTTATGTTCCATGCTTGTTTAGTATCTACTTTGCTTTGCTTTGTCTATACTTTGAGGTGTTTTTATATTTTTTTTGGAACTAACCTATTAACAAGTTGCCACAGTGCTAGTTGCCTGTTTTCTTCTGTTTTTGGTTCCAGAAAGGCAGAAAATCAATATTCTCGGAATTTGACGGGACAAAAGCCAAAGTCAATATTTTACCGTGGGTAACACGAAGCCAGAAGACGAGACAAAGGGGCGCCAGAGGGCGGCCAGACCCACCTAGGCGCGGGTACACCCTAGGTCGCGCCTGGGCAGGGTGTGGCCCCCTGGCCGCCTCCTAGCCTCGCCTCTTCGCCTATAATAAGCCCCAGATGCAGAAATCCTAGGCACCCGATCAAAACTCCACAAAACCGTTTGTAGCCGCCGCCACCATCGTCCCTAGATCAGGGGGATCTGAACTTCTTCCCGGCACCCTACAAGAGGGGAGATCATCCTGGAGGCCTTCTTCTCCGGTATGAAGCGTGAGTAGTTCCACCTTGGACTACGGGTCCATGTAGTAGCTAGATGGTTGTGTCTCCTCCTTGTGCTTTCATGTATAGATCTTGTGATCTCCGTTCATGATCAAGATCTAATCTATTTGTAATCATGCATGTTGTGTTTGCGGAGATCCAATGGATATTGAGATTACTATGTCAGATTGATTAATGGTTTTGTCTTATTGATTCTATCATGACTGTGTTATTTGTGATCTTGCATGCTCTCCGTTGTTAGTATCTATCTTGGCCAAGTAGTTGCTAGTGACTCCAAGAGGGGGTATTTATTCTCAATAGTGGGTTCATGCCTCTAGTTTCCAAGGGAAGTGACAGAAATCTCTTTGGTTGTAGATGTGATGTTGACACTAGGGAGAAAACAACGATCTCTTGTTCATGGAACAAGTGGATTGTTTACCTTACACACTTTGCTTAAAGAAGTTGTCTGTTGCTTGCGACTTAATACTGGAGGGGGTTCGGATGATAACCTGAAGGTGGACTTCTAGTCATAGATGCAGTTTGATGGCGGTCTATGTATATTGTTGTATTGCCCAATCGAATCTCATAGGATCTTTTTGTCTAGTATTTCATTGTTATGCCTTGCTCAGTTCCTATCAATTGCCCTGCTGTAATTTGTTTACCCTTCATGCCAGGTTATTTATCAAAGAGAGCACCTCTAGTGAACTATGGACCCCGGTCCAATCTTTACCATTGATACATCTTCCACTGTTTACTTGCTGCAAACCACTCATCACCTTCCATACCATACAGTTAATCCTTTGTTACAGCAACCGGTGAGATTAAAAACCTCACTGTTCATTGGGGCAAAGTCTTGCGTTTGTGTTATGCAGGTTTCCACGTTGCTTGCAACACCTGTGTGACGTTTCCTTCCTCCTACTGGTTCGATAACCTCGGTTTGTTACTGAGGAAAGACTTGCTACTATGCTGCATCACACCTTGCTCTTGGGGTTTCCCGATGAAGCGCTCCTACATCAACAAGGCGCCATTAGTGGCGAGCGTGCGCTACTCCACCATGTCCCGCCTGGCACCAATGCGGGGTCGCCAGCTGGTGGAGGGGAGGACACGAACCCGGAGATCCCACGCGGGTCGCTGTCGTCGCCGTCTCCCATCCCAACGTCGTTGTCTCCCATCCCCACATCGTTGTCGCATGCGTCGCTTTCTCCCACGACGCCAACAACGCCAGCTCCAGGGTGCCCTTCCCCAACGTCACGCGTAGGATCGGTGGAAGCCACAGATTCCAGCGGATCTTCTATGGCTGACATTGGTGGAGAAAACGCTGCTGCTTCTAATTTTGCATCACCCGAAATACAAATGCCGCCGGTTCAGCCTGATGCTATACAACCTACTGTACCGGTTCCTAAAGCACGTACACGTCTTCACAAAAGTATACGCAACCCGAAAAAGTCTACCGACGGCATGGTTAGATAGGGCTTGCTATCTTCCATAGGAGAACCTCATACTTTGACTAGAGCCCTTAATGATCTGAGTTGGTGTCAAGCTATGGAAAAAGAGTATAATGCACCGATTGAGAACAATACATGGCATCTTGTACCTCCAAGCAACAACAAGAATTTGATTGATTGCAAGTGGGTCTATCGCATAAAGAATAAAGCAGATGGTTCTATTGATAGATAGAAAGCACAGTTAGTTGCAAAAGATTTTAAACAAAGATATGCATTGATTATGAGGATACTTTCAGTCCTGTAGATAAAATTGCTACTATCAGAATTGTTTTGTCTATCTCTGTATCTCGTGGATGGAGTCTACCACAGCTAGATGTCAAGAACGCGTTTCTTTATGGTGTTCTGAAAGAGAAAGTATATATGAGACAACCTCCTGGTTTTGAAAATATCCGCATCACTTCTGCAAACTTGATAAGTCTCTTTATGGACTCAAGCAAGCACCTCGAGCATGGTATTCCAGGCTGAGTTCCAAGCTCTGTGATCTTGGTTTTACGCCCTCAAAAGCTGATACTTCGCTTTTTCTCTACAATTGCTCAGGTGTCATCATATACATGCTCATTTATGTTGATGATATTATAGTGACTAGTTTCTCTAATCATGCTATCACTGTTCTGCTTCGAGAACTTAGTAAGAATTTTGCATTCAAAGATTTAGGTGACTTACACTTTTTCCTTGGTATTGAGGTCAAGAAAGTACAAGATGGATTGGTCTTGACACAGGAAAAATATGCTTCTGAATTACTTACCAAGGTGGGCATGCGTGAGTGTAAGTCTGCTCCTATGCCTTTGTCCTCCACAGAGCAGTTGTCTCTTACTGATGGCACACCTTTGGATGCTGAAGACAGTACTCAATATCGAAGCATTGTTGGAGGTCTGCAATATTTGACACTGACACGTCCAGATTTATCATTTGCTGTGAATAAGGTTTCTCAGTTCCTTCATGCTCCAACTACAGAACATTGGACAACAGTTAAACGCATACTCAGATATATACAAGATACGCTGAAGATATGAATTTCTTTCTCCAAGTTTTCCTCCATATTCCTTAGTGCCTTCTCAGATACAGATTGGGCAGGCTCTCTTGATGACAGGCACTCCATTGGTGGTTTTCCTATATTTGTTGGACCAAACTTGGTCTCTTGGAGTGCTAGAAAACAAGACACGATATCCCGATCTAGTACTGAGGCAAAATATAAGGATTTAGCAAATGCTACAGCTGAACTAATGTGGGTTGAAGCTCTTCTTAGTGAACTTGGAATTAAACTAAAAGAGAAACCATGTCTCTGGTGTGGCAATTTGGGTGCTACTTATTTGTCTATAAATCCAGTGTTTTATGCCAGAACCAAGCACATTGAGATTGATTTTCACTTTGTTCGAGAAAGAGTTGCTAAGAATCTTCTGGACATCAAATTCATTTCGAGCAAAGATCAAGTTGCAGATGGCTTCACAAAGGCACTCCCAATTAAAAGGTAGATGAATTCAAGCGTAATCTAAACCTTTTTAAAGGTTCAGATTAAGGGGAAGTGTTAATTGTAATTGCATTTATCCTTGAGTTTATGTATTTCGGCCCATGTAACAATATTGTAAAACGTTCTGGCCTTAGTGCCTATATCAACGTGGAACCGTGCAGAGTCCAATGCACGTTAACCTGCCTAAAACTGACAAAGTACTCCTCCATCACATAATATGTTGCGTATAATTTTACATGCAAGTAATATGTATGATACAAAATATATATAATATAAAGATATATTTTAAGCCAATTCTAATAATATTAAATTGGTATCAAACTAATTGGTCAAACATTATAAGTTTGACTTTGATAAAACCTTAGACTAGATGCAATTGTATCTAGACAAAGTTGAGGCCTTTAATATGTATCAGAGGGAGTACTATAATTTTTATTTGATTCATAGAACTGAACAGCATGCTATGTTTGTTCTATGTTCAAAATCAATTTTGATAGCCTGGAAATTTTTAGAATTTAATTTGTTTTTCCCTAGAATTGAACAAAACAAAATAAAATCGTACGTGACAATCCTGTATGATCAGCACTTTCCTCTTATTCAAGCCTATTTTAGACATGCAAAATCAAAGGATGGTGTGAAGTCTGAACAGATTGGCCGTTCGATTATTGGTCTGTTTTCTGCAAAACCTCCATGCTGCCGTGCCGACAGGCCTGTCCGGGTATCACCATCGTCCATCGGGGAAGAAGGGGGGACAAGCCAAAAGAGGATGGGGGGACCGGGAGCAAGTTCAGCTGGTGATGATTGGGCTTGCCTGCGCTGCTGCACCGCACCGCGGGGCGCGAGGGCGACGCCACGCGCGACAACAGATAGTTGGTGCCCGATATCATACTGCTCCATTTCTGACCAGCTTTCTTCTTCGTCCCACCTCACAAATAATTAAAATATCCTTTGCTTTTGATCTCAATCACGGCTCCATAATCAGGCCCCTGACCTCACTCCGCCCGCTCTTTAAAAGGTCACCCCCCGTCTCGCCCTTCCCCCTCACAGTCCACCGCCGTGCCCTCACCAACGCCGATCGTGCAGCTTGTACGTACGTAGCCTGTGTTTGAGGCTCGAGAGCAGGGGCTTGTCCAGCTAGCTAGCAGGGAGATCAAAAATGGAGATGACGGTTAACGGGAGGGACGCCGAGCAGAACCACCACCACCTCGGGCTCGGTCTCGGGCTCAGTCTCGGCATGTCCGGGACAACGTCTCCCGTCGAGCCGGCGGCACCCCAGAGCGCTCCGACAGGGCAGCAGCAGAGCTGGAACGGCGCTAGTAGTCTCTTCTTCCCCGCTTCTTCTGGCCAGCAGCAGCGCACGCATGCCGATGATCGCAGGCTGGCGGCGCTGGCGTGCCACGAGATGCCGTTCCTGCGCGGAATCGACGTGAACCGGGCGCCGGTCGCGGGGGGAAGCTGCGGCGCCAGCGAGGACGAGGAGCCCGGCGCGTCGTCGCCTGACAGCACGCTGTCCAGCCTCAGCGGCAAGCGGCGCGCGCAGGAGAGGAGCGGCAGCGGAGAGCAGGAGCGTGCCGCCGCTGGCAGCGACGACGAGGACGACTCCGGCGCCGCCGGTGGCGCGTCGCGCAAGAAGCTTCGCCTGTCCAAGGACCAGTCCGCCGTCCTCGAGGAGAGGTTCAAGGAGCACAGCACCCTCAACCCCGTAAGTACCATCATCATCGTCTGAGCGAATCAACCAAGATTAACAACAAGCATAAAATCCATTTATTTCCCGTCGATCTTTCTTAGTAACTTAATTTGCTCCACGATGATCGATCGTCCAGAAGCAGAAGGCGGCGCTAGCGAGGCAGCTGGGGCTGCGTCCACGTCAGGTGGAGGTGTGGTTCCAGAACCGGCGGGCGAGAACGAAGCTTAAGCAGACGGAGGTGGACTGCGAGTCCCTGAAGCGCTGCTGCGAGACGCTGACGGAGGAGAACCGCCGGCTGCAGCGGGAGGTGCAGGAGCTGCGCGCGCTCAAGCTGCTTGCCCCTCCGCCGCCGCCGCCGCACCTTTACATGCGCGCGCCGCCGCCGCCTACCACGCTCAGCATGTGCCCCTCATGCGAGCGCGTCGCGCCCTCCGGCAAGCCGACCGTCGACGCGAACCGTGCCACCCTGGGGACCCGGCCCGCGCGCAGCGGCCCGTGGGGCCCCGTCCAGATGCTGCCCGTGTTCGTGGGCAGGCCGGCCAAGAGGTCATGATGAACCAATGTTTGTCCTCGTGGTTGTGTGAGTGTGACTAGAGCAGCACCGGGCTAGCACTGATCAGTAGAGAGTGATGTTGCTACAACGAGTAAAATCAGGGATATTTCGGACGCTAAAAAGAGTATAATTAGGGATAGAATCTTGTTTACCTTTTGTTTATAAATATCTAGTCTGATATGCTTTTTTTTGGTTTAAGTGATGCAATGTATGTTTAGTACGTAGTAATTTTGCATAAAGATCAACTTGTCATGTCTTGTACATATTAAGGAAGATGGCTGATCCGATCTGCATAAAGATCAAATTGTTCTTTTTAAGTGTGAAACAAGCACGTCAGATGGCTGATCCGATTTGCATAAAGATCAAATTGTTCTTTTTAAGTGTGAAACAAGCACGTCAGATGGCTGATCCGATTTGTTTAGTTGCAGCACAATCTGCTGAACTCCGCAACCAGCCATGAACGACCTAGTTAGTAGTACTACTAGTATCAATCTGTTGATGATCGGAATGGGAGATGCTTGCGATCGAGTCTCGTAATTAAGGCAGTCAGATATTTCGCTCCACTACGTACGTCAGAACAAGACATTTGCAGGGTTGAATCCGAAGAGGAAATCTAGCTTTGTCCTTGGCTAGGATCTTATTCATTCTCGACAAGGAAACATCAAACATGCAAGCTGAAGAAACGTACAAGTCCCGAAAAAGGAAGAGGTATAGAATCCAGCGGAAAAGAAAAGAGAAGGTGCTCGATCTTGTGTGGGAACGAAAGTCCACTCGCACATGCGCCAGTCACACGTACGCCAAAAACACATGCGCATTACTAGTAGTAGTATGTTTTTGTTCGTTCGGACACAACGCACAATATGTTGAATTATGCAACGAACTATCGCCCTGTAACACAGATAGTACTCCCTCCCTTTGAAAATAGATGTCTTAGATTTGTTAAAATTTAGATAAACCTATATACTAATTAGTGTCTAGATTCATTCAAATTTTGATAAATCTGACATCTATTTTAAGACGGAGGGAGTATGATATTTCGCTCCATATATATATAAGACTGAGTATTTGAACACGAGACATGCACGGGTGAGTCCAAAAAAAAGGATATCTTCCTTTCTCCCTGGCTAGGATCTTATTCACTCTAATTGACAAGGAAATATGAACGTACAAGTCCTGAAAAAGGGCGCGCGAGAGAGTGGAGAATCATTCCCTAGCAGAAAAAGAGATGTACACAAGTCCGAACGGCCGGAAGTCCACTCGCAAATGCACTGGTACTCTACTCGTCAATTAATTAGCTGGAGTTGTTTAGCGGCGAGGTAGGGACGGGTGCCGATGCATGGTTTGTTTACGTGGGGAGACACGCGTACGTACTTTACGTGGTGCGAGAGACGATAGATCTTGGTTAGATTCGGGCGTGCGCTAACCTAATCAAGACGAGCAACGAGTAGTAGTACTAATCATGGCCATCGGGAAATAATTAATCGCACGAACCCCGGCCGACCCGACAAATCCCATGTGCCCAGGGCCAACTAATAAACTGCGGCAGCCGCACGTCTCCCTGTCCTCCGCTTGCCACCACACGGTACAACACGACACAGCCAAGTGCGGGCGTAACGTAATTACTCTACTCAATCAGATGAGGAGGAGAGGAGACCGTGTCCATCATTCCAGATCATTATGAAACAGCTGCGTCATTGACTGAGGATTTCTCGATGGATGATGGGTGGATTGGATGAGTCATGGCCCCAAGGACGGGACACCTTGCTCTCTCTTTGTCGTTTTCTATCTATATGTAAGAAATTCCCTGTTTTGCTGAAGCTATCCTTTGCTAGCTGATATGAGTTCCGATCCGAGGTACGGTACGTGATGACAGCTACTCGAGTCGTCTAGTAATACAGTGTGCGGTGTAGGTCCATACAGATCGTAATACTAGTAATTACCAGTGTCATAGTTTGACGCCAGAAAGTCTCTGCTCCCTCGCAACCAGGTTAACAGGTCCATCTCCTGGTCGTTAATATCACCTATGTAATATACGGGTACATATTAGAAAAAAAAACCATTAATTTTATTGTTATGCAATATTTTATTGATCAAGTTGAAGATCTAAGGGAGGGAGTAGCGCAGAAGTGGATGATTGCTTCATATTACTCTGCATATTGTTAGATGTATATATCTGTATATTGTATTTCAAGTATGTTGCGAACTTCGCGTATTGCCTTGTCATCTTATATATTGAGGCGGCCTTTTTTTAGAGAATACATGTTGCATATTCTAACATGGTATCGAGCTAGGTTAGACAATTTTTTCGCAACATCATCACGGCCCGTCCACGCTGTCGTTCATCCGACGTCGCCGCCGATTCTGGCATTTTTGACCATCTCACGACCATCTGTAGATCCGATCTGCCGCCGATCGGATCCGCTGCCGGCTGTTCGCCGTCCAACCCAACCGTCGCCGCCATGTTGTCGCCGTCGTCCGCCGCCGCCTGCGCTCAACTCCACGGATCCCGCGGGACTCCACTGCGCCGGGGCGTCACCTCACGAGGCAACTCCTCCTTTTGTTTTTACATCGCGCCGCCGCTCTTGGAAGCCTTGCTATTCCACGTCCTGATCGATCCACCAAGGCTGCTGCTATTCCACGTCCTCAAGGCTGCTGTGCTAGACATGTATTTGGTTCTTGGCTTGATAGCATGCACAACTTCTAATCTGGTTCGCTAGACACGTATTCCGGCTGGACACGTGGTTTTGATTCTTTGTTCTTTGCTCGTGACTTGCGATCTGGACCTCACCCAATAGATTTATTCTCCGGCGATTCGTCTGCCGGCCATCATCACTTTGCCGCCGCCCTCTACCCACCCGCGCATCTCCGCCATTCTGGCCCTGTTACTCGTTAGATCGATCGAGGCCCGGAGTTGACTTCTAAAAAGAGATGTCTTCTTCGGGTTATGTTGCGATTCCTCTGCCGGTGATCTTCGATGGCGAATTACCTGATTTGCTGCCTTTATGCGCGTTCACATGCGCGGTCTCCGTCTTTGGGTGTGCTCTCCGGCGAGGTCTCCTGTCGCCGTGCCCCCACTCTGTGGCTCCCCGCCGACGCCGATTGTTCTCGGTCTTGATGCTTCTCGAGGCCAAGGATGCTTTGCTCAGTCTTGATAATCTGCTTTGTTGCTTATGACACGAAGTTAAAGCGGTACTCTTGATCTCGAGGCCTATCGACGCCTCTGCTGCTTACACTCGGTGGGTTGATGAGGATGCTCGTCTTCTTCTTTGTTCTCACCTCGATGTTACGCCCGATGTCTTCTGAGTTCATGATTCTCCCTACTGTTGCCGCTCAGTGGGCCCATCTTCGTCAGCGCTATCAGCCGTCTGGGGATGCTCTTTACCTGTCTGTGGTTCGCCAGGAGCATGCTCTCCAGCATGATGATTCTACTGTTGGTGAGTTCTATACTCGGAGTGCTGCTATCTGGCGTCAGCTTGATTCTCTTCGTACCGTTGTTTGTGGCACATGCTCGTGCTGCCAGATTGTGCGCTCGGACTTGGAGTTTCACCGCATCTATGAGTTTCTGTCTCGGCTTTGCCAGGAGTTTGTGCCCCGACGTGCTCAGCTGAATGCTCGTGGTCGTGTTCCGCTCTCTGAGGTGTTGTCTGAGCTTCGGGCTGAGGAGGCCCGTCTCCGTGGTGCTGGTCTTCTTGCGGTTCCATCTGCGCTTGCTACTCATGGTGCTCCTTTGCCGTCTGCTCCCTCGACTCAGCCGCGGTCCCCTGTGTCGCCGCCGTCGATACTACCCACTCCTCCGTGTCGAGTCGTGGTCAACTTCAAAGACCTTAGGGTCGAGTCGGCATCGGCGGGCTCGTGGTCGGGTCGCCGTGGTTCTCTTCGTCCGCTCTTCTTGCGCGAGGATGGTCACACTTGGGCCACTGTTATACACGGACCCGGTTCGTCGTGACACCGGACTGCGTGGGCGATCGGCTTCTTCCGAATCTTCAGCGGTTGCTCTCTCATCGGGACATTATCGAGTCTTTGTGGTGCGCTTGCTCTGTGCTCTTCTTCGACGGCACCGCTGGTTCGTGGATCGACTCTTGAACTGTCGACCACCACCTTCTACACAGTCAGGTATGTCTCCGTGGTATCTGGATTCTGGAGCTTCTTTTCATATGACCTCTGAGTCTTCTTTTATGTCCGCTCTTCGTTCTCTCCCTTCTCCTGTCCGTGTTTTTAGGCTGATGGTACCTCTCCCCTGTTTCTAGTCGGGGCACCCTTTCTACTTCTTTTTTTTGTTCCTGATATTTCTCATGTCCCTCTTCTTAAGATGAATCTGTTCTCTGCTAGCCAACTTACTTACTCTGGTTGTCGCGTCATTCTTGATGCTGATTCTTGTGTTGTTCAGGACCGTCGCACCCAGGCCCTAGTTGGAGCTGGCCCTCGCAATCGTGACTCTTTAGGTCTTTGGGAGTTAGACTGGTTTCGTGTTCCTTCCTTTGCCACTTCATCTGCCAGTTCTTCTCCGGTTGTCGCCTCTACTACCAGCTCTTTTCAGCAGTGGCATCATCGTCTTGGTCACCTCTGTGACTCTCGCCTGTCGTCATTAGTTCATCGTGGTCTTAGGTTACATCTCAGGAGATGGATCTTTGCATTGTCAGGGCTGTAGGTTGGGTAAACAGATTCAGCTTCCCTATCCTATTAGCGCGTCTGTATCTCAGCGACCTTTTGATTTAGTTCATTCCGATGTTTGGGGTCCGGCTCCCTTCGCTTCGAAAGGGGGCCATCGCTACTATATTTTATTCATTGATGATTTTTCTCAGTACACTTGGTTGTATTTTATGCGCTCTCGTAGTGAGGTGCTCTCCATATATCAGCGTTTTGCGGCCATGGTTCGTACTCAATATTCTACCCCCATCCGTGTGTTTCGTGCTGATTCTGCTGGTGAGTATATCTTCCAGATGTTGCGAGGTGTTCTTGCTGAGAAGGGCACTCTTGCTCAGTTCTCCTGTCCTGGCGCACATGCCCAGAATGGCGTTGCTGAGCGTAAGCATCGCCATATTCTTGAGACCACTCGCGCTATGATGATTGCTTCTTCTCTCCCACCGCATTTCTGGGCTGAGGCTGTCGCTACGTCGGCTTACCTCATCAATATTTAGCCTTCTGCTGCCTTGCAGGGTGGTATCCCTCTTGAGCGCCTCTCTGGAAAGTCTCCAGACTGTTCCATGCTTCGCTTGTTTGGTTGTGTTTGCTATATTATCCTTGATCCTCGCGAACGCACCAAACTGACCGCTCAGTCTGTTGAGTGTGTCTTCCTCGGATACAGTGATGAGCATAAGGGCTATCGCTGTTGGGACCCTGTTGATCGTCGGATGCGTATCTCTCGTGATGTTACTTTTGATGAGACGCGTCCTTTCTATCCTCGTCCCACCGCTGGTACTTACCCGGTGGAAGATATCTCTTTTCTTCTCTTCTCTGACACACCTCCTTCTACCCCTATTGTGTCTTCTTCAGGATCTCCTCCCCCTGATGTCTCTTCTTCGACACCGTCCTCTTCTGCTCCGTCTAGTTCTCCTAGTTCTCCTCGTTCTCCGGAGTCTTCCTCTCCTATTCTCTCTTCTTCATCGTCGTCTCCTGCGTCGTCTTCCTCTGATGATCTTCCCTCTACTCGTCCTGTTCGTCAGCGTCGTGCCCCCAACCGTTACTCTCCTAGTCATTATGGTCTTTCTGTTGCCTCCGAGCCGACCTCTTATCGGGATGCTGAGCATCATCCTGAATGGCAGCTGGCCATGGCTGAGGAGATTGCTGCGCTTGAGCGCACTGGCACCTGGGATCTTGTTTCTCCTCCTCTCGGTGTTCGTCCTATCACGTGTAAGTGGGTCTATAAGATTAAGGCTCGCTCTGATGGATCTCTTGAGCGCTATAAAGCGCGTCTTGTGGCTCGTGGTTTTCATCAGGAGCATGGTCGTGACTATGATGAGACCTTTGCTCATGTCGCTCATATGACCACTGTGCGTACTCTTCTTGTTGTTGCTTTTGTTCGTCACTGGTCTGTGTCCCAGCTTGATGTTCAGAATGCCTTTCTCAATGGTAAGTTGAGTGAGGAGGTTTATATGCAGCCTCCTCCTGGGTACTCTGTTCTTGAGGGGATGGTTTGTCGTCTTCGACGTTCTCTTTATGGCCTCAAACAGGCTCCCCGTGCCTGGTTTGAGCGCTTTGCTCTTAGTGACATTCTGGTTTCTCCCCTAGTGCTCATGATCCAGCGTTGTTTGTTCACACTTCTCCTCGTGGACGCACTCTTCTTCTTCTCTATGTTGATGATATGATCATTACCGGTGATGATCCTGAGTATATAGCCTTTGTTAAGGCTCGTCTTCATGATCAGTTTCTTATGACTGATCTTGGTCCTCTTCGATACTTTCTTGGGATTGAGGTTTCCTCCACTTCTGATGGCTTTTACATCTCTTAGGAAAAGTATATTCATGATCTTCTTGCTCGTGCTGCTCTTGGGGATGAGCGCACTGTTGAGACCCCTATGGAGCTTAATGTTAAGGTTCAATTACTGATGGTGATCCTCTTTCTGATCCGACGCGTTATCGTCATCTTGTTGGGAGCCTTGTTTATCTTGCTGTCACTCGTCCTGACATCTCTTATCCTGTTCATATTCTGAGTCAGTTTGTTTCTGCTCCTACCATTGTTCATTATAGTCATCTTCTTCGTGTTCTTCGTTATCTTCGTGGTACGATCACTCGTCGCCTTTTCTTTCCTCGTTCCAGCTCCCTCCAGCTCCAGTGCTATTCGGACGCCACGTGGGCGAGTGATCCTTCGGATCGTCGTTCACTTTCTGCTTACTGTGTGTTTCTTGGTGGTTCGCTCATTGCTTGGAAGACGAAGAAACAGACAGCGGTTTCCCTTTCGAGTGTTGATGCTGAGTTGCGTGCTATGTCCTTGTTGACTGCTGAGGTGACCTGGTTACGGTGGTTACTTGTGGATTTTGGGGTCTCTATTACCACACCCAGTCTGGTTTTATCGACAAGACAGTCTGGTGCTAGTGTTGCACGTGATCCGGTCAAGCATGAGCTTACCAAGCATATTGGTGTTGATGTTTTCTATACACGTGCTCGGTGCGAGCTCGGGTTGTTGCGCTTGATATGTGCCTTGATTCTGATTGGCGGATTTCTTCACGAAGGCCCAGACCAGAGTGCAGCATGATTTCTTACTCTCCAAACTCAGTGTTGTGGATCCACCATGAGTTTGTGGGGTGGGTGGGGGGTTAGATGTATATATCTATATATTGTATTTCCCCCATATGTTAGGGGGCTTCCTGCATATTTGCCCTGTACATGTACTATACATTGTGGCCTTTGGCCCCAGAGGAATACATGTTGCATATTCCTGACACATATTAGGTTTGGTTAAGTCAATCCTTCTAATGTTTGACCAACTATAGTGTATAATATATATACATATATAATACTAAAGTATATTCCATTATCTTTCTAGTAATACTAACTTGACAATATAAATGCTGATTCATTTTCTATATATTTGGTCAAAGTTTAAAGTTCGACTCAATATAAACCTGATATATGGAGCAATACAGAAAATTCCAATGGTCAAAGTTTACCAAGGTTGACGTTATGAGGGTATTTCAACTCTTTGGGGATCTTAATGCCAAAAATTCCATTGGTTAAACTCTATCAACATCATTCTTTTGCCTAGGAAGGACAGGGCAGACGAGGTCTCAGACTTTAGGATGATTAGTATAATAAATTCCATTGCAAAAATCATCACCAAGATGCTCGCCATTCGACTTGAGTCTCTTATGAACGATCTTGTCTCCAACACCCAAAGTGCTTTCATCAAAAAGCAAGGCATCCACGATAAATTCCTCTATGTAAGAAACCTTGCCAAGAGATTCCATAAGAAATATTCTGAAGCTACTATTCAAGCTTGTCATCCGCAAAGCTTTTGACTCTGTTAGATGGGAGTACATTCTTGACCTTCTCCATCGCCGGGGGTTCCCAAGTCGCTTCCATAATTGCATCACTGCCCTTTTATCCACTTCTTCGTCTCTTGTGTTCCTTAATGGTGTCATCCGGTTTTCAATCTTGCATGGTTGTGGGCTAAGGAAGGCTATCCGGTCTCACCTCTCCTATTTGGCCTCTCCATCCATCCTCTTACATAAACTTTGGAAAGTGCAACTAGGCACCTACTTCTCCACAAGCTTTGTGGGAGGGGAACCATATTGGGAACTTTCCTTTATGCAGATGACGCGGCGGTTTTCATTGCACCATTCCAAGAACACTTTAAAAACTTGGCAACCATTCTTGTGGGCATTGGGGAAATGACTGGGATTTCTACTAATTTCCAATAGAGTTCCATTGTTCCAATTAGATGTGGGCAAATAAATCTCGACGAGGTGCTTGAAGGTTTACCTACAAAAAAGGCCTCCTTTCCTTTAAGATACTTAGGCCTCCTGCTCTCGGTTTGGAGGCTCAAAATAGGGGATTTCCAACATCTATAAGACAAATGTGTCATGAAGCTTCCACGTTGGAATGGAAAATAGGTTAGCACAGCCAGTAGACTACTCTCATAAAACCGATCATTGCATATCAAGCAAACTATTACTTGACCCACTCATCATCCCTTTGGGCACCTTTAAAATTAATAAATAAGCTTGGGTGTGCTTTTCTTCGGTTGGACAAGGATTCTACTATTGGAGCTAAATGCAAGGTTAATTGGGAGTTAGTGTGGCGCCTCAAAAATCTTTGGTGGTCTTGGGGTGCTCAACTTGGATAAGTTCGCAACGGCGATTCAGTTGAGATGGCTATGACTTGAGTGGAAAGATCCCAAGAAAATTTGGGTTGGATCCGGAAACCCTTGCACCAATGAGGATATGAACATTTTCTACGTGGACACTTCTATTTTTCTTGGCAATGGTTGGAAGATATTATTTTGGCATGCGCCAGGGTTAGAAGGAAGGAAGCCAAAAGGTATTGTGCCATTTTTTGACTCTTCAAAGTGAAAGAAATGGAAGGTCCAACAAGTCTTGAACGAGCTCTGATTGAGCATATCAAGTTAGACCAAAACTTCTCATTGGTCACCTAACCCAATTTATCAACCATTGGGTCCTCATAAATAATGTTACTCTTGATGTCAATATGGAAGACGTTATTTTTTGGAAGCTTATGGAGAATGAGGAATATTCAACGGCCTCAGCTTACGAGGTGCGGTTTTTAGGACCTATCTTCTCCAACATGAACAAGATGGTTTGGACAGATTGGCCCCTCTCAAAATAAAATTCTTTGCTTGGCTTGCAACAACAAATATACTTTGGACGGCAGACCGGTTGGAGAAGAGAGGGGTGTCAAAATTGTGGATTATGCCCTCTCTACAAGCAAACAACGGAATTGGTCAACCACTTATTTGTCCATTGTCGATTTACCACACGGATATGGGGCTTTATAAAGGATTGGACGAGTCTTCATGCTATTCAACCTTTGCAATGGACGAGGCTTACAACCAAAAGTTGGTGGTTAACTATGGTGGAAGTCCCGGTCCAAAACCGCAAGGCCATTGTCTCCCTTATCTTGCTTATTTCTTGGGAGATTCAGAACATACGGAATGCCTAGGTCTTCAATAACAAGCACACACCACCTTCAGTGATTCTAGATAAAATTAAGAAGCAATCCTGGTTGTGGGTTTTAGCAGGTACGAAGCGCTTGAGTTGAAATTAGAAAGAATAGGTTTTGTAATTGCCAAACGCTTTTACTTGCTTGTAAAACCCTTCTTAATGAGGGACTTTTGAACCGGTACGTGAAGGCACATAGGAGATCGGGAGACCATGTACTAAAACCCGTCTAGGTGTTTTCGTCTCCTGGCCGGCAACAACGATGGTCCGTTTCATCTTCATTGGCCTTAAGACGTGGTGGACCACGGGCTCTCACCGGTGGGAGGGTTTCTGTTTTTTATTTAGGCTATTTTAGAATGTTGAGGTGACGTTACTTTATAAAGTCAGAATAAGGTCATTTTCGTTCTATCCTCGCTCCAGTGGTACGTCTAGCGTCGATGGAGGGCGCATAAAGTCGTGTGTCTGGCGTATCTCTTCGAATCCAGACATTTGTTCCGTCTTTCCGATCTATGATTATCATCTTCGTCGTCGATGGTTGATGTTTTGGTGTGCTGGTCCTTTGAAGGTTTACGTTTGTCTACTATAGCAAGCTCTACAGTGTTCTGAGAGCTCCATCGCGTTCTCCGGGCCAAACCGAGGCCTCTCACGGCGGCGCTGCCGTCGAGGGATGGCTGAGGCAAGGCGCTGGCAGTAGTGGTAGGTTTTTTTAGGTTTAGTTTTTTCCCCTTATGGGAGGTTTGGAGCTGGTCACAGGATCTACGGCGGATCTCGGGTGTAGGATGCATCCTTTTCTTTCTTCTTCATCGGTTGGAGGCGATGGGGTGTGGTCACCGTCTCATAAATAAGGTAGTGGTTGTGGTCTCTCTGTTGGTGATGTGGTCTGTGGGCGCGCCTTTCTCTGGCCGGCGGTGGCGGGGGGCGCTTCCTGAGGTGCTCTGTGTTTCTGCTTCTCCTGGACGGCCGTGGAGGCGAGGTGGAGATGCGTGGCGGAGTGCCTTCCCTGGTGCCAAGCAGAGAGTGGCACGTTGGCTTCTTCAGTGCGTTGCAGATCTTCGATCTTCTACTCCCTCTGGACGGCCGTGGAGGCTGTTAGATGTATATATTTGTATATTGTATTTCCCCCATATATTAGGGGGCTTCCTGCATATTTGCCATGTACATGTACTATATATTGTGGCCTTTGGCCCCTAGAGGAATATAACTTTGTCTATTCCTAACATGGTATCAGAGCCGGTTTTAGGGTTCCCGTGCCCACCGGTCCTCTGCTTGATCATTGTCGTCACCGCCCGGCCGCGGTTCCCGTTCTGACCGATTTGCGTGAGGTCCTTTCGTTCTTGTCCTCTGCTTTCCCAGATTCGTTCTTGTCCTTCGTTCAGATCGGATCTACACCCTCAATCCGCCCTTACCCTCCTACAATCCTTCCACTGTCGATCGGCCCCCACCACCACCGATTGACGATCTGCCCGCGACCACCTGCCCGCATCTGCACGTGCGTGCGAGGGCCTCGCCACCTGCTCCACCCCGCCTGTGTCACCCTGACGCCGCGTGCCTGCCCGACAACCCGCCTGCTACTCCTGCACACATACACCTGTCCTTTGCATCGTCGTCCTCACCTCATCTGCATCTACCCCTGCGCTTTGTCGACCGTCCGGGCCCCACACTGAGCCCGTCCATTCTTTGCTTGGGCTGCTTGCGCCCCCCTCACCTGCCGCCCGCCCGTCCACACGCGGCCTCTCACCTACCGCCAGTCTCGGCCGGGCTACCTCCTGCGCGGGCCTCCACTCGGCGGATTTCGCTCGCTAACGCTTGCGTCGGGTTGTCGGATCGATCATGTAAAAAAGAGCGATATGTCTTCTTCCTCGGGTTATGTTGCGATTCCTCACGCCGGTGATCTTCGATGGCGCGAATTACCACGATTTTCTTTGCATTTATGGCGTTCATATCTTGATCTCCGTCTTTGGGGTGTGCTCTCCGGCGAGGTCCCTGTCCGTCGTGCCCCGCTCCTGTGGCTCCTCTTCCGCAGACGCCGATTGTTCTCGGTCTTGATGCTTCTCGAGAGGCCAAGGATCTTTGCTGAGTCTTCTTGATAGTGATGTTGCTGCTTATGATCTGAAGTTCAATCAGTACTCTTCTGATCTTGAGGCCTATCGACACGCTCTCACTTCTTACACTCAGTGAGTTGATGAGGATGCTCGTGATGTCGCTTCTTTGTTCTCACCTCGATGTTACGGTATCTTCTTTGAGTTCATGAGTCTCCCTCTGTTGCCGCTCGTGGGCCCATCTTCGTCGACTATCGACCATCTGGGATGCTCTTTACCTGTCTGTGGTTCGCCAGGAGCATGCTCTCCAGCAGGGTGATTCTACTATTGATGAGTTCTATACTCAGAGTGCTGCTATCTGGCGTCAGCTTGATTCTCTTCGTACTGCTGTTTATGGCACATGCTCGTGTTGCTAGATTGTGCGCTCGGATTTGGAGTTTCACCGCATTTAGGCGAGGGGAGACGGAGTGGAAGGGTCTTGTTCTGCAGTGGCTGGAGGAGCTTGGGATTTCTGCTACATCCCGACGATCTTCATCACGCGGAGGCCGAGGTGTGCCGATGCATTCTCTGGCTGAGATGGCAGCCATGGATGATGCCAACGAGGGCATCTCTTCAACCTCCAAGATGGAGGCCTTTCTCGGGTGCTACGATGGCGCTCAACGCCCTCTCTCTCCCAAGTGGTTGCGTCCCCGATGAGAGGAAGGGTGGCCGACGGTGGCTCCCTGCAAGCGGCGGTGAAGAAGAGGATAAGGGACCTGATTGCTTTTTTTCCCAGGTCCTCTGTGTTATTTGCTGGGGCTTTCCTGTAATTTCTTTCGTTGCAGGGCCTTGGTGCCTATTTGTAACCCACCGACAGTATTAATGATGCAGCACTTGGCCTCTAGGGGCCTTTCAAAAAAAATAAACTACAGCAGGCTCTACTATTATCAGATTAATTATCCGATTTCAGTGATGGAGGGACGAGAATGGCGGCCAATCGACTAATGCCAGTGTATGTAGTCGTCACTAGATGGTTTAAAAACCTATTTAAATTTTTATTAGTTTTGAAACACTTTGACTACTGTTTTTTTCCTTATGACTTATACGAGCTGGGTTTCATTATTACTGGATAACAAAACAAATAGTCTTTTACAGCAAGAAAGAAAACAGAAAATCCAGTTCAACAGAAGCTACAATCATCCCCATAAAAGGACATAATCCGACCACATATAATAGAAAGTTTTACTTCGCATGCCAGCCTGCCAATAAACACAGGCCCTAAGAAAACAAATTCAAGATCAACTCAGCGCAGGGCACATCATCTTGGCAACCTCTAATCTCCGGTGATATCCACATCGGTGTCTTTATACTATTATCTTTGATGATTATTGCTCCGTTTTGTAAAAAAAAAAACTGATCTGATATGGTCTTGTCTGGTTCGATACGCTGAAGAGATCCAAGGAGATGGGCGCTGCTGCGTCATGGTCATGCCGAATCGTTGGACTCGCATACCTATAGCTTCCAAAAAGTTGGTTGGTGGAATTCAGATCGCAGTCCAGAGACTTGCCAGCCGCGTCAGAAACCTTCAGGTTCCGCTGGCGGTCCAGTTCGCACGCATCGACACGACAAGAATCCCGCCTAATGTTTGAGCCTCGACATCCCAGCACATGGAATGAGACTCGACACTGCTGCCTCTGGAGGAAACATTCCAGTTTGAGCCTTGGGGACATGGTAGATTCGCCAGAATCTAAGACCATACTAATACCAGTTCCTGATCTTCACTGTTGGAGCGATGGGCACATGAGTGATGTTGGAGACCAAGCAAACAACATGCAGACATACCGTCGCAATTCAGAAACTGGAGAGTACATTACATGCATACACTAAGCTACTAGGCATCTACTCCATGCTAAAATGATGAAGGTTATATATACATAGTTCACAGCGCCAGCTTCCCATGAATTCTGAGGCTATGATCATTTGTCACCAGGTAGCCCGTCTCTGACGCTACATTGATCGGGTGCCCCTTGTTGCAGCTTTCTGTGAAAAATAGCAGAAGCATATGGAGTGATTAAGTCAAACAGTGCCCAGACGCTGAAGAGAAAAGGAAATTCAGAACATGTGGAGCAAAATGCCAGGCTTGGCCAATGAAATTCTCTCTCAGCTAATTCAAAACAAAGTGAGCAAAATGCCAGCGTTTCATCTTTAACTCTGAAGGAAAAGAATGAGCAAGAAGGATGATGCGATGCATTATCGTCTTAGTTCATGAATGATGATGATAACAAAACGAACTCGGTCGAAAATAACAGTGAAAAGGATGGGACTGGCAAAGACTATGCAATATCCAAGGATATTATGCTGTTCAAACATGACACGTTTCCGTGGAACTTGACAGCTAAAGTAAACCTTGAGCTATTTTTCTCTCCTCTAAGTACTTCACATGGCACCTAAACATGAAATGCAGAAGCTCAATGAAGTTAAGATGTACAATGCAGAGCATGTAACAACACGGTTTGCAGGAGGAACTTTACCTAAGATGCCAGTTCCAACTGTCATCTCATCCACTGAGTCGTTAGTCATCAGGACCTCTGAGGGACGCTGACAGAAGGGGGATTTGGTTTGGTCCTTTTGACCGTGCACTCGTCATCTGAATTTGTCGGAGTACTCAAATCGATAACAGGGGTTTCTTTACAATAATCAGTATCAGGAGGCTTCTCGATGTTCTTGTCTTCCTTTGAGGAGTTCCCGTTGCCATACAACACAACTGTAGATGGTCCATCGTACCGCTGTCTGGCGGGCTGAATGGCCGTCTTATCCTCGAGCAAATACCTCTTTTTAGACTTTTTCTGTCGTGTGCTCTTTGCTTGTGACACTGCCGAACTCGGTACCACCACATCCTCATGACCACTGATTGCTATTAGTTTTGCAACATTTACATGTTCTTTGCCGCACCGGTTCACTCTGTCTTGATCTTTCTCTGGAATATCAGAATCATTTCCTGAACCATTGGTTGTTACATCTCCAGATTTGCCCCTGGCCTGTGACAGAGCCGAAGATGGTAACACCACATCCTCATGAACATTGGGTGATGCTAGTTTCACGACATTCCCTTGTTCTTCGCTGCATTGGCTCACCCTGCCTAAATTCCCCTCTGGAATATCAGAATCATTTCCTGAACCATTAGTTGTCACATTTCCTGAACCGTTGGTTGATACATCTCCATCTCCAGGCTCTTTGTTATTTTCGCTATTCCTTGTCACTCTGTTTTGTCGAGAATGAAATTGTGTGATACTGTTAGAGAAATCTTTCCAGTCAGGATCATCTTCAGAATCCGCACTGCTCGACTCAACTGCCTCACCATCCCTGGAACTTTCATCTTCATACTCGTCGACTGATGTGTCTTCCATGTCCTTAGTTGCCAGCTCTGAACTGTCATCTGGGAGTTTGTCAACATCCATCTGGTCACCATCATTCTCTACATTGTTATCTTCTCTCACTACAACTTCAGTGCTATTTTTGGCGGCTTCTTTGCTGCAGCCTTCAAGTCCAGAGACTTCACGCATGAACTTGGCGAGAGCATCTGTGATACTTGCACAAAGATTACCCGTGGCTTTGCATAAGACCTCCTTGTTCTACAGACAAAAGCATGTGGAAACACGCAAAATCATTATAAGGAAAATGGCAATGAAGATATTTTCCCCACAAACGGGTGGTGATTACCTGTGGACTGTACTCTGGTAAGACGTTTGATGACACAAAATTAGCTATTGCCGAGACGTCTCCAAGCAGCACAGATTCAGTTCTGGACTTGATCTTACGAGTGGGTTCCCTTTTCAACTGCATGCAACATTTGAAGCAGATGCAGAGGATGGTCATAGCAGGTAGACAAAGTGTCATCGCCATTGCAGAGGAATGGCTCCAAGAGACAAACTTACGAAGCATTTTCCGAAAGTGGTTCTGGTCTTCCTGTCCATCACTATGACTTTACTCATAAGCTTCTGGTCCCATGCAGATATACGCGGTGTCTCGTCAGGTATTCCCACGCCTTGAATATCAAGCGAGTCTAGGTATAGAATCTGTACCAATGAAATGTGTTAAACTAACTTCATCACTATGCAGATAAGGATAATTGGTGAATAATAGTTATTGCACTTATTTAATTATATTCCTTGTTTCACGAGTCGTCATCGTTGTGCAGAATGCTCACCAGAAGAAAGAAAAGGCAGCCTCCAACAGTGTTCTTCTTGCCATAAGAAGAGATGCAGTTCTCAAGCTGCTCCACCACAAATCTGCACCAATTCAGCTCCTTGATCGAACCGACGTCCACCAGTGAGGGGAAGCACCGGGGGCTGACTTTCAGGCTACTGTTGGGGCAAAGGAACGTGGAGAGCACGAGCATCATGAACGTCCGGAGGAAATGCTCGTCGGCAGACTTCATCAGCTTGATGGACTTCTCCAGGCTCGCCACGGAGGGCGGTCTCTCGACGCCGAGCTTGTCGAACACGAACTCGATGCTCTTCTCGTCCATCCTGTACACGACGTCGCGGCCGGTGTTGGGGATGCCGAGCACCCGGTGCACGCTGTCGACGGTGACCGGGATCCGGCCACGGCCGGGGATGACCAGCTCGCAGGACTCGAGGTCGAACCGGTGGATGAGCCAGGTGCAGATCCTGGAGGGCAGCGTGGGGCACTGGATCCTCAGGAGGGCCCCGAAGCCGGCGCCCTCTATCATCTCCCGCTGCCCGGCGGTGAGGTGCGCGTACAGCTTCATGATCCTCCCCGGCGAGGCGCGGTGCCTCACCTCCTGGATTAATCGACAGCACGGGGATAGTCAGGCCATATACAGTACTATGCAAGAAGAAATGCAGCAGGGTGAACGGAGCCAGGGGAGGGGCATCAGTCAGTCACCCGTTCGTCGCGGCGTCGGCTGCTCCCCCATTTCCTCTGCCCGCGTTTCCTACTGACACCCAATCTGCCCATTCCCCTTTCCTTACTCGACGAGTCAAATGGGGCGGCTTGTACAGCTCGTGTCGATCTAGAACTATAGAATAAAAATCCCAAGAATAAATGCCTCTGTTTAATCCATACATGGCGTTTGTGGGATGCATAGAAAGAAAATCAAACACCTTCCTGTGAAGAAAAAACCCAAATCGGCCTGGATCTGGACGCGCGCACACACTGAAAAAGAACACTGTCAGTAGCTCCAAGCTCATTTCCTCAAGAACAGCATCATAAAAGGGGGGATTTAATTTTCAGCAAGAATGTACTAGTACAGATTAGGTGGAGGCTGGCATGCATACCTGAAACCCACTAGCGAGCCGCCCAACAGACTGCTGACAAGATGAGAGAGAGAAATCGGTATCGTGGCCGCGTGGCAACGCAGCCCCGACGGCATGGCCGCATGGGTGTTCTGCCACTATGCTACTGCATCCTAGATTTTCGCGCGATGGTGGTGCTTTATTTTTGGCTAGATTCGGTATTGTGCTAGGCCCCACAGGCTAGAGACCGCAGGCCAATTGTAAGTATTTTTTTAAAGATCTTTTTTAGGGTTTTAGCAGTTTATCGATTTTTTCTTTATCATTTCTGCTACTATGATGAACGTGGAACTCTAATTTTGCATTTGACAGATCGAACTTCAATCTTGCCACCGCTCTGTTACAAAACTCTTTAGTTTTATCATTATGTCATGCTTGTACCATCGGTCTATAATTAATTTTGTCATTTCATATTTTTCATCCCTTTCACTTTAATTTATATATTTTTTGAATTTTTTTTACTTTATATATCACCGATTGGTTGGACATACATCTCAATATTTGGAAAAATCCAATGCAATAGTTGACCATATAGGGTGTCTTTGTCCACCCGCAAAACACCACATCGTGGTATTGTTCGTTTTGGTGGAACGATGTGTGCCCTCTTGGGCCATCGATTGCATGTTATATAGTGTAGGGAAAAACGCTATATGTAATAGTGCAAGGGTTGTATGTGTACTGTTAGAGTACTACTCCGTACACGTACACGCACAGATATTAGGTTCTTGAGTTGGCTTTCTTCCTTCTGTCTAGCTTGTGCTAGTGTTTAGTAGTAGGAAAGTTTGGAATGCTTTGTAGTTGTGGTTGGGTCTGACATTTTCCCGTGAGACTAAAATATATAAGTGTGATTTCATGAGCAATGGAACCGGGGCGTTGCCCTTTTCCTCTAAAAAAAATCTCACAGATATTACATAGGCTAATATTTACCCTTAATCTAAACCATGAGAGAGGTTTAGATTACGCTTAAATTCAGCGAGACCTTTGACAGAAAGAGCTTCTATAAAACAGTCAACGATCTAACCTTTCGTAGAGATGAACTTGATGTCAAGACGATTTTCAGCAACACGTTCACGAACAAAATGATAATCTACGTGCATGAAAAACTGGGTTAGCCGACAGATAAGTTGCACCTAAATTGTCACACCATAAACAAGGTTTCTGGCGAAGAAAAACTCCAAGTTCATGGAGAACTGCTTCAACCCATATCAATTCTGTAGTTACATTGGCAAGAGCTTTGTACTCAGCTTCTGTGCTAGAACGTGACACTGTATCCTGTTTTTTGGCACTCCAGGAAACCATATTCGAACCAATAAAGATGGCAAAACCTCCAGTAGAGCGGCGATCCTCAAGACATCCAACCCAATCAGCATTGATGAAGCACTAAGTAGAGTAGATGAAGACTTGCAAAAGGTAATACCAAGATGTAATGTATCCTTAACATACCTAAGAATGCGTTTTGCTGCAGTCCAATAAGCAGTAGTAGGGGCATGAAGGTATTGGCAGACTTTATTAACCGAGAAGGACAAGTCTGGACGTGTTAAGGTGAGGTACTGAAGAGCACCAACAATGCTTCGATACTGAGAGATGTCATCAGGACCAAGAAGAACACCTTCATGAAGAGAAATAGGCTCAGACGTGGACAGTGGTGTCAGCGCACCTTTGCAATCAAGCATACTAACTTTCCCAAGGAGATCATGTGCATATTTTCATGAGTAAGAAGTAAACCATCAGAAGTTCTTTTGACCTTAATACCAAGAAAGAAATGAAGATCATCAAGATCCTTTATAGCAAAATGAACATTGAGATCTTGCATCAAAACTGAGATTGCATGATCAGACGAGCTTGTCACAGTGATGTCATCTACATAGACCAAAACAAAAATCTCCACACTAGCCTTATCATAGAGAAACAAGGATGTGTCAGCTTTGGATGGGAGAAAACCAAGGTCTTGCAGCTTGGTGCTCAAACGAGAGTACCATGCTCGGGAAGCCTGTTTAAGACCATAAAGAGCTTTATCAAGCCTACAGATATGATGAGGCTTATCGGGATGGGAAAAACCAGGTGGTTGTTTCATATACACTTCATCTTCGAGAACACCATGCAGAAACGTGTTCTTGACATCTAGCTGCCTGAGACTCTAGCCATGAGAAACAACAATGGAGAGAATAATTCTGATAGTGGCAATCTTGACAACAGGACTAAAAGTGTCTTTATAGTAAATTCCATACCTTTGCTTAAAATCTTTGGCAACTAACCTGTCTTTGTAACGATCAATGGTACCATCAACACGTCGTTTGATGTGATATACCCATTTTTAATCAATCAAGTTCTTGTTGTGTGAAGGAGATGGAACAAGGGTCCAAGTTTTATTTTTTAGTAGGGCTTCATACTCTTCTTGCATAGCAGCCTTCCAGAGAGGATCATTAAGAGCGGCAGGAAGATTGCGTGGTTCTCCTGTAGAGGAGAACAGACCATAGCAGATGGTACCATCAGTGTATTGTTTTGGATGTCGAATACCTTATTGCGGGCGTGTACGAGGCCAAGGCCGAGGCGATGGTGGTGCATTGTCCTGCGTCAGGGAAGGCGCAAAAGATCCTAACGAGGAGCTGTCGGCGGAAGAGGCCGACATAGGGCCGGCCAAGCCTGGCCCAGCACCACATGGTTAAACCGGAGAGGACACGGGCGAGGGTGTCCGTGGCATGGTCAGTGATGCGGAAACACGGGGCAGGGTCGCACGTTGGTGCGGAGAGGCCGGCTCATCGACCGAGGCGGGGGCGGGAGAATCAGCCTTCGGATCAGCGCCCGCGACAGCCGTGCTGATTGAGGAATGTTCCTCAGAATCTGCATCGGATAACGCGTATGTCCCCTCTGTGTGATTTTCCGACAGCGATTGTGAAGGCTCTAGAGCTCCGTTTTGCACGAAATTTTTGGGAGCAGCTTCATGTTCCTGTGTACCAACATTAGAAGGAATAGCCACAGGCACAATAGTAGACATATGATCATCAAAATTTTGTGCACCCTCATTGGAATTATGTGTAGGAAGAATTAGGATTTCTTGTCTAAGAAAAGGACTAGCATTAGGGCGTAAGGCTTGGAAGGGAAAACATTTTTATCAAATACCACATCACGAGATATGTAGACACTCCCTGTTTCAACATCAAGGCACTTGACACCTTTATGAAGGGGATTGTAACCAAGAAAAACACACTGTTTTGAATAAAAAGTAAGTTTTTATGTATTGTAGGGACGAAGATTAGGCCAACAAGAACGGTTGAACGTGCGAAGAGCATCATAGTTGGGGTGTAATGTGGAGAATGCGCTCAGCTGGACACTCAAGATTAATGACCTTGTTGGGGAGTAAGTTGATGAGAAACATAGCAGTAAGAAAGGCTTCATCCCAGTATTTAAGAGGCATAGATGCATTTGCAAGTAACGCAAGACCAACTTCAACTATATGACGATGTTTTCTCTCAGCAGAGCCATTTTTTGATGAGCATGTGGACAAGAGACATGGTGCGTGATGCCAGCTTTTTGGAAGAAGGAATTGAGCTTCTCATACTCACCTCGCCAATTAGTTTGCATAGTAGCAATTTTGGTGGCAAATTTTCTTTCAACATATTGCTGATAATTGAGAAAAGCTTGGTACACATCAGAACGCTTTTTAAGCAAATATATCCAAGTAAACTTGGTGAAATCATCAATAAAGCTTACATAATATACATGTTTCCCAACAAAGAGAGGTGCGGGACTCCATACATCAGAAAAGACTTGTTCTAAGAGAACAATAGACCGACTGGTGGAGATGGGGTATGGCAACTGATGGCTCTTGGCTAACTGACAAGAGTCATATACATATCATGTGGTGTCAGGGGTGTAAGCTGTTTTATTCTTCCTAAGCACTTGTTGAACAATCAAAGAAAAAGGGTGGCCTAAACGACGATGCCATGTAGATGATGATGGCTTTATCATCATGAAAGCATGCTTGGAGGATTCATTGGAGATGGGCATCAAGAAATAGAGACCTCTATGGCACGGTCCCCTAAACAGAACTCGCCAGGTTGCTTGGTCCTTAATTTCAAAACAGAAAGGATAGAATTCAATAGACACATAATTATCAAGTGTGAATTTATGAACAGATAACAAGTTTTTGGTGACACTAGGAACATGAAGTATGTCATTGAGATGAAAAGAATTATGAGGGGTGCGCAAAATAGATTGACCAATATGACTAATGTGCATACCTATGCCATCATCCGTACGAACATGATCATGGCCTTGATATGGATCATGCATGTTGAGCTTGTTCAGTTGTCCAGCGAGATGCTCAGTAGCATCGGTGTCATAGTACCAGTTGGATTCAACACCGTTAGCTGCAAAGTTTGCAGCCTTGAAGCTCCCACGATCTCCAGAATTGTCACGGTCATCACCAAGGTGCCACCAGCAGTCACCAGCGGAGTGCCCATGAATTTTACATATCTAGCACGTGACATCCACATAGGGGGTGGGCTGTTGGCGACGGCAGCGACGTCCACCATCATCTTGGCGACGACGATCATCATCATAGCGCCTGGGACGCTCGTCCTCGTAGCGCCGGCGGTCCTGGTACCCATTGTCCTGGCAGACACGGTGGTCCTGGCGGTTATGGTCATCATGGCGAGGATGATTGTCACGGTTGTCCTGGCGCCATCGATCATCCTGGCGTGGGCTATGGGTGATCATCATAGTACTGCTGGCATGGGTGTCAATCATCTTGACGGGGACGGGAGTCACGACGAGCGACATTTGCCGAGGAGGTGAAGTCGGGATCCTCGGACTTGTGCTGCCTGTTGAAGGCCTGCACCTGGCTCAACAGATCAGCAAGGGTGGTGTTTGGATTGGCATTGACAGTGGTACGAAGGGTGTTGCAGTGATCCCCGAGGACGTGAAGAACATAATGAACAAGCTCATATTCATCGAGGGGCTTGCATGTAGTGGCAAGTTCAGAGGCTATGCACTTCATCTTGGCAAAATACTTGTCAGCAGATAGATCGTTCTTCTGAGTGTCATGGAGGGCTGCACGGAGTTGTTGCACACGGGCCTCAGACTGGCCAAAGACATGGTCGTTGACAACAACCCACACTTCAGTCGAAGTTTCAAGGCCGACGACGTGAACGAGCACATCCTGGGAGAGGGCATTCACAAGCCAGCGGAGGACCTGCTAATCGCGAGAGATCCAGGCCGTATTTGTTGAAAAAAGACTGATCCCCCCCCATAATTTTCCTACTAGAAATAAAATCTAAAAGTGCATATCCAACTTATTGGATCCCTAATGGAGCTACTTTTATAATTCAAAATAAGATGTAGTGTTATCCTGAAAACATGTCCTCTATGAGAAGTAGCAAAAAATAAATATTTATTAGTTTTGTAGCAACTAGCAAGACGCTCGAAAATGCACAAGGTCGGAAGAAATTTATGTAAAAAAGGGATTGGAAGAAATTTGTACAAACCACCATCATCATCAGCTTCCTCTCCAGCTGGTGTAGGCACCATAGGAATATCTTCCTGTGCTGCGCTACTCTCCAATTCGAGAGAAGGTTCCACAACCTCGTCTATCTCTACTTTTCTCCCACTCACTTCTTTCGAGAGAAACTCCTTCTCTAGAAATGATCCATTCTTAGAAGTAGAGATCTTGCCTTCAGATATATGATAGAAGGTATACCCAATTGTTTTTTAGGGCATCCTATGAAGGCATGCTTTTTCGCTTTGGGTTAGAGCATATCAGGTTGTAGCCTTTTGACATAAGTGTCACATCCCCAAACTTTAAGAAATGGTATCTTATGCTTGTTGCCAAACCAAAACTGATGTGGTGTCAGCTCAACGGATTACGATGATACCCTATTTAAAGTGAATGTGGTTGTCTCTAATGCATAACCCAAAAATAATAGTGTCAAATCGGTAAGAGATATCATAGACCGCACCATATCTACTAAAATATGATTATGATGTTTGGACACACCATTATGCTAAGGTATTCTAGATGGCGTGAGTTTTGAAACAATTTCACATTTCTTTAAATGTGTACCAAACTCGTAACTCAAATATTCACCTCCATAACAGATCGTACAAAATTGATCTTCTTGTTACGATTATTTCTGTTTCACTCCGAGTTTTTTTTGAACTTATCAAATGTTTCAGAATTGTGTTTCTTAAATCACCAGTGAAGGTTAGGAATTAACGATGCACATAGAAACTATCATTGCCCACATGCATCGCTGTGTATTATTTCCAGCAGGTCACATGACCGCTCCACAGTGTTAGAGAACATGGTTCTAGTCATCTTGTCCATGAGATATGGTTCACATGTTTTTAATTATTCAAAGTCAAACGATTCTATAAGTTCACTAGAATGGAGTTTCTTTATGCGCTTT
Source organism: Avena longiglumis (assembly GCA_030063025.1). NCBI lineage: Eukaryota > Viridiplantae > Streptophyta > Magnoliopsida > Poales > Poaceae > Avena > Avena longiglumis. Next base: position 457,571,343 of record CP125974.1, read on the forward strand.
ACACCAATATGACACAAACGACAGTGTCACAAGTATGTGGTATTATTGTTGGAGATATGCCCAAGAGGCAATAATAAAGTGGTTATTATCATATCTTCATACTTATGATAAATTTTTACATACCATGCTATAATTGTATTAACAGGAAACATTATTACTTGTGTGATTTGTAAACATAAAAGAGTCCCTAGTAAAGCCTCTTGTTAAACTAGCTTGTTGGTTAATATATGATCATGGTTTCCTGATCATGAACATAGGGATGTTATTAATGTGGTCATATCATTGGGAGAATGATATGATGGACATACTCCTATAGTTAAGCGTAGCATAAAGATCAAGTCATTTAATATAGTTCATTTGCTATAAGCTTTCTGATACATAGTAGCCTAATTCCTTCGACCATGATATCATGCATATCACCTTTACCGGATGGATACTTTGATGTCATCAAACACCACACCGTAACTGGGTGGCTATAAAGGTGGCATTGAGTGTTCGGAAAGTATTGGTTGAGACACATGGATCAAGAGTGGGATTTGTCCATCCATATGACGGATAGATATACTCTGGGCCCTCTCGGTGAAATGTCATCCAATTAGCTTGCAAGCATGTGACTGGCTCACAAGGGATCACATATCACGAGAACGAGAAAAGAGTACTTATCAGTAACGGGGTTGAACTAGGTATGCAGAGATACCGACGATCATAACCTCGGATAAGTAAACTATCGTGAGACAAAGGGAAATTGGTATCGTATGTAAGTGGTTCATTCGATCGCAAAGTAATCGTATAAATATGTGGGAGCCATATGAATTTCCAGATTCCTCTATTGGTTATTGTTCGGAGAAGTGTCTCGATCATGTCCGCATAATTCACGAACCGTAGGGAGACACACTTAAGGATTCGATGTTGTTGAGTAGTTATGGAATGATGAGTAAGAGACCGAATGTTGTTGAGTCTCGGATGGGATCCGGATATCACGAGGAGATCCGGAATGGTCCGGAGAATAAGATTCATATAAGGAAAGTCCTGTTTGAGTTGGGGAATGATTCTGTTTTCATCGGGAATGTTCTAGAAGGTTCGGAATGACCGACACTCGGAGGAAGGGTACATGAATGTGTTATATCAAGTTGGTATGATTGCATTATGTACTTGGTGTCATCGCTGTACCAAATAGAGGGTTTATTCAAATCCTAGTTTGAAAAGTCAAACGGCTAGTTTGAAAGTCAAACGGCTAGTTTTGGGAAAGAGAAGGAGGTTTGAAAGACTTGGGGAGGAGTTCCTCCTCCGGCCCACCTTGTCCGAGTTGGGGAGGACTCCTCCCTGTGCACGCCTCCTCCACCTATAAGAGGAGGGCAGGGCTCCCTCCTAGACACACAAGTTGCCTCCTCTAAACCTAAACCCTAGCCACAGCCTAGGATTTCTCCAAGCCGCCGAGTTAGAGCTTCTAATTGCCCTAGCTGGTTTAGCCTCTTCTAATTGGTGTGTCTAAACCCTAGATCACCAAGGCTCTCTCATAGTCCACCATACTCGCTCGGCTTAAGGCGAAGCCTGCGAGATCTCCCTCTACTTCCTGTACCACCGTCGTCTTTGTCGAATCGCGAGGAGAGTGCTACAACCTCCATTTCTGGAACAAGGAGAGGAAGGTCTTCGTCGAGTACCGAGCGATGTGACATTGCGAACCTTCACGGGCAATGGCCGGAAGGATCATCTGTGCGATCTTGAGATCGGGGGTGTACGACTACATCATCCACGAGAATCTGCTCTCGTTAACCGCTTTGGAATCTTCGAGGGTAAGTTATTCCATCGACTCGTTGCTACAATCTAGTAGATAGATCTTGGCTTGTTTGTTTGTATGCGATAGAAATTTTTTGTTTTCCATGCTACGAACCCCTACAATTATCACATTCACTTTGCATATTTTGGCATTAACATTATGAATATGTGTATCGCTGCTAGAGATTCATCAAGAATAAAGCATTCACAATGGATGCATCATCATAAAATATATTACTCATATAAATTGAACAACCATTACTCTCAAATTTTTATAAATAACCATATCGCAATAAATAAAGAGCCAGATATAATGTTCATGATTAATGCAGGCATCAAATAACAATTATTAAGGTTTAAAACTAATCATGAAGGTTGACATAGAGGGAACGTGCTGATGGAGATCATATCAATCTTGGACCCATTTTCAACGCGCATCATCACCTCGTCTCTGGATAGTATCCTTTTGTTTTGCACCTCATGTTTTGAATTACAAATATTAGCATCTAAACCATTATCAAATACTTAGGAGGTACTACGAGAACTAGTAAGATACACATTAATAACATGTATATCAAGTATACCTTTATTGGTGTTGACAACCTTCTTACTTGTCGAGTACGTTCGGCAGTTGCGCTTTCAGTGACCAATCACCTTGCAGTCGACAGTCACTATGAGGTTTATGTCTAGTCTTGAGATTCTTTGTGGGAGTCTCAACTTGATTGCCACGCTACTTGAAGTTTCCCTTCTTTTCCTTAGCCTTCTTGAAACTATAGGTATTCTTTACAATCAACACTTGATGCTCTTGCTTTATGTACGCTTTCATAATTTTTAGCATTCCGAAAAGATCAGGAATTGTCGTCTATATTCCTGACATGTTATAGTTAAGAACAAACCCTTTGTAACTGGGTGGGAGTGATTGCAACACTCTGTCATCCTGGAGCTCATCCATAATTAGAGAATCTTGCATCCCAGGTGATGAATACTTTGAGTGTAGCATGTTATCTTAATGGCATGCTCACTTATAGAGTTGTGCACCTCCATCTCAGAGCATCTCCACACGTTGGAGGCCCTCGGGCAAAAACCCAGTTTTTTCGCTGGATTGGGCGAACGTTTGGTCTGGGGGCGCCAACTCTCAGCCTCAAGACCGACTGGACACCCCCTCGATCGGCAATTTCGGAAAAAAATCGTCCAAATTTGACACAAATTAACCAATTTTCGTGCAAGATGCAGCTCGGCCAATTTTACACATAGTTCTGCCAAATTTTGGTCACATAGTTCGGCGCACAAAACAAGTGCATAACAAATAATTTAACAAGTTTTCAAACATAAGAACACCTCAAACTAGGTGTTGCCTTTGAGCATCCACATGTGCTCTACTATAGCATTGAAATGGAACGTATGGGCATCTAGAGGGGGGGGGAATAGGTACTACTCAATATTTAGTTCTTTTTCAATTTTAGCCTTGACACAAAGTAAATTCTCTAGATATTCAACTACGAGAATTTCCTTATATGCAACCCTAGCTACTAAGCATATAAAGTGAGGAGCGAGGAAACCATAATGGAGCACGCGGTGACACGGGGATTTGTTTTACCGCAGTTCCCTCCTTGTTAAGGGAAGTACATCTACATTGGAGGGGTGTGCGGTTCTATGACCACCATGCCACAATAGGCCTCACCCTATTCTCTGATGGATCTCGCTGCGAAAGGCCTGATCCACCTTCTCCACTATTGGTACCCTTCGAGGCGGGAACCGGTTCCTGTACAACTCTAGCAGGGCACACATCCACAACCGAATTGGAGGCTCCCGTAATGACAACAAGCTGTCACAAGAACAAGGATTATCAATATAATCAACACAAGGATTAAGATATTTGCAAGAAATACTAGATTGAAGATTCTACAAATGAATGGAGAGGAGATGAAGCGCTTGACTGCAGTTGATGAAGACCGAGCCCTCCTCCTTCGATTCCCCAAGGGACAGGGCCTTTGGCTGGATGAAGGTGGAGATCTCTTGGATGAAACGTGAGGAGCAGATCTTGTCTTTTTCGAATGAACCAAAAGTTCTGGCAGGAGGGAGATGGCTGGTTTAAATACCCCATGCACAGATCTGGCCGTTGGTGAGGTTTGGGGGCGGATTATCCGCCTCCTACTAGGGGCGGACTATCCGCCCTGGGGAAAAGATCCGCCCCTAGACGAAAAGTCCGGAGGAAAATTCGCCCCCACACAGTGGGTCGCGCCGAGCTAGACTTGGTGAAGATCCTCGAGGGGGCAGATTATCCGCCCCGCTCAAGGGGCGGACTATCCGCCCCTGGGGGAAAATCCGCCCCAGAGACGGAAAGTCCGGGGGATATTCCGCCCCATATAGATTGACGCGCCTTGACGACCTTTGCAAAATTCCTGTGGGGGCGGACTATCCAGACCCCCTAAGGGGCAGACTATCCGGCCTAGGCAAAAACTCCGTCCCTGGCCGGAAAATCTGGGAGATATTCCGCCCCCCATACAGAGGGGCCGGATAATCCGCCCCCAAAATCACTTTAAGGCTCCTTTTCAAGAAAAAGATCTGCAGCACTTCAACACACATTAAATAATCCTTGGTATTGTTATCTAACACACAAAATACTAGGGATCATGAAATGTTCTTTCAATCTCCCCCTTTTTGGTGTTAGATGACAATACTAGGATTTACAATAAAACCTACTAACAACATCTTCAAGAAATGAAAGAGGCTCCCCCTAAATGTGTGCGTATTAATAATTTGCATTTGAATACAAATGCACACACTAAAGAGCAAGCCAATTTCATAACATTAACAATTATAACAAGGATGAGTTAGGAAACATAAGTCATACCACCGAGATGTGAAATAGCCAATATGAACAATGAGAATATTAGGCCTCGAACACATCCCACCATATTGATGCAATCAATAGATAACTCCATAATTCCATATGACATCAAGATAATTCCATACTCCATAGATAAATCCAGAATTCCATAAGGATAGTTCCACAAGATAAATCCATAATTCCAGAATTCCAGACAAGTGCACGGATAGTACCACATGACATAGTCTCATAAAAACCAAACACAAATAAGTTGAACAATAAAAGGGCACAAGAAACCGATGGAGAAAACGAATGATAAAGAGGCAAATGCTTGCGCCCGACCCATGCAAATCCGAGACCTAATAGAACTACTTCTCCCCCTTTGGCATCGAAACGCCAAAAAGGAAGAAGAGCGATGCTAGCGCCCCAGAAGATCACTCCTCCTCCTCCTCCTCATCGTCCTCGTCCTTGTCATAGTCATCCCCGTCCCCTTCCTCGTCATCATAATCATCATCATGAATAGATCGAAAGTGAGAGCACCAAAACATGGGATCCTCCTGAGGACCATCACTGCCAACCTTGGCATAATAATCAATGTGGCGAATGGAGGAGTACTCAACGCTGTCCATGGCCTTGTAGTTGGGCCGAGACTGCTTGCCCTTGCCCTTGCGAGAGGCAGCCCTCTTGGCTTTCCTTGCTTCCTCGACCATCCGTTTAGACTCTCTTTCCAACCCTCATTTCGGTTTAAATCAATGAGCTTACCCTCTACAGTGGGCCTGAGATAACCGGCACGGGGACGACGCTTGTAGGTCGTAGGAGGACTGGAACCACCTGTGAAAAGCAAGGGATAGGTAGCATGGGGATAAGCACACACACACACACACACAAGTCCAAGATGGATATTAGATACAGTAGGAGAACTATCCACGGTCCAAAGATGTGCATTATGAAAATCTAAGACAAGGCGAGCAGATGTGAAACTCAGCCGGATTATCCGGCCCTGGCAGAGGCGGATTATCCGCCCCCGTAAAAAAATTCTGTCCCGTCCCAGATTCACCATAGCAACACAGATCCGGCACAAGGGTTGTAATACTATGGAATCTAACAAGCAAGGAAACACATAGTATCTTCTACAACGAGTTTTCCACCAAAACAGTGATTTACATACAAAGGAGATGGATGAGGGAGTTACCCTCACTCATTGGAGGAAAATCTCGGAGGAGAAGGTACTCGGAGGCATGGAGAAGAAGATCCGGGGAGACCAGAGAATCCGGTGGTCGAATTGACTCGTGGAGGCGGAGGATCCGACGATGGCTTAGGGAAGGACATGGGTTGGGGGAGGACTGGCTGCTCAGTTTGAGCCCTTCCTCCCCGAGCCTAGTCCTTAAAGGACAGATTCGCTCGTGGCGGATTATCTGGCCCTCACTTGGGGCGGATAGTCCGCCCCCTCTGAATTTTCTGTTATCATAGAATCAGGCCGGAGCACTCCTTGCAAAACCCCTCACAAGTATACAAAGGACTTGTGTGAAAGAATAGATGGTTCAAGGATGGAAAAGGCTTGGGTTTAGAGCAACAAACTGAGATGGTACTACACACCCAAAATTGCAAGAACAAATCAACTAAAATCCAAGATTGGGTGTGCTTTCCATAAGAACAAGAGATATGCAAGAAAATCCAAAAAGAGCCAATGTAAACCAAATCTTCGCAAGGAAGAGGGCGGTGGCCGAAGCCGCCATGTTGGAGCGCATGGCATGACACCGCGAAGATGTATCTTGAGTTCAAAACCAATGCTCATCAATGACCCACATATCACAAAATGATATTAAGGAAATGATTTTTCTTGCTTTCGGCATTATGGGGGGAGGGTTAGCCCAATCAATTAGGACAACACTCACCCTATGTCTATGCCCGCATCTAAACCAAATACATGAGAAGTGCAAGTGAGTATGCACGGGTAGTCAAGCCAAGCTCCTTGAATCTATGATATTTAGCTCATTCCTCAAATAACAAAATCTTGCTTCATCAACTGGCTTCGTGAAGATATCAGCAAGTTGGTTCTTCGTCATCACAAAAGATAGTGTAATATCACCACGAGCAACATGATCCCAAATGAAATGATTGCGAATCTCAATATATTTTGTCTGCATATGCTGCACCGGATTGTAAGCAATTTTAATAGCACTTTCATTGTCACATAAAAGAGGCACTTTGTCACAATTGACACCATATTCCTTTAAAGTTTGCCTCATCCATAATAATTATGTATAAGCACTTGCAGGAGCAACATATTCAGCTTCAGTGGTTGAGAGTGATATGCAATTTTGTTTTTCGAAGACCAACACACTAGAGGCCTTCCCAAGAATTGATATGCACCAGAAGTTGATTTTCGATCATCCTTGTCACGAGCCCAATCTAAATCAGTGTAACCACATAGAGAGAAACTAGAGCCTTTGGGATACCATAAACCAAAATTTGGGGAATGAACCAAATATCTGAAGATTCTCTTGATCGCCACTAAGTGGCTTTCTTTAGGAGCGGCTTGGTACCTTGCACACACTCCTACACTCAACACGATATCGGGCCTAGATGCACAAAGGTAAAGGAGACAGCCGATCATGGATCAATATACCTTTTGGTCCACGTCTTTACCCTTAGGATTAAGCTCAAGATGACATTTAGTTTGCATTGGAGTAGCAACGCCATTGAGATCCGTCATCTTGAACCTCTTGAGCATGTCTTGGATGTATTTAGCTTGATTAATGAAGGTCTCCTCTCTAAGTTGCTTGATCTCAAATCCAAGAAAGAACCTTAATTCTCCCATCATAGACATCTCAAACTTTTCAGTCATAAGCTTTGAAAATTCATCATTAAAAGCTTGGTTAGTAGAGCCAAAAATAATGTTGTATACATATAGTTGGCATACAAAAAGCTCCCCATTAACCTTATTAGTAAAAAGAGTGGGATCGATGTGCCCAAATTCGAATCCACGGTCTAACAAACGCTCTTTAAGGTGTTCATACCACGCATGTGGGTCTTGTTTAAGGCCATAGAGCACCTTATCAAGTTTGTATACATGGTTCGGAAATTTGGGATCCTCAAATCCCGGGGGCTCCTTGACATATACCAACTCATGTAGAGGGCCATTAAGAAAAGCACTCTTAACATCCATTTGCTATAATTTAAAATTATGATGAGCATCATAAGCAAGGAGGATACGAATGGACTCAAGGCGAGCCATAGGAGCATAAGTTTCGCCGAAATCAATGCCTTCCACTTGAGAGAATCCTTGAGCCACTAGCCTTGCTATTCCTTACAACAATGCCATGTTCATCTTGCTTGTTCTTGAAAATCCACTTTGTGCCGATAACATTGCGGCATTCTTTGGGTTTCTCTACGAGCTTCCAAACCTTGTTGCGCTCGAAGTTATTAAGTTATTCATGCATTTCAACCACCCAATCAAGAGCATCAAAGACCTTCTTTGGTTCAACCATTGAAATATGTGCTAGATGATCACAGAAGCTAGCAAGTTCTCTTCTAGTAGATACTCTTCTTCTTAGATCATCTATAACCTTGTCAAGAGTGGCCCATTAACTCAAGGTTCCGATCAGCGCGAGCTTTCTGACGGGCTTCAATCTCCTTATTGTTTCTTGAAGGAGTTGATTCAGCATTTGGATCCTTGTGTTGGACACTACCTTGCCCTTGATCTTGATCTGAGCTAATAACAGGAGACTGTTGCTGTTCTGGTTCTTCAGGGCTGGACAATCTGCCCCTGGGTGGGGTCGGACTATACATCCTGGGAGATGCAGCTACAATATCTTCTTCCTGAAAGTCCGTGACAGAACTTGGAGTGCCAAGGCCGGATAATCCGCCCCTTGGGACCAGAGAATCCGGCCTGGGATTTTCTGGACTTGCCTGCTCTTCTTGATTTCCCCTAGAGCGAGTTGGAGTGACAGGGGTGGACAGTCCGCCCCTTGGACGGGGCGGATGGTCCGTCCTGGGACTACCATTTTGCCCAGAAGACAGATGATCTTCAGGAGGTTGTGGTGTTGGTGCAGAGGTTTCTCCAGCAATAGGGGCTTGTTGATCTTGTGTAGATGAGGGATCCACTTGAGTGGAGCATTGTCCTTCCCGATCCGTCACAAGGGGCTCCTCAATGGGACGGAAGAATCCCACGCCCATTCTTCTTATGGCATCTTGGGGTATTTCAACATCTGCATCACAAACATCAACTTGCCCCACATGGGAGCCATCATTTTCATCGAATTCCACACTACAAGATTCTACAACAATTTCGGAGAGCTTGTTGTAGACTCTATAAGTGTGGGATTCGGCACCGTAACCAACAAAAATACCTTCTAAAGCCTTAGACTCAAATTTAGACAAGCGAACTCCTTTGATAAGAAATAAACACTTACAACCGAATACCCGGAAGTACAATATGTTGGGCTTGTTACCGGTAAGTATTTCATAATGTGTTTTGTCCAAGATCTTGTGGAGGTAGAGCCGATTTGATGAGAGACAAGCGATAGATATGGCTTCAGCCCAAAAGTTGTATGGAGACTCGAATTCATCCAACATTGATCTAGCCATATCCATCAAAGTGCGGTTCTTATTCTCGGCTACACCATTTTGTTGAGGGGTGTACGCAACGGAATATTGATGTCTTATCCCCTCTTCACTTATAAATTCATTTAATGTGTAGTTCTTGAACTCAGAGCCGTTGTCACTTCTTATTGCCAATATGGGGACATTGTGTTAACGCTAAACTTCATTGGCGAAATCAATGACAGTTTGTTGAGTCTCACTCTTTAGCTTGAAGAAATAGACCCAAGTGTACCTTGAGTAATCATCGACTTCCCACCGAGGCTAGCATGAGACGGAGGACCAAATAATTCCACATGAAGTAATTCCAAGATCCTCTTTGAAGAAACAATAGTTTTCCTCTTGTGGGGTGAGTCATGCATCTTGCCTTCAACACAAGCCCTGCAAACACGATCTTTGGCAAAAGAAACATTGTCTTTTAGTTCAAGGATGTGGCCACCCTTGTGAAGACTTTGCAAAGTTCTCATGTTGACATGGGCTAAATGGCGATGCCATAGCCAGCCCACATCGGCCTTTCCGAATAAGCACATCGGACCCGTTGTGGTTTTCCCCAAAAAGTCCACCACATATAGGTCATTTTCGACGTACCCAACGAAAGCGACCTTTAGAAACTTGCTCCACAAGAGTACCACTAAATCACCATCAATGAAAATAGCAAAGCCCATCTTACCAAGGGCACAAACAGAAAGTAAATTGTAACCGAGGGTCTCAACAAGCATGACGTCCACGAGAGAGATATCATGGGCAACGACAACCTTGCCATGACTCAATACCTCAGATTTATACTTATCACCATAGGAGACTGTAATATGATCATGATTGGGTCTCATCTCCGTGATGATCTCTTTGCTTCCGATCATATGACTAGTGCACCCACTGTCCAACACCCATTTAGACCCCCCGGAAGCATGGCCCTGCAAGATAATTACTTCTTGGTTTTAGGTACCCATTTTTCAATGGGTCCTCTCATGTTAGTAACAAGGGTCTTTGGAACCCAAATAGACCAAGCAACATATTCATCAAAAGGACCAAAATAATTTGCATAGACATCACCATAGTAATCACAAAACAGTTCATAATTTGGATTGTTAGACCCCGCAAAACCAATATGTCCAGTTTTGTATTTTGTGACATTCTTCTCAACAGTGCTTGTCTTTGCTTGTTCACTCTTGGTCTTCTTCTTCTTGTTCTTCTTCTTCTTGGACTTGGAAACATATCCAAGTCCCTCTTTTACAAGATTTGATCTTTGCTTGCCTAGAATATCATCAAGTACACCCTTACCTTTGGGAGTGGTGTCATTGACAAGATCATCTTCCACCCTATAATTTTCCGTGTGAATATATGTTGATTTAGATGTGCTAGGAACATCATACTTGGTCAATCGAATTTGGAGCTGATCATGTGACTCATTGAGGATAGAGAATTCACTCTTCAAAGCCTTGTGAGCAATGTCAAGTTTCTCCAATTCATCGGAGAGTCTAGCATGAGCATCCCCAAAATCAACCTTTTATTTCTTTAGTTTCTTTGCTTTGGCTACTGCATTGTCACGTTCCTTAACAAGCTTTGTCACCACTTCTTCATGTGACTCTTCAATAGACTCAAGCCTCTCTTCAAGAGAAACATGAGCCTCTTCCTCTTCTTCTAGAGCATTTTTTAAGGATGAAATTTCCATTGCATCCTCCCTTTCAATCCTGCCCTTTTCTTCAAGAGAAAACTAAGTCTGAATGCAGTGCTAGCAAAAGTGAAAACTCACAAAACAATAAGAGTGAAAACTAGAGTGTTCTAGGCAATGAAAATAGAGTGTGTGTCTCTCCAAAAGAAGTGTGGTGTAACCAACCAACTTACTCAAGCAAACTAAGCAAACTAAAACCAAAAACTAAAACTAAGACGCTCCAAGAACAACACAACAATGCATGAAACAATAAAAACGAAGTGTCTAGAAAGACCTGAGATTTTTATTGATGAAGAAGGGGATGACTTGGGCATCCCCAGGCTTTGATGCTTATACCTCTTAGATATTTCTTGGGGTGACACCGGGGAGGCATCCCCAAGCTTGAGCTTTTGTCCATTATTTATCTCATTACATCATTCTCTCTCTACACCTGAAATGTTTCCTTCATACAAAACTTCACACAATCTTCATTAGCAACATTAGTTTATTCAAAAGATATTAGACCACTGGCAAAGCTTTGGAACAACAAGCTACTGTAGTAAAAACACAAGCTACTGTAGTAACTCCTTCAACAAGCTCAATTTACCTGAAGAGAACTCAAAAAGGAATCAATAAGAAGCAAATGCAAATAATGGCAGAAATCTGTCAAAACAGAACAGCAGGTAGAAACCGATTTTTTCGAACATCTTCTGTTCCTAAAATCAAAAAGTGTTGAAAAAACTAAAGTTAGATAACATACTGGGGGATTTATGCGTAAATTTTGAGCTCAATCTGAGTTACAGAGCCTCCTCGCAAATTTTTTTGGTGGAGGATGCAATCGTTCGGGACAACTCCCCAAATCTTACTTCCCTCTCATTAGAGGTTATTCTTGGCACAAAAAGAATAAGGAGAGGTCATTACTGAAATAATAACTTCCAAGACTCAAGAAAACTCTTGGGTTATCTCCCAACAAGTACTTTTCTTTAATGCCTTTAAGTTAGGCTTGATAGTTTGAGAAGATGCTCACATAAGAAATATGAATTGAAGTAAAAGAGAGCATCAAGAAGCAAATTCAAAACACATTTAAGTATAACCTACTTTCTATGCATAGGAATCTTGTAAAGAAACAAGTCATGAAAGCACAAAGCAACAAGCATAGGAAAGCAAAGCAAGTGCAACTTCAAAATTTTCAACATAAAGAGGGGAAACTTAATATTTTTGAGATGAATAAGACCATGTTTCCCTCTCTCATAATAACTTTCAATAGCATAATGAATAAAATTAAAAATATAACTATCACATAAAACATTCTTATCATGAGCCACATGCATATGATAATTATTACTCTCCACATAAGCATAGTCATTCTTATTAATTGTAGTGGGAGCAAATTCAACAAAATAGCTATCATTACTATTCTCATCACCATAATCATCAAATATAGGAGGCATATTGTAATCACAATAAATTTTCTCCTCAATAGTAGGTGGACTGAAAATATCATATTCATCTTTGTAATCATCATATATTGGAGGTTTGGTATCATCATAAGCAATTGAATAGCTATGTTCCAAAGTGGGGACTAAAAAGATCGGTTCATAACAACTAGCTTCTCCAAGATTAGACTTTTCCATAGCATTAGCAATAATGGTGTTCGAGAATTCATACTAATAACATTGCTATTAGCATGCAAATAAAGTTCCATATGTTTTTATTTTCTCTTCAAACACTTCATGTCCTAACTCAAGATAAATGATATAGAGCTCCCTATTTTTGTTGTTGTTTTCCATTAAGCCTAACCGGTGAAAACAAGAAACAAAAGACAAAATTGCAGAATCTAAAGGAAATAACTTTGAGCACTCACACCGGAGGATCTGAGTACCTTTTACCTTACCTTCCTTGCAACGGTGCCAGAAAAGAGCTTGATGTCTACGAACTTCTATTCTTGTAGACAGTTGTTGGGACTCAAGTGCGAGAGGTTTGTAGAAACGAAAGTTTCCCTTAAGTGGATTACCCTAGGTTTATCGAACTCAGGGAGGAAGTGGTCAAAGGTATTCTCTCTCAAGCAACCCTGCAATCAAGATACAAGAAGTCTCTTGTGTCCCCAACACACCCAATACACTTGTCAGGTGTATAGGTGCACTAGTTCGGCGAAGATATAGTGAAATACAAGTGGTAACGGTGCCTGAAAATAGCTTCTGACTTGTTGTTGACGTGGGGTAACGTTTGTGAGTGCCAGAAAATAGCTTGACGGTGAGGTAAAGACTAAAGCAAGCAAACATGCAACAGATCTAGTAGCAAACAGTGTTTCAATGTTTAGAAACAAGGCCTAGGGATCATACTTTCACTATTGAACACTCTCTCATATAGATATCTTCTCTTCATGGTACTACTATTAACTACTCCCTAGTTGGACACTCTAATCCATGGTAGGGCTATAACATCACACCTCAAAGTCCGCCTTCCCTAATCTAGATAACCCCACACTGTCACCTTGAGCGCTAGATGGTTCCAAAAAACACCACAATTTCATAGATACATGCAACTCCAAATATAAATCATAACAAATATTCAATCTAGCCAAAGTGCCACACATGGTATGCCCGCTGTCACTTTCACACACGTGGGGAAAAGCATAGATCTAATAAAGCACAAAGAGTATTTATGTAGACTCAAGCCTAAGTGCCATCATGGCGTGCACGCTGTCACTTTCACACACATGGGGAGAGCAGAGATCTAATGAAGCACTTGAGTAGCAAGGTAGATCTACTTGATTACAAAGCTCATGACCACAAGATCATGCAGAGAGAGAGATGAACACATAGCTACCGGTAGATCCCTTAGCCTCGAGGAAGAACTACTCCCTCTTCATCATGGGAATCAGCAACAGTGATGGAGATGGTGGTGGAGATCGATGGATATGTCTCCGGGGGCACTTCCCCATCCCGACAGGGTGCCGGAACGGAGACTTTCTGTCCCCCAAATCTCCCCTTCGGTGGCGGTGGAGCTGTGGAACTTTTTTTGGAAGTATGATTGACGACTTAGGGTTTTATCATCGGGGGGCTTCTTATAGGCGAAGGGGGAGTCCGAGGAGGCGGCCTGTGGCATCCCGCAAAAAACACTACTAGAAAATCGCGTTGTTTTTGTGCACTGCATCATCATGACCGCATGCTCATGTCATCATGCCACATTACATTTGAGCATCGTCATCATCTTGCATTTGTTTGTGTAAAACTAATTACAGAAAAGCCTGGTTTTGTTTTCTAAACGCCCCGTCTTTTATTCAAACGCCAAACCCGGGTCTCCGGATTATTTTGTTTTGGCTGCTATCGGTTGCAAACGGCCCGTTTAAAACAAATAAAATGTTTAATTATTTTTAGTGGGGGTCGAGCGGTAGAATGACCCGACGACCACCCGTAAAAAATTAAATCGGTCCACCCCTTAATCCTAAAGCTACCCAACCTATTCCTACCCACCCTGCCTCCACATCACCCCCACCAATCCCCATCCGCCACCTCATCTCTCCTTCCTCCCCAACCAATCACTCCCTGCCACCTCACCCCCAACTCCCTCCCCTCTCTCTCTCCTGGACACACGCACACACCGCACGCAGGCCGCTCCCCAACCCTCTCTCTCTCTCCCCTGGGCCCCACCCCCACACCCGACCAGACCCGGCCCCGCTTGGACCCACGCTCCTCTCTCCCCGCGTCTCTCTCTCTCCCTCACGCAGACCGCGTCCCGCAACCTCCCTGTCCCCGCTCGCGCCTTCCTCCTTCCCCTCCCTCGCCAAGCTCCCCGCCGCCGGCCTGCTTCCTCTCTTCCCCGGCGCCGCTCCGCCGCCGCCTCCCTCGGCACCTCCCCCACGCGAGCCTCCTCCACCGCCCTTCCTCGCCTTCCCTCTCCGGCCAAGGCCTCCGGCCCCCAGTGCTCCCCAGCTCGTCCTGCATGCGCCACCGCCACGCCCTCATGCCTGCCCGCCCGTGCTCGACCCCCTCCCTCCGGCGCCGCGCCCGCCTCCTCTCACCTCCGCCCTTCCCTACCCCGCCCGATGCGCCTGTAGCCACCTCCGTCCGCGCCTCTCGACCTCCCATGGCGGCCTCCCGCTCACCTCGCTCCTCCGCGCCGTGCCTCGACTCCGCCTCCCGCCGTGCACTCCATGCCCCCGTCGCCTCCGACCTCGTCGCCCATGGCCGCCCTCCTCCTTCTGTTGCCGCTCAGGCTCCTCCGTCTTGCCAGCAGCTCATGCGGAGTCCTCCCTCGTCTCTGTCTGTCGGCCCAGCGGACCCCTCCACCCGGCCAGACGCAGGAGCTCGTCTCCGGCCGCCTTCCTCGCGCCGTCTCTCGCTGCGAGCGCGCCTCCCCGAGAGTACCCCTGCAGCGCCGCCACCCGAACCACCTCTGCTCTGCCTTTTCCTCCTCCGTGAAGCTCGCGCTGCAAAACTGCTTGGGTACTCACCTAGTGGTGCGCGTGCATACTCTGCTCACGTGTTTTGGGAATGGTACGATGCCTTGTGGCGATGTTGTGATTCTATTCAAGGTTCCCCGAAGGCCATCGGCAAGTGTAGCCGAACATCCGTAGCCTCCTTCTTGGTGTCTGAAGCCTTATTCCCGGACCCAAGATCGCCACCGACCGATGTACCCTGTTTAGCCGACGCCAAGCGCTGCAACGACATCGAACCGTCAAGTCAAGTTCATCCGCGGACAAGACCGACATGAGGCCCCGACAAGATCTCCTTCACGGAATCCGAAGACCTCGATCCTCAAAGTTCGAAGACCGATCCGGAGCGTCAGGACCCGAACCCGAAGACCGCCAAGATCTACCGGCGAACCGACCAAGACCCCGGTATGACAAGACCGCCTTCCGCACCGATGCCCGGGAGTCGGATGCCAAGTTCTACTTCCAACGAGTTGACCGACGATCGAGATGGCACCCCAAGGACTTCATCCCGGTGCGACAAGCACTTCGCCGCGGAACGCCAAGATCTTCTCCTCGAAACGCCATGATCTCCTTCGCAGAGCCGAAGACCCTAAACCCCGGAGTCCGAACCCCAGTTCTGAACCCTGAGACCGACCCCGAACCCCCCGGAACCAAGATCTGCCGTACCCAGATGTGTGAACCCCTTCCCGAAAACCCTATTTGATAATATATTAAAGTTGTTGCATATTAAATCATTCACCTCGCATGCATATCATGTGGTTTGGGAGCCTTATGCCGATTCACCTAATAATTAAATATGGGGCCCATATGCGGGCAAATCTAGTCTCATATTGGCCTCATTTAAATTTGCATAGCGAACCGGTGCTATATTCCAAACAACATTTAATTTGCGGGGTAGATAAATAACTTGAACCGTTTAATTAATTGTCGGGACCCCGGTTCCGCTTAATATGACCCAATTGCATAGCACCTTGCCATGCCATACCCCACACATGCATCATGCCCGATCTTTTGCCGTAGTATTAAATATTGCATCCGGTGTTCCTTCTAGTGTTTTGCTTCTTCGCGGATAAGGCCGATGAGTTGATGCGAGTGTCGACCCGATCTTCGGTTGAACCTTCGACAATGTTTTCAGGCGAGCATCTCCCCCCTTTTCTACCTATCTTACTTTTATAGTATTTATTCCCTCATGTTGATCTATTGCTATCTGTGTTGCGATGCTCTAGTTTTCGTACCCGTGATATCCCTTGCAGCCCTATATTGCCTTGGACACACCCTATTACCTGTTGTTTGGTAGATAGTTGGGCCTGCGTGTCTTACTCGCTTGCTCAAGTGCTATTGCGTGTCGTCTAAATGCCACAGTTGTTGATGTATTGCCGCATGTTGATGTTGGAGCTGATCATAGTTTTACTTATCGTACACTTTAATTCCTGTTTAACAACTAAAATTGAAGTAAGCAGAGGCATCGTGGGTGATAGAAAATATTTGGTTTCGAGCCCACTTGTGTCCGTAGGACCCGAGTACTTGATACACATTCCTGTTTTATCGCGCTATCCACATCCGGAGGTATATGGGACCCCCCTGAGCCAGAGCTTGATTCGGTCTTATTTCTTGGGGCCACAAACTAGTTTGAGGTTTTATTTACGATCCTGTACTTATGCCATGCTACTTATGTATTTAAATTGTGCGACAGATAGCACACTGTCTTTGTTTAGGAAAGCGGAGTGATTACGCGTATCGACACCGAGTTTTCGGGTTCCGATCGCTCTGACCATTGTCGCAAACCTTGAGTCCGTCTCGGAGCTTGCTTACTTGCGTTGGTGTACTCAAGGGTGGCCCCTGAAATATTTCTGAATCCTGTGATTGTTCAGTCGTGAAAGCCTCGTTGGGTTTTGTTTTGGTTTTTCCGAGGTTGATCGAGCATGTGTTGCTATTGGTGCACCCCGGCCGGGTAAAACTTTCTGAAAGCCGTGTCCGCGGATATGGACGACTTGGAGCACAGTATCTCGACCATAGACAAGCATAACTAAAGTTTATTGTTATAAATTTGACTTTATAATGACTAGTAATCAGCTTCACTATAATGGAATGGCTAAATAATACTGCCCACAATTGCTTGTTTGGATTGTCGCTTGCGACCATTGTACCTGACTAGTAAGTATGGCAACTACAACGGAATGGCTGAATAAAAGTACCAACAACTGCTGGGTTTAAGGGTTATCTCATGCTAATTGTATCTGACTAGTAAGTGTTGCCACTACCACGGAATGGTTAACTAAAAGTGCCCACTGCTTATTTTATCAGGATGATTATCTATACTTGACTAGTAATTGCTGCAACGATAACCGAATAAGTAAAACTGCCAACCGTGTGAGTTCCTCGGTTGACTTCCTCGTTTGGTCTCGAGGGGGAAATACCAGATGGGTTTGTTTGGTGTTAGCTTGGGTTGGATCGAACAGGTCTTTCTTACCCTCTCCGATTGCCTTGCCATTGTTTGAGTCTCTATAGGTTGCTTAGTGCATCTTGCCTGCCGCTTGATCCACCATACCTATGTAGGCGAGGACCGAATTCTAGTCTCGCCGTGTCTTGGCCTCGATCGACGCCTCCTCTTTCCTTTGCCCTTTCGGCACCCCTTTTGTTTAAGCAGGTTTTGAGATCGGCGCCGTTAGCGGGTTACCCTTCCGCTTGGCCTGGGGGTTATGGGCCGCGTTGGTTATTCTTGGGGCTCTTAGCCCCATTTGCATCTTGTCGTAGTGGACGCTCTATCGTTTTCAAGGTGATTTGGATCTTTGTATATTATATATGTATTCTTGACTCATGGAGTCATGTTATATATATCTACATGGGTCCCATCGAGGACTGTTGTGTAATGTTATTACCGTTTCCACCGCGAAAGTGCTGGTGAGCACCTTTGAATCGTTTCTATGCGGGTTTGGCGAGTTTATAAAACTTGCATAGGTCCGATTCTGAGGTGTTCTGAGTGGTATCGAGCTCGGCGGTTGCGATACCCACAAGTCCAGACTGTAGGATAACCTAGCTAACGGCAAGTAGAAGTGTCAAAACTATTTTTGAAAATCGGTTGGATAGTTACGATTAGGTCTGATTTTACTCCTTACCCTCTGCTGTTCTCCTCTTACCTCTCGTGTTTTGAATCCGCTCTCTTCTCTCTCTTGAGTCCGAGATTTCTCGTGGTTGGGTTTTAAATCGTACCTTGAGTTTCGCTTTCTCCCTTTTATGTAACGGAGGTGCTACGATCGTCAATGCAACTTATGCATTGTACCCTTCATCCAATCTTTTGTTCTTGAGCTCCTTATCCATATGTGTTCCTTGCTGGATATCCGTGTCGTTGAAAAACATATGAGAAGGACGAGCATTGGTGAAGTTGGAGTATACCTTGAGCATGTGTTGTTCATGCCAATGGAACCATCGCGGAACCTAATCATTGTGTCTTTCATACGTTTTCTGTTGTATCTTCCGGTGTTTCCCGATGTGATGACATCATCTACGCCAGATCCGATGCAGAGTCTGCATCACTCCTTTGTTTCGAACCTCGCTTGTCGAGATCTTCAGTCTGATTCCGAGAGTTGGTTGCACAATCCGCCTATTCGTGCGCAGAGTAATGGTTTGAGTGCGGGATGGAGTAGCTACCCTACCACTGCTCTTATCATTCGCTCTTGTACGTCGAATCAGTGGATCCAGCAATTTTACTCCGTCCACGGAAGCTAGAGGTGGCTTTATTGTTGATGCCTCTACCTTTGACCTGTTGTTCCGGAGTGTCCTCTCGACGATCACGGACAACGACCCCTTGTTAGTGGTGTCGCGAGGATCTACGCGAAGCGAGAAGATTCAGATCGCCGACCTTCTTTCTGGTACCATGAGGCGGATCTCGAGGGCGAGATCCTTTGTTAGTGGTGTCGAATTGTGGCATCCCGCAAAAACCACTACTAGAAAATCGCGTTGTTTTTGTGCACTGCATCATCATGACCGCATGCTCATGTCATCATGCCACATTGCATTTGAGCATCGTCATCATCTTGCATTTGTTTGTGTAAAACTAATTACAGAAAAGCCTGGTTTTGTTTTCTAAACGCCCCGTCTTTTATTCAAACGCCAAACCCGGGTCTCCGGATTATTTTGTTTTGGCTGCTATCGGTTGCAAACGGCCCGTTTAAAACAAATAAAATGTTTAATTATTTTTAGTGGGGCAGTCGAACGGGCCGAATGACCCGAACGACCACCCCAGAAAAAAATTAAATCGGTCCACCCCTTAATCCTAAAGCTACCCAACCTATTCCTACCCACCCTGCCTCCACATCACCCCCACCAATCCCCATCCGCCACCTCATCTCTCCTTCCTCCCCACCCAATCACTCCCTGCCACCTCACCCCCAACTCCCTCCCCTCTCTCTCTCCTGGACAAACGCACACACCGCACGCACACATGCAAATCCGAGACCCAGGCAAATGCTTGCGCCCGACCCATGCAAATCCGAGACCTAATAGAACTACTTCTCCCCCTTTGGCATCGAAACGCCAAAAAGGAAGAAGAGCGATGCTAGCGCCCCAGAAGATCACTCCTCCTCCTCCTCCTCATCGTCCTCGTCCTTGTCATAGTCATCCCCGTCCCCTTCCTCGTCATCATAATCATCATCATGAATAGATCGAAAGTGAGAGCACCAAAACATGGGATCCTCCTGAGGACCATCACTGCCAACCTTGGCATAATAATCAATGTGGCGAATGGAGGAGTACTCAACGCTGTCCATGGCCTTGTAGTTGGGCCGAGACTGCTTGCCCTTGCCCTTGCGAGAGGCAGCCCTCTTGGCTTTCCTTGCTTCCTCGACCATCCGTTTAGACTCTCTTTCCAACCTACGGATTTCAGTTTCGTCAATGAGCTTACCCTCTACATTGGGCCTGAGATAACCGGCACGGGGACGACGCTTGTAGGTCGTAGGAGGACTGGAACCACCTGTGAAAAGCAAGGGATAGGTAGCATGGGGATAAGCACACACACACACACACAAGTCCAAGATGGATATTAGATACAGTAGGAGAACTATCCACGGTCCAAAGATGTGCATTATGAAAATCTAAGACAAGACAGAACAGACTGTGAAACTCCAGGCCGGATTATCCGGCCCTGGCAGAGGCGGATTATCCGCCCCCGTAAAAAAATTCTGTCCCGTCCCAGATTCACCATAGCAACACAGATCCGGCACAAGGGTTGTAATACTATGGAATCTAACAAGCAAGGAAACACATAGTATCTTCTACAACGAGTTTTCCACCAAAAACAGTGATTTACATACAAAGGAGATGGATGAGGGAGTTACCCTCACTCATTGGAGGAAAATCTCGGAGGAGAAGGTACTCGGAGGCATGGAGAAGAAGATCCGGGGGGAGACCAGAGAATCCGGTGGTCGAATTGACTCCAGGGAGGGGCGGAGGATCCGACGATGGCTTAGGGAAGGACATGGGTTGGGGGAGGACTGGCTGCTCAGTTTGAGCCCTTCCTCCCCGAGCCTAGTCCTTAAAGGACAGATTCGCTCGTGGCGGATTATCTGGCCCTCACTTGGGGCGGATAGTCCGCCCCCTCTGAATTTTCTGTTATCATAGAATCAGGCCGGAGCACTCCTTGCAAAACCCCTCACAAGTATACAAAGGACTTGTGTGAAAGAATAGATGGTTCAAGGATGGAAAAGGCTTGGGTTTAGAGCAACAAACTGAGATGGTACTACACACCCAAAATTGCAAGAACAAATCAACTAAAATCCAAGATTGGGTGTGCTTTCCATAAGAACAAGAGATATGCAAGAAAATCCAAAAAGAGCCAATGTAAACCAAATCTTCGCAAGGAAGAGGGCGGTGGCCGAAGCCGCCATGTTGGAGCGCATGGCATGACACCGCGAAGATGTATCTTGAGTTCAAAACCAATGCTCATCAATGACCCACATATCACAAAATGATATTAAGGAAATGATTTTTCTTGCTTTCGGCATTATGGGGGGAGGGTTAGCCCAATCAATTAGGACAACACTCACCCTATGTCTATGCCCGCATCTAAACCAAATACATGAGAAGTGCAAGTGAGTATGCACGGGTAGTCAAGCCAAGCTCCTTGAATCTATGATATTTAGCTCATTCCTCAAATAACAAAATCTTGCTTCATCAAATGGCTTCGTGAAGATATCAGCAAGTTGGTTCTTCGTTATCACAAAAGATAGTGTAATATCACCACGAGCAACATGATCCCAAATGAAATGATTGCGAATCTCAATATATTTTGTCTGCATATGCTGCACCGGATTGTAAGCAATTTTAATAGCACTTTCATTGTCACATAAAAGAGGCACTTTGTCACAATTGACACCATATTCCTTTAAAGTTTGCCTCATCCATAATAATTATGTATAAGCACTTGCAGGAGCAACATATTCAGCTTCAGTGGTTGAGAGTGATATGCAATTTTGTTTTTCGAAGACCAACACACTAGAGGCCTTCCCAAGAATTGATATGCACCAGAAGTTGATTTTCGATCATCCTTGTCACGAGCCCAATCTAAATCAGTGTAACCACATAGAGAGAAACTAGAGCCTTTGGGATACCATAAACCAAAATTTGGGGAATGAACCAAATATCGAAGATTCTCTTGATCGCCACTAAGTGGCTTTCTTTAGGAGCGGCTTGGTACCTTGCACACACTCCTACACTCAACACGATATCGGGCCTAGATGCACAAAGGTAAAGGAGACAGTAGATCATGGATCAATATACCTTTTGGTCCACGTCTTTACCCTTAGGATTAAGCTCAAGATGACATTTAGTTTGCATTGGAGTAGCAACGCCATTGAGATCCGTCATCTTGAACCTCTTGAGCATGTCTTGGATGTATTTAGCTTGATTAATGAAGGTCTCCTCTCTAAGTTGCTTGATCTCAAATCCAAGAAAGAACCTTAATTCTCCCATCATAGACATCTCAAACTTTTCACCATAAGCTTTGAAAATTCATCATTAAAAGCTTGGTTAGTAGAGCCAAAAATAATGTTGTATACATATAGTTGGCATACAAAAAGCTCCCCATTAACCTTATTAGTAAAAAGAGTGGGATCGATGTGCCCAAATTCGAATCCACGGTCTAACAAACGCTCTTTAAGGTGTTCATACCACGCATGTGGGTCTTGTTTAAGGCCATAGAGCACCTTATCAAGTTTGTATACATGGTTCGGAAATTTGGGATCCTCAAATCCCGGGGGCTCCTTGACATATACCAACTCATGTAGAGGGCCATTAAGAAAAGCACTCTTAACATCCATTTGCTATAATTTAAAATTATGATGAGCATCATAAGCAAGGAGGATACGAATAGACTCAAGGCGAGCCATAGGAGCATAAGTTTCGCCGAAATCAATGCCTTCCACTTGAGAGAATCCTTGAGCCACTAGCCTTGCTATTCCTTACAACAATGCCATGTTCATCTTGCTTGTTCTTGAAAATCCACTTTGTGCCGATAACATTGCGGCATTCTTTGGGTTTCTCTACGAGCTTCCAAACCTTGTTGCGCTCGAAGTTATTAAGTTATTCATGCATTTCAACCACCCAATCAAGAGCATCAAAGACCTTCTTTGGTTCAACCATTGAAATATGTGCTAGATGATCACAGAAGCTAGCAAGTTCTCTTCTAGTAGATACTCTTCTTCTTAGATCATCTATAACCTTGTCAAGAGTGGCCCATTAACTCAAGGTTCCGATCAGCGCGAGCTTTCTGACGGGCTTCAATCTCCTTATTGTTTCTTGAAGGAGTTGATTCAGCATTTGGATCCTTGTGTTGGACACTACCTTGCCCTTGATCTTGATCTGAGCTAATAATAGGAGACTGTTGCTGTTCTGGTTCTTCAGGGCTGGACAATCTGCCCCTGGGTGGGGTCGGACTATACATCCTGGGAGATGCAGCTACAATATCTTCTTCCTGAAAGTCCCTGACAGAACTTGGAGTGCCAAGGCCGGATAATCCGCCCCTTGGGACCAGAGAATCCGGCCTGGGATTTTCTGGACTTGCCTGCTCTTCTTGATTTCCCCTAGAGCGAGTTGGAGTGACAGGGGTGGACAGTCCGCCCCTTGGACGGGGCGGATGGTCCGTCCTGGGACTACCATTTTGCCCAGAAGACAGATGATCTTCAGGAGGTTGTGGTGTTGGTGCAGAGGTTTCTCCAGCAATAGGGGCTTGTTGATCTTGTGTAGATGAGGGATCCACTTGAGTGGAGCATTGTCCTTCCCGATCCGTCACAAGGGGCTCCTCAATGGGACGGAAGAATCCCACGCCCATTCTTCTTATGGCATCTTGGGGTATTTCAACATCTGCATCACAAACATCAACTTGCCCCACATGGGAGCCATCATTTTCATCGAATTCCACACTACAAGATTCTACAACAATTTCGGAGAGCTTGTTGTAGACTCTATAAGTGTGGGATTCGGCACCGTAACCAACAAAAATACCTTCTAAAGCCTTAGACTCAAATTTAGACAAGCGAACTCCTTTGATAAGAAATAAACACTTACAACCGAATACCCGGAAGTACAATATGTTGGGCTTGTTACCGGTAAGTATTTCATAATGTGTTTTGTCCAAGATCTTGTGGAGGTAGAGCCGATTTGATGAGAGACAAGCGATAGATATGGCTTCAGCCCAAAAGTTGTATGGAGACTCGAATTCATCCAACATTGATCTAGCCATATCCATCAAAGTGCGGTTCTTATTCTCGGCTACACCATTTTGTTGAGGGGTGTACGCAACGGAATATTGATGTCTTATCCCCTCTTCACTTATAAATTCATTTAATGTGTAGTTCTTGAACTCAGAGCCGTTGTCACTTCTTATTGCCAATATGGGGACATTGTGTTAACGCTAAACTTCATTGGCGAAATCAATGACAGTTTGTTGAGTCTCACTCTTTAGCTTGAAGAAATAGACCCAAGTGTACCTTGAGTAATCATCGACTTCCCACCGAGGCTAGCATGAGACGGAGGACCAAATAATTCCACATGAAGTAATTCCAAGATCCTCTTTGAAGAAACAATAGTTTTCCTCTTGTGGGGTGAGTCATGCATCTTGCCTTCAACACAAGCCCTGCAAACACGATCTTTGGCAAAAGAAACATTGTCTTTTAGTTCAAGGATGTGGCCACCCTTGTGAAGACTTTGCAAAGTTCTCATGTTGACATGGGCTAAATGGCGATGCCATAGCCAGCCCACATCGGCCTTTCGAATAAGCACATCGGACCCGTGGTTTTCCCCAAAAAGTCCACCACATATAGGTCATTTTCGACGTACCCAACGAAAGCGACCTTTAGAAACTTGCTCCACAAGAGTACCACTAAATCACCATCAATGAAAATAGCAAAGCCCATCTTACCAAGGGCACAAACAGAAAGTAAATTGTAACCGAGGGTCTCAACAAGCATGACGTCCACGAGAGAGATATCATGGGCAACGACAACCTTGCCATGACTCAATACCTCAGATTTATACTTATCACCATAGGAGACTGTAATATGATCATGATTGGGTCTCATCTCCGTGATGATCTCTTTGCTTCCGATCATATGACTAGTGCACCCACTGTCCAACACCCATTTAGACCCCCCGGAAGCATGGCCCTGCAAGATAATTACTTCTTGGTTTTAGGTACCCATTTTTCAATGGGTCCTCTCATGTTAGTAACAAGGGTCTTTGGAACCCAAATAGACCAAGCAACATATTCATCAAAAGGACCAAAATAATTTGCATAGACATCACCATAGTAATCACAAAACAGTTCATAATTTGGATTGTTAGACCCCGCAAAACCAATATGTCCAGTTTTGTATTTTGTGACATTCTTCTCAACAGTGCTTGTCTTTGCTTGTTCACTCTTGGTCTTCTTCTTCTTGTTCTTCTTCTTCTTGGACTTGGAAACATATCCAAGTCCCTCTTTTACAAGATTTGATCTTTGCTTGCCTAGAATATCATCAAGTACACCCTTACCTTTGGGAGTGGTGTCATTGACAAGATCATCTTCCACCCTATAATTTTCCGTGTGAATATATGTTGATTTAGATGTGCTAGGAACATCATACTTGGTCAATCGAATTTGGAGCTGATCATGTGACTCATTGAGGATAGAGAATTCACTCTTCAAAGCCTTGTGAGCAATGTCAAGTTTCTCCAATTCATCGGAGAGTCTAGCATGAGCATCCCCAAAATCAACCTTTTATTTCTTTAGTTTCTTTGCTTTGGCTACTGCATTGTCACGTTCCTTAACAAGCTTTGTCACCACTTCTTCATGTGACTCTTCAATAGACTCAAGCCTCTCTTCAAGAGAAACATGAGCCTCTTCCTCTTCTTCTAGAGCATTTTTTAAGGATGAAATTTCCATTGCATCCTCCCTTTCAATCCTGCCCTTTTCTTCAAGAGAAAACTAAGTCTGAACGCAGTGCTAGCAAAAGTGAAAACTCACAAAACAATAAGAGTGAAAACTAGAGTGTTCTAGGCAATGAAAATAGAGTGTGTGTCTCTCCAAAAGAAGTGTGGTGTAACCAACCAACTTACTCAAGCAAACTAAGCAAACTAAAACCAAAAACTAAAACTAAGACGCTCCAAGAACAACACAACAATGCATGAAACAATAAAAACGAAGTGTCTAGAAAG
Organism: Avena longiglumis; assembly: GCA_030063025.1. Lineage (NCBI taxonomy): Eukaryota > Viridiplantae > Streptophyta > Magnoliopsida > Poales > Poaceae > Avena > Avena longiglumis. The sequence continues at coordinate 457,597,326 of CP125974.1, forward strand.
ACCTGAGATTTTTATTGATGAAGAAGGGGATGACTTGGGCATCCCCAGGCTTTGACACTTATACCTCTTAGATATTTCTTGGGGTGACACCGGGGAGGCATCCCCAAGCTTGAGCTTTTGTCCATTCTTTATCTCATTACATCATTCTCTCTCTACACCTGAAATGTTTCCTTCATACAAAACTTCACACAATCTTCATTAGCAACATTAGTTTATTCAAAAGATATTAGACCACAGGCAAAGCTTTGGAACAACAAGCTACTGTAGTAAAAACACAAGCTACTGTAGTAACTCCTTCAACAAGCTCAATTTACCTGAAGAGAACTCAAAAAGGAATCAATAAGAAGCAAATGCAAATAATGGCAGAAATCTGTCAAAACAGAACAGCAGGTAGAAACCGATTTTTTCGAACATCTTCTGTTCCTAAAATCAAAAAGTGTTGAAAAAACTAAAGTTAGATAACATACTGGGGGATTTATGCGTAAATTTTGAGCTCAATCTGAGTTACAGAGCCTCCTCGCAAATTTTTTTGGTGGAGGACAGAAATCGGTTTCGGGACAGCAACTCCCCAAATCTTACTTCCCTCTCATTAGAGGTTATTCTTGGCACAAAAAGAATAAGGAGAGGTCATTACTGAAATAATAACTTCCAAGACTCAAGAAAATTCTTGGGTTATCTCCCAACAAGTACTTTTCTTTAATGCCTTTAAGTTAGGCTTGATAGTTTGAGAAGATGCTCACATAAGAAATATGAATTGAAGTAAAAGAGAGCATCAAGAAGCAAATTCAAAACACATTTAAGTCTAACCTACTTTCTATGCATAGGAATCTTGTAAAGAAACAAGTCATGAAAGCACAAAGCAACAAGCATAGGAAAGCAAAGCAAGTGCAACTTCAAAATTTTCAACATAAAGAGGGGAAACTTAATATTTTTGAGATGAATAAGACCATGTTTCCCTCTCTCATAATAACTTTCAATAGCATAATGAATAAAATTAAAAATATAACTATCACATAAAACATTCTTATCATGAGCCACATGCATATGATAATTATTACTCTCCACATAAGCATAGTCATTCTTATTAATTGTAGTGGGAGCAAATTCAACAAAATAGCTATCATTACTATTCTCATCACCATAATCATCAAATATAGGAGGCATATTGTAATCACAATAAATTTTCTCCTCAATAGTAGGTGGACTGAAAATATCATATTCATCTTTGTAATCATCATATATTGGAGGTTTGGTATCATCATAAGCAATTGAATAGCTATGTTCCAAAGCTGGGGGACTAAAAAGATCAGTTTCATAACAACTAGCTTCTCCAAGATTAGACTTTTCCATAGCATTAGCAATAATGGTGTTCAGAGAATTCATACTAATAACATTGCTATTAGCATGCAAATAAAGTTCCATATGTTTTTTATTTTTCTCTTCAAACACTTCATGTCCTAACTCAAGATAAATGATATAGAGCTCCCTATTTTTGTTGTTGTTTTCCATTAAGCCTAACCAGTGAAAACAAGAAACAAAAAGACAAAATTGCAGAATCTAAAGGAAATAACTTTGAGCACTCACACCGGAGGATCTGAGTACCTTTTACCTTACCTTCCTTGCAACGGTGCCAGAAAAGAGCTTGATGTCTACGAACTTCTATTCTTGTAGACAGTTGTTGGGACTCCAAGTGCAGAGGTTTGTAGAACAGCAGAAAGTTTCCCTTAAGTGGATTACCCAAGGTTTATCGAACTCAGGGAGGAAGTGGTCAAAGGTATTCTCTCTCAAGCAACCCTGCAATCAAGATACAAGAAGTCTCTTGTGTCCCCAACACACCCAATACACTTGTCAGGTGTATAGGTGCACTAGTTCGGCGAAGATATAGTGAAATATAAGTGGTAACGGTGCCTGAAAATAGCTTCTGACTTGTTGTTGACGTGGGGTAACGTTTGTGAGTGCCAGAAAATAGCTTGACGGTGAGGTAAAGACTAAAGCAAGCAAACATGCAACAGATCTAGTAGCAAACAGTGTTTCAATGTTTAGAAACAATGCCTAGGGATCATACTTTCACTATTGAACACTCTCTCATATAGATATCTTCTCTTCATGGTACTACTATTAACTACTCCCTAGTTGGACACTCTAATCCATGGTAGGGCTATAACATCACACCTCAAAGTCCGCCTTCCCTAATCTAGATAACCCCACACTGTCACCTTGAGCGCTAGATGGTTCCAAAAAACACCACAATTTCATAGATACATGCAACTCCAAATATAAATCATAACAAATATTCAATCTAGCCAAAGTGCCACACATGGTATGCCCGCTGTCACTTTCACACACGTGGGGAAAAGCATAGATCTAATAAAGCACAAAGAGTATTTATGTAGACTCAAGCCTAAGTGCCATCATGGCGTGCACGTCACTTTCACACACATGGGGAGAGCAGATCTAATGAAGCACTTGAGTAGCAAGGTAGATCTACTTGATTACAAAGCTCATGACCACAAGATCATGCAGAGAGAGAGATGAACACATAGCTACCGGTAGATCCCTTAGCCTCGAGGAAGAACTACTCCCTCTTCATCATGGGAATCAGCAACAGTGATGGAGATGGTGGTGGAGATCGATGGATATGTCTCCGGGGGCACTTCCCCATCCCGACAGGGTGCCGGAACAGAGACTTTCTGTCCCCCAAATCTCCCCTTCGGTGGCGGTGGAGCTGTGGAACTTTTTTTGGAAGTATGATTGACGACTTAGGGTTTTATCATCGGGGGGCTTCTTATAGGCGAAGGGGGAGTCCGGGGAGGCGGCCTGTGGCATCCCGCAAAAAACACTACTCGAAAATCGCGTTGTTTTTGTGCACTGCATCATCATGACCGCATGCTCATGTCATCATGCCACATTGCATTTGAGCATCGTCATCATCTTGCATTTGTTTGTGTAAAACTAATTACAGAAAAGCCTGGTTTTGTTTTCTAAACGCCCCGTCTTTTATTCAAACGCCAAACCCGGGTCTCCGGATTATTTTGTTTTGGCTGCTATCGGTTGCAAACGGCCCGTTTAAAACAAATAAAATGTTTAATTATTTTTAGTGGGGCAGTCGAACGGGCCGAATGACCCGAACGACCACCCCAGAAAAAAATTAAATCGGTCCACCCCTTAATCCTAAAGCTACCCAACCTATTCCTACCCACCCTGCCTCCACATCACCCCCACCAATCCCCATCCGCCACCTCATCTCTCCTTCCTCCCCACCCAATCACTCCCTGCCACCTCACCCCCAACTCCCTCCCCTCTCTCTCTCCTGGACAAACGCACACACCGCACGCACACACGGCCGCTCCCCAACCCTCTCTCTCTCTCCCCTGGGCCCCACCCCCACACCCGACCAGACCCGGCCCCGCTTGGACCCACGCTCCTCTCTCCCCGCGTCTCTCTCTCCCTCACGCAGACCGCGTCCCGCAACCTCCCTGTCCCCGCTCGCGCCTTCCTCCTTCCCCTCCCTCTCCAAGATCCCCGCCGCCGGCCTGCTTCCTCTCTTCCCCGGCGCCTCCTCGGCACCTCCCCACGAGCCTCCTCCACCGCCTTCCTCGCCTTCCTCTCCGGCCCAGCGCCGGCCTCATGGTGCTCCCCGCCGACTCCGTCCTCCTCGCCTGTGCACCCACCGCCAAGACGCCTCGCCGCCCCGCCTGTGCTCCGACCCCTCCTCCGGCGACCACGCCGCCTCCCTCACCTCCGCCCTTCCCTACCCGCCACCGCGCCCGTGGCCACCTCCTCGTCCGGCGCCTCTCGACCTCCCCGCAAGCGGCCTCCCTCGCTCACCTCGCTCCTCCGCCGCCGTGCCTCGACTCCGGCCTCCCCGCCGCCGTGCACTCCATGCCCCGCCGGTCGCCTCCGACCTCGTCGCCGCGGCCGCCCTCCTCCGCTCTGCCGTTGCCGCTCCGTCTTCCTGGCCAGCAGCTCGCCGCCGAGTCCTCCTCGTCTCTGCCGGCCCGGGACCTCCACCCGGCCAGACGCAGGAGCTCGTCTCCGGCCGCCTTCCTCGCGCCGTCTCTCGCTGCGAGCGCGCCTCCCCGAGAGTACCCCTGCAGCGCCGCCACCCGAACCACCTCTGCTCTGCCTTTTCCTCCTCCGTGAAGCTCGCGCTGCAAAACTGCTTGGGTACTCACCTAGTGGTGCGCGTGCATACTCTGCTCACGTGTTTTGGGAATGGTACGATGCCTTGTGGCGATGTTGTGATTCTATTCAAGGTTCCCCGAAGGCCATCGGCAAGTGTAGCCGAACATCCGTAGCCTCCTTCTTGGTGTCTGAAGCCTTATTCCCGGACCCAAGATCGCCACCGACCGATGTACCCTGTTTAGCCGACGCCAAGCGCTGCAACGACATCGAACCGTCAAGTCAAGTTCATCCATGGACAAGACCGACATGAGGCCCGACAAGATCTCCTTCACGGAATCCGAAGACCTCGATCCTCAAAGTTCGAAGACCGATCCGGAGCGTCAGGACCCGAACCCGAAGACCGCCAAGATCTACCGGCGAACCGACCAAGACCCCGGTATGACAAGACCGCCTTCCGCACCGATGCCCGGGAGTCGGATGCCAAGTTCTACTTCCAACGAGTTAACCGACGATCGAGATGGCACCCCAAGGACTTCATCCCGGTGCGACAAGCACTTCGCCGCGGAACGCCAAGATCTTCTCCTCGAAACGCCATGATCTCCTTCGCAGAGCCGAAGACCCTAAACCCCGGAGTCCGAACCCCAGTTCTGAACCCTGAGACCGACCCCGAACCCCCCGGAACCAAGATGTGCCGTACCCAGATGTGTGAACCCCTTCCCGAAAACCCTATTTGATAATATATTAAAGTTGTTGCATATTAAATCATTCACCTCGCATGCATATCATGTGGTTTGGGAGCCTTATGCCGATTCACCTAATAATTAAATATGGGGCCCATATGCGGGCAAATCTAGTCTCATATTGGCCTCATTTAAATTTGCATAGCGAACCGGTGCTATATTCCAAACAACATTTAATTTGCGGGGTAGATAAATAACTTGAACCGTTTAATTAATTGTCGGGACCCCGGTTAAACAATATGACCCAATTGCATAGCACCTTGCCATGCCATACCCCACACATGCATCATGCCCGATCTTTTGCCGTAGTATTAAATATTGCATCCGTGTTCCTTCTAGTGTTTTGCTTCTTCGCGGATAAGGCCGATGAGTTGATGCGAGTGTCGACCCGATCTTCGGTTGAACCTTCGACAATGTTTTCAGGCGAGCATCTCCCCCCTTTTCTACCTATCTTACTTTTATAGTATTTATTCCCTCATGTTGATCTATTGCTATCTGTGTTGCGATGCTCTAGTTTTCGTACCCGTGATATCCCTTGCAGCCCTATATTGCCTTGGACACACCCTATTACCTGTTGTTTGGTAGATAGTTGGGCCTGCGTGTCTTACTCGCTTGCTCAAGTGCTATTGCGTGTCGTCTAAATGCCACAGTTGTTGATGTATTGCCGCATGTTGATGTTGGAGCTGATCATAGTTTTACTTATCGTACACTTTAATTCCTGTTTAACAACTAAAATTGAAGTAAGCAGAGGCATCGGTGGGTGATAGAAAATATTTGGTTTCCGAACGCCCACTTGTGTCCCGTAGGACCCCGAGTACTTGATACCTGTTCCCTGTTTTATCGCGCTATCCACATCCGGGAGGTATATGGGACCCCCCGAGGCGAGCTTGATTCACTTATTTCTTGGGGCCACAAAATAGTTTGAGGTTTTATTTACGATCCTGTACTTATGCCATGCTACTTATGTATTTAAATTGTCGACGGATAGCAGCACCTTTCTTTGTTTAGGAAAGCGGAGTGATTACGCGTGTCGACACCCCAGTTTCGGGTTCGATCGCTTCTGACCATTGTCGCAAACCTTGAGTCCGTCTCGGAGCTTGCTTACTTGCTATGGTGTACTCAAGGGTGGCCTGAAATATTTCTGAATCCTGTGATTGTTCAGTCGTGAAAGCCTCGTTGGGTTTTGTTTTGGTTTTTCCGAGGTTGATCGAGCATGTGTTGCTATTGGTGCACCCCGGCCGGGTAAAACTTTCAAAGCCGTGTCCGGATATGGACGACTTGGAGCACGATCTCGACCATAGACAAGCATAACTAAAGTTTATTGTTATAAATTTGACTTTATAATGACTAGTAATCAGCTTCACTATAATGGAATGGCTAAATAATCGCCCACAATTGCTTGTTTGGATTGTCGCCATACCATTGTACCTGACTAGTAAGTATGGCAACTACAACGGAATGGCTGAATAAAAGTACCAACAACTGCTGGGTTTAAGGGTTATCTCATGCTAATTGTATCTGACTAGTAAGTGTTGCCACTACCACGGAATGGTTAACTAAAAGTGCCCACTGCTTATTTTATCAGGATGATTATCTATACTTGACTAGTAATTGCTGCAACGATAACCGAATAAGTAAAACTGCCAACCGTGTGAGTTCCTCGGTTGACTTCCTCGTTTGGTCTCGAGGGGGAAATACCAGGATGGGTTTGTTTGGTGTTAGCTTCAGGTTGGATCCGAACAGGTCTTTCTTACCCCTCTCTGATTGCCGCCAGTTGTTTCGAGTCTCTATAGGTTGCTTAGTGCATGCTGCCGCTGCCGCTTCAGTCCACCATACCTATGTAGGCGAGGACCGCCGAATTCTAGTCTCGCTGTCTTGGCCTCAAGATCTTGACGCTCCTCTTTTTCCTTTGCCCTTTGTCGGCACCCCTTTTGTTTAAGCAGGTTTTGAGATCGACGCCGTTAGCAGGGTTACCCTTCCGGCTTGGCCTGGGCAGGGTTATGGACGCCGTTGGTTATTCTTCAGGGCTCTTAGCCCCATTTGCATCTTGTCCGTAGCTGGACGCTCTATCGTTTTCAAGGTGATTTGGATCTTTGTATATTATATATGTATTCTTGACTCATGGAGTCGCTGTTATATATATCTGTTCTGTGGGTCCCATCGAGGACTGTTGTGTAATGTTATTACTTCGTTTTCCACCCGCACGAAAGTGCCTGGTGGGCACCTTTGAATCGTTTCTATGCGGGTTTGGCGAGTTTCGCTAAAACTTGCATAGGTCCGATTCTGAGGGTGTTACAGAGTGGTATCAGAGCTCAGCAGTTGCGATACCCCACAAGTCCAGCCTGTAGGATAACCTAGCTAACGGCCGAAGTAGAAGTGTCAAAACTATTTTTGAAAATCGGTTGGATAGTTCTGATTAGGTCTGATTTTACTCCTTACCCTTTGCTGTTCTCCTCTTACCTCTACGTGTTTTGAATCCGCTCTCTTCTCTCTCTTCGAGTCCAGGATTTCTCGTGGTTGGGTTTTCGTCGTACCTTCAGGGTTCCGCTTTCTCCCTTTTGTAACGGAGGTGCTACGATCGTCAATCTGCAACTTGTCTGTTGTACCCTTCATCCAATCTTTTGTTCTTGAGCTCCTTATCCATATGTGTTCCTTGCTGGATATCCGTGTCGTTGAAAAACATATGAGAAGGACGAGCATTGGTGAAGTTGGAGTATACCTTGAGCATGTGTTGTTCATGCCAATGGAACCATCGCGGAACCTAATCATTGTGTCTTTCATACGTTTTCTGTTGTATCTTCCGGTGTTTCCCGATGTGATGACATCATCTACGCCAGATCCGATGCAGAGTCTGCATCACTCCTTTGTTTCGAACCTCGCTTGTCAAGATCTTCAGTCTGATTCCGAGAGTTGGTTGCATAATCCGCCTATTCGTGCGCAGAGTAATGGTTTGAGTGCGGGATGGAGTAGCTACCCTACCACTGCTCTTATCATTCGCTCTTGTACGTCGAATCAGTGGATCCAGCAATTTTACTCCGTCCACGGAAGCTAGAGGTGGCTTTATTGTTGATGCCTCTACCTTTGACATGTTGTTCCGGAGTGTCCTCTCGACGATCACGGACAACGACCCCTTGTTAGTGGTGTCGCGAGGATCTACGCGAAGTGAGAAGATTCAGATCGCCGACCTTCTTTCTGGTACCATGAGGCGGATCTCGAGGGCGAGATCCTTTGTTAGTGGTGTCGAATTGTGGCATCCCGCAAAAACCACTACTAGAAAATCGCGTTGTTTTTGTGCACTGCATCATCATGACCGCATGCTCATGTCATCATGCCACATTGCATTTGAGCATCGTCATCATCTTGCATTTGTTTGTGTAAAACTAATTACAGAAAAGCCTGGTTTTGTTTTCTAAACGCCCCGTCTTTTATTCAAACGCCAAACCTGGGTCTCCGGATTATTTTGTTTTGGCTGCTATCGGTTGCAAGCGCTTAAAACAAATAAAATGTTTAATTATTTTTTAGTGGGCCGAGCGGGCGAATGACCAACGACCACCCCAGAAAAAAATTAAATCGGTCCACCCCTTAATCCTAAAGCTACCCAACCTATTCCTACCCACCCTGCCTCCACATCACCCCCACCAATCCCCATCCGCCACCTCATCTCTCCTTCCTCCCCACCCAATCACTCCCTGCCACCTCACCCCCAACTCCCTCCCCTCTCTCTCTCCTGGACACACGCACACACCGCACGCACACATGGCCGCTCCCCAACCCTCTCTCTCTCTCCCCTGGGACCCACCCCCACACCCGACCAGACCCGGCCCTGCTTGGACCCACGCTCCTCTCTCCCCGCGTCTCTCTCTCTCCCTCACGCATCAAGGCCCCAACCTCCTGTCCGCCTCGCGCCTCCTTCCCTCGCCAAGCTCCCCGCCGCCGGCCTGCTTCCTCTCTTCCCCGGCGCCGCTCCGCCGCCGCCTCCCTCGGCACCTCCCCCACGCGAGCCTCCTCCACCGCCTCGCCTTCCTCTCCCGGCCTGCCTCCGCCGCCTCGTCCTCCCTGCCTCGCCCATGCGCCCACGCCAAGACGCCTGCCGGCCCTGTGCTCGACCCCCTCCTCCGGCGACTGCTCCTCTCACCTCCGCCCCTCCTCCGCCCTTCCTACCCCCGCCATACCGCTGCCACCTCCTCGTCCGGCGCCTCTCGACCTCCCCGCAAGCGGCCTCCCTCGCTCGCCTCGCTCCTCCGCCGTCGTGCCTCGACTCCGGCCTCCCAGCCGCCGTGCACTCCATGCCCCGCCGGTCGCCTCCGACCTCGTCGCCTGCCGCCTCCTCCGCTCGCTGCTGCCGCTCCGCCGTCTCCGGGCTGCCAGCCTCGCCGCCGGAGTCCTCCCTCGTCTCTGTCTGTCGGCCCAGCGGACCCCTCCACCCGGCCAGACGCAGGAGCTCGTCTCCGGCCGCCTTCCTCGCGCCTCGCCATGAAGCGCCTCCCGAGAGTACCCTGCCCGCCACGAACCACCTGCCTCGCCTTTTCCTCCTCCGAAGCTCACATGCAAAACTGCTTGGGTACTCACCTAGTGGTGCGCGTGCATACTCTGCTCACGTGTTTTGGGAATGGTACGATGCCTTGTGGCGATGTTGTGATTCTATTCAAGGTTCCCCGAAGGCCATCGGCAAGTGTAGCCGAACATCCGTAGCCTCCTTCTTGGTGTCTGAAGCCTTATTCCCGGACCCAAGATCGCCACCGACCGATGTACCCTGTTTAGCCGACGCCAAGCGCTGCAACGACATCGAACCGTCAAGTCAAGTTCATCCGCGGACAAGACCGACATGAGGCCCCGACAAGATCTCCTTCACGGAATCCGAAGACCTCGATCCTCAAAGTTCGAAGACCGATCCGGAGCGTCAGGACCCGAACCCGAAGACCGCCAAGATCTACCGGCGAACCGACCAAGACCCCGGTATGACAAGACCGCCTTCCGCACCGATGCCCGGGAGTCGGATGCCAAGTTCTACTTCCAACGAGTTGACCGACGATCGAGATGGCACCCCAAGGACTTCATCCCGGTGCGACAAGCACTTCGCCGCGGAACGCCAAGATCTTCTCCTCGAAACGCCATGATCTCCTTCGCAGAGCCGAAGACCCTAAACCCCGGAGTCCGAACCCTAAGACCGACCCCGAACCCCCCGGAACCAAGATCTGCCGTACCCAGATGTGTGAACCCCTTCCCGAAAACCCTATTTGATAATATATTAAAGTTGTTGCATATTAAATCATTCACCTCGCATGCATATCATGTGGTTTGGGAGCCTTATGCCGATTCACCTAATAATTAAATATGGGGCCCATATGCGGGCAAATCTAGTCTCATATTGGCCTCATTTAAATTTGCATAGCGAACCGGTGCTATATTCTATCTTGTTCAAACAACATTTAATTTGCGGGGTAGATAAATAACTTGAACCGTTTAATTAATTGTCGGGACCCCGGTTCCGCTTAATATGACCCAATTGCATAGCACCTTGCCATGCCATACCCCACACATGCATCATGCCCGATCTTTTGCCGTAGTATTAAATATTGCATCCGGTGTTCCTTCTAGTGTTTTGCTTCTTCGCGGATAAGGCCGATGAGTTGATGCGAGTGTCGACCCGATCTTCGGTTGAACCTTCGACAATGTTTTCAGGCGAGCATCTCCCCCTTTCTACCTATCTTACTTTTATAGTATTTATTCCCTCCTGTTGATCTATTGCTATCTGTGTTGCGATGCTCTAGTTTTCGTACCCGTGATATCCCTTGCAGCCCTATATTGCCTTGGACACACCCTATTACCTGTTGTTTGGTAGATAGTTGGGCCTGCGCGTCTTAGTCGTGTGGCACCCTGCAAAACCACTACTAGAAAATCGCGTTGAATTTGTGCATTGCATCGTCATCATCATGCATTGTTTGCCAAAACTATGTTTGCAAAACCCGTCTTTGTTTTCTAAACGCCCATCTTATTCAAACACCGGAAGCCGGGTCGCCGGACTATTTTTGTTTTGTTGCTATCGGGTTGCAAACGGCCCAATTAAATTAAATAAAATTTTAAGTTATGTTAGTAGGGGCAGTCGAACGGGCCCACTCGACCCGAACGACCGCCCCAGGATTTTTTTTAAATCGGTCCAGCTAGCCTGGCCCTCTAAATCCTACACTTACCCGCTATCCTACCCACACTCCCCAGCCACATCACCCCCACCTATCACCATCTGCCACCTCACCTCTTCTCTCTTCCCACACCACTCACAGCTCGCCACTTGGCCCAACCCTCTCAACCACTCACCCAGCCGGCCCCAACTCCCCACTCGCGCACACAGCGCCCCAGCCAACCCCACCCTCTGCCACCTGGGCCCTCCCCGCGGTCCCACCTCCTCAGGCCACCCCTGCCCGGTCAACACCCCACCCCAGACCGAGTCTCCCCCTGCCCGCGGGCCCCGCCCTCTCTCTCTCCCTCCCCTTTCTTCCCCGCAAACCGCGTCGCCCCCTCTGCTCCTCACCGCAGCGCCGCCCGTCCCCTCCCTCTCCGCGCCTTGACCTCCATGGCTCGCCTCCGTCTCTGACTCGGCGCCGGCGCCCGTCGCGTCTGCAATCTCCCGGCTCCTCCGCCTCCGCCGGCCGCTCCTCGAGCTCGCGCCATGCCGCGTCGCCCGCGCCCAAGCCCTGCCACCCCGGCCCTCGGCTCGCGTCCAGGCCAGCGGCCACCTCCGAGCTCCCCTTCCTGCGCCGGCCCGCGTCGCCCTTCGCACGCGCCGTCACTAACCGCCCCTCGCCCGCCGCCCGCGCGCTCAGTCCGCCGCCGTCGCCCCAAGCCCCGCGCGTCGGGCCTGCCCGCGCCGCTTCGCCGCCTCGGCATCTTCGCCCGCCTCGGCGCTCCCTCTGCCCGCTCCCGCCGCCCGGGCCCGCTCGCGCGCCTCCTCACTGCGCCCAGCTCCGCTCCGCCGCCGCCGTCCTCTGCAGCCCCTCCGGCGTCTTCCCTCGCCGAGCCCTCTGCAGGACCTCTGCCGCCCGACCCCCCCGAGCTCCTCCACCGCGGCGCGACCCCGCTCACCGCCGTGCTCGCCGGCCAGCCGTCCCCTCCACGCGCGCTGCCTCCCGGCCAGCCTCCTCCCGCCCGCCGCCGCCCGGCAAGCCGCCTCCACCTCGCGCATCGAGCCCGCGATGGCCCCCACCCGCGTCTGCGTCCGCCCGACTCTGTTTCCACGCGACAGAGCCTCTCCTTGCCCCTGTACGTTCCCTGGAGAGTTTGTTGTTGTGGAGACAGTGTGTCGAGGAGGTGTGGGTGATGTATGTTGCGGCCCGTGTTCATGTCGTGTTGGGGCATGCTCGGTCCGGCCCTCTGAAGTCGCCAAGTTTCTCGACGTCGTGCGGAGTCCGACAACCAAACTCGGAGAAAGTTGACAAAGCGTCAAGTTCCCTGTCGACAAGATCGGCTCGATGATGTTGGATTAGAGGAATGTACGTGGAGAAACGCGAAGACCTCGGCGTCGGTCCCAAGTCGCCATCAATAAGGTGATACCCAAGGCCTTGACGCGGGCGACAAGATCTTCTACACGGAGCATATGTCCGAGATCGCGAACCCGCAGGGACTTCATCATAGAAAGGCGAAGACCGTATCAAACCGGAGACACTCGACGAACCCCCGGCAAGATCTTCGACATGGCCAAGATCTACCACGACCGAGTCCGGCACCGGCAAGAGAAACCAGAACCATCAAGACCGCGTCACGGATACCCCGAGTTCGCCATCGAGGAAACCAAGGTCGTCGACATGGAACCGATGGACGCCAAGTACTTCTTCCCGGAACGCGAGATCTACCCCGATCCGAGACCCTAACCCCGGAGCCGAGAACGGACCCGCCGAACCCTGGACCCTGTCGAACCCCGAACCCCCCCGGATCCCCAAGATCGTCGAGACCCCTCAATGTGTGAACCCCTTCCCGCAAACCCTTATTTTTATAAATGCTAAACTTAAAACTTGTTGCATAATGAATTGTCACTCGCATGCATATCTGTGGTTTGGGGGCTTTATGACGATTCACCTAATAATTAAATATGGGGCCCATATGCGGGCAAATCTAGCCTTATATTGGCCTCATTTAAACTTGTGTAACGAACCGGTGCCATCTTTTACCATGCTAAAACAACATTTAATTTGCGGGGGTTCTAAATAACTTGAACCACCTAATTAATGTCGGGACCCCGGTTCCGCTTAACATGACCTAATTGCATCGCACCTTTGCCATGTCATACATCATGCATGCATCATGCCGATCTTCTGCCGTGTATTAAATATTGCATCCGGTGTTTCTTCTAGTGTTTTGCTTCTTCGCGGATAAGGCCGTTGAGTTGATGTGAGCTTCGCCCCGTTCTTCGGTTGAACCTTCGACAATGTTTTCAGGCGAGCATCGCCCCCTTTCTACCTATCTTACTTTTATAGTCTTTATTCCCTCCTGTTGATCTATTGCTATCTGTGTTGCGATGCTCTAGATTCCGTACCCTTGATATCCCTTGCAGCCATATATTGCCTTGGACACACCCTATTGCCTGTTGTTTGGTAGCTAGTTGGTCTTGCGTCGTCGCTTGCTATATTCTTTGTTGTGTGTCGTCATATGCCACGATTCTTGATGTATTGCCGCATGTTGATGTTGGAGATGATGCTAGTTTTACTTATCGTCACTTTAATTTCTGTTTAACAACTAAAATTGAAATAAGCGAGAGGCATCGGTGGGTGATAGATAATATTTGGTTTCGAGCCACTTGTGTCCGTAAGACCCCGAGTACTTGATACATTCCTTGATTTATCGCGCTATCCACATCCGGGAGGTATATGGACCCCCCGAGCGAGCTTGATTCATTCTTATTTCATGGGGCCACAAACTAGTTTGAGGTTTTATTACGATCTGCTTATGCCATGTTTCTTGCTTTATTTACGATTGTCGAGGGCACCTTTGTCTTTGTTTAGGTATCGGAGTGATTACGCAGTATCGACAAGCCACACTTCGGGTTCCCGATCGCTTCGACCATTGGCGCAACCTTGAGGCCGCTCGGGCTTGCTTACTCCGTTGCGGGTTCTACTCAAAGGGTGGCCCCTGAAATATTTCTGAATCTGTGATTGTTCAGTCGTGAAAGCCTCGTTGGGTTTTGATTTGGTTTTTCCGAGGTTGATCGAGCGTGTGTTGCTATTGGTGCACCCCGGCCGGGTAAAACTTTCTGAAAGCCGTGTCCGCGGTTATGGACGACTTGGAGCACAGTATCTCGATCATAGACAAGCATAACTAAAGTTTACTGCTATAAATTTGACTTATAATGACTAGTAATCAGCTCCACTACAACGGAATGGCTAATTAATACTGCCCACAATTTCTTGTTTGGTTGTCGCTTGCGACATGGGTATCTGACTAGTAAGTATTGCAACTACAACGACATTGGCTGAATAAAAGTACCAACAACTGCTGGGTTTTGGGTTTATCTCACGCTATCTGTATCTGATTAGTAATTGTTGCAACTATCACGGAATGATTAACTAAAAGTGCCCACTGCTTATTTTATCAGGATGATTATCTATACCTGACTAGTAATTACTGCAACGACAACTGAATAAATAAAACTGCCAACCGTGTGAGTTCCTCGGTTGACTTCCTCGTTTGGTCTCGAGGGGGAAACACCAGGATGGGTTTGTTTGGTGTTAGCTTCAGGTTGGATCCGGATAGGTCATTCTCACCCCTCTCTGATAACCGCCAGTTGTATCGAGTCTCTATAGGTTGTTTAGTGCATCTTTGCCGCTTGATCCACCATACCTATGTAGGCGAGGACCGAATTCTAGCCTCGCTGTCTTGGCCTCAAGATCTTGACGCTCCTTCTTTGTTTCCTTTGCCCTTTCGGCACCTCTTTTGTTAAGCAGGTTTTGAGATCGGCGTTAGCGGTTACCCTTCCGGCTTGGCAGGGTTATGGACGCCATTTGTTATTCTTCAGGGCTCTTAGCCCCATTTGCTTCTTGTCCGTAGTCGGACGCTCTACTGTTTCAAGGTGATTTGGATCTTTGAATATTATATTTGTATTCTTGACTCTTTGAGTCGCTGTTATATATATCTGTTCTGTGGGTCCCATCGAGGACTGTTGTGTGATGTTATTACTTCGTTTTCCACCCGCACGAAAGTGCCTGGTGGGCACCTTTGAATCGTTTCTATGCGGGTTTGGCGAATTTTGTTCAAACTTGCATAGGTCCGATTCTGAGGGTGTTACAAGTCGCTTGCTCAAGTGTTGTTGCGTGTCGTCTAAATGCCACAGTTGTTGATGTATTGCCGCATGTTGATGTTGGAGCTGATCATAGTTTTACTTATCGTACACTTTAATTCCTGTTTAACAACTAAAATTGAAGTAAGCAGAGGCATCGGTGGGTGATAGAAAATATTTGGTTTCCGAACGCCCACTTGTGTCCCGTAGGACCCGAGTACTTGATACATTCCTGTTTTATCGCTATCCACATCCGGAGGTATATGGGACCCCCGAGCGAGCTTGATTCATCTTATTTCTTGGGGCCACAAACTAGTTTGAGGTTTTATTTACGATCTGTACTTATGCCATGCTACTTATGTATTTAAATTGTGCGACGAGATAGCACCTTGTCGTTTAGGAAAGCGGAGTGATTACGCCGTGTCGACACCCCAGTTTTGGGTTCGATCGCTTCTGACCATTGTCGCAAACCTTGAGTCCGTCTCGGAGCTTGCTTACTTGTTGGGTGTACTCAAGGGTGGCCCCTGAAATATTTGAATCTGTGATTGTTCACCGTGAAAGCCTCGTTGGGTTTTGTTTGGTTTTTCGAGGTTGATCGGCGTGTGTTGCTATTGGTGCACCCGGCGGGTAAAACTTTCAAAGTCGTGTCCATGGATATGGACGACGGAGCACGATATCTCGACCATAGACAAGCATAACTAAAGTTTATTGTTATAAATTTGACTTTATAATGACTAGTAATCAGCTTCACTATAATGGAATGGCTAAATAATCGCCCACAATTGCTTGTTTGGATTGTCGCTTGCGACCATTGTACCGACTAGTAAGTATGGCAACTTCTAACGGAATGGCTGAATAAAAGTACCAACAAGCTTTGGGTTTAAGGGTTATCTCATGCTAATTGTATCGACTAGTAAGTGTTGCCACTACCACGGAATGGTTAACTAAAAGTGCCCATTGCTTATTTTATCGGGATGATTATCTATACTTGACTAGTAATTGCTGCAACGATAACGAATAAGTAAACGCCAACCGTGTGAGTTCTCGGTTGACTTCCTCTTTGGTCTCGAGGGAAACACCGGGATGGGTTTGTTTGGTGTTAGCTTCAGTTGGATCGAACAGGTCTTTCTTACCCTCTCGATTGCCGATTGTTTGAGTCTCTATAGGTTGCTTAGTGCATCTTTTGCCGCCGCATCCACCATACCTATGTAGGCGAGGACCGCCAATTCTAGTCTCGCTGTCTTGGCCTCGATCTTGGCGCTCCTCTTTTCCTTTGCCCTTTGTCGGCACCTTTTGTTTAAGCAGGTTTTGAGATCGACGCCGTTAGCGAGGTTACCCTTCCGGCTCTTGGCAGGGTTATGGGCGCGTTGGTTATTCTTCGAGCTCTTAGCCCCATTTGCATCTTGTCCGTAGGCTGGGACGCTCTATCGCTTTCAAGGTGATTTGGATCTTTGTATATTATATCTGTATTCTTGACTCATGGAGTCATTATATATATCTCTGTGGGTCCCATCGAGGGACTGTTGTGTAATGTTATTACCGTTTCCACCCTTCGAAAGTGCCTGGTGGGCACCTTTGAATCGTTTCTATGCGGGTTTGGCGAGTTTCGCTAAAACTTGCATAGGTCCGATTCTGAGGGTGTTACACGGCCAGAGGGCCCACACCCTCCCCAGGAGCGGGCCAAGCTTGGCCGTGCCCAGGGGGGTCTGGCCACCCTCTGGTGCCTCTCCGTCCCTCCTTCTGGATTCGTGTCCCTCACGTAAAGTTATTGACTTTGGCTTTTGTCCGAGAATATTGATTTTGTGCCTTTCTGGAACCAAAAACAGAAGAAAACACACAACTGGCACTGTGGCAACTTGTTAATAGGTTAGTTCCAGAAAATATATAAAAACACCTCAAAGTGTAGACAAAGAAAAGCAAAGTAGATACCAAACAAGCATGGAACATCAAAAAATATAGATACGTTTTTGACGCATCAGCTGGATCCTTCCAAAAATTTCTAGTATAGAAGGCCATGTATTGTCCATGAGATCTTTTTACATCCTTGGGACAGTCCATATCTTCTAAGTCATCTTCATCTTGATCAGCCACACTTGTCTTCAAGGCCATGTTGACCCCCTTTTGCATCCCAATGGCTCGTGCACGAGCATCTTTGTCATTCTTGGTAGCCACTTTGAAAGCTGCCATTTCTTGCATTACCTCATTGGATGTCATTAGGTGGTAGTTATGCCTTCCTTGGAGACTCTTCAAATCTGTAGGCTCAAATGGCATAAGAGCACTGACATACTTGCGCTTGATCCAAGCATCATCAACATGAGAGGCACCATGATTTCCGGAAGTGGTGCCTATTGACTTGAGCCTCCTATACATGTCCTCGTGGTCTTCTCCATCGAACATATAGAATCCTTCAGCTTGATTACTCAAAGCATCATATCTATTTCTTCTCATGCTTTCATTTCCAATGAAGAGCTCAGTGAGGGCATCCCAAGCTTCCTTAGTTGTGTTGAGATGCTTTATGTGTGGCATGTCTTTGGTACCCACACCAAGATGAATCATGTGTAGAGTCGTTGCATTGATTTGACTATCTACAACCTCTCTTCTTGTTAGGTTGTTTGGATCTCCAACACGAAGACCATTCTCTATGATTTTCCACAACTCAATGGAGGATCTGCACACATGAGACTTCATCAAAAAATGTCATTGATTAAAAGTAGATGCAGAAAGTTTGGGTGGATCACCCCTATTATGTATATGAGGATGTGGGATAGGTGGATCAGGTGAATACACATGGGAAACCTCATTGTATCCTTCCTTACCACTATCCTTTTTCAAGGAGCTCTTGCTAGTTCCATCACCAACCACTTCGTTCTCTTTGGAATCGGTTTTACCTGTTTCCTTGGATTGCGGAGTGGTAGCCTCAGAGGCGGATGGAGGTGATGCTGCGGATGGGGAGAGATGCATTATCATGCGACGCATCTCTTCCATCTTAGCCTCCATGGAACTAATCAAGGTTGTTTCCAACGTCTTGAGATCGTTCATGGTGACTACCTCCGGAGCATCACTCCCATCTCCCTTGGAACCCATACTTCTCTTAGGCGGTTAAGCCCGAATTAAGAGCTGGGGCTCTGATACCAATTGAAATGGATCGTATGGGCACCTAGAGGGAGGGTGAATAGGTGCTACTCAATTTTTAGTTCCTTTACAATTTTAGGCTTGACACAAAGTAAATTCTCTAGATATGCCACTACGAGAATTTCCCTATATGCAACCCTAGCTACTAAGCACGTAAAGTGAGGAGCAAGGAAACCATAGTGGAGCATGCAGAGACATAGGGATTTGTTTTACCACTGTTCCTTCCTTGTTAAGGGAAGTATATCTGCATTGGAGGGGTGGGCGGTTCTATGACCACCACGCCACAATAGGCCTCACCCTATTCTCTGATGGATCTCGCCGCGAAAGGTCTGATCCACCTTCTCCACTATTGGTACCCTTCGAGGCGGGAACCGGTGCCTTTACAACTCTAGTGGGACACACATCCACAACCGAATTGGAGGATCCCGTAATGAAAACACGCTATCACAAGAACAAGGATTATATAATCAACACACAGAGCTAGATATTTGCAAGAAATACTAGATCGAATATTCTCCAAATGAATTGAGAGGAAATGTAGCGCTTGATTGCAGTTGATGAAGACCGAGCCATCCTCCTTCGAGTACCCAAGGGACGAGGCCTTTGAGTGGATGAAGGTGGAGATCTCTTGGATGAAACTTGAGGAGCAGATCTTGTCTTTTTCGAATGAACCAAAAGTTCTGGCAGGAGGGAGATGGCTGGTTTAAATATCCCCTGCATAGATCTGGCCGTTGGTGAGGTTTGGGTGCGGATTATCCGCCCCCCACTAGGGGCGAACTATCCGCCCTAGGGAAAAGATCCGCCCCTAGACGGGAAGTCCGGGGGAAAATCTGCCCCACACAGTGGGTCGCGCCCGAGCTGGACTTGGTGAAGATTCCCGAGGGGGAGGATTATCCGCCTCCCTCAAGGGGCGTACTATCCGCTCCTGGGGAAAAATTTGCCCCAGAGACGGAAAGTCCGGGGGATATTCTGCCCCCCATACAGATTGACGCGCCTTGACGACCTTTGAAAAATTCCAGTCCGCCCCCCTGAGGGCGGACTATCCGGCCTGGGCAAAAACTCCGGCTCAGGCCGGAAAATCCGGGAGATATTCTTCCCCCCATATAGTAGATCGCGCCCTTGCGCCCCTTTTGAGATTGGGGAGGTGCAGATTATCTGGCCCCTGATAGGGGCGGATTATCCGCCCCCAAAATCACTTTAAGGATCCTTTTTAAGGAAAATATCTACAGCACTTAAACACGCATTAAATAATCCTTGATATTATTATCTAACACACAAAACACTAGGGATCATGAAATGTTCTTTCAACCATCTACAACTTTTGATGCACATCCAGGTTTCAGATCTCCTGACGCATAGAAACAAAGTCATCCCACGATGCTGACACCTGGTGATCAGGCTATGCAAGAGCGGACCCTGTCTCAAATGTGTGTGCGCCGGATCACTGTCATCATCAAGCGTCGGCTCCTCCCTCTCGTTCTCAATGATTATGTTGTGCAAGATCACACAGGAATTCATCACCTCCCAAATTTGTTCTTGCGACCAAGTTAGAGCGGGGAACCGGACAACTACAAATCGATCTTGGAGCACACGAAATTCCTGCTCGACATCCTTCCTGCAAGCTTCTTGTTCCTTGGAAAAGTTGGCTTGCTTGGCGATCGGAGGGCATGCGAGAGTCTTCACAAATGTTGACCATGTTGGATTGGTGCCATATACCAGGTAGTAGTGGCGAGGAGGGAGGGAGTCTTGGCAGAGTTCAGTTGGTTTTGTGGAGGCGGCCTGCAAGCAAAGCAGATAGGGGTTCTAGCAGCGAAAATGGTGGGGGTGGGGAGGGAACTAGGAGACTGTTTTGTTGGAAATTTTTTTCCCTTACCGACAACCCATGCCCGCTTGCCTTTTCACTCCATCCTACGCCCTCGGGCAAACCCCGATGCGCTGAATTTGGCATGTGGTCGCCAGATGGATTTTGGCCCAAATTCGGGCGAAATCGAGGACCTGGGGGCGTGACTGAGCCAAAATTCACCGTCCGGATGGCCAACATGGCCTATGGGGGTCTACTCGGGGGGCATGAGAGGAGATGCTCTTACATGTCACGAAATGCTCAAAGATTTCATATCTCTCAGCACGTTCTTGAGTCCGAAAAATCGTTTTCGGCTCTTCAACCATGTCATATGCCTTGTTATGTTGAAAACATTTTCGGAGCTCTGGCTACAAAGATGGAAGAATGACACATTTAACTATTGTGTGGTCATCACCGCGTGTCTCAACATATTATGTGTTGGAGATATGCCCTAGAGTCAATAATAAATGTAGTTATTATTATATATTTGTGTTTATGATAAATGTTTACATTCATGCTATAATAGTATTAACAAGGAAACATTGATACTTGTGTGATTTGTAAACTTAATTTGAAGTCCCTAGTATAGCCTCTATACTTCACTAGCTTGTTGGTTGATTAATGATTGTGGTTTCCCTATCATGAACATTGAGATGTTATCAACAACAAGATCATATCGTTAGGAGAATGATATGGTGGACATACTCCTATAGATAAGCGTAGCATAAAGATCAAGTCATTTCATTAGTTCAATTGCTATATGCTTTCTGATACATAGTACCCTAATTCCTTCGACCATGAGATCATGCATATCACCTTTACGGATGGATGCTTTGATGACATCAAACACCACACCGTGAATCGGGTGGCTATAAAGGTGGCATTGAGTGTTCGGAAAGTATGGGTTGAGACACATGAATCAAGAGTGGGATTTGTCCATCCATATGATGTATAGATATACTCTGGGCCCTCTCGGTGGAATGTCATCCAATTATCTTGCAAGCATGTGACTGGCTCACAAGGGATCACATATCACGGAGCGAAAAGAGTACTTATCGGTAACGAGGTTGAACTAGGTATGCGAGATACCGACGATCATAACCTCGGATAAGTAAACTATCGTGAGATAAAGGGAAATTGGTATCGTATGTAAGTGGTTCATTCGATCGCAGTAATCGTAGAAATATGTAGCCATATGAATTTCAGATTCCTCTATTGGTTATTGTTCGGAGAAGTGTCTCGATCATGTCCGCATAATTCACGAACCGTAGGGAGACACACTTAAGGATTCGACGTTGTTTGAGTAGTTATGGTGTTATGAGAAAGAGACCGAATGTTGTTCAGAGTCTCGGATGGGATCCGGATATCACGAGGTGATCCGGAATGGTCCGAGAATAAGATTCATATAAGGAAAGTCCTGTTTGAGTTCGGGAATGATTCCGTGTTTTCATCGAATGTTCTATAAGGTTCCGGAATGTCCGGCACTCGGGGAGGGTACATGAATGTGTCATTACATATTGGAATGATTGCATCATGTACTAAGTGTTCTCGCTGTTCCAAATGAAGGATTAAATTGAATCCTAAACTGAAAAGTCAAATAGCAAGTTTGAAAAGTCAAACGGCTAAAACAGGAAAGAGACGGAAAGAGGAAAAAGGGGGCAAACCGAGTTGGGGAGGGAATCCCTCCTCCAACCGGTGGCCCACCTCCAAGCCGAGTTGGGGAGGGACTCCCCTCCCTCCCCCTTGGCGCGCCGGCCCCTCCACCTATAAAAGGAGGGGCAGGGCTCCCTCCTCTAGACACACAAGTTCCTATCCTCTAATCTAAACCCTAGCCAAAGCCTCCGGTTTAGAGCCGTTTTGGTTTAGAGCTTCTAATTGCCCTAGCCTTCGGTTTAGAGCCTTCTAATTGGTGTGTCTAAACCCTAGACCACTAATAGCTCTCTCATACTCCACCATACTCGGCTTAAGGCGAAGCCTGCGGATCTCCCTCTACTTGGTACCACGCCAGTTGTCTTTAGGAATCGCGAGGAGAGTGCTACAACCTCCGCCTCTTTGGAACAAGGGAGAGGAAGGTCTTCGTCAATCGAACGTGTGACCGATTGCGGAGCTAACGCAGCCTTGGAAGGATCGTCTACACGATCTTGAGATCGGGAAGAGTACGACTACATCACCCACGAGAATCCGCTCTCGTTAAACACTTTGGAATCTTTGAGGGTAAGTTATTCCATCGACTCGTTGCTACAATCTAGTAGATAGATCTTGGCTTGTTTGTTTGTATGCGATAGAAAATTTTATTTTCCATGCTACGAACCCTCTGATTATCGTCAGTCGTGTCTATATGTAGATCTGTTACACGAGTAGAACACAATGGTCATTGTGGGCGTTGATGCTTTTATTGTCGATTGCTTCTTGTGTACTTTGCATCTTGCGGTATGTTGGGATGAAGTGGCCCGGGCTAACCTTACATGACATCGTTCATGAGACTTGCTCCACGCTTGACATGCAACTTGTATTGCATAAGTGGCTTTATGGTGCCTGTTTCTCCTAGCATAGTTAAGATCCAATTTACAACGGGTGATCAACAATGCTAGTATCAATGTTGTGGTTCTTGTTCGTAAGTTAGAACGACACTTATTGAAAGCCCCAAACCACGTAAAATATGCAAAGAAAGTAGAGGCGTCTAACTTTGTTTTGCAGGGGTGTGCAATGATGTGATATGGCCATGATTGTGATTATATTTGATGTATGCAATGTTCCTTATTGTAAGTTGGCATCCGGCAGGAGCCATATGGTTGTCTTTAATTTATGTTAAGAGCCGCATGTCTACTCAAAGTAGTTGTAATAGTTGAAGCCGGTGGACGACAACCATGGAGAAGCGTCATTGACCTTGATGCAATGCCGGTGATGATGGAGATCATGTTCGTGCTTGAAGATGGAGATCGGAAGCACAAAGAAGAAAGGCCATATCATATCACATATTATTGAATTGCATGTGATGTTAATCCTTTATGCATCTTGTATTGCTTTGTAGACGACGATAGCATTATAAGATGATCCCTCATGCACATGAATTTCAAGTCATAAAGTGTTCACCCTTATTTAGCACCGTTGCTAAAGCTTGTTGTTTCGAAGCACCACGTGATGATCGGGTGTGTTAGATTCTGCAAGTGTATACAACGTGAGCAAGCCAGATTTGCTCATGCGGAAACTAAGGTTTGATCTTGACGAGCCTAGCATGTACAGACATGGTCTCGGAACACGGATCACCGAAAGGTAAAGCATGAATCATATAGTAGATATGATGAACATGACGATTGTTCGCCATTGAAACTGTATCAACTCTCGTGATGATCGGTGTTGATGTAGTAGATTTGGTTCGTGTGATCACTAAAACAATGTGAGGGATGTTGTTTTGAGTGGGAGTTCGCCTAGTTTAATTTCATCATTAATTTGAACTCAATTTGTCATAAACTTAGTCTAAACTATTGCAAATATGTTGTAGATCAATGGCAGCCCCTACCATCAATTTTAATGCGTTCCTAGAAAGAAAAGTTGAAAAACAATGGAAGCAACTTGGATTGGTTCCGCAATTTGAGGATTGTCCTCACAATGGTAATTTGACCTATGTCTTTGGATGCACATTGGGTGACCCACCGCAACGATGCTCCCGATGAAGTAAAGGATGTTTACCTCGCTTGGAAGAATCGATTACTCCATAGTTCAAGGTGCTATCTTGTATGGTTTGGAATCGGAGCTTGAAAAGGTTTGAAGAATCAGACCCATATGATATTGTCGAGGATCTCAAATTGATTTTTGAGACTCATGCGGCAATTGAAAGCTATGAGGCTTCTGAAAAGTTCTTTAACTGCAAGATGGAAGAAGGCAGCTCCGTCAGTGAGCATGTGCTTAAGATGTCTGGGCACGCAAACAAACTTCAAAGCTTGGTATAGTGATTCCTAATGCTTTGGGGATTTACCGTGTCCTCCAATCACTACCACCAAGTTACAAGAACTTTGTGATGAACTACAACATGCAGAACATGAACAAGACGTTGCCAGAACTCTTTGCCATGTTGAAATCTGCAGAAGTGGAGATCAAGAAGGAGCACCAAGTGTTGTTGGTCAATAAGACCACAAAATTCAAGAAAGGCAAGTCTAAGCAGAAGGGACACTTAAAGAAGGGTGGTAAGAAAGTTACCACGCCGACGAAGAGGACCAAGGCTGGACCCAAGCCTGATACTGAGTGCTTTTACTGCAAGGGAGAAGGTCACTGGAAGCGGAATTGCCCAAAATACTTGGCGGATATGAAGAACGGCAACATCAAGAAGGAAGGTATATCTGATATACATGTTATTGATGTGTATCTCACTAGTACTCGTACTAGTGCCTGGGTATTTGATACTGGTTCGGTTGCTCATATTTGTAACTCGAAACAGGTGCTGCAGAATAAACGGAAGCTAGCGAAGAACGAGGTGACGATGCGCGTGGGAAACAGATCAAAGGTTGATGTGATCGCGGTCGGCACGCTACCCCTTCATTTACCATCGGGATTAGTTTTATACTTAAATAATTGTTATTTAGTGCCTGTGTTGAGCATGAACATTATATCGGGATCTTTTTTATTGCGAGACGGTTACTTGTTTAAGTCAGAGAATAATGGTTGTTCGATTTATATGAGTAATATGTTTTATGCACATGCACCTTTGATAGATGGTCTATTCTTATTGAATCTCGATAGTGGAAATACACATATCAACAACATTGAGGCTAAACGTTTGAAATCAAGCGATAATTCGACCTATATGGCCTTTGTCGTCTTGGTCACATTGGAGTGAAGCGTATGAAGAAACTCCATTACGATGGACTTCTTGAATCACTTGATTTTGAATCACTTGAAAGATGCGAAGCATGTCTGATGGGAAAAATGACTAAGACTCCATTTTCTGGTATGATGGAGCGAGCTACGGACTTATTGGAAATCATACATACCAATGTGTGTGGTCCAATGAGTGTAGCATCGCGCGGTGGTTATCGTTATGTTCTTACCTTCACGGATGACTTGAGTAGATATGGGTATATCTATTTCATGAAACATAAATCCAAAACTTTCGAGAAGTTTAAGGAGTTTCAAAGTGAGGTAGAGAATCAACATAACAAGAAGATTAAATTTCTATGTTCTGATCGTGGAGGTGAATATCTAAGTTACGAGTTTGGCGAGCATTTTAAGAAATGCGGAATACTTTCACAGTTGACACCGCCGGGAACACCATAGCGTAATGGTGTGTTCGAACGTCGTAATCAAACTCTCTTAGATATGGTTCGTTCTATGATGTCACTTACAGATTTACCGCTATCATTTTGGGGTTATGCATTAGAAACAGCCGCATTCACTTTAAATAGGGCACCGTCTAAATCCGTTGAAACGACACCGTATGAATTATGGTTTGGGAAGAAACCTAGATTGTCGTTCCTTAAAGTTTGGGGATGCGAAGCCTATGTAAAGAAGTTATAGCCGGACAAGCTTGAACCCAAAGCGGAAAAATGCGTCTTCATAGGATACCCGAAGGAAACTATTGGGTATACCTTCTATCATAGATCCGAAGGCAAAATCTTCGTTGCCAAGAATGGATCCTTTCTAGAGAAGGAATTTCTCTCGAAAGAAGTGACTGGAAGGAAAGTAGAACTCGACGAGGTTGTCGAACCTTCTCTCGAAATTGCGAGTAGCGCAAAGACCGGAAGAAGTTCTGTGGTGCCTGCACCAATTAGAGAGGAAGCTAATGATGATGATCATGAAAATTCGGTTGAAGTTGCTACAGAGCCTCGGAGGTCAACGAGAACTCGTACCACTCCAAATTGGTATGATCCCGTTATGAGTGTCATGTTGGTGGACAACACCGATGACCCCGAGACATATGAGGAAGCGATGATGAGCCCAGATTCCAATAAATGGCAAGAAGCCATGAAATCCGAGATTGGATCCATGTACGAAAACCAAGTATGGACTTTGGTGGACTTACCGGATGGCCAAAAGGCTGTCAAGAACAAATGGATTTTCAAGAAGAAAACAGATGTTGATGGTAATGTTACTGTCTATAAAGCTCGACTTGTCGCAAAAGGGTTTCGACAAATTCAAGGAGTTGACTACGATGAGACTTTCTCACCGGTAGCGAAGCTAAAGTCTGTAAGGATTATGTTAGCAATCGCTGCATATTATGATTATGAGATATGGCAGATGGATGTCAAAACAGCATTCCTCAATGGAGATATTGATGAAGAGTTGTATATGATGCAACCCAAAGGTTTTGTCGATCCTAAAGATGCTAACAAGGTATGCAAACTTCAACGGTCCATCTATGGATTGAAGCAAGCATCCCGAAGTTGGAATCAACGTTTTGATAAGGTGATCAAAAGTTTTGGTTTTATACAAACTTATGGAGAAGCTTGTATTTACAAGAAAGTGAGTGGGAGCTCAGAGAATTCTTAATACTATATGTGGATGACATATTGTTGATTGGGAATGATGTAGACCTTCTTAATAGTGTCAAGGAATATTTGAATAATAGTTTTTCAATAAAGGATCTTGGCGAAGCAGCTTACATATTAGGCATAAAGATTTATAGAGATAGATCGAAACGCCAAATATCATTGTCACAGAGTACATATTTGGACAAAGTTCTAAAGAGGTTTGGAATGGAAGAAAGCAAGAAAGGGTTCTTGCCCATGTTGTCCAATACGACCTTGAGTAAAACTCAAAGTCCAACTTCGCGTAAGATAGAGAAAGGATGACTAAGACTCCTATGCCTCATCCATAGGATCTCTAATGTATGCCATGCTATGTACTAGACCCGACATTGCATATGTGTTAGTTTAACTAGCAATATCAAAGTGATCCAGAGTGGATCATTGGACGTGATCAAAAACATCCTTAAGTACTTGAGAAGAACTAAGGATATGGTTCTTTCTTATGGAGGTGATAAACATTCGTTGTTAGCAGTTACACCGATGCTAGTTGGAACACCGATCCGGATGATTCTAAATCACAACTGGATACGTATTTATTTTGAATGGTGCAGCGATTAGTGGAGGAGTGCAAAGCAAAGCGTTGTGGCGAGATCTTCAACTGAATCGGAATACATGGCTGCTTCGGAGGCTTCACAAGAAGCGATATGGATGAAAGAGTTCATTACAGAGCTGGGTGTGGTTCCTAGTGCGCTGGACCCAATGTCTATCTACTGTGATAACATGGGCGCCATAGCCAATGCGCAAGAACCAAGGTCACACAAGAAGCTGAAGCACATCAAGCTGAGTTTTCACGCTATTCGAGAACATATCCAAGACGAGGATATAAATATTTGCAAAGTACACACAGATATGAATGTGGCAGATCCGTTGACTAAACCTCTCCCGAGGGCAAAACATGACCAACACCAAACTGCCATGGGTGTTCGGTATATTACCATGTAATCTAGATTAGATGACTCTAGTGCAAGTGGGAGACTATTGGAGATATGCCATAGAGGCAATAATAAATGTAGTTATTATTATATCTTTGTGTTTATGATAAATGTTTACATTCATGCTATAATAGTATTAACAAGGAAACATTGATACTTGTGTGATTTGTAAACTTAATTTGAAGTCCCTAGTATAGCCTCTATACTTCACTATCTTGTTGGTTGATTAATGATTGTGGTTTCCCTATCATGAACATTGAGATGTTATCAACAACAAGATCATATCGTTAGGAGAATGATATGGTGTACATACTCCTATAGATAAGCGTAGCATAAATATCAAGTCATTTCATTAGTTCAATTGCTATATGCTTTCTGATACATAGTAACCTAATTCCTTCGACCATGAGATCATGCATATCACCTTTACCGGATGGATGCTTTGATGACATCAAACACCACACCGTAACTGGGTGGCTATAAAGGTGGCATTGAGTGTTCGGAAAGTATTGGTTGAGACACATGGATCAAGAGTGGGATTTGTCCATCCATATGACATATAGATATACTCTGGGCCCTCTCGGTGGAATGTCATCCAATTAGCTTGCAAGCATGTGACTGGGTCACAAGGGATCACATATCACGGGAACGAGAAAAGAGTACTTATCGTGCGAGGTTGAACTAGGTTTGCGGAGATACCGCGATCATAACCTCGGATAAGTAAACTATCATGAGACAAAGGGAAATTGGTATCGTATGTAAGTGGTTCATTCGATCAAAGTAATCGTAGAAATATGTGGGAGCCATATGAATTTCCGATTCCTCTATTGGTTATTGTTCGAGAAGTGTCTCTATCATGTCGCATAATTCACGAACCGTAGGGAGACACACTTAAGGATTGACGTTGTTTGAGTAGTTATGGTATTATGAGAAAGAGACCGAATGTTGTTGGTCTCGGATGGGATCCGGATATCACGAGGTGATCCGGAATGGTCTAGAGAATAAGATTCATATAAGGAAAGTCCGTTTGAGTTCGGGAATGATTCCTGTTTTCATCGGGAATGTTCTAGAAGGTTCGGAATGTCCAGACTCGGGGAGGGTACATGAATGTGTCATTACATATTGGAATGATTGCATCATGTACTAAGTGTTCTCGCTGTTCCAAATGAAGGATTAAATTGAATCCTAAACTGAAAAGTCAAATAACAAGTTTGAAAAGTCAAACGGCTACTAAAACAGGAAAGAGAGGAAAGAGGAAAGAGGGCAAACCCGAGTTGGGAGGGAATCCTCCTCCAACCGCGGCCCACCTCCAAGCCGAGTTGGGTGGGACTCCTCCCTCCCCTTGGCGCGGCCCTCCACCTATAAAAGGAGGCGGGGCTCCTCCTCTGAACACACAAGTTCCTATCCTCTAATCTAAACCCTAGCCAAAGCCTCCGGTTTAGAGCCGTTTTGGTTTAGAGCTTCTAATTGCCCTAGCCTTGGTTTAGAGCCTTCTAATTGGTGTGTCTAAACCCTAGACCACTAATAGCTCTCTCATACTCCACCATACTCGCTCCGGCTTGGAAGCCTGCGGGATCTCCCTCTACTTAGGTACCACGTCGTTGTCTTTGCCCGAATCGAGGAGAGTGCTACAACATCCGGCACTTTGGAACAAGGGAGAGGAAGGTCTTCGTCAGTAACGTGTGACCATTGCGGAAGAGCTGGAGCAACGCCGGAAGGATCGTCTACACGATCTTGAGATCGGGAAGAGTACGACTACATCACCCACGAGAATCCGCTCTCGTTAAACACTTTGGAATCTTCGAGGGTAAGTTATTCCATCGACTCGTTGCTACAATCTAGTAGATAGATCTTGGCTTGTTTGTTTGTATGCGATAGAAAATTTTGTTTTCCATGCTACGAAACCCTACATTATGTTCATCATCAGTCATTGTATTAGTAGATCGTTTCAGTTTTTCATTCTCAAGGAACACACTGAAGTTGATCGCTTCTATAGCTTTAGAAATCTACAACAAGTATTTGCAAAGGAAATTTTAGACCATGTTCATGATAATTAGTTCAAGTTTAATCAAATACTCTGATTGAATTCAACATCCCTCAGTTGTTTAGTGACGCATGATCCAAATCCACTATATTGGGTTTGATCTTCACGATAGAAGATGTAGTTTTAATGGTGAGCATCAACATGTTGATCATATCATTCATATGACTCGTGTTTAACCTTTAAGTTCTCCGTGTTCTGAGGACGTGCATGTCTATACATGTTAAGCTCGTGAAGTTAACCAAATTATTTCTGCATGTATAAAAACTGGTTACACCCATTGTATATGAATTCAAAGTTTATAACTCCTGATCATCATGAGGTGCTTCAAAATGACAAAGTTTCGCAATGGTTTATACTAAGTAAGAACACATTTTATCTTGATATTAAGTGTGAGGGGTAATATTATAATATATGTTGCGATAAAAAATAAGATACATAAAAGGGATAAACATCACATGCATAAATAATACGATATGATATAGCCTTTTCTTTTGTGAATTTGATCTCCATCTCCAACGCACATACATGATCTCCATCACCGCCAGCATGGCTCCTAGCATGTCCTGGACGCCGACATATAGCTGTCTGCACCAACTATTGCAACTATAAGTATTCTAACTCATAGCGATAAAGTAATGCAATTACATGGCGTTGAAATATTGACAATCAAATCATACAAGATATTGCCTGAAGGGGACTCCTCTCCTCTCCCCTCTCCTCTCCCTGAGTGCTACAGTCTCTGAGTGAGTTCCTCCGTTGGCCGGGCCCTTCCCGGGTCCCCTCCACCGGAATAGCCGGTCGGAGCTGGACGGGAAGTGGCACCGGGGTAGTTACGACTAGGTGTAGTGGCTTTTTGCCGGTAGTGGGCTGTTTGCCCGTAGTTAGGGACAGAGCTAGGGTTCAGAGCAGCCAGATCCCCGGCATCCTAGGGCTCCTCGTCGGTCTCCTCTTTGTCCATGGTGGATGGGAGGTGACGGCGGCGACCACCGTCGCCTTGCATAAAGCTACGCTGGATGTTGGTGTGGAGCTGCTTCAGCCAGATCTGGAGCCCTCTCTGGCCGACCGTGGCGGCGGGGGGAGTCGGCTTGGTTCTGGTGGGCGGCAGCGAGGCACTGCATCTTCGAGTTACTCTTGGGCGCTGACGAGCGGCGCCAGGAGGTCGTTGGGCCTCCTCCTCCTCCTTTATGCTCCAATGGATGGAGCTGGCGGTGGGAGGAGCTGCCAGGGCGGCTCGGTCATAAAGCTCGTGGGTTTCTTCGCGGTGGCGACGACGGCAAGATCTCCATCCTTCTCTCGGCCTGCCGTGGCGGCGAGGGAAAGAAGGAGGGAGGGACTGAAGCTGAAGCTGCTGGCGAAGGAAGTGGACGCCTGGTGCTCTCCTCAGGCGGCGATACTGCGTCTTCTTCGGCGTTCTCTAAGCGGAAGGTTTTCGCCACCCGCTATCTCTGGCCAAGAGGATGGCCACGCCGAGCTTGTGAGGCCTCAGTGCCTGAGCTTCTTCAACCGCCGTGGGCGGCATGTGTTCTCCCTCCCCGCGGCGTTCATCGCCGTTGTTGGCCCAAGTGGTTCGTCCTCGGTGCCGACGCCGGCGGCTGCGGATGGAGGCGAGCTAGATACGGTTCGCAGGGACTTGATCGCGTTTTTCGCTTTCCTGCAGGGTGCTACGTGCAAAGTTGTGGGGGCCTATTGTTATTATGTTTTTTCTTTTAGCCCTCTCTGTAAATTGTACCCACCGCTTGATTAATCGCAGTATCTAGGTCCTTCGGGACCTTTCCTCGTTCAAAAATAAAATAAAATCATACAAGATATTAAAGATGACCATATGGATCTTGTCGGTTACAGAACTCATCGACATAAAGCCGTGAAACATTAATAAACATGATCATGCATACATCACATATAACATATCATAGTTTTGATCGTACCCTCCAAAACAACTTAGACGTCTTCTACCTTATTCTTCCAAAATTTACGTGGCTTATATGAGAAATAATAAGAACTGTTATTACCTAAGAAATTCTATAATCCCGATCATACACGTTTTTTATTACGTTCTGCTAGCCAACTGTTGCAAATCTATTTTCAACCACAGTAAGAGAGACAGACACCCGCCAGCTACTTATGCAATATAAGTTGCATGTCAAACGCAGAACCGCTCTCATGTACATGGATAAGTAAGGTTGGTCCGAGGTGTTTCAACAAACTATCATGCAAAAATATAAATACACATGGGAGGGTAACAACAAGAAGATCAAACGCCCACAAAACATATTATGTTGTGCTCGTACCAACATCTACTCGTATATCTAGGCTCTTATACCACTGGCGGGATTCACAACATGTAAAATAAAAATATTTCCTACAATAGAGCGAATAAAACCAAGATATAAACTACGAGATGTTAGCAAGGGAGGTTAGATCTACATAACCTTGCAGAATACGAGCGGGAACGTTTTTACAAACGTGGTTGGTGTAGTCGCACTTTCCTCGCGATCTTATCTGATCCAGCACCGCATGAACGACACCTCCGAGATATGGACACATACAACTTGCTAACATCTCCTATTTCTTGATCCAACAAGATGAGGTAGAGAGTAAGATGAGATGGTTTCCGTCAGCATGACCGCATGATGGTGTAAGTATGGTGGATTTGCGTTAGAGCTTCGCTAAGCGGGGCCGGTGGAGGAGGAAGGAGAGAGAAGAGGGAGGGGCGACCAACATAAGGATGAGGCACCCCTGCCTCTTATCCTCACTTCATATAGGCATGGGGTATCCTTGCCCTCACACCCCTCTAAGAAGCTCAGGTTAGAGGCTAAAGGGCGAACTCTCCTCCCCAAGTTATCCCTCCCCCTATTTTTTCAGGGATTTGGACTTATCCATATATTCCAGCCGCATTGGCCTTGGGGGGTGGGGGGTGGCGTTCCTTCCCCATGTGGGCATGTGGGACCCATTTTGATCCATTTGGGCCCTCTAGGACAGTTAGTTCCCACCATGGAACCCTCAAGAACATTCTAGAACCTCCGGTATAATACCAAAAATTTTGAACTTTTCTAGTAACCCTAAAAATACTTTCCCATACATGATTCTTCATGTTTGGACCATTCCAAATCTCCTGGTGATGTCCTGGATTCCATACGAGACTCCGAATCAAAATTTGATATGAACATCATTAACATCTCATTACTACCCTAGCATCAATGAGCATTAAGTGTGTGACCCTCCAGGTTTAGAACACGTGGACATGATCGAGACACCTCTGTGCCCAATAACCAATAGTGGGATCATGGATGTCCATAATGATCCCCACATATTCCATGAAGATATTTTATCGGTCGAACAACAACATCGAGGATTCAAACAATCCTGTATTTCATTCCCTTTGTCTCAAGATATGTTACTTTCCACAAGATTCGATCTTTGGTATCACCATACCTAGTTCAATATCATTATTGGAAAGTTCTCTTTACTCATACACTGTAACACAATATCCTCGTGATATAACTCATTATTCACTTTCTGCAAGCTATTTAGGATATTGTGTCACCGAGAGGTCCCAAAGATATCTCTTAGTCACATGGAGTGAAAATTTTAGTCTTGATCCATGCAACCAAACAAGTACTTTTCGAGATACCTAAAAGACACCTTTATGATCACACTGTTATGAAGTGACAATTGATGTTCCCGAAGTATTCTTCTAGTACTACTGAGTAACATGATCTCATGGTATAAGGAACCTGATATTTGACATGAAATGCTTTGGCAAATTTGAACTTAGTGACACGATCAAATTGCTTATGCTTTAGGTTGGATATGTCCATCATATCATTCTCCTAATGATATGACATCGTCAGTAATTTACAACACATATCTATGGTTAGAAAACCTTAACCATCATTTAATCAACGAGCTAGTCTAGTAGAGGATTACTAGGGACACAGTGTTGTTTATGTATCCACACATGCATTGAGTTTACGATTAGCACAGACAATTATAGCATGGAGAACAAACACTTAGCATGAACAATAACAACATTATTATCACCTCTTGGACATATTTCAAACAATAGGATCAATATCAAGCATAAAGATCAAGGAGAGAGTGGGTATGCTTGTCCCAACTCCCGCCCATCCTTGATTCAAATTCCGGCGATTCCGTTGAGAAGAATCCAAGAGGACGAGGTGGAAAACAATGCGGAAATGCAATTCCAAAATTCACTTGGAGAATCCTGTCTATCAAGAAGATAAAGAATGTATTCCCAACGCACCGAGTGAAAGGCTTGCGGATGTCAGTCTTGAATAATAAGGCCGAAGTTTTGCTCTTATGAAGCCTCTTGGCAAGGTTCTTGACATAAACAAATTGTCATGGATACTCCTTTACCAAGATGAAGTGAGAGCACCTTGGCCATTATCTTGTACATGCCATGAATCGATTTAATGGGCCTAAAGTCAAAAATATCCTCAGCTCCATCCTTCTTAGGCAAGAGAGCCACATTAGCGGAATCGAGCCAATGAAAATTGGTAATAGGGAGATTCCCAAAATTGTTGACAACATTCATGACATATGTCTTGATTATCTCCCAACAACGCTTATAGAAAGCGCTCGTGAAGCCATTTGGACCGGGGCATTGCCCCCAGCCAATGAATAAATCGCATTCTTCACTTCATCTTTGGTAAAGGATCTCCTAAGGCTTGTAGGTCCTGGTC
The DNA here is from genome assembly GCA_030063025.1 of Avena longiglumis. Classification (NCBI taxonomy): domain Eukaryota; kingdom Viridiplantae; phylum Streptophyta; class Magnoliopsida; order Poales; family Poaceae; genus Avena; species Avena longiglumis. The sequence continues at coordinate 457,631,627 of CP125974.1, forward strand.
CTCAAGAAACAAGCTCATCCCAACTGAAGTCTGTTGTGCGTGTAGGTCCTCTCTCCATAACATTCTCAAAGTGACCAAAGATGATTTTCTCCTTTTGCTCATGGTCGATTACCCACCCATTGTTGTGCTTAATGCGGTGAATATGGTTCTTCCGCCTTCTTGTGTTCACTCTCATATGAAAGAAACTAGCATTTGCATCTCCCTCTTTGATATTGGTAATTCTTGCACATTGCTTCTTGCGAACTCTCTCGATGCCAGCCAAGCCAATTACTTGCCTTTTTTAGCCTTGCACGAAGGTCGACCTCCTCCGCGGATAGAGGCCTCGAGTATTGAGCGATATCAAGTCGTAGGATTATGAGGAGGACGGCATGATGGAGAACCTTCGCATTGGAGAAGAGCCCGTGGCCAGCCGTTTTCCGGTAAGGTGAAGCTTATGGAAAAGAACATGACAAGGCTCTATGGGGTCATATACTATTCATTCCAAGCATTGAGCACTGCCTCCTCAAATCTAGGGACCCTCAACCGAAAGTTCTCGAACTTTCAAGTTCGCGGGTGCCTAGGCCCGCTATCATCGGCAAGAAGGGGTCAATGGTCCAAAAACGATGATGATAGAGCATGGAGGACATGGGAGTCAAAGCATAGATCCCATTCAAAGTTGCAAAAGAAGGCATCAAAAGCTTAAGAAGGGTCGGATTTAGTGTCTCATTGCTCCAAGTGAACACCTATCTCGAACATGGATCTCTTTTAGTTCACAAGTTTGAAGTGCGGAGGGTTGACATTTCTCTTGCTTTTGTCTAGACCGCGATAAATTTGGTTGAAGTCCCCAAGAGATAGCCACTTGCTACCACCAGGAGGTTTTTGCGCAATGAGTTCATTGAAGAAATCATTCTTTCCTATTTGACCTAGTAGACAGTGGCGAGCTTGAACTCACAGTCGGAGCTGAGAACTCGACTGTTGGGCGAGAGGCAAAATTCCGTGGTCTGGATGTTTGACACCGAGACAACGGACTCATCTCAAAGAAGCAAAATGCCTCACCTAATGCCGATGGCTAGTTAGTCTCTCTCTCGGCAAAGCTGCGAAGACGATTTCCCCAAGAAAGCTAGCCCCGAATGGGGAGATCGAGGCGAGCTTAAGGCACATGTTGATTCGGCTATCAGCTCACTCACAGTAGTAGCCCTCTAACATTCCAACACAAAATATTGAAGAGTTGTGCTAACATGCTGATGACCAAATGAATCCATACAATGATACAACGGTAAAGGAACAACAGCCTGGGAGAAGTGCCTGCACACAACAAAGCCACACACATGGCAGCAAACACGCAGATCTGAAGTTTGTTCTAGCATTTCAACCTAAGCAAACTCAAAACTTGGACTGGGACCTGGCAGAATCAAGCATTGTCAACCAAGATGCCTGCATCCAAGGCACGAGCACCACCATGGGCAATGACCAATGAGAGGCTCATCAACAGCATCGGCTTCTGAAGTAGTAGTAGACTAGTAGTGATGTATCTACCTGAACTAGTACCACCACACAGCAAGTGCAGCAGCAACAGCGCAAATCCGCATCCGGGAATGGAGCTGCCCTCCGGCCTGCGCGTGGGACCCGGACAAGAACCCAAAATGTCCCGCCGGCGGCCTGTGGTTGGAGATCCCCGGCGGCGTCGTCTTCTGGCAGTTATTGCACGGCGCTGGCGGCGGCGGGGCGGCGAGAGGAGGCGGCGACGACGGCGGCGGAGGAGAGTAGTAGTAGAACTGGTGCACCAGCTGAGGCGGCTGCCCGGCGCCTCCGTCGTCGGCGCCGGCAGGCTGCAGCAACGGCGAGGCGGCGAGGAGGAGCAGGAAGAGGAGGAGCTGGTGCGGAGGTGCCATAGATGGGGATATCTGAGGGATGAGAGCGAGGAGACGCGTAGCTAGCTAGGAAAATGGTGGAGCTCGTGTGACTGTGAGTGAGAGGTCCGCCAGACCCGAGGAGGAAGCCTGGATCTGGTCCGTCCGTCACGTGCGGGCTCATCGCGTCATCGCGTGCAATGGGGTTTCGTCGGTGGATCAGCCGATGCTGGGCACACTGATGACCCGGTGTGCGCGGTGCGCCCGCTGACGCTGAGCCGAGAAGCGATACAATATTTTAACTATAAATTTTATTTATCTATATTATCATCCATGATTAGCAAGAAGAGTCGACCAAAAGTTACCCTAATATTCGCTTTCTATCTAAAGCTAGTTGAATGCTCGTGCGTTGCTACGGCTTCATAATTAATCTTTCATATATATCAATATAGTACATGCAAAATTCACATGTATGAAAAAACAACCACAAGATATCCAAACCCATAGTATTCCACACATGTTTGATGTATATTTCGATAATCGATATCTTTTTTTTCTAATCAATATCATTCACATATGAAATAAGCACTCGGACTAATTAACTAATATAATTATATCTACTCCTCGATACATTAGTATACCAAAATTTTATTTCTCGACTCATAAACATTCTGCATAAACAATCTGTCTTATTAGGCTGAGTATGTTAAAGTGAAAAACATAAATATATGCAAGTCAGAATACCGATCGTGCATGTTAGACGAACCAATTCTTCACCATTTCACAAGAGTATAATGTAAAAAATAAAATAAACAGAAGCATTACTATATATAAATGCCTCAGTATTATATTATTGAATAGTAAAAGGCAAAGAAAACAAATAAGTTTATTTTAAGAGACATTCACCTGTGTCTGGATTTTCTGGAATACCAACTGGTGATCTACGTGGCTAGAAAAATATATCGTCATCCTAACCAGGTTGTGCTAATCCGAGTGCTTTGCCTAAGTAGATTCCAGTTCTTTGTAACTTTAATTACATGTTATGAGATCGACATGTTTTATTGTCCACCGATGGAAATAGGGAGAGTCGATCAAAAACAGATACTAAAGAGACATGCTAAATAGATACAGAAGAGGCATGCTAACCGGATTGTGCTAAAATGAGCTAACTCAGTACAAATCTTGGAATTGCAAATCGAGCGGAATAATTTTGGAATTGCACATAAGAGATAGGAAAGGGGAAGGTATTTTTCATGACAGTTGGAAGAAGCTACGGGGTGACATATTTTTGGGCTTGTCCAGCCGTGTGTCTGATATATACAGCCGATGCCAGTTTTTTATGACGTACCAAAAAAATTATACAGCGCCGACATCTGCTGGAGAGGAAAAAATTCATGCCAATGTCGTAAAGATAATCCCCTCCTTTGACCGTGTAAAACCCGATGAGTTTTCTATCCCTGCTACCAACATCACATTGTCGCATGTGTCGATGGGTTCGTTCTGAGTGTTGGTAATATCCATATCCCCTTCGCCCATGATCTGCAAACGTGAAGATATACCAAATATATAAATTGAAATATTGTAAGATACGAATAAAATTATCTCGTTGCACCTCTTTTGATCCCGTTAAGCTCACTGCATTTATGTTTCCTTCTGACATCGACGTGGCGGGGTCCATTGTCTCCATAAGTTTACTTGATGTAAAAACTTACATTAGGAATTTGGCATATATTCAGAATAATAAAATGAAATAAATTTTCCACAGACACATCTTAATAAAATAATAAAATGGAAGAAATATTAAAAATAGAATTTTGCATATACTTAGAGCATCTCTAGCAGACACCGTAAATGGCGGAACCGAGAAAATAACCGTCACTTTTCTGTTTCGCGTGAGAAAAGTGGCTAGAACAGACGCCTCAAAATCGACCGAACCGAAAAAAAAATTTAGGACCCCGAGAAAACACCCCCGCGGAACCGAGAAAACCCAGTTTTCGAGGCTGGCCTGGACGCGAACCATATCCGCAGTTTTTGTTGGAGGGAGGGAAGTTTTAGCCGTGCCATTCCCGCAGTCGCCACACACGATATACCGTCCCGCCCCTTCCACCTCCGTCGAGACTCACGAAAGGTCGCCATGGACGTCCAGTAGCCGCCGCTGAGCTCCGGCGAGGTCGCGCCGGCGCAGGCGACCCCTCCGACGGGTCTGCTAGATCTGATAGCCACCACCGTCGTCTATGTCCCCGTCGCCGGTCCCCCAGCCGAGGTTGCTGCTGCTACGACGAAGCGGAAGCGGCAGGGCTCCGTCCTCATCCAGGATGGCAGCGTGGGCGCTCCGACCTCTCCCGCCGGTCCTGCTGATCCCCATGCTCAAGTGAGTGTCGTCGCTGCCTCCAAGTCGAAGCTGGCGTCGGGCAAGGTGAAGAGGACGACCGTGAAGCGGAAGGCAGCCCCCGAGAAACCATCGTCCGTCGTGAAATCCGCCAAATGGCCTCGGCTAGCCGACCTAGGTATGAATAATTCCCTTCCCCCTTCTGCCGCAGCCGCCGACCTAGGTATGAACAATTAATTCGAATCGGAGGATCATGGACGAGCTCACCTTGGCGTGGCATGATCAAGCAAGGCTGGACATCTTGGAGAGAAGGAGGTTAGCGACGCTGGCAAGAGGCAATGCTCGGGCAAAGGATGGTGGTGTACATGGTGCTCCGGCAAGTGGTGGCCATGGTGGTGCTTCGGCAAGTGGTGGTGGTGATGCTTCTCTTGGCTTCGATGCTTGATAATCATCATGGGTTTTGGTGATGATTCATATTTTGGATGATGTTCTGCGACGTGATTTTGTTAAATTTGGTTAAAACTTATGATTGTCGCGGTTGAATGGTCGAATTAGTTTAAATTCTGTCATTTGTGGTTTATTTTTATGGTTTCGTATCATTTTTGTCCTGATAGAAACCGTGTGCGTGAAACTGTAAAAAGAAAATATTCTCTTTTCTGGTTTGGTTTTGAGGGGTCTGAAAAACCCGCCAAACGCGACCTAAGAACGTGTTTTTCAGTTCGCCCTTTTACGGTGTATGCTAGATATTCTCTTAGAATAATAAAATGGGATTAAACTAAAATGAGCTAGCTCAGTACAAATCTTGAAATTGCAAATTAAGTGGAATAGTCGATTTCCTCGATGACTGCAGCTAGAAAAAAAAGCTTCATATACGGTACAATATATACGCACAAGTATTGAACTTACTGAATGGTCAAAAGCTACTAATCCAAGTAAACGGCTCACCCTTGCTACTGCAATCGACCAAATGTGTCGATGAGGCAAGGCTAGCTTTGCCGAGCTCGGCTAGCTGGGCTAGTCGAGGCCGAAACAAAGCAACCAAACGCACAGTCACTAATTAATTTTCCCAATTCTCCCAGGGTCGTGAACGGTCTATCACCGCCGGCCGCTGTTCCACGCCTTCGGTCTACCCAACCACATGCTCTCCTGTCCCGCTGCTCACCTCTCCACCTAGTCTCTCACAGCCTCAACACCTCGCCGCCTTGTCTCCCACGACATGACCACACGATTCCAGCCGCAGTACCGGCGCCGGGCGACACCAAAATCTTGTGATTGCACCCCATGATGGGGCCCCCATCCACAAACTCCCATGCGCCCCAATTGTCGGCAGGACTGAGTCCGTGTTGATCCTCGGCACAGTCGCTGGCGTGGTGCCTCGAAGAACCGGGCGATGACGCTTATCGAACCAAGCCGTTGCAGCCTCTGGTGAGGCCCTTGTTGCTTCCACAACCAGCGCCAGCCGCCAGCGGCGCCTGTTCTCCCGCTCTGCTGCAGTCCCCGATGTGCCACGCGACGCATCAGCTGCCGATCCCCAGGTTCCCGAGCGTAATGGGTTCTAGCCTTTTAGGATGCGGAGTTGACATGCATGGTTGATTTCCTTCCCAGAAGCGACCGTGATTGTTTTTTGAATTAATAGTGACCAAATTAGATGGTACTACCTTCCTAGTATTCCCTTCCCAACGTATGTGGTTGATTTCCTTCCTAATATTTCCTTGGTAGTATTGATGACCGTGATTGATTTTCTTCCAAGTATTGATGACCATGATTTAAACTTTCTAAACTGTTGTTTGGTGGTAAGTGTGCGGTCTGAATGTGCCCAAAGTTTGACATTTTCATTAGATGGTCAGGATGCTCCCAATGTTTGACCCCAAAATGAGCCACCAACTCCCATTTAATAGTATAGATACCCTGCATTCTGGGTATAGTCAAAGTCAAACTTTATAAAGTTTGATAGAATATATAGAAAAAATTATAAACATCTATAGCACGGAATGTATATATTATGAAAATATATTTTATGATGATTCTAATGGTAGTTATGTTGTATTATGAATGTACATAAATTTTTCAATATGTTTGGTCAAACTCTGATCAAACTTTACAAAGTTTGACCTTGACTAAACCTAGAATGGGGTATTTCAGAACAGTAGGAGTATCTAGGAAGTCATTGTGTTTGGGATCGAATAATCCATTTTGAAACATGTAGATTGAGCTTAGAGCATCTCTAGCAGATACCACATAACGGCCGTTCTATAATTTTTTTTGTCGCTATGCAGTACCGAGCCATAAAAGTGTCTTTCCAGATACCGTAAAATGGTTTGCACCATAAATATTTTTGTCGTTTCCCGTAAAATGGTCTGTCCGTCTCGCATATATTCGGGACGGGAGGCCGCGGATGCGGTAAACCGCGCCCTCCCCTCCGCGTGTTGCCCATGTCGTCGCTGATTCCGACGACTCCGACTCCTTCGGTGACGGCGCATCCACGGAGGACGAGGATGTTCGCGGGGCGAAGTTCAATTCGCTCGGGATGATCGTCTCCGATGTGTGGGAGCGTGCCAAGCGACTCCACGACGAGCGTGACGCGGAGCAGCGCGAGGTCCGCCGTGCGATGCATCGCTCCCTGCGCGAGCACCAGGCGCGGCTCGGCTTCTTCGTCGTGGACTACTTCGACTCGGACTCCTCCGACAGCGAGTAGGCACGGCCCTGCGACAGCGAGCTCCGGTGAGTAGCTACCGCCGGTAGGGTTAGGTCTGTGCTAGGGTTAGGTCTGTACTCATAACAAAGTATCAAGACCCACCTTGTGATCATCCAAAAACTTTCAAATGCATAGTTTAAATGACAATTCAAAATTGAATCTTTATCATATGGGAAGATCCCACTTTTTCAAAAACCACTCAAACAAGCTCAACTTTCAAAACCCAAGCATCTGCAAACTCACCAGCACCAACCTAGCACACACACCAAAAATCTTTTTAAAATTCAAAACTTGAATTCATGCGGCCATTTCATCAAACACTTGGCAGACACAAATCAAACAAAATCAAAACACTATAGTGTGTAGTGTTTTGAGCCTAACTGGTTCCCTATCTAGCTCGCAACCAGCTCAGTAGATCATTTAGCAAGATTAACCAAGCACTAGCACCACTGTGAGCTTGCCAAAACCATCAATGGTGAACAGCCGAAGCCACCCTTGCCACCCACATGTCGACAGCAAGCTAGGGAGGAAACTAGCCGTGCCAACCTTTTCTGGGAGATCACCCATGCCTCACCGCCCCCTCTCGACTAGCTCTGCCTTGAAGACGTCGAACACAGCACCCAGGAACACCACGCCCGTGCCTCTGCCAACCGTGCCGAGCATGCGCCAGAGCGCCACCCTCGACACACCCACAGACCGCGCGCCGCCCTCGCCGCGTGCATACACGATCGCCACCATCCCAGGAACACGCCAGACATGCCCATTGCACCGTCTGTGCCCCATAGCCATCGCTCGCCGTCGAAGACGTCGCCTCTGCCGCGCAGAGCATCGCGTGTTCCGGACCAAACCGCACCGCCCCTACACGCACATTAAAGCCATAGAGCATCGACAGGAGACCACCAAGCGAGACCGCCGGCCATGCCTCTAGCAGCCCGTAGCCATATCGCCACCGTCGCCCGCCCATGCCGTTCGGTCTCACCATCGCGACTATAAATAGAGGCCTTCCCCGCTCGAATTCTTCACACCATTCCACTCCTCTATCACCCAGAACCATTCCACCTCAGTCCCGGAGCAAGGTGAGCAGCGCATCGTCGGAATTGCGCCGGAGCAGGCCGCCTCTAGAGAAGAAGGGCGTCGTCGATTTCGTCCACCCCAGAAGCTGCCGCGACCACCCCTGAGTTCGCCGTCGTCGACCGTCGTTAATTCGCCGACTCTCGCCGAACCCGGTGAGCCCCCAGCAACCCCATCGGGCGCTTAGGTTTCGTCTCACGGTGTTGCTCAACGTCGACGATGACTCGATGGTTGGATTAGAACCGGATCGAACGTCCCATAGTGCCCGTCTGCGTTTAAAGAGCCATTGATGGTGGAACCCCTCGGTGATCCCAGCGCATGAGTGTCACCGGGCGGCCGTTAACCTTTCCCGCGCAGCCCAGTTATTTGAATTTAACCTTTTTCATTTTATTTCAAACACACTTCTGTACCCAATTTCAAAAATCAACTCAGGTCGATTCAGTGAACCAAATTTAATGAAACCAATTTTGTTAGAAAGGTCTGGGAATGCTGAATCCAAGCCTGTTGGATTCAAGTCATTTTGATCTATAGATCATCCATGGTAAAAATAACAAGGCAGAAGCTTTTCTGTATTCAAACATTTTTCAAATTAAAACCATAATAGCTTTTGAGTTGATTCCAACTCTCAAAAATCACATTTAACCATACCTTTCAGAATATATAAAAATATATAGGTTTACTTACAGAAAGAATGTTCAAGTAATAAAAGAATGCCTCATAGGCATTTCTAGCCACTTTAATTAATTAAAATAAAAGGGTAAAACCTTATTAAATTGTGACACCACTTTAAATCACATTCCCATGGACCCTAAAATATGTGGTGATGACATGTGTCAACATGATCCCATGTTTTGGTTTGGAGAATATTAAATCTTAAGTAGTTTTTCAATGAGTAGAAATTACTTTTCTAAAAATAAAAGGAATTAAACCAAACTTAATCTTGTAATATTAGTAATGATGTTAGGTCATATATAGGACCCTTTTGTGTGATGATTGCAAGTAGTTAAGTATTGTTTGGTGATTGTGTACATCGTATTTATTTATAGACGCTAGTACCGACCAAGGATACGAGGAGGAATGAGGATACTATGAAGAAGAAGCCGAGGAGAACTTCAACCTTTGCTGCACAAGGCAAGCTTTATTAACTAAGTGGACCAATGCAAGCTAACCCTTGCAAGATACCCTACTGATGCCACAAACCACTACTTGTTACTATGTCCACTATATGCCTTAAGCATATGTGATCATATCCACTTGATAAACCAATCCTAGTTTTACTTACAAGCTTGATTACTTTATTTCTTTATCAAAGCTAGTACTTAGAGATTTCTTAAGTAAATGGTAGATTTAGAAAGATAATTGAAGGTTGCATAAAGAGCATAAAACTTGGCCTAAGCTAGATAATCTTGATGTCATCCTAAGGCATAAGATTAAACTTAGTTAAACTCCACTAGTGTACCACCCCTCATTAGTGCTTACCCCCACTTGTAGATGCTAGTGCTAAGCATAAAACTTGATCAACTTTAGATGGGAATACTTGGTGGAAAAATGGTTATGAAAACCTTGGAATGATGGATCATTCTATTGAAATGTTTTGGACATGTGTTTCCGAACACTTGAGGATTTTGGTGATGGAAATGATGAGGCATGAGCCTTAGCCCTTTATAAAACTGATGGTTGTCTGGATGCGATACCATTCCAATTTTATCGTACAACCACAATACCCGAAGATTGGGTAGGGCTTGACTGGAAACTTATATACCTTAGTATTAGTTCCCTCACGGCCAAGGTCTGAGCTGAGGCTACCTTGTGAAGATTGTCCACCTGTGCAGTACCCAAGATGACAGTTGGTCATGGTTGGGAGGCCAAACTCACAGGAGAGGTGCTTATACTAGGGCATGCAATTGAAAGGTTAGGATTGATTATCCGCATACTGAGTATGCTGAATTCAGGATTTGTTCCTGACGGATGTATCGAATGTTGTGGTGAAAGTGTACAATCTCTGTAGAGTGTCAAACTATTCGAATAGCCGCGTCCGCGGTTATGGATAGTTGGAGTGGCCATATTGTTCCCCCGTCAGATGTTTTCAAAAGACTTGTGAAATGAAGGGAGACTTTGACTTGACCACAACAGGGTTGTGGCATGAGATACAAGTTCCCACTTAGGTGTTATAAACTTAAATTAGCTCTCTTACTTCTGAACTTAGTAGAGATAAATCTGGCTTTTGCAAAACCACCCTAGAGCCTAGTGTCCTATTATCAAAAAACCCCTGCACTTGTTAGTATTAGTTTGCGAGTACTTAAAGAGTACTCATGGCTTTGTCCCTGGCTATTCCCATGGCCAGACTATGAAGAGGAGTACCTGGAGGATAGACCCCAGGAAGGTTACGATAACTAGGATCATCTCCCATCGTCAGCATTGCCTGTGAACCCCGAAGATGGAGCTTCGCCTACGTTACCGTTATTATTACGTATTCCGCTGGTTGAAGTTGTATTAAGAACTGGATCATGAGATCCCTATTTGTAAGACCTTATGTATTTTTTGTAATGGATGATGTACTGTGGTATCCAATTCTGTTATGTCTCGCAAAAATGGTAATCCTGGGATTGCGATGTATGGCATAACAAGCATCTGGGATTAAAAATCCGGGTGTTGACAAGTTGGTATCAGAGCCATCCTGACCAGAGGAGACCCTATTTAGATTGGACGTTGAATCAAAAACTTAGTTTCAAAACCAAAGAAAACAAATATTTACCAAAAACTTATTCTTATTATTATCCCTTTGATTCTTTCATGAAAATTCATTTTCCTTAACAAGTCTTGCAATATGCATAAAATATTGACACACTTAATCACTCTACTAACTTACTCATCCTATATTCTTATAGATGGACGTGAAGTACAACAAGTTTTATCAGTTGGGGAATGGAGAAGACCTTATCTTTGAGAGGGATTTGGACCAGATTTCGGAACTTCTGGAGCGTCCGCACCTCGAGTTCTTCGGAGCTCAGCTCAATGATCAAGGAGGAGAAGATCTGCAGGGGTAATTTTTGCAAGTCTTCGAGGAAAGATTGAACCTCCCACTGCGGAAGGAATTCAATTTACCTTAAGAGAGAACAACTGGCTCGATGGACTTGCCAGGGCCATGCAGGAAGCTCTTTCCCGTCTGTGTGGGCAGAGCATCAATCCGATCAAGGGTGCTCGCTTTGAGTTTTGCCCGAGGCGTGATGCAAATGGACAACCACTGGAAGCACCATACCACCCCGAACTGAAGACTCAATTGGACCACCTTAGCTTCATGATGTACGATCGTCAGCAGGAGTTAGATAACTGTCGTTACTACTCCAACCACAAGTCTGCCATCATTAAGACGGACGATTAGACCATAGCCATGTTAGCAAAGGATCGCAAGTCTCGCCTCCGTCATCTCGAAAAGAAGGAGCGCATCATTGCCCGTCTTCGCCACCGTATCTCATCTTTGGAGGAGACCATCCACGAGAGAGACATGCAGTTGGAAGAAAGGGAGAATGCCAGAGAGGATCTTCGTGGAGACCCCTACTCCTATCTCAACGATGACGATGATTTTCTGGAGGATCAGGCTATGGACTTCTTCACCGATGAGGACGATTTAGCCTTCATCGATGATGATGAGGATGATGAAGCCATAGATTCCGAGGAGTAGTAGCACTTGAGCACTAGCGTAGTGAGTAGTATTCGGTCCCACTATATCGTAGTTTTCAGAATGGTTCTTAAAACCATCTGTTTTTATTTGTTGTGGTGTGTGTTGTATCGGGTGCTATGAGGAATGAATGAAAAAGCAAGTTGCTAGAAAAATCTGAGTCAAACTTTAAAAACTTTTCAAAGACCCAAAACCTTAGAAATTTCCCTCTTTTCTCACGATCTATCTCAATCTTCAGATGCCACGTGGAGGAAGTGGTTCATCCCCTGACCCAATGTTGTAGATTCTGCAAATGTTGACTTAGAAGATAGCCCAGCTAGCCCACAACAACCAAGGCCACGGAAATCAGGACAACCATGGATCTAAACTCAAGAATTTCCAGAATACCAACCCACCTGTTTTCACTAAGTCGGAAGAACCCCTAGACGCCGATGATTGTTTGCAAACCATGGAAAATAACCTAGAAGTCGTCGGAGTGGAAGCCAACGAGAAAGTTCTGTTCGCCACCCACTCTCTAGCCGGAGATGCCAGGGCATGGTGGAACAGTGTTCGCGCAATGACCGGAGGCCAGATGATGACCTGGGAGGAATTTAAGGTCAAGTTTAGCAGAACTCATGTGCCACCGGGTTTGATCAAGAGAATGAGAGACGAGTTCAGAGAACTGAAGCAAGGACGGATGACTGTAGTGGAATACCATGACAAATTCTTGTCACTAGCTAGGTATGCCTCGGATGAGATCGACACCGAAGCCAAGAAGAAAGAAAGATTCCTGAATGGTCTGCACGATGAGATGCAGACAGTGTTAGTCAATATCCCCTTTGCGGATATTGAAGCCCTTGTCGACTCTGCTATCCAGATGGAAGGAAAGATCAACCAAGCCAATGAGAACCGCAAGCGTGGTATGATGCATCAGCCAGGAACCCATCAGACCCCAAAGTATTGCCCTAACCCATCTCCAGGATTTGCCCCAAGAACCAGACCCCCGATGAACCGTCCGACCTATCCCAACCGTGGAAACCCTAGGCCCGGAGGAAATCACAACAACCCCGACAACTCTAGCAATTTCAACCGTGCCCCACCAATTTCAACAACAACAATGCTACCGCCAACACCAACACTGCCCCGAGGACTGGAAGCAATGTTGTGCCTGTAGCAGCAAAGGACAAGTCGCAAGTGACTTGTTATGACTGTGGAAATAAAGGCCACTATTCAAACGAGTGCCCCAACAAGAAGAAAGTCGCAGCACCCAATGCCAAAATTTCGGCGACAGTGTCGTGTTCATCCAGAAGGAGATTTGCCCAGTGGAATTCACTCAACCGCAATGGCCGTCTTTTTCTCATGCATCTTTGAAGAAGCTCGAGCGCCGGGCGTCGTCTTTGGGTATGTTTTCTGTTAATTCAGTACTTGCACGAGTGTTGTTTGATTCTGGTGCATCGCACTCATTTGTCACCGAAGAATTTGCATGCACTAGTATAATTCAACCAACAAAACTGAAGCACGTTATGATCGTTCAAATTCCCGGATCAACAACCAAGGCTAGGCAAATTTGCAAAGCCGTCCCTATCCGAATCCATGGCATAGATTTTTATGCTAATCTGATAGTACTCGGAACTAAAGGTTTGGAAGTAGTACTAGGAATGGATTAGATGTCCAAACATAAAGGATTAATTGACTGTGCCAAGAAAGCCATAACCATGACCAGTACAGCCGGAATATCAGTCGAGCATATATCTGAAACCTTACCTCGTCTATTCAAGTGTAACAAGAGTATAGCCCAACCCACCATTTACCAAGTTCGGATAGTCTGTGAATACCCCGATGTATTTCCAGATGTTTTGCCCAGTATGCCCCCAGATCGGGATATCGAGTTTATCATTGAACTAATCCCCGGAACCGGACCCATAGCCCAGAGACCCTATAGTATGAACCCGCCAGAGCAAGAAGAACTGAAGAAGCAACTGGATGCCATGCTGGAAATAGGATTGATTCAACCAAGTGCGTCACCATGGAGATCACCTGTCTTGTTTGTGGACAAGAAGGATGGAGGTAACAGTTTGTGTACGGATTATAGGAAGTTGAATGACGTCACCATCAAGAACAAGTACCCCTTGCCCAAGATAGAAGATTTGTTTGATCAGTTGACCGGTGCCAAAGTGTTTTCTAAGATTGATCTTAGGACTGGCTATCATCAACTCAAAATTCGGGCAGAGGATATTCCCAAGACTGCCTTTACCACCAGATATGGATTATACGAGTATACCGTTATGTCCCTTGGATTAACCAATGCCCCCGCTTATTTCATGAATATCATGAATAAGATTTTTATGGACTTCCTGGATAAGTTTGTCGTTGTTTTCATCGATGACATTCTAATTTATTCCAAATCAGAAGACGAACATGAGCTACACCTAAGGACCATTCTTGGAACCCTTCGAGAGCATCAGTTGTATGCAAAGTTTAGCAAATGTGAATTCTGGTTACAAGAGGTAGGATTCCTCGGTCACATTGTATCAGCCGGAGGAATTGCCGTTGACCCTGCCAAAGTGAAAGATGTAGAAGATTGGCAAGCCCCAACCAATCAAACCCAAGTTCGTGCATTTCTCGGATTGGCGGGATATTAGCGCAAATTCATAGAAGGATTCTCGAGTATCGCTAGACCCATGACCCAATTGCTGAAGAAAGACAAGAAGTTTGAATGGACCAAAAAATGTGAATCGAGTTTTCAAGAACTCAAGAGAAGATTAATTTCAGCCCCAATCTTGATCATGCCAGATATCACGAAGCCCTTCGATGTGTATTGTGATGCATCCAAGATCGGTCTCAGATGTGTGCTAATGCAAGAAGGCAAAGTTATATCTTATCTATCTCGACAACTAAAGCAACATGAGCAAAATTACCCAACCCATGACCTCGAACTCGCAGCCATAGTTCTAGCCCTGAAGACATGGAGGCATTACCTGATAGGAAAACGTTGTGAGATCTATACGGATCACAAGAGTCTGAAGTATATATTCACTCAGAAGGATCTGAATATGAGACAGAGAAGGTGGATTGAACTAATCAAGGATTAGAATCTGGACATTCATTATCACCCTGGTAAATCCAACGTGGTAGCAGATGCCCTTAGCAGATTGCCGTGCCGCTTGAACTCCATGATTTTGAAGGAGCAACCAAGCTTGCACAAAGAGATGGAAGATTTTCGAATAGAATTAGTGAGCGAAGGATTTTTGGCTAGCATAGAACTCCATCCCACTTTGATCAGTCATATCAAAGAGGCGCAGAAAGGAAATGCTAGTATCGACGAAATCAAGCGTCGTATAGGTACAGGCAAAGTACCTGGATTCACCGAAGACGAAGAATGAGTTCTGTGGTACAAAGGATGCCTTTGTGTACCAGCAGATTCTGAGTTGAAAGAAGTTATTCTGAAGGAGGCTCATGATACTCTTTATTCTATCCATCCCGGAGGAACTAAGATGTATCAAGATTTAAAAGAGAGGTTTTGGTGGCATAAGATGAAGAGAGAAATCGGAAGATATATCGCCAAGTGTGATATATGTCAGCGAGTCAAGGCCGGACATCAAAGACCCGCTGGATTGTTGCAACCCTTGCAGATTCCGGAATAGAAATGGGATTCCATTTGAATGGACTTTATCACTGGACTGCGTACCTCTAGTAGGAGAAATGACTCTATCTGGGTCATAGTGGACATATTGTCCAAAGTCGCCCATTTCTTGCCCGTCAAGACCACATATCAGAGTTCGAAGCTAGCGGAGTTGTACACCACTAGAATAGTTAGTTTGCACGGAGTCCCCAAGAACATCGTATCGGATCAGGGAACTCAGTTTACCTCGAGGTTATGGAAGAAAGTCCAAGAAGGTTTAGGAACCCGCCTAGATTTCAGTACCGAGTATCACCCTCAGACCGATGGACAAACAGAGCGAGTAAACCAAATACTCGAAGATATGCTGAGAGCATGTGTGTTAGAATATGGATCCAAGTGGGAAGACTGTCTGCCGTTTGCAGAATTTTCCTACAATAACAGTTATCAAGCCAGTTTTCAAATGGCCCCATTTGAATTCATATACGGAAGGAAGTGTCGCACCCCTTTGAACTGGTCGGAAGTAGGAGAGAGTCAGATCTTTGGACCCGATATCCTACGAGAAGCAGAAGAGAAGGTTCACACGATTCGTGAGAACCTCAAGACAGCCCAGTCCAGACAAAAGAGTTACGCCGACAAGAGACGTAGAAACCTCGCCTTCAACATAGGAGATTTTGTTTATCTGAAAGTGTCGCCATTGAAGGGAATGCAACGTTTCCAACTCAAAGGAAAGTTAGCCCCCAGATATATCAGACCTTTCAAGATTCTGAACCATTGAGGAGAAGTGTCGTATCAATTGGAACTACCCGAAGAGATGTCATCTGTGCACAATGTGTTCCATATCTCGTTACTTCGCAAGTGTCTCGAAGTCCCCGAGAAGAACGAAGTGTTCAAAAATATTGACCACTGGACCATAGAGATCAACGATGACCTGACCTATCCCGAAGTACCCATCCATATTTTGGAAGAAGCTTTTAGGACTACCCAAACCCGAAGCATCAAGCTTCTCAAGATTCAGTGGAGCAACCACACAGAAGAGGAAGCTACCTGGGAGCGCGAAGATCACATCAGGACAGAGTTTCCCGATCTCTTCAAATCCTAGGTAATCTTTTTCGTCCTTTTTCAAATATTGGGACGAGATTTTTTTTAAGGGGGGAAGGTTTGTAACATCCCAAAAATACTAAACTTGGATCATCAAATTTAGGGTTAACAAAAACTTCTCTAAATAAAAATATGAATGCATGCATGAGAGTATGCATTTCATTTTGAATTCTTTTGAACCACCTTGTTTGTGTGTTTCTTCGCTTGTAAAATGTTTCTTAGGTGAAATAAACATCATCTAAACAATTCCCAAACTTTTCTCAAAGACAAGTAAATCAAAACAAATAAAATAAGGGAATGGTCATTTTGACCAATTTAACTCCCATGCCTACTTTAGCTGTCTCAAACTTTCAAAACCTAACAGAAACTTTTCTGGATCTTTGCACCCCTTGATTGTACTCATAACAAAGTATCAAGGCCCACCTTGTGATCATCCAAAAACTTTCAAATGCATAGTTTAAATGACAATTCAAAATTGAATCTTTATCATATGGGAAGATCCCACTTTTTCAAAAACCACTCAAACAAGCTCAACTTTCAAAACCCAAGCATCTGCAGACTCACCAGCACCAACCTAGCACACACACCAAAAATCTTTTCAAAATTCAAAACTTGAATTCATGCGGCCATTTCATCAAACACTTGGCAGACACAAATCAAACAAAATCAAAACATTATAGTGTGGAGTGTTTTGAGCCTAACTGGTTCCCTATCTAGCTCACAACCAGCTCAGTAGATCATCTAGCAACATTATCCAAGCACTAGCACCACTGTGAGCTTGCCAAAACCATCAATGGTGAACAGCCGAAGCCACCCTTGCCACCCACATGTCGACAGCAAGCTAGGGAGGAAACTAGCCGTGCCAACCTTTTCTGGGAGATCACCCATGCCTCACCGCCCCCTCTCGGCCAGCTCTGCCTTGAAGACGTCAAACACAGCACCCAGGAACGCCATGCCCGTGCTTCTGCCAACCGTGCCGAGCATGCGCCAGAGCGCCACCCTCGACACACCCACAGACTGTGCGCCGCCCTCGCCGCGTGCATACACGATCGCCACCATCCCAGGAACACGCCAGACATGCCCATTGCACCGCCTGTGCCCCATAGCCACCGCTCGCCGTCGAAGACGCCGCCTCTGCCGCGCAGAGCATCGCGTGTTCCGGACCAAACCGCACCGCCCCTACACGCACATTAAAGCCATAGAGCATCGACAGGAGACCACCAAGCGAGACCGCCGGCCATGCCTCTAGCAGCCCGTAGCCATATCGCCACCGTCGCCCGCCCATGCCGTTCGGTCTCACCATCGCGACTATAAATAGAGGCCTTCCCCGCTCGAATTCTTCACACCATTCCACTCCTCTATCACCCAGAACCATTCCACCTCAGTCCCGGAGCAAGGTGAGCAGCGCATCGTCGGAATTGCGCCGGAGCAGGCCGCCTCTAGAGAAGAAGGGCGTCGTCGATTTCGTCCACCCCAGAAGCTGCCGCGACCACCCCTAAGTTCGCCGTCGTCGACTTCGTCGTTCGCCCGCCTCGCCGACCCTCGCCCGAACCCCGGTGAGCCCCCAGCAACCCCCACTGGCCGCGCTAGGTTTCTGTCTCGCCGGTGTTGCTCAACGTCGACGATGACTCTCAGTAGTTGGATTAGAACCAGATCGAACGTCCCATAGTGCCCCGTACCGCTTCGCGTTTAATGAGCCACCGACTGGTGGAACCCCCTGTCAGCTGATCCCCGCGCCGTGGAGTGCCACTGGGCCGGCCCGTTAACCTTTCCCGCGCAGCCCAGTTATTTGAATTTAACCTTTTTCATTTTATTTCAAACACACTTCTGTACCCAATTTCAAAAATCAACCCAGGTCGATTCAGTGAACCAAATTTAATGAAACCAATTTTGTTAGAAAGGTCTGGGAATGCTGAATCCAAGCCCGTTGGATTCAAGTCATTTGGATCTATAGATCATCCATGGTAAAAATAACAAGGCAGAAGCTTTTCTGCATTCAAACATTTTTCAAATTAAAACCATAATAGCTTTTGAGTTGATTCCAACTCTCAAAAATCACATTTAACCATACCTTTCAGAATATATAAAAATATATAGGTTTACTTACAGAAAGAATGTTCAAGTAATAAAAGAATGCCTCATAGGCATTTCTAGCCACTTTAATTAATTAAAATAAAAGGGTAAAACCTTATTAAATTGTGACACCACTTTAAATCACATTCCCATGGACTAAAATATGTGGTGATGACATGTGTCAACATGATCCCATGTTTTGGTTTGGAGAATATTAAATCTTAAGTAGTTTTTCAATGAGTAGAAATTACTTTTCTAAAAATAAAAGGAATTAAACCAAACTTAATCTTGTAATATTAGTAATGATGTTAGGTCATCTATAGGACCCTTTTGTGTGATGATTGCAAGTAGTTAAGTATTGTTTGGTGATTGTGTACATCGTATTTATTTATAGACGCTAGTACCGACCAAGGATACGAGGAGGAATGAGGATACTATGAAGAAGAAGCCGAGGAGAACTTCAACCACTGCTCTGCACAAGGCAAGCTTTATTAACTAAGTGGACCAATGCAAGCTAACCCTTGCAAGATACCCTACTGATGCCACAAACCACTACTTGTTACTATGCCCACTATATGCCTTAAGCATATGTGATCATATCCACTTGATAAACCAATCCTAGTTTTACTTACAAGCTTGATTAATTTATTTATTTATCAAATATAGTACTTAGAGATTTCTTAAGTAAATGGTAGATTTAGAAAGATAATTGAAGGTTGCATAAAGAGCATAAAACTTGGCCTAAGCTAGATGAAAGTACTATATCTTCTCATGATGTTTTTGGTGTTAATGATAATCCCAACTGTGTTTCTAATTGTGCGCTTGAGTTTCAGGGGAAACGTTGTTGATGTCTCCTTCTATAGTGGTGGATGCTCTCTTGGGATCTCATGAAGACGGTGGCCTTTTAGTCTTCTCCTAGTTTATCTCCGGTTGTTGTTTTTAGGTCACCGTACTATTAAGAGGGGGTCCATTTTGGAAGGCTGTGGGAAATCACTTGTTCTTGCACAAACCTATATGCACCGCCACAGCCATCCCATTATCCCGTGAGAGAGTGTTTTTCCTGTTCTGTTGGAGCCTTTTGTTTCTCACCGGAACTTCCGGCCTTGGCCGGAAGTTCCGCTCAGATTCTTTTCTGTGGGCTGTTTTACATTTTGTTCCGACTCTAGTTCCGCCCCAAGTTCCGATGGTGAATCAGTAACCTTATGTATGAAGTGTTCTATTTGCCGGAACTTGGGCCGAAACTTGCATCGGAACTTGTCCTGCCAAAAGATCCTGAGCGGAACTTCTGCCCAGACGCCGGAACTTCCGGCCAGACTCGTCATGACCAGATGTTAGTTCACTTGTTCCGCTCCAAGTTCCGTGGCGGCTCAAGAACCTTCATCCTTTGAAGCGTTCTATTTGCCAGAACTTGGTCGGAACTAGCATCGGAAGTTCACCGGAACTTCCGGTCTGTTTTGACCGGAACTTCCGGTTGTGCTTCTGGAGCGGGCGTCAACGGTCTGATGACCGTTGGAGCCAGGCTGGGCGGAACTTCCGGCCTCTCACCGGAACTTCCGATGAGGTCGCGGGGGCTGTAACGGTTCAGCGCGAGGGGGCCTATTTAAGGCACCCCTCTTCTTCCTTCCACCCCCTCTCGAATTTTTATCTCTCCTCCATTAATGCTTGAGCTTCACCTCACTAGATATCTCTCTCTCTAGCCACTCAAATGACTTGATCTTTTGAGAGGTGAGGGAGGTGACCTAGATCTACACTTCCACCAAACAAGATTTGATTTCCCCCACCCATCATTTGTGGATCTTGTTGCTCTTGGGTTTCTTGGAACCCTAGGCGGTGTAGGGCATCCTCGGAGCTAAGGCGTGCGTTGTAAAGCCTCGAGGTGTCGTTGAGGGCCTCCAATTGAGTTGTGGAGCCTCCCCCTCAACCTTGGTGTAAAGGTTTCGGTTGGCGCCTTCAAGGTCGTCGGTTAGTGGATTGTGAGGCCTCCTTTGTGGGGGAGCTCACCGGAGAAGAAGGTGAGGCCTTTGTGGCGCTCGGGTGACCTTGTGTGGCCCCGACACCTCTCCAACGTAGAAGTAGCTCCTTGGGAGTGAACTACGGGAATTACATCTCCGTGTCCCCTCTCCGGTTACTTCGTTCCCCTCCTTTACTCCTTGCTATTTACTGTTTTTGTTATTGGTCTTTGTTTTCTTGCATTTAGGTTGTTCACTTAGTTTCATCTCTAGATAACTTCCTTTCTCCTTGAGCCTAAAAGTGAGAAACAAATTAAAATTGGGTAGACGCCTATTCACCCCCTCTAGTCGTATCAAGTCGGTACTTTCAATTGGTATCAGGGCCAAGGCTCTTATTTCGGGATTTACCGCCTAAGAGACTATGGCCGACGAAGGGGGTAGTGAAACCGAAAAATCCAAGAACTTGGCCACTATGGATGACCTCAAGCAATTGGAGTCATCCATGATGTCCAAGTTCGAGGAAATGATGACTCTCTTGCAGTCTCTCAAGCCAAACCCCATGGTTGCTATTGACACACCCCAACCCAACGAGGTTCCTCCCACACGGTGTCCCCGGGTAACTCATGCTACCACCACTCACTTGGGACTTAGTTTTGTTGCTCAAACCTCTACCAAGGTTCCAAGTGAGAACATCGAGGAGCCCGAGAACCCAACTTCCAAAGAGGAAAATGGAGGAAAGGACTACTCGGCGGTACCCCCACCGCCGAAGTACACTCCGGATCCACCCATCCCCATGCCACACATTATACCTCAAGGAGCACCACCCATGCTAGATACTTCTAATTTCACCAATTGGCAATATCTAATGCGCTCACATATTTCCAGCTCGTCTATTGAGTTAATGAGGATTGTGGAGGATGTATTCTCTCCATATGACCCAAAGAAGTTGACACGAGGTGAAGTGGTGGATAAGCAACTCAATGCCATAGCTTTGGGAATGATTCAAAAGGCCTTGACTCCAAAGGATTTTGCTCACATTCGCCAATTTGACACCGCCAAGGATGCTTGGGATCAACTCACCGAGCTCTTTGTTGGGAATGCAAGCATCCAAAGCTCCAAGTTTGATGAGATCAACAACGAGTGCGATGGTTTCGCAATGCAAGATGATGAGACCCCCGAAGACATGTATAGGCGCCTTAAGGTCCTTTGTTCCACTATAAGGGACCTTGGGGCTCACTATGTTGATGACAAGTTTATGAAGAGGAAGTTCATTCAATCTCTCCTTCCATTTGAAGAACAAAAGCTCAACTCTATCAAGGGAAGAACCAACTTTCACCTAATGACCTCCCAAGAAGTCTTGAGTGAAGTAATTGCCATGACTATTGCCAAGAAGAATGCGGAGTCCGCTCGAGCTAGAGCCATTGGGTCAACCAAAGTGAATCTTGCTTTGAAGGCCAAGGCTATTGAAGTTGATGATGATGATACATCAAGTGAGTGGTCTCAAGAGGACCTCAAATGTGCCTTCAATGAACATCTTGCTCTCGCTTCAAGGGCCTTTTGGAACAAGTCCGGATTCAAGTCAAGATCAAGGGACAACTCAAGATTCAACTCACCCAACAAGTCTCCCAAGGCAAGGTCGTGCTACAATTGCAACGACAAGAGTCACTTCATGGCCAAGTGTCCCTTTGATAACCGTGAAGACAATGGTGGTCGTCTCATTCGCAAGATCAAGTCAAGACCTCCTCATCCCTTGAACAAGAACTACGCCGTCAAGAAAGCCACTAACAAGGAACGAGCAATTGTGGTCCATGAAGAATATCTTTCGGGCACGGATGAAGATGATGATGAAGTTCATGGTGGAGAGATTGTGGGAGTTGTTGCTATTGCCACTACTCAACTCCATGTCTATCCCTCTTCGACTCGCCAAATTAAAATGTCATCTTCTCCAACCATAAGTGCTTCATAGCCAAGGCCACCGAGGTAACACCGAAACCCACTCCTCAACCTATCTCTAGTGAGCCTTCCTCTCTTAATCTTGTTGGTCTAGAGGTGAAGAAAGAGATGATTGACATGTGTGAATTTGTTGCTACCTTAGATGAAGAAACTAAAAATTGCTTTGAGTCCTTACTTGCAACTTTATAATGCTAGAGATGCCTTAGATTAAAAGGAAGAACTTCTTGACTTGCTAAGTAAAAATGAAAGAGATGTCGCCGATGAAATTGCCTCTCTCACTCAAAGTCTTGAGGATGAACAAAATATGAGAATTAATCTTGAAGAAAATGTGTCTAAGCTTGTAGATGATCATAACAACACTTTGTGCTCTACAATTAAAGAACGTGACCATGCTCTTTCTTTGGTTAAGGTTCTCAAGAAAGAAAATGCTGAATTTGTGGGTGGTCATGATAGGACTCAAAAGGATCTTGAGAAACTCAAAGAGGAACACAAAGACTTGGAGAGTAAATTCTCAAATCTTTTTGAAGCCCATGAACAACTTCAAACTCAATTAACTTGTGATCTCTCTAAGTCTTCCGCTGTGCAAATTATAGACTTGTCTAGCTCTCCTAACCCTTGTTGCAAGCATGAGCATCTCATAGAGGAAGTCAAGGTGTTGAAGAATCAACTTGCCAAGACTAAGAAGAAGAACAAGAAAAAGAACAAGAACAAGAAAAAGAACAAGGGCATGGCCCAAGGGGTACCAAATGGCCTAACCCTCTTGCGAAGTGACAACTTTGCCGGAAAGAACAATCCCTCTTATATTCTTTGCAAATCTTATGATGGTCATGTATATGCTAGATACGTGGGAACGTATTACACGCATGATTATCATTGGGCCATTTGGGTGCCAAAGGCTCTTGTCACTAACAAAAGGGGACCCATTGAAAAATGGGTACCTAAAACCAAGGCTTGATTTTCTTGTAGGACTATACTTCCGGTGGATCAAAATGGGTGCTTGATAGTGGTGCCACGAGTCATATGACCGGAAGCAAGTCTATCATGACCGAATTGAGGCCCAATATTGCCAACACCTTGGTCTCCTACGGTGACAAAACAAGCTCTCAGGTTTTGGGTTTTGGCAAAGTGGTGGTAACCCCGGATGTATCCTTGGTTGACGTCATGCTTGTCAAAACTCTTGGTTACAACTTACTCTCGGTTCGTGCTCTTGCTCTTATGGGTCTTTATTCTTTCTTTAATTCTCATACCGTGGTCCTCATGTGGAGAAAGTCTCTCAAGGTGGATTTTGTAGGATATGTAGAACATGACTTGTATGTGGTGGACTTTTCAGGGACCACTACTCCTCATGCTCTATGTATCTATGCTAAAGCCGACAAGGGCTGGTTGTGGTATCGCCGCTGTGGCATCCCGCAAAACCACTACTAGAAAATCGCGTGGAATTTGTGCATTGCATCGTCATCATCGTGCATTGTTTGCCAAAACTATTTTTTTCGCAACGCCCGTTTTGTTTTCTAAAACGCCCCAACTTTTATTCAAACGCCAAACCCCCGGAAGTTCCGGATATTTTGTTTGTCGAAAACTATTTATAAAAAGTTATTTGAAAACAAATAAAAATATTAAATTATTTTAGTGGGGCAGTCGAACGGGCCGATTGACCCGAACGACCGCCCCAGAAAACTAAACCGGTCCATCAAGTCTGCCCTATTAATCCTAAAACTACCCAGTTTTCTACCCAACCCAACCCTCCACCTCACCCTGACCACTCACGCGTCGCCACATCATCTCACCCCTCCCCCCTAACCAACCAGATCTTGACACTTGGCCACTCCCTCTCTCCTCTTCCCTCTTTCTCCCACCAGACCCACAGCCCCCACACACGCACGCCGGCCTCATCCGATCCCACCCCCTGCGTTCACACCCGCCGCCACCGCCTGGGACCCGCCTGAGCCCCACCCTGCCCGCTCTCTCCCCGCCTCTCTCCCCTGCCTTTCTCAGACCACAGACGGCTCCCAGACGCAACCGCCCGCCACCGCCTGCAGTCCTCCCGCCTCCCTCAAGCGCCCCTGCCACCTCCCTCCTCCTTCTCTCTGGCGCCGGCCAGCCAGCGCCAAGGCCCCCGCCATGACACCGCCCTCTCGCCTTCCTGGCCGACCGCGTCGCCTGGCATGTCTCTCCGAGGTAGCCCGCCTCTGCCGCCACTGCCGGTCCGTCGCTGCCAGGCGGCGGCGTCCTCCTCAACCCCTCGCGTGCGCCTCGGTCGCGACCCGCCTCCACCTAAGCTCGCCCCTCCTCAGCCCGGCGCTCACGCCAGCACCGGCCTCCTCCGGCGCCAGACGAGCCCGCGGCCGCCATCGTCTCCGCCACCGAGGCTTTGAGCCGCCGCCTGCACAGCGTGCGGCCCGCCTCGAGGCGCTCCTCCCGCCGCCTGCGGTCCTCGGCATCTCGCCTCCAGGCCTTCCTCCGGTCCTCCGCGTCGCCAACCTCGTCGGCCCGGCCTGGCCCTGAGCTCACCCGCCTCAGGCCACGTCCTTCCGCCGCCTCCGCTCGGTCTCGCCAGACCTCCTCCGCCGCTGCCACCCCTCCTCTCGCCGCCCTGCCTCGCTGCAACCGCCATGCGTTCTCTGCGATCTCCGGCGCCGAGCCTCCTCCCCGGCGCGCAGCCTCGACCTCCATCCCCCGTCCTGCGCCGCGTCCTTGTTCTGCAGCACCTGTGGCCTCTTGATGTGTCGCATGGACAGCAGTTGGTCCTACCCCTTTTTTTTGTTGTTCGGTGGAAGTTGTTTCCTGTCGTTGCACAGGGGAGTAGTGATGTGGGGGTGACATGCTGCTCATGTGTTGAACTTGCGTTCCTGTTCAAGATCTTCCCGAACCCCGAATGACCCCAGTCTCGAGGATTCTAAGCCCCGCACCAAGATCCCCTTCTCGGACCCCGATGCCGCTAAGCTCTCCGTCGCAGATCAACAAGACCTCCTTCACGGAGCATCAAGACCGCCTCACGGACCCGAAGGCCGATCCCGCCGTGCAACAAGATCGACATCACGGACGCGAACCCCGAAGCCGAGAACCCCGACAGGAACCACGACACGGATACACCGAGTTCTTCCTCGAGGACGCCAAGATCGCCACCTGTACCACAAGTACCGCACCCCGGACGCCAAGTACTCCCCCGAATGCCAAGACCGACTCGATGGCGCGGAACCAACAAGACCCGCGCAACGGCAAGAACGACCCCGTGGGACCCGGCAAGATCTGGCCGACGGCAAGAACGACACCGAACCGGAAGCACCCGTTTCGCCCCGACACCAAACCAAGTCCGGCTTACCGGACTCCACAAGATCTACCCCGGAATCCGAGGACGCTTCCGCCGAACCCCGAACCCCGCTCCCGTCCAACCCTGGACCCTGTCGACCCCCGGATCCCCAAGATCGTCGAGCCCCCTCTAATGTGTGACCCTTTTCCTCGAACCCTATTTTACAACATAATAACAATTGTTGCATATTTAATTGTCATCTCGCATGCATATCTGTGGTTTGGGGGCCTTATGCCGATTCACCTAATAACTAAATATGGGGTCCATATGCGGGCAAATCTAGCCTTATATTGGCCTCATTTAAACTTGTGTAGCGAACCGGTATTTTATCTTGCCTTGTTATAACAACATTTAATTGCGGGGTAGTTAAACAACTGGAACCATCTGATAATTGTCGGGACCCCGGTTCCGCCTAATATGACCTAATTGCATCGCACTTTTGCCTTGTCATCCATCATGCATGCATCATGCCGATCTTCTGCCGTTGTATTAAATATCGCATCCGGTGTTTCTTCTAGTGTTTTGCTTCTTCGCGGATAAGGCCGTTGAGTTGATGTGAGCTTCGGCCCGATCTTCGGTTGAACCCTTCGACATGTTTTCGAGTAGCATCTCCCTCTTTCTACCTATCTTACTTTTATAGTATTTACTTCCCTCCTGTTGATCTTTGCTATCTGTGTTGCGATGCTCTAGATTTCGTACCCGTGATATCCCTTGCAGCCATATATAGCCTTGGACACATCCTATTACCTGTTGTTTGGTAGATAGTTGGACCCGCGTGTCGTAGTCGCTTGCTCAAGTGTTTTGCTTGTCGTCAAGTACCACCTTTGTTGGAGAATTGCCGCATGTTGACGATGAAGATGATCATGGTTTACTTATGGTTCATTTTAATTACCGTTTAACAACTAAAATTGAATTAAGCAGAGGCATCGGTGGGTGATAGGTAAGATTTGGTTTTCCGAACGCCCACTTGTGTCCCGTAGGACCCGAGTTCTTGACACCTGTTCCGAGATCGAGCGCGCTAACCACAGGTGGGGAGATATGGGCCCCCATTGATAATTACCTGATTTCAAAGTATTGTCTTGGGGCCACAAGTAGTTTGGGGCTTTATTACTATCCTGTACTTATGCCATGCTTCTTGCTTTATTTACGATTGTGCGATCGCACACTGTCTTTATTTTAGGCGGAGTGTTTTCGCGGTGTCGGCAGGTCCCGATTGGGGACTGCCGTTCACAGCCATTGGCGCAACCCTAATTCCGTCTCGAGACCGGCCGACTTCGTTGCGGGTGTACTTAGTGGGTGGCCCCCATTGCTTGCTTTGGGTCAGGAACGTCGTGACTTAGGCCCCGACATACCGATGGGAGTATGTTAACCGATCGGCAAAAGGGTCGAAGTGCTGTGGATACTTTGGTGCACCCTGCGGTTAAATCTTTCGAGAAGCCGTGTCCGCGGTTATGGACGACTTGGAGCACAGTGTCTGATCATAGACAAGAATAACTAAAGTTTACTGCTATAAATTTGACTTATAATGACTAGTAATCAGCTCCACTACAACGGAATGGCTAATTAATACTGCCCACAATTACTTGTTTGATTGTCGCTTGCGACAATTGCATCTGACTAGTAAGTATTGCAACTTCAACGGAATGGCTAAGTAAAAGTATCAACAATTGCTGGGTTTTGGGGTTATCTCATGATAATTGTATCTGACTAGTAAGTGTTGCCACTATAACGGAATGATTAACTAAAAGTGCCCACTGCTTATTTTATCAGGACGATTAACTAAACCTGACTAGTAATTGCTGCAACAATAACTGAATAAATAAAACTGCCAACTGTGTGAGTTCCTCGGTTAACTTCCTCGTTTGGTCTCGAGGAAACCCGTGATGGGTTTGTTTGGTGTTAGCTTCAGTTGGATCCGGATAGGTCATTCTCACCCCCTCGATAACCGCCGGTTGTATCGAGTCTCTATAGGTTGTTTAGTGCATCTTGCTGCCGCTCGATCCACCATACCTATGTAGGCGAGGGGCCGAATTCTAGCCTCGCCGTGTCTTGGCCTCGATCTTGGCCTCCTCTTTTTCCTTTGCCCTTTGTCGGCACCCTTTTGTTTAAGCAGGTTTTGGAATCGGCGCCGTTAGCGGGGTTACCCTTCCGGCTTGGCACAGGCGGGTTATGGGCGCCATTGGTTACTCTTGTGGCTCTTAGCCCCATTTGCTTCTTGTCCGTGAGCCACGCTCTATCGCTTTCAAGGTGATTTGGATCTTTGTACCGCATATTTGTATTCTTAACTCTTTGAGTCATTGTTGTATATATATACATTACATGGGTCCCATCGAGGACTGTTGTGTAATGTTATTACTTTGCTTTCCACCCGCACGAAAGTGCCTGGTGGGCACCTTCGAACCGTTTCTATGCGGGTTTGGCGGATTTCGCTAAAACTTGCATAGGGCCGATTCAGAGGGTGTTACAGAGTGGTATCAGAGCTCAGCAGTTGCGATACCCCACAAGTCTAGCCTGTAGGATAACCTAGCTAACGGCCGAAGTAGAGTGTCAAAACTATTTTTGAAAATCGGTTGAATAGTTCTGATTAGGTCTGATTTTACTCCTTACCCCTTTGCTATTCCTCTCTTACCTCTACGTGTTTTGAATCCGCTCTCTTATTTTTCTTCGAGTCCAGGAATTCTCGTGGTTGGGTTTTCCGTCGTACCTTTAGGGTTTCGCTTCCTCCTTTGTTAACGGTGCTCTTCCATCCGGTGTCCACGCTGCTTGATGAATCCGTCTACGGTGTTATCATTCTTTGTTCCCTGTTTGTGCTATCCGGTGTTTCCGACGCGACGCCATCATCTATGCCAGGTCCCATGCAGAGTTGCATCGCTCCTTTGTTTCCGAACCTCGCTTGCCGAGATCTTGATCGATTAGAACGGTTGCAAGCTTTTCCACTGATTGTGCGGAGTAATAGTTTGGGTGCGTGATGGATTGGCCCCCATGCCGACTACCCCTTCTATTCGCTTGTGTACATTGAAGTGGACGAGAATGCATCGGTTCCCTCTTTCCATCGAAGTTAGGGGTGGCTTTATTTGTTGATACCTCTACCTTCGACCTTTTGTTACCGGAGAGTTCTCTCGACGATCACGGACAACGACCTCTTGTTAGTGGTGTCGCGAGGATCTATACGAAGCGCGAAGGAGCAGACCACCGACCTTCCTTCCGGTACCATGAGGCGGATCTCGAGGGCGAGATCCTTTGTTAGTGGTGTCGAATTGTGGCATCCCGCAAAACCACTACTAGAAAATCGCGTGGAATTTGTGCATTGCATCGTCATCATCGTGCATTGTTTGCCAAAACTATTTTTTTCGCAACGCCCGTTTTGTTTTCTAAAACGCCCCAAATTTTATTCAAACGCCAAACCCCCGGAAGTTCCGGATATTTTGTTTGTCGAAAACTATTTATAAAAAGTTATTTGAAAACAAATAAAAATATTAAATTATTTTAGTGGGGCAGTCGAACGGGCCGATTGACCCGAACGACCGCCCCAGAAAACTAAACCGGTCCATCAAGTCTGCCCTATTAATCCTAAAACTACCCAGTTTTCTACCCAACCCAACCCTCCACCTCACCCTGACCACTCACGCGTCGCCACATCATCTCACCCCTCCCCCCTAACCAACCAGATCTTGACACTTGGCCACTCCCTCTCTCCTCTTCCCTCTTTCTCCCCCCAGACCCCCACACGCACGCCGGCCTCATCCGATCCCACCCCCAGCGTTCACACACCGCCAGTGCCACAGGACCCGCCCCTGCCACCCACAGCCCGCTCTCTCCCCTGCCTCCTCTCTCCCCCGTCTCTTTCCCCACACAGACGGCTCCCTTGACGCAACCCCTGACCGCTCCCCTGCAGTCCTCCCGCTCCCCTCAAGCCGCCCGGCCACCTCCTCCTCCTCCTTCTCTGGCGCCGGCAGCCAGCGCCGCCGCTGCGTCTGCCGCGACACCGCCCCTCGCCTTCCGGGCGGCCGCGTCGCCGCCGCTCTCCGAGGTAGCCCGCCTCTGCCGCCGCGCTTCTGCGGTCCGTCGCCGCGCGGCGCGCGTCCTCGACCCCACCCTCGCGTGCGCCTCCGGTCGCGACCCCCGCCCGCCTCGTCACCTGCTCGCCTCCTCAGCCCGGCGCTCCGCCGCCTGCCAGACCGGCCTCCTCCGGCGCCACGAGCCCGGTCGCCATCGTCTCCGCCACCCGCGAGCTTTGGCCGCGCCGCCTCACGGCAGCGCGTGCGCCCGCCTCAGCGGCGCTCCTCCCGCGCCGCCCGCGGTCCCTCGGCATCTCGCCTCGCGGCCTTCCTCCGTCCTCCTCGCCCGCCAACCTCGTCGGCCCGGCCTCGCGCCTGAGCTCACCCGCGCCTCGGCCACGTCCTTCGCCCGCCTCGCTCGGTCGCCAGACCTCCTCCGCGCTCGTCGGCCACCCCTCCTCTGCGTCGCCCCTGCCTCGCCGGCCGCCGCGCCGCGTTCTGCGATCTCCTGGCGCCGAGCCGCCTCCTCTCCTCCCGGCGCAGCCTCGACCTCCATCCCCGTCTGCGCGCGTCCCTCTGCGGCACACCTGGCCTCTTGATGTGTCGCATGGACAGCAGTTGGTCCTACCCCTTTTTTTTGTTGTTCGGTGGAAGTTGTTTCCTGTCGTTGCACAGGGGAGTAGTGATGTGGGGGTGACATGCTGCTCATGTGTTGAACTTGCGTTCCTGTTCAAGATCTTCCCGAAACCCCGAATGACCCGGCCTCGAGGATTCTAAGCCCCGCAAGATCCCTTCGGACCCCGATGGCGCTAAGCTCTCCGTCAGAGATCAACAAGACCTCCTTCACGGAGCATCAAGACCGCCTCACGGACCAAGGCCGATCCGCCCGTGCAACAAGATCGACATCACGGACGCGAACCCGGCCGAGAACCGACAGGAACCACGACACGGATACACCGAGTTCTTCCTCGAGGACGCCAAGATCGCCACCTGTACCACAAGTACCGCACCCCGGACGCCAAGTACTCCCCCGAATGCCAAGACCGACTCGATGGCGCGGAACCAACAAGACCAGCAAGCGAAGAACGACCGTGGGACCGGCAAGATCGGCCGACGGCAAGAACGACACCGAACGGAAGCACCGTTTACCGACACCAAACCAAGTCCGGCTTACCGGACTCCACAAGATCTACCCCGGAATCCGAGGACGCTTCCGCCGAACCCCGAACCCCGCTCCCGTCCAACCCTGGACCCTGTCGACCCCCGGATCCCCAAGATCGTCGAGCCCCCTCTAATGTGTGACCCTTTTCCTCGAACCCTATTTTACAACATAATAACAATTGTTGCATATTTAATTGTCATCTCGCATGCATATCTGTGGTTTGGGGGCCTTATGCCGATTCACCTAATAACTAAATATGGGGTCCATATGCGGGCAAATCTAGCCTTATATTGGCCTCATTTAAACTTGTGTAGCGAACCGGTATTTTATCTTGCCTTGTTATAACAACATTTAATTGCGGGGTAGTTAAACAACTGGAACCATCTGATAATTGTCGGGACCCCGGTTCCGCCTAATATGACCTAATTGCATCGCACTTTTGCCTTGTCATCCATCATGCATGCATCATGCCGATCTTCTGCCGTTGTATTAAATATCGCATCCGGTGTTTCTTCTAGTGTTTTGCTTCTTCGGATAAGGCCGTTGAGTTGATGTGAGCTTAGCCCGATCTTGATCGAACCCTTCGACATGTTTTCAAAGCGAGCATCTCCCTCTTTCTACCTATCTTACTTTTATAGTATTTACTTCCCTCCTGTTGATCTTTTGCTATCTGTTGCGATGCTCTAGATTTCGTGCCGTGATATCCCTTGCAGCCATATAGCCTTGGACACATCCTATTACCTGTTGTTTGGTAGATAGTTGGACCCGCGTGTCGTAGTCGCTTGCTCAAGTGTTTTGCTTGTCGTCAAGTACCACCTTTGTTGGAGAATTGCCGCATGTTGACGATGAAGATGATCATGGTTTACTTATGGTTCATTTTAATTACCGTTTAACAACTAAAATTGAATTAAGCAGAGGCATCGGTGGGTGATAGGTAAGATTTGGTTTTCCGAACGCCCACTTGTGTCCCGTAGGACCCGAGTTCTTGACACCTGTTCCGAGATCGAGCGCGCTAACCACAGGTGGGGAGATATGGGCCCCCCATTGATAATTACCTGATTTCAAAGTATTGTACTGGGGGCCACAAGTAGTTTGGGGCTTTATTACTATCCTGTACTTATGCCATGCTTTACTGCTTTATTTACGATTGTGCGGTCTTGCACACTATCTTTATTTAAGCGGAGTGTTTTCGCGGTGTCGACAGTCCCCGATTGGGGACCTGCTGTCGTTCACAGCCATTGGCGCAACCCTAAGTCCGTCTCGGAGACCGGCCGACTTTGTTGCGGGTGTACTTAGTGGGGTGGCCCCCCAGTGCTTGCTTTGGGTCTGGGAACGTCGTGACTTAGGCCCCGCCGACATACCGATGGGAGTATGTTAACCGATCCGCAAAAGGGTCGAAGTGCCTGTGGATACTTTGGTGCACCCCTGCAGGGTTAAATCTTTTCGAGAAGCCGTGTCCGCGGTTATGGACGACTTGGAGCACAGTGTCTGATCATAGACAAGAATAACTAAAGTTTACTGCTATAAATTTGACTTATAATGACTAGTAATCAGCTCCACTACAACGGAATGGCTAATTAATACTGCCCACAATTACTTGTTTGATTGTCGCTTGCGACAATTGCATCTGACTAGTAAGTATTGCAACTTCAACGGAATGGCTAAGTAAAAGTATCAACAATTGCTGGGTTTTGGGGTTATCTCATGATAATTGTATCTGACTAGTAAGTGTTGCCACTATAACGGAATGGTTAACTAAAAGTGCCCACTACTTACTTTATCGGGACGATTATCTAAACCTGACTAGTAATTGCTGCAATAATAACTGAATAAATAAAACTGCCAACTGTGTGAGTTCCTCGGTTAACTTCCTCGTTTGGTCTCGAGGGGGAAACCCCAGGATGGGTTTGTTTGGTGTTAGCTTCAGGTTGGATCCGGATAGGTCATTCTCACCCCCCCCTCTGATAACCGCCAGTTGTATCGAGTCTCTATAGGTTGTTTAGTGCATGCTGCCGCGATCCACCATACCTATGTGGCGAGGACCGCGAATTCTAGCCTCGCTGTCTTGGCCTCAAGATCTTGACTCCCTCTTTTCCTTTGCCCTTTCGGCACCTTTTGTTTAAGCAGGTTTTGGAATCGGCCCGTTAGCGGTTACCCTTCCGCTTGGCCTGGGCGGGGTTATGGGCGCCATTGGTTACTCTTGGGGCTCTTAGCCCCATTTGCTTCTTGTCCAGACGGACGCCTATCGCTTTCAAGGTGATTTGGATCTTTGTACCGCATATTTGTATTCTTGACTCTTTGAGTCGCTGTATATATATATCTCATTACGTGGGTCCCATCGAGGACTGTTGTGTAATGTTATTACTTTGCTTTCCACCCGCACGAAAGTGCCTGGTGGGCACCTTCGAACCGTTTCTATGCGGGTTTGGCGGATTTCGCTAAAACTTGCATAGGGCCGATTCAGAGGGTGTTACAGCCGCCTAGCCCATGTTAACATGAGAACTTTGCAAAGACTTCACTCCGAGGGCCACATCCTTGGAATTAACGATGTTTCTTTTGCCAAAGATCATGTTTGCAGCGCTTGTATTGAAGGGAAGATGCATGAAACTCCTCATAAAGCACTCAATCAGATCACTACCGAGAGGTGTTTGGAGATCTTGCATATGGATCTCTTTGGTCCTCCCTCTCATGATAGCCTTGGAGGCAAGAAGTATTGCTTGGTTATTGTGTATGATTTCTCAAGGTACACTTGGGTGTTCTTTTTCAAGTACAAGAGTGAGACTCAACAAACCGTCATTGACTTTGCTAATGAGGTTCAAAGGAAGCACAATGCAACTATTCTCTCAATTCGAAGTGACAATGGCACCGAGTTCAAAAACTATACCTTGGACGAGTTTCTCAGTGATGAAGGAATCAAGCATCAATACTCCCCTCCCTACACCCCTCAAAAAAACGGAGTTGCCGAAAGGAAGAATCGCACATTGATGTATGCGGCTCGGTCTATGCTAGCCGAGTTCAAGTCTCCATACAACTTTTGGGCCGAGGCCATCACCACCGCTTGCCATGCAACCAACCGGCTTTATCTCCGCAAGAAAAAGAACAAGACCCCCTATGAACTTCACCGGGAAAAAGCCTAATGTTAGCTACTTTCGGGTGTTTGGTTGCAAGTGCTACATTTTCAAGAAAGGAGTTCGTTTGTCCAAGTTTGAATCCAAGGCTCAAGAAGGAATTTTCGTTGGCTACTTGAAAGGATACGGATGTCGCCTAGAGGGGGGGTGAATAGGCGATTAAAACATTTCCTAGAGTGGCTCAACAAAGGCGGAATAAAACTAGTGTTTACTTTGTAAAGCACAACCTAGAAACAACTAAGGTTTACCTATGTGCACCAACAACTTATGCTAAGCAATACAAGAAACAAAGTGATAGCAAGATATATATTACTTCAAGCACGAAGGCTATCACAATGTAAAGTGCATAAGTAAAGAGCTCGGGTATAGAGATAACCGAGGCACGCGGGGACACCGATATTTTACCGAGTTCCTCCCAACATGGAGTACGTCTCGTTTGGAGAGGGGGTGGTATCAAACCACCAACGCCACAAAAGGCCTCCCTTATTCTCCGGTGAATCTCACCCCAATGGGATCGATCCATGCTTCCACTATCGGTACACTTGTCGGTGGCAACCGGAACCTCTCACAAGGTTGGGGCACTTCTCCACAACTTAATTGGAGGCTCCCAACAAATGCCACAAAAGGCCACAATGCCACCAAGGCCACAAACCGTCTAGGGTTCCAAGAACCCAAGAGGGGCAAGCTCCAATGAGCAACTCAAACCAAATCCTCCGAGGAGAACTCAAACCGATGCAACAAATGCAAATGGCAAGAACACCACAAAGATGCTCAAATCCCTCACTCCCAAGTTCCAACAAAGCTACTAAAGCTATTGGGGGAACAAGAGAGGAGGAATCAAAGAGAGACACAAAATCCCCCAAAATTTAGATCCCCAAAGATGCAGTCGCAAAGAGATAAATTGGTTAGGTCAAAACGTTGGGCTAGATCTCCTCTCTCTTTCACTCAAATATGGGCAAGAATCATCAGAGGAAAAAGATTAGACAACCTTCAAGATCTAAAACAAGTGTGAACAAAGTTTAGCCTAATAGATAAGAGAGGAAGGAGTAAAACTAAAAAAGGACAAAGCCTTAATTAGGGGCCCAGAAAAACTAGAGCACAGCACAATGCGAGACAGAGAAAATCAGCAGCAGCAAGAACCAACGCGAAGGCAGCATGGGCCAGCGCATACAGACAGGCGGCGGCCAAGATGCTCAAAGAAGAATGCTGCTAAGCGCTGCATGCACGCAGCAGCAGAGCAGGAGCTCGGCAGCTAGCAAAGAAGCAGCAAGCAAAACAGCAAAGATCCGAAAGGGCACGCTGGCATGCAGCAAGTAAGGCGCAGCAGCAGCAGCAGCGAAGCGTGCAGTCAACGCGCATGCGGGATGCGAGGCCAGCGGCAGGAGTATCGCATGGATCCGAGCGGCCGCGAAGTCAACGCAGCGACGGTAGTGCTGGGCAAATCGAGCGGACACGCACGGATCTAGATCTAGGAAAATATTTGGGCGAATCTGAAAAGAAAGCAGGGTCGGCGGTAGTACCAAGCAGTACTACTGGCCGGCCGGTACTACCGTAAAAAGGTACCTAGCGAGGCAGAAAAAAATCGGGCCGTTTTTATGTCCGGGCGGTAGTACCGCTTGGCCCAGAAAACAGTCTAACAGACAAATATTCAAACGACAATAACTTTTGACTGAAAGCTCTGATTGACCCGATTCAAATTGCGTTGGATAGAGGGCGACAAGGGATTTCCAATAAAAAGTGGAAATATTGATTATCACCAAGTGAGAAAGTATCAAATATAATAATGTGATATACCTCACTTGGTGAGAAACTGAAAAGCCGCATAAATCAAAATCGCAACAAGATACAAATGGGAGATCCGATTTTGATGAACAAGAGCTTGTTATGGAGATTACCACAAGCTCTATATCCTCACATGGATAAGACCAAATAACAACCAAATATTATGATGCAAGTATGCAAAGGTTTGAGCTCTCTCCAAACGATGTGACCGAATTACTCATACGAGAGCCCCTCTTGATAGTACGGTTATCTATCCTAAACCCGGTCTCACACACACAACGTGAGACCGGCAAAAGGGAAAACCTATCAATATTATACCTTTGCCTTGAGCATTCCACTTGAGCTCGATGTAGACGATCTTGCCCTTCTCAAGATGGAACGCCTTCCTTAATTCCTCATCATCAACCTCGCATATTGAGCTTTCCCAACAAATCTTCTTTGCATTTCATTGACCTTGAAGCCAACACATGCTCCAAGCGATGCCAATGGACAATCCTACAAATATAATACACACATTAGTCCATAAAGATTGTCATTAATTACCAACACCACACATGGGGGCCCAACATGTTGTTTCAATCTCCCCCATTTTGGTAATTGATGACAATCCCTTTAAGAGGGTTTATATAAGGAATTTTAATGAATAAAATGGTAATACCAATATCAAATACTACACAAGAATGTGATATTGGTACCACCATCATATATAGAGCAAATTCCCCCACAATCTATGCATGTGTGATGAACTTGAATTTCATTGCATATATTGCCAATCATTATCATTGGTGGAGTTTCCTCTATATATACCACATGCTAAGCAACAAAAAAAGGATGCAAGAGCATGAGAGGCAAATGCACAAGAACAAACTCAATGCATAAACCAACTTCCCTTAAACCCTCTAAAACTTCTCCCCCATTGGCATCGATTGCCGAAATGGGTGACAAGTTCTAGAAGGCAAATATAGTAATAATTCATCCAAAGGTGTGCTTTCGCACATATCCAATGATGAATACTTGGGAGGGAGTAGAACTATATCGAGGATCCGAAGATTGCTAAAGGAATAAAATAAAACGATGCATCACAAATGATGCAAGCAACCACAAGATCCGACAAACCAATTTGAAAACAACAAATGAGTTCAAATGGAACCTACAAGATATTATGATATGAGCAAGAGAGTGCTTTAAATAACAAATAGAGAATCTCCCCAAGATTTGTGCACTATTCAACATAAATGCATTAGAATACATTTTGCACAAATATGGAATCCTCACTCCCCCATAAGTATTTAAAACACAACAAACGAGAAAGAAGACAAATGTGCATTATTAGATGAATTAAATGAGCTCCCCAAAAGTAATGCACCAATTATGATAATTGCATTTGGGATCAAGGTGCATAATCATGGAATCCTCACTCATCCAAGTTCATTTAACAATACAAGGCATGAGAGAATAACTATGAGTGCCCAAAGATGCAAACAAGAGGAACAAGCACTCATAGGCAATTAAATTTGGAAGCCACCGAAGAATCAAAAGGAATAGAAAGGTGGTCTCCAAGGATTTAACAATCAACTAAAATTATCTTCTCATATGTGTATATGTCTCTAAGTGGATGACATCACAAATACATATTCCCATAAAGAAACAAGCACATACAAGGAAGATAATACAAGAAAGCACATGAAAGGCAAAAATTAAGTCATAACAAATATCAATAAGATTTTTGATTCAAAGCATGGCCAAAGGCTCACATATATCTTATTGTACATAATGGACTTCAAACACAAACATACTACATATATTACAACTATCACCAAGGGAAAAGGAGAAAGTTGAAATATATGAAGAAAGGCAACAAGTATCATAATAGAAAATAGACTAGCAAAATCTCACTATTGCATATGAGAGAAGTTGAGGAAATGATAGGCAATAAAATTGCTAGATTGACATATTTGGTATTGGAGGATCATATGCATGATTTTGTATAGTCCCAATTATATGCACTCATCTCAACTTATACACATATACAATAGAGAGTCCTCTTAATAGCATGGCTAGAGATACGACAATAAATACAAAATCAAAGAAACCATGCCAAGATGCAACCTACAAACGGTTGGAAGCAATATAAATATGCATGATCAAGAGATACTTGTTACCGAGATATAATTGGTAGGATGTATAGAATATGAATTCATTGATCATCCTATAGCTTGCCTCCAATTGTCATTAACGCACCACTTCTTCAAGATTGAGAGACAAGCATCAAATCTATCTCCAATGTACCTAAAACACATTTAAGTACAAAATGGTCCCCAAACTTATTGGGTCCAATGTAGTTAGTGCAACTACAATACATAGGAGAGATTCCACATAAATATGTGCATATTGATATGAAATTGAATTTCATGCACAACTTAGCCGATGGGATTGGGTGGAGTTTCCCCTATATATTGGATCAACGAAAGCAAGCATGCCATAATATAGATATGTAGTAAATATGCATGCACAAGGCTTTCAGGAACCAAAAATGATATACAGTTTGAGCAAAAACACCAAGTAAACCAAGACGACACACACAAGAGTGTAACAAGACAAGCGGTGTCCAAATTGTATCAAACACCCAATTCAACACATGAAAGATCACAAGTTCAACAAAAGAACTAGGCAAAGGCCAAAAGAGCAAAAATAGATAGAAATAAAAATTCTCAAGGATTTATCTCATTCTAAAATGGTCAATCAAGAAGCAAGGAATGAGACAAAACCAACTCCCAAAAGGAGCAAGGTTCCAACAAGAAACCAAACTCCCCAAACTTCTCATGATGGCACAAATACCAAAACGAAAAGATTGAGGTTCCAAGCACATAAAACCCGATATGGATCAAACAAAGAAGCATAAATATGAGTGTTCTAACTAAAATAGGAGAGCTCCCCCGTAGATAGTGCATTATGTAGGATTTTCCTTTAGAATGCAAAATGCACACAAATGAGATCATCGCTACTACCTACATTAACTAAAACACAAGAGGATATCAATAAGATAAGAAGATCCACAAGAAGCAAGGAAGGCTTGGGAGACAACACAAAACATTTTCTTGGCCAAAGATAGG
The DNA here is from genome assembly GCA_030063025.1 of Avena longiglumis. Taxonomy (NCBI): domain Eukaryota; kingdom Viridiplantae; phylum Streptophyta; class Magnoliopsida; order Poales; family Poaceae; genus Avena; species Avena longiglumis. The sequence continues at coordinate 457,670,397 of CP125974.1, forward strand.
ACAATATTAAGCAAAGGCCAAAGTGAATATGATCAATAAAGTCTACCATAATTTTGGTACTAATTGTCCAAGGACAAGAATAATTGAGAATAATCTTCCCTAGGTAGTTCATACGGATATACAAGATCATATTCACACAACAAGAAGCATACAACTAAATATAAGAATTGAGCATGATACTTCAAGCAAGATTATTGGTAGCTTCCAATAGTCACACAATCACTAGTGATTAGAGTAACTTGAAGCAAATGGTTTCCATGAAAATATATATCTAAATATGAGGAAACACATACCAAGAACCTCTCTCATATATAAGATCCAAAATAAGATCAATAAAGTCATTCAATCAAATTGGAACTTGTATGAGCAAATGTGGCACATAGGTGCTAGATAATTATCAATATCAATTCTAAGTGACACAACCTCGAATATTCACATTTTCTAGGATTGTAATATGCACTAAGCATATGATTCCCCCATAATGTGACACTACCATAAAAACCAATACGAGGCAAAATAATACAAATAGAGATAATTAATGGACATTATAAAACTTACATTTATCATGAGAATTGTACCACATAGATACTAGATAATATCCCAATATAAATGCTAGGTGGTATTCCTCATGTACACACATTTTTAGGATTGTGGGATGCCTAAGCATAACACTCCCCCAAAATGGGATAGTCCATTAATCTCTCACAAGAGCCAAATAAGATACCAAATATAAACAAGTAAGGCTCAAGCACAATAAACACACATACATGTTGTGCCACTTAATCATACACAAATATGATTGAAATCTCAAGATAATTAAGTGGTAAGCACAACATGTACAAAAACATGGAAGATACAAAACCAACACATGCATAAGGGGCGAGTAACTTTCAATGTAATGAGTTAAGCATATGTTACCGCAAGGAGGAACATTGGAAATATAATAGGAGCAATATAATCCACATGACTTGGCATGACAAAAATTAATAATGAAGATCCCTTAATTCTTCATGATGTAGCCAAGTCTCCAATGCCCTCCAATACACACCTATTGATCAAGTTTCGGCTTGTTGGTCCCCAACCAAGTTGGGTCCTAAGAAGTTAGTCACAATAGGCTTGGCAACCCAAATGGTTCTTTTCTTGAACCCACATTGAGCACCAACAAACTTGGCAAACACATTGCCAACCTCATCCTTATAAAGTGAATAAGCATCATCAATTAAGATAGGATTGGATGAGCAGATACCAATAGTGCATGCGGAAGAAATGTGCCCCTTCTCACGGCATATGTAGCAAGTTCTACTCTTGCCATCTTTCTTCTTAGGTGAAGCCACAACTAGAGGAAGAGCTCGAGTAGTCCTCTTAGGAAGAGGCCCGTTAATGACTTGAGGTGGATCTTGAGGCCGCTTCCCTTGTTGCTTCACACTAGGAGACTTCTTCTTCAATGGGCAAGATCTAACATGATGTCCTTCTTCCTTGCACTTGAAGCAAACAATGTTGGCTGGATTCTTGACTTGATGTTGGCCATTCTTCTTGTTGTCCTTGTGCTTCAACATGATAGTGGACTTGTTCTTGACATTGGAGTTGAATCCAAGCCCACTCTTGTCATTGGGGGATTTTTGCACACTCAAGATTTTGTTGAGTGCGGCCTTCCCTTGATGACCCTTTTTCAAGTCATTCTTCAAAGAAGTGACTTGAGCCTTGAGCTCTTTGATTTCCTCTACATGGTTAATTTCAATACAAGTGCTAGAGGAAGTAGATGCTATATTGTTAGAGCAACAAGGCATGGAATGTAATTCATCACGAGATATATTATGGTTGTGATAGGATGAACTACAAGGACTAGCACATGGCAATATAACATTTGGAGTAGATGTAGTGCTAATGTCCACATGAGGCCCACTAGATGTTACCTTTGACACGATGGCCTCATGAGCTAACTTTAGCCTACCATGGGAGACTAGAAGATCCTCATGCGAGCTTGAGAGCTTAACATGGCTTTCTTCTAATTTCCCATAGTTGCTAGTTAGCAAAGCAAGTTGAGCCTTTAGCTCAACATTCTCCTTCAAAATAGATGCTTCACAAGAAATAGAGTTAGTAGCACAAGCATCATTATTATTAGCAAGAGGTGAGGGCAACTTGGCAAGCTCTTTTGAATATGAGGCTTTAAATTGCTCATGTGACTCGGTGAGTTTGATGATCTCACCCTTTATGACCCTAGAGCCATTTTTGAGGTGCTCAAAATCCTCAAGGAGTTTAGCATAAGCAACTTGAGTCTCATCATTTTTACTTTTGAGATCACTTGCCACCTCAAGATCTCGATCATGAGATTCCTTTACTCTAGATAGCTCTAAAGCGAAGGTCTCCTCAAGAGATTCCTTAGTGGTTTGTTCCTCTTCAAGAGCTTTATTTAGGTTTGCAATTATATTAGCATACTCACGCTCAAGACTACACATTTTCTCAACGTTGTTATCATGCACCTTAATTTGTGTTTCTAACTTATCAATATGTTCTTTGCTCTTAATACCAAAGTCCAAGACTTCAACAAAGTTAGAGCAAGCAATATCCTTTTTAACAAGGGCGCGATAAACAATCTCACCCTTCTTATATAAATCATCAATATCAAGATCTTCTTCCACATTATCCACATCCTCCTCATCACAAGAGGTAATCGGTTCCAAAGTAGGAGTTACCTTAGAATCCCTATCCATAAGGCATAGGTGGGTACCGGAAGAAGGTGAATATGAGATTGCATTTGTGGCTTCATTCAAAACCATGTCTTGGCCCATAGAATCTTCGGTTTCCTCTACATGGTTAGCACCACAAGCACTAGAGGAAATGGAAGCATATTTATCATGGCAACAAGACAACACAAGCATATCGTCATGAGATTTATTCAAGTCATTTCTACATGATATGCAAGGACTATTAACACAAGCATGTAAGGAGTTTGTAGTGCTAGAAGTGTTAAAGTCCAAAGATAGATCATTGCAACTAGATAGAGATGAGGGATTACAAATAGTAAGCACACTATCCAAATTGCAATTTCTATCACCACTCACCATATCATTACCTTGTGAAAAGTCACATGTTGGTGAAGTGGTAGAGGATGAGAACTCATCTTGACCGGAAGTGGAAGCAACACAATCATCCTCAATAATGTTGGACACAACATATTTATCTTGAAGTTTTGTCCATAACTCATTAGCGCTCCAAAAAGGAATGATTGAAGATGTAACTACATAGCTCAAAGCATTAACAAGCACATTAGAAGCTTGAGCATCGAGATATAAGTTTTTCTCATCCTCACAAGATAGATTTTTTAAATCCATAGGAGGAGAAAAACCTATATCTACAATACACTCCAAATTTGGGTCCATGTCCCGAAAATGAATGAGCATGCGATTTTTCCATATATCATAATTTGTGCCATCGAATATGAACACGTCATTGTGCACTAATCCTCTAGCCGGCATCTTTACTCTCAAGGCGGTGAAGCCTAAAATGAGAGACCGGGCTCCGATACCAATTGAAATGATACGGATGTCGCCTAGAGGGGGGGTGAATAGGCGATTAAAACTTTTCCTAGAGTGGCTCAACAAAGGTGGAATAAAACTAGTGTTTACTTTGTAAAGCACAACCTAGAAACAACTAAGGTTTACCTATGTGCACCAACAACTTATGCTAAGCAATACAAGAAACAAAGTGATAGCAAGATATATATTACTTCAAGCACGAAGGCTATCACAATGTAAAGTGCATAAGTAAAGAGATCGGGTATAGAGATAACCGAGGCACGCGGGGACACCGATATTTTACCGAGTTCCTCCCAACATGGAGTACGTCTCGTTTGGAGAGGGGGTGGTATCAAACCACCAACGCCACAAAAGGCCTCTCTTATTCTCCGGTGAATCTCACCCCAATGGGATCGATCCATGCTTCCACTATAGGTGCACTTGTCGGTGGCAACCGGAACCTCTCACAAGGTTGTGGCACTTCTCCACAACTTAATTGGAGGCTCCCAACAAATGCCACAAAAGTCCACAATGCCACCAAGGCCACAAACCGTCTAGGGTTCCATGAACCCAAGAGGGAAAAGCTCCAATGAGCAACTCAAACCAAATCCTCCGAGGAGAACTCAAACCGATGCAACAAATGCAAATGGCAAGAACACCACAAAGATGCTCAAATCCCTCACTTCCAAGTTCCAACAAAGCTACTAAAGCTATTGGGGGAACAAGAGAGGAGGAATCAAAGAGAGACACAAAATCCCCCAAAATCTAGATCCCCAAAGATGCACTCACAAAGAGATGAATCGGTTAGGTCAAAACGTGGGGCTAGATCTCCTCTCTCTTCCACTCAAATATGGGCAAGAATCATCGGAGGAAAAAGATTAGGCAAGCTTCAAGATCTAAAGCAAATGTGGATAAAGTTTAGTCTAATAGATAAGAGAGGAAGGAGTAAAACTAAAAAAGGACAAAGCCTTAAATAGGGGCCCAGAAAAACTAGCCGTTTGGGGCGTTTTTCTGGAGCACACCAGTATGCGGGACAGAGAGAAAATCAGCAGCAGCAAGAACCAACGCGAAGCAGCAAGTAGAAGGGCAGGCCAGATGCGAAGCGGCGGCAGCAGCTGCTAGCGCTGCATGCACGTAGCAGAAAGCAGAGTTTCGGCAATGCAGCTAGCAAGATGCAGCCCTAGCAAGAAGCCGGGCACGCATCACATGTAGCGCCAGCAAGCAGCGGTAATGACAGGTCAACGCTACGCATGCGGGATGCAGGGCCAGCGACAGGAGTATCGCATGGATCTGTAGCGGCAGCGCGCGAGTCAACGCGCGGGACAGGCGGGTGCTGGGCAAATCGAGCGGACACGCACGGATCTAGATCTAGGAAAATATCTGGGCGAATCTGAAAAGAAAAACTGGGTCGGCCGGTAGTACCGGCCCACCCGGGCGGTACTACCTGGTCGGCCGGTACTACCGTAAAAAGGTACCTAGCGAGGCAGAAAAAAATCGGGCCGTTTTTAGGCCTGGGCGACCGCTTGGCCTAGAAAACAGCCTAACAGACAAATAATCAAACGGCAATAATTTTTGACTGGAAGCTCCGATTGACCCGATTCAAATTGCGTTGGATAGAGGGCGACAAGGGATTTCCAATAAAAAGTGGAAATATTGATTATCACCAAGTGAGAAAGTATCAAGTAGAATAATATGATATACCTCACTTGGTGAGAAACCGAAAAGCCGCATAAATCAAAATCGCAACAAGATATAAATGGGAGATCCGATTTTGATGAACAAGAGCTTGTTATGGAGATTACCACAAGCTCTATATCCTCACATGGATAAGACCAAATAACAACCAAATATGATGATGCAAGTATGCAAAGGTTTGAGCTCTCTCCAAACGATGTGACCGAATTACTCATACGAGAGCCCCTCTTGATAGTACGGTTATCTATCCTAAACCCGGTCTCACACACACAACGTGAGACCGGCAAAAGGGAAAACCTATCAATATTATACCTTTGCCTTGAGCATTCCACTTGAGCTTGATGTAGACGATCTTGCCCTTCTCAAGATGGAACGCCTTCCTTAATTCCTCATCATCAACCTCGCATATTGAGATTTCCCAACAAATCTTCTTTGCATTTCATTGACCTTGAAGCCAACACATGCTCCAAGCGATGCCAATGGACAAATCCTAAAAATATAACTTAATACACACATTAGTCCATAAAGATTGTCATTAATTACCAAAACCACACATGGGGGCCCAACATGTTGTTTCACTACTCAAATCACTCCCATGCTTATAGAGTCTACAACAAAGCCAATGAAAGAGTTGAAGAAACGAGCAACGTGAAGTTTGATGAAAATCATGAGTCTCTTGTTAGGCAAGATGGTGTTTGTGATCCAAGTGATGAAATTCCTCCCAAGGCCATAAGAAGAATGGGTGTGGGCTTCCACATCCCCATTGAGGATTCCCTTATGGACGAAGGAGAAGGACCAAGCTCTACTCAAGTGGAGCCCTCACTTTCACAAGATCATCTTGCCCCTCCTCAAGGCACCTCCCACAGACAAGCTCTTCATCAACCTTCCCAAGATGGGGCTCCTCCTCAAGGTCACGGCTCTCTCCAAGGTCAATCTCGTCGAGATCAAGAGCAAGTCAATGACCCTCAAGGATCCTCTCCAAGTGACGACTCCCCCGAAGTGGAAATTGATGAAGATGACCCTCGTGTTCGTGCTTATAGTCAAGGCGGCGGCTCAATTGGTGGCAATGACCAAGTGGTAGCTCAAGAATCTCGAGTTGAAGCACAAGCCCGCCGTCAAGCCTATCGTCTCGCCAAGCTTGTTCGATATGGCCATATCCTTGATAATGTCTATGGAGATTTCAATAAAGTTTCCACTACTAGGAGGCAACTAGCTTCCTTTAGCTCTCACCATGCGTTTATCTCTCTTGTGGAACCACATAAAGTCTTCGAAGCTCTTGAAGATGATGATTGGCTTGATGCTATGAACGAGGAACTTCACAACTTCAAGAGGAACAATGTTTGGACATTGGTTGAGCGGCCCAAAGACTGTCAAAACGTCATTGGAACCAAGTGGGTCTTTAAGAACAAGTGCGATGCGAATGGAATTGTCGTGCGCAACAAGGCAAGGTTAGTTGACCAAGGATACTCACAAGTTGAGGGCATCGACTACGGTGAGACTTACGCCCCCGTTGCTCGCCTTGAATCCATTCGTATGCTTCTTACCTTCGCTACACATCATAACTTTAAATTGCATCAAATGGATGTTAAGAGTGCTTTTCTTAATGGTCCTTTGAAAGAGTTGGTATACGTCAAGCAACCTCCGGGTTTTGAGGATCCACTTTTTCCGAACCATGTCTACAAGCTCAATAAGGCACTCTATGGCCTCAAGCAAGCCCCATGTGCGTGGTATGATTGCCTTAGGGAGCTCTTGTTAGATCGTGGCTTCGAAGTGGGCCTCATTGATCCCACTCTTTTTACTAAGAAAGTTGGAGGCCACTTGTTCGTATGCCAAATCTATGTTGATGACATTATCTTTGGGTCTATTAACAAAACTTTTAATGAGGATTTTGCCAAGCTCATGACCGATCGCTTCGAGATGTCCATGATGGGGGAGTTTGAAGTTTTTTCTTGGGTTTGAAGTCAAGCAATTGAGGAAAGGGACTTTCATCAACCAAGCCAAGTACATCCAAGACATGCTCAAGAAGTTCAAGTTTGATCAAGTCAAAGGTGCCAAGACTCCCATGCCAACTAAGGTTAATCTTGATCTCGATCCCAAGGGTAAGGAGGTGGATCAAAAACTCTATCGATCTATGATTGGTTCTTTGCTCTATCTTTGTGCATCCCGACCGGATATTATGTTGAGTGTGGGTATGTGTGCAAGATTTCAAGCCGCACCAAAGGAAAGTCACATGGTGGCGGTCAAGAGAATCTTTCGATATTTAGTTCATACCCCAAACTTTGGGTTGTGGTACCCCAAGGGAGCCAGCTTTGATCTCATTGGTTACACGGACTCGGACTGGGCTGGCGACAAAGTGGGAAGAAAGTCAACCTCCGGAGCTTGTCGGGTTTCGGAAGATCTTTGGTTCGTTGGTCCTCGAAGAAGCGAATCAGGTGTCTATGTCCACCGCCAAAGCCGAGTACATCTCTGCAAGTCATGCTCAATTGCTATGGATGAAGCAAACTTTGAAGGATCCTGGACTTTCTTTTGACAAGGTGCCTCTTCTTTGCGACAATGAGAGTGCCATTGCTATTTCTCACAATCCCGTGCAACACAACCGGACCAAGCACATTGAGATTCGTCATCATTTCATTCGGGACCATGTTGCTAGAGGAGACATTTCTTTGGAGTATGTTCCCACCAAGGAAAATCTTGCGGATCTTTTCACGAAGCCTCTTGATGAAGCAAGGTTCCGGGAGTTAAGGCATGAGATAAATATCATTGATTCAAGCAATGTTGCTTGAGTACCTTGCACACCTACCCGTGTCTCAATGTGTATCTTGTTTGGATGTAGGCATGGATTTAGGGGGAGCGTAGTTCCTCTTATGAACAAACGCTATCCCTATTATGCGCACATTAAAGTTTTCATAATCTATAGTCTCTAAAGGAGACCATTTGAGCTTCATGATGAGTGTTGGTAATGAACCCAAGATATATCTTCGCGGTGTCAAGACATTTACTCTTATATAAGGTGGCCTCGGCCACCGACCCGTTTTTATTTGTGTCTTTGACCTTTTTTGTTTTTCTTGGTTTTTGTTGGATTTGGTTCTTCTCATTTTGAGTCCTCTATCCTAAGACTTTCCTTACCTCAAGCCCTCTCTATTCCCTGCACAAGTTCTTCCTTGTTATCTTCCAAACCTGAGATGGTCTTCCTGGCGTCAGCGGAACTTCCGATCCATGACCGGAACTTCCGGTGGTGCTCCCCGTCCTATATAAGGTGGGCCCTGGGGGAAAACGGGATCTTCGTCCTTTTTCCCCCAAGACCCATCCTCTATTTGGAGCAGCCGCCGTCCAGGACCTCTCCACGAAGGTGCTCCGGCCCCTTCTTCTCCAACCACTCCTCCGTAGATCTGCTCCGTGGGATCCTTCCCCACCTCGATCTCCCGCCATGGACTCCGGGCAAGGAGATACCCGCCAAGGCAAGCGTGCCCGCCGACCATCTTCTGACATTCCTCCTGAGATTGATGAAGAAGATGTTGAGGTTGTGCGTCCGACCACTCAGACTACTCGTCAGAAGGCTGCTGCTGCTCGTCGTGCTGCTGCTACTGCAGGGAAAAGGCCTGCTCTTGCTCAAAAGGCCACTGCTGTTGGGCCAGACATGACCAAAGTGTAACACCCTCAGAATCGGCCCTATGCAAGTTTCAGCGCTTCCCGCCAAACCCGCATAGAAACGATTCGAAGGTGCCCACCAGGCACTTGCGTGCGGGTGGAAAACGAAGTAATATCATTACACAATAGTCCTCGATGGAACCCACAAAAACATTTATATACAACAGCGACTCAAAGAGTCAAGAATACAGATATACAATACAAAGATCCAAATCACCTTTAAAACGATATAGCGTCCGAGTACGGACAAGATGCAAATTGAGCTAAGAGCCCTGAAGAATAACCAATGGCGTCCATAACCACCTGTGCCAAGCGGAAGGGTAACCCTGCTAACGACGTCGATCTCAAAACCTGCTTAAACAAAAGGGGTGCCGACAAAGGGCAAAGGAAAAAGAGAGAGCAGTCAGTACTGAGGCCAGTACACGGCGAGGCTAGAATTCGGCGATCCTCGCCTACATAGGTATGGTGGACTGAAGCAGCAGCGCAGCATGCACTAAACAACCAATAGAGACTCGATACAACTAGCGGCTATCAGAGAGGGGTAAGAAAGACCTATCCGGAACCAACCTGATGCTACCACCAAACATACCCATCCTGGTGTTTCCCCCTCGAGACCAAACGAGGAAGTCAACCGAGGAACTCACACCGTTGGCAGTTTTATTTATTCAGTTATCGTTGCAGCAATTACTAGTCAGGTAAAGATGGCATGAGTCATCCTGATATAACAAGCAGTGGGCAGTTTTAGTTAAACATTCCGTTGTAGTTGCAACACTTACTAGTCAGATACGATTAGCATGAGACATCCCCAAACCCAGCAGTTGTTGGTACTTTTATTTAGCCATTCCGTTGCAGTGAAGCTGATTACTAGTCATATCGGATACAAGTCAAATTATAGCAGTAAACTTTAGTTATAGTTGTCTATGATCGAGAACTGTGATCCAAGTCGTCCATAACCATGACACGGCTTTTTGAAAAGATTTAACCCTGCAGGGGTCCACCAAAGTATCCACACGCATCGACCCTTTTGCGGATCGGTTAACATACACCCATCGGTATGTCGGGGCCTAAGTCATGACGCTTCCTGACCCAAAGCAAGTACATGGGGCCACCCCTAAGCTACCCGCACGAAGTCGGCCGGTCTCCGAGACGGACTCGTGGTTTGCGTCAATGGTCAAACGATCGTGAACCCGAAAATGAGACTGGCTTGTCGATACCATGGCGAAAACACTCCGCTTACCTAAACAAGACAGTGCGATTGCACAATTTAAATTAAGTAGTAAAGCATGGCATAAGTACAGGATAGTAATAAAGCCCCAAACTACTTGTGGCCCCAGATGCAAGACTTGGAATCGGTACTAAATCGATGGGGTGCCCATACACCCCACGTGGTTAGCGCTCGATCTCGGAGCAGTGTCAAGAACTCGGGTCCTACGGACACCGGTGGCGATTAAAACCAAATATTGTCTATTACCCACCGGTGCCTCTGCATTTACCTACTTTCAATTTTAGTTATTAAACAATAATTAAAGCCATGATCATCTCCAACATTAAGCATGCGGCAATACTCCAACAACTGTGGTACTGGACGACACACAACAACACTTGAGCAAGCGACTACGACGCGCAAGTCCAACTATATACCAAACAACAGGTAATAGGATGTGTCCAAGGCAATATAAGGTTGCAAGGGATATCACGGGTACGAAAACTAGAGCATCGCAACACAGATAGCAATAGATCAACAGGGGGAATACATACTATAAAAGTAAGATAGGTAAGAAGGGGGAGGTGCTCGCCTGAAAACATTGCCGAAGGTTCATCCGAAGATCGGGTCGACACTCGCATCAACTCATCGGCCTAATCCGTGAAGAAGCAAAGCACTAGAGGAAACACCGGATGCACTATTTAATACTAGGCAGAAGATCAGGCATGATGCATGTATGATGTATGGCATGGCAAGAATGCGATGCAATTAGGCAATATTAAGCGAAACCGGGGTTCCGGCAATTACTAAGTTCATATTGTTTAGATACCCCGCAATTTAAATGTTGTATTAACAAGGCAAAAGATAGCACCGGTTCGCTACACAAATTTAAATGGGACCAATATAAGACTAGAAAAGCCTCATATGGTCTCAATATTTAATTATAAGGTGAATCGACATAATGCCCCAACCCACATGATATGGATGCGAGATGAACAATTTAATATGCAACAATTTGATATTACATTTATAAAATAGGGCTCGAGAAAGGGGTCACACATTAGTGTCGAAGGTCTTGATGGTGCCGTCTTCGTTTGTCGATGTCGGACTTGGGTGAATAGGTTACCGGGGTCTTCGGATCCGAGAAGAAGATCATGACGGTCCGGGGAACGGCCTTCGGGTTCCGGAGAAGAGCTCGGTGTACGCGTCGATGGTCTTGGATCCGAGGGGTTTGGTTCAGTCTTAGGGGTTCGACGAGGGATCAGTCTTGTTCGGATACGAGGCTTCATATCCGTGGATCGGGGTCATCGGCTCCATGTGTAGGGGTTCGTAGCATGGAAAACAAAATTTTTCTATCGCATACAAACAAACAAGCCAAGATCTATCTACTAGATTGTAGCAACGAGTCGATGGAATAACTTACCCTCGAAGATTCCAAAGTGTTTAACGAGAGCGGATTCTCGTGGGTGATGTAGTCGTACTCTTTCCGATCTCAAGATCGTGTAGACGATCCTTTCGCTGCGTTCCAAGGCGCTTCATGATCGGTCACACGCGTTCGATTTTCGAATACCTTCCTCTCCCTTGTTCCAGCAGGCAGCGGAGGTTGTAGCACTCTCCTCGCGATTCCGGCAGCACAACGGCGTGGTACCGGAAGTAGAGGGGAAATCCCGCAGGGCTTCGCCTTAAGCCGGAGCGAGTATGGTGGAGTATGAGAGAGGGCTATTAGTGGTCTAGAGATTAGACACACCAATTAGAAGGCTCTAAACCGCAGGCTAAAGCAATTACAAACTCTAAACCAAAATGGCTCTAAACCGGAGATTAGAGGATAGGAACTTGTGTGTCTAGAGGAGGAGGCCCTGCCCCTCCTTTTATAGGTGGAGGGCAAGCGCCAGGGGAGGAGGGAGTCCTCCCAACTCGGTGTAGGTGGGCTGGCGGCTTGGAGGAGAGGGACTCCTCCTCCAAGTTGGTTTCAACCTCCTCTTGCTTGTTTCCCACAGTTTCCTGTTTCCCACAGTTTCCTGTTTTCCACAGTTTCCTGTTTTAGCCGTTTGACTTTCAAACTGGCAGTTTAACTTTTCAGTTTTGGAACAGCAAGAACACTTAGTACATGATGCAATCATTCAATGACACATTCATGTACCCTCCCCCCGGAGTGCCGGACAATCCGGAACCTTCTAGAACATTCCCGATGAAAACACCGGAATCATTCCCGAACTCCGAAACGGGACTTTCCTTATATGAATCTTATTCTCCGGACCATTCCGGATCACCTCGTGATATCCCGGATCCCATCCGAGACTCCGAACAACATTCGGTCTCTTTCTCATAATACCATAACTACTCAAAACAACGTCGAATCCTTAAGTGTGTCTCCCTACGGTTCGTGAATTATGCGGACATGATCGAGACACTTCTCCGAACAATAACCAATAGAGGAATCTGGAAATTCATATGGCTCCCACATATTTCTACGATTACTTTGCGATCGAATGAACCACTTACATACGATACCAATTTCCCTTTGTCTCACGATAGTTTACTTATCCGAGGTTATGATCGTCGGTATCTCTGCAAACCTAGTTCAACCTCGTTACCGATAAGTACTCTTTTCTCGTTCCCGTGATATGTGATCCCTTGTGACCCAGTCACATGCTTGCAAGCTAATTGGATGACATTCCACCGAGATGGCCTAGAGTATATCTATCCGTCATATGTATGGACAAATCCCACTCTTGATCCATGTGTTTCAACCAATACTTTCCGAACACTCAATGCCACCTTTATAGCCACCCAGTTACGGTGTGGTGTTTGATGTCATCAAAGCATCCATCCGGTAAAGGTGATATGCATGATCTCATGGTCGAAGGAATTAGGTTACTATGTATCAGAAAGCATATAGCAATTGAACTATTTGAAATTACTTGATCTTTATGCTATGCTTATCTATAGGAGTATGTCCACCATATCATTCTCCTAACGATATGATCTTGTTGTTGATAACATCTCAATGTTCATGATAGGGAAACCACAATCATTAATCAACCAACAAGCTAGTGAAGTATAGAGGCTATACTAGGGACTTCAAATTAAGTTTACAAATCACACAAGTATTAATGTTTCCTTGTTAATACTATTATAGCATGAATGTAAACATTTATCATAAACACAAAGATATAATAATAACTATATTCATTATTGCCTCTAGGGCATATCTCCAACAGTCTCCCACTTGCACTAGAGTCATCTAATCTAGATTACATGGTAATATACCGAACACCCATGGCAGTTTGGTGTTGGTCATGTTTTTCCCTCGGGAGAGGTTTAGTCAACGGATCCGCCACATTCAGATCTGTGTGTACTTTGCAAATCTTTATATCCCCATCCTGGATATGTTCTCGAATAGCGTGAAAACGCAGCTTGATATGCTTCAGCTTCTTGTGTGACCTTGGTTCTTGCGCATTGGCTATGGCTCCCATGTTATCACAGTAGATAGACATTGGGTCCAGCGCACTAGGAACCACACCCAGCTCTGTAATGAACTCTTTCATCCATATCGCTTCTTGTGAAGCCTCTGAAGCAGCCATGTATTCCGATTCAGTTGAAGATCTCGCCACAACACTTTGCTTTGCACTCCTCCATTAGCTTCTGCACCATTCAAAATAAATCGTATCCAGTTGTGATTTAGAATCATCCGGATCGGTGTTCCAACTATCATCGGTGTAACCATTAACAACGAGTTGTTCATCACCTCCATAAGAAAGAACCATATCCTTAGTTCTTCTCAAGTACTTAAGGATGTTTTGATCATTGTCCAATGATCCACTCCTGGATCACTTTGATATGTGCTAGTTAAACTAACACCATATGCAATGTCGGGTCTAGTACATAGCATGGCATACATTAGAGATCCTATGGCTGAGGCATAGGGAGTCTTACTCATCCTTTCTCTATCTTTTGCCGATGTCGGACTTTGAGTTTTACTCAAGGTCGTATTGGGCAACATGGGCAAGAACCCTTTCTTGCTTTCTTCCATTCCAAACCTCTTTAGAACTTTGTCCAAATATGTACTCTGTGACAATGATATTTGGCGTTTTGATCTATCTCTATAAATCTTTATGCCTAATATGTAAGCTGCTTCGCCAAGATCCTTCATTGAAAAACTATTATTCAAATATTCCTTGACACTATTAAGAAGGTCTACATCATTCCCAATCAACAATATGTCATCCACATATAGTATTAAGAATGCTCTGAGCTCCCACTCACTTTCTTGTAAATACAAGCTTCTCCATAAGTTTGTATAAAACCAAAACTTTTGATCACCTTATCAAAACGTTGATTCCAACTTCGGGATGCTTGCTTCAATCCATAGATGGACCGTTGAAGTTTGCATACCTTGTTAGCATCTTTAGGATCGACAAAACCTTTGGGTTGCATCATATACAACTCTTCATCAATATCTCCATTGAGGAATGCTGTTTTGACATCCATCTGCCATATCTCATAATCATAATATGCAACGATTGCTAACATAATCCTCACAGACTTTAGCTTCACTACCGGTGAGAAAGTCTCATCGTAGTCAACTCCTTGAATTTGTCGAAACCCTTTTGCGACAAGACGAGCTTTATAGACAGTAACATTACCATCAACATCTGTTTTCTTCTTGAAAATCCATTTGTTCTCGACAACCTTCCGGCCATCCGGTAAGTCCACCAAAGTCCATACTTGGTTTTCGTACATGGATCCAATCTCGGATTTCATGGCTTCTTGCCATTTATTGGAATCTGGGCTCATCATCGCTTCCTCATATGTCTCGGGGTCATCGGTGTTGTCCACCAACATGACACTCATAACGGGATCATACCAATTTGGAGTGGTACGAGTTCTCGTTGACCTCCGAGGCTCTGTAGCAACTTCAACCGAATTTTCATGATCATCATCATTAGCTTCCTCTCTAATTGGTGCAGGCACCACAGGAACTTCTTCCGGTGCTGCGCTACTCGCAATTTCGAGAGAAGGTTCGACAACCTCGTCGAGTTCTACTTTCCTTCCAGTCACTTCTTTCGAGAGAAATTCCTTCTCTAGAAAGGATCCATTCTTGGCAACGAAGATTTTGCCTTCGGATCTATGATAGAAGGTATACCCAATAGTTTCCTTCGGGTATCCTATGAAGACGCATTTTTCCGCTTTGGGTTCAAGCTTGTCCGGCTATAACTTCTTTACATAGGCTTCGCATCCCCAAACTTTAAGGAACGACAATTTAGGTTTCTTCCCAAACCATAATTCATACGGTGTCGTTTCAACGGATTTAGATGGTGCCCTATTTAAAGTGAATGCGGCTGTTTCTAATGCATAACCCCAAAATGATAGCGGTAAATCTGTAAGTGACATCATAGAACGAACCATATCTAAAAGAGTTCGATTACGACGTTCGGACACACCATTACAACTGGTGTTCCCGGCGGTGTCAACTATGAAAGTATTCCGCATTTCTTCAAATGCTCGCCAAACTCGTAACTTAGATATTCACCTCCACGATCAGAACGTAGAAATTTAATCTTCTTGTTACGTTGATTCTCTACCTCACTTTGAAACTCCTTAAACTTCTCGAAAGTTTCGGACTTATGTTTCATGAAATAGATATACCCATATCTACTCAAGTCATCCGTGAAGGTAAGGACATAACGATAACCACCGCGCGATGCTACACTCATTGGACCACACACATCGGTATGTATGATTTCCAATAAGTCCGTAGCTCGCTCCATCATACCGTAAAATGGAGTCTTAGTCATTTTCCCATCGGACATGCTTCGCATCTTTCAAGTGATTCAAAATCAAGTGATTCAAGAAGTCCATCGAATGGAGTTTCTTCATACGCTTCACTCCAATGTGACCAAGACGATTGCCACATATAGGTCGAATTATCACTTGATTTCAAAGCGTTTACCTCAATGTTGTTGATATGTGTATTTCCACTATCGAGATTCAATAAGAATAGACCATCTATCAAAGGTGCATGTGCATAAAACATATTACTCATATAAATCGAACAACCATTATTCTCGATTTAAACAAGTAAGCTCGCAATAAACAAGATCCCGATATAATGTTCATGCTCAACAGCACTAAATAACAATTATTTAAGTATAAAACTAATCCCGATGGTAGATGAAGGGTAGCGTGCCGACGCGATCACATCAACCTTTGATCCGTTTCCACGCGCGCCGTCACCTCGTTCTTCGCTAGCTTCGTTTATTCTGCAAGACTGTTTGAGTTACAAATATGAGCAACCGAACCAAGATTATCAAATACCGTGCACTACGAGTACTAGTGAGATACACATCAATAACATGTATATCAGATATACCTTTCTTCTTGATGTTGCCGTTCTTCAGATCCGCCAAGTACTTTGGGCAATTCCGCTTCCAGTGACCTTCTCCCTTGCAGTAAAAGCACTCAGTTTCAGGCTTGGGTCCAGCCTTGGTCTTCTTCACCGGCGTGGTAACTTTCTTACCACCCTTCTTGAAGTGTCCCTTTTGCTTAGACTTGCCTTTCTTGAGTTTGGTGGTCTTATTGACCAACAACACTTGGTGCTCTTTTTTGATCTCCACTTCTTCAGATTTTAACATAGCAAACAGTTCTGGCAACTCTTTGTTCATGTTCTGCATGTTGTAGTTCATCACAAAGTTCCTGTAACTTGGTGGCAGTGACTGGAGGACACGGTAAATCCACAAAGCATTAGGAATCACTATACCCAAGCTTTGAAGTTTGTTTGCGTGCCCAGACATCTTAAGCACATGCTCACTGACGGAGTTGCCCTCTTCCATCTTGCAGTTAAAGAACTTTTCAGAAGCCTCATAGCTTTCAATTGCCGCATGAGTCTCAAAAATCAATTTGAGATCCTCGACAATATCATATGGGTCTGACTCTTCAAACCTTTTCTGAAGCTCTGATTCTAAACCATACAAGATAGCACACTGAACTATGGAGTACTGATTCTTCTGAGCGAGGTAAACATTCTTTACTTCATCGGAAGCATCAGTTGCAGGTGGGTCACCCAGCGGTGCATCTAGCACATAGGTCAAATTACCAGCTGTGAGGACAATCCTCAAATTTTGGAACCAATCCGCGAAGTTGCTTCCATTGTTTTTCAACTTTTCTTTCTCTAGGAACGCATTAAAATTGATGGTAGGGGCTGCCATTGATCTATAACATATTTGCAATAGTTTAGACTAAGTTTATGACAAATTGAGTTCAAATTAATTAATGAAATTAAACTAGGTGAACTCCCACTCAAAACAACATCCCTCACATTGTTTTAGTGATCACACGAACCAAATCCACTACATCAATACCGATCATCACGTGAGTTGATATAGTTTCAATGGCGAACAATCGTCATGTTCATCATATCTACTATACGATTCATGCTTTACCTTTCGGTGATCCGTGTTCGAGACCATGTCAGACATGCTAGGCTCGTCAAGATCAAACCTTAGTTTCTGCATGAGCAAATCTGGCTTGCTCACGTTGTATACACTTGCAGAATCTAACACACCCGATCATCACGTGGTGCTTCGAAACAACAAGCTTTAGCAACGGTGCTAACTAAGGGTGAACACTTTATGACTTGAAATTGATGTGCATGAGGGATCATCTTATAATGCTACCGTCGTCTACCAAGCAATACAAGATGCATAAAGGATTAACATCACATGCAATTCAATAATATGTGATATGATATGGCCTTTATTCTTTGTGCTTCCAATCTCCATCTTCAAGCACGAACATGATCTCCATCATCACCGACATTGCATCAAGGTCAATGACGCTTCACCATGGTTGTCGTCAACCGGCTTCAACTATTACAACTACTTTGAATAGACACGCGGGTCTTAACATAAATTAAAAACAACCATATGGCTCCTGCCGGTTGCCAACTTACAATAAGGAACATTGCATACATCAAATATAATCACAATCATGGCCATATCACATCACTGCACACCCCTGCAAAACAAAGTTAGACGCCTCTACTTTCTTTGCATATTTTACGTGGTTTGGGGCTTTCAATAAGAGTCGTTCTAACTTACGAACAAGAACCACAACATTGATACTAGCATTTTTGATCACCCGTTGTAAATTGGATCTTAACTATGCTAGGAGAAACAGGCACCCGCAAAGCCACTTATGCAATACAAGTTGCATGTTAAGCGTGGTGCAAGTCTCATGAACGATGTCATGTAAGGTTAGCCCGGGCCGCTTCATCCCAACATACCACAAGATGCAAAGTACAAAAAAAGCAATCGACAATAAAAGCATCAATGCCCACAATGACCATTGTGTTCTACTCGTGCAACAGATCTACATATAGACACGGCTCTGATACCACTGTAGGGGTTCGTAGCATGGAAAACAAAAATTTTCTATCGCATACAAACAAACAAGCCAAGATCTATCTACTAGATTGTAGCAACGAGTCGATGGAATAACTTACCCTCGAAGATTCCAAAGTGTTTAACGAGAGCGGATTCTCGTGGGTGATGTAGTCGTACTCTTTCCGATCTCAAGATCGTGTAGACGATCCTTCCGGCGCTGCGTTCCGGCAGCGCTTCCGCAGTCGGTCACACGTTCGGTACTCGACGAAGACCTTCCTCTCCCTTGTTCCAGCAGGCAGCGGAGGTTGTAGCACTCTCCTCGCGATTCCGGCAGCACAACGGCGTGGTACCGGAAGTAGAGGGGAAATCCCGCAGGGCTTCGCCTTAAGCCGGAGCGAGTATGGTGGAGTATGAGAGAGGGATATTAGTGGTCTAGAGATTAGACACACCAATTAGAAGGCTCTAAACCGCAGGCTAAAGCAATTAGAAGCTCTAAACCAAAACGGCTCTAAACCGGAGATTAGAGGATAGGAACTTGTGTGTCTAGAGGAGGAGGCCCTGCCCCTCCTTTTATAGGTGGAGGGCCAGGCGCCAGGAGGGAGGAGTCCCTCCCAAATCGGCCTAGGTGGGCGGCGGCTTGGAGGAGAGGGACTCCTCCTCCAAGTTGGTTTCAACCTCCTCTTGCTTGTTTCCCAGTTCTGCTTCCCACAGTTTCTGTTTTCCAGTTTCTGTTTTAGCCGTTTGACTTTCAAACGGCGTTTGACTTTTCAGTTTTGGAACAGCAAGAACACTTAGTAAATGATGCAATCATTCAATGACACATTCATGTACCCTCCCCGAGTGCGGACAATCCGGAACCTTCTAGAACATTCCCGATGAAAACACGGAATCATTCCCGAACTCAAAGCGGGACTTTACTTATATGAATCTTATTCTCCGGACCATTCCGGATCACCTCGTGATATCCCGGATCCCATCCGAGACTCCGAACAACATTCGGTCTCTTTCTCATAATACCATAACTACTCAAAACAACGTCGAATCCTTAAGTGTCTCCCTACGGTTCGTGAATTATGCGGACATGATCGAGACACTTCTCCGAACAATAACCAATAGAGGAATCTGGAAATTCATATGGCTCCCACATATTTCTACGATTACTTTGTGATCGAATGAACCACTTACATACGATACCAATTTCCCTTTGTCTCACGATAGTTTACTTATCCGAGGTTATGATCGTCGGTATCTCTGCACACCTAGTTCAAACTCGTTACCGATAAGTACTCTTTTCTCGTTCCCGTGATATGTGATCCCTTGTGACCCAGTCACATGCTTGCAAGCTAATTGGATGACATTCCACCGAGAGGGCCTAGAGTATATCTATCCGTCATATGGATGGACAAATCCCACTCTTGATCCATGTGTTTCAACCAATACTTTCCAAACACTCAATGCCACCTTTATAGCCACCCAGTTACGGTGTGGTGTTTGATGTCATCAAAGCATCCATCCGGTAAAGGTGATATGCATGATCTCATGGTCGAAGGAATTAGGTTACTATGTATCAGAAAGCATATAGCAATTGAACTATTTGAAATTACTTGATCTTTATGCTATGCTTATCTATAGGAGTATGTCCACCATATCATTCTCCTAACGATATGATCTTGTTGTTGATAACATCTCAATGTTCATGATAGGGAAACCACAATCATTAATCAACCAACAAGCTAGTGAAGTATAGAGGCTATACTAGGGACTTCAAATTAAGTTTACAAATCACACAAGTATTAATGTTTCCTTGTTAATACTATTATAGCATGAATGTAAACATTTATCATAAACACAAAGATATAATAATAACTATATTCATTATTGCCTCTAGGGCATATCTCCAACACCATGTTGAAAACCGCAGGGGTCCGTGTACGAGAACTTGGAGTTCCGTTTCTGTGTCACAGATCGGGCCATCTGCCACACTACCAACACCGATGATCTGGACTGTTGCAGGTCACAAGATCAAGACGAGCACTGAGCAATAATGAGACAGCATCTCTCCGACACCGTTGTGGCCTTGTCTGAAACGAGCAGCGTCGTCGATGCGCGGCGCGGCGGCCGGAGACGGAGTGGCGGGACGCCTTGGGAGGCGCAGGCGGTCTTGCTGGCGGGCCAGCGTCTGAGAAGGCGGGCGGCGACTCGGCGGGCGGAAAACGCGGTAGAGATGGCGGCGGCGTCGAGGCCGCGGACAAGCACACGGAACGGAGGCGGCGACGGACGCGGCTCGGCGGGTCGCCCAGTCGTGGCCAGGTCGAGCGGGCGCTGGTGGAGGTCGAGGTAGGCGGAGGCGTCGTCGCTCCGCCTTTGAGAAGGCGCCAGCGGTGGAGGCGGGCGGCGACGGCGCTGGCGGCGGGGCATGAGAGGGTGGAGGCCGACGAGGACGCCCCGGTGCCGGCGGCGATGCCGCTTGATGGGGAGGCAGGCTCGCATGGCGGCGGAGGACGCAGCCGGGGAGATGATGGAGCCTGGCGGCGGGGTGGATCTCGGGGCATGTGGGCCGGCGGCGGATGCAAGCAGAGAGGCCGGTGCGGGGAGCGTGGGGATCGAGAGGAGCGGGGGAAGGAGAGATGGGCGATGGCGAGGAATCCAGCGTCTTGGCGGTGGTGGGTCAGGGTCGGTCGCGTGGGTCAGGCAGGTGGCGGTGGGGGTTGGGCAGGTGGTGGGGCGGAAGGACTGGGGGTGGTGTCAGTGTGACGGGGTGGGTCCGCAGGTGGGGGTGGTGGCGCGTGGTGGTTGGCTGGAGGATTGGGCCAAAGTGAGGTGGCGACATGGGATTGGAGGGTGAGGTGGAGGGCTGGGTAGGGAAAATAGGGTAGGGTTTTGGTAGAAAAGGTTAGGGTAGATTCGGTAGGTAGGATTTTATCGAGGTGGCGGCTAGGCTTTCGCTGGTCGCCTCCCAAAAATAATTTAACTATTTTATTTATTTAAAACGAGGCTTTTGCAAACCGCTGGTAGACAAAACAAAATAATCCGGAGAACCGGGTTTTAATTTTAATTTGAATTAAAGATGGGGCATTTAGAAAACAAAATAGGTTTTTTTTTTTGAAAATATTTTTATGCAAACAAATGCAAGATGACATGACGATACTCAAATGCAATGAGGCATGATGACATGAGCATGGGGTCGTGATGATGCAATGCACAAAAACAACGCGATTTTCTAGTAGTGGTTTTGCGGGATGCCACACAAAGCCAAGATTTCCAAGTGGTCTCAGAAAGCTTACTCTGCATTCAGGGCTACGGATCCGTACCTCGTGCCTCGTGATCGTCTTTGCTTGGACCCTCACTTCCACACCTGCTGTCAGGAAAAGATTTATGAAGAAATTTATGCATCGAAGAAGAAGTTCGTGCTTGCTCCTCAAAAGTACATCAATGTGGATCACATGGAAGAGAAGCAAGTTTACTTTGGCGAGGCTCTTGATATTTGCCAGAAGTTTGGGCTGGTTCCCCTCATGGAGCACCGTCAGAACTTTGATGTGACTGCTATTTCTCAGTTTTACTCAACTCTGTTTATTCACATGCAGTCCTCTACTGAAGGTGTGATGAAGTGGATGACCAGGGACGTGTTTCTTACCGCCCACTTGGTCTGAGTTTGCTGAGCTTCTTGGCTATCCCATTCAGCCTGGCCGCGGGGCAAATGGTTGGCGTGTTCATGGTCCTGAAGCTACTGATCCTGATGTCCTGGAGCCTCTCTACATTGAAGGGTGGGGAACTGTTGGGTTTGTGAATCATATGCTGCCAGTTTTTGACATCATGCGCAGGGTGTACTTGAACACCATCTCTCCCAAGGCTGGCAACTTTGATCAGTTTCATGGCTATCAGGTTGACCTCATGCATCAAACTTATCTTCGCCGGGACTCTGACAGGTCAATGGATATTATGCACTTCATCTACTCAGATATGTGGGCGGCTCTCATTGAAAAGCGCTCCTGCATCTATGCTCCCTACATACAGACTCTCATCAATCACAAGTGTCTTGAGACGACTGGCACCCGCTTTCCTCAAGACAACATCACCATTCATGAGGAGAAGAAGCTACGTGTGATGAAGCACCAAAAGCCTCGTTCTCAAGAAGAAAAGGAAGTTGCACTCAAGGAGGCTCGAGATGTTGCTGGTGGTCCCTCCTCTGCTCCTGGTGGCTCTAGTGCTGGTGGTCCTTCTCTCTAGAGGCTGCCGTCTTGGGCAAAGAAGCTGCTTGGGAAAGTGAAGAAAACTTTCTGCTTTCTGCAGGACCGCGAGTAGTAGGCCTATGTTGATCAGCGTCACAATGTTCAGCGCCAGAAGGCCATCATGACCGCTTTCAACATTCCTAGCTCACCGGTCACTAGCTCTGACATTTTTCCCAAGTATGATTGGATTCGCGACAACTGCCACTGGTCCGAGGATGAGTCTGAGGAGGAGGTCACTGGTCCGCCTGAGTGGGGTCCTTGGGTCCCTGAGTCTGCTCCTTCTCCCTCTCGTGGCTGGGACGATTAGCTTGATATTCTCTTCCTTTTTGGTGTCTCGATGCCAAAGGGGGAGAAAGATGTCTATTAGGTTGTCTACGGGATTTGCATGGGTTGAGTCGCGAGCCTGTTCTTGCCTTTGATCTTTTATTGCTCGCGAACTCTCTAGTTTATTTGTGTGCTTGTGGTTTTATGTACGTGAACTTATGTGTGCTTGTGGACCATGTGGTATGTTATGTTTGAGACTATGTGGTATCTTTGTGGTATCTTATACAATGCCGTGAGTGTGGTATCTTGTTGTCATCTTATGAGCTCATGCATATGGTGGTGGAGCCTCATTGCTCTTATTGTTATTATTACTCCGTTTGTCTCCACCACATTTGGTTGGTTCTGATATGATCTCTATCCTTTCTTGTACCTTGCACTTGTGCTATCTTTGCAATTGGTAGGGGGAGCCTCCGTGTATGTGTGCCAGTCTTGTCCTTAGAGTTCTTCTTCTCCACCTTGCACACATACAGGGGGAGCTTGTCCCGTCCATTGCAAAGATTGCTTTGATTCTATGCAAATCTTTGGGATTGTCATCTAACACCAAAAAGGGGGAGATTGAAAGGACTATATCTTCCCATGATGTTTTTGGTGTTAATGATAATCCCAACTGTGTTTCTAATTGTGCGCTTGAGTTTCAGGGGAAACGTTGTTGATGTCTCCTTCTATAGTGGTGGATGCTCTCTTGGGATCTCATGAAGACGGTGGCCTTTTAGTCTTCTCCTAGTTTCTCTCTGGTTGTTGTTTTTAGGTCACCGTACTATTAAGAGGGGGTCCATTTTGGAAGGCTGTGGGAAATCACTTGTTCTTGCACAAACCTATATGCACCGCCACAGCCATCCCATTATCCCGTGAGAGAGTGTTTTTCTTGTTCTGTTGGAGCCTTTTGTTTCTCACCGGAACTTCCGGCCTTGGCCGGAAGTTCCGCTCAGATTCTTTTCTGCGGGATGTTTTACATTTTGTTCCGACGCTAGTTACGCCCCAAGTTCCGATGGTGAATCAGTAACCTTCTGTATGAAGTGTTCTATTTGCCGGAACTTGGGCCGGAACTTGCATCGGAACTTGTCCTGCCAAAAGATCCTGAGCGGAACTTCCGCCCAGACGCCGGAACTTCCGGCCAGACTCGGTTCGTGACCCAGATGTTCTGCCCCTTGTTTCGCTCCAAGTTCCGGTGGCGGCTCAGTAACCTTCTGTTTTGAAGCGTTCTATTTGCCGGAACTTGGTCGGAACTAGCATCGGAAATTCACCGGAACTTCCGGTCTGTTTTGACCGGAACTTCCGGTTGCGCTTCTGGAGCGGGCGTCAACGGTCTGATGACCGTTGGATCCAGGCTGGGCGGAACTTCCGGCCTCTCACCGGAACTTCCGGTGAGGTCGCGGGGGCTGTAAGGTTCAGCGCGAGGGGACCTATTTAAGGCACCCCTCTTCTTCCTCCCACCCCTCTCGAATTTTTCTCTCTCCTCCATTAATGCTTGAGCTTCACCTCACTAGATCTCTCTCTCTCTCTAGCCACTCAAATGACTTGATATTTTGAGAGGTGAGGGAGGTGACCTAGATCTACACTTCCACCAAAGAAGATTTGATTTCCCCTACCCATCCTTTGTGGATCTTGTTGCTCTTGGGTTTCTTGGAACCCTAGACGGTGTAGGGAATCCTCGGAGCTAAGGCGTGCGTTGTAAAGCCTCGAGGTGTCGTTGAGGGCCTCCAATTGAGTTGCGGAGCCTCCCCCTCAACTATGGTGTAAAGTTTTTGGTTGACGCCTTCAAGGTCACCGGTTAGTGGATTGTGAGGCCTCCTTTGTGGGGGAGCTCACCGGAGAAGAAGGTGAGGCCTTTGTGGCGCTCGGGTGACCTTGTGTGGCCCCGACACCTCTCCAACGTAGACGTAGATCCTTGGGAGGAACTACGGGAATTACATCTCCGTGTCCCCTCTCTAGTTACTTCGTTCCCCTCCTTTACTCCTTGCTATTTACTGTTTTTGTTATTGGTGTTTGTTTTCTTGCATTTAGGTTGTTCACTTAGTTGCATCTCTAGATAACTTCCTTTCTCGTTGAGCCTAAAAGTGAGAAACAAATTAAAATTGGGTAGACGCCTATTCACCCCCCCTCTAGTCATATCAAGTCGGTAATTTCAATTGGTATCAGAGCCAAGGCTCTTATTTCGGGCTTTACCGCCTAAGAGACTATGGCCGACGAAGGGGGTAGTGAAACCGAAAAATCCAAGAACTTGGCCACTATGGATGACCTCAAGCAACTGGAGTCATCCATGATGTCCAAGTTCGAGGTAATGATGACTCTCTTGCAGTCTCTCAAGACAAACCCCATGGTTTCTATTGACACACCCCAACCCAACGAGGTTCCTCCCACCGTTACGGTGTCCGCCCCCGGGGTAACTCCCGCGGCTGCCACCACTCACTTGGGACTTGGTTTTGTTGCTCAAACCTCTACCAAGGTTCCAAGTGAGAACATCGAGGAGCCCGAGAACCCAACTTCCAAAGAGGAAAATGGAGGAAAGGACTACTCGGCGGTACCCCCACCGCCGAAGTACACTCCGGATCCACCCATCCCCATGCCACACATTATACCTCAAGGAGCACCACCCATGCTAGATACTTCTAATTTCGCCAATTGGCAATATCTAATGCGCTCACATATTTCCAGCTCGTCTATTGAGTTAATGAGGATTGTGGAGGATGGATTCTCTCCATATGACCCAAAGAAGTTGACACGAGGTGAAGTGGTGGACAAGCAACTCAATGCCACAGCTTTGGGAATGATTCAAAAGGCCTTGACTCCAAAGGATTTTGCTCACATTCGCCAATTTGACACCGCCAAGGATGCTTGGGATCAACTCACCGAGCTCTTTGTTGGGAATGCAAGCATCCAAAGCTCCAAGTTTGATGAGATCAACAACGAGTGCGATGCTTTCGCAATGCAAGATGATGAGACCCCCGAAGACATGTATAGGTGCCTTAAGGTCCTTTGTTCCACTATGAGGGACCTTGGGGCTCACTATGTTGATGACAAGTTTATGAAGAGGAAGTTCATTCAAGCTCTCCTTCCATTTGAAGAACAAAAGCTCAACTCTATCAAGGGAAGAACCAACTTTCACCTAATGACCTCCCAAGAAGTCTTGAGTGAAGTAATTGCCATGACTATTGCCAAGAAGAATGCGGAGTCCGCTCGAAAACCTTGGAATGATGGATCATTCTATTGAAATGTTTTGGACATGTGTTTCCGAACACTTCAGGATTTTGGTGATGAAAATGATGAGGCATGAGCCTTAGCCCTTTATAAAACTGATGGTTGTCTGGATGCGATACCATTCCAATTTTATCGTACAACCACAATACCCGAAGATTGGGTAGGGCTTGACTGGAAACTTATATACCTCAGTATTAGTTCCCTCACGCCAAGGTCTGAGCTGAGGCTACCTTGTGAAGATTTTCCACCCGTGAAGTACCTAAGATGACAGTTGGTCATGGTTGGGAGGCCAAACTCACAGGAGAGGTGCTTATACTAGGGCGTGTAATTGAAAGGTTAGGATTGATTACTGAGTATGGTGAATTTAGGATTTGTTCCTGACGGATGTATCGAATGTTGTGGTGAAAGTGTACAATCTCTGTAGAGTGTCAAACTATTCGAATAGCCACGTCCGCGGTTATGGACAGTTGGAGTGGCCATACTGTTCCCCCGTCAGATGTTTTCAAAAGACTTGTGAAATGAAGGGAGACTTTTACTTGACCACAACAGGGTTGTGGCATGAGATACAAGTTCCCACTTAGGTGTTATAAACTTCAATTAGCGCTCTTACTTCTGAACTTAGTAGAGATAAATCTGGCTTTTGCAAAACCACCCTAGAGCCTAGTGTCCTATTATCAAAAAACCCCTGCACTTGTTAGTATTAGTTTGCGAGTACTTAAAGAGTACTCATGGCTTTGTCCCTGGCTATTCCCATGGCCAGACTATGAAGAGGATTACCTGGAGGATGGACCCTAGGAAGGTTACGACAACTAGGATCATCTCCCATCGTGAGCATTGCCTGTGAACCCCGAAGATGGAGCTTTGCCTACGCTACCGTTATTATTACGTATTCCGCTGCTTGAAGTTGTATTAAGAACTGGATCATGAGATCGCTATTTGTGTAAGACCTTATGTATGGTTTGTAATGGATGATGTACTGTGGTATCCAATTCTGTTATGTCTCGCAAAAATGGTAATCCTGGGATTGCGATGTATGGCATAACAGGCATCTGGGATTAAAAATCCGGGTGTTGACACATCGGCATCGATTTGATGTGTAATTATGATGATTTGTAAGATCAAACTATCCGCGTATGTATGAACTTGTGATCGATCTGGCGCCCAACTGTTTTTTCGAATTTGCAGTATTTGATCCAGTTTTTGCTCTGCGCCAATGAATTTGGTACTGCAAAAGTGGTTTGCGGTAAAATGCAAACCACTTTTGCGTTACGAGCTTTTAGGGTATCTGATTTTTTTTTGAACGGGGAACGGGTGCAAGAGCACCCGAAATATATTGCTGCTTTGATACACTGGAGTACAAAAAAAGGCCCAATAAAATAAAAATTACATCGAGGCCCAAAAATAAGCACTAAGGACCCTGAGGAAAACTTGAAAAGGCAATCAAGTCCTTCATCCTCTTCCACCTCCAGATCGACGGCGAAACTCCGGCGAAATCCAGCGATTCAGCGGACAACGCACGGGCCGAGAAGCAAAGGAGCGATAGCCCTACTGCCATTGGGTCCGACGTGCTGACGGAGCAACTGCCGCCAGAAGACGCCGGAGAGAAGCTCCAAAAACCGAACCGCCGCAGGCACCCAATCCTTCCACCAACAGAGCCACCACCATGGCGGCTTGAATAGGAAGGAGGGGAGACACCGCCGCAACAAGTACCACCCCAGCATCCAAACAAGGAAGAAGAAGACGACGACGCAACGCTGCATATCCCCCTCGCCTCCACGGCCGACCGGGAAGAAGAAGCACCCGCATCAACCGTCATTACCGCACCTTCCTCCCCCGCCACCATGGCCGGCCAAGAAAGGGCCGCAACATCAACTCCCTCATCAGATGCCAGGTCCTAGGCCTTATTTCGAGTCGCCGACGGAGGATCCACTCACCTCAATAGACTCCGACCACCGGAGCACTGGAAGAAGAGAGATCCACCTCGGCCCGCTCCAGATCTGGCCGGCGACCTGGAGACAACTCCGGGCAAAAGCGCCCAAACCCGCGACGAGACCGCCGCAAACACCCTATAACCTAACCCTAACTACGCCGGAACCTCTCCTTCGCCACCTCCGTCCGGCATCGCCGCCGGAGGGGCTCGGGATCAGCCTGGAACCACTGGGCTCCTTCGGTGTACTGTTCACAGGAGAGAGAGAGAGAGAGAGAGAGAGAGAGAGAGAGAGAGAGGGTCGTGTTTTTTAGGGTATCTGATAGAGATGCTTTTATGTGTGGGGTAGTGGTGGACCTATAAACTTTTTGAAGCATGGAAAAGCATATTTAAGGTGCCATTTAAAAAAAAATTATACGAAATCACGTGATACAAACTGCATCGCCGACGTCAAACCTGGGGGGCCGCACGGGCCAGAGGGACCTTGGGTCCATCTATGCATACTAGTATACTTATTTTTGTTGGCAAATATATATGTGAATCCAAATGAATAAGGACTCAGATATTCCGTTAATAAAACAAGTTTTCAAGGAAGTAAAACGATGTGATTTATTACTCACCCCATTAGGTAAGAAAACCAACTAGAAGCATACCATAAAGAAAATGGCACGCACGGTCTGCAACACAATTCTAATGTTTGGACCATCCTCACATGAACTCATTACGTAGAGAATCTACACGCACTATACGATCATCCAATAAGGATCCAGGAGTGTAATGGTAATATTAACAACAAATCTTAATCTTTAATTATGCACAAACAACCAAATTTAGGAGAGAACCAAGCAACAGTAAGTACTCCAGGCAGATGCACATCCAAGTAATTGTTTTCCTCGAGCATGAACCTAAATTTGCGATGTTCAGTATTAGAAAAAATATCAAGAGAGCACAAACCCTTACAACTTGACACAAAATGCAAAGCAAGAAAGCAAAATCTAGGAAGAGCCTTCAACAACACTCAAGATTTAAGCATCATTAATGACATGGGGAAAGGACATTGCCAGAATTTTGTAAATAAAAATCCTTAGGATGAAGGTGTCGGGAGCACAAGCAAGCATACAACAACACGAATTGGTCGGTTAGAGCAGCTTTGACGGTAGTTGTAAAACCGTTGAAACTGGAAAATTCTGGCAGATTTATAGACCCACACGAAATGGGCTCTAACTGAGCGTGTAAATCAGCTCGGCCTATAAAAAAATACAATGATCCGTTTACCGCCCAGCTTGACCTGTACAAATAGAGGTCACGTCGGTAAGTAGGGATCCAAACCCGTTCTTTTTGCACCTTCCAACCCGAACGCCGCAGCGGTCAGCTCGAACTCCGGCGAGCAATCACACGTACCCGAGCGAGATCGAGATCATGTCTTTACGTAGAGACAGCTGCGAAGTAGACGAAGGAATTTGCAACGAATCCTCTTGACACAGACCTATTCAGGTGAACGGCGCGGGCACACATAAGGGGTACGGGGCAGCGGCGCAGGCGAGCAGAGTAGGCGCGCGGCCTGGAGCAAGCGAGCTTGTAGACGCGGGAGCTAGCTAGCTAGCTGGTGGTTTATTCATCTCCCGATCAATTTCATATATGCCGATCGATTCCACAACTAGCTAGTTTTTTCTTTCCGAAATGGACGTTTTATTAACTCTGTCTAGTTAGAAGTACACGGCCGATCAATCCACATGACTAGACAGCAAAATAAATAGAGCAAAATTACAAAAAGTACTACTAACAAAATAAACGACCTTTAGCTATGGAGGATCAATTCGCAAATCATCCATGCCGAAAGAAAATATCGCTCGCCATGTCCTCTAATCGTGTACATCCCTTCGTAAACTAATCGCAAAACTTTATACGTTGGAGAGTAGTCCATAATTGGAAAATAGCCGTGACCTGATAGGTAACATGCATGTTAGAAGACACAATGTTATTAAAATCTTATTATTTTTATATAACCATAGCAACCCAATAATAGCAAACGACTTCCACACTAAACAAAGTAATGTATTTATCATTTATCTCATGCAACCTGTTACCAAATACATTGACAACTGAACACGAAGAAGATAAACCAGAGGCTACTTGGATGATTGACCGTATAGAGCGAGCAAATTTATAATGCAAGAATAAATGTCGAATTGTCTCGTCATAATGATAAAAACATAATGTGTATTTCCATATTAATTCCTTTTTATAAGATTATCTTTTATCAGAATTACTCCCGTACGAAGATGCCATGCGAATATCTTTGTCTTTAGGATATTTTTATCTTCTAAATTTTACTATTATGATCGATCGTAATATCAGGTTGTATCAAAGCTCTCTATACATTGAGTCAAATGTAAATTTACCACTCTCTAATAATTTTCATTTGAACTCGTCCACACCATCCACAACTGTATCGTGGATAATCGTAGTAAAAGATTGTTCCAAGATAACAGTCGAGGGCCGATGAGATTTCTTCTGAAAGACACGGAGGATTATATTCCATCACTATGGAAAGTGTATCCCCTTTATGCCGAACAAATAAATATAAAGCTAGATATTATTCGCGAAAATAAGTTTGGCCAAACCACTTATTTTTGCAAAATCTAATCTATGATCCATCCTTAATATTAAAAACAACAAAACGAAAGAAATATTTCTTAAACACTATTAGTCCAGCACAAATGCGTGAGTCACCGCATTTTAAACCACATTGAGACACAACTAGCTAGGCAGCATCAGCGCTAGGGACGTGTGCGGCGGCGCAGGGCTGGCGCTCGGAGGCCCATTCAGCGGCATGGGCAGTTCTCGAGAAGAAGATGATTAAAAAAAGAAAAAAAGTGTCTACATGATACAGTAGTATCCAGTATCCGTTCTTTCTAGATCAATTTAAAACCGTAAAAATGGTTTAAGTGCCTTGCATACAAGTTTTTAAGGGTTGAAATTTACAAGCTTTGTTAGAGTGCTCTTAGCATCACGATAAGTATGTGTGTCGAGAGATGGAAAGTGGTTCGTCCTATTGAAGAAACGGAGCCTGGTATGCATTAGCATCCCCTAAGGCTGGTCCAGTGGTAGTATCATATTACTAGTATTATGCATATGATATTAATGTATGATACTATCTTTATAATACATGATATCATATGATAGTATCATACTAGTACTATATTTAATAATTTATAAAATCTCAATACAAAATTGTGTACCAGGTTTATTTGTGTGAGAATTTTCTAGTTTTACGTGCTATGATACGGTATCTACCTATGATACTCTAACCATCTTTTTCTTTATTAATTATTGTGTCACATCAGATTTTTGCCAACATGGCATGCATGATACTAGCTATGATACTCCCACTAGAACCAGCCTAATAGCTCACCTGGTTATTCTTGGATCGACAAAGCAAACTGGAAGCCGTGGAAAGGGAGTTAGTTACCCAGTCCGCTAACCGTGCATTTTGTATACTTAGAATGTGTTGTAGGACCTAGGTGTAAATAGACAAAGTCTAGAGATTGAAGTGTATATAGGCTAATGTATATACGAAGGGGCTGAAGCGAAGAAGGGTAGAAACTTCGGTCAGTCTCCCTTCGTCTATCTCTCAGCTGTACTGTTTATCCTCAAAATAGGCTTTCGCCCCGCTTTATAAATAAAGCACACAGGTAAGACCGCTGCTGGGCCAGACAACACATCGCCCAAAGGAACAAACACCACATGATACAAGGCGTCGGGGAGAACCCAAGCCCTACATGAAACACAAGAAGAAAGAAAAGAAAAGGAAAGCCGAGAACGGCGGTGTGCCAAAGACGGAAACAACTCGCAACCGGTGCGTCCCCAGAGAAGTACCACCACACATCCCGCAGTCCAAAGCGCCTGCGTACCAAGACAGCACCTCCAAGAAGGGGAGTGACGACGACGACGCTGTTGTCCGGCCAGGGCCTAGGGTTTCCCCTGGTACGCAGCGGGGGGTGGGAAAGGGGCACCCCCGACACCCTTCAAGAAGGAAGGTGATACCCGCGGGCGTCACCATGCCAGTGTCAACAGACAGGGATTTCTCCCGACCCCTCCGTAGCCACCCACCAGAGCACTCTGTAAAGCTCCACCAAACCCTTCACCCATGAACACGCGCCACCCTGGTCTTGAAGTCGTCACTATTGTCACACCGGGAACCACAGAGCGAAGCCAGTAAGCCGAGGGAGCGGAGACTTTGGCGATGGCCGTCATGTCAACAGTACGCAGGAGGGAACTACCTCCACCACCAGCAGGTGGTAGCCGACCGGGTGCAGCAGCAAGACAAACCAGGCCCTCAGGCCCGGCCGAGCCCGCAGAGGCTCGCGAAGTCCCGCTGCCACACTGCAGCAAGGGTGCCACCGAACACGCCAACCGCCGCCCCAGACCCCACTCCTCCTCCCACCAGATGATCCGCCACACCGGAAAATCCCGACTGCCAAGTAGCAGCGCCATCGCCACCGAGCTCCCTCGGGCCTACCGGACCGCCGCCGATATGGGGATCTCACGTCACCTCCCGGAGCCACCTCCGCCGGAGGGAAGTCGAAGCTGGCCACCTTCCGAGGCCGCCGCCCCGGCGCCCACGGACTCGCACCCACCGAACCAAGTTCATTGCATGACCTGCAAGGCTGGGGGTAGATATGGTAGATATATGATGGCGGCCGCGACCCAGCCGCACAGAGGAGATCAACCTCCACCACCAATGGCGGTTGTCGTCCGGACGCGGTAGCAGAGACACACCGGGTCTTGGGCCCGGCCAGGCCCAAAACGGGCCCGTAAAGTCTTTGCCACCACGCTGCTGCAGCGCAGCCGCAGCCACCGCCGCCCTCCTACATGCCCCACGCCATTGCCCCCGCCTCCAGAAGGTTCCAACACCACGCAAGGCCCACCCTAGACCTAGATCGGGCCCAAATGGGCCTAGATCTAGGCTAGCCGAAGCTGCCCGAGGACGCACACCCGCATGGCTGCACCCTGCCGGCGACCCCGCGCCGCGACCACGGTTCCAGGTGCCGAGTCGATTCGAATCGCTCCACGCCCCGCCACTGCATTGCGGAGAGGGCAACGCACATGCCGAACCCGCCCTCGCCCGCCATGGCCAAAGCCACCCCTAAGCGAAACACGCACGCCCGCGCAGCCCACCACGCCGCCGGACCCGCCGCTAGGAAGAGCCGCCCGCCGCGCCCTCCGCGCCCCGCGCAGCACATAGCCTCCCGCCGCCGGTGCTGTCCCGCGCCAACCCCCGTCGCGCAGAGGGGTGAGGAGGCCCTGCCGCCGCCGGCACCAGCCGGTCTTCGCCCGGTCGCGCCCTTTGGCGGCAGCGAGGGAGGGGCGGAGAGGGAGGGGGAACTAGGCTACGACGGCACGAGGGGATCTCCCGACCGCTCGCGGGAGCGGCACGGGAGTTTTTTCAACTGGTTCCGCTGTACTGTTTATCCTCAAGAAACAAAGTCAAATAGAGTGAGATCTAGTAAGCTTTTTTCTTGATTGATGCTTGATTTCTTCATGATGCATTTGGTTTGATGGCTATCCCTCGGTTTGTGGGTAGCCCCTTTTTAGAGCATGACTAACATCGCCCTTATATGGGTGGCCTGTAAATCGCGAGTACATGCTCCTGTACTCGCGATTTACAGGCTGAATGGCGGCGGCGCAGAATGGCAACTGTAAACCCTAGCCCCTACTCGCAAGATTCGAAATTTCCCGAGAAACAGCTTCGCCCGTTCGTCGATTAGGTTCATACATAGGAGTAGCAGTTCATATTTACAGCAAAATTACACTAAAATAAACTAAAATTAGATGGGGAAAAGCTCGCCCGAGGACGCCGCCGCGTCCAGATGCCCAAAATGCGAGCTTCTGTAGTCCTAGTCGCCGCCGGCCACCGTTCTAGTCGATGACGATGAGGTCGACGTCCATGTCGTCGTCGACCTCGCTGTCCTCCTCCACCGCCCCGACGCGCTTGGCCGCGGCCTCCTCCTCCAGCTGTTGCTGCGACTTGAGGAGCTCGACAACCGCGATGGCTGCTGCGAGCTCCTCTTCCTCCTGCTGCGCCTTCGCCGCTTCGGCAGCGGACGTCGCGATGGCCGCGGCGAGCTGCGCGGCCTCCTCCAAATCACCGCGACGGGGGCGGACTATGACAACGGGGGCAGAGGAGGCCGAGGAGGCAGAGGAGCCCTCCCCGTACTCCCATGCCGAGGGCCGGCGCTCACGGGGAAGAGGACCGGAGCGAGCGCGGGGGAGGCCGGCCGCCGGCGTAGGGGGCAGCGGCGGCGAGGCATCCCGATTGGTCCAACGGCGGCAGGCACGCTTCTTCGCGCCAATGGAGCGGACGCGCCGCCGCTCCTCGTCGTCGACGCCGCCCGGTGGCCCACGGACACCCCCGCGGCCTCCTCCTCCTCCACCGGATCGGCCGCCGCCGAGGCCGAAGCTTCCTCTGCTGCACGCCATGGATTCCGAGCCGGGTGTCACTTCGATTGCTCGCCGGAGTTAGATGTGGCGGCTAGGGTTTGCGGCGGAGGGAGTGCGGGTTCGACCCGTCTCCGCCGCAGTTGCCCCTACTTGTAGAGGTTGGGGCGGGCCAAGTAAGGTGGCCCGTGAATTTATTTTACAGGCCGGTCCAAGTACATGTACTGATCGATGCGCGAATCGGCCCAGCACCTGTAAACCTACCGGAATTTGACCCGCACTGGAGTTTTACGGGTGCTGTTAGTCATGCTCTTAGGTGGTTACCATGTGTTTGGTTTATGGTCTCGTGTGGTTGTGGATAACCAAATTCCAAGCACGTTCCCTTAAAAATTGATTGAGCTCAACTATTAAAAAAGTGGTGGTTGAGGCCAACCACCCTAGAACAAGTCGCTGTCGTCACCCACGAATCCTTTTTTCTTCACTCGTCTCGTCGTTTTCCATCTCGTTTCTCTCTCGCGCACCATGAAGGTCACCGATGGTGGCACATGGGGCCAGCAGTTAAGCGTGGGGCGGCGAGCTACATGGCCAGACGACGAGTAGCTTCAAAAGCTACACCAAATACTTCCAAAGAAAAGTTACATGAACTTTTTTTATGCTACGTACAAAGCGGTTTTAAACTCACTCCTCTAGTATAATTTCACTATATCATGGACGTACCATACAAGTCACGTGATTTAAAGATTATTTTCTGCATCAAGACATTGTGGTGGTATTCTCATCATCATAACAAAGAGATGAACATATCATTCCAACCATCTTTCATTCCTAAAACCAAACACAAATATAGCTATCACTAACCATTTTCCCAACCCACTCAACCAAAACCGAAAAAAGTGGTTACCCGCAACCACGTGGTTAGGGTTACCCGTAACCACCTTTTCATACCCACGAACCAAACACACCTAGTTTATGAAAATTAGAGAGTGAGAGAAGGCAAACATTTTAGTGGCACCTCATTTATTCTTATGCCTTGTTGCAGTGTGTGCTTAATGACGAGAAAAACCAGATTGCATAAGGCCTTGTTTTGTACCGGTGTATTTGATTACTTTGGTTAATCCTCCAAGGATTGGGTGAAACAATTCCACTAACCCGTGAAAAACTCAATACTACGATCAGGTAGATTTGTTTTGCTCTACTCAGACAATCACCGAAGGCCTACATGACGTATATTTATGCTGGAAAGAGTACAATGTGTACAAGGATGAAACGGATCAAGTCCGTGTACATTACGTGCATCTACGTTTGTGATGAAACGGACAGTTCGGCTGTGTACAATACGTGCACTAGTATCTAGTATTACTCTACTTCTAACACCCTCCCTTAATCACAACTTACTCAAGTTGGAATTATGTTTGAACTCCTCGAATTAACGAACAAGTAGTGGCTTTGTGAAACCATCGGCAACTTGATCCTTTGACGGAACAAAGCGAATTTCCAACTGTTTGTTCAGAATTCTCTCTCTTTGACAAAGTGAAAATCTATCTCAATATGTTTAGCTCTTGCATGTAATACTGAATTGGCTGACAAGTATGTAGCTCCCAAATTGTCACACCATAAACATGGCGGCTGAGTCAATTTGACCCCAAGCTCTTCAAGCAATGACTGGACCCATATTACTTCAGCTGTTGCATTTGCCAGGGATTTATATTCTGCTCCAGTGCTAGACCTAGAGACAATTGCTTGTTTCTTTGCACTCCAGGAAATAAGATTTGGTCCAAGGAAAACAGCAAATCCTCCAGTTGACTATCAGTCTCTACGGATGAACCAGCCAATCTGCAAGCTTCAATAGAGGATACAAATTGGCATGAAGCCATGGATGAGGAGTATAATGATCTTATGAAGAATCAAACCTGGAGGTTGGTTCCCCCACAACGTGGTACTAATATTATTGATTGTCGATGGATCTATAAAATTAAAAAGAAGGCAGATGGCTCTATTGATAGATATAAGGCTAGACTGGTAGCCAAAGGCTTTAAGCAACGCTATGGTATAGATTATAAGGATACTTTCTGTCCCGTTGTCAAAATTGAAATTGTTCGACTTGTCTTGACTATTTCTGTATCTAGGGGATGGAGTCTGCGACAATTAGATGTCAAGAACGCGTTCTTGCATGGTGTTATATAAAAGGAGGTCTATATGAGACAACCACAAGGGTATAAAGACAAGAAATATCCAAACTATGTTTACAAACTTGATAAGGCTTTATATGGACTGAAACAAGCGCCTCGAGCATGGTATTCTAGATTGAGTTCTCAACTCATAAATTATGGTTTTGTTGCTTCAAAGTCTGATACATCTTTTTTCATCTATCATAAGCGTGATATCACTATCTTTGTGCTCATTTATGTGGATGATATCATAGTTGCTAGCTCCTCACAAGCTGCAACGAATGCCCTTCTAAAGAATTTGAGTAAAGAATTTGCATTGAAGAATCTTGGTGATGTCCACTTCTTTCTGGGAATTGAAGTTCAGAAATCTAATAATGGATTAGTGCTAAGTCAAACAAAGTATGCTCGAGATATTCTTACACGTGTTGGCGTGGAAAACTGCAAGGGCATAACTACTCCTTTATCATCTTCGGAGGAGATTTTAGCAAGTGAAGGAGAATTGTTGGGTCAGGATAGTACCAAATACCGAAGCATGGTAGGTGCACTACAATATTTGACTCTTACACGTCCTGATATTTCTTATGCAGTTAACAAAATATGCCAGTATTTGCATGCTCCCACTATTATGCATTGGACGGCTGCGAAACGTATTATGAGATATATCAAGCACACGATTGGTATTGGTCTAAATTTTGTGCAGTCAAGATCTACACTAGTCAATGCCTTCTCAGATGTCGATTGGACAGGTTGTGTAGACGACCGACGGTCAATCGAAGGATTTGCTGTTTTCCTTGGACCAAATCTTATTTTCTGAAGTGCAAAGAAACAAGCAACTGTCTCTAGGTCTAGCTCGGATACCATGAAAAACTCAATACTACGATCAGATAGATTCGTTTGGCTCTACTCGGACAATCACCAAGGGCCTACAGGACGTATATTTATCTTGGCAAGAGTACAAGGTGTACAAGGGTGAAACGGATCAAGTCCGTGTATATTACGTGCACCTATGTGTGGTGAAACGGACAGTCCGACCATGTATAATACGTGCACTATTACAGCACTAGTATCTAGTATGACTCTACTTCTAACAACCCGATCCCTGTTGAGCTTTTTCTAAAACGCGAGCAAAGGGTAGCATTTTGGTTTACAGGCATAGAAGTGTGTTTTGACGGGGATATTTGGGGCTCAGACCGTCTAAAGCCAGGCTGCAAAATAGGCTTGTTGGAATTTTCGAGAATCTGGGATTGACCCGGCAAATACTCTCTAATACCTGAGAAAACCGGACTGCAAAACAAGGCCTAAAGCAGATTAAGGTTGTAACAAACTAATCTTCTCGATAGATTAGCATCTTCCAGTGGCAAAGTTGTATTTGACCCTAGTTAATCAGACCCCATTCACATGAAATCACTTGTGTTCCCTCAAAAAATCACTTGTGCGTCCCCACCAGGCCCAAAACATGCAGCAATCAGCCCATAGTTAGTTGAATCGATAGATCGGTCGCTGAAGTAATAAAAGTATCGCTCGGCTTGCTTATGGTCGCCTCGGATTCCGTTTTTCTGGCGATCTCGCTCGCTCGTCGTCTACGGTTCGCCTCTCGCTGTCTCCTCCCGTGGATCACTGGCAGTCCCTCGACTCAAGAAAATCGACTATTTCTTCTACATGATCTTTAAGTACGACTAAAACCGGTATATGCATCTAATTGATATAAAAAGATTATCAGTTCCTAGGGTTTCTAGTTTCCTGATCAGTTGATTTTTAGTCATTTGAAGGTGTGGGTTGATTTTGTCGTATTGGGTAATCAGTGAGACGTTGCTAACGTGGATTAGAGAACACCGATTAAATCGCCCTAGCATAATGTCATGTAATCAAACAAAAATTTAAAAAGGACATTCTACTTTATCATGCATGTATATATAATTCATACGTATTTTTGTTATGATGGTATCTTGCTAATTTTGAAGGTACTAGACAATTTATGGAGAGTTTCTTGAATTTCAAAAGAAAATGGTCACCACCCACAACCAATGATCCTGATCATGAAGGTCCATCCAACACTAGTCGTAGTATATCGTCATTTGCCTTTTGCCGGTCCTCCCTCCAACTTCAAGGGATGTAATAGTTAATTTGAATGAGCTTCCTTATGACCGGCCTGATAGGAGGAGGATAACATAATATATAGGACCAAAACTACATGATGAGATGAGATGTGAGACAGAAATATTTAGTTAGAGGTCCATTTAAACCACGACCTAGTTTTAAGTATCCACAGAGGAGTATAGAAGATCTCCAACGGCGGTTTAGCATTAAGTGGTACAGAAAACATGAATGGATAGAGCACAGTGTGAAGAAGAATGCTGCATTTTGCTTATATTGCTACTTGTAATCCGTCTAAATTTTGAGTTTGCTATAATATTTCGTGTAAAATTTCTAATTAATATACTAGTTGTGGATCTAGACATTCGATCTATGTGTATATCTTAGTGGTATGTTTTATGAACATATATTTTTTCTATTTGTTTATTTTGACCCCTGCGACCTTTTTTTCTGGCTTCGCCCCTGCACTAGTCAGTGCCTTCTCAGATGCCGATTGAACAGGTTATGTAGATGACCGACGGTCAACTGGAGGATTTACTGTTTTCCTTGGACCAAATCTTATTTCCTGGAGTGCAAAGAAACAAGCAACTGTCTCTAGGTCTAGCTCGGATACCATGAAAAACTCAATACTACGATCAGGTAGATTTGTTTGGCTCTACTCGGACAATTACCAAGGACCTATAGGACGTATATTTATCTTGGCAAGAGTACAATACAAGGGTGAAACGGATCAAGTCCGTGTATAGTACGTGCACCTACATGTGTGGTGAAACGGACAGTCCAGCCATGTACAATACGTGCACTAGTATCTAGTATGACTCTACTTCTAACAACCCGATCCCTGTTGAGCTTTTTCTAAAACGCGAGCAAAGGGTAGCATTTTGGTTTACAGGCCTAGAAGTGTGTTTTGACGGGGATATTTGGGGCTCAGACCGTCTAAAGCCAGGCTGCAAAATAGGCTTGTTGGAATTTCCGAGAATCTGGAATTGGCCCGGCAAATACTCTCTAATACCTGAGAAAACCGGACCGCAAAACAAGGCCTAAAGCAGATTGAGGTTGTAACGAAATAATCTTCTCGATAGATTAGCATCTTCTAGTGGCAAAGTAGGAATGCTGCTTTTTGCCAGGTTATGAACTGTCAGCGGAATAGGCCAGCTCTGCACCTACATCAACGCCAGCTCGGAGCTTCATCCGCGTCTCGATGAACTGCATATGGATGTACCTACATGATTTGATCAGGCAGGAAACGGAACGGGTTTCAGAGACATGCTAGCAAGAAATACTGCGAGGCTGAGGAACTTTTCAGAGGTAAAAGTTCATTAACCTATGCAAACTGAGAGACAAAACGAAAGAAAGACGCCGCACTCTCCAAAGAATCATGCAACCACTTGCCACAAATTTCTACTTGATGATCATTATATATCCATCCTGTGTCAGTAAATCAATTCTCACCCACATATGGAGGTGTCACCCATTCATGCTACCTCATCATACATTCAAGCTAAGGCATCATCCTTTTGTCGACATATTCATCATCATCTCCAAAAGTACATAGATGGTTTACTCGAGAGACATATAAGACCTAGGATAATGGCGATGGACCAACACGCATCCAGAGCTCCACATGTCACTAGACAGAATATGTATACTAGATCAAACAAGGTTTATAAATTAATATCCACACAAGTTCCACAAGCTAGATCACCTGAAGCAGCCACCACAAAAGAAAACAGCCAGCAAGTAAAAAACATTAGTCCATCAGTTATTACCTCGGTTTTTTTTTTCAGTGCCGGCCTCCCTTTTTGGATTGGAACTAGTGTCCATGGAGGCCCCCCAGCACCTTTGCTGAAGCCGATCTTTTTATCCAAACGGGTCTTGAAACTAGTACTGAGCCCCCAATATACGCAGCCGTTTTAACCAAAAGAACTTCTTGGCCAGTTCATGCGTCTCCGCCTTTTTCTCCACAAATACTTTCTTCACATGCATCGAGAACTGCTCCCTGGATTTCTTATCGATATGAGGTGATCGTAACACGGTGTATAAGGACCGCGATTACGGCGACCCAATCTTGTGCATGTAAGGTGCAAGACTACTCAGATTGTTCTTTTGGTTATTGAAGATTTTATCACAATGCGTATCTTGGCAGGGAAGATCTCAGAGTGCATCCTCCTCGGGTACACACCTTCCTTGGTCTCCTGAACAGCCTTCTCAACCTGCAACAATCAACAAACTTACTACTATTATTAGTTACAAGAAAAAAGCAGTGGTAACGTGTTTTCTACTTTTCTTCTCAACAATTAGTCTTTTTCTAATGTTATTTCCTTCTGCGAGATATTGCACTGACTTGCAATCCACTACAGAAGTCATGAAAAAATCTCAAGAAATCTGTAGACATACTTATAGTACACTATACAGATCTTTCAAATTTAAGTCTAAATACAATCTACGTAGGAGCAACATCAAAGATAAATTTCGGGAGAAACTGTCGGAATTTTCTCTTTTTGTTACTCCTAACAAATGTCACGTTTAAACTTCAAGTTATAAACAATAGATAGGGCAATTTAATAGATATATGTGTGTTTCTTCGGAAGTTTTTGTAACTTTTAATACTAGTAGATTGCACAAAGATTGCACAACAGGGCTTATCGCACATACGTCTTTATCGTGCCGTGTTAATTTCAATTTTAGAAGTACCTACTCATTTGGTGTATATGGCAGGAGAGTATGTGACTTAAATGGCGAAAGGTACTAGGTAGTAGCCAGCTCGAATCAAATGCTGAATTGCATTAGAGTATTAGATTGGATTCATTGCCACTCGGCTTTCCATATTGAGGGCTACTGGCTAACAAGGGAAATCAATTCTGAGCCTAGGCTATGCTATTTACTTGACAGAATATGGCTCAATTCTTAGGCAGCTTTGCTTTGCTAGAGATCTGATTGTGGCCTGCAATGTTTGTTTGCGAGGAAGCAATAACAAACCTCAATCCGAACTGCAAGAAAACTGGTTTACTCTGTTGAAAGTGATTTAGCTTCTGTTAATATGTCCTTGCCTTTGTAATTAAGTCTCTATGTTTTAATACATCCATCATGTCCAGCGTCCTATTTTTTTGGTAAGACTGCAGGCCAGCATGACTCATACAAGGAAAAATGGCCAGCAGATTTCGTTTTTGCTACTAGCTACCTAACAGTTGGAGATGCCAAGATTATATACCAGCCACGGTTGCAGTGGCCAGCATATTGTGCAGTGGCGGAGCTTGACAGAAGTGGC
Organism: Avena longiglumis; assembly: GCA_030063025.1. Taxonomy (NCBI): domain Eukaryota; kingdom Viridiplantae; phylum Streptophyta; class Magnoliopsida; order Poales; family Poaceae; genus Avena; species Avena longiglumis. The sequence continues at coordinate 457,712,492 of CP125974.1, forward strand.
TGGGGGGCGAAAGACAGATGGAGCACTTGATGCCAAATGATGATTGCGCCAATGATATTGTGCTAGTCCTACAGTATTTGTTGCTTTGCCTCCCTAACTGAAGGTATCAACTGCACAAGCTGAGATACCAAGCAGCGCCAAAAAATGATTCTACCAACTGAAGAAAATAGAAGCATCTTCTAGTCTCTAGCTCATTGAAATATATTTGTCTCGTGGGGTAATGTAGTCCAGCAAGTACTGACACATGCTAAAATGGTTAGAACTTCTTTATTCAAAGGACTTCCATAGTTTCATAGAAATTTTGGAGGATTATAGTCCTTTGGAGCATTTACTATGTGCGTTTGTTGTAAGACTGTGTAATCCATCGGTCTTTATAATAAGAATTCATCCACACTACATTTAATAGGAGAAATTCCATTAACTATATTGGACTGTAGTCCTAAATCTTGCCATCGCCATTTTCATCTCTGGAAACCGATAGTAACATAAAAGTAACAGATTGCCCCTCATCTCATCCTTGCTTTGCACCAACAGGCTAGACGGTTGGATCAACACTTTCAGCACATATACGGTATTAGGGTGTACGATGATGCCTCTATTCTCACACAATCACCATTTGGCATCAAGTTCCTGTACATTTGGTGATAAAGGAAGGATAACCCAGTCTTTCTTACGCTGATAGCAGGATGTCACAGATGGAAAATATGATGGTAGTGGTATACTGTTACTCAGCAGCAAACCAATTGTTTCTAGTGTTATAATGCTGCCAGTATAATTTTCAATCTGAATACAATCTTTTGAAGTGCTAAAAAGCTAATTTTCCATTGGACCAATCACGTGTCCTAGTTATTATGTCAAGACACAGATAAATTTTCTCAACCTCTAGCGGTATAGATAAATATCTAATGTGCTCATGGTCATCAAGACATCAAGTCATTCAGCCAAGGTAACTCGCCTCAAGCTTTATCTATACTTTAATATGCCGACGATACAATTCTCTTTATGGATCATGATCTTGAGAAAGCCAAGAACCTGAAACTTATTCTTTCATCTTTCGAGCAGCTTTCTGGATTAAAAATTAATTTCCATAAAAGTGAATTGTTTTGCTTCGATGAGGCCCAGGATGAGGCACACCTTTAATGAGGTTTTTGGTTGTGGTCAAGGCGTTTTTCTGATCAGATATTTGGGTATACCGGTACACTACCGGAGGCTTACAAATGCTGAATGGAAAATCGCCGAGGAAAGATTACAACTTCGCCTTAGTAGTTGGAAAGGCAAATTGCTCTCTATAGGGGGAAGATTGGTACTCATAAATTTAGTACTTACTAACATGCTACTATATATGATATCTTTCTTCCAACTACCAAAAGATGTCTTGAAACGGTTAGACTATTTCCGATCAAGATTCTTTTGGCAGGGAGATAATGAGAAAAAGAAATATAGGCTGACTAAATGGAGTGTTCTATGTCGGCCAAAACAACGGGGTGGGCTAGGTATTCATGATCTTGAGATTAAGAATATAGCCCTACTTAATAAATGGCTCTTCAAGTTATTAATTGAAGAAAAGGATATGTCAAACACTTATCAAAAGAAAGTATGTTGGTTCAAAAGCATTATCCCAAATGGTTTGGAAACCTGGTGATTCTCACTTTTGGGCTGGACTAATAGCGTCAAAGAAACACTTTCTTCGCTTTGGAACTTTCTCTATTAATAATGGGGCCCATGTGAGGTTTTGAGAGGATAAATGGCTAGGTAATGCTACCCTCCAAGACCAATATCCTGTTCTGTATTCCATTGTCCGTTATAAGGAGGTAACGATTGCCACGGTGTTGGAATCGTTTCCCCTAGATATAACCTTCAAAAGAAGTCTGATAGGTGGTAGACTCGACTCTTGGATCAATTTGCTATATCATTTGGCACATGTTCAATTGTCAGAGGAGCCAGATGAATTCCGTTGGAATCTAACTGATAATGGATGTTTTTCTGTTAGCTCTCTATACAATGCTTTAGCTCATCCTGCTATATCAGTTTTAGATAATAGAATGATCTGGAAGATGAAGATACCATTGAAAAACAAAAAATTTGTCTGGTATCTACGTCGAGGGATTATTCTTACAAAAGACAACCTTATTAAGAGGAATTGGCATGGTAACCCTGGATGTGTGTTCTGTCATCACGACGAGACAATCAAACATCTGTTTTTCCAATGTTATTTTGCACGGGCTATATGGTGAGTCACCCAAGCAGCTTCTGGCTTGTATCCACCATGTAGTATTGCCAATATTTTTGGGAATTGGTTACATGGTATTGATAACAAGTATAGGATTCTTCTTAGGGTCGGAGCGATTGTCATTATTTAATCGCTATGGCTATGTAGAAATGATAAGGTTTTTAATGATATAAACTGTTCTTTTCTGCAGGTTATCTACAGGTGCACAAATACTCTTCGGGCTTGGTCGGCATTACACCGTGTGGAGTATCACGACCTCTTTACGGAGGTGTGTGTGTGTGCGGTTGGAGGATACGGCACGGGACTTGTTTACCAATCATGGTTGGCAGCATAATTTTCGGATAGATCTGCCCTTAGCACTTTAGGCCATATTACAATTTCTCATTTTGATATGTAATATGTCTGGAACTTTTTATCTTATGTTGGATCTTGTGGACTGGTGTCGGTTGTGTGCATTCTAGTTATACAGAGACCGGGTGTAATATTTACTTTGAGTAATAAAGCGCCCTTTATCGAAAAAGGTAACTCGCCTCTGGACTACTAGTGATGTCTGGTTTGACCCAAGTTACAAATGGCCGAGCTGGGCCACTGAACCATCAACTAGGCCGTCGGATGCCAATCTATCCCAAACCTCCAGCCATCACTAGCGACTACCCTGCGCATATCCCTCCCACAGCCTTCCTGCCGCCATCTTACATATTGTTTCCATCCTATTTATGACACCACTCTTTACTAGGGCAGCCTTACCCGTTATCAGTGACACATTGCATGTGTACAGTGAATACAAGGAGTAACTCCTGGCAACTTGACAATGAATAACCAACAAATTGACAGCGATGGTACTGTCATTGTGGAATTCCAATTTCCCATGAAATAACAATTTGCTTGCTTTTGAGCTCACACCACAACGAGTTATCATGTTTATCTTACACATAAGAAGCTGCTAAAGTATGATACCAAGTACTCATACCGGTATAGGTGGAAATTCAATTTACCATGTCAGATCTCAGTTATAATGTGAAACATAAAAAATAGATACATTGCTGATAGAAACAAATGCACCTTCAATATTTTGCAGTACATAAAATAATAAATTGTCCACAACCACAATGCATGTCACTTAATTCAGATGAACCTCTGATCAATTGGATGCCATAACAAGGCAGGGGGGATCATAAGGGTTAGTTTATCTTTGGCTTGAACTGATGCGTATGAAAACAGTCTCTAGAATATAATAAACTAATCTAATAATCTCTATCTTTGTCTTACTAGATACTAAACATAATCTCTTCACTTGGATGGATGAGATTAGACCCAGCTGTGCTACAGTGGCACAGTAACTAACTTAGCTCGAGAAATAACAATCTACATTAGCCTAACAACATATCATTGAAACATACGAAATGCTATTGGTTCACTCACGAAGACCTTGGAGGAGGACGCGCACCGGTACGCCTGGAGCATCGACGAGCCGGAACCAGCGAATCGCTTGATGGTGCTCCCAACCTTCTGCAAGAAGGCCATCTTTTGGAATCCCCTGCCAAACAGGGGCGATTCAAGATGGTTTGCGGGGTGTGCGCAGAGAAATTGTGGAGGTCAGCAGGGTTTAACTAGTCAATGGATCTGGATGAGGACAAACTCGTACCTCAAAATTCAATGGTCGGAGATTGCGGACTTGGTGGAGATGGCACGTAAGCCGTGTCGCGATGAGGAAGAATGGGAACGGCGATGCCGGCGGCAGCATGTAGCCTGTCACCCCAGCCCATGTAAAGCCTAGTTCGAGAGTGAAAGGAGCCCAGTTCTGCAGGGACAAACCTCTAAATAAAATGAAAATGCGAGACTGGCGCTTTCAACAACCGCCACACGTCCGTCTTCGCGTGAGAAAACGATGGATAGGGATGCCGGAAATATAACTTTTCGTCCCTTTCTGATGAAACAAACTTAAATAACCTCGTACTGTCACTTGTCGATATCATCTACTCCCTCTATTTAGAAATATAAAATGTTTTAGGTTTGTAAAATAAATGTATCTAGACACCTTTAAGTATCTAAATTCATTTAAACCTACATACTAGAAGTTGTCTTGGTACATTAGGTTCACTAACCTAAAATATTTTATATTTTTAAATGAAGGGAGTATATGTGCCCAGACCCATGCAACTGAAGCTCTATGCTCCCGTCCTCGTACTCTCCATTAAATCTTGATCTCACTTCCTGTCACTCTTCTTTCTTGGTTCTCCGTGCAAAAACTCATCCAATGTCTATTGTGGACTTCCATACTCCATAGGCATGAGACACACCGGGATAGAGAGACACATACTTTCACTAGTATCAGCTAGAAATGCTTTGAGTTTAGCTACCGACGTCCTAGATTTCTATCCTTATCTTTTGGAACTGTCTACTACGTCCTTTTGCTGTACATCGGGCTCCCAATGTTGTTGTACTAGTTGTGCATGAATGTTGTTGTATTAGTTGCATGGAGATGTCTTTGGGACATGGTTGTGTACACCACAGACTGTACGAAAAGTGCTAATCGAGGGCATCGACTATCCCATGAAAACACACGAGTAGCAATAATTTTCTCACATATTAATTCTATATGATTACTAATTCCCAAACTGTCTGTACATTTTTCAAATCCCTCAATAATTACATGGTAGGTACAAATTGCATCTCTGTGCAAAACTTTGTTTTAATTGGGTGATTGCCATAAATGTCTTTTGGACGTGGTAGATACACCTTGAAGGTGCTAGGGTTGTGCTTGGTAGCCTGCTAGAAGGGGGAGCGGCGACACGGGACGTGATGGTTTTTTGTCGCCCTCGACTTTTACTATTCTGAGCAGGACGATTGTGCAGACAAAAGTCCGATCGATCTTGTTGTCTCTTTTAATAAAAGTTATGTGCACCGATTGATGCAGAAGACACGGTTATACTCCCCTTTTCGAAAAACGAGTAGGTGCAGAACATGGCATGGGATCATATGATTCTCATTGCCCGGTAAGAGTCGACGAAGTGCCAGACTTCCGGTACAATCGAATTCACTGCCTGTTAGCAAAACTAAAATTGGCATAGTTCATGGTGTATGCGGGGCATTAATTTGTATATACATGCATCAATCATCACAAGCTGGACTAGTTACTTTTGAGATTAATTAGCTTGGCATAATAGGCTAGACTTGAAGAAAAAAGGAGAGGCCGACATGATACGTTTACTACCTGTCCTTTCCTCTCCATTTCACCCACTCCACCTAGAAGCTTCAATTTCTTGAACCTTGCATTATAAAATGCCTACCACATGACCTCTCGGTATAGCTAGGGTCATTTCTCGTCCATCACCGGTGCATCAGCTATCCCTGCCTCGTCGTGCAACTCTCTAAGCCCACACTCTCTACATGCCACCATTGTTATAGTACTTGTAGCCTTATAAGCATGGGAGGTACGGGGAAAGAAAGAGACAAGCTTTCGACGAACCGTCAACTATCCAGTGTGGACGGCTGGTCTAGGTTTGGATATCAGACAGTTCCATCCAATTGTTCCATAGGCGTATGTGTGCTTCCTTCCATGCAAGACGGAGACAGTGCAACCATGCTCATATACTCCTCTCTTTCGAGCCCACATACTTTCAGAAGCGCGAAGCAGAAGGCCTGTGACAGAGGGCCTTGATCCCGTCTTTCCTGTGACCCTCGTCGCTTGTGGGCGCTTTTGGACAGATCACTCCAAGATGGTTCCCGCGACAGTTAGTGCATGTAGATGGTCTGAGGATCATTGTCTAGGATGGATCGCTGCAAGTCAGGGCAACAACTTCTCCTCATCTAGGTTGGCAACATTGCAGAAGAGCGAGCCTTGTACGTGCACTTGATGTGATCTCATGTCAAGCACCTCTCCGCATTGAGTTTATGGCACTAGTACCATCGTGACTCCGTGAGTACCAATACATAGCATATTAAAGGACAAAAAATGAAGAATTTTAGATGTTGGGTTCATGGATGCCAAGGCAAAATGATTTTGTGGTAGAAATTTTAGTGACACAGAACTCATGGAGAATGTAATTACTAGCTAATTTTTTAAAATAATACATTTTTTTGACCATTTTCACAAATAATACACGAAATGAAAGTTTTACAAATCTAGCGCGTGGTCTGCATTTCAAAAGCCGACCGGGACTGGTCGGCATTTCAACAGCGGACAGGCCTGTCGGAGCATCGCCTGCCGTCATAGAGGGCTCGTCGGTTTTTCAAAAGCCGATTGCACTAGTCAGCTTTTGAAAAGCCGACGAGCCTAGATCCCTGCCGATGCTTGCATTGATCATGCATGTTACATGTTTAGCAGACCTAAAATCAGTTTTCGGTTGCCGCCAATGTATCGCCCTTCACCTCCCGCCACCTCTTCCCGCCGTTTTTCCCGCCACTGCTTCTCGCCTTTTTTCCTGCCACCGTTTCCCGCCGTTTTTTCTGCCTATTCTTCCTGGTGCCTCTATAAATCCGGGCAACAAGATGATACCTCTTCACCCAGTTCATATGTTCCTCCTCTTACTCTCGCATTTCCCTCTCCTCTTCATCATGAGTGTGCCCCGTTTCGGAAGCAAAGTATAGGGCTAGTAAGCTTTCCACTATGATGGACGCGTTTCCCTGGCCTAGATGTCCATTGACCTTTTCCATTTAGCCAGAAATGTTACGATAGACAATAAACTAGCCACATGAGAGGACCTCCTCGCTTGTGATTTTGCTCTCGCTGAGCTTGGTAAGACATTTCTCGGTGTTCTCGCTCTCCATGAAAGCAAATGCAAGTGGAATAACTTGACTGTTCATGTCTTGACCTATGGCAGTCAAATGCCAGTGGAATAACTTGACTGTTCATGTCTTGACCTATGGCAGTCAATATCTGACCCCTGTACTTGCCAGTGAGAAATGTACCATACACACAGATGACTGGTCGACAGTGAGTGAAAGCTTCTATGCATATAGCAAATAAGAAGAACACTCGATGCAGCACCCTCAAATTAGGTTCCTGTGGCAACGTAAAGTGTTGGATGTCCACGTAGGTGCCTGGATTTCTAGGCTACAGTGTTTGGAGAATCCTAAAAACATAGTCGTATCCATCTCGAAACGAACCAAACCTTGCCTCCAGTGTCCTCCAAGCCTTCTCATAAGAAATATTGTAGCGGAATCTGATAGCAATTTTATTGATGATAACTTTCATCCCCATGGCTTTGCTCTCCACTATCTTCGTGTATAACAGTATGGCCAGGAGGGTTGACGTGAGTTTACGATGGTCCTGAAGGACACCGTCAAGTTGGCATGTGTGCATCACAACATCGGTGACCTTCTAGTTGGTGTCATACCTAGGGACATGGGTATGCACCCTTGCAGGATATCCGGCTTCCATGCAAACCAATATCAAATATTGTTGGGATGGCACCTTCGTTTTGAAGACCCATTGAATGGACATTGCCCACTCAATGATTGCTTCCTGTAGATGTCTCTTTCTAGGATATAATGCACCCAGAGAGATGTTGTTCGCGTGATAGTGCCACGCCGAATCATTCCCATCGTTCACATTCATTCCTGCTGCGTTGTCATTATTCCATGATATCGAAATAGGTTGGGCGATCTTTTCTTGATCAGACTCGGCAGTATCATCACCCATATCACTGTTGCCTTCTGAGTCTTCGGCTTCCATCTGATGTTGCAACAAACCTTCATATATCTCGTCCTCATCAGCTTCACCACTAAAAATGTCTTCCCCTAAACCTTGACCACTGTCGGCTGGTTCATAACTATCACCCCTGGTGTGTGCATAGCTACTCTGACCTGATTCATAACCACCGCCACCCTCTTGGCCCTGACTACTCTGGCCTTGATTGTAGCCAACGTCCTAGGCTTCACTGCTCTGGCCATGATCATAACCACCACCAGTATGACCGGTCTGACTACTCTGGCCATGATCATACGCAACTTCTTTCGCCATAGGTAGCACTAAGACACTGGGTTAACTATTCTTTTCTGGCAAGCTTGCACATATTTGATCCATTTATCTTGCACTTCTATCGGCCTTAAATAAAAATTAGGAGTTTGCCTTGACTTAATCCATAAAACATGCACACCGACGGTGTGGGTCGGAGGGAGCCCTACACGAGTAGATAACCAATCCTTCAATTGAGTAACGGACACTGTTTTAGGATTCTGAAGCACTTCATCCATAAAACGAAACTCCCTCAAATCAACTCCGTGCTAGTTTGTTCTGACGACACCGGTACCATAGTAAAACCTAAACACTACATTATTTGACATAACTTTCGACCTAAAAAAATACCAAAAATAGTCAAATACACGTACAATGGCACATTATACTCTACAAATATAATTCTAATCCTATGCCCTAAAAATCTTTCAGCTAACAGACACAATCAAAGGCTACCTTTAATAAACATGCAAAAATTACCGCAATTAGCAAGAAATTAGGATTTACCCTTGAAGCGTGCGAAGTCCTGCCGTGCAACAGCCTCCAATCACCGGATTGGCACCTCCACCATGTGGTTGCCTCAAGCCCCAGCCCCAGCCTTCACCATAGCCATTGCTTCCCAAGAACACTGTAACTACCTCGGTGAATTACGCTCCTAGATACAAGCCTGGATGAGTGGTAGTGGTTGAAATAGTACGGTGGGGCCCCAAAAGCCACTCACTGGTAGTCCTTTCAGACGTCCCAACCACTACCCTCTCAACGGGACTGTCAGACGTGTGAATCGGCGAAGGGATCAACTACGTACACAAGTGGGTATGTACGCAAGCCACCATACAAGAGTACATCAGAGCCATTCCATCTAGAAAGAAAAGAAAATATAGCAACGCCATACGGCAAGATTCAAATGACCTAGATAGATCTATATTTTAGGATACTTCCTCATACAACACACATCAGAGTATCATGCGGAAGCGGCAAACAAAATCCGAGTACGGATAAGAAGCAAATCGGCATAAGATGCCATAGAAATAAGCACATCCCAACTACAGGTCTCACGGATCCCCGTTCCCGGAATCTCTACACCGAACGATCGTTGCCCACATCTTCGGCTTCTTCCACCCAGTATCCGTCCTGCGAGGGTACCTGTTCATCTGAACCAATAATTTATCGTGTGAGACCCTAAGGGTACTCAGCAAGTCTTAATGCCTCTAAAGGGGACACAACCTGGGGTGACGCAATTGCAGCGAAAGATAAACCCTAGCAGTTCTACAGATAAACGCTAACCATCCGCCTAACCAATGATAGACGGATGTCCGTGAATTAAGTACAACAGTTATAATGGTAATCTCATCAGATCCATCCTCCTCCCTGCTTACCAACAAGGAAGCGGACGAACAACCCCCCATCCGTTGGCAATTTTATTAACCATTCCATGAGTGTTGCACTATTTACTAGTCAAGTTACTTAGTCAGATTAAAGCGGTACTTTAGTTATGCTTGTCTATGATCGAGAAACCTGCTCCAAGTCGTCCATATCCGCGTACGGCTTTCGAAAGTTTTACCCGCCGGGTGCACCAATAGCAACACACGCTCGATCAACCTCGGAAAAACCAAATCAAAACCCAACGAGGCTTTCACGACTGAACAATCACAAGATTCAGAAATATTTCAGGGGGCCACCCCATTGAGTAGACCCGCAACAAAGTAAGCAAGCTTCGAGACGGACTCAAGGTTAGCGCCAATGGCTGTAAGCGACTGGGAACCCGAAAACTCGGGGTGTCGATACCGCGTAATCACTCCGCCTTCCTAAAAGACAAAGGTGCTATCTGTCGCACAATTTAAATACATAAGTAACATGGCATAAGTACAGGATCATAAATAAAACCTCAAACTAGTTTGTGGCCCCAAGAAATAAGACGGAAACAAGCTCTGGCTCAGGGGGGTCCCATATACCTCCCGGATGTGGATAGCGCGATAAATCAAGGAACAGGAATCAAGTACTCGGGGTCTTACGGGACACAAGTGAGCGGGGAAAACCAAATAGCAGATGTTGCTCACCGGTGCCACTTTCTTTAGTTATCCCACTACTACTCAGGTTAAGTTGTTTAGGTACCTCATTATCCAACAGACTCTCACATACCCTACACATGCTGTTCTACGACTCGCATGGCTCAAACAACTCCTATAGTAGTGGCTCATGGGATGGAGGAACAAGCTTGGTGGGGTTTAAAAGTAAAGGCTATGCATACTTGGGATTCAATTTAATGCAATCGCGACTCAATGATGCAAGAATAAGATAGAGGCAATAGGTACTGTATGTATGCAAGCATGTGGAAGTGCTTGCCTGATAACTCAGTTGAAGCGAGGGACGGATCTGGGTAGTGCTCCTGGTTCTCTTGATATAACCCCTGCTCAGTGTCTATCCGAGAAAAACCAAACAAACAAGGCCAACATGAATATAGAGCACAAGCATATGAATAAGATGCGTCAAGCAAACAATCATGCCATGATGAATGATGCACAATTTACATGGCAATAAGGTAGCATGGCATGGTGAGGTGTGGAAGACAAGTAATAACATTTTAATGGGGTTTTGGATCACATTTTGTTGTCATAAAAATTGCTGTTCACTATATATTTATATGATGCATGCTGCAATTGAAGTCATGGACAGCATAAACAGAAAGGTCTCGTCGAGCTGATCATTTTAGACATATCATTTGTTCGATTTGGAATTATAAATCAAAAGTTATTAATTATTTAAATTCCAGTGGCATTTGTGGTAATTTAATTCAACTTGGAATTTTAAAAGTACAAAAGGCAAATTGAATGGCATATTTGGAATCCTCTCATTTTTCTGGTTCAGAAACATATAACATTTGCATTATTTGGTTTTATACATGAAAAGTTATTTAAATCTGAATTGAGATTTGAATTTGAATTAAATTTAGTTAGTTTTGAATTTAAACAGAACCTGAAAAACGTTAAACACTCAGGCCAGCCTAGCCCTAGTCGCAGACATGTGGGTCCAGGCTCATCTGGACCCATACGCCAGTGGCTGGGAGGGAGGAGGACCGCGGGTTGATTAACAGGTTTGCCAGGATTCTTTTTGCAAAACAACAGCGACACTGACAGGTGGGGTGTAGGGGAGGGCGGGTTGAGGGAAAGAGGGAGCCAGGGGGTTATCTGCGAAAAGCATACTCTACTGTGGATCTTCTCTGTCGCCTGACGAACTGAAAAACGAACACTGCGCGACAGAGGAAAGGCGCGCGGGCTCGATCCATGACGCGACGCCTGGCCAGGCGGCAACCACTGGGCTGGGTTGGGGTTTGTTGACAGGAGGGAGGGAGGCGGCTAGAAAAGGTTCTCGCGCGCAGATACGGCAGGTGCACGCCGCCGTGCCGCGGTGTGCTCGGCGATCGCCGTCGGCAGAAAGCGAGGCGGGGGCGAGCATGTCCAGGGGTCGAGGGCTTACCGGTGGTGTTGGTGGAGAGCAGGCGGACGCAGACGATCGCCGGCGCTCATGGATCGGGCGCTAGGGTTTGCGTCTGGCGGCGTCGTTCGGCGTGCTGGCCTCCTCCTCTCGGCTGGTGCAGGGGCGTCGGCGGCGAGCTCAGGTCTTCTCGACACCGCAACACCTCGCCCTCCCTGGAAGCTGCACTCATGAGAGAAACTGTGGCGTGGCGGCGTCGGGGTGATTCAAGGTGGAGAAAAGAGGCAGATGGGAAGCGAGGCGAGCCTCGGTGGATCTGGGGACTAGGAGGCGAGGAGAGGATAAGAAGAGAGGGGCAGTGGGGTTGCGTGGAGGAGGGAAGGTGGCCTCGGTGCCACCTTTTTCCTCCTCACGTGCATGGCATGGGCAGGCAGCAGCAGGCGGGCGTGAGCACGAGAGAGGGAGGCGGGTGGGGCTGCACGGTGGCAGTCGAGGGGCTCGGTGTGGGGCAGGCAGGCGAGAGATCAGAGGGGAAAAGGGAGAGGGGAAGCGGCCGGCTCGGGCTAGGGTTTGCCTTAGATGGGGTAGCTAGGTGGGGCCAGGGAAGAGGGGGACAAGCTAGTGTAGGGAGAGGGGTGGCGAGCTGGGGCAGGGTTTGGTGTGACCATGCTAGGAAGTAGAGAAGAGGAGGGATACTTAGGGTTTTGTTTAGGGGAGATGTAGTTTAGGGCTTTGTTTAGGTAGGATGGGGAGATGGCATGGGGTAGGTTTTAGGGTTTAGCTAAGAGAGGGGGGGTATGGATAGAGTGAGTGTCTTTTACTTGATCATGCCTCATAGACAAACACACAAGATCAAGACAAGGAGAAAAGAGAGAAAGGGAGGGAGAGATGATTATGTGGTGGAATTTGAGCAAGAACAACATGGTTCAAGCCAAGAGAAAAGATAGAGGTAGAGATTTGAATCATGCATGCTCCATTCAAAGAACAAGCAAGAGAAGAAGAAAAAGGTGGGGAGAAGGATGTGGGTTTAGGTTGGTGCAAGCCACATAAACACATGTGTAAGCCAGGAGAAAAGGTGATGGGGTTTTAGATATAGGAGGATAGGGAGGTAGATGATTTGGTGAAGAAAACTACAAGCCAAGACAAGATTTAAAACAAAGGAGAGTGATCCATGCAAGCAAAACCAATTATCACTCCAAGATCAAGAAAAAGGTGGCTCTTGCATGGCCCATGCAAACAATAATTGCCATGTAGTTATATTGTGAAAACAACATTAATTTAGGTGGCATTATTCCTTGCATTCCCAAAAGGTGGGCAAAGGCCAAGCAAAGGACTAAGGGTGGACTCCATCCAACCAACATGAGCTAGAGATAACTCAAATAAAATGCCAAGCTCATATTAATTGTATGGTGGAATAAAAGGTGGTGAAAGAAAGGTGGTGGAGTTAAAAGAGATATGCCCCCAACTCAACTTGGGCATTTAACAATATATCAAGAACCAAATACAATATCAAGAGGCAAATACAATTAATAGTGCACATGAGATAAGAACCAAACAAGAATAGGTTTTATATGATGCTCAAATGCAAGGTGACATGATGACATGAGCATGATATGACAATGATGCCACAATTATATGTTGGAAGTGGCCCTTTTTATTACTATAGCAAGTAGCATTACAGGTGTTAGACAACTGGGATGCTACAAACACCACCAAATCCCTCTACAAAAAACGACTAAAATCACTACACCAGGCTATCACATTAGTAGATCGGGACTCTACTAGTTTGCTAATATGTTTCATCACCAAGTTTGGATGGAAATCTGGGCTGAAAATCAGTGGAGCAGCTAGTGGAAATGAGAGCACGAACAAGGAAGAGGGAAGGAGGAAGAAGAAATGAGGGAGGAGGACGACGGGCCGGCGCGCGCTGGCTGTTAAGAAGGGGAACATCGGCTATTCAAAAACCAACTAGCGCAGTCGGCTTTTTGAAAGACGACCAAGGGTGCGCCTCCCCTGTCGGCCGACAACCCGGCCAGGCGGGGGCCGCTGTCAATCCGGTCGGCTTTTGAAAGGAAGAGCAGCCCTGATCGTCTTTTGAAAAGAAGACTTGTCCCGGTCGGCTTTTGAAATGCAGACCACACGCTAGATTTGCAAAATATCCATTTCGTGTATTATTTGTAAAAATGATCAAAAAAATGTATTATTTGAAAAAACGCTAGAGCTTTCCCTCGATGTTAAGGAGGCAGATTTGCCTTGTGCAGCCATCATGTTGCTGTTTTTCGTGTTCAGATAGTTTATGATAAGCTAATCTAATATTTTCAACCATTTTCAATTATTTTCTATTTACCTACCCAACCATTTTGTGTTTTGCGGCTATTTTTTAGGGTAGTTTTTTTAAGATGGTGCTTGGCCTCTGCTTTGTAAAAAATATATGGACAAAAGGCACTCTCTTCCTTTAGTTTCAGACAAAGAGATTGCCACTTCTTGAAGGGGCTCGTCCAGGCCAAGGGTACTCTCTCATTCTTGGCTCATTTCAAGTTGAGTATAGGGAGATTAACTATTTATGGGAAGATAAGTGGTTTGATGAGAGAAAGTTATGTGATGTTATATACTGTGAATACGATTTTTAGTATTGTCTGAAATAAATACGCCATTTTTTCCTCCGTTTTAGGCTTAGTGTCATATCCTATATCCTATATCCTATATACCTAAGTAGTTCATCCCTCACTAACCTATTTCTCTAAACATGCAGCCTATCCACATCAGCAGGGTGCCACGTCATCAACTAAGCTGCGTGATCAGCTAAGGCTGGTCCTAGTGCTAGTATCGTAAGGTGTATCATGCATGCCAACTTTGCAAAAATCTGATGTGGCATCACAATTAATGAAGAGAGAGGTTGTTGGAGTATCATATGTAGATACCGTATCATAGCACGTAAAAGTAGAAATCATAATGACAGATAAATCTTATACACATATTTTACATAGAGATTATACAAATCAATAAATATATCACTATTATGATACTACTATATGATACAATATACTAGAGACATAGTATCATATATTAGTATCATATGCATGAAACTAGTATTACGATACTCCCACTATGACCAGCCTAAATCCACCGGGCAAGTCAATTTAGCATGCATGCATGGTTATCTGCCTAATTATTTCCATGTTACTGCAAGAGGAATCGAGTATTCCCACACTAGATAATAATGGTTCTTACTCTACTATCTCTCATGTACCCACTCTCAATTCTGCATCTCGGACAGTAGCGATCTTTTGTTTCAGAAAAATAATTCCCGCAGCTATGCGGCTCTTACTCTCCTTATGTACTCACCCATCGCGACTGGTTTCCCCTTTGTCTGTCTCTAATGCGGCTCCTTTCCTCTTCATCTTCTCCACTAATTTGTAGCAGAAACGGATGGGTCCTCCTTTCGTTGTCCTGTGTACGTGTATAAGGCACCCTTCTCTCTTCCCATGGTATGCGTCTTCTCCCATCACACCACAGCCTCCCCGATCTCCTTCCAGTTACGTATCTGTACTCGCTACTTGCACTGGAGCTACGCATCCCCGCAACATGTGTAGCTATGCTTGCTCCTGCTGCTGCGTGAAACGATGATTGTCACAATGTCACTTCCCTTTCATTTGTTTATCGTGCTTAGTACATGGTTCTCCCATTCCGCATCCTTTCTATGGAGGTGCAATGCCATGGTAAAATTTCTCAGGTCTATTTATTATTGAGCATAAAATAAATCAATGGAAATATGGAATACCTCAATTGATATGCTCTGCTGCAGGAAAGATGTGCTCATTGATCCATCGAACTTTCACGTTCCATCCAGTATGGTCCAATAGGTAGGGTTAACTGGATCTGAATTTGGTGCGGATTTTCAAATGGTCCCTACTGATGATAGGAATAAAATGTGCTTGCTAGGATTGAGGCAAGCTACAGGTGGAGGGTTCATCGACCAAGAAGTACCTTCGAATTAAGCGTGCAAACCACAGAACAGTTTGTCAATTATATTTTAGACCATATATTCAGTTGCTACCTAAAATCCAGCTTGCTTAGTGATAACAAGTGGGCTTACATACTTTTGGATAGACAGTGTCATACGTCAAACCATATACCCCAATTATCAAAGGAGTGACATTTTAATATTGGTTCATCTCACTCGTACTCTTTCTGCAATGCAGTACCATCGTAGTTATCTATTCTTTTGTCACAAGCTTGCACAACCGGACCGAGCGCAGTTTCATCGGTGAAGGGTCGTATAGTCCAGTACTCTATGCATCTTTTATTGACTAATATATCTTTCAACGTTCATATTATATTTTTTTCAATAGATTGTTTCAGCTACAGTATATTGTTATCGCTGAAAGTAACAATTTCTTCATTGAAACTGAAAATTCTATGAACTAAAATTCCTGGAAGTAATGCTCAGGGTCTGCTAAACCCAAATATATGGGTTTTTGGAACTATGGACATGTGAGCTCATCTTAGCTTTTCGACGCGTTGGACACTTGGGGTATATATACAGTATAGTGTTAAGCAAATTTTCAGATGCAGTAAAGTAGTAAACTAAATTATCATTTAACAAGAGGTGGGTAAGTAGTCGTTGAAAGATTTCTGTTGGTAAATCTACTATGGTGTAGTACTATTATTATTTGTTTATTTAATCTCCATAATGAAGATGGTTTTCATTGCTCTTTTCATTCTTTAGTATTACAACTATGCAGGTACTATCAGAAGGTGAACTATACTACCAGAAGGTAAACTATGGTTCTTTGCGTATTAAATCTGTGTAATAAAATAATGAAAAACTTTAAAACCGAGAAACAACCTGTGGTTGGATGGTTAGTAGGGTAGTGGTACCCCCAGCCCACCAGAGTTCAAACCCCAAGTTTGACGCTTTGGTGTCTCATAAAGGCGGAATATTCTTTCTGTGGGAGGCGACGTTCCCGTCGATAGCGAGGCGCCTACTGTGACTTCGTCAATCTTAAGACCCGCCGGTTTAGTCTTTTGGAGGTGCTGGGTAGGGTGTGCGTCACAGGGTGAGTGTTTGTACGCATTGTGAGCGTCTGCGTTTAAACTGTGTGTTCACAGAGTATCATTGCGAAGGATGAATTCATTTTAATCTTCAAAACCATGGGGTACCATTGCGAAGGACTCACAAACATTTTGGAGTGATTCATATGAAATGCTCCAACAATATTAACTTAAGGTAGGAAGTTCAACTACAAAAGATAACAGAATAGATTGCACCCGTATTATAACTATGTTTTTTTTCCTCACTTCTAATACTATTTTTTTGTATTTTGACTTCCCATTGTACGAAATTCAAATTCATATTAGTAGCCAGCTCCCATGCCGGTTTCCACTTAAGTATCATAACATTGATGTGTGGACTATACCGTGAGCAGTAACCGATCTCCATTATGTCATATTTATTCGTTCAGTCTTTTCATTACCGCTTATAGTTTAATTTCTTCATGGAAATTCATTTGAATGACTGATCATGTAATTTATGTGTGAAATATGCATTTTCCTATACAGCCACATGGATCAAGAATTGATAACAAAAACATTTAGTTGTTTTACTTAAAAGTACAATTTTTAGTTGTTTGTCTAGTAACTTGAGAATATCATTACATTACATTCCTTGATCTACCTTCTCACTTTTTTTAAAAATAAGCCTTTTATAGGTACTTGCCTATGTATATATCTAAGTGATGCAAATCACAAAAGAGTTGAGACATTACTATAAAATAATACCAACAAACATCCCGCTGCAATTCACGGGAATCATCTAGTGACACTAGTAGAAAAATGACCTTTCGTTTGGAGCTGCCCAGCCTCTAGTCCCGGTCCTGTCTGGATCCGGGACTAGTGTTAGCACTAGTCCCGGTATGTAAACTTTGCAATGGCTAGATGGCGCCACATGACTAGTCCCGGTTCGTGGGCAACCTCTAGTCCCGGCTGGTAACACAAGCCGGGACTAGAGCTCTTGTGGGACCCATCGTTATATTTAGTCTGGGTTCTTGTTACCATCCGAGACTAGAGATCAATATCTAGTCTGGATTCTTTTTACCACCCAGGACTATATATTACCACTATATATCCCTCTTCGACCCTGCACAAAAGCATGGCCATTTCCTTCAAGATACAGCTCAAGTTCATCCTCATTTTTTATCCAATTTGGTGGTAACTTTCAATCCAAGCTTTGTCAAGATTTGGTAGCATCATCTATCAATCCAAGCTTCTAAAATGGTTAGCAACTTCAATCTTTCATCTCTTATTGTTATAGTTTAGCTCAATGCTCTAGAGGTAGAGAGGGATTTCATGCTTAGAAGTGTAGAGACAATTTTAGATGTGTAATTTTAAGCATAGTTTGATTATACAAAAAGTTACTGAAAGTTGAGATGTGCACTTTAAGAGTTTCAGATCTCAGAATTGAATAAGGTTTTTACTGCTAGAGCAATAATTAAATAGTCAACATTTTTATATTAACAGTTTTGTCCAATTCAAAAATTAGTGCATGTAAAATTTTAGATTTGTAAAAGTAATTGTAGTAAAAATGATCCAAACTTTTTATATGATAGAAAATTTTAATTATACTGCAGATGAGCCGAGAATGGATGTACGATGCTCCCCGAATGTCTGACACGTTCATTAAAGGCGTGCATTCTTTCCTCGATTTGGCTGAGGCAAACAAGCGGAATGGTTTTATGTGTTGTCCGTGTCGTGTCTATCGGAATGAGAAGGATTACTCTTCATCCAAAACCATTCACATCCACCTGATTCAATCAGGTTTTATGTCCGGCTATATTTGTTGGACAAAGCATGAAGAAAGCGGGGTTCTGATGGAAGACAATGAAGAAGAAGAGAACGATGACAACTATCCAATGTTTCCTGAATACGGCGGTACTGCACTAGAGGACAATGAACAAGAAGAAGGTGAAGAACGGGCATCAGATGAGACTGTTGATGATCTTCGTCAGGCCATTCTTAATGCACAGAGCGAATGCAAAAATGAAAACGAGAAGAAGAAGTTGGAGCGCATGTTAGAGGATCACAAAAAATTGTTATACCCAAATTGCGAAGATGGCAACACAAAGCTCGGTACCACACTGGAATTACTGCAATGGAAAGTAGAGAATGGTTCATCTGACAAGGGATTTGAGAAGCTACTGAAAATTTGGAAGAAGAAGCTTCCAAAGGATAACAAATTGCCTGTCAGTACATACGAGGCAAAGAAGGTCGTCTGCCCTCTAGGACTAGAGGTGCTGAAGATACATGCATACATTAATGACTGCATACTATATCGCGGTGAGGAGTACGAGAATTTGGACGCATGCCCGGTATGCTGCGCATTGCGTTATAAGATCAAACGAGATGGCCCTGGTGATGTTGAGGGCGAGCAGCGCCCCAGGAAGAGGGTTCCTGCAAATGTGATGTGGTATGCTCCTATAATACCATGGTTGAAACGTTTGTTTAGAAACAAAGATCATGCCAAGTTGTTGCGATGACACAAAGAAGAGCGCATGAAAGACTCGATGTTGAGACACCTCGCTGATGGGTCGCAATGGAGTAAAATTGATAGAGAGTACCGGGGCTTTGTAGATGACGCAAGGAACTTAAAGTTTGGTCTAAGTATAGATGACATGAATCCTTTTAGAGAGCAGAGCTGCAGCCATAGCACCTGGCATATAACTCTATGTATATATAACCTGCCTCCTTGGTTGTGCATGAAGCGGTAGTTTATTATGATGCCAGTGCTCATCCAAGGCCCGAAGCAATCCGGCAATGACATATTTTTCATCATTACAGAATAAAAGATATTGAAATAATAATATTAATAAATTCAAACTCTAGTATGCAAAAGATATTACTTAGTTCAATAAAATATTAGTTTTATAACAGATTATGCTAATAGATTTATATTATAGATTTTTTTCTGCAAAATTTGATATATAATACATATTTTTCATCATCACAGAATAAAAGATATAGAAATAATAAAATTAACAAAAAATTAACCTCTAGTCCCGGCCTATACCACAAACCGGGACTAGAGGCTTTTTGGCGCGAGAACAAAACAGCGCGCCAAAAAGACCTCTATTCCCAGCTCATGGCTGGGACCGGGACTAGAGACCCCCCTCTAGTCCCGGCTGGAGGCTGGAACCGGGACTAGAGGTGGTGGGTATAAATACGCACCGCCCACCTCCCGGCCCGAGCCACAAGACGGGACTCCTCCTCTTCTCCAAATCGCGACGCCGCCAGGCTGCCGCCCGCGCCCGTGCCCCGTCGGAGATCTCGCCGCCGCCCGCGCCAGTAGAGCTCATCGTCATTGCCCTGCTTGTCGAGCTCGCCGCGCCCGTGAACACTCCACCGGTCGCCGCGCCGCCGCCCCTCATCGTTCCCACGCCGCCTTCCGCGCCACCCGGCCCTCAACGTCCCCGCGCGCCCCCGCCGCCGCTCGTGCCGCGCCCGTGGTCACCACCGCCGCCAGCCCATACCACCGTTACCCTCAACCATAAGTGTTTTTTTCTTTTTTTTTCTGTTTTTCAATTTAGTTTAGTATATAATTTATATATATCATTTATAGTTTTAAGTATATATAATTTAGTTTAGTATATAATTTAGATATATCATTTATAGTTTTAAGTATATATAATTTAGTTTAGTATATAATTTAGAAATATCACTGAATTCTGCTAATCATTGAAGTTGACGCTAGAAGATTTGAAATCAAGGAGTCGCTAATGAGAGACAAATCAGAGTACGCATTCATTAAAGATGCGCTCCAGGGGTAATTTCAGTCATTATCGCACTATATCCGTCTATTTCGTTCATATATATCCTGAGATATCAAGTAACTAATAACTTATTTATTCTTTTTTTTGCCGGACAGGGTTTGAAAAGCTTTCATCAATGCTACGGTTGGTGAATTTAAAGACGAGCTTAGTTTTCATCGGATCGATGTAAGTAGTACGAGCTAGATCCGTGCATCTCTTCAATTCTAGTTTTAATACCATTATATCATGCTTGATTATTGTTTGATTGAATTCTATTATCGTAAAGTGCGAGAGGCAGTCATCAGGTACTAATCTACGTGGATACTTCGTGTGCGAGTACATTCACTCCAAGGTCAGCGGGATGGAGGGACATTTTTAGAAGTACGTGAACAATATATTCACAATATTTCTTGAGTGTCATTCATAATATTTGTTATCACTATTGATATTCATATTGACCTCTTTCTTTTATATATAGCTCGAAAGATTGCGGGAGAATCTCGAACCAAGGAAGCGTCTGGTAGCAATTCAAGAGGAATTGGTGGGATTTCTTGTTGACCATGTCATACACCCAGAAAGAAAATACCATACCTCCGGCTTCTAGTGATTTAATGAACTTGTAACCGAATAGACGAGTTGTGATATCCATTTAATCAAATTGTATATATATATATGTAATGTAGAATAATATCTATATAATCATGACAATGTTGTGTGTAATAGGTTTCTTCGTTGCATGTCACTTTACGCCAAACGCAACCCTCCTCTACCTATCCTCCTGCCACGGCAGAACCCCGCATTTGGCTACCGCCGGAGAAATCGGCCCCAAAATTCTGCCGCGGCAGAAACCCGCATCGGCTGCCGCGGCAGAAAACGGCCCCAAAACTTTGCCGCGGCAGAAACCCCCATCGGCTGCCACGGCTGCCGAATTGGTAAAATGCTTCTGTGAGGCTGGGACCTCTAGTCCCGTTTCCGTAGTCCCGACTGCATATTCGGGACTAGAGGCCCTCTAGTACCGGGACTAAAGGCCCGTTCTCCACTAGTGTGATATAGAGTTGGCATACTCTTATTGGTCGGTGTTTGGATGATTGACATGGGAGAGTTATCGAGGTAGTTAATATTAAACTTTTGACGAACAAGGATACATTTAGATGCGACTTACTCCATGATTCAACAAAACCCTACACATGGGAGAGTTCTCAAGGAAAAAGGATGTTCATGGAGTACATGCTATATTTTATTGTAAGTAGTATGTATTCAATATTTTTTTATTCTCATGTGTTGTTCCGTTGCAAGAGATTATGGAAACTAAAGCAACCTCTCAAGAGGAAAATATTCATGTGTTTTCTTATGTCATGTAGTTATTCTTTTTCTTTGAAATGGGGAGCTGAGCCCCGTTTTTTATTGCAAAGTTTTGATAATTCAGAGTATTGTGATAATGGATCATAAAGTGTTGAAACAAAAATAAACCATCTAAAAAGACCCTCGCATAAAGAGTATATCCATTCTGAAGTCTACTAAAACGCTGCCATCGAGCCTGGGTATATAAGTCATGAGCGAGTATCAGTTGCCGATTGCATCCGGTAAGCATAGATTTCTGCTGATGCGACAAAAAAAGGTATGCCCAAAGTTGGTTCGAACGAGCAACCACGTGAATAACCTGCAAAAATTTGTACCACTCTTGTTATTGAAAATAATGTAATTTATTCTATTCCATATACCTAAGATAACTTAGCACCATGGCTACTGTTATCGAATAGTAGACATAGTTTTTTGGTTTCATCGGTAGACAATACAATGCTTATTTCTTGACTGCCCAATGGCTCGGTTAGCATGGCGTGCAAAATATTATATTTTCACATCATTCATCCTCGTATATGTCACATATATTTGGATATTGGTAATTTGTATAGATAAGTCGTCGGTTCTGTTATTTTTTGGAACAACGTCGGTGTTCTGGTCTATTTGATTTTCCGAAATGATCTTTTTACAAATAAGAATCTTTTTCGTGCAGGTGTTGCTGTGTCGTACAAATTAGCTGGTCGTTGGTTGTCCAATGATTGACCACACTGTAGGATCTTAGTGCAAATAAGTTGGAGTGACTTACTAAGGAATTTATGTCCCGGATTAGACAGTGTGCGTCGTATAGGATTCTTAATAATTGAGTTTATTTCATGAGTCACATATCACTATATGTTCGTATGTGAGTTGCAAATTATGTACTCATAATATATGGTTGTGCATGGATCGTTGATGCAGTGGCCTAGGTAAGGAAAAACTTCCATCTTCAAAAAAAGGACCAACATGTCAGAGCTAGACTCAAAATTTCACGTGAAAAATTGACTGAAGCAACCACCGCAAAGCTAGTTGGTGCTTGAATGCACTGGAGGGTGAAGGCTATCAGAGGACTTCACTGCCTGAATGGCCTTATTAGACGCCAGAGCCTCTACCTGCCAGCGCCCTAAAGTGCATGCAAAAACACCTCTACATAAAAAAGCACCATATATCGTCCATGGAGAACATACATGCTCTCTACCTCACGAGCGTGTCCATCTGTAACCACAAACTCGGTCGTGCTATTCCACCACAGTTTTGAAAATATAAGCATGGGAGGTATAGGGAATAGATGATACAACTGTGAGACAGGACATGTTACTCCGCCCTCATGTTCTAGCGGGGAAGGAACCCTGGGTTTCTACGTCGAACAGTGTCCTGCTGCTCGTCCCAAACAGATGCTCACAGATCTGTACTTTGAGCCTGCACCAGAACCTGCCTCTACCATCGCAAAAGCAACTAGGACGATGCCACACGGTTTATGTACTCCTCCCTTCCAAGTCCACGAATCCCTGAAAAGTTGATGCGGATGAGATGCCAAGGAGCGGAGAAGGCACTATCGAGTGCCTCGATCCTTTCCTCTTTGACATAGCCATTGTCGTCGCGGCTATAGGAGCCATGTCCACAACATCACCTCTTCAATGTCGCTTGCATGCTGATGCAACTAATGCTCTGGCGAGGTGTGGTCGGAGGAGGCATGTACGAAAGCTTCACCAAGCGTGAATAGCTCCCCTTACCAACCTATCTGCCAGAGCCTCTCCAGCACGGGCGGGCAAGACCACGGGGCTCTGCTAGCTAGCTTGAGATGCACAAATTGCGCAAGATGAGACAGACTCGTACTAGACGTGCTCTCAATAATATACTCATGTCGAGCTTATCTATGCATTGAATGAATGAAAATAAAAAGAAATCGTATGTGTTGGGGACCCGGGTTCATGGATGGTGAAGGTGGCGGAGAAGGTTCACTCGCTGATGGGATCCAAGCCATCTTCCCCGGACTACAAAATTGGATGTGTTTGTTTGGGTTTGGGGTACTCCCGATGGCCTGACCTAATTTTTTTTCTCATAATATTTCATTTGAAACAAACTTAATTTAGATAAGTAAAAAAATAAGAAAACATACTCCCTCCGACCCATATTAGTTGACTCAACTTTTTCTAAATTCATATATATCTAGTTAAGTAGCTAGTCTAGATTCATCTGTATCTAGATAAAATTGAGTCAACTAATATGAGTCTGAGGGAGTACTAAAATAACTATAGAAACCTAGCTTCTGCTTGGGGGGGGGGTTTGGATGAACAGTGGAGACAACCATGGCACCAGGCCACTGCACCGACATGTGCTGCTGCAGCAGGGAATGCCACTCCTCCTGCCCCTCGCACCCCTCGCATGCTGGCCAGGTAGGATAATGCTACGGCAGCTGTGGTGGTGGCTGATGCTGCAACGGCGGTAGAGGTTGTTGCTGCTATGCCGCTATCGCTGAGTGGTGCAGCACCAAGAGTATAGTGAGCAAAACGAAACGTATTGGAGCCCAGTAGCAATTCAACACATCTCCGGATCGGACGAGAACGCTCGAATTAGCCGTTTTCCAGTAAGTGACCCTCATTGCACCTTTCTTAAACCATTTCTTCTCTAAACCCTTTTAATTAACACAACCATGTTTTGTTGAAAATAAACTCTACATTAAAAAGATGCAGGTCGACGACGTAATTCCATTCTAACAATTATATCAGATTTTGTTAACTGTAACTTTTTAATTGCGTGTTCATGTTTTGTCCGTTTTCCAAGAATTTTGTCAAATCAATCGCACACCATCCACCGTTTAGAATTTCCTTCTATAATTTGGTGGCATGTGGTCTCACGAGGTTGTGGAGCGTCCGTCGGCACCGGAGCACCGCCACCGTGGATAGAATTTGGTGATTTATTTTCTTAGATTAGAATTTGGTAATTTTGAGCTGAGCACTAAAAACGATCATCCTCTAATCACGTAATATAATACTACCTCTGATCCTAAATAAGTGTCGCAATTTTAAACTAGAGTTAGTTTAAAGCCGTGACACTTATTTAGGATCGGAGGGAGCACAAATTTTACAGTACCGGTCCCATGTGATTTTAGTATGGATCCTACACCTTTTATACTGTCCGGTACGTTAGTTTTGTACTGCTAATTTTATCACCGTTAGATCGAGCGGTTGCTAAAAATGCCAACCACTCTAAAACTCATGTTGATTAATATGTATTGATAAGTCGCTTGGTTCTCTTATTTTTTGGAACAGCGTCTGTGTTTTATTTTGTGAGATGATTTTGCTTATTTATAAGAAGATGGCTAGCTCTTTTTCATGTAGGTGTTGCTCAGTAGTACAAATTAGCTGTGGTCATGGGTTGTCCTGCAAAAGTCCACACAGTAGGATCAGATGGATCTTAGGACAAATAAGTTGGAGCCTCTTAGTAAGGAACTTTTGCTTTGGTTTAGACCGTGTTCGTCACATAGGCTTCTTAGTGACTGAGCTTATTTTAATGAGTCATATATCACTATGTTTTCATGTGAGCTGCAGACTATGTAACAATAAATATATGGCTATGCCTGGATCGTTGATGTAGGGGCCGAGGTAAGAAAAAAACTTTCATCTTCAAAAAAGAACCAACGCACTCAAAAGTTCATGTGGAAGATTGATTTAAGCAACCACCACAAAGCTAGTTGGAGCTTGAATACATCAGAGGACTTCACTGCCTGAATGGTCTCAATAGACATCAGCGCCCCTATCAACAATCGCCCTAAACTACCTGCAAAACACCTCGCTACATCCCCAAAAAAGCACCACATCTCGTTCATGGACGACCCACAATACGTCTCTCTACCTTACGAGTGCACCCATCTGCAACAACAAACTCGGCCACGCTATTCCACTTTCACCACAGTTTCAAAACTTAGGCATGGGAGGTATGGGGAATGGATGATACAGGGGTGAGGTACATGTTATTCGTTCAACCGTGGAAGGAACCCTGGGTTTTCACATCAAACAGTGCCCATGCTACTCGTCCCTAGCTGATGCTCGCGGACCTGTACTTTATGCCTGCACTAGAACCTACATCCATCCTGGCAAAAGTGTTGGAGATATGCCCTAGAGGCAATAATAAATGTAGTTATTATTATATCTTTGTGTTTATGATAAATGTTTACATTCATGCTATAACAGTATTAACAAGGAAACATTAATACTTGTGTGATTTGTAAACTAAATAAGAGTCCCTAGTAAAGCCTCTTCATAATACTAGCTTGTTGGTTAATAGATGATTGTGGTTTCCCTATCATGAACATTGAGATGTTATTAACAACAAGATCATATCATTAGGAGAATGGTATGAAGGACATACTCCTATAGATAAGCGTAGCATAAAGATCAAGTCATTTTAATAGTTCAATTGCTATAAGCTTTCTGATACATAGTAACCTAATTCCTTCGACCATGAGATCATGCTTATCACCATCACCGGAAGGATGCTTTGATGACATCAAACACCACACCGTAACTGGGTGGCTATAAAGGTGGCATTGAGTGTTCGGAAAGTATGGGTTGAGACACATGGATCAAGAGTGGGATTTGTCCATCCATATGACTGATAGATATACTCTGGGCCCTCTCGGTGGAATGTCATCCAATTAGCTTGCAAGCATGTGACTGTCTCACAAGGGATCACATACCACGGAAACGAGAAAAGAGTACTTATCGGTAACGAGGTTGAACTAGGTATGCAGAGATACCGACGATCAAAACCTCTGATAAGTAAACTATCGTGAGACAAAGGGAAATTGGTATCGTATGTAAGTGGTTCATTCGATCACAAAGTAATCGTAGAAATATGTGGGAGCCATATGAATTTCCAGATTCCTCTATTGGTTATTGTTCGGAGAAGTGTCTCGATCATGTCCGCATAATTCACGAACCGTAGGGAGACACACTTAAGGATTCAATGTTGTTGAGTAGTTATGGAATGATGAGTAAGAGACCGAATGCTATTCGGAGTCTCGGATGGGATCCGGGATATCACGAGGAGATCCGGAATGGTCCGGAGAATAAGATTCATATAAGGAAAGTCCTGTTTCGGAGTTGGGGAATTATTCCGGTGTTTTCATCGGGAATGTTCTAGAAGGTTCCAGAAGGTCCGGCACTCCGGAGGGGAAGGGTTCATGAATGTGTCATGACAATGTGGAATGGTTGCATCATGTACTAGGTATCATGGCTGAGCAAAATAAAGGGAGAAATCAAATCCTAGTTTGAAAAGTCAAACGCCAATTTGAAAAGTAAAACGACAAGTTTGCTTGGTGCAGGGAGAGTAGGAAACCTACTTGGGGAGGAAGTCCTCCTCCCTCCACCGCCGGCCAAGGAGGACGACTTGGGGGAGGACTCCCTCCCCCTTGGCCGCGCCCTCCCACCTATAAAAGGAGTGGCAGGGCTGCACCTCCAGGACACACCTCTCACACCCCGAAACCCTAACCCTAAGCCGCCGGCGCCACCACCCTGCTGCTGCCGCCACCTAGGGCACCACCAACTCGCCGAGTTGGGGTGAACCCTAACCCTAGCCGCTGGCTATAATCCTCCCTTGGTGCCTCTAAACCCTAGATAGCCAAGGCATCTCTCATAGTCCACCATACTCGCTCCGGCTTAAGGAGAAGCCCTGCGAGATCTCCCCTCTACTTCCGGTACCACGCCATCGTGCTTCCGGAATCGCGAGGAGAGTGCTACAACCTCCGCTGCCTGCTGGAACAAGGGAGAGGAAGGTCTTCATCGAGTACCGAACGTGCGACCGACTACGGAAGCGCTGCCGTAACGCAACGCCGGAAGGATCGTCTACACGATCTTAAGATCGGCAAGAGTATGACTACATCACCCACGAGAATCCTCTCTCGTTAACCGCTTTGGAATCTTCGAGGGTGAGTTCCTCTATCGACTCGTTGCTACAATCTAGTAGATTGATCTTGGCTTGTTTGTTTGCATGCGATAAATTTTTTTGTTTTCCATGCTACGAACCCCTACAGTGGTATCAGAGCCGTGTCTATATGTAGATCTGTTGCACGAGTAGATCACAATGGTCATTGTGGGTGGTGGTGCTTTTATTATCAATTGCTTCTTGTGTACTTTGCATCTTGCGGTATGATGGGATGAAGAGGCCCGGGCTAACCTTACATGACATCGTTCATGAGACTTGCTCCACGCTCAACATGCAACTTGTATTGCATAAGTGGCTTTACGGGTGTCTGTCTCTCCCATTATAGTATAGATCCAATTTACAACGGGCACTTGATAGTTCAACATCAACGTTGTGGTTCTTGTTCGTAAGTTAGATCGACACTTATTGAAAGCCCCAAACCACGTAAAATATGCAAAGAAAATTAGAGGCGTCTAACTTTGTTTTGCAGGGGTGTGCTGTGATGTGATATGGCCATGATTGTGATTATATTTGATGTATGCAATGATCCTTATTGTAAGTTGGCAACCGGCAGGAGCCATATGGTTATCTTTAATTTCTGTTAAGACCCGCGTGTCTATTCAAAGTAGTTGTAATAGTTGAAGCTGGTGGACGACAACCATGAAGCAGCGCCATTGACCTTGACGCCATACCGGTGATGATGGAGATCATGTTCGTGCTTGAAGATGGAGATCGGAAGCACAAGAAGAAAGCCATATCATATCACATATTATGAATTGCATGTGATGTTAATCCTTTATGCATCTTGTATTGCTTAGTTAACGACGGTAGCATTATAAGATGATCCCTCATGCACATAAATTTCAAGTTTTAAAGTGTTCATCCTTAGTAACCACCGTTGCTAAATCTTGTTGTTTCGAAGCACCACATGATGATCGGGTGTGTTAGATTCTGCAAGTGTATACAACGTGAGCAATCTAGATTTGCTCATGCGGAAGCTAAGGTTTGATCTTGACGAGCCTAGCATGTACATACATGGTCTCGGAACACGGATCACCGAAAGGTAAAGCATGAATCATATAGTAGATATGATGAACATGTCGATTGTTCGCCATTGAAGCTACATCAACTCTCGTGATGATCGGTTTTGATGTGGTGGATTTGGTTCGTGTGATCACTAAAACAATGTGAAGGATATTGTTTTGAGTGGGAGTTCACCTAGATTAATTTAACTATTAATTAGAACTCAATTTGTCATAAACTTAGTCTAAACTATTGCAAATATGTTGTAGATCAATGGCGGCCCTTATCATCAATTTTAATGCGTTCCTAGAGAAAGAAAAGTTGAAAAACAATGGAAGCAACTTCGCGGATTGGTTCCGCAATTTGAGGATTGTCCTCAATGCTGGTAATTTGACCTATGTCTTTGGATGCACATTTGGGTGACCGTCTGCACCGATGCTACCGATGAAGTAAAGATCGTTTACCTCGCTCTAAGAATCAAGACTCCACGCTCAAGGTGCTATCTTGTATGGTTTGGAATCGAGCTTGTAAAAGGTTTGAGAACCATGACCCACATGATATTGTCCGTGAACTCAAATTGATATTTGAGACTCACGCGGCAGTTGAGAGTTATGAGGCTTCTGAAATGTTCTTTAACTGCAAGATGGAAGAGGGCAGCTCCGTCAGTGAGCATGTTCTTAAGATGTTTGGGCACGCAAACAAACTCCAAAGCTTGGGTATAGTGATTCCTAATGCTTTGGGGATTTACCGTGTCCTCCAATCACTACCACCAAGTTACAAGAACTTTGTGATGAACTACAATATGCAAAGCATGAACAAGCAGTTGCCAGAACTCTTCTCCATGTTGAAATCTGCAGAAGTGGAGATCAGGGAAGAGCACCAAGTGTTGATGGTCAATAAGACCACCAAATTCAAGAAAGTCAAGTCTAAGCAAAAGGGAAACTTCAAGAAGGGCGGTAAGATAGTTGCCGCACCAGCGAAGAAGACCAAAGCTGGACCTAAGCCTAATACTGAATGCTTTTACTGCAAGGGAGAGGGTCACTGGAAGCGGAATTGCCCAAAGTACTTGGCGGATTTGAAGAATGGCAACATCAAGAAGAAAGGTATATCTGATATACATGTTATTGATGTGTATCTCACTAGTACTCGTAGTAGTGCCTGGGTATTTGATACTGGTTCGGTTGCTCATATTTGTAACTTGAAACAAAATGCAGAATAAACGGAAGCTAGTGAAGAACGAGGTGACGATGCGCATTGAAATGGATCAAAGGTTGATGTGATCACGCAAGACGCTACCTCTTCATCTACCATCGGGATTAGTTTTATATTTAAATAATTGTTATTTGGTGCCCGTTAAGCATGAACATTATATCGGGATCTTGTTTATTAAGTAGACGGTTACTTGTTTAAGTCTGAGAATAATGGTTGTTCGATTTATATGAGTAATATGTTTTATGCACATGCACCTTTGATAGATGGTCTATTCTTATTGAATCTCGATAGTGGAAATACACATATTAATAACATTGAAGCTAAACGTTTGAAATTGAGCGATAACTCGACCTATATGTGGCACTATCGTCTTGGTCATATCGGAGTGAAGCGTATGAAGAAACTCCATTCAGATGGACTTCTTGAATCACTTGATTTCGAATCACTTGAAAGATGCGAAGCATGTCTGATGGGTAAAATGACTAAGACTCCATTTTCTGGTATGATGGAGCGAGCTACGGACTTATTGGAAATCATACATACCGATGTGTGTGGTCCAATGACTAAGTTTGCTTGGTGGAGGGAGAGTAGGAAACCTACTTGGGGAGGAAGTCCTCCTCCCTCCACCGCCGGCCAAGGAGGCCGACTTGGGGGAGGACTCCCTCCCCCTTGGCCGTGCCCTCCCACCTATAAAAGGAGGGGCAGGGCTGCCCCTCTAGGACACACCTCTCACACCCTGAAACCCTAACCCTAAGCCACGCGCCACCCTTCTTTGCTGCCCGCCTAGGCACCACCAACTCGCCGAGTTGGGGTGAACCTAACCCTAGCCAGGCTCCTCCTCCTTGGTGCCTCTAAACCCTAGATCGCCAAGGCCTCTCTCATAGTCCACCATACTCGCTCCGCTTACAGGAGCCTGCGAGATCTCCTCTACTTCCTGGTACTGTCGTGCTTAGGGATCACGAGGAGTGCTACAACCTCCGCATTTTCTTTGGAACAAGGGAGAGGAAGGTCTTCATCAGTCTCGAACGTGTGACCGACCATGAAGCGCTTGGAACGTTGGCCGGAAGGATCGTCTACACGATCTTGAGATCGGCAAGAGTACGACTACATCACCCACGAGAATCCGCTCTCGTTAACCGCTTTGGAATGTTCGAGGGTGAGTTCCTCTATCGACTCGTTGCTACAATCTAGTAGATAGATCTTCGCTTGTTTGTTTGCATGCGATAGAAATTTTTGTTTTCCATGCTACGAACCCATACAAAAAGCGACAAGGACAATGCCATACAGTTTATGTACTCCTCCCTTCCAAGCCCACGAATCCCTAAAAAGTTGATGTAGAGGAGATTCCAAGGAGCGGAGAAGGCACTATCGAGTGCCTTGATCTTACTCTCTCTCTCACACATATATAGCCGTTCTCATCCCAGCTAGAGGATCCATGTCCACAACATCGCCTCTTCAATGTCTCTTGTGTGCTGATGCAAGTTTTGTTCTGGCGAGGTGTGGTCAGACAAGGCTTGTCCAACAGCTTCACCAAACTCGAGTAGCTTCCCTCGCCGACCTCTTCGTGAGAGCCTCTCCAACACGGGCGGGCAAGACCACATGGCTCTGCTAGCTAGCTAGAGATGTAAGATCATCGCAAGATGAGACCGATTCGGCTAGACTCGTATGTATACTTGACGTGCTCTGAGTCATGTCGAGCTTCTCTGTGTGTTGATTGAATCTATTATATATTAAAAGTACATGATGGGCTATTAGAGAAAAGAGAAATAGTTAAGAAAATCCCACAAAAAATAGAAACATATGACCATCAATTTTGACTAACTAGCTGATGGTAGCCGATGGATCTTAGGAATAGTCTATTGACATGTAAGTTTAAGAAAATTACTCACCAAAATACCCTACATAAGTATACCCTTTCGATCAGTGGTGGGACACCAGCCAAAAGTAAGACATGGCCGGTGATTTACATGAGTCCGAAACAAAGCAGGAATTGATGGCATATAACAGGAACGTGGGGTGCAAAGACTGGGCCAAGGCCGGTCCCGTTTACGGTCCGCCGGTGCTTTCGATATTGATTTAGGTAACCGATGATATCGGTCTTTCCGTCTTTGAGATACAAAAACTGAGATCTATCTTCACCAATATCATCGGCACACTCGATCGCTCCTTTGATCCTCCCAGTCCATGAACGCATGGTGTCCATGGTCGCACCGTTTCTACCAATTTCACAGGCTATATGCGCGCATGGCATCCAATCAGATTGGAACGGCCCTCTACGAGAATTCTCCAGCTTAAAAGGCAGGTAGCGTGTCTGGCGGTGAAGGTTCACTCGCTGATGGGCTCCCTAGCCGGCCGACTCAGACACGAAATGTGTGGTGTTTGGTCGTTCAGCCTGTGATAACAAAATTGGCCGTGTCCATTTGGATAAGGGTACGTACTCTCAACGGCCCAATCTATTTTTTTTTTAATATTTCATTTGAAACAAAATTAATTTACATACGGGAAAACATACTAAAAAACTAAAAAAAGCAGCTCCGCCTAATCGTCCTCGTCCTGGAGGAGGTCGATGAACGGCGGCGGCGACCACGGCATCAGGGGCCACTGCAACGACATGTGTTGCTGCGGCGGGGAATGCCACTCCTTCTGCCCCCTCGCATGTTGGCCAGGCCACACGGGTGCATGTTGATGCTAAGGCAGTGGTGGCTGATGTTGCAGCGGCGATGATAGTGGTGGCTGCAGCTGCTGCGCCGCCATCTTCGAGTCATGCATTGCCATGGCCATCCTGACCCAACACGCCTCCTCCTCGAGATGGAAAGCCTCCAAGGCAAGGTGGAATGCTTCCTTCTAGTCAAAGTATGGAGGTTGTAGGGGCATCTCCTCGTCTTGTAGTCATGCTTGACCTACGACATGTAGGCGAGGAGGCCCTCGTAGTCCGCGGTGTCACCATTATCCTTGCCAGGAATGTCTTTGCCGCCGCTACACGGTGACACGGACTCCCAGTCTGTGTCGTCGTCCATCTCTAGCAGCTAATGGTTGACTTCTAGCTGGAAGTCGCCCATGAACAAGGACCGTTGCCGGTGTTTCATGTTCCTAGTCTAGGAGTGCAACCCATAAAGGTGTGTGGCGGTGGTACGGAGGTTGCTACACAGATGCGACAAGAGTTGACGGCGGCGGGCGATCTCCGCATCCAGCGATGGCTCTTCAACAAAAGAGTTAGCGCCACGGGTGCCGCGTGTCGCCGCACCAACTTTCCTAGTCAGATAATAGTGGGGCGTTATGTTGCCATGTTTGATCCGCGAGTTCCATTTGGCAGTCATATTGAACATGGGAATCTGCTTCTTTATTGGTCACAAGTGCAGCAGGGACCCACAAGTCAGCTGAGAAAGGATTCTAGTTTTGTTTTGATACCGAGTGGCTAATGGAGAAAGCATTAATTAGATAGTGCTCATATTTGTGAGCTCGCTTAGCGATGAGGTCTGCATGAGAGCAGGGGCGAAGCCAGAATTATTACTAAGAGGGGGAAATTGAAACTTAGATTACTAGAGGGGGCATATAGGTAATTTCTAAAACAATTAGGGTCAATCCACATAATATTTGGGGGTTTTCTTGCATAGGGGGCCATCCCAGTTAGCACTCCTAGCTCTCCTTGCATGAAAGTATATTATTCTACTAGTGGGATCTCCATGAGCCGAGATGCATGGCGGCGTGCACACATACTTAGGGCGGCGGGTTTACGACGGATGTGCGGCTTCATTTGTCGGCGAAAAGTTATAACTATTCTTAGGGGTGGTTGTACATTAGTACATGTGCAGACAAAAGTCAGATCAATCTTGCCGTCAGATATGGTTCTTGCGTGTCAGTAACAACCGTAGACCTTCTCCTCATGACATGGGACCATATGATTCACATTCCCTGGTAAGAGCAGATAAAGTGCCATCTCCTTGTCCCGCAAAACCACTAGGACTAGCGGAAGGATCCCCTTGAAAAGGGTGACGGCCTCCAGCCCCTTAGCCATCCCCTCCAGCTCCATCATTTGGCATCACGGTGCCGTCACACCGTCATATATCTCCCTCATTGGAAAGTTTAGGAACCCTAGGAGCGCACTGCGTCGATCGCTGCCACTCGGCACATAGTATCCCAAGCAGTCTGAATCCAGCCAAAGCTTCCCTAGAGCCCATATGGCCCATGGTCAGCCCAGAGTTGCACAGACCTGTCTAGCCCGTGAAACCAATGGAAACGGCAGAAATTGAAAATTCTGAACCCCGCTTATCGATCCACACCGTCGTCTGAGTAGATCTCCTCCGCCACCGTCGTCGACCTTGAACCACGATCCAGGTTGTTGCATCTAACTAGTCATGATTCATGAAGCTGGAAGATAGATGGTTTGAGAAGAGGCACATGGATCGAATGAACTTCTGATCTAACTCGACCAACCTATATAAACTGTAAAGAATACCCATCAGACAAAGAAACAAAAGATGAATCTCTCACCAGCGAATCGTGAAGGATCATCGCCGCCATCTGCTGCCCTCTTTTTCTCTCCAGCCTCTTCGTCACTCTAGTGGAGACCTCCTGGAAATTTCTGGTACGGTCCAACGGTGTAGTATCACAGCGATAAATCCATCCTTTCTGGAGTCTGATGAAAGCGCCCAGAAACGCCCTCCCGATCACCCTAACGACTCTCCGGGAAACGCGGAACTGTTTATGGAAGACTTCACTTTCAATACCTATTTTCCTAGATCCGAGGTTGAAGTTCTCCTATCGTGAGTTTCAATATTCTCAGGTTTTTGGGAATAGCGCTGCAACTAAGCTTGCTAGAGTGAAGGACATATTGAAAGAGCTATTCGAGCTCAAGTTATACAATAGTTAACTATTTGGTAGTCTTGAAAGTTTATCTTGTAGCAGTAATATTTTTTGACGAAGCTGCAGTTCTAAAGGAAGCTAGCCTTTGTATATTGCTGAAGGTTTTGCGAACTAATTCATGTTTTTGTTTTACTTCATTAGGCTTGAGGATCGTAAGTGCAAGGAGCGTCTTCAATGATGGTGCCACGCTGCAGAGAAGTTGATTTTTTTACCAGTTCATTTGCTTGGTTATAGTAGTAGTCTATTGAGAACGAGAAATCAAATGCAAGTCTTACAGTACTGTGAATGCCAAATGCTAGTATTGCTTCGAATGCATGTACTTTGTCAATACTGTAATAGCAACAAACCATGAATGTTCTTAAACTTTTTAGACTATTTGGTTATCGATTCATGCATATTTCTATCATATGTTTGTGAAATTTTAAATATACTTGTGAATTGTTGAATTTTTAGCATATGTGATGGCGTTTTTTTTTTCACTTACCTCTGAGTTGGCGAGCTATGCGACTATTTTCTCATATGTTGCAATATGTGCACGTATTCTAACTAGTTATGCTAGCTCACCGATGCATAATTTTTAAAAAGGTTCGCACCTACATAACCAACGGTTATCCGTTTTCTAACTTAGTAACTGTTGCCTGCCAAAACCCACCGGCGAGCAGCGACTGGCAACACGGAGAGCCGGGAGGCTCCAGTGATCTGGTGGGCCCGGTCCTCGGCGGCCCCAAAAGCTCCGCACACGCGTCCCGGCTTGGTTCGAGATGCCACCTGACCTATACCGTCGGGAAGGTGAAGGATTGCTCGATTGATTTCCTGCATGATAAACAAGTATCGTAAAATTCGAGCCGTAATCGGCTCCTGTTTCAGAATCGGCTCCTAAAGCCGATTGCCCCATGGTTCTGCGTTAGATTTATGATAACATGGGGTTTTTGATCACTACAAGTTAAATCGATCTACGATAGTTTAACGTTTTCACCACGTAATCGAACGTCCCACGCCAGTAATTGAGCCTAGTACGCATAAAAGATGAAGAATATCAACCCTAGAGGAGGCCTAATAACCAACATAAAGCCAATTACGGAACATCCTCTCTAGAACGAATAAGCCACATCCTTATGCATTACGAATCGTTCAACCCGCTTGTAAGGCCTGATTACGTAGATATTAAACTAAACCTTGACGAACAAGGCACAACTATAACAGATCGAATCGACTAAATAAAGATCAAGCAAGCGCTACCCTTGCACTTTGGGACACAAAGGCAAGGATAGCGAATAGCTAGAGGTAGCATAACTTTGACGATAATAATGAAACAAAGGTCGATGCTAGCCTCAAACAATCTATGATAATGGTATTACTGCCATCAACAACGCTTGATGCGAGTAAAACCGGTAACGAATAAGTAGATATCGCCTAGATCGCAAGATGCGATCTAGGCAGCATGGCACTACCGAAAGAAACCCTAAGAACAAGGGGTGGCGATGCGCCGAGATTGTATTTGTCGTGAACGTGGTTGTTGTTTTCTTTCAATAACCCTAGGTACATATTTATAGTCCGGAGACTCTCTACTTTTGGAATAACTCTACAACTCTATCTTTATCTAAACATAAACGGAACCTAAACAAATACGAATCCTACTATGATACAAGATACACGGGCAATTCAGCCCAAATCTACGCACTAGGCCGATCCAACAACACGTTGAATATATGCATCTTCCAAGCCCATCTTGATCACGGCCCATCCCCGCCTTTTGGCCAAAATATGGTGATAACACATGCCCCCCTGGTTTTGGCAATGATAATTCCAAAACCACTCCGTGCGTTTTTTCTCTTCTTCTCCCCCCCCTTTTTTTTTATCGGGCTGCGCGTCGACAGAATGCGTGGCAGAATAGCACCGTCACGCTACCCCTTCATCATGATGCCCTGTCTTCTCAACTCCTGCGCAGCGCGTGATTTGACGATTTTGGCAGTGCAATCTGGGAAACCGCCATGGCATTGAACCGTCTGTCCACTATTCCCCTTATTTAAATCAGCCTGAACAGTTTGCAGTCCTCATCTTCCTCCAGCAGCCAGAAAACCCTTCTCCCATCACCGGAAAAACCCTCTTTCTTGCCATGGCCTCCTCTGCTTCCTCCGATGCGTCCTCCCACGCCTCCAACTCGATTAGCGAGCGAGAACCAACTCCAGAGCACCCGCCCATGGCGACATAAGATTTCGCCCACGATGGTGGGACGAAGGAAGGGATTTCTGCCGTCGAGGACGACGCGTCCTGATCGACGAAGAGAGCCTGATTCCTCGTCGACGGGAACTGGAGGCGGCAAGACGACAACTGGTCGTGGGACGGCGTCGACTCTTCCGCCGAGGAGGAGGAATCGGGAGGACACCTCCTCCGGCAGTATCCGTCGACAACGCTTCGCACGGGTCCAAATAAGATATCAAGATGACGAGGACGAAGAGGTCCCCGCTGGTTTCTTCAAAGACCGGCGAGGGCGATCTTTGAGCAGCGGCGAAGACAACGAAGAGGGCCAGGACGACAGCGGCGACGATGACCTCGGCTTAGATTAGGAATCAGTAGTAATGGCCATAGCAGTAGTAGGCCCCTTTTGTAATCGATCATCCTGTAAGCAATGATCTTTTGAATGAATGAAAATCTGATTCCCAAATATTGTTTCTCTTTGCTTCAATTTCGCCGATAACCGAAATAGGTTGATGCTTCAGAAGTCGATGACATCGTATCGGCTCTCATCATGCTGCACGTATACAGTCAAACAAGTCAAATCGCACAGAGCCGATAACTACCCATCGGCTTCTCCCGAAAAACGTGGATAGGGTCAACTTTCCGTCGCATCCATAGACACATCACAACGGCCATTTCTTGGTTTTAAATGACGACCTGTGACCTTCCTCAACACAGTGGATTTCAAACACGGGTGACCCAAATCTCCAATTGCCCACCGAAAAACATGCCCCGCACAGATGAAGATGACAAGGCTGAGACCGTCGAGGTGGCCCTTTTTGTAACATGTGTGAACCTCTAGCATCGATGACCGTGCATCGGCTACATATATGTATGTATTTTTTTTTACTCGGCCGATTTTCAGCATCGGCCCCCATATTTTGCCTGTCCATCGCTTCTCGTGTCTTTACCTAGCCGATTTCATGTAACGGCTCCTCCAGTTTTACTGTCCAACATCCCACAAGCTTGGGAAATATTTCTTGAGATGTTGTCCATTGACTGCCACTGGGAACTTTACTCCATCCAACTGCTCGAGCATGTATGCGTTTCCTCTTAAAACTTGGTCGACCCTGTACGGACCGTGCCAATTTGGAGACCATTTACCATATTTTGCATCCTTAGTCCCCAAGGGCAATACAGCTTCCCATACCAGATCACCAACGCGGAACTCCTTTGGCTTCACTTTCTTGTTGTATGCACGAGCTACCTTGGACTTGTTTTCTTTGATTTTCTCCAGTGACCATAACCTGAGCTCGGTTAACTCCTCTACACTGTCACTCATCAGGGCTGCATATTCTTCAGTCGTTAGATCGTCCTGAAAAGTGACGCGTCTTGATCCAGCCGTAATCTCCCAGGGCAGGACGGCTTCTTGTCCATATACTAGATGATACTAGCTGAATGCCCGTGCGTTGCTACGGCACTATATTAAATTTATGAGTTATTCAAATTGGGATAGAGAAATTAAAGAAAATCAATTTTGCACGTGTAATATTGAAAATCACATAATGATTTAATACAGTGAGAATCACATGAGATCAATTTATAATACTCCCTCTGACCCATATTAGTTGAATTGGATTTGTCAAAATTTGAATGAACCTATATACTAAATAGTGTCTAGATTTATCAAAATTTAGACAAATTTAATATGGGTCGGAGGGAGTAGAATATACTTATTTTTTTTAGGTAAGTATTAGTGAATAGGAAAAATGGACCGAAACTTTGCATAGTAGATTAGACTATTTTTCTTGTGCTTTGTTTTTTTTCGTTCCACCGAGCCTCTGAATCCATCACACAGAAAGCAAGCTTGGCTCTAATGGAATTGTGAGAACATGGGCAGCATCACACACGAATATCTTTTTTTGACAGCTGGGGGCATATACAAAACAAAAATTGTACAACAATCACTTATAAAATCTTCAAATGCTCTGGAATTTCAGTTGAGTGCAAAGGCAAGATCTCTCATCGATGACAGAGTCATCCCACGCCACCAAAGCACCCACCAGCGCAATTGACCATCCCAAAGAGGCTATCACCACGGCGGAAGAGGAAACAAAGAGCATGCACATCGTTCTCTTTCCCTTTCTCATGCGTGGATGCCTTCCTCCCTAGCCCGGCCAGCTCACCGGAATCATCGTGACCTCCTCGATTCCCTCTCTCTCCTAGCAACACGCTTCCCACCCGCTGCTGCGTTTGAGCCTGCAGACCACGGCCTACCCTCCGCTTTCGAGTCCAGGCCTCCAAGTACTCCTTTTACCCAAAAATTGAACTGTTGATTTCCCCATGTCGCCATCCCACCCACCTGCGGATTCGAGCAGCCTTGAGGATTTTAGAGGAGAGGCGCTGGATGAGCACTCGTGGCCTGGTGACCTCGTTTTGAATTGACCGACAGATCGGCATACAAAGAGCATGAAATCCGCCAAGATTGGGGTGCGGGGAGGCTGAGTTGGTGGGGAATCGGATGCGGAGGTCACTGGCTGCCCGAGCGGCAACACGGCGAGGAGGTCCGGAAGTGCGTGTGGGATGGGAGGAATCGGCCGTGGAGGAGAGACGCGCCGGGTAGGGGACGACCAGGCCGCCCGCAGCCAGACGTCGTCGCCATGGCCGGCCGCGGCAAGGGGGCGGAGGAGAGACGCGCGGGCGAGTTGACTATCGGGAGAGAAGTTTTGGGCTATTTTTCTTGCGGTGGCAGGGCAGTAATTTAGATAGATAGCTAGGGGCAAAATCGGAAAAAAAAAGGTGAACGGAAAAACTGGAAGGACTAACCTACCTGGGAAGAAATTAGTAGATAGATGGTGAGGTTTTTATTGCTCCATGGCATGACATACGATAAGCCCATAACGCCTCTGACAAAACCTCGTGCCAACGCCTTGGGTGCTCATCGACTTTTCTCTTGATCAACTTGATGAGACTCTGATTGGGCCTTCACTTGCCCATTTGCTTGAGCATAGTATGGAGATGATCTAATCAGCTTAATCCCCATGTCCTCACAAAATTTCCCAAATTCCTGAGAAATAAAGACCGAACCTCCATCGGTCGTGATAGTTTGGGAATCCGAATCGATGGATGACATGTTCCTTCACAAAATTGATAACATCCTTCGAGTTTACTGACTTCATCGGGACAGCCTCTACCCATTTAGTGAAGTAGTCAGTGATAGCCATAATCCACATGTGGCCTTTGCTTGATGGAGGATTGATCTTGCCGATCATGTCCATGCCCCAACCTCGGAATGGCCAAGGCTTGATGATGGGGTTCATTCTTGTGTGGTACCATCTGGATTTTTCCAAATTTCTGACATGCTTGACACCCTTTATAGTAGTTGAACAGTCCTCAAGCATGGTGGGCCAATAAAACCCGATCGCTGATCAACCATTTCATCTTATGAGCCGATTGGTGAGTTCCACAGCGCCTTCGTACCTCGTGTAGGAGCTGATTTGCCTCGCCGTCCCCAAGCACTTGAGCAATAGCCCTTCCAGTCCCTGTAAAACATGTCATCCCCAATAAGCACGTACTTCATGGCTTTGTACCTTATCCGCTTAGGTGCCCCAGCCGAATCTTTCAAGTAATTGAAGATATCGGCTCTCGATCGTCTGCTTCTAGGAATCAGCACGAACATCGGCTCCTTCTACCGCATCCTTGTACCTGAAGCTATCTGCGCAAGATCGTTCGCCTCGGTATTCTGCGTTCGTGGGATCCAAGTGAAGTTGACGTACCGGAATTGCGTCATCAGCTCGCGGCAGTGTAGCCATAATGGGAAGAGGGACTCGCTCTCGCACTTGTAGTCCTCCGTGAGCTGGGAAATCACCAACTTGGAGTCTCCAAAAATTTCCACTGCTTTATACGCTTCGAGGAGTAACTCCATCCCTTTGCATATCGCCTCGTACTCTGCCACATTGTTAGTGCGAGAGGTAGACAATCTGATGGAGAAAGAAAATGTTGCCCCCCGGGGCGACACGAGTAAAATGCCGATGCCGCAGCCATCGTCACAAACTGATCCGTCGAAAAACATAGCCCACGCTCTTATGGACAGTGCGGCTATGTTAGTGTTGATCCTTTCAGCGATAAGATCAGCCAGGGCCTGTCCCTTAACTGCTTTCGCGGGTTGATACCGGATGTCAAACTCTGACAATGCAAACATCCATTTGCCCAGCCGGCCTCTTAACATAGGAGCCGACAGCATGTGCTTTATGACGTCTGATTTGCATATGATGATGATTTCTGCTGATAACAAAATGTGTCGCAACTTGGTGCAGGTGAAAAACAGGCAGAGGCACAACTTATCGATATCAGGGTACCTTGTCTCTGCGTCCAGCATCCTCCTGCTTATGTAAAAGACGACTC
Organism: Avena longiglumis; assembly: GCA_030063025.1. Taxonomy (NCBI): domain Eukaryota; kingdom Viridiplantae; phylum Streptophyta; class Magnoliopsida; order Poales; family Poaceae; genus Avena; species Avena longiglumis. The sequence goes on from CP125974.1 coordinate 457,753,860, forward strand.
GCTCCAGCCCATCATAAACTTGCACCACTACCGAGGCGATGGACGTGTCAGCTACTGACAAGTAAATGTAGAATGGCCTGTCAGGTTGAGGTGGAACTAACACTGGTGGCTTTGTCAGATACTCTTTGATCTCGTCAAAGGCTCGTTGTTGCTCTGCCCCCCAGCGTAATTCCTCGTCAGATTTGATTTTAACTAGTCCCATGAACGGCTCAATCCTTCCTGATAGATTGGAGATGAATCGTCTGACGAAGTTGATCTTGCCGATAAGGGACTGCAGTTCTTTCTTGGTGGTGGGTGGCTTCATTGTTCGCACTGCCTCCTGACTTTTCAGGCCGATCTCAATCCCGCGTTCATGGACCAAAAAACCCAAGAACTGACCGGCCGTCACCCCGAAAGCGCACTTCTTTGGATTCATCCGTAGGCGAATTTTCTTGTTCGGTCCGAACGCGTTGCGATCGTCCAAGTGTCCGTGCGTTGAAGCGGACTTGACCACCACGTCATCGATGTAGATTTCCACCAGTTGCCGATCAGATCATGGAAGATATAATTCATGGCCCGTTAGTGCGTGGCGGCATTTTCAGTCCAAACGTCATGACCACATATTCAAATAACCCCACGGACCACGGGACTCAATGCAGTCTTGTGTATGTCTTCGGAGCCATGAAGATCTGGTTGTACCGGCATTGCCGTCCATGAAGCTCAAAATTTTATGACCAATGCTGCATTGATTAATGTTTACGCCGCGCATCGGATACTCATCCTTTGGGGTAGCCCTGTTGAGATCTCGAAAATCTATAGCAACCCGCCATTGGCCACCCTTCTTCTCGGCAGTGCGATACTAGAAATCCACTCAAAGATACCATGGTCCGATCAAATTGGCGTCAACATTTTTCGACCTCTTTCTTGACTTCTTCCGAATTTCGCCTTCATTTGTCGTGCCGCTGCTGAAACGGCGAAATCCTTTTTGAGCGGAGACGATGCTCGATGATGCTCTGTCCAATCCAGCATCTCTGTAGTCCCGGTGAAGCAATCTGGATATTGTTTCAACAGCTATCATCGGCCCCGCAGACTTGGCTCTAACTTCTGGCGATAAAGGTTGGTCGTGGCTTATCCCCAGGACCAATGTCGATCTCTTCTAGCTCATCAGCTGATGTAAACCCGTACCCTCGCTTGCCGTCACCGGTCAAATCGACGCTAAGCACAGTTCAAACGGTGGGTGATGACAACAAAAATAATTTGGGCGATCGCTTGAATCGCCCCTTTTTGCTTGCATCTCAAGGATGGTTTACACCTTATTATTTTACGATGGCGTAGCATCTCTCGCTACGACTACATGAACGCTTGTCGATGATCGCTGCTTTTTATTTTTGTGGCGATCGCGAGGATCGGCCGTGCCACGGGTGATCGTGGGTTCTTCTACTCTGTAAGGCCAGTGGATAAGACCAGCCTCACCCCGTTTTTTGTAGCTTCAATACGTTCGCAGCCGTCTAGATTGATTCCCGAGATCGGCTCTTGGTATTCTGCCTCCCAGACGTTCATGCCAGCTATGGAGATCTCGATAGAATCGTCTGCGTGGATGACTTCGACTTCGTCTCCATCCCACTGGATCAGGCACTGATGCATTGTGGACGGGATGCAGCAATTAGCGTGAATCCAATCCCTTCCTAGCAAGACAGTGTAAGTGCTCTTGCTGTCCACGACGAAGAATGACGTGGGTACGGTTTTCCTGCCCACTGTCAAGTCCACGTTCAGTACGCCTTGTGTTCCCGAAGACTGCCCGTTGAAATCGCTCAACGTGACGTTGGTTTTGATCAGATCTGCGGTGGAGCGTCCCAAACGTCGTAGCATGGAGTATGGCATGATATTGACTGCCGCTCCGGTGTCCACCAACATCTTGCTGACAGGTTGCCCATTGATGTAACCTCGTAGGTACAGGGCTTTCAGGTGTTTGTAACCCTTCTCACGTGGCTTCTCGAAGATAACCGGCCGGGGGCCGCAGTCGAATTGTGCCACGAGTAGCTCATCGGTTCTTGGCGCGAGAATTCGGCGGAGCACGAACACCATGTTTGTGCTAGCCGATGTCTTTACGGCTCTTAACGGTTTGGGGCGCCACTCTTTCCTGGTCGGGCGGTCTTCCGTTTCCACATCCTGTCTCACTTTGACGGCCAGATCAGGCCGTGCTTTCTTCAAAGCGTGGAGATACTGCGCTTCAGCTTCCTCTAGGTTACGGAGCCGCTGCACTCTACGCTTCTGGGTATGTCTGAGTCCGTCGGGGCACCACCTTGGACGGTGACACCTGTCTTTGACCTTGTCATCCTCCAGCTCCTCGAGGTCTCCTGCTCGAGTGGACTCCTTGTGTCGGCTCTGGGACGGAAGAGGCCCTAGGCGTTTGAATACTGACACTGGCCTCGTGTCCTCTTTCTGCTGGTTGCATTCCGGGCAGTTGTCGACTGTAGGCAATCGGCTCATTCCGGTGCCCCAGCAATACTTGAAGAAAGGACAATCCCAATGCCTAGCTGCGCCTTCCTTCCCTTTCGACGGTCCCCTAGCAAAGTGCTCATATCTCCCGTCGTCTCTGTCGTGCTGGCGACGTTGGTCATACTGGCGCTCATACTTATTAAGGAGATGCGTGGAATGTGGCTTCTGATATCGTACTCTCCTCACTTGTTCCTCTGTTAAGTACCGCCTGTCATTGTGGCTGGGCCGGTCGCATGGACTAGCCTCCTTTCTTTCCTTCCCCCGGGAGCGACCACCGTTCTCTTTGTACGTGTCCTGGTGGTATCCAGACCCTGCCATGTTAACGCCGAACGAGAAATCCAGCTTACGCCTCGCTGAGCGACTGAGTTCTACCATGTTGACGCCAGGAAATGGGTTTGTATCCACTTTCATGGCGAACTGCCCCAGGATCAAACGACCTTGTTCTATCGCCATTTGGATTTGGCGGCGAAGATCCTTGCACTCGTTGGTGGTGTGAGTGAACGAATGATGCCACTTGCAGTATGGTCTCCCGTTCATCTCCTGAGCCGTAGGGATTTTGTGGCCTTCGGGTAATCTCAGCTGCTCCTTCAAAGATAGATCGAATATCTGCTCAGCTTTGCTCACATCGAAGTCGAACCCTTTCGCAGGCCCTTGCTGTTTCACCCATTTGCAGGCCACAGGATCTGCCCCCCGAGCCCATTCAGCTACGGCAACCTCCTGGTCCTGCGTCGGATCTTCTTCTTCTGCATCGACCAGGCTTATCGGACGTTTGAATTTGTCTTGGTACAACTCAGGGTGGCGCTGCTCATACATTGTCAGTTTCTGGGCCATGTGCGCCAATGAGTTGTATTCTACCTGGAACGCCAAGTCCTTGATGGGTGCTGCGAGACCCAACACTGCCAGCTCGACGGCTTCCTTCTCCGTTAAACGAGCCGAGTAACATCGGTTCTTAACAGTCCTGAAGCGCTGGATGTACTCAGCTACAGTTTCTCCTCGCTTCTGCCGCACCTGCGCCAGGTCTGCAATGCCAGCCTCAGTAGCCTCTGAATGGTACTGGATGTGGAACCGCTTCTCCAGCTTCTTCGTGTATGAATTGAATCGTGGCGTTGGGGTGTACCACCCAAAGGCCGGTCTCCGCTGTGGATTGCGCAAAGAATCTTACGCCATCCGATCCGATGTCGAATCATGCCTAATTATGGCGCTTATGTGCTCGATCGAGCTTGACCCTTCTGACCCGCTGAATCTTGAGAACTCAGGGAGCTTATACTTGGGTGGCAGCGGAATCAGATCAAACTCGTTGGGGTACGGCTTTGAATAGCCGATTGTCCTTCTCTTTGGCACGAAGCCGAACTGGTCCCTCAGGATGGTACCGATTTGTTCCACTGTTTGAGCTGTAGGGGCTAGACTCTCATGACTTGCTCCAGTGGCATACTTGGCTAGCCACGCCTGTTTGTCAGCGTCCATCCCAGCCATCGTTGCTCCGGACACGCCTGCCCCGGAAGATCCTGGCCCAAGGGTTCCTGCCGCAGAAACTCCTGCGGTTGCAATCTGTTTGGTGCGTGTCAGGTTATTGCAGTCCGGCACGTAGGCGCATATGTATCCGTGTGGGATCTCCTTAGGTGGCTCGAACAGGAATTGTAAATCGCTTGGGTCGCCTCCCGCCTTGTAGACGACGTAAGCCGCTGCCCCCGGCGGTTCTGGAGCGGCAAGTGCGAACGGGATCTGCGGCCTGGTCTGGAGTGGTCTTTCCCCCTGGTGAGTCCCTAAAGTAGGTCCCGGCGGGAAATGATGCTTCATGATCTCTGGACTACGCGGACGCGACCGCTCAGCGTTCACGGGCTCTCAGTGGCGGTGCAAAGAATGAGCCACCATGTAGTTGACTTCCGTCAGAGCCCTGTGCGCTCCTCCGAAGGAATGTACAGATCCACCTCATTAAGAGCGCCCTCGGGAGAACCCTTTCCACGATACCATGCGTCGGGTCCTCTCAAAAGAGCGATGAGGTCTTCCTCGAAGAGGGCCTTGATCTCGTCGTACTTGGCCTTGTGCTCGCCAGCGGATCGTCGTAAGTGATGTCCATTCTCCATCGCAGCGTCGGGTGTTGATGTACGCGTTGGAAGGTCCCACCGGTGTGCGAATGTGTTGCCTGCCAAAACCCACCGCGAGCAGCGATCGCAACACGGAGAGCGGGAGGCTCCCGACTGCTGGTGGGCCCCTGGTCCCTCGGGCGACGCAAAAGCTCCGCACACGTCCCGGCTTGGTTCGAGCGTGCCACCTGACCTATACCTGGTCAGAAGGTGAAGGATTGCTCGATTGATTTCTGCATGATAAACAAGTATCGTAAAATTCGAGCCGTAATCGGCTCCCAGGTTTCCCTGTAAATCGGCTCCTAAAGCCGATTGCCCCATGGTTCTGCGTTAGATTTATGATAACATGGGGTTTTGCTTGATCACTACAAGTTAAATCGATCTACGATAGTTTAACGTTTTCACCACATAACTGGAACGTCCTACGCGTAATTGAGCCTAGTACGTACAAAAGATGAAGAATATCAACCCTAGAGGAGGCCTAATAACCAACATAAAGCCAATTACCGGAACATCCTCTCTAGAACGAATAAGCCACATCCTTATGCATTACCGGATCGTTCAACCCGTTTGTAAGGCCTGATTACGTAGATATTAAACTAAACCTTGACGAACAAGGCACAACTATAACAGATCGAATCGACTAAATAAAGATCAAGCAAGGCGCTACCCTTGCACTTTGGGACACAGTGCAAGGATAGCGAGATAGCTAGAGGTAGCATAACTTTGACGATAATAATGAAACAGTGCCGATGCTAGCCTCAAACAATCTATGATAATGGTATTACTCGCCATCAACAACGCTTCAGTACGAGTAAAACCGGGTAACGAAATAAGTAGATACTGCCTAGATCGCAAGATGCGATCTAGGCAGCATGGCACTTACCCGAAAGAAACCCTAAGAACAAGGGGTGGCGATGCGCCGAGATTGTATTTGTCGTGAACGTGGTTGTTGTTTTCTTTCAATAACCCTAGGTACATATTTATAGTCCGGAGACTCTCTACTTTTGGAATAACTCTACAACTCTATCTTTATCTAAACATAAACGGAACCTAAACAAATACGAATCCTACTATGATACAAGATACACGGGCAATTCAGCCCAAATCTACGCACTAGGCCGATCCAACAACACGTTGAATATATGCATCTTCCAAGCCCATCTTGATCACGGCCCATCCCCGCCTTTTGGCCAAAATATGGTGATAACAGTAACGTAATGGTTAAACCCTTTTTTCCTTTTTACACAAAATGGTTAAATAGGTCCGAGTCCGAATGAAAATGGTTAACCAAATCTCATCCATACTCGCAGGGTGATTGTGCACAAAAAAAGGCAAGATCGATTTAGTTGTCGTACATGGCTCTCCCGTGTTATTGACAAGCATAGAATATGGCATGGGGATCGTATGATTCCCATTTTGGCAAGATCCGATCAAGTGTTAGACAGCTAGTACAATCGAATTAGAGAATCTATAGTGGATCTTCTATATGGACGTCTAATGAATTTAGACGATCGTAGGCTTAAAAAACGTTCCCAGCGGCTTGTCTATCGGTCTTTGTTGTCTATATGGACTATTGTTTTATTCATAAAGCTGGGTGGAATCATGTTTCGAGAAGGACGGAACGACCTTCACCGCCCCTCATGTGTGTTGGATGGAGAGCAGGCGGCCGAGGTGGCGCATGTGTTAGGGAGCAACAGCAGTGTTAGGCAGCTTTGATGGAGGCGGTTCAGATGTATCCAAATAATTTGTTTGTGCTCTCTTTGATGGAGGATCAAATAATTTGCTCCAGCCAGTTTGGATTTTAATATAGCCACTGAAAATATGTTGAATGGTAGTTATAAGAGCATCTCCACTAAAAATATGTTGAATGGTAGTTATAAGAGCATCTCCTCTGAAAATTTATTACATGTTCATGAAATTAAACAAATAATTCAAAAAGTTTAATATAGCAAACAAATAAAAATAAATAAACAAACTAGTTGGCTCCTTTGAGCCTCCACAAATGCTCCACCAGATCATCTTGTAGTTGACTATGAGTATTTGTGTCTAGAACTTCTTTCCGCCTAGCGAGAAAAGAAGCAAACGCAGATAACACTTGGTGATCAATATCTACAAAAGGACCTTGGGGATAATATGGTTCAGTGTCAAACACTGGAGTCTTCCGCTCGCTCTTAATGATCATGTTGTGCAAGATCACATAGGCAGTCATGATCTCCCACATCTTATCTTTTGACTAGGTAAGGACAGGGTATCTGACAATGGCAAATCAAGCCTGCAACACACCGAATGCCCTCTCCACATCCTTCCTGCAAGCTTCATGTTGTGTGATAAATCAAGTTTTCTTTCCTCCAGGCACATGGTTTGAGAAACGTTGACCATCTTGGGTAGATGCCATCTGCTAAGTAGTAGCCCTTATCTTACTGGTGGCCATTAATCTCGAACTGCACTGGAGGAGCTCTTCCTTCAACAAGCTTGGCGAATACATTTGAACACTACAACACGTTTATTTCATTGTGTGATCCTGCCATACAGAAGAAAGCATGCCAAATCCACAAATCCTGATCTGCCACGGCCTCAAGCACCACACTGCATGATCCTTTGTGACTTTGTACATGCCCTTGTGCGTGAATTGGTAGTTCTTCCATGCCTAGTGTAGACAGTCAATTCTTTCAAGAATTAAAGGGAAACTCCTTGCTACATTCTGTTCCAAGATCCAAGTTGTGTCTTCTGCATTGTGTGTTCTCAGTTAATTCTTCCCATACACTGTCACCATTTCCCTGAAAAACATGTACATGCAGTCGATGGTCATGGACTCAGCCATGTGGAGGTAATCATCATGTGTGTCTCCATGAATTCCATATCCAAGCATCCGGAGAGCAACTCTGCATTTTTAGATTGTGGAGAAACCAAGCGCGCTGACGACATCTCTCTTTAGTTTGAAGTAGCCGTCGATCTCTCTCAGTTGCTCCATGATCTTCAAGAAAAGCTTCTGGCTCATTCTTAAATGGCGTCGTAGTGTGACATCGTTGTACAATGGATCGTCGGCGAAGTAGTCGACGTAGATCACGTAGTAGCCTTTCATCCTCTTCCTCGGCTTGCTCTTGCACCGCCCAGGCTTGGATACCCCAGTAGATGGTTTCTCCTTGGCGCCAGCCATCATGCCCAGGAGGGAAGCAACGACGACTTCATCTTCCATCAGAGCGGCCAACATCTCTCCTCATCCGAATTCATGCCTTTGGAAAACCGCCGAACACCTTGTGGGCAGGACGGCTATGTGGAGGGCTGCAGCTACAGGAGGCGGAACTGCGGCGGCGATGCTGGTGAGGAGGTGGCTAGGGATGGCGTGGGGAGTATTTCCGGTGGCTGCGAGGGTGGTTCTAGTGGACTGACCGGCCGACGACAACGAGGGGTGGTAGTGGATGCGAGGTACTGGGGTGGTGGTCGGGGGGGGGGGGGGGGAAATGCGGAATGTGGATGACTTTGCGGGCGTGTGTCGTTAACAGTCTAGGGCTAGCCCGCATCATTTTCAACTCCATTCGGCGCCCCTTCTTGCCCCCCTTGTGGGTTGGGTTCAACCACTGCTACGAGGAGGAAGGAGGATACTACGAAGAAGAAGCCGAGGAGAACTTCAACCACTGCTCTGCACAAGGCAAGCTAACACTTGCAAGATACTCTACTTATGCAAGCCAATACTTGCAAGCCTTACTAATCAAGTTGACCTATGCAAGCAAATACTTGCTTGCTACCATGACAACTATATGCCTTAAGCATATGTGATCATACCCACTTGATAACCCCAATCCTAGTTTTACTTGCTTCTACTTTATTTCTTTATCAAAGCTATTACTTAGAGTTTACTTGAGTAAATTGTAGATACTAGAAAGATAATTGAAGGTTGCATAAAGAGCATAAAATTTGGTCTAAGCTAGATAATCTTGATGTCACCCTAAGGCATGAGATTGTACTTAGTTGAAACTCCACTTGTTTACCACCCCTCATTAGTACTCACTCCCATTTGTAGATGCTAGTAATAAGCATAAAACTTGATCAACTTCAGATGGGAATACTTGGTGAAAATGGTTAAGAAAACCTTAGAATGATGAGTCATTCTACTGAGATGTTTTGACATGTGTTTCCGAACACTAGATGATTTTGATGATGAAAATATTGAGGCATGAGCCTTAGCCCTTTATAAAATTGATGGTTGTCTGGATGCGATACCATTCCAATTTTACCGTACAACCACAATACCCGAGAATTGGGTAGGGCTTGACTGGAAACTTATATACCTTAGTATTGGTTCCCTCACGGCCAAGGTCTGAGCTGAGGCTACCTTGTGAAGTTTGTCCACCTGTTGAGTACCCAAGATGACAGTTGGTCATGGTTGGGAGGCCAAACTCACAGGAGAGGTGCTTATACTAAGGCGTGTAATTAAAAGATTAGGATTGATTATCCGCATACTGCGTATGGTGAATTCAGGATTTGTTCCTGACGGATGTATCGAATGTTGTGGTGAAAGTGTACAATCTTTGCAGAGTGTCAAACTATTCGAATAGCCGCGTCCGCGGTTATGGATAGTTGGAGTGGCCATACTGTTCCCCCGTCAGATGTTTTCAAAATGACTTATGAAATGAGACTTTGACTTGACCACAACAGAGTTGTGATATGAAATACAAGTTCCCACTTAGGTGTTATAAAACTTCAACTAGCTTTCTTCGTTTCTAAACTTGGTAGAGGTAAATCTGGCGTTTTGCAAAACAACCCTAGAGCTTAGTGTCCTACTACAAAAAAAACCCTTCACTTGTTAGTATTAGTTTGCGAGTACTTAAAGAGTACTCATGGCTTTGTCCCTGGCTATTCCCGTGGCCATACTATGAAGCGGAGTACCAGGAAGATGGACCCCAGGAAGGTTACGACAACTAGGATCATCTCCCATCGTCAGCATTGCCTATGACCCCGAAGATGGAGCTTCGCATATGCTACCTTTATTATTACGTATTTCCACTGCTTGAGTTGTATTAAGAACTGGATCTTGAGATCCTTATTTGTGTAAGTCCTTATGTATGGTTTGCAATGGATGATGTACTGTGGTATCCAAATTTGTTATGTATCGCAAAAATGGTAATCCTGGGATTGCGATGTATGGCATAACAGGCATCTGGGATTAAAAATCTGGGTATTGACAAGTTGGTATCAGAGCCATCCTGACCATAGGAGACCCTAGTTAGACTGGCCGTTTGAATCAAAAACTTAGTTTCAAAACCAAAGGAAGCAAATATTTACAAAAACTTATTCCCGTTATTATCACCTTGTTTCTTTCATAAAAATTCATGTACCTCAACAACTCTTGCAAAATACATAAAATTTGACACACTTGATCACTCTAATAACTTACTCATCCTATATTCTTATAGATGGACATGAAGTACAACAAGTTTTACCAGTTGGTTAATGGAGGAGACCTCATCTTTGAGCGGGATTTGGACCAGCTTTCGAAACTTCTGGAGCGTCCGCACCCCGAGTTCTTCGGAGCTCAGCTCAATGATCAAGGAGGAGAAGATCTGCTGTGGCTAATTGTTGCAAGTATCCGAGGAAAGATTGAACCTCCCACTGCCGAGGGAATTCAGTTTACCTTAAGAGAGAACAACTGGCTCGATGGACTTGCCAGGGCCATGCAGGAAGCTCTTGCCCGTCTGTGTGGACAGAGTATCAACCAGATCAAGGGTACCCGCTTTGAGTTTTGTCCGAGGCGTGATGCTATGGGACAACCACTGGAAGCCCCATACCACCCTGAGCTGAAGACTCGGTTGGACCACCTCAGCTTCATGATGTATGATCGTCAGCAGGAATTGGATAATTGTTGTGACTACTGCAACCACAAGTCCGCCATCATCAAGACCAAGGATCAGACCATTGCCATGCTAGCAAAGGATCGCAAGTCTCGCCGCTGTCAGCTGGATAAGAAGGAGCGCATCATTGCTCGTCTTCGCCACCGTATCTCGGATTTGGAGGAGACCATCCACGAGAGAGACATGCAGTTGGAGGAAAGGGAGAATGTTGGAGAGGATCTTCGTGGAGACCCCTACTCCTATCTCAGCGATGACGATGATTTTCTGGAGGATCAGGCTATGGACTTCTTCACCGATGAGGATGATTTCGCCTTCATCGATGACGATGAGGATGATGAGGATGACGACTACACCGACTCCAAGGAGTAGTAGCACTTGAGCACTAGTGTAGTGAGTAGTATTCGGTCCCACTGTATCGTAGTTTCCAGAATGGTTCTTAAAACCGTCTGTTTTTTCTTGTTTTGGGGTGTGTGTTTGTATCGGGTGCTATGAATGAATGAATGAAAAGCAAGTTGCTAAAAAAATCCGAGTCAAACTTTAAAAACTTTTCAAAGTCCCTGAACCTTAGAAATTTCCCTCTTTTCTCATGATCTATCTCAATATTTAGATGCCTCGCGGAGGAAGTGGTTCATCCCTGGACCCGATGTTGCAGATCCTGCAAATGTTGGTTTCTGACCGCGAAGCTGAAAGAGCAGAACGTCAAGCAAACTTAGCCACCCTTCAGCACATAGCTCAGATGGCCAACAACAATCAAGGCCAAGGAAACCAGGATAACCATAGATCTAAGCTCAAGAATTTCCAGAACACCAACCCACCTGTTTTCACTAAGTCAGAAGAGCCCTTAGATGCCGATGATTGGATGCAAACCATGGAAAAAAACCTAGAAGTCGCCGGAGTGGAAGCTAACGAGAAAGTTCTGTTCGCCACCCACTATCTAGCCGGAGATGCCAGAGCATGGTGGAACAGCGTTCGTGCAATGACCGGAGGACAGATGATGACCTAGGAGGAATTCAAGGTCAAGTTCAGCAGAACCCATGTGCCACCGGGTTTGATCAAGAGAATGAGAGATGAGTTCAGAGAACTGAAGCAAGGAAGGATGACCGTAGTGGAATACCGTGATGAATTCTTGTCATTATATAGGTATGCCCCAGATGAGATCGACACTGAAGCCAAGAAGAAAGAAAGATTCTTGAATTGTCTGCATGATGAGATGTAGACTGTGTTGGTCAATATCCCCTTTGCTGATATTGAAGCCCTTGTCGACTATGTTATCCAGATGGAAGGAAAGATCAACCAAGCCAACGAGAACCGCAAGCGTCGCATGATGCATCAACCAAGAACCCATCAGACCCCAAAGTATCGCCCCAAACCATCTCCATGATTTGCCCCGAGAACCAACAGACCCCCGATGAACCGTCCGACCTATCCCAACCGTGGAAACCCAAGGCCCGGAGGAAATCAGAACAACCCCGGCAACTCTAACAATTTCAACCGTGCCCCACCCAAGTTCAACAACAACAATGCTGCCACCAACACCAACACTGCCCCGAGGACTGGAAGCAATGTTGTGCCTGCTGCAGCAAAGGACAAGTCGCAAGTGACTTGTTATGACTGTGGAAATAAAGGACACTACTCCAACGAGTTCCCCAACAAGAAGAAAGCCGCAGACCCCAATGCAAATGCCCCAGCTCAGCAGCAGCGTCGTGTTCAGCCTGGAAGAAGGTTTGCCCCAGGGAACTCGCTCAACCGCAACAACCGTCTTTTTCTCATGCATGCTGAAGAAGCTCAGGAAGCGCCAGACGTCGTGCTGGGTATGTTTTCTATTAATTCAGTACTTGCTAGAGCGTTGTTTGATTCTGGTGCATCGCATTCATTTGTCACTGAAGAATTTGCCTGCACTAGTAAGATTCAACCAACCAAACTGAAGCATGTTATGATTGTTCAAATCCCCGGTTCAACCACCAAAGCTAGGCAAATTTGCAAAGCCGTCACTATCCAAATCCATGGCATAGATTTTTATGCTAATCTGATAGTACTTGGAACTAAAGGTTTGAAAGTAGTACTAGGAATGGATTGGATGTCCAAACATAAAGGATTAATTGACTGTGCCAAGAAAGCCATAACCATGACCAGTACAGCTGGAGTATCAGTTGAGCATGTATCTAAAACCTTACCTCGTCAATTCAAGTGCAACAAGAGTATAGCCCAACCTACCATTGACCAAGTCCGGATAGTCTGTGAATACCCCGATGTATTTTCAGATGTTTTGTCCGGTATGCCCCCAGATCGAGATATCGAGTTTATCATTGAACTAATCCCCGGAACAGGACCCATAGCCCAGAGACCATATAGCATGAACCCGTCTGAGCTAGCAGAACTGAAGAAGCAACTGGATGCCATGCTGGAAATTGGATTGATTCAACCAAGTGCGTCACCATGGAGATCACCTGTCTTATTTGTGGACAAGAAGGATGGAGGTAACCGTTTGTGTACGGATTATCGGAAGTTGAATGATGTCACTATCAAGAACAAGTACCCATTGCCCAAGATAGAAGATTTGTTTGATCAGTTGACCGGTGCCAAAGTGTTTTCTAAGATTGATCTTAGAACAGGCTATCATCAACTTAAGATTCGCGCAAAGGATATTCCAAAGACTTCCTTTACCACTAGATATGGATTGTACGAGTATACTGTCATCTCTTTTGGATTAACCAATGCCCCCGCTTATTTCATGAATCTCATGAATAAGATTTTTATGGACTTCTTGGATAAGTTTGTCGTTGTTTTCATTGACGACATTCTGATTTATTCCAAATCAGAAGAAGAACATGAGCTACACCTAAGGACCGTTCTTGGAACCCTTAGAGATCATCAGTTGTATGCCAAGTTTATCAAATGTGAATTCTGGTTACAGGAGGTAGGATTTCTCGGCCACATTTTCTCAGCCGGAGGAATTGCCGTTGACCCTGCGAAAGTGAAAGATGTCGAAGATTGGCAAGCCCCAACCACCCAAACCCAAGTTCGTGCATTTCTCGGATTGGCGGGATACTATCGCAAGTTCGTAGAAGGATTCTCGAGCATTGCCAGACCCATGACCCAATTGCTGAAGAATGACAAGAAGTTTGTATGGACCGACAAATGTGAAGCGAGTTTTCAAGCACTCAAGAGAAGATTGATTTCAGCCCCAATCTTAATCATGTCGGATATCACGAAGCCCTTTGACGTGTATTGTGACGCATCCAAGATCGGTCTCGGATGTGTGCTAATGCAAGAAGGCAAAGTTATCTCTTATCTATCTCGACAACTGAAACAACATGAGCAAAATTACCCAACCCATGACCTTGAACTCGCAGCCGTAGTTCTAGCGCTGAAGACATGGAGGCATTACCTGATGGGAAATCGTTGTGAGATTTATTCGGATCACAAGAGCCTGAAGTATATATTCACTCAGAAGGAGCTGAATATGAGACAGAGAAGATGGATTGAGCTAATCAAGGATTACAACATGGACATTCACTACCATCCCGGTAAAGCCAACGTGGTAGCAGATGCCCTTAGCAAATTGTCGTGCCGCTTGAACTCCATGATTTTGAATGAGCAACCAAGCTTGCATAAAGAGATGGAAGATTTTCAAATGGAATTAGTAAGTGAAGGATTTTTGGCTAGCATAGAACTTCAACCCACTTTGATCAGCCAGATCAAAGAGGCGCAGAAAGGAAATGCTAGTATCGACGGAATCAAGCGTCGTATCGGTACAGGCAAAGTACCCGGATTCACTGAAGACGAAGAAGGAGTTCTGTGGTACAAAGGACGCCTTTGTGTACCAGCAGATTCTGAGTTGAAAGAAATTATTTTGAAGGAAGCTCATGATACTCTTTATTCTATCCACCCCGGAGGAACTAAGATGTATCAAGATTTGAAAGAGCAATTTTGGTGGCATAAGATGAAGAGAGAAATCGGAAGCTATATCACCAAGTGTGATATATGTTAGAGAGTCAAGGCGGGACATCAAAGACCCGCTGGATTGTTGCAACCATTGCAGATTCCAGAATGGAAATGGGATTCAGTTGGAATGGACTTTATCACCGGATTGTCTACTTCTAGTAGGGGAAATGACTCTATTTGGGTCATAGTGGACAGATTGTCCAAAGTCGCCCATTTCTTACCAGTCAAGACCAGATATCCGAGTTCGAAGCTAGCGGAGTTATACATCGCTAGAATCGTCAGTTTGCACGGAGTCCCCAAGAACATCGTATCGGATCGAGGAACTCAGTTTACCTCGAGATTCTGGAAGAAAGTCCAATAAGGTTTAGGAACCCGACTAGATTTCAGCACCGCTTATCACCCTTAGACCGATGGACAAACGGAGTGAGTAAATCAGATACTCGAAGATATGCTGAGAGCATGTGTGCTAGAGTATGGATCTAAATGGGAAGACTGTCTGTCGTTCGCATAATTTTCATACAACAACAGTTATCAAGCCAGTTTGCAAATGGCCCCATTTGAATTCATGTATGGAAGAAAGTGTCGCACCCCTTTGAACTGGTCGGAAGTAGGAGAGAGTTAGATTTTCGGACCCGATATCCTACGAGAAGCAGAGGAGAAGGTTCACAAGATTCGTGAGCACCTCAAAACCGCCCGGTCTAGACAAAAGAGTTACGCCGACAAGAGACGTAGAGACAAGCCTTCAACATAGGAGATTTTGTATATCTGAAAGTGTCGCCATTGAAGGGAATGCAGCGTTTCCAACTCAAGGGAAAGTTAGCCTCCAGATATATCGGACCCTTCAAGATTCTGAACCGTCAAGGATAAGTGTCGTATCAATTGGAACTGCCCGAAGAGATGTCAGCCGTGCACAATGTGTTCCATATCTCATTACTTCGCGAGTGCCTCGAAGTTCCAGAGAAGACTGAAGTGTTCAATAATATTGATCACCGGACCATAGAGATCAACGATGACCTGACCTATCCCGAAGTACCCATCCGTATTTTGGAAGAAGCTTTCAGAACCACCAGAACCCGAAGCATCAAGTTTCTCAAGATTCAGTGGAGCAACCACACGGAAGAGGAAGCTACCTAGGAGCGCGAAGATCACATCAGGACGGAGTTTCCCGATCTCTTCAAATCCTAGGTAATCTTTTTCGTCCTTTTTCAAATCTCGGGACGAGATTTTGTTTAAGGGGGGAAGGTTTGTAACATCCCAAAAATATTAAAAAAGAATCATCAAACTCTAATCACCAAAATTAGGGTTAACAAAAACTTTTCCAATTAAAAATATGAAAGCATTCATATGTGTGTATTGAAATTTGGATTGTTTTGAATTGCCATGATTATGTGTTTCTTTGCTTGTAAAATGATTCTTAGGTGAAATAAACATCATCTAAACAATCCCCAAACTTTTCCCAAAGACAAACAAATCAAAACAAACAAATTAAGTGAATGGTCACTTTGGCCAATTTAACTCTCATGCCTACTTTGGCTATCTCTAACTTTCAGAACTTAACAGAAACATGTATGGATCTTTGCACCCCTTGATAGTACTCATAACAAGGTATCAAGCCCCACTTTTGTAGGGTTTCGTAGCATGGAAAACAAAATTTTTCTATCGCATACAAACAAACAAGCCAAGATCTATCTACTAGATTGTAGCAACGAGTCGATGGAATAACTTACCCTCGAAGATTCCAAAGCGTTTAACGAGAGCGGATTCTCGTGGGTGATGTAGTCGTACTCTTCCCGATCTCAAGATCGCGTAGACGATCCTTCCGGCGCTTGCTCCTAAGTAGCCTCATGATCGGTCACACGCGTTAAATTCGACGAAGACCTTCCTCTCCCTTGTTCCAAGAGGCGGAGGTTGTAGCACTCTCTCGTGATTCCGGAAGACAACGGGCGTGGTACCTAAGTAGAGGGAGATCTCGCAGGCTTCGCCTTAAGCCGGAGCGAGTATGGTGGAGTATGAGAGAGCTCCTCGGCGATCTAGGGTTTAACACACCAAGGAGGGATGCTAGCCGGCTAGGGTTCCGGGACCCCAAGTCGGCGGCTAGGCAAACCCTAAGGGCGGCGGCTATGGTGGGCTGCTTCTAGGGTTTGAGGTGAGGACTTGTGTGCTCTAGGAGGTCCCCGCCTCCTTATATAGGTGGAGGCGGCCAAGGGGAGGGAGAGGAGTCCCTCCCCAACTCGTCTTGGAGGGTTGCCGCCGGTTGGAGGAGGGAACTCCTCCCCAACTCGGATTCCCCCCTCCTCCTCTTTTCCACTTTCCAATTTTAGCTATTTGACTTTTCAATTTAGCTATTTGACTTTTCAAACTAGGATTCAATTTAATCCTTTATTTGGAACAGCGAGGAGACTAAGTACATGATGCAATCATACCAACTTGATACAACACATTCATGTACCCTTCCCCTCCGGAGTGCCGGACATTCCGGAACCTTCTAGAACATTCCCGATGAAAAACCCCGGAATCATTCCCCAACTCCGAAACGGGACTTTCCTTATATGAATATTATTCTCCGGACCATTCCGGATCACCTCGTGATATCCCGGATCCCATTCGAGACTCCGAACAACATTCGGTCTCTTTCTCATCATACCATAACTACTCAAACAACGTCGAATCCTTAAGTGTGTCTCCCTATGGTTCGTGAATTATGCGGACATGATCGAGACACTTCTCCGAACAATAACCAATAGAGGAATCTAGAAATTCATATGGCTCCCACATATTTCTACGATTACTTAGCGATCGAATGAACCACTTACATACGATACCAATTTCCCTTTGTCTCACGATAGTTTACTTATCCGAGGTTATGATCATCGGTATCTCTGCATACCTAGTTCAACCTCGTTACCGATAAGTACTCTTTCTCGCTCCGTGATATGTGATCCCTTGTGAGCCAGTCACATGCTTGCAAGCTAATTGGATGACATTTCACCGAGAGGGCCCAGAGTATATCTATCCGTCATATGGATGGACAAATCCCACTCTTGATCCATGTGTTTCAACCAATACTTTCCGAACACTCAATGCCACCTTTATAGCCACCCAGTTACGGTGTGGTGTTTGATGTCATCAAAGCATCCATCCGGCAAAGGTGATATGCATGATCTCATGGTCGAAGGAATTAGGGTACTATGTATCAGAAAGCATATATCAATTGAACTATTGAAATGACTTGATCTTTATGCTACGCTTATCTATAGGAGTATGTCCATCATATCATTCTCCTAACGATATGATCTTGTTGTTGATAACATCTCAATGTTCATGATAGGGAAACCACAATCATTTATCAACCAACAAGCTAGTGATGTATAGAGGCTATACTATGGACTTCAAATTAAGTTTACAAATCACACAAGTATCAATGTTTCCTTGTTAATACTATTATAGCATGAATGTAAACATTTATCATAAACACAAAGATATAATAATAAATACATTTATTATTGCCTCTAGGGCATATCTCCAACAGTCTCCCACTTGCACTAGAGTCATCTAATCTAGATTACATGGTAATATACCGAACACCCATGGCGTTTGGTCTGGTCATGTTTTGCCCTCGGGAGAGGTTTAGTCAACGGATCCGCCACATTCAGATCTGTGTACTTTGCAAATATTTATATCCCCATCTTGGATATGTTCTCGAATAGCGTGAAAACGTAGCTTGATGTGCTTGATTCTTGTGTGACCTTGGTTTTCTTGTTGGCTATGGCGCCCATGTTATCACAAGAGATAGACATTGGGTCCAACAGACTAGGAACCACACCCAGCTCTATAATGAACTCTTTCATCCATATCGCTTCTTGTGAAGCCTCCAAGCAGCCATGTATTCCGATTCGCTTGAAGATCTCGCCACAACGCTTTGCTTTGCACTCCTCCAACTAATCGCTGCACCATTCAAAATAAATACGATCCAGATTGTGATTTAGAATCATCCGGATCGGTGTTCCAACTAGCATCGGTGTAACCATTAACAACGAGTGTTCATCACCTCCATAAGAAAGAACCATATCCTTAGTTCTTCTCAAGTACTTAAGGATGTTTTTGATCATACCCAATGATCCACTCCTGGATCACTTTGATATCTCGCTAGTTAAACTAACAGATATGCAATGTCGGGTCTAGTACATAGCATGGCATACATTAGAGATCCTATGGTCGAGGCATAGGAGTCTTACTCATCCTTTCTCTATCTTCTCCGATGTCGGACTTTGAGTTTTACTCAAGGTCGATTGGCAACATGGGCAAGAACCCTTTCTTGATATCTTCCATTCCAAACCTCTTTAGAACTTTGTCCAAATATGTACTCTGTGACAATGATATTTGGCGTTTCGATCTATCTCTATAAATATTTATGCCTAATATGTAAGCTGCTTCACCAAGATCCTTCATTGAAAAACTATTATTCAAATATTCCTTGACACTATTAAGAAGGTATACATCATTCCCAATCAACAATATGTCATCCACATATAGTATTAAGAATGCTACAGAGCTCCCACTCACTTTCTTGTAAATACAAGCTTCTCCATAAGTTTGTATAAAACCAAAACTTTTGATCACCTTATCAAAACGTTGATTCCAACTTCGGGATGCTTGCTTCAATCCATAGATGGACCGTTGAAGTTTGCATACCTTGTTAGCATCTTTAGGATCGACAAAACCTTTGGGTTGCATCATATACAACTCTTCATCAATGTCTCCATTGAGGAACGCTATTTTGACATCCATCTGCCATATCTCATAATCATAATATGCAGCGATTGCTAACAAAATCCTCACAGACTTTAGCTCACATCGTGAGAAAGTCTCATTGTAGTCAACTCCTTGAATTTGTCGAAACCCTTTTGCGACAAGTCGAGCTTTATAGATGATAACATTACCATCAAGATCTGCTTTCTTCTTGAAGATCCATTTGTTCTCGATAGCCTTCCGCCATCCGTAAGTCCACCAAGGTCCATACTTGGTTTTCTTACATGGATCCAATCTCGGATTTCATGGCTTCTTGCCATTTATTGGAATCTGGCTCATCATCGCTTCCTCATATGTCTCGGGGTCATCGGTGTTGTCCACCAACATGACACTCATAACGGGATCATACCAATCTGGAGTGGTACGAGTTCTCGTTGACCTCCGAGGCTCTGTAGCAACTTCAACCGAAGTTTCATGATCATCATCATTAGCTTCCTCTCTAATTGGTGCAGGCACCATAGGAACTTCTTCCGGTGCTGCGCTACTCGCAATTTCGAGAGAAGGTTCGACAACCTCGTCGAGTTCTACTTTCCTTCCAGTCACTTCTTTCGAGAGAAATTCCTTCTCTAGAAAGGATCCATTCTTGGCAACGAAGATTTTGCCTTCGGATCTATGATAGAAGGTATACCCAATAGTTTCCTTCGGGTATCCTATGAAGACGCATTTTTCCGCTTTGGGTTCAAGCTTGTCCGGCTGTAACTTCTTTACATAGGCTTCACACCCCCAAACTTTAAGGAACGACAATCTAGGTTTCTTCCCAAACCATAATTCATACGGTGTCGTTTCAACGGATTTAGACGGTGCCCTATTTAAAGTGAATGCGGCTGTTTCTAATGCATAACCCCAAAATGATAGCGGCAAATATGTAAGTGACATCATAGAACGAACCATATCTAAGAGAGTTCGATTACGATGTTCGGACACACCATTACGCTGTGGTGTTCCCGGTGTCAATCATGAAAGTATTCCGCATTTCTTCAAATGCTCGCCAAACCCGTAACTTAGATATTCACCTCCACGATCAGAACGTAGAAATTTAATCTTCTTGTTACGTTGATTCTCTACCTCACTTTGAAACTCCTTAAACTTCTCGGAAGTTTCGGACTTATGTTTCATGAAATAGATATACCCATATCTACTCAAATCATCCGTGAAGGTAAGAACATAACGATAACCACCGCGCGATGCTACACTCATTGGACCACACACATCGGTATGTATGATTTCCAATAAGTCTGTAGCTCGCTCCATCATACCAGAAAATGGAGTCTTAGTCATTTTACCCATCAGACATGCTTCGCATCTTTCAAGTGATTCAAGAAGTCCATCGGAATGGAGTTTCTTCATCGTTTCACCCAATGTGACCAAGACGATAAAGTGCCATATAGGTCGAATTATCGCTGATTTCAAACGCTTAGCCTCAATGTTGTTGATATGTGTATTTCCACTATCGATATTCAATAAGAATAGACCATCTATCAAAGGTGCATGTGCATAAAACATATTACTCATATAAATCGAACAACCATTATTCTCGGACTTAAACAAGTAACCGTCTCGCAATAAACAAGATCCCGATATAATGTTCATGCTCAACGCAGCACCAAATAACAATTATTTAAGTATAAAACTAATCCCAATGGTAGATGAAGGGTAGCATGCCGCGCGATCACATCAACCTGTTATCCGGTTCCCACGTGCATTGTCACCTTATTCTTCGCTAGCTTCCGTTTATTCTGCAGCACCTGTTTCGAGTTACAAATATGAGCAACCGAACCAAGATTAAATACCTGTGCACTACTTAGTACTAGTGAGATACACATCAATAACATGTATATCAGATATACCTTTCTTCTTGATGTTGCCGTTCTTCAAATCCGCCAAGTACTTTGGGCAATTCCGCTTCCAGTGACCTTCTCCCTTGCAGTAAAAGCACTCAGTATCAGGCTTAGGTCGAGCCTTGGTCTTCTTCATGGCGTGGTAACTTTCTTACCACCCTTCTTGAAGTGTCCCTTCTGCTTAGAATTGCCTTTCTTGAATTTGGTGTTCTGATTGACCAACAACACTTGGTGCTCTTTCTTGATCTCCATTTCTGCAGACTTTAACATAGCAAACAGTTCTGGCAACTGCTTGTTCATGTTCTGCATGTTGTAGTTCATCACAAAGTTCTTGTAACTTGGTGGTAGTGATTGGAGGACACGGTAAATCCCCAAAGCATTAGGAATCACTATACCCAAGCTTTGAAGTTTGTTTGCGTGCCCAGACATCTTAAGCACATGCTCACTGACGGAGCTGCCCTCTTCCATCTTGCAGTTAAAGAACTTTTCAGAAGCCTCATAATTTTCAATTGCCGCATGAGTCTCAAAGATCAATTTGAGATCCTCGACAATATCATATGGGTCTGAATTCTCAAACCTTTTCTGAAGCTCCGATTCCAAACCATACAAGATAGCACACTGAACTATGGAGTACTGATTCTTCCGAGCGAGGTAAATATTCTTTACTTCATCGGAAGCATCAGCTGCAGGTGGGTCATCCAGCGGTGCATCCAGCACATATGTCAAATTACCAGCTGTGAGGACAATCCTCAAATTGCAGAACCAATCCGCGAAGTTGCTTCCATTGTGTTTCAACTTTTCTTTCTCTAGGAACGCATTAAAATTGATGGTAGGGGCTGCCATTGATCTACAACATATTTGCAATAGTTTAGATTAAGTTTATGACAAATTGAGTTCAAATTAATAATAAAATTAAACTAGGTGAACTCCCACTCAAAACAATATACCTCACATTGTTTTAGTGATCACACGAACCAAATCCACCACATCAACACCGATCATCATGAGAGTTGATATAGTTTCAATGGCGAACAATCGTCATGTTCATCATATCTACTATATGATTCATGCTTTACCTTTCGGTGATCCGTGTTCCGAGACCATGTCTGTACATGCTAGGCTCGTCAAGATCAAACCTTAGTTTCCGCATGAGCAAATCTGGCTTGCTCACGTTGTATACACTTGCAGAATCTAACACAACCGATCATCACGTGGTGCTTCGAAACAACAAGCTTTAGCAACGGTGCTAACTAAGGGTGAACACTTTATGACTTGAAATTCATGTGCATGAGGGATCATCTTATAATGCTACCGTCGTCTACTAAGCAATACAAGATGCATAAAGGATTAACATCACATGCAATTCATAATATGTGATATGATATGGCCTTTCTTCTTTGTGCTTCCGATCTCCATCTTCAAGAACGAACGTGATCTCCATCATCACCGGCATTGCATCAAGGTCAATGACGCTTCTCCATGGTTGTCGTCCACCGGCTTCAACTATTACAACTACTTTGAATAGACATGCGGGTCTCAACATAAATTAAAGACAACCATATGGCTCCTGCCGGTTGCCAACTTACAATAAGGAACATTGCATACATCAAATATAATCACAATCATGGCCATATCACATCAGACACCCCGCAAAACAAAGTTAGACGCCTCTACTTTCTTTGCATGTTTTACGTGGCTTGGGGCTTTCAATAAGTGTCGTTCTAACTTACGAACATGAACCACAACATTGATACTAGTATTGTTAATCACCCGTTGTAAATTGGATCTTAACTATGCTAGGAGAAACAGGCACCACCATAAAGCCACTTATGCAATACAAGTTGCATGTCAAGCGTGGAGCAAGTCTCATGAACGATGTCATGTAAGGTTAGCCCGGGCCGCTTCATCCCAACATACCGCAAGATGCAAAGTACACAAGAAGCAATCAACAATAAAAGCATCAACGCCCACAATGACCATTGTGTTCTACTCGTGCAACAGATCTACATATAAACCTGGCTCTGATACCACTATAGGGTTTTGTAGCATGGAAAACAAAATTTTTCTATCGCATACAAACAAACAAGCCAAGATCTATCTACTAGATTGTAGCAACGAGTCGATGGAATAACTTATCCTCGAAGATTCCAAAGCGTTTAACGAGAGCGGATTCTCGTGGGTGATGTAGTCGTACTCTTCCCGATCTCAAGATCGCGTAGACGATCCTTCCCAAGGCTCCTAGCGCTCCCCGCAATCGGTCACATGTTCGGATTGACGAAGACCTTCCTCTCCTTGTTCCAAAGAAAATGGAGGTTGTATCACTCTCCTCGTGATTACGGCAGACAACGGCGTGGTACCTAAGTAGAGGGAGATCTCGCAGGCTTCGCCTTAAGCCGAGCGAGTATGGTGGAGTATGAGAGAGCTCCTCGGCGATCTAGGGTTTAGACACACCAAGGAGGGATGCTAGAGCCGGGCTGGGGTTCCGGGACCCCAAGTCGGCTAGGGCAAAACCCTAAGGGGCGGCGGCTATGGTGGGCTGCAGCTTCTAGGGTTTGAGGTGAGGGACTTGTGTGCTCTAGGAGGGGTCCTTGCCCCTCCTTATATAGGTGGAGGGGGGCCGGCGGCCAAGGGGAGGGAGAGCAGTCCCTCCCCAACTCGGCTTGGAGGGTTGCCGCCGGTTGGAGGAGGGAACTCCTCCCCAACTCGGATTCCCCCCTCCTCCTCTTTTCCACTTTCCAATTTTAGCTATTTGACTTTTCAATTTAGCTATTTGACTTTTCAAACTAGGATTCAATTTAATCCTTTATTTGGAACAGCGAGGATGTTGGAGATATGCCCAAGAGGCAATAATAAAGTGGTTATTATCATATCTTCACACTTATGATAAATGTTTACATAACATGCTATAATTGTATTAACCGGAAACATTAATACTTGTGTGATTTGTAAACTAAAATAAGAGTCCCTAGTAAAGCCTCTTGTTAAACTAGCTTGTTGGTTAATATACGATCATGGTTTCCTGATCATGAACATAGAGATGTTATTAACAACAGGATCATATCATTAGGAGAATGATGTGATGGACATACTCCTATAGATAAGCGTAGCATAAAGATCAAGTCATTTCAATAGTTCAATTGCTATATGCTTTCTGATACATAGTAACCTAATTCCTTCGACCATGAGATCATGCATATCACCTTTACCGGATGTATGCTTTGATGACATCAAACACCACACCGTAACTGGGTGGCTATAAAGGTGGCATTGAGTGTTCGGAAAGTTTTGGTTGAGACACATGGATCAAGAGTGGGATTTGTCCATCCATATGACGGATAGATATACTCTGGGCCCTCTCGGTGTAATGTCATCCAATTAGCTTGCAAGCATGTGACTGGCTCACAAGGGATCACATATCACGGGAACGAGAAAAGAGTACTTATCGGTAACGAGGTTGAACTAGGTATGTAGAGATACCGACGATCATAACCTCGGATAAGTAAAGTATCGTGAGACAAAGGGAAATTGGTATCGTATGTAAGTGGTTCATTCGATCGCAAAGTAATCGTAGAAATATGTGGGAGCCATATGAATTTCCAGATTCCTCTATTGGTTATTGTTCGGAGAAGTGTCTCGATCATGTCCGCATAATTCACGAACCGTAGGGAGACACACTTAAGGATTCGACGTTGTTTGAGTAGTTATGGTATTATGAGAAAGAGACCGAATGTTGTTCGGAGTCTCGGATGGGATCCGGGATATCACGAGGTGATCCGGAATGGTCCGAAGAATAAGATTCATATAAGGAAAGTCCCGCTTTGAGTTCGGGAATGATTCGTGTTTTCATCGAATGTTCTAGAAGGTTCGATTGTCCGCACTCCGGGAGGAAGGGTACATGAATGTGTCATTGCTCATTGAATGATTGCATCATGTACTAAGTGTTCTTGCTGTCCCAAATAAAGGATTAAATTGAATCCTAAAAACAGAAAAGTCAAATGTCCAGTTTGAAAGTCAAACGCCAAAACAAGAAATCGGGAAACAAGCAAGAGGAGTTGGAACCAACTGGAGGAGGAGTTGGACTCCAGCCGGCGCCAGCCCTAGGCCGAGTTGGGAGGGACTCCTCCCTCCTGGCGCCGCCAAGGACCCCCTCCCATATAAGGAGGGTGGCTCCCATAGACACATAACTTTCTACTCTAGATCTCCGGTTTAGAGCCGTTTTGGTTTAGAGCCTTCTAATTGGTTTAGAGCCTTCTAATTGGTGTGTCTAATTACTAGACCACTAATAGCCTCTCATAAGCTCCACCATACTACACCGGCTTAAGGCCTCAAGGATCTCCCTCTACTTCCGGTACCACGCCAGTTGCCGGAATCGCGAGGAGAGTGCTACAAACTCCGCTTGGAACAAGGAGAGGAAGGTCTTCGTCAGTACCGAACGTGTGACCGATTACGGAATCGCTGCCAAACGCGCCTGAAGGATCGCTCACGCGATCTTGAGATCGGAAGTGTACGACTACATCACCCACGAGAATCTGCTCTCGTTAACCGCTTTGGAATCTTCGAGGTAAGTTATTCCAAGCGACTCGTTGCTACAATCTAGTAGATAGATCTTGGCTTGTTTGTTTGTATGCAGAAAATTTTTGTTTTCCATGCTACGAACCCCTACAAGGGTATCGAGCCGTGTCTATATGTAGATCTGTTGCACGAGTAGAACACAATGGTCATTGTGGGCGTTGATGCTTTTATTTTAGATTGCTTTTTGTGTACTTTGCATCTTGCGGTATGTTGGGATGAAGCGGCCCGGGCTAACCTTACATGACATCGTTCATGAGACTTGCTCCACGCTTGACATGTAACTTGTATTGCATAAGTGGCTTTGCGGGTGCATGTTTCTCCTAGCATAGTTAAGATCCAATTTACAACGGGTGATCAACAATGCTAGTATCAATGTTGTGGTTCTTGTTCGTAAGTTAGAACGACACTTATTGAAAGCCCCAAACCACGCAAAATATGCAAAGAAAGTAGAAGCGTCTAACTTTGTTTTGGTGGGTGTGATGATGATATGGCCATGATTGTGATTATATTTAATGTATGCAATGTTCCTTATTGTAAGTTGGCAAATCAGGAGCCATATGGTTGTCTTTAATTTATGTTAAGACCCGCGTGTCTATTCAAAGTAGTTGTAATAGTTGAAGCCGTGGACGACAACCATGGAGAGGCGTCATTGACCTTGATGCAATGCCTGATGATGGAGATCATGTTCGTCTTTGGAAGATGGAGATCGGAAGCACAAAGAAGAAAGGCCATATCATATCACATATTATGAATTGCATGTGATGTTAATCCTTTATGCATCTTGTATTGCTTAGTAGACGGTAGCATTATAAGATGATCCTCAAGCACATGAATTTCAAATCATAAAGTGTTCACCCTTAGTTAGCACCGCTATAAAGCTTGTTGTTTCAAACACCACGTGATGATCGGGTGTGCTAGATTCTGCAAGTGTATACAACGTGAGCAAGCCAGATTTGCTCATGCGTAAACTAAGGTTTGATCTTGACGAGCCTAGCATGTACACATGGCCTCAGGAACACGGATTACCGAAAGGTAGAGCATGAGTCATATAGTAGATATGATGAACATGTCGATTGTTCGCCATTGAAGCTATATCAACTCTCGTGATGATCGGTTTTGATGTGGTGGATTTGGTTCGTGTGATCACTAAAACAATGTGAGGGATATTGTTTTGAGTGGGAGTTCACCTAGATTAATTTGATTATTAATTAGAACTCAATTTATCATAAACTAAATCAAAGTGAATTTGCATAGTTGTTGTAGTCATTGGCATCCGTCTACCACCTTGCGCTTAGTTATAATTGAGATGATAGAACTATAGAATTCTGGTTAGTTACTTTACGAACTGGTATCGTATTGTTTTGAAGTGTTAATCTAAAGTTTAAAAGTCCTATTGCAAACTTTCAGTAAGTTCTGGTTACTCCATGAAGTTTAATAATTGGTATTAAATCAAGAGTGACAATTCCAAGAGTTAGTATATGAGTATCATGTTTGTCTCCATGATTCTTGATATTCAAAGAATTCTCTTAATATCAAGGTTATCTAGGATCTGAAAGAGTTATTTCAGAAACCATGATGTGTGGAAGATATTGTGATATCTGAAACAAAGTTTTGGTTGCAACATGATAGAGTATAATATGGCAAAAGTCATGTTCTCACATTTGATGAGAATTTGCAAAAGGTTGGAGACACTTGTTGTCCTAATCCTCCAAAAGGTTTTGGATAGCAACATTATACTCATAATTCATCGATATAAGCTAAAGAGCTTGATCATGGACGATTCCATGATAAGGGTGAATATTTGATGTAGGTAAAATGTTTACTACACCAAGAGATTACTAAAGAAAAGAATTTGAAAGAACACCAAACATTTGATGATAGGTTATCTACTTCAAAGTGCAAGTCCAAAGACATTGGTATTTAATTATACACGCTTTGGATTATGTGTCATATGTATGACTCCACTATTGATATTGATAGATTCTTTCAAACAGAAAAGGAAATACTGAAAGAGAATCTCATAAATATATGGCAGAAAGGAAAAGACTAGAATTGTTCAGCTTAAGTATATAGATGATATACATGTTATGGCTATATTCTTTGCTTATTAAACAATGTGGTTCTCAAGTATTTGATACTGAATTTGTTGGTGTGAATCGTCATACGAAACAACACAATTCATGAACTACAATGGCCTAAGTAACTAGCAAAAGAATATGTGATGATGTTCATCGAGAACAAATAAAGGGTTATTGTGTTCGTTAAACATCAAAGCTTGCCTTCAAGATTTGTTTTATCGTATTATGAGAACAAAAGGGTTGTTCAAATAATTTCCGTAATCCATAAAAGATGGATGATTCACAAATCTCGTTGGAGAAATCACATCCATAAAACTAGTGCTAAAATGTCGAAAGACAAATTGATTGAAGAATCACTTAGGAAGTGACATCGCCGTTTAAATTATATTGAAAGAAAACATGAAGAAACTCCATGTGGATGGAATTTTGGAGTCTTTTGATTTTTGATCAAATGACGCCAGAAACTTTCCTAGAGATAATTGAAACTTCGTTCATAGGCCAAAAGGAACGAAGACTAGCTTATTGGAATTTGTACATATTGTTGTAAAGTCCATTATGTGTAGTCAAGAGCGATGGATTTCAACTTCATATGCTTTCTCCGAAAATTTGAGTGAATATATGAATATTTACTTAATAAGGATGAAGTATGAAACATTTGAAAAGTTCAAAGACTTTCAAGATGAAGTGCAAAATCATTGTAACAAGAATATAAATAATTTATGATAAGATCATAAAGGAAGATATTTGAGTTACAAAGTTTAGCGTAATACCTAAGATTTATGGAATCGTTCGGATTTGCATTTCCAAACACCATAAGTGTATGGAGCGTTCGAGATATGTAATTAAACCTTGTTTGACATGGTAAGATCAAGGTATAATTAATAATACTGTCATTGTATTTTAAAGATTAAAAGCTTTAGAGATTACCGTTTTTCCACTGAAAAGAGCTCCCTCATAATCCGTTGAAATGACACCATATGTTATGGTTTGGGATTAAACCCAAGTAGTCCTTTCTTAAAACATTGGTATGCTATGCATAAGAAAGATGTGTGCAACCAAAGTCGGATGAACCTGTCTTTGTATAACTGTTAAGTATTCCTCCATAAACACCGGAGACAAAAGTGTTTGTTGCTTAGAACGTCAAGTTTCTTTGAGAAGGAATTTTTCGTGAAAAGTTAAGTGGGAGGAAAATAGAACTTTGATAAGGTTAAAGGAACCTTAGCTATATGTGCAGAGTTGCATAGCCGAAAAGTGTTCCGAGGCGAACAATGCTCATGGCTCACGTGCCTCAAAGGTTGTGATCACGGAGATCTAAGTTCCTATTAAAACAAGTAGGTCAAGTAAACAATCAAATACCAAGATTTGAGGGTTGAATCATTATTTAAGAATAATGAATGTACTACATGCAAAGAAGCGATGATGAGCCCTGACTCCGTAAAATGGCTTGAAGCCATAAAATCCGTGATAGTTCCATACACGAGAAATCAAGTTTTGAACTTGAAGGACCCTCGAGAAAGGTGTAAGACCTTACAGTTGTGTCTGGATCTATAAAGAAATAGACATGGATGTTTTACATCTATGAAATAGTCGACATGTTGGGAAAGAGTTCACAAAATGTTCAAAGGTTGACTATGACAAGATTTGATCTTTCATAGTGATATTTAGTCTAGACGGATTAATGTAGCAAACACTACATATAATTTGTTATATGGTAGTTGAATAAACAAAACAAGTTCTTCTAATAGAATCGTTACCTAGGACATGTGCGTAACATGGTCCATAGGGTTTTGTTAATTCAAAGGATGCTAAAAGCATATGCAAACTTCAATGGTTGAAGTAAGCATCATGAGTTGGAATCTTCACAATGATGAAATTGTTAAAAGAGTTTAAATTCATCAGAGACAATGAAGATGCTTGCATTTGCAAGAAATTAAGTGGGAGCGCTAAGACATATTTCTAATACATTATGTAGGAGACATATTGTTGATTGGAAGTGATGTATCTTTTTATTAACACAAGATAAGAATTTCATCTCGATGAAAGACTTAGGCAAAACCCAAATATTTAGCATCAATAGACGCTAATATGGTTGTCCAGAAGTACATAGACAAGATATTGAATGAGTTCAATATAGAAACTACAAGAGAGGTTCTTGTCGCACAGAAAGGATTGAATAAGTTCAATGTTGATGATATATTCAAGTGTATTGACATTTGGTAAAGTGAAACAAATAATCAAGTATAGATTGATACTTGATGTATAAAATCACAAAGAGTATTTATATCAATCATCTTTGTGATATGTACAAATCCAGATATGTCCTATGCTCTAAATGTTGTGAGCATACCGTAATGATTCGTAAGATGATCATTGGACAATAGTAAGGATATTCTTATGATCTTTTGAAAGAACTAAGAGTATAATATTTGTAGAAGTGACAAATAGATGGTTAGTTCATTGTAAAAGTACTACATTGATACTAGCTTTGTCACAAAGTACAAATTAAGTTTATCTCAATCTAAACTAAGGGTGGCACAATATAATGGAATGTGAGTTCCATAATGGATTTGGATGAGTTCCAAAGTTAAGACATTGTTACAGATACTACAACAAAAGGCTAAGTATATGACTGCTATTATAGCAGCAAAAGAGGGCATTTGTGTCAAGTAATTTGTTATCAAACTAGGTGTAGTTCACAGAGGGATAATACTATGAAGATATATTGTGCGACAATATTATCAACATGT
Organism: Avena longiglumis; assembly: GCA_030063025.1. Classification (NCBI taxonomy): domain Eukaryota; kingdom Viridiplantae; phylum Streptophyta; class Magnoliopsida; order Poales; family Poaceae; genus Avena; species Avena longiglumis. The sequence goes on from CP125974.1 coordinate 457,784,263, forward strand.
TTTAACCCCAAAGAGCTAAAGGTCACACCGAAAGACCAAATTTATACAAAGCCATCTCATTAAAGAATGAGTGATGCGAGAGACTAAAGACATGCAATTACACACGACCGAAGTGTCGATCCGAGATCAGTTGACCACTAGCAATCGTGTACATACAACACGTAAAGCCATAGGTGTTGAATACACAAAGGTTTGAAACTAGATTATTGACTCTAGTGCAAGTGGGAGACTGTGGAGATATGCCCAAGAGGCAATAATAAAGTGGTTATTATCATATCTTCACACTTATGATAAATGTTTACATAACATGCTATAATTGTATTAACCGGAAACATTAATACTTGTGTGATTTGTAAACTAAAATAAGAGTCCCTAGTAAAGCCTCTTGTTAAACTAGCTTGTTGGTTAATATATGATCATGGTTTCGATCATGAACATAGAGATGTTATTAACAACAGATCATATCATTAGGAGAATGATGTGATGGACATACTCCTATAGATAAGCGTAGCATAAAGATCAAGTCATTTCAATAGTTCAATTGCTATATGCTTCGATACATAGTAACCTAATTCCTTCGACCATGAGATCATGCATATCACCTTTACCGGATGTATGCTTTGATGACATCAAACACCACACCGTAACTGGGTGGCTATAAAGGTGGCATTGAGTGTTCGGAAAGTTTTGGTTGAGACACATGGATCAAGAGTGGGATTTGTCCATCCATATGACGGATAGATATACTGGGCCCTCTCGGTAATGTCATCCAATTAGCTTGCAAGCATGTGACTGGCTCACAAGGGATCACATATCACGAACGAGAAAAGAGTACTTATCGGTAACGAGGTTGAACTAGGTATGTAGAGATACCGACGATCATAACCTCGGATAAGTAAAGTATCGTGAGACAAAGGGAAATTGGTATCGTATGTAAGTGGTTCATTCGATCGCAAAGTAATCGTAGAAATATGTGGGAGCCATATGAATTTCCGATTCCTCTATTGGTTATTGTTCGAGAAGTGTCTCGATCATGTCCGCATAATTCACGAACCGTAGGGAGACACACTTAAGGATTCGACGTTGTTTGAGTAGTTATGGTATTATGAGAAAGAGACCGAATGTTGTTCGAGTCTCGGATGGGATCCGGATATCACGAGGTGATCCGGAATGGTCCGGAGAATAAGATTCATATAAGGAAAGTCCCGTTTGAGTTCGGGAATGATTCGTGTTTTCATCGAATGTTCTAGAAGGTTCGATTGTCCGGCACTCCGGGAGGAAGGGTACATGAATGTGTCATTGCTCATTGAATGATTGCATCATGTACTAAGTGTTCTTGCTGTCCCAAATAAAGGATTAAATTGAATCCTAAACAGAAAAGTCAAATGTCCGATTTGAAAGTCAAACCGCCAAAACAAGAAACTGGGAAACAAGCAAGAGGAGTTGGAACAACTGAGGAGGAGTTGGACTCCTCCAGGCCGGCGCCAGCCCTAGGCCGAGTTGGGGAGGGACTCCCTCCCTCCCTGGCGCGCCAAGGACCCCCCTCCCATATAAGGAGGGGCAGGGCTCCTCCCATAGACACATAACTTTCTACTCTAGATCTCCGGTTTAGAGCCGTTTTGGTTTAGAGCCTTCTAATTGGTTTAGAGCCTTCTAATTGGTGTGTCTAATTACTAGACCACTAATAGCCTCTCTCATAAGCTCCACCATACTCGCACCGCTTAGGCAAGCCCTCAGGATCTCCCTCTACTTCCGGTACCACCGCAGTGCCGGAATCGCGAGGAGAGTGCTACAAACTCCGCTGCTGGAACAAGGGAGAGGAAGGTCTTCCGAGTACCGAACGTGACCGACTACGAGCGCCTTGAACGCAGCGCCGGAAGGATCGTCTACGCGATCTTGAGATCGGAAGTGTACGACTACATCACCCACGAGAATCTGCTCTCGTTAACCGCTTTGGAATCTTCGAGGGTAAGTTATTCCAAACGACTCGTTGCTACAATCTAGTAGATAGATCTTGGCTTGTTTGTTTGTATGCGATAGAAAATTTTTGTTTTCCATGCTACGAACCCCTACAGAGGACACTTAGTACATGATGCAATCATACCAACTTGATACAACACATTCATGTACCCTTCCCCTCCGGAGTGCCGGACATTCCGGAACCTTCTAGAACATTCCCGATGAAAAACCCCGGAATCATTCCCCAACTCCGAAACGGGACTTTCCTTATATGAATCTTATTCTCCGGACCATTCCTGATCACCTCGTGATATCCCGGATCCCATCCAAGACTCCGAACAACATTCGGTCTCTTTCTCATAATACCATAACTACTCAAACAACATCGAATCCTTAAGTGTGTCTCCCTACGGTTCGTGAATTATGCGGACATGATCGAGACACTTCTCCGAACAATAACCAATAGAGGAATCTGGAAATTAATATGGCTCCCACATATTTCTACGATTACTTAGCGATCGAATGAACCACTTACATACGATACCAATTTCCCTTTGTCTCACGATAGTTTACTTATCCGAGGTTATGATCGTCGATATCTCTGCATACCTAGTTCAACCTCGTTACCGATAAGTACTCTTTTCTCGTTCCCGTGATATGTGATCCCTGTGAGCCACCACATGCTTGCAAGCGTATTGGAGGACATTTCGCCGAGAGGGCCCAGAGTATATCTATCCGTCATATGGATGGACAAATCCCACTCTTGATCCATGTGTTTCAACCAATACTTTCCGAACACTCAATGCCACCTTTATAGCCACCCGACGGTGTGGTGTTTGATGTCATCAAAGCATCCATCCGGCAAAGGTGATATGCATGATCTCATGGTCGAAGGAATTAGGTTACTATGTATCAGAAAGCATATAGCAATTGAACTATTGAAATGACTTGATCTTTATGCTATGCTTATCTATAGGAGTATGTCCATCATATCATTCTCCTAACGATATGATCTTGTTGTTGCTAACATCTCAATGTTCATGATAGGGAAACCACAATCATTTATCAACCAACAAGCTAGTGATGTATAGAGGCTATACTAGGGACTTCAAATTAAGTTTACAAATCACACAAGTATCAATGTTTCCTTGTTAATACTATTATATCATGAATGTAAACATTTATCATAAACACAAAGATATAATAATAACTACATTTATTATTTCCTCTAGGGAATATCTCCAAGAACTTTGTGATCATCCAGAAACATTCAAATGCTTAGTTTAAATGACAATTTAAAATTGAATCTATTTCATATGGGAAGATCCCACTTTTTCAAAAACCACTCAAACCAACTCAATTTTCAAAACCCAAGCATCCACAGACTCCCCAGTAAATGTCTAGAACACCCACCAAAAATCTTTTCAAAATTCAAAACTTGAGTTTATGCGGCCATTTCATCAAACACTTGGAGACAGAAAATCAAACTGGCCAAACTTCACTGTTTTGAGCACTAATTTGGCTAAGCAATGTTCACCATTGATCACCCTTGTCTCCCCCAGTTCCAACCAGTGCTTTGACCACCCCTAGCCCCTACCCTTTGCACCATACCATGCCAACCTGAGCACCCCCTTGTCAGCCGACCATGGCAAGCTAGCAAGAGCGTTCGCCGCGCCTAGCCACCATGTGCAGGAGGCAGCCCACCGTCCACCGCCACCCCCTGTCCAGCGGTCGAACCTTGCCGGCCACTGGACCACAGTGGCATCCCGCAAAACCACTACTAGAAAATCGCGTTGAATTTGTGCATTGCATTGTCATCATCATGTGTTGTTTGCATAAAACCATGTTCGCAAGCCCGTTTTGTTTTTCTAAAACGCCCCATCTTACTCAAACACCGAAAAACCGGGTCCCCGGACTATTTTGTTTTGCCCGAAATCGGTTTGCAAAAACCTTGTTTGCAATAAATAAAAATTATAATTAATTTTAGCGGGGCAGTCGAACGGGCCGATTGACCCGAACGACCGCGCCCCAGAAATTAATAAAACGGCCAACCTGTCCCGCTCCTAAATCCTAGAGTTACCTAACTTCCTACCCACCTCTATCTCCACCTCACTCCCCCCAATGGCAACCTGCCACCTAACCGCTTCCCTCACCCCCTCCTATCAGAAGCTGACACGTCACCCTCACCCCTCCTTCTCTCCTCTCTCTCACCAACCACACACCCCCACGTGGCCCCAGCCCCCACTCAACTCTCCCAGCTCACCCACCCACGCCAGCTACACCCACTCCACCCCCTCACACGCGGTCCACCCCCACCTCCCCAGATAACCCTCCCCCAGGCTGAGTCTCCCCTGGCCCCGTCCCCCACCTGGGCCCACCCTGCCAGCGGCCCCACCGCCCCTGCCTCGCCCTGTGCATCTTCCCCGCGCGCCCACGCGACCCGCCTCCCCCCGCACGCTCCCTGCTAACCGTCTCCCTCCCTCGGTGCCGCCCCGCCGCCTTCTCCCCTCTCATGGCGCCCTTGCGTGGCGTCTTCACCGCCTCCGCGCCGCCAGGACCCACCTCGCCCTAGCCACCGCCACCCGAGCCCCGGCCCCCAGTCGCGCCTCCTCGCCTTGCTGGCCAGCCACCTCCCGCCCGGCCAGAGCGCCGCCTCCGCTCGCCTCGACCGTCCCCGACGCCACCTCGCCGCCTCGAGCACCTCCCGCCCGCCAAGGCCGGTCCTCCTCCCTCGTCCCAGCTGCCGCTGCCCTCGATCAAGGCCTCGGCGCCGCCCCTGCTACCTCCTCCCCGTCGCTGCCTCGGCTTGCCTCTCCGACCTCGGCGTCCCCTCCGCCCGGCGCCGAAGGCCAGCTCCGCCTGCCGCGGTCTCCACCGCCGTGCCCCAGCTCACCACCGCGCCACTCAGCTCCCCGGTTTCAACCTCCCCGCTCCGGCGACCTGCCGCCGCCGCCTCGCCGGACCGCCCTTCCCGTCCCCGAGCCGCGGCGCCCTCCCAGCAGGCCCCGCCTCACGCCTGCCTCCGGCTGGCGTCGCCTCCGACCATGGACCCGCTGGGCTGCCAGACACCTCTGCGAGCTCGTCCCCGTCCAGAGCCCGCCACGCCTGTCCTCAACCGAGGGCCAGCCGATTCTGCCGTCGGGGCCGTCTACCGAGTCATCTTCCGCCGACTCGCCACCTCCTTCTCGCCATGACAGCGGCGAGCACGAGGCCGACGGTGACCACCTCGCCGTGTCCTTCACCAACCGAAGTTGGGGACCAAGTACTCCGACGCGGAACTCCGAGACCGCCAACAAGACCAACCCGATGTCGGCCACGGATGATCGAGATGACATGCTAAGATCTTCGACAGGGAACGACGAGAACTTCTGCCGGAGTCTGAAAACCCCCGAAGGCCAAACCCGAGGGCTATGCCACTCAAGTGCTTCTCCTCGAACCGAAGACCGACGAGATCTCCTACATGGAACCGAAACCGGCTGCCAAGAACCACGCCGGATCGCGAAGTTCGCCATCGTGGAAACCAAGGTCGTCGACATGGAACCGATGGACGCCAAGTACTTCCTCTCGGATGCGATGCCGAGAACCGGACGATCGTAACATCGACGCGAACGCCAAGTGCTTAGCCCTGAACGCCAAGACCGACCGACATGCGGACCGACAAGTTCTTCTCGACGACGAGATCATCGACAGAGAACCCGAAGAAAACCTGCGTCAAGTACTCCGAGAACGTCAAGTACTTCACCGGACACCGAGTCCGCGAGACCGATCGACAAGTGCTTCAACCCGAGCGAGAGGACCGACAACATGGCGTCCATCGCGAATGCGACAAGAACTACCGTTATCTGAGAACGCTTCCGCAAGACCTACCCCGATATCCGAGAACGTTCCGTCGAGACCGATCCGTCGAACACGGACCACAGGACCAACCCGAACCCGGAAACCCCAAGATCGTCGAGAACCCTAATGTGTGACCCTTTCCTCGAACCCTATTTTATAACATAACAACTTGTTGCATATTTAATTGTCATCTCGCATGCATATCTCGTGGTTTGGGGCCTTATGCCGATTCACCTAATAATTAAATATGGGGCCCATATGCGGGCAAATTTAGGCTCATATTGGCCTCATTTAAATTTGAGTAGCGAACCCGGTACTACTTTCTGCCATGTTATGACAACATTTAATTTGCGGGGTAGATAAACAACTTGAACCATGTATTAATTGTCGGGACCCCGGTTCCACTTAATATTGACCTAATTGCATCGCACCTTTGCCATGTCATCCATCATGCATGCATCATGCCGATCTTCTGCCGTTGTATTAAATATTGCATCCGGTGTTTATTCTAGTGTTTTGCTTCTTCGCGGATAAGGCCGTTGAGTTGATGTGAGCTTCGCCCGATCTTCGGTTGAACCTTCGACAATGTTTTCAGGCGAGCATCTCCCCCTTTCTACCTATCTTACTTTTATAGTGCTTTACTCCTTCCTGTTGCTCTACTGCTATCTGTGTTGCGATGCATTAGTTTCCGTACCTGTGATATACCCTGCAGCCCCATATTGCCTTGGACACACCCTATTACCTGTTGTTTGGTAGCTAGTTGGACTTGCGCGTCGTAGTTGCTTGCTCAAGTGCTGATGTGTGTCGTCATATGCCACAGTTGCTGATGTATTGCCGCATGTTGATGTTGGAGATGATTCTAGTTTTACTTATCGTCACTTTAAATTCTGTTTAACAACTAAAATTGAATAAGCAGAGGCATCGGTGGGTGATAGATAATATTTGGTTTCCGAACGCCCACTTGTGTCCCGTAAGACCCCGAGTACTTGATACCTGTTCCTTGATTTTGCGCGCTATCCACATCCGGGAGGTATATGGGACCCCCCTGAGCCAGAGCTTGATTCATTCTTATTTCATGGGGCCACAAACTAGTTTGAGGTTTTATTTACGATCCTGTACTTATGCCATGTTTTACTGCTTTATTTACGATTGCGAGGTAACGCATAATCGCATCGTTAGGAAGGCGGAGTGATTACGCTGTATCGACACCCCGAGTTTCGGGTTCCCGATCGCTACACCATTGGCGCTAACCTTGAGGCTGTCTCTCAAGCTAGCTTACTTTCTGGGTTCTACTCAAAGGGTGGCCCCTGAAATATTTCTGAATCCTGTGATTGTTCATCGTGAAAGCCTCGTTGGGTTTTGATTTGGTTTTTCCGAGGTTGATCGAGTGTGTGTTATTGGTGCACCCGCCGGTAAAACTTTCTGAAAGCCGTGTCCGCGGATATGGACGACTTGGAGCACAGTATCTCGATCATAGACAAGCATAACTAAAGTTTACTGCTATAAATTTGACTTATAATGACTAGTAATCAGCTTCACTATAATGGAATGGCTAATTAATACTGCCCACAATTGCTTGTTTGGTTGTCGCTTGCGACAATTGTACCTGACTAGTAAGTATTGAAACTACAACGAAATGGCTGAATAAAAGTACCAACAACTGCTGGGTTTTGGGTTTATCTCATGCTATCTGTACCTGATTAGTAATTGCTGCAACTATCACGGAATGAATAACTAAAACGACCCACTGCTTATTTTATCAGGATGATTATTTAAACCTGACTAGTAAATGTTGCAACGATAACTGAATAAATAAAGCGCCAACCGTGAGTTCCTCGGTTGACTTCCTCGTTTGGTCTCGAGGGGGAGACGCCAGGATGGGTTTGTTTGATGATAGAATCAGGTTGGTTTCGAATAGGTACTTCTTATCCCTCTCTGATATCCGCCAGTTGTATCGAGTCTCTATAGGTTGTTTAGTGTATGTTGCCGCTGCCGCTCAGTCCACCATACCTATGTAGGCGAGGACCGCCGAATTCTAGCCTCGCGTGTCTTGGCCTCGATCAAGCTCCTTCTTTTTCCTTTGCCCTTTGTCGGCACCCTTTTGTTTAAGCAGGTTTTGAGATCGACGCCGTTAGCCGGGTTACCCTTCCTTGGCCTTGGCAGTGGTTATGGGCGCCATTGGTTATTCTTGGGGCTCTTAGCCCCATTTGCATCTTGTCCGTAGTCGGACGCTCTATCATTTTCAAGGTGATTTGGATCTTTGTATATTATATACGTATTCTTGACTCTTTGAGTCATATATATATCTGCTCGTGGGTCCCATCGAGTCTTGTTGTGTAATGTTATTACTTCGCTTTCCACCCACGAAAGTGCTGGTGGGCACCTTTGAATCGTTTCTATGCGGGTTTGGCGAACTTTGCTCAAACTTGCATAGGTCCGATTCGAGGGTGTTCTGAGTGGTATCGAGCTCAGCTTGCGATACCCCACAAGTCCAAATTGTAGGATAACCTAGCTAATGGCAAGTAGAGTGTCAAAACTATTTTTGAAAAATCGGTTGGATAGTTCGACTAGGTCTGATTTTACCTTACCCTCTGCTATTCTCCTCTCACCTCTCGTGTTTTGAATCGCTCTCTTCTCTCTCTTCGAGTCCAGGATTTCTCGTGGTTGGGTTCCGTCGTACCTTCAGGGTTTCGCTTTCTTCCTTTTGTAACGGAGGTGCTACGATCATGAATCTGCAACTTGTCTGTTGTACCCTTCAACCAATCTCTTGTTCTGGAGCTCTTTATCTATATGTGTTCCTTGCTGGATATCAGTGTCGTTGAAAAACATATGAGAAGGACGAGCTTTGGTGAAGTTGGAGTCGACCTTGAGCACGTGTTGTTCATGCCAATGGAACCATCGCGAAACCTAATCAGTGTGTCTTTCAAACGATTTCCGCTGGCAGCATCCCTTTGTTCCGGATACCACCTATGAAGATCTTCAGTCTAAATCTCGAGAGTTGAGTTGCCTGATTCTCCTACCCATGTATAGCATGATAGTTTGGGTCCGGGATGGACTGATCACCCTACCCGACTCTTACTGTTCGCTCTGTACATCGAACTGGTGGATCAATGTAACTTCTCCCTCTTCTAATGGAAGTTAGAGGTGGCCTTATCGTTTGATGCCTCTATCTTCGTCCTTTGTTTCTCCGTAGTGTTCTTTCGACGATCAGGAACAACGACCCTTTGTTGGTGGTGTCGCCGTTATCAAGGTGGAGGATGAACTCTTGTTAGTGGTGTCGCGAGGATCTACACAAAGCGAGAAGACGGAGAGCGCCGACCTTCCTTCCGACCATGAGGCGGATCTCGAGGGCGAGATCCCTTGTTAGTGGTGTCGAATTGTGGCATCCCGCAAAACCACTACTAGAAAATCGCGTTGAATTTGTGCATTGCATTGTCATCATCATGTGTTGTTTGCATAAAACCATGTTCGCAAGCCCGTTTTGTTTTCTAAACGCCCATCTTACTCAAACACCAAAACCGGTCCCGGACTATTTTGTTTTGCGAAATCGGTTTGCAAAACCTTGTTTGCAATAAATAAAAATTATAATTAATTTTAGCGGTCGAGCGGGCCGATTGACCGAACGACCGCCCAGAAATTAATAAACGCCAACCTGTCTGCTCCTAAATCCTAGAGTTACCTAACTTCCTACCCACCTCTATCTCGACTCACTCCCCAATGGCAACCTGCCAACCGCTTCCCTCACCCCTCCTATCGGTGACACGTCACCCTCACCCTCCTTCTCTCCTCTCTCACCAACCACACCCCACGTGGCCCAGCCCCACTCAACTCTCCCACTCACCCACCCACGCCACACCCACTCCACCCCTCACACGCGGTCCACCCCACCTCCCAGATAACCTCCCAGTGAGTCTCCTGGCCCGTCCCCCACTGGGCCCACTGCCAGCCCCACCGCCTGCCGCCTGTGCATCTTCCCCGCGCCACGCGACCCGCCTCCCACGCTCCACTGCAACTCCCTCCTCGGTGCCGCCCGCCTTCTCCCTCTCATGCGCCCGCCCGCCAGCGTCTTCACCGCCTCCGCCGCCAGACCCACCTCTCGCCTCGCTTAGCCACCGCGCCACTGAGCCCCGCGCCTCGCCTCTGCCTCTGGCCCAGCCACCTCCCAGCTGGCCGCCTCCGCCGCCTCGACCGTCCCGACGCCACCTCGCCGCCTCGAGCACCCTCCTGCCCGCCAAGGCCGGTCCTCCTCCTCGTCCTCACAGCGCTGCCTCGATCCCGCCCGCGCCCGCCTGCGTCTTACCTCCTCCCCATCGCGCGTCTCGGCTTGCCTCTCCACCAGCAAGGCGTCCCTCCGCCCCTGGCCGCCAGCGCCGCTGGCTCCGCCCGCCGCGGTCTCACGCCGTGCCCAGCTCACCGCGCGCCCGCAGCTCCCCGGTTCCAACCTCCCCGCTCCAGCAACCTGCCGCCGCCGCCTCGCCGGACCGCCCTTCCCGTCCCCGAGCCGCGCGGCGCTCCTCCCCAGCAGGCCCCGCCCCAGCGACGTCCTGGCCTCCGGCGCGCGCGTCGCCTCCGACCCCATGGACCCGCCGGGGCCTGCTTCGCACACCCTCTGCGAGCTCGTCCCCCCGTCCAGGAGCCCGCCACCGGCCTGTCCTCAACCAGGGGCCAGCGTCGCCGATTCCTGCCGTCAGGGGCCGTCTACCCCGAGTCATCTTCCGGCCGACCTCGCCACCTCCTTCTGCCGCGGACAGCAGCGAGCCTGAGGCCGTACCCGGTGACCACCTCGCCGTGTCCTTCACCAACCGACAAGTTGGGGACCAAGTACTCCGACGCGGAACTCCGAGACCGCCAACAAGACCAACCCGATGTCGGCCACGGATGATCGAGATGACATGCTAAGATCTTGACGAGGAACGAGAACTTCGCGAGTCCGAAAACCCCGGCCAAACCCGAGGGCTATGCCACTCAAGTGCTTCTCCTCGAACCGAAGACCGACGAGATCTCCTACATGGAACCGAAACCCGGCTGCCAAGAACCACGCCGCGGATCGCCATCGTGGAAACCAAGGTCGTCGACATGGAACCGATGGACGCCAAGTACTTCCTCTCGGATGCGATGCCCGAGAACCCGGACGATAAGAACATCGACGCAGAACGCCAAGTGCTTAGCCCTGAACGCCAAGACCGACCGACATGCGGACCCGACAAGTTCTTCTCGACGACGAGATCATCGACAGAGAACCCGAAGAAAACCTGTGCGTCAAGTACTCCCCCGAGAACGTCAAGTACTTCACCCCGGACACCGAGTCCGCCGAGACCCCGATGCGACAAGTGCTTCAACCCGAACGAGAGGACCGACAACATGGCCGTCCATCGCGAATGCGACAAGAACTACCCCGTTATCTGAGAACGCTTCCGCCAAGACCTACCCCCGATATCCGAGAACGTTCCCGTCGAGACCGATCCGTCGAACCCTGGACCCTGGGACCAACCCCGAACCCCGGAAACCCCAAGATCGTCGAGAACCCTAATGTGTGACCCTTTCCTCGAACCCTATTTTATAACATAACAACTTGTTGCATATTTAATTGTCATCTCGCATGCATATCTGTGGTTTGGGGGCCTTATGCCGATTCACCTAATAATTAAATATGGGGCCCATATGCGGGCAAATTTAGGCTCATATTGGCCTCATTTAAATTTGAGTAGCGAACCCGGTACTACTTTCTGCCATGTTATGACAACATTTAATTTGCGGGGTAGATAAACAACTTGAACCATGTATTAATTGTCGGGACCCCGGTTCCACTTAATATTGACCTAATTGCATCGCACCTTTGCCATGTCATCCATCATGCATGCATCATGCCGATCTTCTGCCGTTGTATTAAATATTGCATCCGGTGTTTATTCTAGTGTTTTGCTTCTTCGCGGATAAGGCCGTTGAGTTGATGTGAGTCACCGATCTTGGTTGAACCTTCGACAATGTTTTCGGTAGCATCTCCCTTTCTACCTATCTTACTTTTATAGTGCTTTACTCCTTCCTGTTGCTCTACTGCTATCTGTGTTGCGATGCATTAGTTTCCGTACCTGTGATATACCCTGCAGCCCCATATTGCCTTGGACACACCCTATTACCGTTGTTTGGTAGCTAGTTGGACTTATGGCGTCGTAGTTGCTTGCTCAAGTCTGATGTGTGTCGTCATATGCCTGATTCTTGATGTATTGCCGCATGTTGATGTTGGAGATGATTCTAGTTTTACTTATCGTCACTTTAAATTCTGTTTAACAACTAAAATTGAATAAGCGAGGCATCGGTGGGTGATAGATAATATTTGGTTTCAACGCCCACTTGTGTCCCGTAAGACCCCGAGTACTTGATACCTGTCTTGATTTTGCGCTATCCACATCCGGGAGGTATATGGGACCCCCGAGCGAGCTTGATTCATTCTTATTTCATGGGGCCACAAACTAGTTTGAGGTTTTATTTACGATCCTGTACTTATGCCATGTTTTATTGCTTATTTACGATTGTGCAGGTACGCATTGTCGCTTGTTAGGAAGGCGGAGTGATTACGCGGTATCGACACCCGAGTTTCGGGTTCGATCGCTTCTGACCATTGGCGCTAACCTTGAGGCCTCGGCTAGCTTACTTGCTATGGTTCTACTCAAAAAGGGTGGCCCCGAAATATTTCTCAATCTGTGATTGTTCACCGTGAAAGCCTCGTTGGGTTTTGATTTGGTTTTTCCGAGGTTGATCGAGCGTGTGTTGCTATTGGTGCACCCCGGCCGGGTAAAACTTTCTGAAAGCCGTGTCCGCGGATATGGACGACTTGGAGCACAGTATCTCGATCATAGACAAGCATAACTAAAGTTTACTGCTATAAATTGGACTTATAATGACTAGTAATCAGCTTTACTATAATGGAATGGCTAATTAATACTGCCCACAATTGCTTGTTTGGTTGTCGCTTGCGACAATTGTACCTGAATAGTAAGTATTGAAACTACAACGAAATGGCTGAGTAAAAGTACCAACAACTGCTGGGTTTTGGGTTTATCTCATGCTATCATGCACGATTAGTAATTGCTGCAACTATCACGGAATGGATAACTAAAACGACCCACTGCTTATTTTATCAGGATGATTATTTAAACCTGACTAGTAAATGTTGCAACGATAACTGAATAAATAAAACTGCCAACTGTGTGAGTTCCTCGGTTGACTTCCTCGTTTGGTCTCGAGGGGGAGACGCCAGGATGGGTTTGTTTGATGATAGAATCAGGTTGGTTTCGAATAGGTACTTCTTATCCCTCTCTGATATCCGCCAGTTGTATCGAGTCTCTATAGGTTGTTTAGTGTATGTTGCCGCTGCCGCTCAGTCCACCATACCTATGTAGGCGAGGACCGCCGAATTCTAGCCTCGCCGTGTACTGGCCTCAGTACTGACGCTCCTTCTTTTTCCTTTGCCCTTTGTCGGCACCCCTTTTGTTTAAGCAGGTTTTGAGATCGACGTTAGCAGGGTTACCCTTCCGGCTTGGCTCAGGGTTATGGACGCCATTGGTTATTCTTGAGGCTCTTAGCCCCATTTGCATCTTGTCCGTAGTCGGACGCTCTATCATTTTCAAGGTGATTTGGATCTTTGTATATTATATACGTATTCTTGACTCTTTGAGTCGTTATATATATCTGTTACATGGGTCCCATCGAAATCGTTGTGTAATGTTATTACTTCGTTTTCCACCCGCACGAAAGTGCCTGGTGGGCACCTTTGAATCGTTTCTATGCGGGTTTGGCGAACTTTGCTCAAACTTGCATAGGTCCGATTCTGAGGGTGTTACAACCACACACCCACGCCATGCCAAGCTTCTCTGAGCGCATGCGGAGAGCGTGCCAGAGCGCCACCCTCGACACACGCCCACAGACCGCGTGCACGTGTGATCACCACCGCCCCAGCAACCTCGCAGACACCCCCCGTTCGCCGCCCCATGCCTCACAGCCACCGCTCACCATCGAAGACGCCGCCTCTGCCGCGTAGAGCACCGCGCGTTCCCGACCGTTTGCCACCGCCCCTACACGCGCATTAAAGCCCTAGAGCATCGCCAGGAGACCACCGATAGATTGCCAACCTCGGCCATGCCTCTAGCTGCCCATAGCCGTGTCGCCACCGTCGCCTGCCCATCCCTCTCGGTCTCACCGTCGGGCCTATAAAAGGAGGCCACCCCCATCCGATTAAAGCACACCATCTCACTCCCCTCACCTCACTGATTGTTCCACCCCTTAGCCGGAGCAAGGCGAGCAGCGCATCGCCGGAATTACGTCGGAGTAGGCCGCCTCTGGAGAAGAAGGGCGCCATCAATTTCGTCCACCCCAGGAGCTGCCGCGACCACCCCTGAGTTCGTCGTCGTCGACTTCTTCTTTCGCCCGCATCGCCGAACTTCACCTGAGCCCCGGTGAGCCCCTGACGACCCCCACTAAGCCGCTATGATTCAAACTCGCCGGTGACTAGTTCATCGTCGACGACGACCCTCAGCCGTCGATCCTCATTCTAATCCAACGCACCATATCGCCCCGTACCGCTTCGCGTGTTAAGATTCACTGACCGGTAGACCCACCATGTCAGTTGCGCCCCGCGCCGCGGAGTGACACTGGGCCGGCCCGATAACCCTTCCCGCGCAACCCAATCGTTTGAATTTAACTTTTTCCATTTAAGTTCAAACATAGTTCTGTACCTAGTTTCAAAAATCAACTCAGCTCGATTCACTAAACCAAATTGAATGAAACCAATTTTTTTAGAAAGGTTTTGAAATGCTTAATCCAAGCCCGTTGGATTCAAATCATTTGAATCTATAGGTCAACCTTGGTAAAGATAACAAGGTAGAACCTTTTCTGCATTCAAACATTTTTCAAATTTAAACCAAAAATAGCTTTTGAGTTGATTCCAACTCTCAAAAATCACATTTGATCATACCTTTCAGAATATATAAAAACATATGGGTTTACTTACAGAAATAATGTTCAGGTAATAAAAGAATGCCACATAGGCATTTCTAGTCACTTTAATTATTTAAAATAAAAAGGTTAAACCTTATTAAATTATGACACCACTTTAAATCACATTCCCATGTACTGAAATATGTGGTGATGACATGTGTCAACATGATCCCATGTTTGGTTTGGAGAATATTAAATCTTAACTAGTTTTTCAATTAGTAGAAATTACTTTTCTAAAAATAAAAGAAATAATCTTGTAATATTAGTGATGATGCTAGATCATCTATAGAACCCTTGTGTGTGATGATTGAAAGTAGTTAAGTATTGTTTGGTGATTGTGTATCTCGTATTTATTCATAGAGGCTAGTACCGACCAAGGATACAAGGAGGAAGGACGATACTACGAAGAAGAAGCCGAGGAGAACTTCAACCACTGCTCTGCACAAGGCAAGCTAACACTTGCAAGATACTCTACTTATGCAAGCCAATACTTGCAAGCCTTACTAATCAAGTTGACCTATGCAAGCAAATACTTGTTTGCTACCATGCCAACTATATGCCTTAAGCATATGTGATCATACCCACTTGATAACCCCAATCCTAGTTTTACTTGCAAGCTTTCTACTTTATTTCTTTATCAAAGCTATTACTTAGAGTTTACTTGAGTAAATTGTAGATACTAGAAAGATAATTGAAGGTTGCATAAATAGCATAAAATTTGGTCTAAGCTAGATAATCTTGATGTCACCCTAAGGCATGAGATTGTACTTAGTTGAAACTCCACTTGTTTACCACCCCTCATTAGTACTCACTCCCATTTGTAGATGCTAGTGCTAAGCATAAAACTTGATCAACTTCAGATGGGAATACTTGGTGAAAATGGTTAAGAAAACCTTAGAATGATGAGGCATTCTACTAAGATGTTTTGACATGTGTTTCCGAACACTAGATGATTTTGATGATGAAAATGTTGAGGCATGAGCCTTAGCCCTTTATAAAACTGATGGTTGTCTGGATGCGATACCATTCCAATTTTACCGTACAACCACAATACCTGAGAATTGGGTAGGGCTTGACTGGAAACTTATATACCTTAGTATTGGTTCCCTCACGGCCAAGGTCTGAGCTGAGGCTACCTTGTGAAATTTGTCCACCTGTTGAGTACCCAAGATGACAGTTGGTCATGGTTGGGAGGCCAAACTCACAGGAGAGGTGCTTATACTAGGGCGTGTAATTGAAAGGTTAGGATTGATTATCTGCATACTGCTGTGGCATCCCGCTAAAACTACTACTAGAAAATCACGTGTAAAAATACTTGTGCATCATCATGACATCATCATGCATCTAATTGATTAAACTATTTTGCTAAAAGACCTACTTTGTTTCCTATATTATTATCCTCCCCCTTTGTTCAAACCAAACCGTCGGTCCAGCCGGATCTTTTATTCATTTAAAACTATTTACAAAATTTATTTTAAAATAAAAGAAAACCCTAGTCAAAAACATCTAATCCTAAAACCTACCCAGTCCTATTCTACCCACCCTTCAGCCACCTCACCCCCTCCAATCCCTTGGCGACACCTCACCTCTCATCCCTCCTCCCACCAATAGCCGCCTGCCACCTCATCCATCCTAGCCCGCCACCTGTCCCTACCCCAACCACCCCACCCGGTCAACACCATCCCCACCTCTGTCCACCCCACTCTCCTCTCCCCTGCGGCCCCACTTGCCAGCGCCCCACCTCCACCTGCCCCGCGTCCACCGCTTCTGGACCGCCCTGACCCACTTCGCCCCGCTCCCTGGGCCCCACCCCGACCCCGCTCCCTCTCTCCCCTACCTCCCCATCGTCTTCCTTCGATCCTCGCCGCATCCCGCACCTTCCTCTCCCTCCCGACGCGCCTCCACCCCGTCCTTCTCGCCTCCCTCCTCAGCTGCCCCTGCCTCACCGCCGTCCTCCGCGTGCGCTGTGCCCCTCGCAAGCTCTTCCTCGCCAACCTCCCGAGTTCCTCCACAGGCCGCAGGCTCCTCCCGAGCCCCTGCTGCTGCAGGGACCCTGCTACTTTCGTCCCGCCCAGAGCTCCTCCTCGCCGTTGCGCTCAACCCCACGCCATCAAGCTCCCCAGGCAGAGCCGCCTCGCTGGCCACAGCGCCTCCGCCGGTCTCCTCCCGGCGTCGCCCCCATCACGCTCGCCAGCGACCACCCTCCCCGCCGCCACCGTGCCCTCCTTCTCGCCTCGTACCCTGCCGCCAGAGGACGTCCTGTTCCCCGGCCCACCTCCTCGCCTCTCGTGTCGGCCGCCTCGTCGCCCCACCCGCGAGCTCCGACCCTCCTGAAGCCTCCCCCTCGGCCACGCATCCTGAGCCACCGCGGCCGCCCTATTCTCGTCACCTCCGCTTCTCTCCGCGTCAGCCTCGCCTTTCCGTCCCGGAGCCCGTCGCCTACGCCTCCCCTCGACCGCTGCCAGTGTGATTGTTGTAGGCCGCCTTTGGCGCCCTTCTCCGACCGCGTCGCCGGCACCGTATCCTTCAAGCGAGCATGCCCGTGTCCACCCCAGCGGTGCTCATGGTGTCCTCGTGTAATTTTCCATGCCACTTTGTTTCTGCTTTGGTACATGCTTGCCGGCCGTTGTTGTCTGATGGTGGTGTTAGGCTGTACCTGTTGGATGTGTCAACCGCGCGGTTGAGGCCGTATCATCCACAGCTTCTGTCTGTGTGATCCAAGGAACCCATGGTCTTCTCTCGGGACACCAAGTACTCCTATATGGTGCCGCACGCCAAGTCCTCCGTCACCGGTTAGGTGGTAACCAATATCGTCCACAGGGATCTGGCGTCCGAGATCAACTCGCTAAAAATGCTTCGTATCGACATGATCTTCCTCGGGCCTTCGACACGGAACCACCAAGTTCTCCATCCCGGCGTCTGAAGGCCGCGGAGCGCCAAGGTCGCCTCACGGAGCCGAAGCCTCCGAACCCCAAGGTCGTCGACATGGAACTGGCAAGGTCTACTACATGGATTCGAAGACCGAACCCGACACGCCAAGTTCTTCCTCCCGGACCTGAAGACGCCTAGACCCGGGACACCAAGATCTCCGCCGTGAAACGACAAGACCGACGACACGACACGACGACCGCGGATGCAACAAGATCGTCTCTCGGACGCCAAGTCCTCCTTTTCGGATGCGACAAGTTCGACTTCCCGTTGTCCGAGACCGATCTCGTCGAGCCATTCTCCCGTTGAACCCTGAGACCAACCCCGAACCCCTCGGAGCCCAAGTTCGCCGAACCCCATGTGTGACCCTAAGCCCCTATTTTTATAATAATATATAAACTTGTTGCATATTAAAATGTTCATATTTGCACACATATCATGTGGGTTTGGGGGCCTTATGCCGATTCACCTAATTAAATATGGAGGCCATATGCGGGCAAATCTAGTCTAATATTGGCCTCATTTACATTTGTGTAGCAAACCGATGCCATGTTTCGCCTTGTTAAGACAAAATTTAAATTGCGGGGTTTCTAAACAACATGAACCATCTAAATAATTGTTGGGACCCCGGTTCCACTTAATATTGCCCAATTGCATCGCATCTTTGCCCTGTCATGCATCATACATGCATCATGCTCGATCTTTTGCCGTAGTATTAAATAGTGCATCCGGTGTTTATTCTAGTGTTTTGCTTCTTCGCGGATAAGGCCGTTGAGTTGATGTGAGCTTCGCCCCGATCTTCGGGAGATCCTTCAACAATGTTTTCAGGCGAGCATCTCCCCCTTTCCACCTATCTTACTTTTATAGTATTTATTCCCTCATGTTGATCTATTGCTATCTGTGTTGCGATGCTCTAGTTTTCGTACCCGTGTTATCCCTTGCAGCCTTATATTGCCTTGGACACCTCCTATTACCTGTTGTTTAGTAGATAGTTGGACCTGCGCGTCGTAGTCGCTTGCTCAAGTGCTGTTGCGTGTCGTCAAGTACCACAGTTGTTGGAGTATTGCCGTGTGTTTATTGTTGGAGATGATCAAGACTTTAATTACTGTTTAACAACTAAAATTGAAGTAGGTAAATGCAGAGGCACAGGTGGGCAATAGATGTTATTTGGTTTTTAACCGTCCACTTGTGTCCCATAGGACCCTGAGTACTTGATACCTGTTCCTTGAATATTCGCGCTATCCACATCCGGGAGGATTATGGGACCCCCCTGAGCCAGAGCTTGATTCATTCTTATTTCTTGGGGCCACAAACTAGTTTGAGGTTTTATTTACTATCCTGTACTTATGCCATGCTTTACTGCTTTATTTAAATTGTGCGAGGTACTGCACCTGTACTGTTTAGGGAAGCGGAGTGTTTCATGATCGACAAGCCCAGTCACATTTTCGGGTTCCCGATGCTGACCACCGACGCAAACCTTGAGTCCGTCTCGAGTCAGCTAACCGTTCTATGGTGTACTCAATGGGTGGCCTGAAATATTTCTGAATCCTGTGATTGCTTTGTCGTGAAAGCCTCATTGGGTTTTGATTTGGTTTTTCCGAGGTTGATCGAGTGTGTGTTGCTATTTGTGCACCCCTGCAGGGTAAAACTTTCTGAAAGCCATGTCCGCTGTTATGGACGACTTGGAGCACAGTATCTCGATCATAGACAACTATAACTAAAGTAGTGCTATAAATTTGACTTTATAATGACTAGTAATCAGCTTCACTATAATGGAATGGCTAAATAAAACTGCCAACAATTGCTTGTTTGGGTTGTCGCTTGCTACCATTGTACCTGACTAGTAAGTATTGCAACTATAACGGAATGGCTAAATAAAAGTACCAACAACTGCTGGGTTTTGGGATATCTCATGCTAATTGTATCTGACTAGTAAGTGTTGCAACTACAATGGAATGGTTAAATAAAACTGCCCACTGCTTATTCTATCAGGATGACTATCTATACCTGACTAGTAATTGCTGTAACGATAACTGTATAATTAAAACTGCCAACAGTGTGAGTTCCTCGGTTGACTTCCTCGTTTGGTCTCGAGGGGGAAATACCAGGATGGGTATGTTTGGTGGTAGTATCAAGATGGTTCCGAATAGGTCTTTCTTATCCCTCTCTGATAGCCGACAGTTATATCGAGTCTCTATAGGTTGTTTAGTGCATGCCGCGCTGCCGCTTAGTCCACCATACCTATGTAGGCGAGGACCGCCGAATTATAGCCTCGCCGTGTACTGGCCTTAGTACCGACCGCTCTCTCTTTTTCCTTGCCCTTCGTCGGCACCCCTTTGTTTAAGTAGGTTTTGAGATCGACGTCGTTAGCAGGGTTACCCTTCCGGCTTGGCCTGGGCAGGGTTATGGACGCCATTAGTTATTCTTCAGGGCTCTTAGCCCCATTTGCATCTTGTCCTTAGTCGTACGCTGTATCATTTTCAAGGTGATTTGGATCTTTGTACTGTATCTCCGCATTCTTGACTCTTTGAGTCGTTGTTGTATACATCTGTTCTGTGGGTCCCATCGAGGACTGTTGTGTAATGTTATTACTTCGTTTTCCACCCGCACGAAAGTGCCTGGTGGGCACCTTTGAATCGTTTCTATGCGGGTTTGGCGGGTTTCGCTAAAACTTGCATAGGGCCGATTCTGAGGGTGTTACAACTGCGTATGGTGAATTCAGGATTTGTTCCTAACGGATGTATCGAATTTTGTGGTGAAAGTGTACAATCTCTGCAGAGTGTCAAACTATTCGAATAGCCGCGTTCGTGGTTATGGACAGTTGGAGTGGCCATACTGCTCCCCCGTCAGATGTTTTCAAAATGACTTATGAAATGAATTGAGACTTTGAATTGACCACAACAGAGTTGTGATATGCAATACAAGTTCTCACTTAGGTGTTATAAAACTTCAACTAGCTTTCTTCGTTTCTAAACTTGGTAGAGGTAAATCTGGCTTTTTGCAAAACAACCCTAGAGCTTAGTGTCCTACTACAAAAAAAACCCTTCACTTGTTAGTATTAGTTTGCGAGTACTTAAAGAGTACTCATGGCTTTGTCCCTGGCTATTCCCGTGGCCAGACTATGAAGAGGAGTACCAGGAAGATGGACCCTAGGAAGGTTATGACAACTAGGATCATCTCCCATCGCCAGCATTGCCTGTGACCCCGAAGATGGAGCTTCGCCTACGCTACCTTTATTATTACGTATTTCCGCTGCTTGAGTTGTATTAAGAACTGGATCTTGAGATCCTTATTTGTGTAAGACCTTATGTATGATTTGTAATGGATAATGTACTATGGTATCCAAATCTGTTATGTCTCGCAAAAATGGTAATCCTGGGATTGCGATGTATGGCATAACAGGCATCTGGGATTAAAAATCCGGGTGTTGACAACGTCCTCATTTGTACGTTCCACTAGAGATGCTCTTAGCTGCTTCACTTGATGCACTGTCTGCCTGCCTCTTAAGAACTAAAGTTTGTATAGTTCATGATGCGTACGGGCGTTAATTTGTGTATAGAAATATCAATCATCACGAGCCAGACTAGTTACTTTCAATTGAAACCACAACTAAAAAGAAGTTTGTCGGTTCAAGACCAGCCCGACACAACTGAATCGGCCAACCTGTCCATCACGTGAACCTCCCTCCCTTCTCCCCATTGGTAAAACAGACAAGGGAAAAAATCCCAAATCGCCACATCGGGCTAGGGCACGACAGAGGCAACGTAACGGCGGGGGTGAGGGCGGCGTCCCCGAGGCTACGTCGAGCATGGAAGGATCTAGCGCGGAGGGATTTCTAGAGGCCTGGGGAGCGACAGAAGTGGAAGGAGTGACAGATCGCAGTCAAGCTGATCCTAGTTACACACCAACGGTTGAGATGGAAGAGGATGAACCAACAGCTGGATTCGAGCTGGCGTCGTAGTTACTTCCGACAAAGCTACCGCCAGCTTAATTACCGTTCTGTTATTTTATTATTTTAATCGTACTTAATTAATGTACTAGACTATATAAGTCCCAGTGTCAGGCGTGACAGAGCTATGGAGATAATTCCACCATCAACTATCTTTTTTGTGTCTTTACTTCCACCATCAACTATCTTTTTCGTGTCTTTACTTCCACCATCAACTATCTTTTTCGTGTCTTTACTTTCCAGTTCTAGGGTTAGATAGTTCCTAATAGAAATCCCTAGTTATTGAGGGTTCTCTAGAACGGGAGTTCTTGTCAGATTCCTATTGGGATTTGACAAATTTGGTATCAGAGCAAATCGGTCCTTGGCCAAGAAATTTTTCGAGCAAGGGATCTGCGTCTCATAGCCAGATCCATGGTGGCGAATCGACAGGGCATGACATCAGTGGTTGGGTTCTCTCGTAAAATCCCACCCTCCTCACCCTTGTCATGGCGGCGAAGTGTTGTGTCGATGGCGGCGCTGGTAGCAGTGACGGCCATCTTGACGAGGTCGACGACGGTGGCACTGTTCGGGCGCAAATCAGACGGCATGTCACGATTGCCGGTGAACATCCCCTCCCGTGGTAAAATTCCGGTGACAAATCTGATTCATGCGCTGCTGGTGGCGAGGTTCTTTGGCGGGCGGTAGAAAGGCAACGAAGGCACCGATGCCGAAATCCAAGAACACCGAAAGTGCCGAGGCGGAGGAACTGGCAATGATCAAGCTCGACATGGAGCATGTCCAAACGCCCACAGAAGAAATTGGCTCCAAGGTCGCTGGCGTGGAGGAGAAGCTCACGACACTGACTGAATAGATGTCCTAGCTCGCTACTCTCCTCTTGGAAAAACGCAACAAACCCTTGGATATTTCTTGGGGTGACATCGGGCTGGCATCCCCAAGCTTGAGATTTTGTCCATTCTTCATCTCATTACATCATTATCTCTCTACACCTGAATTTTTTTTCTTCATACAAAACTTTACACAATCTTCATTAGCAACATAAGCTTATTCAAAAGATATTAGACCTCTGGAAAAGCTTTGAAATAGCAAGGCTTTTCAATAAAAACACAAGCTACTATAGTAACTCCTTCAAAAAGCTCAATTCACCTAAAGAGAACTCAAAAAGGAATCAATAAGAAGCAAATGCAAATAATGGCAGAAATCTGCCAAAACAGACCAGCAAGTAGAAACCGATTTTTTCGAATATCTTTTGTTTCTCATATCAAAAAGTGATGAACTAACGAAAGTTAGCTAACATACTGGGGGATTTATTCGTAAATGTTTAGCTCAATCCGAGTTACAAAGACTCCTCACAATTTTTTTGGTGGAGGACAGAAATCTATTTCGGGACAGCAACTCCCCAAATCTTACTTCCCTCTTATTAGAGGTCATTCTTGGCACAAAAAGCAAACAAAAAGGATAATGAGAGGTCATTACTGAAGTAATAACTTCCAAGACTCAAGTAAACTCTTGGTTATCTCCCAACAAGTACTTTTCTTTAACGCCTTTAAGTTAGGCGTGATATCTTGAGAAGATGCTCACATAAGAATTATGAATTAAAGTCAAAGAGAGCATCAAGAAGAAAATTCAAAACACATTTAAGTCTAACCCACTTCCTATGCATAGAAATCTGTATGCAAATAAATTCACAAAGAACAAAGTGACAGGCATAGGAAGATGAAACAAGAGCAACTTCAAAACTTTCAGCACATAGAGAGGTGTTTCAGTACCATGAAAACTTCTATAGCCATACTTTCCTCTCTCATAATAATTTTCAGTAGCATCATGAATAAACTCAACAATATAGCTATCATATAAAGCATGTTTTTCATGATCTACAAACATATAATTTCTATCAAGCTCAAAAATAGTGGGATTAAAAGCTCCACATGTTTTATCCAAAGTAGATATTTCAAAAGGATCCACAGGAACATAACATTCATCCTCCTTTGGTAAGCATGGGGGACAATCAAATAATTTAAGGGATAAAGAGTTACTCTCATTAGAAGGTAGAAATGGGTAGATCCATTCTTCCTCCTTTTGTTCATCACTCTCCCCCTCCTTTTCATCTAATGAGCTTCTAGTTTCAACAATTTCTTCTTCCATAGGCTCCTGCAAGGCATTAGTCTCTTCCATTTGTGGAAAACTCCTATTAAAATATTTAAGAATATAGCCATTTTCTTCCTTATAATTATCAAAGAAAAATTTAAGTATCTCATAAACCTCACATTCATAAGGTGCATCATCAGTATTTTCAAGCAAGCTAGCAAGTTCAAATGCACCCTTGAAGGCAATAAACTCTTCAATTTGTTCCACATTATAAAAGTCATAATTTCCCCTCAAATAAGAAGATATGGTAACATTATCATTATACTCACACTGAAAAGGAAGGTGTTTATACCTCCTACAGCAACAAGCTTTATCAAAGCAATAAGTAGAATTATAAGTAGAGCACACGTCTCTATCAATAGTATTCAACTTATCAATTTGTTCCCATAAGTGTTTCCCTTTTTGTGACAAACGGTGTTCCTTATAATAATACTTTTGTTCTTCCGTGAACCCACCTTGCCAATAAGCACTAGTTTCAAAGAAACCATCCATTGATAGAAAGAATGACCAAGCAAGGCAACAACAGACCAGCAACTAGAGTAGGAACTATTTTTTTTGTGTTTTTGAATAAAGCAAGCAAACCAAATTAGACTAATTTTTTTGGGTTTTTTGAAAAGAGGCAAACAAAATGAAGCAAAAGAAACAAAGCAAACTAAAAACAAAGTAAAGATAAAGGAAGTGAAGGACTCCCCTAGTGAAGACATCCTTAGCCTCCCCGGCAACGGCGCCAGAAAACTTGTTGATGGCGCCTTGTTGACGTGTGAGCTTCTTTATTTATTCCCCGGCAATGGCGCCAGAAAGACTTGACGATGCTCAACGTGGCACTTTGTTGGTAACCCCAAGCGCAGGGTGTGAAGAGCACAACAGCAAGTTTTCCCTCAGTTGAGACCGAGGTTATCGAACCAGAAGGAGGAAGGAAACGTCACACAGGTGTTGCAAACAACGTGGAGACCTGCACAACACAAACTCAAGACTTTGTCCCAATGAATCAATGAGGTTGTTAAGATCACCAGTTTGTTATAACAAAGGATTAAACGTATGGTGTAGAAGGTAATGGTGGTTTGTAGCAAGTAAACAAGTAATAGAGTAAGATGTATCAATGGTAAAGATTGGACCGGGGACCATAGTTCACTAGAGGTGCTCTCCTTAGATAAACAACATGGCATGAAGGGTAAACAAATTACAGCGGGGCAATGGTCAGGAACTAAGCAAGGCATAACAATGCAATTACTAGTCAGAAAGATCCTATGAGATTTGATTGGGCAATACAAAAATATACATAGACCGCCATCCAACTGCATCTATGACTAGAAGTCCACCTTTAGGTTATCATTCGAACCCCCTCCAGTATTAAGTTGCAAGCAACGAACAACTACTTTAAGCAAAGTGTGTAAGGTAAATAGTCCACATGTTCCATGAACAAGAGACCGTTGTTTTCTCCCTAGTAGCGACAACACATCTACAACCGAAGAGATTTCTGTCACCTCCCTTGGAAACTAGAGGCATAAACCCACTATCGAGCATAAATACCCTCTCTTGGAGTCACTAGCCACTACTTGGCCAAGATAGTTACTAACAACGGAGAGCATGCAAGATCACAAACAACACAGACATGATAGAATCATAAAGACAAAACCATTAATCAAACCAACATAATAATCTCAATATCCATCGGATCCCCGCAAACACTACATGCATGATTACAAATAGATTAGATCTTGATCATGAACGGAGTTCACAAGATCTATACATGAAAGCACAAAGGAGGAGATACAACCATCTAGCTACTACATGGACCCATAGTCCAAGGTTGAACTACTCACGCATCATACCAGAGAGAAGGCCTCCGGGATGATCTCCCCTCCAGCAGGGTGCCGGGAAGAACTTCAGATCCCCCCAATCTAGGGATGACGGTGGCGGCAGCTACAGAAGGTTTCGTGGAATATTGATTAGGTCCTTAGGGTTTCTGCATCGGGGGCTTATTATAGGCGAAGGGGAGGACGAGGAGGTGGCCAGGGGCCCCACACCCTGCCTAGGCGCAGGGCAGGGCCCACCCGCGCCTAGGGGGTGTGGCTGCCCTAGCACTCCTCTCCATGTCCCCTCTGAACTTCTTGTTCCCCATGGAAAGTAATTGACTTTAACGTTTGTCCCGTCCAATTCCTATAATATTTCCTTACTAGCTTTTCTGGAACCAAAACAGCAGAAAACAGGCAACTAGCACTGTGGCAACTTGTTAATAGGTTAGTACGAGAAAACATGTAAAAAGCACCTCAAAGTGTAGACAAAGCAAAGCAAAGTAGATACTAAACAAGCATGGAGCATCAAAAATTATAGATATGTTTCCAACGTATCAGTAGCTATCTTGGCCAAGTAGTTGCTAGTGACTCCAAGAGGAGTATTTATGCTCGATAGTGGGTTCATGCCTCTATTTAATCTATGGGAAGTGATAGAAATCTCTAAGGTTGTAGATGTGCTGTTGCCACTAGGGAGAAAACAATGGTCTCTTGTTCATGTAAGAAGTGGATTGTTTACCTTACACACTTTGCTTAAAGCAGTTATCTGTTTCTTGCAAATTAATACTGGAGGGGGTTCGGATGATAACCCAAAGGTGGATTTCTAGTCATAGATGCAGTTGGATGGCGGTCTATGTATCTTGTTGTATTGCCCAATCGAATCTCATAGGATCATGATTGATTAGTATTGCATTGTTATTCCTTGCTCAATCCTGTCAATTGCCCTGTTGTAATTTGTTTACCCAGCATGCTATGTTTGTTTATCTAAGGAGAACACCTCTAGTGAACTATGGACCCCGGTCCAATCTTTACCATTGATACATCTTCCACTGTTACTTGTTGCAAACCACTATTACCTTCCATACCATACGGTTAATCCTTTGTTACAGAAAACCGGTGAGATTGACAACCTCACTGTTCATTGGGCCAAAGTCTCGAGTTTGTGTTGTGTAGGTCTCCAAGTTGCTAGCAACACCTTTGAGTCGTTTCCTTTATCCTACTGGTTCGATAACCTCGGTTTCGTACTGAGGGAAAAGTTGCTATTGTGCTCATCACACCTTGCTCTTGGGGTTTCCCAACGAGGCGTTGACAACACGCCCATCATCAAGCTTTTTCTGGTGCCATTGCCGGGGAGGCTAAGGACGCCTTCACAAGGGGAGTCCTTCACAACCTTTCTCTTTACTTTGTTTTTGTTTTTCTTAGTTTCTTTTGCTTGGTTTTGTTTGCCTCTTTTTATCAAAAACTCCAAAAAATAGTTTAGTTTGGTTTGCTTTACCTTATCAAAAACGCAAAAAAAATTAGTTCCTACTCTAGTTGTCACCTTGCTGTAGCTCACCATGTTGATCCCCAAGTTCACCCTTAAAGACCTTTCATTAGGTAGTGGCTCCATAATTGCGAAAGAAAATATTGAAGAATTCTTTAATCATGTTAGAAAACATGAGGATATTGAGGATAGATCTATAGCAAAACTTGCTCCTAATTATGAAATTGCTGCAGCTTCTTTAGTTCATATGTTGGAGGCTAGGTTTGTTAACCTTAACCCCATGATGCAAATTTTGTTTCTCAAACTAAAAGGATAAGAGGATGCTGAAAAGAGAGAATTTATCCTTGAAACTTTACTGAAAGAGTTCAATGATGTTGCTAAGGAAGCCAAAAAGGTCTTTGAACGTTTTAATATGCTAGGGTCATGTGTAGATGTTATGGGTACTCTAGATAAAACTAAACCTAGAGAGGAAATTAAGATAACCATACCTTTTAAACTTGTAGGAATGAATGAAGCCTTAGAAAAGAATTTTGATTGGATTGTTCCTAAAAATCCTTTTGATGAAAGTAGTAAACCAAGGAAAGATGAGAATGGATCCTCCAAAACTCATTTGGATGAGATACCTTTGCTAGTTGAAGAGATTGCAAGTACTGATCTTAATTCTTCATTTGAAAATACTTAATTCTTGCTTCTTGTGCCTAACTTAAAGGCGTTAAAAAAGTACTTGTTGGGAGATAACCCAAGAGTTTTCTTGAGTCTTGGAAGTTATTACTTCAGTAATGACCTCTCCTTATCCTTTTTTTTGCTTTTTGTGCCAAGAATGACCTCTAATGAGAGGAAAGTAAGATTTGGGGACTTGCTGTCCCGAAACAGATTTTTGTGCTCCACCGTAAAAATTCGTGAGGAATCTCTGTAAGTCAGATTGATCTTATATTTTACAAATAAATCCCCTAGTATTTTAGATAACTTTAGTTAGTTCAAAACTTTTTAATTTGAGCAACAGAAGGTCTTCGAAAAAATCGGTTTCTACTTGCTGGTCTCTTTTGACAGTTTTCTGCCATTATTTGCATTTGCTTCTTATTGATTCCTTTTTGGGTTCTTTTTGGGAAATTGAACTCTTTGAGGGAATTTCTACAGTATCTTGTGTTTTTAGTGAAAGTTTTTCTGTTCTAAAGCCAAACCCAAAGGTCTATTATGTTTTGAGTACACTAATGTTGCTAATGAAGATTGTGTGAAGTTTTGTATGAAGGAAAATTTTCAGGTGTAGAGAGAGAATAATGTAATGAGATGAATAATGGACAAAAGCTCAAGCTTGGGGGATGCCACCCCGTGTCACCCTAATAAATATTCAAGAGGTACAAGCGTCAAAGCTTGGGGATGCCCAAGGCATCCCCTTCTTCATCAATAAAAAGCTCGGGTCTTTCTAGACACTTTATTTTTATTGTTTCATGCACTGTTGTGTTGTTCTTGGAGCGTCTTAGTTTTTGTTTGGTTTGCTTAGTTTGCTTGAATAAAGTAGTTTGGACCCCCGTTCTCGCTGTGTTGTTTCAAATAAGTTGATTGGTGTTGGAAAGGAGTAGAAAGTTCTTGCTTGAATAGTACAAGAGGAGCTTGCTTTGACTGTGACTTAGACTTTAGCATGTCATTCTAGATGTTGTTTTGACCTTATGCTTAGTGATTATTGTTGTAGCATGACTTGTTCCAAACAATTGGTATTGCTTAGTGTGCCTTGAAAGAATTATGCATTGTTTTAGCATACAAAAGCATAGTATTGTGGTATTCTCCTTTGATGCTTTGTTTGGGTTGACTTGGCACATGCTCACACCATGTTATGACTATGAATAAGTCACCGTATCCTCTATGATCATTTAGTCTTTGACTTGTGGTACCATTTTATGCTTTGATTAGTAATGTTTTATCGCGCTGCATGATTATGACCATTATTGCTCTCTTAGTTGGGTGCTCCCAGTATTTTGCTAGCCTCCACTTGTATGGGTAAGCTCTACTCATGCATCCAACTCCCAAGAAACCAAGTTATTCCAAAGTTTCCACTATAAATTCCTATGCATGGTGTGTTACACCATTCCAAGTATATTCTTTTTTGTTTATCTTCCAATTAAAAAAATATTTTGTGATGTGAAAACTTAGTGATTAGAGCTCTCACAAACTTGATGGCACACTTTATTTTTCTTGCCCCTAATAAACTTGAACCATTGTGTCATCTATGTTGTATATGCTTGCACTTATACATTGGAATTAGTAGAACCGTGCTGTCACGGGGAACACTTTCAACATTGCACTTGTACTTTATACACAGTTGATATCATGCTCTTTTGTGTATGGATGTCACCGGTGTGAAATAAAAGGGGAGCTTGTAAGTCCATGGAGTTATGTATGTGTGTTAGAGAAACGCCTGGGCTGCTAGCCTAAGCCATTCCTAATCATGGTGGAAACTTGCAGCATCACCATAATGACATCTATGAAGCTTTCTTCTTATAAAAAAGAGACACATTGAAAAGAGGAAAGAGATAAAAAAGCAACATATTCCCATGGTAAATAAGAAGATTGCTGAGATGCTCATTGTGTGCTTGCCTTGTCATTTTGATTATTGGATAACTCCTGTATCATGTGCAAGGGGTACCCCGTTGGCGGTTCTCTATGATACACATGTACTTACTATGACAAGAACTTACAGGTGACTAGAGTTGATTAGCATGAGGAGCGGCCCTCGTATTCAAGGGACATGAGATTTCCAACTTATACTTTGTCAAGCATATACTCTATAGTTTGTTCACTTTAACCTTAATCACTTCAAGATGCTTATGATAGAGGCAATGAGAGCTAAAAGCTAACAAGTACCATAATTTTTGGAAGCTCTTTTTGAGACTTGAAATCCCTGCTTCCCTTAATGAAGGGCCTTTCTTCCACCTTTATATTGAGTCTCACCCTTCTACCTTTAGGCACCAGTTAAGAAAGCATAGTTGCCATTTTTAGTTCTATGTGCATTGTTCCAAAACTTATTGATTAATGAATATTGTTGATATTACTTGTTCTTGTGCTATTTGTATCTAGTCACTCTTATGAACTTTGAAGGTGTCATATGCATCTTTTGCTACTCCATGAGGGACAAGCTGAATGCCACTATGCCATGTTTTCTGTATGTGAAACAAACAAACATTTTTCAATGCATGTTATTCATGATCTTTGTTTGTAGCCTTTCATGTTGCATGCATAGTTACTTTGTCTTATTGATAGAACTCCATATTTCATGCTCATGTTTAGAGTTCTTTGATCCCAGCTTTCAATGATTGCAAATGGTTTGATCTTGATTTTGATGGTGCATGTCACCTAAAAAATTATTCTTTTTATCACTTACCTACTCCAGGACGAGCAGGTGTTAAGCTTGGGGATGCTTGATACGTCGGAAACGTATCTGTAATTTTTTATGTTCCATCCTTGTTTAGTATCTACTTTACTTTGCTTTGTCTACACTTCGAGGTGTTTTTATATCTTTTCTGGAACAAACCTATTAACAAGTTGCCACAGTGCCAGCTGCCTGTTTTCTTCTATTTTTGGTTCCAGAAAGGCAGAAAATCAATATTCTCGGAATTGGACGGGACAAAAGCCAAAGTCAATATTTTACCATGGGGAACACGGAGCCTGAATACGAGACGGAGGGGAGGAACCAGGGGGCCACACCCCCTGGCGGCGTGGGCTAGGGCTAGTCGTGCCTGAGGGGGTGTGAACACCCTGGCCGCCCCTGCCTCGCCTCTTCGCCTATAAAGACCCCCCGATGTATAAACCCTAAGGACCCGATCAATATTCCATGAAACCGTCTGTAGCCGCCGCCACCATCGTCCCTAGATCAGAGGGGATCTGAAGCTCTTCCCAGCACCCTGCTGGAGGGGAGATCATCCCGGAGGCCTTCTTCTTCTTCATGCCAGCCTCCGGTACGAAGTGTGAGTAGTTCCACCTTGGACTATGGGTCCATGTAGTATCTAGATGGTTGTATCTCCTCCTTTGTGCTACCATGTTTAGATCTTGTGAGCTCCATTCACGATCAAGATCATCTATTTGTAATCATGCATGTTGTGTTTGCAGGGATCCGATGGATATTGAGATTACTATGTCAGATTGATTAATGGTTTTGTCTTATTGATTCTATCATGTCTCCGTTTCTAGTAGCTATCTTGGCCAAGTAGATGCTAGTGACTCCAAGAGGGGGTATTTATGCTAGACAGTGGGTTCATGCCTCTATTTAATCTAAGGGAAGTGACAAAAATCTCTAAGGTTGTATATGTATTGTTGCCACTAGGGATAAAACAACGGTCTCTTGTTCATGGAACAATTGGATTGTTTACCTTACACACTTTGCTTAAAGAAGTTATCTGCTTCTTGCAACTTAATACTGGAGGGCGTTCGGATGATAACCTGAAGGTGGATTTCTAGTCATAGATGCAGTTGGATGGCGGTCTATGTATCTTGTTGTATTTCCCAATCGAATCTCATAGGATCATGAATGTCTAGTATTGCATTGTTATGACTTGCTCAGTCCTGTCAATTGCCCTGCTATAATTTGTTTACCCAACATGCCATGTTTGTTTATCTTAAGGAGAACACCTCTAGTGAACTATGGACCCTGGTCCAATCTTTCCCATTGATACATCTTCCGCTGTTACTGTTTACTTTCTGCAATCCACTATTACTTTTCACACCATAAAGTTAATCCTTTGTTATAGCAACCGGTGAGATTGACAACCTCACTGTTCGTTGGGGAAAAGTCTTGAGTTTGTGTTGTGCAGGTTTCCAAGTTGCTAGAAACACCTTTGAGTCATTTCCTTCCTCCTACTGGTTCGATAACCTCAGTTTCTTACTGAGGGAAGACTTGTTGTTGTGCTTATCACACCTTGCTCTTTGGGTCTCCCAACGAAGCGCTACCACGCGCCATCACCCTACTACCAGCAAAACAACCACCCATATAAATTACCATTTCCTCCACAACAAACCCAATTCCCATTTCACTACCCAAACCACAACCCCAATTTCTTGCCACCACTAAAACCTGAATACTACATCCGACCCCCATCCCAATTTTACCAGCCCCCCACAACCTAACTGGCATCCCTATTACAACCAACCCAACCACCAAACACAACCAAATAAACCACCTCACAACCAACCCAACCCCCAAGCCAACAACAACCAACACCAACAACACATTACAAACCCACAATACCACCACCCTCATCTTGATCAGGATCATACTGATAGGAAAGAGGCAGACCAAGAAAGGGTTAACAATTACAGGGCTACTGACATCAGGAAGTAGAAAGAGATGCCCAATTTTACAAATCCATTGCCAAAGCTCCAAAGATGGACTTTCCTAGATTCGATGGAACAAACCCTGAAGAGTGGCTACGCATGACAAAAAAATATTTCAATATGATGCATGTACCTGAAACTGCAAAGCTTATGTATGCCCAGCTATACATCACTGGTAAAGCAGATACATGGCTCAGAAATTTAGGGGTGCTGGACGAAAACCTCACTTGGCAGGAATTCAACAAAGTGATTATGCAAAGATTCACTATGAGCGGTGACTATGATGCTGTGGAAGAATTCAATTCCATCAAACAAGGTCTCTCCTCTATCAATGATTAAACTAATAAATTTGAAGAGAAGAGAGCTGAATACATGAAACAAAATCTTGAGGTCAAGGAAGCATATTACATTAAATGTTATATCAGTGGCCTGAGAGGAGATATCACCCACCACATGAAAAACCTAAAACTCACCTCCTTGCATGAAGCAGTCCAATATGCCAGGAATATGGAAAAGGCTACCAAAGCCACAATCTCCAACCAAACCAGGACATTTAGGACCTCTAGTACTCCTACCAGAAACACATTCAGCAGTTAGAACCAATCGAAAAAGCAACCAGCTGCTAAGGTCATCAACTCCAACAAATAGCCTGATAAATCAAAGGTCGGACCTGAGCCCAAGGTCAATGAACCAGGATTGTGCAAGTACTATGGAAATAAATGGTTCTTTGGCCATCGATGCCAACAATACAAGCAATTGAATATGATGGCTACTGAGGAACAAAAACACCAAGAGGAGGAGCAATTCCATGACACTATGGATGCACAAGAAAGTGACACACCACAGCAAGACACCAAGGAACCTAAACATGTAATGCAACTATCCCTCTAAGCTGTCAAGGGGAAGAACATCAACAACAATTTTACAGTAAGTGTACTGATTGGAGGAAAACGAGCAACAACACTAGTAGACACTAGCAGTACCCATACATTTATGGATATGAAATTTCCACAAAGATAAATTGTACAACAATCACCAACTCTCTTCAAACTGTATTGGTTGCTAGTGGAGGCAAACTGCAAACAGGAGCTACTGTACAATCTCTACCATACAAAATTCAAGGGCATGCATTTGTCATTCAAAATCATCCCACTCAATGGTTATGACATAATTTTTGGAGGTGACTGGATGTTGACACACAACCCTGTCAAGTTTGATTACATCAAGAGGGAAATCAAAATCAGGCATCATGGCAAGGAGAAAATTATCCTGCGAGATCATTCTCTGAACAAAGGAATAATATTAATGTCAATGGATAAATTACACAAAGAACTACAGAAAGGAGCAACTAGCTACATCATTTTCCTGTGTTAGCTGCAACTAAATCACCAGTCACTGATGACCCAGAGCTCTAGGAACTCTTGTCTGAATTCAAAAACATATTCAAAGAACCAACTGAACTACCCCTAGTGAGGGAATGTGATCACTCAATTCCACTAAAGGAAGGTGCAATTCCCCTAATGATCAGACCATACAAAGTACCCCATAAACATAAGAATGAAATGGAAGAATAGATCAAACAACTTCTAGAATCTTCTGTCATCAGACCTAGTACTAGCCCTTATGCTTTCCCTGTCATAATGGTAAGGAAGAAGTATGGCAGTTGGAGGCTATGTATTGACTATAGGAAACTAAATGCTCAAACAATCAAAGACAACTTTGCAATACATGTCATTGAGGATCTCCTGGATGAACTCAATGGAGCTACCTTCTTCACCAAATTAGACCTGAGACCTGGATACCACCAGATAAGGATGAAACCAAGTGATATCCAAAACAGCCTTTAGGACATATTTTGGTCATTTTGAGTACTTGGTCATGCCATTTGGGCTTACTAATGCTCCAGCATCTTTCCAGTTCCTGATGAACATCGTGCTTGCTGATCATTTGAGGAAGTTTCTGCTTGTCTTCTTTGATGACATCTTAATTTATAGCAAGACCAAAAGAGAGAACTTGTAGCATATCAAGATCACACTAGAAACCCTTAGAAAACACAAATTATTTTCTAAACAAATAAAATGTGTTTTTGCCTCAAATAATGTGGACTATTTGGGCCACATCATCTCTGGTCATGGAGTTGCTACAGACCCAAAGAAGATTGAAGTAGTCAAAGATTGGCTCGTTCCTAAGAACATTACCCAGCTAAGAAGTTTCCTTGGTCTCATTGGTTACTACAGAAGGTTTGTCCAACACTATGGTCTGATCTGTCGACCACTGCATGAAATGTTGAAGAAAAATTCATTTCATTGGATAGAGACACAGACAACTGCATTTGAAAAACTCAAGCAGAGCCTCATATCTGCACCAGTTATGGCCCTGCCTGGTTTCTCCCTACCCTTCATAGTAGAGACTGATGCTAGTGGGTATGGATTGGGTGCAGTGCTCATGCAAAACAATAGACCAATATCCTTCTACAACAAAACCTTGGGACCAAAGTCAGCTGCAATGTCCACTTATGACAAAGAGGCAATGGTCATCTTGGAAGCACTAAAAAGATGGAGGCATTACCTATTGGGCAGCACCATGATCATCAAAACAGACCAAAAAAAGTCTTGAATTCATGACTAACCAAAATATCATGGAAGGAATTCAACAGAAGCTTCTCTTGAAACTGCTAGAATTCACTTACACCATTGACTACAAGAAAGGCAAAGAAAACATAGCAGCTGATGCCCTTATCCGAAGAGACAGTCCTCCTTCCCTAATGCCCATCAATGTAGTACAACCAACATGGATTGAATCAGTCATTGATAGCTATACAAATGACAAACAATGTCAAGCAGTAATCCAAAAGTTGGCTATTCAACCAGATGCAGACTCCAATTTCACACTACATGCTAGAATTTTGAGGTATAAGGGAAGAATATACATTGGTCGGGATAAGGATCTTCAAACCAAACTAATGGAATCACTCCATGCTTCAACAATTGAGGTTCATTCTGGCATGGTTGTTACATACCAAAGAATTAAGAGAATATTCTACTGGCCTAGACAGAAGAAGCACATTGAAACCTTCATTATAGAATGCCCAGCTTGCCAAAGAAAAAAAGCAGAACATTGCAGCTACCCTGGCCTACTCCAGCCACTGGACCCACCTGACATGGCCTGACAACACATCACAAATGGACTTCATTGAGGGTCTCCCAAATTCACAAGGGAAAGAGGTAATTTTAGTGGTTGTGGACA
This sequence comes from Avena longiglumis, assembly GCA_030063025.1. Classification (NCBI taxonomy): domain Eukaryota; kingdom Viridiplantae; phylum Streptophyta; class Magnoliopsida; order Poales; family Poaceae; genus Avena; species Avena longiglumis. Next base: position 457,819,919 of record CP125974.1, read on the forward strand.
ATTAACCAAATATGCTCATTTTATTGCACTTCCACACCCATACACTGTCCAGTCTGTGGCTCAAGCATTCACTGACCACATATTCAAACTACACGGGCCTCCAATCAGCATTACAATAGATAGAGACAGAATCTACACAAGCAATATGTGGCATCAAGTGTTCAAATCTTGGAATGTCAATCTAAACTTAAGCACTGCCTAGCACCCACAAATTGATGGTCAGTCCGAAAGAGTTAATCAGTGCTTGGTATCCTACCTGAGATGCATGACCTTCCAGGAACCCAAGAAATGGGATGATTGGCTACCTCTGGCCGAGTGGTGGCACAATACTACATACCACACAGCCCTGAAAGTAACTCCCTTTAAAGCATTGTATGGGTATGCACCCCCATGATATGTGAGGTTTCAATCCCAGGTCCCCAAGACAATGAAGCCATGGATTTCCTTTTTGAGAAACAACAGATACTAGCCAAAATTAAACAAAATCTGACTCAAGCACAAGCCAGAATGAAAAAACATGCAGATAAGAAGAGGACTGAAAGAACATTCCAAGAGGGAGACATGATGTATATCAAGATGCAGCCATACAGACTGTCCAGCTTTGGCATTAGAAAGTCCATTAAATTGGTAAGCACATTCTATCGACCTTTCAGAATTCTCTAGAAAATTGGAGCACTAGCATATAAACTACAGCTACCAGATGGAGTCACAATACATCATGTATTCCATGTAAGCCAACTCAAGAAAAAATTGGTCTCAAATGTTGTTCCTAAATCTGAACTACCTCTGGTCACAGCAGAAGGAAAAATCAAGACTGTGCCTACTAAAGTAGTAGAAACCAGATCTGTTCCTAGAAATGGAGTCCTAGTGACACAATGGTTAGTCGAATGGGAAAATTTAGCACCTAAGGATGCGTCCTGGGAAGATGCAAATTTCATCAAGAGTGTATTTCTAGCCTTCTATGCACAAATAGTGAAGGCATGGTTCCAAAACAAAGCAACTTGAGGACAAGTGCTATCTCCAGGAGAGGGCAATGACAGATCCTAGTTACGCACTAACGGTTGAGATGGAAGACGAGGAACCAACGGCTGGATTCGAGCTGGCGTCGCAGTTACTTACGACAAAGCTATCGTCAGCTTAATTACCATCCTATTATTGTAATAGCACTTAATTAATGTACTAGACTATATAAGTCCTAGTGTCGGGCGTGATAGAGCTATGGAGATAATTCTATCATCAACTATCTTTTTCCTGTCTTTACTTTCCAGTTATAGGGTTAGATAGTTCCTAGTAGAAATCCCTAGTGATTGAGGGTGCTCCAGATCAGAAGTTTTTGTCTGATTCCTACTGGTATCTGACAAGGAGACACTGTCGGTCAGGGAGAAGGGATGAGTGGATCATGGCGCCAAATCCTTGACGGCGAGGGTGAGGCGGCGATGCCGAGAAATAATTTAATCGTCTTCTCAGCCTCGGCGCAATCTTCGGATGCAATTTCGCACACCACAGGTCTGTCTCCCCTGTTTCCTAACCAAACTAATTCATGTCATGTGTTGTTTTCCTCTTTATAGTCTGATTGTTTGCTAGGCGATTAGGGATCAATGACTGCAAACTCGTCCGTGCAATCTACCAGTTTGTTTCGATCTTGCTTGTAGTTGTCGGGTCGGATGGATGTGGCCTTGGTCTTAAATCAAGTGATGGGTTCAGGTCATGGCCGGCGGTAAATAAGTACACATGTCATGTATCATTCAAATGGCGTTGTTGATTAAACGTGTGCCATAAGGCATGAGCCATCTCAGTCCTGACCCTCTTGCATTCATGGATCACTGAAGCTGCACCTACCGAGCTTCAGAGTCACACTGATAATCCATGCCATGCCTGCTTGTAGAAAATAATTAACTATGACTCTTAGATGCAGTTGTAGGTACATGTCACTGTTAGATAGATATATCACAGAACTAAACTAGTAGCTCCCCATTCCTAACTGACTAATCCATGTAATCACTAACTACTACTGCATGCAAACAATAGCTAGTAAGTACACTACAAGGCTATACATGCTGGTTGGTACCAAGAAATTACATGGCTTGTTTACCTACAAACCTCTCCCCGTTAATAGAATCGTATTATTATCACTTAATTTGTTGGCAATGTTAGAACATGTTCGCATAAAGGAGAGGATCAGGACACAGTTGCCATTCTTGTAGCGTCAGCGCATTGTTGTTGTTGCCATCATCACCACCTGTCTACTCTGAATTAAGTTAGCAACAATGTACCTATCACTGTGTCACACAGTGCTTGGTTTGACACTGATGTGATTAGACTACACAGATGAGGGCAGGGAATCATGGCCACATACCACTTACCTATTATGTGGTCGAACACCTATCTATCATTCTGAAGTAATATTGATGGCTGGTTTAGATAGACCAGAATGTTACTACTAGTTCAAGAGTCAAATTGATTGCTCGGTTGTCTTGGGAGGGTGGTTTACTAAACCTATGGTTCCCTACTAAACTAAACCAAATTGTGAGCCAAAGAATTCATATCTTTTTAATATGTACTGAGTATATTACAAGTATATTATAGTTCTACCATTCTTTTTTGACTTTTCATTTGACATGTCTGATTGTATATTATAGTGTTGCCATTGTGTGTCTAAAACTCATATTGTTTTTTCAGGCTATAAAACTGCTAAGCAAGTTGAGAACTCATATTGCAGGTCAGAAAAAGTAAAGCGGCAAATACCGAGTTATCTAGATATTTTTAATAATTTGGTAAGAAGGATACAGATGAATTCAACATTCTGACTTGGTGGAGAAGGAAACGAAACAAATATACAAGGTAGCAAAGGATGTCCTAGTTGTTCCAGTTTTAACGATTGCTTCTGAAGCTAGCTTTAGCACTGGTTGTATAGTTAATCTGTAGAGAAGCTCATTGTCCCCAAAGATGGTTGAAGTACTAATATGCAGACAGAGTTGGTTAAGGTCATCACCCAGCAAAATTGATATAGGACAAACAATTGCAGCTTTAAACAAGTATGAAGAGCTTGCACAAGGTAAAAACAAGATCCTAGATCCTAGCTCTTAATTTTGTTTTTTATTCTTGATGTGTAAGTTATACTGAATTTCTATTATTTGGATTCATTAGAGCTAGGAGCTTTGGAGTTTGGAGAAACATGATGTTGGCAAGAAAATTAGCATATCATGTATGTGGTTTCCTTTTACTGTTGTCTATATTCTTTCTTATATCACTGCTATTTTCCAATATGAATTGTACAAGTCCTTTCTAATACACTGGAATGATCTTATGTTCCCCAGAAAAAACATCTTTGCTCTTCATATTCGATATTAACTTATTTTTAGTAAACCAAATAACTTTTTTACACAAGCTTATGGCCATTGTATATTATAATTTTCACCAGTTATGCTATTTTGACTTGTGTATTGGGTTAAGCTATCTTGACTTGTTGCATTTCTTCTGGACTTTTTTTATCAGTTCGATTTAAAGGATCATTGAAGTTACAGTTTGAGAAATCTGGTAGATAAGACACTCTTCGTGAAGACAAACAATGCAACATGCATGGTCTATATGTAGTTGCTGACAACAATGACTTCTCTGAAATGGCTTGGTGGCAGCTGGTTTTTGTTCTGAAATCTATTTAGTGTTCATTACCAAGTTCTATTCTGTAATTAAGCTGATTGTCGACTGATAATTTTCCATTTGTAGACTAAGTTATTCTTGATATCTCAAAGTGTCGTCAAACCCATTAGTCTTAAATGGCACATTAATGATCAGAATTCATAGGTTTGTTTTGTACATGTAATATTCTCTTCTGCACATGTAATATTGTTCAGAACGTTGCTACCCTTTCATGAATTAATCAGTTCCTTAGAGTATTATTTGCAAGTTTTGAAATATATACTTTGTTAAGAAACCAGTTAGAACAGCGAGATCCTCCTATCGCAGAGGGAGATAGCTTAGCTTCCAGCTTTCATCTGGCTATTACAAAACGTGCATGTTGTGGACTCATATGCAGATTGATGTACGGTGTGAAACTGTATAAACCGTGGAACTAGGCTGAACTAGACCGCGTACATATCTTAGAGAAACCAGCTAAAACCAAACCATCCCAATTGAAACCGGAAAAATATTCATCGGATTGACAAGCCAGCTAAAACTGTTTAACCCGTCTATGCACAGGCTTAGGCACGACCGACATGATACTTTTAGTACTTGTCCCTGCATATCAATTCTCACCCACTCTACCAGCTTCATCCTCTTTCTACCTACAGTATATAAATTTCCTACCACATAAACCTCTCTATCCATGTAGAGCTAAAGTCATTTCTCGTCCATCACCTTCTTATCAACTCCCTTGTTCCACGACTGCTATAGAACTTATAGGCATGGGAAGTACCGGAAAAGAAAGAGATGCTGCTTGCATGATTAAATTTCCTACGAGCCGTGAGGTGTACACCGTGGACAGTTGCCCCGGGTTCACATACAGGACAACTCTATCTAGCCGCTCCAGAGCATACGGTGCAACCATGTGCATACAGTCCTCCCTTTCCAGCCCACGAACTCATGAAAGCATGGAGTGGAAGACCTAAGGGCATGTTTGATTCAAAGGATTTGTATAGGAAATTTATAGAATTAAATCCTATAGGAAATTTTCCTATGGTGGTTGTTTGATTCGTAGGATTGATTCCTATAGGAAACTTTCCTAGAAAATCTTTTGCACTAGATTGCATAGGAAATCTAACATCCACCTAAAGCTCTTTCTTAGAATCCTTTGATGAATCAAACAAACTTTGTTGCATGTGGGTTCCTATAGGATTGAAGTGGATATGACATTGCAATCCTATGGTTTTCCTATTTCTTTATTTTTCCCATCCTATGAATCAAACAAGCCCTAAAAAGGAAAGGAGAAGGGCCTTGATCCTGTCCATCTTGTTACCGTCCTTTCTTGCAGATGCTTCAAGACGATTGTTCGCATGTCTATGGTCGGAGGAGCACTGTCTAGGACGGATCGATGCACTGAAATCCAGGGGAACGACTGCTCCTAGTCTTTGCTGATGCTGATTACATTGGCGAGGGAGGCGGACACAAAATTGAGCTTGCACCTCATGTAAATCCGGTAGGATCTAGACTGGCTGATACCGACAAAAAGGACGAAGACACTGAACAATGAGTGACATTGATATGCTACGTGCGCTTGATGTGATCTCATGTCGTGCTCCTCACTGCCCTGTCACTAGTACCATCAGGAAGATCAACACATATTATATTAAAGGAACCAAAATGGAGAATTTAGATGTTGGGCTCATGGATGGATGCTTAAGGCACCAATCTCTCGCATTCTGTTTTTTTTTTGTTTTCAAAATATTGGAGCACCGCGGCCTATACAACAATTGATGCATGCAATTTTTTATTACTTCACTACAAGAACGACACGGTACGCTGAGGACAAAAAGCCATCGGCATAGGCCAAAATGTCCTCGGCGTATGCTACGCCAACGGCTACCCTCGACGTAGCCTCCTCGGCAAACGTCTCCCTCGGCGGAGGCACTATTGCCCGTCGACGTAGCTCTAGCCATCGGAGTAAACTACGCCGACGGCCTTGCCCTCGGCATAGCCCGTCGGCATAATAACGGCAGGTTATAAAAAATAAAAATAAAACATTTTTTTTTTGAATTTTTTCTCAACCTTTTTAAATCTTTGAATTGTTTGAATCGTTAATCTCTAACCTCGAACATTTTTAATACTAATTACATTTAATATTTGATTAAATTGTAGTTTTTATAAAACTTCCCGCTCGGTCACTCATCCTCACACTACTCCAGCTCCAGCATGCTTAACTTCTTAGTTCCTTCCGAATCAGTTTCCGCGAAGCAATTTGTACCTAGTTGTCAATAATATGATATCAATCCTATTAACTCTTATATCATTATGTCACATGTTTTTATTTTTTGAAACTACAAACACTTATTTAAGTAAACAATAATGAATAAGTAAAAATATTACTGATTCAAATAAAAATACTACTGAATTCAAATAAAAATATATAATTTTACTTTTTTTGTATTTTTCTATTTAATATGGAACAATTAATATCTTTAAATCCATAAATCGGAATTCGATAAATAATATGTCCAAATTGATTAGGAAAATGAAAGGAATCTAAATATGATATCCATATCAACTTATCACAAACCCCCTATTTTTGAATTAGCTATTTGGTGATTGCTTCACAAAATCCCCCTTTTTTATGCTTGAAAAATGGAAAATGGCTTTTTGGTGCGAAGAAAAGGAAAACTTCCTCCTACAATATTGTTCTTCATCCCATGATGCACATGCATGCATAATATGGGTACATTATCACAAACTATGCCTTCATTCTAGCTATAATATTGGTCATTTGACCCGAAAGCCAAGAAACCTCGAATGAGATAGGTTATTTTAGACATAATCAATATACCAAGTTTGATATTTTTCCTTGTAACTATGTCACATAATATGACACCACGCAAAGGTTTTGCATTGTTTGGATTGTTTTTGAATTTCTCATGCCCGTTTTAAACTATCATCAAACTTTGTCGAACGGCGGGCATGTAGATTCTTAGCTCGGGGCTGAGTCTCGATAAACTTGAAGTGGATCTCAGATGAAATAGCATATTGTGAACCTAAAAATGATTTTTGTAAAAAAATATGAGCATCAGATCATCTACCTATAGTTCATATCTAACCCACTTCCTGCCGATTAGGCTGGAATTTGTCTTTTTTCACCAGGGATAGACAGAAAGATTTGAGATCCCCTATTAGTACATTGTCCATATAAGGTGGTATAGTATTTTGTAAAAATGTGGTGGTAGCATTTTGAATTAGCCATTTGGTGGTTGCTTCACAAAACCGTCCGTTTTTTGCACTCAGAAAATGGAAAATGGTTTTTTGGTGCGACGAAAAGGAAATCTTTCTCCTATAATATTGTTCGGCATCCCATAATACACATGCATTTATAATATGGGTACATTATCACAAACGATGCCTTCATTCTAGCCATAATATTGGTCATTTGACCTGAAAGCCAAGAAACCTCGAATGAGATAGGTTATTTTGTGAAGGTTTTTCAGACATAATCAATATACCAAGTTTGATATTTTTCCTTGTAACTATGTCACATAATATGACACCACGCGAAGGTTTTGCATTGTTTGGATCGTTTTTGAATTTATCATGCCTGTTTTAAACTATCGTCAAACTTTGTCGAATGACGGGCATGAAGATTCTTATCTCGGGGCTGAGCCTCGATAAACTTGAAGTGGATCTCAGATGAAATATCATATTGTGAACCTAAAAATGATTTTTGTAAAAAATCATGAGCATCAGATCATGTACCTATAGTTCATATCTGACCCATTTTCTACCGAATCGACAGGAATTTGTATTTTTCACCAGGGTTGGACAGAAAGGCTTAGATCCCCTTGTTGGGACATTTTCCATATAAGGTGGTCTAGTATTTTTGTAAAATGTGGTGGTAGCATTTTGAATTAGCCATTTGGTGGTTTCTTCACAAAACCGTCCGTTTTTTATGTTCGGAAAATGGAAAATGGCTTTTTGGTGCGACGAAAAAGAAAACTTCCTCCTGCAACATTGTTCCCCATCCCATGATGCACATGTATGCATAATATGGGCACATTATTATAAACTATGCCTTGATTCTGGCCATAACATTGGTCATTTGATCCGAAAGCCAAGAAACCTCGAATGAGATAGGTCATTTTGTGAAGGTTTTTTTGAGACATGATCAATATACCAAGTTTGATATTTTTTCTTGTAACTATGTCACATAATATGACACCACGCGAAGGTTTCGCATTGTTTGGATTGTTTTTGAATTTTTTATGCACGTTTTAAACTATCGTCAAACTTTGTCGAACGATATTCTTAGCTCGGGGCTGAGTCTCGCTAAACTTGCATTGGGTCTTTGATAAAATAGCATATTGTGAAACTAAAAAGATTTTTGTAAAAAAACATGAGTATCGATCATGTACCTGTAGTTCATATCTGAACCACTTCCTACCAATTCAGCAGGAATTTGTCTTTTTCACCAGGGGTGAACGGAAAGGTTTCAGAACCTCCTGTTGGGACATTGTCTATATAAGGTGATCTTGTATTTTTTGTAAAATGTGGTGGTAGCATTTGGAATTAGCCATTTGGTGGTTGATTCACAAAACTGTCCGTTTTTTATGCTTAGAAAATGGAAAATGCTTTTTTTGGTGCAATGAAAAGGAAAACTTCCTCCTGCAACATTGTTCGCCATGCCATGATACACATGTATGCATAATATGGACACATTATCATAAACTATGCATTGATTCTAGCCATAACATTGGTCATTTGACCCGAAAGCCAAGAAACCTCGAATGAGATAGGTCATTTTGTGAAGGTTTTTTTGAGATATAATAAATATACCAAGTTTTATATTTTTCCTTCTAACTATGTCCATAATATGACACTACGACAAATGTTTCAAATTGTTTCGATCGTTTTTGAATTTTTATGCCCGTTTTAAACTATATATGATGTTTTATGTTTCACTTAATTTTTATTTACAAATGTGTAATATTTAACTGTAGGTAGATAGATATTTCTGCAAAATTTGATATATTATTTGTATTTTTCCGAATTAGAATGATTTAGTTATGATTTTTCAAAGTTTAATGAGGTAAAAAGGGAAAATAGCTACGCCGAGGGCAGCCGTCGGTGTAGGCTACGCCAAGGGTAGCCGTCGGCATAGCATATGATACGCCGAGGGAAATTCTACGCCGACGGCTGCTTGGCGGGGCTGGCCTAGTCACGGTCTACGCCGACGACCCCGACGTTTGGCCGTCGGCGTAGTGGCCGGCCGTCGGCGTATTCATCCAGTCTTGTAGTGCTTAGTTTGGCAATCGTATGATTTCAGTTCAAGGATTAGAAAGGGTTTGTACAAAAACCAACCGTCTAAAGACAACAAAAGTAATAAACACATAGCAGCTGGACATCTCTCAATGTACTAGTATAATGCCGGTCAGTATGGTTGTAGATATCCCGAGCGAGCGTCATCAGATGGTTGCATACAGTAACCATATGTCCCGTTGGTCCATCAATATAGGGAGGATGATTGTTGAATCCAATGTCAAGCCATACGGATAACATGCAATTTATCTTTGAAACTAGCATTGTTTAAAATGATATTGTTTCAAAACTTCCAAATAGGTCAACATAAAACAGAAACATTTTATGAATTCTAGCTTTAATTCTTTTATCAATCTCATTCAACCAATTCTCAAACATATTTGTGATGTTGGTGGCTAGGAAAATATTCTAAGTGAACAAAGCATTTCGTCAAATAGTTTTTGCAAACGGACATGTTATAAATAAATGTTCAACTAGTTTCTTGTGTATCACAGAAACAATATTTTTTGCATCCATTATAGTTCCTTTTTGCAAGATTTTCTTTTGTTAGCAAAGTTTTCTATTAAGGAACCACATGAAAATCTTTTATCTTAAGTGAGATTTTTTTAGCTTCCATAGCTCCATCTTGGGAATCCATGGTTACCATTCATAAGATTGACATACATAGATTTCACAGCGAAGACACCTAGATAATTGTGATTAGTCTTTTAAAAGTAGAACTCTAAATCTACCATATCATCTAATTAACTATCTACGGACATAAAAACAGATTTGATGTTATTAGAAAATTGATAATTCAGTTTGAACTTTTATGTAGTGCTGTCTACTCCTCTGCCCCCACTCGAGCGATCACATGGTGACAACCATGGAGATAGAAATGTTATCCATGGGAAGGCGTATGCTAGCATCACAAAGAATGATACGGGATCATTTTCATAGTATCTATATAATATTATTGTTCTTGATAGTTTTCTCTAAAAATTTTGTCAAACTTTTCATAGCTTGACTTTTTAAAGAAAACATAAGACTTAAGATTTGGGACGGAGGGAGTATTTTATAAAAAGATAATCCTAAAGTAACCCATCAGTTAATAACGGGTCGTTGTGTCGCCATGTTGGATTCAGAAGTTCCATTGTTCGTTATATGGAACAAGGGAATCTTGTATATTGGCCACGACTGCGGCATGGAGCTCTGGTTTCGTTTTGATAATAGCTAATAAACAAAACAATAATTAGATAGGGTTCATATTTGGGAGCTCCGCTAGCGGGGAGGTAGAGTCTATTAGTCTGTTGGTGTGTGATCGTCCTGGGCTGAGAACCGAGATGCATGGCGGCGTGCACACAAATGTAGGGCGGCAGGTCCAGAAGGGATGCGCGGTCACGTACTAGTGGAAGATGTTAACTATTCTCGCGTGTTATATGTTGATCCAAATTCTACAAAGTATAGGCCAACTTCTGACGAGTGGAGCGAGGCCCGGTACGGTACGGATCGTCGAAGACCTAGGTTTCCATCGATATATAAACCCCTTGTAAGCCGCCGGTTGGGATGAGTTGCATCTGTGAAATCCCCGGCGTTTGTAAACACTCCTCGATATAGTGAAGTTTCGCTGGCTGGCGCCCGTGGTTTTTTCCTCTCTTTGTTGGAGAGGTTTTCCACGTTAAATCTGTGTCCCCTTGCTGTGTTTTTTGTTTTCGTTCTTCGTTATCTTCTTGTCGCAATTGTAACAAGTGGTATCGAGCCCTGGTTCTAATCTAGGGTTTGCGACATGTCGTCATTGAAGTTCGATCTACCACTGGACTACACCACAAGATTCTCCTTGTGGCGGTGAAGATGCGGGCGATTCTCGCCCAAACTTGATCTGGATGAAGCTGGATGGATTCGGTGAAAAGGATGCTAAGACCTGGTCCGCCAAGAGAAGCGGAAGGACCGTAAGGCTTTGTCTTTGATTCAACTTCATCTGTCCAATAATATTTTGCAGAAATCGGAGATGAAATCTGCTGCCCTATGGGAAAAACTGGAAACGATCTGTGTCAAAGGATCTAACCAAAGAAGATGAACGTGAAGATGAAGTTGTTCGCACGTGCTGCAAGAAGGTGGATCGGTAATGAATCACATATCTGTTTTAAAGAGATTGTTTTAGACTTGCGCCTATGGAGGTAAAATATGATGATGAGGATTTAGCTCTTCTACTCTTATGCTCGTTGCCTAGTTCCTATACACACTTCGTGATACAATATTGTTGAGCCGTGATGAACTAACCCTTGCCAAGTACATGACGCCTCAAACAGAGGAAAAGATGAAAACTATGGTAGGGTCGATGGGACGTCATCCAAGGCTGAGGCTCTGAGGTTCGTGGCAGGACCGGCAGAGGTACAACAACTATGGCAACAGAGATAAGAGCAAGGACAGTAGAAGTCGTGCAAAGTCCAAGGTAAAGGATAAATTCTGCAGGTATTGTAAGAAATCTAATCACGTTATTGATGATTGTTGGAAGTTGCGAATAAGGAGAAAAGAAACGGAACTTACCAACCGAAAGATAGGATCAAGGTTCCGTAAGGCTGCCGTTGTTTCGATAGTTCGATGGTGAATGCTTAGCTGTTTTGCTGCTTGTGCTTCTCGTGATGATGAATGGATACTTGATACGCATGTTCGTTTCATATTTGCTGTAACAAAGATTGGTTCAGTTCATATGCGTCTGTGCAGATCGGAGATTTTGTGCGTGTGGGGAATGACAACCCATGCCATATCGTTGGTGTTGGATCTGTTAAGATTAGGACACATGATGGCGTGACACGCACGTTGAATGAGGTGAAGCACATACCAAGCATGGCCAGAAATTTGATCTCCCTGAGTACCATGGACGTTGATGGATACAAGTATGCCGGTGGGCATCGAGTTCTGAAGGTATCAAAAGGTTCTCTTATTCACATGATAGGTGATATGAATTCTGCTAAATTATATGTTCTTAGAGGTAGCACTTTGCCTGGTATTGCTGCTGCTGTTACTTTTAATGATTCTGATGATTGTGGTAAAACACATCTATGGCATATGCGTCTTGGGCATATGAGCGAACATGGCATGGCAGAGTTGGTCAAGAGAGAGCTGATTGATGGTTGCAACTTGAGTAAGTTTGAGTTCTGTGAGCACTGCATCTTTGGTAAGCATAAAAGAGTTAAATTCAATGCTTCCGTTCATACCACCAAAGGCATATTAGATTATGTGCATGCTGATGTATGGGATCCGTCCCGTAAGACTTCTATTGGTGGTGCTAATTATATGCTTACTATTATTGATGATTACTCAAGAAAGGTGTGGCCTTATTTTCTGAAGCATAAATCTGATGTTTTTGATGCTTTTAAGAAGTGGAAATTTATGGTTGAAAAACAGACTGAGAAGAAGGTAAAGGTACTACGTACTGACAATGGTATGGAATTCTGTTCTAATGAGTTTGAGGAGTTTTGCAGTAACGATGGCATGATCAGGCATCACACCATCCCATATACTCCTCGAGAATGGCGTGGCAGAGCGCATGAACAGAACCATCATCTCGAGGGCTCGTTGTATGTTGTCTAATGCAGGTATGCATAGGCGTTTCTAGGCTGAAGCAGCCAACACAGCGTGTTACCTCATCAACAGGTCACCTTATATTCCACTTGAGAAGAAAAATCCCATTGAGGTATGGTCAGGTTCGCCTGCTGATTATTCACAGTTGATAGTTTTTGGCTGCACTGCATATGCTCATGTTGATAATGGAAACTTAGAGCCTAGGGCTGTTAAGTGCATATTCCTTGGTTATGGTTTAGGAGTTAAAGCATATAAAGTATGGAATCCTGAAACTAAACAGATTTTGCTAATTAGAAACGTTGTTTTCAATGAGTCCGTTATGTATCATGATAGCTTGCCATCAGATACCTCTCCATTCTTGTTGGAGAGGAGAGTTAATGTGCGGTGGAGAACCCGCAGAAAACGTTGATAATGATGCTATCGTTGAAGATACACATGAGGAAAACATTGATGATATTGTTGTTCAGCACTCACCTACTGTTTTACAGCAGCCACATGAGTCCATTGCTGTTGATAGACCGATGCGTAACTGTGGTCCTCGTCCTCGTTTAATTGAAGAGTGTAATCTTGTACATTATGCTTTGAGTTGTCTTTGAATGTGGAGAACGATTCTGAACCTGCTACATATAATGAAGCCATTGCATCCGTTGACCGCGAGAAGTGGGTTTCTGCTATGCAAGAAGAGATGCAATCGCTTGAGAAAAATGGCACATGGGATGTTGTGCGCTTGCCTAAACAAAAGAAGGCGGTCCACGCAAGTGGATCTTCAAGAAAAGGAAGGTCTATCTCCCAAAGAGCCTTCAAGGTACAAGGCAAGGTTAGTAGCAAAATGGTTCAAATGATTCCGGTATTGATTACAATGATGTGTTCTCTCCAGTTGTGAAGCATAGTTCCATTCGTACTTTCTTTAGTATTGTGGCTATGCGTGATCTTGAGCTTGAGCAGTTAGATGTCAAGACTGCTTTTCTGCATGGAGAGCTTGATGAGGAAATATACATGGACCAACCAGAAGGGTTCATAGTGCCTGGTAAAGAGGATTTTGTGTGCAAATTAAAGAAGTCTCTTTATGGCTTAAAGCAATCTCCAAGACAGTGGTATAAAAGGTTTGATTCATTTATGATATCACATGGTTTTGAGAGGTCTAAATATGATAGTTGTGTTTATATCAAGTTTGTTGATGGGTCATCTATATACTTGCTGCTATATGTTGATGATATGTTAATTGCTACCAAGGGCATGAAAGAAATCACTACTTTGAAGGCACACCTAAGTAGTGAGTTTGAGATGAAGGATCTTGGTGCTGCTAAGAAGATCTTAGGTATGGAGATTACCCGAGATAGAAAATCTGGTTTGTTCTTAGTCAGCAAAGTTACATTAAGAAAGTTCTTCATCGTTTTAATATGGATGGTGCCAATTCAGTTAGTACTCCTATTGCTCCTCATTTTAAATTGTCAGTTTCTCAATGTCCTACTACTGATGAAGAGTTTGAGTACATGTCAAAGGTGCCATATTCTAGTGCTGTTGGTTCTTTGATGTATGCCATGGTTTGTTCTCGTCCTGATTTATCATATGCTATGAGTTTGATAAGTAGATACATGGCTAATCCTGGTAAAGAACATTGGAAGGCTGTTCGGTGGGTTTTCAGTACCTTCTTGGCACTTCCAATGCTTGTTTGAAGTTTGGCAGACCGGTGAGGGACTCGTTGGCTATGTGGATTCAGATTTTGCCGATTTGGATAAGAGAAGATCCCTCACAGGTTATGTGTTTAATATTGGAGGTTGTGTGTTAGCTGGAAGGCTACATTGCAGGTGTTGTTGCACAATCTACTATCGAGACCGAATACATGGCTATTGTTGAAGCTTGCAAAGAATCTGTTTGGTTGAAAGGTTTGTTTGCTGAGCTTTGTGGAGATGATTCTTGCATTACTTTGTTTTGTGACAGTCAAAGTGCCATATACCTTACAAAAGATCAGATGTTCCATGAGAGAACTAAGCACATTGATGTCAAGTACCATTTTGTTAGAGACATTGTTGCTCAAGGTAAATTAAAGGTATGCAAGATCAGCACTCATGATAATCCTGCTGATATGATGACTAAACCTGTTTCTGTTGCTAAGTTTGAGCTTTGCTCGAACTTAGTTGGTTTAACTGATTAGCCCAAGTGGCTATTGGCGCCAAAAGTATTTGCTTTGTTTGTTCAGGGAGATGGTTGTTGTTGATGCTACAAGGAGGAATTTGTCTCAAGGTGGAGTTTGTTATATGTTGATCCAAATTCTACAAAGTATAGGCCAACTTCTGACGAGTGGAGCGAGGCCCGTCGCCGGAGGCTTGGGCCGAGTGTAACGATATATAAACCCCTTGTAAGCCGCCGGTTGGGATGAGTTGCATCTGTGAAATCCCCGGCGTTTGTAAACACTTCTCAATATAGTGAAGTTTCGCTGGCTGGCGCCCGTGGTTTTTTCCTCTCTTTGTTGGAGAGGTTTTCCACGTTAAATCTGTGTCCCCTTGCTGTGTTTTTTGTTTTCGTTATTCGTTATCTTCTTGTCGCAATTGTAACATCGCGCAGGTATTTGCTCAAGTACCACGGACTAATGTGACATGTCATAGCTATTAGTCCAAGTACCACCAAATATTGGTTTTAGACGGTACTTAGTGTTAATAAGTGTATTATTTGGTTACACTTATGTCAAAGGCTGGAGATGGTGTAGTTGTCAGATGATCAAGATAAGTTTCTATGGAATTTAAAAGCTTCTTGGGTGTTCTCGGTCAAATCCATATATAAAACCCTTATGAATGATCACACGGCCTTTCTTCGAAAATACTTTTAGAAATTGAAAATTCCTCTTAAGATTAAAATTTTCATGTGGTTCTTAAATAATAAAGTTCTTCTTAGAAAAGATAATTTGACTAAAAGGAATTTGGTAGGGTGTAGCAAGTGTTGTTTTTGTGTCTCACAGGAAAACATAGAACATTTGTTTATATCGTGCCCTTTTGCTCGCCTATTGTGGCGCATTGTCACTTTCTCTTTTGATCTTCCCATCCAGCTAATATAACTAATATATTTGAAAATTGGTTAAATGGTGTTGACAAAAAGTCCAAGGACAGAATTCGAATTGGTGTTTCAACGTTATGTTGGGATATTTGGCCATATAGAAATGATACTATATTTAACAATTTAAAAACGTTTAGTATCTTGCAGGTTGTTCATACGGTAGTACATTAGGTATAACTAGACCATCGGGATATTATGGTTACCGGTGCAGCTGACTTCTGATGGTCGCTCAAGTATGTTCACCCAGTCGTTTTGGCGGCATACTAGTAGACTCAAGATGCATACGAAGGACGGGGTTCCATTCTCCTTTTCAAAAAAAAAACTATTCTTAGGCAGGGTGATTATTGTGCACACAAATTCTGGATCGATCTTGTTGTCATAAATGGTTCTCACGCGTTTTTTAGAAGATTACTGCATTCCATTCACCGGATTTCAAAGACAGACATGATACAAACGCAGAAGCCTCGAGCGAACTCAAGAAGATACATATGACCTAGAACAAATGCAGAAAGGCCCTCGAAAAACAAATTACAAGTAGGTCCCTACGATGCCTCTCTACAACTGACATGATGCCCACAACCAGCCACCGCCCAGAGGAGGACACAAGCTGCCGCCATCCCAGAAGGCCGAGAAAGCACCATCGCCTAACTAGGCTTTGTGAGTCGAAGGAGGACCTCGCCGTGACTAGTGAGGCATAGCCGTTGGGGCGCGTCGGCCGAGGCAATCCTCGTGTTTTCTCGGCTCCGAATCCGGAACCTCTAATCGACCCTGTCGAAGAAGCTTCACCGAAACCGCTGCCACTAGCCACATACCTTGTACTAGAGCACCAGATCTCCCGAGCGCCGACGCAGGAGAAGCCGACACCGGCCACCATGCTCTTGTACAATCTTCAAAGATCAGACATGTTGGTACAATCTCTCGCGTTTCCTGCCGTAAGACCATCGGGATATTATAGTTACTGGTGCTCTTGAATCCTGATGGTCGCTCAAGTATATTCACCCAGTTGTTCTGGCGGCATACTAGTAGACTACAAGATGCATGCAAAGGCCAGGGCTCCATTCTCCTTTTCAAAAAAAACTATTCTTAGACAGGGTGATTATTGTGCACACAAAAGTTGGATCGATCTTGTTGTCATAAATGATTCTCGCACGTTTTTTAGAAGATTACTGCATTCCGTTCACCAGATTACAGAGACAGACATGATACAAACACAACAACCTCGAGCGAACTCGCGAAGATACAGATGACCCAGAATAAATGCAGAAATTCCCTAGAAAAACAAATTACAAGTAGGTCCGTGCAAGACCTCTCTACAACCGAAACTATGCTCGCAATCGGCTACCATCCCAGAATGCCAAGAGAGCACCATCGCCTAACTAGTTTTGTGAGTCAAAGGAGGACCTTGCTGTGACCTGCGTGGCATAGCCGTTGGGGCGCGTCGACCGAGGCAATCGACCCCGTCGAAGAAGCGTCACCGGAACCACCGCCATTAGCCACATACCTTGTACCAGAGCACCAGATCTCCCGAGCACCGACACGTGAGAAGCCGACACTGGCCACCACGCTACTGTACAAGCTTCGAGATCTTCGGACGGAGTTGGAGGGAGCACCACCACGATGATGACAGAACCGAACCACAAAAGACCAAACTTTGGTCGCCGCCTCCGTCTTAAACCAAACCCAGCCACACCACTTTTAGATCCCCGACCGACGACGGCAAAGGAAGCTGTGTTGGGTGCGAATCTGGAATAAACTTATTCGGCGGCGCCATCAACCTCAAGTTAAGAAGATCAAGCAGTTAACATGATATGAGGGTAAGAAGATTGGAGAGGGAATGGAGTTTTTGAAACGCTCTGGCACGGCCACGCCCGGCGCACTAGCGGCGGTCCTCGTCGACCGGCAGGCTTTGTCCTCCCCTAGCCCCTGCCTGATCTCCCCTCTCCTGTTCTCCTCCCGGGATCTGGCCACCATGACGTCTTGGCCGGCTCGGGACAGAGTCCCTTCCCTCCGATTGAGAGCGACGCCGACCTCGACCTTCTGCGGTTTCCGGCCTTCCTCCTACTTCACATCGCGGACCGTCGCCTGGTCCTCCTCAGCACGGAGGAGGTGGTGTGATGCCGGAGACATCTGCCGCGACGAGTTCGTCCGTGTTGGCGTGGAGGTGCTCTTCCCCGCCCACTGCGTCCAGGTAGGCCTTCGGGTAAGGTATAACCTGGTTTTCTCCTTGCGCAGGTCCCCATCGCCGGATCCTAGCATCCCGGTGGTGGAGTTGTCGCTAGAGGAGCTGGCGGCGGTGAGCGACCTTCAGGGTCATTCCTGGGCAGATGTGGAGGACGAGGGGGACGAGAAAGATCTGGTGGCACGACTGCCGTCTTCCCCAAGTATGGTATCCTCGCCGGTGCCGGAAAGTTTGGACCTTGAGGCGCCCGAGCACGGCGTTGCGCCCCCGCGGTGCCCCTCCTCCCTACGCAGGCCATCGCTGGGGGAGTTTATCTTCGTGGCGCGAACGGCGAGGGGTGGGCGGCACCCCTCCTCCTCCAGGGTGGCTAGGATTATGGCATCCGCTTGGAATCCACGGCAGCCTACATCGGCGGCGCCGCTCGGAGGTGGGTCTGCCTCCCCCAGTTGGGCGGGTTTCCCCGCGCGTGGCTGGCGGGCCTCAAACTGGCCTCGTCCTGTTAGGGACTGGCTGGCCGATGTTGGGACGCGAACGGCTGGGAGGCCCACCCAGCCAATGTCGGGCCACGGGCCGCTAGGGTTCGGTCTTGGGGGTTACCAGTGGCCCAGCGCCCGGGGACCCGCTTCCCATCCCTCGCCTGCATCGTGCATCGCCACCCCACACTCCTCTTCCGCACCGCCACCCTCACAGCCGCCACATCATGCCCCCCCTCGCCGGTGTGCCCCCAGGCTCCTCTACGGTCGTACCGTGATGCGCTGATGGTCCAAAAGCGACCGCAAAGCCCGTCGGCCCGTCAGGCTCCCTCTCCGTGCCATAGGGACCCGTTCCCGCATCGCTCCCCAAATCACAGGGGCCCCTTCCTGCGGGGCGGCTCACCGCCCCACCGTCCCCTTGGCCGGCCATCGAGGTCCCCGCATCGGTATCCCTCGGCCAGTCCAGCGTTGGCCGCCCTTGCAGCGCCATTCCCTGCCTCCTCCCCGCCCCTCGCCCACCCACAGAGCGTCCCGCTCACCCCCTTGCCAGGAGAGGAGAGAGCAAGTGCCTGCTTCTAGGCGGGAGGCTCACCTCCGGCAACAGATGCTTGAGAGCCGGGGGCTTACACAGGGAAGCTAGGGCAAACCGGGACGGTCAGACGTGGCGGGATGGTCAGGGAGCCCGCCCCTCCCCCCCCCCCGCCTCGAGGACGTCACTGATGGGGGAGCGAGATCCTCTGGACCTCAGAAGAAGAAGAAGTCCAAGAAGAAGAAGAAGAATAAGGCACCCACGTCAGTCCCGACCCCTGCCTCTGTTGGTGTGGTTTGGCTCCCAGCTCTCCACCAGGGCCGCGAGTGCCTTGGGTATACTACGGCCATGGGGTAAATGGGGGCTTCTACCACATCGATATGGGGGAATCCAAATGATGGTGTCGCAGACTCTGGCGATGGTGACGATCATGGACCAGGCACAATCGCTCTAGGTGGAGGTGACGGAGGAGCTACTACACTAGGAGTTCTGCGAGGTTATCTCGGGTCATGAGTGGCCCGTGTGGCGGGTCTTGGCCAGGGAGTTTGCAGTCTCGTTCCCTTCGGTGGCGACCCTGCGCATGTGCTCATTTCGGGCCTCGTTCACTCTGCCGGTTCACCAGCTGTAGGTTCTGATCAGTCCTTCCTCGGCTGACCAGGAGGCGACCGCTTCGCTCTCCGGGGTCTAGGTTCGCCTGTCAGTGGTCCCGACGGAGGCGAGGCGGGAGGGGATTGTTTCCCTTATTGCACATACTATGGGCAAGTTCCTGGAGGTGGACCCCCACTCCCTCGTGGGTCTCAGGGCGATCCGGCTATGCATTCTTTGTCCAGACCCCTCCGTCTTCCTGGTGTCGATCCCTCGCTTCTTCTTCGACCGGTTGGCAGGGACCTTTTGGTGGAGCTAGACGACTCCCCTGCCTCCCCTAGTACAGGTTCACCGTCTCCCTCCCCTCCCCAGGCAGACGACCCTGGGGAGGGGCGGGGAGCATCGGAGGAGGACTCCTTGAGCGACGAGTCTGTGGGAGCGGACAAGTCCCTCACTCCAGAGGGGCAGGCCCCACTGGCCCAATAGCCACCGTAGAGTGGTGGTGGTCCTGCGGCCCGCAAGACTTCAAGTTCTGTCTCGAGAAAGATGGGACCCTTCTTCCCTGACAAGTGTCCCCTATCTAGGAGCACACCGACCAAGCTGATGCCGGTGGACCTTCCCTGCTGCGCCCGTCCTTCCCAGCCTGTGCCACTCGACTTTGATATCGTGCAGTATGGCTCCAACTTCGACTTGTCCCACCTGCTTCTGGAGGATGTGCAGCTAGGGGCGGAGGAGGCCCCTCCACCTTCCTCCTATAGCTGATGTCGCCATCGGCGGATACTGTGGGGAGTGGAGGGCACGACGTGTTCCACCCACTTCCTCGCTCTCCCCGAGGGTGGTCTGCTACTCCCTCGCCCCGAACACACCAGACCTTGACGGTGGGTCCTCAGCCACGGGCACCACCACCCCCCGCCATGGCTGATTCCAGGGAACGTCGCCCTAGGGGACCGCGCTCGCCTCCCCCTCCACCATAGCGCCATAGTGATTGCATCATCGACGCCCGGACTGGTGGGTCTAGTCCGGAGCCGACAGTGATCAAGAGGGCCTCCAGGAGGGTGGCTTCCCTCGACGAGCTTCCAGGTACTTCGATCCTCCCTCCCGCCAAGTCTGTGTTGCCTTCCCCTTCTGGTTCCAGGTTTTCAGCGCTAGAGGAGGTTTCTCTCGACCATCTGAGTGCGGTCGCTTTAGACAGCGGCATTATCTTTCGGTGTGAGAAAGGTCCCCGACTCAAGCAGATTGCAGCCTTACAGTCTCGAGAGGTGTATGAAGGCCAGATCGCTGCTGCCCGTGCACGAGACGTGCAGGAGCGGGAACAGGCCCTTATGCTGGAAGGATCTGGGTCAGGTGACGTCGGACCCATCTCGGCACCACCCCCCAGGCCTGATAGTGGTGGACCTCCTTTGGGGACCCCCCCTGCCGGGGAGACCTCGCGGGAGACCACCGAAGGCCCCAGCCCATCCCCTCCCCCCTGTCCGGCCACGCCCGCTCCACCCCCAGTAAGGGGCCCCGACCAAGTGATCGTCCTCATGATCATCCACCGAGCAATCTGTAACATCCCAACATTAGAGCTTAGAAATAAGCTGAACCCAGATGTGTGCATTGCATTCATGCATAGAAAATCCGAATAATTTTCGCGCTTTTGAATAAAACTTGTCAAAGTGATTGAAGCTTCTCTCAACTTGATGGAATTTAAGTAGATCATCAAGTTGTCTGCGATTAGTCTCAATATGACATTTGCTAAAACCTTATTTGGGTAAACATGATTTGATCTAAGGGTAGATCAAATATAATAAAATGTAAATCATAATGCATTGCATAAATGATTAGTATCTGATCCTTAAGGGATCATAATCATTATATTCATCACTACAACTCAAGTAAGAAGGTAACAACTAATCCTGACCTATCTTATTCTTATCTATTCTAACTATGAGTATCATGGTAATACCTAACTTTAAACCTTTAGTGAGATTGAGTAGGAAACAAACCAAGTCAAGATTATACACCACATATCTTTCTTTCCATATCAACCTTTATCATCTCTACTGATTTTTTTTCTTAATAACTGTTGTTCGTCAAAGTGAGTAATCAACTATTGATTCACCAATTCTTAACCTATCAATTCTTGATCTATTCCCTCTTGTTCTTATCATAGCATTCACTTAAAATCCTTTAAAGAAGAAGGTAAGGAAAGGTATATGGTAATTCTAGATTCAAATGTCAGCTATAGGATGGGAGTGATTGAAGAGAATTAAATAAATAGGATCATTGATGGAGTTAACTCACTCCAGAAATAATAAAAGAGTATCTGAGGTAAAGATTATAAAGATGAATATTGAAGATAGTAAGGGTAAACTTATGGGTTAAATTATGTATTCTCAAGGAATTATATCTTTTAGTCCAAATATGATAAACATACGATAATTATAATACAACTATAACGTTGTAAGAATGAAATCTTGATTAGCCAATTGGAAACCAAATCCATAAAGAATCAAGGGATTATAATGATCATACTTTAGTCACCAAGATTGAATGCTTATATCATGTATAAGTACCATTGGTGGGTAAATCATGATTGAACTCTAGTATGTGATATTGGAGTCAAGTAAAGATAGGATTGTATGATTAAGATGATGTTAGAGTAACATTGAATTATAGAGTTAGTATTTTCCTTTAGGGAAATATTAAACACTTGAGGTGAAGTAGGATTTGATGTATACATCTATTAAAGTAATGTTAGTAGTGGAGGATTAAGGAAGAGTATGAATGGAGTTAGAAGTAACCACTTTTGGAATTGGAGATTATTAGTAGTAGAATAGTTGATATAACCAAGTCTGGATAAGTGAAGATTATGAAAAGCTTTAGAGTCAAACTCATTGGATTTATAAATGGTTTAGAGGAATTAAAGGTGGATAAGAATATTTTTGTAAAGCAAAACTAATCATGTTAGCACATGATAATGGATATGAAGAAGTAGAATATCTAGGGAAGGAATTCCTTAATCAGAGGTTCTATGAAAGATAGGAATTCTTGGTAAATACTAAACCCTAAATCCATGATCAAGCTTAACATCCATCCCATCTGTTGGATAAATCATTTTATCTCCATATCACTTTATAGGAATATTTTCCTATAGCAAATCACATAAGCACATCTTTATCATTTCCAATTGCCTTAACCATATGTGTTAGGAGATAATTTTATCAATTTCTTTTCCATAAGACATTTTAGTTAATAACTTTCTATTGTAAATGGTGATATCACTAAAGATCACAAACAAAAGACAATATGCTTAGCTATTAAATCTTTACTCACATCAATAAAAGTATATAAGTAAATTAAGAACCCTAAACTCTAGGGTAAGCACTTACAATTAAAACCCTAACTTCTATGTTAATCATCTATAGAATATATACATTGCCATTTTCTAAACTAGATGATTCCTCGCACGTTGCTGCGGGATATTGTAGTTCATTCGTACACAAACTCTCCAAAAATAAATATAATAATAATAATAATAATAATAATAATAAAATGAATTAATTATTTAGTATATAAAATAGTATTATTTGGTATTATCAGTTGTGAAAATAAAAACTCATGAACACCTTCGAAATGATGAAAATGGACAAAGGGTAGCTGATAGAACCCGTCAACACCTTTGAAATGAAATACATAACACATTTGAAATGAAGTTAGCATATATTTGTAGGTGAAAAATAGGCAGGGTAGAGAACATATTCCAAATTAATCAACCTCGGTGTATTTTCATCAGAGTGTGCAACTTTACAGCAAACGGAGAACTGTGCCTGAGGTAATACACAGAGTCCTGTACATACTGATACCTACTCCTTTGTATTTAGATGGAATCACTCTATCTTGCGCAGGCAAAATAAAAAATAAAAAATTCACACGATTGGAAAGGGCATGGAAGCCGTAATATGAGATGATGAAATTGGTGCAACTAACTCGAGCCTTGACTTTTTCTTTCAACCGTGCTGGCTTAGAATCAGAGAGTACACATCAAGAAAGGCCTGGATTCCATCATCCTGTTGCCCCGGAGACTGCGTTATATTTCTACCTCACGCTAACATGTCACGGTAGCTAGAAAAGGGAATGACATATGAATCGTGTTTACAAAGATCTGAAAAGCATGTATAGATTTTTTCTGATAAATATAAGGATTTAGAGGTAAGAATAATACATCCATGGGCCATGCTTCAGTTAAAGGAATACTCCAGTTCAATCATCTAGTTGATCTGCCGCAGTCCAATTCAAGTATAGTTGTGACACTTGGTGAAGTTCGGTTTTGCCCATTAGCAGCCATATAGGCGAAGCATATGATTTCCACTAACAAATGGGGATAGCGGAGAGAAGATCCTGTCTGATTATTGCATCAATCGGAATGAAAGACAGAAAGAAATTCAATGTAGGGTGAGGGCACATTGAAATCTGCCTAAAAACAGTGATATTCTATTTTGTCGATACATTGCCAATCTGAATTGAAGTCAAGTGTAAGGGACGACGTTGGATAGTGGAACCCATGCGAAGTTAATCAAATGCAGCAAAGAAAATTTGATACCTCCAATGAATGATAGGATGTACTTCCTCAAGTGCTTCAGTAATAGTGTCGATAAAATATCTAGAGCAGATCAAATTAATAGAAGCCGGCACGGAAAGGAGCGCACTGTCTTTCCTCATTCAAAGAAATGCACGATGAAGATGTCGCTCCTCATTGTGGACAACAATGCCGAGAAAAACCCAGAAACCTTTCGATCACCATGTTCCCGCTTTCTTGCTACCTTCAGCAAGCAAACCGAGAACCCAATAATAAATCCAAAGGAATCGGGAGGCTTGAGCTAGCAGCAGGCAGAATCCAATCAAATCGGTTTGAGGGAGAAAGCATCGATTAGGTTCCAGCCGGAGAGCAACCTGCCAGATTGGGAAATATATTGAGGGATTGATTGAAAATAAAAGGTGAAATTCAAACAGGGATCGGCTAGATACCAGCGTCGAGGCTGCTTCCAGAGGTGGCAGCGTGAGGAGGCTGGTGTGCTTGATTCGAATGGCAGCATGGTTTGGTTTTTAACCTGGAGACGAGGGTGACCGATGAGTTCAACGGAGCAGTTTGTACTCATTGAATGCTAGGGTTATTAGGTGGTTTGATGAGCATTTGTGAGGAGGCCTCAATAAGGTCGTGGCGAGAATAATCATGGCAAGGACGGTGGACGGTCACGGTGATGGAGTTACTATTCGTTGAATAGCCATGAGAAAGAAGACGAACAGGGGCTGCTTTTTTTTCAGAATCATCGGGTTTTTTTGCAAACGCCGAGAGAGTTCGAGACCACTCCCCTCGCCGCCGCCAAGGCCTGCTGCCGGGCAAAGCTCTGGTAGCGTCGGCGGCGGCGGCGGGCGTTTTCCTCGCCGGTGGCGGGCGCTGGCCGGCGGCATCGAAGCGGGCGTGGCGCTGGCGCAGGTGCCAGCGGCGCGAAGCTCCGCGGCTGTGTTGGGCGGGTTCGGGCGGAGGGCTGCGCGGTGGGGCTTCTGGTGGAGGCGGCCGGTGCACCAGATCTCGACGGCGGGCCGACAGCCTGGTGGCGGCGGCGCGGGCGGTGGAGCTCGCCGGTGGCGGGGTGGCGGCGAGCTCGGCCGCTGCTGCCCCTGGGCTGCACGGGTCCTCCTCCCCTGCTGGTTCCCTAGGGCCGGCTCGGGGAGGCCCTGCGGCAACGGCGTTGTCCTCTCCGGCGGCGGCGGATCACGACGGGGGTCAGCTAGGTGGTGGTGCGCTAGGAGGTAGTTCCCCGGGGCGCGGTCGGCGGCGTCACCACGGCGCAGCAACGCGGCAGCGGGCTAATCTTGGCCAGATCTGGGCCCGATCTAGGCCTGCGGGCCTGCGGGCTGATCTGGGCCTGGTCGCGGTTGGTCGGCCCTGCCACTGTGTCCGGACAGCGGTCGCTTCGGTTGGTGGCGGGTTGTACCCCGCACCCTGGTGGCGGCACGGACCTTCAGCCTTGTGAGGTAGCTCTCGATCACCTCACCCATCCCGACGGACTCTTTGAGTGTGAGGCTGACGGTGGTATGGACTCGAGCTCGTGGACGCCGGGGCGGCGGCCTCGGAAGGTGGACGGCTTCGACTTCCCTCCGGCGGAGGTGGCTTCGGGAGGTGACGTGAGACCCCTAGACCGGCGGCGGTCCGGTTGGCCCGGGGGAGCTCGGGGGGCGATGGTGCTGCTACTTGGCAGCCAGGATTTGCCGGTGTGGCGGATCCCCTGGTGGGAGGAGGAGTGGGGTCTGAGGCGGTGGTTGGCGTGTTCGTTGGCACCCTTGCTGCAGTGCGGCGGCGGGACTTCACGAGCCTCCGCGGGTTCGGCCGGGCCTGAGGGCCTGGTTTGTCTTGCTGCTGCACCCGGTCGGCTACCACCTTCTGGTGGTGGAGGTAGTTCCCTCCCGCGTACTATTGACATGCCGTCCATCGCCGAAGTCTCCGCTCCCTCGTCCTACCGGCTTCGCTCCGTGGTTCCCGGTGTGACGGCGGTGGCGACTTCAAGACCAGGGTGGCGCGTGCTCGTGGGTGACGGGTTTGGTGGAGCTGTTCATAGCGCTCGGGTGGGTGGCTCCGGCGGGGTCGGGAGAAATCCTTGTCTGTTGACACTGGCACGGTGACGCCCGCGGGTATCACCTTCCTTCTTGAAGGGTGTTGGTGGCCTCCCTCCCCCACACCCCGCTGCGGACCAGGGGAAACCCTAGGCCCGGCCGGACAGCAGTGTCGTCATCGTCACTCCCCTTCTTGGAGGTGTTGTCTTGGTTCGCAGGCGCTTTGGACTGTGGGATGTGTGGTGGTACGTCTTTGGGGGGGCGCACCGGTTGCGAGTTGCTTTCGTTTTCGGCACACCGCCGTTCTCGGCTTTCTTTTTGTTTTCTTTCTTCTTGCGTTGCGTGTAGGGCTTGGGTTCTTCCCGGCGCCTTGTATCCTGTGCTGTTTGTTCCTTTGGGCGATGTGTTGTCTGACCCAGCAGCGGTCTCACCTGTGTGCTTTATTTATAAAGCGGGGCGAAAGCCTATTTCGAGAGAGAGAATAATCATGGCAAGGACGGTAGACGGTCACGGTGATGGAGTTACTATTCGTTGAATAGCCATGAGAAAGAAGACGAACAGGGGCTGCTTTTTTTCAGAATCATCGGGTTTTTTTGCAAACGCCGAGAGAGTTCGAGACCACTTAGAGTAAACTTGCAGGCCATATCGGTTGACCAAGCCCAAGTACTAAGAATTGCACGAGAGGCCAGGAAAATAAGGTAGTGGGGCTCCTATTTAGATATAGAAGATTGATGGAAGTAATATTAACCAAATAATTTCTTTTGTATATCATGCATCAAACAATGGTATAGAATCATTATATAAAAATTTCCATTCAAACTAAGATCTAACTAGAGTTAAGTTTTATAAACAAATAAGAAAATATCATATAATAAAGCCATGGTTTAGTATAGAGAGAAAAAATTATAATAAAGGCTTCTACAAAATATTCAAAAAGGGTTCATATAAAGAAAATAAACAAATATAAAATATTTATCATAAAGATTTACAAAATGAATCTAAATCAATATCAATTGCTGCTACAAATATTCAGTAAATAAACCTTGTTAGAAAAGTTCAAATTATAGATTAAATACAAATCTGAAAAGCAAAACAGAAAAACAGAAAAAGAAAAATGAGTAAAAGCATTTTCTGGCCGTGGCCCAAACTTCCCTCCTTTCTATCTGTCGCCACGTGCATCCCACAAAAGCCCAGTAGCCAGCCTAGTTAGTTCTCTCCTCTGGCTGACGGGTGGGATCGAAGAAGGACTGCGGATGTAATCAGGAAAGTCCCAGGGGGTTTTCCGCAAAATCTCCATCGCCGCTCACCTTGCCTCATCGGAAGTGTCGCCGAGCTCCGCCGTCGATCAACTGCCGTGCTGCGATGTGTGCCACCGCTCCTGGAG
Source organism: Avena longiglumis (assembly GCA_030063025.1). Lineage (NCBI taxonomy): Eukaryota > Viridiplantae > Streptophyta > Magnoliopsida > Poales > Poaceae > Avena > Avena longiglumis. Next base: position 457,847,236 of record CP125974.1, read on the forward strand.
AAGGGGATAAGAACGCCACGGAGACGTCCCCGTTCGTCCTCATCCCCATTTCTCCCTCCGAAGTTCTCTCTCTCGATTTTTCATCAGAGCCTAAACCCTAGCTCGCCTCGCCATTGTGCCACACCTCCCCACTCTCTTCCAAGTATCCATGGAGATACCCCGCGATTCGTAGATCATCTGGGTGTAGCCTTGCATCAAGGGGAGCGCTGGACATGGTGAATTTCGTCGTTCCTCTTTGCGGCAGTTCGTCGGAATCCTCGTCGGAGAGCTCGTCTCCGACCGCACCAGTCCTCGCTGACGCCACTAGTGCAACCAGGGTGAGCCACTCGATCTTCCATTACCTTTTACTCTCTGTATTTCGCTCTAGTTCGTTCACACCACGAGCACCCGACACCGCCGCCGTTGTCCACCGTCGTTGACCATCCTCCGACGACCATTTGCTAGCAGCGCCACCACTCCTAGACTCCTCGCATCGTCCTCTTTCCAACAAGCCTCACTACAGCCCCGCGTGTGCACCAAATCACCTGATCCATCATCGATATGAGAGGATCAAGCTCCGATGATGTCATGCCAACGTCACCCTCGGCCTAGTCAGCCGTTTGACCTGGTCTTCGCTTGTGTGGCTGATGATGTGGCCATAGGCCCACTGGTCAGTGAACTTGGGTAACCTTAACCACGGTACGAAAAGTTATTTCTGTATAAGAAATAAAGAAAGGATATAAACCCAACTTTAAATATTCTAGAAATAAAACAAAATCATTAAATCTTATTAAATCCATAACTTTTGTTTTATAATTCACAAAAATATATATAATATATGAAAATGTTTAGAAAAATGAAATCTATCAATTAAAACTATTATCAAACATTGTTGTAATAGTTATTTAAAAAATATTATATAATAAAGGTTTTCTAAGTAATAATATTTTGATAATTCATATTTTAATATTGATAAATTTTAAAAATATGAATAAAATACCATAAATCTTAGAAACATAAAAACTATAACTTAAAACTATAATCATACATTATTACTTCACTTAATTAAATATTTATTTATTATTAAGTAGTTATTAAGTAATAAGCCTTATAAAACTCATATCTTATTATTTATAAATCAAAAAATAATTGTAATATACCAAAATGATCACAAAGATAATACTTACATGTTAAAAATATTACACTCCACTTTTGAGGTAAATAAAAATTTAAAACATTTTAACAACTTAAATTCAAACCTAGTTCTTTGGTTAATACTTCATATAACGGTAAATAAAATTTGCTATTATTCTAAAATTAACTAATTAAAGTCTAATAAATAGTATTAGTCTTGAATATTGGTAATATGAAGTCAAAATGGTTTAGCACATTTTAAATACAATTTTATTGAATTATCCTTCAACCATAAGTGTACATTATTTTATAAAAGGATCCTTAGCTAATATAAAATCTCCAAGAGTAATTTGTAATGAGATAAAACCTATTCCTTACTTCAACCACAAGTTTATAAACATACCAAAACACTATATTGAATCCATAAGTAACTAAGTAATATTATCTCGTTGTCCACGAACCATAACCACTTAGTTATAAAAAGATAAATGATTCTATTCCATTATAAAGTTAAGAAACCACTAGTCTAATAGAAGTAATACCATTCTTAAGTAACTTTAAGGAAACAATATAAAGTGAACAAGATACAAGTATCATAAGTAATACACCATAAGTCCATCTATGTCTTTAAAGTTAACTTTAGTCTATAATACTTTAATACTATGCAAAAGACTTTGTTATGTGTTTTATAGTTAACTTTGGTCTGTTATAATTAAGTTATAAAGCATCTTAATACCAAACTAACCAAGTTAAAAACAAAGATAGATAAGTCTCAAATACTACTAATATCATTATTCAAATAAAGCAATCCTTTCTTACTTAAAGACTATAACTTGAAAGAACACCTAATAAGGTTAACTTAAAATTTAAATACTTTCCCTTAGCTAAGTAAGATTTTCTTCAAAAAGTTATTCTTTTAAGGTACATTATAAAGCAAGACTTAAGCATTTTTATGAAAGATCTAAATGATGAACAAACCTTATATACATAGTCTACAGATACATTTCCCACTTGAGTATTCCATTATTGTATGTTCTTTATTATACTTACATGTTGTTTCACACACAATCACAAGCCTTAATAAGAAGCACAAATATGAAACTTATCTAAAAGGACAACACATTCTAACAGGAACCATTTCCAGTTTCCAAACCCTAGAACAACGTTATCCCCGGGATTTGCATTTATAAAGTGCATCACATTACTTATGCATAAAAGCATCTTGCTTCTTTAAACTTTAGTCCTTACCGTTCCAATGATGCTGATTTCAGATATTGGATCTTGTATTGTCTTGAAGACCGTGAGTGCATAATCTTGCAATCACCAAAGGCAAGTTCACACTTTCTCATGTCCTTTGATTATTTTATGTAAAGTATCTTACAAAACCAGTGTTTTCACCACCTGCATTTGAAAAAGGTCAGAAAACACTATTTTCATAATAATATGATTATAGGTTATTTACCATGAGGTAATAACCTACTATAAGAGTTCCGGTGGTAAAGGAACATATTATCTAGGACTTAACAACCAATGTTGCCAGTGATTCTTGTGTCGTATATCAGGCGTTAACCATGAGATTTGGAATGGGACGGAGAAGTCAGCTATATCTTCTTCCTCTCTCATGTAGCCGGATGTGCAGGTCGTGGCTGTTATCACTCGTAGCATGCATATTAATTGGTAATTCATAGAGGATATGCAGCATATGGGTGGGAACCCTCAACGTCCCACGATAGTTCTGGCATCTAAAGGTTTGTGCAAACCATTGTCGTAATTCAATATGTCACGAAGGGGGCAGTGATTGGCTTGGATCATCTTCTGGGCCCCACATCATGGAATTGTGGACGGGAATAAGATGCCCGGTTGTGCAACAAAGATTTGATCTCTCATGGGTAAAGTAACGCACCTCTGTAGAGTGTAAGAACTGTAACTTGTTACTCCCTGTTCCGGGAAGGAGCTGCGAACGGGGCGGGAAAGGAACTCCATGAAAGTTCTGGTAAACCCGTGAAGGCTGAGGGACATAGCTTTTCAGAATAAAAGTAATCTTTGAAGAAATGTTTACAAAAAACTTGTATTGCCTACGACCTACGGTATTTGGCTGTAGATATAGTGCATCAAACACTCCTTTTCTAGTGAATTTGCTGAGTATGCTCATACTCAACGTATCTTCTTAACCCTTGCTAGATTCTGAAGCCATTAAGACGACGTCTACATCAAGTTATGCCCCAGGAATCCTCAATCAAAGCTAAAGATCTTCAACAAAGACAAGGAATTCCCATATACATTATTAACTCAAGTGACGACGAAGTTACTCCTTAAATAGGAATATACTCTCTAGCCAAAGAACCTATTTCTGTAGTGCATCACAATAGCAGCAATGCCAACCCCTTAGTAAAATACTAGTCTTAAAAGTATAATAGTTGGTGCATTATTTATCTTTAATTCTTCTTTGTAAGAAGTTCTTTCTCTCTCTTTAAACCTAGAGTGTTCTCTGGATCTTGAGTATAAAGGGAGTTGTAACCTTTAGCCATTCATTGGACCTGTTGTGTTTCTGTTGTACCACTCTGAGGGATGTAATACTAGTGAACGGTGTTTCATTGATGTTATGTCAACGACTATAGTATACTACATCATGCAGTGGTATGATGTATCTTGCCGCAGCTGGTATCAGAGCATATGCTTTGACCTTAGGTTGGAAGCGTAGTAAATGGGTAGAACCTGTAGGACACATATCTACAATAATAAAGAGTTCTCTAGTGATATGAGGGATATTCAATTGAGAATAATCCTGTTGTCAACACCCGGATTTTTAATCCCAGATGCATGTTATGCCACACATCGCAATCCCAGGATTACCATTTTTGCGATACATAACAGATTTGGATATCACAGTACATCATCCATTACAAACCATACATAAGGTCTTACACAAATAAGGATCTCATGATCCAGTTCTTAATACAACTCAAGCAACGGAATAATGTAAAGATAAGGATTGCGTAGGTGAAACTCCATCTTCGGGGTCACAGGCAATGCTGACGATGGGAGATGATCCTAGTTGTCGTAACCTTCCTGCGGTCCGTCATCCTGATACTCCTCTTCATAGTCTGGCCACGGGAATAGCCAGGGACAAATCCATGAGTACTCTTTATGTACTCACAAACTAATACTAATAAGTGAAGTGGTTTTGAATAGGATAGACCAAGCTTTAGGGTTGTTTTGCAAAAAGCCAGATTTACCTCTACTAAGTTTAGAAGCAAAGAAAACTAGTTAAAGTTTTATAACACCAAAGTGGGAAGTTGAATTCCATATCACAACTCTGTTGTGGTCAAGTCAAAGTCATAAATCATTTCATAAGTCATTTTGAAAACATATGACAGGGGAACAGTATGGCCACTCCAACTGTCCATAACTGTAGACGCGGCTATTCGAATAGTTTGACACTCTGCAATGATTGTACACTTTCACCACTACATTCGATACATCCGTCAGGAACAATCCTGAATTCACCATACTTAGTATGCGGATAATCAATCCTAACCTTTCAATTACACGCCCTAGTATAGGCACCTCTCCTGTGAGTTTGGCCTCCCAACCATGACCAACTGTCATCTTGGGTACTGAAGAGGTGGAAAATCTTCACATGGTAGCCTTAGCTCAGACCTTGGCCGCAAGGGAACCCATACTAAGGTATATAAATTTCCAGTTAAGCCCTACCCAATTTTCGGGTATTGTGGTTGTACGGTAAAATTAGAATGGTATCGCATCCAGACAACCATCAGTTTTATAAAGGGCCAAGGCTCATGCCTCAATATTTTCATCATCAAAATCATCTGGTGTTCGAGAACACATGTCAAAACATTTCAGTAGAATGACTCATCATTCTAAGATTTTTATAACCATTTTCACCAAGTATTCCCATCTAAAGTTGATCAAGTTTTATGCTTAGCACTAGCATCTACAAGTGGGGGTAAACACTAATGAGGGGTGGTAAACAAGTGTGAATTATCTAAGTTCAATCTCATGCCCTAGGATGACATCAAGATTATCTAACTTAGGCCAAATTTTATGCTCTTTGTGCTACCTTCAATTATCTTTCTAGAATCTACAAGTCACTTAGGTAAACTCTAAGAAAAATCTTTGATAAAGAGAATAAAGTATTAAGTTTGCAAGCAAAACTAGGATTGGGTATCAAGTGGGTATGATCACATATGCTTGAGGCATATAGTTGGCATAGTAACAAGCAAGTAGTATATTGCATATGTAGGGTATCTTGCAAGTGTTAGCTTGCATAATTGAGAGTATAAGCCTGCTAAATTCAACTAGTAGTATTAGGCTTGCTCAGTTAATAGCTTGCCTTGTGCAGAGCAGTGGTTGAAGTTCTCATCGGCTTCTTCCTCGTAGTATCTTTCTTCCTCCTCGTATCCTTGGTCGGTACTAGCGTCTATAATTAAATACGAGGTACACAATCACCAAACAATACTTAACTATTTCTAAACATCACACAAAGGTTCATACTAGATGATCTATCATCATCACTATCATTACAAGATTAAAGCACTTGTCTTATTTATTTTATTTTGAGAAAAGTAATTTCTACTCATTGAAAAACTACTTAAGATTTAATATTCTCCAACTCAAACATGGGATCATGTTGACACATGTCATCACCACATATTTCAGTACATGGGAATGTGATTTAAAGTGGTGTCACAATTTAATAAGGTTTAACCTTTTTATTTTTAATTAAATAAAGTGACTAGAAATGCCTATGGGGCATTCTTTTATTATTTGATCATTATTTCTGTATGTAAACCTATATATTTTTATTTATTCTGAAAGGTATGGTCAAATGTGATTTTTGAGAGTTGGAATCAACTCAAAAGCTCTTATGGTTGAATTTTGAAAAATGTTTGAATGCAGAAAACCTTTTGACTTGTTAATTTTACCATGGGTGATCTACAAATCTAAATGGTTTGATTCCAACGGGCTTGGATTAAGCATTCCAGCACCTTTCTAACAAAATTGGTTTCATGCATTTTGGTTCAGTGAGTCGAGATGGGTTGATTTTTTGAATCTATGTATATAAATGTATTTGAAATTAAATGAATAAAACTAGATTTGAATTGTTGGGTCGCGTGGGAGGGTTAACTGGGCCGGCCCACTATGGACAGCGCACATGCGGGCTGGTTAAGTGGTTGTCCCCACGCGTCAGTGAGACGGGGAGGGGCGAAGCTGTACGGGGCAATGTGGACCATGGGATCTAGTTCTAATCGAACGGTTCGAGTTCATCGTCCACGCCTGAACAGGACGCGACGAGCACAAACCCTAGCGCGGCAGCGGGGGTCGTGGGAGGTTCACCGGGGCTCAGGCGAGGGTCGGCAACGGGGGCGAATGCCGAAGTTGACGACAACGGTTCTCCTGGTACCGACAGCTTCTCCTGGGGCGGCTCCAATCGACGGCTACCTTCTCCTCCAGCAGCGGCGGGCTCCGTCCAAATTCCGGCGATGCGCTGCTCGCCTTTCTCCGGGAGTGAGGTGGGGTGGTTCTGAGGGAGAAGGGAGTGAACTGGTGTGAAGAAAACGAGAGGTGGAGGCCTCTCTTTATAGTGGTCGAAGGGGACCGACGGGCGCGGGTTGAGCTCGTCGTGGTCGACGACACAGGGTGCTACTGGCATGGGTGACGGTAAGGGGCGGTGATGTGATCCCTGGCTAAGCTCAACGGTGTGGTGGCGAGGCGTGGGGCGATGCTGATCGGTCGGAACGCTTTGACGCTCTGGGCAGGTCCGACAGCGATTTTAATGGCGCATAGCGTGCGTGGTCCGTATGGCGGCGAATGGGCATGTCTGCGGGGTTGTTGGGGCGGTGGTGATCACTCACGCACGCGGCGAGGTAGGCACGCGGTCTGTGGGTGCTGGTCAAGGGTGGCGCACTGGCGTGCTCTCGGCTCGCATGCAGAGAGGTTTGTCATGGTCTTGTCGTGTGGTCCAGGGGCTATCATTTCTTGGGGCTGGGATAGGCAGTGGCGATGGACGGTGGAGTGCCTGCTAGACATGCTTTCTAGGCTTGGTGCTTCTCATAGCTTGCTGTCGACAATGGGATGGCAAGGTGACGCTCGGCATGCTTGCCATTAATGGAATGGTCTCGTTTACAGTGAGCTAGAGGGGTTAAACGAGTTAGATGATCTACTAAGGGTGTAGAGTGAGCTAGATAGGGAACAATTTAGGCCAAAATTACTGCACACTATAGTGTTTGATGTTTGTTTGATTTGTATCTGCAAGGTGTTTGATAAAATGGCCATAAGAACTTTGAATTTGAATTTTGGATTCAAACTTGGTGGGTTTGCTAGGGACATACTAGGGACTGTCTGGTTAGTTGGATTAGTCAAGGGGCACTGGTTTGGTTTGGTTTGGTTTGGTTTGGTTTTGAAAATGGGTGATCTTCACATATGATAAAGATTCAATTTTGAATTGTGATTTGAATGAGGTTGCCAAATGTTTCTGTAAGTTTGAAAGGTGGGCTTCGATTCACTTTTACTTGTTCTACCAAGGGGTGAAAAGAATTAGGAAAGTTTATGTTTGAAATATTGGACTAGAAACACTCAAAGTGACCTAGTGAACAATATGGGCAAAAATGACCATTTGCCCTAATTTATTTGTTTTTGATTTTCTCTTGATTTGTTTCTGCATGGAAATGTTTTATATGATGTTATTTTCAACTTTGAACCATTTATTGCTATTTAGGTTAATCACACAAGATCATTCATGCATTTATCAAATCATCACATACACGCATGCATTCATATGAGTTTAAATTAATCAAAGTTTTTGTTAACCCTAATTTTAGTGATTAGAGTTTGATGATCAATGTTTAATATTTTTGGGATGTTACAAACCTTTCCCCCTTAAAAAAACTCATCCCGAGATTTGAAGAAGGAAGAAAAAGATTACCTAGGATTTAAAGAGATCGGGAAACTCCGTCCTGATGTGATCTTCGCGCTCCCAAGTAGCTTCTTCTTCAGTGTGGTTGCTCCACTGAATCATGATAAACTTGATGCTTTGGGTCCTGGTGGTTCTGAAAGCTTCTTCCAAAATACGGATGGGTACTTCAGGATAGGTCAGGTCATCATTGATCTCTATGGTCCGGTGATCAATGTTCTTGAAAACTTCGGTCTTCTCTGGAACTTCAAGGCATTTGCGAAGTAACGATATATGGAACACATTGTGCACTGCTGACATTTACTCGGGCAGTTCCAATTGATATGATACCTCTCGTCGACGATTCTGAATCTTGAAGGGTCTGATATATCTGGGGGCTAACTTTTCTTTGAGATGGAAACGTTGCATTCCTTTCAGAGGCAACACTTTAAGGTACACGAAATCTCCGATATTAAAAGCGAGGTCTCGACATCTCTTGTCGGCGTAACTCTTCTATCTTGACTGGGCGGTCTTGAGGTGCTCACGAATCTTGTGAACTTTCTCTTCTGCTTCTCGTAGGATGTTGGGTCCGAAAATCTGACTCTCTCCTACTTCCGACCAATTCAAAGGGGTGCGACACTTCCTTCCATACATGAATTCAAATGGGGCCATTTGCAAACTAGCTTGGTAACTGTTATTGTATGAAAATTCTGTGAAAGGCAGACAGTCTTCCCTTTTAGATCCATACTCTAGCACACATGCTCTCAACATATCTTCGAGTATTTGATTTACTCGCTCCGTTTGTCCATCGGTATGAGGGTGATACGCGGTGCTAAAATCTAGTCGGGTTCATAAACCTTCTTTGACTTTCTTCCAGAATCTCGAGGTAAACTGAGTTCCTCGATTCGATACAATGTTCTTGGGGTCTCCGTGCAAACTAATGATTCTAGCGATGTATAACTCCGCTAGCTTCGAACTCTGTTATGTGGTCTTGACTGGTAAGAAATGGGCGACTTTGGACAATCTGTCAACTATGACCTAGATAGAGTCATTTCCCCCTACTAGAAGTAGGCAATCCGGTGATAAAGTCCATTCCAACTGAATCCCATTTCCATTCCGGAATCTGTAACGGTTGCAACAGTCATGCGAGTCTTTGATGTCCCGCCTTGACTCTCTGACATATATCACACTTGGCGATATAACTTCCGATTTCTCTCTTCATCTTATGCCACCAAAATTGCTCCTTCAAATCGTGATACATCTTCGTTCCTCCGGGGTGGATAGAATAGAGAGTATCATGGGCCTCTTTCAAAATCACTCCTTTCAATTCTGAATATGTGGGTACTCAAAGGCGTCCTTTGTACCACAGAACTCCTTCTTCGTCTTCTGTGAATCCGGGTACTTTGCCTGTACCGATACGATGTTTGATTCCGTCGATACTAGCATTTCCTGTCTGCGCCTCCTTGATCTGACTGATCAAAGTGGGTTGAAGTTCTATGCTAGCCAAAAATCCTTTGCTCACTAATTCCATTCGGAAATCTTCCATCTCTTTGTGCAAACTTGGTTGCTCCTTCAAAATCATGGAGTTCAAGCAGCACGACAATCTGCTAAGGGCATCTACTACCATATTGGCTTTACCGGGGTGATAGTGAATGTCCAGATCATAATCCTTGATTAGCTCAATCCATCTTCTCTGTCTCATATTTAGCTCCTTGTGAGTGAATATATATTTCAATGTCTTGTGATCCGAATAAATCCCACAACGGTTACCCATAAGGTAATGCCTCCATGTCTTCAGGGCTAGAACTACGGCTGCGAGTTCAAGGTCATGGGTTGGATAATTCTGTTCATGATATTTTAGTTTTCGTGATAGATAAGATATAACTTTGCCTTCTTGCATTAGCACACATCCGAGACCAATCTTGGATGCGTCACAATACACATCGAAGGGCTTCGTAATATCCGGCATGATCAAGATTGGGGCTGAAATCAATCTCCTCTTGAGTTCCTGAAAACTTGCTTCACATTTGTCCGTCCATTCAAACTTCTTGTCCTTCTTCAGCAATTGGGTCATTGGTCTTGCAATGCTCGAGAATCCTTCTACGAACTTGGGTTTGAGTGGTTGGGGCTTGCCAATCCGAGAAATGCACGAACTTGGGTTTGAGTGGTTGGGGCTTGCCAATCTTCAACATCTTTCACCTTCGCAGGGTCAACGGCAATTCCTCCGGTTGATAGAATATGTCCGAGGAATCCTACCTCCTGTAACCAGAATTCACATTTGCTAAACTTGGCATACAGTTTATGCTCTCTAAGGGTTCCAAGAATGGTCCTTAGGTATAGCTCATGTTCTTCTTCTGATTTGGAATAAATCAGAATGTCATCGATGAAAACAACGAAAAACTTATCCAGGAAGTCCATAAAAATCTTATTCATGAGGTTCATGAAATAAGCGGGGGCATTGGTTAATCCAAAAGACATGACCGTATACTCGTATAATCCATATCTGGTGGTGAAGGGAGTCTTTGGGATATCCTCTGCGCGAATCTTGAGTTGATGATAGCCAGTTCTAAGATCAATCTTAGAAAACACTTTGGCACCAGTCAACTGGTCAAAGAAATCTTTTATATTTGGCAATGGGTACTTGTTCTTGATGGTAACATCATTCAACTTCCGATAATCCGTACACAAACGGTTACCTCCATCTTTCTTGTCCACGAACAAAACAGGTGATCTCCATGGTGACGCACTTGATTGAATCAATCCAATTTCCAGCATGGAATCCAGTTGCTTCTTAAGTTCTGCTAGTTCGGATGGGTTCATACTATATGGTCTCTGGGCTATGGGTCCGGTTCCATGGATTAGTTCAATGATAAACTCGATATACTGATCTGGGGCCATACCGGGCAAAACATCTGGAAATACATCGAGGTATTCACAGACTATCCGGACTTGGTCAATGGTAGGTTGGGCTATACTCTTGTTGCACTTGAATTGACGGGGCAAGGTTTCAGATACATGCTCGACTGATATTCTGGTTGTACTGGTCATGGTTATGGCTTTCTTGGCACAGTCAATTAATCCTTTGTGTTTGGACATCCAATCCATTCCTAGTACTACTTCCAAACCTTTAGTTCCGAGTAATATTAGATTAGCATAAAAATCTATGCCATGGATTCGGATAGGGACGGCTTTGCAAATTTTCCTAGACTTGGTGGTTGAACCAGGTATTTGAACAATCATAACATGCTTCAATTTGGTTGGTTGAATCTTACTAGTGCATGCAAATTCTTCAGTGACAAATGAGTGCGATGCTCCAGAATCAAACAAAACTCTTGCAAGTACTGAGTTAACAGAAAACATACCCAACACGACATCTGGTGCTTCTTGGGCTTCTTCAGCATGCATGAGAAAGAGACGGCCGTTGCGGTTGAGCGAATTCCCTGGGGCAAACCTTCTTCCGGGCTGAACACGACGCTGCTGCTGAGCTGGGGCATTTGTATTGGGGGCTACGGCAATCTTCTTGGGGCACTCATTGGAATAGTGACCTTTGGTTCCACATTCATAACAAGTCACTTGCGACTTGTCCTTTGCTGCAACAGGCACAACATTGCTTCCAGTCCTTGGGGCAGTGTTGGTGTTGGTGGCGGCATTGTTGTTGTTGAACTTAGGTGGGGCACTGTTAAAATTGCTGGAGTTGCTAGGATTGTTGAGGTTTCCTCCGGGCCTTGGGTTTCCACGGTTGGGATAGGTTGGACGGTTCATCGGGGGTCTGTTGGTTCTTGGGGCAAATCCTGGAGATGGGTTGGGGCGATACTTTGGTGTATGATGGGTTCCTGGCTGATGCATCATGCGACGCTTGCGGTTCTCATTAGCTTGGTTGATCTTTCCTTCCATCTGAATGGCAAAGTCAACTAAGGCTTGAATATCTGCAAAGGGGATATTGACTAACACTGTCTACATCTCATCGTGCAGACCATTCAAGAATCTCTCTTTCTTCTTGGCTTCAGTGTCGATCTCGTCCGGGGCATACCTAGCTAATGACAAGAATTTGTCACGGTATTCCACCACTGTCATCCTTCCTTGCTTCAGTTCTCTGAATTCATCTCTCATCCTCTTGATCAAACCCGGTGGCACATGGGTTCTGCTGAACCTGACCTTGAATTCATCCCAAGTCATCATCTGACCTTTGGTCATTGCACGAACGCTGTTCCACCATGCTCTTGCATCTCCGGCCAGATAGTGGGTGGCGAACAGAACTTTCTCGTTAGCTTCCACTCCTGCGACTTCCAGATTGTTCTCCATCGTTTGCGGCCAATCATCTGCATCTAGGGGCTCTTCTGACTTAGTGAAAACAGGTGGATTGGTGTTCTGGAAATTCTTGAGCTTAGATCCATGGTTGTCCTGATTTCCATGGCCTTGATTGTTGTTGGCCATCTGGGCGATGTGTTGAAGGGTGGCTAAGTTGGCTTGACGTTCGGCTCTTTCAGCTTCGTGGTCAGAAACCAACATTTGCAAGATCTGCAACATCGGGTCCGGGGATGAACCGCTTCCTCCGCGAGGCATCTTAAGATTGAGATAGATCATGAGGAAAGAGAGAAATTTCTAAGGTTCAGGGGTTGTTGAAAAGTTTTTGAAGTTTGACTCAGATTTTTCTAGCAACTTGCTTTTCATTCATTCATAGCACACAATATAAACACACACCAAAACAAGGAAAACAGATGGTTTTAAGAACCATTCTGGAAACTATGATAAAGTGGGACCGACTACAACTCACTAACGCTAGTGCTCAAGTGCTACTACTCCTTGGAGTCAGTGTCCTCATCATTCTCATCATCATCGATGAAGGAGAAGTCATCCTCATCGGTGAATAAGTCCATGGCATAATCCTCCAGAAAGTCATCATCATCGCTGAGATAGGAGTAGGGGTCTCCACGAAGGTCTTCCCCTGCATTCTCCCTCTCCTCCAACTGCATGTCTCTCTCATGGATGGTCTCCTCCAAATCCGTGATCCAGTGGCGAAGACGGGAAATGATGCGCTCCTTCTTGTCGAGCTGATGGCGACGAGACTTGCGGTCCTTCACTAGCATGGCGATGGTCTGATCCTTCTTCTTGGCGATGGCGTACTTGTGGTTGGCGTAGGAATGGTCATTGTCCAACTCCTTCCGACGGTCGTACATCATGAAGATGAGGTGGTCCAACTGATTCTTCAGCTCATGGTGATATGGGGCCTCTAGTGGCTGTCCCATAACATCACGCCTTGGGTAGAACTCAAAACGGGTACACTTGATCTGATTGATACTCTGTCCACACAGACGGGCAAGAGCTTCCTGCATGGCCCTGGAAAGTCCATCGAGCCAGTTGTTCTCTCTTAAGGTGAACTGAATTCCCTCTGTAGTGGGAGGTTCAATCTTTCCTCGGAGACTTGCAACAACTAGCCACTGCAGATCTTCTCCTTCCTGATCATTGAGCTGAGCTCCGAAGAATTCGGGGTGCGGACGCTCCAACATCTCCGACAGCTGGTCCAAGTCACGCTCAAAGATGAGGTCTCCTCCATTCCCCAACTGAGAAAACTTGTTTTACTTCACGTCCATCTATAAGAATATAGGATGAGTAAGTTAGTAGAGTGATCAAGTGTGTCAAATTTTATGTACTTTGCAAGAATTTTTGAGGAACATGAATTTTCATGAAAGAATCCAAGTGATAAGAATGAGAATAGGTTTTTGTAAATACTCACTTACTTTGGTTTTGAAACTAATTTTTTGATTCAAACGTCCATTCTAACTAGGGTCACCTATGGTCAGGATGGCTCTGATACCAACTTGTCAACACCCGGATTTTTAATCCCAGATGCCTGTTATGCCATACATCGCAATCCTAGGATTACCATTTTTGAGAGACATAACAGATTTGGATATCACAGTACATCATCCATTACAAACCATACATAAGGTCTTACACAAATAAGGATCTCATGATCCAGTTCTTAATACAACTCAAGCAGCAGAATAACGTAAATATAACGATAGAGTAGGTGAAACTCCATCTTCGGGGTCACAGGCAATGCTGACGATGGGAGATGATCCTAGTTGTCGTAACCTTCCCGCGGTCCGTCATCCTGATACTCCTCTTCATAGTCTGGACATGGGAATAGCCAGGGACAAAGCCATGAGTACTCTTTAAGTACTCGCAAACTAATACTAATAAGTGAAGTGGTTTTGAATAGTATAGACCAAGCTCTAGGGTTGTTTTGCAAAAAGCCAGATTTACCTCTACTAAGTTCAGAAGCAAAGAAAACTAGTTAAAGTTTTATAACACCTAAGTGGGAAGTTGAATTTCATATCACAACTCTGTTATGGTCAAGTCAAAGTCATAAATCATTTCATAAGTCATTTTGAAAACATATGAAGGGGGAACAGTATGGCCACTCCAACTGTCCATAACTGCGGACGCGGCTATTCGAATATTTTCACTCTGCAGAGATTGTACACTTTCACCACAACATTCGATACATCCATTAGAAACAATCTTGAATTCACCATACTCAGTATGCGGATAATCAATCCTAACCTTTCAATTACACGCCCTAGTATAGGCACCTCTCCTGTGAGTTTGGCGTCCCAACCATGACCAACTGTCATCCTGGGTACTGCACAGGTGGACAATCTTCACAAGGTAGCCTTATCTCAGACCTTGGCCGCAAGGGAACCCATACTAAGGTATATAAATTTCTAGTCAAGCCCTACCCAATTTTCGGGTATTGTCGTTGTACGATAAAATTGGAATGGTATCGCATCTAGACAACCATCAGTTTTATAAAGGGCTAAGGCTCATGCCTCAACATTTTCATCATCAAAATCATCTGGTGTTCGAGAACACATGTCAAAACATTTTAGTAGAATGACTCATCATTCTAAGGTTTTTATAACCATTTTCACCAAGTATTCCCATCTAAAGTTGATCAAGTTTTATGCTTAGCACTAGCATCTACAAGTGGGGGTAAACACTAATGAGGGGTGATAAACAAGTGTGAATTATCTAAGTTCAATCTCATGCCCTAGGATGACATCAAGATTATCTAACTTAGGCCAAATTTTATGCTCTTTGTGCTACCTTCAATTATCTTTCTAGAATCTACAAGTCACTTAGGTAAACTCTAAGAAAAAGCTTTGATAAAGAAAATAAATTATTAAGCTTGCAAGCAAAACTAGGATTGGGTATCAAGTGGGTATGATCACATATGCTTGAGGCATATAGTTGGCATAGTAACAAGCAAGTAGTATATTGCATATGTAGGGTATCTTGCAAGTATAAGCTTGCTAAATTCAACTAGTAGTATTAGGCTTGCTCAGTTAATAGCTTGCCTTGTGCAGAACAGTGGTTGAAGTTCTCATCGGCTTCTTCCTCATAGTATCCTTCTTCCTCCTCGTATCCTTGGTCGGTACTAGCGTCTATAAATAAATACGAGGTACACAATAAAAACAATACTTAACTATTTCTAAACATCACACAAAGGTTCACACTAGATGATCTATCATCATCACTATCATTACAAGATTAAAGCACCTGTCTTATTTATTTTATTTTGAGAAAAGTAATTTCTACTCATTGAAAAACTACTTAAGATTTAATATTCTCCAACACAAACATGGGATCATGTTGACACATGTTATCACCACATATTTCAGTACATGGGAATGTGATTTAAAGTGGTGTCACAATTTAATAAGGTTTAACCTTTTATTTTTAATTAAATAAAGTGACTAGAAATGCCTATGGGGCATTCTTTTATTATTTGATCATTATTTCTGTAAGTAAACCTATATATTTTTATTTATTCTGGAAGGTATGGTCAAATGTGATTTTGAGAGTTGGAATCAACTCAAAAGCTCTTATGGTTGAATTTTGAAAAATGTTTGAATGCAGAAAACCTTTTGGCTTGTTATTTTTACCATGGGTGATCTACAAATCTAAATTGTTTGAATCCAATGGTCTTGGATTAAGCATTCCAGCACCTTTCTAACAAAATTGGTTTCATGCATTTTGGTTCAGTGAGTCGAGATGGGTTGATTTTTGAATCTATGTATAGAACTGTATTTGAAATTAAATGAATAAAACTAGATTTTAATTGTTGGGTCGCGTGGGAGGGTTAACTGGGCCGGCCCACTACACACAGAGCATGCGCGGGCTGGTTAAGTGGGTGTCCCCACGCGTCAGTGAGACGGGGAGGGGCGAAGCGGTACGAGGCAATGTGAACCGTGCGGTTCGAGTTCATCGTCCACGCCTGAATAGGACGCAATGAGCACGAACCCTAGCGCGGTAGTGGGGGTCGTGGGAGGCTCACCGGGGCTCAGGAGAGGGTCAGCGACGGGGGCGAACGACGAACTCAACAACGGCGGTTCTCCTGGTACCGGCAGCTTCTCCTGGGCTGGTTCCAATCGACGTCTACCTTCTCCTCCAGCAGCGGAGGGCTCCAGCCAAATTCAGGCGATGCGCTGCTCGCCTTGCTCCGGGAGTGAGGTGGGGTGGTTCTGAGGGAGAGGGGAGTGAACTGGTGTGAAGAAAACGAGCGGTGGAGGCCTCTATTTATAGTGGCTGAAGAGGACCGACGGGCGCGGGCTGAGCTCGTCGTGGTCGACGGCACAGGGTGCTACTGGCATGGGTGACGGTAGGGGGCGGTGCTGTGCTCCCTAGCGAAGCTCAACGGCGTGGTGGCGAGGCGTGGGGCGGCGCTGATCGGTCGGAATGCTTCGATGCTCTGGGCGGGTCCGACAACGATTTTAATGGCGCACAGCGTGCGTGGTCCGCGCGGCGGCGAACGGGCATGTCTGCGGGGTTGCTGGGGCGGTGGTGATCACTCACGCACACGGCGAGGGCGGTGCGCGGTCTCTGGGTGCTGGTCGAGGGTGGTGCACTGGAGCGCTCTTGGCTCGCATCCAGAGAGGTTTGGCATGGTCTTGTCGTGTGGTCCAGGGGCTGGCATTGCTCGGGGCTAGGACAGGAGTGGCGGTGACGGTGGAGTGCCTGCTAGACATGCTTTCTAGGCTTGGTGCTGCTTATAGCTTGTTGTCGACAATGGGGTGGAAATGTGAGGCTCGGCATGCTTGCCATTAATGGCATGGTCTGGTTAAAGTGAGCTAGAGGGGTTAAAAAAGTTAGATGATCTACTGAGGGTGTAGAGTGAGCTAGATAGGGAACAAGTTAGGCCAAAATTACTGCACACTATAGTGTTTGATGTTTGTTTGATTTGTATCTGCAAGGTGTTTGATAAAATGTCCGCAAGAACTTGGAATTTAAATTTTGGATTCAAACTTGGTGGGTTTGCTAGGCACATACTAGGGAGTGTCTGGTTAGTTGGATTAGTCAAGGGGCACTGGTTTGGTTGCGTTTTGAAAATGGGTGATCTTCACATATGATAAAGATTCAATTTTGAATTGTGATTTGAATGAGGTTGCCAAATGTTTCTGTAAGTTTTAAAGGTGGGCTTTGATTCAATTTTTACTTGTTCTAGCAAGGGGTGAAAAGAATTGGGAAAGTTTCTGTTTGAAATCTTGGACTAGAAACACTCAAAGTGACCTAGTGAACAATATTGGCAAAAATGACCATTTGCCCTAATTTATTTGTTTTTGATTTTCTCTTGATTTGTTTCTGCATGGCAATGTTTTATATGATGTTATTTTCAACTTTAAACCATTTCTTGCTATTTAGGTTAATCACACAACATCATTCATGCATTTATCAAATCATCACATACACACATGCATTCATATGAGTTTAAATTAATCAAAGTTTTTGTTAACCCTAATTTTAGTGATTAGAGTTTGATGATCAATGTTTAATATTTTTGGGATGTTACACCCGTCATGTTACTAGTGCAATAATTCTTTAATATGATTGGAATCCCGATATTTACCCAAGAGTTTTTACTCTATGTGACTGATGATAATTTCTTATCTATAGTTCTACTTGGCACCTCGATACCCACCCCAGAATGTTCAAGTGATGAACAAGACACTGAATGACTATGGAGGGGATTGGACAGATAATCTCCGACAACTTCTATGGAGTTTGGATTGTGAATCAAGACTTTTGGTCAAGATTTACAGTTACTATGATGGGCAGGTATTAGCTAAATACCGTGCCATGATCATGTTACCCAAGAAGTTAGGACTTAAGGGGGAAATGCCATCAGGTGAGGCAAGGTGCATGGCATCTGCATATCAGATTGCCGTAGTAGCAGCTATAACCATGATCCGAGAACAGAAATCCCAAGCTCTAGAAGTAGTACTCACACCATTATATCCCATGAAACCTCAAACACAGAGCATGAGTTAGATCACTCTACTCTAGTCCAAACTGAACCTACTCTAGCTGTAGAGTATATGGATCGTTATCGGTCTTTGTTAAACACTTATCATAACACTCACCAAGTTTTAGTTCAGGAACTGGATACGGTCATTGAGGATTTTACTGATCCTGTTAAGGCAATGGCACGTAGGAAGAAGTTAGATAAAGAAGCTAGGCATCCCAAATACATACCTTCAGGAGAAGTGTATGAGGAAACCGAGTTTGATGATCCACACTCAGAAAACTATGCCTATTACCAAAATGAATCCCAGCCACCTGAAGATCTATGGACCAAGTATATCTCCGAACAAAAGGAATGGGCTGGAGCTATTCCAAATAACCCTGAGCAAAACCAGTATTGTAACACCCTGAGAATCAGCCTTATGCAAGTCTCAGCGATTCCCGCCAAACTCGCATAGAAACGATTCAAAGGCGCCCACCAGGCACTTGCGTGCGGGTGGAAAACGAAGTAATACCATTACACAATAGTTCACGATGGAACCCACAGAACAGATATATACCACACGACTCCATGAGTCAAGAATACAGATATACAATACAAAGATCCAAATCACCTTTAAAACGATACCGCGTCCGAGTACGGACAAGATGCAAATTGAGCTAAGAGCTCTGAGGAATAACCAATGGCGTCCATAACCCTGCCCAGGCCAAGCCGGAAGGGTAACCCTGCTAACGACGTCGTTCTCAAAACCTTCTTAAACAAAAGGGGTGCCGACAAAGGGCCAAGGATAAAGAGAGCGGTCAGTACTGAGGCCAGTACACGGCGAGACTAGAATTCGGCGGTCCTCGCCTACATAGGTATGGTGGAATGAAGCGGCAGCGCAGCATGAACTAAACAACCTATAGAGACTCGATACAACTGTCAGCTATCAGAGAGGAATAAGAAAGACCTATTCGAAACCATTCTGATACTACCACCAAACATACCCATCCTGGTATTTCCCCCTCGAGACCAAACGAGGAAGTCAACCGAGGAACTCACACAGTTGGCAGTTTTATTTATTCAATTATCGTTGCAGCAATTACTAGTCAGGTATAGATAGCATGAGTCATCCTGACATAATAAGCAGTGGGCAGTTTTAATTAACCATTCCGTTATAGTTGTAGTACTTACTAGTCAGATACATATAGCATGAGGCATCCCAAAACCCAGCAGTTGTTGGTACTTTTATTTAGTCATTCCGTTGTAGTTGCAATACTTACTAGTCAGATACAATGGTAACAGGTGACCACTCAAACCAGCAGCTGTTGGCACTTTTATTTAGCCATTCCATTATAGTGAAGCTGATTACTAGTCATTATAAAGTCAAATTTATAGCACTACTTTGGTTATAGTTGTCTATGATCGCGATACTGTGCTCCAAGTCGTCCATAACCGCGGACACGGCTTTCAGAAATTTTTACCCTGCAGGGGGGCACAAATAGCAACACACGCACGATCAACCTCGAGAAAAACCAAATAAAACCCAACGAGGCATCACGACAGAGCAATTGCAAGATTCATATAAATTTCAGGGGGCCACCCCACCAAGCTACCCGCTACGAAGTTGGCCGGCTCCGAGAAGGACCCAGAGGTTTGCGAGAACGGCTGTAAACGACTAGGAACCCAAAAGTGTGACTAGGCTTGTCGATACCGTGTAATTGTGCCACGATCCAAAACAGTACATGCGCTCCACGCGCAATCGTAAATAAAGCAGTAAAGCATGGCATAAGTACAGGATAGTAATAAAGCCCCAAACTACTTTGTGGCCCCAAAAAATAAATATGACTCAAGCTCTGGCTAGGGGGATTCATGGTCCCACATGCGGATAGTGCGAATATTCAAAGAACAGGTATCAAGTACTCGGGGTCCTACGGGAGACAAGTGGACGGTTAAAAACCAAATAACATCTATTGCCCACCTGTGCCTCTGCATTATTTACCTACTTCAATTTTAGTTCTTAAACGGTAATTAAAGTTATAATCATCTCCAACATAAAACATATGGCAGTCTTCCAACAACTGTGGTGCTTGACGACACGCAACAACACTTGCGCAAGCAACTACGACACGCAAGTCCAACTATCTACCAAACAACAGGTAATATGATGTGTCCAAGGCAATATAAGGCTGTAAAGGATATCGCGGGTACGAAAACTAGAGCATCGTAACACAGATAGCAATAGATCAACATGGGGAAATAAAGACTAGAAATGTAAAATAGGTAGAAAGGAGGAGAATGCTCGCCTGAAAACATTGCCGAAGGTTCATCCGAAGATCGGGTCGACACTCGCATCAACTCATCGGCCTAATCCGTGAAGAAGCAAAGCACTAGAAGAAACACCGGATGCTCTATTTAATACTACGGCAAAAGATCGGGCATGATGCATGTATAATGTATGACATGGCAAAGATGCAATACGATTAGGTCATATTAAGCGGAACCGGGGTCCCGACAATTAAGTATATGGTTATAGTTGTTTAGCTACCCCGCCATTTAAATGTTGTCTTAATAAGGTGAAATTATGTCATCGATTCGCTACACAAATTTAAATAGGGCCAATTTAAGACTAGAAAAGCCCGCATATGGTCTCCATATTTAATTATGAGGTGAATCGGCATAAGGCCCCCAAATCCACAGTATGTATGCGAGATGAATAATTTATATGCAACAGGAATATATTATATATTATAAAAATATGGGGCTCAGAAAAAGGTCACACATTGGGTTGCGAAGATCTTGGGGTTTGCCGAGGGTTCGGGGAATCGGTCTTTGGGTCCAGAAGAAGGTCTTGGCGATCCAAAGGGTGCGGGGTCCGGAAGAACTTGGTTCGGCATCGGAGTCGAGGTACTCGTTCATCCTTGAATCATCAGGGTTTGTCCCATAGACAGACGGTAGTCGAGATTGCGCAACACCATCTTCACATGAGTGCCAACACGAGGCAACCTCACCAGACCATCGATCCCAACACTGTCATTGAAACAAAACGGCATACACAGACCACATTAACACCACCAGATATCATAGGTGCACACTAGCAGAAGCATGTGCACTGGCGGTTAACGGCGACCACGTCTGGAAGGCATGTATCGAGGTGGGGCGACCTAGGGTTGCTGGGAATTGCGGTGCAGGGGAAGGCAACAAGGACGACGGCGACAAACACTGCATGCTGGCGGCGGGGAGACGAGCTCAAGAGGAGGGCAGAGCACGGCGACCAGCGGGTGCTGCAGACGAGGCGACAGCCAGCGGGCCAGACGCAGGCCGACGAAGAGGAGGCCCCAGGCGGCGGTAGTGCTGGGGCACGTGGACGGTGGTGGGGGTCCCGGAAGGTGGGTCCGACGACACGAGGAGAGGCCGGCGCGGCGACGGTCGCGAGATGCAGGGTCAGTGGAGGTGCGAAGATCCAGTGGCGGCGACAAGCGCTGGAGGCGGGGAAGGCATACGGCGACGACGGCCGAAGGTGGTGTGGCGAGGCCGACGCAGGGCGCCTCGCTGTGCTACAGCGGTGGCTCGGGGAAGGTGAGGACGCGGACACGACAGGGGGGAAACAGGAGGGGAGGAGCGCTCGGCTCGGTTCTGGAATGAGGAGGGGTGCGTCGCGTGGAGAAAACGCGAGCGGGGCAGAGGATCCAAGGCAAGGTGGGGCGCTGGTATCGCGGGGAAGGTGTGGTCCACGCGGTGTCCTGGTGGTTTTCGATCGAGAGGGAGAGAATTGCGGGATGGGGCGGTGCTTGCCGCGTGGTAGGGCCAGGATGTAGGTGGGGTTGCTTGGCGGAAACCGCGTGTGGGTGCCGCTTGGGATCGACGAGGGTTGGTGGGCGCATGGGGCCGGGGAGCATGCGGTGTGTGCTGCCTCGCGAGCGGCGAGTGGAATTTGGGTGGTGGCGGCTGGGTTGGAGGGAGAAAAGTAGGGGAGGGATCAGGGGTATCTAGGGTTTGGATGGGGATTAGGGTTAGGTTGGGGTGGTAGGCTCCTGGCTGCTGGGCTTTGGGCCTGGCGGCTGGGGCCTCCCCTAAAAATAGTTTTACTTTATATTTATATATTTTTATTTTCAAATCTTTTGTAAATGATTTTTGGACAAAACAAAATATTTGGAAAAGACCGAGATTTTAATTTCAATTTGAAATAGAGGAGGGGATAATTAGAAAACAACATAGGCTTGGCTTTAGAAAATAGTTTTGGCAATTAATATGCATGATGATGTCATGATGATGCACAAAGTATTATTTAACACGCGATTTTCTAGTAGTGGTTTTACCCGGAGTGCTACAATTCGACACCACTAACAATGGATCTCGCCCTCAAGATCCGCCTCATGGTACGGGGAAGAAGGCCGACGGTCTGAATCTGCTCGCTTCGTGTAGATCCTCGCGACACCACTAACAAGGATTTTTCTTCCGTCTTGAAATCAGCGACACCACCAACAAGGGTCGGTGCTCACGTTCATCGAAAGTACGCTCCGGAGAAACAAAGGACGAAGGTAGAGGTATCAAAAGATAAGGCCACATCTAACTTCCATGAGAAGAGGAAAAGTTACATTGACCCACCAGTTCGATGTACAAGAGTGACCAGTAAGAGTCCGGTAGGGTGATCAGTCCATCCCGTACCCAAACTATTAACTCTATACATAAATAGGAAAATCATGCAACACAACTCTCGAAATTTAGAAGGAAGGTCTTCATAAGCGGTATTCTGAACAAAGGGATGATGCAAGCTCTGCATTGGATCTGATGTATATAAGGTCATCACGTTGGAAAACACCGGAAGATACAAATTTTTTTTTATGAAAATACATAACGATTAGGTTTCGTAATGGTTCCATTGGCATGAACAACACATGCCCAAGGTATACTCCAACTTCACCAATGCTCGTCCTTCTCATATGTTTTTCAACGATACAGATTTCCAGCAAGGTACACATATAGATAAAGAGTTCAAGAACAAAAGATTGGATGAAGGGTACAACAGGCAAGATGCAGATTTGATGATCGTAGCACCACCGTTATAAAAGGGAGAAAGCGAAACCCTGAAGGTACGACGGAAACCCAACCGCGAGAAATCCTGGACTCGAAGAAAGATAAGAGAGTAGATTCAAAACACGCAGAGGTAAAAAGAGAATAGCAGAGGGGTAAGGAGTAAAAGCAGACCTAATCAGATCTATCCAACTGATTTTTCCAAAATAGTTTTGACACTCTATAACGTCCGTTAGCTAGGTTATCCTACAGGCTGGAACAGTGGGGTATCGCAACTGCTGAGCTCTGATGCCACTCTGTAACACCCTCAGAATCGGCCCTATGCAAGTCTCAGCGATTCCCGCCAAACTCGCATAGAAACGATTCAAAGGCGCCCACCAAGCACTTGCGTGCGGGTGGAAAACGAAGTAATACAATTACACAATAGTTCACGATGGAACCCACAGAACAGATATATACCACACGACTCCATGAGTCAAGAATACAGATATACAATACAAAGATCCAAATCACCTTTAAAACGATACCGCGTCCGAGTACGGGCAAGATGCAAATTGAGCTAAGAGCTCTGATGAATAACCAATGGCCTCCATAACCCTGCCCAGGCCAAGCCGGAAGGGTAACCCTGCTAACGACGTCGTTCTCAAAACCTGCTTAAACAAAAGGGGTGCCGACAAAGGGCCAAGGAAAAAGAGAGCGGTCAGTACTGAGGCCAGTACACGGCGAGACTAGAATTCGGCGGTCCTCGCCTACATAGGTATGGTGGACTGAAGCGGCAGCGCAGCATGCACTAAACAACCTATAGAGACTCGATACAGCTGTCGGCTATCAGAGAGGGATAAGAAAGACCTATTCGAAACCATTCTGATACTACCACCAAACATACCCATCCTGGTATTTCCCCCTCGAGACCAAACGAGGAAGTCAACCGAGGAACTCACACAGTTGACAGTTTTATTTATTCAATTATCGTTGCAGCAATTACTAGTCAGGTATAAATAGCATGAGTCATCCTGACATAATAAGCAGTGGGCAGTTTTAATTAACCATTCCGTTATAGGTGTAGTACTTACTAGCCAGATACATATAGCATGAGGCATCCCAAAACCCAGCAGTTGTTGGTACTTTTATTTAGTCATTCCGTTGTAGTTGCAATACTTACTAGTCAGATACAATGGTAACAGGTGACAACTCAAACCAGCAATTGTTGTCACTTTAATTTAGCCATTCCATTATAATGAAGCTGATTACTAGTCATTATAAATTCAAATTTATAGCACTACTTTAGTTATAGTTGTCTATGATCGAGATACTGTTCTCCAAGTCGTCCATAACCGCGGACACGGCTTTCAGAAAGTTTTACCCTGCAGGGGGTCACAAATAGCAACACACGCACGATCAACCTCAAGAAAAACCAAATAAAACCCAACGAGGCATCACGACAGAGCAATTGCAAGATTCATATAAATTTCAGGGGGGCACCCCACCAAGCTACCCACTACGAAGTTGGCCGGCTCCGAGACGGACCCAGAGGTTTGCGAGAACGGCTGTAAACGACTAGGAACCCAAAAGTGTGACTAGGCTTGTCGATACCGCGTAATCGTGCCGCGATCCAAAACAGTACAGATGCTCCACGCGCAATCGTAAATAAAGCAGTAAAGCATGGCATAAGTACAGGATAGTAATAAAGCCCCAAACTACTTTGTGGCCCCACGAAATAAATATGACTCAAGCTCTGGCTAGGGGGATTCATGGTCCCACATGCGGATAGTGTGAATATTCAAAGAACAGGTATCAAGTACTCGGGGTCCTACGGGACACAAGTGGACGGTTAAAAACCAAATAACATCTATTGCCCACCTGTGCCTCTGCATTATTTACCTACTTCAATTTTAGTTCTTAAACGGTAATTAAAGTTATAATCATCTCCAACATAAAACATATGGCAGTCTTCCAACAAGAATGGTGCTTGACGACACGCAACAACACTTGCGCAAGCAACTACAACACGCAAGTCCAACTATCTACCAAAAAACAGGTAATATGATGTGTCCAAGGCAATATAAGGCTGCACAGGATATCACGGGTACGAAAACTAGAGCATCGTAACACAGATAGTAATAGATCAACAAGAGGAAATAAAGACTAGAAATGTAAAATAGGTAGAAAGGGGGAGAATGCTCGCCTGAAAACATTGCCGAAGGTTCATCCGAAGATCGGGTCGACACTCGCATCAACTCATCGGCCTAATCCGTGAAGAAGCAAAGCACTAGAAGAAACACCGGATGCTCTATTTAATACTACGGCAAAAGATCGGGCATGATGCATGTATGATGTATGACATGGCAAAGATGCGATACGATTAGGTCTTATTAAGCGGAACCGGTGTCCCGACAATTAAGTATATGGTTATAGTTGTTTAGCTACCCCGCCATTTAAATGTTGTCTTAATAAGGTGAAATTATGTCATCGATTCGCTACACAAATTTAAATAGGGCCAATTTAAGACTAGAAAAGCCCGCATATGGTCTCCATATTTAATTATGAGGTGAATCGGCATAAGGCCATCAAATCCACAGTATGTATGCGAGATGAATAATTTATATGCAACAGGAATATATTATATATTATAAAAATATGGGGCTCAGAAAAAGGTCACACATTGGGTTGCGAAGATCTTGGGGTTTGTCGAGCATTCGAGGAATCGGTCTTTGGGTCCGGAAGAAGGTCTTGGCGATCCAAAGGGTGCGGGGTCCGGAAGAACTTGGTTCGGCATCGGAGTCGAGGTACTCGTTCATCCTTGAATCACCAGGGTTTGTCCCATAGACAGACGGTAGTCGAGATTGCGCAACACCATCTTCACATGAGTGCCAACACGAGGCAATCTCACCAGACCATCGATCCCAACACTGTCATTGAAACACAACGGCATACACAGACCACATTAACACCACCAGATATCATAGGTGCACACTAGCAGAAGCATGTGCGCTGGCGGTTAACGGCGACCACGTCTGGAAGGCATGTATCGAGGTGGGGCCGACCTAGGGTTGCTGGGAATTGCGGTGCAGGGGAAGGCAACAAGGACGATGGCGACAAACACTGCATGCTAGTGGCGGGGAGACGAGCTCAAGAGGAGGGCAGAGCACGGCGACCAGCGGGTGCTGCAGACGAGGCGACAGCCAGCGGGCCAGACGCGGGCCGACGAAGAGGAGGCCCCAGGCGGCGGTAGTGCTGGGGCACGTGGCCGGTGGTGGGGGGCCCGAAAGGTGGGTCCGACGGCGCGAGGAGAGGCCGACGCGGCGACGGTCGCGAGATGCAGGGTTAGCGGAGGTGCGAAGATCCAGTGGCGGCGGCGAGCGCTAGAAGCGGGGAAAGCATACGGCGACGGCGGCCGATGGTGGTGTGGAGAGGCCGACGCAGGGCGCCTCGCTGTGCTACAGTGGTGGCTCGGGGAAGGTGAGGCCACGGCCACGACAGGGGGGAAACAGGAGGGGAGGAGCGCTCGGCTCGGTTCTGGAATGAGGAGGGGTGCGTCGCGTGGAGAAAACGCGAGCGGGGCAAGGGATCCAAGGCAAGGTGGGGCGCAGGTCTCGCGGGGAAGGTGCGGTCCACGGGGTGTCCTGGTGGTTTTCGATCGAGAGGGAGAGAATTGCGGGATGGGGCAGTGCTTGCCGCGTGGTAGGGACAGGATGTAGATGGGGTTGCTTGGCGGAAACCGCGTGTGGATGCCGCTCGGGATCGACGAGGGTTGGTGGGCGCATGGGGCCGGGGAGCGTGCGGTGTGTGCTGCCTCGCGAGCGACGAGTGGAATTTGGGTGGTGGCGGCTGGGTTGGAGGGAGAAAAGTAGGGGAGGGATCAGGGGTATCTAGGGTTTGGATGGGGATTAGGGTTAGGTTGGGGTGGTAGGCTCCTGGCTGCTGGGCTTTGGGCCTGGCGGCTGGGGCCTCCCCTAAAAATAGTTTTACTTTATATTTGTATATTTTTATTTTCAAATCTTTTGTAAATGGTTTTTGCACAAAACAAAATATTTGGAAAAGACCGAGATTTTAATCTCAATTTGAAATAGAGGAGGGGATAGTTAGAAAACAACATAGGCTTGGCTTTAGAAAATAGTTTTGGCAATTAGTATGCATGATGATGTCATGATGATGCACAAAGTATTATTTAACACGCGATTTTCTAGTAGTGGTTTTACCCGGGGTGCTACAAGTATGAATGGGGAGTAGAATCTCAAGGTGGAACCATAGGAAATCCTATACCTTGTGATACAGGTATCGGAGAAGAGACCAACTATAACCATAGAGAGCCTTATGGACCATATGGGGGTCATACCAATCCAATCGACTTAGAAGAGTATTCCGGTATTTACTCTACCAATATGTACGAATGGATCCAAGAAAATGCTAAGGAGCCAACTTACTTTGAGGAAGCGTTGCCAGAAAAACAGGAATATTCTATAGAAGATTACGCCAACTCTAGTCATTTTTCAATGACTAATCTCAGTCTCGGTACTTCTAATCAAGAATACGCACCTCCTGGATGCTCTTACGCTCCAGAAGGCAGTCGTAGGACTTCACGTCATCATGGACGGAACTCCAGGAAGCACTAGAGGAAGGTGATAGTAAGAAAGGAACGACATCCCAAGGGATGAGTGCTTGAATAATGTACATAGAGGGTACTGCGTATTGTATTTTGAAAGGTTTGCCGAAATAAGTGAGGATATACTCACAAGATCAGGAAGTTCTTGTAAGGTAGTTGTGTAATGTATGAGAGGGGCAAACCGTTGGAACATTTAGTATATTTGTAAATTATTAATAACCTATGTATAATACATGGTATATGTTTTGTTATTTATCGACTTTTGGATTTTCTTGAATCTTCCTGATTGGCTAGATCTATACATGAAGTTTAATTAGGTGTGCAAATGCTTGATGTAACACCCAGTTATTACTTCATGTTATATACCTAGATAGGAATGGGAATCCATATAAGGGAATGGCGAATTCCTTATACCTAGGAGGTTTACACATAGAATAAAACAATAGGAAGTAGTGAAATTAAGTTCACCAGAAGTAGGCAGTATTCAAACTCGAATAAGTTAGAGTGAATACTAGAAATATGTTGGAAATCGTAGGGTAATACATACACCTAAGATGGTCCATAGTCGGTATCTTGCCACAACAGGTATCGGTTAAAAATAGCTAATCAGATCATTCTAAAAGTTGCATAAAGAGCATAAAACTTGGCCTAAGTGAAGTAAGACATAGAGGAGTATAAAATTTAAAGCGATCATTTCGCGAACTTCGGTCTATCAAAGCGAAAGTGTCCAAATTATAGGTAAGATCCTGGAAGATCTATTATGGAGATCCACAATTGTGTGGGTATACCATAAGTTCTTCCCTGAGACCTTAAAGAGGTATTGTATAAGTTGATCAGAGACCATAAAAGCCAATGGTTACTTTATAAGGCAGTTTAGAGACCATTAGTAAAACCTAAGGGGGAGAGTAAACAATAGTGGAAGTATTATTATCTGACTTCCAGGTTAAAGGTTGAACAATAAGTACTTAATGCAAAAACAAAAGATTATCTAAATCTTAATAAGGTAAAAATTTGAAGGAGATTAAAATAGATTAATCTTAATAGACTAATTCTAGAGTAAATAGCTCTTAAGTGATCCATAAGAGAGAATAAAACACATCCAATTAGACAAATGAAGAGGAACAAGAAATTCCAATGGGTATGAACTAAATGAGTTCAAATCCAATTTTTGAAGGAATACCTGTATCCACCATACTATGACAAGAACAAAAATATGATCTTTTGACCACAACTATGGACTAATATAAAATTAAAACTGTTCTAGTGAGAATTCCTAGACCTTATCTACTACAGTAAGAAAGTTCAACGATTAAGTAAAGAGGTTGGATTAGGATATCTATTCAGAATAAGGAACAAGTTGAAACAACAAGTTGGAGATTCCAAGTATGAGGAGAAGACAAGAAAATTATTTGATTATGGGATACTACAATTATTCCCATAACAGGTTACCATATAATAGAGAAGTGCAGTAACCACTACAAGTCAATTCCTTACACCGAAACGTGAGAAGTTTGCGAACTTCGAGGATGAAGTTTATTTTAGGGGGAGAGTCTATAACATCCCAGCATTAGAGCTTAGAAATAAGCTAAACCCAGATGTGTGCATTGCATTCATGCATAGAAAATCCAAATAATTTTCGCGCTTTTAAATAAAACTTGTCAAAGTGATTAAAGCTTCTCTCAACTTGATGGAATTGAAGTAGATCATCAAGTTGTCTGCGATAAATCTCAAATATGACCTTTGCTAAAACATTATTTGGGTAAACATGATTTGATCCAAGGGTAGATCAAATATAATAAAATGTAAATCATAATGCATTGCATAAATGATTAGTATCTGATCCTTAAGGGATCATATCATTATATTCATCACTACAACTCAAGTAAGAAGGTAACAACTAATCCTGGCCTATCTTATTCTTATGTATTCTTACTATGAGTATCATGGTAATACCTAACTTTAAACCTTTAGTGAGATTGAGTAGGAAAGAAACCAAGTCAAGATTATACACCACATATCTTTCTTTCCATATCAACCTTTATCATCTCTACTGATTTTTTTTCTTAATAGCTGTTGTTCATCAAAGTTGAGTAATCAACCATTGATTCACCAATTCTTAACCTATCAATTCTTGATCTATTCCCTCTTGTTCTTATCATAGCATTCACTTAAAATCCTTTAAAGAAGAAGGTAAGGAAAGGTATATGGTAATGCTAGATTCAAATGTCAGCTATAGGATGGGAGTGATTGAAGAGAATTAAATAAATAGGATCATTGATGGAGTTAACTCACTCCAGAAATGATAAAAGAGTATCTGAAGTAAAGATTATAAAGATGAATATTGAAGATAGTTAGTAAGGGTAATCTTATGGGATAAAGTATGTATTCTCAAGGAATTATATCATTTAGTCCAAATAAGATAAACAGAAGATAATTATAATACAACTATAATGTTGTAAGAATGAAATCTTGATTAGCCAATTGGAAACCAAATCCATAAAGAATCAAGGGATTATAATGATCATACTTTAGTCACCAAGATTGAATGCTTATATCCTGTATAAGTAACATTGGTGGGTAAAACATGATTGAACTCTAATATGTGATATTGGAGTCAAGTAAAGATAGGATTGTATGATTAAGATGATGTTAGAGTAACATTGAATTATAGAGTTAGTATTTTCCTTTAGGGAAATATTAAACACTTGAGGTGAAGTAGGATTTGATGTATACATCTATTAAATTAAGGTTAGTAGTGGAGGATTAAGGAAGAGTATGAATGGAGTTAGAAGTAACCACTTTTGGAATTGGAGATTATTAGTAGTAGAATAGTTGATATAACCAAGTCTGGATAAGTGAAGATTATGAAAAGATTTAGAGTCAAACTCATTGGATTTATAAATGGTTTAGAGGAATTAAAGGTGGATAAGAATATTTTCGTAAAGCAAAACTAATCAAGTTAGCACATGATAATGGATATGAAGAAGTGAATATCTAGGAAAGGAATTCCTTAATCAGAGGTTCAGAATTACTTATTATGAAAGATAGGAATTCTTGGTAAATACTAAACCCTAAATCCATGATCAAGTTTAACATCCATCCCATCTGTTGGATAAATCATTTTATCTCCATATCACTTTATAGGAATATTTTCCTATAGCAAATCACATAAGCACATCTTTATCATTTCCAATTGCCTTAACCTTATGTGTTAGGAGATAATTTTATCAATTTCTTTTCCATAATACATTTTAGTTAATAACTTTCTATTGTAAAGGGTGATATCATTAAAGATCACAAACAAAAGACAATATGCTTAGCTATTAAATCTTTACTCACATCAATAAAAGTATATAAGTAAATTAATAACCCTAAACTCTAGGGTAAGCACTTACATTTCAAACCCTAACTTCTATGTTAATCATCTATAGAATATATACATTGCCATTTTATAAATTGATGGAATTAATATTAACCAAATAATTTCTTTTGTATATCATGCATCAAATAATGGTATAGAATCATTATATAAAAATTTCCATCCAAACTAAGATCTAACTAGAGTTAAGTTTTATAAACAAATAAGGAAATATCATATAATAAAGCCATGGTTTAGTATAGAGAGAAAATTTATAATAAAGGCTTCTACAAAATATTCAAAAAGAGTTCATATAAAGAAAATAAAGAAATATAAAATATTTATCATAAAGATTTACAAAATGAATCTAAATCAATATCAATTGCTGATGCAAATATTTAGCAAATAAACCTTGTTAGAAAAGTTCAAATTATAGATTAACTAAAAATCTGAAAAGCAAAACAGAAAAAGAAAAATGAGTAAAAACATTTTCTGGTCGTGGCCCAAACTTCCCTCCTTTCTATCTGTCGCCACGTGCAGCCCACAAAAGCCCAGCAGCCAGCCTTGTTAGTTCTCTCCTCTGGCTGACGGGCGGGACCGAAGAAGGACTGCGGATCTAATCAAGAAAGTCCCAGGGGGTTTTCCGCAAAATCTCCATCGTCGTCTACCTTGCCTACTGGAAGCAGCTCGCTGGCCGGAGCTCCGCCGTCGATCAACTGCCGTGCTGCGATGCGTGCCACCGCTCCTGGAGAAGGGGATAAGAACGGCACGGCGACATCCCCGTTCGTCCTCATCCCTATTTCTCCCTCCGAAGTTCTCTCTCTCTCTCTCTCGATTCTTCATCAGAGCCGAAACCCTAGCTCGCCTCGCCGTTTTGTTGCACCTCCCCACTCTCTTCCAAGTATCCATGGAGATACCCCGCAATCCATAGATCATCTGGGTGGAGCCTTGCATCAAGGGGAGCGCTGGAGATGGTGAATTTCGCCGTTCCTCTTTGCGGCGGTTCGTCAGAATCCTCGTCGGAGAGCTCGTCTCCGACTGCACCAGTGCTTGCCGACTCCACCACTACAACCAGGGTGAGCCACTGGATCTTACAGTACCTTTTACTCTCTGTATTTCGCTCTAGTTCGTTCACACCACGAGCACCCGACACCGCCGCCGTTTTCTACCGTCGTTGACCATCCTCCGACGACCATTTGCTAGAGGCGCCACCACTCCTAGACTCCTCGCATCGTCCTATTTCCAACAAGCCTCACTACAGCCCCGCGTGCGCACCAAATCACCTGATCCATCCTCGATATGAGAGGATCAAGATCCGATGATGTCATGCCAACGTCACCCTCGGCCTAGTCAGCCGTTTGACCTAGTATTCGCTTGCGTGGCTAATGATGTGGCCATAGGCCCACTGGTCAGTGACCTTGGGTAACCTTAACCACGATACAAAAAGTTATTTTTGTATAAGAAGTAAAGAAAGGATATAAACCCAACTTTCAATATTCTAGAAATAAAATAAAATCATTAAATCTTATTAAATCCATAACTTTTGTTTTATAATTCACAAAAATATATATAATATATGAAAATGTTTAGAAAAATGAAATCTATCAATTAAAACTATTATCAAACATTGTTAAATAGTTATTTTTAAAAAATATATAATAAAGGTTTTCTAAGTAATAATATTTTGATAATTCATATTTTAATATTGATAAATTTTGAAAAATATGAATAAAATACCAAAAATCTTAGAAACATAAAAACTATAACTTAAAACTATAATCATACATTATTACTTCACTTAATTAAATATTTATTTATTATTAAGTAGTTATTAAGTAATAAACCTTATAAAAGTCATATCTTATTATTTATAAATCACAAAAATAATTGTAATATACCAAAATGATCACAAAGATAATACTTACATGTTAAAAATATTACACTCCACTTTTGAGGTAAATAAAAATTTAAAACATTTTAACAACTTAAATTCAAACCTAGTTCTTTAGTTAATACTTCATATAACGGTAAATAAAATTTGCTATTATTCTAAAATTAAATAATTAAAGTCTAATAAATAGTATTAGTCTTGAATATTGGTAATATGAAGTCAAAATGGTTTAGCACATTTTAAATACAATTTTATTGAATTATCCTTCAACCATAAGTGTACATTATTTTATAAAAGGATCCTTAGCTAATATAAAATCTCCAAGAATAATTTGTAATGAGATAAAACCTATTCCTTAATTAAACCACAAGTTTATAAACATACCAAAACACTATATTGAATCCATAAGTAACGCAGTAATATTATTTCCTTGTCCACGAACCATAACCACTTAGTTATAAAAAGATAAATGATTCTATTCCATTATAAAGTTAAGAAACCACTAGTCAAATAGAAGTAATACCATTCTTAAGTAACTTTAAGGAAACAATATAAAGTGAACAAGATACAATTATCATAATTAATACACCATAAGTCCATCTATGTCTTTAAAGTTAACTTTAGTCTATAATACTTTAATACTATGCAAAAGACTTTGTTATGTGTTTTATAGTTAACTTTGGTATGTTATCATTAAGTTATAAAGCATCTTAATACAAAACTAACAAAGTTAAAAACCAAGATAGATAAGTCTCAAATACTACTAATATCATTATTCAAATAAAGCAATTCTTTCTTACTTAAAGACTATAACTTGAAAGAACACCTAATAAGGTTAACTTAAAATTTAAATACTTTCCCTTAGCTAAGTAAGATTTTCTTCAAAAGTTATTCTTTTAAGGTACATTATAAAGCAAGACTTAAGCATTTTTATGAAAGCTCTAAATGATGAACAAACCTTATATACATAGTCTACAAATACATTTCCCACTTGAGTATTCCATTATTGTATGTGCTTTATTATACTTACATGTTGTTTCACACACAATCACAAGCCTTAATAAGAAGCACAAATATGAAACTTATCTAAAAGGACAACACATTCTAACAGGAACTATTTCCAGTTTCCAAACCCTAGAACAACGTTATCCCCGGGATTCGCGTTTATAAAGTGCATCACATTAATTATGCATAAAAGCATCTTGCTTCTTTAAACATTAGTCCGTACCATTCCAATGATGCTGATTTCAGATATTGGATCTTATATTGTCTTGAAGACCGTGAGTGCATAATCTTGCAATCACCAAAGGCAAGTTCACACTTTCTCATGTCCTTTGATTATTTTCTGTAAAGTATCTTACAAAACCAATGTTGTCATCACCTGCATTTGAAAAAGTTCAGAAAACACTATTTTCATAATAATATGATTATAGGTTATTTACCATGAGGTAATAACCTACTATAAGAGTTCCGGTGGTAAAGGAACATATTATCTAGGACTTAACAACCAATGTCGCCAGTGATTCTTACGTTGTATATCACGCGTTAACCATGAGATTTGGAATGGGACGGAGAAGTCAGCTGTATCTTCTTCCTCTCGCATGTAGCCGGATGTGCAGGTCGTGGCTGTTATCACTCATAGCATGCATATTAGATGGTAATTCATAGAGGATATGCAGCATATGGGTGGGAACCCTCAACGTCCCACAATAGTTCTGGGATCTAAAGGTTTGTACAAACCATTGCCGTAATTCAATATGTGGGCATGGTGTACACCAAGGAGACATGCGGGGTCGCGAATGGGGCAATGATTGTCTTGGATCATCTTCTGGGCCCCACATCATGGAATTGTGGATGGGAATAAGCTGCCTGATTATGCAACAAAGATTTGATCTCTCATGGGTAAAGTAACGCACCTCTATAGAGTGTAAGAACTATAACTAGTTACTCCCTGTTCCGGGAAGGAGCTGCGAACGGGGCGGGAAAGGAACTCCATGAAAGTTCTGGTAAACCCGTGAAGGCTGACGGACATAGCTTTTCAGAATAGAAGTAATCTTTGAAGAAATGTTTACAAAAAACTTGTATTGCCTATGACCTACGGTATTTGGCTGTAGATATAGTGCATCAAACACTCCTTTTCTAGTGAATTTGCTGAGTATGCTCGTACTCAACGTATCTTCTTAACCCTTGCTAGATTCTGAAGCCATTAAGAAAACGTCTACATCAATTTATGCCCCAGGAATCCTTAATCAAAGTTAAAGCTCTTCAACAAAGACAAGGAAGTCAAGATATACGTTAACTCAAGTGAAGACGAAGTTACTGCTTAAATAGGAATATACTCTCTAGCCAAAGAACCTATTTTTATAGTGCATTGCAATAGCAGCAATGCCAACCCCTTACTAAAATACTAGTCTTAAAAGTATAATAGTTGGTGCATTATTTATCTTTAATTCTTCTTTGTAAGAAGTTCCTTCTCTCTCTTTAAACCTAGAGTGTTCTCTGGATCTTGAGTATAAAGGGAATTGTAACCTTTAGCCATGTATTGGACCTGCTGTGTTTCTATTGTACCACTCTGAGGGATGTAATACCATGTATTGGTGTTATGTCAACGACTATAGTATACTACATCATACAG
The DNA here is from genome assembly GCA_030063025.1 of Avena longiglumis. NCBI lineage: Eukaryota > Viridiplantae > Streptophyta > Magnoliopsida > Poales > Poaceae > Avena > Avena longiglumis. The sequence continues at coordinate 457,883,068 of CP125974.1, forward strand.
TGGTATGCTAGGTCACCGCACAATCCGAGCGTTCATCTGGAACATTCGGGGGTTCGGGCAGGACGTGCGGTGGCGCCAACTCAAGGAATACCTTCGCTAAGAAGATGTGGACATTGTGGGATTACATGAGACGATTCGCAAGGATTTATCGGTTATGGAGCTGGAGGGCCTGTCCCGTCACAAGTTTTCCTAGACTTGTCTTCCATCTAGTGGCCACTCGGGTGGTATCCTCCTTGGCGTCAAGGAGGAGACCTTCAAGGTAGAGGATATGGACCACGGGAATTTTCATGAAAATGGCCCTCACCGATAGATAATCGAACCTCAAATGGGAGGTGATCGTTGTTTATGGCCCCGCAGACCATATGAGGTCCCAGGAGTTCCTGGTCGAGCTCAAGTCAAAGGTGGAGCGGATGGAGACCCCAGTTATTGTGGATGGGGACTTCAACCTTATTTGCTCTGTCGAGGACAACAAAACACCGAACATGGACCTCCATAGGATTCGCATGTTCAATGATTGTTGATCTGGCTCTGAGAGAGATCTCTAGCGTTGGGGCTAGGTTTACTTGGACTAATAGGCAGCTGGACCTGATTCACAGCGTCCTTGATCGCATTTTTGTCTGGTGGAATGGGAGGTGGCCTTCCCTCTTTGCTCGCTTCGTGCAGTTACCAGGGTCGGCTCCAACCATACCCCTCTCCTCCTGTCCTCGGGCAAAGGATCGATCTCCTCCTACACTGAATCGCTTCCACTTTGAGAACTTCTGGCTTAATCAGCAAGGGTTCGCGGATGCGGTGCGGGCTAGGTGGACAGAGGCTATGGCGTCCTCACCCTGCACATATTGTGCTATTGATGTATGGCACCATTGTGCTGATACGTCCAATTTGCATCACCATTCTATATCATTATTTGCCTCTATTCGTTGATATATTTCATATTAAGAGGTGTTACTTATGTCTTTTCATCTGTTTTTGCATGTTCGATGATTCTTTTTAATTCTTGGAGGATGAACTGCCGGAGTCAGGATTCTTATGGAAAAAGAGATTTTTTGATGCAATTTCGCGAAGATTAGAAAAATACCAGAAAAACTACGGAAAATCATATTTTCCCAGAAGACGAAGAAAGCTAGAAGGGGAGGCGGAGATGGGCCACAGGGGCCCACACCCCCCAGGCGTGGGCCACCCCTAGGCCGCGGACTACAGGGGGTGTGGCCCAGCTGGCCCACCTCTGGCTCCGCCCTCTCGCCTATATCTTCTCCTCGAAACCCTAAAACACGGGGGCGACCACAAAAAGATACTGCCGCCTCTGCGGGGCGGAAAACACCAAGAGAGAAAGAGCTCTACGGCAGACAGATTTCTGCTGGGGAAATTCCTTCCCGGAGAGGGGAGATCGCCACCATCAACACCATCGTCAAGCTAGACTACATTGGGATCATCATCATCCACACCATCATCTCCACCAGCACCATCATCACCACTCCATCCTGTTGTAACAATTGTGTTGAATACTTGCATAGTTCATAGGGTAAACTTTCCCGGTGTTGATTACTATTGTAGTTGATGCTTGTGAGCGGAACCATTGGATTATTGTTTATATTCAGATTGTTATCCATCACCATATCATCCTTGATCTTGATCCATATGATGTCTCGTGAGTAGTTCGTTTAGTTCTTGAGGACATGGGAGAAGTGATGTTGTTAGTAGTGGATTTGTGTTGAGATATTATTCAATGTTTTAGTATTTAAGTTGTGGTGCTATTATTCTAGTGGTGTCATGTGAACATCGACTACATGATACTTCACCATTTATGGGCCTAGGGGAATACATTGTGTATTTGGCTACTAATTGTGGGGTTGCCGGAGTGACAGAAACCTGAACCCCCATTAGGACACCATGGCACAAGGGAGCGTAGGATCTCAGAGTTTAAGGCTATGGTTAGGTTTATACCTTAATTGCTTTCATGTAGTTGCGGATGCTTGCAGGGGGTTTAATCACAAGTATGTATTAGTCCAAGTAAGGTCATTACATTAGCACAGGTTCACCCACACAACACTTACAACACCAAAGAAGGGTACACAGCTATACGAAGCGAAAGCACTTAACAGAATTCCCATGTGTCCTCGAGACGTTTTGTCCTTATAAGTATTTCCACCGGCTTGTCCTTTGCTAAGAAAGGATTAGGCCACTTGCTGCAATTGTTCGTTGTCTTTAAACTTGCACTTTGTTTATTTGCCTTATAATACAACCCCTAAAAATCCGTTAGCTAAGTACTTACAGAGATTTCCTGCTCCATACCACTAGTCAACACCTTCTGCTCCTCTTTGGGATCGACACTCCTATTTATCGAAAGTACTGCGATACACCCCCTATACTTGTGGGTCATGATGTCTACCCACTTCTATTCTTGTAGAAGTTGTTGGGCCTCCAAGTGCACATGTTTGTAGAACAGCACCAACTTTCCCTTAAGTGGATTACCCAAGGTTTATCGAACTCAGGGAGGAAGTGGTCAAAGGTATTCCCTCTCAAGCAACCCTGCAATCAAGATACAAGAAGTCTCTTGTGTCCCCAACATACCCAATACACTTGTCAGGCGTATAGGTGCACTAGTTCGGCGAAGAGATAGTGAAATACAAGTGGTAACGGTGCTAGAAAAGAGCTTCTGACTTGTTGTTGACGTGGGGTAACGGTGCCATAAAATAGCTGATGGCGTGGAGGAAAGGTAAAATCCCAAAACCTCGCCGGTAAACGGAACAAAGATGGAAGCAAGCAAACATGCAACAGATCTAGTAGCAAACGGTGTTTCAATTCTTAGAAACAAGGCTTAGGGATCATACTTTCACTAGTGAACACTCTCTCATATAAATATCATCTCTTCATGATACTACTCTTAACTACTCCCCGGTTGGACACTCTAATCCATCGTAGGGCCTTCCCCAATCTAGATATCCCCACACTGTCACCTTGAGCGCTAGATGGTTCCAACAAACATCACAATTTCATAGAGACATCGAACTCCAAATATAACTCATAACAAATATTCAATCTAGCCAAAGTGCCACACACGGTATGCACGTTGTCACTTTCACACACGTGGGGAAAACATAGATCTATTAAAGCACAAAGAGTATTTATGTAGACTCAAACCTAAGTGCCACCATGGCGTGCACGCTGTCACTTTCACACACATGGGGACAGCAGAGATCTAATGAAGAACATGAGTAGCAAGGTAGATATACTTGATTACAAAGCTCATGACCACAACAAGATCATGCATAGAGAGAGAGAGATGAACACATAAATACCGGTAGAGCCCTTAGCCCTGAGGAAGAACTACTCCCTCCTCATCATGGGAATCAGCAACGGTGATGGAGATTGTGGTGGAGATCGATGGAGATGGCTCCGGAGGCACTTCCCCATCCCAGCAGGGTGCCGGAACAGAGACTTTCTGTCCCCCAAATCTCCCTTTCGGTGTCGGCGGCGCTACAGAGGTTTTCGTGGATTTCTTATGGATTTTTTAGGGTTTTCCCATTGGAGGCTTCTTATAGAATCAAGGTCGGTGGAGGTCCAGGGGGCCCACACCCCCTCCAGGCTCCTCTAGGGCTTGCCCGCGCCTAGGTGGGGGGGGGGGGGGTGGCCCCCCTCCGGCTCTGCTTCGTGGTTCCGTGTTGCTCCGGGAAAATAATAACTTTGGCTTTTGTCACGTCCAATTCGAGAATATTCATTTTCTGCCTTTCTGGAACCAAAACAGAAGAAAACAGGCAACTGGCTCTGGGGCAACTTGTTAATAGGTTAGTTCCAGAAAAGATATAAAAACACCTCAAATTGTAGACAAAGAAAAGCAAAGTAGATACAAAACAAGCATGGAGCATCAAAAATTATAGATACGTTTATGACATATCAAGCATCCCCAATCTTAACTCCTGCTCGCCCTCGAGTAATAATTTTTGAGGTGACATGCACCATCAAAACCAAGATCAAACCATTTGCAAGCATTGAAAGCTAGGATCAAAGAACTCTAAACATGTGCATGAAAGATGGAGTTCTAACAATAGGACATAGTAACTATGCATGTAACATGAAAGGCTACAAACAAAGATTATGAATAACATGCATTGAAAAACGTTTGTTTGTTTCACATACAGAAAACATAGCATAGTGGCAATCAGCTTGTCCCTCATAGAGTAGCAAATAGATGCATAGGACACCTTCAAAGTTCACAAGGGTGACTAGAAACAAGTAGCACAAGAACAAGTAATTTCACAATATTCATCAATCAATAAGCTTTGGAACACTGCACAAAGAATGACAATTATGCTCTCTTAATGGTGCCTAAAGGTAGAAGGTGGAGACTCAATAATGGTGGAAGAAAGGCCTTTTTGTAAAGGAAGCAGGGATTACAAGTTTCAAAAAGAGCTTCCAAAAATTATGGAAGCCATCATTGCCCCTATCATAAGCATCTTAAAGTGATTAAGGTTAAAGGGAACAAAGATGGAGTATATGCTTGACGAAGTATAAGTTGGAAATCTCAAGTCCCTTGAATACGAGGGCCACACCTCATGCTACTCAACTTTAGTCACCTGTAAGTTCTTGTCATTGTAAGTATTTGCATATCATTGAGAACCGCTTAACTGGTACCCTTGCATATGGTACAGGAGCTATCCCATAACCAAAATGACAAGGCAAGCAGACAATGAGCATCTCAGCAATCTTCTTATTAACCATGGGAATATGGTGCTTTTTTATCTCTTTCCTCTTTTCTCAATGTGTCTCTTTTTTCTACTACTATAGTACACGATTTTTTAAAGAGTAAACCGCACCAGCGGTCCTAATTCTTTTCCCGTGCCTTTGCTTTAGTCCTAGTTCTTTAAAATTGCACATCTAGATCCTAAAACTTTCGGAATTGAGTCACGCGAGGTCCTAAACCATTTTGACCCAAGTTGACCAGTACCACGTCAACAATAGGGCCCATGACGCATATAAGCCACCCTGCATATTTGCTAATAGCCCCCCAATGTTGTATTTCTTCCAAAATTCGGTCCCTGTGGAGTTGGACTTGGCCCATTCGGCCCCACCCAGCACCCCACGTATCCTTGTCTTACCTGGCTCCCACCATCGGTGTGACACCCTCCAGCCCTTGACCTTGTGCGATGAGGTAGAACCAATAGTACAGTGCTCTAGGGACCTTATCAATGCGAGGAAGAGAGGGTTGTGCCTTGGTGGATTTGACTGCCCCTGACGGTGGAGGTGGACCCCCGGAGTACGTGCCAATGCAACAAGCAGAGTTCCTCGTACAGGAGCACGCTGCAGAAGGAAGCTTGACGGGGGAGTTGTCGGCTGCAGGGGTGCGCTACGGCAGGGATGTAGCATCAGGCGCGTCTTTGGCGGGATGCCGGAGGGAGAAACATTGCAGAGGGACCGCAACGAGGCGCCGCTATTGAGGGATACTAGCGAGTGGGCGCAGACTAAGGTTTCCGAGGAAGAAGGAGAGGAGAGGTCGGGTCAGCGATGATGTGACCTTCATTGAGCAAGACCTCACAACGGTCTCCTTCTAAAAGATTAAATTGCCATAGATGGGTAGGAAAAAAGAGGGACATGTTATTTGGAAGGAATACAAATGGGAGGGCCTTTTCGCAAATATACAAGTCTAGTCGGGTCCCGCTGTCGACGTGGCACCAGTCAACTCAGGTCAAACCTGTTTAGGACCTCGCGTGACTCAATTCTGAAAGATTTAGGATCTAGACATGTAATTTTAAAGAATTAGGACCAAAGTGAAGGCACATGAAAAGAATTAGGACCACTGATGCGGTTTACTCTTTTTTAAACATTTGAATCCATCTTCCTCTCATCTGGTTTACAGCCACTGGCAAAATAAATTCACTAATAGCCGTCGATTACATTCAATCGAATGGCTGTACTCACCCGAATTCGTCATCCTGCGCGCCCCAAGTGACTCCGTCGATAGGAGCTTCTGGAATACTCCACGGCCCACGGTCTGCCGCCTCTTAGCCAAAGTTGAAGCAGTTGGATTTCACGCAAGTGCAATCTTCCATCAATCTAGCTCACAACGAAGCATCGCCTGGCAGCGCTGATCTCTCAACCCGCGTGTCACATATCACCACATCGGTCCATCCCCCTCCCGCCCTCCCCACCACACGACCACAACCTCCAGACCGCTTTTCAATCTCTCACATCTGCAGTTGCATCAGCATCTCTTTGCAGGCTCACATTAGGCTGAAGTTTCTTGATTCCTTCTTGATTCAGTTTGATGTGATCTGGGCGTTCTTGAGTGACCACCTGATCTGCAACGGGCCAGAAGTAAGTTGTTCCTTGGTTGCCTATTTTCCCCTGATGCTTGTGGAATTTTTGACGAATTCTTACATAAGAGTGCTGCGCAATTGATTCTTCTTGTTCATGTTGCTCGAGTGTCACTTTATTAGCACACAAAAGCTGGAGATCTGACTGGTTGTACCTTTTGAAATACTCCGTTTTTACTTGCACACAAGGTGTTTGTGGTTTTGTCCAAACTGCTATCTGTTGGTAGACCATAAAAGGAAATGCTACATGAACGTAAATTGACTCCATATCATTGTTTTTCTTGTGAGGATTTATCTATTAGTGCAACACAAAAACGATTTAGGCCTCGTTCTGAACAAAGGAATTGTGAAGAAAATTTGGAGGTTTGGTTTCCTATGAATTTTTTTCCTTTGGAGCTGTTCTGAAACAAAGGAATCTGCAGCTGCCATTTCTTTGGAAATGAATTTTTTCCTATTCCCTCCGACCTATATTAGTTAACTCAAATTTGTCTAGATTTGGATAAATCTAGACACTATTTAGTATATAGGTTTATCCAAATTTTGGCAAATCCAAATTAACTAATATGGATCGGAGGGAGTACGTTTTTTGCCATATTATAGAGGAACTTTAACATTTGCTGAAAGCAGATGTTTTCTTAGATGCCTGAGGAGCCGTGATGCTTTCTAAATAAAAAATCCATCTGTATACATAGCGCTCTGAGAAGATTAGTAGAGAAGCTTCTTGTAGCCGAATAAGATAATGCTTACATAGTCATCATCATTGCTTCATGATCTGCACCGAAATAAGTAAACTGAAAGCTACTGTTCACAGGGATTGTTTCCTGTGTTTTTGCGTTGATCTCCCAAACGTCCACTTCATAAACTTTTCGTTTGGTTCTAGATCCTGTAGTTTTGCACAAACTATACTTTTCTATTTCTATGTGGTTTTCTCTTCCTGATTTTTTCATTCATGTATTCTGAACAAGCTCTTGATTCTTATATTGTAGATTATTGTAGAAAACACAGGAAGCCATCTCACAAGATCCAACAAGATGGAAGGCAAAGATCCTCTCAGAGATATTACAAATGTCCACTCGGCAACTTCAGCAGAATGGAACCAATGTACATCTATTACATTCTATAATTATTATCCTTATCGATCTCTTACCCTGCTATTGTAACACCCTCAGAATCGACTCTATGCAAGATTTAGCGAAACTCGCCAAACCCGCATAGAAGCGATTCAAAGGTGCCCACCAGGCACTTTCGTGCGGGTGGAAAACAAAGTAATAACATTACACAACAGTCCTCGATGGGACCCACAGAACAGATATATATACAGCACGACTCCAAGAGTCAAGAATACAGATATAATATACAAATATCCAAATCACCTTGAAAATGATCGAGCGTCCGACTACGGACAAGTTGCAAATGGGGCTAAGAGCCCTGAAGAATAACCAATGGCGTCCATAACTCGCCTGTGCCAAGCGGAAGGGTAACCCGCTAACGGCCGATCTCAAAACCCGCTTAAACAAAAGGGGTGCCGAAAGGGTAAAAGAAAAAGAGGAGCGTCGATCTTGAGGCCAAGACAGCGAGGCTAGAATTCGCGGTCCTCGCCTACATAGGTATGGTGGATCGAGCGCAGCGCAGATGCACTAAACAACCTATAGAGACTCGATACAACTGGCGGCTATCAGAGAGGGGTGAGGAAGACCTGTTCGGATCCAACCTGATACTATCATCAAACAAACCCATCCTGGCGTTTCCCCCTCGAGACCAAACGAGGAAGTCAACCGAGGAACTCACACAGTTGGCAGTTTTACTTACTCAGTTATAGTTGCGGCACTTTACTAGTCAGGTTTAGATAATCATCCTGATAAAGTAAGCAGTGGGCACTTTTAGTTAACCATTCACATAAAGGGCAACACTTACTAGTCAGATTCAATTAGCATGAGATAACCCAAAACCCAGCAGTTGTTGGTACTTTTACTTAGCCATTCCGTTGTAGTGAAGCTGTTTACTAGTCATATCGGATACAAGTCAATTTATAGCAATAAACTTTAGTTATAGTTGTCTATGATCGCACCGCGTGCTCCAAGTCGTCCATAACCGCGACACGGCTTCTAAAAGATTTAACCTGCAGGGTGCACCAAAGTATCCAGCACTTCACCCTTTTGCCGGATCGCTAACATACACCCATCGGTATGTCGGCGGGGCTAAGTCACGACGCCCTGCACCCAAAGCAAATGCGTGGGCCACCCACCAAGTCGACACCGCAACGAAGTCGGCCGGTCTCCGAGACGGACTTGGGTTTGCGCTGGCTGTAACGACAAAGAAGTCCCCAATCGGGACCGCCGACATACAAACACTCCGCTTCCTTAAGACAGCGTGCTCCTCACACAATCGTAAATGAAGCGGTAAAGCATGGCATAGGTACAGGATAGTAAATAAATCCTCAAACTAGTTGTGGCCCCCAGTACAATACTTTGAAATCAGGTACTAATCAATGGGGGGCCCATATCTCCCCACCTGTGGTTAGCGCGCTCGATCTCGGAACAGGTGTCAAGAACTCGGGTCCTACGGGACACAAGTGGGCGGTCGGAAACCAAAACTTACCTATCACCCACCGATGCCTCTGCTTAATTCAATTTTAGTTGTTAAACAGGAATTAAAGTGAAACAATAATTAAAGCCATGATCATCTCCAACATCAACATGCGGCATTACATCAACAACTGTGGCACTTAACGACATGCAACGGCACTTGAGCAAGCGACTACGACGCGCAAGTCCAGCTATCTACCAAACAACAGGTAATAGGAGGTGGCCATGGCAATATAAGGCTGCAAGGGATATCAAGGGTACGGAAACTAGAGAATCGCAACACAGATAGCAATAGATCAACAGGAGGGAAGTAAATACTATAAAAGTAAGATAGGTAGAAAGGGGGAGATGCTACTTTGAAAAACATTGCCGAAGGTACAACCAAGATCGGCGAAGCTCACATCAACTCAACGGCCTTATCCGAAGAAGCAAAACACTAGAAGGAACACCGGATGCAATATTTAATACTAAGGCGTAAGATCGGGCATGATGCATGTATGATGCATGGCATGGCAAAGATGCGTGCGATTAGGTCATATTAAGTGGAACCGGGTCCCGACAATTAATAAGGCGATTCATGTTGTTTAGCTACCCGCAATTTTAATGTTGCATTATCAAGACAAAAGATAGTACCGGTTCGCTACACAAATTTAAATGAGGCCAATATGAGACTAGATTTGCCCGCATATGGGCCCCATATTTAATTAGAGGTGAATCGGCATAAGGCCCCCAACCCACCTGATATGCATGCGAGATGACACTTTAATATGCAACAAGTAGTTATTATATTATAAAATAGGGTTCTCGGATAAGGGTTCACATTAGGGTTCTCGACGAACTTGGGGTCGGGTCTCAGGGTTTAGGGTTCGACGGGGGCGTTCTCGGGCTCCGGGGTCGATCTTGTCGCATCCGCAGTGAAGGACTAGGTTCGGTGTCGGGGCGCATCGGATCCGCCTTGGTCGGTGCCGATCCTGTTGTTGCGCAGATCTTGTCGGGTCCGCGCCATCGAGTCGGCCTTGGCATCTGGCTGAAGTACTTGGCGTATCCGAGATGAAGCGCTTATTGTTCCATGTGGCGGTCTTGGCGTCCGAGCGACGGTCTTGTCGCATCCGCGGTCGCCAGGCCATGTCGTCGGTCTTGTCGTCTCACGCGGGGATCTTGGCATCCGGGTCACGGCGTCCGGAAAGAGAACTTGGCGTGCTAAGGTTCGGGATCGGTCTTCTTCGGTTGATTTGTCGACGGAAACACACTCAGGACGGAGATCTTGACATAATGAAGGTTCACGTCGGTGGTTCTCCGGTAGCGGCGCTTTGGTGACGATGTCGTGCTTGGTTCGTCACCGCTGGTCTTCGGACGCACTTATACTCGATGCGGGGGGGTCTTGACGGCGTCGATGGGTCCCGGCAAAGGTCTGGTACTGGGGCACTGGTGAGGACACTGCCTTGCTTCAGTAGCACAGGAGCACCAGTACGGGCGAGGACGGAGGAGTTCCACTGGCGTAGTGGCTAACGGCGGGCGCAGCACCGCAGACCCTGACGGCCGGCGCCAGCGTGCGGTAAGGGGAGGCTCGAGGACGAACGGGGCCGGGCGTCGGCGTCGGCCTGGCCACGATGCGGCGGGAGCGGGCCGAGAGGAGGGTAGCCGAGGCGGACAGGCGAGGGAGGCGGGCGAGGTCGAGGCAGGGCGGTAGTGGCCAGCGGTGGCGCTGCTAGAGCTCGGGGACGAGGGCGAGGCAGCGAGGCGGATGCGGGCGACGGCGGTTGCCGGAGGGGCCTCGAGCGGACCAGAGGGGGGGCGAGGGCGCGAGGTCGCGGAGGAGGGCTGGGGCGGCGGCTGGCGAGCGAGAGCGGCGGCGACAGAGCATGCGGAGGCGGTAGATGGGGAGGCGAGCTGGTGGTTGAGGGCGGCGCCAGGCGAGGGTGGCTCCCGGGCGAGGCGAGATGAAGGCGAGCGGGATGCGTGGAGGGAGCAGTGGTCAGGAGGCGGAAGCCAGCGGCGCGAGCTCGCCTGAGAGAGAGAGGAGGAGGGAAGAGCGCGCGAGAGGTTGCCGGAGCGGCGACGGGCGAGGAAGGGCGCTTGGGCGGGAGGACGAGCCATGAGGGGGCATAAGGCGGTGGTGAGGGGGAACGCGCCGGGCGCCGTGAAGGGAGAGGAGGAGGTTGGGGTGCTCGCGTGGGAGGTAGGAGGTGGTCGGGCGGCGGGGCTCGTGGTCGCGTGGGGTCGAGTTGGGTGGGACCCAGGGCGCGTGGGGTTGGTGGCGTGCGTCTGTGTGCGTGAGTGTGTTGTGCAGGGTGGGTTGAGGCTGGAGGGAGAGAGAGAGGGAGTGGTTGGGCCAAGTGGAGAGCTAGGATTGGGTAGAGGGAAGGGGAAGGGTGAGGTGGCGAGAGATGATAGGCTGGGGTGAGGTGGCTGGTTGGGGGGGTAGATTAGGTGTAGGTAGCTGTAGGATTTTTAGGTGGAACGATTTGGAATCGGGGGTGGTCGTTCGGGTCGATTCGGCCCGTTCGACTGCCCCCACTAAAAACAATTAAAAGTTTTATTTAATTTAATCGCACCGTTTGCAAACCAATAATAGACAACAAAATAATCCGGAGACCCGGGTTTGTGTTTGCAAACAAGACGGGGCGTTTTAGAAAACAAAACATACTTTGCGAAAATAGTTTTTATGCAAACAATGCATGATGATGACGATGCAATGCACAAATTCAACGCGATTTTCTAGTAGTGGTTTTTGCGGGATGCCACAATTCGGCACCACTAACAATGGATCTCGCCCTCGAGATCCGCCTCATGGTACCGGAAAGAAGGTCGGTGATCTGCATCTTCTCCCTTCGTGTAGATCCTCGCGACACCACTAACAAGGGTTCATCCTCCATCTTGAAATCGGCGACACCACCAACAAGGTTCGTTGTTCCTGATCGTCGAGAGAACACTCCGGGAACAAAAGGTCGCAGGTAGAGGTATCAACAAATAAAGCCACCTCTAGCTACCGTGAACGGAGTAAAATTGCATCGATCCACCATTCACTATACACAGCAAATGATAAGAGTAGTGGTATGGTCGTGACTCCATCCCGCACTCAAAGCATTACTCTGCACGTGAATAGGCGAATTATGCAACCAACTCTCGGAATTAGACTGAAGATCTCGACAAGCGAGGTTCGGAAACAAAGAAGTGATGCAGACTCTGCATCGGATCTGGCGTAGATGATGTCGTCGCGTCAGAAAACACCGGAAGGCACAAACAAGGAACACAGAAGGGTAACACCGTAGACGGATTCCTCAGGCAGCATGAACACCGGATGGCAGAACACCGTTATCAAAGAAGGAAGCGAAACCCTGAAGGTACGACGGAACCCAACCACGAGAATTCCTGGACTCGAAGAAAGGGACGAGAGCGGATTCAAAACATGTAGAGATAAGAGGAGAATAGCAGAGGGGTAAGGAGTAAAATCAGACCTAATCAGAACTATCCAACCGATTTTCCAAAAATAGTTTTGGCACTCTACTTCGGCCGTTAGCTAGGTTATCCTACAGGCTGGACTTGTGGGGTATCGCAACTGCTGAGCTCTGATACCACTCTGTAACACCCTCAGAATCGACTCTATGCAAGATTTAGCGAAACTCGCCAAACCCGCATAGAAGCGATTCAAAGGTGCCCACCAGGCACTTTCGTGCGGGTGGAAAACAAAGTAATAACATTACACAACAGTCCTCGATGGGACCCACAGAACAGATATATATATACAGCACGACTCCAAGAGTCAAGAATACAGATATAATATACAAAGATCCAAATCACCTTGAAAATGATCGAGCGTCCGACTACGGACAAGATGCAAATGGGGCTAAGAGCCCTGAAGAATAACCAATGGCGTCCATAACCCTGCCCAGGCCAAGCCGGAAGGGTAACCCTGCTAACGGCGTCGATCTCAAAACCTTCTTAAACAAAAGGGGTGCCGACAAAGGGCAAAAGAAAAAGAGGAGCGTCAGTACTGAGGCCAGTACACGGCGAGGCTAGAATTCGGCGGTCCTCGCCTACATAGGTATGGTGGACTGAGCGGCAGCGGCAGCATGCACTAAACAACCTATAGAGACTCGATACAACTGGCGGCTATCAGAGAGGGGTGAGGAAGACCTGTTCGGATCCAACCTGATACTATCATCAAACAAACCCATCCTGGCGTTTCCCCCTCGAGACCAAACGAGGAAGTCAACCGAGGAACTCACACAGTTGGCAGTTTTACTTACTCAGTTATAGTTGCGGCACTTTACTAGTCAGGTTTAGATAATCATCCTGATAAAGTAAGCAGTGGGCACTTTTAGTTAACCATTCCGTTACAGTGGCAACACTTACTAGTCAGATTCAATTAGCATGAGATAACCCAAAACCCAGCAGTTGTTGGTACTTTTACTTAGCCATTCCGTTGTAGTGAAGCTGTTTACTAGTCATATCGGATACAAGTCAATTTATAGCAATAAACTTTAGTTATAGTTGTCTATGATCAAGCACTGTGCTCCAAGTCGTCCATAACCGCGGACACGGCTTCTAAAAGATTTAACCTCAGGGTGCACCAAAGTATCCACAGCACTTGACCCTTTTGCCGATCGTTAACATACACACCCAGATGTCGGCGGGGGCTAAGTCACGACGTTCCCAGACCCAAAGCAAGTACGTGGGGGCCACCCCACCAAGTCGACACCCGCAACGAAGTCGGCCGGTCTCCGAGACGGACTTGAGGTTTGCGTCAGTGGCTGTAAACGACAGCAAGTCCCCAATCGGGGACTGTCGATACAGCGAAAACACTCCGCTTCCTTAACAGTACAGCGTGCTCCTCACACAATCGTAAATGAAGCGGTAAAGAATGGCATAGGTACAGGATAGTAAATAAATCCTCAAACTAGTTGTGGCCCCCAGTACAATACTTTGAAATCAGGTACTAATCAATGGGGGGCCCATATCTCCCCACCTGTGGTTAGCGCGCTCGATCTCGGAACAGGTGTCAAGAACTCGGGTCCTACGGGACACAAGTGGGCGGTCGGAAACCAAAACTTACCTATCACCCACCGATGCCTCTGCTTAATTCAATTTTAGTTGTTAAACAGGAATTAAAGTGAAACAATAATTAAAGCCATGATCATCTCCAACATCAACATGCGGCATTACATCAACAACTGTGGCACTTAACGACATGCAACGGCACTTGAGCAAGCGACTACGACGCGCAAGTCCAGCTATCTACCAAACAACAGGTAATAGGAGGTGGCCATGGCAATATAAGGCTGCAAGGGATATCAAGGGTACGGAAACTAGAGAATCGCAACACAGATAGCAATAGATCAACAGGAGGGAAGTAAATACTATAAAAGTAAGATAGGTAGAAAGGGGGAGATGCTCGCCTGAAAAACATTGCCGAAGGTACAACCGAAGATCGGGCGAAGCTCACATCAACTCAACGGCCTTATCCGCGAAGAAGCAAAACACTAGAAGGAACACCGGATGCAATATTTAATACTAAGGCAGAAGATCGGGCATGATGCATGTATGATGCATGGCATGGCAAAGATGCGGTGCGATTAGGTCATATTAAGTGGAACCGGGGTCCCGACAATTAATAAGGCGATTCATGTTGTTTAGCTACCCCGCAATTTTAATGTTGCATTATCAAGACAAAAGATAGTACCGGTTCGCTACACAAATTTAAATGAGGCCAATATGAGACTAGATTTGCCCGCATATGGGCCCCATATTTAATTAGAGGTGAATCGGCATAAGGCCCCCAACCCACCTGATATGCATGCGAGATGACACTTTAATATGCAACAAGTAGTTATTATATTATAAAATAGGGTTCTCGGATAAGGGGTTCACACATTAGGGTTCTCGACGAACTTGGGGTTCCGGGGTCGGGTCTCAGGGTTTAGGGTTCGACGGGGGCGTTCTCGGGCTCCGGGGTCGATCTTGTCGCATCCGCAGTGAAGGACTAGGTTCGGTGTCGGGGCGCATCGGATCCGCCTTGGTCGGTGCCGATCCTGTTGTTGCGCAGATCTTGTCGGGTCCGCGCCATCGAGTCGGCCTTGGCATCTGGCTGAAGTACTTGGCGTATCCGAGATGAAGCGCTTATCATTCCATGTGGCGGTCTTGGCGTCCGAGCGACGGTCTTGTCGCATCCGCGGTCGCCAGGCCATGTCGTCGGTCTTGTCGTCTCACGCGGGGATCTTGGCGTCCGGGTCACGGCGTCCGGAAAGAGAACTTGGCGTGCTAAGGTTCGGGATCGGTCTTCTTCGGTTGATTTGTCGACGGATGTGGAAACACACTCAGGACGGAGATCTTGACATAATGAAGGTTCACGTCGGTGGTTCTCCGGTAGCGGCGCTTTGGTGACGATGTCGTGCTTGGTTCGTCACCGCTGGTCTTCAGACGCACTTATACTCGCGGGGGTCTTGGCGGCGTCGATGGGTCCCGCAAAGGTCTGCACTGGGCACTGGTGAGACACCTGCCTTGCTTCAAGAGCACAGAGCACCAAGACGGGCGAGACGGAGGAGTTCTGGCGTCGCGGTAGTGGCAACGGCGGCGCAAGACGCAGACCCCAGCGACGGCGCCAGCGATGCAGCGGTAAGGGGAGGCTCGAGGACGAACGGGGCCGGGCGTCGGCGTCGGCCTGGCCACGATGCGGCGGGAGCGGGCCGAGAGGAGGGTAGCCGAGGCGGACAGGCGAGGGAGGCGGGCGGAGGTCGAGGCAGCCGCGGTAGTGGCTCGAGCGGTGGCGCCAGAGCTCGAGGACGAGGGCGGGCAGGAGGCGGATCTGGCGGCGACGGTTGCCGGGGGCCTCAAAGCAGCGGACCAGGGGCGACGAGGGGCGAGGGCGGCGGAGGAGGGCTGGCGGCGAGCGGGAGCGAGAGCGGCGACAGGGAGCGGCGGGCGGAGGCGAGATGGGGAGGGCGAGCTGGTGGTTGGAGGCGGCGCCAGCGGGCGAGGGTGGCTCCGCGGGCGAGGCGAGATGGCCGGCGGCGAAGGGATGCGCGCGGAGGGAGCAGTGGTCGGCGGAGCGGCGAGCGCTGCTGGCGGCGCCGAGCTCGCTGAGAGAGGGAGGAGGGAAGGGCGCGGCGCGGCGAGGTTGCTGGAGCGGCGACGGCGGACCCGAGCGGCGCTTGGGGCGGGGAGGACGAGCCGCGGAGGGGGTGACAAGGGCCGCGGCCGGGGCGGCGCGGTGGTGAGGGGAACGGCGCCGGCGCCGGCCAGAAGGGGAGAGGAGGAGGTTGGGGTCGGGGTGCTCGCGTCGGGAGGTAGGAGGAGGTCGGGGCGAGCGCGGGGCTCGGGGTCGTGGTCGCGTGGGGTCGAGTTGGGTGGGACCCAGGGCGCGTGGGGTTGGTGGCGTGCGTCTGTGTGCGTGAGTGTGTTGTGCAGGGTGGGTTGAGGCTGGAGGGAGAGAGAGAGGGAGTGGCTGGGCCAAGTGGAGAGCTAGGATTGGGTAGAGGGAAGGGGAAGGGTGAGGTGGCGAGAGATGATAGGCTGGGGTGAGGTGGCTGGTTGGGGGGGTAGATTAGGTGTAGGTAGCTGTAGGATTTTTAGGTGGACCGATTTGGAATCGGGGGTGGTCGTTCGGGTCGATTCGGCCCGTTCGACTGCCCCCACTAAAAACAATTAAAAGTTTTATTTAATTTAATCGCACCGTTTGCAAACCAATAATAGACAACAAAATAATCCGGAGACCCGGGTTTGTGTTTGCAAACAAGACGGGGCGTTTTAGAAAACAAAACATACTTTGCGAAAATAGTTTTTATGCAAACAATGCATGATGATGACGATGCAATGCACAAATTCAACGCGATTTTCTAGTAGTGGTTTTTGCGGGATGCCACAGCTATGTATAACTATATCTGTGTTTTTTGTTTGTTTTGTATTACATGATAACAGCTATTGCTAGAGAGCAGAATTATCCCAAAACTGATACCAAGGGTGTTATACAAATGAGTTCTCGGTGCAAGCATTATCGGGACCGAGATAGATATCTACGAATGACTCCAGATCAAAGGGAAGCCTATTTGCAGAGGAATCGTGAGTATAAAAGAATGAGGCGTGATTGTAGTGCAGGTTGTAATAATGTAATACCAACACCACGACAGATAAATTCAGGAATTAACAACACCATAGATATGACAGGTGACTTTTCTAAACCAGTAAAAGGTACAATTCTAAATCTACTATGGTTCTTATCTTCTTAGAAATAATGTATAATTATGTGACGGGAAGATTATGAACCTATATTCCAGGAAAGGAAGATGCTGACAATTCCAGTTTTCGCTCTTTTGATTGGTTACAAGAAAATGTTCTACATTCAAATCATGTGAAGCATGATCTAGCGATTACTCGACAATGTTCGTCATCAAAAGGCAATCAAGTTTGACATTATCAATGAATATTTAATATCAGAGATTCTGTTTTGTTTTTATTACACAATGTTGAATCATTTTTATAAAAAACAGTGGCAGGTAATGGTGGTTATGACACATGTCGCCCAAGAGCTGGAACTCGGTTCACCATCAGTTCATCTGGCATAAATTTATCATCAATTCATCAGAACATCAGGCTGGAAATTATGAATTGATAACTGTAGGGAAGTGTAAGCGACACCGTAGCGCTAATGTGTACTTAGAATTGTCACATGGTCATAAAGTAACATGCATGGAGGAAAATTGTGGCCACAATAAGAGAAAGAGGTCAGAAAAGGCAAGTTGTAGTAGTACACAATGTTCAGGGAGAGATGACAATGACTTGCGTGAAGACAACATTTATATGCCAAAAGATTGTTTCCCTGCCATTCATGGTAATTTTAGTCATAAACATTGAAAAAATTAATTATATGTGGCTATAACAGATATTTTATCTAACTATGGCTAAAATAAATTGTCAACAGATCATGGTGTGCGAGCGGAAGACATAATTGATTGTGAGGATGTGGATGATGAAAGTCTTATCTATATTGGACCAAGTATTGGATGAATTTGTGTTCAATAATTTCCTCAATGTTTTATTGCTTTTCTAACGCATTTGAAAAACACAGGCCTTGATTTTTAATCATATCAGGAACTGAATCCTATTATGAATGGTCTACAAGTGGACTCTTATGATCATATATACCATAATCTGCCCCGCACTTCTCATTTTATGGAGCAAGTGCCTAACTGCAGACATTGCAATGCCAAAAGGTTCCAGTATGAGACACCAACATTTTGTTGCATGAATGGAAAGATAAAGGTAGTAACCCCATTGGTTCCCGATGAATTACGTGACCTGTACACGAGTCAAGAACCAAATGCAAAATACTTTCAGGATCACATACGGTACTTCAACTCTCATTTCTCTTTTACCTCTCTCGATGTGGTCTTGGACCAAAGGTTCTGCAGTGGAAGGTCTGGGGTTTACACCTTTCGTGCACAGGGTCAAATTTATCACCGTATTGACCAGTTGGTCCCAAAAGAAGATGGCCCCAAGCATTTACATCTATACTTCTATGACACAGATGTATATTTGCAGCAAAGATTTCGTCAATCGCCTAACCTTGACCAAAATATCATCCGAAATTTTTTGAATATACTTTCAAGTAATCCTTATGTCCAAATATTTAGAAACCTTGGTTCTATTCCAAACCTTGATGAATATAAGATTGAGCTCAACTCAGATATCGCCTTGGATCAGAGAGTATATAATGCTCCGACAACATCACAAGTAGCAGCAATTTGGGTTGAGGGAAATAATCCCCAAAGTCATTTTGACAGGAGTATCATAGTGTATGGTAAATCAGACAAACCACAATACATAAAAGCATACCATGGCTGCTATGATCCATTGTCATATCCACTTTTTTTCCCAAATGGGGAAGTTGGATGGAACTTGAAATTACCAAAAGTTGGTCCCCTTGCAAGGAAGAATAGAAATGATAAGATAAATGGTCTCAATGAAGAAGGCACGTTTTATATCATGCAATTTATTAAATTTTCTTCAAAATTTAATTTTGGATTGATTTATTTAACCAAAATTTACTTTGAATGCAGGGGTGGCAAGTAGCTCCGGTTCTTGTGTTTCACCAAGAGAATATTATTGTTATAAGTTACAAGTCCGAGATGATGAATTTAACATCTTATTATATGGAAAGCAATTAACTCAGCAATATATTGTTGATATGTACATCAAGATTGAATCAATAAGGTTAGCTTTCTATCTCCGGCCGTCAACTCAGGTTCTCATACGTGCCGATTTATATCAAGGTTTGGTTGATAGCATTGTAGCTGGCGAGACACGTGCATGCATGACAGGAAAACACATTGTGCTTCCCCAAAAATTTATTGGGGGACCAAGAGACATGCGTCGAAGATATCTAGATGCAATGGTGCTGGTCCAACGGTTTGGGAAGTCAGACTTATTTATTACCATTACTTGCAACCCACAATGGAAAGAGATAACTAGAGAGCTGGCACCAGGTCAATCACCACAAGACCGTCCAGATTTGGTAGCACGTGTCTTTAGGGCAAAGTTAGAGGATCTTAAAGATCTTTTATTTAAGAGGAATTTTTTTGATGAGGTTGTTGCACATGTTCATGTAATAGAATTTCAGAAAAGGGGTCTCCCACATGCACATTTCTTAATTATTCTCAAGTCAAATTGCAAGATAACTAATCCAGATCAATATGATGAGATAATATTGGCTGAAATTCCAGACAAAAACAAATACCCTGAACTGCATGATTTGGTTATCAAGCACATGATGCATGGACCATGTGGAGTTCTCAATAGTAAGAATGTATGCATGGAAAATGGAAATTGTAGATACCATTATCCATGGAAATTCTTCGAGACTACCCTCCAAGGTGGGGACTCATATCCGATTTATAGGCGGAGGGATGATGGCCGTCGAGTGCACATTAGGGGTGCAGTTTTAGATAATAGATGGGTTTTTCCTTACAACCCATATCTACTTATGAGATACAATTGCCATATCAATATAGAAGTCTGCTCTAGCATTAAGGCTGTAAAATATTTATTTAAATACATCTACAAAGGTCATGATCATGCCTCCTTTGTCATTGAGGCCGCGGAACACAATATTGTTATTGATGAGATTCGTGAATATAGAGATGCAAGGTTTATATCACCTCCGGAGGCAGTATGGAGGATTTACTTTTTCAATTTAAGTGAGATGTCTCCTCCAGTTTTGCAGTTACAGGTCCATTTGCCTAATATGCAGCTTGTGCGTTATGAAGATCCTGATAATTTGGAAAATGTGTTACACAGAGAATCTTCTTCAAAAACAATGCTTAGTGAGTATTTTAGAATGAATTTTGTTGATAATTATGCAAAGAATTTCTTGTATAAAGAGTTTCTAGAATTTTTTGTGTGGGATAGCAGTTGCAAGAGTTGGAGGCGTCGTAAGCAGAAAATAATTCAAATTGGGAGACTTGTTTCTGCGCACCCTGCTGAAGGAGAGCGATTTTACTTGAGGATACTACTGAACCATGTGAGGGGGGCCACGTCCTTTGAGGATCTACGAACTGTTGAAGGTTTCATTTTTTCCACTTTTAGAGAGGCTGCAGAGAAAAGGGGTCTCATCGAAGCTGATGGTAGTATTTCTGACTGCCTGAGTGAGGCTGCAACATTTCAAATGCCCTCTGCACTTAGAAGGCTTTTTGCAACAATTTTAGTTTTCTGCGAGGAAACAAATGTCCGTGAACTATGGGATAAGCACTTTGAAGCCATGAGTGAGGATTTTATAGCGGATAATGTAAATGCTAAAGTAACCGAGCAGATGGTGCTGAAAGATCTTAAAAGTCTATTATATTCATGATTTTTAAAGCGTTAAGGCGTCTTAAAGCGACCTGGGGGCGCTTTGGCGCCTAGGCGACGCCTAGGCGTGCGCTTTGGACGCCTAAAGCGGTCGTTTTTGCAAAGCGGAGGGGGGCGCTTCAACGCTTAGGTGTCGCCTAGGCATCCTAAAGCGGACGCTTTAAAAACCATGATTATATTCAATGGGAAAGGACATAAAGAGCTTTGACCTGCCACACTTATTGGATATTAATGATTTGGAGAGCTTATGTTGGAGAGAAGTATCTGATGAGATGTCTATTGGTGTTGAAAAAGAGCATTTGGATTTGTATAACACACTAAACAATGAGCAGAGACTTGCTTTTGATGATATAATGATGCATGTCTTGCACCAGAAGAGTATGGTTTTTTCATAGATGGTCTGGGAGGTACATGGAAAACATATCTTTATAAGGCTTTACTTGCAAAAGTGTGATCGATGGGACTAATAGCCATCGCGACAGCAACGTTGGGTATTGCCGCATCTATCATGCCTGGTGGTAGGACAGCGCATTCTAGATTTAAAATTCCAGTTAATATTCAGGATGATTCTATGTGCAACTTCAGTAAACAGAGTGGAACTGCAGAACTTCTTAGGAGGGCATCTTTGATAATTTGGGACGAAGTTTCTATGACTAAGCGTCAAGCTGTGGAGGCACTTGATAGATCCCTGCAAGACATCACTGGTTGTGGATCGCCCTTTGGAGGAAAAGTAGTTATGCTTGGAGGTGATTTTAGGCAAGTTCTTCCGGTGGTGAGGCATGGCACGAGAGCACAAATTACAGATGCTACGCTAAAAAAATCTTATCTTTGGCAAGGAATAAAACATATCAAACTTTGGCACAATATGAGGGCATTGTCTGATCCATGGTTTTCTGATTTTCTCCTTAGAATTGGTGATGGTATAGAGGAATCCATAGGTCAAGAATATGTGCGCCTATCTGAAGAAATTGTTATAAGTTACACAGAATTAAAAGCTTCTGTTAGTAAGTTGATTGATGATATCTTTCATTTACTTGACAAACATGGAAACTCACCATATTATATTAGTGCTCGTGCCATTCTTTCCACTAAGAATGAATATGTGGATGAGTTAAATTCAAATCTTATTGATAGGTTCCCCGGAGAAGAAAAGGTTTACTACAGTTTTGACTCAGGAGTGGATGATCCACATAATCACTATCCACCGGAGTTCCTAAATTCACTCACACCTAATGGCCTACCTCCACATATTCTCAGATTGAAGATCAACTGTCCTGTTATTTTGATTCGCAATCTTGATCCTTCTAATGGTTTATGCAATGGTACAAGGCTTATTATCAAGGCATTTCAAGAGAATTCTATTGATGCGGAAATTATTGGTGGTCAATACGCTGGGAAGAGAGTTTTCCTTCCACGAATTTCTCTCTATCCTTCAGAGGATGATGTGCTTCCCTTCAAGTTTAAAAGAAAGCAATTTCCCATTCGGCTAAGTTTTGCTATGACAATCAACAAAGCTCAAGGTCAAACAATCCCAAATGTCGGTGTATATCTACCTGAGTCGGTGTTCTCGCACGGTCAACTTTATGTTGCTCTGTCTAGAGGGATACCAAGACAAACAACTCGGATACTTGCAAAGCCAAATAAGGATATTGACCCATCAGGGAAAAGCACAAAAAATATTGTATACAATGATGTTTTGGTTTAATCCATGTACATACTGCAGTATTGCAATATAATTCTCGCGACTCGCCAAATCAAACAACCACGTGTCCAACCTGAGCGTTATTTTTGTTTGAATGCGGATCTGCCCCTGCATGTACATGGCCGTTCTCTTGTAATCATGATTAAGAACATGTAATATTTTTCCTATGGTGGATGTTTTACCTTTTTTATTGTAGCTGGTAACCCCAGCAGATGACAATGTTTTTGTTCGAGCTTTCTATAAAAATCTGGACCGTCGTGCCTTATTTGTGAAAAAAAGTTTGTGTGTTGGACCTTGACCAGACAAGGTATTATGTCAATATATATGTTCCTTTTTACAATAGAATAATTATGTCAAATATATGTTTCTTTAGATGTCTCATTTCAGATTCACCTGGATTAGGATATTATTAATTAAGAAGGTTCTTTGTGGGTTAAAACTCTATTGTCACCGGTAAGTTTCTTGAAGCTATTTTAGCAATGTCATATTCCAGGGATAAAAATTAAATTGGATTTGGCCCTTGAGGCAGACATAGACCGGAGGAAATATTTGTATTGGTACTACTTCAGCATACAGTACTAGCTCTATAGGTTGCCAGTTAGCATATTCATTTTTTCAGTTGTAGCATATATCGGGGCACATATCTTTTTTTCTTCCAAATTTCATCCCAGCAATAGGATGACCTGTGCAATGGCCAATGTGACTGAAGCTCTTCTTTAGCTTGTCTCATGCACATACTGTTCTGGTACGACAACGACAGTCGACAATGTTGTTGTTGTAAAAGTTTAGTGTGTAACCTGACATGCTTTTGGGTTTGGAGATCAATTAACTAAAAAATTGACTAAATGGTTTTGAGATCAGGAAGCGCATGTGCTAGGTTCTTTGCCCAAATTTTAGGCAATTAATGAAACCTGGCCAAGTTCAAGTCCCTGTAATTCTGTTCTAAATGACCTAAAGGTACATGACATGATTAACTCTTATGATAATAACTGAGGTGCCTCTCTTCCTAAAAAAAGGCATCCCAGCAGTAGGAGTGAGCCCGGATATTTTTCCAGAGTACATCTATTTAACTAATTTTTTTTGTAAACACCGATATTTCTTTACTCATTCTAGGAACTCAATCCGGCGAGTATAAATTACAAAGGATGCAACAAAACACAAGTTGAAAAGCTAAAAAATCTGAGAAAATAGGTATAGTTTACATGATATTAACAAGCCATGTTGGTTGCCTTCGATTCCAAATCTGATGTATTTCCATGCAAAAAATACATACAGTTGTATATAAATGGCACACGTGCAAAGCACGTGCCTTCTACTAGTATAAGAAGAATGCTTCATAGATATCACTATGATGATGCTGCAAGTTTCCACTATGATTAGGCATGGCTTAGGCTAGCGGCACAGGCATTTCTCTAACACAGGATACAAACTTCATGTACTTACAAGTTCCCTCTTTATTTCACACCGGTGACATCCATAGACAAAAGAACATGATATCAACTGAGTACAAAGTACAAGTGCAATGTTGAAAACGTTCCTCGTGACAGCACGATTTTGCTAATTCCAACTTATAAGTGCAAGCATATACAACAAGGTTGTCACAATGGTTCAAGTTTATTAGGGCAAAGAATAAAGTGTGCCACCAAGTTCGTGAGAGCTTTAATCACTAAGTTTTCACATCACAAAATAGTTTTTAATTGGAAGATAGTTGAAAGCAAGAATATACTTGAAATGGAGTAACATGCCATGCATAAGAGTTTATAGTGGACACTTTGGAATAACTTGGTTTCTTGGGAGTTGGAAGCATGAGTATAACTTACTCATACAAGTGGAGGCTAGCAAAAGACTGGGCGCAACCAACTAAGAGAGCAATAATGGCCAAAATCATCCAATCCAACAAAGCAAACTAATCAAAGCAAAGAGTGGTAATACAAGTCAAGGACTAAATTGTAAGATCCCAAAAATACTAAGCTTGGATCATCAAATTCTAATCATCAAAATTAAGGTTAACAAAAACTTTTCTAAATGAAATCATGAATGCATGCATATGTGTATGCATGGATTTTGAAATCCTTTAAAACCACCTTGTTTGTTTGTTTCATTGCTTGTATAATGTTTCTTAGGTGAAATAAACATCATCTAAAACATTTCCCATACTTTTCCTAAAGACAAGTAAATCAAAACACATATATGAAATGAATGGTCACTTTGACCAATCTAACTCCCATGCCTACTTTGGCTGTCTCAAACTTTCAGAACCTAACAGAAACTTTTCTGGATCTTTGCACCCCTTGAATGTACTCATAACAAGGTATCAAGGCCCACTTTGTGATCATCCAGAAACTTTCAAATACATAGTTTAAATGACAATTCAAAATTGAATCTTTATCATATGGGAAGATCCCACTTTTTCAAAAACCACTCAAACAAGCTCAACTTTCAAAACCCAAGCATCTGCAGACTCACCATCACCAATCTAGCAAACCCACCAAAAATCTTTTCAAAATTCAAAACTTGATTTCATGCGGCCATTTCATCAAACAGGTTGCAGGCACAAATCAAACAAAATATCAAACACTATTGTGAGAAGTGATTCTTGCCTAACTTGTTCCCTAGTTAGCTCACACACAGCTCAGTAGATCATCTAGGAAGTTTAACTAAGGACTAGCAGCCCTGTGAGCTTGCCATTGCCATCAATGGTGAACAACCGAGCACCCCCTTGTCACCCCATTGTGGATAGCAGGCTAGAGGGATAACTAGCCTTGACAACCTTGTCTGGGAGGCAGCCCACCGTCCACCGCCACTACCTGTCCCAGCCGCAAGCGTTGCCAAGCCCTGGACCACGCGCACAAGTCGCGCCCAGACCGCCAGAGACCATGTCGAGCATGCGCCAGAGCATGACCCTCGACCGAAGCCAACAGACCGCGCGCCGCCCTCGTCGCGTGCATACACAATCCCCACCGACCTAGGAGACCGCCATACATCCCTGTATGCTGCCCCGTGCCGCACAGCCACCACCCGCCGTCGAAGACGCCGCCTCTGCCACGCAGAGCACCGCCCGTTCCAGACCAAACCACACCGCCCCATGCCTCGAGACCATGTCATTGAGCATCACCAGGAGACACCGCACTGTCCCCTACCATTTCCCATGCCATTAGCTGCCTGTAACCTCGCCCCCGACGAGCTCACCGTGCGCCCCGACGGTCCCCTCGCTCGACTATAAATAGAGGCCACCCCCGCATGATTTCTTCACACCATCTCACTCCCCTCTCCTCACTGATCGTGCCACACCATTCTCAGAGCAAGACAAGCACCACCCCAGTGGAATTTCATCGGAGCCCGCCGCCTCTGGAGAAGAAGGGAGCCAGCGATTGGAGCCGCCCAAGAGAAGCCATCGGTACCAGGAGATTCGCCGTCGTCGACTTCGTCGTTCGCCCGCCTCGTCGACCCTCGCCAGTACCCCGGTGAGCCCCCAGCAACCCTCACTAGCCGCTCTAGGTTTCGTTCTCGCCGGAGTTGTCTCGCGTCGACGATGACCCCCAGCCGTTAGATAAGAACTAGATCGAACGATCCACATCGCCCCATACCGCTTCGCCCAGCCCCGTGTCACTAACGAGTGGGAACATCCACTTAAGCAGCCCGCGGGAGCACTGATCTTAGCAGGGCCCGATAATTTTCCGCGACCCAGTTATTCAAATTAAACTTTTTCTATTTCAATTCAAACACACTTCTGTACCCAACTTCAAAAATCAACCCAGATCGATTCATTATACCAAATTGAATGAAACCAATTTTGTTGGAAAGGCCTGTGAATGCTGAATCCAAGCCCGTTGGATTCAAGTCATTTGGATCTATAGATCACCCTTGGTAAAAATAACAAGGCAGAAGCTTTTCTGCATTCAAACATTTTTCAAATTTAAACCATAATAGCTTTTGAGTTGATTCCAACTCTTGAAAATCACATTTAACCATACCTTTCAGAATATATAAAAATATATAGGTTTACTTGCAGAAATAATGATCAAGTAATAAAAGAATGCTACATAAGCATTTCTAGCCACTTTAATTAATTAAAATAAAAGGGTAAAACCTTATTAAATTGTGACACCACTTTAAATCACATTCCCATGAACTACAGTATGTAGTGATGACATGTGTCAACATGATCCCATGTTGGGTTTGGAGAATATTAAATCTCAAGTAGTTTTTCAATGGGTAGAGATTACTTTTCTAAAAATAAAAAGATTTAAACCAAGCCTTAACCTTGTAATGTTAGGGATGATGCTAGATCATCCATAGGACCCTTGTGTGTGATGATTGCAAGTAGTTAAGTATTGTTTGGTGATTGTGTACCTCGTATTTATTCATAGACGCTAGTACCGACCAAGGATACGAGGAGGAAGGAGGATACTACGAAGAAGAAGCCGAGGAGAACTTCAACCACTGCTCTGCACAAGGAAAGATTATATTGACATTGATGCAAGCTAACACTTGCAGGATACCCTACTGATGCAACAAACCCCTACCTGTTACTATGCCTTAAGCATATGTGATCATACCCATTTGATAAACCAATCCTAGTTTTATGTGCAAGCTTCTTACTTTATTTCTTTATCAAAGCTTACTTAGAGTTTACTTAAGTGACTGGTAGATATTGGAAAGATGCTGAAGGTTGCATAAAAAGCATAAAATTTGGCCTAAGTTAGAAACCTTGACATCAGCCTGAGACATAAGGTTGTACTTAGTTGAAACTCCACTAGTTACCACCCCACATCATTACTACCCCCACCTGTAGATGCTAGTTCTAAGCATAAAACTTGATCAACTTTAGATGTGAATACTTGGTGGAAAAATGGTTATGAAAACCTTGGAATGATGGATCATTCTATTGAAATGTTTTGGACATGTGTTTCCAAACACTTGAGAATTTTGGTGATAAAAATGTTGAGGCATGAGCCTTAGCCCTTTATAAAACTGATGGTTGTCTGGATGCGATACCATTCCAATTTTATCGTACAACCATAATACCCGAATATTGGGTAGGGCTTGACTGGAAACTTATATTCCTTAGTATTAGTTCCCTCACGGCCAAGGTTTGAGCTGAGGCTACCTTGTGAAGATTGTCCACCGCAGCACTCCAAGATGAAAGTTGGTCATGGTTGGGAGGCCAAACTCACAGGAGAGGTGCTTATACTAGGGCGTGTAATCGAAAGGTTAGGATTGATTATTCGCATACTGAGTATGGTGAATTCAGGATTTGTTCCTGACGGATGTATCGAATGTTGTGGTGAAAGTGTACAATCTCTGCAGAGTGTCAAACTATTTGAATAGCCGCGTCCGCGGTTATGGACAGTTGGAGTGGCCATACTGTTCCCCCGTCAGACTTTTCAAAATGACATGTGAGATGAATTGAGACTTTGACTTGACCACAACAGAGTTGTGATATGAAATACAAGTTCCAGCTTAGGATTTATAAAATTGTGACTAGCTTTGGAGCTTAGTAGAGATAAATCCGTCTTTTGTAAAACAACCCTAGAGCCTAGTGTCCTATTATCCAAAAACCCCCTTTACCTATTAGTATTAGTTTGCGAGTACTTAAAGAGTACTCATGGCTTTGTCCTCAGCTATTCCTGTGATGACTATGAAGAGGAGTACCGGAAGATGGAACCCGAAGGTTACGACAACTAGGATTATCTCCCATCGTCGCATTGCTGTGACCTCAAGATGGAGCTTCGCCTACGCTACCGTTATTGTTACGTATTCCGCTGCTTGATGTTGTATTAAGAACTGGATCATGAGATCCCTATTTGTGTAAGAACTTATGTATCGTTTGTAATGGATGATATACTATGGTATCCAATTTTGTTATGTCTCGCAAAAATGGTAATCCTGGGATTGCGATGTATGGCATAACAGGCATCTAGGATTGAAATATCTGGGTGTTGGCAAGTTGGTATCAGAGCCATCCTGACCATAGGAGACCCTCGTTAGACTGGACGTTTGAAGCAAAAACTTAGTTTCAAAACCAAAGAAAACAAATATTTACAAAAACTTATTCTCATTCTTATCTCTTTGATTCTTTCATAAAGATTCATGTTCCTCAAAAACTCTTGCAAAATACATAAAATTTTGACACACTTGATCACTCTGCTAATCTACTCATCCTCTATTTTTATAGATGGACGTGAAGTACAGCAAGTTTTACCAACTTGGGAATGGGGGAGACCTTATCTTTGAGAGGGATCTGGATCAGGTTTCGGAACTTCTGGAGCGTCTGCACCCCGAGTTCTTT
The DNA here is from genome assembly GCA_030063025.1 of Avena longiglumis. NCBI lineage: Eukaryota > Viridiplantae > Streptophyta > Magnoliopsida > Poales > Poaceae > Avena > Avena longiglumis. The sequence goes on from CP125974.1 coordinate 457,911,796, forward strand.
GGAGCTCAGCTCAATGATCAAGGAGGAGAAGATCTGCAGTGGCTAATTGTTGCAAGTCTTCGAGGAAAGATTGAACCTCCCACTACGGAGGGAATTCAGTTTACCTTGAGGGAAAACAACTGGCTCGATGGACTTGCCAGAGCAATGCAGGAAGCTCTTTCCCGTCTGTGTGGGCAGAGCATCAATCAGATCAAGGGTACTCGCTTTGAGTTTTTCCCAAGGCGTGATGCAAATGGACAACCACTGGAAGCCCCATACCACCCCGAGCTGAAGACTCAATTGGACCACCTTAGCTTCATGATGTATGATCGTCGGCAGGAGTTGGACAACTGCCGTGACTATTGCAACCACAAGTCTGCCATCATCAAGACGAAGGATCAGACCATAGCCATGCTAGCAAAGGATCGCAAGTCTCATCGCCGTCAGCTCGACAAAAAGGAGCGCATTATTGCCCGTCTTCTCCACCGCAGCTCATCTCTGGAGGAGACCATCCACGAGAGAGACATGCAGTTGGAGGAAAGGGAGAATGCCGGATAGGATCTTCGTGGAGATCCTTACTCTTATCTCAGCGATGACGATGATTTTCTGGAGGATCAGGCCATGGACTTCTTCACCGATGAGGATGATTTCGCCTTCATCGATGATGCTGAAGATGATGAAGCCACAGACTCCGAGGAGTAGTAGCACCGAGCACTAGCGTAGTGAGTAGTAGTCGGTCCCACTGTATCGTAGTTTCCAGAATGGTTCTTAAACCCATCTGTGTTTCTTTGTTGTGGTGTGTGTTGTACTGTGTGCTATGAGTGAATGAATGAAAAATCAAGTTGCCAGAAAAATATGAGTCAAACATTTAAAACTTTTCAAAGACCCAAGACCTTAGAAATTTCCCTCTTTTCTCATGATCTATATCAATCTTCAGATGCCACGTGGAGGAAGTGGTTCAGCCCCGGACCCGATGTTGCAGATCCTGCAAATGTTGACTTCTGACCACGAAGCTGAAAGAGCGGAAAGTCAAGCCAACCTAGCCACTCTACAACAGATAGCCCAGCTAGCCCACAACAACCAAGGCCATGGAAATCAGGACAACCATGGATCTAAGCTCAAGAATTTCCAGAATACCAACCCACCCGTTTTCACCAAGTCGGAAGAACCCCTAGACGCCGATGATTGGCTGCAAACCATGGAAAATAACTTAGAAGTAGCCGGAGTGGAAGCCAACGAGAAGTCCTGTTCGCCACCCATTATCTAGCCGGAGATGCCAGGGCATGGTGGAACAGTGTTCGTGCAATGACCGGAGGCCACATGATGACCTGGGAGGAATTCAAGGTCAAGTTTAGCAGAACCCATATGCCACCAGGTTTGATAAAGAGAATGAGAGACGAGTTCAGAGAGCTAAATCAAGGAAGGATCACTGTAGTGGAATACAGTGACAAATTTTTGTCATTAGCTAGGTATGCCCCGGACGAGATAGACACCAAAGCCAAGAAGAAAGAAAGATTCCTGAATGGTCTGCATGACGAGATGCAGACGGTGTTAGTCAATATCCCCTTTGCTGATATTGAAGCCCTTGTCGACTCTGCTATCCAGATGGAAGGAAAGATCAACCAAGCCAATGAGAACCGCAAGCGTCGCATGATGCATCAACCAGGAACCCATCAGACCCCAAAGTATCGCCCCAACCCATCTCCAGGATTTGCCCCAAGAACCAACAGACCCCCTATGACCCGTCCGACCTACCCCAACCGTGGAAACCCTAGACCCGGAGGAAATCACAACAACCCCGGCAACTCTAGCAATTTCACCCGTGCCCCACCCAAGTTCAACACCAACAATGCTACCGCCAACACCAACACTGCCCCGAGGACTGGAAGCAATGTTGTGCCTGTCGCAGCCAAGGACAAGTCACAAGTGACCTGTTATGACTGTGGAAATAAAGGCCACTATTCCAACGAATGCCCCAACAAGAAGAACGCTACATCCCCCAACGCCAACGCCCCAGCTCAGCAACATCGTCGTGTCCAGCCAGGGAGAAGATTTTCCCCAGGGAATTCACTCAACCGCAATGGCCGTCTTTTTCTCATGCATGCTAAAGAAGATCAGGAAGCGCCAGACGTCGTGCTTGGTATGTTTTCTGTTAATTCAGTACTTGCAAGAGTGTTGTTTGACTCTGGTGCATCGCATTCAATTGTCACCGAAGAATTTGCCTGCACTAGTAAAATTCAACCAACCAACCTGAAGCATGTTATGATTGTGCAAATTCCCGGATCAACCACCAAGGCTAGGCAAATTTGCAAAGCCGTCCCTATCTGAATCCATGGCATAGATTTTTATGCTAATATAATAGTACTCGGAACTAAAGGTTTGGAAGTAGTACTAGGAATGGATTGGATGTCCAAACATAAGGGATTGATTGACTGTGCTAAGAAAGCCATCACCATGACCAGTACCACCGGAATATCACTCGAGCATATATCTGAAACCTTACCTCGCCAATTCAAGTGTAACAAGAGTCTAGCCCAACCTACCATTGACCAAGTCCGGATAGTCTGTGAATACCCCGATGTATTTCCCGATGTTTTGCCCGGTATGCCCCCAGGATATCAAGTTTATCATCGAACTAATCCCCGAAACAGGACCCATAGCCCAGAGACCCTATAGTATGAACCCGTCGGAACTAGCAGAACTGAAGAAGCAACTGGATTCCATGCTAGAAATTGGATTGATTCAACCAACCAAGTGCGTCACCATGGAGATCACCTGTCTTATTTGTGGACAAGAAAGATGGAGGTAACCGTTTGTGTACGGATTATCGGAAGTTGAATGATGTTACCATCAAGAACAAGTACCCCTTGCCCAAGATAGAAGATTTGTTTGATCAGTTGACCGGTGCCCAGGTGTTTTCTAAGATTGATCTTAGAACTGGCTATCATCAACTCAAAATTCGTGCAGAGGATATTCCAAAGACTGCCTTTACCACCAGATATGGATTGTACGAGTATACAGTCATGTCTTTTGGATAAACCAATGCCCCCGCTTATTTCATGAACCTCATGAATAAGATTTTTATGGACTTTCTGGATAAGTTTGTCGTTGTTTTCATCGATGACATTCTGATTTATTCCAAATCAGAAGAAGAACATGAGCTACACCTATGGACCATTCTTGGAACCCTTAGAGAGCATCAGATGTATGCAAAGTTTAGCAAATGTGAATTCTGGTTACAGGAGGTAGGATTCCTCGGTCACATTGTATCAGCCAGAGGAATTGCCGTTGACCCTGCCAAAGTGAAATATGTAGAAGATGGGCAAGCCCCAACCACTCAAACCCAAGTTCGTGCATTTCTCGGATTGGCGGGATATTACCACAAATTCGTAGAAGATTCTCGAGTATCGCCAGACCCATGACCCAATTGCTGAAGAAGGACAAGAAGTTTGAATGGACCGACAAATGTGAAGCGAGTTTTCAAGAACTCAAGAGGAGATTGATATTAGCCCCAATCTTGATCATGCCGGATATCATGAAGCCCTTCGATGTGTATTGTGACGCATCCAAGATTGGTCTCGGATGTGTGCTAATGCAAGAAGGCAAATTTATATCTTATCTATCTCGACAATTGAAGCAACACGAGCAAAACTATCCAACCCATGACCTCGAACTCGCAGCAGTAGTCCTAGCCCTGAAGACATGGAGACATTACCTAATGGGAAACCGTTGTGAGATTTATTCGGATCACAAGAGCCTAAAGTATATATTCACTCAGAATGAGTTGAATATGAGGCAGAGAAGATGGGTTGAGCTAATCAAAGATTATGACCTGGAGATTCACTATCACCCTGGTAAAGCCAACGTGGTAGCCGATGCCCTTAGCAGATTGCCGTGCCGCTTGAACTCCATGATTTTGAAGGAGAAACCAAGTTTGCACAAGGAGATGGAAGATTTTCGAATGGAATTAGTAAGTGAAGGATTTTTGGCTAGCATAGAACTTCAGCCCACTTTGATCAGTCAGATTAAAGAGGCGCAGAAGGGAAATGCCAGTATCGACGGAATCAAGCGTCGACGCAGACGCAAAGTACCCGGATTCCCCGAGGACGAAGAAGGAGTTCTGTGGTACAAAGGACGCCTTTGTGTACCAGCAGATTCGGAGTTGAAAGAAGTTATCTTGAAGGAGGCTCATGATACTCTTTATTCTATCCATCCCGGAGGGACTAAGATGTATCAATATTTGAAAGAGCAATTTTGGTGGCATAAGATGAAGAGAGAAATCGGAAGCTATATCGCCAAGTGTGATATATGTTAGCGAGTCAAGGCGGGACATCAAAGACCTGCTGGATTGTTGCAACCTTTGCAAATTCCAGAATGGAAATGGGATTCTGTAGGAATGGACTTTATCACTGGACTACCTACTTCTAGTAGGGGAAATGACTCTATCTGGGTCATAGTGGCCCATTTCTTGCCCGTTAAAACCACCTATCAGAGTTCGAAGCTAGCAGAGTTATACATCGCTAGAATCGTCAGTTTGCATGGAGTCCCCAAGAACATAGTATCGGATCGAGGAACTCAGTTTACCTCGATATTCTAGAAGAAAGTCCAAGAAGGTTTAGGAACCCGCCTAGATTTCAGTACCGTGTATCACCCTCAGACCGATGGACAAACGGAGCGAGTAAATCAAATACTCGAAGAAATGCTTAGAGCATGTGTGCTATAATATGGATCCAAGTGGGAAGACTGTCTGCCGTTTGCAGAATTTTCCTACAACAATAGTTACCAAGCCAGTTTGCAAATGGCCCCATTTGGATTCATGTACAGAAGAAAGTGTCGCACCCCTTTGAACTGGTCGGAAGTAGGAGAGAGTCAGATTTTCGGACCCGACATCCTCCGAGAAGCAGAAGAGAAGGTTCACAAGATTCGTGAGCACCTCAAGACCGCCCAATCCCGATAGAAGAGTTACGCTGACAAGAGACGTCGAGATCTCGCCTTCAACATAGGAGATTTTGTTTATCTGAAAGTGTCGCCATTGAAGGAAATGCACCGTTTCCAACTCAAAGGAAAGTTAGCCCCCAGATATATCGGACCTTTCAAAATTCTGAACCGTCGAGGAGAAGTATCGTATCAATTGGAACTACCTGAAGAGATGTCAGCTGTGCACAATGTGTTCCATATCTTGTTACTTCGCAAGTGTCTCGAAGTCCCCGAGAAGACCGAAGTGTTCAAGAATATCGACCACCGGACCATAGAGATCAAGGATGACCTGACCTATCCCGAAGTACCCATCCGCATTTTGGAAGAATCTTTTCGAACTACCCGAACCCGAAGCATCAAGTTTCTCAAGATTCAGTGGAGCAACCACACAGAAGAGGAAGCTACCTGGGAGCGCGAAGATCACATCAGGACGGAGTTTCCCGATCTCTTCAAATCCTAGGTAATCCTTTCGTCCTTTTTCAAATCTTGGGATGAGATTTTGTTTAAGGGGGGAAGGTTTGTAACATCCCAAAAATACTAAGCTTGGATCATCAAATTCTTATCATCAAAATTAGGGTTAACAAAAACTTTTCTAAATGAAATCATTGCTTTAAAAACCACCTTGTTTGTTTGTTTCATTGCTTGTAAAATGTTTCTTAGGTGAAATAAACATCATCTAAAACATTTCCCACACTTTTCCTAAAGATAAGTAAATCAAAACACATATATGAAATGAATGGTCATTTTGGCCAATTTAACTCACATGCCTACTTTGGTTGTCTCAAACTTTCAGAACCTAACAGAAACTTTTCTGGATCTTTGCACCCCTTGAATTTACTCATAACAAGGTATCAAGGCCCACTTTGTGATCATCCAGAAACTTTCAAATGCATAGTTTAAATGAAAATTCAAAATTGAATCTTTATCATATGGGAAGATCCCACTTTTTCAAAAATTACTCAAACAAGCTCAATTTTCAAAACCCAAGCATCTGCAAACTCACCAGCACCAATCTAGCAAACCCACCAAAAATCATTTCAAAATTCAAAACTTGATTTCATGCGGCCATTTCATCAAACAGGTTGGAGACACAAATCAAACAAATATCAAACACTATTGTGAGCAGTGATTCTTGCCTAACTGGTTCCCCATTTAGCTCACACACAACGCAGTAGATCATCTAGGAAGATTAGCCAGGCACTAGCACCACTGTGAGCTTGCCATTGTCATCAATGGTGAATAGCCGAGCACCCTCTTGCCGCCCCATAGTCGACAGCAAGCTAGGAGTAGCAGCAAGCCTAGCCAGCATGTCTGGGAGGCAGCCCACCGTCCACCGCCACTCACTGTCCCAGCCGCGAGCGTTGCCAAGCCCTAGACCACGCGCACAAGCCGCGCCCAGACCATGCCGAGCGTGCGCCAGAGCGCCACCCTCGACCATCACCCACAGACTGCGCGCCGCCCTCGCCGCGTGCATACACAATCCCCACTGACCCAGGAGACCGCCAGACATCCCCGTTTGCCGCCCCGTGCCGCACATCCACCGCCCGCCGTCGAAGACGCCGCCTCTGCCGCGCAGAGCACCGCCTGTTCCAGACCAAACCACACCGCCCCATGCCTCGATACCATGTGATCATACCCACTTGATAAACCAATCCTAGTTATATGAGCAAGCTTCTTACTTTATTTCTTTATCAAGATTACTTAGAGTTTACTTAAGTGACTGGTAGATATTGGAAAGATGCTGGAGGTTGCATAAAGAGCATAAAATTTGGCCTAAGATAGAAACCTTGACATCAGCCTGAGACATGAGGTTATACTTAGTTGAAACTCCACTAGTTACCACCCCTCATTAGTACTACCCCCCACCTGTAGATGCTAGTGCTAAGCATAAAACTTGATCAACTTTTAGATGGGAATACTTGGTGGAAAAATGTTTATGAAAACCTTGGAATGATGGATCATTCTATTGAAACGTTTTGGACACGTGTTTTTGAAAACACCGGATGGTTTTGGTGATGAAAATGTTGAGGCATGAGCCTTAGCCCTTTATAAAACTGATGGTTGTCTGGATGCGACACCATTCCAATTTTATCGTACAACCACAATACCCGAATATTGGGTAGGGCTTGACTGGAAACTTATATTCCTTAGTATTAGTTCCCTCACGACAAGGTCTGAGCGGAGGCTACCTTGTGAAGATTGTTCACCTATGCAGTACCTAAGATGACAGTTGGTCATGGTTGGGAGGCCAAACTCACAGGAGAGGTGCTTATACTAGGGCGTGTAATCGAAAGGTTAGGATTGATTATCCGCATACTGAGTATGGTGAATTCAGGATTTGTTCCTGACGGATGTATCGAATGTTGTGGTGAAAGTGTACAATCTCTGCAGAGTGTCAAACTATTCGAATAGCTGCGTCCGCGGTTATGGACAGTTGGAGTGGCCATACTGTTCCCCCGTCAGACTTTTCAAAATGACCTGTGAAATGAACTAAGACTTTGACTTGACCACAACAGAGTTGTGATATGAAATACAAGTTCCCAGTTAGGAGTTATAAAATTGTGACTAGCTTTAGAACTTAGTAGAGATAAACCTGGCTTTTGCAAAACAACCCAAGAGCCTAGTGTCCTATTATCCAAAACCCCCGTTGCCTATTAGTATTAGTTTGCGAGTACTTAAAGAGTACTCATGGCTTTGTCCCTGGCTATTCCCATGGCCAGACTATGAAGAGGAGTACTTGGAAGATGGACCCCAGGAAGGTTACGACAACTAGGATCATCTCCCATCGTCAGCATTGCCTGTGACCCCGAAGATGGAGCTTCTCTGTAACATCCCTAAAATCATGATTTCAAAGATTGCACATCATTCATGCATGCATATAGTTTTGAGATCAATTTCAAACAAATTCCAAGAAAACAGAAGCACATAGTGCTATCATCTTATGTAAGCAAACTTAAATCAAATGCCAATCCCCATTTGAGAGCTTAAGTGTTTAAACCAAGTTTGTTTGATTCCTTGTTGATTGGATTGAGTGTGGAGTTTGAAAAAAATATACAAAATAAAAATGGTTTCAAAACCATTTTCAAACATTTGCAAATCAAAGTGCTATGGCACTGTTTATTTTGTTTATTCAAAAGAACCAAGCTTGAACAGAGAGACCACTTGATTTTATGCCCTGAAATGTGATTGTTGCACCCTAAAAAATCCTGGAAAAAGTTTGAATTCAAAAGCTTTTGAAATCATTTGAAAATCAATCCAGAAAATCAAAACAGAAAAAGAAAAAGAGAAAGGAAATAGAAAAGGGCCGGCGCCAGACTTTGAGCCCATTAGCAGATCCAGCCCAGATAGCCCACCCGGGTCCCCTCTCTCTCACGCGCAGAAGAACCCCCAGAGTCGCTGACACTCGGACCCCACTCCCTCTCTGTTCTATTCGCTGACAAGCGGGCCCTGTCCACGTCATCGTCGTCTTCCCCCAAATTTTGCGAGGAGCACGTCACCGCTGGCCTTTGCTGCGTTGATTCCGAGGCGTAATTGGCATTGATACTCCAGGCGTTTATGTTCGAGCGCCTGCCTACTTATGCCCCTCCCTCTCGCGGCCATTTCCCCTCACCCAATTTCCTCTCCACGCCACCAGGCTGCTCGCAACTCGCCAGACACTGCCGCTGTTCCGACGACCTCACCGACGAATTTCGGTGAGCACCGTGCCCCCCTCTGTCCATGGTTCATACTAGCATGCTCTGCAGCTCCGTGCGCATCTACTGACACCTCCCTTTTTCTAGCGCATGGTCTGTAGCCTCGGCAACGACAACGACTGAGTGCCGCCACTCTCTGCTCGAACTCCGGCGACCTCTCCCCGTAAGTACCAGCCGCCCCTTGCCCTCTGTTTGATATGCCTAAGATCCCTAGCGTCTTGCGCGTCTAACGGTGTCCTCCTCTTGTCTTAGCGCGACGCAAAACCTCACCAACATCGACCAGCAGCCGTACCCGACGCGTTCGCGAACTCCGGCGAGGAATCCCCGACGACTCCGAGCGCCCCTTTGCCAACTAGAGACACGTTGAGCTTCACCTCGACACGGCGGTTCTGGTGAGCATCCTCTCCCCTCCCCGGGCGACCTAGAACGCCGGCACCGCCATTGACAGACACGCCGCCGCCGCTAGCGCCGCTAGGCTATGGTCAGAGCAACAGCAGTCGTTAGATGTAGATCTTGTGGTTTAAATTAGATCTGAGCGAAGCGTTTTCTTTGAATCTGGCGCGTTGGATCTAACTTGATCTGACGGCGCGGAAGGGTGATCCTGAGTGAAACGGTATCAGCCAATAGGAAACAGACGCGTGGCTAGGGTTTGATTTTAAAACAGATTTTGAATTTGATTTATATCCAATTTTGAATTAGCTATAACTTTTGATCCCCATGTTAGAATTTGACAAATTTTATATCGTTGGAATCGGGAGAGCAAGCTCTTTCTGATTATGCAATGTGTTTAGTGTTTAGCTTCTGTTAAAAAGGCTTTATTTGCAGAAACTTGTTTAGGACTAATTTGAGTGTTTGAAATGTTTAGGAAATGTTTTAGGGTATAAATATTGGTTGTTTGGCAAGTTTTTGACTTGTTTAAGATTCAGTACTATGCACTTGCTTGGTTGATTTCTAAAAATCATCACTTAGCATCTTGCATGCATGCATATATATTTTTGGTTGAATATATCTTGTATGTGATTGTGGCTATATTCATGTGTAGATTTTGGTGCTAGTGATTGTGATTGTGAAGAGTGCTACTCTCCCAACTACCAAGGCAAGTGTTACTTCATGAATATTTCTATACCTATATTTTATACTAAGCATTAGAAATATTTTGCTAAGTCTTGCATGTTATTTTTTTTCCTATATGCCATGTGGGAAATCCTAAGTAGTTGTAGAATTGCTAGGAAATTTCTAGGTTAAGTTACTATCTATGCCATGCTTAGCCTAGCTAGTAGCAAACAAGGGTTGGTGAAATATACATGCTATGATGAAAATATTTCTAAGTCTTTGGACTTGTTTTACTTAATAAAACAACTAAGTCAATGAATCACCTGGGTGGAAAGGGACTTGATTGGTGGTTTTTGGTTGAGTGGTTACACAAGGCCCATGGCTATGGTTTACCTTGTGTATCTCACTTGTGGTAAGCCACCCAGGAACAAAGAGATTTTAGAGGCCAAGTGTTAAGAAGCTTCTAGTGCAGCCACTTGGCAATATGGGCTCTGCCTGGATCACATAAGTTGCTAGAACTTAGCCATTTGGATAGTTGGTGGTAGTGGGAATGATAGGTTGGAACGCGTCCATTTGGTCTAAGGAAAGGCTTCTGAAAGGTCCTGTCTTCATGAAACCAAGTCTGGTGGGGAAAGTGCACAACCTCTGCAGATGGAAAAATCGAAGTACTTAGCCAAGTCCATGGCAATGGACAACTTGAGCATCAAGGCATGGAAGCTATCAATAATATCCTCATCCCAATTTCTAAGTAAAAATTTGTGGGTGAAAAAGGGTGAAGGACCTCAATGTCTATTGGTGGTTCCTTGGGAAAAGTTTTGACAAAGAAAAACTTAGTGTTTTCAACTAATAGGCAAAACCTATTTTGAGAAAAGCAAGCCAAGCTACACTTAGCCAAATTTGCATATAGTATCTAGTCCACTTAAAATATAATAAGGTTTCACTTGCAAATACTATTCCAAAGTATTGACCCACTGTGGCTATAACTTGTGATGTTGCAGGTTACTCTGATGAGGATTAGGTGTCATGAGTCTACACTCAACATGTTTGCCTGTGGCACATGAAGATGAAGACTTATATTTATTTACTTATTCAAACTCTTGTATTAGGCCTATGGCCTTGAGTTTTAAAGACTATGTTTATCTCTGGAATGGATGTAATAAATGACCTTTGTATCTGTGTACTTCATCTTAAACTGTGGATGCTAGCAATGATCCAGGGACTAGCATTGCAATCACAGGGATCCTTTTCCTTTATAAAGGAGGGATCTTACAGATGGTATCAGAGCACTGTGTTGCCTATAGGATTATGACCCTAGGATTGGAAACCACTAAGGAAAAAAATTCAACTTCTACACTTTTCTGTTCTTCTCGTAAAACTTTTCTAATCTTCTCTCTCATCTCTATTTGTAGATGAACTCCATCAACGAAGCCGTGAGGAAAGGACCACTCATGACAATGACTTTGGAGTGTGAGACATAATTCCCCAAGGCTCTCAAGGACCTCATGGTTGCATTAGAGATACAAGGTGCAACTGTGTACAAAGGTTTTCCTGTGATGGATGAAGGAGTGGAATACTGGTGGGTGCAACTTCACTTGTATAAAAACAAGGAAGACAACCATCAAGAAAAAGGATTCTGCATGTTCACCAATTCAGTGGTGCGCCCTACATTCTTTGAATCAGCAAAGGATGCAGCTTGGAAGACCATCAAAGAACTTGGTGATAGAGTCAAGTGAAGAATGCTCAACCTCCAAAATGATCTAAGAAAAGAGAAGGAACATACCCAAGAGTTGGAAGCTACCAACCAAACCTTAAGAGGAGACATTATAGACTTAGTGATGGAGTCATGTGAACAAGATAGGCTAATTGCTTCTAGAAACATTGTGTTATCCAACAGATCCAGTGAGATAGGATTGTAAACGTACTTCATTAGTTGGACCACCACCTATCACCTTATTTTCCAAAATGTTGCTTTAAAATAAGATTGAACCTTGGTTATTGTAATGGTTTCATGTATGCATGACTTGTGTGTTTTGCTTACCAAGGATATGTGTGTGATGTTTTGTCTTTTGTTTTATCTTGATTTGTGTTGTTCTAACTTTTCTATCTTATAAATAGATGCCTATTACCATCAACACTGTTGAGGAGTTCCAGGTTACCCGCTTTGGTCCTCGTATCATTGAGCTTACCACTTTGCTCAATCTCCCTCTTCCCACCATCATGGTGCATCCCCTCACCAAGTTTGAGAGGAAGGACCTCTGGGGCTTCAAGGTCAACCAGCCCGGACGCCAGACAGAGCCTACCACGGAGGCCATTGTCTTCAAGCTCATGCACGATGACAGGGAGAAAGGCCTTGAGGTAGTTATGCAGGATCTGATAGGACGTCTGCTAGGGCAACACTCCCGACAGGTTAGAGGTACCCACTTCCACGTCTTCGGAAGACGTGATGAGGATGGAGAGTCCATTGAATTCGAGGACGATTCGAGGGACGCAGCAGAGCCGATACGCCTGTACCTCCAGGACTTAGAGTCTCTCATTAGGCACGTGGACACGGACAGGACCAATGTCATGCTCAGGAATGATGAGCTCCAGGTGCAGCTTCGCGAGAAGGACAAGCTCTTCGCGCAGCAAGACAAGATAGTCAAGGAAATGGAGGCGAAGTTCGAGACCCAGGACAGGAAGTTCAAGAGTCAGGAGAAGCGTGTCCAGGATAGGAACAAGAAGATCTGGGACATGACTGAAGAACTGCAGTCCAAGGACTTCGAGCTAGAGAAGCAGCAGACAGTGATAGAGAGGCTTCGTTCCCAGAAGAGGGCTCTCAAGGCCAAGATAGAGACCTTGACCACTAACGTCGAGGAATACAAGACCGCGATGGAGAACGCAGGTCTTACTATTGTCGAGGAGGAGATTGATGCCGAGGAGTAGATTTGACTACTCGTTTATCTTTTATTATCGTAATTGTTATTTGAGAACTTGTTATTGGACCATCCGACATGTGGATGGCTTGCTACTTGTGTGTTTACTTTGTGAACTTGTTATCTTGTTGTTGAACCTTTATCTTTGTGTTGCATGCTTTATGTTTGCGTATGTGATGTAATGTGCATGAAAGCATCTATGGGTATCTCATTCTTATCTCTATTTGAACAAACCACAGATGCCTCCCCGTCGTGCAAACCCCAACCCCAACAACAATAACAACATCACTCCAGAAATGCAACAAATGATGACTGCTCAAACTCAGCTAATGCAGATGATGACGACATTCATCCAGAACCAAAACAACAACAACAACAACAACAACAATAACAACAACAACAACCCACCTGGCTTTGATATGCTTACTAGATTCTTGAGATTGAGGCCAGCCATGTTCTTAGGGACGACTGACCCCATGGTGGCCAATGATTGGCTACATTCTGTGAACAAGGATTTGGTAACCGTGGGTTGTACCGATGCTGAAAAGGTCAGATTTGCAGCACATCTGTTGGAAGGACCAGCCGCCACTTGGTGGGACAACTTCCAGATCACCACTCCCATAGATGAAGTGACATGGGATATCTTTGAGGATGGCTTTCGCATTGCTCATATCTCATCTGAAGTGATGAGCCTGAAAAAGAAAGAGTTCCACAATCTGAAGCAGCGCCACCGCAGCGTGGCTGAATATATTGAGGAGTTCAACAATCTGGAGCGTTATGCACCGGATGAGGTTGACACCGATGCTAAGAGAAAGGAAAAAATTCTTGAAGGCTTGAATGATGAGCTGAATCTGTAGTTGGCTGTGGCATATGTTCCCACTTATCAGTCGCTTTGTGACAAGGCTGCTATTTTGGAGAACAAAATGAAGCAAGATGAGAGTAGAAAGAGAAAGCACTCCGACAAGCACAGCTCGAGATCGTCTCGCAAACGATCTCATTATGATGACAGTGGAAGCTCAGGATCCCACAAGCATGGGAAATTCAACAAGCACCACAACCACAACCGTCATGACAACAAGCATCACCGTAGTCATGACAATGACAAGTACAAGAACCACAAGAGTGGACATAAGAGCCACCACAGTGGAAATGGAAGTGGAAGTGGAAGTCAGCCTGTTAAGAGAGACATCAGTCGGGTTGAATGCTTCAAATGCAAGAAGATGGCGCATTATGCAAATGACTGCCCAGAAAAGAAAGTTGAAGGACCCAAAAATCCCAATCCTTTCCAGAAGGGACAAGTTAACCACATTAATGTGGAGGGGATCTATGAGGAGCCTGATGCTGTGGCTGGTAAGTTCAAACGCAATTCTGTTCAAGCATTTGTTCTCTTTGATACTGGTGCATCTCATTCATTCATATCAAGAGCATTTGTTGAAAGAAATGAACTGCCGGTAGAAACTATTGGGTGTCCTATAAAAGTAAGTTCTCCTGGTGGATAAATGATAGTGAATTCTGGATGTCATGATCTAGTCATAGAGTTTGGGAAGTATAAGTTTCCCGTTAACTTAATAATTCTAAAATCCCAAGGATTGGATGTCATTCTGGGAATGGACTGGATGACTAAGTACAAAGGAGTGATAGATTGTGCTAACCATACTGTCTCACTCACAACTCCAGAAAATAAAAGGATCAGGTTCAAGACCAACTTTGAAGCAAAAAGGAGTATGCTTAATTCTCTTAAGGGGGTTAGCATAGACAGTGTGCCAATTGTGAGTGAATATCCGGATGTGTTTCCGGAAGAATTGTCGGGAATGCCACCAGATAGAGATGTGGAGTTTCTCATAGATTTGGTACCAGGGTCTGGACCAATAGCAAAGAGACCATATAAAATGTCAGTTGATGAACTGAAAGAACTCAAGAAGCAACTTGGAGAACAGTTGCAGAAAGGATTTATTCAACCAAGTTCTTCATCTTGGGGAGCCCTAGTTTTGTTTGTGGAGAAGAAAGATAGAAGTCAAAGGTTATGCATAGATTACCGTTCACTCAACGAGGTGACTATCAAGAACAAATACCCTTTGCCTAGAATCAATGAATTGTTTGATCAGCTAGAAGGAGCATGTGTGTTCTCAAAGATTGATCTCCGGTCAGGCTATTTTCAACTCAAGATAAGAGAACAAGACATACCTAAGACAGCATTCACTACAAGGTATGGATTGTATGAGTATACCGTAATGCCTTTTGGGTTGACCAATGCTCCAGCATACTTCATGAATATGATGAACAAGGTGTTCATGGAATTTCTTGACAAGTTTGTTGTCGTTTTCATCGATGACATCTTAGTCTACTCCAAGAGCAAAGAAGAGCATGAAGGACACTTGTGTTTGATACTTGAGAAGTTGAGAGAGCATAAACTTTATGCCAAATTCAGCAAGTGTGAGTTCTGGTTGGATAAAGTTGGTTTTCTTGGTCATGTTATGACAAAGGATGGTGTAGCAGTTGATCCTGCTAAAGTTTCAGCTGTGACTGAATGGGAATCTCCCAAGTCAGTGAAGGAAGTTCGTAGTTTCCTCGGCTTAGTAGGTTACTACAGAAGGTTCATTGAGAATTTCTCAAAGGTTGCTAAGCCTATGACAGAATTGCTAAAGAAAGACAAGAAGTTTGCTTGGTCTGAAGGTTGTGAACTCAGCTTTCAGGAATTGAAGAAGAGACTTGTGACAGCACCAGTCTTGTGTCTACCAGATTTAGAGAAAGATTTCCAAATATATTGTGATGCATCTCATCAAGGTTTGGGTGCAGTACTTATGCAAGACGGTAAAGTTGTGTCTTATGCCTCGAGACAACTCAAAACTCATGAAGTGAACTATCCTACTCATGATTTAGAGTTAGCCAATGTTGTCCATGCACTGAAAACATGGAGACACTATCTTTTGGGAAAGCGTTGTGAAGTGTTCACAGATCACAAAAGTTTGAAGTATATCTTCACCCAGAAGGAAATTAATATGATACAAAGAAGATGGCTAGAACTTATCAAGGACTATGACTTAAGTTTGCAATACCACCCCGGTAAAGCAAATGTTGTAGCAGATGCTCTAAGTCGTAAGGTTTTTGTGAATGGCCTTACCAAAGGAGAATTGCCAGATGATCTGTGTACCCAATTTAGAAAACTCAGATTGGAGATTGTGCCTGAAGGACATCTCATGACTTTGGATGTTCAACCCACTTTGTTGGACAAGATCAAAGAAGCCCAGAAGACTGATAAGGAAATTGAAGAGATTAAGGAAAAGATTGGCAAAGGAAAAGCCAAAGAATTCCATGAAGACGAACAGGGTACTTTATGGCATGGGAAACGTATCTGTGTTCCACAAGACCCGGAGTTGCGGAAACTGATTTTGCAAGAAGCACATAACTCTCCGTATTCTATTCACCCGGGTAACACCAAAATGTACATGGACATGAAAGAAAGATTTTGGTGGAATAATCTCAAGAAGGACATCGCCGAACATATTGCCTTGTGTGATGTGTGTAGTAGAGTGAAGACGGAACATCAGAAATCAGCAGGTTTGCTTCAACCACTACCTATTCCTGATTGGAAGTGGGACAAGATTGGTATGGATTTCATTACCGGATTACCAAGGACCCGGTCAGGATACGATTCTATTTGGGTAGTAGTGGATCGCCTAACTAAAGTAGATCATTTCATACCCGTGAAGACAACTTATACAAGTGCAAAGTTAGCCAGAATCTACATGAGTAGAATTGTATGTCTACATGGAGTGCCCAAGAGTATTGTGTCTGATAGGGGAACTCAATTCACTTCCCATTTTTGGAGACAGTTGCATGAGTCATTAGGAACGAGGTTGGAATTCAGTACTGCTTTTCATCCTCAAACTGATGGACAAACAGAAAGGACTAATCAGATTCTTGAAGACATGTTGAGGGCGTGTGCCTTAGACTATGGAGCCAGTTGGGATGAAAGTCTGCCTTACGCAGAATTTTCTTATAACAACAGCTATCAAGCCAGTATTGAGATGGCACCATTTGAGTTTCTCTACGGAAGAAAGTGTACCACCCCATTGCTATGGAATGGTGTGGGAGAAAGAAGTTTATTCGGGCCAGATCTTATCAAAGAAGCCGAAGAGAAGGTCAAGTTGGTTAAGGACAGGTTGAAGATAGCACAGTCCCGACAGAAAAGCTACGCAGATCCTAAGCGTAGAGAATTCACCTACGAAGTTGGCGATAGAGCCTATCTTAGAGTATCACCACTTCGTGGAGTGAAAAGATTCGGAGTCAAAGGAAAATTGGCACCAAGATATGTTGGGCCATTCAAGATTCTGAGTCGTAAAGGAGAAGTTGCCTATGAAATTGAATTGCCAGAATCTCTGTCAGCTGTCCACAATGTGTTTCATGTGAGTCAACTTAAGAAATGTCATCCGGAAATGGAAGAAACTACTTTGAAAGATACTATACTTTGGAGGAAGTTCAACTGGAAAGTGATCTCACTTATGAAGAGAAACCTATCAAGATCCTTGAGACTGCAGAAAGAGTCACAAGGACTAAGACTATCAAGTTCTGCAAAGTGTTGTGGAATCATCATTCCGAAGAGGAAGCAACATGGGAAAGAGAAGATGATCTTCGGAAAGATCACCCTCACCTATTTGCTAGCCAAACCGAATCTCGAGGGCGAGATTCACCTTAAGGGGGTTAGATTTGTAACATCCCTAAAATTATGATTTCAAAGATTGCACATCATTCATGCATGCATATAGTTTTGATATCAATTTCAAACAAATTCCAAGAAAACAGAAGCACATAGTGCTATCATTTTACGTGAGCAAACTTAAATCAAATGCCCATCCCCATTTGAGAGATTGAGTGTTTAAACCAAGTTTGTTTGATTCCTTGTTGATTGGATTGAGTGTGGAGTTTGAACAAAATATACAAAATAAAAATGGTTTCAAAACCATTTTCAAACATTTGCAAATCAAAGTGCTATGGCACTGTTTATTTTGTTTATTCAAAAGAACCAAGCTTGAACAGAGAGACCACTTGATTTTATGCCCTGAAATGTGATTGTTGCACCCTAAAAAATCCTGGAAAAAGTTTGAATTCAAAAGCTTTTGAAATCATTTGAAAATCAATCCAGAAAATCAAAACAGAAAAAGAAAAAGAGAAAGGAAATAGAAAAGGGTCGGCGCCAGACTTTGAGCCCATCAGCAGATCCAGCCCATCTAGCCCACCCAGGTCCCCTCTCTCTCTCACGTGCATAAGCACCCCCAGAGTCGCTGACACTCGGACCCCACTCCCTCTCTGTTCTATTCGCTGACAAGCGGGCCCTGTTCACGTCATCGTCGTCTTCCCCCAAATTTCGCAAGGAGCACGTCGCCGCTGGCCGTTGCTGCGTTGATTCCGCGGAGTAATTGGCATTGATTCTCCAGGCGTTTCTGGTTGAGCGCTTGCCTACTTAAGCCCCTCCCTCTCGCGGCCATTTCCCCTCACCCAATTTCCTCTCCACGCCACCAGGCTGCTCGCAACTCGCCAGACACTGTCGCTGTTCCGACGACCTCACCGACGAATTTCGGTGACCACCGTGCCCCCCTCTGTCCATGGTTCATACTAGCATGCTCTGCAGCTCCGTGCACATCTACTGACACCTCCCTTTTGCTCGCGCATGGTCTGTAGCCTCGGCAACGACAACGACTGAGCGCCGCCACTCTCTGCTCGAACTCCGGCGACCTCTCCCCGTAAGTACCAGGCGCCCCTTGCCCTCTGTTTGATACGCCTAAGATCCCCAGCGTCTTGCGCGTCTAACGGTGTCCTCCTCTTGTCTTAGCGCGACGCAAAACCTCGCCAACATCGACCAGCAGCCGTACCCGACGCGTTCGCGAACTCCGGCGAGGAATCCCCGACGACTCCGAGCGCCCCTTCGCCAACCAGAGACACGTTGAGCTTCACCTCGACACGGCGGTTCTGGTGAGCATCCTCTCCCCTCCCCGGGCGACCTAGAACGCCGGCACCGCCATTGACAGACACGCCGCCGCCAGTCGCCGCCGCTAGCGCCGCTAGGCTATGGTCAAAGCAACAGCAGTCGTTAGATGTAGATCTTGCGGTTTAAATTAGATATGAGCGAAGCGTTTTCTTTGAATCTGGCATGTTGGATCTAACTTGATCTGACGGCGCGGAAGGGTGATCCTGAGTGAAACAGTATCAGCCATAGGAAACAGACGCGTGGCTAGGGTTTGATTTTAAAACAGATTTTGAATCTAATTTATATCCAATTTTGAATTAGCTATAACTTTTGATCCCCACGTTAGAATTTGACAAATTTTATACCGTTGGAATCAGGAGAGCAAGCTCTTTCTGATTATGCAATGTTTTTAGTGTTTAGCTTCTGTTAAAAAGGCTTTATTTGCAGAAACTTGTTTAGGACTAATTTGAGTGTTTGAAATGTTTAGGAAATGTTTTAGGGTATAAATATTGGTTGTTTGGCAAGTTTTTGACTTGTTTAAGATTCAGTACTATGCACTTGCTTGGTTGATTTATAAAAATCATCACTTAGCATCTTGCATGCATGCATATATATTTTTGGTTGAATATATCTTGTATGTGATTGTGTCTATATTCTATGTGTAGATTTTGGTGCTAGTGATTGTGATTGTGAAGAGTGCTACTCTCTCAACTACCAAGGCAAGTGGTACTTCATGAATATTTATATACCTATATTTTATACTAAGCATTAGAAATATTTTGCTAAGTCTTGCATGTTATTTTTTTGCCTATATGCCATGTGGGAAATCCTAAGTAGTTGTAGAATTGCTAGAAAATTTCTAGGTTAAGTTACTATCTATGCCATGCTTAGCCTAGCTAGTAGCAAACAAAGGTTGGTGAAATATACATGCTATGATGAAAATATTTCTAAGTCTTTGGACTTGTTTTACTTAATAAAACAACTAAGTCAATGAATCACCTGGGTGGAAAGGGACTTGATTGGTGGTTTTTTGTTGAGTGGTTACACAAGGCCCATGGCTATGGTTTAACTTGTGTATCTCACTTATGGTAAGCCACCCAGGAACAAAGAGATTTTATAGGCCAAGTGTTAAGAAGCTTCTAGTGCAGCCACTTGGCAATATGGGCTCTGCCTGGATCACATAAGTTGCTAGAACTTAGCCATTTGGACAGTTGGTGGTAGTGGGAATGATAGGTTGGAACGCGTCCATTTGGTCTAAGGAAAGGCTTCTGAAAGGTCCTGTCTTGGTGAAACCAAGTCTGGTGGGGAAAGTGCACAACCTCTGCAGATGGAAAAATCTAAGTACTTAGCCAAGTCCATGGCAATGGACAACTTGAGCATCAAGGCATGGAAGCTATCAATAATCTCCTCATCCCAATTTCTAAGTAAAAATTTGTGGGTGAACAAGGGTGAAGGACCTCAATGTCTATTGGTGGTTCCTTGGGAAAAGTTTTGACAAAGAAAAACTTAGTGTTTTCAACTAATAGGCAAAACCTATTTTGAGCAAATCAAGCCAAGCTACACTTAGCCAAATTTGCATATAGTATCTAGTCCACTTAAAATATAATAATGTATCACTTGCCAATACTATTCCAAAGTATTGACCCACTGTGGCTGTAACTTGTGATGTTGCAGGTTACTCTGATGAGGATTAGGTGTCATGAGTCTACACTCAACATGTTTGCCTGTGGCACATGAAGATGAAGACTTATATTTATTTACTTATTCAAACTCTTGTATTACACCTGTGTCCTTGAGTTGTAAAGACTATGTTTATCTCTGGAATGGATGTAATAAATGACCTTTGTATCTATGTACTTCATCTTAAACTGTGGATGCTAGCAATGATCCAGGGACTAGCATTGCAATCACAGGGATCCTTTTCCTTTATAAAGGAGGGATCTTACATTCTCCTACGCTACCGTTATTATTACGTATTCCGCTGCTTGATGTTGTATTAAGAACTGGATCATGAGATCCCTATTTGTGTAAGAACTTATGTATCGTTTGTAATGGATGATGTACTATGGTATCTAATTCTGTTATGTCTCGCAAAAATGGTAATCCTGGGATTGCGATGTATGGCATAACAGACATCTAGGATTGAAAAATCCGGGTGTTGACATAAATGATCATAGAGGCTATGGTGACTTGTTCATAGTCATAACATGGTGTGAGCATGTGCCAAGTCAACCCAAGTAAAACATCAAAGGCGAATATCACAATACTATGCGTTTGTATGCTAAAACAACGCATGATTCCTTCAAGGCACATTAAGCAATCCTAATTGTTTGGAACAAGAAATGCTACAACAATAATCACTAAGCATAAGGTCAAAACAACACCTAGCATGTCATGATTAAAGTCTAAGCCACAGTCAAAATAAGCTCCCTTTTGTACCACTAATAGCATGAAGCTTTCTACTCTTTTCCAACACCAAACAACTTATTTGAAACAACTCACAAAGATAATAATCAATAAAGAATAGTGAGCTTGTCTCACAAATCCACAAAGAAGAACTAAAAATTTATAAGCTGAAAGCACAAGAAAACTAAGGCTAAACACAGTGCTAGCAAAAGTGAACACTCACAAAACAATAAGAGTGAAAACTAGAGTGTTCTAGGCAAAGGAAACAGAGTGTGTGTCTCTCCAAAAGAAGTGTGGTGTAACCAACCAACCTACTCAAGCAAACTAAGCAAACAAAAACTAAAAATGAAAACTAAGACGCTCCAAGAAAAACACAACTGTGCATGAAACAATAAAAACGAAGTGTCTAGAAAGACCTGGGATTTTTATTGATGAAGAATGGGATGCCTTGGGCATCCCCAAGCTTTGACGCTTGTACATCTTGGATATTTCTTGGGGTGACACCGGGGTGGAATCCCCAAGCTTGAGCTTTTGTCCATTCTTCATATCATTACATCATTATCTCTCTATACCTGAAATTTTTCCTTCATACAAAACTTCACACAATCTTCATTAGCAACATTAGTGTATTCAAAAGATAATAGACCCCTAGCAAAGCTTTGGAACAGCGAGGCTTTTCACTAAAAACACAAGCTACTGTAGTAACTCCTTAAAAAATCTCAATTCACCTAAAGAGAACTAAAAAAGGAATCAATAAGAAGCAAATGCAAATAATGGCAGGAATCTGTCAAAACAGACCAGCAGATAGAAACCGATTTTTTCGAACATCTTCTGTTGCTCAAATAAAAAAGTGTTGATCTAACGAAAGTTACCTAACATACTGGGGGAATTATTCGTAAATTTTAAGCTCAATCCGAAGTACAGAGACTCCTCACTAATTTTTATGGTGGAGGAAAGAAATCTGTTTCGGGATAGCAACTCCCCAAATCTTACTTCCCTCTCATTAGAGGTCATTCTTGGCACAAAAATCAAACAAAATGAATAAGAAGAGGTCATTACTGAAGTAATAACTTCCAAGACTCAAGAAAACTCTTGGATTATCTCCCAACAAGTACTTTTATTTAATGTCTTTAAGTTAGGCTTGATAGTTTGAGAAGATGCTCACATAAGAAATATGAATCAAAGTAAAAAAGAGCATCAAGAAGCAAATTCAAAACACATTTAAGTCTAACCCACTTCCTATGCATAGGAATATTGTAAAGAAACAAGTCATGAAAGCACAAAGAAACAAGCATAGGAAAGCAAAACAAATGCAACTTCAAGATTTTCAACATAAAGAGGGGAAACTTAATATTGTTGAGATACATAGAACCATGTTTCCCTCTCTCATAATAAATTTAAGTAGCATCATGAACAAAATTAAAAATATATCTATCACATAAAACATTCTTATCATGAGCCACATGAATAAAATATTTATTACTCTCCACATAAGCATAGTCACTCTTATTAATTGTAGTGGGAGAAAATTCAACAAAATAGCTATCATTGTTATTCTCATCACCATAGTCATCAAATATAGGAGGCATATTGTAATCACAATTAATTTTCTCCTCAATAGTAGGTGGACTGAAAATATTATAATCATCATATATTGGAGGTTTGGTATCATCATAAGCAATAGAATAGCTATCTTCCAAAGCTGGGGGACTAAAAAGATCATTTTCATAAAAACTAGCTTCCCCAAGCTTAGACATTTCCATAGCATTAGTAATAATGGTGTTCAAAGAATTAATACTAATAACATTGCTATTAGCATGCAAATAAAGCTCCATAGGTTTTTTCATTTTCTCTTCAAACACTTCATGTCCTAACGCAAGATAAATACTATAAAGCTCTCTAATTTTTTTGTTGTTTTTCATTAAGCCTAACTAGTGAAAACAAGAAACAAAAATAAAAAATTGTAGAATCTAAAGGAAATAGTTTCGAGCACTCACATCGGAGGATGTGAGTACCTTTTACCATACCACCCCGGCAACGATGCCAGAGAAGAGCTTGATGTCTACGCACTTCTATTATTGTAGACAGTTATTGGGCCTCCAAGTGCAGAGGTTTGTAGAACAGCAGCAAGTTTCCCTTAAGTGGATTACCCAAGGTTTATCGAACTCAGGGAGGAAGTGGTCAAAGGTATTCCCTCTCAAGCAACCCTGCAATCAAGATACAAGAAGTCTCTTGTGTCCCCAACACACCCAATACACTTGTCAGGTGTATAGGTGCACTAGTTCGGCGAAGATATAGTGAAATACAAGTGGTAACAGTGCTAGAAAATAGCTTCTGACTTGTTGTTGATGTGGGGTAACGGTGCCAGAAAATAGCTGATGGCGTGGAGGAAAGGTAAAAGCCCAAAACCTCCCCGTCAAACAGAACAAAGATGGAAGCAAGCAAACATACAACATATCTAGTAGCAAACGGTGTTTCAATGCTTAGAAACAAGGCCTAGGGATCATACTTTCACTAGTGAACACTCTCTCATATTAATATCCTCTCTTCATGATACTACTCTTAACTACTTTTCGGTTGGACACTCTAATCCATGGTAGGTCCTTCCCCAATCTAGATATCCCCACACTATCACCTTGAGCGCTAGATGGTTCCAACAAACACCACAATTTCATAGAGACATCCAACTCCAAATTTAACTCATAACAAATATTCAATCTAGCCAAAGTGCCACACACAGTATGCACGCTGTCACTTTCACACGCGTGGGGAAAAGCATAGATCTATTAAAGCACAAGAGTATTTATGTAGACTCAAACCTAAGTGCCACCATGGCATGCACGCTGTCACTTTCACACACATGGGGAGAGCAGAGATCTAATGAAGCACTTGAGTAGCAACGTAGATCTAATTGATTACAAAGCTCATGACCACAACAAGATCATGCATAAAGAGAGAGATGAACACATAGCTACCGGTAGAGCCTTTGGCCCTGAGGAAGAACTACTCCCTCCTCATCATGGGAATCAGCGACGGTGATGGAGATAGTGGTGGAGATCGATGGAGATGGCTCCAGAGGCACTTCCCCGTCCCTGCAGGGTGCCAACAGAGACTTTCTGTCCCCCGAATCTCCCTTTCGATGGCGGCGGCGCTACAGAGGTTTTCGTGGATTTCTTCTGGATTGTTTAGGGTTTTCCTATCGGAGGATTCTTATAGGCGCAGGAATCAAGGTCGGTGGGGGTCCAGGGGGCCCACACCCCCTCCAGGCGCCTCTAGGGCTTGCCCGCTCCTAGGGGGGTTTGGCCACCCTGTGTCCTCCCCTCCGGCTCTGCTTCATGGTAATGTGTTGCTCCGGGAAAATAATAACTTTGGCTTTTGTCCCGTCCAATTCCGAGAATACTGATTTTTTGCCTTTCTAGAACCAAAAACAGAAGGAAACAGGCAACTGGTACTGTGGCAACTTGTTAATAGGTTAGTTCCAGAAAAGATATAAAAACACCTCAAAGTGTAGACAAAGCAAAGCAAAGTAGATACGAAACAAGCATGGAGCATCAAAAATTATAGATACGTTTCCGACGTATCAGGTCATCAAGACTATTTTCTGGCGCCGTTGCCAGGGAGTGAAGCGCTATTGAAGAGTGGAATTTGTAAAGGAAACTTCTACTGTGAGTATTGCTTTTTATTTTTGTTTGTTATTTTGTTTCCAATAAGGATAACCCACTTGGTTTTCTGTTTGGGAAAACTACTAGCACTGTTAGGGTAGTAGATGAACCACCATATGTTGAGATAGATCCTTTTAAGATACCTATAAGTATTGTTGATCGTGTTATGGATAATTATTATTTAGGGGATGGAACTTTCCACCCTGGTGATCACTTGCTTTTTATCCATGAATTATGCGAGTTTTTTAAGTGTGCAAGTATCACAACTGAGCAGGTGAAGAAGAAGTTACTCTCTATATCCTTGAAAGTGAGAGCTGAAGAATGGTATAAGTTTCTGAAATATAGTACCTCTCTTTTATTCTAAATTCTATCCTCCCGGTGAAATTCATAAGGATAGGAATATGATATATAACTTTTGGCCTCGTGATGGAGAGAGTACAGCTCAAGCTTGGGGGATATTGAAGTTACTAATGCTTAAGTGTCATATTCATGAACTCCCTAACAATATTATTATCAATAACTTTTATGCTAGGCTTTCTCTTCATGATAAAGATTTACTGGATGCTTCTTGTGCTAGATCATTCACACGTATGAAGGAAGAAGCTAAATGGGATCTCCTAGACCGTATTCAAGAGAACACTGAAGCTTGGGAGAATGAGAAAGGAAGAAAGTCAGGTATAAACTATGATTATGAATGCATTAAATCCTTTATGGTAACTGATGACTTCCGTGATATTAGTAATGAGTATGGTCTTGACTCTCAAGTTCTTGCAAAATGTTTAAGGCTTTTGCCTCTTATATTGAGATTCCCAAAAAGGAGTGGGACAAGTACCATGCTCCTTATAAAGACATTGTTACCCATGTTCCTGCTAGCATTGAAGTTTGTACTGTTGATCCTATTTTGCATGAACCTTATGTTGAGAAAATCCATTTTCCTGCTAAGGTAAGGGAACACTCTATCATAGCTAATGTGGTTAGCAAAAGTGCAAAGAAAACTGTGGAACCAGAGGAGCAAATAAATATTGAGCATGTGGTAGCTATTGTGAAAGATCTTGTCACTAAAAATATAGAGGATGAGCACATTGTCTTCTGTGAATACGCTTCTAATATTGTATCCCATCCTAGAAAAGCTAGTGTCCATGTGATTTCTGTTAGACTTGGTGATCATTGCTATTATGGTTTATGCGATATTGGTGCTAGTTCTAGTGCTATTCCTTATGAGCTTTATAGGGAAATTATGCATGAAATTGGTCCTTGTGAGCTTGAGGATATTGATGTGGTTATTCACCTTGCTAATAGAGAGACAGTTTGTCCCATTGGCGTTGTAAGAGATGTGGAGGTTCTTTTTGGTAAGATTAAATATCCTGCTGATTTTCTAGTACTTGGTTCTGAAGCTAGTAAAACCTATCCTATTATATTTGGTATACCCTTCTTGAATACTTGTGGGGCTATCATAGATTGTAGGAAGGAAAAAGTTTTGACTATGTTTGATGGAGAGTCTTATGAGTTTAATTTTTCCAAATTTGCTAAAACTCCTTATGAAAATGAACTGCCTAATGAGGACTTCAGGGTTGAACAACTTTCTGCTATTTCTCTTGCTCCTAATAATTCCTTGCAGCGCTTTATGGAAGATCATGAAAGCGAGGTCTTCATTAAGGAAAGAAATGAGATTGACGAGGTTTTCCTTCGTCAGCCTGAGTTACTTAAGCATAATCTACCTGTGGAAGATTTGGGTACCACACTACCACCTAAAGGGGGCCCTGTTTTTGAATTAAAACCTTTACCTAATGATCTTAAGTATGCTTATCTAGATGATAAGAAAGTATATCCTATTATTATTAGTTCTAAACTTTAAGGAAAGGAAGAAGAAAGGTTATTGGAAATACTGAAGAAACACTGAGGAGCTATGGGCTATACTCTTGATGATTTAAAAGGTATTTCTCCTACTATATGTCATCATGCTATTAATATAGAACCTGATGCAAAACCAGTTGTTGAGACCAACGCCGTCTAAATCCTCAGATGAAGGATGTGGTAAGGAATGAGGTATTAAAACTCCTTGATGCTGGTATTATTTACCCTATTGCTAATAGCCAATGGGTTAGCCCCGTTCATTGTGTTCCAAAGAAAGGGGGAATTACTGTTGTGCCTAATGAAAATAATGAGCTTATACCCCAAAGAGTAGTGGTTGGGTATAGGATGTGCATTGGTTTTAGAAAGGTTAATAAAGTTACTAAGAAAGATCATTATCCTTTTCCCTTTATTGATCAACTGCTAGAAAGGTTGTCTAAAAAGACCCACTTTTGTTTTCTTGATGGTTATTCTGGGTTCTCTCAAATCGCTGTGAAAGCGCAAGACCAAGAGAAAACCACTTTCACTTGTCCTTGTGGAACTTATGCTTATAGGCGTATGCCTTTTGGTTTATGTAATGCTCCTGCTACCTTTCAAAGATGTGTGTCTGCTATCTTTCATGGTTTTTGTGAAGAAATTGTGGAGGTTTTCACGGACGATTTCTCCGTCTATGGAACTTCTTTTGATAACTATTTGCACAACCTTGATAAAGTTTTGCAGAGATGTGAAGAAACCAACCTTGTTCTTAATTGGGAGAAATGTCATTTCATGGTTAATGAAGGGATTGTTCTTGGACACAAAATTTCTAAAAGAAGCATTGAAGTCGATAGAGCCAAAATTGAAGCAATTGAGAAGATGCCTTGCCCTAGGGTTATAAAAGGTATTTGTAGTATCCTTGGTCATGCTGGTTTCTATAGGAGGTTTATTATAGATTTCTCCAAAATTTCAAAGCCCCTTATTAATCTTCTTCAAAAAGATGTACCTTTTGTTTTTTATGATGATTGTAAATAAGCTTTTGAAACTTTGAAGAAAGCTTTGACTACTGATCCTATTGGTCAACCACCTGATTGGAGTTTACCTTTTGAAATTATGTGTGATGCTAGTGATTTTGCTATGGGTGTTGTCCTTGGGAAACGTGTTGATAAGAAGTTGAATGTTATTCATTATGCTAGCAAGACTCTAGATGCTGCTCAAAAGAATTATGCTACTACTGAAAAAGAGTTCTTAGCTGTAATTTTTGCCTGTGATAAATTTAGACCCTATATTGTTGATTCAAAGGTCACTATTCATACTGGTCATGATGCTATTAAGTACCTTATGACAAAGAAGGACGCTAAGCCTACGCTTATTAGATGGGTGTTTCTTTTACAAGTGTTTGATCTGCATACTGTAGATAGTAAAGGTTCTGAAAATCCTATTGCTGACAACTTATCTCGTTTGGAAAACATTTCTTTTGACCCTTTGCCTGTTAATGATAGTTTTCCAAATGAGCAGTTGGCTGCAATAAGGGTAAGCTCACATGAGAGTCCTTGGTATGCTGATTATGCTAACTTTATTGTTTCCAAGTATTTGCCTCCAACCTTTACAGCCTAGCAAAGAAGAAAATTCTTTTATGATCTAAGGCATTACTTTTGGGATGACCCACATTTATATAAAGAAGGAGTAGATGGTATTATGCGAAGATGTGTTCCAGAATTTGAACAACAAGAGATATTGAGAAAATGCCATGGCAGTGCTTATGGAGGACATCATGCTGGGGATAGGACTGCACAAAAGGTTTTACAATCTGGATTTTATTGGCCTACCCTTTTCAAGGATGCAAGAAAGTTTGTCTTATCATGTGATGAATGTCAAAGAGTTGGTAACATTTCTAGACACAATGAAATGCCTATGAATTATTCTCTTGTTATTGAACCTTTTGATTGTTGGGGATTTGAATTTATGAGTCCTTTTACTCCTTCAAAAGGGTATACACATATTCTTGTTGATATTGACTATGTTACAAAATGGGTAGAGGCCATACCTACAAATCGTGCTAATGGTAAGACCTCTTTAAAAATGCTTAAAGATGTTATTTTTCCTAGGTTTGGTGTGCCTAGATATCTCATGACTGATGGAGACTCTCATTTTATTCATGGTGGTTTTAGGAAAATTGTCGCTAAATATGATGTTAACCATAGAATTTCTTCAGCTTATCACCCCCAAACCAGTGGTAAAGTAGAACTTTCCAATAGGGAAATTAAATCTATCTTGCAGAAAACTGCTAATAGATCTAGGAAAAATTGGGCTAAAAAGTTGAATGACGCTTTATGGGCTTATAGAACTGCTTATAAAAATCTTATGGGGATGTCTCCTTACAAAATGGTCTATGGGAAAGCTTGTCACTTGCCTGTAGAATTAGAACACAAAGCTTATTGGGCAGTGAAAGAAATGAATAGAGATTTTAAACTTGCTGGTGAGAAAAGATTGCTTAACTTGAGTACCTTAGACGAGCGGAGAAGTGAAGCTTATGAAAATGCAAGACTCTTTAAGGAAAAATTAAAAATATGGCATGATAGGAGAATTCTCAAAAGGGAGTTCCATATTGGTGAGAAAGTTCTTTTGTATAGGTCTCGTCTCAGATTTTTTGCATGGAAACTGCTCTCAAAATGGGAAGGGACTTTTGTTATTGAGGAAGTATATCATTCAGGTGCTATCAAAATATCTTCTTTGAAGGACGACACCACACATGTGGTGAATGGTCAAAGACTTAAACATTATATTTCTAGAGATTCTTATAACAAAGATGTTGATATTATTCAAATGGTGACTCCGGAAGAATTTATCAGAAACCAAACACCAGAATTTGCAGAGTCCGTCTTTGAATAGGTAAAAGTAGTGAAAACATAAGGTTCGTGAAAACCTTATGTTTTTATATTTTTGATCTTTTTATTACATATGGAAGGTTACGAAACGAAACAGAGGAGGAAACGGAGGCTAGGGTGGCCACACCCACCCTAGGCACGGGCCCTAGCTGGCCGTGCCTGGAGTGGGTGTGATCCCCCTGAGCTCCGTCTCCGCCTCGTTTTCGCATCAGTACCTTCCTTATGCATTGAAACTTCGTAATATATAACCCCCCGGATCCCCCGAGGTTCGTGTATTGTGTTCTCACGTGTTTTTGTTTTGATCTGTTTCTGTCAGGAAATATTCTTAAGTTTAGAGCACCATGGTCTCCACCAACGACAAAGGCAAGAAGCCCGAAGGGGATGATCCTCAAAACCCCAAGGAGGAGGAGATCTTGGTTGGGGATGAGGAATACATGGAGGAGGACGAGCATCCAGACACCCGCGCTACCGTCGCAAGCATTGGAGTGGTGGCAAACCCTACCAAGCTTAGGAGGAAAGCACGGATGTCTAAAGGAGGGAGAACTCCGCGTCATATCCTTGCACCACGGTCACTTCCTCCACGTACCAAGAATCCTTTCCATACTCTTATACATGAGCAACAATATCAATGCCTCTTGCGTGCTAATACAAGTTCTGGTCCGGCGAGGTGTGGCCCGACAAGGCTAGTCCGAGAGCTTCAGCACACGCGAGTAGCTCCCCTTGCCGACCTCTTTGTTGGAGCCTCTCTAACACGAGTGGGCAAGACGACGTGGCTCTGCTAGCTAGCTCGAGATGCACAAATCATGCAAGATGAGACAGATTTGGCCAGACTCCTACGTGTACTTGATTATTTATTTTTTTTTTGACAAAAGCGACCGCCTGGACGAGTGAATTGACAAAAAAGACTTCCTTCTAAAATAATTGCCAACAAGGGCCGCTTCTATGGGCGCAGAACTGGCCAGGAGACAAGTGGCGCCTGTTGCCGTTGCCTGAGGCGTTCGCGGCCACAGGCAACACATCGGCGGCAAACGGTGAGACCACGGCGCTGTGAGGCCAGCCGCCATGGTAGGAGGCGGCATGTTGTTGCGCTATCCCAGCGCTGATTGCCAAAAAAATCCGTTCCATAGTATTTAATCACATCTGCATTCGTTTGGCTAGGTGCCCTAGGTCCACCGGCCTCCATTAGCAAACGCATCATTGCATGATTATTCCCTTAATAACAAGATACACAAAGCACAATCGATGAGAACGCTCGCTTGTGTCATAGCTGGGTGCAGAGGTGAAGAAAAAGCAACAAAGCAGGATCGATCAGGACGCACGCAGCGACATGCCGCCTGCTGTGGCGATGGCGGCTGGCCCTATGTCATCGTTGCTGGTTGCCGTCGACGCTGGTCGACATGCCGCATGTGGCCATGGCGGCACAGCCTGCCGCCTCCGGCGACAGCGTCAGGCGCCACGTGCCGCCTGGTCGGCATGGGTGGACCCAACTTTTCTATAGCCTGGGCAGTTGCCGGGCTTCCAGCCGGCCGGCACAGCTTATGTTAATGCTACTAGTATATAATACCCGTGCGTTGCGGGTTAGAAAATATAAAAAAATTAGAAAAATGTATCGGCTAGAAGTTTTGTTTTCGATCATAGGCATCGCATGGCACGTTGCAGTCTCGTACGATGACATATGTGCGAAGAAACCATTTGATCCAACTTAGAAATTATTTTCTTGAACACAGATGTGTGCTTGCGTTGCAACGATTGTAAATGATAATATGTACTCATAAATATAGAAAACAATTTGTTGTGTTTTGTAGCACTCAAAATATCTTATACTACTTATTTAACTTTGTACCATCTGAAATATTTTACGGCGCTTGGGATTTGTTATGTAAAAACACTGGTAGAAAACGCCCCATGCGTCCCGGTTGGTAAGGGCCATTAGTCCCGGTTGCCCAACCGGGACGGGGGCATCGGGACTAAAGCTCCAACCATTAGTCCCGGTTGCCCGGGACAAATGGGGCACACGAGGCAGCATCGAGGCGAGGGTGGAGCGATAGTCGGTTAATACCGACCGACTAATAACCTCTTGCGAAGATTTGGCCCATTTCTCTGCCATGCGAAGAATTCATTTTGGCACATTTTGTTGCCGGCAAGCATTTTCGCCACTTTTGTGCCGCGTAGAATTCATTTAGGTTGTTTTATTGTTTATTTAGTGTTTTGCACTTATCAATGAAGGAACCTTATATTACACAAGATCATCATGACAACATTACATTCAATACACAGATCGAGTTCATGCACTACATACAAAAGTTGCTATTCGATGCTACTGGCCAATTTCTTGAAAGTTGCTATTTTTACAATTCCTATTGTCTATACAGCCGAGTAGTATTCCCCTTGTGTGTTTAGTACTTCGCATCCAAGAATCCGCCAATTCCTCTGTATTGCTCGTGTCGATCATTTGACAGAAGACCGTCCCGTAGACGTTCGATCTGATTTAAAAAAGGAGTCAGCCTAAATGAATATGAAACTAAACACAATTTGATTGTAATTAAAAACTATAGAAATTGTTTACGTACGTGGAGTTGCTCTAAATTCCTGCTCTTCTCATCGCGTCTGCGGATGAACTCGCATACATAGTATCCACATAGATTGTTACACGTCCTCGGGCACTTTACGACAATAGAGTTCAATCAAAATAATAATCAAGCACGATAATAACTGTATCAAAACTAGAATCCAAGAGATGCGCGGATATAGCTAGTGGTGCTTACATCTAGTGGTTGAAATGTAAGCTCCTCTTTCCAAACACCCCTAGCCTTCTTGGTGAACCGTTTCCAAGCGCTGCCCGCCGTAGAAAACGAATAAAATAAGTTATTAAATACTTGATATCATAAAATTCACGAACGATGCCAATATAGTGTCGTAATGATTAGAATTACCGCTGGAGAAGTATCTGCATGTCCTTCCACGTCTCAAGGGGTTTATGTTTCGAGTCCATGACTAGTACACGCCCTTTGTCAAGTTGAATGATTAACAGAATATAGTGGTACCTGCGAATGCAAAACTAATCAATTATATACTTAACATCGAGTAAGCGAAATAGAAAGTGTATACAAGACAATAACACTCACTGGAAGTTGTAAGGAAATAGTATTTCCCTTTTGGTTTCTTGAAACCTTAACGCGTGTACTATATTATCCTCCGTATCACGGGGCTTATTTTGAGATGAGCTTCATGAACCCAATATGGGTCAATGAAGCCAATGTCATAGATTTGTCCTCTGCTGCATTCGAGAATCTTCATTCTGCATATTAAAGTATGATTATATACACGCAATAAACAAAATATTATAGATAGAGACTAAATTAATTACAATTAGTACTTACGGACAATAGGCACTCATGAGAGATTTGTCCAAGGCGTCTTGATGGAATAATTGAAATAGTTCATCAAATTCAATGGATATCATGTCATCGTTTTCTTTCCCATGATGCTTTTTGTAACCCTCAAGACTATCCGATTAGCCCGGCCCTTGTGGCATGCATGTACCGATTATGCAATCTTCGCATTTTGTTGGAAGATTGTTTACCTCCTCGAGTTTGACGAGAGGTTTTCCGTACTGGTATTGGTATGCTACTTCACTCCACGGGAAGAACTCTAAGCAGGATAAGTCTTGGGCAATACTCATACCTTGAGCAGCGGCTTCTCCGTGTGCAACTACCTGGATCATCTTGCTCTTGCCCCATATTTGCTCGACCCACATTGGTTTGAGAAATCACCTTGAGAGGCGCAAGTGCATTTTGCTTGTTCTCCGAGCTGGGCAACAGATTTGCCGCTTGCATCGACAGACTCTTGAGGCTTTTGTGCTGCATGTGACTTGAGAATAGAACGCTCATAGTCGATGACAGCTTTGGCTCGGGTTGATGAAGAGTCTTTAGCATTTTCAACACTTTGGCCTTTTCTTCTTTGGTCTTTGGGAACTCTGGCTCTTTCGCCGCCTCGACTTAGCGAACGCTGTCGTTTCCGATCAACGATCGCGCGATCTCCTCTTGATCTTGTCATAAGCTCTCTTGGGAGGAACCGTTGGTACTTTTGGAAGAGGCTCTTGTTTACGTTTCGGCAATCGCTTACGACACCTGATGGCGAGACGCTTACGCTTTTATCCTGAGGCGGCGATGGCTCCATGGCGATGGCTGCACGGAGATTGGTGAGGCGACGAGCGGGTGAGGCGACGAAGACGGCTGCCATGCGGACGACCTCGGAGACGGGTGAGGCGGCGAAGATGGCCTTGGCGTGTGATTTGAAGCACGATACAATCCTTGACCATAGAATGGTGACGTTTTTCGTCACCTAGCACGATCACATCCTTCACCGGCAGGGTAGTGAAGATCCAAAACCTCAAAGGTGGGCATGATTTCATCCACGCCGACAACAGTAGCCCTCTGGAACCGGACGGCGTGGTAAGTTGGTGTGGGTCCAATTGGTAAGGCATAGCCGCCACCTTCATTGATATGTTCACAACTTTGACATGTAGCTCGCAGGTGTCATCATCTCGTGATATCATCCACTTTGGGTAGCCAGGAGCCATCGTCGGTGCATCATCGGCATCGCCATTGTCATCACCGGGACCTCGGTGGAAGCCACATCGCTTTTTCGATTATTCGATAGGCGGTAGCATCGAATGCGGTGTCTTTGCTGAGATGGGGCGGTAGTACTTTGCTCTTTAAGTGAGTTAATTTCATCTTGTTGTTGCTTTAATCGTTCTTCAATTAAACGCATTCGCTCTTTCGACTTTCGCTTCAACCGCCCTGTCCTTACTCCTCGGACTTCTATCAGATATTTCTTCCTCTCTTGGAAACCCAGTCCTCCATGATTGGGAGCCTATTGTGCCTCGTGTTCGTCCATCATGTTCCTTATTTCCAAGGGAGAGTGTGAGCTCATCATTCTCTCTATCGGAATGAAGTCCCCATCTTTAACAGCCTTCTTGCTTTTCTCATCCTCTCGATTGGCAAGGGTCTTCTTTGTCGTATGGTATATATACACCTCCTTCCGAGTCCAACGTGCCCCCATGCACGTAAAACCGATTCCTTGCACGTTCTATCCAATGCATCTCTGCAGGGTGATATTTTTATCGCAGTTCTGCTCAAGTTTCTCCCACTTAGGAATGCCACCAGTAGCCACCTTGCCCCATAGTATGGTGATACTTCTTGTTAGCGACATTCACTTATTCATTTCGGACATTTTCTTAGCTTTTTCGATTTCTTGTATTCCACAAACTCATCCCGAATGGTTTTATCTTCTCAAACCGAATATTCTTGAAATCGAGTCTTCTTTTCACGACATAGTCAAGGTGCAATCTTTTCTTCCGGTTGGTGAAACATTGGGCCATCTTCTTCAAAGCCCACTCACGACCTTAGCCTCCATGGCTCTCCCATGTTGTAAGGCGTCCTCAAGGATCCTCCGCATTTGGATCCAGCTCTATCTTCGAGTTTGAAATTAACCATGAGCCTCTTCCACAAGTAAATCTTTGGCGTGGTTAGGGACAAATAAACATCTTCCCTCTTCATCCGCATTAGCAGGCCTATTCCAATTTCTAATGGTGATCGATTAAGTCCCTAATGATTACTCCGCATTGTGCCACAAATTTGGTTGCGACAACTTGGAGTCATGTCTGCCGTCTGCTGACATCTTCGATCCTGAACCTCTCATGGTCTTCCAACTTTTTGGTTGGGCCTCGTCAGCTCTTTTCAAGAGATTCCTTCGATTCGGAGGTCTAAAAGAAGAAAGATCGCCGTTACTATTTCTATATAGATAGCGATGATTAATTAATGAATTGATTTATATTACATGCACCTTCGAGCGGTCGTCTTCTCGATTACACAAGGCATCGCCTTCTCCCTCATGAAGGCAACACCTTCAACCTCAAACAAGTTGTCTACTCCGGTAAAGAGGATCACCCTCACGGAGTTGTTCGTAAACGTTGATACGTCTAAATTATCTTCCCCACGGATCACACCTTGGATCAACTCTTCCTTTTCTTCGTCTCGGCGTGTGGGTCCATATTTTACGCATAGGTGGAAAAGCGAATAAGTCAAAGCGGCTAAAGGAGAAAGTTAAGTACCGTGTTGAGAGATATAAACCCTAATTCGAGAAACCCTAATATATACATACACAATAATAAAAATGAAGAGAAAGGAAACCGTAGTAGATAGGCACATCGTCGAACCCACATGCACCTAAGTTGCTTGACAATGTGAATCGGTGCAGGGCTACCCATGGATCGACAGTGGGGCCGAAGACCAATAATACCAAAGTAATTAATAAACCTAATAATACCTAACTAATAATAAACCTAATAATCGAAACACCAAAAAGAAAGGGAAACAATCAACACATGGCATCGATGCAATTCTCAAGCAAGTATGATGATATGACAAGTTAATTTGCATTGAATGTAACCCTAAGACATGCTCGACGATTTCATCGGGGTTCCGAGGGGTGAAAACCCTAACTCGGAGAAACTCCGGAACACATGAGAGGGTTGGATTTGTTCTTCTAATTATACTTGTAATTTAAGTTGTTGAACAATGCATGATTATAGCTTAGATAGCTAGGTTTCATTTTTCTGAACAATTTGATATATTATTTGTATTTTTATGACTTATAGATTAAAAGTTATTGAATTTATAAGATTATAATTATTTCTGAAATTATTAAAAGCTGGTTAAACTTTTTACACCGCAGGCAAACCTACCCACAGTGACTGACAGAGGGGCCCGGAGCCACCTCAGCAGCCACACAAGCAAAAGTGGCTCCCTGGCTGATGCACGGGTGACGTCACGCCGGCGGTGGCTTGCAGGACGATGATCGGGAACGGCGTTA
This sequence comes from Avena longiglumis, assembly GCA_030063025.1. Classification (NCBI taxonomy): domain Eukaryota; kingdom Viridiplantae; phylum Streptophyta; class Magnoliopsida; order Poales; family Poaceae; genus Avena; species Avena longiglumis. Next base: position 457,948,033 of record CP125974.1, read on the forward strand.
GGGGCGATCTAGGGCGCGTGCAGCGTTAGAGAGGAGGTTGAGGCGAGCCAAGAAGCGGCGCCCGCCTCCAAAAGGTCACCGGGAGAGAGCACGGCGGCGGCGGTGGTGGCGAGTGGTCCACGGGAGGATGAACCAGAGCGAGAGGGCGAGAGAGGGTCCACGAGGACGGCAGATACAGTGTCGGTGGTGTTGTCGGGGCGAGGCGAGGTCGGGAGCCGGCGAATCGATGGCGGATCGTCGGGCTCGAGGTCGTTGGCGGCGATTGGGAGCGGCGGGGCCGATTCCGCCGGGAAGCCTCGGGCGGCGAGGCGGCTTCTGCGCTTGGCTGGGCGGCGGCGGTAGGGCGTGCAGCAATGGCGGCAGCGTCGTCTTGAGAAGAGAAGAGGAGGGAGATGGGGAAGAAGAAGAGGGCACCCAGTTATAACCAAAGGACCTTTAGTCCCGGTTGGTGGCTCTAACCGGGACTAAAGAGGCATACGTCCCGGTTGGAGCCACCAACCGGGACATATACTCAATATTTTCAGCAAGCGTTGGCCTTGAGGGTCTTTAGTCCCGGTTGGTGGCTCCAACCGGGACATATTCCCCTGTTTTCAAAATTTTTCAGGTATTTTCTCTCTGTTCCCGCCTTATTTTTTATTTTGGGTTTAAATTTGTATTGTTTTTTAAATGATAATTAATTTGGAATTTAGAAAAACTTTAAACATAAGAAGTGTTTGTATTTGAATAAATAATTCAAAACCATTTTCTGTTTTAAAAAATAATTAATGTAACCATTTAAAATATGAACCATTTACAATTAAAAATGAATTAACTTATATTTTTTTAATATCAATTTGGAATTTAGAAAAACTTTAAACATAAGAAGTGTTTGGATTTGAATAAATAATTCAAAACCATTTTCTGTTTTAAAAAATAATTAATGTAACCATTTAAAATATGAACCATTTACAATTAAAAATGAATTAACTTATATTTTTTAATATCAATTTGGAATTTAGAAAAACTTTAAACATAACAAGTGTTTGGATTTGAATAAATAATTCAAAAACATATTCTATTTTTTAAAAATAATTAATGTCACCTTTTAAAATATGAACCATTTACAATTAAAATGAATTAACTTATATTTTTTAATATCAATTTGGAATTTAGAAAAACTTTAAACATAAGAAGTGTTTGGATTTGAATAAATAATTCAAAACATATTCTATTTTTAAAAATAATTAATGTCACCTTTTAAAATATGAATCATTTACAATTAAAATGAATTAACTTATATTTTTTAATATCAATTTGGAATTAAGAAAAACTTTAAACATAAGAAGTGTATGGATTTGAATAAATAATTCAAAAACATATTCTATTTTTAAAAATAATTAATGTAACCTTTTAAAATGAATTAACTTATATTCTATTTTTGAATATTAATTTTAAACGACGTTTTTTTTTCGGAGAAAATGGAAAAGGGCTTTTCCGTACAAAAAGGAAAACTTCCTCCTGCAACATTGTTCTCCATACCAATGTCCACACACATGCATAATATAGGCACAACATCACAAACTATGCCGTGATTGACACATAACATCGGTCATTTGGACCGAAAGCCATGAAACCTCGAACATGATAGGTCATTTTGTGAAGGTTTTTTGAAACATGATCAATATACCAAGTCTGGTATTTTTCCTTTCAACTATGTAACATAATATGACACCGCGAAGGATTTTCATTGTTCGGATTTTTTGAATTTATTATGCCCGTTTGAATTATCGAATTTCTAACTATGGTCGAACGGTGTGCATGAAGATAGGGGCGGGCATCGTTAGAACTTGCATTGGATCTCTGAAGAAACCACATATTGCGAGTCTAAAATGATTTTTCAAAAATCACAGGCGATAGATCATGTACGTAGTACAAACCGGACCCACTTCCTACTTATTCTAAGAGACATTTGTCCTTTTACCGGGATGGACGAAAAGGTTTGAGATGTACCGGTTGGGAGATAGTCCATGTAAGGTGGTCTAGTATTTTAGGAAAATGGGACGGTAGCATTGTGAAACGGCATTTTGGTGGTTACTTCACAAAGCGACCCGTTTTTGCGCTCGGAAAATGGAAAAGGGCTTTCCGTGCGACAAAAGGAAAACTTCCTCCTGCAACATTGTTCTCCATACCAATGTCCACACACATGCATAATATGGGCACAACATCACAAACTATGCCGTGATTCAGCAAGACATAACATCGGTCATTTGGACCGAAAGCCATGAAACCTCGAACATGATAGGTCATTTTGTGAAGGTTTTTTGAAACATGATCAATATACCAAGTCTGGTATTTTCCTTTCAACTATGTAACATAATATGACACCACCGAAGGATTTTCATTGTTCGGATTTTTTTGAATTTATTATGCCCGTTTTGAATTATCCGAATTTCTAACTATGGTCGAACCGTGTGCATGAAGATAGGGGACGGCATCGTTAGAACTTGCATTGGATCTCTGAAGAAACCACATATTGCGAGTCTAAAATGATTTTTGAAAAAATCAGGCGATAGATCATTACACTAGTACAAACCGGACCCACTTCCTGCCGATTCGGCAGACATTTATCCTTTTACCGGGATGGACGAAAAGGTTTGAGATGTACGGTTGGGAGATAGTCCATGTAAGGTGGTCTAGTATTTTAGGAAAATGGGGACGGTAGCATTGTGAAACGGCATTTTGGTGGTTACTTCACAAAAGCGACCCGTTTTTGCGCTCGGAAAATGGAAAAGGGCTTTACGTGCGACAAAATGAAAACTTCCTCCTGCAACATTGTTCTCCATACCAATGTCCACACACATGCATAATATGGGCACAACATCACAAACTATGCCGTGATTCAGCACATAACATCGGTCATTTGGACCGAAAGCCATGAAACCTCGAACATGATAGGTCATTTTGTGAAGGTTTTTTCGAAACATGATCAATATACCAAGTATGGTATTTTCCTTTCAACTATGTAACATAATATGACACCACGAAGGATTTTCATTGTTCGGATTTTTTGAATTTGTCCGGTTTGTTAGCTAGTCCCGATTTGTCCCGGTTTTAATATTAATAAATGTCTTAAGTGTTACCTAATAAATAAAGGAAATGCCTATATAAAGAGAGGGTTCATATTTAGTCTCGGTTGGAGAAACCAACCCATGTTGAAGGATTCTTGGCAGTGGGCGAGACAACACTAATAATAGGGGTGAGTGTTGACATTATGTTGTGCGGCTTGTACCTTGTCCCGATGGTGTCACCAACCGGGACTAAAGATGAACCTTTAGTCGGTTGACACCAACCGGGACTAAAGATGAGTCGACACTAATAATAGGGGTGAGTCGACATTATGTCGTGAGTGTCGACATTATGCCGAGCTGCTTGTACTATAAATATGCATCCTTGAGTCCAGTCCTCCAGCGGTTTGAGGCATCTCCAAGATGGTTTTAGAGCGAGGACACCACTACGGCTAGTTTCAGGGAGATGCTGCGGAGCCCAGTCCTCGGCATCTCCGAACTGTCATAGAGGCACTCCTAATATGTGAAATTAGTTAGCTCAGTATTGATCTAGTTAGTGAAGTTACAAGCTGCAAGATGGTTTTCGAGCGAGGGACACCACTGCGCGGCCAGTTTCGAGAGATCTTGGAGCCCTCCTCCGGCATCTCCAGAAAACGGTCATAGAGGCACTCCTAATATGTGAAATTAGTTAGCTCGAGGCGTATTGATCTAGTTAGTGAAGTTACAAGCTGCAAGATGGTTTTCGAGCAGGGACACCACTGCGGCCGGTTCGAGGAGATGCCGAGCTCGATCCTCGGCATCTCCGAGAAACTGGTCATAGAGGCACTCTAATATGTGAAATTAGTTAGCTCAGGCGTATTGATCTAGTTAGTGAAGTTACAAGCTGCAAGATGGTTTTCGAGCGAGGACACCACTGCGGCCAGTTTCAGGAGATGCCGGAGCCCGATCCTCCGGCATCTCCGAGAAACGGTCATAGAGGCACTCCGGTCCAGCCACAAAATGGGACTAACACTCAAGACATTTATTAATATTAAAAACGAGACTACAAAACCGGGACTAAAGGCCACAAACCGCGAAAGATATCCTTCGCCAAGCCACAAACCGCGAAAGACATGAACTAGAGTTACATAATATGAGCATGAACTTCTTGGCATATGTCATTCCTTATGACCGCTTGACGTAACCATGGAGCATCTTCTTTACTTAACGGAATGCTTGGGTCATTTTCCTTTGTGAAGGCGGAATTTCATCAAACTTATTATAATCTTCCGACATGTCTCTTGTCCTCGATTCCCACGATGTTTCTTTTCCCGAAAAGAACTGTGGCGCTTTGGCTCATCATATGATGTATTCGTTTGCATATTTTTCTTTTTTTTGATGCGGAGGACATGTCCTTCACATAGAAAACACGAGACACATCATTGGCTAGGACGAATGGTTCATCTCTATAACCAAGATTGTTGAGATCCACTGTTGTCATTCCGCATAACTGGTCTATCTTTACCCTTCCCATTCGGGTTGACCCATTTGCAGAAACAAAGGGACCTTAAAAGAGACTCCATAGTCTAGTTCCCATATCTCCTCTATGTAACCATAATATGTGTCCTTTTGTCCATTCTTGTCTATTGCATCAAAGCGGACACCACTATTTTGGTTGGTGCTCTTTTATCTTGGGCGATCGTGTAGAATGTATTCCCATTTATTTCGTACCCTTGGAAATTCAATACGAGAAGATGGTGACGCTGCCAACAAGTATAGCGATCTCCAAGTGGTGTCATTCAAGAGATGTCGCATCCAACCACCGGCAGACTTCATGTGTTCATCTCGTAATCCATGATTCGAGCTTCCCGGGTTTTTGGGCGTACAATATTCTTGTGTTCCTCCATATCTGGAGCTGCCAAGGTGGAATTATGTAGAACTGTAGTAGTGTGCTTTAGTGAAAGAATCCCGTCCCTTCATATCGTTGCTTTCTTTCCCAGTGCCTTTTCCACTTAGTCTTCCCTCATGCCGCGAGTCGAAACACCAATCGGCTTAAGGTCGAATAAAGTCAACACAAAACTCAATGACCTCCTCTGCTCCATATCCCTTGGAGATGCTTCCTTCAGTCTAGCACGGTTATGAACATATTTCTTTAAGACTCCACGAACCTCTCAAAGGGAACATATTGTGCGAAATACGGACCGAGAATGGCAATCTCTTCCACTAGATGAACCAGGAGATGCGTCATAATATTGAAGAAGGATGGTGGGAACACCAATTCAAAACTAACAAGACATTGTACCACATCCTTCGTAACCTTGGCAGAATATCCTGGATTGATTACCTTCGAGATATTGCATTGAGGAATGCACACAGCTTCACAATGGGTACTCGAACATTTTCGTAGAAGCCCCTCAATGCAATCGGAAGCAACTGCGTCATAATCACGTGTGATCCATGAGACTTCAGGTTTTGGAACTTTTTCTACGCCATATTTATTATCCCTTTATATTAGATGAGAAGCCCGCGGCACCTTGATCTGTAAAGGACTTCAAAAGATTTCCTTCTCTGCTTTGGTAAGAGCATAGGCACGACTTAAGTGGCGCCTTTATCCGTCTTGTTATCTGTATGCATGTTCTTTGGGTCTTTCATAATTTGTTGGTCCTCCGTGCTTGGTGTATCTTTTGTCTTCCCATACACGCCTAGGAATCCTAGCAGGTTCACGCAGAGATTCTTAAATCACGTGCATCACGTCGATTGAAGCGGACACGCAGGACTTTCCAATATGGCAGCTCCCAAAATATAGATTTCTTCTTCCACATGGGTGCGTGTCCTGTAGCGGCGTCGTTCGAACTGATTGACCGGGACCCTTTCCAAAGATTACTTCTATGTCCTTGACCATACCAAATACATCATCACCAGTGGGAGTTCGGGCTTCTTCGGTGATCTGCCTCACCTTTGAAATGCTTGCCTTTCTTTCTTACGGGATGATTGGTCGGAAGAAATCGTCGATTCGCTAGGTACACAACCTTCTTGCATTTATGCAAATATGTACCTTCGGTCTTATCTAAACAGTGGGTGCATGCCTTATATCCTTTGTTTGTACATCACGAAGGTTACTAAGAGCAGGCCAATCATTGATGGTTACGAATAACAACCTCGTAGATTAAATGGCTCTGTTTGTTCTCATCCCACGACGTACACCTGGTTTGCCCCACAACCGTAAGAGTTCTTCAACTAATGGCCTAAGGTACACATCAATGTCGTTGCCCGGTTGCTTGGCCTTGGATGAGCACTGCATCATAATGAACTTACGCTTCATGCACAACCAAGGAGGCAGGTTAGATACATAGAGTCACGGGCAGTCTTTGTGTTGCAGCTCTGCTCCCCAAAAGGATTCATTCCATCCGTACTTAGACCAAACCATAAGTTCCTTGCGTCACCGCAAAGTCCGGAAAGTCTCTCTCGATTTTTCTCCACGTGACCCATCGAGGGTGTCTCAACTCCGTCTTTCTTACGGTCTTCTTTGTGCCATCGCAACAACTGGCATGCTCTTTGTTTCAACATGCGTTTCAACCTTGGTATTATAGGAGCATACCACATAACCTTAGCAGAACCCTCTTCCTGAGGGCTCTCCCTCAACATCACCGAGGTCATCTCGTCGATCTTATACGCGCTGCATACCGGCATTTATCTAAATTCTCATACTCCTTACATGTAGAGGATGCACATTAATGCATGCATGTATCTTTTGCACATCTAATCCCAGAGGACGTAGAGTCTTCTTTGCTTCAGAGGTACTCTCGGGAAGTTCGTTATGTTTTGGAAACTTGACTTCATTATTTTCAGCATCTTTTCAAATGAGGAGTCAGTTAGACCACTCGCCTTCCATCGCAACAATTCCAAAGGTCGCATCGAGCTTTGTGCTGCCATCTTCACAATTTGGGTACAACAATTTCTTGTGATCTTCTAACATGCCCTCTAACTTCAACTTCTCATTTTCTGTTTCACAGTCGCTTTGCATCGAAATGACCCTACCAAGTTCATCGGGCTCATCGATGCCCGTTCTTCACCTTTTTCCTCTCCATTGTCTTCAATTGCGGTATCATCAGATTCAGGAAACATATGATGATAGTTGTTATCATCATCTTCTTCTTCACCATCTTCCATCATAACCCCTCTTTCCTCGTGCTTGGTCCAGCAATTATAGTTGGGCATGAAACCTTTCATAATCGTGTGGCGCGAATGATTTTCGAGGAAGAGTACTCCTTGTTGTTCGACATTGAACACATGTACAACGTATAAATCCATTCTCTTTGTTTGCCGTAGCCACATCGATAAATTTATCCACGCTTTGATATACCGGCTACCGGTCACCGTACATCCATTCCGACGTTCATCGCATCATATAAGTAAGTTTATCAAAAACAGGACATCATAAATAGTGAAATAACCAATTCACACCGACACATGAATTGTATCAATGACCTAGAAAAGATAAGATTGCTAACCTCGATCGAGGGAAATAAAGAGGAGAAAGCTCAAGTGCGTCTCGAACACCTTCTATATTTTTGTTCTATGAGAAATTCAGGATTTTCACTCAAACATTTCAACAAACACCTTCAATGCATGCATGAAAAAACTAGCACACACCCTCACACCTTACACCATTCGAAAAAGCAGTGGGCGAGGAGAGGGGTGGGCGTTGCATTTATAGAAGGCAAGGGGCCTTTAGTCCCGGTTGAAGCCAGAAACCGGGACTAAAGGTGCGTGCCAGGCCACGTGGCTGTGGCCAAACCTTTAGTCCCGGTTGGTGGCTCCAACCGGGACGCATGCCCCCTTACCAACCGGGACCCATGCCCCCTGGCCCGTGCCCGCTCCAACCGGGACGCGTGCCAGCCTTAGTCCCGGTTACTGGCGCAACCGGGACTAATGCTCCGAGGGGTCGCGAACGGATGGCCCTTTTTCCTCTAGTGAAAGTTGAATTAATTTATTTAGAAGGATGCTACGTGCCATGCATATGTGTATCTTTGCCAAGGTGGAAAGGTGCATGTGTGCTTTATCAAGTCAAAAGCCTAGTGTTAGGAATCAACTATTAACTAAATAGACGGTTAATAGATTCCAATAGAATATTCGTTTTGTCCAACCGCTTGTATATAGCGAACCGTCACCGTGTCTTTTCGAACCGTTGTGTCTCTTCCGAATCGACACAAAGCATGTAACCGACTATGTATTCACGACTGTTGGGTACTATAAAAACCCCCAATCACTATCAATGAAAGTACTCATTTCCTTTCAATCCTCTGTCTCTCTTCACGTCATCAGCACTGGCTCTGCCTACAGCGACTAGGCCGCACGGAGAGAAGAACAGAGAAAAGAAATTTTACGGGAAACAATCTGATGGAAGAAGAATTATGTCTAGTGGATAGTGCTACCACTAACACAATTTTAAGGGAAACAAAATACTTCCAAACTCTTACTAAGAGAAAGGAAGATGTTATGACCATAACTGGGAGTAACAAAGCAATTATTGGTTCGGGAAGAGCCACATTCACACTTCCTATGGGTACTACTATAGTAATTCAGAATGCTCTCTTGTATCCTGAATCTACACGTACCCTTATAAGTTTCAAAGATATCCGATCAAATGATTTCCATCTTAAAACTGTAAAGATGGATAAGAAAGAATATTTGCTTTTAACAAAAAGCGATGGATATGAGGAACAAACTCTTGAAAAATTCCCTTCATTTTCATCCGGATTATACTTTACATACATCAAACCCGTACCTTTTGTTGCGTACAAAATAATTTTTCAAAATCTTGATAAATTCAAGACTTGGCATGATCGCCTTGGTCATCCTGGAATAGGTATGATGAGAAAAATTATTAGCAATTCTGTTGGTCATAATTTACCAATTAAAAGATTTCCCAAATCATCAGATTTTGTATGCACTGCATGTGCTACGGGAAAACTAATAACTAAGCCATCTTACCTCAAAGTTAAAAATGAGTCACTCAATTTTCTTGAAAGAATTCAAGGAGATATATGTGGTCCAATACAACCTTTATCTGGACCATTTAGGTACTTCATGGTGCTAATTGATGCATCCACTAGATGGTCACATGTGTGTTTATTATCCACACGTAATCATGCCTTTGCCAAATTAATTGCTCAAATTATCAAATTACGAGCAAATCATCCTGAACATAGGATAAAAACAATAAGAATGGATAATGCGGCTGAATTTAGTTCACGTGCATTTAATGATTATTGTATGGCTTTAGGTATCCATCTAGAACATTCAGTACCTTATGTGCATACTCAAAATGGTATGGCCGAATCTTTAATCAAAAGAGTAAAGCTAACTGCTAGACCACTACTGCAGAATAGCAATTTACCAACCTCTTGTTGGGGACATGCGGTTTTACACGCCGCAAATCTGATACAAGTCAGACCAACTGCATATCATGAAACTTCCCCGTTTCAAATAGTACGAGGCAATCAGCCAAGTATTTCCCCACCTGCGAAAATTCGGTTGCACTGTATACGTGCCGATATCACCACCGCAGCGTACCTCCATGGGCCCCCATAGAAAAATAGGAATCTATGTGGGATATAACTCTCCGTCAATTATAAAATATTTAGAACCCCTAACAGGGGACCTGTTTACAGCCCGGTACGCTGATTCAATTTTTGATGAAGATCATTTCCCGGCATTAGGGGGAGAAACAAACCACAATGAATGCCAGGAAATAGATTGGAATGTGACAGGCATCCAATCCTTAGATCCACGTACTAAAGAATCTGAATCTGAAGTTCAGAGAATAATAGATTTGCAACATTTTGCAAACAACTTGCCAGACGCATTTAGTAAATGATCACAAAGGTGTCACTAAATCTTATATCCCTGCAGTTAATGCACCAGAATGAGTAGAGGTACCAAATAAAACTACTCAACCCCTAATTACAAATAAAAGGGGGAGAAATCTGGTCATCAAGGAAAAGGCTTCTCAAATGCCACCGCGGAAACATAGAAAATCACTAAATGCAAATCAACCTGAAGTTGATAGACACCAAACAGATGTTCAACATCAAGAGCCCAGCATAAATGTGCACACAAATTCTAATGTTGGGACATCGAAACAACCAGACTCCGTTGTTATGGGAAATCACACGGTGCCTGAGGTAATCAATGAAATCTCCACAAACTATATCGATTCAGGAGAATCATATAATAGAAATACTACACTTGTCGACACATATTTCTCCTCTAAAATTGCTAAAACCCTTCAAATGGATCCAGAGCCAACATCTATGAAAGAGTGCCTGAAGCGCTCAGATTGGCCTAAATGGAAGGAGGCAATTGAGGCAGAACTGCGATCGCTTAATAAAAGAGAGGTATTCTCTAAAGTAATACCTACTCCTCATAAAGTTTTCCCTGTGGGAGCTAAATGGGTTTTCGTTCGAAAAAGGAACGAAAATAATGAGGTGGTGAGATATAAAGCGAGGCTAGTAGCACAAGGGTTTCTGAGAGACCCGTATCGACTACGATACATATTCTCCTGTAATGAGTGGAATTACGTTTCGATACTTAATATCATTGGCAGTACAAATGAATTTATCAATGCAGTTAATGGATGTAGTGACCGCTTATCTATATGGATCACTCGATGCGGATATTTATATGAAAGTCCCTGATGGACTTAAAATTCCGAATCCAAACATAAATCGCAACATGTATTGTGTAAAATTACAAAAGTCACTCTATGGCTTAAAGCAGTCGGGTAAAATGTGGTATAACCGGCTTAGTGAGTTCCTTATCCATAAAGGATACTCAAATAATGATGATTGCCCATGCGTTTTTATAAAGAAATCCTCAAAGGGATTTTGCATCATCTCAGTTTATGTTGATGACCTCAACATCATTGGTAACGCAGCAGATATATCTGTAGCACGCAATCATTTAATGACGGAATTTGAGATGAAGGATTTGGGAAAAACCAAATTCTGCTTAGGTTTACAACTTGAGCATCTTCCCTCAGGAATACTCGTTTATCAGCCCGCATATATTCAGAAAGTTTTGGAAAAATTCAATATGGATAAATCATATCCATCCAAAACACCCATGGTCGTCAGATCCCTTGATAGAGAAAAGGATCCCTTTAGACCTAGGGATGATAACGAAGATGTATTGGGACCTGAGTTTCCATACCTTAGTGCTATAGGAGCACTAATGTACCTTGCTAATTGTACTAGACCAGATATTGCCTTCGCAGTGAATTTCTTGGCTAGACATAGTGCTGCTCCAACAAAACGCCATTGGGCTGGAGTAAAGAATATCTTGAGATATTTACAAGGTACTAAAGATCTTGGTTTATTCTATCGGAAAAATCAAGATATGACTTTGATGGCTATCTTGATCTGGCTATCTTTCGATCCCCATAATGCTAGATCACAAACAGGGTTTGTATTTTTATATGGTGGAACTGCTATTTCATGGAAGTCCACAAAAAGACTCTTGTAACTTCCACTAACCACTCTGAAATAATTGCATTATATGAAGCCTCACGAGAGTGTGTGTATGGCCAGAGTGATTAATCATATACAAACATCATGTGGTATTGGTTCATTAGAATCACCAACTATTATCTATGAGGATAATGCCGCATGTGTTACTCAAATGCATATGGGATATATTAAAAGTAATATTACAAAACATATTGCTCCAAAACTGTTCTTTCCTCATGAATTACAGAAAAATGGAGAAATTAATATTTTGCAAACAAAGTCATGTGACAATCTTGCAGATTTGTTCACTAAGTCTTTACCAACATCTGCATTTCAAAAATGCATTCATGGCATTGGTATGAGACGACTTCGAAATTTGCAAAGTTCAGGGGGAGAAATCTCCTAGGACTGAACTTAGTATTTAATATCCGATAACAATATATTGTACTCTTTCATATGAGGTCTCCAATGGATTTCTCATACAGATTTTATGGTACAATTATTATACCAACGGTATATCGGATTCCTATAGTCTCCTTATATTTTCCACAGGATTCTGGAGGACATATGTTGTACAAGATCAAGCTTTCAAGATAAAGAACAATCAAGATATTCTAGCACTCAGGACATTATGATGGATTCAATATCTCAAAGACGATCAAAGTATTCAAGACTCTCCGACGTCCAAAATATATGATGATTCTCAAGACAATGAAGATAGAAACAGCGTTGTCCAAGGGGGAGTGTTAGGAATCAATTATTAACTAAATAGACGGTTAATAGATTCCAATAGAATATTCGTTTTGTCCAACCGCTTGTATATAGCGAACCGTCACCGTGTCTTTTCGAACCGTTGTGTCTCTTCCGAATCGACACAAAGCATGTAACCGACTATGTATTCACGACTGTTGGGTACTATAAAAACCCCCAGTCACTATCAATGAAAGTACTCATTTCCTTTCAATCCTCTGTCTCTCTTCACCTAGAAAGGAGATTTACACCCAGCCAGAAATGCATGAGTAATCCGCCAAATGTACTAAATCGACCGCGTCGGACTCATGCATGTGGTGAGCCTAGTAGTACGAGTGCGGAACATGATGATTGCATAAATTACTTAAAGAGTGGTACTAATAAACTGTAAAACAACCAAAGAGATAAGTTATTCTATTTCTTCCTCTCGGTTCAGAACTTCAGATCGAGATGTTTCTAAATTCCCGTCAGGAAGAGCGACGTCGGGGCAACGACTGCATGTAGAATGGGAGAGCCGTGGTGGGGCCACGCGCACGTCGGAGTGCGCTGCCGCTAGAGGCTCTGGTGGCGCGTGCGCCAGGCGTCGCACCTGCATGCGTTATACTTCGCCCTCGTCGCGCGTAGGCAGCCATCTGCGGCGAGACGCGTTGTGGGGAACCGCCGCCACAAGGATCATCACCTGGGATGGGCTGCCTCCTGCAAGGGATGAATTGACCCCGGGTGCCATCTGATGGCTGCGCCGCCTCTTTCTTCTCCAATAGGTCCATGTGCTTCAGCGGGAGCTCTGCCCGGGCGTTCCTCCTGGGTGACGACCATGTGATTCATGCTCGGCTGCATCTTGATCAACCATCGGGGCTTCGGGAGGAAGTTCTGCAGCGGCACCGCGGGCCCGTGGGCGTGGCCGTGGGCGGTGCTCCTCCGCTTCTTGGCTCGTCCAAGTTCTCCTCTCTGAAGAGGCGTCGAAGAGAAAGAGCTCGGGTCGGTAGGTTGGGATTCCGTCAAAATCCCGCTTCTAGTTTATTTATTAAAATCTAGTTTAAATTTTTGTTTAAAATTTACAGTAGATTTTAACAAATAAATTAAAAATGGGATTTAGGCGGGATCCCGCTTGACACTCTACGGGTCGGCCAGGGGAGACATGGGTGGCGTTAGAGATGTTGCTCAGCCAGGACAGGCTTTGGGGCGGATGATCAGGATTCAGGACAAACAGAAAAAAATAGAAAACCAACGCGATCCGCTCAGGTATCCATCGACCGGGTACGTAAAGATTAGGAAACGGAATATATCACGACTTGCGACGGACGACATACGAAAGACGAGTACGAAAACCACCTCAACACAAATTATATAGTAGATTTGATTAAAATTTAGATTACTAAGTCTTTGAATTTACTGTTTACCCGGCTTCATAATATCCTTGGGTCCGCCTATGCTGGTCGGTCCTGTCGCCACGGAGAAGTGGTCCTTTTGACAATTATTTTAGGCGCATGCTAGGCGTCCCCCTGATCGTCACAGATCATTGATCGATGGTCACGATCTACTGCTACATTTGTCCCGCTTTTGCTACATTGGTCCCGCTTTTGCTCCATTGTAGCAAAAAAGGTTCACCCAGAAAATAAAACAAAAAAGACCGTTCTCGTCGGAGAACTGGCCGGAGACCTCGCCGGGGACTTTGTATCATAAGTTGCGTTCTAAGGTAGCAAAACCGATGTCGCCGGAGACTCGCCGGAGACTTTCGCGAATATCTCACGGAGAACTTGTAGCAAAAATTTACTATATTGTAGCAAAACCATTAAACAGATTTAAAAAAAAATAACACATGTAGCAAAAAGAGACTTCATCATCGAGACATTAACACATGGTAGCAAGCATCACTGCTGGTAGCAAAGCACCGCCATCGGTAGTAAGCTGGCGCTGCTTGTAGCAAAGCACCATCGTTGTGGTAGCAAGCCCGCCGCCGCCGTGGTAGCAAGCATCGCCGCCATTGTGGTAGCAAGCCCTACCGCAGCTTGTAGCAAAGCGTCGCCATAGTGGTAGCAAGCTTCACCGCTACTTGTAGCGACCTCTACGTCTGCTCGTCGGCGACAGAACTGCCGCCCATGGCGAGCACATGCGGATATGGCAAAGCACCATCGTTCTGGCGGCGGCGAGGCGCGTGTGCTCAGGCCACGCAGAGGAGGTGGCGGCCGGGAAAAGCGGAACTGGCCGAGGAGAGGAGGAATCTGGCGGCGGGCGGGCGGAGCCGCCGGAAGCGAAGGGCGGCGGCGCGAGGGAGGTCGCGGAGGCGCGGTGGAGAGGCCAGCGGCGCGGGAAGGGCTGCGGAAGCGAGGAGAGGCGGCGGTGGCGAAGGGCTTGTGCGGAGGGCTCGCCGGGCGACGGTGGGCGGAGAGAGGAGGAAGAGGGGGGCGCGAGCGGTGGGAGGAGGCGGCGCCAAGGGCGGTGGCCAGGAGACGCAGTGAGAGGAGCTCGAGGGGCGATGGCGCATGCTGTGAGAGCAGCGAGGGTGTGTCACTTGGCAGCGACCCGGGGGATCGCGAGGCGTTATCCCCCGGGGGATCTGTATCATTTTCCATTATTTTAGGAGGTAGTCTCTTTTGTCAATTCACTCGTTTAGGTGATCATTTTTGTCAAAAATTAGGTGAACTTGACGTGCTCTCAGTCATGTCGAGCCTCTCTCTACATCGAATGAATGAAGAAAGAAAGGAAATAGTATGTGTTGGGGACCGGGGTTCACGGGATGGTGAAGGTTCACTCACGGATGACACCTCGGGCGATGCATTTCAGATAAGAAATGTGTTGTTTGGTCCATATGGATCGGTCCGTGGGTAGCAAAATTTGGCTGTCTCCGTGTTACGGATAGGGATGCAGAAGTAAGATAATTGGAACAAGTGGGATATCACTTTTAGACTACTAAACTAATTCAAAACTAAGTGGCGCAAGTGGGATAAGCTAGATTTGATATATCCCGTTATCCCACTTATCCCATCTAAATTAGAGTTAGTCTAGTAGTCTAAAAGTGATATCCCACTTGTCCTACCTCTGCATCCCTAGTCATGGATATTCCTAGTGGACTGATCCAAATTATTTCATAATAATTATTTGAAACAAACTTAATTTACATAAGGGAAAAACATAAGAAAATATACTAAAAAAATTAAAAATAACCTAGCTTCGGTGGGCTCTTTGAAAAAAATAAGGTCAATCCACATAATTTTTGGTGGGCCCTTTGAAAAAAATTCTTGCATAGGGGGCCATGGCCCTAACTAGCACCCCTAGCTCCGCCCTGCATGACAGTCTATTAGTGTGCTAGCGGGATGTCCCTAAACTGAGATGCATGATGATGTGCACAGATAGCGTAAGGCGGCACGTTTAGAAGGGATGCACGACTTTATTTGCCGGCGAAAGTTGTACATCAATACATATGCACACAAAAGTCAGATCAATCTTGCTGCTAGATATGGTTCTCTTATGTTGGTGATAAGTGTAGACCTTCTCATCATGGCATAGGGATCACATGATTCGCATTCCCCGATAAGAATAGATAAAGTGCCAGATTTGCTAGTAAATAGGCTATGACACGTCTACTACTTGTCCTTTGCCTCTTACCTATTTCATCTACTATCTTCACACTCTTGCTCTCTATAATAAATTAAATATCGACCACATATATAACATCTATACACGTGTAGCCAAGGCCATTTCTCATCTACGACTAGCTTATTAACTCTTTCTGACTCGTCATGCAACTCTAACACCACACTCTAGCAAATGCGGCCATTGTTATAGAACTTGTGGAAATGGGAGGTACGGTGAAAGAAAGACACACAAGACTAGTGACATATTCTACTAAAACCACACTCTAAAGATGTGCCCGGTAGAACGCGTGAAGGCTAGCTAGAGCATGGTGAGCCAAAAACGAATTGATTGGAGGCCCCGGAGCAACTCCACGCAATCTCTGCACATACATCTCTCGGTCGGACGAGAACACTCGAATCAGCCGTTTTCACCAAGTGGCTCTCTATGCACTTTTCTTAAACCGCTTCTTCTCTTAACCCTTTTAATTGATACAAGCATGTTTCATTGAAAAATAAACTCTACATGAAAAAGCTGCAGGTCGACAATGTGATCCCACTCTGACAATTAGGTGTGAGTTTTGTTAACTGTATCTTCTTAATTTAGTGTTCATGTTTTAACCGTTTTCCAGAATTGATCGCACATGGTCGACCGTTTAGAATTTCCTTTTAGAAGCAGTTTCACCTCGCAGTTTCACACAACTCCGGTGTCATAAGTTTTTTTCTTCGGTGTCATAGACGAATATATGTATCTCTCTAGTACTGAAACATGTTTAGGTGTGTGTTTTCATGTGAGTGTAATCTTAATAAGGTGTGCATGTGTATAACTCAATCTCTCACTAGGCTCTTGATTAGCTAGCTAGGGGTTATTTTATCATGAGGCCTACGTGAAAAAGATACATTCCATTCTGCCAATAAATTCTTAGTTTCGTTAACTGTAACTTAAAAAAAAATTAGACTTATTTTAGACGAATTTACACACTATCGATCGTTTTTCCGTCTGATCGCTAGCTTAATATTGTTATTCACCACAGTTCTCATCGATTGGCGGATGGATGTTAGGAAAGCTCGAGAAAATAAGAAAACTACAAGCTCGCGTATTCCTTCCAAAAGATGAAGAATCTTCCCGTTTCTTAAGCACATCGGCCTGGCCGGCCTGGCATGTATCCCGACAACTCCTCTAAAATGTAAAAAATAATCAAAGTATGATCGATCTTATCATCACCATCTATAAAGCATTTCGAGTTACTTATCTCATCACAGCGACAGTTAATTAACTGGCCCTCAAACTGATCTTGTAGAAACACTCTGGGTGTAAAAGTAGTTCTCTGTGTTAGATGTATATATCTGTATATTGTATTTCTCCCATATGTTAGTGGGCTTCCTGCATATTTGCCCTGTACCTGTACTATATATTGTGATCTTTGGCCCCCAGAAGAATACAAGTTGCATATTTCTGACATGGTATCAGAGCTAGGTTAGCCTCCTCCTTCTTGCAACTTCATCACTGTAGCCGCCATCGTCCCTGTCGCCGACGGTCTTGCCGTCGTCGCCGCTGCCGGTTGCCGCCTTGTTCCTGGCCGCCGTTGCCCGTTTTGTTTCCAGATCGGTCTGCATCCGCCGTCATCCGTTTCGTTTTCCAGATTGGTTCGATCTCGCTTCAGATCGGATCGACTCTCCCGGATGCGCCTCGATCGCTCGCCCGGCCTGAACCGCTCCACGCTGGTCTTCACGCGGTGCTCCACACCCGCCGCTGCCGCCACCCGCCACGCGGGCCTTCACGCGCGGTGCTCGATCTGCTGCTCCACCTGCCACCTGCCCATCTGCTCGGGACACCACCGCCCACCTGCTCCACGCGGGACACCACGGGCAGCTCCCCCTGCCTCGATTCCCCTGCAAGCAGGCCGGGCCCGCCTGGAATCTCTGTTCGCTGCAGGTCCCGCAGGCACGCGTGCTGCGAGCTCTCGCACGCGACCTTGATCCCTGCTTGCTGCAGGTCCCGCAGGCACGCGACCCTGCAGTTCCAGCCTGGCCCGCCCGCCCTTCTGCTCCAGAACGCCAGATCTAGCCTGGCCCGCCCACCACCTGCACTTTCTCCGCTGCCTTCTGCTGGCTTTGATCGAATCTGCTGTCAACAGTTTATTTTCCATTGGATCTGAGAGTTGAAAAAAAAATTGAGCGATGTCTTCTGCATCGGGCTATGTTGCGATTCCTCGCTGCCCGGTGATCTTCGATGGCACGAATTATCCCGATTTCGCTGCATTTATGCTTCACGTTCATCTGTGATCTCCGTCTTTGGGGTGTGCTCTCCGGCGAGGTCTCCTGTCCGCCGTGCCCCCCTGCTCCTGTGGCTCCTCTTCCGCTGACGCCGATTGTTCTTGGTGCTGATGCTTCTCAGGAGGCCAAGGATGCTGCTCAGAGTGCCGATGATAGTGCTGTTAATGCTTATGACCTGAAGTTCAAACAGTACTCTGCTGATCTCGAGACCTATCGCCACGCTTTGACTGCCTACACTCAGTGGGTCGATGAGGATGCTCGTGTTGCTGTTGTTCTCACCTCCAGTGTTCTGCCCCAGTATGCTGCTGAGTTCATGAGTCTCCCTACTGTTGCTGCTCAGTGGGCACATCTTCGTCAGCGCTATCAGCCGTCTGGAGATGCTCTTTACCTATCTGTGGTTCGCCAGGAACATGCTCTTCAGCAGGGTGATTCTAGTATTGATGAGTTCTATACTCAGAGTGCGGCTATCTGGCGTCAGCTTGATTCTCTTCGTACTACTGTTTGTGGCACATTCTCGTGCTGCCAGATTGTGCGCTCGGATTTGGAGTTTCACCGCATCTATGAGTTTCTGTCTCGGCTTTGCCAGGAGTTTGAGCCCCGGCGTGCACAGCTGAATGCTCGTGGTCGTGTTCCGCTCTCTGAGGTGTTGTCTGAGCTTCGGGCTAAGGAGACCCGTCTCCGTCGTGCTGGTCTTCTTGCGGTTCCATATGTGTTTTCTACTCGTGGTGCTCCGTTGCCGTCTACTCCCTCGACTCAGCCGCGGTCCCCTGTGTCGCCGCCGATATTACCCACTCCTCCAGGTCAGGGTTGAAGGGAATATGCCCTGAGAGGCAATAATAAAGTGTTTATTATGTGTATTCCAAGTATATGATAGATGTTTATTTTGCATGCTATAATTGTATTAATACGGAAACGTTAATACATGTGTGTTTAATAAACAAACAGAAAGTTCCTAGTTATGCCTCTCTCATAAACTAGCTCGTTGATTAACAAGATGATCAAGGTTTCCTGATCATGAACATTGGATGTTGTTAATAACGGGATCACAACATTAGTGTAATGATGTGATGAACATTCATCCGAAGTATAGCATTACGATCAAAGTCATTGAGTTTATATTGCTATAACAACTTACGAAGTGATCCTAATCCTTAGACCATGAGATCATGTCAATCACTAACACTGAAAGAGTTTCTTGATAACATCAAAGCGTCACCGTAACAGGGTGATTATAAAGATGGATTCAGAACTAATAAAGTGTTATGTTGTGGCTCATGGATCGAGAGTGGAATTTGTTCATCCCGATGACGGATAGATATACTCTGGGCCCTCTCGGTGATATCACATTGATTAGCTTGCAAGCAAGTGATTTGATCACTAGAATGTTATATCACAGGAACGAGAAAAGAGTGCATGTCGGTAACGAGATCAAACTAGGTATGGATATACCGATGATCGAATCTCGGACATGTAATATATCGTGAAACAAAGGGATTAATATACTAGCGTAAAAGGTTCCGACGATCACAAGAAAGCCATCGTTGAATGTGTGGGAGTCAGTATGGGTCTCCAGATCCCTTCGATTATTGATCCGAGAGGGTCTCGATCATGTCCGCATTATTCACGAACCGTAGGGTGACACACTTAAGAGACATCCAATTGGAGCAAATGTTTCATGCCGAAAGAATGAACAAGCGCGAATTTATTTCACTAGATCCGAAACAGGTTTTTGGTGAAATTGCATAAAGTGGTTATGCATGTGAAATAGAATTCTAGCAAGGGGTTATTTGTGAATGTTTGTCATTAAAGTAATTGACAAAATTCTGAATAAAATAAAGAGTTTTATTTAATGAGAGTTTGCATTAAATTTGGTGGAAATTTAATGGGATTTTTGAGTGGACTTTTGAGTGGAGGGAATTTAGAGGAGTTTTGTGAGTGGAGTGTCCACCCACATGAAGAGGGAGGGCAAGGGGGCCCCATGCGCGCCACCCCTTGGGGTTCCCCCTCCTCCTATAAAGGAGCCCTCCTCCTCACTGTCTCTCACACCTCCTCGTGAAGGATCTCTCTCCCCTCTAGAATTTATCCCCATGGTCTCGGACTAGCGAGATACATGTTCCCGGTGGCTATTCGGCAAGAAAGAGTTGTGCTTCGCTGCATCGCTGGAGCGAGGAGGCGGAGGTTGCTCGGTGCCTCGAGCGTGTGTGCGAGCACGGATGCTTGCTGATTTCGGCGCTAGGACTTCCTCTCGATCTTGAGATCGGCAAGAGATCGTCTACATCAACCACGAGTTGAACTCGTTAAGCTTTGTCGGTCTTCAAGGGTATGTTCTCTACGGATATACATCCGCCGTTGTTTGTATCTAGTATATAGATCTTGGTATATAGTTCACATCGTAGGAAATTTTTGTTTTCTATCTTGCGAACCCTCAAAGGGTATCGAGCGGATCTATGCGTAGATACTTTACGGGTAGTACACATATGAGTATGCGGGCGATGATGATCATGTTGTTGCTCCTTTGTTGTGATTTTGGATATTGGTGGCATAGTGGGATGAAGCGGCCCGGACAAACTTTACATGTCCTCGCACATGAGACCTGTTCCACGCTTGACATGCAACTAGTTTGCATAAGTGGCTAGCGGGTGTCTCTCCTACTATAGTCAATATCTATTTTGCAAGCGAGTTGTCAAAAATTTGATTATCCTCGTTGTGGTTCATGTTCGTAGGTAAGAACGGTTCTATCTCGAAAGCCCTAAGCCACGTAAAACTTGCAATGGATAAATTAGAGGCATCTAGTTTAGATTGTTCTTTGGGCTAGTGTTATGATATGGTAGTGTTGTAAGTAGAAGTATGAGATGATACTCTTACAACACACATAGCGTGTAAAATCCATAGACCTTGGATTTACACATATAGGTATGATAGTGATCATACCACGATGCACATGATAGAGATCATCTGCGGGAACCATATAATTTCACTAATAAACATATGATGTTTGGTTGCATCTTATATTGCTTGATTAGCGCTTTGTTAGCATAATAAGATGATCCCTCATTTAAATATCAAGATAAGAATGTGTTCTTCCTTTAGTATGCACCGATTATGTTTTCGTCGCTCCAAGACATCACGTGATGATCGGGTGTTCTTGGATCCACGACCATATTTGGTGTAAAACAGTTACACGAATACTAAGGTTCTAACTTGGCGAGCCTAGCATGTATGACATGGCCTCGGAACACGGGACGAAAGGTTAAGCATGAGTCATATAGTTGATATGATGCCCATTTGATGCTCGCCTTTGAAGCTATACCGACTCACGTGATGATCGGACTTGGTGTAGTGGATTTGGTTCATGTAATCACCAAAAGGACACGAGGGATGTCGCTTTTGAGTGGGAGTTCATTCGTAATATAGATTAGTTGAACTCGATCTATCATACACTTAGTCTAAACTTTACAAATTCTGTTGTAGATGGCACCACCCTTTTAATTTCAATGTGTTCATGGAGAAGAGAAACTAGCAACGAGCGGTAGCAACTTTACTTGAATGGGCCATGAATTTGAGGATTCTCCTCTACGCTTCACAAAAGCAATATGTGCTAGAAGCCGTTAGGCCCCCACCTTTAGATGATGCCCCAGCGAGGAGAAGAATGTCTATCGGACTCGTCGGAGGACCACAACTTAGTTCATTGCGGCATATTGTATGGGCTAGAGCCGAACTTGAAGCGTTTGAACGGCAATGCATTTGATACAATGGGTGAGTTGAAAATGATTTTCGACACACATCTCTTGTGAGAGCTACAATGCTTGAGAAAAGTTCTTTAGCTGCATGATGGAAGAGCACAACTCGTTAGTGAGCATGTACTCAAGATGTCGGGTTCTGCCGATAAGCTTGTGTCCTTGGGAATAACGATTCCCATTGACTTAGGCATCCATCGTGTTCTGCAGTCTACGCCACCTAGCTATAAGAGCTTCGTGATGAACTATAATATGCAAGGCATGAAGAAGTCTCTCCCGAGCTTACATCAATGCTTAAAAGCTATGATGGAGATCAAAAGGAACATCAAGTGTTGATGATCAATAGGAACACTGGTTTCTAGAAAGACAAGAAGGAAAGCGTAAGGGAAGTAAGGCGGCAAGCCTGTTGCCGCTGAAAGAAACCCGAGTTGGACCTAAGTCGATTCGAAGTGCTACTATTGTAAGGGGCGCCCTTTGGAAGCGCAATCGCCCCAAGTATCTGGCGGACAAGAAGGCGGCAAGGCAAACAAAGGTATATATGATATACATGTTATTGATGTGTACTTGACTAGTGCTCATGATGCTTTTGGGTATTTGATACGGTTCGATTGCTAATATTTGTAACTCGAATCGTGGCTGCGGAACAAGCGACCGCTAGCAAGGGGTGAGGTCAAGATGCGTCGGCAATGGATCAAGCGTTGATGTAATCGCCGTTAACGCTGCCTCTCCACTTACCGTCGGGATTAGTTATAAACTTAAATAAATGTTATCTGGTGCCTTTGAGCATGAACATTGTATCTGGATCATGTTTGATGCAAAGTGGTTATTCATTTAAATCGAGAACAATGGTTGTTCCATTTATATGAATGAAATCTTTTATGGTCATGCCGATGATGAATGGTTTATTTCTGTTAGATCTCAATGATAATGTTACACATATTCATAATGTTGATGCTAAAAGGATTAAACTTAATGATGATATATCGCATATATGTGGTTTGCCGTCTAGGTCATATTGGCATTAAACGCATGAAGAAGCTTCATTCGGATGGACTTTTGGAATCACTTGAATATGAATCATTTGATACATGTGAGCCATGCCTTATGGGCAAGATGACTAGAACGCCGTTTTCGGTTCAATGGAGCAGGCGATTTATTGGAAATCATACATTCGATGTATGTGGTCCAATGAGTGTGTCGTAGCGAGGTGGATATCGTTATTTTGTTACTTTCACGGATGATTTGAGTAGATACGGTTATATCTACTTGATGAAACACAAGTCTGAAACCTTTGAAAAGTTCAAGGAATTTCAGAATGAAGTGGAAAATCATCGTAATAGAAAGATCAAATTTCTACGGTCCGACCGTGGAGGTGAGTATCTGAGTTACGAGTTTAGCACTCACATGAAAGAGTGTGGAATTGTTTCACAACTCACACCTGCCGGAACACCACAGCGAAATGGTGTGTCGAAACATCGTAATCGTACTTTATTAGATATGGTTCGATCTATGATGTCTCTGACGGCTTGCCATTGTCATTTTGGGGTTATGCACTAGAAACTGCTGCATTCACTTTAAATCGGGCACCATCCAAATCCGTTGAAAAGACACCGTATGAATTGTGGTTTGGAAACAAACCTAAGCTGTCATTTCTTAAAGTTTGGGGATGCGATGTTTATGTGAAGAAACTTCAACCGGATAAACTCGAACCCAAAGCGGAAAAATGCGTCTTCATAGGATACCCTAAAGAAACTATTGGGTATTCCTTCTATCACAGATCCGAGGGCAAGGTTTTTGTTGCCAAGAATGGATCCTTTCTAGAGAAAGAGTTTCTCATGAAGGTGTGAGTAGTCGGAAGGTAGAACTCGAAGAGGTTGTGGAACCTTCTCTTCAAAGTATGGCGAGTAGCACATAGCGGAAGTTGTTCGAGTTGGCTCCACTGTTGAAGAGGGAACTAATGATAATGATCATGAAACTCGAAGAGAGTACTACCGAACCTCGCAGTCAAGCAGACGCTGCGGCTCCGAGTCACGGAAATCCTGTCATGAATTTCATGGTTGATGAAAATAATGACCTGCGACGTATGAAGAAGCGATGATGAGCCCGTTCCAACAAATGGTTAGGAGCCATGAAATCGAGATGGAATCCATGTATGAAAATCAAGTTTGGAACTTGGTGGAATTACCTCACGACCGAAAGGCCGTGGAGAACAAATGGATTTTCAAAAGGAAAACGATCTTGATGGTAATGTGACCATCTATAAAGCTCGACTTGTCGCAAAGGGGTTTCGACAAATTCAAGGAGTTGACTACGATGAGACTTTTCTCCGTAGCGATGCTAAAGTCGATTAGGATTATGTTAGCAATTGCTGCATATTTCGATTATGAGATATGGCAGATGGATGTCAAAACCGCGTTTCTCAATGGTAATATTGAAGAAGAGTTGTATATGATACAACCAAAGGGTTTTGTCGATCCTAAGGATGCTAACAAGGTGTGCAAGCTTCAACGATCCATCTATGGATTGAAGCAAGCATCACAAAGTTGGAATCTCCGCTTTGATGAGGTGATCAAAGAGTTTGGATTTGTCCAAACTTATGGAGAAGCTTGTATTTACAAGAAAGTGAGTGGGAGCAATGTGGCATTTTTGATATTATATGTGGATGACATATTATTGATCGGAAATGATATAGAACTTTTAAACAGTGTTAAAAGTTATCTAAGCAAATTTTCAATGAAGGATCTAGGTGAGCGTCATACATATTAGGAATAAAGATCTATAGAGATAGATCTAGGCGCCTAATAGGGCTATCATAAAGTACATACCTTGATAAGATTTTAAAGAAGTTTAAAATGGACGGAAGTAAGAAGGGTTCTTACCTATGTTGCAAGGCAAGACATTGAGTAAGACTCAAAGTCCGGCTTGCGGAAGAAAGAGAGATAATGGACAAAGTCCCTATGCTTCACCATAGGCTCTATAATGTACGCCATGCTATGTACAAGACCGGATGTGGCACACGCTATTAGTTTGACTAGTAGGTACCAATTGGATCCGAGTTGAACATGGATAGCGGTCAAGAATATCCTTAAGTACTTACGAAGAACTAAGGATATGTTTCTTGTATACTGAGGTGAAGAAGAGCTCGTCACTAAGTGTTATGTCGACGCTAGCTTTGACACCGATCCGGATGACTCTAAGTCTCAATCCGGATCGTATTTCTCATGAATGGCGGGCGGTTAGTTGGAGGAGCTCCAAACAACCTGTGATAGCGGGATCAACAACGGAGGCGAATATGTTGCTTTGCTTGAGCGGCTCGAAGCGATTTGGATGAAGGAGTTCATATCCGAACTAGGAGTTGTGGCAAACGCGTTGGACCCAATGGTGATCTATTGTGACAACAATGGTGCCATTGCCAATGCCAAAGAGCCAAGTTCTCACAAGCATTCCAAGCATATTAAGCCGGTTTCACTCCATCCATGAGCATGTCAAGGATGGAGATATAAAGATTTAAAGTACATACGGATCTCAATGTAGCGGATCCGTTGACTAAAACTCTCCTAGAGCAAAACATGATCAACACAAGAACTCAATGGGTGTTAGATTTATCACTATGTAACTAGATTATTGTCTCTAGTGCAAGTGGGAGGCAAGGAATATGCGAGAGGCAATAATAAAGTGTTTATTATGTGTATTCCAAGTATATGATAGATGTTTATTTTGCATGCTATAATTGTATTAATACGGAAGCGTTAATACATGTGTGTTTAATAAACAAGCAGAAAGTTCCTAGTTATGCCTCTCTCATAAACTAGCTCGTTGATTAACAAGATGATCAAGGTTTCCGATCATGAACATTGGATGTTGTTAATAACGGGATCACAACATTAGTGTAATGATGTGATGAACATTCATCCAGTATAGCATTACGATCAAAGTCATTGAGTTTATATTGCTATAACAACTTACGAGTGATCCTAATCCTTAGACCATGAGATCATGTCAATCACTAACACCTAAGAGTTTCTTGATAACATCAAACGTCACACTGTAACAGGGTGATTATAAAGATGGATTCAGAACTAATAAAGTGTTATGTTGAGGCTCATGGATCGAGAGTGGAATTTGTTCATCCCGATGACGGATAGATATACTCTGGGCCCTCTCGGTGATATCACATTGATTAGCTTGCAAGCAAGTGATTTGATCACTAGAATGTTATATCAGGCGAGAAAAGAGTGCATGTCGATGCGAGATCAAACTAGGTATGGAGATACCGATGATCGAATCTCGGACATGCAATATATCGTGAGACAAAGGGATTAAGATACTAGCGTAAGAGGTTCCGACGATCACAAGAAAGTCATCGTTGAATGTGTGGGAGTCGAGATGGGTCTCGGATCCGCTTCGATTATTGATCCGAGAGGGGTCTCGATCATGTCCGCATTATTCACGAACCGTAGGGTGACACACTTAAGAGACACCGACATCCAATTGGAGCAAATGTTTCATGCCGAAAAGAATGAACAAGCGCGAATTTATTTCACTAGATACCAAACAAAGGTTTTGGGTGAAATTGCATAAAGTGGTTATGCATGTGAAATAGAATTCTAGCAAGGGTTATTTGTGAATGTTTGTCGTTAAAGTAATTGACAAAATTCTGAATAAAATAAAAGAGTTTTATTTAATGAGAGTTTGCATTAAATTTGGTGGAAATTTAATGGGATTTTGAGTGGACTTTTGAGTGGAGGAATTTAGAGGAGTTTTGTGAGTGGAGTGTCCACCCACATGAAGAGGGAGGCAAGGGCAGCCCCCATGCGCGGCCACCCCTTGGGGTTCCCCTCCTCCTATAAAGGAGCCCCCTCCTCACCTCTCTCTCACACCTCCTCGTGAAGGATCTCTCTCCCCTCTAGAATTTATCCCCATGGTCTCGGACTAGCGAGATACATGTTCCCAGTGGCTATTCGGCAAGAAAGAGTTGTGCTTCGCTGCATCGCTGGGCGAGGAGGCGGAGGTTGCTCGGTGCCTCGAGCGTGTGTGCGAGCACGGATGCTTGGCTGATTTGCGGCGCTAGGACTTCCTCTCGATCTTGAGATCGGCAAGAGATCGTCTACATCAACCACGAGTTGAACTCGTTAAGCTTTGTCGGTCTTCAAGGGTATGTTCTCTATGGATATACATCCGCCCGTTGTTTGTATCTAGTATATAGATCTTGGTATATAGTTCACATCGTAGGAAAATTTTTGTTTTCTATGCTGCGAACCCTACAGTGGTATCAGAGCCGGATCTATGCGTAGATACTTTACACGGGTAGTACACATATGAGTATGTGGGCGATGATGATCATGTTGTTGCTCCTTTGTTGTGATTTTGGATATTGGTGGCATAGTGGGATGAAGCGGCCGGACAAACTTTACATGTCCTCGCACATGAGACCTGTTCCACGCTTGACATGCAACTAGTTTGCATAAGTGGCTAGCGGGTGTCTGTCTCTCCTACTATAGTTAATATCTATTTTGCAAGCGAGTTGTCAAAAATTTGATTATCCTTGTTGTGGTTCATGTTCGTAGGTAAGAACGGTTCTATCTCGAAAGCCCTAAGCATAGAAAATAACTAGGAACTTCCTTTTTGTTTATTAAACACACATGTATTAATGTTTCCATATTAATACAATTATAGCATGTAAAATAAACATTTATCATAAATAAGGAATACGATAATAACCACTTTATTATTGCCTCTCGGGCATATTCCCTTCAGTCTCCCACTTGCACTAGAGACAATAATCTAGTTTGAAAACTTTGCGTATTGAAAACCTATGGCTTTCTGGTGTTCCATATACGGAATTGCAAGTGGTTAACATAATCTACGGATCTGACGCTTCAGGTCCGTGTGTATTTGCATGTCTTTGCGTCTTCACGCAACACTCAATCTCCAATGAGATGGCATTGTATAAATTTGGTCTTTCGGTGAGACCTTTAGTTCCTTGGGGTTAAAACACGTCGATACTATTGTCACACAATATATATTTAGTGTTAGTCCGTTGCGAACTACACCTTAGTTTGATAACAAACTACTTGACACAAATTCCCTCCT
Organism: Avena longiglumis; assembly: GCA_030063025.1. NCBI lineage: Eukaryota > Viridiplantae > Streptophyta > Magnoliopsida > Poales > Poaceae > Avena > Avena longiglumis. Next base: position 457,975,995 of record CP125974.1, read on the forward strand.
TTGTTGCTACTATAGCAGTCATATACTTAGCCTTTTGTTGTAGTATTCGTCACAATGTCTTAACTTTGGAATTCATCCAAATCCATCATGGAATCTCTTTTCCATTACATTGTGCCACCCATAGTTTAAATTGAGATAAACTTAATTTGTATCTTGTGAGAAAACTAGTATCAATGTAACACTTTACAATGAACTATTTGTAATTGTTTGTCACCTCTACACAAATATATTCTTAGATCTTCCAAAAGATCATAAGAATATTCTCACTATCGTCCAATGATCATTTTATGATTCATTCTAGTATATGCTCATAACACTTAGAGCATAGGACATATCTGGATGTGTACATATCATGGTATGATTGATCAAAACATTCTCGTGATTTCACTCATCAAGTATCAAAGCACTTGAATCTTGTTTTACTTATCAAGTGTCGATACATTTGAATCTTGATTCAATTCCTTTCCATGCGACAAGAACCGTTTCTTGTTGTTTCTATATTGAACTCCTTCAATATCTCATATATGTACGTTTGGCACAACCATATTAGCATCACAGTCTATCCACTATAGACATTCATGCTAAATATTCGAGTTTTGCCTAAGTTTTTCATCGAAATGAAATTCTTATCCTTTGTAAATAAAAGATACATCATTTCCAATTAACAAGATGTCCTTCACATAATGTATTAGAAATATGTCTTAGCGCTCCCACTAAATTTCTTGCAAATGCAAGCATCTTCATCTTCTCCTGATGAAAACTCCTTTTCATCACGGTGAAGATTCCAACTCCGTGATGCTTACTTCAACCGTTGAAGTTTGCATGCCCTTTTTAGCATCCTTTGAATTAACAAAACCCTTTGGACCGTGTCATGTACACGTCCTAGGTAACCATTCTATTAAAAGAACTTTGTTTTGTTTATTCATCTACCATATACCAAATTATATGTAGTGGTTACTACTTTAATCCGTCCAGACTAAATATCGCTATGAAAGATCAAATCTTGTCATAGTTAACTCCTTGAACATTATCATAAAATACTTTACGACATGTCGACTATTTCATAGATGTGAAACATCCATGTCTATTTCTTTATAGATCCAAATTTCCAAATATGACCGATAGGTTTTTACACCTTTCCGGAGGGTCTTCCAAGTTCAAAACTTGATTTATCGTGTATGGACTTATCACGGATTTTATGGCTTCAAGCCATTTGACGGAGTCAGGGCCCATTATCGCTTCTTTGCATATAGTCGGTTCATCATTGTCAAACAATAATGATTTACTCTCAAATCTTAATCATTTGATTGTTTATCCGACCTTCTTGGTTCAATAGGAACTTTAGACCTCCGTGACCGCAAAATTTGAGGCACGTAATCCATGAGCATTATGGCTGCCTCCGGAACATTTTCCGGCGCTGCGCAACTCAGCAAATATAGCTAAGGTTCGTTAACCTTATCAAAGTTCTATTGTCCTCCCACTTAACATTTATGAAAAATTCCTTCTTCAAGAAACTTCACGTTTCAAGCGACAAACCCTTTTGTCCTTGGTGTTATGGAGGAATAACCAATTGTTATTCTAAATAACCTACAAAGACATGCTCATCCGAATTCGGTTGTAAACATCTTACTTATGTTTAGCATACCAAAATTTAAGAAATGATAACTTGGGTTTTACCCCAAACCATAACTTCCATGGTGTCATTTCAACGGATCAAGATGGAGCTCTTTTCAGTGTAAAAGCGGAAGTCTCTAAAGCTTTAATCTTTTAAAACATAATGGCAGTTTTATAAATAACACCTTTGATCCAACCATGTCAAACAAGGTTTCATTACAAATCTCAAACACTCCATATTCCTATGGTGTTTCGGGAGATGTAAATCTAGGTGTTTTGCTAAACTTGTAACTCAAATAAATCCCTTTATGATAAAATCATAATCATTTATTTTCTTGTTACACTTGTAACTCAAACAAATCCCTTATGATAAAATCATAAACCATTTATTTTCTTGTTACAATGATTTTCCACTTCATCTTGAAAGTCTTTGAAACGTTTTTCAAATATTTCATACTTCTTTCTCATTAAGTGAATATTCACTCAAATTTCTGGAGAAAGCATATGAAGTTGAAATCCATCGCTTACGACTATACATAATGGACTACATACATCGATATGTATAAATTCCAATAATTTAGTCGATCGTTTTTTTTGGCCTTTGAACGAAGTTTTAATTATCCCGAGGAAAGTCTTACAAGCGTCACTTGATAAAAACAAAGACTCCAAAAATCCATGAAAATGGAGTTTCTTCATTTTTTCTTTCCAATATAATTTAAACGGCGATGTCACTTCGTAAGAGATCTTCCAATCATTTGTCTTGCGACATTTTAGCATTAGGCTTTATGGGTGTGATTTCTCCAACTAGATTTGTAAATCATCCATCTTATATGGAATATGGTAATTATTTGAACAACCTTTGTTCTCATAATACCTGATTCAAATAACAATTATTAAAACAAATCTTGAAGTCAAGCTTTGATGTCAACGAGAAATACAAACAACGGTTTGTTTGTTTTTGATGAACATCATCACATATTCTCTTGCTAGTTACTTAGGCCATTATGGTTCATGAATTGCGTCGTTCTGTATGAAATTTCATACCAACCAATTCGGTATCCAATACCCAAGAACCACATTGTTTAACAAACAAAAAATACAACCATAACATGTATATCATTTATATACCTAAATTGGATATTTCCAATCTTTTATTTTCTGCCAAATATATTTTATAGATTCTCTTTCATCATTTCCTTTTCCTTTTTAAAAGAATCTATCAACATCAAAAGTGGCGCCATCTACATGACACATAGTCCAAAGCGTGTATATTCAAATAATAATACCTTTGTACTTGCACTTTGAAGTAGATCACCATCATCAAAATGATCGGTATTCTTTCTTTCCATTCTTTTAGTAATATTTTAGTATAGTAAACACTTTACATACATCTTCTATTCATCCTTATCATGACGACTTTCATGATCAAGCTACTGTAGCTTATAAAGGAGAATCGTGAGTATAACATAACTTTCCAAAACCCTTTTGGATGATTAGGATGTCTAGCATCTCTCAACCTTCAGAATTCTCATCATCCATATGAGAACATATATTATACTCTATCATATTGCAACTAAAACATTGTTTCAGATATCGTTATATATATACTTACACATGATGGTTCGAAACAATTCTTTCGACTTCTAGATAAACTTGATATTAAAACAATCAAGAATCGTGGAGGCAAACATGATACTTAAGATACTAACACTTTGTTATTGTTACTCGATTTAATACCAACTATTAAATTTCACGGAGTAAATAGATTTTCTGAAAGTTTGCAATAGGACTTTAAACTTTAGATTGACACTCAACACAATACGATACCGTAAAGTATATATCCAGAATTCTATAGTTCTATTTATCTCATCTACAACAATTACAACTATAAATAGGTGGTGAACGAATGCCAATGACTACAACTAATTATGCAAATTCACTTTGATTTAGTTTATGATAAATTGAGTTCTTCTAATCCAAATTAGAAATGAACTCCCACTCAAAAACGACATCTCTCGTGCCTTTTTGGTGATTACATGAACCAAATCCACTACACCAAGTCCGATCATCACGTGAGTCGGTATAGCTTCAAAGGCGAGCATCCATATGGTCATCATATCAAAACATATGACTCATGCTTAACCTTTCGGTCCGTGTTTCGAGGCCATGTCTGTACATGCTAGGCTCGCCAAGTAAGAACCTTAGCATTCACGTGTGTAACTGTCTTACACCCGAGATATGCTCGTGGATTCAAGTACACCCGATCATCACGTGATGTCTTGAAGCGACAAAACATTGTCGGTGCATACTTAAGGAAGAACACATTCTTATCTTGATATCTAAATGAGGGATCATCTTATTATGCTAATAAAACGCCAAACAAGCAATATAAGATGTAATCAAACATCACATGTTAATAAGTGAAATGATATGGTTCCCGCATATGATCTCCATCATGTGCACCGTGGTATGATCTCTATCATACCTTTATGTGTAAGGCCAAGGTCTATGGAACTTACAGGCTATGTGTGTTGTAAGAGTATCATCTCATACTTCTACTTACAACATCACCATATCATAACACTAGCCCAGCAACAATCTAAACTAGACGCCTCTAATTTATCCATTGCAAGTTTTACGTGGCTTAGGGCTTTCGAAGATAGAACCGTTCTTACCTACGAACATGAACCACAAAGAGGATAACCAAATTGTTGACAACTCGTTGCAAATTAGATAGTGACTATAGTAGGAGAGACAGACACCCGCTAGCCACTTATGCAAGACTAGTTGCATGTCAAGCGTGGAACAAGTTTCATGTGCGAGGACATGTAAATTTTGTCCGGGCCGCTTCATCCCACTATGCCAGCAATATCCAAAGTACAAACTAAGAAGCAATAAAATGATCATCATCGCCCACATACTCATATGTGTACTACCCGTGCAAAGCATCTACGCATAGATCCGGCTCTGATACCACTGTAGGGTTCACAACATAGAAAACAAAAAATTTCCTACGATGGGAACAACTATGTACCAAGATCTATCTACTAGATACAAACAACGAGCGGATGTACATTCGTAGAGAACATACCCTTGAAGACCGACAAAGCTTAACGAGTCCAAACTCGTGGTTGATGTAGATGATCTCTTGCCGATCTCAAGATCGAGAGGAAGTCCTAGCGCCGCAAAACAACAACGCATCCGTGCTCGCACACACGTTCGAGGCACCGAGCAACCTCCGCCTCCTCGCTCCTGCGATGCAGCGGAAGCACAACTCTTTCTTGCCGAATAGCCACCGGGAACATGTATCTCGCTAGTCCGAGACCATGGGGGATAAATACTAGAGGGGGAGAGAGATCCTTCACGAGGAGGTGTATGTGAGAAGTGAGAGGAGGGGCTCCTTATATAGGGGAGGGGGGCAGCCCAAGGGGGCATGGCCGCCGGCCATGGAGGGTGCCCCCACCTCTCCCTCATTCATGTGGGTGGACACTCCACTCACAAAATGGCCCTTCAATTTTCTCCACTCAAAAACCCACTCAAATTCTCATTAAATTTCCACCAAATTTAATGCAAACTCTCATTAAATAAAACTCTTTTATTTTATTCAGAATTTTGTCAATTACTTTAATGACAAACATTCACAAATAACCCCTTGCTAGAATTCTATTTCACATGCATAACCATTTTAGGCAATTTCACCCGAAAACCTGTTTCGGTATCTAGTGAAATAAATTCCTGCGCTTGTTCATTCTTTCGGCATGAAAATTTTGCTCCAATTGGATGTCGGTGTCTCTTAAGTGTGTCACCCTACGGTTCGTGAATAATGCGGACATGATCGAGACCTCTCTCGGATCAATAATCAGAAGCGGGATCTGGAGACCCATACTGACTCCCACACATTCAACGATGACTTTCTTGTGATCGTCGGAACCTTTTATGCTAGTATCTTAATCCCTTTGTTTCACGATATATTACATGTCTGAGATTCGATCATCGGTATCTCCATACCTAGTTTGATCTCAGATTCTTGACATGCACTCTTTTCTCGTTCCGTGATATAACATTCGGTGATCAAATCACTTGCTTGCAAGCTAATCAATGTGATATCACCGAGAGGGCCCAGAGTATATCTATCCGTCATCCGAATGAACAAATTCCACTCTCGATCCATGGGCCTCAACATAACACTTTATTAGTTCTGAATCCATCTTTATAATCACCCTGTTACGGTGTGACGTTTGATGTTATCAAGAAACTCTTCCGGTGTTAGTGATTGACACGATCTCATGATCTAAGGATTAGGATCACTTCGTAAGTTGTTATAGCAATATAAACTCAATGACTTTGATCGTAATGCTATACTTCGGATGAATGTTCATCACACCATTACACTAATGTTGTGACCTCGTTATTAACAACATCCAATGTCCATGATCAGGAAACCTATGATCATCTTGTTAATCAACGAGCTAGTTCATAAGAGAGGCATAACTAGGAACTTCCTTTTTGTTTATTAAACACACATGTATTAATGTTTCCGTATTAATAAAATTATAGCATGTAAAATAAACATTTATCATAAATAAGGAATACGATAATAACCACTTTATTATTGCCTCTCGGGCATATTCCCTTCACGTGTTCCTTCCGCTGCCACTTCATCTGCCAGTTCTTCTCCGGTCGTCGCCTCTACTACCAGCTCCTTTCAGCAATGGCATCATCGTCTTGGTCACCTCTGTGACTCTCGCCTGTCGTCATTAGTTCATCGTGGTCTTCTGGGGTCTGTCTCAGGAGATGGGTCTTTGCATTGTCAGGGTTGTAGGTTGGGTAAACAGATTCAGCTTCCCTATCCTACTAGCGCGTCTTTCGCTTCGAAAGAGGGCCATCGCTACTATATTTTATTCATCGATGATTTTTCTCGATACACTTGGTTGTATTTTATGCGCTCTCGCAGTGAAGTGCTTTCCATATATCAGCGGTTTGCGGCCATGGTCCATACTCAGTATTCTTCCCACATCCGTGTTTTTCGTGCTGATTCTGCTGGTGAGTATATCTCCCAGATGTTGCGAGATGTTCTTCTTGGCGGTGGCACCCTTTCTCGATTCTCTGTCTGGCGCACATGCCCGAATGGCGTTCTTGGCGTAGCATCGCCATCTTCTTGAGACCACTCGTGCTATGATGATTGCTTCTTCTCTCCCGCCGTATTTCTAGGCTGAGGCTGTCGCTACGTCGGCTTACCTCATCAATATTCAGCCTTCTGCCGCCTTGCAGGGTGGTATCCCTCTTGAGCGCCTATCTGGATAGTCTCCGGACTACTCCATGCTTCGCTTGTTTGGTTGTGTTTGCTATGTTCTCCTTGCCCCTCGCGAACGCACCAAACTGACCACTCAGTCTGTTGAGTGTGTCTTCCTTGGATACAGTGATGAGCATAAGGGCTATCGCTGTTGGGACCCTGTTGGTCGTCGGATGCGTATCTCTCGTGATGTTACTTTTGATGAGACGTGTCCTTTCTATCCTCGTCCCACCGCTGGTACTTACCCGGTGGAAGATATATCTTTTCTTCTCTTTCCTGACACACCTCCTTCTACACCTATTGTGTCTTCTTCAGGATCTCCTCCCCCTGATGTCTCTTCTTCGACACCGTCCTCCTCTGCTCCGTCTAGTTCTCCTAGTTCTCCTCGTTCTTCGGAGTCTTCCTCTACTATTCCCTCTTCTTCATCGTCGTCTCCTGCGTCGTCTTCCTCTGATGATCTTCCCTCTCCTCGTCCTGTTCGTCAGCGTCGTGCCCCTAACCGTTACTCTCCTAGTCAGTATGGTCTTTCTGTTGCCTCCGAGCCGACTTCTTATCGGGATGCTGAGCATCATCCTGAATGGCAGCTGGCCATGGCTGAGGAGATTGCCTTTGAGCGCCACCGCACTGGGATCTTGTTTCTCCCCCTCCCGGTGTTCGTCCTATCACGTGTAAGTGGGTCTATAAGATTAAGACTCGCTCTGATGGATCCCTTGAGCGCTATAAAGCGCGTCTTATGGCTCGTGGTTTTCAGCAGGAGCATGGTCGTGACTATGATGAGACCTTTGCTCCTGTGGCTCATATGACCACTGTGCGTACTCTTCTTGCTGTTTCTTCTGTTTGTCACTGGTCTGTGTCCCAGCTTGATGTTCAGAACGCCTTTATCAATGGTGAGTTGAGTGAGGAGGTTTATATGCAGCCTCCTCCTGGGTATTCTGTTCCCGAGGGATGGTTTGTCGTCTTCGACGTTCTCTTTATGGCCTCAAACAGGCCCCTCGTGCCTGGTTTGAGCGCTTTGCTTCTGTAGTGACTGTTGCTGGTTTCTCTCCTAGTTCTCATGATCTAGCATTGTTTGTTCACACTTCTCCTCGTGGACGCACTCTTCTTCTTCTCTATGTTGATGATATGATCATTATTGGTGATGATCCTGAGTATATCGTCTTTGTTAAGGCTCGTCTTCGTGATCAGTTTCTTATGACTGATCTTGTCCTCTTTGATACTTTCTTGGGATTGAGGTTTCCTCCACTTCTGGTGGCTTTTACATCTCTCAGGAAAAGTATATTCAGGATCTTCTTGCTCGTGCTGCTTTTGGGGATGAGCGCACTGTTGAGACCCCTATGGAGCTTAATGTTAAGCTTCAACTTACTGATGGTGATCCTCTTTCTGACCTGACGCGTTATCGTCATCTTGTTGGGAGTCTTGTTTATCTTGCTGTCACTCGTCCTGACATCTCTTATCATGTTCATATTCTGAGTCAGTTTGTTTCTGCTCCTACCACTGTTCACTATAGTCATCTTCTCCGTGTTCTTCGTTATCTTCGTGGTACGATAACTCGTCGCCTTTTCTTTCCTCGTTCCAGCTCCCTCCAGCTCCAGTGCTATTCGAACGCTACGTGGGCGAGTGATCCTTCGGATCGCCGTTCCCTTTCTGCTTACTGTGTGTTTCTTGGTGGTTCGGTCATTGCTTGGAAGACGAAGAAACAGACAGCGGTTTCCCGTTCGAGTGTTGAGGCTGAGTTGCATGCTATGGCCTTGTTGACTGCTGAGGTGACCTGGTTACGGTGGTTACTTGCGGATTTTGGGGTCTCTATTACCACACTCACTCTGGTTTTGTCTAACAGTACAGGTGCTATTAGTGTTGCACGTGATCCTGTCAAGCATGAGCTTACCAAGCATATTGGTGTTGATGCTTTCTATACACGTGCTCAGGTGCAGACTCAGGTTGTTGCGCTTCAATATGTGCCTTCAGATTTACAGTTGGCGGATTTCTTCACGAAGGCATAGACGAGAGCGCAGCATGATTTCTTACTCTCCAAACTCAGTGTTGTGGATCCACCATGAGTTTGAGGGGGGGTGTTAGATGTATATATCTGTATATTGTATTTCCCCCATATGTTAGGGGGCTTCCTGCATATTTGTCCTGTACCTGTACTATATATTGTGGCCTTTGGCCCCCAGAGGAATACAAGTTGCATATTCCTGACACTCTGATCATGCACAGGCGAGCTCATGTCTTCAACACTGGTGCAAAAGCGACTAGTTAATGGAAATGCCTCGGCGAGTAAACTTGACTATCATTTCCACCTTCTAGTTACCATGATCCGGCCAGTGTGCCGCAAATGTCGTCATTGCTACGCAACTTAACCTAAAACTTTCATGCAAAGAAATGTATACGGCCGACATCATGGCGGCATCATGCTGCTGGTGCACGGTAGTGCTAGATTCGCTTGAGTAACCTTTGGCCGAAGAGCTCCCTCCCCCACCCCCCACCACCACCCACCCACACACACACACACACACCACCCCACCCCTAAACTTAATTTGCATGTGCCATTTTATTTTTTGACCCATCGAAACCCATATCGAGGCCACGTATATCTCTGTATATGTGTACTCGGTCGAGCTGGGTATAATCCATGTTCCGACTGGCTGGTCATACCTTTTATTATCGTGATCTATGTCTTTGTATGTCATATTTTAATTTATTGTTGTTGTTGTTGTTGTTGTTGTTGTTGTTGTTGTTGTTGTTGTTGTTGTTGTTGTTGCTGTTGTTGTTATTGTTGCTGCTGCTGCTGCTGTTGCCGCTGCTGCTATTGCTGCTGCTGCTGTTGCTGTTGTTGCTGCTGTTGCTGTTGTTGTTGTTGTTGTTGTTGTTGTTGTTGTTGTTGTTGTTGTTGTTGTTGTTGTTGTTGTTGTTGTTGTTGTTGTTGTTGTATAACTTCTAATTTTCGCTTTTTACGGACACATGAGTATACGTGTACGGTGAGTATACGTCTAAGAGAACCATACGGACTTTGGGTGAGTTCGTACGGTCCTCTAAACAGTCGGTATCAAGTTTCTATTTGTCAAAGTTTGAAAAGAAGTGGGGACCAAATCAAAAGTGTTGGCTGAATTTTCTCCAGCAAATCCTGGTTGGTTTGCTGCACCTCGGACGATGAAGAAATTAGAAAAATATTCAAAAACTAATGGTTTAACATCTCCGTACCTTCAGCCAATCACCGTCGTCATCATTTTAAATTTCTTTGTATAACCCTAACTTCTTTTTACAACAGGCCATGGTAAAGTTATGGAAAAAGGAAGTAGTACGATCACTGTGCTAGAACAAATTAGGCCGAGATCGCTGCAGCAATGTAACCTCTTCATGTTCGAGAAGCATCTCGCTAAGAGCTCAGCCATCTCCTTTGTCTTCACCTCATAACACCGTTGATTGGCTTTTCAAATTCACACTGGCTACAGTATAGTGACCAAAAACAAACGTAATGGAGGCCAGTAGCAATTCAACACATCTCTGGGTCGGACGAGGACGCTTGAATTAGCCGTTTCCTACAAGTGACCCTCTATGCACCTTTCTTAAACCGTTTCTTCACTAAGCTCTTTTAATTAACACAACCATGTTTCTTTGAAAATAAACTCTACATAAAAAAGATGCAGGTCGATGATGTAACTCCACTCGAACAATTAGCTCGATCGGGTTTTGTTAATCGTAACTTCTTAATTTCGTGTTCATGTTTTGCCTGTTTTTCAAGAATTTTGTCAAATCAATCGCACAGCGATCGACCGTTTAGAATTTCCTTCTATAATTTGGTGGCTTGTGGTCACGAGGTTGTGGGCGTCTGCCGCCTCCGGAGCACCGCCACTGTGGATAGAATTTGGTGATTTATTTTCTTAGATTAGAATTTGGTGATTTTGGCTGAGCACTAAAACGATCGTCCTCTAATCATCTAATATAATACAAGTTTTACATTACCGGTCCCACATGATTTTAGTATAGGTCCTACACTTTTTGTACTATCTGGTATCGTTAGTTTTGTATCGCTAATTTTATCACCGTTGGATCGAGGAGGATAGACGGTTGCTAAAAATGTCAACCACTCTAAAATTTATATTGGTTAATACGTATTGATAAGTCGCTCGGCTCTCTTTTTTTGGAACAGCGTCGGTGTTTTGGTCTATTATTTGATTTTGTGAGATGATCTTGCTTATTTATAAGAAGAAGGCTGGCTCTTTCGTGTAGGTGTTGCTCCGTCGTACAAATTAGCTGTGGTCGTGGGTTGTCCTATATCGGTCCACACAGTAGGATCAGATGGAGCTTAGGGCAAATAAGTTGGAGCCTCTTAGTAAGCAACTTTTGTTTTGGTTTAGACCGTGTTCGTCGCATATGATTCTTTAGTGACTGAGCTTATTTACATGAGTCATATATCACTATGTTTTTATGTGAGCTGCATACTATGTAACAATAAATATATGGTTGTGCCTGGATCGTTGATGTAGAGGCCGAGGTAAGAAAAAAACTCCCATCTTCAAAAAAGGACCAACGCACTCAAGATTTCACGTGGAAGATTGATTTAAGCAACCACCACAAAGCTAGTTGGAGCTTGAATGCATCTGAGGACTTCACTGCATGCATGGTCTTAATAGACATCAGCGTCCCTACCGGCAATCGCCCTAAATAAATTACCTGCAAAACACATCTACATCACACAAAAAAGCACCACATCTCGTTCATGGATCCATCTGCAACAACAAACTCGGCCACGCTATTCCACTTCCACCACAGTTTCAAAACTTAGGCATGGGAGGTATGGGGAATGGATGATACACCGGTGAGATACATTTTACGTGCTCCTTACGTTCAACCGTGGAAGGAACCCTAGGTTTCCACATCAAACCCATGTTGCTCGTCCCAAGCTGATGCTCGCGGACCTGTGCTTTATGCCTGCACTAGAACCTACATCCATCCTTGCAAAAGCGACGAGGACAATGCCACACGGTTTATGTACTCCCTTCCAAGCCCACAAATCCCTGAAAAAATTTGATGTAGATGAGATGCCAAGGAGCAAAGAAGGCACTATTGTGTGCCTCGTATTAAAAATATAATACACGCCTAGACCTTTTTATCAGTTCGGACTTTTGGTTTAGATGGCTAATGCATCAATTTAATATGGTATCAGAGCCAAGAGGTCTTAAGTTCAAGACCCTGCTCATGTAGTTTACAAAAAAAAGATTCTACGCACTGCACCGAACCCATGCTAAGGACTAAAATAACCTAGACGTGAGGGGGAGTATTAAGAATATAATGCATGCCTAGCCCTTTTCATCAGTTCGGATTTTGGTTCAGATGGCTATTGCATCAATTCAATACCTTGATCCTACCCTCTCAAGTAGCTTCACCAAGCACGAGTAGCTCCCCTCGCCAACCTTTCTGTCGGAGCCTCTCCAACACGGGCAGGCAAGACCATGGGGCTCTATATATGTAGTAGCGACAACAAGAAATCTGTAGACATACTTATAATACACTGTATAGATCTTTTAAATTTAAGTGTAAATACATCTAAGTAGGAGCGACAAGATAAATTTCATGAGAAACTGTCGGAATTTTCTATTTTGTTACTCCTAACAAATGTCGCGTTTAAACTTCAAGTTATAAACAATAGATAGGGCAATTTAACAGATATACTTCCTCTGTCTAAAAATATAAGATATTTTAGCTTTGTAAAATGAATATATCTGGATGACTTTTATGTATAGATTCGGTGTGAACCTATACACTAACATCTAGATATATTTGTTTTACAAAGCCAAAATGTCTTATATTTCTAAACAGATGGAGTATATATGTGTGTTGCTTCAGAAGCTTTTGTAACTTTTAATAATAGATTGCACCACCGTGCTAATCGCACATACATCTTCATCGTGCCAATTTCAAAAGAACCTACTTATTTGGTGTATATGGCAGGATAGTAAGTACTTAAATGGCGAAAGGTACGAGGTAGCCAGCTCGAATCAAATGCTGAATTGCACCGGAATATTAGATTGGATTCATTGCCACTCGGCTTTCCATATTGAGGGCTGCTGGCTAACAAGGGAAATCAATTCTGAGCCTAGGTCCTAGGCTATGCTATTACTTGCCAGAATATGGCTCAATTCTCAGGCAGCTTTGCTTTGCTAGACACCTGATGGTGGCCTGCGTAGTTTGTTTGCGACAGAGCACTAACAAACCTCAATCTGAACTACAAGAAAACGGCTTTACTCTATTGAAAGTGATTTAGCCTCTATGAATATGTTCTTACATTTGTAATTAAGCCTCCGTTGATTTGCGCTCTATTCTTTTGAGTCTCTATGTTTTAATTGATCCATCATGTCCAGCGTCCTTCTTTTGGGATAAGACTGTCAGGCCAGCATGACTCAGACAGGGGAAAAAGGGCAGCAGATTTCGTAAAGTCGTATTGATAAGTCGCTCGGTTCTCTTATATTTTGGAATAGCATCGGTGTTTTGTTCTACTCCTATTTGATTTTGTGAGATGATCTTGCTTATTTATAATAAGAAGGCTATCTCTTTCGTGCAGGTATTGCTCCATCGTACAAATTAGTTGTGGTCGTGGGTTGTCCTACAACGGTCCACATAGTAGGATCATATGGAGCTTAGGGAAAATAAGTTGGAGCCTCTTAGTATAAGGAACTTTTGTTTCGGTTTAGACCGTGTTCGTCGCATAGGCTTCTTTAGTGACTGAGCTTATTTTCATGAGTCATATATCAATATGTTTTTATGTGAGGTGCAGACTATATAACAATAGATATATGGTTGTGCATGGATCATTGATGCAAAAGCGAGGTAAGGAAAAAACTTCCATCTTAAAAAAGGATCAACGTGCAGCCAGAGGTACTGCACTCAAAAGTTCACATGCAAGATTGATTGAAGCAACCACCGCAGAACTACTTGGAGAGCTTGAATGCATCTACGAACTTCACTGCACTGGTAGAAAACGCCCCATGCGTCCCGGTTGGTAAGGGCCATTAGTCCCGGTTGCCCAACCGGGACGGGGGCATCGGGACTAAAGCTCCAACCATTAGTCCCGGTTGCCCCACCAACCGGGACAAATGGGGGGCTGCGTGCGGCATCAGAGCGCGAGGGGCTGGAGCATTAGTCCCGGTTCGTAACACGAACCGGGACTAATAACCTGCTGCCACGGCAGAGATTTGGCCCATTTCTGCCAGAGAATTCATTTTGGCACATTTTGTTGCCGCGGCAGCATTTTCGCCACTTTTGTGCCGCGAGAGAATTCATTTAGGTTGTTTTATTGTTTATTTAGTGTTTTGCACTTATCAATGAAGGAACCTTATATTACACAAGATCATCATGACAACATTACATTCAATACAGATCGAGTTCATGCACTACATACAAAAGTTGCTATTCGATGCTACCGCCAATTTCTTGAAAGTTGCTATTTTTACAATTCCTATTGTCTATACAGCGAGTAGTATTCCCCTTGTGTGTTTAGGACTTCTGCATCCAAGAATCCCGCCAATTCCTCTTGTATTGCTCGTATGCGATCCTTTGGCAGAAGACCGTCCCGTAGACGTTCGATCTGATTTAAAAAAGGAGTCAGCCTATATGAATATGAAACTAAACACAATTTGATTGTAATTAAAAACTATAGAAATTGTTTACGTACGTGGAGTTGCTCTAAATTCTTGCCCTTCTCATCGCACGTCTGCCGGATGAACTCGCATACATAGTATCCACATAGATTGTTACCTGGTCCCTGCGTCAGGCACTTTACGACAACAGAGTTCAATCAAAATAATAATCAAGCATGATAATAACTGTATCAAAACTAGAATCAAAGATATGCGCGGATATAGCTAGTGGTGCTTACATCTAGTGGTTGAAATGTAAGCTCCTCTTTCCAAACACCCCTAGCCTTCTTGGTGAACCGTTTCCAAGCGCTGCCCGGCGTAGAAAACGAATAAAATAAGTTATTAAGTACTTGATATCATAAAATTCACGAACGTTGCCGATATAGTGTCGTAATGATTAGAATTACCGCTGGAGAAGTATCTGCATGTCCTTCCAAGTCTCAAGGGGTTTATGTTTCGAGTCCATGACTAGTACACGCCCTTTGTCAAGTTGAATGATTAACAGAATATAGTGGTACCTGCGAATGCAAAACTAATCAATTATATACTTAACATCGAGTAAGCGAAATAGAAAGTGTATACAAGACAATAACACTCACTGGAAGTTGTAAGGAAATAGTATTTCCTTTGGTTTCTTGAAACCTTAACGCGTACTATATTATCCTCCGTATCCCGGGGCTTATTTTGAGATTAGCTTCATGAACCCAATATGGGTCAATGAAGCCAATGTCATAGATTTGTCCTCTGCTGCATTCGAGAATCTTCATTCTGCATATTAAAGTATGATTATATACATGCAATAAACAAAATATTATAGATGGAGACTAAATTAATTACAGAATTAGTACTTACAGACAATAGGCACTCATGAGAGATTTGTCCAAGGCGTCTTGATTGAATAATTGAAATAGTTCATCAAATTCAATGGATATCATGTCATCGTTTTCTTTCCCATGATGCTTTTTGTAACCCTCAGCACTATCCAGTTAGCCCCGGCCCTTGTGGCATGCATGTACCAGTTATGCAATCTTCGCATTTTTGTTGGAAGATTGTTTACCTCCTCAGGTTTGACGAGAGGTTTTCCGTACTGGTATTGGTATGCTACTTCACTCACGAGGAAGAACTCTAAGCGATAAGTACTGGCAATACTCATACCTTGAGCAGCGGCAGCTTCTCCAGACAGTGCAACTACCTGGATCATACTGCTCTTGCCCCATATTTGCTCGACCCACATTGGTTTGAGAAATCACCTTGAGAGGGGCGCAAGTCTATTTTGCTTGTTCTCCGAGCTGGGCAACAGATTTCCGCTTGCATCGATCTTGCTTTGAGGCTTTTTGTGCTGCATGTGACTTGAGAATAGAACGCTCATAGTCCGATGACAACTTTGGCTCGGGTTGATGAAGAGTCTTTAGCATTTTCAACACTTTGGCTTTTTCTTCTTTGGTCTTTGGGAACTCTGGCTCTTCGCCGCCTCACTAGCTTAAAACGCCGTGCTCCGTGATCTCCTCTTAAATCTGATCATAAGCTCTCTTGGGAGGAACCGTTGGTACTTTTGGAAGAGGCTCTTGTTTACGTTTCGCGATCGATTACGACGCAAGAGCGATGCGCTTACGCTTTTATCCTTAGGCGCGGCGATGGCTCCCTTGCGATGGCTGCACCGGAGATTGGTGAGGCGACGAGCCGGGTGAGGCGACGAAGACGGCTGCCATGGCGGCGACCTCGGCGGAGACGGTGAGGCGGCGAAGATGGCCTTGGCGTGTGATTTCAAGCACGATACAATCCTTCGGCCATAGAATGGTGACGTTTTTCGTCACCCAAAGACACACATCCCCTTCACCAAGGGTAGTGAAGATCCAAAACCTCAAAGGTGGGCATGGTTTCATCCACGCCGACAGCGTAACCCTCGGAACCGGACGACGTGGTAAGTTGGTGTGGGTCCAATTGGTAAGGCATAGCCGACCGCCACCTTCATTGATATGTTCACAACTTTGACATGTAGCTCGCATGTGTCATCTCGTGATATCATCCACTGGGTAGCCAACAGAGCCATCGCTTGCATCATCGGCATCGCCATTGTCATCACCCGGGACCTCGGTGGAAGCCACACTTCTTTTTCGATTATTCGATAGGCCGGTAGCATCGAATGCAGTGTGCTGCTGAGATGGGGCGCCGGTAGTACTTTGCTCTTTAAGTGAGTTAATTTCATCTTGTTGTTGCTTTAATCGTTCTTCAATTAAACGCATTCGCTCTTTCTGACTTTCTGCTTCAACTGCTGCCCTGTCCTTACTCCTCTGACGGCTTCTATCAGGATATTTCTTCCTCTCTTCGGGAAACCCAGTCCTCCATGATTGGGAGCCTATTGTGCCTCGTGTTCGTCCATCATGTTCCTTATTTCCAAGGGCGAGTGTGAGCTCATCATTCTCTCTATCGGGAATGAAGTCCCCATCTTTAACAGCCTTTACTGCTTTTCTCATCCTCTCGATTGGCAAGGGGTCTTCTTTATGTTGTATGGTATATATACACCTCCCTTCCGAGTCCAACGTGCCCCCATGCCCGTAAAACCAATTCCTTGCACGTTCTACCCAATCGCCCATCTGCAGGGTGATATTTTTATCACGCAGCCTGCTCAAGTTTCTCCCACTTAGGAATGCCACCAGAGCCACCTTGCCCCATAGTATGGTGATACTTCTTGTTAGCGACATTCACTTATTCGTTTCAGACATTTTCTTAGCTTTTTCTGATTTCTTGTATTCCACAAACTCATCCCGTAATGGTTTTATCTTCTCAAACTGAATATTCTTGAAATCGAGTCTTCTTTTCACGACATAGTCAAGGTGCAATCTTTTCTTCCAGTTGGTGAAACACTGGGCCATCTTCTTCAAAGCCCACTCCACGACCTTAGCCTCCATGGCTCTCCCATGTTGTAAGGCCCTCAATGGATCCTCCGCATTTGGATCCAGCTCTATCTTCGTAGTTTGAAATTAACCATGAGCCTCTTCCACAAGAAATCTTTGGCGTGGTTAGGGACAAATAAACATGTTCCTCTTCATCCGCATTAGCAGGCCTATTCCAATTTCTAATGGTGATCGGATTAAGTCCCTAACGACATTCGCATTGTGCCACAAATTTGGTTGCGACAACTTTGAGTCAGCCATCTGCCGTCAATGACATCTTCGATCCTGAACCTCTCATGGTCTTGCAACTTTTGGTTGGGCCTCGTCCGCTTTTTCAAAGATTCCTTCGATCCGGAGGGCTAAAAGAAGAAAGATCGCCGTTACTATTTCTATATAGATAGCAGATGATTAATTAATGAATTGATTTATATTACATGCACCTTGCCGGAGCGGTCGTCTTCTCGATTACACAAGGCATCGCCTTCTCTCATGGAAGGCAACACCTTCAACCTCAAAAGTTGTCTACTCCGGTAAAGAGGATCACCCTCACCGGAGTTGTTCAGAAACGTTGATACGTCTAAATTATCTTCCCCACGGATCACACCTTGGATCAACTCTTCCTTTTCTTCGTCTTTGACGTGTGGGTCCATATTTTCTGCATAGGTGGAAAAACGAATAAGTCAAAGCGGCTAAAGGAGAAAGTTAAAGAGAAACCCTAATATATACATACACAATAATAAAAATGAAGAGAAACCCTAAACCTAGCTACAAAAAGGAAACCGTGTAGTAGATAGGTAACTCTAGCTAAAATCAACTAAAATCAATATTCCGGAGTTCCGAGGGGTGTAAAACCTAGTTCGGAGAAACCTCGGATGCATATGAGAGGGGAACATGAGTATAAGGCTACAAAAGGGAAACTATCCAGCAGATAGGTAACACTAGATACTAACAAAATACCATATTGGAATCGATCTCGATCTCGATATCGTATTCTACCGAGAAGAACCAAATCACCGGAAAGAAAGGAAAACAATCAACACATGGCATCGATGCAATGCTCAAGCAATGATGATGATACGACAAGTTAATGTGCATTGGAATGTAACCCTAAAGCATGCTCGATAAGTTAATCGGGTTAGGCGCAAACCCTAACTCAAGGAACTCCAATCAACTGTTAGGGTTACTAGGGTGTTCTAATTAAACTTGTTATTTAAGTTGTTGAACAATGCATGATTATGGCATAGATAGATAGTTCTCATTTTTCTGAACATTTTGGTATATTATTTGTATTTTTCTGAATTACAGATTAAAAGTTATTGAATTTACAAGTTTTATTCAAATTCTGAAATTATTAAATCAAATGTTTAAACCTTTTGCACCATAGTATGACAAGGATAATGATATGACAAGTTAATTTGTATTAAAAAGTAACCCTAAGACATGCTCGGCAATTTAAACAGGGTTCCGAGGGGTGAAAACCCTAACTCGGCGAAACTCCGGAGTATATGAGAGGGGTTGATTTTGTTTTCTAATTAAACTTGTCTTGGAAGTTGTTGAACAATGCATGATTATAGGTTAAATAGTTAGATCTCATTTTTCTGAACATTTTGATATATTGTTTGTATTTTTCTGAGTTATAAATAATTAATTATTGAATTTACAATATTATATCAATTTATGGATTTAATTAAACCATTTCTGAATTTAAACAAAACAGAAAACATTTTTTACACCGCCATTGCTAGCCACGGTGGGCAGGGGCCCGTGGCCACCTCGGCCTCCACGCAGGACCGGGGCACCTAGCCACGTGGGCGAGAGGGGCCCGTGGCCACCTCGGCCTCCACTGACCAGCCACGGCTAACTGCACCATAGAGGCACCTAGCCTCTAAGGCTGGCAGTGGGACCGCGACGCGGCCCCACGCGGTAGCCACGCGAGCACCACGTCACCATGACGGGTGGCGCGGCAGACGGTGGTCGGCAGCGACCACAGGAAGCCTGGACCGGGGTCATGCGATTCGAAAGAGCTCGTCGAGGCGAACCATATGGTGGCTGGCACCATTATTGGTCGCCGGGCGACGAGCACAAGTGACAGAGGCGGGGCGATGATGGTCGTCGCGGTAGAGCTAGAGAGAGCAGGAGGTGTGAAGAGGTGCTAGAGCACCGTGGCTCACCACGAACGCGATGCGGGGTCGGGAAGCAAGGGGTGGCGAACGGAGGCGAATCGGCGGGCCGAGCTCGGAAGATGGGTTGCGAGCTTGATTAAGGCCGAGGGGCGATTCCTTTGGCGTGAGACGCTTGATCCGGCGGAGCTCCTCGGCGACGAGCTCGGCGGGCAGCCTGCCGGCGTTGTGGGGGGTGGGGGGTTCCTGTGTGCGCGCGTCGATGAATGAGATGGGGAAGAAGAAGAAGAGGAGGGGCACCCAGTTATAAACGAAGGGCCTTTAGTCCCGGTTGGTGGCTCCAACCGGGACTAAAGGGGCATACGTCCCGGTTGGAGCCACCAACCGGGACCTATACTCAATATTTTCAGCCCAAGCGTTGGCGCGCAGGAGGTCTTTAGTCCCGGTTGGTGGCTCCAACCGGGACATATTCCCCTGTTTTCAAAAAATTTCAGGTATTTTGTCTCTGTTCCCGCCTTATTTTTTATTTTGGGGTTTAAATTTGTATTGTTTTTTAAATGATAATTAATTTGGAATTTAGAAAAACTTTAAACATAAAAAGTGTTTGGATTTGAATAAATAATTCAAAACCATTTTCTGTTTTAAAAAATAATTAATGTTACCATTTAAAATATGAACCATTTATAATTAAAAATGAATTAACTTATATTTTTTTAATATCAATTTGGAATTTAGAACAAATTTAAACATAAAAAGTGTTTGGATTTAAATAAATAATTCAAAAACATTTTCTGTTTTAAAAAATAATTAATGTAACCATTTAAAATATGAACCATTTACAATTAAAAATGAATTAACTTATATTTTTTTAATATTAATTTGGAATTTAGAAAAACTTTAAACATAAGAAGTGTATGGATTTGAATAAATAATTCAAAAACATATTCTATTTTTAAAAAATAATTAATGTAACCTTTTAAAATGAATTAACTTATATTCTATTTTTGAATATTAATTTTAAACGACCCGTTTTTGCTCGGAAAATGGAAAAGGGCTTTTCCATGACAAAAGGAAAACTTCCTCTGCAACATTGTTCTCCATACCAATGTCCACACACATGTATAATATGGGCACAACATCACAAACTATGCCGTGATTCAACACATAACATCGGTCATTTGGACCGAAAGCCATGAAACCTCGAACATGATAGGTCATTTTGTGAAGGTTTTTTCGAAACATGATCAATATACCAAGTCCGTATTTTTCCTTTAAACTATGTAACATAATATGACACCACGCCAAGGATTTTCATTGTTCGGATTTTTTTGAATTTATTATGCCCGTTTGAATTATCTGAATTTCTAACTATGGTCGAACGGTGTGCATGAAGATAGGGACGGGCATCGTTAGAACTTGCATTGGATCTCTGAAGAAACCACATATTGCGAGTCTAAAATGATTTTTCAAAAATCACGGGCGATAGATCATGTACTGTAGTACAAACCGGACCCACTTCTGCCGATTCGCGGACATTTGTCCTTTTTACCCGGGATGGACGAAAAGGTTTGAGATGTACCGGTTGGGAGATAGTCCATGTAAGGTGGTCTAGTATTTTAGGAAAATGGGACGGTAGCATTGTGAAACGGCATTTTGGTGGTTACTTCACAAACGACCCGTTTTTTGCGCTCGGAAAATGGAAAAGGGTTTTTTCGAAACATGATCATTGTTCGGCACAAATTTAGTCCGGATGTATTCAAACCGGACTAAAAATATTTTCCGCCATTTCCCACCTCTTCCCGCCAAGTTTTCCGCCTTTCCTTTCTACTAGAGCTTTTAGTCCGGATGTAGTCACTAACCGGGACTAAAGATATTTCCGCCATTTCCCAAAGCTTCACGCCAAGTTTTCCCGCCTTTCCCTCTATATTTAGGGTGATCGTGTCATGGCTATCCACACATCCACACCTTCCTCTCTTAGAACAATGGACAACGCCATCTTGGGCCATTCGACCCTCGAGAGACCGAGGCCAGGCGCCTCAACTACCCTTGTCCACTGGTACCGCCATGGGCTGGATCTTGTGCCGAGGGGTTCTGTCCCTCCCGCCTCAAGGTTCCGCACGTCAGCGGCCATCACAAACCACTTCTACCACGAGCTCACGCCGGAAGCGGATTGATCCCAGTGGGATCCACAACTATGACACACTGAATGCCTTCTTCGCTAATAGGCGTGAAAGGGAGCTCGCCAGTACGAGGGTGATGGCCCGCCACGGTGAACCACAAAACGGTCGGCTACGTGGTGGGAGAACCGTACTATCATCGGGTTATGCGCTACATCGGGAGACCATCCTCGCCACGGTGCCACGAGTCCACCCGCCAGGCCCCACATTGTCCGGCGGTAGCGCATCGCTTCAGAGACTCTCCCACCCGCCGTGAATCCGAGGCTGGAATGGCCTGGTATATGCCATGGATGGGCCGAGGATCCCCGGAGTGGCGGTGACGATGCGATGATGATGACGACGACGATGAAGACCACGAAGCTGCGTACTAGGACTAGGCATGATTATGACTAAAGGGGCGGCTTTAGGCACAGTGTTAGCTAGTCCCGATTTGTCCTGGTTTTAATATTAATAAATGTCTTAAGTGTTACCTAATAAATAGAGGGAAATGCCTATATAAAGAGAGGGTTCATATTTAGTCTCGGTTGGAGAAACCAACCGCGATCAAGGATTATGCAGAGTGGGCGACAACACTAATAATAGGGGTGAGTGTCGACATTATGTCGTGCGGCTTGTACCTTGTCCCGGATGGTGTCACCAACCGGGACTAAAGATGAACCTTTAGTCGGTTGGAGACACAAACTGGGACTAAAGATGAGACAGCACTAATACTAGGGGTGAGTGTCGACATTATGTCGTGAGTGTCGACATTATGCCGATGCTTGTACTATAAATATGCATCCTTGTGAGTCCAGTCCTCCGCCAGTTTGAGGCATCTCCAAGATGGTTTTCGAGAGCGGACACCATCAAGGCCAGTTTCGGGAGATGCCGACGGAGCCCAGTCCTCCGCATCTCCGAGAAACTGGTCATAGAGGCACTCCTAATATGTGAAATTAGTTAGCTCAGGCGTATTCATCTAGTTAGTGAAGTTACAAGCTGCAAGATGGTTTTCGAGCGGGACACCACTGCCAGTTTTCGAGGAGATGCCGACGGAGCCCAGGCCTCCTCGGCATCTCCGAAACTGGTCATAGAGGCACTCCTAATATGTGAAATTAGTTAGCTCCGAGGCGTATTGATCTAGTTAGTGAAGTTACAAGCTGCAAGATGGTTTTCGAGAGCAGGACACCACTACGGCCGGCCAGTTTCGAGGAGATGC
Source organism: Avena longiglumis (assembly GCA_030063025.1). NCBI lineage: Eukaryota > Viridiplantae > Streptophyta > Magnoliopsida > Poales > Poaceae > Avena > Avena longiglumis. Next base: position 457,998,925 of record CP125974.1, read on the forward strand.
CGACGGGCCCCCTCGGCATCTCCGAGAAACTGGTCATAGAGGCACTCCCGGTCCAGCCACAAAATGGGACTAACACTCAAGACATTTATTAATATTAAAAACTGAGACTACAAAACCGGGACTAAAGGCCACAAACCGCGAAAGATATCCTTCGGTCAAGCCACAAACCGCGAAAGACATGAACTAGAGTTACATAATATGAGCATGAACTTCTTGACATATGTCATTCCTTATGACCGCTTCAGACGTAACCATGGAGCATCTTCTTTACTTAACAGAATGCTTGGGTCAGTTTTCACTGTGAAGGGCGGAATTTCATCAAACTTATTATAATCTTCTGACATGTCTGTCTTGTCCTCGATTCCCACGATGTTTCTTTTCCCTGAAAGAACTATGTTACGCTTTGGCTCATCATATGATGTATTCGTTTGCATATTTTTTCTTTTTTTCGGTCTGGAGGTGTAACACCCTCAGAATCGGACCTATGCAAGTTTGAGCAAAATTCGCCAAACCCGCATAGAAACGATTCAAAGGTGCCCACCAGGCACTTTCGTGCGGGTGGAAAACGAAGTAATAACATTACACAACAGTCCTCGATGGGACCCACAGAACAGATATATATATAACAGCGACTCAAGGAGTCAAGAATACATATATAATATACAAAGATCCGAATCACCTTGAAAACGATAGAGCGTCCAGCTACGGACAAAATGCAAATGGGGCTAAGAGCCCTGAAGAATAACCAATGGCGTCCATAACCCTGCCCAGGCCAAGCCGGAAGGGTAACCCTGCTAACGACGTCGATCGCATACCTGCTTAAACAAAAGGGGTGCCGACAACGGGCAAAGGAAAAAGAAGGAGCGTCGATCGAGGCCATGACACGGCGAGGCTAGAATTCGCGGTCTCGCCTACATAGGTATGGTGAGCGGCGGCAAAGATGCACTAAACAACCTATAGAGACTCGATACAACTGGCGGTTATCAGAGAGGGGTAAGAATGACCTAACCGGATCCAACCTGAGGCTAACACCAAACAAACCCATCCTGATGTTTCCCCCTCGAGACCAAACGAGGAAGTCAACCGAGGAACTCACACAGTTGGCAGTTTTACTTATTCAGTTATAGTTGCGGCACTTTACTAGTCAGGTTTAGATAATCGTCCTGATAAAGTAAGCAGTGAGCACTTTTAGTTAACCATTCCGTTATGGTTGCAACAATTACTGATCAGATACAATTAACATGAGATAAAACCCAAGACCCAGCAGTTGGTGGTACTTTTATTCAGCCATTTCGTTGTAGTTGCAATACTTAATAGTCAGGTACAATTGTCGCAAGCGACAACCAAACAAGCAATTGTGGGCAGTATTATTAGCCATTCCATTATAGTGAAGCTGATTACTAGTCATTATAAGTCAAATTTATAGCAGTAAACTTTAGTTATGCTTGTCTATGATCGAGATACTGTGCTCCAAGTCGTCCATATCCGCGGACACGGCTTTCAGAAAGTTTTACCCGGCCGGGGTGCACCAATAGCAACACACGCTCGATCAACCTCGGAAAAACCAAATCAAAACCCAACGAGGCTTTCACGACTGAACAATCACAGGATTCATAAATATTTCAGGGGGCCACCCCTTTGAGTAGAACCCGCAACGAAGTAAGCTAGCTTCGAGACGGCCTCAAGGTTAGCGCCAATGGTCATGGCGATCGGGAACCCGAAAGTGTGGCTGGGCTTGTCGATACAGCGTAATCACTCCGCCTTCCTAACAGATGCAGTGTGCTCTCGCACAATTTAAATACTGAAAGTAGCATGGCATAAGTACAGGATCGTAAATAAAACCTCAAACTAGTTTGTGGCCCTAGAAATATGGTGAATCAAGCTCGCTCGGGGGTCCCATATACCTCCCGGATGTGGATAGCGCGATAAATCAAGGAACAGGTATCAAGTACTCGGGGTCTTACGGGACACAAGTGGGCGTTCGGAAACCAAAGATTATCTATCACCCACCGATGCCTCTGCTTATTCAATTTTAGTTGTTAAACAGAAATTAAAGTGACGATAAATAAAACTAGAATCATCTCCAACATCAACATGCGGCAATACATCAGCAACTGTGGCATATGACGACACACCTCAGCACTTGAGCAAGCAACTACGACGCGCAAGTCCAACTATCTACCAAACAACAGGTAATAGGATGTGTCCAAGGCAATATAGGGCTGCACGGTATATCACAGGTACGGAAACTAAAGCACCGCAACACAGATAGCAATAGATCAACAAGAGGGAAGTAAAGACTATAAAAGTAAGATAGGTAGAAAGGGGGGAGATGCTCGCCTGAAAACATTGTCGAAGGTTCAACCGAAGATCGGGGCGAAGCTCACATCAACTCAACGGCCTTATCCGCGAAGAAGCAAATCACTAGAAGAAACACCGGATGCAATATTTAATACAGCGGCAGAAGATCGGCATGATGCATGTATGATGCATGGCATGGCAAGGTGCGATGCAATTAGGTCAGATTAAGCGGAACCGGGGTCCCGACAATCCATTAGGTGGTTCATGTTATTTAGCTACCCCGCATATTAAATGTTGTTTATAACAAGGCAAAATAAGATACCGGTTCGCTACACAAGTTTAAATGAGGCCGATATGAGACTAGATTTGCCCGCATACGGGCCCCATATTTAATTGTTAGGTGAATCGGCATAAGGCCCCCAAACCACGTGATAAGATGCATGCATGAACAATTATTATGCGACAAGTTGATATGTTATAAAATAGGGTTCGAAGAAAAGGGGTCACACATCAGAGTGGGGCTCGACGATCTTGGTGTTCCGGGGGTTCGGGGTCCGACAGGGTCCAGGGTCCGGTCTCGGGGTCCAGGGTTCTGACGGGGTCGTTTTCGGCGGGATCGTTCTCTCGTTCTCGGTACGGGGTAGATCTTGCACATCCGGGAGGGAGAACTTGGCGCTACACGGCGAAGTACTCGGGGTTCCCCTCGGTTGTCGGTGTCGAGCTCGGGTGCGGCGTCGATGGTTATTCGGGTCGGTAACGGGTCGATGTAGATCTTGTCGGTACCACGGTTTCAGTTGTCGGTGGCGGACTCGGGTTCCGGCACGGGGAGATCTTGGTTTCCGAGGTCCTTGTTGTTCCTTTCTGAAGATCTTGGGGTGTGGCTCCACGTGCCCGTGATGACGAACTCGGGGCTCCGTGTCGTCGGCAACAAGGTTCCGCGGGTTTCGGGGACCGGCCTTCGGAAGATCTCGGCGGAAGGCGTTTCTCGTCGGTTCCTCCGGGGTTCGGGAGGCGGACTTGGCGTTGAGGGTTCCACCGAAACCATGGCGCGTCCAGGAAGCAGATCTTGTGGGTCCCTGCCGGAGGCCTTCAGGTTCGGCCCCTGGTACAACACACACGAGCACCAACGCAGGCGGACGGCGAACACGCAGGCGGACGAGCGAGCTCGGACGTCGGCAATGGGAGTCCGGGAGGCGGGCGACGCCGACGAGGGCGGCCCGCGAGTGCGGCGTGCTCGGCCGCGGTCGGGTTAGCGGAGCGACGGCCGCGGGGCCGGGGTGGGAGGCGCGCGGCAGGTGGGGCGGAGGTCCGGCGACGCAGGCCGCGGCGGCGAAGCGGTCGCCGGGACGCGAGCGGTGATGCAGCGGAGGTCGGAGAGGCGACAGCGAGGTGGGGTCGGCGGCTGCTGCCGGGAGAAGGTGGCGCGTTGGAGGGCCGCTGGCGGGCGGGACGGCGCGAAGGAGGCGTTGCTGGAGGCGCGGGCGAGCGCGGCTCCGGCCGAGGGCGACGGGCGGAGATGGTGGCGGTGGTGAGCGCCGGGGCCGGGGAGGGATGCTAGCACGGCGGCGGAGGGCTGGCGGGGCGAGGAGGTGGGTTCCTGGCGAGGTGAGAGGAGGTGATGCGGGCCGGGGTTAGCGGAGCAGGCTGCAGAGGGAAGCGGCGGCGCCGGAGGAAGGTTGCAGGCGCGCGGGGCCTGGGGGGAAGAAGAGGCATCGGGGGAGAGAGACCGCGTGGGTGGGGGTGGGCCGCACGGACAGGTGGGGCCGGGTGGGGCCGGTGGGTGCAGCGGGAGGTGGGATCTGGGGGAGGCAGCGCGTGTGTGGTGTGTGTTTGGTGTGCGTGTGTGCGTCGTGTGCTGGGGTGGGGTGTGTGGTGTGTGTGGGTTTGGGGAGAGAGAGGAGAGAGAGAGGGGGTTGGGGTGGTGAGGTGGCAGGGAGGGATTGGTGGAGGGAGAGAGGTGTGCTGAGGTGGCGTGTGGGGATTGGGCAGGGTGAGGTGGAGGGGTAGGTTGGGTAGAGTTTTAGGTGGGTTTAGGTTTAGATGGGGCGGCAGGATGGACCGATCTGGTTTTTCTGGGGTGGTCGTTCGGGCTAAAACGGCCCGTTCGACTGCCCCGCTAAAATAATTTAAATTTTTATTTATCATCCAATAGCTTTTATAACAAGTTTTTGACAAACAAATTATCCGGAACATCCGGGGTTTTGGCATTTGAATAAAAGTCGGGGCGTTTTAGAAAACAAAACGGGCTTTGCAAACATAGTTTTGGCAAACAATGCATGATGACGACGATGCAATGCACAAATTCAACGCGATTTTCTAGTAGTGGTTTTGCGGGATGCCACAGGAGGACATGTCCTTCACATAGAAAACCTGAGACACATCATTGGCTAGGACGAATGGTTCATCTCTATAACCAAGATTGTTGAGATCCACTGTTGTCATTCCGTACAACTGGTCTATCTTTACCCCTTCCCCATTCATGTTGACCCATTTGCAGCGAAACAAAGGGACCTTAAAAGAGACTCCATAGTCTAGTTCCCATATCTCCTCTATGTAACCATAATATGTGTCCTTTTGTCCATTCTCGTCTATTGCATCAAAGCGGACACCACTATTTTGGTTGGTGCTCTTTTTATCTTGGGCGATCGTGTAGAATGTATTCCCATTTATTTCGCCCTTGGAAATTCAATACAAGAGAAGATGGTGACGCGACCAACAAGTATAGCTGATCTCCAACGGGTGTCATTCAAGAGATGTCCGCATCCAACCACCGAAAGACTTCATGTGTTCATCTGTAATCCATGATTCAGCTTCCCGGTTTTGGAGCGTACAATATTCTTGTGTTCCTCCATATCTGAGCTGCCAAGGTGGAATTATGTAGAACTGTAGTGTGCTTTAGTGAAAGAATCCCGTCCCTACATATCATTGCTTTCTTTCCAAGCGTGCCTTTTCGATTAGTCTTCCCTCATGCATGTCGAAACACCAATCGGCTTAAGGTCGAATAAAGTCAACACAAAACTCAATGACCTCCTCTGTTCCATATCCCTTGGAGATGCTTCCTACAGTCTAGCACGGTTATGAACATATTTCTTTAAGACTCCCATGAACCTCTCAAAGGGGAACATATTGTGCGAAATGCCGGACCGAGAATGGCAATCTCTTCCACTAGATGAACCAGGAGATGCGTCATAATATTGAAGAAGGATGGTGGGAACACCAATTCAAAACTAACAAGACATTGTACCACATCCTCGTAACCTTGGCGAATATCTGGATTGATTACCTTGAGATATTGCATTGAGGAATGCACACAGCTTCACAATGGGTACTCGAACATTTTCTGTAGAAGCCCCTCAATGCAATCGAAGCAACTGCGTCATAATCACGTGATCCATGAGACTTCAGGTTTTGGAACTTTTCTCTGCCATATTTATTATCCCCTTTATATTAGATGAGAAGCCCGATGGCACCTTGATATCTGAAGGACTTCAAAAAGATTTCCTTCTCTGTTTTGGTAAGAGCATAGCTTACGACTTAAGTGACGCCTTTATCCGTCTTGTTATCTATATGCATGTTCTTTGGGTCTTTCATAATTTGTTGGTCCTCCGTGCTTGGTGTATCTTTTGTCTTCCCATACACGCCTAGGAATCCTAGCGAGTTCACGCAGAGATTCTTCGTCACGTGCATCACGTCGATTGAAGAGCGGACACGCAGGACTTTCCAATATGGCAGCTCCCAAAATATAGATTTCTTCTTCCACATGGGTGCGTGTCCTGTAGCGACGTCGTTGAACTGATTGACCGGGACCCTTTCCAAAGATTACTTCTATGTCCTTGACCATACCAAATACATCATCACCAGGTGGGAGTTTAGGCTTATTCCGTGATCTGCCTCACCTTTGAAATGCTTGCCTTTCTTTCTTCGGGATGATTGGTCGGAAGAAATCGTCGATTCGCTAGGTACACAACCTTCTTGCATTTATGCAAATATGTACCTTCGGTCTTATCTAAACAGTGGGTGCATGCCTTATATCCTTTGTTTATGCATCACGAAGGTTACTAAGAGCGGCCAATCATTGATGGTTACGAATAACAACCCTCGTAGATTAAATGGCTCTGTTGTTCTCATCCCACGCACGTACACCTGGTTTGCCCCACAACCGTAAGAGTTCTTCAACTAATGGCCTAAGGTACACATCAATGTCGTTGCCGGTTGCTTGGGCCTTGGATGAGCACTTGGCATCATAATGAACTTACGCTTCATGCACAACCAAGGAGGCAGGTTGTAGATACATAGAGTCACGGGCAGTGTGCTGTGTTGCAGCTCTTCCCCCAAAAGGATTCATGCCATCCGTACTTAGACCAAACCATAAGTTCCTTGCGTCACCGCAAAGTCGGGAAGTCTCTCTCGATTTTTCTCCACTTTGACCCATCGCCAGGTGTCTCAACTCCCGTCTTTCTTACGGTCTTCTTTGTGCCATCGCAACAACTGGCATGCTCTTTGTTTCGAACATGCGTTTCAACCTTGGTATTATAGGAGCATACCACATAACCTTAGCAGAACCCTCTTAGGAGGGCTCTCCCTCAACATCACCAGGTCATCTCGTCGATCTTATACCATAGCGTTGCATACCGGCATTTATCTAAATTCTCATACTCCTTACAGCGGTAGAGGATGCGATCATTAATGCATGCATGTATCTTTTGCACATCTAATCCCGGAGGATGAGAGTCTTCTTTGCTTCAGAGGTACTCTCGGGAAGTTCGTTATGTTTTGGAAACTTGGCTTCATTATTTTGAGATCTTTTCAAATGAGGAGTCTAGACCACACTCGCCTTCCATCGCAACAATTCCGATGTCGTCTTGAGCTTTGTGCTGCCATCTTCACAATTTGGGTACAACAATTTCTTGTGATCTTCTAACATGCCCTCTAACTTCAACTTCTCATTTCACGGTCTCTCTTTGCATCGAAATGACCCTACCAAGTTCATCAACCGGCTCATCGATGCCCGTTCTTCACCTTTTTCCTCTCCATTATCTTCCATTGCGGTATCAGATTCAGAAACATATGATGATAGTTGTTATCATCATCTTCTTCTTCACCATCTTCCATCATAACCCTCTTTCCCGTGCTTGGTCCAGCAATTATAGTTGGGCATGAAACCTTTCATAATCGGTGGCGCGAATGATTTTCGAGGAAGAGTACTCCTTGTTGTTCCGACATTGAACACATGGACAACGTATAAATCCATTCTCTTTGTTTGCCGTAGCCACATCGATAAATTTATCCACGCCTTTGATATACCGGCTACATGCAGGCACCGTACATCCATTCCCGACCGTTCATCGCATCATATAAGTAAGTTTATCAAAACAGGACATCATAAATAGTGAAATAACCAATTCACACCGACACATGAATTGTATCAATGACCTAGAAAAGATAAGATTGCTAACCTCGATCGAGGGAAATAAAGAGGAGAAAGCTCAAGTGCCTCGGACACCTTCTATATTTTTGTTCTATGAGAAATTCGGGATTTTTCACTCAAACATTTCAACAAACACCTTCAATGCATGCATGAAAAAAACTAGCACACACCCTCACACCTTACACCATTCGAAAAAAGCAGTGGAGGCAGAGGGGGTCAGGCTGCATTTATAGAGGAAGGGTCTTTAGTCGGTTGAAGCCACCAACCGACTAGGTGCGTCTACGCCACGTGGCTGGCCAAACCTTTAGTCCCGGTTGGTGGCTCCAACCGGGACGCATGCCCCCTTACCAACCGGGACCCATGCCCCCTGGCCCCGTGCCCACTCCAACCGGGACGCGTGCCAGCATTAGTCCCGGTTGGTGGCGCAACCGGGACTAATGCTCCGAGGGGTCGCGAACGGATGGCCCTTTTTCCTCTAGTGCTGCATGAATAGCCTTATTAAATATCAGCGCCCCTACTAGTATTCTCCCTAAACTACCTGCAAAAACACCTCTACATCCAAAAAAGCACCATATCTCGTTCATGGAAGAGCCACGGTGAGAGAACCAAGCGCTGGCTTGGTGGCAAGGCTAACGAGTGCGTAGCTAGCCTACCCGGGTTCAAGTCCCCATGGGGACTAAATTACTCGGGGTGTTATCCAAGCGCGTATAATTCGCTGCTGGAGAGGTCTCATCTACCTAACAACGTATAGCCCGAGAGGATCATTCCCCGGGGTCAACGTTTTTTTAGAAGAGCCACGGTGCGTCTCTTTAAGTCACGGGCGTGCACATATGTAACCACAAACTCACCACGCCATTCCACCGTAGTTTTTAAACTATAGGTATGGGAGGTATGGAAAATTGGTGAGATAGGACATGTTACATTCTCCTCACATTCCACCATGGACAACACCCTCGGTTTTCACATTGAATAGTGCCCTGCTGCTCGTCCTAAGCAGATGCCCGCGAACCTGTACTTTGAGCCTGCACTAGTACCTGCCTCCACCCTCGCAAAAGCGACAAGGACGATGCCACATGGTTTATGTACTCCTCCCTTTCAAGACCATGAATTCCCCATAGTGTGATCCGGGGGAGCTTCGAAGGAGGGAGAAGGCACTCTCGAGCTCCTTGATCCTTCCATTTCCGACATAGTGGTTGTCGTCGCGGCTAGAGGAGCCATGTCCACAACAGTGCATCTTCGATGTATCTTTCGTGCTGATAAAAGTTCTAATCCAGCGAGGTGTGCTCCGACGAGGTTTGTCCAAGAGCTTCACCAATCACCACGTGCGAGTAGCTCACCTCGCCAACCTCTCTGTTGGAACCTCTCTTACACGGGCGGGACGACCTGGCTCTGCTAGCTAATGAGTGCAGCAGCACTTCGTTGGGAGACCCCAAGTGGAAGGTATGATGTAGTACAACAGGCAAGTTTTCCTCAGTAAGAAACCGAGGTTATCAAACCAGTAGGAGGAAGGAAACGTCCCAAAGGTGCTGCAAGCAACGTGGATACCTGCACAACACAAACTCAAGACTTTGCCCCAACTAACAGTGAGGTTGTCAATCTCACCGGTTGCTGTAACAAAGGATTAACTGTATGGTGTGGAAGGTGATGATGGTTTGCAACAATTAAACAAGTAACAGTGGAAGATGTATCAATGGTAAAGACTAGACCGGGGTCCATAGTTCACTAGAGGTGGTCTCCTTAGATAAACAACATGGCATGAAGGGTAAACAAATTACATAAGGGCAATTGATAGGAACTGAGCAAGGCATAACAATGCAATACTAGACAAAAAGATCCTATGAGATTCGATTGGACAATACAACAATATACATAGACTGCCATCCAACTGCATCTATGACTAGAAGTCCACCTTTAGGTTATCATCTGAACCCCCTCTAGTATTAACTTACAAGCAACAGACAACTGCTTTAAGCAAAGTGTGTAAGGTAAACAATCCACTTGTTCCATGAACAAGAGACCGTTGTTTTCTCCCTAGTATCAACAACACATCTACAACCGAAGAGATTTCTATCACTTCCCTTGGAAACTAGAGGCATGAATCCACTATCGAGCATAAATACCCCCTCTTGGAGTCACTAGCAACTAATTGGCCAAGATAGCTACTAACAACAGAGAGCATACAAGATCACAAACAACACAGGCATGATAGAATCAAATAGGCAAAACCATTAATCAATCTGACATAGTAATCTCAATATCCATCGGATCCCCGCAAACACAACATGCATGATTACAAATAGATTAGATCATGATCATGAACAGAGCTCACAAGATCTATACATGAAAGCAAAATGAGGAGATACAACCATCTAGCTAATACATGGACCCGTAGTCCAAGGTGGAAATACTCACGCTTCATACCAGAGGCTGGCATGATGAAGAAGAAGGCCTCCGGGATGATCTCCCCTCCGGCAGGGTGCTAGGAAGAGCTTCAAACCTCCCCGATCTAGGGACGATGGTGGTGGTGGCTACAAACGGTTTCGTGGTATTTTGATCGGGTGTTTAGGGTTTTGGCATTGGGGGGACTTTATAGGCGAAGAGGCGAGGCAGGGGGCCACCAGGGGGCCCACACTCTGCCTAGGCGCTGGCCCACCTAGGTCGTGCCTGGGGGGTGTGACCACCCTATGGCGCCCCTCTGTCTCGTACTCTGGCTTTGTGTTTCCCACGGTAAAATATTGACTTTGGATTTTGTCCCGTTCAATTCCGAGAATATTGATTTTCTGCCTTTCTGGAACCAAAAATAGAAGAAAACTGACAACTGGCACTGTGGCAACTTGTTAATAGGTTAGTACCAGAAAACATATAAAAACACCTCAAAGTGTGGACAAAGCAAAGTAGATAGTAAACAAGCATGGAGCATCAAAAATTAGAGATACGTTTCCGACGTATCAAGCATCCCCAAGCTTAATTCCTGCTCGTCCTCGAGTAGGTAAGTGATAAAAAGAATAATTTTTTAGGTGACATGCACCATCAAAACCAAGATCAAACCATTTGCAAGCATTGAAAGCTGGGATCAAAGAACTCTAAACATGTGCATGAAAGATGGAGTTCTAACAATAAGACAAAGTAACTATGCATGCAACATTAAAGGCTACAAACAAAGATCATGAATAACATGCATTGAAAACGTTTGTTTGTTTCACATACAGAAAACATGGCATAGTGGCATTCAGCTTGTCCCTCATAGAGTAGCAAATAGATGCATAGGACACCTTAAAAGTTCATAAGAGTGACTAGATACAAGTAGCACAAGAACAAGCAATATCATAGTATGCATCAATCAATAAGTTTTGGGACACTGCACACAGAATGACAATTATGCTCTCTTAATGGTGCCTAAAGGTAGAAGGTGGAGACTCAATATAATAGTTGAAGAAAGGCCCTTCATAAAGGGAAGCAGGGATTTCAAGTTTCAAAACGAACTTCCAAAAATTATGGTACTTGTTAGCTTTTAGCCCTCATTGCCCCTATTATAAGCATCTTGAAGTGATTAAGGTTAAAGTGAACAAACTATGGAGTATATGCTTGAAAAGGTATAAGTTGGCAATCTCATGTCCCTTGAATACGAGGGCCACACCTCATGCTACTCAACTTCAGTCACCTATAAGTTCATGTCATAGTAAGTACATGTGTATCATAGAGAACCGCCAACGGGGTACCCCTTGCACATGGTACATGAGCTATCCCATAACCAAAATGACAAGGCAAGCAGACAATGAGCATCTCAGCGATATTTTTATTTACTATGTGCATACCTTTTTATTGAGGATGCTTCACATAATGCTCATTATGGTGACGCTGTAAGTTTCCATCATGATTAGGCATGGCTTAGGCTAGCGGCCCAGGCGTTTCTCTAATACAAAATACATAACTCCATGGACTTACAAGCTCCCTCTTTATTTCACATCGGTGACATCCATAGACAAAAGAGCATGATATCAACTGTGTACAAAGTACAAGTGCAATGTTGAAAACGTTCCCCGTGATAGCACGGTTCTGCTAATTCCAACGTATAAGTGCAAGCATATACAACACAGATAACACAATGGTTCAAGTTTATTAGGGGCAAGGAATATAAAGTGTGCCATCAAGTTCATGAGGGATTTAATCACTAAGTTTTCACATAACAAAATACTTTTTAATTGGAAGATAGCTGAAAACAAGAATATACTTGGAATGGTGTAACACACCATGCATAGGAATTTATAGTGGACACTTTGGAATAACTTGGTTTCTTTAGAGTTGGAAGCATGAGTAGAGCTTACTCATACAAGTGGAGGCTAGAAAAAGACTGGGAGCAACCAACTAAGAGAGCAATAATGGCCATAATCATGCAGAGCGACAAAACATTACTAATCAAAGCATAGAGTGGTACTACAAGTCAAGGACTAAATGATCATAGAGGCTATGGTGACTTGTTCATAGTCATAACATGGTTTGAGCATGTGCCAAGTCAACCCAAACAAAGCATCAAAGGAGAATACCACAATACTATGCTTTTGCATGCTAAAACAATGCATGATTCTTTCAAGGCACACTAAGAAATCCCAATTGTTTGGAACAAGACATGCTACATCAATAATCACTAAGAATAAGGTCAAAACAACACCTAGCATGTCATGCTAAAGTCTAAGTCACAGTCAATGCAAGCTCCTCTTGCACTTCTCAAGCAAGAATATTCTACTCCTTTCGAACACCAATCAACTTATTTGAAACAACACAGCGAGAACGGGTTTCCAAACTTCTTTAGTCAAGCAAACTAAACAAACTAAGAAAACCAAACGAAAACTAAGACGCTGCAAGAACAACACAATAGTGCATGAAATAATAAAAACGAAGTGTCTAGAAAGACCTGAGCTTTTTATTGATAAAGAAGGGGATGCCTTGGACATCCCCAAGCTTTGACGCTTGTAACTCTTGGATATTTCTTGGGGTGACCCCTGGGTGGCATCCCCAAGCTTTATCTTTTGTCCATTCTTCATCTCATTACATCATTCTCTCTCTACACCTGAAATGTTCCTTCATACAAAACTTCACACAATCTTCATTAGCAATATTAGTGTATTCAAAATATAATAGACCTTTGGGTTTAGCTTTAGAATAGAAAAACTTTTCACTAAAAACAAAATATACTGTAGCAAATCCTTCAAAAATCTCAATTCCCCAAAAGAGACCTAAAAAAGGAATCAATAAGAAGCAGATGCAAATAATGGCAGAAATTTGACAAAACGGACCAGCAGGAAGAAACCGATTTTTTCAATCTTCTGTTGCTAAAATAAAAAAGTGTTGAACTAAAGAAAGTTTGCTAACATACTGGGGGATTATTAGTAAATTTTCAGCTCAGTCCAACTTACAGATACTCCTCACGAATATTTATGGTGGAGGACAGAAATCTGTTTCAGGACAGCAACTCCCCAAATCTTACTTCCCTCTCATTAGAGGTCATTCTTGGCACAAAAAGCAAACAAAAAGGATAAGGAGAGGTCATCACTGAAGTAATAACTTCCAAGACTCAAGAAAACTCTTGGGTTATCTCCCAACAAATACTTTTCTTTAACGCCTTTAAGTTAGGCACAAGAAGCAAGAAAATCAAGTATTTTAAAATGAGGAAGCATTAACATCAAACCTTGATTTCAAAGGAGGAGCAAAAAGAAACTTCTCTCTCATCATAGGGAAGTGTTCAATACCTTTCTTGAATGGAAATTGATATTTAATGGTGCCTTATTTCATATCAATGATGGCACCAACAGTTCTAAGAAAAGGTCTTCCCAAAGTAATAGGACAAGAAGCATTGTATTCAACATCCAAAACATAGAAATCAACAGGGACATAAGCATTTTTAACCATGATGAGAACATCATTAATACTCCCCATTAGTTTCTTCTTAGCATTATCATCAAGTGGAACATCCAAATAACAATCTTCCAAAGGTGGCAAATCAAGCATTTCATAAATCTTCCTAGGCATAATAGAGACACTAGAACCAAGATCACATGAAGCTTTGAGATAAAAGTCATTCACTTGCATATTAATAATGGGTTCCCAACTATCTTCTACTTTCCTAGGAATAGAAGCTTTGTGTTTTAACTTCTCTTCCTTAATCTTAACAAGAGCATCTTTAATGTGTTTGGTGAAAGCAACATGCATATCACTAGCATCAAGACTTCTAGAAAGTTTTTGCAGGAACAAAATCACTTCAGAAATATTGCAACCATCAAGATCAAAATCAAACTTAGCATCACTAGTAGTAGACTCATTAGGCTTAGGCATTGTAGGAGGAGGAATAGGGACTTATTGAGGCTTAGTGGTATCCATTCTAGTGATGGTGCACACACTATTTTTTCTATCGATTTCGGCTTCCCTTTCCCACTTAGCATGAAGTTGAGATAACAGCCTAACATTTTCATCAATAGTAACTTGTATGGCATGATTAGCAGCAAAAGCACTTTCCATGGTTTCAGGTTTACAAGCCATTTTATTAATCAAGGAGGACTGTGCTTCAGACAAAGAAGAAATATTCTTCTCGGCACTTAAAATTTTTGACTGTAAACTAGGAATTTCTCTAATCAGATTCTCAAGATGATGACTAATGTTTTTAAAGATAACAGATTGTTCTTCCATAGTTTTAGTGAATATCTTGTTTTGCTCATATTGCATCTGCATAAAGTTTTTAGTGGACCTTTCAACTTCTAGAATCCTATCTTCACTAGGCATTCCAGATCTACCATGGTAAGCATTTCCATTATTAGGAGGATAAGTCCTATAGTTATTACCATAAGTATTGTTGCCAAAATTGTTGTTTCTAATGAAGTTCACATCAACTTGCTCTTCTTGAGCAACCAAAGAGGCTAAGGGAACATTGTTTGGATCTAAAGGAGCTTTCCCATTAACAAGCATAGCCATAATAACATCAATCTTATCACTCAAAGAGGAGGTTTCTTCAACATAATTTACCTTCTTACCATGTGAAGATCTCTCAGTGTGCCATTCAGAGTAATTAACCATCATATTATCAAGGAGTTCTGTTGCAGCACCCAAAGTGATGCCCATAAAGGTACCTCCAGCAGCTGAATCCAACAGGTTTCTTGAAGAGAAGTTCAAACCTGCATAAAAAGTCTAGATAATCATCCAAGCAGTGAGTCCATGAGTGGGACAATTCTTAACCAAAGATTTCATTCTTTCCCAAGCTTGAGAAACATGTTCATTATCAAGTTGTTTAAATTTCATAATGTCACTTCTCATAGATATAATCTTAGCAGGAGGATAGTATTTTCCAATAAAAGCATCTTTGCAGTTAGTCCAAGAATTAATACTATTTCTAGGCAAGGATAGCAACCATTCTTTAGCTTTTCCTCTCAAGGAGAAAGGAAACAGCTTGAGCTTAATAATATTTCCATCTACATCCTTATACTTTTGCATCTCACAAAGTTCAACAAAGTTATTGAGATGGGCAGCAGCGTCATTAGAACTAGCACCAGAAAATTGCTTTCTCATCACAAGATTTAACAAAGCAGGATTAATTTCATAAAAGGTAGCATCAGGAGCAGGTGGAGCAATAGGAGTGCTAAGGAAATCATTGTTGTTTATGCTAGTGAAGTCACACAACTTGGTGTTCTCAGCAGAGTTCATTTTGGCAAAGTGAAGCAAGCCAAAAACAGCAGCAGCTAGAGAAGGAACTAATTTTTGTGTGTTTTTTAATAGAGAAAGCAAACCAAACTAAACTATTTTTTTTGAGTTTTTGATAAAAAGAGACAAACAAAACCAAGAAAAATAAACTCAGCAAACTAAAAACAAAGAAAAGAGAAAGGTTGAGGAGGACTCCCCTTGTGAAGACGTCCTTAGCCTCCCCGGCAACGGCGCCAGAAAAAGCCTTCTAGCTTGCTGTTGCCATGGGGTAATGTGTCTGAGTGCCTTTTACCTTTCCTCCCCGGCAACGGCGCCAGAAAAAGCCTTGATGAGTGCAGCAGCACTTCGTTGGGAGACCTCAAACGGAAGGTATGATGCAGTACAACAGGCAAGTTTCCCTCAGTAAGAAACCGAGGTTATCGAAACAGTAGGAGGAAGGAAACGTCCCAAAGTTGTTGCAAGCAACGTGGATACCGGCACAACACAAACTCAATACTTTGCCCCAACTAACAATGAGGTTGTCAATCTCACCGATTGCTGTAACAAAGGATTAGATGTATGGTGTGGAAGGTGATGATGGTTTGCAGCAAGTAAACAAGTAACAATTGAAGATGTATCAATGGTAAAGAGTGGACCGGGGTCCATAGTTCACTAGAGGTGGTCTCCTTATATAAACAATATGGCATGAAGGGTAAACAAATTACAGCAGGGCTATTGACAAGAACTGAGAAAGGCATACCAATGCAATACTAGACAAAAAGATCCTATGAGATTCGATTGGGCAATACAACAATATACATAGACCACCATCCAACTGCATCTATGTCTAGAAGTCCACCTTCAGGTTATCATCCAAACCCCCTCCAGTATTAAGTTGCAAGCAACAGACAACTGCTTTAACCAAAGTGTGTAAGGTAAACAATCCACTTGTTCCATAAACAAGAGACCATTTTTTCTTCCTAGTAGCAACAACACATCTACAACCGAAGAGATTTCTCTCACTTCCCTTGGAAACTAGAGGCATGAACCCACTATCGAGCATAAATACCCCCTCTTGGAGTCACTAGCAACTACTTGGCCAATATAGCTACTAACAACGGAGAGCATGCAAGATCACAAACAACACAGACATGATAGAATCAAATAGACAAAACCATTAATCAATATGACATAGTAATATCAATATCCATCGGATCCCTGCAAATACAACATGCATGATTACAAATAGATTAGATCTTGATCATGAACGGAGCTCCCAAGATCTATACATGAAAGCACAAGGAGGAGATACAACCATCTAGTTACTACATGGACCCGTAGTCCAAGGTGGAACTACTCATGCTTCATGCCGGGATGATCTCCCCTCTGGCAGGGTGCCGGGAAGAATTTCAGATCCCCCCGATCTAGGGACGATGGTGGTGGCGGCTACAGACAGTTTCGTGGTATGTTGATCGGGTGTTTTGGGTTTCGGCATCGGGGGATCTTTATAGGCGAAGAGGCAAGGCAGGGGGCCCACAACCTTCCCAGGCACGGGCCCACCTAGGCCGCGCCTGGGGGATGTGGCCACCCTATGGCGCCCCTCTGTATCGTACTCCGGCTTCGTGTTGCCCGCGGTAAAATATCTACTTTGGCTTTTGTCTCGTCCAATTCCGAGAATATTGATTTTTTTACTTTTTGAAACGAAAAACAGAAGAAAACAGGCAACTTGTTAATAGGTTAGTACCAGAAAACATAGAAAAACATCTCAAAGTATGGACAAAGCAAAGCAAAGTAGATAGAAAACAAGCATGGAGCATCAAAAATGGGTTAAGTGCACTTTTGGTCCCTCGAGTGTTGCAAAAGTCTAATTGTAGTCCCTCAACTCTATTCCGGTCTAATCCTGCCCGCAAACTCTTAAGTACGTCTAGTTTTTGTCCCTAGGTAAAGTTTAACGCGGGGTGACCGGTTTTTTACCTCTTATGTGCCACCGTGGACAAGATCTGGCCGGTTTAATCCACGTAGGATCATCTCTAGGATCGGTTCGTGATCAACCAACATCAAGGGATACTGAATCGAAATCCCCTTGCCATCCCAATCTCGACGGGATCCCTAGCTCCCCAAGAAGTTGCTCACGGCGATGCATGCGTATGATGGCATCCCGAGCTATCAGCACCTCGTGGGTGTCCTCGCGACGCCCCTGCTCCTCGACCGAGTTTCGACCGCAAACGCCATCCGCCGGCGAGCACTCACGCCCAACGAGGTTCCGCGCGGCTGAACACGTCAGGCAAGTGACTCGTCGTACGTCTGTCGTTCATGGTGCGTTCGCTTGCTTTGCGCCTCGACCGCCAACTCCATGTACCGATGGCGCCTCCATGCCCGCCGCACAATGGCGCCGCACTGCTTTTGAGCACCTCCTCGAAGGGATGTACAGAGAGATTGGCTTCCAACCAAATTCGTGGATTTTCTCATGCAAAAGATGCATTGTGCATCGCTGAATTATAGTACAAAGGGGAATAATGTTGGCTGAGTAGGTGGCAAGATCTTGGGACCAAAGAGTGTGTTGTGTAATTAGGGAATCAAACGTGTTGATCTTGGGGCCTGAAAGAGAGTGTTGTGTAATTAGGGAATCAAAGGAAAGTGACCAACTATACAGAATTGACATGGTTGTCCTGATGTGCATTCAGTTGTAGCTAAATATGGCCCAAATTTACATGGCGTAGATATTTCATCCGAATTGAAAGGTTATGTTTCACGAGAGCACACCAATTATATATTGAACAAAATTTCATTACAAAATATGGAATAAAATGCTATGGTCGGCAATCAAACACATAATACAATGCCACTACAAAAGTATCGAGCTATCTTTCTTGCACTCTTAGTCTTCTAAGCAAAGTTGTGGTAACTTAGGCCTCGTAGATGGTTCTCTGTTGTTGCTTGACCTCTTAGGAACTACACACATTAATGGATATATTTGAGCCTCCTTGCATAGATGCATTCAACTTCCTCTGCAACCTTTGTGCCATTGCTAGCTTCTCTCACCTCCTGCTGAACATGAACCAAAAAAATATTTAGTAATTATTATCTAAGATACAAACAATTGAAAAATATTTATAAATCTTACATTTCTATTTG
The DNA here is from genome assembly GCA_030063025.1 of Avena longiglumis. Taxonomy (NCBI): domain Eukaryota; kingdom Viridiplantae; phylum Streptophyta; class Magnoliopsida; order Poales; family Poaceae; genus Avena; species Avena longiglumis. The sequence goes on from CP125974.1 coordinate 458,017,454, forward strand.
AAGAGGACTTCCTCTTTCTTGGCGGAGCTGCTTTGTTGTGTTTGCGCCTCTGAAGCATGTCCACCTCCGAGTTCTTTGCATGTTGTCTTGTTGTGCCTGAACATTTGCACACCGAGCACTTTGAAATAGTGCCGACCTTAGAAAGTCTTGTTGCCTTAGGCTTCTCATGAAATTCTCTCTTCCTCTCTTTTTGGGTCTCCCAGCATCTTGATATAACCAGGTGCTATAGGAGCAGCTCTTCGTGAATTAGGCCACATTGGCATGCCATTTGGTGGTTTAAGCGGATCATACGTCTTCTTGAATTCACTAACTCTAAAGCAAGGTGCCACATAGTCATCTAATGAGTTTGTTTTGTGATGGATGCACACTATTGCATGAGGGCATGGAAGGCCGTAAAGCTGCCAATATCTACAAATGCATGTTTTCTCATTGAGATTGACGTGAATCGATGAACATCAAAATCGTTACCTCAAATTTGTCCTCCCCATTAGATATGGCACTGCAGTTTTTTGAAAGCTTGATGTAAGTGTTGAGCTTTTTGTTGATGTTTGGGCAAATATGTTCTGTCCACGCACCGGACTTGTCTCTCTGTTCTTGAATTCTCACCATTACCTTTCTCCTTATGGATTCAAACATGCTAATGACAGGTAAGAACCGAGCTTCCACTATCCATTTGTTGAAGCTCGCACATGTTGTTATCCACCGAGTCCAGATTAGACCCCAATTTGAAGTACGCTCGACTCCAATGGTGAGGGTCGGTTTTCAAGATTGCTCTACCTCCTTCTCTGGTAACTTGTTTAAGCTTTGCAACTGCTAGGTTGAACAGGATAACACTAGGCGCCTTAGCACACTTCCAGAATTTTTTCTGAAATTCTTTCTTCTTGTATGTCTTTCTCCAATTAGCGTATATGTGCCTTGCACAGTTTCTATGCTCAGCCATAGGGGCCCAATTCTTCACAGCGTTCAGAATTCCCTACAAAACAACAAAATAAAAAGTGGTAAGTTCAGATAACTTTAACTTGCTAGCTACTAATCCGACAAAACTTTCTCACTTACTTTTATGGTCGAGATGATCACCCAACCTTGTCCATCACCAACTTTGACATCTCTGAAAAACAAGTCGACAAACCAATCCCATGAATCATTCGTCTCCTTATCAACAAAGAGCCCAAGCCACGTGGTACATCCGTTGTTTGCATCTCTCCCAACAGACATAAAATCTCTCCAGAGGTGGAACCCTTTAAGAAGAAACCATCTAGCCCTATCACCTTCCTACATCCATCCATGAACCCTTTCTTAAGTGCATCAAGGCATACATACATCATCAAAATATAGGTGGTCGATCACCGTTGTTGCACATTTGTCACGACAACGGTGCTCTGTGGTTGCTCCTCAAAGTTCTTCCTGATAATCATGGACCCTTGCATATTGCCCCTTCTTAGCATCTAGCCACTTGGTCATTACTATCTTCTTAGCTCTTTTGATTTTAGATATGCTAATGTTAGCAAACATCTCTTCTTGTATATGGGATTGCATACTATCTATCCTCCATGTTGGATTTGCTCTTATTAGCTTATCATATTTTGCTGCTATCCTAGATGAGGTAACTAGCTTGTTATCCTTCCTTTGTGGGCAAGTATGAAGGTTATTAAAAGTGGTAATCTGCCATGATTCAGTTAAGGTGGTTGAAGAAAGTCTGCAATACCATCGGCATGTTTTCCAAGTGCAAACAACCACACATCTAATGGCATCGTTCTTCTGGAATTTAATGACTTTTCTTGTTGCAAGTCCATATCTGACCATGGCTTGTCTGAATTCTTGTTTGGACCCAAATTTCATGCCAAGGGAGAACTCTGGCACACCTTCAGTTTTCTTGAATCTTCTATATCTGGTTGGTCTCGTAACAATCTGCTCATCGCTGCACACCTCATCAAATGAATCATCAAATTCACTACTGTCGGCATAAGAAGTGTTATCACTGACGTCTTCTTCACCAACAAGCTTTTTTGTACCTACACGTGCACACTCAATGAGTACATCATCCAAATGTTCAATCTCGCCTACCTTCATCTTTTTCTTGGCATCTTTGTACCAGTTATTAATCTCTCTAACTTCATCATCGTCTTCAGAGGAGCTATCATCTCTATGCATATAGTCACTGTCCGAGCTTTCATCTTCGTCGGTATCCTCTTGCACTTTCTCTTTCCCTTTCTTCACAGTACTGCTCCTCTTCCCGCCCATTGGACTTGTGTAATATGCATTCATCACCTCAACCTGCTCGATTTCATTTCGATGTTCACCTTTTTGTAAGTTCTCAGATACATCATCAACAAAAATATCAGCAACACTACATCCGACAGTGGATATCTCCATTTGGGTGCAGCTGTTGTCATCAGTTAGCAGCATCAAACCATTACGGAATTCATGCCCAGGCAACAACCAGTAATAACGGCAGCCTTCTTCCCTCTGAACATCTTCTCCACGAGCTTCCAAAATCTCTTTGAAGTGCCCTCTTATCTCCGGGTGGGACATCTTATCGCGCTCCACGTGTACCATCTCCTGAATGCCATTTACGTATTGCATATTTGCTCCAGTTTGCAGGTACGATCCACTGAAGTGAAACCGTACTGCAACAAACTCCAAAGGATCCATTTCAAACCTGCACGAGTGCAAATAAAATACAAAGTTAGCGATGGCAAAATTATTTATTCCGAGCTGCTGGCTTCAGTTAATTCAAACTGATCAAAAGATCCGGGCGATGGCAAGTTTTAACTGAGGTCAACTACATGAACGACTCAACCAAAAAATATACTAGTACAGACACAATGTCCAGGCTGTTTTCATATGGGTCGAACTAGTTCACAGCTAGTAGTGCATCACCGGGACTAGAACAATAATTAGTCAGGTAGCTTGTGTCAGAATGAATCCAAATTTCAACGAGGGAAGGCAATGGCATCTAGTGCATTTCTTGAGCTACGGGACTTCCTGAAGATCACACAGCGTCCTCCTAAAATTTCAAACTCGATGGGTAAAAGCACGAGAGTTCAGACTGGCACTTACAGTTTTCTTGCAGATTTAGGCGAGCGTCCGTCTACCGCCCTCTTCTTTTATTGCCCGGCGCGGCCGCCCTCGCCGTGTCAGCCGCCTCCGCCTTTCCCGCCCGGCGAGCCGCCCTCGTCTTGTCAGCCGCCGCCGTTAGGTGTTGGGGACGAGGTAGGTTTTGTCCCCCAAACGGAGAATGACTCGATCGTGCTGTCGAACGCGCCTAATTGCATAACTGATTTCCAGGTGAGATGACCCTACGTGGATTAAACCGGCCAGATCCTGTCCACGGTGGCACATAAGAGGTCAAAAACCGGTCACCCCGCGTTAAACATCACCTAGGGACGAAAACTAGACGTACTTAAGAGTTTGCGGGCAGGATTAGACTGGAATAGAGTTGAGGGACTACAATTAGACTTTTACAACACTTGAGGGACTAAAAGTACACTTAACCCTAAAATTATAGATACGTTTTCGCTAGCTCGAGATGCACAAATAAATCACGCAAGATGAGACAGATTTGGCCAGAATCATATGTGTACTTGATTTTTTTTTGACAAAAACGACCGCCTGAACGAGTGAATTGACAAAAAAGACTACCTTCTAAAATAATTGTCAAAAGGAACCGCTTCTCTAAGCGCAGGACCGGCCAGGATACAAGTGGCGCCTATTGTCGTTGCCTGAGGCGTTCGCGGCCACAGGAAGCACGTCGGCAGCAAAACGGTGAGGGCATCTCCACCTGGCCGACCCATCCAGTCCAAGCGTGTCCTAACTTGTCCGCACGGACGCGTGGGGCGTATGTGGCATCCTATCGGGCCGACTGATCCGGAGAAACGCGTATGGCTCGATCCATCCATGCATCTAATATGGAGCTTGGTTTTGTCGGCCCGGACACGCGCGGACAACGCGGGTGTACTGCGGCGTGTGCCACTAGCCCACCAGTTAGCCACCGCTTACTGGCGGCATTGATTCAGACACGGTCAGCGGCACCGATTCAGACGCGACCGCGACAACGATTCAGAGGGAAGGCTGACCGGCGGCAGCCTGTGCCATCAATGGCAACGAGACGGCACACAGACCACTGGGCGGCGTCTGCGTTCTCGTGCCGACATTGATGGCGAAGGAGCGGGAAGCTGTGCGTGTTCGCGGGCAAAGGGGATATTTAACCCTACGCCCGTCGGTGCCGCACTGCTCACCTCTCGATATCGCAAAACCCTAGACGTCGCCACCACCGCCAATGATGAAGACGCCATCGTGGCTGAAGAAGGGGAGGAGCAAGAACGACCACGAGGCATCTGGCTCTAGCAGTTGACGTGGCTCAGTTATAGAGCTTCATTGGGAGACCCCAAGGGAAAGGTATGATGAACACAATGACAAATTTTCCCTCAGTTATTAAACCAAGGTTATCGAACCAGTAGGATCAAGGAAACAACTCCAAGGTGTTGCTAGCAACTAGGAATCCTGCACAACACAAACTCAAGACTTTGCCCCGACTTACAGTGACGTTGTCAATCTCACTGATTTGCTGAAAACACAGGATTAAACGTATAGTGTGGAAGGTAATGATTTCTTGCAGAAAGTAAACGGTAACAGTAGATTATGTAACAATGGTAAAGATTGGACCGGGGTCCGCAGTTCACTAGAGGTGTTCTCCTTAAGATAAATAACATAATATGCTGGGTGAACAAATTACAGTGGGAAAATTGACAGGAACTGAGAAAAGCATAACAATACAAATACTAGACATTCATGATTCCTATGAGATTTGATTGGGCATTACAACAATATATATAAACTGTCATCCAACTGCATCTATGAATAATAATCCACCTACAGGTTATCATCCGAACCCCCTCCAGTATTAAGTTGCAAGCAACGGAAAATTGCATTAAGCAATGTGTGTAAAGTAAACAATACAATTGTTTCAAGAACAAAAGATTGTTGTTTTTTCCTAGTAGAAAAAGCACATCTACAACCTTAGAGATTTCTGTCACTTTCATAGATTCAATAGAGGCATGAACCCACTATCGAGCATAAATACTCCCTCTTAGAGTCTCTAGCATCTACTTGGCCAAGATAGCTACTAGAAACAGAGAGCATGCAAGATCTCAAACAACAATGACATGATAGAATCAATAATCAATAAGACATGATAGAATCATTAATAAATCTGACATACTATCTCAATATCCATCGGATCCCCGCAAAGACAACATGTATGATTACAAATAGATGACTTGATCATGAACGGAGCTCACAAGATCTAAACATGATAGCACAAAGGAGGAGAAACAACCATATAGCTACTGTATGGACCCATATTCCAAGGGTGAACTACTCACGCATCATACCGGAGGCTGGCATGGTGATGAAGAAGGCCTCCGGGATGATATCTCCCCTCCGGCAGGGTGCCGGGAGGAGCTTCAAATCCTCCCAGATCTAGGGACGGTGGCGGCGGTTACGGACTGTTTCGTGGAGATCTGATCGGGTACTTAGGGTTTTGGCATCAGGGGGATTTTATAGGAGAAGAGGCGAGGCAGGGGGCGGCCAAAGGGCCCACACCCTGCCCAGGCGTGGCCTAGGGTGCGACCGCGCCTGGGGGGTGCGGCCTCCCTGTGGCGCCCCTCCGGCTGCCCTTCGGTCTTTGTGTTATCCTCGGTGAAAGATTTACTTTCGCTTGTGTCCCATCCAATTCCGAGAATATTTCCTTACTAGCTTTTCTGAAACCAAAAACAGCAGAAAACAGGCAGCTGGCCCGCGACATCTTGTTAATAGGTTAGTCCTAGAAAATGTATAAAAATACCTCAAAGTGTAGACAAAGCATAGCAAATTTGATACTAAACAAGCATGGAACATCAAAAAGTATAGATACGTTTACGACGTATCAAGCATCCCCAAGATTAACTCCTACTCATCCTCGAGTAGGTAAGTGATAAAAAGAATAATTTTTGAGGTGACATGCACCATCACAATCTTGATCAAACCATTCGCAAGAATTGAAAGCTAGGATCAAAGTACTCTAAACATGAGCATGAAAGATGAAGTTCTAACAATAATACATAGTAACTATGCTTCAAGAAGAAAGGATACAAACAAAGATCATGAATAACAATGCATTGAAAGACGTTTGTTTGTTTCACATATAGAAAACATAGCATAGTGGTATTCATCTTGTCCCTCATGGAGTAGCAAAACATAAATGCATAGGACACCTTCAAAGTTCATAAGGGTGACTAGATACAAATAGTTCAAGAACAAGCAATATCAACATTATGAATCAATTAATAAGTTTCGGGACAATGCACATAGAACTAAGAATAGCAACTATGATCTCCTAGTTGGTGCATAAAGATAGAAGGTGGTGACTCAATATAAAAGTAGGAAGAAAGGCCCTTCATAGAGGGAAGCAGGGATTTCAAGTTTCATAAAGAGCTTCCAAAAATTATGATACGTGTTAGCTTTCACCTCTCAATTCCCCTATCATAAGCATTTTGAAGTGATTAAGGTTAAAGTGAACAAAGTATGGAGTATATGCTTGACAAAGTATAAGTTGGAAATATCATGTCCCTTGAGTACGAGGGACGTTCACATGCTACTCAACTTTAGTCACCGGTAAGTTCTTGTCATAGTAAGTATATGTGTATCATAAAGAACCGCCAACGGGGTACCCCTTTCCCCATGATATAGGATCTATCCCATATAAAAATGACAAGGCAACAGACAATGAGCATCTCAACGATCTTTTTATTTGCTATTTTCATAGGTTTTTATTGAGAATGCTTCACAGATTGCTCGCTATGGTTATGCTGCAAGTATCTACCATGATTAGGCATGGCTTATGCTAGCCTCCCAGGCGTTTCTCTAACACATATACATAACTCTATGGACTTACAAGATCCCCTTTTATTCCACACTGCCGACATCCGTAAACAAAAGGTCATGATATCAACTGGGTAATATGTATAGGTGTTGAAAGCGTTCCTCGTGACAGCACGGTTCTACTAATTCCCAACTTATAAGTGCAAGCATATACAACATAGATGATAGAATGGTTCAAGTGTATTAGGGGAAAGAAAAATAAAGTGTGCCATCAAGTTTGTGAGATCTTTAATCACTAATTTTCACATAACAATTTTAATTTGGAAGATAGATAAAACAAGAATATACTTGGAATGGTGTAACACACCATGCATAGGAATTTATAGTGGATTCTTTGGAATAACTTGGTTTCTTGGGAGTTGGATGCATGAGTAGAGCTTACTCAATACAAGTGGAGGCTAGCAAAAGACTGGGAGTGACCAACTAAGAGAGCAATAATGGCCATAATCATGCAGAGCGACAAAACATTATCAACCAAAGCATAAAGTGGTACCACAAGTCAAAAACTAAATGATCACAGAGGCTAAGGTGAATGGTTCATAGTCATAACATGGTGTGAGCATGTGCCAAGTGAACTGATACGTCAGAAACGTATCGATAATTTGTGATGTTCCATGCTTGTTTAGTATCCACTTTGTTATGTTTTGTCTACACTTTGAGGTATTTTTATACACTTTCTAGAACTAACCTATTGACAAGATGCCACATTGTCAGTTGCCTATTTTCTGCTGTTTTTGGTTTCAAAAAGCTAAAAAATGAATATTCTCGGAATTGTATGGGACAAAAGCCAAAGTTCATATTTTCCCTGAACGATACGGAAAATCGAAGACGAGATGGAGGAGGACACCAGGCGTGGGCCCACCCTAGGTCGTGCCCACAGGGGGTGTGGGCCCCCTGGACCTCCACCGACCTTGACTCCTGCGTCTATAAGAAGCCCCCGACTCAGAAACCCTAGAGAATCCATCATACATCCAGAAAAAGTTTCGCCGCGCCGCCGCCACAGAAGGGGAGATTCGGGGGACAGAAAATCTCTGTTCCGGCACCCTGTCGGGACGAGGAAGTTCCCCTGAAGCCATCTCCATCGATCTCCATCACCATCTCCATCGCCGTTGCTGATCCCCATGATGAGGAGGGAGTAGTTCTTCCTAGAGGCTAAGGGCTCTACCGGTAGCTATGTGTTCATATCTCTCTCTATGCATGATGTTGTTGTGGTCATGAGCTTTGTAATCAAGTAGATATACCTTGCTACTCAAGTGCTTCAATAGATATCTGCTCTCCCCATGTGTGTGAAAGTGACAGCATGCATACCATGGTGGCACTCAGGCTAGAGTTTACATAAATACTCAAGTGCTTCAATAGATCTCTGCTCTCCCCACGTGTGTGAAAGTGACAATGTGCATGCCATGGTGGCACTTACACTACTAGGAAAATGGTTGTAGGTAATCAGCACATCCGTGGCTCACATGGTTGAAGTGCCCAACGGCTAAAACAGGTGTGGCTCACCTAAGGGCAGTGCCCTACTAGTAACTAGAACAACCGTGGCGCACATGATCATAGTGCGCCATAGATATGTGTGGTCTAGGGCCCTGCTGGCCGCACGCCAGATATCCGTAGCGCACATAGGATAGGTGCGCTACGCTTGTTAGTGTTATCTGTGGCGCACGTTGGGAGGGTGCGCTACGCCTAAGCACATGCCCCTCTGCTCCGTAAAACGGGCAGACACATCCGTGGCGCACTATGGCATGTGCGCCACGGATGTTATTAATCCCTGTGGCACACTGGGGCCACGTGCGCCATGGATGTGGCGACCCTTTTTTTGGCAGCTCCACTTTGTGCACATGTGTGATCATCCACCACCCCACACTTCAGTTTCCCCTTCTTCTTACTCCTTAGATCTAGTCGAGATCCTTCTCCTTCCCACCTCAATTTCTCCAGTCATTCACCATTTTTAGCATGTAGAACTTGTCTTGGATGTTACATACGTAATAGAGGAAGCTCTCCAGTCTCTCCTTCTCCGGTCTCGCGCGCGCACCTCTCCTTTCCATCTTATCGCGATCGATCTCTCATCTCTGTAAGTTGTCCATGTAAGGATGTGTTCATGTGTATATGGATGATATGCTCATATGTATGTAGATGATCGATGCTCATGATGTGTGTATGGAGAGGATCTCGATGGTCATGTGTGTGTATATGGAGAGTATCGATGATGCTCATGCATGTGTGTATGGATAGGATAATGATATGTTCATGTGTGTATGGATCGGTCTCTCTCTCTCTCTCTCTCTTGTGTTTGTGTGTGAACAAGTTGCCATTTGTTTTGCCAAAATGTTGATTCATTTCCATTTTGGCAAGACTTTGGCATTTCGCAAAGGTCCTAATTTTAGGATAGGTCATGCCGAAATTTTCTATCGACCATTGCATGCATGCATTCATTATGTGGTTCTAATAGACTTCTAATTGTACCGTATACACAGTGCAGGCAAAAATGGTCCACATAATGAGCGAAGGCATTGTGGCTAGATTTTTGAAATATGCGACAGCCGACATGATACGAAATAACAAGACGGATATAAGATGTCCGTGCAGAAGATGCAAACTCAACTAGGTGATCGAACCAGATTCCGGGAATCTGCAGGCGCACCTGCTCCGCCATGGTTTCATGGATGGATACACTCGTTGGATAAGCGATGACGAAGACGATGGAGACGGTGAAGGTGGGAAACATGACGATGATCATCATCACGGCGAGAACGGGCGAGATGATGAAGAGTCTCCTGGAGATGGTGAAGGTGCGGAAGGCATCGATGATGATGATCTAGATGCCGGAGGAGGAGACGACGATGGAACAACGTCAGGCTGGGTGCAGGACCCTTATGTGCAAGAGCTGCTTCTCAAGCAGACGAGTAACGCCAGGGCTGCCTCTAGAGAGAAAGCCAAGCTTGCGAAAGTTGAGAAAGACGCGGTTACTCCATTGTATGAAGGATGCTGGCCCGATGATACCCGGTTGAATGTAACGCTCAAGGCTATGGAGATGAAGGCAAAACACAAATTGAGCGACGCAAGCTTCGACGATATGATGGCATTCTGGCACGATCGTCTCTCGGAGGGGAACACATGTCCAACTAGTATCGAGGACGCCAAGAAAATTGTATGTCCTCTCGATCTACCGCACGTTAGATATCATGTATGCATCAACGATTGCATCATTTATCGAGGCGAGGACACGGAGAAAACCACATGTCCGGTGTGCGGCGTGAGTCGATACAAGAAAGGGAAGAAAGCACCTCGAAAAGTGGTATGGTACTTTCCTATCACTCCTCGTCTGCAGCGCTATTTCGTGGACCCTAAGGAAGCGAAGCTCATGCGATGGCATGCGGAAAGGAAGAACCAGGAGATGACGATGATGACCCCGAAAAGGATGAGCTGCTGACGCACCCTTCAGATGCTAGCCAGTGGAAAGCATTGGACCTCGAATTCCCAGAATTCGGTGGAGATTCGAGGAACATCAGGCTTGGTGCGAGCACCGATGGACTCAATCCGTTCGGTAGCCGTAGCAAGACGCACAGACTTGGCCCGTGTTTGTATGGATGTACAACCTCCCTCCATGGTTGTGCATGAAGAAGAAGTACATACAAATGAGTATGCTAATTCAAGGGCGAAACAACTGCACCGACATCAATCTGTATCTCGGGCTGTTGAAAGAGGAGCTAGACACGTTATGGGAATCTGGAGCCAATACTTACGACGCCGTCGCACAAGATTATTTCACTATGAGAGCCACATTGGTCACTACGGTGCAAGACTATCCAGGTTGCGGGTATATCTCGGGGCAGGTTATCCAAGGATTCTGCGCATGCGTTAGGTGCATGGATAACACAAGCTATCTCCAACTAGAGAAAGATCCAGGGTCTTCGAAAACCGTGTTCATGGCGCACTGGAGGTGGCTCGGCAAGAATGATCCATGGAGAGAATGTGGAGACCTGTTCGATGGCAAATCCGAGACCCGAGGAATCCCAGAGCGTAGGAGCAGCAAAGAAGTTGAAGAGTTGCTGAAAAACTGGAAAGGTTGTCCTAAGCCTGGAAAGAAGCGAAAGAGGCAGCAAGACAAGCCGCTGATGAAGGTATGGAAAACAAGGTCTGTTTTCTGGGAGTTGCCATACTGGAAGTTTCTCCGCACGCCTCATAGCCTCGACATCATGCATATCACGAAAACGTGCGAGAGTCCGTCGCCACATAATCAACATGCCGATAGGACGAAGATGGTCCGAAAGCAAGGCACGACCTGATATGCTTGGGTATCCGGAAGGAGCTTCACGGAGGACGACTACCCCGATGATCGTGAAGATGACGATGATCATGAGTCGGAGATGACACAAGGTCGTCGGAAGGGTAATCAAGAAGAACGAATATTACGCCTCCTTCTTGCTTCACTCTAAGCCGTGATGAGATCAAACAGTTTTTCAAGTGCCTTCTAGGAGTCAAATTTCCTTACGGCTACGCGGGCAAGATAAGCAGATACCTAGACGAGGCGAAGCAGAGGTTCAGTGGCATGAAGTCTCACGACTGTGCCGTGCTAATGACGCAGGTACTTCCGGTTGCACAAAGAGGGATAATGGACGAGCACGTCCGTGAAACGTTATTTGGCCTCTGCAAGTTTTTCGACGTCATCTCTAGGAAGTCGATTGGCGTGAATCAGCTCGGGAGGCTACAGGAGGAGATAGTGGTGATACTATGCGATCTTGAGGTCTACTTCCCACCCGCATTCTTCGACATTATGGTGCATCTGCTGGTCCATGTTGTGGAGGACATCGTCCAACTCGGGCCGATGTTCCTCCGCAGCATGATGGCGTTCGAAAGGATGAATAGACACATCAAAGGATACATTCGCAATAGGTCCTGTCCAGATGGAAGCATAGCCAAGGGCTTTCTGGCCGAAGAGTGAATCTCTTTCTGCACGAATTATCTAGACATCGAGAACCCTGTCGGTCTTCCCGTCAACAGGCACCTTGGCAAGCTCGACGGATCTGGTCACCGAGAGGGTCATCGCATACTGCATGCAGACTTTGATTTTCGACGCGCAGACTTTGATCGAGCAAACCTCGTCGTGCTACAGCATTTAGAACTGGTCCATCCTTGGTTACAGAAGCACAAAAGGTTAATCGAGAATAAGTATAGTGACCGGGGCATACAGAGGACGCAGGGAGAAATAATCAAAGAGCACAACTCAGATTTCACGCGTTGGTTTAGGCAGACGCTCCCTTATAATCCCCCGCGGTCGCATTCTTCTGACACGAAAAAGATCATATTCACCTTGTCGCAGGGACCGATGCAAAACCTGGTGACCTATCAGGCATATGATATCAACGGCTACACATTCTACACGGAGTAAAAGGACAAAAAGTGTGATTATCAGAACTCAGGCGTAACGTCGGAATTCTACACCGATGACAACGTGAAGGAAAGATTATACGGAAGAATCGAGAAGATCTGGGAGCTCGACTACTGTGGAGAAAAGGTGCCAATGTTCCGTGTCAGATGGGCAAAGAGCGTTGAAAGAGAAGACTGGTATTTCACAACCATGGTTATACCCGAAGCAGCCAAATCCAAGGCCGTCGGTGCGAACGTGGCCGCGAAAAATGAACTGTGGGTACTGGCTACCAAAGTGGACCAATGTTTTTTCATTACCGACCCGACAAATCCTAGCCGTGTTGTCGCGAGGAGAGGAAAAAGAAACATCATCGGAATGGATGGAGTCGCCAACGATCAAGACTTTGACCAGTACGGCGATCCAAAGATTGAAGATGACGATGACTACGATGCAACAACATACATCACAAGAAGAAAAATGACAACCCTACCCAAAAAAGGTAGCCCGTTCGGAAGAAGAAACATTAAAGTGTCGGGGATAACTGTAGCGCACTTGGCCAGGGTGCGCTACGCCTAAGTGGGTTGGACTAGTCAACTCGCTGCGTCGGCCCTACCCTCCCCCATCGTCCTCAGACACGGATCGAACCCATCTGCATCAATGCGCCGTCGCCGCATCGACGCTCCCATCGACGCGTCACCGCCGCATCCCATCTGCATCAACGCGCGTCCGCCAGGAGGAGGTGGAGGAGGAGCGTCGCCCGCGCGCCAGCCAGGAGGAGGAGCGTCGCCCGCGCTCCAGCCAGGAGGAGGTGGAGGTGGAGCGTCGCCAGCCAGGAGGAGGTGGAGGAGGAGCGTCGCCCGCGCGCTCGCCTCGCTAGCGGCCTCGACCGCCTACAGCCCCACCTCACTAGCCACCTCACCCACGGGCTCGTCCTCGTCCTCATCTTAGAGAGGTGAGTCTTCTCCCCTCTCTCCATGTCTCCCATCTCCACTTCTCGATTGATTTAGGTTTAGGTATAGGCTTAGGCTTAGGCTTAGGCATTGATTTAGAATTAGATTTAGGTTTAGGTTGATAGTGAGGTTTAGGTTGATTTAGGATTAGATTTAGGTTTAGGTTTAGGTTTAGGTAGTAGCAGTATCTTGATTTAGGTTGATTTAGCAGTAGATTTAGTGCTGAAATGATGCAAGCTGTTAATCTGAAATGATTTAGCAATAGCTTGATTTAGGTAGATTTAGCAGCAGATTTAGTGCTAAAATGATGCAAGCTGAAATGATTTAGGTTGATTTAGCAGTAGATTTAGCTTGATTTAGGTAGTAGCAGTAGCTTGATTTAGGTTGATTTAGCAGTAGATTTAGGTTTAGGTAGTAGAAGTAATCTGCCTACTAAAATGATGCAAGTTGTTAATATAAAATGTGCTGAATCTTTTTGTGCTTGAGCACATTAGTGGAATGCTGTTAATGCAAGGTTTAGTGTTGTTTGTGACCTCCTGGTGATGGTCTATTGTGTGATGAAATGTTGCTGAGCTACATGTGCTAGATAATTACATCTAGTTTAGGCTCTAGCTAGCTTCTGTTCTGAATAGAAGCTATGGTAACCATGTTGTTTGCTGACATAAATGGTTTTAGTTTTGTTCCACTTTAGCTATCTTCTGTTCTAGATAGGAATGTCAATGCAAAAATATAATTCTGCACAGGTGACTGACATGTATCATGATTGGAGTTCACATGCACAGCCACAAATGTATATGTTCAACACTCACCCTACTCAAACTAAGAAACTTTTCAAATTGTTCATCAGTTTATATACTTTTTGTGCAGTGAATATATATGTGTATATACTGATCCTGGTACTGATCCTGGTCCTGATCCTGGTCCTGGTACTGGTAGTGAATATATATGTGTATATAATGATGCTCCTGGTGATGAAATGATCCTGCTTATTTCCAATTATGCTTGTGCTTGTATGAAGCGCTTTCTTATGTCGTGTATGCAGGTTCTTGTATGAAATGAGTCCTGATTTTTGCCGGAATGTTGATTAACTTCCGTTTCGGCAGAAATCGGGCACTCCTAGTTTAAGAAAATTAGCAAAGGTCATGCCGGATTTTTTTCGTGCATTTAACCAATTGTTTGTTTTTTATTAGTGCAAAGATGTGTGACAACGACGAGGCTGGATGTTCTAAGCACATCAGCGCTGAAGGAGAACTCAGACCTCCGAATAAACAATTGACATTCTGGGAGGCGGCCCAGCGGCTAGAAGACGATGAAGAATACCATCCTTCGGAGAGCGAGGATGATGAGATGGAAGACGCGGAGGAAGAAGCCGAAGGAACTGCGGGTGATGAAACCACTGATGGCGGCGAGGGCACAGGGAGTGGTAGCAATCCTCCTAAGAAGAAGAAGAAGAAGCCGAAGGAACGACGCCCGAACATGGTTGGCACCGTCAGGGAGGAAATTACCAAAGTGAGCCCAACAGGGGTTCCTTTGGAGCCCGCCCTTGTCGTCAAAGGGTACGGTGGGCAAGTGGCGGCGATCACCCGGACAACCATCTTGATCAACACCGAGAATCTCCGGAATAAATATAATGGCCACTTGCGCACACTCCTCTTCGAGAAGCTGCACGCAAGATACAAGTTCCCCGCTAAGTATCAGAACACAAATTATCATGGGAACGAAGTAAAAAAATCCGCCCTCACAAAGATGAGCACTGCCCTGGCCATCTGGAGAACCTGGATAAAGAAGAAGATCTATAAAGAAGGCAAAAGTCTCGAGGAGATCCAGAAGATTACCCGCATATCACCGAAGATCAGTTCCGAGAGTTCAAGGAGAGGTGTGAATCCGAAAGAGCCCTGGCCAATAGTAATCGGGGAAAGGTGCTGCAGGCGATGAATATAGGTCATCACCATCTCGGATGTGGTGGATACAGAATCGCGGAGGCCAAATGGAATAAGGAGGACGAAGAGTATAGATCCAAGGGGATAGAAAACCCCTTTGCGAAATTCGAACCCGGGCAGGTTCGAAACTTCATCAGGGCCCGTTACCATGTGGACCGAAAAACCAAACAACTCACCGCGGATCCTGTGGTGAAGGAATTCGAGGAAATTGTGGTAAGTAATCTAATTATCGCGGATCAGCTCGATTGCATTCTAATCGATGATCTAAACGATTCACTGTTACTTCTTCTGCAGGAGGAGGAAATTGTTGCTAGTCATGGATCCCAGGGTTCCTCATCCCAGGGGTCGACGGCGGCCACCCGGTGGGATAACCCTTTAATGTATGGCGAACTGCCAAGAAAATAGAGCCGGTTACGAAGAAGTCGTCGTCGGCTGGCCGTCTGGCCGGCCTCGGGGGTAAGAATTGGGTGGATCATTTTGGTCCACCGCCGAGGACACATGTGGCGCCGTCGGGAAGGAGCGAGGAGGAAAACCACAAGGTTCAAGAACTTAAGGAACAAGTGGTGTGGATCCCGCAGATCGTCCAAGACAACCTGGCAATCACCCTCACGTCCTTCTTGCCTACCTTGGTGGAGTCAATAGAGAACTGGAGTGCGGGTGGTCAAGTAGGGTCGTGCCCAATTCCAAGCATGGTCAGCAGCCACTCGAACAACGCCGCGCCAACGAATCAGGCGAACTACGTGTTCGTGACTCCGCCCACTAGCACCGCGGCGCCGCAAGTGTTGGTGACTCCCCCTGCGATCACCGCGGCGCCGGAGTACATGTTGGTGGCCCCCCTGCCATCGTCGCGGCGGCACCGGAACTCCAAGCACCCGGCGGTAGGGAGAATACACCGGCGGCCAGCACCGCGCCATCAAGTAGCCCTTCCATCTCTTGCACGCCCGTCGTCGTATGCGGTGCCTCGACATTAGCCGATCTCGACTCCATCACGGTAAACAAATTGCTTTACCGCCTTTTACGCCATCTATTACTCTTATGGCATCTTTGACGACGCCGTACATGTTTTCCGCAGACGGATGTTCCTTGCACTCTGTTATGATACGTGAACAACGAGCTGAGGGATGTTGGCAAGGGTACCATCGTTCAACCCTTGCAGCGCACGTTCCACTCAAGGACGATGCCAGATAGCGTGCACAGGGTTAAAATTAGTCGGGTGCTAAGGGGTTGCGATGACTTGGAACCTCCCATTCAACCCCCAGGAGCGGATGAAGAAGAGCTGCTGTCCTCAGAAGTTGCTTCGGCTTATTCTTGCAATGGCCAAAGATCATGATCCGTTTGGGGACGGCGGGGGCCATCACGCCATAGACAACAGCACTGCATGTCGTGCCAGCGACAACCGGTGGCAAGGCCCCCTTACCGCCCTCGCTGTCACCTCCACGCGGTGGGTCGGATGATCATGTTGATGATATGCACATGGCGCAGGATTCGGCCGAGGAAGACGAAGACTAGAATGATCACTTCTTCAACACTCAGTTCAGCATCGAAGACCTAGCTGGTGGCCCCATAGAGAAAGCCACTATCACCAAGCGTCTGTTTGGTCCTCAGGAGACGCCTCCAGCTTGCGCCTTTATAGAGCCAGCTGATACAACCAACCGGCCCTTTATTCTAAGCCTCGACACACTACATAGGGCAGTCGGTGCTCAGATTGCAATGCCTGCCTGCTCTCCAAAAGGAAAAAGGGTAGGAAAAGAAAATCTAGCAGCTCGAGCCAGCCGGTGGCGTCAACAACTGCGAATCCGATCAGGTATCGGGACGGGCCACCAAGACCCGAGGGTATTATGTGGAGGATTCATGTGGCGGGTGAGCCCATGCTACCTAAGAATTTATTTGCGGAGGATAGAGAGACGCCTTCTATCGGATAAAGATCCCTCGCACCCGGTATTCGTGGTTAAGGTGCCACCAGGCTTGGGCTTCGTCAACAATGCCCCTGCGGATCTGTTCTTCCTGCGGTTCGACGACATCTTCAATATGTTCCACCTATACCCGCTGGACTATACCATGGTCCACCTGTTTTCTCTCAGCCTGGCCATGCAGATCATTAGAGAGAACACACCGGGCATCGCTATAGTGGACCCCTACTACATGCGTGACAGTTGCTTGGGTTCCCCCGCCGAACGACGTATCGTGGCCTCGTACCTAAAAACAATCCTCGTGGCGAACAAGACAAAGGAATACATTCTCGTGCCTTACTTTCCCGAGTAAGTCGTTATTCACTCGCCACCGTCGATTGGCTTTATTAGATTATCATCATTCTTTTTCCAACACATTCCATTTGATTTTTTTGCGCACAGATGAACACTGCACGCTCATCTCCTTATCGCCGAAGCATTCCCACTCCATGTATTTCGACTCGGGGAGTCTAGAAAAGAAGAAAAAGTACGACAAGATCAAGGAAGTTCCGGATGATGCTCTCACTGGCTATGCCTCAACGGAAGGCACCACCTTCGTGCGTACGAAGGTCAAGTTCGGCAGGCACGTCTTCAACCACGTAACGGAGTTCCCCTGCGTGAAGCAGCCGGAAAACAGTAAGAAGGAAGCCTACTACGCACTCCATCACATGAGGGCGTTCCTACTTGACCAGCAGAATTCTACGCTGCCAGATCATCTCAAACAGTGGGCCAAAGCAAAGGCCAAGATCACTGATTCAGATATTAGACAAGAGATGTATCGCATCCAACAGCAGTTTGGGGCAATCATATTTCGTGATGTCATGACTTCGGGGGGGATCTTATACGGAGGAAATATCCCAAATAACCGTGACATAGAAGATCGCCTAGAGATGCAGGGTGACTATAGGAAGTTCATGACGAGACAAGGCGTCCTCCCGTTCCCTAAGCCGAGCCAGAATGCTTGATGTTGGCCTAGTTTTAGTTACAAACTATAGATGACCTTTGTGTGTGTGTGGACAAGTGTACATGCTACTATACTTATCTTATTAGGTTTATGAATCATCGCTTACTTCTTTTGCTTATTATTATTATATATCAATCAATGCTTGGTTTTTTTGCTTACTCTTTGGTCCTTTGCTCACTTTGGTCCTTCTTTTTTCCTTACTCTTTTTTTCGAGAATATTGTCGATGATTGAAATGTTGTGGCACACTATATATGTGAATGTGCTACGACTGGATTGTGAGCCTTGTGATATGCACAAGTCCAGGTCTTGTGCATCCTACTTGGCTCACGGTTCCGTCGTAGCATATTCCTGTGTCCAACGACCTATGTATATATATGAGGCAGTCTTTTTGATTTACTTTGGTCTTTTTCAAGAATAATGCCAATGATTGAAATGTTGTGGCACAATATATATGTGAATGTGCTACGACGGGATTGTGAGCCTTGTGATATGCACAAGTCCAGGTCTTGTGCGTCCTACTTGGCTCACGGTTCCATCGTAGCATATTCCTGTGTCCAACGACCTATGTGTGTGTGTGTATATATATATATATATATATATATATATATGAGGCATTCTTTTCGAGTTACTTTGGTCTTTTTCGAGAATAATGCCGATGATTGAAATGTCGTGGCACACTATATATGTGAATGTGCTACGACGGGATAGTTAGCCTTGTGATATGCACAAGTCCACGTGTTGTGCATCCTACCTGGCTAACTGTTCCGTCATAGCATATTCATGTGTCCAACGACCTAGCTAGTTATATATGAGGCATTATTTTCGAGTTACTTTGGTCTTTTTCGAGAATAATGCCGATGATTGAAATATCGTGGCACACTATATATGTGAATGTGTTGCGATGGGATTGTTCGCCTTGTGCTATGCACAGGTCCAGGTGTTGTGCATCCTACTTGGTGAACACTTCCATCGTAGCATATTCCTGTGTCGAACAACCTAGTTATGTATGAGGCATTCTTTTCGAGTTACTTTGGTCTTTTTCGAGAATAATGCCGATGATTGAAATATCGTGGCACACTATATGTGAATGTGTTGCGATGGGATTGTCCGCCTTGTGCTATGCACAGTTCCAGGTGTTGTGCATCCTACTTGGCGGACAGTTCCATCGTAGCATATTCCTGTGTCGAACAACCTAGTTATATATAAGGCATGCTTTTTGAGTTTGGTCTTTTTGATTTAGGAGTACTTTCTATAAGTGTATCTTCATATGCGACTTTAATTATATATGTTTTTTTAATCATCGGTTAATTATTATTGTCAACTTGTAGATGACGTGGTACGTCGTGTACAAGGGACGGGTTCCCGGAGTCTATGATGATTGGGAAGACTGCCGGAGACAGGTGCACCGTTTCAGCGGCAATAGCTACAAAGGGTACAACACTATGGCGGAGGCGGAAGCTAGATACACGCGCTATCTAGCGGGAGTTAGGACGAGGAACCGGATGAAGACCTACACCTTCGTCGCGGTGATCATGCTTATCTTCTTTGGTTGTTTACCCCGCGTTTGTGTCTAGCTAGTTTAGATGTCTAGGCGAGCTTCCGAGCTCTAACTTGTTCGATCGACACATGTATTCGCATGTCACCAACTAATTTGTAACTTGATTGAAACAATGTATAACTTATGTATTCATGTATGAGACTTATCTATATGTATTTGTTTCAATCTTGTTTTGCAAATTGTGTATTTATATATAACTATATATCTTATATCTGTGTGTATATTTGTATGTATATCTGCTTATATAATCTGTATTGTATATCATATGGCCCTGAAATTAAAAAAAAAAGACAACATGGCGCACATGGCACAACTTCTATGGCGCACTACAACTAAAGCACACCTGCGCAGCTTAGTGGCGCACTACAACGTGCGCCACAGAAGATCCAAGGCGTAGCGCACCTGCCAACATATCCGTGGCGCACTAGCAGGTGCGCTACGCCTATCTCGACATAACCGTGGCGCACCAGGTAGTGCGCCACGGCTAGGAGATAGCCGTAGCGCAAGGCCCGTGGCGCACCACTAGTGCGCCACGGATGGGCCTTTTAGGTGCGCCACAGACGACCGTTTTCCTAGTAGTGTTAGGCTAGAGTTCATAAATCCTTATCATGAGTATATTTTGAGTTGGATGTCTTTATGAAATTGTGGTGTTTGTTGGAACCATCTAGCACTCAAGGTGACAGTGTGGGGTTATCTAGATTGGGAAAGGTGGACTTTGAGGTGTGATGCTCTAGCCCTACCATATATTAGAGTGTCCAACCGGAGAGTAGTTAAGAGTAGTATCATGAAGATAAGATATTTATATGAGAGAGTGTTCACTAGGAAAGTATGATCCCTAGGCCTTGTTTCTAAACATTGAAACACCGTTTGTAACTAGATCTGTTGCATGTTTGCTTGTTTCCATCTTTGTTTGCTTGCCTTTAGTCTCTTCCATGCCATCAGAGTCTTTTCTGGTGTCGTCATGGGGAACTACGGGACAATTTCAACCTCTTCCTCCCATCAAGATCTTTTCTGGCACTGTTGTCTTATAATCATCCATACCACTTGTATTTCACAATCTCTTTGCCGAACTAGTGCACCTATACACCTGACAAGTGTATTGGGTGTGTTGGGGACACAAGAGACTTCTTGTATCTTGATTGCAGGGTTGCTTGAGAGGGATACCTTTGACCACTTCCTCCCTGAGTTCGATAAACCTTGGTCAATCCACTTAAGGGAAACTTGCTGCTGTTCTACAAACCTCTACACTTGGAGGCCCAACAACTATCTACAAGAATAGAAGTGCATAGACATCAAGCTATTTTCTGGCATCGTTGCCGGGGAGGTAAGGTAAAAGGTACTCACATCCTCCGGTGTGAGTGCTCGAAGTTATTTCCTTTAGATTCTGCAATTTTGTCTTTTTGTTTCTTGTTTTCAGTAGTTAGGCTTAATGGAAAACAACAACAAAAATTAGAGAGCTTTATAGTATTTACCTTGAGTTAGGACATGAAGTGTTTGAAGAGAAAAATAAAAAACCTACGGAACTTTATTTGCATGCTAATAATAATGTTATTTTTATGAATTTTGTGAACACCATTATTGCTATTGCTATGAAAAACTCTAAGCTTGGGGAAGCTAGTTTTTATGAAAATGATCTTTTTCGTTCTCCAGCTTTGGAAGATAGCTATTCTATTGCTTATGATGATACCAAACCTCTAATATATGATGATTACAATGATGAATATGGTATTTTTAGTCCACCTACTATTGAGGAGAAAATTTCCTATGATTACAATATGCCTCCTATATTTGATGATTATGGTTATGAGAATAATAGTGATAGCTATTTTGTTGAATTTGCTCCCACTATAATTAATAAGAATGACTATGCTTATGTGGAGAGTAATAATTATTATATGCATGTGGCTCATGATAAGAATGTTTTATGTGATAGTTATATTGTTAATTTTATTCATGTTGCTACTGAAAGTTATTATGAGAGAGGGAAGCACGGTTTTATGTATCTCAAGAATATTAAGTTTCCCCTCTTTATGTTGAAAATTTTGAAGTTGCATTTGTTTTGCTTTACTACGCTTGTTGCTTTGTTCTTTCATGACTTGTTTCTTTACAATATTCATATGCATAGGAAGTAGATTCGAGTTAAATGTGTTTTAAATTTACTTCTTGATGCTCTCTTTTACTTTAATTCATATTTCTATTGTGAGCATCTTCTCAAATTATCATGCCTAACTTAAAGGCGTTAAAGAAAAGTACCTGTTGGGAGATAGACCATGAGTTTTCTTGAGTCTTGGAAGTAATTACTTCAGTAATGACCTCTCCTTATCCTTTTTATTTGCTTTTTGTGCCAATAATAACCTCTAATGAGAGGGAAGTAAGATTTGGGGAGTTGCTGTCCCGAAACAGATTTTTGCGCTCCACCATAAAAATTCGTGTAAAATCTCTGTAAGTCGGATTGAGCTGTAATTTTCGGAATTAATCCCCCAGGTTGTTAGATAACTTTCTTTAGTTCTACGATTTTTGATTTGATCAATAGAAGGTCTTCGAAAAAATTTGTTTCTACCTGCTGGTCTGTTTTGACAGATTTCTGCCATTATTTGCATTTGCTTCTTATTGATTCCTCTTTGGGTTCTTTTTGGGAAACTGAGATTTTTGAGAGAATTGATACAGTAGCCTATGTTTTTAGTAAAAGTTTTTCTGTTCTAAAGCTAAACCCAAAGGTCTATTATCTTTTGAATACACTAATGTTGCTAATGAAGATTGTGTGAAGTTTTGTATGAAGGAAAATTTTTAGGTGTAGAGAAAGAATGATGTAATGAGATGAAGAATGGACAAAATCTCAAGCTTGGGGATTCCACCCCGTGTCATCCCAAGAAATATTCAAGAGGTACAAGCGTCAAAGCTTGGGGATGCCCAAGGCATCCCCTTCTTCATCAATAAAAATCTCAGGTCTTTCTAGACACTTTGTTTTTATTGTTTCGTGCACAGTTGTGTTGTTCTTGGAGTGTCTTAGTTTTCGTTTTTGGTTTTCGTTTGCTTAGTTTGCTTGAGTGAGTTGGTTGGATCCTAGCACAATTATTTTAGAGAGAGACACACTCTATTTTCATTGCTTAGAACACTCTAGTTTTCACTCTTATTGTTCTATGAGTGTTCTCTTTTGCTAGTACTATGTTTAGCCTTAGTTTTCTTGTGCTTTTAGCTTAGAACTTTTTAGTTCTTCTTTGTGGATTTGTGAGACAAGATCACTTATCTTTATTGATATTATCCTTGTGAGTTGTTTCAAATAAGTCGATTGGTGTTGGAAAAGAGTAGAAAGCTTCATGCTTAAGTGGTACAAAAGGGAGCTTGTTTTGACTCTTACTTAGACTTTAGCATACCATGCTAGATGTTGCTTTGACCTTATGCTTAGTGATTATTGTTGTAGCATGCCTTGTTCCAAACAATTGAGATTGCTTAATGTGCCATGAAAGAATCATGTGTTGTTTTAGCATACAAAAGCATAGTATTGTGGTATTCTCTTTTGATGCTTTGTTTGGGTTGACTTGGCACATGATCACATCATGTTATGACTATGAACCAGTCACCCTAGATTCTATGATCATTTAGTTTTTGACTTGTGATACCACTTTATGCTTTAGTTGATAATGTTTTGTCGCTCTGCATGATTATGGCCATTATTGCTCTCTTAGTTGGTCGCTCCCAGTCTTTTGCTAGCCTCCACTTGTATGAGTAAGCTCTACTCATGCATATAACTCCCAAGAAACCAAGTTATTCCAAACTGTCCACTATAAATTCCTATGCATGGTGTGTTACACCATTCCAAGTATATTCTTGTTTTCATCTATCTTCCAATTAAAAAAGTATTTTGTTATGTGAAAACTTAGTGATTAAAGCTCTCACAAACTTGGTAGCACACTTTATTTTCTTGCCCTAATAAACTTGAAACATTGTGTCATCTATTTTGTATATGCTTGCACTTATACGTTGGAATTAGCAGAACCGTGCTGTCATGGGGAACGCTTTCAACATTGCACTTGTACATTGTACACAGTTGATATCATGCTCTTTTGTTTATGGATGTCGTCGGTGTGAAATAAAAGGGGAGCTTGTAAGTCCATGGAGTTATATATGTGTGTTAGAGAAACACTAGGGCCGCTAGCCTAAGCCATGCCTAATCATGGTGGAATCTTGCAGCATCACTGTACTGACATCTATGAAGCATTCTTCTTATAAAAAAAGAGACATATTGAGAAAAGAGGACAGAGAGAGAAAAGCACCATATTCCCATGGTAAATAAGAAGATTCCTGAGATGCTCATTGTCTTCTTGCCTTGTCATTTTGATTATGGGATAGCTCTGATGGCACTGCATCAACGTGCAGTGCTTCGTCGGGAAACCCCAAGAGCAAGGTGTGATGCAGCACAGCAGCAAGTTTTCCCTCAGTAAGAAACCGAGGTTATCGGACTAGTAGGAGGAAGGAAACGTCACACAGGTGTTGCAAGAAACGTGGAAACCTGCACAACACAAACTCAAGACTTTGCCCCAACGAATCAGTGAGGTTGTCAAGCTCACCGGTTTGCTGTAACAAAGGATTAAACATATGGTGTGGAAGGTGATGATGGTTTGCAGCAAGTAAACAAGTAGCAGTGGAAGATGTATCAATGGTAAAGATTAGACTGGGGCCCATAGTTCACTAGAGGTGCTCTCCTTAGATAAACAACATGGCATGAAGGGTAAACAAATTACAGCAGGGCAATTGACAGGAACTGAGCAAGGCATAACAATGCAATACCAGACAAAAAGATCCTATGAGATTTGATTAGGCAATACAACAATATACATAGACCGCCATCCAACTGCATCTATGACTAGAAGTCCACCTTCAGGTTATTATCCGAACCCCCTCCAGTGTTAAGTTGCAAGCAACAAACAACTGCTTTAAGCAAAGTGTGTAAGGTAAACAATCCACTTGTTCTATGAACAAGAGACCATTATTTTCTCCCTAGTAGCAACAACACATCTACAACCGAAGAGATTTCTGTCACTTCCCTTGGAAACTAGAGGCATGAACCCACTATCGAGCATAAATACCCCCTCTTGGAGTCACTAGAAACTACTTGGCCAAGATAGCTACTAACAACGGAGAGCATGCAAGATCACAAACAACACGAACATGATAGTATCAAATAGACAGAACCATTAATCAATCTGACATAGTAATCTCAATATCCATCGGATCCCCGCAAACACAACATGCATGATTACAAATAAATTAGATCTTGATCATGAACGGAGCTCACAAGATTTATACATGAAAGCACAAGGAGGAGATACAACCATATAGCTACTACATGGACCCGTAGTCCAAGGTGGAACTACTCACGCTTCATACCGGAGGCTGGCATGATGAAGAACAAGGCCTCTGGGATGATATCCCCTCAGGCAGGGTGCCAGGAAGAACTTCATATCCCTCGATCTAGGGACAATGTTGGCGGCGGCAACAGAAGGTTTCGTGGAGTTTTGATCGGGTGCCTAGGGTTTCTGCATCGGGGGCTTCTTATAGGCAAAGAGGCAAGGCTGGGAGGCGGCCGGAGGGCCCACACCCTACCCAGGCGCGGGGTGGGTCCACCCGCGCATAGGGGGTGTGGTGGCCCTAGCTTGCCTCTCCGTCTCTCTTCTGGACTTCGTGACGCCCACGGTAAAATATTGACTTTGGCTTTTGTCCCGTCCAATTCCGATAATATTGATTTTCTGCCTTTCTGCCAAAAATAGAAGAAAACAGGCAACTGTCACTGTGGCAACTTGTTAATAGGTTAGTTCTAGAAAAGATATAAACACACCTCAAAATATAGACAAAGCAAAGCAAAGTAGATACTAAACAAGAATGGAGCATCAAAAATTATAGATACATTTCCAACGTATCAAGCTCCTGTATCATGTGCAAGGGGTACCCCGTTGGCGAACACATGTACTTACTATGACAAGAACTTACATGTGACTAAAGTTGAGTAGCATCAGGAGCGGCCCTCGTATTCAAGGGACATGAGATTGCCAACTTATACTTTGTCAAGCATATACTCCATAGTTTGTTCACTTTAACCTTAATCACTTCAAGATGCTTATGATAGGGGCAATGAGAACTAAAAGCTAACAAGTACCATAATTTTTGGAAGCTCTTTTTGAGACCTGAAATCACTGCTTCCCTTTATGAAGGGCCTTTCTTTCACTATTATATTGAGTCTCCACCTTCTATCCTTAGGCACCAATTAAGAGAGCATAGTTGCCATTCTTAGTTCTATGTGCATTGTCCCAAAACTTATTGATTGATGCATATTATTGATATTACTTGTTCTTGTCCTATTTGTATCTAGTCACTCTTATAAACTTTGAAGGTGTCCTATGCATTTATTTGCTACTCCATGAGGGACAAGCTGAATACCCCTATGCTATGTTTTCTATATGTGAAACAAACAAACATTATTCAATGCTTGTTATTCATGATCCTTTGTTTGTATCCTTTCATGTTGCAACAAAGTTGATATGTCTTATTGTTAGGACTTCATATTTCATGCTCATGTTTAGAGTACTTCTATCCCAGCTTTCAGTGCTTGCAAATGGTATGATCTTGATTTTGATGGTGCATGTCACCTCAAAAATTATTCTTTTTATCACTTACCTACTCGAGGACGAGCAGGAGTTAAGCTTGGGGATGCTTGATATGTCGGAAACGTATCTATAATTTCTGATGTTCCATGCTTGTTTAGTATCCACTATGCTATGTTTTGTCTACACTTTGAGGTATTTTTATACACTTTCTGGAACTAACCTATTGACAAGATGCCACAGTGCCAGTTGGCTGTTTTCTGTTGTTTTTGGTTTCAGAAAGCTAAAAAAATGAATATTCTCGGAATTGGACGGGAGAAAAGCCAAAGTTCATATTTTTCCATGAACGATACGGAAAATCGAAGATGATACTGAGGAGGACACTACGGTCGCCACACCCTAGGTGAGCGCAGGCCCCCTGGACCTCCACCGACCTTGCATCCTGCGCCTATAAGAAGCCCCCGACTCAGAAACCCTAAAGAATCCATCATACATCCAGAAAAAGTTCCTCCGCGCAGGCACCACCAAAGGGGATATTCGGGGGACAAAAAGTCTCTATTTCGGCACCCTGCCGAGACGGGGAAGTGCCCCTGGAGCCATCTCCATCGATCTCCATCACCATCTGCATCGCCGTTACTGATCCCCATGATGAGGATGGAGTATTTCTTCCTCGAGGTTAAGGGCTCTATCAGTAGCTATGTGTTCATCTCTCTCTATGCATGATGTTGTTGTGGTCATGAGCTTTGTAATCAAGTAGATATACCTTGCTACTCAAGTGCTTCAATAGATCTCTACTCTCCCCATGTGTGTGAAAGTGACAGCATGCATACCATGATGGCACTTAGGCTAGATTTTACATAAATACTCAAGTGCTTCAATAGATCTCTGCTCCCTCCATGTGTGTGAAAGTGACAGTGTGCACGTCATGGTGGCACTTAGGCTAGAGTTCATAAATACTTATCATGAGTATATTTTGAGTTGGATGTCTTTATGAAATTGTGGTGTTTATTGGAACCATCTAGCGCTCAAGGTGACATTGTGGGGTTATCTAGATTGGGAAAGGCGGACTTTGAGGTGTGCTGTTATAGCCCTACCATGGATTAGAGTGTCCAACCGGAGAGTAGTTAAGAGTAGTATCATGAAGATAAGATATTTATATGAGAGAGTGTTCACTATGATCCCTAGGCCTTGTTTCTAAACATTGAAACACCGTTTACAACAAGATCTATTGCATGTTTGCTTGTTTCCATCTTTGTTTGCTTGCCTTTAGTCTCTTCCACGCCATCAGTCTTTTCTGGTGCCGTCACGGGGAACTACAGGACAGTTTCAACCTCTTCCTCCCGTCAAGCTCTTTTCTAGCACCGTTGTCTTATAATCATCCACGCCACTTGTATTTCACTATCTCTTTGCCGAACTAGTGCACCTATACACCTGCCAAGTGTATTGGGTGTGTTGGGGACATAAGAGACTTCTTGTATCTTGATTGCAGGGTTGCTTAAGAGGGATACCTTTGACCACTTCCTCCCTAAGTTCGATAAACCTTGGGTAATCCACTTAAGGTAAACTTGTTGATGTTCTACAAACCTCTACACTTGGAGGCCCAACAACTGTCTACAAGAATAGAAGTGTGTAGACATCATCAACCCAAACAAGGCATCAAAGGAGAATACCAAAATAGTATGATTTTGTATGCTAAAACAACGCATGATTCTTGCAAGGAACATTAAGAAATCTCAATTGTTTGGAAAAAAAATCATGCTATAGCAATAATCACTAAGCATAAGTTCAAAACAACATCTGGCATGACATGATAAAGTCTAAGCCACAGCCAAAACAAGCTCCCTTTTGTACCACTATAAGCATGCAACTTTCTACTCCTTTCCAACACCAATCAACTTATTTGAAACATCGTAGCGGAAGCGGGGGTCTAACTACTTTATTCAAGAAAACTAAACAAACGAAATCCAAAAACAAAAACCAAGACGCTCCAAGAACAACACAACAGTGCATGAAATAACAAAAACGAAGTGTCTAAAAAGAGACTTGAGATTTTTATTGATGAAGAAGGGGATGCCTTGGGCATCCCCAAGCTTTGACGCTTGTACCTCTTGAATATTTCTTGAGGTGACACGAGGTGGCATCCCCAAGCTTGATATTTTTTTCCATTCTTCATCTTATTACATCATTCTTTTCCCTACACTTGAAACTTTCCTTCAGACAAAACTTTACACAATCTTCATTAGCAACATTAGTGCATTCAAAAGTAATAATCCTTTGGGTTTAGTTTCAAAACAGCAAAACTTTCATTAAAAACACAAGATACTGTAGCAATTCCTTCAAAAATCTCAATCTACCAAAGAGAACCCAAAAAGAAATCGATAAAGAGGCAAATGCAAATAATGGCAGAAATCTGTCAAAACAGACCAGCAGGTAAAGACCGATTTTTTCAAAGACCTTCTGTTGCTCAAATTGAAAAGTGTTGAACTAACAAAAGTTTTTAACGAATATGACATACAGAAGATTTTCACGAATTTTTACAGTGAAGCAGAAAAATATGTTTCGGGGCAGCAACTTCCCCAAATCATACTTATCTCTCATTAGAGGTTAATCTTGGCACAAAAATCAAACTAAAAGGATAAGGAGAGGTTATTACAGAAGTAATAACTTCCAAGAGTCAAGAAAACTATTGGGTTATCTCCCAAAAAGTACTTTTCTTTAACGCCTTTAAGTTAGGCACAAGAAGCAACAATCAACTATTTTCAAATGAAGAAGCATTAAGATAAATACTCGAAATTTATTCAACTAGGAAAGGTATCTCATCCAAATGAGTAGTAGAGGATCCTCTCTCAGCACTCTTGGGTTCACTACTTTCATCAAACGGGTTTTTAGGAACAATCCAATCAAAATTCTTTTCTAAGTCTTCATGCATTCCTACAAGTTTAAAAGGTATGGGTATTTTAATTTCCTCTCCATTGGGTTTGGTTTTATCCAACTTTTCTATTGTATCCATAACATCTACACCTGATCCTACCATATTAAAATGACCAAAGACCTTTTTGGCTTCTTTAGCAACATTATTGAACTCCTTTAGCAAAGTTTCCAAAATAAAATCTCTCTTTTCAGTATCCTCAACTTCTTTAAGTTTAAGAAACATTATTTGCATCATGGGGTTAAGGTTAACAAACCTAGCCTCCAACATGTGAACTAAAGAAGCTGCAGCAATTTCATAATTAGGAGCAAGTTCTGCTGAGGATCTATCCTCAATATCCTCATGTTTGCTAATATGATTAAAGCATTCTTCAATGTTTTATTTCCCAATTATAGAGCCACTACCTATTGAAAGGTCTTATAGGGTCAACTTAGGGATCAACATGGTGAGCTAGAGCAAGGTGACAACTGATACGTCGGAAACGTATCTATAATTTTTTATGTTCCATGCTTGTTTAGTATATACTTTGCTTTGCTTATCTACACTTTGAGGTGATTTTTACATGTTTTCTGGTACTAACCTATTATCAAGTTGCCACAGTGCCAATTGCCTGTTTTCTGATGTTTTTGGTTTCAGAAAAGTTAGTAAAGAAATATTCTCGGAATTGGACGGACAAACGTCAAAGTCAATTACTTTCCGTGGGGAACAAGAAGTCCAGAGGGGAGATGGAGAAGCGGGCCAGGGCAGCCAGATCCCCCTAGGCGCGGGTGGGCCCTGCCCCGCGCCTAGGAGGGGTGTGGCCCCTCTAGCCGCCTCCTCGGCCTTCCCCTTCGCCTATAAGAATCCCCTGATGCAGAAACCCTAAGCACCCGATCAACTCTCCACGAAACCGTCTGTAGCCGCCGCCACCGTTGTCCCTAGATCGGGGGGATCTAAAGTTCTTCTCGGCACCTTGCCGGAGGGGAGATCATCCCGGAGGCCTTCTCTCCGGTATGATGCGTGAGTAGTTCCACCTTGGACTATGGGTCCATGTAGTAGCTAGATGGTTGTATCTCCTCATTTGTGCTTTCATGTATAGATCTTATGAGCTCCATTCATGATCAAGATCTAATCTATTTGTAATCATGCATGTTGTGTTTGCAGGGATCCGATGGATATTGAGATTATTATGTTGGTTTGATTAATGGTTTTGTCTTTATGATTCTATCATGTCTGTGTTGTTTGTGATCTTGCATGCTCTCCGTTGTTAGTAGCTATCTTGGCCAAGTAGTTGCTAGTGACTCCAAGAGGGAGTATTTATGCTTGATAGTGGGTTCATGCCTCTAGTTTCCAAGGGAAGTGACAATAATCTCTTTGGTTGTAGATGTGTTGTTGCTACTAGGGAGAAAACAACGGTCTCTTGTTCATGGAACATGTGGACTATTTACCTTACACACTTTGCTTAAAGCAGTTGTCTGTTGCTTGCAACTTAATACCGGAGGGGGTTCGGATGATAACCTGAAGGTGGACTTCTAGTGATAGATGCAGTTGGATGGCGGTCTATGTATCTTGTTGTATTGCCCAATCGAATCTCATAGGATCTTTCTAACTAGTAATTGCATTGTTATGCCTTGCTCAGTTCCTGTCAATTGCCCTACTGTAATTTGTTTACCCTTCATGCCTTGTTGTTTATCTAAGGAGAGCACCTCTAGTGAACTATGGACTCTGGTCCAATCTTTACCATTGATACATCATCCACTGTTACTTGTTTACTTGCTGCAAACCATTACCTTTCACACCATACGTTTAATTCTTTGTTACAGCAAACCGGTGAGATTGACAACCTCACTGATTCGTTGGGGCAAAGTCTTGAGTTTGTGTTGTGCAGGTCTCCGTGTTGCTTGCAACACCTGTGTGACATTTCATTCCTCCTACTGGTTCGATAACCTCAGTTTCTTACTGAGGGAAACTTGTTGTTGTGCTGCTTCATACCTTGCTCTTGGGTTTTCCAACGAAGCGTCCCACGGCAAGTGCTGGGTGCCATCAAGCTATTTTCTAGCGCCGTTGTCGGGGAGGCTAAGGACGTCTTCACTAGGGGGGTCCTTCACTTATTTTCTCTTTACTTTGTTTTTAGTTTGCTTTGTTTCTTTTGCTTGGTTTTGTTTGCCTCTTTCCAAAAAACCCAAAAAAGTTAGTCTAGTTTAGTTTGCTTTCTTTATTCAAAAACACGAAAAAATTAGTTCCTGTTATAGCTGTTGCTGCTGTTTTTGGCTTGCCCACCTTTGCCAAAATGAACTCTACTGAGAACACCAAGTTGTGTGACTTCACTAGCACCAACAACAATGATTTTCTTAGCACACCTATTGCTCCACCTGCTCCTAATGCTACCTTTTATGAAATTAAGTCTGCTTTGTTTAATCTTGTGATGAGAGAGCAATTTTCTGGTGCTGGTTCTGATGATCCTGCTGCCCATGTCAATAGCTTTGTTGAAATTTGTGAGATGCAAAAGTATAAGGATGTAGATGGAGATATTATTAAGCTCAAGCTTTTTCCTTTCTCCTTGAGAGGAAAAGTTAAAGAATGGTTGCTATCCTTGCCTAAAAATAGTATTGATTCTTGGACTAAGTGCAAATATGCTTTTATTGGAAAGTACTATCCTCCTGCTAAGATTATATCTATGAGAAGTGACATTATGAAATTTAAACAATTTGATAGTGAACATGTTGCTCCAGCTTGGGAAAGAATGAAGTCTTTGGTTAAGAACTGCCCCACTCATGGACTCACTGCTTGGATGATTATCCAGACTTTTTATGCAGGTTTGAACTTCTCCTCAAGAAATCTTTCGGATTCAGCTGCTGGAGGCACCTTCATGGGCCTCACTTTGGGTGCTGAAACAAGGCTCCTTGATAATATGATGGTTAACTACTCTGAATGGCATGTTGAGAGAGCTCCACATGGTAAGAAGGTAAATTCTGTTGAGGAAACTTCCTCTTTGAGTGAAAAGATTGATGTTATTATGGCTATGCTTGTTAATAGGAAAGCTCCTCTAGATCCTAATAGTGTTCTCTTAGCCTCTTTGGTTTCTCAAGAAGAGCAAGTTGATGTGAACTTCATTAGAAACAACAATGCCTATAGGAATAATTTTGGTGGTAACAATTATAGGCCTTATCCTCCTAGTGGAAATTCTTATCAGGGTAGATCTAGAATGCCTAGTGAAGAGAGGATTCTAGAAGTTGAGAGATCCACTAAAAACTTTATGCAAATGCAATATGAGCAAAACAAGATTTTCACTAAAACTATGGAGGAACAATCTATCATTTTGAAAAATATTAGTCATCAGCTTGAGAATCTGAATAGAGAAGTTCCTAGTTTACAGTCAAAAAAATTGAGTGCTGAGAAAAATATATCCTCTTTGTCTGAATCTCAAATTTCCTTGGTTAATAAAATGGCTGCTAAACCTAAAACTATGGAAAACACCTTTGCTACTGCTCATGCCATACAAGTTACTATTGATGAAAATGTTAGGTTGTTAGCTCAACTCCATGCTAGGTGGGAAAGGGAAGCTGAAATTGATAGAAACAATAGTGTGTGCACCATCACCACTAAACCACAAGTAGTACCTATTCCTCCTCCTACTATGCCTAAGCCCATTGAGCTACTACTAGTGATGCTAAGTTTGACTTTGATATTGATGGTTGCAATATTTCTGAAGTGTTTATGTTCCTAAAAAAGCTTGCTAGAAGTCCTGATGCTAGTGATATGCATGTTGCTTTCACCAAACGCATTACAGATGCTCTTGTTAATATTAAGGAAGAGAAGCTAAAACACAAAGCTTCTATTCCTAGGAAAGTAGAAGATAGTTGGGAACCCATTATTAATATACAAGTGAATGACTTTGATATCCTCCAACACAGATGTACTTCCCTTAACAAGGAAGGAACTACGGTAAAACAAATCCTTGTGTCTCCGCGTGCTCCACTACAGTTCCTTCGCTCCTCTCTTTACGTGCTTAGTAGCTAGGGTTGCATATAGGGAAATTCTCGTAGTTACATATCTAGAGAATTTACTTTGTGTCAAGCCTAAAATTGAAAAGGTATTAAAAATTGGTTAGCACCTATTCACCACCCCCCCCCCTCTAGGTGCCCATACGATCCATTTCAATTGGTATCAGTGAAGGGAATATGCCCGAGAGGCAATAATAAAGTGGTTATTATCGTATTCCTTGTTTATGATAAATGTTTATTTTGCATGATATAATTGTATTAATACGGAAACGTTAATACATGTGTGTTTAATAAACAAACAGAAAGTTCCTAGTTATGCCTCTCTTATAAACTAGCTCGTTGATTAACAAGATGATCAAGGTTTCCTGATCATGGACATTGGATGTTGTTAATAACGGGATCACAACATTAGTGTAATGGTGTGATGAACATTCATCCGAGGTATAGCATTACGATCAAAGTCATTGAGTTTATATTGCTATAACAACTTACGAAGTGATCCTAATCCTTAGACCATGAGATCATGTCAATCACTAACACCGGAAGAGTTTCTTGATAACATCAAACGTCACACCGTAACAGGGTGATTATAAAGATGGATTCAGAACTAATAAAGTGTTATGTTGAGGCCCATGGATCGAGAGTGGAATTTGTTCATCTCGATGACGGATAGATATGCTCTGGGCCCTCTCGGTGATATCACATTGATTAGCTTGCAAGCAAGTGATTTGATCACTAGAATGTTATATCACGGGAACGAGAAAAGAGTGCATGTCGGTAACGAGATCAAACTAGGTATGGATATACCGATGATCGAATCTCGGACATGTAATATATCGCGAAACAAAAGGATTAAGATACTAGCGTAAAAGGTTCCGACGATCACAAGAAAGTCATCGTTGAATGTGTGGGAGTCAGTATGGGTCTCCAGATCCCGCTTCTGATTATTGATCCGAGAGGGGTCTCGATCATGTCCGCATTATTCGCGAACCGTAGGGTGACACACTTAAGATACACCGACATCCAATTGGAGCAAAAGTTTCATGCCGAAAAGAAAAGGAAAGCGCAGGAATTTATTTCACTAGACACAAATCTGCTTTTGCTGAAATTGTCAAACTGGTTCTCATGTGAAATGGAATACTAGCAGGGTTTTATGTGAATGTTTGTTAATTAAAGTAATTAACAAAATTCTGAATAAATAAATAAATAAAAGAGTTTTATTTAAATGAGAGCTTGCATTAAATTTGGTGGAAATTTAATGCATGTGAGTGGATTTTTGAGTGGAGGCTTTTTAATGGGAGTGGAGGCTTTTCATTTTGAGTGGGAGCTCCACCCACATGAATGTGGAAGAGGTGGGGGCAGCCCCCATGGCTGGGTGCCATGCCCCTTGGGTGCCCCCCCTCTCCCCTATAAAAGGCCCCCCTCTCCTCCTCTCACACCACACCTCCTCGTGAAGGATCTCTCTCCCCCTCTAGAGTTTATCCCCCATGGTCTCGGACTAGCGAGATACATGTTCCCGGTGGCTTTTCGGAAAGAAAGAGTTGTGCTTCCGCTGCATCGCTGGAGCAAGGAGGTGCAGGTTGCTCGGTGCCTCGAACGTGTGTGCGAGCACGGATGCGCTGCTGTTTTGCGGCGCTAGGACTTCCTCTCGATCTTGAGATCGACAAGAGATCGTCTACATCAACCACGAGTTTGGACTCGTTAAGCTTTGTCGGTCTTCAAGGGTATGTTCTCTACGGATATACATCCGCCCGTTGTTTGTATCTAGTAGATAGATCTTGGTACATAGTTGTTCCCATCGTAGGAAAATTTTTGTTTTCTATGTTGCGAACCCTACAAAGGGTATCGAGCGGATCTATGCGTAGATACTTTGCACGGGTAGTACACATATGAGTATGTGGGCGATGATCATTTTATTGCTTCTTAGTTGTACTTTGGATATTGGTGGCATAGTGGGATGAAGCGGACAAACTTTACATGTCCTCGCACATGAGACCTGTTCCACGCTTGACATGCAACTAGTTTTGCATAAGTGGCTAGCGGGTGTCTGTCTCTCCTACTATAGTCAATATCTAATTTGCAACGAGTTGTCAACAATTTGGTTATCCTCGTTGTGGTTCATGTTCGTAGGTAAGAACGGTTCTATCTTCGAAAGCCCTAAGCCACGTAAAATTTGCAATGGATAAATTAGAGGCGTCTAGTTTAGATTGTTGCTGGGCTAGTGTTATGATATGGTGATGTTGTAAGTAGAAGTATGAGATGATACTCTTACAACACACATAGCGTGTAAAATCCATATACCTTGGATTTACACATATAGGTATGATAGTGATCATACCACGGTGCACATGATAGAGATCATATGCGGGAACCATATCATTCCACTAATAAACATGTGATGTTTGATAGCATCTTATATTGCTTGTTTGGCGTTTTATTAGCATAATAAGATGATCCATCATTTAAATATCAAGATCAGAATGTGTTCTTCCTTTAGTATGCACCAATTATGTTCTCGTCGCTCCAAGACATCACGTGATGATCGGGTTTTTTGGATCCACGACCATATTTCGGGTGTAAGACAGTTACACACGCGAATACTAAGGTTCTTACTTGGCGAGCCTAGCATGTACAGACATGGCCTCGGAACACGGACCGAAAGGTTAAGCATGAGTCATATAGTAGATATGATGCCCATTTGATGCTCGCCTTTGAAGCTACACCGACTCACGTGATGATCGGACTTGGTGTAGTGGATTTGGTTCATGTAATCACCAAAAAGGCACGAGGGATGTCGTTTTTGAGTGGGAGTTCATTTCTAATTTGGATTAGTAGAACTCAATTTATCATAAATTAAATCAAAGTGAATTTGCATAATTTGTTGTAGTCATTGGCATTCGTTCACCACCTTATGCATAGTTGTAATTGAGATAATAGAACTATAGAATTCTGGATATTTACTTTACGAACTGGTATCGTATTGTGTTGAGTGTCAATCTAAAGTTTTAAGTCCTATTTCAAACTTTCAGCAAAATTCTATTTACTCCGTGAAATTTAATAATTGGTATTAAATCGAGAGTAACAATTCCAGTGTTAGTATCTTAAGTATCATGTTTGCCTCCACGATTCTTGATTGTTTTAATATCAAGTTTATCTAGGAGCTGAAAGAATTGTTTCAGAAACCATCATGTGTGGAAGATATAACGATATCTGAAACAATGTTTGTTGCAATATGATAGAGTATAATATATGTTCTCATATTGGATGAGAATTTACGAAGGTTGGAGATGCTAGACATCCTAATCATCCAAAAGGGTTTTGGAAAGTAATGTTATACTCACGATTCGCCTTTATAAGCTAAAGTAGCTTGATCATGAAAGTCGTCATGATAAGGTTGAATAGAATATGTATGTAAAATGTTTACTACACTAAAAGATTACTAAAGAATGAATTTTGAAAGAATACCGATCATTTTTATGATGGTGATCTACTTCAAAGTGCAAGTCCAAAGGTATTATTATTTGAATATACACGCTTTGGACTATGTGTCATGTATATGGAGCCACTGTTGATGTTGATAGTTTCTTTTAAAAAGGAAAAGGAAATGCTGAAAGAGAATCTATAAAATATATTTGGCAGAAAAGAAAAGATTGGAAATATCCAATTTAGGTATATATATGATATACATGTTATAGTTGTATTCTTTGCTTGTTAAACAATGTGGTTCTTGGG
Source organism: Avena longiglumis (assembly GCA_030063025.1). Lineage (NCBI taxonomy): Eukaryota > Viridiplantae > Streptophyta > Magnoliopsida > Poales > Poaceae > Avena > Avena longiglumis. Next base: position 458,054,348 of record CP125974.1, read on the forward strand.
TATTGGATACCGAATTGGTTGGTATGAAATTTCATACGGAACGATGCAATTCATGAACCACAATGGCCTAAGTAACTAGCAAGAGAATATGTGATGATGTTCATCAAAAACAAACAAACCGTTGTTTGTATTTCTCGTTGACATCAAGGCTTGACTTCAAGATTTGTTTTAATAATTGTTATTTAAATCAGGTATTATGAGAACAAAGGTTGTTCAAATAATTACCGTATTCCATATAAGATGGATGATTTAAAAATCTAGTTGGAGAAATCACATCCATAAAGACTAATGCTAAAATGTCGCAAGACAAATGATTTGAAGATCACTTACGAAGTGACATCGCCGTTTAAATTATATTAGAAAGAAAACATGAAGAATCTCCATATTCATGGATTTTTGGAGTCTTTGATTTGATCAAGTGACGCTTGTGAGACTTTCCACGTGATAATTAAAACTTCGTTCAAAGGCCAAGGAAGAACGAACGACTAAATTATTGGAATTTATACATATCGATGTATGTAGTCCATTATGTGTAGTCGTAAGCGATGGGTTTCAACTTCATATGCTTTCTCTGGAAATTTGAGTGAATATTCACTTAATGAGAAAGAAGTATGAAATATTTGAAAAACGTTTTCAAAGACTTTCAAGATGAAGTGGAAAATCATTGTAACAAGAAAAATAAATGAATTATGATTTGATCATAAAGGGATTTATTTGAGTTACAAGTGTAACAAGAAAAATAAATGAATTATGATTTTATCATAAAGGGATTTATTTGAGTTGCAAGTTTAGCAAAACACCTAGATTTACATATCCCGAAACACCATAGGAGTATGGAGTGTTTGAGATTTGTAATGAAACCTTGTGAGACATGGTTGGATCAAAGATGTTATTTATAAAACTGCCATTATGTTTTAAAAGATTAAAGCTTTAGAGACTACCGCTTTTACACTGAAAAGAGCTCCATCTAGATCCGTTGAAATGACACCATTGAAGTTATGGTTTGGGGTAAAACCCAAGTTGTCATTTCTTAAATTTTGGTATGCTAAACATAAGTAAGATGTTTACAACCGAAGTCGGATGAGCATGTCTTTGTAGGTTATTTCGAATAAAAATTGGTTATTCCTCCATGACACCAAGGACAAAAGGGTTTGTCGCTTGAAACGTGAAGTTTCTTGAAGAAGGAATTTTTCATAAATGTTTAGTGGGAGGACAATAGAACTTTGATAAGGTTAACGAACCTTAGCTAAATGTGCTGAGTTGCGCAGCGCCGGAAATCGTTCTGGAGGCTGCCATAATGCTCATAGCTTATGTGCCTCAAAGGTTATGGTCACGGAGATCTAAGTTCTTATTAAACCAAGTCGGTCGGATAAACAATCAAATACTAAGATTTGAGAGTAAATCATCATTGTTTGACAATGATTAACCGACTATATGCAAAGAAGCGATGATGGGCCTCTCCGCTAATCGGCTTGAAGCCATAAAATCCGTGATAGTTCCATACACGAGAAATCAAGTTTTGAACTTGGAAGACCCTCCGGAAAGGTGTAAAAACCTATCGGTCGTATTTGGATCTATAAAGAAACAGACATGGATGTCTCACATCTATGAAATATTCGACATGTCGTAAAGTATTTTATGACAATGTTTAAAGAGTTGACTATGACAAGATTTGATCTTTCATTGCGATATTTAGTCTGAACGGATTAAAGTAGCAACCACTACATATAATTTGTTATATGGTAGATGAATAAACAAAACAAAGTTCTTCTAATAGAATGGTTACCTAGGACGTGTACATGACACGGTACAAAGGGTTTTGTTAAATTCAAAGGATGCTAAAAGGGCATGCAAACTTCAATGGTTGAAGTAAGCATCATGAGTTGGAATCTTCACCATGATGAAAATGAGTTTTCATCCGGAGACGATGAAGATGCTTGCATTTTCAAGAAATTAAGTGGGAGCGCTGAGACATATTTCTAATACATTATGTGAAGGACATCTTGTTGATTAGAAATGATGTATCTTTTATTGAAAAAGGTTAAGAATTTCATTTCGATGAAAGACTTAGGCAAAACCCGAATATTTAGCGTGAATGTCTATAGTGGATAGACTGTAACGCCAATATGGTTGTGCCAAACGTACATATATGAGATATTGAAGGAGTTCAATATAGAATCAACAAGAAACGGTTCTTGTCGCATGGAAAGGAATTGAATCAAGATTCAAGTGTATCGACACTTGATAAGTGAAACAAGATTCAAGTGCTTTGACACTTGATGAGTAAAATCACAAGAATGTCTTGATCAATCATACCATGATATGTACACATCCAGATATGTCCTATGCTCTAAGTGTGATGAGCATATACCAGAATGAATCATAAAATGATCATTGGACGATAGTGAGGATATTCTTATGATCTTTTGGAAGAACTAAGAATATATTTGTGTAGAGGTGACAAACAATTACAAATAGTTCATTGTAAAGCGTTACATTGATACTAGTTTTGTCACAAGATACAAATTAAGTTTATCTCAATTTAAACTATGGGTGGCACAATGTAATGGAAAGGAGATTCCATGATGTATTTGGAAGAGTTCTAAAATTAAGACATTGTGACGAATACTACAAAAAAAAAGGCTAAGTATATGACTATAGTAGCAAAGAAGGAGGAATTTGTGTCAAGTAGTTTGTTATCAAACTAAGGTGTGGTTCAGAACGGGCTAACACTAAAGATATATTGTATGACAATAGTATCGACGTTTTAACCCCAAGGAACTAAAGGTCTCACCGAAAGACCAAATTTATACAATGCCATCTCATTGGAGAATGAGTGATGCGTGAAGACGCAAAGACATGCAAATACACATGGACCTGGCGCCGATCCGTAGATTATGTTAACCACTTGCAATTATGTATATGGAACACCGTAAAGCCATAGGTGTTCAATACGCAAAGTTCTCAAACTAGATTATTGTCTCTAGTGCAAGTGGGAGATCAAGGAATATGCCCGAGAGGCAATAATAAAGTGGTTATTATCGTATTCCTTGTTTATGATAAATGTTTATTTTGCATGCTATAATTGTATTAATACGAAACGTTAATACATGTGTGTTTAATAAACAAATAGAAAGTTCCTAGTTATGCCTCTCTTATAAACTAGCTCGTTGATTAACAAGATGATCAAGGTTTCGATCATGGACATTGGATGTTGTTAATAACGGATCACAACATTAGTGTAATGGTGTGATGAACATTCATCCGAGGTATAGCATTACGATCAAAGTCATTGAGTTTATATTGCTATAACAACTTACGAAGTGATCCTAATCCTTAGACCATGAGATCATGTCAATCACTAACACCTAAGAGTTTCTTGATAACATCAAACGTCACACCGTAATGGTGATTATAAAGATGGATTCGTAACTAATAAAGTGTTATGTTGAGGCCCATGGATCGAGAGTGGAATTTGTTCATCCCGATGACGGATAGATATGCTCTGGCCCTCTCGGTGATATCACATTGATTAGCTTGCAAGCAAGTGATTTGATCACTAGAATGTTATATCACGGAACGAGAAAAGAGTGCATGTCGAACGAGATCAAACTAGGTATGGATATACCGATGATCGAATCTCGGACATGTAATATATCGCTAAACAAAAGGATTAATATACTAGCGTAAAGGTTCCGACGATCACAAGAAAGTCATCGTTGAATGTGGGAGTCGATGGGTCTCCAGATCCCGCTTCTGATTATTGATCCGAGAGGGGTCTCGATCATGTCCGCATTATTCGCGAACCGTAGGGTGACACACTTAAGATACACCGACATCCAATTGGAGCAAAAGTTTCATGCCGAAAAGAAAAGGAAAGCGCAGGAATTTATTTCACTAGACACCAAATCAAGCTTTGGTTGAAATTGCTGAAACTGGTTCTGCATGTGAAATGGAATACTAGCAAGGGGTTTTATGTGAATGTTTGTTAATTAAAGTAATTAACAAAATTCTGAATAAATAAATAAATAAAAGAGTTTTATTTAAATGAGAGCTTGCATTAAATTTGGTGGAAATTTAATGCATGTGAGTGGATTTTTGAGTGGAGGCTTTTTAATGGGAGTGGAGGCTTTTCATTTTGAGTGGGAGCTCCACCCACATGAATGTGGAAGAGGTGGGGGCAGCCCCCATGGCTGGGCGCCATGCCCCTTGGGTGCCCCCCCTCTCCCCTATAAAAGGCCCCCCTCTCCTCCTCTCACACCACACCTCCTCGTGAAGGATCTCTCTCCCCCTCTAGAATTTATCCCCCATGGTCTCGGACTAGCGAGATACATGTTCCCGGTGGCTTTTCGGCAAGAAAGAGTTGTGCTTCCGCTGCATCGCTGGAGCGAGGAGGCGGAGGTTGCTCGGTGCCTCGAACGTGTGTGCGAGCACGGATGCGCTGCTTTTGGCGCTAGGACTTCCTCTCGATCTTGAGATCGGCAAGAGATCGTCTACATCAACCACGAGTTTGGACTCGTTAAGCTTTGTCGGTCTTCAAGGGTATGTTCTCTACGGATATACATCCGCCCGTTGTTTGTATCTAGTAGATAGATCTTGGTACATAGTTGTTCCCATCGTAGGAAAATTTTTGTTTTCTATGCTGCGAACCCTACAATCAGAGCCCCGGCTCTTATTTCGGGCTTAACCGCCTAAGATAAGTATGGGTTCCAAGGTAGATGGGAGTGATGCTCCGGATGTAGTCACCATGAACGATCTCAAGATGTTGGAAACAACCTTGGTGAGTTCAATGGAGGCTAAGATGGAAGATATGCGTCAATTGATAATGCGTCTCTCCACATCCACAGCATCACCTCCATCTAACTCTAAGGCTACCACTCCGCAATCCAAGGAAACGGGTAAAACGATTCCAAAGAGAACGAAGTGGTTGGTGATGACACTAGCAAGAGCTCCTCCTCGAAAAAGGATAGTGGTAAGGATGGATACAATGATGTTTCTCATGTGTATTCTCCTGATCCACCTATCCCTCGCCCACATATACATAATAGGGGTGATCCACCCAAACTTTCTGCATCTACTTTTACTCAATGGCAATTTTTGATGAAGTCTCATGTGTGCAGTTCCTCCATTGAGTTGTGGAAAATCATAGAAAATGGTCTTCATGTTGGAAACCCCAACAATCTCACAAGAAGAGAAGTTGTCGATAGCCAACTCAATGCTACAGCTCTACACATGATACAGCTTGGTGTGGGTGACAAAGACATGCCACACGTTCAGCATCTTAGCACAGCTAAGGAAGCTTGGGATGACCTCACCGAGCTCTTCATCGGAAATGAAAGTATGAGAAGGAATATATATGATGCTTTGAGCAACGAAGCTGAAGGATTCTATATGTTGTATGGGGAAGACCACGAGGATATGTATAGGAGGCTCAAGGCAATAGCCACAACTTTTAGAAACCACGGTGCAGCTCATGTTGATGATGCATGGATCAAGCGCAAGTATGTCAGTGCTCTTATGCCATTTGAGCCCATAGATTTGAAAAGTCTCCAAGGTAGGCATAACTATCACCTCATGACATCCAATGAGGTAATGCAAGAAATGGCCGCTTTCAAAGTGGCTTCCAAGAATGTCGAAGATGCTCGTGCTCGAGCTATGGGGATGCAAAAGGGGGACAACATGGCCTTGAAGACTAGTGTGATTGATCATGATGAATATGCCATAGAAGGACTGGACTGTCCCGAGGATATAAAAAGGATCCACGGACAATACTTGGCTCTTTATGCTAGAAACTTTTGGAAAGATCCAGCCAAGGCTAAAGCTGAACTAGAACGCAAGAGTGGAGCCTATGGAAGAAAAGAAAATGGTCCCAAGCTGAGAACATGTTTGAACTGTGGTGACCGGCTGCACTTTGTAGCTGAGTGTGCATATCAAAGTAGGGAAGATAATGGAGGAAGACTTATTTTCAAAGACAAGTCAAAGGCTCCACGTAAGAAACAGTTTGTAAAGAAGAATGCTCCCTTCAAGAAGCAACCAAAGATTGTTCTAGTGGCTTAAGAAGAATATTCTTCGGGAAGTGAAGATGAGGACGAGGACGATAGCTCCAGAGGTGGCTGCTATAGCCACCACATCTACATCAACATCTCTCTTCGATCTCCGAACGAAAACATCATCAACAAGAATGTTACTTGTCTCATGGCAAGAAGCTCTGAGGTAACAACTTCTAACTCTTCTTTTACTAAGTCTATGATTGACATGGATGATCCTACTAGTCTTAAGGTTAAATAAGAGATTATTGCTTTGGATTACTTCTACACTAACTTGCAAGGTGATCACAAAATATGTTTTGAAGCTCTTATGGATCAGCTGGCCCAAAACGAAGCTCTCCTCGAAGAAAAGGGCAGAATTTAAAGGGAGGATGCAATGGAAATTGCATCCTTAAAAAATGCTCTTGAGGAAGAAGAAGAAGCTCGGGTCTCTCTTGAAAAGAGGCTTGAGTCCATTGAAGAGTCACATGAAGAAATTGTGGCTAAACTTGTTAAGGAACATGACAATGCAGTCTCCAAATCAAAGAAATTAAAGAAGGAAAAGATTGACTTTGGGGCTGCTCATGATAGACTCTCCAAGGAATTGGAGAAACTTGACAATGCTCACAAGGCGTTGAAAAACGATTTCTCCATCCTCAATGAGTCACATGATCAGCTCCAAAATCGATTTGCCAAATATGATGTTCCTAGCTCATCCAACTCAACATGTAGTCACAAAGAAAATGCTAGTGTGGAAAAAGAAGTGGTCAAGGACATCACTCCCAAGGATAAGGGTGTGCTTGATGAAGTTCTTGGCAAGCAAAGGTCAAATCATGGTAAAGAGGGACTTGGGTATCTCACCAAGTACAAGAAAAATAAAAACAAGAAGAACAAGACCAAGAATGTGCAATCAAAGACAAGCACCGCTGAGAAGAATGTCACAAAAGACAAGACTAACAATATTGGTTTTGCAGGGTCTCACAATCCAAATTATGAACTCTTTTGTGATGATTATGGTGATGTTTATGCTTATTATGTTGGTCCCTTTGATGAATATATTGCTTGGTCTATTTGGGTCCCAAAGACTCTTGTTACTAACATGAAAGGACCCATTGAAAAATGGGTACCTAAAACCAAGAAGTAATTCTCTTGCAGGGCTATGCTTCAGGTGGGTCGAAATGGGTGCTGGATAGTGGATGCACTAGTCATATGACCGGAAGCAAGGAGATCATCACGGAGATGCGGCCAAATCATGATAATATTACAGTCTCCTACGGTGATAAGTCTAAATCTCAGGTATTGGGTCTTGGCAAGGTTGTGGTTGCCCACGATATCTCTCTCGTGGACGTCATGCTTGTTGAGACCCTCGGTTACAACCTTATTTCTGTTCGTGCCCTTGGCAAGATGGGTTTTGCTGTTTTTATCGATGATGATTTGGTGGTACTCTTGTGGAGCAAGTCTCTAAAGGTCACTTTTGTTGGGTACGTCGAGAATTCCCTGTATGTGGTGGACTTTTCGGGAAAAACCACTTCGGGTCCGATGTGTCTATTTGGAAAGGCCGGCGTGGGCTGGCTATGGCATCGCCGTTTAGCCCATTCAACATGAGAACTTTGCAAAGTCTCCACAAGGGTGGCCACATCCTTGGACTAAACGACAATGTCTCCTTTGCCAAAGATCGTGTTTGCAGGGCTTGTGTTGAAGGCAAAATGCATGACTCTCCCCACAAGAGGAAGACTATTGTGTCTTCAAAGAGGATCTTGGAATTACTTCATGTGGATTTATTTGGTCCTCCTTCTCATGCAAGTCTTGTTGGGAAGAAATATTGTTTGGTCATTGTCGATGATTACTTAAGATATACATGGGTCTATTTATTCAAGCTAAAGAGTGAGACTCAACAAACAGTCATTGACTTTGCCAATGAAGTTCAACATCAACACAATGTTACTATCTTGGCAATAAGAAGTGACAATGGCTCCGAATTCAAAAACTACACTTTGAATGAGTTTCTTAGCGAAGAGGGGATTAGACATCAATATTCCGCTGCGTACACCCCTCAACAAAATGGTGTAGCCGAGAGGAAGAACCGGACTTTGATGGATATGGATATATCAATGTTGGTTGAATTCAAGTCTCCTTACAATTTTGGGCTCAAGCCATATCCACTGCTTGTCACTCATCGAACCGGCTCTACCTCCGAAAGATTTTAAACAAGACTCCTTATGAAATACTTACCTGTAACAAGCCCAACATCTCATACTTCAGAGTATTCGAGTGTAAGTGTTTCTTTCTTATTAAAGATGTTCGCTTATCTAAATTTGAGTCCAAGGCTTTAGAAGGTATTTTTGTTGGTTACGGTGACGAATCCCACACTTATAGAGTCTACAACAAGCTCACTGGGATTGTTGTAGAATCTTGTAGTGTGGAGTTCGATGAAAATAACAACTCCTTTGTAGGGCAAGTTGATGTTTGTGATGCAGATGTTGAAATACCCCAAGATGCCATAAGAAGAATGGGCGTGGGATTTTTCCGCCCCATTAAGGAACCCCTTGTGGCGGATCGGGAAGGACAATGCTCCACTCAAGTGGAGACCTCATCTTCACAAGATCAACAAGATACTATTGTTGGAGAAAACTCTGCACCACACCGCAACCTGCTGAAGATCATCGGTCTCCTGGTCGAGATGGTAGTCCCAGGCCGGACTATCCGCCCCCTCCAAGGGGCGGACAATCCCCCCCTAGCACTCCAACTTGTTCCAGGGGATCCGAAGAAGAAGACAACAGACAAGAAGTTCCCAGGCCGGATTCTCCGGCACCCGAGGGCAGATTATCCGGCTCTGGTTCTCCTAGTTCTGTCAGGCATTCTCAGGAAGAAGGCACTGGTGCATCATCTCCCAGGTCGGATAGTTCGGCCCCTCCAAGGGGTGGATTATCCGGCCCTAAAGAACAAATTCTGCAGCAATCTCCTGTTGTTAACTCAGTCAAGACAAGGATACAGATTCTGAATCAACTCCTTATAGAAATAATAAGGACATTGAGGCTCATCGCAAGGCTCGTGTTGATCGGAACCTTGAACTAAGGGGTCACACTCTTGACAAGGTTGTCGGTGATCTACGAAGAAGGGTGTCTACTAGAAGAGAACTTGCAAGCTTCTGTGATCATCAAGCTCACATTTCCATGGTTGAACCGAAGAAGGTATTTGATGCTCTTGAAGACCCCGATTGGGTTGTTGCAATGCATGAAGAATTAAATAACTTCGAACGCAACAAATTTTGGAAGCTCGTAGAGAAACCCGAGGACTGCCGCAATGTTATCGGCACCAAGTGGATCTTCAAGAACAAACAAGATAAAAATGGCATTGTTGTGAGGAATAAAGCAAGACTCGTGGCTCAAGGATTCTCTCAAGTGGAAGGAATTGATTTTGGCGAGACTTATGCTCCTGTGGCTCGTCTTGAGTCCATCTGTATCCTTCTTGCATATGCAGCCCATCATAACTTTAAATTACAGCAAATGGATGTTAAGAGTGCGTTTCTTAATGGTCCTCTACATGAGTTAGTATATGTCAAGAAGCCCCCGGGTTTTGAGGACCCCAAATTTCTGAACCATGTCTACAAACTCGATAAGGCGCTCTATGAACTTAAACAAGCCCCACGTGTGTGGTATGAGCACCTTAAAGAGCTTTTGTTAGACCGTGGATTCTAAGTTGGGCAAATCGATCCCACTCTTTTTACTAAGAAGGTTAATGGGGAGCTTTTTATATGCCAACTTTATGTAGATGACATTATTTTTGGATCTACTAACCAAGCGTTTAACGATGAATTTTCAAAGCTTATGACTGACAGGTTTGAGATGTCAATGATGGGTGAATTGAGGTTCTTTCTTGGATTCGAGATCAAACAACTTAGAGAGGGAACCTTTATTAATCAAGCTAAGTACATCCAAGACATGCTCAAAAGGTTCAAGATGACGGATCTCAATGGCGTTGTTACTCCAATGAAAACAAAGTGTCATATTGAGCTCAATCCCAAGGGTAAAGACGTGGACCAAAAGGTATACCGATCCATGATCGGCTCTCTCCTTTACCTTTCCGCGTCTAGGCCTGATATCGTGTTAAGTGTAGAAGTCTGTGCAAGGTACCCAGCCGCTCCTAAAGAAAGCCACTTAGTGGCGGTCAAACGAATCTTCAGATATTTGGTTCATTCCCCGAATTTTGGGTTATGGTATCCTAAGGGTTCAAGTTTCTCTCTATGTGGTTACACTAATTCAGATTGGGCTGGTGACAAAGATGATATAAAATCAACTTCTGGTGCATGTCAATTCTTGGGCAGGTCTCTAGTGTCTTGGTCTTCAAAGAAACAGAATTGTATTTCACTCTCAACCGCCGAAGCTGAATATGTTGCTGCTGCTAGTGCTTGTACACAATTATTATGGATGAGGCAAACTTTAAAGGAATATGGTGTCAATTGTGACAAAGTGTGTCTATTATGTGACAATGAAAGTGCTATCAAAATTGCTAACAATCCCGTGCAACATACAAGAACAAAACACATTGAGATTCGCAATCACTTCATTCGAGATCATGTTGCTTGTGGTGATATTGCCCTATCCTTTGTGAGCACGAAGAATCAACTTGCTGATATTTTCACGAAGCCCCTTGATGAAGCAAGATTTTGTTATTTGAGGAATGAGCTAAATATCATAGATTCAAGGAGCTTGGCTTGACTACCCTTGCACACTCACTTGCACTTATTCATGTATTTGGTTTAGATGCGGGCATAGACATAGGGGGAGTGTGGTCCTAATTGATTGGGCTAACCCTCCCCCCATAATGCCAAAAGCATGTAAAATCATTTCCCTTCATATCATTTTGTGATATGTGGGTCATCGATGAGCATTGGTTTTGAACTCAAGATACATCTTTGCGGTGTCATGCCATGCGCTCCAACATGGTGGCTTCGGCCACCGCCCTTTTCCTTGAGAAGAGTTGGTTTCTAATGGTTCTCTTTGGATTTTCTTGCATATCTCTTGTTCTTATGGAAAACACACTCAACTTTGGCTTTTGTTCGATTTGGTTCTTGCAAATTTGGGTGTAGTACCATCTCAGTTTGTTTCTCTAAACCCAAACCTTTCTTTCCTTCCTTGAACCATCTATTCTTGCACATAAGTCCCCTATACACCAGCGAGGGGTCTTGCAAGGTTGCTCTGGCCTGAATCTGTACTTAACAGAATTTTCAGAGGGGGCGGACTATCCGCCCTAAGTGGGGGCGGATTATCCGCCCCGGGCATTTTCAGTCTCTAAAGGGCTGGGTCGGGAGAGGCCAGGCTCAAACAGAGCATCCAGCACTCCCTCATCCATCTCTTTTGCTTGAGATTCATTTTTGTGGTGGAAATCTCATGGTAGATGATACTTGGTGTTTTATCGTGCATGTTAGAATCCGTAGAAATACATCCCTTGTGCCCGATCTGTGTTGCCGTGGTAAATCTGGGCCAAACCAGAAAAATTTCAACAGGGGCAGATTACCCGCCCCCATGGCCGGAAAGTCTGGCCTGGAGACAAGGTGTCTGGTCTGGTTTGGTTCCGATTTTCTCACAGGCACTCTTCTGGCTCATGGACTGTTTTCTTCCTCTTTCTAACATGTCTCCTGGACTTGTGTGTGCGCTTATCCCCATGCTACCTCTCCATGCTTTCCACATGTGGTTCTCGCCCTCCTAAGACATACAAGCGTAATCCTCGTGCCCGTTATCTCAGGCCCACTGCCGAGGGCACATTTGTTGACGAAACAGAGGTTCGCAGGTTAGCCAGAGAGGCTGAACAGATGGCAGAGGCAGCAAGGAAAGCCAAGCGGGTGGCATATCGCAAGGGTAAAGGCAAGGAGGCTCGGCCTAACTACAAGGCCATGGACAACACTGATTACTCCTCCATGCGTCAGACAGATTTTTATGCAGATGTTGACAGTGATGGTGAGCCAGAGGATTCTATGTTTTGGTGCTCTCATTTTCGGTATATCCATGATGATGTCTATGTTCCTCTCAAAATTCGCCCCATGCACCCTCTGAATATGTCTGAGGCTCAATCAAAGTCTCGCCTTCGTGATGCTTTGGATGTGACTAACAAGATGGGGCTTCATCCACTTATGACTCTGCAGTGTCACTATGATTCCAAGATCGTGAAGCAGTTTTTCTCCACTCTGGTTATCTGCGGCGATGAGCTTCGTACTATGAAGTGGATGACGGGTACATCAATGATCCAGTATGATTTCCGCACCTTTGGTCAGGTTCTTGGCTATGCTTTTCACGGGCGGGACACCCCGTCAGGACACCGCATTATCTCTCCTCTCAGGCCATCCAAGGATACTGTGCTTGCTCCATGTTTGTCGCCCAATGGCATTGTTGGTACCTTCGCTGGCCTTTCACCACTGTATGCCACCCTTGTAGGCATGTATCGGGACAACATTACTCCCAGTGGAGGCAACAATGACAAGATCTGCGGTCACCTGGTTCCTCTTCTTGCCTTTGCTCATGAGTGTGCCACCAATGCTGGATCGTCTACAGGATACAAGTTGGATGTGATGGATTTCATCTATCATGAGATGACCGATGTGATGCTCAACAGGCTCTCCATCCCATATGCTCCTTTTATCATGATGCTCATCAAGCATATGCTGCCCCATGAGGACTTTGGCACTGATTTGGATGGTTTGCACAAGTCAAAGAAAATTTACAACAAAGCTCAAAAGACCTCTCACCCCTCCACTGCCCCTGAGTCCTTTATGCGTGATGCATGGGCTAGTGGTCGTCGTTCTGCCGTGTCCCCAATGGCACGCGAGATTAAACATCTCACTTGGTTCCAGCGGCACATCCTTTGCATGGGTATTGACACTCACAAGGTCCAGTATGAGGCGTACCGCAGGGACCATGCGAGGGATCACACTCAGGAGCTCATTCTTCACCATGTTTCAGGTGCCTCTGGCCTTCCACCTCCTCCCCCTGCTCTGGAACCGTATGCTCAATTGAACTCTTCAGGGATCAACTATGGTGAGCTTGAGAGTTGCCTATTTCCTCCACCTCCGAGGGCACCCACTCCTCCGGCTGATGACGATGATGATGCGTATGACAAAGAGGAAGGGTACGGGGATGACTACGACGAGGATGAGGAGGCGTGATCTTTTGGGGCGTTAGCATCGCTCTTCTTCCTTTTTGGCATTTCGATGCCAAAGGAGGAGAAGTAGTTCTATTAGGTCACCGGATTTGCATGGGTCGGGCGCAAGCACTTCCTTTTCCATTCGTTCACTTTATTTGCATGCTTGTGCCCCTTTAGCGTGAACTTATTTGCTATTTGTGCTTGCTTGGTTATTGTAAGACTCTGTCGTGATTTATTATGTATGGTCCTATGGAATTCTAGATTTATATTGTGGACCTACTATCATGGAATTATGGATTTATCTATGGAGTCTGACATTCTAGTTGATGACATATGGAATCATGGGATTATTTATGTATGCATTAATTTTGTGGGATGTGCTTGGAGCCGGACAATTTCATTAGTTTATTTGGCAATATTCACATCCCGGTGGTATGATCTTGTTTACCAACCCATCTTGTTTAATTGTCTTTGCTATGAAAGTTGTGTTTTCTCTAGTGTGTGCATGTGTGTTTCAAAGGAAAATATTAAATATGCACACATCTAGGGGGAGCCTCTTTCATTTATTTTAAGGGTGTCGTTGGTAGTCGTTTGCAAATCCTAGTATTGTCATCTAACACCAAAAAGGGGGAGATTGAAAGAACATTTCATAATCCCTAATGTTTTGTGTGTTAGATAACAATATCAAGGATCATTTAACGTGTGTTGAAGTGTTGCAGATCTGTACACTGAAAAGGGAAGGAAACTGCTTTTTGGGGGCGGATAATCTGCCCCTCCCATGGGCGGATAATCCGCCCCAACCCTCCTTCAACAGTGCGCAACCCCCAAAGAGGGGACGGAGTTTCTGGCCGGATTTTCCGGCCAGGCCGGATAGTCCGCCCCTTGGGAGCGAATAGTCCGCCCCTTGGGAGCGAATAGTCCGCCCCCTCGAGGACTTTCTTCAAGCCAAGGGCTGCGTCGCTCTCTGTATGGGGGGCAGAGTTTCCCTCGGACTTTCCGGCCCTTGGGCGGATTTTCTCCCTAGGGCGGATAGTCCGCCCCTGAGGGGGGCGGATTATCCGCCCCCTCAGGAACTTTCTTCAAGTCAAGGCTGCGTCGCTCTCTGTATGGGGGGCGGAGTTTCCGTCCTGGGGGAGCGGATTCTCTCTCCAGGGTGGATAGTCCGCCCCAAAGGGGGGCGGATAATCCGCCCCCAAATTTCTCCAACGGCTTGTTCTGGACAGGGGGTATTTAAGCATGTCTTCTCCCTCGGGCCAGAACTCTTGGTTCATTCGAAAAAGACAAGATCTGATCTGCAACCTTCATCCAAGAGAGCTCCACCTAGATCCACCCAAAGGCCCCATCCCTTGGGGAATCGGAGGAGGAGAACTCGATCTTCATCATCAGCAATCAAGCGCTTCATCTCCTCTCCATCCATTTGGAGAATCACTGATCTAGTATCTCTTGCAAATACCTAGATCCTTGTTTTGTTTATATTGATAAATCTTGTTATTGTGATAGCTTGTTGTCATCTCGGGAGCCCCCAATTTAGTTGTGGGTGTGTGCCCCGGTAGCATTGTAAAAGGCACCGGTTCCCGCCTCGAAGGGATCCAATAGTGAATAAGGTGGATCATGCCTCTCATGGCGAGATCCATCGGAGAATAGGGTGAGGCCTATTGTGGCGTGGTGTTCTTAGAACCGCCCACCCCTCCAACCAGATGTACTTCCCTTAACAAGGAAGGAACTGCGGTAAAACAAATTCTTGTGTCTCCGCGTGCTCCACTACGGTTCCTTCGCTCCTCTCTTTACGTGCTTAGTAGCTAGGTTGCATATAGAGAAATTCTCGTAGTTACATATCTAGAGAATTTACTTTGTGTCAAGCCTAAAATTGAAAAGGTATTAAAAATTGGTTAGCACCTATTCACACCCCCCTCTAGGTGCCCATATGATCCATTTCAACTTTGGGGATACCTTTTCTTAGAACAGTTGGTGCCATTATTGATATGAAAGAAGGCACCATTAAATATCATTTTCCATTCAAGAAAGGTACTCCCTCCGGACCGAAATACCTGTCGCGCGCATAGAACAAAATACATTTTGCAAGAAAGTCCTGTACATGTTTAAAATCTTACAGATTTGGCCTGAATCTCGAAATTTCAAATTCGCAACTTCATCTCCTCCGTCTTCGTCCTCCCAGCCGTCCGTCATTCGTCGGCAGTCCGCCGCCTCTGCTCGCCGTCCAAGGCTTCCCGCGGGGGTCTTCCCACCTGAACTTGTCCGCTGTCACAGGACTCCCGCGGGGTTGCCCAGCTCCCGCGCATGCGGAGCTAGCTCCTACGACCGCGGCTCAGCCCGGCGACCAAGGGATCGAGCCAGGCCACGCCGACGGAGGGACCGCTCCTTTTCCCGCTCCGGCGTTGGCTCGCCCCTGGTCCACCTCCTCGACCTGTCCCTCTCCACTCCTCGACGTTGCCGTTCGCCGCCGCTGTGGCTCTGGAGGGTGTGTCGCCTAGGAGGAAGACGGCTGCTGCAGCGGTCTCGCCCCTGTCAGGCTCCTCCACGATTTTCCTGTAATTAATTACCTGATTTTCCTGTAATTAATTCCCTGATATTCCTATAATTAATTCCCTGTAATTAATTCCCTGATTTTCCGCAATTAATTCCCAATGACATGATCGGATACCTGAGTTTCCGTAATTAATTCCCTCGCTGGGTTTCTGTGATTAGTTTCCATGATTAATTCCTTGAGTTTCGCCTGGACACCCTCATCATCCTTGCAATCCTCTGAACCCAAGATTAATTCCATGATTTTCGTTGGGTTTCTATTGAGCATCACTTTATGAATATGTATTCTGTTGAGAATACAAAATATTATGTATTAGAATCACATTATGAACATGCAGGAAAATTCAGAGCCTTGTAGCATAGTAGCATGATGGCAGCACAAATAACAACAAGTAACTGAACTAGGTTAAATGCTCGATTCAAACCTGGACATAAATCTTGTCACTATCATTTAGTTACCAATCAGCACCACAGCAGTTCTGAACTTCCAGGCTAATGAAACCTACATACAACACAAGCTCCATTATCAGTCTTTACAGTTCAGATACTAGTTGAAGTCAGTAAACAGGAAAGATTCATGTAAAGGACCCTCCTAGATGTGATCACACAGGCTGTACCAACTTCCCCCAAATATAGGTTTCATAGGCATATCATTTTCTTTGTCATATCATTTTCATAATGCATAGAGCACTGGTTTTATGCATTAAAATAAAATCTACTCCAATTGTATCACTAAGTTGATGATTTAATTTCAGTAAAGAAAACAGCAGACTACGTGACCATGGATGTCAATGGTGTACCTGATCTAAACGTGAGAGCACAGGATGATCAAGATGTCGATGGTGTCCCTGATACAAACATGAGAGAACCAGAGGATGATGATGTCAATGGTGTACCTTATCTAAACATGAGTCTACAAGATGATCAAGATGTCGATGGTGTCCCTGATACAAACATGAGAGAACCAGAAGATGATGATGTCAATGGTGTACCTGATCTAAACATGAGTCTACAAGATGATCAAGATGTCGATGATGTACCTGCTGCAAACATCAGAGCCCCAGACGATCAATATGTAAATCGTGTACCTGACCTAAACATGAGGCAACCGGATGATCAAGATGTTGATGGTGTCCCTGATACAATCATGAGAGCCCCGGATGAACAAGATATTGATGGAGAACCTGATGCAAACATGAGACCACCGGATGATCAAGATGTACATGTTCCAGGAGATGATGAAGAATATGTACACATACCTGGAGGAGAACATGTAGGTGGTGAGAGTCCCAGCCATGCAGATCTGCCCGAGACACACAAATATGCAGCATATATTGCCTTCAAAGCACTCGGGATCGTCCAGAACAGAAAAATTGGTATGAAAGACAAGCAACTTGTAGCTATACTTCTCAAAACAAGTGTTAGAAGTGTGGAAAGGATATGTAGACACGCGAAACAACAAGAGAAAAGAAATGAAGAGATAAATTTTTCCAATAAAAGAAAGGGAAGATGTGGTCGAAAGAGGAAAAACTTGGAACTCTCAAGGACGCGCTTGATTGATCTCAACAAAAGGCAGACCTTAAGGGCACTGGCAAGGGCTCTTGATATCCCGTATGATACATTGCAAAGAAGGTTGAAATGGGGCGAGCTAAGGCGACACACCAGCAGTATCAATCCAGCACTCAAGCAAGAAAACAAGATTTCAAGACTGAAATTCTGCATTTCAATGCTTGATGAAACAACATTAGCAAATGAAACACCGTCCTTCAAGAACATGCAAAACATTGTTCATATAGATGAAAAGTGGTTTGACATGAAAAAGAGAAAACGAACATACTACCTTGAGCAAGAAGAAACAAATCTTGTGCGCACTATTCACAATAAGAACAGTATCGGCAAGGTAATGTTCTTAAGTGCGGTTGCCAGACCAAGAATAGACGAGACTGGACATGTAGAATTTGACGGAAAGATAGGAGTCTGGGCGTTTGTCGAAGAAACTGCGGCCAAAAAGAACTCCAAGAACAGGACCAAAGGAACAATGGAGCTAAAGTCAGTCATAGTTACTAGGAATGTCATGCGGGAATACCTTTGTGAAAAGGTAATTCCAGTGATTGTAGAACAATGGCCTGATGATGGCTATGAGGGCCCAATCTTCATCCAACAGAATAATGCCCGAACACATGTTCCTCCGGATGATCCAGGTTTTTTAGCTATCGTGAAAGAAACAGGACTTGATATCAGGATCATGCAGCAACCTCCAAATTCGCCGGAAATGAACGTCCTAGATCTATGTTTCTTTAGGGCCATCCAGTCTTTGGCACTTGAGAGTGCACCAAACACTATCAAAGAACTTATAGAATCAGTTGAACTATCTTACGATGCGTATGACATGAAGAAACTAGCAAAAGTGTTTATAACCCTACAGTCTGTCTTGCTTCAGGTTATGAGGGCAGAAGGAGGAAACACGTTCGACCCACCGCACATGGGCAAAGATAAGTTGCAGAGGGAGGGGTTGCTCCCTATGGCTCTGCCATGTGATGGAGAATTGTATCGAAAAACATTGGAGATTATAGGTGGTGGTTAGTAAAGGAAAAGACAATAAATGTATAGGATTAGTCACAAAAGGAGATTATAGTTGGTCATTAAAATAATTGTTAATGGTTATTTGTAATTGTGTTGTATGTAAGTGTGTTGTTCAAACTCAAGCATGTAAGCAACATGACCTTAAGCTGTCTGTTGTTTGCTTCTCTTTATTCCCATTTACCTTTTTGTGTTGTTTCCAATTTGAAGGAGTATAAAATAATTCAGGCAGAGAAAAGTTCAGAAAAAAATCCATTTTAGAAGCAATATTGTCCATGTTCTATGCATCCATTACACAATTTATTTACAGAGATATCCACAAAAGGAATATCGTGTCCATGTTCTAAGCAAAAAAACACAGAATTGTTGCTCTTGTCAATACAATAGAGATATTTTCAGATATATTTTACACATACCTGAAGTTCTTGAGCAAATCCCATGCCTGAAGTTCTTGAGCAAAACAGTATCATGCAAATCCCATGCCTGAAGTTCTCGAGCAGGAGGTTGCAATGAGAAGTACTACACATAGTACAGCTCAAACAAATCAGAACAAATTTGGTGGATATGCATATCAGCTTTGATGGAAGATTTGATGAGTGGATCAAAAAGTCTATACTGATCATGTCGCACACTATAGCCTCTAAATTCAGAGACATGCACTTATTAATGTATATTATGGTAAAATTTCACCAAACGATCTTATGGCTCAGAGACGTGCACTTATTAATGTATATCTAACCATGAGTAACCAGGAATGGTTCAGCTAAAAAATGTCTACTGAATATCAGCCTTCTCTTGCAGCAACAATTGTATTCCTACTTATTTACTCATACTGTAATTAATATCAGGTTCATTTTAAACCCAATATTTATCAGAAATGACCACAAATTCTACGGAAGCAATTGAAGATATTCCAAGTAATGAATATATTTTATCATCTGATGATCACTTCAAACAACTTGTACACGCAAGTGCAGAGGAGAGTAAAGAAAGTACTATAGCAAAATGTCATAGGGTGTCTCACCGATGTATCTGAATCGAAATTGAAGCTATTTCCAGGCATTGTAGCTGAACGCACCTTCTCCCAGGCATAGAGCCACGCCGCTGCAGCAGCACGAATATTCCCTCGAAAGTTCCAATGAACAGAACTTTCTGGACAAAAAATGGTGGCATAGTCAAAGCTATAACAGACTTTAATATTCTCAACCGCTAAAAAATTATCTTCTTCAAAAGATCCAGTCATGTTTATAAAACTATCTCTATAAATACAAATGCCAAATGTAATCAAATAGCAACTTGTCACATGGAGAAATTAAGAAAATTCTGTTCAGAACTAAGAGCATTGGGATGAAGGGGATTTTCTTAGTTTTGAAGTGAGGAAACATTAAAAGGATTCATGCAGAAAGGATCTCGAAAATGTAATTCACACTAACTAAGCACATCACATGTATCTCAGCTATTCCTAAGATCTGATCAACAGATGACACTATTTCAGCCTGCAAGAAGAATCCCATGTACAGTCAAATAAATAGGAATACAAATAGCTGAGCTTTTCTACAGAATGGACTAGCAAACCCCATCATGCCTTAGGTTCATGGTATACGTCATGGAGAGAATCAACCAGAGGGTCCTCAAACATAGAAAAACAACGATCTTGTGCTCAAGAATATGAGAATACCTACAGCATGCCGAACGAATTGAGTAGATGCACAGAACGACTCAACACCTAGGATTGCTCCGCCCCAGATCGAATGTGCGGCCGATCCTGCAGCGCCAGCACCGCAGCACCAGCTTGTTGCTCCCCTCGTCCCCATGACCTCCATATCGAGCGTCGCTGCTCCGAAGCGAAGCCGTAGTGGAGGAGCCACAACGATTGAACGG
This sequence comes from Avena longiglumis, assembly GCA_030063025.1. Taxonomy (NCBI): domain Eukaryota; kingdom Viridiplantae; phylum Streptophyta; class Magnoliopsida; order Poales; family Poaceae; genus Avena; species Avena longiglumis. Next base: position 458,074,516 of record CP125974.1, read on the forward strand.
GAGCAAGAATCGATTTTTACGAGGCGCTGAAGGAGGCACGAGGGAGTGGACCGGGTGAGCTCCGCGCGAGGTTGGCCGAGAGGAGGCGTGGACGAACTGCGCGGCGCGGCGAGGTGGCCGAAGAGGGAGCGACGGAGCAAGCGGCGGAGTGCGGGGAAAGGGGACGGAGAGTTCAAGATGACGGTGAGCTCTGGGAGAGACCAGTGGGAGCCTGAGTTATGTCGGGAAAAACGGGTGGGTTTTTTTAGAAAAATGTCGCTGCAACAGGTATTTCGGACCGGAGGGAGTATTGAACACTTCCCTATGAGGACAGAAGTTGCTTTTTGCTCCTCCTTTGAAAGCAAGGTTTGATGTTAATGCTTCCTCATTTGAAAATATTTGATTCTTCTTGCTTCTTGTGCCTAACTTAAAGGCGTTAAAGAAAATTACTTGTTGGGAGATAACCCAAGAGTTTCTTTGAGTCTTGGAAGTTATTACTTCAGTAATGACCTCTCCTTATCCTTTTTGTTTGCTTTTTGTGCCAAGAATGACCTTTAATGAGAGGGGAGTAAGATTTGGGGAGTTGCAGCCCCGAAACAGATTTCTGTCCCCCACCAAAAACATTCGTGAGGAGTCTCTGCAACTTGGATTGAGCTCAAAATTTGCGAATAAATCGCCCAGTATGTTAGATAACTTTCGTTAGTTCAACACTTTTTGATTTGAGCAACAGAAGATGTTCTAAAAAATTGGTTTCTACCTACTAGTCTGTTTTGACAGATTTCTGCCATTATTTGCATTTGCTTCTTATTGATTCCTTTTTGAGTAGGTGAATTGAGATTTTTGAAGGAGTTACTACAGTAGCTTGTGTTTTTAGTGAAAAGCCTTGCTGTTTTAAAGCTTTGCCAGAGGTCTAATCTCTTTTGAATAAACTAATGTTGCTAATGAAGATTGTGTGAAGAAAACAAATTAGGTGTAGAGAGAGAATTATGCAATGAGATGAAGAATGGACAAAAGCTCAAGCTTGGGTATGCCACCATGGTGTCACCCCAAGAAATATTCAGGAGTTACAAGCGTCAAAGTTTTGGGATGCCCAAGGCATCCCCTTCTTCATCAATTAAAAGCTTAGATCTGTCTAGACACTTCGTTTTTATTGTTTTATGCACAGTTGTGTTGTTCTTGGAGCGTCTTAGTTTTTGTTTTCTTTGTTTAGGTTGTTTAGTTTGCTTGAATAAAGTAGTTTGGACCCCCGTTCTCGCTGTGTTGTTTTGCAAATAAGTTGCTTGGTGTTGGAAAGTAGTAAGTTCTTGCTTGAAGTGCAAGAGGAGCTTGCATTGACTGTGACTTAGACTTTAGCATGACATGCTAAGTGTTGTTTTGGCATTATGCTTAGTTATTATTGTTGTAGCATGTCTTGTCCCAAACAATTGGGATTTCTTAGTGTGCCTTGAAGAAATTATGTGTTGTTTTAGCATCCAAAAAGATAGTATTGTGGTATTCTCCTTTGATGCTTTGCTTGGGTTGACTTGGCACATGCTCACACCATATTATGACTCTCACAAGTCACCATTATCCTCTATGATCATTTAGTCCTTGACTTGTAGTACCAATCTTTGCTTTGATTAGTAATGCTTTGTTGCACTGCATGATTATGGCCATTATTGCTTTCTTAGTTGGTTGCTCCCAGTCTTTTGCTAGCCTCCACTTGTATGAGTAATTTCTACTCATGCTTCCAACTCCTAAGAAACAAAGTTATTCCAAAGTGTCCATTATAAACTCCTATGCATGGTGTGTTACATCATTCCAAGTATATTTTTGTTTTTAGTATCTTCCAATTAAAAACTATTTTGTTATGTGAAAACTTAGTGATTAAAGCCCTCACAAACTTGATGGCACACTTTATATTCTTTGCCCCTAATAAACTTGAACCATTGTGTCTTGTATGTTGTATATGCTTACACTTATACGTTATAATTAGCAGAACCGTGTTGTCACGGGGAACGTTTTCAACATTGCACTACAACTTTGTACTCAGTTGATATCATGATATTTTGTCTATGGATGTCACCGGTGTGAAATAAAGAGGGAACTTGTAAGTCCATGGAGTTTGTATCCTGTGTTATAGAAACGCCTGGGCCGCTATCCTAAGCCATGCCTAATCATGGTGGAAACTTGCAGCATCACCATAGTGACATCTATGAAGCATTCTTCTTATAAAAAAAGAGACACATTGAGAAAAGAGGAAAGAGATAAAAAACATCATATTTCTATGGTAAATAAGAAGATTGTTGAGATGCTCATTGTCTGCTTGCCTTGTCATTTTGATTATGGGATAGCTCTTATACCATGTGCAAGGGGTACCCCGTTAGCGGTTCTCAATGATATGTAAATACTTACAATGACAAGAACTTACAGGTGACTAAAGTTGAATAGCATGAGGTGTGGCCCTCGTATTCAAGGAACTTGAGATTGCCAACTTATACTTCGTCAAGCATATACTCCATCTTTGTTCACTTTAACCTTAACCACTTCAAGATGCTTATGATAGGGGCAATGAGGCTGAAAGCTAATAAGTACCATAATTTTTGGAAGCTCTTTTTGAAACTTGAAATTCCTGCTTCCTTTATAAAAGGTCTTTCTTCCACCACTATTGAGTATCCACCTTCTATCGTTAGGCACCATTAAGAGAGCATAGTTGTCATTCTGTGTGCAGTGTTCCAATGCTTATTGATTGATGCATATTGAGATATTACTTCTTCTTGTGCTTTTTATTTCTAGTCACCCTTGTGAACTTTGATGGTGTCCTATGCATCTCTTTGCTACTCTATAAGGGACAAGCTGATTGCCACTATGCTATGTTTTCTGTATGTGAAACAAACAAACGTTTTTCAATGCATGTTATTCATGATCTTTGTTTGTAGCTTGTCATGTTTGATGCATAGTTACTATGTCCTATTGTTAGAACTCTATCTTTCATGCACATGTTTAGAGTTCTTTGATCCCAGCTTTTAATGCTTGCAAATGGTTGGATCTTTATTGTGAGGGTGCATATCACCTAAAAAATTATTCTTTTTATCACTTACCTACTCGAGGACAAGCAGGAGTTAAGCTTGGGGATGCTTGATACGTCGGAAACATATCTATAATTTTTTATGCTCCATGCTTGTTTAGTATCTACTTTTATTTGCTTGTCTACATTTGAGGTGCTTTTTACATCTTTTCTGGTACTAACCTATTAACAAGTTGCCACAGTGCCAGTTGCCTGTTTTCTGCTGTTTTTGGTTTCAGAAAAGTTAGTAAAGAAATATTCTCGGAATTGGATAGGACAAACGTCAAAGTCAATTACTTTCTGTGGGTAACAAGAAGTTCAGAGGGGAGACGGAGAAGCGGGCCAGGGCAACCAGACCCCCCCCCCTAGGCGGGGGTGGGCCCTGCCCCGCGCCTGGGAGGGGTGTGGCCCCTTTGTCCGCCTCCTCGGCCTCCCCTTCGCCTATAAGAAGCCCCCGATGTAGAAACCCTAAGCACCCGATCAAATCTCCATGAAATCGTCTGTAGCCGCCGCCACCATCGTCCCTAGATCGGGGGGATCTGAAGTTCTTCCCGGCACCCTGCCGGAGGGGAGATCATTCTGGAGGCCTTCTCTCCAGTATGATGCGTGAGTAGTTCCACCTTGGACTATGGGTCCATGTAGTAGCTAGATGGTTGTATCTCCTCCTTTGTGCTTTCATGTATAGATCTTGTGAGCTCCGTTCATGATCAAGATATAATCTATTTTTAATGATGCATGTTGTGTTTGCGGGGATCCGATGGATATTGAGATTATTATGTTGGTTTGATTAATGGTTTTGTCTTTATGATTCTATCATGTCTGTGTTGTTTGTGATCTTGCATGCTCTCCGTTGTTAGTAGCTATCTTGGCCAAGTAGTTGCTAGTGACTCCAAGAGGGAGTATTTATGCTCGATAGTGGGTTCATGCCTCTAGTTTCCAAGGGAAGTGACAATAATCTCTTCGGTTGTAGATGTGTTGTTGCTACTAGGGAGAAAACAACGGTCTCTTGTTCATGGAACATGTGGACTGTTTACCTTACACACTTTGCTTAAAGCAGTTGTCTGTTGCTTGCAACTTAATACCAAAGTGGGTTCGGATGATAACCCGAAGGTGGACTTCTAGTCATAGATGCAGTTGGATGGAGGTCTATGTATATTGTTGTATTGCCCAATCGAATCTCATAGAATCTTTCTGACTAGTAATTGCATTGTTATGCCTTGCTCAGTTCTTGTCAATTCCCCTGCTGTAATTTGTTTACCCTTCATGCCTTGTTGTTTATCTAAGGAGAGAACCTCTAGTGAACTATGGACCCCGGTCCAATCTTTACCATTGATACATCTTCTACTGTTACTTGTTTACTTGCTGCAAACCATTACCTTCCACACCATACGTTTAATCCTTTGTTACAGCAAACCGGTGAGCTTGACAACCTCACTCATTCGTTGGGGCAAAGTCTTGAGTTTGTGTTGTGCAGGTCTCCGTGTTTCTTACAACACATGTGTGACGTTTCCTTCCTCCTACTGGTTCGATAACCTCGGTTTCTTACTGAGGTAAACTTGCTGTTGTGCTGCTTCATACCTTGCTCTTGGGATTTCCAACGAAGCGTCCCATGATAAGTGATGGGCGACATCAACAACTATAGGAAGAACTAAACTTTTTTTGTGTTTTTATAAGAAAAAACAAACCAAACAAAACTATTTTTTTGTATTTTTGATAAAAAGAAGCAAGCAGAATAAAGCAAAAGGTATTAAGCAAAACAAAAACAAAATAAAGAGAATGGTTGTGAAAGACTCCCCTTGTGAAGCTGTCCTTAAATTCCCCGGCAACGGCGCCAGAAAATATCTTGACACGGCTTGGTTATAGAGCTTCATTGGGAGACCCCAAGAGGAAGGTATGATGAGCACAGCGGCAAATTTTCCCTCAGTTATGAAACTAAGGTTATCGAATTAGTAGGAGCAAGGAAACAACTCCAAGGTGTTGCTAGCAACTTGGAATCCTGCACAACACAAACTCAAGACTTTGCTCCAACTTATAGTGAGGTTGTCAATCTCACTGGTTTGCTGAAAACAAAGGGTTAAACGTATAGTGTGGAAGATAATGATTGCTTGCAGAAAGTAAATGGTAACAGTAGATGATGTAACAATGGTAAAGATTGGACCGGGGTCCATAGTACACTAGAGGTGTTCTCCTTAAGATAAATAAAATAACATGTTGGGTGAACAAATTACAGCGGGGCAATTGACAGGAACTAAGCAAGGCATAACAATGCAAATACTAGACATTCATGATTCCTATGAGATTTGATTGGGCATTACAACAATATACATAGACCGCCATCCAACTGCATCTATGACTAATAATCCACCTTCAGGTTATCATCCGAACCCCCTCCAGTATTAAGTTGCAAGCAACAGATAATTGCATTAAGGCATTAAGCAATGTGTGTAAAGTAAACAATACAATTGTTCCATGAACAAAAGATTGTTGTTTTCTCCCTAGTAGCAACAGCATATCTACAACCTTAGATATTTTTGTCACTTCCCAGATTCAATAGAGGCATGAACCCACTATCGAGCATAAATACTCCCTCTTGAAGTCTCTAGCATCTACTTGGCCAAGATAGCTACTAGAAATGGAGAGCATGCAAGATTTCAAACAACACAGGCATGATAGAATCAATAATCAATAAGACATGATAGAATCATTAACCAATCTTACATAATATCTCAATATCCATCGGATCCCCGCAAACAGAACATATTATTACAAATAGATGATCTTGATCATGAACAGAGCTCACAGGATGTAAACATGATAGCACAAAGGAGGAGAAACAACCATCTAGCTACTGTATAGACCCATAGTCCAATGGTGAACTACTCACGCATCATACCGAAGGCTGGCATGGTGATGAAGAAGGCCTCCGGGATGATCTCTCCCCTTCGGCAGGGTGTCGTGAGGAGCTTCAGATCCCCCTCGATCTAGGGACGATGGTGGCGGAGGCTACATACTGTTTCATAGAGATCTGATCGGGTACTTAGGGTTTTGGCATCGGGAGGCTTTTATAGGCGAAGAGGCGAGGCAGGAGGCGGCCAGGGGGGCCACACCCTGCCCAGGCGCGGCCTAGGGTGGGCCCACACCTAGGGGGTGCGGCCACCCTGTGGCGCCCCTCCGGCTGCCCTTCGGTCTCTGTGTTCTCCTCGGTAAAATATAGACTTTCGCTTTTGTCCCGTTCAATTCCAAAAATATTTCCTTACTAGCTTTTCTGAAACCAAAAACAGCAGAAAACAGGCAACTGGCACTGCGACATCTTGTTAATAGGTTAGTCCCAGAAAATGTATAAAAATACCTCAAAGTATAGACAAAGCATAGCAAAGTTTATACTAAACAAGCATGGAACATCAAAAATTACAGATACGTTTACGACGTATCGGCCTCCAGGTCGGCCTTCCTCCATGCACATCCACCGCCTCGTCTTGCCGGAGGATTTCCGGGGCTGCCCTGTGGAGGTTCGCCCGCCTCCGCGGGAGGATAAGAGCCGCTAGAGGGAGGGCCGGAGCATCAGACACAACGACGTGTTCGTCCCCACCGGCTGGCACCTCAACCGGGACCGCGTCCTGGTGTCGGCCGTGCCCAAGAAGGGCAAAGGACTGGAGGAGGAGATCCGCCGCCGGATCAGGAGCCTCCTGTCGGCCCAACGGTGGGACGATGCCTACCAATCCGTTGCGTATTGGAAAGAGTTCCTCGAGTGGGAGCACAACGCGCGTGCGCCACCACCATCCGTGGCGACCTGCAGCCGTGGGAGGTCTACGCTGTCGCCGACATCGACTCGGACGACGAGGGCGCCGTCAACCACTCCGACGCCGAGCTCGGTAGCGAGGATGGCAACAAGGAGGACGACGACGATGACATCATCGTCAAGCAGGAAGCGGTAGACGACGTTGCCGCGAACCTGCCCCCGGCGTACCGCGATGTGTTAGCGCGGGGCTACGATGAGGACGCCTTCATCGAGCAGGCCATCGCGGCCAGCGCACGGGAGGAGAAAGCCCGGTGGGTCGGCTTCGAGGAAGCCATCCGGCTCACCGGCATGGTGGCTCAAACGAACGTGCAGCTGCCTCTACCGTCGTCGCTGCCAGGTTGGGCGCCTCCGATCGCACCAAAGGTGGGGATGGAGCTGGCGCACCTCCAGCCTGGTTGGGCTCCGTGGCCTGGGCAGACGATCAACCCGCCTGCGCCCGCTCCCTCTCCGGCCCTGCCGCCGCCCAACCTCTGGACGCCACCGGAGTACATCGAGCTCGACCCATAGATGAACGAGGCGGCGCTGGCGCGCGAAGATCGGTAGCTAGGGTTAGGATTAGTTTAAATTATGTTTTTTATATTTTGAATGTAAATTAAGTATGAACTTTGCCAGTCCTTAGCGCGAATTGTTTATGTTTGAATCTAAAAAAAAGTTGTCTCGTCCAGGCCGGACTGGATCGCGCCGCTAGACGCGGCTGACCAAACAAGCCAAACCTCCTATCCAAATCGACCGCGGTCCAACTCAAACGAATAGAAACGGAGTTTTTGGGTCATCGGGATGAATCAGACGGTGGAGATGCCCTGAGACCACGGCGCTGTGAGGCCAGCCGCCATGGCAGGAGGCGGCATGTTGCTGCGCTATCCCCAGCTAGCCCAACGCTTATTGCCAAAAAAATCGGGTCCATAGTATTTAATCATATCTGCCTCCGTTTGGCTAGGTCCACCGGCCTCCATTAGCAGACGCATCGTTGCATGATTATTCCCTTAACAAGATAGACAAAGCACAATCGATCAGAACGCCCGCTTGTGCCATAGCTGGATACAGAGGTGAAGAAAAAGCAACAAAATCATTAGGACGCACACAACGACATGCCGCCTGTGGTGATGGCAGAAGGCCCCATGTCATCGTGATCTCGCTGGTTGCCGTCGACGTTGGCCGGCGTACCGCCTGTAGGCAGGACGGCAGGCCGTGCACCTCCGGCGACAGCGCTAGGCGCCACGTGCCGCCGGGCCAGTCCTACTGCCACGGAGAAGTGATCTTTTGACAATTATTTTAGGAGGTAGTCTTTTTTGTCAACCCACTGGTTTAAGTGGTCGTTTTTGTCAAAAATTATGTGAACTTGACGTGCTCTCAGTCATGTCGAGCTTCTCTCTACGTCGAATGAACGAAGAAAGAAAGGAAATCATGCGTGTTGGGGACCCGCAGTGTTCACGGATGGTGAAGGCATGGTCGTGAAGCGAGCAAAATGCATCGGCAGTCCCAGTTCTTGACAGCTATGACTGAAACGGTTCTGAAACTTGCAAAATGCCTTCAAAACGGTACTCAAACTTGCCATTGATGTCTATATACGGTCCTAGATATGTATGTGATGACGTGGCATTGGAGGTGGTTGCTATTGACGTTCCATCTCGTGTGGCATTATAAGACTAACCGAGTTGACAAACACAATATTTTGACAGGTCTATTACTCAATTATATGTGGACCGCGTTAAACACTTGTATTCTAGGTTCGTGGACTCGCATACTCTTTATGTGCCAAATTAACTGACTCAGCTTTGTTTAGACGATAAAGAGAGTCGATTAATTTAGGACAGAGGGATACATTGAATATTTAACCCAAAATCTAAGTTAAAAACGTGTCTTTCCTAGTCTCTCGGAGCATACACAAATATAAGTTGTCAGGGTATTTTTTAGTTTTTCCATGCATTTTTTAATTCTTTTTGGGTCTTCTTTAGGTTTTTTGTTGTGCCACTGGATCCTAATCGTGTGGCCGGGGAGTGTCGCGCTAGTGCCACCACGCACACGTTCGTGCTATAGCATGATCCATATGTAATTATAATATTAGCATTTCTTGATTATAGCTTGCTCAGCATGAGCAACATTGCACTTCTTCCATGGGATATAAAATCGTTGTTTGTTGTCTGCACAACCTTTTTATTTTGAACGAAAGTTTGAATATTTATATTTTTTGCATGCATGGACTGCAAGAGACTTAATTATGTCTCTGTAGTAGAAAGGGATAGGGTTAATAAAGAGAGGAATTTTATTGAAGACTAATTTGAACAAGGTTCATGTGATTATTCGTTCTCGTTGTACTAGCCAAAGCACAAGAACCTGTTTGGAACTGTCTAATTCTACATGTATAGATAACTGATAAAATGTCTACCACATTGTAAAATACTGGTTCCCTATTCTGTGTCAAAACCAGGATCATAGGCTCACAAATCTGAAACACGTGCGCTTCCTTCTATTTGCATCTCTAAAACCAGGGTCATAGGCTCACAAATCTGAAACACGTGTGCTTCCTTCTATTTTCATATCTTTTGATGAATCTTCATCCTTGTTTCTTAGCCTCACAAAAAATTATCACGTCGATCTGGATCACGTATTTTTTCGGAGCAACGACACCCCAGTAAAAACATGCATGAATCTTCGTCCTTGTGCAGAAAGGCCATCCACGACCGGTCCACCTCCCAGTGCCATGTCATTTTATACGTATCCAGGACCGTATATGGACATCGGTGACAAGTTTGAGGACCAATTTGAGACATTTTGCGAGTTTCAGGACGGTTTCAGACATAGCCATCAACTTCTGGGACTGCTGATGCATTTTACTCAAGGTTCACTCGCAGATGAGCTCTAAGAGCATCTCGGGCCGATCTATTTCAGATATGAAATGTGTCTGTTTTGTTCATATGAATTGGTCCGTGGAAAGCAAAATTTATCCGTGGACCAATCCAAATTATTTTTTATAATAATTTATTTGAAACAAACTAAATTTACATAGAGAAAAATATAATAAAACATACTAAAAAACTAAAAAAAACTAGCTTAGTCTAGGTACACGAATACACCGTCTACTCGTCCTCGTCCTAGGGGATGATGTAGCCCGACCTACGGTCGTAACCACATCATGGTCTTCAAGTTATGCCAAGTTATCATGGACTCCAAAGGTGAATCCGTTCCTCTATGTGAGCCCACTTCCTACCCTATTGAATGGTATGCTACTTCATACTCCGTCACATATGCATGATAGGTTCACACCGACAAGTACGGAGGCAAGGGAGGAAGCCCGGAACATCAAGCCCGACAAGATAGAGGCTTGGAAGAGGAGACGGAAGAAGCCACTGCTGAACCACCAGAGTCTCCGGTCCTGCACACCCCGGAGTCTCCGGTCCTGCTACACCGAAGTCTCCGGACCTACCTCCAGACCGACCCCAACAACCGCCCGAGGACAGTCAGTACGCCACTCCGGAGACGACACCGGAGACTAACCGGAATCTCTGGCCCTGACCGGAGTCTCCGGCCCCTACACCGGAGTCTCTGGCCTGCGTGATGGGCCTGCGCGCCGCCAGATGGGCCCTCGGCCCATGTACCCCTCTAGCTCGTCCAAACCCTAGTTTTATCTCTAAACTACCCTTGTTTATGTGGCTGGCCTATAAATAGAGCCCCCACCCCTTCATGTATCCCTTAGACATAGATGATAGACTAAAGACAACCCCCTTGTGTGGAATCTCTAGTTTTGCCTCATCCCCTTTACCAAGGGGACCGACTATCGTCACCAACCTCGATTGGACTTTGCATCACGCATCCATCGTTGAACAAGGCCTTGGAGTTCGGTATCTCGTCTCCAAGTTGTCAAGACCCTCCCCAAGGTGTTCTTCCCTCTCCGATGTGGATTTGAGGGAGCACGTTGACCGATCTTTCCTTGCGAGGATTCTATCGGACCGGTGGCCGCTATTTAGGAGCCATCGGCCTTGTATCGTGTGAGTTTTGCGTGTGTTCATCGTGTTCTTCGCGAGGTGTGTGTTCGCTTCCGCTACCTTCTCCCTTTCCCCTCGCTTTCCCATCGATTTGACCACGAGATCCGTGAAGATCGGGCCACCCAAGAGGTTAACCCCTTTATCATCTGGTATCAGCAGCTTTTGGTTGCCACGGATTTCTCATCGATTTGGTCTTTTCCCCATAAATTCGAAAATTCCACCAAAAACAGCCCCAATTCGTGTTTTGGATCGATCTGTGATTTGAGTGAGTTTTGGTAGGTTTTGATCCATGGATTACTTGCTAAACTTGTTGATCTACCTTCCCCTGTGTTTTCATGGCCTAATTCCTTGATTTTCCCCATCAATCTGAGGTTTTGGTTCGAGTTTTTCCGCCCAAAACGCGTCCCGTTCGAGTTTTTCCGCCCAAAACGCGTCCCGTTCGAGTTCTGGATGTTCTGGAATCACCCGGACCGGAGTCTCCGACCTAGACCGGAGTCTCTGGACTTTTTGAGCTCGCACGAGTCTCCGCACCTCCGGACGAGTCTCGCCCTTCTGCAGCAGACAGAAAAACTGCAGCACGGTTTTGAGCATAACTTTTCCATTCGAATTCGGATTTTGGTGTTCTTTAGCTCGTTTAGAAGAGGATAAGGATCTCTACATCATCATCCACGTTGTTCATGCTATCTACTCCATCCAAATTCTGTGAGCATGGCGGAATCCAACAATAAAGGGTGAAGATCGTCGACGAAAGGTATAACATTCCGCGACTTTTCCCCCACTTGCATTCCTTTGTGAACCCCACTATCTTTGCGAGCAACAAACACCTATTGAGACTAGTTCCTCTTATGATTGCTTGGGCTATGCACATTTGATACCTTGTAGATTTCGAGCAAATGTTGTGAGCGTTATCTCATATAGTTATCTTGTATAGTTGTTGGCACAAGGAAGAGGCAAGTGAAAAAGAAAAAGAAAATAAAATAGAAAAAAGAAAAAGAGAAAAAAATAAAGAAATATACATGTGCCTCATAGAATAGGAAGTGCAAGCTCGATTAACATCATATCGGTGGTACTTATTGTGCATATCTTGTAGCCCACCAATTTTGTGAAATCGAACTAGCGTCTCTCCTTGTAATTGTGTGACACGAGCTTATAGTCTTCGCTAGGTAATCATTTGGTTCTTAGCTCACTTTCTCCATCGCACAAGTCCCATTTATTCCATCGTGTGTGTTTCCTTGTACATATTTCCTATCTTGTGGATTGACTTGTTTGCTTTGTGATCATTGTGGTTCTTTACTTGCCAATACAACATCTAGATTTCGGATTGGTTCTTGACATGCCACTTTCCATACCTATCCACCATAGGCCTTGTGTGTGTGTTTTTTGGTTAGTAGTTGGTTTTGGTGTTCCGCGTGAACTTCACTTTTCTTGGTTTATTGCTCTCAAGTGTGGCCACTTGAACGATACTATCTTCCAAGGTAAAGTAAGGTTCGACGTTGCATCCCCAACACCCTCTACCACTTCCATATACAACACTTGGTCTTCTAAATCATGTCTAGGGACTCCGGAACCGAGGATGATATCTATGAAGAATTCATGATGAGACACCATGACTACTGTTGGAGATATGCCCTAGAGGCAATAATAAATGTAGTTATTATTATATCTTTGTGTTTATGATAAATGTTTACATTCATGCTATAATAGTATTAACAAGGAAACATTGATACTTGTGTGATTTGTAAACATAATTTGAAGTCCCTAGTATAGCCTCTATACTTCACTAGCTTGTTGGTTGATTAATGATTGTGGTTTCCCTATCATGAACATTGAGATGTTATCAACAACAAGATCATATCGTTAGGAGAATGATATGGTGGACATACTCCTATAGATAAGCGTAGCATAAAGATCAAGTCATTTCAATAGTTCAATTGCTATATGCTTTCTGATACATAGTAACCTAATTCCTTCGACCATGAGATCATGCATATCACCTTTACCGGATGGATGCTTTGATGACATCAAACACCACACCGAATCGGGTGGCTATAAAGGTGGCATTGAGTGTTAGGAAAGTATTGGTTGAAACACATGGATCAAGAGGGATTTGTCCATCCATATGACGGATAGATATACTTTGGGCCCTCTCGGTGGAATGTCATCCAATTAGCTTGCAAGCATGTGACTGGATCACAAGGGATCACATATCACGAACGAGAAAAGAGTACTTATCGATAACGAGGTTGAACTAGGTATGCGAGATACCGACGATCATAACCTCGGATAAGTAAACTATCGTGAGACAAAGGGAAATTGGTATCGTATGTAAGTGGTTCATTCGATCGCAAAGTAATCGTAGAAATATGTGGGAGCCATATGAATTTCGATTCCTCTATTGGTTATTGTTAGAAGTGTCTCGATCATGTCGCATAATTCACGAACCGTAGGAGACACATAAGGATTGACGTTGTTTTGAGTAGTTATGGTATTATGAGAAAGACTGAATTTTGTTGAGTCTCGGATGGGATCCGGATATCACGAGGTGATCCGAGAATAATATTCATATAAGGAAAGTCCGTTTGAGTTCGGGAATGATTCCGTGTTTTCATCGGGAATGTTCTAGAAGGTTCGGATTGTCGGCACTCGGAGGAGGTGCATGAATGTGTCATTACATATTGAATGATTGCATCATGTACTAAGTGTTCTTGCTGTTCCAAATAAAGGATTAAATTGAATCCTAAAACAGAAAAGTCAAATGGCATTTAAAAGTCAAGCGGCTAAAACAGGAAAATGTGGGAAACAAGCAAGAGGTGGTTGGAACCGACTTGGGGGAGGAGTCCCTCGAAGCCGGTGCGCCAACCAAGGCCGACTTGGGGAGGTACTCCCCTCCCCTTGGCCGCCCTCCCACCTATAAAAGGAGGGCAGGCCTCCTCCTCTAGACACACAAGTTCCTATCCTCTAATCTCCGGTTTAGAGCCGTTTGTTAAGAGCTTCTAATTGCCCTAGCCTTGGTTTAGAGCCTTCTAATTGGTGTGTCTAATCTCTAGACCACTAATAGCTCTCTCTCATACTCCACCATACTCGCTCGGCTTAAGGCGAAGCCTGGGATCTCCCTCTACTTAGGTACGCCAGTTGTCTTTCGGAATCGCGAGGAGAGTGCTACAACCTCCGCTTCTTTGGAACAAGGGAGAGGAAGGTCTTCGTCAGTACGAGCGTGTGACCGACATGAAGCGCTAAGGAGCATGGCCGGAAGGATCGTCTACACGATCTTGAGATCGGGAAGAGTACGACTACATCACCCACGAGAATCCGCTCTCGTTAAACACTTTGGAATCTTCGAGGGTAAGTTATTCCATCGACTCGTTGCTACAATCTAGTAGATAGATCTTGGCTTGTTTGTTTGTATGCGATAGAAAATTTTTGTTTTCCATGCTACGAACCCCTACAACTACTACTCCACAAGTATAGAGACATGACGGAGCACAACACCGACAATGGCTCCGCATGCTTTGAGGACCCGGAGCACAACACCGACAACGGCTCCACATGCATGGAATACATGGGCATGACACCAACTATGGCTCCTCAAGCATGGAAGACTTGGAGCTCTACATCGACTATGGCTCCTCATGCAAGGAGGATATGGAGCACTACACCGACAATGGCTCCACATGCTTGGGTGATATGGAGTACTACACCAACAATTACTCCCCAAGTATGGACGACTTCGAGTGCGACATCGACGATGCCTCGCCGAAACATGGAGGACACGGAGAACTACATCGACTTTGATGGCTCCTGCATGAGCCATGAAGAATTCCTCCATCGTGTGGAGATGGAAGCCTACTACACCAAGCAAGAGGAGGCGCATCATCAAGATTCCATGACCTTCAAGGCCAAGCGTGACACACCAAAGGGCACCACCTACTTCGATGATCCACCTCCAAGGCGACAAGCTCCACCACCTCTAAGGCGCCAAGCTCCATCACGTCCAAGTCGCCAAGATCCACCTCCTATCCAAACAAGAGTGGCGTCCAAACATCATATACATCAAGAAGCGCCAAGAAACAAGAATCTTCATCGACAAACATCCTCTCATGATCATCGACACCATAAAGAGGATACAAGACATCGTCAAAGGCATCTTCGCCATAAAGACAAAGAATTCATGATGAGCTTCATCCATAATGCTCAATCAAGTTCAAGAAGGCACCACAAACACAAGAAGAGTGCCAAGACAAGTGATCATCGTCGCGAGTGTGATGTGGATGACCAAGTGTGCCACCTACATCAACCATCGGCAAGGCATGCCAATGACTTCCGTCGACACCATCATAGGGCACCTTCAACTACTCGTGCCACCACCACAATGGCACCAATATCAAGCCTTCCTCCACGGCATCAAGCTTCAATGCCTACGCTTGAATTCCGCGACCTCGCGAATGAGGAAAATGAAGACCTCTACTTCGCCAAGTTGGCTGAGTTCGGCAAGAGGATGTCTACACTCCAAGATGGAGGAAGCCAAGGCCACGTATGTGATGAAGTCGATCCGGGCACCTCTCTCAACAACACCATGATCCTACTTCCACCACTACTATGAGATGGCCACAAGACGGTCGAGCATGGGATTTTCCCTTCGACCATGGAGGAGAGTGATGATGCCCATCTTATGGCATCCAACCTTGAAGGCGACAAGGTCAAGAATGGTGAGCATGGGATTTTCCCTTCACCAAAGAAGGCGCATGGAATTGAGGAACCCGATCCTACCCCTATATGCTTGAGTGATGATGTGGTAACAATCCCATGTGAGTATGAGAGCCACTTAGTCCACTTGAGTGAGAACAAGAGTGAGATGAGTGACTCCACCTTATGTGAGATTGAGTGCTTCCACTTTGAGGGCATGAGTGATACACTTAGTTAGTTGAGAGTGGTAGTTGATAGGTCAAGTGAGACTATTTCTAATTCTAACAACTTACCCTCTACCTCTAGTGTGTTCTCTTATGTTGTGCTAGGTTCCATGGATGAAGACGCGCCAAGCCATGAAGCAATGATGCCTCGAATGGAGAAGATGTACATGGTGCACGAAGATGATGCTACGCCATGGCTACATCAAGAAAATGAAGTCGTCCACAAGGAGGCCACTACTACCACAACACCCACTTCATATGAGAGGTATGACCAAGGTAACAATAAGGGTGTTGATGATGCCATGATCCCACTAGTGGACATGATGAATTGTGAGGATATGCATGTTATGGATGATACTTGTGACATTACATATGCTTCATTCATATTCCCATGTGATGCTTTGCCTTTGCATAATATTGCTCATGTGGAATTGTTTGATTGCGATACCATTGCCATAAACATGCCATGCTATGCATCTTGTGTATATCCTCCAATTGCTTTGGACTTGCCTTGTCATGCTAGTCATTCAATTTCTCTCGTTGCTTGTGATAAGATGAATACTTGCTATTTCACTTGTTTTGCTTGCAACAATATTGATCATTTGCGTTATAATGAGATGGCCCCCATAGCTTTATCATTTTTTGGAGATTTTTATGATTGCCATGATAAGCATGTTCCCCACTTGCATACCCACCATGCATCTATTTCATACTTGATTGACATTAATGGTGATGTGCATAAGAAGAGATACGTCATGATGGACGATGTGTATCTCTACCATGCACACACATTCTTCCTTTTGTGTATGATGTGTGTAGGTACCCACACGAGAATGTCAACCTCGGTTGAGCACGAGTTGACAAAAAGAGCTCTAGAGAGCATCCCACAAGTGAGTTTAAGATCGAACCCAGATCTGATACCTTTTGCATGCTTTGCATCTTTCATATTGGCAAATTGCTCTTTCCTATGGTTTGATTGCAAGCATGTTGATGGTATTATCTCACCTTGTGACATTCATGTTTCTTTGCTATATTGGATATTGATGCTTTGTGTGTTGTAACAAAAATGTTGAACAATTTCTCTTTTCAATGTTTTGTGTGCAACCATAATGCCATTAAGAGCATGTATCGTCATGAGAGCTTTCAAGTATCTCGTCTTGTTGTTGCAACAAACATAAGGACCACTTGCTCTTTTATTTGGTTTGTTTGCAAACATGTCGCTTTTGCTTCCACTTGGGATACACATATTCCCATGATACTTGATGTTGATGATATGTGTATGGCATCCAACATGTTGAACAATTTATCTTTCCAGTGGTTGGTTTGCACACATAATGCTTTTATTTTGGATATGCTTCCTCATATGTTTTTGCCAAATTCTCCTATTCTTGCATCAACGATGTTGATATATATGTTAGTCAATTGCTTTGTGTGCCACCCTACTATGTTATATGGAGTTTTTGAGTTCCCACATTTGGATGATGTTCAACCGATTTCCATGCACATTGACCTTGCATATGCATTCCATTTGCTATACATGTATTGTGCTAATAGTGTTGTGAACAAGAATGGACATGCCACATTTGACATGCTCCTCTATCACGCACGAAAATATTTTGCTTGTTCTTTGTTGTGTGAAGGTACAAATGCATACACATCAACCTCTATGGACTATATGTTGACAAGAAGAACCGAAGAGAGTTACCTATGGCTACCCTTCATCGAGCTATCTCTACAAGCTAAGGTGACTTCCTTCTACTTGAGGACTCATGCAATAATCTTCATGAATTGGCTACGCTTTGAGTGTTGCTTCGCTTTTGTTGTGAGCTTTATAGGCTTCGTGGAAGGCGAAGGAACATTGAAGTGTTGTCAAGTCAATCTTCTCGAGGACGATTATATGGTAAACCCCAGGATCAAGAAGGTCTCTCGACCTCTTCTACTTTGTGATGAGCATGTAGAGTCGAGCACGACTCTTTTTGAAGGGGGAGCTGATGTAGCCCGACCTACGGTAGTTACCACATCATGGTCTCCAACTTATGCCAAGTCGTCATGGACTCCAAAGGTGAATCCGTTCCTCTATGCGAGCCCACTTCCTATCCTATTGAATGGTATGCTACTTCATACTCCGTCACATATGCATGATAGGTTCACACCGACAAGTACGGAGGCAAGGGAGGAAAGCCCGGAACATCAAGCCCGACAAGACGGAGGCTTGGAAGAGGAAACGGAAGAAGCCACGGCTGAACCACCAGAGTCTCCGGCCTACACCGGAGTCTCCGGTCCTGCACACCCCGGAGTCTCCGATCCTGCTACACCGGAGTCTCTAGACCTACCTCCGGACCGACCCCAGCAACCGCCCGAGGACAGTTAGTACGCCACTCCGGAGATGACACCGGAGACTGATCGGAATCTCCGGCCCTGATCGGAGTCTCCGACCCCTACACCGGAGTCTCCGGCCTGCGTGATGGGCCTGCACGCCGCCAGCTGGGCCCTCGGCCCATGTACCCCTCTAGCTCGTCCAAACCCTAGTTTTATCCCTAAACTACCCTTGTTTATGTGGCTGGCCTATAAATAGAGCCCCCACCCCTTCATGTATCCCTTAGGCATAGATGATAGACTAAAGACAACCCCTTGTGTGGAATCTCTAGTTTTTCCTCATCCCCTTTACCAAGGGGACCGACTATCGTCACCAACCTCGATTGGACTTTGCATTATGCATCCATCGTTGAACAAGGCCTTGGAGTTTGGTATCTCGTCTCCAAGTTGTCAAGACCCTCCCCAAGGTGTTCTTCCCTCTCCGATGTGGATTTGAGGGAGCACGTTGACCGATCTTTCCTTGCGAGGATTCTATCGGACCGGTGGCCGTCGTTCGGGAGCAATCGGCCTTGTATCGTGTGATTTTTGCGTGTGTTCATCGTGTTATTCGTGAGGTGTATGTTCGCTTCCGCTACCTTCTCCCTTGCCCCTCGCTTTCCCATCGATTTGACCACGAGATCCGTGAAGATCGAGCCACCCAAGAGGTTAACCCCTTCATCAGGGGAGGTCGATGAATGGCAGTTACAACCATGGCACCAGGGGCCATTGCACCGGTATGCTTCTACGGCGGGGAATGCAATTCCTCTATGACAAGGCCACATAGGTGTAGGCTGATGCTATGTGGCTATGGAGGTGGTTGATGTTGTTGTGGAAACAGTGGTGGTTGTTGTTGCTACACCGCTATCGCCGAGTCATGCAGCGCCATGGCCATCCCGGCCCACCATGCCTCCTCCTCGATCTGGGAAGCCTCCAAAGCGAGGCAGAATGCCTCCTCCTGATTGAGGTTCAATGGTTGCATTGGCATCTCCTCCTCCTCCTGTAGTCTTGCTTGACCTCCGCCATGTAGGTCAGGAGGCCCTTTGAGTCTGTAGTGTCGCGGTTCTCCTTGCCAGGATTGTTGTCACCGCCGCTACACGGCAAAAATGGATCCTAGTCTGTGTCGTCGTCCATCTCTGAGTGTTGGTGGTTGACCTCCGACTGGAAGTCGTCCATGAATGAGGACCGCTGTCGTGCCTCGTGCTCTCAGTCTAGGAATGCAACCCAGAAAGGCGTGTGGTGGTGATACGCGGGGTCGCTACGCAGATGCGGCAGGAGTTGGCGGCGGAGGCGGGCGATCACCGCATCTAGCGCTAGCCCTTCAATAGAAGAGTTAACGCCACGGGTGCAGCGTGTCGCCGCACCAACTTTCCTAGTCAGATAATAACGGGACGTTGTGTTGTCATGTTTGATCCGCGGGTTCCATTGTCAGTCATATTGAATAATATGATTACGGAAATTTTCTTTATTGTTCACAAGCGCAGCATGGAACCACAAGTCAGCTGAGCAAGGATTCTAGCTTCATTTTGATACCGAGTGGCTAATGAAAAAGGCATTCATTAGATATGGTTCATATTTGTGAACTCCCCTAGCGGCGTCTGCATGAGAGCAGGGACAGAACCAAGATTATTACTAACATGAGCCAATTAAAACTTCGGTTACTTAGAGGGAGGCATATAGGGAATTTCTAAAAAAAAATAGGGTCAATCCACATAATTTTTGGTGGGTCTTTTTGAAAATTTTCTTGCATAGGGGGTCATGACCCCAGCTAACACCCCTAGCTCCGTCCCTACATGACTGTCTATTAGTCTGCCGACGGGATCTCCCTGAACTGAGATGCATGGTGGTGTGCACACATATGTAAGACGGAACATTTAGGAGGGATGCACGACTTCATTTGCAGGCGGAAGTTGTAACTATTCTTAGGGGTGGTTGTACATCAGTACAGTGCGAACAAATGTCGGATCGATCTTGCCGCTAGATATGGTTCTCGCATGTTGGTGATAAATGTAGACCTTCTCATCATGGCATGGGGATCACATGATTCGCATTCCCTGGTAAGGGTAGATAAAAATGCCAAACTTACCAGTAAATAGGCTATGATACTTCTACTACTTGTCCTTTGCCTCTTATCCATTTCATCTACCATCTTCAAAATTTTGCTCCATGCAGCATAAATTAAATATCCACCACATATATAACCTCTATACACGATGTAGCCGGGGCCATTTCTCATCCAAGACCGGCTTGTTAACTCTCTGGCTCGTCATGCAACTCTCTAACACCACACTTTAGCAAATGCCGCTATTTTATATAACTTTTAGGAATGGGAGGTACAGGGAAAGAAAGAGACACAAGCCTAGTGTCATATTCTACTAAATGTAAAGATGTATTTGGTAGAGCGCGTGAAGGCTAGCTAGAGCATGGTGAACCAAAAATGAATTGATTGGCGGCCCGTAGCAACTCCACGCAATGGTCTACATATATTGTTCAAAACATCTCTGGGCCGGGCAAGAACACTCGAATCAGCCGTTTCCAGCAAGTGGCCCTCCATACACCTTTCTTAAACCGCTTTTCTCTAGACCTTTTTAATTAACTAGCTGGGATCGGCGCGGCGGCACACCGCGCCCTTGCTGTCGCCATGAGATGTATTGCATTGTTGTAAGTGTTCAGATAGTGTTGAGATAAGTTGCGCACACGGATCATTGTAACAAATATTCCATATTTGATGGTTATTGTAAGTGTTGCTATCCTGTGGTATTGTGTCAAGTTAAAGAGGATGAAGCTGGCATGTTACATCCTACTAAGCTACTCTGCATATCTCGGAGAGTCAACGATAGCTACTAAGCTACTCTGCATCCTAGGGGCATCAACATTGGCTCTCGTAGTCATCAGATGAGGTGTTGAAGCGGACTGTTCAATGTTCTCTTGGTGTAGGCTCCACTACTACATTGCTGAAGATGTTGACGTTTCTTCGGCTGAGAAGCGAGTTGATGATCTCGCTCCTGATCATATAAACCTAAATCATCATGGAAACTAACAGAAGTAGCCCGAGTCGGCATGAGGGAAGCAGCTAAAGTGGAGAGTTTGCTCCAGGAAGTCAAACCGATTCCTCTCACTCTCCTTTCCCATACCACTTCTTTACATAATCCAAAACTAAGGCACAAAATAGCTATACTCTCCAAGCAAGGAAAGAATTTAGCTCCATGGATAGACGTTAACATTTCCTTTGAATCCTTGCTAAAACAAAGCAACTTACCCTGATTCAATCCTTGTTCAATTCGAGCCTAATTCTAAAAAAAAAGAACACAACAGAGCCCACCCAGACGCCAACTTCTTTGGATGGAGGTTCGAGTTTGGTGGAGCACACCACCAGATCGAGGTATGGCCCCCCACCTTTGCAGCGCATAGACTGTAACACCCTCAGAATCGGACCTATGCAAGTTTTAGCGAAAACCCGCCAAACCCGCATAGAAACGATTCAAAGGTGCCCACCAAGCACTTTCGTGCGGGTGGAAAACGAAGTAATAACATTACACAACAGTCCTCGATGGGACCCACAGAACAGATATATACAATGACTCAGCAGTCAAGAATACGATATACAACACAAAGATCCAAATCACCTTGAAAATGATACAGTCAGTCTACGGACAAGATGCAAATGGGGCTAAGAGCCACGAAGGATAACCAATGGCGTCCATAACCCTGCCCAAGCCGGAAGGGTAACCACGCTAACGACGTCGATCTCAAAACCTGCTTAAACAAAAGGTGCCGACAAAGGGCAAAGGAAAAGGAGGCGTCAAGATCTTGAGGCGATTACGGCGAGACTAGAATTCGGCAGTCCTCGCCTACATAGGTGTGCTGGACTGAAGCGGCAGCGGCAGCATGCGTTAAACAACCTATAGAGACTCCATACAACTGGCGGCTATCAGAGAGGGGTAAGAAAGACCTATTCGGATCCAACCTGATACTAACACCAAACAATCCCATCCTGGTATTCCCCCTCGAGGCCAAACGAGGAAGTCCGCCGAGGAACTCACACAGTTGGCAGTTTTATTTATTCAGTTATCGTTGCAGCAATTACTAGTCAGGTTTAGATAATCATTCTGATAAAGTAAGCAGTGGGCACTTTTAGTTAACCATTCCGTTATAGTTACAACACTTACTAATCAGATACAGATAGCATGAGATAACCCAAAACCCAGCAGTTGTTGTTACTTTTATTTAGCCATTCCGTTGTAGTTGCAATACTTACTAGTCAGGTACAATGGTCGCAGGCGACGCTCCAAACAAGCAATTGTGGGCAGTATTATTTAGCCATTCCATTATAGTGAAGCTGATTACTAGTCATTAAAAAGTCAAATTTATAGTACTACTTTAGTTATGCTTGTCTATGGTCGAGATACTGTGCTCCAAGTCGTCCATAACCGCGGACACTTTCGGAAAGTTTTACCCGGCGGGTGCACCAATAGCAACACACGCTCGATCAACCTCGGAAAAACCAAATCAAAACCCAACGAGGCCTTCACGACAAAGCAATCACGATTCGAAATATTTAGGGCCACCCCATTGAGTAGACCCGCAACGAAGTAAGCTAGCTCCGAGACGAACTCAAGGTTTGCGTCAATGGCTGTAAACGACTGGGAACCCGAAAGTGTGACTGGGATTGTCGATACCGCGAAAACACTCCGCTTACCTAAACAGTACAGGTGCTCCTCGCACAATCGTAAATAATACAGTAAAGCATGGCATAAGTACAGTATAGTAAATAAAACCTCAAACTAGTTTGTGGCCCCAAGAAATAAGAATGAATCAAGCTCTGGCTCAGGGGGGTCCCATAATCCTCCCGGATGTGGATAGCGCGATAAATCAAGGAACATGTATCAAGTACTCGGGGTCCTACGGGACACAAGTGGGCGTTCGGAAACCAAATATTATCTATCACCCACCGATGCCTCTACTTACTTCAATTTTAGTTGTTAAACAGGAATTAAAGTGAACGATAAGTAAAGCCATGATCATCTCCAACATCAAACATGTGGCAATACACCAACAACTGTGGCACTTGACGACACGCAACAGCACTTGAGCAAGCGACTACGACGCGCAAGTCCAACTATCTACCAATCAACATGTAATAGGATGTGTCCAAGGCAATATATGGCTGCAAGGGATTTCACGGGTACGGAAACTAGAGCATCGCAACACAGATAGCAATAGATCAACAAGAGGGAATAAATACTATCAAAGTAAGATAGGTAGAAAGGGGGAGATGCTCGCCTGAAAACATTGCTGAAGGTTCAACCGAAGATCGGGGCGAAGCTCACATCAACTCAACGGCCTTATCCGCGAAGAAGCAAAACACTAGAATAAACACCGGATGCAATATTTAATACTACGGCAAAAGATCGGCATGCTTATGATATGATGCATGGCATGGAAAAGGTGCGATGCAATTAGGTCATATTAAGCGGAACCGGGGGTCCCGACAATTAGTATATGGTTATAGTTGTTCTAGATACCCGCAATTTAGATGTTGTCTTAACATGGCAAAATATAACACCGGTTCGCTACACCAATTTAAATGAGGCCAATATGAGACTAGATTTGCCCGCATATGGGCCCCATATTTAATTATTAGGTGAATCGGCATAAGGCCCCCAAACCACATGACAAGTATGCATGCATGACAATATAATATGCAACAATTTATATAGTTGGCAATTTATAAAATAGGGGCTCGGATCAGGGTCACACATTAGGGTTCGGCAGATCTTGGTTCCGGGGTTCGGGGTTCGGCCTCGGGGTTCAGGGTTCGACGGATACGGTCTCGGCGGGCTCGTTCTCGGATACAGAGTAGATCCTGGCGTTCCGTGAGGAAGCACTTGGTCTGGCGTCGGGGGCGCATCGGACTCGCCCGGGTCGGTGTCGTGCTTGTCGTTGCGAAGCTCTTGTTGGGTCCGCGCCATCGAGTCGGTCTTGGCGTCCGGGATGAAGAACTTCGCGTTTCGGTGGCGATCTTGGCGGTTATCAGGTTCGGTCTTCGAATCCGTGTATTAGACCTTGTCAGTTCCATGTCGACGGCCTTGGGGTTCGGTATTCATCCTGGGTGGTGACGAAGATCTTGCCGAGATTAACTTGGGTCTGCGACAGTTCTCTGGCGAACTCATGTTGTTCTTCACGGCAGCAGACGACCTTGGGGTTCATGAAGAGGCCGCCACCAAAACGTGCACACACGGGACGGAGGTCATCGCGTACGGGTGCTCGGAGGCGATGTCAGAGACGGGTCGCGGGCAGGGACATGGAGGCTTCAGGAGATGCACGGTCGGGGGCAGGCGAGCTGCCATGGTCGGGCAGGCGTGCTCAGCGGCGGCGGCAGCAGGCGGCGGCGGCGATGGCTCGGGAAGAGGAGGCGGGGCGGCGTGGGCCAGAGAAGGGTGGAGGCGGTCGGGGAGAGAGGAACGGCGGGGAGCTCCGGCGAGGCGGGTGGGTGGGCCGTGGAGCAGCGGGGCTTGGGGTTGGTGGTTGGCGGCCGACGCTGGAGGCGGAGGAGGCGTGGGCGCGCAGGGAGGAGGACGGGCAGCGGGAGGTGGCGAGGGTGCGGGGTGGTGGCAGTGGCGGGTAGTGGCGGTGGCGAGGGTGTGGGGTGGTGGCGGCGGACCAGCCGGACTGCAGGCGGGGATGGGGTGAGGCCTGCAGAGGTTGGCGGCCAGGCGGCAGAGCGGAGGAGGCGGCGGTGGCGTGTGGTCGGCATGGAAGGTCGGGCCGTGGTGTGGCAGGCCTTGGGAGCGGCTTGGAGAGGAGGGTCAGGAGGAGGAGGGAGGAGTGGGCGGTCGCGTGTGTGCGCGTGGGGCGCGTGTGTGGGGCCCAGGGGCGGGGCCCGGGGATCGGGTGTGGGGATCGGGGTGGTGTGTGTGCTTGTGTGTGTTGTGGTGGTGTGTAGGGCTGAGAGGGAGAGAGAGGTGGGTGAGTGAGGTGGCGGCTTCTGATTGGAGGGGGGGATGGCCAAGGGTGATGTGGCGGCCTGGGATAGGTGGGGGTGAGGTGGAGGTAGGGTGGGTAGATTAGGATGGGTAGACTAGGGATTTTTGGGTGGGCCGTTTTGGAACTGGGGGTGGTCGTTCGGGTCGAATCGGCCCGTTCGACTGCCCCACTAAAAATAATTCAATAATTTTATTTGTTGCAAACCGACTTTTGCAAGCCGATAGCAAACAAAACAAAATAATCCGGTGTCCCGGGTTTTGCGTTTGAATTAAGATGGGGTGTTTGGAAACAAACTAGGTTTTTCTGCAAATAGTTTTATGCAAGCAAATGCAAGATGATGACGATGCTCAAATGCAATGTGGCATGATGACATGAGCATGTTGTCATGATGATGCAATGCACAAAACAACGCGATTTTCTAGTAGTGGTTTTGCGGGATGCCACATAGACCTAACTCGTCATGGAAACTAATGGTAGCAGCCTGAGTCGGCATAGTGGAGAGTTTGCTTCGGCAATGTGAGTCTTGTGCATCTTCTTGGCATGCGTGGACTGAAAAGTTTCCTCGATGGTGCTTGATGTGCTCCTGCTCCTCTTTCTTGGCCTTTTTTAAACTCTTTGTAACCGAGGAAAGAAAAGATGATGAGAGCTCCAATCTAGTGCACTGAAATGGTAAATGGAGTGGCACACCCAATGTTTATATAACAACATTACACCATGCGGCTCCATTTATATAATACCTCCCTTGATTATAATTGATCTACACATGCGCAATGCACATAATATAAACCAATTGATTTCTCCATTGCTTTGGACGTGAAGAGTCATTCCATTCTGAAGACATATATGAGATACCCCTCCGAGGCTTAGAACCCTTTTAGCTTGATAAGATTTGGGACTTCTTTGCTTCTGCTAATCCCTGAGAACCCTTCTCGGCAGCTTGTTTGAAGTATTCTTTAGGAACTCAGGGTCAACTTCGATGCAACTCACTTTTGCCAGGGCAAATATGTCCATCTGATCATCTAAACCGAAGTTCATAAATAAGCTCTCTCCGTTAAAACCTAAGTAAGGTAGAGAAACCATATAAATGATCATCCAAAGATTCCTAGAAACCCGCTTAGGTTCCGCGACTCGCAAAGCTCACCGCCGACGGCGAGATTCCTAGATTTCGAATCTGGGGATCATCGGAGGCTGACACTGGCGATTCCCGGAGATGATGGAGGAGGTTCGGGAGGTGAGCAGAGGAGGAATGAGAGAGATATTTGGTGGCCCGAATCACCCACCACCGGGGCTTCGACTCACTAGGGTGGTTTCGGATTGGGGTGCGTGGAGAGGACGTTCCCGGCGGAATCATGCGGGGGGCACGCAGGTGCTTCCGGTGAATCGTTCAACCTCTGCATCGGCTCATTCGGCCCAATCTCCATTGGGTTTGTCCAAGCGGGGTCCGCGGAGGAGGCGAAGGAGCATGGCGTTGAGCAAACTCATGCAGCGCACCGTGTCGGGGGTCGAGATGGTGATGGCGGCTCCATTTGTGAAAGCCAGTCGAAAGAGGGGGAGGCCGAGACGGGCTTGATCTCCGCTCTCTCAATTTGTGCAAGTTCGCTGTCGAGGGTTGCTAAAGGGGCTCGGGATGGTCCCAGTGGAGTCGGGGTTCTCGAGGAAGTAATGGTTAGCTGCCCTAGCTCTTCTCGACCTCAACCTGCAGACATTGTTGTTTGCTGCGACTCTAGAAGCTCTGCAGGAAGACCGGATTCCATGGATCTAAGATGTTCCACGAATCGACCTGTTAGACAGTTAGTCTGCAAGGAAGGGAAGCAACGGAGAAGAAAATTCAGCCTCTGGAGGGGGCCAGTGGTCAGTGGGAAGGAAAAAGGGCTGGTGGTTGAGGGTGGGAGGAAAGTACAGATGATTTTTTCTCCCATCTTTGGATGCGTGGAGATCCACACAGCCAGCTGCAGAAATATCCACCGCAAGCTCAACCCCCCTGGAGTCCAGTATAAAAAATCACCTCCGGGTTCCTAGGGTTCGTGTCCCTCTCATTCTGGTGGCGGTGCACACTGAGCAATATTCTGGCTTACATTGCCTTGGGCTTGAGAATCCTCTTGATCCTGAAGCTAGTTTAGGTGAAGAAAGGATGGGTGATCGTGGAAGGGGAGGAAAAGGGCGTGGGAGAGGGAATGCTGGTGGTCAGGATCAGTGGCAGAACCAGCATCTCCAACCTCAACAGGGGTAGCCCCAGCAACAAGGTATGCATCAGGGACAGTTTGGCCAGTTTCCTCAGTTCTTTGCTGGTCAAACTCCTTTTGGCTTTGCTCCTGGTGGTATGATGCCTCCCTAGGGATTCAATGGGCCTTTCCCTCCATTCCAACACCCTCCACAGTTTGGAGGGGGCTCAAATCAGTGGATTGCCCCTAACAACAATCCTTCTCAGAACCAGCAGCATTAGAGTCAGGGGATAGACCAGGAGGATAAATCTAAGCCCACCCAGAAGACTAAGAAAAAGCAGGGTGTGTCTATTGGAAGAGAGGATCAAGTTTTTGCTAGTTCAGGTGGTCAGATGAGCTACATTGATGGCATATGCTTGAGTTGTGGTGAGCCAGGTCATTTGCAGCTTGCCTGTGATAAAAAGCCTATGTGTTTCATATGTAAAAGCTTTGGACACTTAGTGGACAAGTGCCCTATCAGGAAAAGACCCCATCAGGTTGCTAGGTATATTGGAAGTGGTGCACCAGGGCTTGGGTTCTATCACATAGAGATTCCTGAGGTTGTGGTACTCCAATTGCTTCAACTAAGAATTGTGGTATAGTGTTAGTTGAGGAGGGATCCTTGTCTGCTAGAGAGCTTTTTGAGGAGTTCTCAAAAATTTACAAGACCAACTGGCCATGGCAGATTAGAGACCTAGGGGCAAATAACACTTTTCTGGTCAAGTCCCCCCCCCCACATTGTTGTGGAGTAGGTGATTGGTTATCCCAAATTTGGTGTGTCCAAACCAGGGGTGTGGGTTAAGGTTGAAGCATGGAATGATGACCCTGAGCCAGTGGAATCCTTAAAGAAAGTTTGGATCATCATCGCTGGCCTTCAGACAAAATGGTGTGAATGGAACACTCTTGATCAAGTTGTTTCTGCCTGTGGGATTCTAGTGGATGTGGATTGGTTATCTATATTCAAAGACAATGCTAAGGAGGTTAGAGTTTTAGTTAAGTGCAGGGACCCATCCAAGCTTCCTATTGGGAGACTTTTTGAATTTAACAGTCACTTATTCCATCTGGGGTTTTCTCTAGATGTTTCAGCTCCAAATCTGGATGATGAGGATGATCTTCTCACTGATGAACTAAATGATCACAGGAGGGAGAATGAGAATGGGGATGCAGGAGGGAATGATAGATGAGCTTCCAAACATACTAGTGGTTTCAGGAATGCTAATCCTAGTCAATCCCAACAGAATAGAAGTGGCCATCAGGCTGGGGGTGCTGGTGCTTCTAGGGTGAGGATGGTAGAGGGTCAGAGTCCTGGCACTGCTGTGTTTAACTTGCTCCTACAGAAAAAACTGATCAGTCTGGATAGTATCAAGTTGGGGCCACAGGATAGAAATGCTGAGGGAGTTATTCTTGAGGCTCATCAGTTCTGGGCTGCAGAACAGGAAGAGAGGATGATATATGGTGAAGAGAGGGAGGATCACATCGGTGCCCTGATTGCTGCTTTGCCTGAAGACATCTTGCCTGCCTTTGCTGACAATCAAGCTTTAGGTGAAGATGTTGTTTCTAACAACAAGAAAAAATAGAAGGTGTGGGGCCCTGTTCAAGCTGTTAGACAGAGTTCTAGGGTGGACAATTCTAAAAGCATTCTGGAAAAAGCCATGGATCTGAAGAAAGTGGTAAATCTGGATGCTCCTAAATCCATGAAAGGTATAATGAACTCTAATCCTTTTAATGTTCTAGATGTTACTGATATTGAGGTTGTTTCTAGAGATATAGGTGTAGTCTTTCCCCTTAAGGAGATAGTTGATAGTAGATGCTCCTCTCCCAAGTCTTTGTATAATGATAAAGATTTGGAAGATGAAGCTGATGGTTGGATAGAGGTAGTAAATAAATCTCGGGGCAAGCACCCCAGGAAGAAGATACAATGATTTGTGCTTTTTGGAACTGCAGGAGTATCTCTGCTCCTGGTAGACATAAATTTTTAGAAGACAACATTTTTCCTTCGCATGTAGACTATATTGGTTTTCAGGAGACTAAGAAAGATAGTTTTAGTAATTCTTTCTTGAAAAATCTCTTAGGTAATAGAAATTTTTCTTGGAACTTCCTGCCCTCTGTTGGGACTGCAGGTGGGATCCTAGTAGGAGTTAACTTAGATTTTGATGTTATTTCCTAGGACATTAAATCTTTCTCTGTCAGTACTGTCCTTAGAAATAAAAGTAATGATGTAGTCTGTAGAATCACTACTGTTTATGGCTCTGCATATGAAGATAAGAAGCAGGAGTTTATCTCTAAACTCCATGAACTTTTCTTGAACTGGGATGGTTTAGCTTTAATTGGGGGAGATTTTAATTTAGTCATATCCCCTGGAGATAAAAGTAATAGGAATGTAGATTTTAGATGGGTAGATAGATTTAATGCATGGATTAAGCTCTGGGCCCTGATGGAGATTGGTCTTTCTGGTAGAGCTTTCACTTGGGGTAATAATTAGGAGGATCTTATCATGAGTAGGATTGATAGGATTTTTTGTTCTACTCAGTTTGATGCTAGATTTCCTTTAGCTAGTGCTAGGGCCTTGCCTAGAGTGGGTAGTGATCACACCCCCATCATCTGGGATTCAGGGGAGGGGCAGGTGATCAGAACTAAAAAATTTAGATTTGAAAAGTGGTGGATTGGTAGACCAGACTTTAAAGATATTGTCATCAAGGCCTGGTCTCATAGAGTAGATAGCTCTAATAGCTTGGATGTTTGGCAGAGCAAGGTTAGATGTTTTAGAAGACTAGCCAAAGGCTGGAATCTCAATGTTGAGGCAGCATTGAGAAGATATAGGAAACTTCTCATGGAAGAGTATGATGAGTTAGATATAAAAGCTGAAACTAATTTGTTGTCTCAAGTAGAAAGGGAGAGATTAGACAGGATCCTGAAAGATCTAAACTATTTTTGGATCATGGAAGAAATTAAAGTTATACAAAGATCTAGGGATAGGAATATTCTAGAGGGTGATAGGAACACAACATATTTCCATGTTGTTGCTAATCAACGCAGAAGGAAAAGGCTGATACATGTTTTGGATGGTCCTGATGGCCCTGTAACTGATATAGGTGACATGCTTAGAGTGGCTACTGATTTCTATAAAGACCTTTTCAAAAAAGAAGACAGACCTGACATTCGTTTATGTCAAGACTTCTTTAGTGAAGAGGACAAGATCAGAGAAGATGAGAATCTGATTCTAAGTGCTCCTTTTCTGGAGGAAGAGATTAAGGCTGCTATGTTTAGTTCTTATGGGGAAGGTGCTCCTGGACCTGATGGTTTATCCTTCCTTTTTTATCAGACTTATTGGGATATTGTTAAAGTTGATCTTCTTTGCATGTTTCAGGAGTGGTTTGATGATAAGTTAGATCTATTTAGACTTAACTTTGCTATGATTACTTTAATTCCTAAGGAAAATGATGCTAGAGCTATGAAGAAGTTTAGACCCATTAGTTTATTGAATCCTTTAAGATTTTCACTAAAGTTCTCACTAATAGACTTGCTAAAGTGATTGGTAGGATCATTTCTATAAACCAATCTGCTTTCATTAGAGGAAGATTCATTCTAGAGAGTGTAGTTACTGCTCATGAAGTCATCCATGAGGTGCATAGGAAAAAAGATAAAGGTTTAGTTTTTAAAATAGATTATGAGAAAGCTTATGATAGGGTTAATCTAGATTTCCTTTTTGAGATTCTTGAACTCAGAGGTTTTGATCCTTTCTTTATTAGGTTGATTAAACAAATTTCCTAGGGAGGGTCCATTGGGGGTAGAGTTAATGATGTTGAGAGTGACTTTTTCCTGACTGGCAAAGGTCTCAGGCAAGGAGACCCCATTGCCCCTCTCCTATTTAACATTATGATTGATGTTTTTGCTAGGATGCTTAGAAGAGGTACCACTTCAGGGGGCCATCATAGGGTTGTGCCCTGGTTTTGTCCCTGGTGGTGTAGTATGTCTTCAGTATGCTGATGATACTCTGTTATTTTTAGAAAATGATGAAAGGGTAGCAGTGAATATGAAATGGATCCTCACTTGTTTTGAACAAATCTCTGGGATGAGAATCAACTATGCAAAAATTGAACTCATTCGAATAAATCTGGAGGTTGAGGAATGCCAATCTTTCATTGATATTTTTCAGTGTGTTTTGGGTAGTTTTCCTGTGAAATATTTAGGCATTGCACTTCATTATGATAAGCTTAGAAGGGAGGATCTTCAACCCTTGATTGATAACATTCTCCATAGAATTACTGGTTGGAGGGGAAAGCTGCTTTCTTATGCTGCTAAGAAAGTCCTTATTCAAGCATGTCTCTCTAGCATCCCTATTTACTTGCTTTCCTTTTTCAAATTCCCTAAATAGGCCTTGAAAATTTTAGATTCTCATCTAGCAAATTTCTTTTGGAATGATGAAGAGGGAAATCACAAAATTCATTTAGCTAATTGGCCTTCTGTTTGCATGAAAAAGGATTTTGGGGGTTTGGGTATTCCTAATCTCAAAGATCTAAATTTGTGCCTACTTGGCTCCTGGGTTAAGAGATACATCCAGGGGGAGGGCACCCTTTGGAGGAGAGTTATTGATGCCAAATATCATACTGGATCCCCCCAATATTCTGCGCTGCAGGGATATTCATCCCTCTACCTTCTGGAAAGGGGTTATGTGGGCTTCTAGAGCTGTAGCTTTAGGATATAGATGGAAAGTAGGTAATGGTAGACATATCAGGTTCTGGGAAGATATCTGTTTTGGTAACTCTCCCCTAGCCACCCAATTCTAGGATCTCTATATGATCTCAAATCAACAAACTAAAACTATAGTTGACTTGTGGGATGGTTCCCAGCTTAGATGTGATTTTATAAGAAATTTTTCTGATAATATGATGCTCCAATGTCTAGAACTTAGGAGTATTGCTGATACTATCTATTTTATGGAGTCAGATGACCAACTTGTTTGGAAGTATGAAACCTCTGGAGTGTATTCCTCTAAATCCATGTATGATGTGATTAACTTTAGAGGTGTTACTCCTGTTTTCTTGCCTGCAGTTTGGTCCCTTAAAATTCCACCTAGGATTCAGGTCTTCCTGTGGATCCTCTCGCAGAACAAAATTAGGACTAGAGATAACCTTAGAGCCAGGGGGATTCCAAAACCCTTAGAATGCAATCTCTATGCTGAGATTGAATCTGTGAACCATCTTTTCTATGAATGCATTGTTTCTAAATTGCTCTGGGATTATGTGTTTGAAGTTTTTGGGATCACAGTAGAAAATTACTTTTTAGTCGCTTCTAAGTGGATTGCTAATAAAAGACACTTGCATTTTAAGGTTGTGTCTTCGGCTGTTCTATGGAGCATCTGGAACAATAGAAATAATTTAGTCTTTAATACTTGTTCCTGGGTTAATATGAAACATATCTGGCGCCTTGTCTTGCTGTACCTTCGGAACTGGAAAGTTCCATTCAAAGAGTTGGAGGGGGGAACCCTGGAGCTGTTCATGGACAGGATGGTCAACAACCTAAAAACGCCTCTGAGGCTCCTGGCGAGATGAGATGCACTGGCTTTGGGTGGGATTCCACCTGGAAAGCCAGTGTCACCTCGCTTCACGCTGGGAGGGCGACGGTGGAGCATCTAAAGGCGCACCCTAAGGATGAAGATTCAGTGCATGTGGTCATTGGGTGATTCTGCGTCTTCGGTGTTCCTACTTGTGTGGAGGTTGTGCCTGGGTTGTTGTCTCCTGCCCTATCGTAGTTGTTTTTGTGTTGGTTTTAAAACTCTACTCTAGCTATCTTTAGTTCTCGTTGTCGGTTTATCTTAGCTTGTTGTGTGGAGCAGGGCCGGCCCATAGGCCGGGCAAAAGGTGCGACCGCAATGGGCCTCTGCACTCCAGGGGCCCTAAGCCAGGCAGTGGTTGAACTATTACCTGTAATTTCTGATTTTAGGTCTAAAGAAAATAAAAGCCTCATGTTGCAGCTCGTAAAAATCACCACGCGCGCCTAGAGAATATTGAAGCAATCAATAGTTGGCTTGTTGGCTCACGAGAAAAGAACATAGTAATATTTTCAAGTTAAAAATAAAAAAAGTTGTACATACGGCATACTCGCACCATTGTCCGCCTCTACTCGACAACCCATCTTCGTCACCGTCCCCAAGTTTCAGCCGGTCATTTGTGAATGAGTAGACGTTTGATTTATAGAGAAGCTCCATTGTGGTTCTTCGGGAAATTAATTCACCTTACACATGCAGATGAACACATTGTTTAAACATATATTTTTTGAAATACCAAAAAGTTAGAAAAGAACACTTGCATTAATATACATACATTTTATGTTTGCACACAATTTTTCGTGAAAAAGAACATTTTTGTGTCTCATGTGAAATAGATAAATTTAGATACTCAACATGATTATTTTCAAACATATTTTTTGTCTTTTTACACAATGCACATAAAGTGTTATTTTTCTTAAAACTTGTGTGCGAAAAAATGTCCGGAGGCACATGTGATTTTTTTTTGCAAAATTTTGTAACATTTGATTTTTTTTGTTCAAATATGTACTTCCTTCGTTCCGAAATATAAAATGTTCTAGTTTTTTTGATACTCATTTGTTTCACAAAAGGTAAAGAAATATTTTTTTTTAAAACAAGGGAGTAAATATATTTGTTTACACCCGCAAGCCAAAACACCATCTCCATGGTTCTTCATGTTCCTCTCGGTTTTGTAAAGTATCTCTCAGTGTACGCCAAAGGAAAAAAAGAGCTCATGGGGATATGGTTTTATACATGCTACAGATCAAGTCTTCTACATCCCAATCAAGCCGGGTTCTTCAATTCCATGCCTAGACCATTTTCTATGCAACCTCTATTACTTCGTGGGTGATATGTTTTCTAGAGAGAAATTATGAGATAGTGAAACAAGGAAGAAAATAAAAGGAGGACTAGTTACTAGAGTCTTAAAAAATTGTGTGCGAATAAAGGCCCCTTAATGTCATTTTGCACCCGGGCCTCATATAAGTTTGGACCGGCCCTGGTGTGGAGTTGTATTTCACTAGTGTTGAACTCGGGTGGTCTCATTTTAATAAAATGGGGCTTAGGGAGTGATCCCTTTTCATATAAAAAAACATATAAATGAGAAGATATATGAACAAATAGAAAATAAAATGATCATGAGATAGGAGGACTATGCTTATGTCGGGTAGAAACAAATATAGCCCGCTAAAAATATATTTTTCAGGAGAAGAGCTAGCACATCTAAGTGAATGTGTGTTACGTCCAAAGTCATATATCTCAGTACTCAATCCATGTGTATTGTCCTTGTCATTGGCTCCAAAATCACGGCTATATATTTCTAGCACAAGAACTTTCGTCACAACCTTTTGAAGTTAAAGAATTTGGTTAATAACAGCTTATTACTCATCACTTTATCTATGATGCTCTGTGAAACTGAAAAACTGAAATACATGGAATTAAAATACATCCTTATTAGTTATAGTTTGATGTGTCACTGTTTGCCTTACTTTCCTTGCTCATGCACATTTTTCAAAAGAGGCTTATACTATAAAAATGCATAAAAGTTGGAGATGGCATTTAGTATGTACTCACGGCATATCATTTTCTAAAAATGCTACTCAAATATAAACTTCCATGTTGCTATGTTGAAAAAAAAATATGTATGAACACAACTGGAGAATAGGCTAAAAGCACATATTGCACTACATCGGAAGACAACTATTGAAAGATGTAATGCTAGATTGAAAAAGTCACAACCTCATATCTCTCTATAATGCTTTGCTTTGCCATCCAGATTTGAACCGTGCCAACATGCCGTTCTCTTTATACCTGGAAGAA
The DNA here is from genome assembly GCA_030063025.1 of Avena longiglumis. Lineage (NCBI taxonomy): Eukaryota > Viridiplantae > Streptophyta > Magnoliopsida > Poales > Poaceae > Avena > Avena longiglumis. Next base: position 458,109,616 of record CP125974.1, read on the forward strand.
TTGTACTTTTAGAATTAGTAATAGTTGGTAAACATATAGTAGAATCCAATCTGCTGGTGAAAAATATACCATGTACCTGTTTCCTTCAATTTAGTTGGACTAAGGCGGCATGAATCATGTACCCATTTCCTTCAATTAGTTGGACTAAGGCGGCATTAAATGAAATGCCTGATTGACGCATCTGACAGACCATATGCATACCCACTGCTGGCTAAATACTTCACTAATTTGGTTGCAAATTAATCAAGGGAAATTGTAATGAAGAATCACACATCGGCTGGGAGTCTGTGGCTATGGAAAAACTTGTCAGGTAACATGTGAAGTCTGAATGGAAGAGAGAGAAAGAGCACATGAGAACCGGAGGAAGCTGCACATCCAATCTCAACCAAAAATAATAATAGTTGTGGTGTTAGTTATCAGCAACCTGGAAGAAACCATGGATCCATCCATCTACTTAGGTGCAAAGCTAAGGATATCTATTATTTGTATACTTTGACAATTGAAGAATATGCATATCAACAGGCTGACATGTACTTCCGTAGAAATCTTGTATAGAATTTGCTTAGAAAAGAGATGAAAACTAAAGCATTATGAGTGGTGAAGTAAGTCACTAACTATAATACATCCTCCTCCTAAATTCTTGATATTACCCAAACCAGGTGTCCATGGGAGATTGCAAGTTATTGGCTCTAGAATCTAGGAGACATCATTTAATGTAGGAATTCATTTGTGAATATTGCCATTGCATACTATCCAGAGGTTAGTATCACAAGATCACAAGCATATAAGCATACGAAAAAGCCGTGACATTTGTTGCATGCTTTCACCACATGCAATATTCAGAAACCATTCAGTTAATAATATCGTCGGAAGTGTTCACAATGAAAACATTCAGATATGTTTTGAGAAAACCAAGATAGTTGTAAGCTCAGTCTGCACAAGAGATATTATATTTTTATAGACCGAATGCAAAGTATGCCTATACAGTTGTAAGCATGCAAAATAAGCCACTAACTTCTGTTAATAAAAAGGAACCGATATGCCTCGTTTTCATGGCTACAAGTATAAATTAGCCAACCATTTTATCACCATAGCCTCACACAAAATAAGAAGAGGTGAAAAAAAGCTCGTGACACTCCCTCGGTTCAGAATTAGAAATTCTTTAACAGATTTATTGAGGGACTACAAGACGATACTGAAGGGTTTCGCGGCATAGTAAATCAAAATTTTCTACGGATGCGAACAGAGGGAAAGCCAAGATCTAATCTAGGAGATGCAATCAACGAGAGAGATTGGATTAGATCTTCATACCCTTGAAGATTCGCGACAGCGAACGCTCGGAACGTGGGTGATGTAGTCGTTCGCTTCTCCTCCTCGCGATCCGATCCGATCTAGCACCACAAGTGGCGGTGCCTCCGTGAGATGCACATGTGCAAGACTCGGCGTCTCCTCCTTCCTCGGACCAGAGAGTATGGTGGAGAGATAGATTGGATCTACAACACGACGCGTGGTGTATATGGTGGAGAATTTCTCTGCAGGCTTCGCCTACAAGCAATCGGGAGGAGAGGAAGGTAGCAAGGCTGCTAGGGCTTGGAGGAAGGTGTGTGTGGGGGCACCACCCTCTATATATAGAGGCGGCCATCCCTTGCCCCTCCTCCAAGCCTATCTCTAGTTTAAACAATTTAAACTCCCTTATCTAGAAATCCTATCTCTAGTTTAAACGATTTAAACTCCCTTATCTAGAAATCCTATCTCTAGTTTAAACGAGTTGTTTAAACTTATCTAGGATCGGCTGGGCCCTATGGGCCTTGTGCCCCTGGCCCAATGCGGCAGACACTCCCTCATAGGCCCATGCCCCTCCCGGAAGGTGGGGCCACGTTGGTCCCCTTCCGGAAGGTTCTAGAAGCTTACGGTACAATACCGATTAACCCGGAACAATTCAACTCCAAAACTGCCTTTATATGAATCTTATTCTCCGGACCATTCCGGAACCTCTCGTGATATCCCGGATCCCATCCGAGACTCGAACAAAAATTCATAAACCAATTATCCAATCTATCCTAGCGTCGAGACACGTTAAGTGTGTGACCTGCGGAGTTCGAGAATATGCGTACATGATCTTCTATCAATAATAAACAGAGGTCAGGCACCCATATTGACTCCCACACATTCATCGATGATCATATCGGATGAACCACGATGCGGATTCAATCAATCCCATATATATATTCCCTTCGTCTCGCGATATTTTACTTGCTCGAGATTCGATCGTCGGTATCGTCATACCTAGTTCAATCTTGTTCACAGAAATACTTTACTCGTCGTAATCGATATCACTTTGTGATTAACTCCTTAACCACATGCTTGCAAGCGGTGTTGATATCGATTACGAGTGTGCAAGTATATCTCTCCGACTTGGGAGGGACAAATTCCATCTCGATACATACAACCCAATGAGATTTTCCGATCACCTGAGAGACACCTTTATGATCACCCTCTCATAGGATGACGTTTGATGACCTCAAAGCTTTCTTCCGATACCAGGGAGCTGCATTATCTCATGGTCTAAGGAATACAATATTTGACATAGGAAAAGCTTCGCAAAGACGAACACGATGACACGATCTAATTGCTCTGCTTTGTTTGGGTCTATCCACCATATCATTCTCCCAATGATATGATCTCATTATCAATTGACAACTCATGTCTATGGTTAGGAAACCTTAACCATCATTGATCAATGAGCTAGTCCATAGAGGCGTACTAGGGACACGGTGTTGTTCACAAACCACACAAGTATTAAAGTTTCCGCTTAATACAATTCTAGCATGGAATATAAACTTTATCATGAACAAGAATTATAATAATAACATCTTTATTATTGCCTCTAGGGCATAATTCCAACAGTCTCCCACTTGCACTAGAGTCAATAATCTAGTTTACATTTGGCAACAATCTCACACCCATGGCACTGAGGTGTTGATCATGTTTTACACGTGGAAGAGGTTTAGTCAGTGGATCTGCGACATTCAGATCCGTATGTACTTTGCTAATCTTCAGATCTCCATATGCTATATAATCTCGGATTATATGAAACTTGCGGTTGATATGCTTGGTCTTTGGATGATATCTTGGTTCCTTAGCGAGTGCTATGGCGCCCGGTGTTGTCACAATATCTCCATGGGTCCAATGCACTTGGAACCACGCCAAGCTCGATGATGAAGTTTCGATCCAAACTCCTTCACTTGACGCTGCAGCAGCCATGTATTCCGCTTCATCTTAGATCCCGCGATCACGCTTTGCTTGCACTTCTCCATTCAAAATATACATGTATCCGTCTGAGATTTAGAATCATCCTTGTCGGTGTCGAAACTAGCATCGACGTAACCTTTACGACAAGCTGTTCATCACCCCATAGACTAAGAACATTTCTTTAGTTCTATTTAGGTACTTTAGGATGTTCTTCACGGCTGTCCAAATGTTCCACTCTGGATCACTTTGATATCTCGTCAAACTAAGAGCATTGGACACATCCGGTCTAGTACACAAGATGGCATACATGATGGAACCTATGGCCGAGGCATAAGGCACTTTGCTCATAGCTTCCTATCATTTACCGTAGTGGACACTGAGCCTTGCTCAATATCTTACCTGACAACATAGGCACTGAACCTTTCTTTGCCTTATCCATTCTGAACCTTTTCAGAACTTTGTCTAGGTATGTACTCTGGCTTAAAGCTATCAGGCGTCTTTGTCTATCTCTATAGATTTCGATGCCCAATATATAAGCAGCTTCACCTAGGTCTTTCATTGAAAAACACTTGTTCAAATAACTCTTCACATCGTTAAGCATGTTGATGTCATTTCCGATAATCAATATGTCATCCACATATAGTACCAGAAACGTCACCGAGCTCCCACTCACTTTCTTGTAGATGCAAGCTTCATAGCAATTTGGAATAAATCCAAAGCTCTTGATCACTTGATCAAAACGAAGGTTCCAACTCCGAGATGCTTGCTTCAGTCCATAAATGGAACGCTGAAGTTTGCATACTTTATCAGCATCCTTAGGATCGACAAAACCTTCGGGTTGCATCATATATTACTCTTCATCAATGTTGCCATTGAGGAAAGCCTTGACATCCATCGCCATATTTCATAATCATGAAACGCAGCAATTGCTAATAAAATCCGAATGGACTTAAACATCGCTACGGAGAGAAAGTCTCATCGTAGTCAACACCTTGAACTTTTCGAAAACCTTTGCGACAAGCGTGCTTTATAGACGGTAACATTACCATCGCGTCCGCTTTCTTCTTGAATATCCATTTGCACTCAATGGCCTTTCGTCGCTAGGAGGATCCACCAAAGTCCATACTTGGTTTTCGCTCATGGATCCCAATTGATTTCATGGCTTCCACCATTTCTCAGAGTCTGGGCTCATCATCGCTTCCTCATAGTTCGTAGGTTCACTATCTTCTACCAACAAGACAGTCAAGACAGGGTTGCCGTACCACTCAGGAGGGGCACGCGACCTTGTCGACCTGCGACGTTCAGTAGCAGCATCGTCCGAAGCTTCATGATCCTTGTCATTAGCTTCCTCTATTGTTGGTGCAGGCGGCACTGGAACAATTTCAGGTGCTGCGCTACTCTCCAATTCAAGAGAAGGTTCAATAACCTCGTCTAGCTCTACTTTCCTCCCACTCACTTCTTTCGAGAGAAACTCCTTCTCAAGAAAGGAACTGTTCTTTGCGACAAACACTTTGCCTTCGGTTCTGTGATAGAAGGTATACCCAATAGTTTCCTTAGGGTATCCTATGAAGACGCATTTCTCCGCTTTGGGTTCGAGCTTGTCCGGCATCAACTTCTTGACATAAGCTTCGCATCCCCAAACTTTAAGAAACGACAACTTAGGTTTAGCACCAAACCACAGTTCATCCGGTGTCGTCTCAACGGATTTAGATGGAGCCCTATTTAAAGTGAATGCAGCGGTTTCTAATGCATAACCCCAAAATGATAACGCAAATCAGAAGAGACATCATTGATCGGACCATATCTAATAGGGTTCGATTCCTGCGTCGTAGCACCATTGCTTGTGGTGTTCCGGGTGGCGTGAGTTGTGAAACGATTCCACTTGCTTTAAGATGCGTGAGAAAATCATAAATCAAATATTCGCCCCAACGATCGGATCGTAGAAACTTAATCTTTCTGTTACGATGGTTCTCCACTTCATTCTGAAATTCCTTGAACTTTTCAAATGTTTCAGATTTATGTTTCATTAAATAGATATACCCATATCTACTTAAGTCATCGGTAAAAGTGAGAAAATAGCGATATCCACCGCGCGTCGAAACACTCATCGGTCCGCATACATCGGTATGTATGATTTCCAACAAGTCCGTTGCTCGCTCCATCATACCGGAGAATGGGGTTTTGATCATCTTGCCCATGAGGCATGGTTCGTATGTGTCAAATGATTCAAAATCAAGAGACTCCAAAAGTCCATCAGAATGGAGTTTCTTCATGCGCTTTACACCAATATGACCTAGACGATTACCACAAATAAGTAGTATTATCACTATCTACTTTGCATCTCTTAGCCTCAATGTTATGGATGTGTGTTTCATCCCTTCGAGATTTAGAAGAAATAAACCATTCACAAGAGGTGCATGACCATAAAGATGTTACTCATATAAATAGAACAACCATTATTCTCCGATTTAAATGAATAACCGTCTTGCAATAAACATGATCCGAAATAATGTTCATGCTCAACGCAGCACATAATAACATTTATTAAGGTTTAAAACTAATCCGAAGGTAAAACTAAGGAGAGCGCGTCGACGGCCATCACATCAACTCTTGATCCGCGTTAACGCCAGCATCGTCACCTCATCCCTAAGCGCCGTCTATTCCGTAGCTCCTTTTTCGAGTTACAAATATTAGCAACCGAACCGATCAAATACCCGTGCACTACAACGAGGGCTAGTAAGGAAAACATCAATAACATGTATATCAAATATACCTTTGATGGTGCCACCTTCTTGTCCGCTAAGTACTTGGACGATTGCCCAAAGGACCCTTGTCCTTGCAATAGAAGCACTCGGTGTCCGGTTTAGGACCGACTTGAGCTTCTTCTTAGCGACAGCAACGCGCTACCGCCTTTCTTGAAGGGCTTCCTTGCACCCTTACCTTTCTTGAAGGTGGGGGCTTGTTGACCATCAACACATGATTATTCTTTTGATGTTCACCGCTACTTTCATCTTAGCAAAGATCTCAAGGATCATATCGGTGGAACCAATCTGATTGTGATCAACTACAAAAATTTTGTAGCTAGGAGTGTCAATCTTGAGCTCCTCCGAATCATGCAGTCCCAGTTGCTCAAGGCGTTGAGTGTAGCCCGACATCTTAATGGCGTGCTCACTAACGGAACTCCTTCCTCCATATTGTAGTTAAAGAATTTCTTAGAGATCTCATATCTCTCGAACGCTTGAGTCCGAAACATGTTTTTCAGCTCCTCGAGAATCTCAAAGGGCCCGGCGAACTCCTCAAAACGATTTTGAAGATCCGATTCTATAGCATACAACATGACGATCTTAATCAAATCATAATCATCCTTGCGCGACTGATAAACATCTTTTTCATCAGCCGGCGCATCTACGGCAGGGGGGTTACCTAACGCTTTCTCAAGGACATAGTCCTTTTGTCCTTGCAGAATGATTCTTAGATTGCGGAACCAGTTGGTGAAGTTAGACCCATTGTTTCTAAGCTTTTCTTTCAAAGAAACGTTGAAGTTGAAGTTGGACTTGGCCATTGGATCTACAGTATTTGCAAGTACAATTTAGACTATGTTCATGATAAATAGTTCAACTTAATCAAATTACTAGATGAACTCCCACTAAATTCAACATCCCTCAAGTTGTTTAGTGAACACGATCCAAATTCACCACACCTAATCCGATCATCACGAGAAGAGATGTGGTTTCAATGGTGGACAACGAAGTGTCGATCATATCATTCATATGACTCATGGTTAACCTTTCGGTTCTTGTGTTCCGAGGCCATGTCTGTACATGCTAGGCTCGTCAAGTTAGACCCAAGTATTTCCGCGTGTGCAAAACTGGCTTGCACCCGTTGTATGTGAGCGTAGAGTCTATAGCACCCGATCGTCATGTGATGCTTGGACACGACGAACTTTCGCAACGGTGCATACTTGGGGAGAACAGAGTTTTTATCTTGATCTTTCAGTGAGGAATCATCTTATAATGCTACCGTCGCGATCTAAGCATGATAAGATACATAAAAGGGATAAACATCACATGCATATAACTTTATGTGACATGGTATAGCCAATCTTCGCGCAATGATCTCCATCTTGTGCGTTCCGGCATGATCTCCATCACTCCACCATGATTGCCTCCACCACGAATAGCAACTACAACTATTGCTAACTACTTAGCGATAAAGTAAAGCTATTACATGGCGTATAAGAAGTTGACTCAGTCATACACAATTATAAAGACAACCATATGGCTCACGGTTGTGTACTCATCGACATGCAAGTCGTGAAACATTACAAAACATGATCATCGCATACAATATACACATCACATCTTGGGCCATACCACATCACGAAAACACTCCTGCAAAAACAAGTTAGACGCCTCTAATTTGTTGTTGCATGTTTTACGTGGCTTATGGGAGTAGATGCTAAGAACGATTCTTACCTACGGAAAGCCACAACGGTGATATTATGGTTGCCAAACTCCGGTGTTAATCCCATGACAACTATAGTGAGAGAATGACATCCACCACCGCATGTGTGGTACAAGCCACACGTCAAGTGGAGCCGGTCTCGCGAACGGCGTCGCGTAAGGTTGGCTGGACCGCTTCAATCTCACTATACCGCGTCATAAGAAGAACACAAACAAGAGGCTTGCAATAGAAAACATCAACGCCCGCAACAACCATGTTGCGTTCTACTCGTGAAACACATCTACTCATAGATCTAGCTCTGATACCACTGAAGGGTTTCGCGGCATAGTAAATCAAAATTTTCTATGGATGCGAGCGAGGGAAAGCCAAGATCTAATCTAGGAGATGCAATCAACGAGAGAGATTGGATTAGATCTTCATACCCTTGAAGATTACGCAAGCGTGAACGCTCGGAACGTGGGTGATGTAGTCGTACTGCTTCTCCTCCTAGCGATCCGATCCGATCTAGCACCACAAGTGGCGGTGCCTCCGTGAGATGCACATGTGCAGACACCTCGGCGTCTCCTCCTTCCTCGGACCAGAGAGTATGGTGGAGATAGATTGGATCTACAACACGGCGTGGTGTATATGGTGGAGAATTTCTGGCAGGCTTCGCCTACACGCAGTCGGGAGGGAGAGAGGAAGGTAGCAAGGCTGCTAGGGCTTGGAGGAAGGTGTGTGGGGGGAGGGGGCGCACCACCCCTCTATATATAGAGGGGCGCCATCCTGCCCTCCTCCAAGCCTATCTCTAGTTTAAACAATTTAAACTCTCCCTTATCTAGAAATCCTATCTCTAGTTTAAACGATTTAAACTCTCCTTATCTAGAAATCCTATCTCTAGTTTAAACGAGTTTAAACTTATCTAGGATCATTTGGGCCCTATGGGGCCTTGTGCCTGGCCCAATGCGACCAGGACACTCCCTCATAGGCCCATGCCCCTCCCGGAAGGTGGGGCCACGTTGGTCCCTTCCGAAGGTTCTAGAAGCTTCGGTACAATACCGATTAACCCGGAACAATTCAACTCCAAAAACTGCACCGCCTTATATGAATCTTATTCTCGGACCATTAGGAACCTCTCGTGATATCCGGATCCCATCCGAGACTCGAACAAAAATTCATAAACCAATTATCCAATCTATCCTAGCGTCGAGAAGCGTTAAGTGTGTGACCTGCGGGTTCGAGAATATGCGCACATGATCTTCTATCAATAATCAACGGGTGCAGGCACCCATATTGACTCCCACATTCATCGATGATCATATCGGATGAACCACGATGCCAGATTCAATCAATCCCATATATATATTCCCTTCGTCTCGCGATATTTTACTTGCTCGAGATTCGATCGTGATCGTCATACCTAGTTCAATCTCATTCACGGCAAGTACTTTACTCGTTCCGTAATCCGATATCACTTTGTGATTAACTCCTTAACCACATGCTTGCAAGCGGTGTTGATATCGACACGAGTGTGCCCAAGTATATCTCTCCGACTTGGGAGGGACAAATTCCATCTCGATACATACAACCCAATGATACTTTCCGATCACCGAGAGACACCTTTATGATCACCCTCTCATAGGATGACGTTTGATGACCTCAAAGCTTTCTTACGATACCGGGAGTTGCATTATCTCATGGTCTAAGGAATACAATATTTGACATAGGAAAAGCTTCGCAAAGACGAACACGATGACACGATCTAATTGCTCTGCTTTGTTTGGGTCTATCCACCATATCATTCTCCCAATGATATGATCTCATTATCAACTGACAACTCATGTCTATGGTTAGGAAACCTTAACCATCATTGATCAATGAGCTAGTCCATAGAGGCGTACTAGGGACACGGTGTTGTTCACAAACCACACAAGTATTAAAGTTTCCGCTTAATACAATTCTAGCATGGAATATAAACTTTATCATGAACAAGAATTATAATAATAACATCTTTATTATTGCCTCTAGGGCATAATTCCAACAGATACGACCATGATATCTGCTAGCAAGAACGGCTGAAACAAAGATCAGTGTACTATCTGAAGTGGGAACGCTTACTGATCAAGCTCCTTGTTGGTCTCTTGGACTCTTACAAACATTTGACAGTTTTTTGAAAAAACTCGGTCCAAGACAGGATCCTACATTCAAAAATATGAAAAACAATCAGTAATAAGAAAGCAGCGCTGACAAACATAAAAAATGAGGGAGAGATGAGTATATTTTCCTATAAATAAAAACTAAAAAAGGATCAAACCGATTCCTCTCACTCTCCTTTCCCATACCACTTCTTTACATAACCCAAAACTCAGGCGCAAAATAGCTATACTCTCCAAGCAAGGAAAGACTTTAGCTCCATGTATAGACATTAACATTTCCTTTTAATCCATGCTAAAACAAAGCAACTTACCCCGATTCAATCCTTGCTCAATTCGAGCCTAACTCCAAAGAAAAAAAGAACACAACAGAGCCCACCTAGACGCCAACTTATTTGGATGCAGGTTCGAGTTTGTGGAGCACACCACCAGATCGAGGTACGGCCCCGACCTCCGCAGCGCATAGACGTAACTCGTCATGGAAATTACTTGAGGAGGCTGAAGGACAATGGGCGAAGCTTTGGGGGAATCGCGGAGCAGGGCACCTGCTTCTCCCCAGCGATGCATGTCCTCCCTTGTGCTCTCTTCCCGCGCTAATTCTCTGCATCTGCCACGGCTGGGCTCAACATCTGCTGCCACCGTACTCCGCAATCACTGCCGCCACGACTAGAAACTCACGGCGCGCCATTTCAGAGGGGGGCCAGAGGAAAGGATTCACGTAACGACACGTCCCTGTTCTGTTCCCCTCAGAAGCCATCATTACAGGCTCATAATCCCCCTCACAGTCGCCTCTGTTCGTGCCCTTGATATGCCGCCATCGCCCACCCGTAACACACCGCTGCTACGTGGGAGGGTGGATCGACGGGTCCGGAGTGTGGGCGTGTGGCGACCTATCTCTCTCCCCCTGCTGCACGAACGAAACAACTCTACCATCGCCACGATTCCGGCCAGCTCCAACCTCCGCCCAGTCTTCTTCTCGCTCGAATGACACCGTAAAGTCGCCTCTGCTCATGCCCTTGAAAGGCTGCCAACGCCGGGGATAGATCAATAGATGAGAGAAAAATATAGGCAGACACGCAGATAAGCAAAGCAACATCAAGCACACCTCAGCAATTCATTATGTATGGAGGCCTCGGAACTCGTCCAGGTAGATGAACCACACGTCGTCAATGGACTCGAACACCACCACGCTCCGGCGCCTCCTCACGACGCCGTCCACCGTGTCCCGCGCCAGGGAGCTCAGCGTCAGGTCATACTCGCATGCCTCCCACCTGCACAGCTCGAAGTCAATTCACGTCGCGAACAGAATATCGAATGGAAGGAAACAGGTAGAGAGATAAGAACGATCGGCGAGCTTGGCCTCCCGTTGTCCATCGTCTGTCGCCTGCCCCCTCGAATCATAGCGCCCTCGCTATCAATTGGAGGCCGTGGTGATCCCACCGGGTCCTCGCCGGCTGCTGCTCGCGAGGGAGTATCTCCTTAGTGTGTGTGCCTTGCCGCCTCTGCTCCGTTGTCAGCCTCTGCTTCGTTATCTCCCCTCACGGTTGGGCTCTTCCGCTTCCGGTCACGCATCCGACGAGGCTGGCAACACTCACGCGTGCCCACGGCCGCGTCTCGTCGCCACCGGACCTCCGCGCTGCCGCCGCCTGCCTCCGTGACTCGCCGCTGCGTCGTCTGCGAGCTCCCTAGCCGCTTGCACCAGCGCCTCCTCGGCTGACCGCTTCTTGGCGCCGCTCTAGCCTCCTTCTCCACCAGTCGCGCCATGCCTCCTCTCCTCCATGCGCTTCCTCCGTGCGCCGCCAACGCCTCTCCTCCGCCTGGCCGCACGCGCGCCACAAGGCTGCGCCTCTCTTCACCAGCCTCCTCAGCGCCGGCCCCGGCCACCCCGTGCCCATGCCGGCTCCACCCGGACGACAAGAGAGGAATAAAACAGGAGGTGAGGCGGTTGATGTTTTCTCTAGAAATATGAAGAAAGGCCACATGGTAGATAAAAAGAGCAAACATATACGAAGGGTCACATCAGATTGATACGAGAGCAACTGGATGGATCCGAAGCCACACACGTAATACATATTCAAATCAAAGCTGTGCATCCAAGCAACAAACAAGTAAAAAACGAGAAAAACAATGGCAGATCATGTGAAGCAATCGAGCACGTGTCATGATGGTCCCTGGCCCCAACCACTTCATAGCTATGGGCACCCCAACTGAACACCAAGACAGCTCTCTTGTAAGTATCGGTTGAATCTGGCTCTCTAGAAAATTGCATGGCGCACCAAATCAACTTCACACGGAAAAATAAAGGGCACAAATCAGTTACGTGTCAACACCAGATTAATCCTCGGACCTCCCCAAAATTCTGAGAAAAAAAATAAATTAGCTGGTTTAGGATATAATATATACAAGCATGTTTCATTGGAAAATAAACTCTAGATGAAAAAGCTGTAGGTCGACGATCTTATCCCACTCTGACAATTTTTTTGGGGAAAGGAGCATATATTAATATCATATGATACCAATTACACCCAGTCTCTGCAACAACGTATTGCCCTAGCGGCCACACAGATGCACACAGCCAAAAAAATAAAGAAGAATTACAAAAAAGAAAAGTCCCGCTATAGTGACTTATTCATTAAAACAGCAGTACTACCAACACCAAGACAACATCAGAAGCCCAGCTTCTCCAAAAACAACGCCTTCAAGAAGGAAACAGTGCACAAACACCGTCATCGTTCAATAAAGATCTAGGTTTTCACCCTGAAAAAAGTCCCCGCTCTCAAAACAATACCTTCAACAAAGCCATTGCCAGGCACAACCAATTAAGGCCAGACCCTGGGTTTTCACTCTGAGAAGTAGGACCATGAACCTCTCATGTGCAGTCGCCCCACTTGCATGCCACTGCTCCAATTAGATATGAGTTTTGTTAACTGTATCTTCTTAATTTTGTATTCATGTTTTGACCGTTTTCTAGGAATTTTCTCAAATTGATTGCACACGGTCGACCATTTAGAATTTCCTTTTACAAGTAGTTTCACCTCGCGGTTTCACACAACTCCGCTGTCATAAGTTTTTTGCTTCCATGTCATAGACGGATATATATGTATCTCTCTAGTATCTCTCTAGTACTGGAACATGTTCAGGTGTGTGTTTTCATGTGAGTGTAATCTTAGAGCAATTTCAATAATGCAGCCGGCTTGCTGGCTATAAGGTCATCTATAGTCTGTTTATAGTCAGGTAGTATAATAGTTACTTTAAAAAATTTACTACTTTATAAGTGAATGACCTCACAAAGTGCCTAGGAGCACGTGCAAGAGCTGGCTATTGCATGAGAGTCCACCTCTCTTCTCTCATCTCTTCTCTCTCATCGAACTAAGCAAAATAATACTAATTTAATTTTTATAGCCAGCTGACTAGAACATATTGAACTGTTCTTAATAAGGTGTGCTGACAAAATTTACGGAAGTGTTCTACTCGGTAGTTCCGAGCAGCACGGGGTGATCCCCTTATATTGATAGAGAGGCTTACCGGCCCATGCTTTACAAGAGTTGGACTCGTATACATGCTAGAGTCCTGGTCGTACACATACACATAGGAAGGTAAGCTACGTAGAAAGGTAGGAATATATGTACCGACTCACAACATATTCGGTACAGTAGACGTAATCTATTCTACTTCTAACACCCTCCTTTAATCACAACTTAGCTAAGTTGAGATTATGCTTGAACTCTTCAAATTTGGTACACCAAGAGGCTTTGTAAATCCATCAGCTATTTGATTATTTGAAGAAACAAACTTTATTTCTAACTCTTTGTTGAGAACTCTCTCTCTAACAAAATGAAAATCAATCTCTATATGTTTTGCTCTTGCATGAAACACTGGATTTGCTGACAGATATGTTGCACCCAAATTATCACACCACAAACATGGTGGTTGCTTTGAATTTATTCCAAGCTCTGTAAGAAGAGACTGTATCCAAATTACTTCTGCTGTAGCATTTGCCAATGATTTATATTCTGTCTCAGTACTTGACCTTGACACTGTCGCCTGTTTCTTAGCACTCCAAGAAATAAGATTTGGCCCAAAAAAGATAGCAAAACCTCCTGTTGACCGTCTATCATCTAGACATCCTGCCCAGTCGGCATCTGAAAAAGCACTAACCAAGACAGAACTTGACCTCATAAAAGTCAAACCAACACTGAGTGAACTTTTAACATATCTCAGAATTCTCTTGGCTGCCGTCCAATGTAAAGTAGTAGGAGCATGCAAATACTGACAAACTTTATTGACCGCATAAGAAATATTTGGCCTTGTGAGAGTCAAATACTGTAGTGCACCAACCATACTTCTGTATTTAGTGCTGTCTTCGGGTCCTAGCAATTCTCCTTCATATTTAGTAATCTTTTCTGAAGATGACAAAGGAGTAGGGGAGGCACTACAATTTGTCATGCCGACACGAGCAAGAACATCCTTTGCATATTTTGTCTGACTTAACACAAGTCCATCATCGACCTTTTGAACTTCAATGCCTAGAAAGAAATTAAGATCTCCAAGATCCTTCAAGGCAAATTATCTACTTAAGTCCTGAAGTAGAGCATCTGTTGCAACTTTGGAGGAATTTGCAACAATGATATCATCAACATAAATGAGCATAAATATAGTAACCTTTGACTTGTGATAGATAAATAATGACGTGTCAGACTTTGAAACAATGAAACCAAGGCAAATCAACTGAGAGCTCAAACGAGAATACCATGCACGAGGCGCTTGCTTCAAACCATACAGTGCTTTATCAAGCTTGCATATGTAATTAGGCTTACTCTTATTCTCATATCCTGGTGGTTGCCTCATATAGACCTCCTCTTCCAGAACACCATGTAAGAACGCATTCTTGACATCCAATTGTCTTAGGATCCAACCCCTAGACACGGAAATTGACAACACTAGTCGAACAGTTGCAATTTTGACAACAGGACTAAACGTATCATCATAATCTATGCCATAGCGTTGCTTAAAACCTTTAGCGACTAGTCGTGCTTTATACCTGTCAACTGTACCATCTGCCTTTTTCTTAATTCTATAGACCTAACGACAGTCTATTATATTCGCACCATGCCTCTTAGGAACTAGATGCCAGGTTTTATTTTTCACGAGAGCCTCATATTCTTCATCCATAGCTTCTTTCCATTTTCTATTAGCTAAAGCATCATGCAAATTTAATGGTTCATCGGTGGAGCACGTCAAACACCATCTGATTGTACCATCCTTATATTCTTTTGGTCGGACAACACCTTGCGAGGCTCGAGTTCTTGGACGTATAGCTAAATCAGTCCCATATTGACTTGTAGGAGTTGTGGCCACAGAGGATCCAAGCCTGCCATTAATTTCCGTCATGTGCTGCTGCTGTGAAAAATCAGGTCGCGAGACCACTTCGTGCATGTCACTGCCTGTCCTTTGTTGCTCCGTATCAGCTGTTGTGGACGCTGAATTTAATTGTGAGGCTACAGACGATCCTGGAGAGCGATCGCTGTCACGCGACGTAGAACCAGACACACCCTGCGACGTGGCGCTGTGCGACACTGAGCCTGACGCGTCCTTCTCTGACCCAGACCCGGACGAAGCTGATGGCGTGTGATCTAAGGGAGAGGATCCCGGGAAAAATTCGGCCGATGAATCTGAATTTACCTCGTGTTCTGTGTCATCCGAACTTGTTATTTGCTGTATACTGTTTGAAGGCATTTGGATGCTGTTTTGACTGAAATCTTCAACATTAGTCTCTAAATTTTCTCCTGGTTGCTGCAAAACCTCACAAACAGGTTTAGTAGTACAATTATCAGGATAATTAGCCAATGATGAATCATCAATAAATTCTCCCCCTTGTTCAGAATTGGAAATAGATTGATCAAGCAAGATTAGTTCCTTGCGAAGAAGAGCTCCGGCATTTGGATGAAGTGACTCAAAAGGGAAAACAGACTCATCAAAAACAACATCTCGAGAAATATAGACACGTCCAGTGTTAACATCAAGACATTTGACTCCCTTATGAAGAGGACTATAGCCTAAAAAGACGCAACGCTTGGAACGAAAAGAAAGTTTGCGTTTATTATAAGGGCGGAGATTAGGCCAACAAGCACATCCAAAAACACGAAGGGAGGAATAATCTGGTGTAGTATGGAGGAGACGATGAACAGGAGTATCATTGTTTATGACTTTGCTAGGGAGCATATTAATGAGATAGGTGGCAGTAAGAAAAGCTTCATCCCAAAATTTTAATGGCATGGAGGCATGAGCTAAAAGTGCTAGACCAACTTCAACTATGTGGCGATGTTTTCTTTCGGCAGAACCATTTTGCTGATGTGCATGAGGACAAGAGACATGGTGTGCAATTCCCTGAGTTTGGAAGAAGGAATTTAGCTTGACATATTCTCCTCCCCAATCTGATTGTACCGTAAGAATTTTCTTATCAAACTTACGTTCAACCAATTTTTGGAAGTTCACGAAGGCAGGAAACACATCAGATTTCTTTTTAAGAAGATATATCCATGTAAACTTGCTATAGTCATCGATAAAGCTTATATAATAATCATGTCGTCCAACAGAAGTAGGAGCAGGACCCCAAACATCAGTGAAAATCAACTGGAGAGGAAAAGTAGATAGACTAGTAGACACTGGGTAAGGTAACTGATGACTTTTAGCTCGTTGACAAGAATCACACACCGACTCTATGTTTAAATCTCTAACACAAGGAAGACTATTTTTGCTAACAATTTTTCTAACAATATTTAATGAAGGATGCCCTAAACGACTATGCCACTTGGTTGATGATGGCTTGGTAGCGACAAAAGCATGCTTGTTGGAGGAAGACACCAAGGAGGAAATAAGTGGGTAGAGACCGCCAACACACCGTCCTCTATGAATTATTTTCTTCGTAACCTGATCCTTGATCAAAAAGAAGAAAGGATGAAATTCTAAATAGACATTGTTATCAAGTGTGAAGCGATGAACATATAGCAGATTTTTGGAGGCATTGGGAACATGCAAAACATCTGTAAGGTAGAAATTTTGAACAGGGGTACGAATAATTGATTGACCAACATGGCAAATATCCATACCTTGTCCACTTGCGGTGTTTACTTTGTCGCGACCATTGTACTTGTCATGAACCGATAATTTGTTGAGCTCTCCTGTGAGATGGTGAGTAGCACCGATATCGGAATACCAGTTGGTATCCACACCATAGGCATATGCATCCTTTTCATCAGACATGTCATCATCATCATCTTGGAAGCGGTACCAGCAATCCTTGGCAGCATGTCCTTCACGAGAACAGATCTGACAAGTGACATCTATCCAGGGGGATGTGCGACGACGACCACGTCCACGTCCGCGGCCTCCTCCCGCGGGTCCAGTACGTCCTCCTCCACGATTGCTTGGACGCTGCTGCTGTGGGGGCTGGCGATCCTCATACTGGCGTTGTTGTTGTTGTTGTTGGCGATTACCGCGCCAAGCAGGCTGATAGCTACCTCCACCACGAGAACGCTGACCACTACCAAGGCGAGAACGTGCAGCGGCATTGGCGGAGGACTCAAAGTGGCCGTCATTGGGACTGCCCTGCAGATCATGGCGTTGATCTTGAGAGAGCACCTGAGAGTAGAGCTCATTGACAGTGATCAGAGTTTTCATGAGGCCGATGGCGCCAACAAGATTGTCATATGCTGGACCGAGGCCAACCAAAATATAGGAGACAAGTTCGGGCTCCTGGATTGTCGCTCCAGCAGCGTTGAGTTCATCGGCAATACTATTCATCTTGGCAAAGTAGGCCGGGGCAGTCGTGCTAAGCTTCTTTGTGGTTGCAATCGCGATCCGCAGATTCGTGATCTTTGCATGACTCTGCGACGCAAACATAGCCTCCACCGCAGTCCAGACTTCAGCGGCATGCTCGTAACGGAGAACGGAGGTGAGGATCTCCGGCGAGAGTGAATTGAGGAGGTAGCTTAGGACTTTTTGATCGCGAACGAGCCAGTCATCGTACGCAGGATTGGACGCCGTCCTGGGCGTCGTCTTGTCTGGATTCTCCACGGGCACCGTTTTTGAGGGCGCAGCCTCGGTACCATCGAGGAGGCCGACCATCTTGGCACCACGCAACGTGGGAAGGATCAACGCCTTCCAGCTGGGGTAGTTCCCGCGCTTGAGCTTCTCTGACGGCGGCGACCCGAGATCGGGCGCAGCGGCGGAGCTTGTCGTGGCCATGGCAACGACTGCGGGGTGGGTGGTCGGGGTTTTTTTTTTTGATCGATCTGGAGTTGTTTTGGCCGGTAGATTGGATGTCGTGGAAGAGACTAGGCTCCTGATACCATGACAAAATTTACGGAAGTGTTCTACTCGGTAGTTCCGAGCAGCACGGGGTGATCCCCTTATATTGATAGAGAGGCTTACCGGCCCATGCTTTACAAGAGTTGGACTCGTATACATGCTAGAGTCCTGGTCGTACACATACACATATGAAGGTAAGCTACGTAGAAAGGTAGGAATATATGTACCGACTCACAACATATTCGGTACAGTAGACGTAATCTATTCTACTTCTAACATGTGCATGTGTATAACTCTCACTTGGCTCTTGATTAGCTATTTAGGGGTTATTTTATCATGAGGCCTACGTGGAAAAGATACGGCTCGAGGTTGTGATTCTATTCTGCCAATTGATTCTTAGTTCCTTAACTGAAACTTTTCAAAACAACTGTTAAATTTTAGACTTATATTAGACGAATTTACACATTATCGATCTTTTTCGTCTAACCGCTAGCTTAATATTGTTAATCACCACAACTCTCATCGATTGACGGATGGATGCCACAAAAGCTCGAGGCAATAAGAAAACTACAAGCTCGCGTACTCCTTCCAAAAGATGAAGAATCTTCCCGTTTCTTAAGCACATCGGCCCGCCGGCCTCTCATGTATCCCGACAGCTCCTCTGAAATGTAAAAATTAATCAAAGTATGATCGATCTTATCATCACCATTTATAAAGCATTTCGAGTTACTTATCTCATCACAGCGACAGTTAATTAACTGGCCCTCGAACTGATCTTGTAGAAACACTTTTAGGCCTTGTTTACTTCTAAGGTATTTAAGGGAATAGGAGGGAATTATTTCATATCCTGAAATTTTCTCGATAGGTCATTTATTAGACCGGGTTTGGAGGGAATAATCCCGAAATATCTTCACAAAATTTCCTCCACACTAGTGTATTTTTGGCTAGATTAAAAATTCTCCATCATGATTGAGTATTTTTGGAAAAAGGTATTTAAGGGGATTGAAGAGTATTGGATAAACACTAAATCCCTGCATATCCTCACATCTTTTAGGAATAAAAATACCGAAGAAGTAAACAAGCCTTGCTGAGTGTAAAGTAGTCTTCTGATCATGCAAAAGCGACTAATGGATAAGCCTCGGCGAGTAAACTTGACTAGCATTTCCACCTTCTAGCTACCATGATCCTGCCAATGTGCCCCAAATGTCGTCATGCCTGCGCAACTTATGACCTGAAACTTTCGTGCAAAGAAATGTACACTGCCGGCATCATGCTGCTGGTGGTGGATTCGCTAATGGAGGTGCCGATTCCCCTGGACACGAAATTCTTCCCCCTTTTTCCCGGTCCAAATTCCTCTCTTCCTCGCTAAGGAAGAAACAAGAAAAAAAAACAAAAGATGCCATCTAGATCGATCGATCGATCTCTAACTCAGCTCAGCTCATGGCAGCAGCAGAAGCAGTTAGCGAGGCCGGTGGCCACAAAGCGAGCGGAAGGAATTTAATCCGTGCGCCACCACCACGAGCTCGCAACTTTATTTGGCGCCAAAAGCATAGCGAAAAGGTTTAAAGAGAGCGTCGCGGCATTGCCTCATCTCCCTTTTTCTTTTCTTCTCGATCGTCTCGTGATGGCCGTCGTGCAGGCGGCGTCGGTGCTGGGGAGCTTCCCGTTCAGGGCGGCCGTGGTCGTGATCTGCGTGCTGCTGCTCCCGCTCCTCCCCTCGCCGCGGGCGCCAGCGGCGGGGGAAGGGGACGGCGGGGGCAGGGGGCAGGCGTTCTTGGACAAGGTGTGGGAGCTGCTACACCTGCTCCTGGTCGGGATTGCGGTGTCGTACGGGCTCTTCAGCCGGAGGAATGACGCTGGAGGGCGGGTCGGTGCCGGCGAGAAGGATGTCGCCGCGGCGGCGGCGGGGAAGACGGACGCGAGGTACGTCTCGCGGATGCTCCAGGGGGACCTCGTGTTCGACGACGATGGCGATGACAGGGTGCCGGACAGCCCCGGCGGTGGCGGGGCGCGGTCTTGGAGCGCACTGCATCAACCCGAGGAGCCTGTGGTCGTGATGGCTACCGGCGGCGGTGGACGGAGCCACGCCGCCGCCCAGCAGGCACCATTGTCGCTGCCCGTCCGGACCCTGAAGCATCACTCCGTCTCCGGCGCCGCGGGATACGACACCAACGGCGAGCCGCGCCCGCGCCCGCGCGCCCAGGAGACCGTGCTCCCTTCGCCGATCCCCTGGCGGTCACGGTCCGGGAGGTTCGACGCGCCGACGAGCAGCCCCTCGCCGTCGCCAAAGAGGCTGTCGCCCGCATCGTCCATGTCCAGCGAGACACTGGCCAAGGCTAGCGAGGAGCCGGCCGCCATCCCGAAGCGGAGGAGCACGTACAAGTCCTCCATTTCCTCCCCACCGCCGCCGCCGCCGCCGCCACCTCCATTCCTCGTCCACGGATACCATCCGGTGGCTGAGCGCCGGGCCACGGCGGCGAAGAGCTTCAAGGAGGAGCTGCAGGACCACAGTACAAGAGGCAGAGGAGATCGCGATCGCTACTCGCAGAGCTCACACGGATTCAGCAATTCCTCTACTTACACCAACTCGTCTCCGGCGAATCCAAGAAGCTCTTTCGACGGCTCCTCTTCCTTGTCCTCCTCATCGCCATCGGTTGGAAAATCGGTGAGAACAATCAGGCCAAGAGAAGGAATCCAACCCCAAATCCAAGAACTGCCTGAAGAAGACGAAGCCGGTGATTCACCGGATAATTCGCATGGACCAGAGGAGCCATACGGATACAACGCGTACCAGTCCATCCCCAGGTTCCAGTACGAGAGGGGAAGCAGCGACCCAATCCTGGGAAAAGTGACGGTCTCCTCCGACGAGACCGAGAGCAGCGACGACGAGGCGTACTCGACTAAGACGAACTCGCCGAGGGAGTCGCCGGAGCTGGACGAGAACGAGGTGGACAAGAAGGCAGAGGAGTTCATTGCCAAGTTCAGGGAGTCTATCAGGCTGCAGAGGATCGCGTCGATCAAGAAGTCCGCAGGCCCCCGTGGCGTCAAGCATGGCAAGTAGCTCAGCTCGACTGGACTCGCCGCCGGTGATCTTCCATATCCGGCAGGCGGTGGTTTTGCTAATTAAGCTTTCTCGGTGAGCTAGTAGCTAATGTTCAGAGATAACATACTACGTCGTCATAGTTTTCAAGAACCACCTGTAAAACATTCATGTAGGTGATGAATGGGAGTGCACTGTGTTCATGTCATGATCATGACATGACATGACATGCTGGTATTTTTGGGGGCGGATTAAGAGATCGGTCGATCCATCTCAACTCTAGGGTTGATAATTAGGCGTAATTTGTTTGCCTACGTGACTGCTGGAAGACCTGCAACCACTGTATCTTCTGTTGTTCAGTTCAGCTCAGCTTTACAGCAGCATTCAGCTCAGCTTCAGATAGTGTGGAATCTGATCCTGCCGCTGCACTTTTATCTCCACGAATGAATTCTGGTCCTTCATTCCGACGGGTGGTCCAAATTAAACCACTTGTAATTAATATTGCAGCTAGTACTACGGAAAGTACCCTATTTGGTTCTTGTTAATTAATAAAGTTTTAATTAATTTGGTTGTTGTTATGATAAAACTGCTTTTCCCATACAGTAGTAGTACTAGGGAAAGTACCCTATTCAGGGCCTATTTGAATTGAAGAATTTTCAAAGGAATTTTGGAGGATTTTCAAAGGAATTTTGAAGCCCTTTGGATCAAAGGAATCACACCTCCAAAGTTCCTATTGATTTCATTCCTACACTTCAATCCCATAGGAATTTCAACATCCACTCTAACCCCTTTTTGACACTCGTTCACGTAGGATTGAGGCATTTTTCTGTGTTTTTCCTTGTTTCATCCAAATGACTAAACCCGCAGATTTTCTCTGTTTTGCCTGCGATCCTATCAAATTTATGTGTTTTTCATATTCACGTGTTTTGAAATCCTATAATCCAAAGAAGCTCTCGGTGATTCGCCATGGAGCCCCCGTACTGGATTCATCGGGATAGAATAAGTCCATCAGCCCTAAAAGGAAAAAAGGCATATCCTATGTTTCAGCCCCTTGTAACCAGAACCCTTAACATATTTACCGCCGAAGAACCCGATTTGGACGAATTTCAGATTTTTTTTCTAAGATTGAAATTTCATATAATTTGAATGAAATCATTCGGATTTTCAACTTTTCGTTCGTACGATCCGAGTTACGACAGGTGTTTCTACTCCAAACCAGTAGCCAAAACCTTGGTCGGTGCTACTAATTGTAGCTCCCATACCTTTCATGTACTACACTGGGTACTTGGATGATCCGTGCTAGTATTAATATTGCAGCTAGCAGGTACAGTATTGAGTACCTTGGTGGTTTTGGTTGTTGGAAGCACGCTAAGGTTAGTGCGTGGTTGACGCATCACTGTCTAAGCCTGTGTCTGTTTTGGCCTGCAGGCTTTGTCATCCTGGCATCATGACGAACTGCTCCTTGGATAAGGCTTTCTTCTGAAGTCTGAACTCAGGAGCGACTCTGCCCATGCTTTCTTTAGCAAGCATCGGGTACTAGTGCCAAGTCATAATAGACTAAACATCTAGTAACGGGTAGATAGAGCTTAAAGTGTGTTATGGATATGTTATTCTACTCCTGAAGATTTATAAAATGAGCTCATGTGCAGACTGGCCTCCGAAAGAATTTGTAGGCGGAAAGTTATGGGGGAGTGTCAGCATCATGTGCTTCGCATTTTCATCAAGTTATAAAGTGGCATGGTTTAACTTTTGAAAGTAGCATTTGTTATTTGTTAGAAAACTGTTGAAGTCTTAAGTAGTACTCCCTCTCTTTCAAAATATAAGATGTTTTAGGTCTGTAAAGAAAATGTATCTAGACTTTTTTAGTGTCTAGATTCACTACAAATCTAAGTAAATCTATATACTAAAAATAGTTTAGATACATTTGCTTCACAAAATTAAAACACCTTATATTTTGAAACGGAGGGAGTAGACAATAAGCTAAAACCAGATTTCTAGGCGAGAAAGAGATTACTTGGCATCGACTGTTTACCAAGTTTTTCGTTGACTTACTTTGCGAGTTGAAGCACTCGTGAAATTTTATTTCGAATTGGGGAAGTACCCCCTGTCTCTTTTTTTTCCGAAATGGGAGCATAGCCCCGGCCTCTGCATCAAGTGATGCACATAGCCATTTATTTATTGCATAGTTGTAACTATAGTAATTTATTACAATCACGGATCAGCTAAGGTTCAGACATATATCAATCAGCAAAAAAATAGAAGAAACATAAAACTATCCATCAAGGATTCTTCTAGCGTGCTGCCGTCCAGTAGCCCGGAAGTAGAAGTCATGTGTAACCGTTAGCAAACAGTTGCATCCCGAAAGCATAGGCTTCCGCTGATCCACAAGGAGCAAAAGGGACCATAGGTGTATCCAGCGTGCAGCGAGACGGATAACCTGCAAAATTTTTGTACTCGATTGTTTATTAAAGATAATATTATTTCGATATGTCCAAATAGACCAACACAAGGCTGAAACTCCGACACGAATTTTAGCCTTATTTATTCTTTCCATTCCATTCAACCAGTTACCAAACATATTAGTAATACTAGTCGGAGGAGTAATATTATAAGTGAAATATATCATTCGCCAAATTATTTTCGCAAATGGACATGAGAGAAAAAAGTGTTCAATAGTCTCCACTGAGTCACAAAAACAACATTTTTGACACCCATGCCAGTTACGCTTTGCTAAATTATCCTTACTTAACAGGACTTTCTCATTAAGGAACCATATAAAGATTCTTAGGTTCTTAGGAGTAGGAGTAAGACGCCAATGAAACGAATCTTTGTTTTGTGTTAAAGTAACCAATATTAGGTTCTGGCACAAGTGCAACCAGTCATTCCACTTACTACCAGTCAATCCTCTCCTAAAAGCAATATTCAGAGGGTTTTGATTTAACACGTCAGCTACTAAAATATTCTTTTGTTGGGCTATGTTATAAAGTGTCGGGTATTGTTGAGCTAACGTACTGTCTTCTAACCAAACGTCTTCCCAGAACCTGACAGTAGTTCCATCTCCAAATTTGAAAAAACCCCGACAAAAGAAATTGTTCTTTGCACGCATAAGGCCCTTCCAAAATGGGGAATCCGTCGGCTTAGCTTCAACCTGTGTTAACGTCTTATTATTCATGTATTTGTTTTGTAAAAGTTCTTGCCACATTCCTTCTTTCATTAGAAGTTTGAACAGCCATTTGCATAACAAACACTTATTTTTTAACTCCAGAACTTCAATTCCTAAGCCCCTTGGTCCTTAGGGCGGCATAAAATATTCTATTTGGTTAACCTATACTTTTTTTGTTATCATCCCTTTGCCAGAAAAAACGTGAGCGAAAGAAATCCATTCGCTTTCTCGTTCCTTTTGGTATTTCAAGAAAAGACAACATGAACATTGGAAGACTCGTCAAAACTGAATTAATTAGAACAAGACGATCTCCATATGTGAGCAACTTGCCCTGCCAATATCCGTGTTTCGACATTAGACGAGTCTCAACCGGATGCCATTCAGAATTACGCAATTTTCTATGATGAATTGGTACTCCAAGGTACCGAAATGGTAGGAAGCCAACTTCGCATATAAAAATCTGCTTATACTGATGTTCCAGATCCTTAGCTTTCTCAACCTCTGCATCCACAGGAAGCACTCGTGAATAAGTTGAGCGACTTCTGGGTTTCTTTAGTAATACCTGTAATAGCTGATTTGGAACCAGCCGTGGACTTCATCTCACATACGATCAGAGGCACAGTCGTTCTGCGCAATCACAGCCCCATTGTGAATCGATTGATATGGGAACTCGCTGACATATTAGCTTGTGGTGCTAGGTCGTGGTGTGGGGAGTGATGTTGTGTTGATTGGTTCGGTGCCCCCTTGCGTGACTAGACTGACCAATCGTGAATGTAAGGCTCATGTTGTTTCTGACTTGTAATACATACCCCACTTGAAAAAGGTTTTTTTATGACTTAGGGTATCTCCGACGGTCACCCCAAAACGAAGCGGGATTGTCTGTTTGTGTCCGCACGGACAGAGTGCACGGCTCAATCAACGACCGATGCAAACAAGGCGAGCTCACATGTGTGTCCGTTTTGATCCATTACCAACCCAAATTTGGTTGGTTGTTCGGTCAAGCGGACAATGTCTACGTTCTCGCCGAACCCCCTTGTCTGTCCCGGGCGCTCCCGCCAGCAGCACACTCCCAATCTCTCCTATTCTAGACCAACCCGATGACCACTGGAGCCCAAGCCCTAGTGATCCGTGGAGGACGCACCGCTCACAACATTCCTCGTCGCGGCCCTGCTCAAGCCAAAAGAAGAGTTCACACCAGAGTAGTGAGCTCTTGGGACCAACAAATGGGTCATCCGGAGAAACAAGGCCAATAATCGGCGATCGAAGCTCGATCCATCACCTCTAGGGTTGCGGCCATGGGACATGCCGCCGCCCTTCAAGACCAGGCTAACACCGGCGCCATCATCGCTCAATCCGCCAACCAGCCTATGCTCATGCTCAAGGAGAATGCACTAGTCATCCCACTGGCCAACGCAGGAAGGTCGTTCGTGAACCGACCGCTTCAACCTGAGTCACCCGCTATCTCATCGTTGTCGCTGCCATATGGATATGTGTCGGGACTCGCACCATCCTGTCTTAGCACCTCGTCTGATCGACCGTACGGTGGTGCATGCCCTTGATCTCAACGCCACACATGTGGTCGACGAACAATCGATGATGCATTGTAAGACCACATGGGTGCTCTCCTCTTGCAACATCCCCGATCCCCGCAATTTATTTGTTGAAATGCTGGTCCCGATTCAAGCCGACTCGGTATGATTTCAAACTCTAAATCCTTTGAGAAGAAGGTGTCAACTTCCAAGTAGGAAGAGATGAAACACTAGTAAAAACAGGAACACTTGAAGGACTTACTTGATCTCATGATAAAGGAAGTTGAGCTCGAAAAAAAAGAAAAAGAAAGTTGTGCTCAATGCACTTGCAATGTCCAAGTAATTTTACCTCAAGGAAAACGAAGTTGAGTTCAATGCACTTGACACAAGTGCAAAACAGCCTACCAGAAAGCATCCATAAGCGGCTTGTATCCGGCACGCCACAGGTGTTATGCCGCTGATAATTGATACTGGCAACGTGTCTTTGACACACCACTGGTACTTGACATACCGGTGGGGTATCCCTCACACACCACCAGTAACATATACACAAATGCAAGAAACAAAGGGTGGCAATATTACAAAAGATGACATGACATGTTGCAAGTTATAATGATGAGCATGATGAATGGACAATTTAAGGTGATGCATAACCATGGTTATATGGTGTAACATGATGCCATGAAAATTATGATGCAAGTAAAATAACAAACATGCAAAGGTGGTGGGGTTAGGAACCTTGGGATGTTACAACACTGTCATATGGACCAAGGTGACCTCAAATACTCCCCGGTGAAGAATGTTTCTATGGACATGGTCCGTGAAGTCACGTCTTATTCTGCGGGGATAGTTTGAGCAATATTATAAGAATAGTAGCAAAATTATAAAAAGACAAAAAATGCAAAATTATAAGATAAAAATGAGCAAACCTTTTAAAGAAAACAATGAGCAAAACGTCCCATTTTCATAAACTCAGAAATGGTATCACAAACTTCTTATTTATGCATCTGTCATAACCACAGTTAATGCACGAACTACTCCCGGGATAAGGGGCTTCCTATGAACTCAAGAGCCACTCTGCCTGCTTTCTGTAGCAAGCATCACGTACGTACTAAGTCATATTTTTTTAAGTAGGCTAAATATTTAGTAACGGTTAGAGCTTAGCCTGGTCCTAGTGGAAGTATTATAACTAGTATCATGCATGTCATGTTGCCAAAAATCTGATGTGGCACAATAATTAATAAAGAAAGAGATGGTTAGAGTATCATAGGTAGATATCATATCATAGCACGTAAAACTATAAAAATCCTCATACAAATAAATCTTATACACAATTTTGTATTGAGATTCTACAAATTATTAAATATAGTACTAATATGATACTACCACCATGACCAGCCTTAAAGTGTGTGGTAGATGTGTTATTTTACTCCTGAAATATTTAAGATGAGCTCATGTGCTGACTGGGATTCAAAAAAATTGTAGGAGGAAAGTTATGTGGGAGTATCAGAATCATATGCTTGACATTTTCAAGTTATAAGGTGGCATGGTTTAACTTTTGAAAGTATCATATGTTTTTTGTTAGAGAACTGTTGAAAATCTTAATTAGTACTCCCTAAATTTATAATATAAGATTTTTTAGGTTTTGTGAAACATATGTATTTAGATATCTTTTAGTGTGTAGCATACTAAAGGCATCTAGATATATTAGTTTTTCAAAAGCTAAAACATCTTATATTTTAAAACGGAGAGAGTAGACAATAAGCTAAAACCCGAGCTCTAGGTGAGAAAATGATTACTCCTCTTTGGGACGGGGAGAGTATATAATACCACAACTTCATTATGAGGATCCATTACATAGTTGTGGATATGAACTATTTAACATTTACTTGTTTGATGTGCTACAATACAATGTAATAATATGAACTTGAATCCCCTCTCATTCTTATCTGCAATGGCACATCATTTTTTTGACTTTGATGACACTTCACAATTCTTCTATTATACACTTGTGTTGAATATAGAACTTTTAGATTTTGAAAGTAGCATATGTTTTTTGTTAGAGAACTGTTAAAAGTCTTAATTAGTAGACAACAAGCTAAAATCGGAGCTCTAGGTGAGAAAATGATAACTCCTCTTTGAGACGGAGAGAGTATATTCACATGTATTTATACACTAAAACGCGTCTAGATATACATACTGTAACATCCCAAAATTAAGCTCTAGTCATCAAAATTAGGGTTAACAAAAACTTTCTTATCTAAAATTATGAAAGCATTCATATGTATGTGTATTAAAATTAGGATTCTTTTGAATTGTCATGGTTCTGTGTTTCTTTGCTTGTAAAAGGATTCTTAGGTGAAATAAACATCATCTAAACAATTCCCAAACTTCCCCAAAGACAAACAACTTAAAATAAACAAATGAAGTGAATGGTCACTTTGGCCAAATTAACTACTATGCCTACTTTGGCTATTCCAAGCACTCAAAACTTAACAGAAACATTTATGGATCTTTGCACCCCTTGATAGTACTCATAATGAGGTACCAAGGCCCACTTTGTGATCTTACAAAAACATTCAAATGCTAAGTTTAAATGACAGTTTAAAATTGAATCTATCTCATATGGGAAGATCCCACTATTTCAAAAATCACTCAAACCAGCTCAATTTTCAAAACCCAAGCATACACAGAATTCCCAACACAGGCCTAGCACACCCACCAAAAATCTTTTCAAAATTTAAAAGTAAGTTTCTTGCGTCCATTTCATCAAACACCTTTTAGATTCAAATCAAACAAATCATAAACACTATAGTGTGCAGTGATTTTGGCCTAACTTGTTCCCTCTCTGGTTGCAACTAGTCTTTAGTAGATCATCTAGCTTAATTGTAAATATCTAGCACCACTGTGAGCTTGCCTTGCCATCAATGGTGAGCAGGCCGAGCTTCACCATGCCACCCCATTGTCGCCGGCCAGATAGCAGCCACCCTAGCCTTGCCCACCTTGTCTGGGAAGTAGCCAGCATCTCACCGCCGCCCACTGTCCCCTCCCCAAGCCAGTGCAAGCCATGTACCACCAGGAACGCCGCGCGCCCAGTGCCACTTCGACATGTCGAGCCCTCCCCAAAGCGCTGCACCCGGCACGCGTGCACACGCCGCCCCTCGACCGCAACCCATGCCCACCACTTCGCCATGATCCCAGGAACACGCCAGACACCCCCGTTCGCCGCCCCGTACCCCGTAGCCACCGCTCGCCGCGGAGTTCGCCGCCTCTGCCTCGGAGAGCACCGCACGTTCTCGACCGATTGCCACCGCCCCTATGTACGCATTTAAGCTCTAGAGCATCGCCACGAGACCGCCCGTCGATCTCCAGCCTCAGCCATGTCGCTAGCAGCCCGTAGCCATGTCGCCACCGTCGCCTGCCCATCCCTCTCGGTCTCGCCGTCAAGCCTATAAAAGGAGGCCACCCCAAGCCATTTGAAGCACACCATCCCACTACCCTCATCACACTGATCGTTCCACCCTCGAGCCGGAGCACGGGGAGCAGCAGCTCGCTGGAATTGCACCAGAGCAATCCGCCTCTGGAGGAGAAGGGGCGGTTGATTTCGACCACCCTCGAAGCTGCCTCGACCGTCCCTGAGCTCGTCGTCGACCACTCATTCGTTTGCCCGCCTCGCCGTCGTCGCTGGAGCCCTGGTATGCCCCCTTTGCACCCCCACCGAGCCACTAGGGTTCGAGCTCGCCGGTGACATGTTCATTGTCGACGACGACCCTCAACCGTCGATCCCCCTTCTAATCCAATGAACCACACCGCCTGCATCATGCGTTATGAGCCACCGATGGTGGAACCCCATGTCATTGCGCCCAACAAGTGAGTGACACTGGGCCGGCCCATTAAACTCTCTCGCGCGAACCAACAATTTGAATTTAGACTTTTCCTTTTTAATTCAAACCCAGTTTTGTACCTAGTTTCAAAAATCAACCCAGCTCGATTTAATTAACCAAATTGCATGAAACCAATTTTGTTATAAAGGTACTAAAAAGCTTAATCCAAGCCCGTTGGATTCAAATCATTTGGATCTGTAGATCAACCTTGGTAAAAATAACAAGTCAGAAGCTTTTCTACATTCAAACATTTTTCAAATTTCAACCATAAGAGCTTTTGAGTTGATTCCAACTCTCAAAAATCACATTTGATCATACCTTTCAGAATATATAAAAACATATGGGTTACACTATAGAAATAATGTCCAAGTAATAAAAGAATGCCACATAGGCATTTCTAGTCACTTTATTTATTTAAAATAAAAGGTTAAACCTTATTAAATTGTGACACCACTTTAAATCACATTCCCATGTACTGAAATATGTGGTGATGACATGTGTCAACATGATCCCATGTTTGGTTGGGAGAATATTAAATCTTAATTAGTTTTTCAATGAGTAGAAATTACTTTTCTCAAATTAAAATGAATAAGACAAATGCCTTAATCTTGTAATGTTAAGTGATGATGCTAGATCATCTATGGTACACCCTTGTGTGATGATTGAAAGTAGTTAAGTATTGTTTGGTGATTGTGTACCTCGTATTTATTTATAGACGCTAGTACCGACCAAGGATACGAGGAGGAAGGAGGATACTACGAGGAAGAAGCCGAGGAGAACTTCAACCACTGCTCTGCACAAGGCAAACCTTACTACCCAAGTGACCTATGCAAGCAAATACTTGCTTGTTACCATGTCAACTATATGCCTTAAGCATATGTGATCATACCCACTTGATAAACCATCCTAGTTTTAATTGCAAGCTTTATACTTTATTTCTTTATCCAAGCTTTCTCTTAGAGTTTACATAGTGATTTGTAGATACTAGAAAGATATTGGAAGGTTGCATAAAGAGCATTAAATTTGGCCTAAGTTAGATGATTTTGATGTCATCCTAAGGCAGGATTTTGAACTTAGCAAATCCCCACTTGTTTACTACCCATCATTTAGTACTTACTACCACTTGTAGATCCTAGTGCTAAGCATAAAACTTGATCAAACTTTAGATGGGAATACTTGGTGAAACTGGTTATGAAAACCTTAGAATGATGAGTCATTCTACTGAAATGTTTTGACATGTGTTCTCGAACACCAGATGATTTTGATGATGAAAATGTTGAGGCATGAGCCTTAGCCCTTTATAAAACTGATGGTTGTCTGGATGCGATGCCATTCCAATTTTACCGTACAACCACAATACCCGAAAATTGGGTAGGGCTTGACTGGAAACTTATATACTTTAGTATGGGTTCCCTCACGGCCAAGGTCTGAGCTGCGGCTACCTTGTGAAGATTGTCCACCTGTGCGGTACCCAAGATGACAGTTGGTCATGGTTGGGAGGCCAAACTCACAGGAGAGGTGCCTATACTAGAGCGTGTAATTGAAAGGTTAGGATTGATTATCTGCATACTGTGTATAGTGAATTCAGGATTTGTTCCTGGCAGATGTATCGAATGTTGTGGTGAAAGTGTACAATCTCTACAGAGTGTCAAACTATTCGAATAGCCACGTCCGCGGTTATGGACAGTTGGAGTGGCCATACTGTTTTCCCGTCAGATGTTTTCAAAATGACTTGTGAAATGAATTGAGACTTTGACTTGACCACAACAGGGTTGTGGTATGAAATTCAAGTTCCCACTTAGGTGTTATAAAACTTTAACTAGCTTTCTTTGATTCTGAACTTAGTAGAGGTAAATCTGGCTTTTTGCAAAAATAACCCTAGAGCCTAGGGTCCTAACTACAAAAATAACCCTTCACTTGTTAGTATTAGTTTGCGAGTACTTAAAGAGTACTCATGGCTTTGTCCCTGGCTATTCCCATGGCCATACTATGAAGAGGAGTATCAGGATGATGGATCGCAGGAAGGTTACGACAACTAGGATCATCTCCCATCGTCAGCATTGCCTGTGACCCCGAAGATGGAGCTTCGCCTACGCTACCGTTATGATTACGTTATTCCGCTGCTTGAATTGTATTAAGAACTGGATCATGAGATTCTTATTTGTGTAAGACCTTATGTATGGTTTGTAATGGATGATGTACTTTGATATCCAAATCTGTTATATCTCGCAAAAATGGTAATCCTGGGATTGCGATGTATGGCATAACAGGCATCTGGGATTAAAAATCCGGGTGTTGACAAGTTGGTATGAGATCCATCCTGACCATAGGAGACCCTAGTTAGAATGGACGTTTGAATCAAAAACTTGGTTTCAAAACCAAAGGAAGTGAGTATTTACAAAAACTTATTCCCATTCTTATCACTTTGATTCTTTCATAAAAAAAATCATGTTCCTCAAAAACTCTTGCAAAATCCATAAAATTTGACACACTTGATCACTCTACTAACTTACTCATCCAATATTCTTATAGATGGACGTGAAGTACAACAAGTTTTATCAGTTGGGGAATGGAGGGGAACTCATCTTTGAGCGTGACTTGGACCAGCTTTCGGAACTTCTGGAGCGTCCGCACCCCGAGTTCTTCGGAGCGCAGCTCAATGATTAAGGAGGAGAAGATCTGCAGTGGCTAGTTGTTGCAAGTCTCAGAGGAAAGATTGAACCTCCCACTGCAGAGGGAATTCAGTTTACCTTAAGAGAACAACTGGCTAGATGGACTTGCCAGGGCCATGCAGGAAGCTCTTGCCCGTCTGTGTGGGCAGAGTATCAATCAGATCAAGGGTACCCGCTTTGAGTTTTACCCAAGGCGTGATGCTATGGGACAGCCACTGGAAGCCCCACATCACCCCGAGCTGAAGACTCAGTTGGACCACCTTAGCTTCATGATGTATGATCGTCAGCAGAAGTTGGACAATGCCCGTGATTACTCCAACCACAGGTCCGCCATCATCAAGACGAAAGATCAGACCATCGCCATGCTAGAAAAGGATCGCAAGTCTCTTCGCCGTCAGCTTGACAAGAAGGAGTGCATCATTGCTCGTCTTCGCCACCGTATCTCGGATTTGGAGGAGACCATCCACAAGAGAGACATGCAGTTGGAGGAAAGGGAGAAGGCCAGAGAAGATCTTCATGGAGATCCCTACTCCTATCTCAGCGATGATGATGACTTTATGGAGGATCAAGCCATGGACTTCTTCACCGATGAGGATGACTTCGCCTTCATCGATGCCGATGATGAGGATGACGATTACACCGACTCCAAGGAGTAGTAGCACTTGAGCACTAGCGTTAGTGAGTTGTATTCGGTCCCATTGTATCGTAGTTTCCAGAATGGTTCTTAAAACCATTTGTTTTCCTTTGTTGTAGTGTGTGTTGTACCGTGTGCTATGAATGAATGAAAAGCAAGTTGCTAGAAAATCTGAGTCAAACTTTAAAAACTTTTCAAAAACCTGGACCCTTAGAAATTTCCCTCTTTTCTCATGATCTCTCTCAATCTTCAGATGCCTCACGGAGGAAGTGGTTCATCCCCGGACCCGATGTTGCAGATCCTGCAAATGTTGGTTTCTGACCACGAAGCTGAAAGAGCAAAACGTCAAGCCAACTTAGTCACCCTTCAGCAGATAGCTCAGATGGCCAACAACAATCAAGGCCAAGGAAATCAGGACAACCATGGATCTAAGCTCAAGAATTTCCAGAACACCAACCCACCTGTTTTCACTAAGTCAGAAGAGCCCCTAGATGCAGGTGATTGGCTGCAAACCATGGAAAACAACCTGGAAGTCACCGGAGTGGAAGTTAACGAGAAAGTGCTATTCGCCACCCACTATCTAGCCGGAGATGCAAGAGCATGGTGGAACAGTGTTCGTGCAATGACCGGAGGACAGATGATGACCTAGGAGGAATTCAAGGTCAAGTTTAGCAGAACCCATGTGCCACCGGGTTTGATCAAGAGGATGAGAGATGAATTCAGAGAACTGAAGCAAGGAAGGATGACCATGGTGGAATACCGTGACAAATTCTTGTCATTAGCTATGTATGCCCCGGATGAGATTGACACTGAAGCCAAGAAGAAAGAAAGATTCTTGAATGGTTTGCATGATGAGATGCAGACTATGTTAGTCAATATTCCCTTTGCGGATATTGACGCTCTAGTCGACTCTGCCATTCAGATGGAAGGAAAGATCAACCAAGCCAATGAGAACCGCAAGCGTCGCATGATGCATCAGCCAGGAACCCATCATATAACAAAGTATCGCCCTAACCCATCTCCAGGATTTGCCCCGAGAACCAACAGACCCCCGATGAACCGTCCTGCCTATCCCAACCGTGTAAACCCAAGGCCCGGAGGAAATTACAACAACCCCGACAACTCTGGCAATTTCAACCGTGCACCACCTAAGTTCAACAACAACAATGCTACCACCAACACCAACACTGCCCCGAGGACTGGAAGCAATGTTGTGCCTGTTGCAGCAAAGGACAAGTCGCAAGTGACGTGTTATGACTGTGGAAATAAGGGTCACTACTCCAATGAGTGCCCTAAGAAGAATGTCGCAGCCCCCAATGCAAGTGCCCCAGCTCAGAAGCAGCGTCGTGTTCAGCCCGGAAGAAGGTTTGCCCCAGGGAACTCTCTCAACCGCAACGGCCGTCTTTTTCTCATGCATGCTGAAGAAGCCTAGGAAGCACCAGATGTCCTGCTGGGTATGTTTTCTGTTAATTAAGTACTTGCTAGAGTGTTGTTTGATTCTGGTGCATCGCATTCATTTGTCACCAAAGAATTTGCATGCACTAGTAAGATTCAACCAACAAAACTGAAGCATGTTATGATTGTTCAAATCCCCGGTTCAACCACCAAAGCTAGGCAAATTTGCAAATCCGTCCCTATCTGAATCCATGGCATAGATTTTTATGCTAATCTGATAGTACTCGGAACTAAAGGTTTGGAAGTAGTATTAGGAATGGATTGGATGTCCAAACATAAAGGATTAATTGACTATGCCAAGAAAGCCATAACCATGACCAGTACAGCCGAAGTATCAGTTGAGCATGTATCTGAAACCTTACCTCGTCAATTCAAGTGCAACAAGAGTATAGCCCAACCTACCATTGACCAAGTCCGGATAGTCTGTGAATGCCCCGATGTATTTCCAGATGTTTTGCTCGGTATGCCCCCAGATCGGGATATCAAGTTTATCATTGAACTAACCCCTGGAATAGGACCGATAGCCCAGAGACCATATAGTATGAACCCGTCTGAACTAGCAGAACTAAAGAAACAACTGGATTCCATGTTGGAAATTGGATTGATTCAACCAAGTGCTTCACCATGGAGATCACCTGTTTTGTTTGTGGACAAGAAGGATGGAGGTAACCGTTTATGTACGGATTGTCAGAAGTTGAATGATGTCACTATCAAAAACAAATACCCGTTGCCCAAGATATAAGATTTGTTGGACCAGTTGACCGGTGCCAAAGGGTTTTCTAAGATTGATCTTAGAGCTGGCTATCATCAACTCAAGATTCGCGCAGAGGATATTCCAAAGACTGTCTTTACCACCAGATATGGATTATACGAGTATACTATCATGTATTTTGGATTAACCAATGCCCCCGCTTATTTCATGAATCTCATGAATAAGATTTTTATAGACTTTCTGGATAAGTTTGTCGTTGTTTTCATCGACGACATTCTGATTTATTCCAAATCAGAAGAAGAACATGAGCTACACCTAAGGACCATTTTTAGAACCCTTAGAGAGCATCGGTTGTATGCCAAGTTTAGCAAATGTGAATTCTGATTATAGGAGGTAGGATTCCTCGACCACATTGTATCAGCTGGAGGAATTACCGTTGACCCTACAAAGGTGAAAGATGTCGAAGATTGGCAAGCCCCAACCACTCAAACCCAAGTTCGTGCATTTCTCGGATTCGCGGGATACTACCGCAAGTTCGTAGAAGGATTCTCGAGTATCGCCAGACCCATGACCCAATTGCTGAAGAAGGACAAGAAGTTTGAATGGACGGACAAATGTGAAGCGAGTTTTCAAGAACTCAAGAGAAGATTGATTTCAGCCCCAATCTTAATCATGCCGGATATCACGAAGCCCTTTGACGTATATTGTGACGCATCCA
Source organism: Avena longiglumis (assembly GCA_030063025.1). Classification (NCBI taxonomy): domain Eukaryota; kingdom Viridiplantae; phylum Streptophyta; class Magnoliopsida; order Poales; family Poaceae; genus Avena; species Avena longiglumis. Next base: position 458,145,581 of record CP125974.1, read on the forward strand.
AGATCGGTCTCGGATGTGTGCTAATGCAAGAAGGCAAAGTTATATCTTGTATATCTCGACAATTAAAACAGCATGAACAAAACTATCCAACCCATGACCTCGAACTCGCAGCCGTAGTTCTAGCCCTGAAGACATGGAGGCATTATCTCATGGGAAACCATTGTGAGATTTATTCGAATCACAAGAGCCTGAAGTATATATTCACTCAGAAGGAGCTGAATATGAGGCAGAGAAGATGGATTGAGCTAATCAAGGATTACGATCTGGACATTAACTATCACCCCGGTAAAGCCAATGTGGTAGCAGATGCCCTTAGCAGATTTCCGTGCCGCTTGAACTCCATGATTTTGAAGGAGCAACCAAGCCTGCACAAGGAGATGGGAGATTTCCGAATGGAATTAGTGAGTGAAGGATTTTTGGTTAGCATAGAACTTCAACCCACTTTGATCAGCCAGATCAAAGAGGGGCAGAAAGGAAATGCTAGTATCGACGGAATCAAATGTCGTATCGGTATAGGCAAAGTACCTGGATTCACCGAAGACGAAGAAGGAGTTATGTGGTACAAAGGACGCCTTTGTGTACCAGCAGATTCAGAGTCGAAAGAAGTTATTCTGAAGAAAGCTCATGATACTCTCTATTCTATCCACCGCGGAGGAACGGAGATGTATCAGGATTTGAATGAACAATTTTGGTGGCATAAGATGAGAGAAATCGGAAGCTATATCGCCAAGTGTGATATATGTCAGCGAGTCAAGGCAGGACATCAAAGACCCGCTGGATTGTTGCAACCTCTACAGATTCCAAAATGGAAATGGGATTCAGTTGGAATGGACTTTATCACCAGATTACCTACTTCTAGTAGGGGAAATGACTATATATGGGTCATAGTTGACAGATTGTCCAAAGTAGCCCATTTCTTACCAGTCAAGACCATGTATCAGAGTTCAAAGCTAGCAGAGTTATACATCGCTAGAATCGTCAGTTTGCACAGAGTCCCCAAGAACATCGTATCTGATCGAGAAACTCAGTTTACCTCGAGATTCTGGAAGAAAGTCCAAGAAGGTTTAAGAACCCGACTAGATTTCAGCACAACTTATCACCCTCAGACCGATGGACAATCGGAGCGAGTAAATCAGATACTCGAAGATATGTTGAGAGCATGTGTATTAGAGTATGGATCTAAATGGGAAGACTGTCTACCGTTCGCAGAATTTTCATACAACAACAGTTACCAAGCTAGTTTGCAAATGGCCCCATTTGAATTCATGTATGGAAGGAAGTGTCGCACCCCTTTGAACTGTTCAGAAGTAGGAGAGAGTCACATTTTCGGACCCGACATCTTACGAGAAGCAGAAGAGAAAGTTCACAAGATTCGTGAGCACCTCAAGACCGCTCAGTCAAGACAGAAGAGTTACGCCGACAAGAGACGTCGAGACCTCGCCTTCAATATCGGAGATTTTTTGTACCTGAAAGTGTCGCCATTGAAAGGATTGCAGCGTTTCCAACTGAAAGAAAAGTTAGCCCCCAGATATATCAGACCCTTCAAGATTATGAACCGACGAGGAGAAGTGTCGTATCAATTGGAGCTGCCTGAAGAAATGTCAGCCGTGCACAATGTGTTCCATATCTCATTACTTCGCAAGTGCCTCGAAGTCCCGGAGAAGACTGAAGTGTTCAAGAACATCGATCATCGGACCAAAGAGATCAACGATGACCAAACCTATCCCAAAGTATCCATCCGTATTTTGGAAGAAGCTTTCAGAACCACCAGGACCCGAAGCATCAAGTTTCTCAAGATCCAGTGGAGCAACCACACGGAAGAAGAAGCTACCTGGGAGCGCGAAGATCACATCAGGACAGAGTTTCCCGATCTCTTCAAATCCTAGGTAATCTTTTTTGTCATTTTTCAAATCTCGGGACAAGATTTTGTTTAAGGGGGGAAGGTTTGTAACATCCCAAAAATATTAAGCCTGGATCATCAAACTCTAGTCATCAAAATTAGGGTTAACAAAAACTTTCTTATCTAAAATTATGAAAGCATTCATATGTATGTGTATTAAAATTAGGATTCTTTTGAATTGCCATGGTTCTGTGTTTATTTGCTTGTAAAAGGATTCTTAGGTGAAATAAACATCATCTAAACAATTCCCAAACTTTTCCCAAATACAAACAACTCAAAATAAACAAATGAAGTGAATGGTCACTTTGGCCAAATTAACTACCATGCCTACTTTGGCTATTCCAAGCACTCAAAACTTAACAGAAACATTTGTGGATCTTTGCACCCCTTGATAGTACTCACAATGAGGTACCAAGGCCCACTTTGTGATCTTTCAAAAACATTCAAATGCTAAATTTAAATTACAGTTTAAAATTGAATCTATCGCATATGGGAAGATCCCACTATTTCAAAAACCACTCAAACCAGCTCAATTTTAAAAACCCAAGCATACACAGAATCCCCAACACATGCCTAGCACACCCACCAAAACTATTTTCAAAATTTAAAAGTAAATTTCTTGTGGCCATTTTATCAAACACCTTGCAGATTCAAATCAAACAAATCATAAACACTATAGTGTGCAGTGATTTTGGCCTAACTTGTTCCCTCTCTGGTTGCAACTAGTCTTTAATAGATTATCTAGCTCAATTGTAAACATCTAGCACCACTGTGAGCTTGCCTTGCCATCAATGGTGAGCTCTTCTGAGCCTGCACCAGACGCAGCACACGCCGCCCCTCGACCTCAGCCCGTGCCCACCACTTTGCCATGATCCCAGGAACATGCCAGACACCCCCATTCGCCGCCCCGTACCCCGTAGCAACCGCTCGCCGCGGAGTTCGCCGCCTCTGCCTCGCAGAGCACCGCACATTCCCGACCGATTGCCACCGCCCCTATGTACGCATTTAAGCTCTAGAGCATCGCCAGGAGACCGCCCGACGATCGCCAGCCTCAGCCATGTCGCCACCGTCGCCTGACCATCCCTCTCGGTCTCGTCGTCGATCCTATAAAAGGAGGCCACCCCAAGCCATTTGAAGCACACCATCCCACTCCCCTCACCTCACTGATCGTTCCACCCTCGAGCCAGAGCACGGGGAGCAGCAGCTCGCTGGAATTGCACCGGAGCAGGCCGCCTCTGGAGGAGAAGGGGGCGTTGATTTCGACCACCCCCGGAGCTGCCTCGACCGTCCCTGAGCTTTCCGTCGACCACTCGTTTGTTTGCCCGCCTCGCCGTCATTGCTGGAGCCCTGGTATGCCCCCTGTGCACCCCCACCGAGCCGCTAGGGTTCAAGCTCGTCGGTGACATGTTCATCGTCGACGACGACCCTGAGCTATCGATCTCCCTTCTAATCCAACGAACCACACCGCCCCGTACCGCTTCGCACGTTATGAGCCACTGGCTGGTGGAACCTGTAACACCCTCAGAATTGGACCTATGCAAGTATTAGCGAAACCCGCCAAACCCGCATAGAAACGATTCAAAGGTGCCCACCAGGCACTTTCGTGCGGGTGGAAAACGAAGTAATAACATCACACAACAGTCCTCGATGGGACCCACAGAACAGATATATATACAACAGCGACTCAAAGAGTCAAGAATACAGATATAATATACAAAGATCCAAATCACCTTGAAAATGATGGAGCGTCCGACTACGGACAAGATGCAAATGGGGCTAAGAGCCCTGAAGAATAACCAATGGCGTCCATAACCCTGCCCAGGCCAAGCCGGAAGGGTAACCCTGCTAACGACGTCGATCTCCACCTGCTTAAACAAAAGGGGTGCCGACAAAGGGCAAAGGAAAAAGAGGAGCGTCAAGATCGAGGCCAGATTGCAGCGAGGCTAGAATTCGGCGGTCCTCGCCTACATAGGTATGGTGGACTAAGGCGGCAGCGGCAGCATGCACTAAACAACCTATAGAGACTCGATACAACTGTCGGCTATCAGAGAGGGAAGAGAAAGACCTGTTCGGAACCAACCTGATACTACCATCAAACAAAACCCATCCTGGTGTTTTCCCCTCGAAACCAAACGAGGAAGTCAATCGAGGAACTCACACCGTTGGCAGTTTTACTTATTCAGTTATCGTTGCAGCAATTACTAGTCAGGTATAGATAATCGTCCTGATAAAAGAAACAGTGGGCCCTTTTAGTTAATCATTCCGTTGTAGTTGCAACAATTACTAATCAGATACAGATGGCATGAGATAAACCCAAAACCCAGCAGTTGTTGGTACTTTTATTTAGCCATTCCGTTGTAGTTGTCATACTTACTAGTCAGGTACAATGGTCGCAAGCGACACTCCAAACAAGCAATTGTGGGCAGTATTATTTAGCCATTCCATTATAGTGAAGCTGATTACTAGTCATTATAAAGTCAAATTTATAGCACTACTTTAGTTATGCTTGTCTATGATCGAGATACTGTGCTCCAAGTCGTCCATAACCGCGGACACGGCTTTCAGAAAGTTTTACCCGGCCGGGGTGCACCAATAGCAACACACGCTCGATCAACCTCGGAAAAACCAAATCAAAACCCAACGAGGCTTTCACGACAAAGCAATCACAGATTCAGAAATATTTCAGGGGCCACCCCATTGAGTAGACCATAGCAACGGTGACTCGAGATGGACTCAAGGTTTGCGACAATGGTCAGAACGATGGGAACCCAAAACTGGGCTTGTCGATACCGCGAAAACATTCCGCTTACCTAAATAAGACAAGGTGCTCCTCGCACAATCGTAAATAAAGCGAGCATGGCATAAGTACAGGATAGTAAATAAAACCTCAAACTAGTTTGTGGCCCCAAGAAATAAGAATGAATCATGCTCGCTCGAGGGGTCCCATAATCCTCCGGATGTGGATAGCGATAAATCAAGGAACAGGTATCAAGTACTCGGGGTCCTACGGGACACAAGTGGGCGTTCGGAAACCAAATATTATCTATCATCCACCGATGCCTCTGCTTACTTCAATTTTAGTTGTTAAACAGGAATTAAAGTGAACGATAAGTAAAGCCATGATTATCTCCAACATCAAACATGCGGCAAGGCTCCAACAAATGTGGCACTTGACGACACGCAACAGCACTTGAGCAAGCGACTACGACGCGCAAGTCCAACTATCTACCAATCAACAGGTAATAGGATGTGTCCAAGGCAATATAAGGCGGCAAGGGATATCTCGGGTACAAAAACTAGAGCATCGCAACACAGATAGCAATAGATCAACAGGAGGGAAATAAATACTATAAAAGTAAGATAGGTAGAAAGGGGGAGATGCTCGCCTGAAAAACATTGCCGAGGTTTCAACCGAAGCTCGGGACGAAGCTCACATCAACTCAACGGCCTTATCCACGAAGAAGCAAAACACTAGAATAACACCTGATGCAATATTTAATACTACGGCAAAAGATCGGGCATGATGCGGGTATGATGTATGACATGGCAAAGGTGCGATGCAATTAGGTCATATTAAGCGGAACCGGGGGCCCGACAATTAATATATGGTTCAAGTTGTTTAATTACCCCGCAAATTAAATGTTGTATTAACATGGCAAGATAAGTTACCGGTTCGCTACACAACTTTAAATGAGGCCAATATAAGGCTAGATTTGCCCGCATATGGGCCCCATATTTAATTATGAAGTGAATCGGCATAAGGCCCCCCAAACCACATGACAAGGATGCATGCGAGTATGACAATTTAATATGCAGCAATTTGTTATTACATTTATAAAAATAGGGCTCGAGGAAAGGGTCACACATTTAGGGTTCGGCGATCTTGGTTCCGGGGTCCGGGGTTCGGGGTTGGTCGCAGGGTTCTGGGTTCGACGGGATCGAGGGATCGGCGGAACATTCTCGAACAACGGGGCGGATCTTGTCGCATCCGGGTTCTCGGCGAGCTCGACGTCCGGGAATGAGAACTTGTCGTCCAGGGTCTCGGTGTCCGGGGTGAAGTACTCGACGTCCTCGAGGGAGTACTGGTCGTATCCGTGAAGGAGATCGTGTCGGTCCACGGGGTTCGGCTTCGGGATCCCTAAGGCGATCTTGGCGGTTCCGAGGGTCTTGTGTTTGACGGGGTTCGGGCGCGCCGTGATCGGTCTTCGAATCCATGTAGTAGACCTTGTCAGTTCTATGTCGACGACCTTGGGGTTCGGCGGGGTTCGGTCTCGCCAGGATCGGTCTTTGGGTCCTCGGGTCCGTGAAGAAGTGCTTGGCGTCCGGAGGTAGATCTTGTCGATGGTCTTGGCGTCCGGGGATTCTCTGGGTTTCCACCGACAACCTTGAAGGCTCTGGCTTTGGTTGCTCGTAGAGAACTTGGTTCCGCGTCGAAGTTCATGAGGATCCATGAAGCCGAGCATGGCGTTTGATACCCTTGTCGGTGGTTCTTCGAGGGTCATCGATGGTTCATCGGGCTCGCTCGGGTCTCTCGCTTGCCCGGCCTTCGGGGTCGAGAACTTTACGTCCGTGTAGACAATCTTGTCGGAACCTTGCCGAAGGTCATGGCGTTCTTGTCGAAGTTCCCGTTGTCGGTGCCGGAGATGGAGCAGAACACCATCCGAGCACGGTGCTCGCGGCAAAGGACCTGAAGGGTGCTTGCATCGGTTTGCAGAAGGGAGGAACTTGCGCGATGGCAGGAGGACGAGGGCGACGCAGCTGATGACAAGACGTGTCGCTGGAGCAAGGTGGGTGAACGGCCGGCGGCCCGCGACGAGGTGGACGGCGAAGCAGGCTCAGTCGCAGCCCAAGGTGAGCGACGCACTGCGGCCAGAGAGGGACGCAGACGCGGCCAGAGGAAGAGGGACCGGGCGCAGGCTCGAGCAGACGGGAAGCGGCCGGTGGTGGGCGCGAGGAAACGCCGGGGGAGGCATGCCGGCGACGAGGTGGAGCTGCCAGCAGCGAGCTCGAGGCAGCGTGTGGCGGAGATGGGACTGGCGCGCTTGAGCTCGGGAAGGGCGTGGCGGCCCTGGACGAGAGCTGGGGGAGGCGGCCGAGAGGCGAGGCGCTTGGGCAGACGGTGGCGACTGGCTGGCCGAGGCGGGCGGACGGGAAGGGAGACGGGTCCAGGCGACTGGCGAGAGGATGGCATGGAGAGGGCGCTGACCGAGCAGAGGGGAGGCGGGAGGGAGGGCGGCCAGGCCGGAGCAGGCGGCTCGAGGAGGTGCGGGCGGAGGCGACGGGAGGAGGGGTCCCATGAGGGGGATCGGGAGCGGGCGAGGCCGCTTGGCCGAGGAGAGAGAGGGAGATGCTCATGAGCCGGGCAAGGAGAGCAGGGAAGGAGGAGCACGCGGGAACGAGGTGGGGTCGGGAGGCGTGGAAAGCGTGTCGGTCGGGTGGGACCCGGCTCAAGCGTGCGTGTCCTGCAAGGTGGGGTGAGCAGGGCGGGCGGGGAGAGGGAAGTGGCTGCTCGGTGGGTGGAGGAGTGTGGGGTGAGAGAGAGAGAGGGGATGGTGATGTGGCGTGGGATTGGGGAGAGAGGAGAGGTGAGGTGGAGAGAGGGCATTGGATGGGTGAGGTGGAGGGGGTGTGGGTAGATTAGGTTGGGTAGCTTTGGGATTTTAGGTGGACCGTTTTATTTTCTGGGGGTGGTCGTCGAATCACCTGCTCGATCGCCTCACTAAAATAATTTAATATTTTATTTGTGTTAAACGGACCGTTTGCAAAACGTAGTTAGTCAAAACAAAATATCCCGGAGACCCGGTTTTGGTTTTGAATAAAGATGGGGCGTTTAGAAAACACAAACAGGTTTTTCTGCAAATAGTTTTATGCAAGCAAAATGCAAGATGACGACAATTCTCAAATGCAAGGTGGCATGATGACATGAGCATGCGGTCATGATGATGCAATGCGCAAAAACAACGCGATTTTCTAGTAGTGGTTTTGCGGGATGCCACAGAACCCCCTGTCAGTTGCGCCCCGTGCTGCGGAGTGACACTGGGCTGGCCCATTAAACTCTCCCGCGCGACCCAACAGTTTGAATTTAGACTTTTCCTTTTTAATTCAAACCCAGTTTTGTACCTAGTTTCAAAAATCAACCCAGCTTGATTTAATAAACCAAATTGCATGAAACCAATTTTGTTAGAAAGGTACTGAAAATCTTAATCCAAGCCCGTTGGATTCAAATCATTTGGATCTGTAGATCAACCTTGGTAAAAATAATAAGTCAGAAGCTTTTCTACATTCAAACATTTTTCAAATTTCAACCATAAGAGCTTTTGAGTTGATTCCAACTCTCAAAAATCACATTTGATCATACCTTTCAGAATATATAAAAACATATGTGTTTAACTACAGAAATAACGTCCAAGTAATAACTACAGAAATAACGTCCAAGTAATAAAAGAATGCCACATAGGCATTTCTAGTCACTTTATTTATTTAAAATAAAAGGTTAAACCTTATTAAATTGTGACACCACTTTAAATCACATTCCCATGTACTGAAATATGTGGTGATGACATGTGTCAACATGATCCCATGTTTGGTTTGGAGAATATTAAATCTTAATTAGTTTTTCAATGAGTAGAAATTACTTTTCTCAAATTAAACTGAATAAGACAAATGCCTTAATTTTGTAATGTTAAGTGATGATGCTAGACCATCTATGGTACACCCTTGTGTGATGATTGAAAGTAGTTAAGTATTGTTTGGTGATTGTGTAACTCGTATTTATTTATAGACGCTAGTACCGATCAAGGATACGAGGAGGAAGGAGGATACTACGAGGAAGAAGCCGAGGAGAACTTCAACCACTATTCTGCACAAGGCAAGCCTTACTATCCAAGTGACCTATGCAAGCAAATACTTTCTTGTTACCATGCCAACTATATGCCTTAAGCATATGTGATCATACCCACTTGATAAACCATCCTAGGTTTAATTGCAAGCTTTATACTTTATTTCTTTATCCAAGCTTTCTCTTAGAGTTTACATAGTGATTTGTAGATACTAGAAAGATATTGGAAGGTTACATAAAGAACATTAAATTTGGCCTAAGTTAGATAATTTTGATGTCATCCTAAGGCAGGATTTTGAACTTAGCAAATCCCCACTTGTTTACTACCCATCATTTAGTACTTACTACCACTTGTAGATGCTAGTGCTAAGCATAAACCTTGATCAAACTTTAGATGAGAATACTTGGTGAAACTGGTTATGAAAACCTTAGAATGATGAGTCATTCTACTGAAATGTTTTGACATGTGTTCTCGAACACCAGATGATTTTGATGATGAAAATGTTGAGGCATGAGCCTTAGCCCTTTGTAAAACTGATGGTTGTCTGGATGCGATACCATTCCAATTTTACCGTACAACCACAATACCCGAAAATTGGGTAGGGCTTGACTATACTTTAGTATGGGTTCCCTCACGGCCAAGGTCTGAGCTGCGGCTATCTTGTGAAGATTGTCCACCTGTGCGGTATCCAAGATGACAGTTGGTCATGGTTGGGAGGCCAAACTCACAGGAGAGGTACCTATACTAGAGCGTGTAATTTAAAGGTTAGGATTGATTATCCGCATACTGAGTATGGTGAATTCAGGATTTGTTCCTGACGGATGTATCGAATGTTGTGGTGAAAGTGTACAATCTCTGCAGAGTGTCAAACTATTCGAATAGCCGCGTCCGCGGTTATGGACAGTTGGAGTGACCATACTGTTCCCCCGTCAGATGTTTTCAAAATGACCTGTGAAATGAATTGAGACTTTGACTTGACCACAACAGAGTTGTGGTATGAAATTCAAGTTCCCACTTAGGTGTTATAAAACTTTAACTAGCTTTCTTTGATTCTAAACTTAGTAGAGGTAAATCTGGCTTTTTGCAAAAATAACCCTAGAGCCTAGGGTCCTAACTACAAAAAAAAACCTTCACTTGTTAGTATTAGTTTGCGAGTACTTAAAGAGTACTCATGGCTTTGTCCCTGGCTATTTCCGTGGCCAGACTATGAAAATGAGTATCAGGATGATGGACCGCAGGAAGATTACGACAACTAGGATCATCTCTCATCGTCAGTATTGCCTGTGACCCCGAAGATGGAGCTTCGCCTACGCTACCGTTATGATTACGTTATTCCGCTGCTTGAATTGTATTAAGAACTAGATCATGAAATCCTTATTTGGGTATGACCTTATGTATGATTTGTAATGGATGATGTACTATGATATCCAAATCTGTTATGTCTCGCAAAAATGGTAATCCTGGTATTGCGATGTATGACATAACAGGCATCTGAGATTAAAAATCCGGATGTTGACACATACGAATTTATATAAATATGCGACAACTTTTTTTGGGACTGAGAGGGTATATGATATTACCACTTCATTATGAAGATCCCAATACATAGTTTTGGATATGAACTATTTCACATTTACTTGTTTGATGAGCTACAATACAATGTAATAATATGAACTATAATCCCCTCTCATCGCAATGACACATCATTTTTTGAATTTGATGGCACTACATGATTCTTCTATGAATACTTGTGTTGAATATAGAACTTCGACAAAATGACAATCTACTTACCAAGTCCCGGCGATCAGATTTCCAATATGTTTAATCCAAACAAACTAGATACGATATAAGAAATAATCTAAACAGATTAGCCCATCAACAATACTACACGAACTAGATGCATCTCGACACGTAGGATTACCATGACATACCTATCTCAATTGTTGGTAGGAATATATAGAAAAACAATTCAGATAAGTAAATATACACAACAACCTCCACAACAGTCTCAACATCTATGGTTGTGGGATCAGAGGAATTGGGAGAGGTTGGAGCAGTCATGATAGTTTTGTTTCTAGCACCATCGCACCAACACCAATAAAGGGATCGCGAGTAGTCACACAAGTGAGTTTACTAAAATCTTTCCGCCCTTCTCAACATGACACACGGCAAGGTTAATACTTTGTTCTTCGCCCCGTCATTTCCACCGGACCGTATTATTACACCATTTTGTAACTTTATTAAACAAAACCACCAAGATTCCTGCGTGATGAAGTAATAATTAGTGAGCCATGTTGTTAACCTTACGGTAGATCATGTGCGTGCACACGCCCTCGGCACAATCTAGCTAGTACTACGACTCGAGGTAAATTAACGGGGAGGAGGAATGTAGCAAGACGAAGCAATCGATTGACTTGTGCACAAGCATGGAACCAACCGCTTTACCGGATTATTAGTAGCGGCTCGGTTCGAAAAAAAAAAGATTAGTAGCGGCTCAAAGATTACGCGGTCGGTCTCTCTCTCCTGATCCGATCCCCTCCGAACTCCACGACCACGAGCACCGCCCGATCCGTTCCGTCCACGGGGCGCGAGCCAACTCGACATATCGTCAGCCGCCACGTGATCCACCTCGGCACCCACGCCCCGTCCCGTTCTCCAACCCAAATCCACCCCAGCACAGTCCCGCTCCGTTAACCCCGCGAAAAGGATACGTGCACCCGTCCACGCCCCCGCAACACCAACGCGGTCCCGCACGTCAGCGCGTGAAGGAGGGACGTCGGGGCCCGCGTGTCGGTGAGTGCGCGGTACGCCACGGGGTCATAAGAGGGGCGTGCGTGCGTGTGGGTTGGTGCTCGGGCTTGGGCAGTTTGGAGTTTCGGGGAGGTGGGTAGAGGAGGCGTGAGCACCAGGAGAAGGGGGGCGATAGGTGTCGATTTCTCCAGCTTGCGGGATCGCGGACCCAATTCGATTCTAGCGCCAGCGCCCGATCGATCGGTGCTCTCTCGCTTTCCCCTTTGATAGATTCCTGTTGGGGGGATTTTTTTTCATTCTCGTTGAGCCGAATTTTCCCGATCGGATCGGAGCGGATCGAGTTCGGAGATGCGAATCCAGGAGCTCCCCGGCGATTCCGGCGGCGGCGGAGGGAATCTTCAGCTGCGCCGGGAGGATGGGGGCGCCGACGATTGGGAGCTGAAGCTGGTCGGCGGCAACGGAGCCGCCGCTGAAGCGACGGAGGAAGAGGGCGCGGCTAGGGCGATTGTGCGGGCAGCTTTCGACGCGAAGCGCGCGGCGGTGGGCGTCGGCGCGCGGATGCTCTTCTACCCGACGCTGGTGTACAACGTCGTCAGGAACCAATTCGAGTCTCACTTCCACTGGTGGGATCAGGTCGACGAGGTTGGCAGCTCTTCCTCCTCCTTTGATTTCCGTTCTTTTGATCTGATTTTGCCAGGTTGACTGTGGCTCCTTTTGCGTCCATCTTTTGTCGGTAAGAGCTTTGCTCTGTAATGTAGCTTCTAGTGGTGGATATCATCCGTGTTTCTGCTCTTCAGGTTCTCCTGTCCAGAGTAGCGTCTAATATATTTGTGTACCTATTGATCCGTGTGAGATTATGTCTCGATTATTATCGAGAACCATCTACAGCTTGGGTGGGTTTACCCTCAATCCACCATGATCATACCCTTAGGTTTGATGTCTTGTATGCTTCGCCTATCGGTAGCTAGGCACCAATTCTGAATTCGTCATGAAGCTCCGTGGCTCAAGTCTAGGCTTAGTGTGAGTAGCACGCATCGTAGTTTTACCTGGTTGTTCTAAAAAAAAGTTCTGGTTTATTGTGATTTTGGTGGCCATGCCTTTTTGTAGTTTTAGCTACTTATGCTTCAGGAGTTAGTTTAATTAGCTTAGAATCACAGATTGTTCTCTGTTCTAACTGTTCAATTTTCTTGTTGGATCAGCATGTGCTGCTAGGTGCGGTTCCATTCCCGAGCGATGTTTTGCGGCTACAGAAGCTTGGAGTTTGCGGTGTCGTCACACTAAACGAATCATATGAGAGGCTTGTCCCCAAGCCATTGTATGAGGTAATTGCCAAATCATTTAGCATTTGACCTGCCAAGTACTTATGCGCATGGAATGTTTATTGTATCTTGCAAGCCTTGTTTGTGAATTCCTTATAGCATGTACGGCACCAGCACATTTAGTTGGTGTATGGTCTGATGATATTGTCTAGGTGTAAAGTTTTTTTTAAAATGGCGAAAGCAGGCATCCGCTGTTGATCTGGTTACATTTTGAAGGATCAGTCCTCTAAGACAGTAGTGTGATGGCTGCAGAACAAGTAGTGAATTCCATTGTTTGACATCTTGGTATCCATAGGCTAGGGCCTTGGGGGCACTAAGCCCTGTCTCAGTCTTCCAAAAATGTAAAGGAAATACTAAGGTACTACCTCTGATCCACATTACTAGACAGATTTTAGGCAACATTTTACCTAAACCTGCAACAGGTAATTTGGATCGGAGGGAGTATATAAGACAACTAAGACCTGGTCCATGTAGTCCTTGTGTCCTCTCCTACGCTCTCACAGTTATTGGCCCAATTGCTTCATTTCGCTCAGGCTGCTGCAATTGCCCCTTTTACTGTATGTCACACTCTCAAACTATGCCATTCTTGTCGTTCTTAGTGTCTAGCAATCAGATCCAGTGTTTTAACGCTGCTGCACTTGGTTCTTTGCTGATGGTTCGCGATTATTATAGTGCTATGGTGGTTGCTGCGGTGTATTGAAGAGATAATCTTAGTGTTGTTTTTGCTATACACCCTGAACGGGTAGCAAGAGTGTCCCTTTTTGATGAGTTGATTTGCTCTCGATGGATGGTTCATGTCTTGTCTGTATTTAGTTTCTGATGCTACTAACTTAAGAAGTATTTATATTGCTTATATCCTTTTCTTGCTGGGTTACAATGTTGCATTAAGCTGCAGTGACCCTTTTTGCAATCACTAATTTTGCTATTGTATGAAGCTGCCCATACCACACAAGTTAATGGTCTTCTTGATTTCAGGCTCATGGGATTGAAAACCTGGTACTGCCAACTAGAGACTACCTTTATGCGCCTTCATTTGACAACCTATGCAAGGCTGTTGACTTCATCCACAGTAAGTACCTACTCAAAGTATATCCTCTAAGGAAATAATACGAACATTCTAGTGTATTATTCGATTGAGATTCTCCTTGTGTGTGTGCTGGCTGTAATTTTTGCTGTGGCACCTTATGCTTCATTTCACACTGTTGCTTGAAATAAACTGATTGCACCCAGTGGCGGAGCTGCGTGATGTTCATGCGGTCAAGCGACATCACTAAATTTCGATAAGCCCCATAGAGGCTAGCTATGAGTACACAATTTTGACCCAGTAAGTACTAGATAATGACATCACTAGTCACGTTTGCCTTTGATTTTGGCCTTTTTACATCGCTTGGTGCCAATCCCAGCTCCGCCACTGCTTGCACCATATATTTTATTTCTTATGTTCTATTTAGAGCGTAACACTTGTTGCATGATTTTGTGTACTGTGGAGCATGCTTGTCTCGGTTCTTATTAAAGCATGGCTAAATAGTACGCTACTGGTAAGTAGACCTGTTCTAGTCCTGAGCTTGGAATTTCCCAGCCTTGAGTGTCCAGGCCTGAGCCAAGCTGGCCTGATAAGCACAAATATGTAACCAGGCCCGTAGTCCAGAGCAATTTTACTTTTTGAGTGGTTTCTGTTGTGGTGCCCTATGCCCTTCATATCCTCTTGTAGTTTGTTTTGAATTCACCGTGTTGAGCAAATTTGTTTTGTTAAGAGCTTAAACAGTACTTCCTTCTGTACAATCTCTTTCCTGTTTTGTGCTGTTACTTTCCTCCTATGACGGTGATTTGGGCATGGATTTATTCGTCTTGCTTTAATTTTTGAAGGAAATGCTTCATGTGGTAAACTGACTTATGTTCACTGCAAAGCTGGACGGGGACGTAGCACCACAGTTGTGCTTTGCTACTTGGTATGCCAGATTATTGATCATAAACAAGTGTTCTTCTCACTCAAATAATCTGAATAAGTTTAAAGTGATAACTATTGACTCTGCTATTATAGGTGCAATACAAACAAATGACTCCTGCTGGAGCTTTTGAGCATGTACGGTCATGCAGGCCAAGAGTTTTATTGGCTTCGGCACAATGGAAAGTAAGTTGTTGCAGAACTTTTATATTATCTCAAAGCATGCAATACAAATATTTTCGAAGGATTCTGAAGCCCTATAGCTGGACCAATGGAAATATCCTCTAATTGCGATTTATGGAACAATGGACCTAGGGTTCTTTAGACAGATCAAGGGTGTGTTCGGTTTTAGCCCAAGTCTGCCCTACCATTTTGTCTAGTCTAAATACTTGGTATGGTGGGATTTGGCCACCATCCAAAAATACCCCTACTCATTGCCATGAGCAATGGAAATATCCTCTATTTGTGATTTATGGAACAATGGAGTTCATTAGACAGATCAAGGGTGTGTTTGGTTTTAGCCCAGGTCTGCCCTACCATTTTGGCTAGTCTAAATACTTGGTATGATGGGATTTGGACACCATTCAAAAATATATCCCTACTAATTGCCATGCACCATAATTTTTTTACCCCCTCTGTCCTAAAAAGGACGTCAAGAATTTGTCTAGATACACATGTATCTAGACGTGTTTTAGTATATAGATACGTATGAATCTAGACAAATCTTCAACATCATTTTTCAAACGGAGGGAATATAAAATCAAAATGAGAAGGAAGACCCCAACTGTGTATATATTACAGATATAAGGAAAGAAGTTGCTTACAAGGACAAAGCCCTACTGGAAATATCGAATAAATAAATCTCTGACCAAATCCTTGGAGGGAGTATATAAAATCAAAATGAGAGGGAAGACCCCAACTGTGTATATATTAGAGATATAAGGAAAGAAGTTGCTTACAAGGACAAAGCCCTACTGGAAATATCGAATAAATAAATCTCTGACCAAATCCTTGCTGGAGCCTTGTATCTTCTGCTTGATGGATAGTCAGGCTAACATTCTTCTGTGGAAATGTTTTACAATCATAGGGTGTAATGATTCCATCATTATTTCCCTGTTTTACACTAAAGATTTTCTACCTCTCATCGTATATTTATGCATAGATATAATTATGTTGCTAGTGTGTGAAGTTGAAGATTCCATTGTGTTGTTTACTGGTAAATTCTTGCTATCATCAACCGTAATTAACATTTTTGTATCATTTTGTAGGCTGTCCAGGAATTCTACCAGCTGAGAGTGAAGAAAACTGAGAAGTCTAGTTGCTTAGACAGCCCAATCATTAAGCCTTCGTCTCCGGTGTTCCTTTCCACTCGTAACCTCATCACTTTTGATGAGAAGACATTCGTGATGGTCTCAGAATCAGACCTAGAAGGGTATAATGCGGATACCTTGGCAGTTAACATGGGCAGTGACTTGTGGGAAATAAGCTTAGTATACCGTGTGCAGTTTGCTAGTCAGGCAGCATTTGCAGGGTTTTCGTACCTGTGGTTGCAGTGTCGTGCCCAGAAGGGCAAGGAGGCACTCTCCGAGAGCATGGCGAGTGAGAGCTGCTCTCTTGAGGCAGAGCAGCCTGCCAGTGGCCACCCCCGTCTACTTCAAGGTGTGGTGGTTAATCCGTGAATCGCCCCGGTGTCTTTTTGTCTTGCACCCGTAAATATGAAAGAGAAGGACATGCAATGTGAAGCCTCTACTCCAGTCTGCAGCAACCAAGGAGTGCAGTTGTTCTCGTCTGTACATATGTGTTGTAATAAGTTGACTGCTACGTGTACAAAGGTAAATGGGAACCGTCTCGGATCGCTAACCTTACTTGCCGAATCTTCTGTATATATATGCACTACTTTCTTACTCTCTGTGTTGGCAATGTCTTATAGTTTTCTCACTACTTGCTGTTTCTGTCCATACATTTCGAATGGAAACGATACGATAACATTTGTATTGCCTTGATCACAAGTACGTGTCTGTTCAGTAATCTCGTTCATATCCTTAACGAAGTCCTGAGTTTCTGGTGGACTATGTGAGTTTCTCCACTGTTCATCTTCCCTACTTAAAAATTTAACCTCTTGTTAAACATTTTTACCCCTCCGTATGACTATTTATTTTTAATAAGCAAATGAACCAAGATAAGCCAAAACATATCTCAGGCTTGACTCACCCAACCTGCATCCCTCCCTTGGTGCATTGGGCGAGTGTGCTTTGCATGAAGTTGTGTTCTCTAGCCAACAAGATTAACAAAACAGCTTGCCGGCTTCTCTTAAACTTGGACCGGCCAACGGCATACCCAGTGTTGATTGGATACCTCGAGATGCACAAGGTCAGCTCTTGAAAAGCAAATATCAGGAGGAAAAAGAGACTCCACATTATATTTGGGTTGAAAGGACTCCACATTTGGCTGCGAGCTTATCATCTTCTATCTAGTTGTAAAAGATGATATCCCCCAATCCCGAGAAAGCCGGCCGCTATCTCATGATCCTCGCCACCATTTGTTTATTCATCGTCCCCCACCTTTGGCTGCGAGCTTGTCGACGACCTTCCGCCGGCAATGGTGGTGGGGCGCCACGGTGAAAAGGGCAAGCAACAGCAACAGGGCTCAGTTGGGAGCCACGAGCGCGTGTCTTCCCTTCACAAAGGCGCTCAATAGTTTGGACCACTCGTCACCCTAGCGAGATATCCTATCCACGAAGAGAAAATGACACAAAACTATCACATTTAAGACGCTTTTGTTAAAAATCTACCATCTTAAGGATTTTTGACACATAAAAACCACTTTGAAGGTAGGGGTATATAGAAAATCTAATTCGCTGTGTTTAGCCATTTAACAGCCTTTCTGGCAGGTGGACCTCTCTGTCAATGCTTATGTGACAGGGGACTTGACGGATAGAGCCAACGCCGTGAGATTATGCTTTTATATCTCTCTAGATTCTATTCTTTTATTTCTTTAAACCTATTTTTCTTCACGTCGTTGACCAATCGTGGCCAGGCTGTTGCCACCGTCATCGCGATCGCAGCTTGGCGACTACCCCACGCACTTCGTGACCCCACACTTCACTCGCCAGACGCGTCAGTAGCATTGTCGCCACGCTGCTGGCCGCTGCTCGCCCCGCCGGGCGCAGCCATGCGCCCGCAGCTCGAGTAGCTTCATCGGCCGCGATCGCAGCCGGCGATTACCCCACGCTTCGTGACCCCACACGCCACTCGCCGACGCGTCTGCAGCATCGCCGCCACGCTGCTCGCCGCTTCGCGCTTACGCCGCCGGGCGCAACCATGCGCCCGCAGCTCGAGTAGCTTCACGGCCGCTTCTCAGCTTCGCCGCGCAGCTGCGCCCCACGCGCCAACTTCGCCGCCCACGCCCATAGCACATGCCGCCATTCTCGCCGGTTGTCGCGCACCGCCGCCCGCCGCCCGCGTTGCCCCGCTCCTCGGCTTCGGCCGCTTGTAGTAGC
Source organism: Avena longiglumis (assembly GCA_030063025.1). Classification (NCBI taxonomy): domain Eukaryota; kingdom Viridiplantae; phylum Streptophyta; class Magnoliopsida; order Poales; family Poaceae; genus Avena; species Avena longiglumis. The sequence continues at coordinate 458,163,834 of CP125974.1, forward strand.
TTCACCGCCCGCTTCGCGTTTGCCGCCCCAAGCGCCACCTTGTCGCCGCCACGTCCGTATTCGCTGCCGCCATGTTGCCGCTGCTCGTTTCCGCCGCTGCTGCTTCGCTCTTATCTTCGCGTGCCGCGCGTGCCACGCTGCTGCTTTCGGCAGCCATGCCGTCGTCGCCACGCCACCGGCCGCGATGTGGTCTCCACGGCTATGAGGCCTGGGCGGGCCTGGTCCGGATTTTGATCCGTTCGCCGTCGCCATGGCGACCGCGTCAAGGCGACCGCGTCAAGGCGCCGGTGCTATCCCCTCTAAGCGTGGGCGCGAAAGTCACGGCCATCGACGCCGGAACGGACACCGTGCCCATGAACCCCGAGTCCGTCGTGTTGCAGGGCTCCGCCCGCGAGCAACGACGACAGGAGGATGAAATGGCAGCTGGCCGCTGTGGGGATCGTGGCGGTCGGAACAAGCGAAGCGGTGAGCAAGTGCGTTGCTACGTTGCCGCAGGCCAGTATTAATGGGATGGCGGCTGCGCGGCACGAACATAGCCTAATGGGATGCGTGCGGCTGAAATTCCGGGCTGCAGCGGCTAGCCAAGGCTCCCTCGGTCAAGTCCCCTGCCACGTAAGCACTCACAGCGGGGCCCACCTGCCAGAAAGGCTGTTAAACGGCTAAACACAGTGAATTAGAGTTTTCTGTCACACCCCTACCCCACAAGTGGGTTTTATGTGTCAAAAATCCTTAAGATGGTAGATTTTTAACAAAAACGTCTCAAATGTGATAGTTTTGTGTTATTTTCTCGTCCACGAACAACACCGATTTCCCATCATTGGTTTTCCATCTGACGCTGCTGTGGGCGTAGACTATGCTTTCAAGAGAGCATGTACATGATGTGATACCTCATCTGCAGAATCCACGCACACTGTTTCACCGTTTTCGTTTCCGATCTTCTCGATTCGTACACAGTTGTTCATGGATCTGCACTCTCAACAGCTCCATCATCAGAGTTCATGTAGCAGCAAGCAAGCATGTTCTGACAACAAAATTTCGAAGAATCATGCGCATAGTTTCTCTAGCTGCTGTTCCTCTTCAGTTCACTCTGTTCCTCTTCGGTTCCCTCTGCTAATAAGTGTCACATATGAATGATAGGGGGAGACCAGGCCGGAAGGATAGCATGTTCGTAGCACGCACGCACGCACGCACGCACGGCGGATGATGTCGTTTGGGACGATCTGCCATGGACTCTGGACTCTCTCAGTGGTCCAATTATTGAAGCATCATCGGAAGCTGAGAGCCGCACACGCAAGAAGGCGGTCGCCTGTCACCGCTGCCTCCTCAGATGGCAACAAGAAACCAACCCCACGCCCCCCACCCTACTCGCGTGATCCATCCATCCACACCCACACCCACACCCACACCCACACCCACACGGCGGGGACCCCCGATTTCTCGATGGTTTCTCCATGCAATGGCAACGCAAGCACACCGAATTAATAGCCCATTAATAACTTCTTGGAACAGTACATTACTACATTACAGCCAAATCCACTACTACCACGACGACAGCTTATTATACTACCTGAACGTCCGACTTGTACCAAAGCGAAGACGCAAACCAAATTCTTATGTATGTATTTTTATACTGCATAAAATAAATAAATAAATAAAACTAGCCGAAGATCCACCACCGCACGCAGGATCGATCGATGGGCACGAGGTTAGCATGACAACGGGAACTCAGGCGGACAGCTGATGATGGAGCTGGGTACGCACGGGTTCCTGTCGTTGGTCATGTCCGGCAGCTGATCACAGCGCCTTGATGCCGCCGATGGCGCTGCGGTGTTGAGGAGGCGCGATGCTAAGCTCCAGGATGCTGCTGGCCGATGAGGATGCCATCGCCAGCTCCAGCCCGGAGGCGGCCATGGCGGCGAGCGACATCCCGGCGGCGGAGGAGAAATTTGATCTCTTCTTCGCATGGTCAGTTAGTCCATCAACCTGCCACAAGAATCATCAGTCAGCATAAAGCTTTGCTCGCACTGCTGTTCTACTACATCTGAAGCTGTTGCCAGATGAAAAGGATTTACCTGCATGATGCTGTTGTTGTTGCCCATGGTGAACCCGGCATAGCTTGGCACCTGAGACGAGGTTCAGAATTCAGTGTCGAGGTTCAAAGCTAAATTCCACCCGGCCTTGTACTAGCAGGAACCAAAACGAACGGACCCAAAGCAGCTATAGCTACTACGTACGCAAGTTTGCGGAATTAATCATACATACATGCACGTCGCCACGGTCGGTGTGGAGTATCTCCTCAACCGGAGCGAGCTTGGTTCCAGCACTGTGAGGGCTCGGCAGCTGAGACCAAATTAAATTTCAGGCAGACCGCATTAGCTGCGAGGTCCGGAGGACTGGTGCGAATTGATTGATTGATTGATTGGACCGGGATCAGAGAAGTAGATATGTGTGCGCACGCACCTGGTGGTCGTCGCCATAGGTATGGTGGCCCGCGACGGCGATGCCGACGTCGAAGAGGCTGGCGCGGCGCTTCTTCTTGCCGGGGTTGGTCTGCCGGAGGAAGTACTTCTGGGCGTGGCTGGCCACCTGCGTCGCCGTCCTGCTGGTCACGAAGCTCTTGGAGATGCCTCGCCAGTCCCCTTTGCCCAGCTGCTTCAGACCGTCCAGGAACTTCCTGTGCTCCTCCTCGGTCCACGGGATCCCTGCAGACGATGAATAGGCGATCGAATCTCAATCAAACACTCCGCCACTTGGCTGCAGGATTGATTCATGGTATGGTTGGAAGTGACATGGGACGAGTAATTAAATGTTGTAAATTCAGGTGTGGATGGATCGTAAGATTCATCCATCAGCCACTCCTCCACTTGGCTGATAAAAGGTGGGATAAGAGTACTAGATTTAGCTCCTCGGTTCTTGATTGCTGAATGAATCCAGGACAGCAATTTCCAGTCACAGAATCGGAATTAATCTGTAAATCAGACTAGTAGTACTATGCTCAACGACCTCAATAATTACAGGAGTTATGTTTCAGGGGGGGGGTGGTGCTAACTAAATTAATCTGTAAATCACGGTGACTGGCACATGAATGAAGGAATGAATAGAACAGTACTAGAGTTGTACTACTACTACTTCAGGAGGGGAGAAGATAGAGACCGTGCGTCCGTGATCTGAACGGAGGTCAGGTACCTTTCTTCCGCTCGTGCGCCTTGCGGCGGCGGCGCTTGAGCTGCGGCGTGGACGCCAGCGCGTCGTCGTCGGAGGCGTAGCCCTTGTCGTTGCTGGCCTCACCGAGGGGCAGCAGCGGCGGGTCGATGGAGGCGAGGTTGGGCATGCTGGTGCTCTTCTTGAGCTCGAACGGCTCCTCATCCTCGTCCTCCGCCGCCACCGCCACCGCCGGCGCCTCGCCGCGGACCTCGACGCCGAACAGCCTGAAGACCACCGCCGCCTTCTTCCCGGCCTCCTCCTCCATTTCCGCCTCCCCTCCCGGTGGAGCTGGAGCCGGAGCCGCGCGTTGCGAGGTCGCTGTCGCTGATGAAGGGATTTGGGATCACGGTGGCGGTGTCTTGTTGGAAGTGGATTGGACGTTGGATGTTTTGGAGGCTACTGCACGAGGAGGAGCAGAGGAGACTCCTCTACTCTGCTGGCTAGCACGGTGGGGTGGGGTGGGTGGGTGGCTTTGTCGTCCCTGCCTACTTACCGGCAGTTGCTACCGTCTCCCTCCCTTGTCCATTTATAAGCTAGTCTCCCACCCTTTGTCTTTCCTTTTTCTTTATCTCGTCACCAATTTTGTTCACCAGTGGGTTTGCAAGAAACGCTTGTTTGCACGAGTGAGTTTCTAGGAAACACTTTGCTTATACATGTGGTTGTGCAAAATCGTCCCTTTTTAGCTTAATACTCCCTCTGTCCAAAAATAAGTAATTTGCACTTCTCTAGAATCAGATGTATCTACATACTAAAACATGTCTAGATATATATAAATCTAGACACATCTAGGTCACTTATTTCGGTACCGGTGAAATAATAATAATACGTATGTGAGTTTCCGAAGAAACATAACAAAAAACCAACATTTTTTTTCCAATAAAGGGTGTTCTATATTATTTAAAAGGCTTAAACATTACAGTTATGATGCACACGGTCGCATCGAGTCTAAGTTAAAAAAAGGCAAAAAAAAACAAATAATCTTAAACAAACAATTGGTTGTTTGGTCAAGGAAAGAATAAGTGAACCATATATCTTGCAGCGGTCAAACCCGATGTTTGAAGTTTTATATTCAGTAAGCCCTATTGTTTCGAAGCTCGTAGAATTTCCAATAAACAAGAGCTAGAAAAACATATAAACAAAATGTCATGACATGTTGTGTGTTTTTTTGAACCAGAAAGGTCCCGAGCGACCGAGACTGCTACATTAATTCCAGGAGGTGGTACAAATTACATGAGGGGCCTAAAAAAAGATAAAAATTATAGACAAGCCCTTGAAACACACAGAGGAGACCTCAGAAAGATTTCTAAAAACGCAATCAGGTCGTTGTGCCTCACCACCAAAGATCCGAGATGGCTGCCGCCGTCGGCCACCGTCTTCCTCACCGAGGACTACACCACTTGGAAAGAAGAGGGTGAAGAACGCCTCCTGATACGTCGTAAACGTATCTATAATTTTTGATGCTCCATACTTGTTTAGTATCAACTTTGCTATGTTTTGTCTACACTTTAAGATATTTTTATACATTTTCTGGGACTAACCTATTAACAAGATGCCGCAGAGCCAGTTGCATGTTTTCTGTTGTTTTTGGTTTTAGAAGAGCTAGTAAAAAAATATTCTCGAAATTGGACGGGACAAAAGCTAAAGTCAATATTTTATTAGAAGGAACACGGAGTCCGGAGGTGGGCCACGAGGTGGACACACCCTAGGGCCACGTGTCCCAGGGGGGCGCCGCCACCAGGTGTGGGCTCCTCGAGCGCCCACCAACCTTGCCCTTTCGCCTATAAAAGCACCCCGATGCAGAACCCCTAAGGACACGACAGTCCGAGCCGCCGCCACCATCGTCCCTAGATCGGGGGGATCTGAAGTTCTTCGTGGCACCCTTCCGGAGGGGAGAGATCATCCCGGAAGCCTTATTCATCACCATGCCAACCTCCGGTATGATGCGTGAGTAGTTCATCCTTGGACTATGGGTCCATACAATAGCTAGATAGTTGTTTATCCTCCTTTGTGCTATCATGTTTAGATCTTATGAGCTTCATTCATGATCAAGATCATTTATTTATAATCATACATGTTGTGTTTGCGGGAATTCGATGGATATTAAGATACTACGTCAGATTGATTATTGATTCTATCACGTCTGTGTTATTTGTGATCTTGCATGCTCTCCGTTGATAGTATCTATCTTAGCCAAGTAGATGCTTGTGACTCTAAGAGGGAGTATTTATGCTCGATAGTAGTTTCATGCCTCTAGTAATCTAGGGAAGTGACATAAATCTCTAAGGTTATAGATGTGTTGTTGCTACTAGGAAGAAAACAATAATATTTTATTCATGGAATAATTGTATTGTTTACTTTACACACATTGCTTAATACAATTATCTATTGCTTGCAACTTAATACTGGAAGGGGTTCGGATGATAACCTGAAGGTGGATTATTAGTCATAGATGCAGTTGGATTACGGTCTATGTATATTGTTGTAATGCCTAATCAAGTCTCATAGAAGTCAAGATGTCTAATATATGCATTGTTATGCTTTCTCAATCTGTTAATTGCCCCGCTGTAATTTGTTCACCCAGCATGTTATCTATCTTAAGGAGAACACCTCTAGTGAACTGTAGACCCCGGTCCAATCTTTATCATTGATACATCTGACGAGGTTTAATCTCATCAATGCCCATTGTTATGGACTTGGGTTTTGGAGAAGATGGGGATGCTGGAGATCATGGCACGGTTAACAGACAAGCAACCAGGGGACACGAGATTTACCTGTGTTCAGCCCTGAGGGAAAACCCTACTCCTGCTCGCTCTTGATTACGCAAGGAACCGGTTGTTACAGGTGCGCAGATTCGATCTGGCGTGGAGGTGCGTCAAAGTATGAGTCGAGAGATCTAGGACGACCTCCGGTCTTTTATATAGACTTAGGCAGGTCCCGCATAGTCCTAGTCGGTTACAAGTTCTAGGGTTTTACCCTTTGAATTTCCTATCTATGCTAGTCTTGCTCTCCAAGGATCCGGCGTCATGGGCCTTGGCCACCCGAAAATCGTCGTGGGCGTAGGTGTACTGTGGGCCTTCCTTGGCTGAACCGTATGTCAAGTCACGTTGAAGTCACGTAGGGTATGACCATGTCGATGCCCAGTGTTCAGTTGAATCGTAGATTCGGCTGAGGACTCTTCCATTTTCGGGTGCAATAATATATGTGTGTAGGGATTGTTGATGCGTGTGCCTGACTCACCCGACGGATCAGGGTCAGTTAACTGTCTTAGGACGAAACAACACGATCTTCTTCAAGTTCGAGTCCCTCAACTCGAACCTAGAACATATGCTGGGGTAATTCGACTCAGGCCGCGGAGGACTTACAGGAGTGGAATTCCAGTGATTTTAATTAACGTGCCAGCGTCTGGCCGGGATTTTTCATCACGCCCGTTGATATGGATTTGTACTAGCAGAGCGTAGTCATGTACGTTGCCAGGCCGTCAGATGATATCTGCAGGTCTTATCTTTGTGTCGCAGACACAACATCCGAATGTTCGTCACCGCGGAGGTGTTTCGGGTGGCCAAGGAGATTGTCGCTCACTCAGCGCTTTGTTGGGGCAGAGATGCCAAAAAGTTTTTGCGTGATGATCCGAAAGATCACAATCGAAGAGTTCATAGGGTGCGCAACCAGCGCTCCCTATGGGAGTAGCCCTCGAGTGTCTGTTCGAGTCGTAGACTCGAGCAGAGACTTTAGTTCAAGCATTTGTTCGGCTGTTAGGTCCGTGGGACTCAAAAAATTTCGGATGATTAAATCGATCCTCCCTATGGGAGTAGCCCCCGAGTCCGTAGTGGAGTCGCAGACTCGACGTAGGACTCGAAGAAATACTTTGTCGTTATTCATCTTCCAGGTGCGCGGTCAGCGCTCCTGATAGGAGTAGCCCCCGAGTATTTAGTCGAATCGAAGATTCAAGTGAGTAATCTTAGCTCTTAGCTGTGGAGCCGAAGAATCGTAATTGGTGCTAGTATAGCTTTTGATGACATCAATGCTGACGATCGATGACCTCAAGCATCTGCTACGCCGGAGATGACTTGACTGGACGAACATGGGTCCCACTTGCTGACTTTGAATTGACCGGTCACGCAGGGCATGGAGATAATTACGGCGTCTCCTCGATTTCCGCGCGTAGAGGACGGCGTGGTAACGACGGTTCGTTGAGATGTTGACACGTCTACGGCCAGATCGACCATTGGCGTTAGGTCTTCTGGATGAACGGCTGCCATGCGCCGTCTTCGCTGTTATAATCATTGAGGGGAACCGTGGTTTGTTTTCACCGCTTCAGTTCTTGTGTTTCACTGCCTCCTTGCGCTCGAGCGATTCTTTCTTCGCGCTGGGATTTCCTTCCACATTTCCGTCGTCCTTTGTACATTTTCACCGCCGGTGCCACCGTAGCGTGATGGGGAAACCAAAGAAGTCTTCATCTGCGGTTGGGACCAGCGCCGCCGGAGGAAAGAAAGGCGCCGCCGCTGCTCGCGTCACTGATGGTGGCTGGCGGCGATCAGAGACGCGAGAGAGCGATCTCCGCAAGCTGCGCGAGCGGGGCTTGACCCCGGCAATGAGGTAATCCCCCGTCCCCCATCTGGGTACCGGGTTATGTTTCTCGCCTTCGTTTTGCGTGGGTTTTCATATCCAGTCCATGACTTCCTTCGTGGACTGCTCTTCTTCTATGGGGTTCAGCTGCATCATCTGTATCCCAATTCTCTTCTCCATATTGCTTGTTTTATCACTTTTTGCGAGTGCTGGCTCGGCATTGAGCCGTACTTTGGCCTCTTCCGGAAGCTCTACTCCGTGAAGAGGCAATCTGGTTCGGATGGTGTGTATCCCATTGGGGCTTTCATCATCTCTCTTAGTCCCAATCTGCTCTTCTTTTTCTTTTCCATGTCCGAATCTGTCCAGTACTGGCGGAGGCGATGGTTTTATATCCGCGACTCCGTAGTGCCTGGTCAAGATTTTGGTCTTGTTCCCTTTGACCCCTCCCAAATGATTGAGAAGTAAAGGTCTTGGAAAAACCAAATCTTAGATGGTGAGGTGGCGGAGATAGAGGCCCTGTACCGTCGGGTGGAGGATCTCCAACTGATTCCTGAGAAGGAGGTGAACGGTGTGGACATCATCCGGACGTTTCTTGAGCGTCGGGTGCAACCTCTCCAAGCAAGGGCGCACCCGATGTTTCTTTATTCTGGGCGCCCCGACGAGGGTTTCGAGTGAGAAAATCTCCGAGGGGGATCTTGACAGGGCCCTTCGCGCGCTGCTGAAGTTCAAGGCCGGAGAAGAAATCCCGGGGAAGTCGCTGACTCCTCCCTTTTCTTCGACGTTGGTCGTACCGAAGGTGTAGATTTGTGCACGTAGTGCTCCCCCCTTTTTTTGTCGGCTGTGCATTTGTTTCCTTTGTTTGTTAACAAAGTTCCTTCTCATCTTGCAGAGCTTCAAGGTGCCGGGCATTGTACCACCATTGCCCGAAAGGTATCTGAATGCCCCGGATAATGAAGTGGTTGATTCCGTGTTCGAGCTACCGTCAGCGCGATCTCCAGCGGAGGATGCCGACGAGTCGAGTGAGGATCATACACGCAAGCGATCACGGAGCTCCAGCGAGTCTTCGGATGCCTCGACTCCTCCGACGCCCAGAAACCCTCTGGGCCTTGAGCGTCATGATGATGGTCATGGAGGCTCTTCCTCTCCTATTCCTGCCATTCCTGTGCGGGCTGTAGCGCCACACCCGCCAGCAAAGCGAAAGAAGGAAGAAAAGAAGGAGGAGAAGAAGGAAGAGAAGAAAGAGGAGAAGAGGGCCCGAAGGGCTTCTCCTATCTTCGACCTGAGTGCATTGGGCTCGTAAGTTTTCTTGTTATACTGTTGTCCTTGTTCCTTCGTGATTTTTGCACTTGTGCTGATTGGTTTGTATGCAGGCAATCCTCCCATGATTCCTCCAGTGATGGTGAGCGGGAGATGATGGGGGAGTCGAAAATTGCATCTCCTCCACCTCAAACGGTGGCGACTTCGGGTGACGCGCCTCCGGATCCTCCGTTGCAGGAGGTGCAGGTGGTTGCGCCTCAGAATTTCGCAGGCGGTCCTTCGGGGTCGTCATCAGAGCATGTAAGTTTTTCCTGCCTCATGGGGGAGCCCCCGAGTGTCTTCGTGTGCGAATCTTGTTTTTACTCCTTTGTGTTGGGCGTAGCCCCCAAGCCCTTTTCTTACTGACATTTATTTTTCTGCAGCCTTTTGTGCAAGAGGCCAAGCGGCTTGTGCAAGAGTGCCTGGTGCTGGAAGCGATTCGGCAGCTTCAAGGTATCTATCTGACTTTTCTCTTATGTATCCTTGTTTAGTTCTTTGACACTTGTTTGTTTTGAATGCAGAGGAGCACAACAAGTCTCTCCGTGAGGTTGACGCTCTCAAAAAGAGCCTTGGTCAATCGGAGCAGAAGGCCGGAGCCGCCATTGGTGCAAAAGAACGCCTTGAGCTAGAGCTGACTAGCAGCGAAAAGAGCGTCTGCAGCAGAAGCAGATCGTGAGGAGCAGCCGGCCACGCTTGCTGTTCCGAAAAAAGAGGTGGCGGCGAAGCTCATGGCTGCTGCCAAGGCTATTTCGGGTGAGTACTAGTTTTGTACTTTTTTCTTTTCCTTCGGGTCTTATTTTATGTATCCTTTCTTCATGTCTTTCTTCTTTTTGTCTCAGATGCCGCAGGCATCGAGTTCGACCGCGGTGCTCTGGAGCACGGGAGTGCTCTAGATGATGCCACTGCGGCGGTCGAAGACCGCTGCAAAGACTGCCAACTCCTTGCCAAGACAAAGAGGTCCTTGGTCGCTTCTACAAGGAGCTTGTCCCGGCGCAGCCCTTGACGATGTGGATGCTCGCGAGGCTCATACCGAAGCACCTGCGGCGTATAAACTCAAGCATAAAGGCATCGGCGCGTCCGTCGGGCTGGCGTGGCCATGGCGGCTGGAGCGGAGCTGGATCTGCCACAAATCACTTCTCGGATGCCGACGGCTGCGGATGGATCCGAGGTAGCCTTTGCCTATTCGCTTCACGCAGCGATATGGGCTCAAGCTCATTGATTTGCTTCGAGTATGCATCAAGGCGGCAGGGGCCAAAGCTAGGCGATCGCTCGGCGACTCGAGCTCTGCATCTTAGACGTAGTAAATGTAGGCTAGTTTGTAGTTTGTTTTTGTTGTAAATATCTTGAAGAACACCATCCCTGTGCCACGTAGTGGCTTTATATATTCAATGAATTTCTCTGAGTTATGCTCCATCCTTGGCTGAATGTTTGTGTTCCTTTCTTTGTCTTTGCCGCTAGGTTCCTTCGGTCTCGACCATTGACGCCCATCCGACGCCGTTGCGCCATCCTTGGATGATTCCTCGCAGCTTACTTTCCTTCGGGATCGTGTGCGCAGTCTGGAGAGGGAGTTGCTCGGGCTACGCGGTCATGACGACGTTTGGAAGTCCAAGGCGGATCGTGGCGCAGCCAAAGAGGAGTACTTGATGGCGGAGTTGGTCCGTCTGTCCGAGCTGCAATGTAAGTTGTTCTTTGGTCGAGCCAGCTCGTCTTCGGTGAGCCTGGCGGCCTTACTCTTATTTTGTCCGATTGCTGCAGTGCAAATCTTGCTCGAGGGAAGAAAAGAGCGTGTCGTTGTTCGGTCAATTGTTTGAATCAACAGACATGGAGGCCGCGGCTTCTCGATGGATCGTGATCGCCAGCCTCGCGACGGTGCAGGATCGTGTTTATCAAGTTTCGGGTGCGCCAAGTACGTATATCGCTTTCCTCGGTCTTTACGTCATGTTCCCTTTGGATGCCACGCCAATGAACCTTGCGTGCCTTCTGTCGAAATTTCGGAACGTAAGCAATGTCAAGGAGTTGGTGCGGCAGCAGCTTGTCGCAGGAGTGAAGGCTGCGTTGTCTCTTGTGAGGCTGCACTACCGATGTGGATTTGGCCGTGGCTGGGCCACCTCTTCGCCTACGATGGTAGAGTGGGACATGCGTCCGCATTACGCCGTGAGACAAGATGCCGAATGATTGTAGATTTGTTTGAGCAGGCCTGTGTTATTCTTCAACATAGGTAGTACACAAAAGAGAGAGATGTAAAATTTGTATATTTCGGCGTGTTGTGCCCTTTGTTGTGAAGGTTTGTTTGTATGTGAGCACGCAGTTGCTTTAATTGATACGTGTCCTTTTCGTTTGCTCGACGTTGTCGCCACTCGTGTGTACACGTTTGGCCCTCATCGATGAAATCGTGAGGTGGGGAGCCCCAAGTGCTTTGTAGCATATAGTATAGTTGCGTAAGATAGTGAAACGAAGTTTTGGGGCGAGACACTTAGCTTTATTTATATCGTAATGGAGGAGATACATTGTTCTGAGTAGCCTTGGCCGGAAGCCTTATTGAAAGTAAAAGAAGGGGTAGGTTGCTACGGATAGAACCGTCGAAAGTGCGAGATATTCCATGGGTTGGAGTATGCGACCGGACTCCACGTGCTTGAGGCGATAGGCGCCACCAGGATGACTTCGTGTTGACGAGGGTCCTTCCCATGGCGACTCAATTTATTCTCGCTTTTGCTTGAGTCGCAAGACGAGTCTCCTTCGACGAAGGACCTTGCGCAGCCGCCGTGGTAGTTGCGGAGACTCTGGCTGGTACACCGATCGGGTGCCGCTATATCCGTGCTTCGTCGAGTGTATCGACAAATCTTCGAGTGCAGCCGTGATTCACTTCATCAGAGGCAACGACCCGTGGCCTGGTGGCGATTACCGGTAGCAACCGGCTCCGTGTACCATGAAGAATGGTGTGTAGCCGGTGGAGCTGTTCGGCGTGGATCGTAAGCTCCACAGGACGGAGGGTAGCTCCTTCGTCCAATTTCCAGCTTTATGTTCGAGTGAGATCATGAGGCGCTTCTTGATGCGCCGATTAGGCCATTGGCCTTTCCACTTGCCCGCTCGCTTGCGGGTGTGCCACCGAGGCATATGTGATGTTGATCCCAAGGCCTTCGCAGGTCCCGGAATTCTTCGGAGATGAAGTTCGATCCGTTGTCGGTGATGATCTTTGCCGTGGTACGCGAACTCATAGACAATGGACTCGAAGAACTTGACGGCAGGTTTTCGGTTGGTGACCGGCATGGCCTCGATCCACTAGGTGAATTTGTCGACCGCAACCAGGAGGAAGACGTGTCCTCCTTTCGAGGATTTTGGCAGTTTGCCGATCATGTCGAGGCCCCATTGAGCGAAAGGCCAAGCTATAGGTATGGGCCTGAGCTCGGACCCAGGTGCGTGCGGTTTGTCAGCGAACCGTTGGCATCCGTTGCATCTTCGGACGATGTCCTTTGCGTCGCTCATGGCCGTCGGCCAGTCGAATCCTGCTCGTAGAGCTTTGGCGACAAGGGAGCGGCTGCCTGCGTGGTGGCCGCAGATGCCTTCGTGGATGTCTTGGAGTATGGCTTTGCCGTCGTCGATGGTGATGCACCGTTGAAGTATTCACGTGATGTTGCGCTTGTACAGCTCGCCGTTGATGACGGTGAAGGCTTTTGACCGGCGAGATATGCGTCGGACGTCTGTTGGGCTATCAAGCAATTCTCCGTTTATCATAAACTGGAGGTACGGTCGTGTCCAGGATTCTTCGACTGCCATGACCTACATCAGGTTGACCATGGCTACCTCCATGTCCAGTTTCTCGGGTCCTTCGTGTCCTTCGGGTAGCGTAGCTCCCGAGTGCTCTGATTCTTCGGGTGACCCCTTGGGGAATTTGCGCTTGATGGATGGCACGCAGATTTGTTCGAGGAACACACCTGGTGGCACCTTTGCGCAGGTGGAGCCGATGTTGGCGAGTCTATCGGCTTCCTCGTTGCTCTCTCTTCCAACTGCCGAAGTTCGCAGCCGTCGAATTCTCCTTCGAGTGCGTTGTAGAGCGCGCGGTACGCGATCATGTTTTCGGCGTGTGTGTCACACTCATTCATCGTCTGCTGGACGACGAGGTTGGAGTCACCGTATATGACCCGAGCACGCGCATATCTTTGCCATCCTCATGCCATGGATGAGGGCTTCAGATTTGGCTTCGTTGTTGACGCCTGAATTTCATCCAAGAACATACTTCATTTTGTCACCTTGCGGGAGGTCAAGATGACTTCGCCCCGGCTTCGCTTGGAGCCGTCGAAATGCATTGTCCAGATCGTGACATGTCTGGGTGTCTGCAAATGTAGCTCCATCCAGGCACCGTGAAGTCCGAAGGACTTGAGATTTGATTGTGTGTCGCTTCTCAGAGACGATGTCCAAGGGTGATAGTTCGATGCCCACGTGGCCACCCGCCCCGTGGCCTCTGGATTATTCAGATGCTGTTCGGGTGCTTCGCTGACCATCACCTGGTGATCCTGGAAGTAATGGCTCAACCGTCGAGCCGTCATGAACACGCCGTAGTCTAGCTTCTGGTAGTGAGGATACCTCTGCTTTGTTGGTGTCAGTACCTCGCTGAGGTAGTAAATTGGGCGCTGGACCCCGTGGGTCTTGCCTTCTTAGGGTCGTTCGACCACGAGTACGGTGCTGACCACCTGGTGTGTGGCTGCTATGTACAGCAGCAGGGGCTCGCACTCCTTTGGCGTGACCAAAACGGGCGAGGTGGAGAGGAGCCGCTTGAGGCTTTCGAATGCGTCGTTGGCTTCTAGTGTCCACTCGAACTTGTTCGCTACGCAGCAATCGGTAGAATGGTAGGGCCTTCTCGCCCATACGGCCGATGAACCGCTTAGCGCGCTACTCGTCCGCGAAATGCCGGACGCCTTGAGGTTTTTCGGCTTCTCCATCGTCATGATGGCTTTGATTTTCTTCGGGTTCGCCTCGATCCCTCGTTGAGATATGAAGTACCCGAGAAGCTGACCTGATGGGACGCCGAAGGCGCATTTTTCGGGATTGAGCTTGATCCTGTAGCGATCGAGGTTGTCGAACGTCTCGCGGAGATCGTCGATAAGTGTCCTTGCCTCCCTGGTTTTTATTACTATGCCGTCGACATAAACTTGGACGTTGCGACCAATCTGGTCCTTGAGGCAGGCCTGCATGCATCGCTGGTACGTGGCACCCGCGTTCTTTAGCCTGAAGGGCATTGTGTTGTAACAGAATACTCCGAACGGTGTGATAAACGCCGTTTTCTCCTGATCTTTCGACCTTGAGCCGAATCTGGTTATAGCTTGAGTAGGCGTCGAGGAAGGAGAGTTTCTCGCAACCTGCAGTCGAATAGATGATCTGATCGATCCGTGGAAGAGGGAAGTGGTCCTTTGGGCAATGCTTATTTAGTGACGTGAAGTCTACACACATCCGCAGGATGTCCGTGTCCTTCTTCGGGACCATCACCGTGTTTGCAAGCCACTCACTTTCTTTGATTTCCCTGATGAAGTCTGCAGCGAGCAGTCTATTGATTTCCTTGCCGATAGCTTCGGCTCATGGCTCCGACAGTCTTCGGATGGACTGCTTGACTGGCTTGGTGTCTAGAAAGACATTGAGTGCGTTCTCGGCGAATTCCCTGGGAACTCCTGGCATGTCCGCAAGACACCAGGCGAAGATTTCCCAGTGCTCACGGAGGAATTCGACGAGCGCGCCTTCCTACGCGGTGCTGAGGTCATTGGCGATCAAGGCCGTCTTGGAGGCATCCGTCGGATGGACCTGTACTTTTTTGGTGTTGACGGTGGAGTTGAAGGACATGTCAGGCGCGTTCTGCCTTGTGACTGGGGGTAGCCCGTTGTCTATCACCTCGCGGAGCCTTACAAGCTTGTCTTGCATGCCGAAAGACTGGGAGATTTTATTGAAGTCCCTGTCGCATTGGTCCGATCGGGTGAAGCTCCCATGTACTGTGATGACGCCCCTTGGTCCCGGCATCTTGAGTAGTAGGTATGCGTAGTGTGGGACGACCAGGAACCTTGCAAATGCTACACGTCCCAGGATGGCGTGGTATTGTGACGGCCAGTCCACCACTTCGAATTCGAGTCGCTCCTGCCGAAAGTTGTCCGGCTTCCCGAAGATGACGTCGAGCCCTATTTTGCCCAGGGGGAATATGCCCTTTCCTGGTACAATACCGTGGAACGTTGTGTCTGGTTGTTCCAGGCTGCATTGCGGGATTCGCATATGTGGCATCCCGCAAAAACCACTACTAGAAAATCGTGTTGTTTTTGTGCATTGCATCATCATGACCACATGCTCATGTCATCATGCCACATTGCATTTGAGCATCGTCATCATCTTGCATTTGCTTCCATAAAATTATTTGCGGAAAAACCTATTTTGTTTTCTACACGCCCCGTCTATGTTCCAAACGCAAAACCCGGGTCTCCGGATTATTTTGTTTTGTCTGCTATCGGTTTGCAAAAAACCTGTTTAAACAAATAAAATATTTAATTATTTTTAGTGGGGCAGTCGAACGGGCCGATTCGACCCAGTCGACCACCCCCGGAATAAAATCGGTCCACCCCAAAATCCCTAAGCTACCTAGTCCTAATCTACCCACCAATCATAGCTTGCCATCTCACCCTCTCCCCCAATCCCTACCCACCTTGCCACCTCATCAATCCACCCTGCACACCCCTCTCTCTCTCTCACCTAGCCCCATCTACCCTCCCCTCACTTACACCCCGGTCCCACGCCCCACCTGGCCCCACCCGCCGACTGCCCCGCCTCACCTCTCCCCGACCAGTCCACCCTCCCGCGTGACCCCTGCTCTCCTGCCCACCCAGCCCGCGCCCGTCCCACAATGGCCTCCTCCTCACAAGACGCCACCGCCAGCAGCCTCCACCGCCCCCGACACCCTCCTCTCCACCCATCGCCGCCAGCGCCTTTCCCCCAACCTTCAAGCTCCGCCGCCACCCTCTCGCCTTCAGCACGGTCGCCACCCCTGACGCCATCGCCTCCTCGGCTCTCGCCTGGTCTCGTCCGGCTCATGCCGATCTCCGGAAGAAGCCGTCAGACTCCGCTCGGACCGCCGCCAGAGGATTCCCGCCACGCTCTTCCCAAAGATCGCCGCTTCCGCTGCTGCCCGGTCCGCCATCCTCCCGGCACCGCCCTCTCCTCAAGGCGTCATCCTCCGGCGCGCCTCCTCGAGCCCGGCGCCACACAGCATGGCCTCGGCTCGCTCCGCCTTCCTGCCGTCCCAAGAAGACGCCTCCTCGATTGCAGCTCAGACCGTGCCCCTCCATGTCGAGCTCACCGCCCTCTCCGCCCTTCATAAGCCACGCCATGTTCTTGCCTAGCGACGCCTAGGCCTGCGTGCACCTGGCCATGTCTGGCTGTTTCAAGCACAGACTGATTCACCTCCCTATTTCATCTAGTATGGTATGTCCTTCGCGCGATGCATGTGCGGAAGATCTTCACACACAATTGAAGCCTCGAAACCCCAAGCTCTCCTTCGCGGTACCCAAAGACCGATCTTGGGACGCCATGAACTCCTTCGCGGACGTCAAGGCCTCCTACCCAGAACCCGAAGACACCGAGGCCCCAAGGTCGTCGACATGGAACTGACGAGGTCTACTACATGGATTCGAAGACCGAACCCGGACGCCAAGATTGCCACCGGAACGTCAAGCACTTCGCCGCGTAATGCCAAGTACTTCACCCCGGACATCGAGACCCTGAACGACAAGTACTCCTTCCCGGATGCGATGCTCGAGAACCCGGACGATAAGGACACCGACGCGGAACGCCAAGTTCTCCACTTTGAACGCCATGACCGTCTACGTGGACCCGGAGACCACGAACGCGACAAGATCGACCGTTGGAAACCAAGCTCTTCATCTTGTGTCCGACCTTCGAGGACCGATTCCGTTGAACCCTGAACCCTGAGACCGACCCTGAACCCCTCGAAGCCCAAGTTCGCCGAACCCTAACGTGTGAACCTTTTTCCGAGCCCCTATTTTATAAATGCTATATATAAAACTGGTTGCATATTAAATTGTCATACTTGCATGCATACTTGTCTGTGGTTTGGGGGCATTATGCCGATTCACCTTATAATTAAATATGGGGCCCATATGCGGGCAAATCTAGCCTTATATTGGCCTCATTTAAATTTGTGCAGCAAACCGATACTATATTTGCCTTGCTAATACAACATTTAATTTGCGGGGTAGATAAACAACTTGAACCATATATTTAATTGTCGGGACCCCCGGTTCCACTTAATATGGCCTAATTGCATTGCACCTTTGCCATGCCATACATCATACATGCATCATGCCGATCTTCTGCCGTTGTATTAAATAGTGCATCCGGTGTTTATTCTAGCGTTTTGCTTCTTCGCGGATAAGGCCGTTGAGTTGATGTGAGCTTCGCCCCGATCTTTGGATGAACCTTCGACAATGTTTTCAGGCGAGCATCTCCCCCTTTCTACCTATCTTACTTTTATAGTATTTATTCCCTCCTGTTGATCTATTGCTATCTGTGTTGCGATGCTCTAGTTTTCGTACCCGTGATATCCCTTGCAGCCTTATATTGCCTTGGACACAACCTATTACCTGTTGTTTGGTAGATAGTTGG
Organism: Avena longiglumis; assembly: GCA_030063025.1. Classification (NCBI taxonomy): domain Eukaryota; kingdom Viridiplantae; phylum Streptophyta; class Magnoliopsida; order Poales; family Poaceae; genus Avena; species Avena longiglumis. The sequence continues at coordinate 458,181,549 of CP125974.1, forward strand.
ACTTGCGCGTCGTAGTCGCTTGCTCAAGTGCTGTTGCGTGTCGTCCAGTACCACAGTTGTTGGAGTATTGCCGCATGTTTGATATGGGAGATGATCATGGCTTTACTTATCGCTCATTTCAATTACTGTTTAACAACTAAAATTGAAGTAGGTAAGCAGAGGCACAAGTGGGCAATAGATGTTATTTGGTTGTTAACCGTCCACTTGTGTCCCGTAGGACCCCGAGTACTTGATACCTGTTCCTTGAATATTCGCGCTATCCACATCCGGGAGGATTATGGGACCCCCCTGAGCCAGAGCTTGATTCAGTCTTATTTCTTGGGGCCACACACTAGTTTGAGGTTTTATTTACTACCCTGTACTTATGCCATGCTACTGCTTTATTTACGATTGTGCGAGGAGCACCTGTACTGTTTAGGATCGTGGCACGATTCCGCGGTGTCGACAAGCCCAGTTTTGGGTTCCCAAATGCTCACACCGTCCCCACAAACTTGAGTCCGTCTCGAGCCGGGCGGCTTCGTTATGGTCTACTTTAAGGGTGGACCCTGAAATATTTCTGAATCCTGTGATTGCTTTGTCGTGAAGGCCTCGTTGGGTTTTGATTTGGTTTTCCGAGGTTGATCGAGTGTGTGTTGCTATTTGTGCACCCCCGCAGGTAAAACTTTCAAAGCCGTGTCGCGGTTATGGACGACTTGGAGCACAGTATCTCGATCATAGACAACTATAACTAAAGTAGTGCTATAAATTTGACTTTATAATGACTAGTAATCAGCTTCACTATAATGGAATGGCTAAATAAAACTGCCAACAATTGCATGTTTGGGTTGTCGCTTGCGACCATTGTATCTGACTAGTAAGTACTGCAACTACAACGGAATGGCTAAATAAAAGTACCAACAACTGCTGGGTTTTGGGTTATCTCATGCTAATTGTATCTGACTAGTAAGTGCTGCAACTACAACGGAATGGTCAGCTAAAATTGCCCACTGCTTATTATATCAGGACAATTATCCATATTTGACTAGTAATTGCTGCAACGATAACTGAATAAATAAAACTGCCAACGGTGTGAGTTCCTCGGTTGACTTCCTCGTTTGGCCTCGAGGGGGAAACACCAGGATGGGTTTGTCTGATGGTAGAATCAGGTTGGTTCCGAATAGGTCTTTCTTATCCCTCTCTGATAGCCGCCAGTTGTATCGAGTCTCTATAGGTTGTTTAGAGCATGCTGCCGCCGATCCACCATACCTATGTAGGCGAGGACCGCCGATTCTAGCCTCGCTGCATCGCCTCAAGATCGACCGCTCTCTCTTTTCCTTTGCCCTTTGTCGGCACCCCTTTTGTTTAAGCAGTTTTGAGATCGATGTCGTTAGCGGGGTTACCCTTCCGGCTTGGCTCGGGGTTATGGACGCCATGGTTATTCTTCGTGGCTCTTAGCCCCATTTGCCTCTTGTCCGTAGTGGACGCCTATCATTTTCAAGGTGATTTGGATCTTTGTTCAGATATCGTATTCTTGACTCATGGAGTCGTGTTGTATATATATCTCCGCTGTGGGTCCCATCGAGGACTTGTGTAATGTTATTGCTTTTCCACCCGCACGAAAGTGCTCGTGGGAACCTTTGAATCGTTCTATGCGGGTTTGGCGGAATCAAAACTTGCATAGGGTCGATTTGGGTGTTACAAAGATAGCTGCTAGGGTGCTTGCGAACATTAGGTTGATGCGCCGCCACCGTCCATGAAGACGCGACTCATCTCGAAACCTCCGATCTGCCTCGAGCACCGGGCAGCATGACTGGGCGAGGATCCGCAAGGTGATCCGCGAGTGAACGTGATGCGTGACTCCGATCCGTTGAGGTACTCGGGGATTGCGGTGGAGTTGCCACGCCAAGTTGATTTGTCGGGTGATTTTCTTCGCACCTTGTTTGTTGGGCGTCCCGGATCATATTTAGTGCTCCTTTGGTGGGGTATACGACCCGGCGTTGTTTTGATACCGTGCGACCGTTGGTTTGGGCCTCCAATAGGTGGCGGAGGAGGAGCTCGGTGTGCTATTTCTCCTGCGCGGTGCGTTTCGAACACAGGATTGGGGCTTGTTGCCTCATCTGCGCCATGCTTTCGAGTTTGGAACTCTCGGCAGTCCTTGAGCATGTGGTAGCTTTCTTTTTGCCATCTTGCTTGTCGATGTAGAAGTGGATGGTGCATGGACCGAAAGTTTTTGAATCGAGGGTCCGTTGTCGCGATCGCGCGTTGCCAATTGTGATGATCGTCGTTGTCTCGAGATTTCCTCTGCGGTAACCTCCGCTGCGGCTGTTGTCGTTCGGCGGTCGGCGTAGCCGCGACCATGTCGGGTCCGTCACGGTCTTCGTGACACGCGATCTCCTCTTCTTGTGGCGTTCTCGCCGCCGTAGTCGCCCTCTTCATCGATTGCTCGCTAGATGCAATCTTCGCCGTCACTAACGCTGGCAATTTCCATGAGGTGGTCAAGTGTCTTGGGCTTGACACGCCCAAGTTCTTCCTTGAAATCTTGGCGCTTGACGCCGTCTCTGAAGGCGTCGATGGCCCTCTCCTCGGAGATATGCGCTACGGAGTTCTTGGTGGTAGACCAGCGTAATATGTACGAGCGAATAGATTCCCCCGTTCTCTTAGTGCAGGCTCGCAACTCTTCGATTGAGGCGGGCCTCTTGCTGGTGCCCTTGAAATTTCGGATGAAGCTGTAAGCTAGCTCCTCCCAACTTCGGTTGGATCCTGATGATAGGCTGTTGAGCCAGACCTGCGCCGCGCCTGTCAGCTGCAGCTGGAGGCATTGCATGGCGGTTTCTTTGTTACCGCCGTGCAGCTTGACGGATGACAGATGATCGATGAGCCAAGATTTTGGATCTTGCGTGCCGTTGAACTTCGGAGTATCCGAAGGAAGCTTGAAATTGCGTGGCATCTTTGTTCGCCGAACAGATCTGCTGAAGCATCGAGCTCCACAGAGTTCTCCTTCATCTTCATCCATCTCGGACTCGGACGAGCATGCGCGTTTGGCTCGCGCTTTGTCGATTTTTGTGTAAGCGCATCTCCGCGTCGTAGTCGCGTTTATGGCTATGCGAGTTTTCTTCCTTCGAGGAAGGTCGCTACTCTTCCTCTTCGGATGAAGGGTGGGGCTGGTCGCTGACCGGAGCTTTCTTCGGCTCCGAGGCGTCTTCGTGGGCGCGGCTCGACGAGTCCGAGTCCGGTGAGTGCGGACTTATGCATGGATCTTTTGGGTCCCCTCTCGAGGTTGGTGGCCGCGAGATACGCGGTGGCTGCCAGATCGCAGCTTGTGGTGTCTTCGATGATGTTGCCGTCGGCATCCATATCCATGAACGACGTGTGGAGAGTTCGGTCACATCACGGCGTTCCTTGGGATCCATGTTCTCCACCATGCGATGCTTATTTCCCGATTTCCGCTCGCTAGAGCCGGTGCCATGGCGAGAGCGCAGCTCGTGTCGCTGGACTCGGAGGCTGCTTGCTTGCGTTTATCGAGCGTCTCCTGCATCTTGACTTGCTTCTTGTGCTCCTCGATGAGGAGGTAGTGGTACGCCATCAGTAGGTCGCGTGGTGCATCCACAGGCAGGACTATGTCGCCTGCGACGGCACGACGTGCCTATACCCATCCTTATTTTCTAAGTTGGATGACGTGGCCGTTGTTCTCCCCTTCGGGTGGGGGGGATTAGCTTCTTCATTCCGCTTCCGTTTCATCCTGCGGGTTGGGGTTCGTGTTGGGCGGCGGGTTGGGCGTTTGTTGATCCTAGATGACCGCGGCGCATAGGTAGCGCCAGATCGTTCGCTGCTGCCGCAGCTTTGGTCCGAATCGTAGGTCCCTTCATCCGAAGGTGGATCGGAGTTGCGCCATCATTGCTGTAGAACTCATCTGTTGATGGTGACGTGCGTAGCACGGGGTGTGGAGCCCACGAGGCGGGCCTGATTGATGGCACGAGCACCCGCTCAGGAAGGCGGAGGGTGCCAGTTTGTCCCACCTGGAAGCAGAAGCTCCCGAAAAAAATCTCGAGTCCGTCGCCTACGGGCTCGAAATCTTTCATGGTGGCCGGCGAGTGGGCGGTGAAGTCGAAGGTCCCGAAGAGGAGGTGGTTCTCCGTCGCCGCGGAGTTGTAGATCGATCGGGTTGGGACCGTCACGATCGCACAATCAGCAGCCCCGATTCCCACAGACGGCGCCAATTGACGAGGTTTAATCTCATCAATGCCCATTGTTATGGACTTGGGTTTTGGAGAAGATGGGGATGCTGGAGATCGTGGCACGGTTAACAGATAAGCAACCAGGGGACACGAGATTTACCCAGGTTCAGGCCCCCGGAGGGAAAACCCTACTCCTGCTTGTATGCTCTTGATTACGGCGGAACCGAAGGTTACAGGGTGCGAAGGTTCGATCTGGCGTGGAGGTGCGTGCGAAAGTATGAGTCGAGAGATCTAGGACGTACCCTCCTGGCCTTTTATATAGACTTAGGCAGGTCCCGGGCATAGTCCTAGTCGGTTACAAGTTCTAGGGTTTTACCCCTTTGAATTTCCTATCTATGCTAGTCTTGCTCTCCAAGGATCCGAAGGCGTCATGGGCCTTGGCCACCCGAAAATCGTCGTGGGCCAGCGTGTGTCTACTGTGGGCCTTCCTTGGGCTGAACCAGGTATGCTGAAGTCACGTACCCGTAGGGTATGACCATGTCAACATCATCTACTATTACTGTTTACTTCATACAAGCAACTACTATCTTTCATACTATACGTTTAATCATTTGTTTTCAGCAAACCAGTGAGATTTACAACGTCACTATACGTTGGGGCAAAATTTTGAGTTTGTGTTGTGCAGGTTCCAAGTTGTTAGCAACACATTGGAGTTGTTTCCTTACTCCTACTGGTTCGATAACCTTGGTTTCATAACTGAGGAAAAACTTACTATTGTGCTCTTCACACCTTCCTCTTGGGGTATCCCAACGAAGCTCTACAGTGAACTGAGCCGCATCACCTCCATCGCACCATCGAGAAGGGACCTACGCTGTTGGAGGTTGAAAAGACGCTCCCATGGCGTCATCATATGCATCCCTTTGGCATCGAAGATCAGTGGCCTACCCTGGGCCATTGTGGAACAACTCGTCGTCGTCGCAGCAGAAACTTACCGTCGCCGCCAAGCTTGGACTCTCGAAACTCCAGAGGAAAACACAATGTCAAGTCTAGGAATCGCCGCTCCCGATGACCACGAACAAAGGCCTTATTGATGGATAGGCCGCCCATCTTGCCCACCACCGCATCCGGCTCTCTCCGTGAGAGCACCACGAGAAGGAGAAGAGAAAGCAGCTTGCTGCAGATCTAGCCTGAAGGATCTGACGGAGCTCTCCCGACATGACGCCAAACGATAGATAGCCAACACCTGCTACGATAAAATCTACCACTACTATTCACAAGGAGGAACCGTCCTCCTCTCCCCAACTCACTCCAGCCGCCGGAGGAGAAGGGGAGAGGAGCCGGGGCAGAGACGGGGACTCTCAAGGGGAGGCTGAGAGAGAGGGAGAGGAAGGGAGAGAGAAGTATTTGACATGTTGTGTTGAACCCTACGAAAATTGAAAGCATTGGAATGTGTACTCCATGTTGTCTGGTTGCTGGGTTTTCCCCCAATGAATTGTGTGAATGCCATAGTTTCCATAGAACAAACAAAAAATTCCATAGAGTTTGACTAAAGAAAAGTTCCTATATGGTTTCAAATCCTACAAACGACACAATATCTACAGGAGAAATTCCAAAATGGAACCCTCCAAAATTCCTACGGAGTTCATCTGAACCAAGCAATCACTAAACCATGTTATTATTTAGTATGAGAAGACCATATGCAAAGGCACATGTGATGAATTTGTCAATCTTCGAGCCCACGGTTCCAATCTTTAGCGAGAGGTGTGTGAATGTGGTGATGTGCATGCACATATGTGTACGTTGTACTTGGTGCTCGTAAAATGACTCAACTATGTTTTTAAGTGTGCGTTTCATGTCACGTTGATAACAGGGGCGGACCTAGAACCAAAATGATCCAGTGTCACTGTCTTAGTCATGCATAATTTTTTTCTAAAGTTGAGGGTGTCACATACTATAAATAAGTAAAACATAACAAAGAAATTATTTTCCAACGGATGTCCTGTGACCCCTGCTACCATAACCTGGGTACGCCCCTGGTTGATAAGTCTAAAATGTAGCACTAACAATATGTAGGCCTTTTTAAAAGAATATAGTTATCGACTTTTTTGACAACATAAACTTTGCTTTTTGTGTAGCGTACAAAGTAAATTATTTTAAATACACATTCTACATATATATGTGGATTATTTTATTTATCTTTAATAGCATCAAGTATGTTTACTAATTTTGAAAATGTTGGGCTCCAAGGAAAAATGTGTGTGGCCCAACCCATAAGGGCCATATGGACTTGACGTCATCCCCACCTTCTCTCGTGAGTGTGCTATGCATCTTTTTCTTTGTTTTGGAGGAGGACGCGTACTATTACCACTACGTACCACACCAATGAGTCTTCCTCCGCCTCCAACTCGACGTTGCCATAACTAAGCCTAACCAAACCTCCATGCTTATTGGTACTCATGATCTAGGTTCACGCTTCCATGTGTCTAGTAACCTATGTTGTTATTTACTTATAAGACATGAGTACATCACACCGTTTTTATTTGTGAACCCTCTAATACCGAATGTCTCCTAACTCCTTTTTGTCTTCCTCCTCTCTTATTCCTCTATCGCAGCAATTGCTCGCAACCCCCCCCCCCCTCTCTCTCCATTGTTTCTTTCTCATCTAGTAGCTCTTGTTTTTTGTCTTTCCACATATATGTTATTTCCCGCCTTCTTTGTTGGGGTTATACTTTCCGGATATACCCACGACCAACATTTATACTCAAAGATTAGGATGGCCCACTTGGGTTAGAGGATATGGCACCACGGGCGGCCAAGTCAACGAGACAGACAAGGGCCCATCCGACTACGACAAGACCCAAAAGATTTATCGACTTTGGCCTGACGCCAGAAGACCTGGAGTACAAGATGTAGTAGTTACTGACTATACTGTAAATTGTACCATAGGCGGATAGGATTCCTCCCTGTAAGCCCTATGTCGGATGACTATATAATCCGGCATATGGGCAGCCCTTAGGGAACGATCAATCTCAACCCGCACATGCGAACAATAGTCAAACCATGTGTAACCTTCGGCTTTGCCAATTATAGTGGATTGATTGCAGGAGTAGGATCCGGCCACCGCGGTCGGATCTGAACCTGGGTAAACTTGTGTGCTCTCCCTCCCGAACATCCTCGTGTCTCACACCCCTCTCTTTCCACGCCTCGAGGACCCCATCATGGCGTAGTTGTCATCAATAAGATGACACTCTTTATTACATGATTTGGCCGCAATCATATTGGTAAGGCCTTTTTGTGAGCCCTAGAAGATAAAAGGAAAAGTGTTCCTGTAAGAAGTTAGTTGCGCCTATCTCTCCATTTTCTCCTCCTACCACTCATCTCCCTTTGTGAGATGTGAACTAGGGAAGGAACATTGAGGGCCTCTTCGATTCACAAGATTCTCAAAACACACGAACATAGACAACAAGTATTAGATATCATGTCGAGTTGAATCCAGTGGGTTTAGAAAGCAACAATAATTTGCATAAAAAGTGTTTCCATCATACAAAAAAAATCACATGATGGTAATAACATTGTTTGAGTGTATGGAATTTTTTCATTGCAATGCAGTCCTTAGCAAAAGCTCCTAAGAACTCCAATCCTATAAATAAAAGATGCATGTTAGGGAAAAATTGTAAGTACCAAATTCCACCATTTTTTTCTATAGATTGAATCAAATTAGCCCTTGGTGAGTACATTCTCCCTTGGTTACTTCAGCTCTCTTTTGAACCGTTTGGTCCCTCGGATCTGAATCAAACGGCTCCACCACCCTATCCCTTCTGTCTAGGCCCACATGTTTGCATCAACCAACTGCACGTAACGCAGGAATTCGGCAGAAACAAGGAATGATGCTATACATGGGATTTTTGTCCGATAAACAAATCATGGGAGCCACTCATCAGATCCACTGGATGCAGCACCGAACGATGGTATACATCGGACTCGTTTTCACTTTTGGGTCACATGGGACTACATACACGCGTTCCCGGCATTCAATGCAATCCCATGGTTGACCTGACGGAGATAAGCCCGCTGATGACTCCGAGGGAAGATTCTTCCCGTATCATTTTTCCTTTATTTTGAGTGGATCGAGGTGTTTACGGATAGTCTACTCCCTTGGATAAATTGATCGAGTGACATCAATGTGCATGTTTCACAAGATATTCTTTTACTGGATCAAGTGACATTAATCCGTTGGAGTAGTATTGATTTATAAGACCATGTACTATATGAGCCAAAAGCGGTTCCTAACCTTCTCTCTCCTTCCATTGAATCGGTTCCATACATTTCAAAGAGTCGATTTATAAGGTCTGACACAAGAAGCGATTCAAAATGTTGGTTTGCTTCTTTTCTAGTAAAGTAGGCATGCATGCATATAAGGTGGCTTGGCCCACGTGCCATAGAGTAAAAAGAAGAAAAAGTTTGCACATAACAGGACGACATGCATGTGCCACAAAGCAATGCACACATAGGAGGAAAGCAAGAGCGATCCATAATATTAACATGTTCTCATTTGAACCGAACAGACATAGTACATGGTCTAAAGAAGTTATGGAGAAATTCAATTCATAGGGTTCTTAAGAAAGTTTATTAGATCCCTAACAAAAAAGTTTATTAGATCAAAGGAACGACACCTCCAAGATTTGTAAGGACTGCAATCGTATACCTCAATCTCATAGAAATTTTAACATCTTCTTTAATTTTTTTTATATTTATAATTGCGTAGGATTAATGCATTTTTCTGTGTTTTTATGTGATCCATCCAAATAATTATTCATGTAGTTTTTACTCTGTTTTGTGCATGCAATCATATAAAATTCATGTGTTTTGTAAACTTTTGATCCAAAGAAGACCTTAGTAATGCATTATACAGAAACCGAGGACCTTGGACCTTATCCCCTCCTCCGTCTACAGTAGAGGAGTGGGCGATTTGTGAGCGACCCCGACATTCCACCTCGCCGTCGTCGGATCGCTTGATTCCCCTGCCTCCTGCGGCTGCTTCGGTGGCGGGAGGATGGGGAATCATCGATCCACGGTGTGTACATAGTGTAGGTAGGCTTAGGGTTCCAGCCGGCGGCGCCGAGGCGAAGGCACAGTCGGAGTGGATTTTGCAGGTGGTGGTTCTTCCCCTCGATGGCGGCGCTCCAAGGAGTTATGCGGTTGATCTGCTGCCTTCGTCGAGCCTGCGGGTCTGCGGAGCTGCTTGGCTCGACTTCCCCTTTGCCGGATGCTGTGGGACGACGGATCTAGCGCTTCAAGATCTATCGAAAGGTGTTGGTGTTCATCGGCGTGACGACGACGGCGACCTCCGGCGTAGATCCTCTGGGATCGGTGCTCGGCGACTTCCCGCTGGTTCGGGGATGCTCCTGATCCAAGGCATCGTGAGGAGTATGAGCAGCGGCGCGCCATCGATAGCGCTGCGTCGTCTCCGGCTTGGTCGAGATGCAGAAGGTTTGGGCTGTATTTTTTCTTTTGATGGCCTTCCTGTAATCTGTTCGATGTAACTTCAATGTCTTTCTTCGCAAAAAAAGAAGACCTTAGTAATACTAGTTGTAGTATGCAGTAAAAACTAATTGTCACTACCAAATGATAGCTCAAAACTTTGGACAATATATATGTTCACAAATAAGTGTACTTCTAGCATTGTCTTAAGTCAAAAAAGAAAATTAAGATTCGACGAAATTTATTAGAAAACGTGACAACGTTATGACACTAAATTAGTATCACTAGATTCGATTGAAATAGAGTTTCATGATATTACCGATTTGATATTATATAGTATGTTGCTATTTTTTCAAATAAACTTAGTCAAATTTGAAGTTTGACCTACCCGCAAAATCAAATAAAATTGAAGTTTGACACAGTACTCCCTCCGTCTCGGTTTATAAGACTTATGTGTATCTTTAGGTTAACAAATTAATCAACTTAGCATGAGGTATATAAGATAAAAACTATATTATTAAAAACTTTAAATATTATATTTTTTAATGATATAATTTTTATATTATATAAGTCATATTATATAGCTCATGCGGACGATCTATGTATATGCGTAAGTCTTATAAACTGGGATAGGGGAAGTAGTACAAACCTATAAATACATTTATTTGAGGATGGTGGGAATAGTTGATTACAATTAACCAAGAAAAAGGTTCCATGGGCGAGTTGCACAGAAATTAATTTTAGTCTGAATTAAAGGAGCAAGTACTCCTAGTACGAGGGGCGTGCATATGCATATTAGCATATGCTGCTGATATTCCCCGAGTGACCAGCCTAGTACGCCCAATGTCGATGAAATACGCACGTAATTGCAAGTCGGGCAGCTGCACGCGTGAGCAATGCCGTGACAAATACGGGAAACGATTCGCGTATGCCCACGCAATTTCCTGGATTTTTTACCTGGGTCGCGCGCGCACCGGATCACTGGCCAAGATCGTAGACCAGTAGGTCCGCGTGACCGACTACCTACGCGCCTTGACCTCCAAGTCTACTGGGCTAGTAGAACTGAATACCGTACGGCCTGCGTGCGTCCGTAATTACCACCCAGCTGGCTATTGGCTAGTGGATACTGGACTAGAACTGACACCGTACATGCTACTGATACTAGTTCCTTATCACATAGTACTAGTAATTTGGTCAAAGTCAGATCTCATAAAATTTGACCAGTTAGTATATATATAGTACTATATAGAAAAAAGCAATGCATAGAACAAATTAATATTTCCTCAAACAATCAAGAAATATAATTTCACAATGTTTTGTATTTGATAATATAATATTCTCTCCCTCCCATTTTAAGACGTGTACTATAATTTTTTCTCAAGATTCCCGTATTAGGATACGCATTGTGTAGCTGAACTCAAATCAGACCTAAACAGACCATGCTACCCCTGATTAGCAACCCTCTAGGTGATTAATTTCCAACCAATTGGCCAATCCATGCATACACATTAGGCTGGTCTATCATACTACTAGTATCATGCATATGATACTAGTACATGATACTATGTCTCTAGTGCATTGTATCATATAGTAGTATCATAGTAGTAGTATATTTATTGATTTGTAAAATCTCTATGTAAAATGTGTGTACAAGATTTACTTGTCATTATGATTTCTAGCTTTACGTGCTATGATACGGTATCTACCTATGATACACTAATCATCTCTCTCTTCATTAATTATGGCGCCACATCAGATTTTTGCCAAGTTGGCATGCATGATACACCTTATGATACTAGCACTAGGACCAGCCTTAATGAAAAGAGGCTGCACAGCGCTGCATGCTATCAATCCTGCCAGGGATATTTCAGTCCCCGATTTTCTTTCCATAGTCTTGCATGTAGCGCCTTGGTATGCGGGTCATAACTAATACGCATCCTAAACTGGGATAGAGGAAGTATGTTATCAAAGTAAGGTGAACTTTTCTTTACCAAACCGGCACGTGATGCCAGGAGAGGGAGGCGATTGGGAGGCAGCGATCGCAAAACACATCTAGGCTTTGTCCCATCACCGACGACATCGCATGTCCTCTCTGCCTCCTGTGGCCTTGGGGCTTTCGAGGGTGGTGGATCACGGCCCCTCGCTGGCGGGAGGGCGATGGCTACATGCTGAAGTCAGAATAAGATTCTCCTCGTACTAACCTCACTTCGGTGGTGCGTCTAGTGTCGGCGTAGGAAGCGTGTAGTTGTGTGCATAACGGATCTCTTGGGGTCCGGTAGTTTTTCGTGTTAGTCCGTGTGGTTTAGGTCAGTTTCTTATGATCTATGGTTATTATCATTGGCGATGATTGGCGTTCTAGTATGCTAATCCTTTGGGGTCTTAGCATGATGACTTCTCGTCCATATACTACAACCAATTCTATTATGGAAAGCTTTTGATTGTCTCCGATGATGGAGGTGCGAGAACGGTGGCACACCTTCGATGCGCGCTAGTGTCTATAGTCGTCGCTGGATGGTCGAGACCTTTTTGTAATTTTATTATTTGGGGGTTCTTTGTATTTTTTATGGTTATTAATATATTGACGAAAGTTTCGCAGAAAAAATATAAATGTTGATATTTTTCCACATACACGAACAAACTGTATAAAGTTTCACTGTGACCAAACCTAATATCAGAGGTGGAGCAACATGGTGGAAGGTGGGGCTAGGGCAATGCGGCACTGGCAACAATGTAGGTTGGAGGGTGGCCGTCGGTACCACAACAAGATGGAACAATCACATATGCCTTCTAGGATGGAGCGTTGAAGGTGTCCTCGGTACTTTGTCTATCCAGGTGACGCTTTTGGGCGCCATGTTCCCTCTTGGGGGCGTTGTCAAGGGTCCAGGTCTCTTTGTTGTTGGGCTCCGGGTGAATATCCATGGTCTTTGGACTAGGCAATGGTGACGCTTTGGCGCTGTTACCTTCTTGAAGGCGCCGCCTTTGGAGCACAGTGTCTCCCGGTTAACAGGGTGTGGGTGGTTTGCGGGCGTTTGCGGTGCCCTTCTCATCGCAGTCTCTGTTCCGGTGGGTTGGCTATGTTCCTAATATCCCTTGGCTACCATGTTGTCCCCATGTCTTCTGTGTGCTCTAGGGTGAGCTTCTCCAACTCCGACGGTATGGCGCTCTTCGAACCGAGCGAGGGGGCAGGGTCCCACTTCGGACGTGGAAACGGATGGCGCCTCGACGACGGGAACCCCCAGGTTGCATATGTGGGCACATTCTCTTGAACGGCTCGGCGGCTTCGTCGTCAAGTCAGCGATCGTTGCGCTCATAAGGATATGGAGCATTTCAAGCGACTTGTCTTGTTTATTTTATGTTTGCTTGTTGTTCCTTTTCTTGTAAGCTGATTTCCTCAGCATATGTACTCTCTAGCCGTTCAGGCTTTATTAATTTAAAGCGGGGCGTTATCACCTATTATCTAAAAAAAGGTGCTAGCTTTAAAATATCTCTCTCTTTGTAAGTTAGAATATGTTTTTTTCATTGCAAAACTGCAACACTAGTCCATTAGTGATCATTTGTCGATGAATACGGGAATTGCCATATTATATTTGTGGCCTTTAGAAGAAGCAATTATTTATTTGCCTCACCCTAGTTCAAAATCCTAGATTCGCCATAGTAATGTGAAACAAAAAAGAGTGACTAGGATCGCAGACACTCGTTGTGTTGGTTGAGAACAATGTATTATTTTTTAATACTTGGCATAGGTATACTCGGTTCGCCACATAGAATCAGGATCTTATTGTTTTGCATAAGGTATTGCTTCCTTTGGAAGACTCCAATTTTGTTGGAGGGTGAGATCCCGGACTGTTTGCTTCCATGAAATGTGGCTCACTAGGTTGGAGGATGAGATCAGAGTAATTATTTTGCGGTGGTTATTTATTATAATTCATGAAATGGAAGAACCAGTTCCAAGTAGACAAATAATGAAGTTGAATACTTGCTTCATTTTTTTCATGAAGGTAGTAACGAAACACTAGTTGATCACGGATGTATGGCAATCTTCGGAAGAGTCCGTTTAGATCTTGTGAAGGGTCTAAACATAGTTTTATTTTGCGTGTGCAACAGGTAAGTACTAGTACAAAGTTGTGGTATTCACACAGATTTGTGGTTGATAATAATCCATGATCCTACAATATACGTGTATAAACTTGCAACTATGGAAGCCGATCAAAGTTGTATTGCTGTATTTTTTTTTTTTTTTTGGCTTACTAGAAACCAGCCGATGATTTTTTTTCACCCGGTCAACTTACCGGTTGAAATTTGAGGATTGGCCAGAGGAAACTATCTTTGTTCGCGGTTATCACTTGTTGGATGAGCTTTGGAAGCATCTACGAGCACTGAACTTGTTCGATGAAAATCCGCCAAGACCGGAAGGTAGTATCGTATACCGAGCGTAGGGGCTTACGTCAGAATACGCATAGTGCTTCTACTACTACTATCATCGTAACGATCGATCATTCGATGAGTGTACTAACTAGATCTACGTATAGCAGTAGCGCATATCGTATATACACGTAGCTTTCAGCAGCCACTTGGTTGATTTGCCGATGCAGCAGCGGCAGCGTATATATGCAAGTTGCAGCTCAAACCGAGACAGGTATACCAATCAGCACGGATGGATGGATAGACAGACACACAGATACACACACATTGCTTGCTACGTTCGTACCGTACGAGGATGGTTTGACTATCTGCTGCTCCATCGGATCCACCGTCTCCAGCCTCGCTTCGTCAGGAGAGGCGATAATGCAACCGGTCGAGGAATCAAATCTGGGCAGCTAGCTGAGCGATTGCTGGCTCACAACTTCGCAAGCTAGCTCAATCGGGACGCATGCAGCTCCTTCGTTATTTTCTCCGCCGTCGATGGATCGATCTACCCAGTGCGGAAACGGCATGCAGGCCTAGGCGACTCAGTTTCGCCTCGCATTTGTCGCCTCTCCTCTTTTAGTAGGTCGCTGATGATGATGCTGTGTAGATAATCTGGATGGATTAGTAATAATCCTTATCCTTTTACTGCATAGATGTGGCTAGCAGCTACTCGTACTACTTTTGGATTGCTTATTTATTTACCGTTCTCTTGTTTCTAGTTCTCCGAGAGCTAAGGGGCCGGCACACAGCTCACTCACGCCGCATATGCTACTTTTTTTTTATTGGTTTGACATTGCTTACCACGTTTGTCGCATGGTAACTCGATCCATCCACTAGTTTCGATCTATATATATTACAGGAAAACAAAGATGCAACTGCTGCTCCATGCGTAATGACCCAATTAAGTTCATCTTGTGCAGGTTAAAGTTGTCCAAGATGGAATAAAATGACCCAATTTTCGGCTTGTGCAAATTGCTGTTGTGCAAAGATGGTTTAAAATGAGCACAATTCAGCTGGTTCAGTTTGTGCATGTCGCGTAGTGCAAAGAACTTCATTTTTATTCGTAAGTAAAGCATCAACACTATGTAAGAGAGAAGAAATTTATATGCGACAAAACAAGAAAGTAGTTTAGTCGTAGGTTACATATAAAAATCCTCCATTAGACAGAAAAATATACTTGTGTGTCAAAGTTAATATTAAAATGCATGTTTAGTAAATATGGAAAAAATTGCATGAACTCTGTTACATCAGCTTATAACCTATGGTGAGAGAATCATCCTCTCCTAAAAAATTGCTCTTCCTCAACTTTTAGCTGTATAATGGGTCAAACATGCTGTAGTGTGCACTTAACACAGAGGGTACACCCTAATTAAGCATAAAAAGGTATATTTTCCCCAACTTCACAGGATGTAATAATTAGTGTACAGTTAACATAGAGGGTGCATCCTAATTAATTAAACGTGAAAAGCACGTTCCCCTCAACTTTTAGATGTATAATGGATCACGCGGGATGCAAGTCTAGTGTGTAGTAAACTCCAAGGTGCAAGCTAGATATAAAGAACTTACAATCCAGAATGCAATAAATAAACTACAGGCTAGAAATAAAAAAACTTACAGTCTAGAATGCAATAAATAAACTACAGGCTAGAAATAAAATTTACATCTCAAGCACAAGAAGTTACATGCTATATATATAAAATTACAGTCTATACACAAAGAAGTTACAGGCTATGTTTTAAAAAATACAGGAAAGAAGTTATAGGCTATATACATCAATACACAAGAAAATAGTCCATACACTAAAAATTACATGCTGAAAATATAAACATACATCTATAATTTAACGGGGGTACTCTCCTTGTCGGAAAACGAATCTTACCCTAAATAGTAAGAGGCGCGGCAGCGGGCGGGAAGGGCGCGGCCAAAAAATGACATCGTCGTGTGCAGACAAAAACCCTGGTCTGTCCCTCCTCGCACCCCAACTTCCTCTGGTGTCTTCCTGTGTGTAAAATATTACACCCAATACTAATGATTTTTTGCATTTGTTACATCCATACAAACTTGTAGCGGCCTCGGATAGGTAAGGATCCTAAGTCCCTGTGATTAACATGCTAGTCCCTGAATCAATAGCTAGCACTCACAGTCAATGAAATATCATGTAAAACACAAGTCTTTATTACATGAATCGAATAATCCAGAGTTTACATTATTATAACAAAAGCGAAAAATATACAACATGAGTTCATTTGCATAAAGCTAATTTTCTCTAAGTATGGAGAAAAGAGAGAGAGAGTTTTACCCTACTTTGTAAACATTTGCTTAGATAAAATAGGATCGAATGGCACACGAGGATATTACTCACCAAGTGTCCAAACAAACAAACACTTGGATATTACTCACCAAGTGACACTTGGATATTACGCACCAAGTTCCCAAAATCCCACTCATTGGCGATATTACTCACGCCATGGGGTTTCAAAACTTTGTTTAGAAAAGAGAGAGGAAGATCCTTCAGAGGCTCCATCCTTCAGATGCTCAATGTTGTTCTGTTTATGTGAACACGGCTGATCGATCAGATTGAAATACTCTCGAGAGTTTGTGCACTTTACCCACAATCCACGATCAAGTCCTTTTATAGACAAGACCATGACGGGCTTTCCCTTAGTAGCTCCTCTACCTTCTGGATCCAACCGTGCCAAGAACCTCCAAATGTTGGTACCCAGGTGAGGTTTCCCACTAAGTACTAGGCCAAGAAAGAACTCATATGTATTGTGGTTGCACTGGAAGCTTCTGAATTCTGAAACATGGCAGACTTCTTTGGTTCCGAATTTCAGGCGCGCCCGTGTGTTCTGTGGTAAAAAATTCAGAACACACGGGCGCGCCTGAAATTTGTATGTTTACCACAGTAAACATGGCAGACTTCTGAATTCAAAAAATATTTCCTTCTCTTGTTTGGTAAGAGCGTAGCTGACATGACCTTGAAATCATTCTGGATACAGGCCATCTGGGTCTTTCATACGTTGATGGTCCTTTCGTGCTTCCGGTGTATCTTTTGTTCTTCCCATACACGCCCAAAAAGCCTAGCAGGTTCACGCAGAGATTCTTCGTCACATGCATCACATCGATTGCAAAGCGGACCTCTAAGAATTTCCAATATGGTAGCTCCCAAAATATAGATTTCTTCTTCCACATGGGTGTGTGTCCTTCAGCGTATTTCGGAACAGATTTTTCTCCAGGACCCTTTCCAAAGGTTACCAGTTGATCCAAATGTTTGACCATATCAAATATATCAGCACCAGTACGCTCCTTAGGCTTCGTCTGGTGACATTCCAGACCGTTGAAATGCTTGCCTTTCTTTCTTAAGGGATGCTTGGCCAAAAGAAATCGATGATGCTCATTGTATACATTCTTCTTATAATATTCCAAATATATACTTTCAGTCTCATCTAAACAGTGTGTTCATGCATTGTATCCCTTGTTTGACTATCCTGAAAGGTTACTAAGAGCAGGCCAATCATTGATTGTTACGAAAAGCAATGCTCGGAGGTTAAATTCTTCCTGCTTGTGCTCATCCCACACGCGTATCCCGGGTTCGTGCCACGACTGTAAAAGTTCTTCTACTAATGGCCTTAGGTACACATGAATGTCGTTGTCGGGTTGCTTCGGACCTTGGATCAACACTGGCATCATAATGAACTTCCGCTTCATGCACAACCAAGGAGAAAGGTTATAAATGCATAGAGTCACGGGCCAGGTGCTGTGACTGGAGCTCTGCTCCCCAAAGGGATTCATGCCATATGTACTTAGACCAAACCTTAAACTCCTTGTGTCATCTGCAAAGTCCGGGTACTTTCTATCGATTTTTCTCCATTGCGACCCATCAGCGGGGTGTCTCAACATCCCATCTGACTTATGTTCCTCTTTATTTCATCGCAACAACCTAGTGTGCTCTTTGTTTCTGAATAAGCGTTTCAACCGTGGTATTATAGGAACATACCACATCACCTTCGCAGGAACCCTCTTCTGGGGGGGCTCGCCCTCAACGTCACCAGGGTCATCTCGTTTAATCTTATACCGAAGTGAAGTGCATACCGGACATGCATCTAAATTCTCATACTCCTCACCGCGGTAGAGGATGCAGTCATTAGGGCATGCATGTATCTTCTGAATCTCTAAACCTAGAGGGCAGACAACCTTCTTTATACGTCGTCTTGGCGGGCAATACGTTATCTTTTGGAAGCATATTCTTCATCATTTTCAGCAACTTTTCAAATAAGGAGTCGTATAGCACACTCAGCCTTCCATCGCAATTCACTTGTGCCCACTTTTTCAGACCATTTTCGCAATTTGGGCACAACAACTTTTGTGATCCTCTAGCATGTGATTGAACTTCTCCTATCCTTTCGGTTTCACAATCTCTTCGTGCATCGGCAATGGTCCGACCAAGATCATCGGCGGGTTCATCATGTGTCTCTTCTTCATCCTCCCTTGAGATCCCCCATGGAAGTATCTCCGTGCAGGAAACCATGATAGTTGTCATCCTCCTCCTCTTCGTCATTGTCTTCCATTATAACCCCTCTCTCTCCGTGCTTGGTCCAACAATTATAACTGGGCATGAAGCCGGACTTCAACAGGTGGCTGTGAAGGGTTTTTGAGTCAGAGTAATCCTTCTAATTCCTACATCCATTACATGGACAGAATACAAAACCATTGTGCTTGTTTGCATCAGCAACACGGATGAATTCATGCACGCCATTAATGAACTCGCCAGAGCGTCGGTCAGTACCGTACATCCATTCCCGGACCATCTGCATTATAGTAAAAGTATATCAAAGACCATTACACAACATGATAAAATTATTACAAGTTATATTGAGAGCTTCTAGAGCATTAATTTTGAATTTTGAAAAATTTACATGCACCAATTTGTGAATTGGAGAAAACAATTAATATGATAAATGTGGAGTTTTTTATTATTGTTCTATCAGTGAAAACCTTATTCCATTCTAAGTTCTGAAACTCTAAAATTACACATTTCAATTTTCAGTAACTATGTGCCTAATCAAAATTTGTTATACATATATATCAAAATCCTTCTAGCTACTTCTAGAGCATGCATGCATTTGATCCATATCTCTATACTTCTAGAGCATTATAGAGCTAAAGTAGCAATAAGAGATGAAAGAATGAAGTTCTAACCTTTTAAATCTTTGGATTTAGGTGTTGCAAACTAAATCTTCAGAAAAAAATGGCATGAACTATCTTGCTTCTTTGAGAAAAATGGCCACCATATGCTTTAGGGCAGGTGGACAGGAAGATGCATATATACTGATGGATAACTAGTTCCGTGCCGTGATACGACCCGGAACTAATAGTCTGCCATGTTTCAGAATTCAGAAGTCTGCCATGTGCAAACATACAAATTTCAGGCGCGCCCGTGTGTTCTGTTGTAAAAAAAAGGCTCGAGTTAGCATGCTTAAATCTGGCTTTTACATTTTTGCTTGTAAGTAAAAAAACACCTAAATAGATGATTTTAACTTTTTTTACTGAATATTTGTATGATATTATAAGCCAAAATCAGTTATTTAGGTGATTTTGTGGCTTATAAATCAAAGGTAAAATCCACAAATAAACTCAACCAAATAGCGTCTACTGTCCATAAAAAAGGCTTGAGTTAGCATGCGTATTGAGTATTTTCTCTGCTGCCGAAGTGTCACACAGAGAGGAGCAATCTGCACATGAGGAACAAAAGGAATTTCTGGAAAACACTCACCCACGATCCATTTTTCTCCCATCTGACATATACACTTCCCATTTTACACGTTAGCGCTTCTTTCTTTCATATATGCAGATAAGACCATATAACACTTGCCCTCAAGATGGGGCGAAAATGTCTAAGAGCCCCATCTTGTCACAAATACAACACTCACACCCTTTCTTAATACACCAGCGATTTGATCTACAATTTTGACAAAGCCTACTTGGAGTTCTCCCTCGTCAAGCTTCTTATTAATGAAATGGCTGCCAATTTCAATGTGTTTTTGTTCTATCACGCTAAATTGGATTGTTTACAATATTGATTGTGGCATGATTATCGCAGTAGAGCCTGAGAGATCCTCCTCGGGACAACCGAAGTCCAGTTAACAATAACTAAAGCCAAAGTAACTCACATAGACCTGAAGCCATGGATCGCAGCCATGCTTCTCTTGTGGACCTTGCAACAACATTTTACTTACATTGTACCACTCCCAAAAGAAGTAGCAGGTCCGACTACACTCATATATGGGGTTTTTCTGACCTTTTGAGTGGCAGAACACATGCTGCTGAGACATAGAAGAGGTCAGAGAAACAAAATCCTAGCATGTTACCATTACTAGGTGGGCTTTCTCCTCCGATCTAATATCCACCAAGAAAATAGGGTCATCAGCCTCTTAGCTCCACTAATTGAAGCACTGCCAAGCTGGGGAAAGGGTCGTGTCGGGTTTATTTGGAGTGATTTTGTCCCCAAATCCGATGCCAAGCCTAAAAGAAAACATTGAAACTACCCCTATCTACAAGCAGGTGATGTATGGAGAACCGAGGTATCTTCAACGGCCTCACCGACACTTGACGGGAAGAGTTGGGTCACTGGCCTCTTCGCTTTCTTGCGAGAATGTGAAAAGATGGGTCGAAAGGAGTCCCTTGCTCACATTGCAAATGATGCGACACACGTTCTTATCAGCTCTAATAAGGAGGTATACTTTCATAGTGAATCATCCAGATTTATTGATTAACCAACCAAAGTTAAACTTATCATAAGTGAAAGAACAATGTAGAAACATATAATAATAAAAAATACATCAAGTACTTTCAAAATTCCAATATGTTTTACTTCAAGAGATCATAAGTACCCCCTCCGTACGAAAATATATGACTTTGATTTTTATTGATACATATGTATTTGGACATGTTTTAGTGATAAATTCAAGTCACTTGTTATAGGATGGAGAGAGTACGGCTAATTTCACCTTAAAACCTTCTCATCAAGTGGACTGTGGGAGCTTATGCGTAACCTGGCCCGGCCCAGTCGTTTGATTGCTCAGCGAAGCATGGCCCGGTCCATAACAAGAAATAAGTCCAGCGTTCGTGTGCCCATTACTACGTGTCATCTTACTCTACGTTGGCCTCCATGGGCCAGTCTAAGATACATGCTCACCATGATCTGAGGTGACAATATACCAGAATTTGGCTATGAAAAATCAAGCCTAATTTACTGGCCGTCCACATAGTATCATTCCTTGTGAATTAATGGCCGAGTCCTTGAATAAAATTGGCCGGTGCCGTGTATGCAGCATGCTGGCCGGTGGCGCGGGTTGTATTGACTACTAGGCGCGTGGTGTGGACAGTTTCAGGCTTTCGGCGAGGCTTCTCCAAATTGCGGCTGGGCTATGGGCTGGTCGGAGAAGCTCCAACACGTGCGCCAATGAATAGTGCAACTCTTCCGATAGCAACTGTACAGTGTCCGTACTCGCTTTTTTTTTGCGGGGAGTGTCCGTACTTGTTAGCTCCGAAAGATGAGAGAAGGCCAGCTGGGACGCGGCGTCCTAGCACCTAGCGTCCTAATAAATTGTTGTTCTAGCTAATTATTTCAAAAATCAGAACCGACGGAGAGATGATAGACAATATATTCTTAACACTCTTCCTCACGTTTAGGCTGGTGGAAATTTTTTCCTTCACGGGCCTAGGACGTGGATTCGGAGGTCCGCATATATTTATTTTTAATCATTAGCCAGGACTTAAACTCAAGACCTCTAGCTCTGATACCATATTGAATTATTGCCCTAGACGATTATTTCAAAAGTAGAAAAGGGTTAGACATGTATTATATTTTTAACATATCCATCATGTCTGGGCTATTTTTAGTCCTTAACGTGTGCTCGGTGCAGGCCACAAAATCTTTTTTTATAAACTGCTCATCTTGAACTTAAGACCTTTTGGTTCTGATACCATATTAAATTGTTGCCCTAACCAATTATTTCAAAAGTCTAAACTGATGAAGAGACGATAGACAACGTATTTTATATTCTCAATAGCCCTAGCGGGCCGACCCATTCGGACAGACGCGTCCGTCTCGAGCCACCCGCGCACCAAATTTGGACAACGACCTGGACATGCACAGACAGCGTGGTTGTCCTACCCGTTGGCCACTCGGGCCCCATATGCAAGTGAGATATTAGTGCTTAAGATAGCTATTCATCAGATTAAGTCGTGCCAGTTACAAAAAGGCCATTTGAACAAAATAGGAGGAATGCTACTGCTACTGCTACGACTACTGCTGCTGGAGGAGAACATCGCGCGGCTACTTGCCACCGTTGCTGCTACTGCCGACACCATCAAACGCAGTGGACCAGATGGCCCGCTTCTAGATGCGTTCGCAGTGACGGTCACGCGCATGGCCACGAACCACCGCCTTCCTGCGCTCCTTCGCCGCCCGGTTCGTCAGGGCCTTGTCCATCTCAGCGGCCCAGTGCCCCCTCCCCCCCCTCCCCCGCCTTCTGGTCGGCGAGCTCCTTCACCGCAACAATGGCGCACGCCTGGCTCTGGAGTTTTGCCTCAGTCGCGAGCAACTTCGCCGGAGAAGGAGCCGGAACCAAAATCGGAGCACCATTGGGGCCGAAGCCCAGCTGCCTCCCCTCCTCCTCCTCAAGCTGATCCACCTCCTCCCCTTCCTCCTCGTCGTCCTCCGCCACCTCTGTCTTGTCGTCGTCAATGAGAGCCCATGCGGCCACCGTCTCAGTGGCCATAGCCACGCGCTCCTCCTCCTCCGCCGAGTCGGCGACATGCTCGCATTGAGCCTCCTCCGCGTTGTTGCGCACTTTGGCAGCATGGCGGAGCTCACGGATGGCGACCTTGGCGGCCTCCTTGGCCACCTCCTCTAGCGTGGTCATGGCCGCCTCGTGGCGGATCTCGTGGAGAGCCGCTGATGCGGCCTCCAAGGCCACCACCTCCACCGCCCACTTGGCGGCGACGTGGTGTATGTCGCTCATCGCCCATTGGGCGGCCACCGTGAAGGCCGCCTCAACCACCCGCTGCAGCGCCAACTTGGCGACGTGGCCTTCCTTCTCAAAGGCCAGCACATGCGCATCACTCATGCGCTGAGCCAGCAACGTGGCCTCGAGGTGGACCTCGTCGACCTCCATGTCCGGGCAGCGGGCGTGACACATCTCCCAGATCTTCGTCCAGTCGGCGATCTTGCGATGAGACATGGCTGCTGGTGGCTGTCGCTTTTTTGGCTGCTGGTTTGCTCTTGCTTTGGGGCTTGTTGTCTTCGTTGACGGCCGTCTTTTATAGACCGTGGCGGAGGCGGGAAACAACCTGAGATGCGCGGAAAGTTTTCTTGCCGCGGAAAGCAAGACACGCGTGAGAAACGATAGCGAGAAACGCCGACAGCGTGGGAAGCAGCCGACGTTGACAGCCGATGTCGCGTCACAATTAACGTCCCTTCGAAAGAGTGTCAAACGGTGACAGCGGGAGGAAGACATACAGATGGATCGGACCGCTAGACGCGGTCGGCCGGACAGGCCGGACCCCAACCCCAAAGTGAACGTGGCCCGACCGAAACAAATAGAACCGGATCGTTTGGATCGACCGGATGGGTCAACCCGATGAAGATGCCCTAACGTTCAGATTTTAGCTAATTCTAGTGTGTCAGTGTGTGGTTTACACGTATCTAGTGGTACGGGTGTGTGCCTCTTTCTTGTTACCCCCATAGAGAAACAAGAAAGATGTCCAGTTACAGAAAACGATCAACGGTTTCTTGCATTTCATTTTGTAATACAGTGGGACTTCAGTGTTGTAGTTTACGACCTCTACGGCTCTACCTTGACTACTGCCCGTACAAGAAAGCAAATGCAAGAAAGGAGAGCCGACAAGAGATCGATCTCCATTACTTCTGCTTCAAGCTTTTCCTTGATTGACCTTTTGGTTTGCTGAGCTAAATCAGGCCGGAACAAACAGAATTTCCACGCGTGACAGGTACACCCATGCAACATCCATGGGACGCGGACTACACGTGCTACACGTGTTAGTGCGCGCGAGCCCTCTCATTAGCTTAGCTATAAACCACCACACTTGCCATGCTCATGCTCTGCAGTCTGCACACGCGCTCCCTCGACAACTACTCCACGTACAAGAGGAGTTGGGTGACTTGGGTTCTCCGGCCATGTCCGCCGCCGCGGCTGCCACGGCACCGCTCCGCCACAGCCGTCCGTCCCCGCTTAACCCAAACGCGGCGACGACCGCCACGACGGCCAGGCCCAGCTCTGTGAACACGAGGACGCACCTCGCCAACCTCGACCGCCTGCTCGTTCGCCCGCCGCCGCTCCCGCTGCCGCTCTGGCCCAAGAAGACCGCCCCGGCCGACGAGCCGCGGGACGAAGTGGACGATGACCGCAGCGGCAGGGGAGGGCTCCTCAACGCGCTGAACCTGTCCACGTTACTGCCCTTCACGCGCAAGCCGGCGGCCGAGGAGATGTCCCCGCGGAGCCTGGCGCACATGCAGCGGCTCCTGACGCTATCCCCGCGGCCGTCGCCTAGGGGCTCCATCGCCGCCGAATGGCGACGGTACCACGGCGAGGACGCGTGGGAGGGCCTCGTCGACCCGCTCGACCAGAACCTCCGCCGCGAGGTGCTCCGGTACGGCGACTTCGTGCAGGCCGCGTACGCCGCGTTCCACTCCATGCCGACGTCGCCGTCGCACGGCCACGGCCACGGCCAGCACCGGACGCTCGTGCTCCCGGACCGGTCGTACCGGCCGACGCGCAGCCTCTTCGCCACGTCGTCCCTGTCGATCCCGCCGTGGGCGCAGGGGAAGTCGGCGGCACCCAGGTGGCTGACGCAGCGCACCAGCTTCGTCGGCTACGTCGCGGTCTGCGAAAACGAGCGCGAGGTCCGGCGCATGGGCCGCCGCGACGTCGTCATCGTGCTGCGCGGCACCGCCACGTGCCCCGAGTGGGCGGAGAACCTCCGCACGGGCCTCGTGCCGGTGTCAGACGACGACGACGATCAGCACGCGCCGAAGGTGGCGAAGGGGTTCCTGAGCCTGTACAGGACGGCCGGCGACCGCGTGCCGAGCCTGTCGGACGCCATTGTGGAGGAGGTGAGGCGCCTCGTGGAGGTGTACAAGGGCGAGGAGCTCAGCATCACGGTGGTGGGCCACAGCCTCGGCGCGTCACTGGCCCTCCTCGCCGCCGACGAGCTGAGCGCGTGCCTGGCCGCCGACGCGGAGAGCACATGCACCGCCGCGGACGGGCATCGCCCGCCCCCCATCGCCGTGGTGTCCTTCGGCGGGCCCAAGACCGGCAACCGCGCGTTCGCCGACAGGCTGCAGCAGGAGCGCGGGGTGAACGTGCTGCGCGTGGTGAACGCGGGGGACGTGGTGACGCGCGTGCCCGGGCTCGCGATCGCGAGGCCGACGGCGGTCGCCGAGGGGTACGCGCACGCGGGCGGCGCGGAGCTGAGGCTGGACAGCCGCGACTCGCCGTGCCTGCGCCCGGACGCCGGCCCGGCGTGCTGCCACGACCTGGAGGCGTACCTGCACCTGCTGGACGGGTTCGCCGGGTCCGACCGGCCGTTCCGCGCCGACGCGAGCCGCAGCGTGGCGGGGCTACTGGCGTACCAACGGTCCAACGTGAAACGCGCCTACGTGGAGCGCGCGAGGGTGCTCGGGTTCGAGCCGGCCATGGCCAATGGCTCCGGCGACGGGCAGTACGGCTACCTGGCCAGCCCCACCTGACATACGTTAGCTGAGCTGGCCTGATTGCACCGTGCCGTGGTACGAATGTGTGATTCATCTGCATGCATTCCCGTGTCATACGCAAGAAGGCTGAACGAGTCTACGCAGATAAAACGGAATCTGGAATGCACACGTGTCTGTCATGGGCAAACTTGTGTACACGCAGATGTCTCTGTTTGCGCACCATGCAGCGTGCACGATCGAGATGGGCAATTTTCTGCCGTCCTCGTGTTGTGCTGTTTAAGATCGAGCGAGTAGTCATGTATCGTGACTAATGGAGTCAGGTCAACGATGAGTGTGATCTCCATTGGTTAAGAGTTATTTTATGAAAAAGGGAAAGTAATATTTTTTGCTCAAAGAAAAAATAGTGCATTGGTGAATTTAACACAATGGTCTCATTATCTCATTGATCTATCAGAAGCGGTGACCAAAATGTTTATTTGGTGAAATGACTCCATTGGGAGGAACTATTTGGTGATAATGTCTCTGTTGGGAGGTATACTAATAATGGTCATAGTATATGACTTGGTTTCACTTTATAAACAAGACTTGTTAAATCTAGAATTATAAACTTTAAATGGAAGAACTAGCTCAGTTAAGAACTTGTTTCAATGCCGCATTTCTAGTGTACTTTATTCTGACACTCCCCCTAGAGGTTCAATTATTTTATCTCATTGTTGACTTGGTCGCATATCAAGGAACATATAATTAAGTGACATATTAATCCAAAATCCTAAACTTTGGTGGGAGGATTATGGTATTGCAACGGCATATTTCTATGGTATTTCTCAATTTTCCCACTAGAGTCCATTTTTTTACGTTCTTTCCTTCATTACTGCCTATGGTTAACTATTTATATCTTTTATAATACAAGTCATATGTTCTTTGTTGTACCGTAAACATCACACACCAAAGTGGAAAATCAGTTCATTCAAAAATCTAGGTGGTCCATTGGCCTATTTCTAAATTTTATCACTTTTAGGCATATTTGTACTACTGTCGGTGGAATTTTCGCAAAAAAAGGAAGTACACTTCAGAAATATTACTTAAAACTTATGTAAAGCGCATGAAATTATTCACCATTGTATTATGTTGTATGTTACCCGTAAAAAATGTATTATGTTGTATGCTCCGTGGCTGAATAGAGAAATACAACACTTGGTTCTTGCCTTCATCATTTGGAAAAACATTGCATACTAGTATTTGTTCATTAACTCATTATCTGCCACATCATTGTTTATGTTTTGTGGGATAGAAGAAAATCTTCTATTTAAATTTTGAAAGCAAGGAGATGATATACTAAATTATTACAAAGCACACATGTCATTTTTATTAGGCGATCTACTGGATCAAATAGTACCAAAATTGTTCTAGAAAAGGACATCTAGTGGAAAGTAGGAATTCATCAAGGTTGGAATTACTATCAATCATATGTACATCCACGTGGAACAATTTCATGGCCCCGAAATGGAACTACTAGTCAAACTCCTGAACTGACATGCTTATTATAAGTGGGAGAAATTTACTTGGACCATCATAACTGGATAAATGTTATGTGTTTTTGTAAGAGGGAAGTCACTCCAAATTTGGGAGGAAGAACTGAATTCTTTTTAGATGATTTTTAAGTTGTCATCAATGTAAAATATGAGTGAAAGCAATGCGGGAAGAAATAAAATCTACGGAGAATGAGATAGTATTGGAACTTGTTATTTTTCCAAATCAATCGCAAGCTCATAGTTTTAAATGAATTAATTTACAAGAAATCTAATGTAATTGAAAGAACATGTTGGGCCCCATGTGTGGTTTTGGTAATTAATGACAATCTTTATGGACTAATGTGTGTATTAAGTTATACTTGTAGGATTTGTCCATTAGCATCGCTTGGAGCATGTGTTGGCTTCAAGGTCGATGAAATGAGAAGAAGATGTGATGTGCAAGCTCAAAATGCGCGATATATAGAAGATCTCATGTTTGAGGCTTGCCATCCTCGGTGATCATGGATCGATGATGAAGAATCAAGAAAGGCGTTCCATCTTGAGAAGGGCAAGATCGTCTACATCGAGCTCAAGTGGAATGCTCAAGGAAAAGTTATAATCTTGATAGGTTTTCCCTTTTGCCGGTCTCACGTTGTGTGTGTGAGACCGGGTTTAGGATAGATAGCCGTACTATTAAGAGGGGCTCTCGTATGAGTAATTCGGTCACATTGTTCGGAGAGAGCTCAAACCTTTGCATATTTGCATCATCATATTTGATTGTTATTTGGTCTTATCCATGTGAGGATATAGAGCTTGTGGTAATCTCCATAACAAGCTCTTGTTCATCAAAATCGGATCTTCCGTTTGTATCTTGTTGCGATTTTGATCTTGGCAGCTTTTCGGTTTCTCACCAAGTGAGGTATCTCACATTATTATACATGATACATTCTCACTTGGTGATAACCAATATTTTCACCTTTCATAGGGTAGCCCATGTCGTCCTTTTTCCAACGCAATTGGAATCGGATCGATCGGAGTTACCAATCAAAAGTTATAGAGGTTTGAATTTTTCTAGGTACCAAAATGCGGTAGTACCGCATTTTAGTACCTGGCGCGAAAGTAGGTTTTGGCAAGTTGCCAAATGCCACTGCCCTCCTAGGTACCAAAATGCGGTAGTACCGCATTTTAGTACCTAGCACGACAGAAGTTTTTTGACAAGTTTCCAAAAGCCACTGCCGGGCTAGGTACCAAAAAGCGGTAGTACTGCATTTTAGTACCTAGCGCGGCAGAAGGTTTTTTACTTCATCATTTGGATCTATCCTCCCTTGCTGGACTATGATGTTTCTTTGCATGATCTTGTAGAGGTTGTTGTCCTCTTCGAAACGAGCCCAAGATCATCGAAATCGGAGTCCGGATGCAAAAGTTATAGTTGTTTTCGTTTTGTGATGACCGGTAGTACCGGACCAGGATCCGGTAGTACCGCATTTTGGTACCGGGGAGCGCAGAGAAAAAATGCGTCTGGAGCCCCAGAAACCCCAGGAAATGTCCGGTAGTGCCGGGAAAGTCCGATAGTACGGGAAAAATTCCGGTAGTACCGGGAATCGCGTTTTTGGGATGCAACGGCTAGATTTTGGAGGGACCTATATAAGGGGCCTTCTTCCCCAATGGTTCCTCAACCTTTCTTGCAAGTTTTCCCCTCCATTGTTTACCTTCTTAAGCTTGCTTTCTCTCAATCCCTCCGATGATTCTTGCATATTCTTGAGGGATTTTAAAGAGGAGATCTAGATCTACAATCCCACCAATCAATCTCTCCTCCAAGTGAGGGGAACATATTGGGATCTAGATCTTGGAGTCTTTTGTGGATTTCCTCCATTGTTCTTAATTTTATCCTTGGACAATGAGTACCCACCTTGTGGTAGAATTTTTTGATCATATTCACTTTGGCCCTTGCTTAATTTTATCCTATCTTTGGCCAAGAAAATGTTTTGTGTTGTCTCCCAAGCCTTCCTTGTTTCTTGTGGATCTTCTTATTTTATTGATATCCTCTTGTGTTTTACTTATTGTAGGGACTAGTGATGATCCCATTTGTGTGCATTTTGCATTTAAAAGGAAAATCCTACATAATGCACTATCTATGGGGGAGCTCTCCTATATTATTTAGAACACTCATATTTATGCTTCTTTGTTTGGTCCATATTGGGTTTTAGGTGCTTGGAACCTCAATCTTGTCGTTTTGGTATTTTGTGCCATCATGAGAAGTTTGGGGAGTTTGGTTTCTTGTTGTAACCTTGCTCCTTTTGGGAGTTGGTTTTGTCTCATTCCTTGCTTCTTGATTTGACCATTTTAGAATGAGATAAATCCTTGAACATTTTTATTTCTATCTATTTTTGCTCTTTTGGCCTTATCCTAGTTCATTTGTTTAACTTGTGATCTTTCATGTGTTGAATTGGTTCTTTGATACAATTTGGACACCACTTGTCTTGTCACACTCTTGTGTGTGCCATCTCGGTTTACTTGGTGTTTTTTGTTCAAATTGTATCTCCTTTTTGGTTCTTGAAAGCTTTATGCATGCATATTTACTATATGTTTATATTATGGCATGCTTGCTTTCTTTGATCCAATATATAGGGGAAACTCCACCAAATCCCATCGGCTAAGTTGTGCATGAAATTCAGTTTCATATTAATATGCACATATTTATGTGGAGTCTCTTCTATGTATTGTAGTTGCACTAACTACTTTGGACCCAATAAGGCTGGGGACCATTTTGTACTTAAATGTGTTTAGGTACATTGGAGATATATTGGATGCTTGTCTCTCAAATCTTGAAGAAGTGGTGCATTAATGAAAATTGGAGGCAAGCTATAGGATGATGAATGAATTCATATCCTCTACATCCTACCAATTATATCTCGGTAACAAGTATCTCTTTCTCATGCATATTTATCTTGCGTCCAACCTTTTGTAGGTTGCATGTTGGCATGAATTGTTGTAGTTGTATTTGTGTGGTTCTAGCCTTGATTTTAAGAGAACTCTCTATTGTAAATGTGTATAAGTTGAGATGAGTGCATTTATTTGGGACTATACAAAATCATGCATATGATCCACCAATCCCAAATATGTCAATCTATCAATTTTATTGCCCATCCTTTCCTCAACTTCTCCCATGTGCAATAGTGAGATTTTGCTAGTTTTAGTGATACTTATTGCCTTTCTCCATATATTCCAACTTTCTCCTTTTCCCTTGGTGATAGTTGTAATATATGTAGTGTGTTGGTTTTTGAAGCTCATTAATGTACAATAAGATATATGTGAGCCTTTGGCCATTCTTTGAAGCAAAAATCTTATTAGTATATGTTGTGACTTCATTTTTGCTTACATGTGCTTTATTGTATATCTTCCTTGTATGTGCTTGTTTCTTTATGGGCATATGTCTTTGTGATGTCATCCACATGGAGACATATACACATATGATAAGATAATTTTAGTTGATTTTTAAATCCTTGGAGACCACCTTTCTATTCCTTTTGATTCTTTGGTGGCTTCCAAATTTAATTGCCTATGAGTGCTTGTTCCTCTTGTTTGCATCTTTGGGCACTCATATTTATTCTCTCATGCCTTGTATTGTTAAATGAACTTGGATGAGTGAGGATTTCATGATTATGCACCTTGATCCCAAATAGAATTATCATAATTGGTGCATTATCTTTGGGGAGCTCATCTAATTCATCTAATAATGCACATTTGTCTTCTTTCTCATTTGTTGTGTTTTAAATACTTATGGGGGAGCGAGGATTCCATAGTTGTGCAATATGTATTCTAATGCATTTATTTTGAATTATGCATAAATATTGGGGAGCTTCTCTATTTGTTATTTAAAGCACTATTTTGCTCATTTCATAATATCTCGTAGTTTCCATTTGAACTCATTTGTTGTTTTCAATTGATTTGTCGGATCTTGTGATTGCTTGCGTCATTTGTGATGAATCATTTTATTTTATTCCTTTGGCAATCTTTGGGTCCTCGATATAGTCCTACTCCCTCCCAAGTATTCATCATTGGATATGTACGAAGGCACATCTTTGGAGGAATTATTACTATATTTGCCTTCTAGAACTTGTCACCCATTTAGGCAATCGATGCCAATGGGGGAGAAGTTTTAGAGGGTTTAAGGGAAATGGTTTATGCTTTGAGTTTGTTTCTAAGCATTTGCCTTTCATGCTCTTTGTAACACCCTCAGAATCGGCCCTATGCAAGTTTTAGCGCTTCCCGCCAAACCCGCATAGAAACGATTCAAAGGTGCCCACCAGACACTTGCGTGCGGGTGGAAAACGAAGTAATATCATTACACAATAGTCCTCGATGGAACCCACAAAACATATATATACAACAGCGACTCAATGAGTCAAGAATACAGATATACAATACAAAGATCCAAATCACCTGGAACGATACGTCATTCCGAGTACGGACAAGATGCAAATTGAGCTAAGAGCCCTGAAGAATAACCAATGGCGTCCATAACCCTGCCCAGGCCAAGCCGGAAGGGTAATCCTGCTAACGACATCGATCTCAAAACCTGCTTAAACAAAAGTGGTGCCGACAAAGGGCAAAGGAAAAAGAGAGAGCGGTCAGTACTGAGGCCAGTACACGGCGAGGCTAGAATTCGGCGGTCCTCGCCTACATAGGTATGGTGGACTGAAGCGGCAGCGCAGCATGCACTAAACAACCTATAGAGACTCGATATAACTGTCGGCTATCAGAGAGGGATAAGGACCTATTAGGAACCAATCTGATACTACCACCAAACATACCCATCCTGGTATGTCCCCCTCGAGACCAAACGAGGAAGTCAACCGAGGAACTCACAAAGTTGGCAGTTTTATTTATTCAGTTATTGTTGCAGCAATTACTAGTCAGGTATAGATAGCAATCCTGATATAATAAGCAGTGGGCACTTTTAGTTAACCATTTCGTTGTAGTTGCAACACTTACTAGTCAGATACAATTAGCTGAGATATCCCAAAACCCAGCAGTTGTTGGCACTTTTATTTAGCCATTCTGTTGTAGTGGAGCTGATTACTAGTCATATCGGATACAAGTCAAATTATAATAGTAAACTTTAGTTATAGTTGTCTATGATCGAGAACTGTGCTCCAAGTCGTCCATAACCGCGGACACGGCTTCTCGAAAAGATTTAACCTGAGGGTGCACCAAAGTTCCCACACACACCTACACCCTTGTTGTCGGATCGTAGGTATAAGATCACAAAACATACACCCAACAAGATGTCGACGGGTTTCGGACACGACGCTTCCTGCACCCAAAGCAAGCACGGGGCCACCCCACTAAGCTACCCGTGAAGTCGGCCGGTCTCGAGACGGACCCGGGGTTTGCGTCAATGGTCAAACGATCGGGAACCCGAAAGTGTGACTGGCTTGTCGATACTGAAAACACTCCGCTTACCTAACAGATGCAGGCTCCACGCAATCGTAAATAAAGCAAGAAGCATGGCATAAGTACAGGATAGGAATAAAGCCCCAAACTACTTTGTGGCCCCAAGACAATACTTTGAAATCAGGTACTAATCGATGGGGTGCCCACACACACCGTGGTTAGCGCTCGATCTCGGAGCAGTGTCAAGAACTCGGGTCCTACGACACCGGAGCGGTTAAAATCCAAATATTGTCTATTACCCACCGGTGCCTCTGCATTTACCTACTTTCAATTTTAGTTATTAAACAATAATTAAAGCCATGATCATCTCCAACATAAAGCATACGGCAATACTCCAACAACTGTGGTACTGGACGACATGCAACAGCACTTGAGCAAGCGACTACGACACGCAAGTCCAACTATCTACCAAACAACAGGTAATAGGATGTGTCCAAGGCAATATAAGGTTGCACGGGATATCACGGGTACGAAAACTAGAGCATCGCAACACAGATAGCAATAGATCAACAGGAGTGAATAAATACTATAAAAGTAAGATAGGTAGAAAGGGGGAGAATGCTCGCCTGAAAACATTGCCGAAGGTTCATCCGAAGATCGGGTCGACTCTCGCATCAACTCGTCGGCCTAATCCGTGAAGAAGCAAAGCACTAGAAGAAACACCGGATGCACTATTTATTACTACGGCAAAAGAGCGGGCATGATGCATGTATGATGTATGACATGGCAAAGGTGCGATGCAATAGACAATATTAAGTGGAACCGGGGTCCCGACATTTAAGTATATGGTTATAGTTGTTTAGATACCCCGCGATTTAATTGTTGTCTTATCACGACAAAACATGGCATCGGTTCGCTACGCAAATTTAAACGGGGCCAATATTAGACTAGATTCGCCGCATATGGCATCCTTATTTAATTTAGGTGAGTCGGCATAATGCCCCCGAACAACCGCAATATGTATGCGAGATGAGTAATTTACATGTAACAAGTCAAATATCATATTATAAAATATGGGGCTCGGAAGAGGGTTCACACATGGGGGTTTGGCGAACTTGGGGGGTTTCGGGGTCGACGAGATCTGTCTTCGGATCCAGGGTTCGGGGTCTTCGGCTCCGAGAAGGAGAGCTTGATGTGCCTCGATGCATAACCATCAGATCGGTTTTGGAGATCCTGGACTTGCACCAAACGGTCATGCCACAGAGAACTTGGATACCTGACGGTGTTGCGGGGCATCAACAAAACGCAAGTATACATGAACAACGGTACCAGGCAGAGCTAGTACGACGCTGTACTCCGGAAGCTTCGACACATGCGCAAGGTCGTCGGGCCAGGAGAAAAAGGAAGGCATGCAGAGGGCCATCTGTAGTGGCGGCCTTGGGCTTGGCTACAACAGCCTTGGCTTTCGCGGCGGCGCCATGGAGAGGGCATGCGGCGCCGGTCGGTGAGGGCAGGTCCATGGTGGCGCGCTGCTATCTGCAAGAAGGGGAGCAGAGGTGAGGCGGTGGAGCTCCGGGAGGGGAAGCGGCGAGGCCGACGCAAGGAGGGGTGTTGCTGGAGGAGGGCAATATGGCAGTGACGTGCGGCCGGGCATGGAGCTCAGCGACAGAGAGGAAGCGATGGTCGGCGTGGCAGAGCAGCACGCAGGCACCAGAGAAGAGGCGGTGGAGGCGGCAACAGGGTGTGGCAGCGAGGGGCTAGCCGGCCAAGCGCGGAGGAGCTTTAAGACGTTGTTCGGGAGACTAGAGGCGAGGCCGACGATGGTGGGCAAGCGAGCGAGCCGGCGGAGGGACGAGGTGGAGGTGAGGACGCGTGCAGGAGGGCGGGAGCTCGCGACGGGAAGAGAGCATCTGGCTCGGGGGCGAGGAGAGGAAGGCGCAGGAGGCGGGGGTGCTCGGGAAGGGAGGAGCTTCGGGGGGAGAGAAAGGGGATCGTGGGCGCATGAGGTGGAAGGTGGGTGTGGGGACGGGAGGAGCGGCGGATCCCGATGGGTGAGGCGCTGTGATGGGGTGGGGCCAGGGGTACGTGCGTGTGTGGAGAGGGGGTGGCGGCGGCAGATGGGGAGTAGAGGGATGGGGTGTGGACGGTTTGGTTAGCTAGGGTTTGGGGAGGGTGTTCTAGGCTAGAATGGAGGTGGCCGGCTGGGCCGGGTTTGGCCTGGTTTGGCTGCCTCCCCCAATTAAAAGATTTAGGGTTTTATTTATACATTTATTTCAAAGAACTTTTGTAAATCATTTAGTCAAAACAAAATATCTGGACAACCGAAGTTTGATTTGAATTAAGACGGGGGTGTTTGCAAAAACAAAATAGACCTTTGTACAATAGTTTTTATCAAACAGATGCATGATGATGCCATGGTGATGCGCATAATAAAATAATAGCGATTTTCTAGTACTGGATTTACCCGGGGTGCTACACTCTTGCATCTTTGTTGTTGCTTAGCATGTGCTATATATAGAGGAAACTCCACCATTGATAATGATTGGCAATATATGCAATGAAATTCAAGTTCATCACACATGCATAGATTGTGGGGGAGTTTGCTCTATATATGGTGGTGGTACCAATATAACATACTTATGTAGTATTTGATATTGGTGTTACCATGTTGTTCATTAAGATTCCTTATATAAACCCTCTTAAAGGGATTGCCATCAATTACCAAAATGGGGGAGATTGAAAGAACATGTTGGGCCCCATGTGTGGCTTTGGTAATTAATGACAATCTTCATGGACTAATGTGTGTATTAAGTTATACTTGTAGGATTTGTCCATTAGCATCGCTTGGAGCATGTGTTGGCTTCAAGGTCGATGAAATGAGAAGAAGATGTGATGTGCAAGCTCAAAATTCGCCATCTATAGAAGATCTCATGTTTGAGGCTTGCCATCCTCGGTGATCATGGATCGATGATGAAGAATCAAGAAAGGCGTTCCATCTTGAGAAGGGCAAGATCATCTACATCGAGCTCAAGTGGAATGCTCAAGGAAAAGGTATAATCTTGATAGGTTTTCCCTTTTGCCGGTCTCACGTCGTGTGTGTGTGAGACCAGTTTTAGGATAGATAGCCGTACTATTAAGAGGGGCTATCGTATGAGTAATTCGGTCACATTGTTCGGAGAGAGATCAAAACTTTGCATATTTGCATCATCATATTTTATTGTTATTTGGTCTTATCCATGTGAGGATATAGAGCTTGTGGTAATCTCCATAACAAGCTCTTGTTCATCAAAATCAGATCTTCCGTTTGTATCTTGTTGCGATTTTGATCTTGGCAGCTTTTCGGTTTCTCACCAAGTGAGGTATCTCACATTATTATACATGATACATTCTCACTTGGTGATAACCAATATTTTCACCTTTCATAGGGTAGCCCATGTCGTCCTTTTTCCAACGCAATTGGAATCGGATCGATCGGAGTTACCAATCAAAAGTTATAGATGTTTGAATTTTCCTAGGTACCAAAATGCGGTAGTACCGTATTTTAGTACCTGGCGCGACAGTAGGTATTGGCAAGTTGCCAAATGCCACTGCCCTCCTAGGTACCAAAATGCGGTAGTACCGCATTTTAGTACCTAGCGCGGCAGAAGGTTTTTTACTTCATCATTTGGATCTATCCTCCCTTGCTGGACTATGATGTTTCTTTGCATGATCTTGTAAAGGTTGTTGCCCTCTTCGAAACGAGCCCAAGATCATCGAAATCGGAGTCCGGATGCAAAAGTTATGGCTATTTTCGTTCTGTGATGACCGGTAGTACCGGACCAGGATCCGGTAGTACCGCATTTTGGTACCGGGGAGCGCAGAGAAAAAATGCGTTTGGAGCCCCAGGAACCCAGGAAATGTCCGGTAGTGCCGGGAAAGTCCGATAGTACGGGAAAAAGTCCGGTAGTACCGGGAATCGCGTTTTTGGGCTGCAACGGCTATATTTTGGAGGGACCTATATAAGGGGCCTTCTTCCCCAATGGTTCCTCAACCTTTCTTGCAAGTTTTCCCCTCCATTGTTAACCTTCTTAAGCTTGCTTTCTCTCAATCTCTCCGATGATGCTTGCATATTCTTGAGGGATTTGAAAGAGGAGATCTAGATCTACAATCCCACCAATCAATCTCTCCTCTAAGTGAGGGGAACATATTGGGATCTAGATCTTGCAGTCTTTTGTGGATTTCCTCCATTGTTCTTCCTCTCTTATTCCCCCATAATCTTTTGTAGCTTTGGTGGAATTTGGGAGAGAAGGATTTGAACACCTTTGTGGTGTTCTTGCCATTTGCATTTGGTGCATCGGTTTGAGTTCTCCTCGGAGGATTTGGTTTGTGTGACTCTTTGGAGCTTGTCCCTCTTGGGTTCTTGGAACCCTAGACGGTTTTGTGGCCTTGGTGGCAATGTGGCCTTTTGTGGCATTTGTTAGGAGCCTCCTGTAGGGTTCGCAGCATAGAAAACAAAAATTTTCCTACGATGGGAACAACTATGTACCAAGATCTATCTACTAGATACAAACAACGGGCGGATGTATATCCGTAGAGAACATACCCTTGAAGACCGACAAAGCTTAACGAGTCCAAACTCGTGGTTGATGTAGACGATCTCTTGCCGATCTCAAGATCGAGAGGAAGTCCTAGCGCGCAAAAACAGCAACGCATCCGTGCTCGCACACACGCTCGAGGCACCGAGCAACCTCCGCCTCCTCGCCAGAGATGCAGCGAAGCACAACTCTTTCTTGCCAAAAGCCACGGGAACATGTATCTCGCTAGTCCGAGACCATGGGGGATAAATTCTAGAGGGGGAGAGAGATCCTTCACGAGGAGGTGTGGTGTGAGAGGAGGAGAGGGGGCCTTTTATAGGGGAGAGGGGGGGCACCCAAGGGGCCATGCGCCCAGCCATGGGGCTGCCCCCACCTCTTCCACATTCATGTGGGTGGAGCTCCCACTCAAAATGAAAAGCCTCCACTCCCATTAAAAAGCCTCCACTCATAAATCCACTCACATGCATTAAATTTCCACCAAATTTAATGCAAGCTCTCATTTAAATAAAACTCTTTTATTTATTTATTCAGAATTTTGTTAATTACTTTAATTAACAAACATTCACATAAAACCCCTTGCTAGTATTCCATTTCACATGCGTAACCGGTTTGCAATTTCAACCGAACAGCTTTGGTGTCTAGTGAAATAAATTCTGCGCTTTCCTTTTCTTTTCGGCATGAAACTTTTGCTCCAATTGGATGTCGGTGTCTCTTAAGTGTGTCACCCTACGGTTCATGAATAATGCGGACATGATCGAGACCCTCTCGGATCAATAATCGAAGCGGATCTGAGACCCATACCGACTCCCACACATTCAACGATGACTTTCTTGTGATCGTCAACCTTTACGCTAGTATCTTAATCCCTTTGTTTCATGATATATTACATGTCCGAGATTCGATCATCGGTATCTCCATACCTAGTTTGATCTCGTTCTTGACATGCACTCTTTCTCGTCCGTGATATAACATTCTAGTGATCAAATCACTTGCTTGCAAGCTAATCAATGTGATATCACCGAGAGGGCCCAGAGTATATCTATCCGTCATCGGGATGAACAAATTCCACTCTCGATCCATGGGCCTCAACATAACACTTTAGTAGTTCTGAACCCATCTTTATAATCACCCTGTTACGGTGTGACGTTTGATGTTATCAAGAAACTCTTCCAGTGTTAGTGATTGACATGATCTCATGGTCTAAGGATTAGGATCACTTCGTAAGTTGTTATAGCAATGTTGTGACCTCGTTATTAACAACATCCAATGTCCATGATCAGGAAACCTTGATCATCTTGTTAATCAACGAGCTAGTTTATAAGAGAGGCATAACTAGGAACTTTCTATTTGTTTATTAAACACACATGTATTAACGTTTCCGTATTAATACAATTATAGCATGCAAAATAAACATTTATCATAAATAAGGAATACGATAATAACCACTTTATTATTGCCTCTCGGGCATATTCCCTTCAGTCTCCCACTTGCACTAGAGACAATAATCTAGTTTGAGAACTTTGCGTATTGAACACCTATGGCTTTTTGGTGTTCCATATACGCAATTGCAAGTGGTTAACATAATCTACGGATCTGACGCTTTCAGGTCCGTGTGTATTTGCATGTCTTTGCGTCTTCACGCATCACTCATTCTCCAATGAGATGGCATTGTATTAATTTGGTCTTTCGGTGAGACCTTTAGTTCCTTGGGGTTAAAACACGTCGATACTATTGTCATACAATATATCTTTAGTGTTAGCCTGCTATAACCACACCTTAGTTTGATAACAAACTACTTGACACAAATTCCTCCTTTGCGCTACTATAGCAGTCATATACTTAGCCTTTTGTTGTAGTATTCGTCACAATGTCTTAACTTTGGAACTCTTCCAAATCCATCATGGAATCTCCTTTCCATTACATTGTGCCACCCATAGTTTAAATTGAGATAAACTTAATTTGTATCTTGTGACAAAACTAGTATCAATGTAACGCTTTACAATGAACTATTTGTAATTGTTTGTCACCTCTACACAAATATATTCTTAGTTCTTCCAAAAGATCATAAGAATATCCTTACTATCGTCCAATGATCATTTTATGATTCATTCTGGCATATGCTCATAACACTTAGAGCATAGGACATATCTGGATGTGTACATATCATGGTATGATTGATCAAAACATTCTCGTGATTTCACTCATCAAGTGTCAACGCACTTGAATCTTGTTTCACTTATCAAGTGTCGATACACTTGAATCTTGATTCAATTCCTTTCCATGTGACAAGAACTGTTTCTTATTATTTCTATATTGAACTCCTTCAATATCTCATATATGTACGTTTGGCATAACCATATTGGCGTCACAGTCTATCCACTATAGACACTCACGCTAAATATTCGGGTTTTGCCTAAGTCTTTTATCGAAATGAAATTCTTAACCTTTGTCAATAAAAGATACATCATTTCTAATCAACAAGATGTCCTTCACATAATGTATTAGAAATATGTCTCAGCGCTCCCACTTAATTTCTTGCAAATGCAAGCATCTTCATCGTCTCCTGATGAAAAACTCCTTTTCATCATGGTGAAGATTCCAACTCCGCGATGCTTACTTCAACCATTGAAGTTTGCATGCCCTTTTAGCATCCTTTGAATTTAACAAAACCCTTTGGACCGTGTCATGTACACGTCCTAGGTAACCATTCTATTAGAAGAACTTTGTTTTGTTTATTCATCTATCATATAACAGATTATATGTAGTGGTTGCTACTTTAATCCGTCCAGACTAAATATCGCTATGAAAGATCAAATCTTGTCATAGTCAACTCCTTGAACATTGTCATAAAATACTTTACGACATGTCGACTATTTCATAGATGTGAAACATCCATGTCTGTTTCTTTATAGATCCAAATACGACCGATAGGTTTTTACACCTTTCCGGAGGGTCTTCCAAGTTCAAAACTTGATTTCTCGTATATGGAACTATCACGGATTTTATGGCTTCAAGCCATTTGACGGAGTCAGGGCCCAT
The DNA here is from genome assembly GCA_030063025.1 of Avena longiglumis. Classification (NCBI taxonomy): domain Eukaryota; kingdom Viridiplantae; phylum Streptophyta; class Magnoliopsida; order Poales; family Poaceae; genus Avena; species Avena longiglumis. The sequence continues at coordinate 458,221,849 of CP125974.1, forward strand.
CATCGCTTCTTTGTTTGTATTCGGTTCATCCTTGTCAAACAATAATGATTTACTCTCAAATCTTAGTATTTGATTGTTTAACCGACCTACTTGGTTCAATAGGAACTTAGATCTCCGTGAACACAACCTTTGAGGCACATAAGCTATGAGCATTATGGCTGCCTCCGGAACATTTTCCTATTGCAACTCAAAGACATTCAGCTAAGGTTCGTTAACCTTATCAAAGTTCTATTGTCCTCCCACTTAACTTTTATGAAAAATTCCTTCTTCAAGAAACTTTACATTTCAAGCGACAAACCCTTTTGTCCTCGGTGTTATGGAGGAATAACCAATTGTTATTCGAAATAACCTACAAAGACATGCTCATCCGACTTTGGTTGTAAACATCTTACTTATGTTTAGCATACCAAAATTTAAGAAAGTACAACTTGGGTTTTACCCCAAACCATAACTCATATGGTGTCATTTCAACGGATCAAGATGGAGCTCTTTTCAGTGTAAAAGCGGTAGTCTCTAAAGCTTTAATCTTTTAAAACATAATGGCAGTTTTATAAATAACACCTTTGATCCAACCATGTCAAACAAGGTTTCATTACAAATCTCAAACACTCCATACTCCTATGGTGTTTTGGGAGATGTAAATCTAGGTGTTTTGCTAAACTTGCAACTCAAATAAATCCTTTATGATAAAATCATAATTCATTTATTTTCTTGTTACACTTGTAACTCAAATAAATCCTTTATGATCAAATCATAATTCATTTATTTTTCTTGTTACAATGATTTTCCACTTCATCTTGAAAGTCTTTGAAACATTTTCAAATATTTCATACTTCTTTCTCATTAAGTGAATATTCACTCAAAATTCTGGAGAAAGCATATGAAGTTGAAACCCATCGCTTCATTTGCACATAATGGACTACATACATCGATATGTATAAATTCCAATATTTTAGTCGTTTCTTCTTTGGCCTTTGAGCGAAGTTTTAATTATCCCGAGGAAAGTCTCACAAGCGTCCTTGATCAAATCAAAGACTCCAAAATCCATGAATATGGAGATTCTTCATGTTTTCTTTCCAATATAATTTAAACAATGATGTCACTTCATAAGTGATCTTTCAATCATTTGTCTTGCAACATTTTAGCATTAGGATTTATGGATGTGATTTCTTCAACTAGATTTGTAAATCATCCATCTTATATGGAATACGGTAATTATTTGAACAACCTTTGTTCTTATAATACCGATTCAAATAACAATTATTAAAACAAATCTTGAAGTCAAGCTTTGATGTCAACGAGAAATACAAACAACGGTTTGTTTGTTTTCGATGAACATCATCACATTTTCTTGCTAGTTACTTAGGCCATTGTGGTTCATGAATTGCGTCATTCCGTATGAAATTTCATACCAACCAATTCGTATCCAATACCCAAGAACCACATTGTTTAACAAGCAAAGAATACAACCATAACATGTATATCATATATATACCTAAATTGGATATTTCCAATCTTTTCTTTTCTCGCCAAATATATTTTATAGATTCTCTTTCAGCATTTCCTTTTCCTTTTAAAAGAATTTATCAACATCAAAAGTGGCGCCATATACATGACACCTAGTCCAAAGCGTGTATATTCAAATAATAATACCTTTGGACTTGCACTTTGAAGTAGATCACCATCATCAAATGATCGGTATTCTTTCAAAATCCATTCTTTAGTAATCTTTTAGTGTAGTAAACATTTTACATACATATTCTATTCACCCTTATCATGACGACATTCATGATCAAGCTACTTTAGCTTATAAAGGCGAATCGTGAGTATAACATTACTTTCCAAAACCCTTTTGGATGATTAGGATGTCTAGCATCTCCAACCTTCGTAAATTCTCATCCAATATGAGAACATATATATACTCTATCATATTGCAACCAAAACATTGTTTCGGATATCGTATATCTCGCCACACATGATGGTTTCAAACAATTCTTTCAGCTCCTAGATAAACTTGATGTTTAAATCAAGAATCATGGAGGCAAACATGATACTTAAGATACTAACACCGAATTGTTACTCTCGATTTAATACCAATTATTAAATTTCACGGAGTAAATAGAAATTTGCTGAAAGTTTGCAATAGGACTTTAAACTTTAGATTGACACTCAACACAATACGATACCAGTAAAGTATATATCCGTAATTCTATAGTTCTATTATCTCAATTACAACTATGCATAAGGTGGTGAACGAATGCCAATGACTACAACAAATTATGCAAATTCACTTTGATTTAATTTATGATAAATTGAGTTCTACTAATCCAAATTAGAAATGAACTCCCACTCAAAAACGACATCCCTCGTGCCTTTTGGTGATTACATGAACCAAATCCACTACACCAAGTCCGATCATCACGTGAGTCGGTGTAGCTTCAAAGGCGAGCATCAAATGGGCATCATATCTACTATATGACTCATGCTTAACCTTTCGGTCCGTGTTAGAGGCCGAGGCTATGCATGCTAGGCTCGCCAAGTAAGAACCTTAGTTAGTATTCGCGTGTGTCTTACACCGAGATATGCTCGTGGATTCAAGTACACCGATCATCACGTGATGTCTTGAAGCGGACGAAACATTGTCGTGCATACTTAAGGAAGAACACATTTTTATCTTGATATCTAAATGAGGGATCATCTTATTATGCTAATAAAACGCCAAACAAGCAATATAAGATGCTATCAAACATCACATGTTTATTAGTGGAATGATATGGTTCTCGCATATGATCTCTATCATGTGCATCGTGGTATGATCACTATCATACCTTTATGTGTAAGTCCAAGGTCTATGGAGATTACACGTTATGTATGTTGTAAGAGTATCATCTCATACTTCTACTTACAACATCACCATATCATAACACTAGCCAGCAACAAACTAAACTAGACGCCTCTAATTTATCCATTGCAAATTTTACGTGGCTTAGGGTTTTCGAAGATAGAACCGTTCTTACCTACGAACATGAACCACAACGAGGATAACCAAATTGTTGACAACTCGTTGCAAATTAGATATTGACTATAGTAGGAGAGACAGACACCCGCTAGCCACTTATGCAAAACTAGTTGCATGTCAAGCGTGGAACAGTCTCATGCGAGGACATGTAAAGTTTGTCCGGCCGCTTCATCCCACTATGCCACCAATATCCAAAGTACAACTAAGAAGCAATAAAATGATCATCATCGCCCACATACTCATATGTGTACTACCGTGCAAAGTATCTACGCATAGATCCGGCTCGATACCCTTTGTAGGGTTCGCACATAGAAAACAAAAATTTTCCTACGATGGGAACAACTATGTACCAAGATCTATCTACTAGATACAAACAACGCGGATGTATATCCGTAGAGAACATACCCTTGAAGACCAACAAAGCTTAACGAGTCCAAACTCATGGTTGATGTAGACGATCTCTTGCCGATCTCAAGATCGAGAGGAAGTCCTAGCGCCATAAAACAATGAGCATCCGTGCTCGCACACACGTTCGAGGCACCGAGCAACCTCCGCCTCGCTCCAGCGATGCAGCGGAAGCACAACTCTTTCTTGCCGAAAGCCACCGGGAACATGTATCTCGCTAGTCCGAGACCATGGGGATAAATTCTAGAGGGGAGAGATCCTTCACGAGGAGGTGTGGTGAGAGGAGGAGAGGGGGCCTTTATAGGGGAGAGGGGGCACCCAAGGGGCCATGCGCCCAGCCATGGGGCTGCCCCACCTCTTCCACATTCATGTGGGTGGAGCTCCCACTCAAAATGAAAAGCCTCCACTCCCATTAAAAGCCTCCACTCATAAATCCACTCACATGCATTAAATTTCCACCAAATTTAATGCAAGCTCTCATTTAAATAAAACTCTTTTATTTATTTATTCAGAATTTTGTTAATTACTTTAATTAACAAACATTCACATAAAACCCTTGCTAGTATTCCATTTCACATGCAGAACCAGTTTGAGAATTTCAACCAAACAGCTTTGGTTCTAGTGAAATAAATTCCTACGCTTTCCTTTTCTTTTCGGCATGAAACTTTTGCTCCAATTGGATGTCGGTGTCTCTTAAGTGTGTCACCCTACGGTTCGCGAATAATGCGGACATGATAGAGACCCCTCTCGGATCAATAATCAGAAGCGGATCTGGAGACCCATACTGACTCCCACACATTCAACGATGACTTTCTTGTGATCGTCGGAACCTTTTACGCTAGTATCTTAATCCCTTTGTTTCGCGATATATTACATGTCCGAGATTCGATCATCGGTATCTCCATACCTAGTTTGATCTCGCATCGACATGCACTCTTTTCTCGTTCGTGATATAACATTCTAGTGATCAAATCACTTGCTTGCAAGCTAATCAATGTGATATCACCGAGAGGGCCCAGTATATCTATCCGTCATCGGGATGAACAAATTCCACTCTCGATCCATGGGCCTCAACATAACACTTTAGTAGTTCTGAACCCATCTTTATAATCACCCCATTACGTGTGACGTTTGATGTTATCAAGAAACTCTTCGGTGTTAGTGATTGACATGATCTCATGGTCTAAGGATTAGGATCACTCGTAAGTTGTTATAGCAATATAAACTCAATGACTTTGATCGTAATGCTATACTTGGATGAATGTTCATCACACCATTACACTAATGTTGTGACCTCGTTATTAACAACATCCAATGTCCATGATCAGGAAACCTTGATCATCTTGTTAATCAACGAGCTAGTTTATAAGAGAGGCATAACTAGGAACTTTCTATTTGTTTATTAAACACACATGTATTAACGTTTCCGTATTAATACAATTATAGCATGCAAAATAAACATTTATCATAAATAAGGAATACGATAATAACCACTTTATTATTGCCTCTGCATATTCCCTTCAGTCTCCCACTTGCACTAGAGACAATAATCTAGTTTGAGAACTTTGCGTATTGAACACCTATGGCTTTCTGGTGTTCCATATACGCAATTGCAAGTGGTTAACATAATCTACGGATCTGACGCTTTCAGGTCCGTGTGTATTTGCATGTCTTTGCGTCTTCACGCATCACTCATTCTCCAATGAGATGGCATTGTATTAATTTGGTCTTTCGGTGAGACCTTTAGTTCCTTGGGGTTAAAACACGTCGATACTATTGTCATACAATATATCTTTAGTGTTAGCCCGTTGCGAACCACACCTTAGTTTGATAACAAACTACTTGACACAAATTCCCTCCTTTGTTGCTACTATAGCAGTCATATACTTAGCCTTTCGTTGTAGTATTCGTCACAATGTCTTAACTTTGGAACTCTTCCAAATCCATCATGGAATCTCCTTTCCATTACATTGTGCCACCCATAGTTTAAATTGAGATAAACTTAATTTGTATCTTGTGACAAAACTAGTATCAATGTAACGCTTTACAATGAACTATTTGTAATTGTTTGTCACCTCTACACAAATATATTCTTAGTTCTTCCAAAAGATCATAAGAATATCCTTACTATCGTCCAATGATCATTTTATGATTCATTCTGGCATATGCTCATAACACTTAGAGCATAGGACATATCTGGATGTGTACATATCATGGTATGATTGATCAAAACATTCTCGTGATTTCACTCATCAAGTGTCAATGCACTTGAATCTTGTTTCACTTATCAAGTGTCGATACACTTGAATCTTGATTCAATTCCTTTCCATGTGACAAGAACTGTTTCTTGTCATTTCTATATTGAACTCCTTCAATATCTCATATATGTACGTTTGGCATAACCATATTGGCGTCACAGTCTATCCACTATAGACACTCACGCTAAATATTCGGGTTTTGCCTAAGTCTTTCATCGAAATGAAATTCTTAACCTTTGTCAATAAAAGATACATCATTTCTAATCAACAAGATGTCCTTCACATAATGTATTAGAAATATGTCTTAGCGCTCCCACTTAATTTCTTGCAAATGCAAGCATCTTCATCGTCTCGATGAAAACTCCTTTTCATCATGGTGAAGATTCCAACTCATGATGCTTACTTCAACCATTGAAGTTTGCATGCCCTTTTAGCATCCTTTGAATTTAACAAAACCCTTTGGACCGTGTCATGTACACGTCCTAGGTAACCATTCTATTAGAAGAACTTTGTTTTGTTTATTCATCTATCATATAACAGATTATATGTAGTGGTTGCTACTTTAATCCGTCCAGACTAAATATCGCTATGAAAGATCAAATCTTGTCATAGTCAACTCCTTGAACATTGTCATAAAATACTTTACGACATGTCGACTATTTCATAGATGTGAAACATCCATGTTTGTTTCTTTATAGATCCAAATACGACCGATAGGTTTTTACACCTTTCCGGAGGGTCTTCCAAGTTCAAAACTTGATTTCTCGTATATGGAACTATCACGGATTTTATGGCTTCAAGCCATTTGACGGAGTCAGGGCCCATCATCGCTTCTTTGTTTGTATTCGGTTCATCATTGTCAAACAATAATGATTTACTCTCAAATCTTAGTATTTGATTGTTTAACCGACCTACTTGGTTCAATAGGAACTTAGATCTCCGTGAACATAACCTTTGAGGCACATAAGCTATGAGCATTATGGCTGCCTCCGGAACATTTTCCGGCGCTGCGCAACTCAGCACATTCAGCTAAGGTTCGTTAACCTTATCAAAGTTCTATTGTCCTCCCACTTAACTTTTATGAAAAATTCCTTCTTCAAGAAACTTTACATTTCAAGCGACAAACCCTTTTGTCCTCGGTGTTATGGAGGAATAACCAATTGTTATTCGAAATAACCTACAAAGACATGCTCATCCGACTTTGGTTGTAAGCATCTTACTTATGTTTAGCATACCAAAATTTAAGAAAGGACAACTTGGGTTTTACCCCAAACCATAACTCATATGGTGTCATTTCAACGGATCAAGATGGAGCTCTTTTCAGTGTAAAAGCGGTAGTCTCTAAAGCTTTAATCTTTTAAAACATAATGGCAGTTTTATAAATAACACCTTTGATCCAACCATGTCAAACAAGGTTTCATTACAAATCTCAAACACTCCATACTCCTATGGTGTTTTGGGAGATGTAAATCTAGGTGTTTTGCTAAACTTGCAACTCAAATAAATCCCTTTATGATAAAATCATAATTCATTTATTTTCTTGTTACACTTGTAACTCAAATAAATCCCTTTATGATCAAATCATAATTCATTTATTTTTCTTGTTACAATGATTTTCCACTTCATCTTGAAAGTCTTTGAAACATTTTCAAATATTTCATACTTCTTTCTCATTAAGTGAATATTCACTCAAAATTCTGGAGAAAGCATATGAAGTTGAAACCCATCGCCATTTCGCACATAATGGACTACATACATCGATATGTATAAATTCCAATATTTTAGTCATTCGTTCTTCTTTGGCCTTTGAACGAAGTTTTAATTATCCCGAGGAAAGTCTCACAAGCGTCACTTGATCAAATCAAAGACTCCAAAAATCCATGAATATGGAGATTCTTCATGTTTTCTTTCCAATATAATTTAAACAATGATGTCACTTCATAAGTGATCTTTCAATCATTTGTCTTGCAACATTTTAGCATTAGGATTTATGGATGTGATTTCTTCAACTAGATTTGTAAATCATCCATCTTATATGGAATACGGTAATTATTTGAACAACCTTTGTTCTTATAATACCCGATTCAAATAACAATTATTAAAACAAATCTTGAAGTCAAGCTTTGATGTCAACGAGAAATACAAACAACGGTTTGTTTGTTTTCGATGAACATCATCACATTTTCTCTTGCTAGTTACTTAGGCCATTGTGGTTCATGAATTGCGTATTTCCGTATGAAATTTCATACCAACCAATTCGGTATCCAATACCCAAGAACCACATTGTTTAACAAGCAAATAATACAACCATAACATGTATATCATATATATACCTAAATTGGATATTTCCAATCTTTTCTTTTCTGCCAAATATATTTTATAGATTCTCTTTCAGCATTTCCTTTTCCTTTTAAAAGAATTTATCAACATCAAAAGTGGCGCCATATACATGACACCTAGTCCAAAGCGTGTATATTCAAATAATAATACCTTTGGACTTGCACTTTGAAGTAGATCACCATCATCAAATGATCGGTATTCTTTCAAAATCCATTCTTTAGTAATCTTTTAGTGTAGTAAACATTTTACATACATATTCTATTCACCCTTATCATGACGACATTCATGATCAAGCTACTTTAGCTTATAAAGGCGAATCGTGAGTATAACATTACTTTCCAAAACCCTTTTGGATGATTAGGATGTCTAGCATCTCCAACCTTCGTAAATTCTCATCCAATATGAGAACATATATATACTCTATCATATTGCAACCAAAACATTGTTTGAGATATCGTTATATCGCCACACATGATGGTTTCAAACAATTCTTTCAGCTCCTAGATAAACTTGATGTTTAAATCAAGAATCATGGAGGCAAACATGATACTTAAGATACTAACACCGGAATTGTTACTCTCGATTTAATACCAATTATTAAATTTCACGGAGTAAATAGAAATTTCTTTGAAAGTTTGCAATAGGACTTTAAACTTTAGATTGACACTCAACACAATACGATACCGGTTAAGAAAGTATATATCCGAATTCTATAGTTCTATTATCTCAATTACAACTATGCATAAGGTGGTGAGCGAATGCCAATGACTACAACAAATTATGCAAATTCACTTTGATTTAATTTATGATAAATTGAGTTCTACTAATCCAAATTAGAAATGAACTCCCACTCAAAACGACATCCCTCGTGCCTTTTGGTGATTACATGAACCAAATCCACTACACCAAGTCCGATCATCACGTGAGTGAGTCGGTGTAGCTTCAAAGCGAGCATCAAATGGGCATCATATCTACTATATGACGATGCTTAACCTTTCGGTCCGTGTTCGAGGCCATGTGCATACATGCTAGGCTCGCCAAGTAAGAACCTTAGTATTCGTGTGTAATCTGTCTTACACCGAGATATGCTCGTGGATTCAAGTACACCCGATCATCACGTGATGTCTTGAAGCGACGAAACATTGTCGGTGCATACTTAAGGAAGAACACATTTTTATCTTGATATCTAAATGAGGGATCATCTTATTATGCTAATAAAACGCCAAACAAGCAATATAAGATGCTATCAAACATCACATGTTTATTAGTGGAATGATATGGTTCTCGCATATGATCTCTATCATGTGCATCGTGGTATGATCACTATCATACCTTTATGTGTAAGTCCAAGGTCTATGGAGATTACACGTTATGTATGTTGTAAGAGTATCATCTCATACTTCTACTTACAACATCACCATATCATAACACTAGCCAGCAACAAACTAAACTAGACGCCTCTAATTTATCCATTGCAAATTTTACGTGGCTTAGGGTTTTCGAAGATAGAACCGTTCTTACCTACGAACATGAACCACAACGAGGATAACCAAATTGTTGACAACTCGTTGCAAATTAGATATTGACTATAGTAGGAGAGACAGACACCCGCTAGCCACTTATGCAAAACTAGTTGCATGTCAAGCGTGGAACAGGTCTCATGTGCGAGGACATGTAAAGTTTGTCCGGCCTTCATCCCACTATGCCACCAATATCCAAAGTACAACTAAGAAGCAATAAAATGATCATCATCCCACATACTCATATGTGTACTACCGTGCAAAGTATCTACATAGATCCGGCTCGATACCCTTTGTAGGGTTCGCGGATAGAAAACAAAAATTTTCCTCGATGGGAACAACTATGTACCAAGATCTATCTACTAGATACAAACAACGGGCGGATGTATATCCGTAGAGAACATACCCTTGAAGACCGACAAAGCTTAACGAGTCCAAACTCGTGGTTGATGTAGACGATCTCTTGCCGATCTCAAGATCGAGAGGAAGTCCTAAGCGCCGCAAAAGCAAGCCGCATCCGTGCTCGCACACACGTTCGAGGCACCGAGCAACCTCCGCCTCCTCGCTCCAGCGATGCAGCGGAAGCACAACTCTTTCTTGCGAAAAGCCACGGGAACATGTATCTCGCTAGTCCGAGACCATGGGGATAAATTCTAGAGGAGAGAGATCCTTCACGAGGAGGTGTGGTGTGAGAGGAGGAGAGGGGCCTTTTAGGGAGAGGGGGCACCCAAGGGGCCATGCGCCCAGCCATGGGGCTGCCCCACCTCTTCCACATTCATGTGGGTGGAGCTCCCACTCAAAATGAAAAGCCTCCACTCCCATTAAAAAGCCTCCTCATAAATCCACTCACATGCATTAAATTTCCACCAAATTTAATGCAAGCTCTCATTAAATAAAACTCTTTTATTTATTTATTCAGAATTTTGTTAATTACTTTAATTAACAAACATTCACATAAAACCCTTGCTAGTATTCCATTTCACATGCGTAACCAGTTTGACAATTTCAACCAAAGCAGTTTGTGTCTAGTGAAATAAATTCCTGCGCTTTCCTTTTCTTTTCGGCATGAAACTTTTGCTCCAATTGGATGTCGGTGTATCTTAAGTGTGTCACCCTACGGTTCGCGAATAATGCGGACATGATCGAGACCCCTCTCAGATCAATAATCAGAAGCGGGATCTGGAGACCCATACTGACTCCCACACATTCAACGATGACTTTCTTGTGATCGTCGGAACCTTTTACGCTAGTATCTTAATACCTTTGTTTCGCGATATATTACATGTCCGAGATTCGATCATCGGTATCTCCATACCTAGTTTGATCTCGTTACTGACATGCACTCTTTTCTCGTTCCCGTGATATAACATTCTAGTGATCAAATCACTTGCTTGCAAGCTAATCAATGTGATATCACCGAGAGGGCCCAGAGTATATCTATCCGTCATCGGGATGAACAAATTCCACTCTCGATCCATGGGCCTCAACATAACACTTTAGTAGTTATGAACCCATCTTTATAATCACCCTGTTACGGTGTGACGTTTGATGTTATCAAGAAACTCTACCAGTGTTAGTGATTGACATGATCTCATGGTCTAAGGATTAGGATCACTTCGTAAGTTGTTATAGCAATATAAACTCAATGACTTTGATCGTAATGCTATACTTCGGATGAATGTTCATCACACCATTACACTAATGTTGTGACCTCGTTATTAACAACATCCAATGTCCATGATCAGGAAACCTTGATCATCTTGTTAATCAACGAGCTAGTTTATAAGAGAGGCATAACTAGGAACTTTCTATTTGTTTATTAAACACACATGTATTAACGTTTCCGTATTAATACAATTATAGCATGCAAAATAAACATTTATCATAAATAAGGAATACGATAATAACCACTTTATTATTGCCTCTCGGGCATATTCCCTTCACCTCCAATTAAGTTGTGGAGAAGTGCCCCAACCTTGTGAGAGGTTCTGGTTGCCACCGACAAGTGCACCGATAGTGGAAGCGTGGATCGATCCCATTGGGGTGAGATTCACCGGAGAATAAGGGAGACCTTTTATGGCGTTGGTGGTTTTATACCACCCCCTCTCCAAACGAGACGTACTCCATGTTGGGAGGAACTCGGTAAAATATCGGTGTCCCCGCGTGCCTCGGTTATCTCTATACCCGAGCTCTTTACTTATGCACTTTACATTGTGATATCCTTCGCGCTTGAAGTAATATATATCTTGCTAACAAAGTAAACACTAGTTTTATTCCGCCTTTGTTGAGCTACTCTAGGAAAAGTTTTAATCGCCTATTCACCCCCCCTCTAGGCGACATCCGTATCCTTTCAGTAATATTCTTAGTGGAAATTACAATTCTTCGCTTGTTGTTAAACGCTTGACACAAGCAAAATATTTATAGTTTGTGGAAACTCTTTCACCTAAGTGAATTGTTGATTCTTTGGAACATGGTGAAAGTGGGAATAACGACAAGGTTTGTAAAAAAATCTTTCACCTAAGGATTGTTGCTTCTCTGGATTCTTGAGAAATTTGGAACAAAGACAGGGTTTCCTAACTAAACAAATTAATTCATGTTCTGATAACAAGTTTCAAATCAATGATATATATATAAGGTTATATGGTTTGCTTAATGATGCAAGATGATCGTATACAAGGTTAGTGTGAATTGTTTTGTGATATTACTATATGTGCTAACGATGTTTTTGTTGTCTAAAATAAATATAAAATTGATTGAATGAAAGCTTGAATATCCTCTAACTTTCATATGAATTGTATATTCAAAGTTTCCTATGTTTGAGGAGTTGAATTATATAACTGAATGTTTTGAAATATTTTTATGGAAAAACTAAAACATGTCAAGTACCTTTGATAAATAGAATTATACTATGTGAGGACTTATGTTTTAACTTACGAGAAAAAAAGGAAAAATAATTTGTATTCATATTTATTTTGCGACATTATTTTTGTGGCCTTATCTTAGCCATGTTGTTGCAATTGTTGCTACAAAAATGTTATATCAATCTTGGGAAGGTTACTGAAATCATATAAAAAAGATGATTCCTTAATGTAGCAGATTATTTATTATTCTTTGATGATAGCAACCTTCAGTTGCATGGATACACTGATGTTGTCTTTAGCAAGAGGATCTCGATGAAAGGTAACTTAATTTTATATTATGTTTTCATATTTAATTTTGTGGGTTCTTCTCGTGTTGAGAGTAAACACGATTTAAATTTTAATTATTTATGAAAGACGAATACTACTTTGATGTAATTTAAGCATTAAAGAAGATCATATGTTAAGAGAATTATTTATTTATTATTATGGTCTTGGAACGTGCATCATAACATGTTACTTTGTGATAATATGACTACGTAATTCACAAAATTTATGTGCAACGTGAATGCATTAAGCGAAGGAATTATCCTCTCACCATGTTAACAACATGGGGATTCACTTTGTTGGATAAAAATTGAGACAAGTGGTAGATGTAGAAAAATTTGTGGCTTGCACTATTTATTATGGTCACTGCATTTTTATACTCGAGAAATCAAGATCTCGATGTGGAAGTATTCATGGAAATAACAAGAAATAATTGGTGTGAAATCATACTAATAAAATATCTTTAACAGTGCCACTATGACTATAGTGAAACGGGGTGTATATGAATATTTATGAACTATACTAGAACAGAGTATAGTGGAACGTCAGGCTGTCCATTGGATTAGCTTTATGGATTGTTAAAGTCCATGAGTTTGAAATTTGAATTTAAACTAGGCGCACAACCCACACGTGCGTTTGAAACTTAATTGATTAACATCGTTTGAGCTCGGTAGCTGCCTATTAATTATTGTGGTTGGTTTAATAAATCACAAATCCTATCTGAACATGGATTGAAACATTTATAATTTGTAGTAGTCTATAACAAGATTTCATCATCTGGTCCCAATATGTATTTTGGGCGACACACGAATCGCATGTTAAAATGCGGATGATCCCTAGAGCTAGCAGTGACATAGAAACAGGTATTTCTCGCTTCAAGAAAAATAGCAAAACCACAAGAACCTCATCATGCACCGAGACCAGAAGGATACGTCACCCAAAGGCTAATCGTGGTACGTGCTTCCGATCTGCATCTGCCAAATATATACTACGTCACTCGGAACTCCTGTAAAGTGTTCCTGCTTAGGGTGTGTTTGGTTGTGCTGTGACTTATCTAAAAGCAACTGTGGGCTGTGGGCTGTGGAAAAGCAGCTGTGTGCTGTGTGCCGTGAAAAAGCTGTAAAAGTCATTTGGCAAGTAGCTGTCTGAACTGTGGTTGTATCGGTAAATGTCTGGTATACCCTTAAACACCTGAGAGACTATTTAATTTACTATTTGTCGATATTAATCGCATTAGAGATAAATTTGTATGTAGATAATCATGTTGTAGTTAATTATTACATTATCTAGTTAATTAATTGATGGATTTTTTGACTAATTGGGACCTTGTGTCAGGCAAGGTTGATCAATCAGGCAAGCTCGATCAATCAGGCAAGGTTGATCAATCTAGAAAATAATCCAAATTAATTAAGCATGGGGAGGAGACGAGGCGGGGCAGCACGATGGGGAGGAGGCGAGGCAGGCGGGGCTGCGTCGAGACGGGAGGAGGCAGGCGACAACAGGTGGGGAGGGGCGGGCGGCGGGATGGGGCGGGATGGGTCGGCGAGATAGTGGGGACGGCCGACGGATGGGCGGGGGGGGTCGGCCGACGGGAATGGATGGGGAGGCCGGCAGGATAGGGTGGGGACGGGGACGGCCGGCGGGATGGGGCGGCCAGCACGGGGACGGCCGGCGGGATGGGGCGGCCAGCACGATGGGAAGGGGACGAGGGCGGCTGGCGGGATGGGACGGGGACGGGGTCGGGCGGCGGGAATGGATGGGGAGGCCGACGGGATGGGGTGTGGACAGGGCGACCGGCGGGATGGGGCAGCGACGAGCGGCGACCGGAGAGCTCGCCTCCGACCTCGAGGCAGAATGCGGGGCAAAGAGGGAAATCGGTGAACGCCCGCGCAGCCAACGCAGAAAAGCACCTCGGCCCGTGCTTCACCCAGAAAGCTCGTTTCAGGAGGCTTTCGTTCGAAAGCGCGTTCGGTAAAATGCTCATTTGGTTGGGCTTTCACTTATAAGCCTTGAAAGCCACCTCAGGAAGTGCAACCAAACGGGGCCTTAGGATAGGGAAAATGATTGGACTCCCCCGGGGGATCCCGTCGCTCCCGTCCTCCGCCCTCCCCGCGCGCCACGCGTCCTCCCGGAACGACGCTACAATGATGGGGCCCACCTGGAAAACGTTATCCCCTCACGCGGACTACTCCTCCTCTGGTTCGCTCATGGAGACGGATCCACGCGCGCCGCCTCCACGATTCTTCTTGCCCGCGCCGTGTTAAATCCCCGTGTGTTGCCCTCGCGCCGCCTCCACCGATTCTTCGCGCCGCCGCTGCGTCCCGGTGTCTTTGCCGCCGCTGCGTCCATGACCCGAGGCTCCGCGTCACGCTCCCCAGCCGCCCTCGCTGCAACCAACTCGGCGCCGCCTCTCGCAACGATGCGCCACGGTGCCCTCCACAAGGCCTGTCGTCCTCCACTGCAACGGCTCGGCGGCGGCAGCCCTGACGCCACGCTACATACAGCTTTTGGCGATCGGGCGGCTTCGCTATGCCCGGCAAAGTCGCACTTTCAGTGATGATGGCTACGCTACATTCAATGGGAGTCTTTGCTACATTCAGCGAGAGGCCCTGCTACACAAGGCGACCAACCCTGCTACATACAGCTTTTGGTGTTGCTACCTGCGGCGAGCGGTGCTACTACATGGCATTTTTTTCTTACAAGTTTTTGCTCCGGCGATGTCTCTGGCGAAGTCGGCTTTTGCTACATTAGTATAATTATTTTGCTACATCTGTTTTCTGAGTTTGCTACAATAGCGCAAACTTCTTGCTACGAGGTCTCCGGCGAGATCTCCGGCGAAATTCTCCGGCGAGTCTAAGACGGAGTCAGTTTTGCTACATTAGCACAAATATTATGCTACATAGTCTCCGGCGAGGTCTCCGGTGAAGTCTCCGACGAGATCTGTCTTTTTTATTTGTCTCGTGGACGAACCGTTTTCTGCTTCAATGTAGCAAAAGCGGGACAAAATGTAGCAAAAGCGGTGCAATATAGCAAAAGCGGGATTTTGAATCTAAAAAGAGGACACGTGGTTGGCTGGGGACCCGGGGGATGAAAACCACAAATCCCCCGGGGGACGCCTAGCACTGTCCTTAGTATAGTACGTTTTCTTTGTGCTTTGTCAAGCTAATTGACGGCAGCATAGCTAGCGAGGACATGCCACAAAAGGGTGAGATGTGCCACGAGATGTAGACCTCAGCCTTTTTTCCCCTCGTTTGGTTGGAATGTTGGATGATGCAGTGCCGGAGCAAGAGCAGGCCGGTGGAGACATCATCGAGCTCTTTTTTTTTAAAGAAAAAACAAGATCATCGAGCTCTTTTACGAGTGCCGTCATTGTAGTGGGTGGACTCTTTCTTTGCTTGTGTCTGGGATTTGGTGGTACACTAGCCCAGTAGCGGCTCACTCGACCGCGCGCGCTCGGTGGAGCAGAGCAGCGAACCAGCCATCATCAGCTAGCGCAAGACAGAGAACGTGCGTACTTAATTAGTGAAGTGAGTGCCTAATTTTGTTTTGCAAGACAAATGAATAAAATAGGAGTTTGTTAATTGCTTTCGCAGCAGGTCAAAACATATCTTGGTGGGACTGACATCACAGACTAGTTTGTTATAAGTACTTTCTATTATAGTGAAGAAAAAAATTAACTCGATCAGCTCGTGTATCATGCCAGCTTTGACATTCCAACGAAAACTCGAGTGCTTCGCTCCTGTCATCCTTGTATCGCTCAAGAGGGAAGGCAGGTCAGGTAAGTTAATGTGCTCCTGTGATGTTCTTGTCACCACACGAAACTCGCAGTGAATCTCCGGCGTGACATACAAGCAAAGACATGTAAGTAGTACTAGTACTAATTAAGGACTTGTACGGTCAGTAACTATTGGGGTGGAGCCGCGTGGAGTAGGTTCGTGAGAGCATCTCCGCTCGGGTTTTCAGGACGCGTCGGATGCTGAAAATTTGCCCGGTCATATTTCTAGGATATTGGTTTTGTTTGGATTTTGGCCAATTTTAATTTGAACTTCTCAGGTTGATCCTGGGTTTTTGAGAACGCCGAATGAAGCGAAAACAGACGTGGACCAACCTGTCGGCGATACAATCTCATTCCCCCACACCCACTCGCCTCCCCTGCGGCGAAGAGCTTCCCCTGTCGCCAGGCGATGCTCCACCACGTCGAGCCGTATCCACACCTCTAAATAGGCTC
Organism: Avena longiglumis; assembly: GCA_030063025.1. Classification (NCBI taxonomy): domain Eukaryota; kingdom Viridiplantae; phylum Streptophyta; class Magnoliopsida; order Poales; family Poaceae; genus Avena; species Avena longiglumis. The sequence continues at coordinate 458,238,804 of CP125974.1, forward strand.
GCCGTCGCCCCTTTCCCCTCGGCCTAGGCCATCTTTCGGCGCCCAAACTTTGTCGTAGCTCGGCTTCGCTGCGAGCTTCTACTACCTCGTTCGCCAAGTGTTCGTCGTTTTACGGTTCGGCCATGGACTCCGACGACGAGGAGATGTTTTTATTTTATGCCGAACTGTGTTTAAATTTATGCCGAACTTGGCAGAATATTACTCTGTATTCGTATTTATGCCGAACTATGCTAAAAACTGGTCGAATTTGAACCGAATTTAGGTGGAAAAAAACCGTCCTGGAATTTAAGTGGAGTACCCTTTTTGTGCAAAATCAAAATGGCACGTTGCGGCGATGTAGATCCTGAAATTAACGGCAGGAGAACACAGTTTAGTTGGCAGGCTGCCGAGCAAGTGCACAAGTTTCCGCAGTAGTAGCGTGCTAAGCGCAAAGAAAAGTGCATTTTTTGGGCAAATATCCGATCATTGGCAAAACTAATATACCTCATTCAACCACTGGGTGACTATTTTTGCAAATGACCACTGAGCCCCTAACCATTGCACTTGGCGCTGACCTCACTTGGGCGCCATTTGAGAATTGGAAATAGTTTTGTCGAGGTTAGATGAGTCGGATTTGGCAAGAGAAAACAAAATGCCAAGAAAAGTAGGCTCGCTCCGCAGGCTTGGTACGGACTCACACGGTACGTCTCCGCAGGCCGTGGCCTGATGGAGAACGAGATAGGCCCAGCTCTAAAGCCAGGGGACGAGTGGCCATGAGCCCACAGTGTGCAATCAGCCCAGTGAAGCGTCCATGCTCGACTGGTTGCGCCTCCTCTAGCGATTACCAGCTGGCTGCACTGTCGCTCAAAAAAAAAAAAAAAAAAAAACAGATGGCTGCACTTAGAAGGAAGGAACGAGACGAATTTGGCAGGTCATGCATGACATGAAAAAACCGATGACATGCTTATTATGGAGTCAATTAAGGAGTGGCTTGTCTTTTTCGTAGAGTCAATACAGTCGTAGGGTAGGTTCGAGAGAAGAAGACGGACGGCGCGGCGTGGCCCCTTGTGGCTCCATACTAGAGTACTACTGCGGTGCAGGGTAACGTATCCTAGCTCACGTCGCTTTTGTCAGCAAAGCAGCTTGTACCGCCTGTACTCACGTGACACGTCCTCCTCCTAAAGCCCTTTCCTCACGCTGCCGACCCAGCCAGCAGCCTCGCCGCTATTTTTGTTCTTCCTAGCTAGATCCCCACACACACATGGCCTTCTCTGACCGAAGCACTACTAGAAACAAAAACTGGCGAAAAAAAAGCTACTCCTTCGATACAACAGCAACAGCGATGCATCAGCGTGGCCATCGATCATGGCTACAACTACAGCCCTCTGGTTCCAGTCCCGTTTAATAAATCAAATCAAATCAGATCAAACAAACATGGTCACTGACAAAGCGAGCGAGCGAGCGAGATTGATCGGCTGGGTTCAGTGGGCGCGTGAAAGGACGAGACCCCGCAGGCAGCCAGCCAGCTACAACCCTTGACTGATCCATCTGGGATCAAATCATCAAAAGGAATGAAGGAGCGCCTCTTTCGATAAAAACCCAAAGGGAACGAAAGGAATCCCCGGATCCTAGTAGTAGCTGCTTTCCGCTTTTCTATTTTCTTCCCTCCCGCGATGGCCCTTCTCAGATCAGACGAGAGAGTCGTAAAGGGAGAAGAAACGGTGGGTGTTTATTTTGAACGAGGAGATCCCTAGGACTGTGCGAGAAGAAAGGAATGTTTCATCTCTGATCGATCGGCCATGGACGATGGATGATGATGGACCACGGCGAATATAATACAGTACTAGTACTACTCCTTCGATTTGCTCTCCAAAGGCCAAAGCAAACGGCGTTTTAGATAATAAAGCGGACCGAGGTGCATGGTTAAGATAAACAAAGGCTAGACCAGAGTAGACAGTACCAGTAATAACTACACTAAACAGGTGCTGTAGCATCCCAGTTGTCTAACCCCTGTAATGCTACTAGTAATAATAATAAAAGGGGCCACTTCTATCATATAATTGCTGCATCATCATCATATCATGCTCATGTCATCATGTCCCCTTGCATTTGAGCATCATATAAAACCTTTTTCTTGTTTGGTTCTTATCTCATGTGCATGATTAATTGTAGTTGCCTCTTGATATTGTATTTGGTTTATACTAAATTGTCGAATGCCCAAGTTGAGTTGGGGGCATCTCTCTTTTGACCCCACCACCTTATCTTTCACCACCTTATAATTCCACCATCCAATGATATGGGCTAGGCCTTTTATTGAGTTTCTCTAGCCCATGTTGTTGGTTGGATCCACTCATAATCTTTTGCTTGGCCTATGCCCACTTTTTGGGAATGCAAGGATTAAAGCCACATGGAATCATGTTGTTTTCACAATATAACCACTTGGCATTAATTGTCTTGCATGGGCCATGCAAGTACCCCCTTTTTCCTAGTTTTGGTTTTTGATGGATTTCTAAATGGATCCTTCTACCTTGCTTCATTTTGTTTGGTTAGTTCAAGACCCTAGCCCTCTTCCACTTCTTGGTCCTTGCTTGGTTTGTTGGAATCATGCATGGGCCAAATAAAATCACCCCATCATCTTAGGCACCTCTTCCTATCCTTTTCCTTTCTCTTTCCCTTGATCATGTGTATTGCAATTGAAGCATGCATGATCTAGAATAAGTACCTCCATCTCTTTTCTTACCCCTCTTAGCAAGCTTTGAATCTACCCATGCCATCTCTCTTTTTCTCTAAAACAAAACCATAATTCCAATATATCCTAAACCAAAACCCTATTTTTACCTTTAACCTAAACTAAACCCTAAACTACACTTTCCTCTAACAAAACCCAAACAACATCTCTCTCTCTCTCATCTTTTCTATCTTAAACTAAACCCTAATTTACTTATATCCTAAATAATCCCTACATCTACATCTAACTAAGCAAAACCCTAGCACTACCTCTCTCCTATCTAGCTTGCCCATGCCCCATGTTCCTCTCACCCCTCTCCACCCTACTATGCGCCTACCCAGCTCCCTGCAGGCCCACCAGACACCCCTTGCCCCACACCAACATGGCACCCTCTCTCCTAGCCCTAGACCGAACCCCTCTCCTCCTCCCTCTCTTCTCTCTCCTCGCCAAGGGCCCTCCACCTAACCTGCCTCACCAAATCTCCCCTACCCCACCGCCACCTCCCTCTCCCGTCCCGGTTCTACCACGCCACACTGCCTCGCCGAGCACGTGAGAGGAGGAGGCCGACGTGCCCGCCAGCTTTCCCTCCTCACGCAACCACCGCCTCCTCCTTCTTATCCTCTCCCCTCTCCCTCGGCCTCCCAGATCCCATCCCAGCCTCCCCAAGTCCCATGCCTCTCCTCCCTTCCCTTCACCACCGCCCTCGCTCTGGCCACCGCCAGTTGATCTAGTCGGAGAAGGAGGCGAGGTTGTCGAGGAAGACCAGTAGCACCCCAGATCGTCAAGACCCGCCAATGAGGAGGAGACGCCAGAACGCCAGAACCAGAAACGCGCCAAACCCTAGCTACGCCGCCACCACCGGAGATCGCGACCACCGCCTGCTTTCGAGCACGCCGACACGCCCGCGGTGAGCACACGAGCCCCGGACATCCTCCTCCCTAGATCGCTTCACGGATGCGCGTGTCACTGCCGAGCACCCTCGGTCTTGCGGTGTGTCGTCGTCGCTGCTCCAGCGCATGCCACCACCTTAGCTAGACGCAGACGCCCTCCTAGCATCAACCACGTCTTACGGCTCGCGTCCGCGCGAGCACCCCGGTCGCGGGTTCGAACCTCTCTGCGCCACTGCCGCGCACGCCGTACCACACGATTCGAGAGATGGGGGAAGATCCACAGTGCGCAGCCGTACTTTTGCGAAAAGCCCCTCCAGTTCCTGTTTTGCCAACCCGCAGTCCTCGAGGCCCCACTGTCAGCGGCGGTGGCCTTTTTCTAAAAAGGCTCCCGCAAGACCCCGGACTCAACCCGCAGTCCACCCCCGGGCCGCGTGTGCGTTTTGCAGAAAATCCCTGGCCCTTTTGTTTGCATCCACCCGCGGTCCTTCCGGGCCCGTTGTCAGTGTCTCTGGAAGTTTTACAAAAAGATTCCTGTGGTTCTGATTAATCAACCCGCGGTCCCTGGATGTCTCAGCCACTGTCGCGTGGGCCACGGTACACCCCCAGTCCCACCTGTCTGCGGCTCAGGCTAGCTGAGGCTGTGTGATAAACGTCCCAGATGCTGTTTAAATTCAAAATATGTTAAATAAATTCAAATTTTCAAATTCTTTTCAGATTTCTAATAACTTTTACATCCTTTATCCAAATTGAGCAAATGATATATGTATTGATATCAGGAAAATGAGAGGAATCCAAATATGCCTTCTATTATGCATTTTGCACAAGTAAAATTGCAAGTTATGTTAATTACATCAAATGCCACTGAGTTTTCAATAAACCATAACTTTTGTTTTGAAAATCCAAATTTAACAAATGAGTAGCCTAAATTGATCAGCTCGACGAGACCTTTCTGTTTATGATATCCATGACTTCAATTGCAGCATGCATCATATAAATATATGTTGAACAACAAATGTTATGACAACAAAAGGTGGCTAAAAACCAAATAAATGTTACTTCCTTGTCCTTCACACCTCACCCATGCCATGCTACCTTACTTGCCATGTAAATTGTGCATCATTCATCATGGCATGATTGTTTGCTTGACGCATTTAATTCCAATGCTTGTGCTCTATATTCATGTTGGCCTTGTTTGTTTGGTTTTTCTCGGATAGACACTGAGCAGGGGTTGTATCAAGAGAACCAGGAGCACTACCGGATCCGCCCTTCGCTTCAATCGAGATACCGTGCAAGCACTACCACATGCTTGCATACATACAAGACCTATTGCCTCTATCTTATTCTTGCATCATCGAGTCGCATGATTGCATTAAATTGAATCCCAAGTATGCATAGCCTTTACTTTTAAACCCCACCAAGCTTGTTCCTCCATCCCATGAGCCACTACTATAGGAGTTGTTTGAGCCATGCGAGTCGTGAGAACATGTGTAGGGTTTGTGCAGTCCGGTGAATAACGAGGTACTTAAACAACTTAACCCGAGTAGTTCGGGATAACTAAAGAAAGTGGCACCGGTGAGCAACATCGCTATTTGGTTCTTCCCGCTCACTTGTGTCCGTAAGACCCCGAGTACTTGATTCCTGTTCCTTGATTTATCGCTATCCACATCCGGAGGTATATGGGGCCCCCGACCGTAGCTCGATTAGTCTTATTTCTTGGGGCCACAAACTAGTTTGAGGTGTTATTTACGATCCTGTACTTATGCCATGATTATCGCTTTATTTACGATTGTGCGAGGTAACGCATTAATCGCTTAGGATAGTGGCACGATTCATGGTGTCGACAAGCCCTGCTTGGGGTTCCCAGTCGTTCACACCGTCCCCACAGACCTTGAGGCCGCCTCGAGCTTGCCTACTCCGTTCGGGTTCTACTTAAGGGTGGCCCCTGAAATATTTCGAATCTTGTGATTGTTCACCGTGAAAGCCTCGTTGGGTTTTGATTTGGTTTTTCCGAGGTCGAGTGTGTGTTGCTATTGGTGCACCCGGTCGGGTAAAACTTTCTCAAAGCCGTGTCCGCGGATATGGACGACTTGAGCAGTTTCGATCATAGACAAGCATAACTAAAGTACCGCCTTAATTTGACTAAGTAACTTGACTAGTAACTAGAGCAATACTCATGGAATGGTTAATAAAATTGCCAACGGATGGGGTTGTTCCGCTTCCTTGTTGGTAGCGAGGAGGAGGATGGATCGGATGAGATTACCATCATAATGTTGTACTTAAATTCACGGACATCCGCTATCATTGGTTAGGCGGATGGTTAGCGTTATCTCAGAGAATTGCTAGGGTTTATCTTTTTTGCAATTGCGTCACCCTGTGTTGTGTCCCCTTTAGAGGCATTAAGACTTCTTGAGTACCCTTAGGGTCTCACACGATAAATTCTTGATTCAGATGAACAGTACCTTCTCGTGACGGATCTTTGGGTGGAAGAAGCGATGAAGTGGGCAACGATCGTATGGTGTAGAGATTCCGGAACGGGATCCGTGAGACCGTAGTTGGGATGTGCTTATTTTCTCCGCATCTTATGCGTATTTGCTTCTTATCCGTACTGGATCTTGTTTGCCGCCCGCATGATACTACGATGTGTCTTGTATGAGGAGCTATCCTAAATTATAGATGTATCCGTGTCATTTGAATCTTGCGTATGGCGTTGGTATATTCCTTTCTTTCTAGATGGTGTGGCTCGATGTACTTTTGTATGGTGGCTTGCGTACATACCCACTTGTGTACGTAGTTGATCCTTCGCCGCTGCCGTCTCGCCGCGTCTGAGTCCCGTTGAGAGGTTAGCGGTTGGGACGTCTGAAAGGACTACCAGTGAGTGGCTTTTGGGGCCCCACCGTACTATTTCAACCGCTATCTCTCATCCAGGCTTGTATCTAGGAGCGTAGTTCACCGAGGTAGTTACAGGTGCTGTAACAGTTTGCAACGTTTGGGGTGAAGATCGCGTTCTGGCTCTACTGTTACTACGACAACTTCTCAATACAATAGTAAGACTGTAACAGGCGGCGGAGCCATCGCGCGCGTATGATCGATCTCTTTTCTCCATGTCACACCTGCCAAACAATGCAAACGACCTCCCTCCATGGTCGGCGGTCAAGGAGGAAGGGGAAGGGGAAGGGGAAGAGAGGCCGATAGACGCATAGCCGCAGAGGGGCACGTCGTGGCATGTTTGTGTTGTTGCGCAGCAAAGAACACAACATGAGTATGTCCATTTTTTTTCCTATCCAAAACAGCGACGGGACAGAGTCCATGTTTCTCTACGGCTAATTTTTCCTCGCGAACATGAGCAAGTCGCGCACTAAAATTAGGCGCGCGCACGCCTCCCGGGATAGGCTGACACGTGTCATCCCCCCAACCCACCCACACCCAAATTACTGCTTGTAGCAAGATGATTCGTCCACGAAATAAAAATGAAAAAAAGAACACATCTCGCAGAAAACCTCTACGGGATTTTATAAAAAAGTGCTACCATAACGAAAGCAACTTCGCCAAAAACTCTCGTCGGACACCTCATAACAAAAACTTTGTACTATTGTAATGAATCACAAAGCCGTTGTAGCAAAAAAATCTTCTACTATAGCAAACCTGACTTCGTCATAGACATCGTCGGAGATCTCGTAATAAAAACTATACAATATGGTAGCGAAACCACAAAACGATAATAGTAGAAAAGTTTGTAGTAGCTTCCTTCAAAAAAAAAAGAAAAGTTTGTAGTATTTTAGCAAATCCCCCAATCAATGGCGGCACCGGACCTCCACCCTTTGGTTGCATCTCCGACATGGCGTCACATCATTGACCACCATGCCATGCAACTCAGCCCACCACCGCACATAGCACCTCTGCCATGGCTTCGTCGCATTGACCACCGACGATGCTCCTGTAGCATCACAAACCACCTCCCGCGTTCAGCGAGGCCCGGCCAGAGGCGAGCCCCACCGTCCTCGATGCTGGCCTACATGATCCGATAGATATGGAGCTAGCGAAGCAGGCAGAGGAGATGCAGCGTTGCGGGGGGCAGCGTGACATGGCAGCGGTGAATGATAGGGAAGCCTACGGCGACCAGGGCCGCGGGATTTGATGGAGGTGGGGCTGGGGAAACCATAGAGGATATGCGGCGTCACAAGGGGGAGGGGAACATGACGGCGGAGACATGGCGCACGTCAGTGGTGCAAAAGGGAGCCGGGATATGCGGGAACGCAACAAGGGCGGCGTTGAGGACATGTAGAGGCGCATGCAAAGAGAAATGAAGATGCCAGGAAGGTAAGGTGGAGAAGATGAGGACATGATACACATGGTGGGGCCTCCTCCTTTTATGGACATGTTAGAGTCATGAGATGGGAGGCAGACGACCGCGAGATGGTATCGTCTAGGGGAGGGGTATCATTTTCCTAAAAATTAACCAATGCCGAAGTCCCCTAGGCCTTGCCAAGATCTTCGCTTGTTTCCAATATTCCTATCATCATGAATAGGATAAATACAAACTCAAAGGAGGTCAAGTAGGTGATTGCAGTATCTCCATCAGCTTGGTTTTCTCCTGCCGTGGAATCATCGCCTAATTTTTCTAAAACAGTTCTTACGGGATTAAATAAGTCCATAAGATTAGATACGGAACCTAAATGGGAACCCCATCTAGTCTCTCCCAGTCGCTTCGATGATCGAATTTGATTGGATCTTTGACATGTCTCAGTCTGATCAATAGCTAGAAAACGAGCAATATCATCCACTTAGGCATCATGTAGCTCATCATGGTGCTTTGAAGAGGAATCAACTGTGTTTATGATAAATAGAAGCTTCTGAAAAAATTGGGACATAGGAACCACATCTTTTGCTGCACCAACAAGGGCAAGTTGTAAACAATGTGCATAGTGATGAACATAATATGCATAGGGGCAATCTTTAATAAAAAAGATCCTGCAATCCATACAATTCCCACTTCATATTGCCGGTTCCATCGTACCCTTGGCCTCGCATATTTTGCACATCAAATCCATGCTTAGATAATACCGACCAAAACTCACTTTTTAGTGTTAGTGATTTTGTATTGGCCACATGTATGAGATGAAAGAACCTTTCTTGTGAATTACCATCTTTGTCAATAAATATGAAAACTAGTGTCATTTGCTCTCTTTTGGAGACGTCACATGTTTCATCCACAAGAATAGAGTACTTAGAGTCACAAATTTCTTCTCTAATATACTTCCTGACTTCCATGCATAAATGCTCAAGATCTCAGTATGTATTTCATGGGAATTGTACTTGCAAACACTGTGGAGCGTTCCCATCGATTACAGTTGCAGTATCAGGACAAAGTTCTGCAAGAAGTTTCTGTATTTCAAGGAAATTCTCTCTATTTCTTGACTCCGGTCTCTCATCATGAACTCTTAAAGCACAAGACTGAGAAGTGAGCCACTTAACACATGCAATTGTCGTTTTCAGTCTTAAATGGCCCTTTTCTTTCCCCTCTTTTCTCTTCACCTCGAAAATATTTGCTAAATGGTTTGGTTGATTCAATAAGGCTTGGCAATCTCCACTGCATTGTTGTGTTGTGAGGAAGGATTTGATCCCATATGAGTTAAAAAGGGACGGTTTTTTCCATCATGAACTTTCTTCCATCTATCGAAACCGTGTGTTGTGAAGACATGAAAACCACCTTTTTTATTTACATTACTGCTGAAAAGGAAGCAATATAGACAATATGCTCGTCCACTGCTCATTGAATATTCTAGCCATGATGGGAAATAGCTAAAATAGTTGTACTGAAAACGTATTTTTTGTCCTTGTAATCCAGTAGCTTTATACTTGTTTAGTTTAGGCTGTATAGGACCCAACATCAAGTATGCTCTTAGTACATCATCTCGCTGATTCTGTGAATATTTCTATACTTACAGGCGTAATGCGGGATTTCGCTCCAAGAATACAACTCCACAAAATATGACAGACCGTGTGCTTGCTGCTCTTCTTCTTGGATACCAGAATTTTCTTGCTCAACTTCATCTTGCATGTGATTTTCCTATCCATCTTCATCTACCCTTTGATTTACATATTCCACAATAGCTAGAGCATTATTAGGATCAGATGTATCTTCAGCACATTCTTTATCTCGTTTTCTTTTAAAAAAAGACTACAACTTCTTATGTTGTTTCCCCATTGCTACGTACGGTGCTACCTAAATCAAAAAAATGCATCAATTGACCAATCCACTGTATTAATGGGCACCGAAATTACCAGTCCATCCCGATTCTCTATCAAAAAATTAGATGAAGTGAAGAACATACCTAGGCGGCTGGGCACCTAGCCGAGGACGACGGGTTGCAGGGAGGGGAGGTGTTGGGGGGTCTGGCACTGTGGCCGGGCTGAGTGGCAGCAGCTCGCGGTCTGGGAACGCAGTGACGCGATGCCGAGGAGGGGAATTGAAGGGCTAGGAGGAGAATCGACGGACAGAGGCAAGAGCTAGGGAATGGATGAGCTCTCCATGCAGGGCGACAGACGCGTGCTTGTTCTGTTCGTGAGTTAACTTCTACAATCAAAGTGGGAATAGGAGAAAAAATATTGGGCTATATCTGGTAATGGGCTGAGTCAGAGTGGAAGAATACCTGGTAATTTCTTTCGTTTTGGACAGGGGGCGGGGGCAGCGGCCCACTTTCGCCTACATGAAGTTGCGCCAGTGCCTAGGTGGCTAGGTCATATACCTCCACATGACTAAAATCGTACCACCCGAGGTGAAATTTCACGTACTCGGGTGTGGAGCTCTCATTTGTGTTTTTTATTAACATTTTGAGGGGTCATACGTAGAAAAAAAAGGCTCCTATAAAGAAGTAATTGAAATATCTGTATGGTCGAATATAGGGGGAATGAATATGCAACTAACAATTTTAACTTTCCTTTTCAATTTAGGTTAGCAAGAATATAGATTGACCAGTAAGCAATTATATGGAAAATCCTATATGGTAGGATACAAGCAAGAAGTAAACAAAAAGTAGTAAAGGCTAAAAAACGAGGTAACCGAAAAAAGAGCCGGAGATGATTCTTGTAGTTCCTTACTCTTTAGGAAAAGTACGTCTACATTGGAGGGGTGTGGTGCTACAAAGGTCACCAACGCCACAAAGGCCTTACTCTATTCTCCCGCTAGTGCGTCACCAAGGCGCGCACACAATCCACTAAGGAGTGGCCTTGAAGGAGGCGACCTAAACCTTTACAACAAGGTTAGGACAGGATCCCAAACAACTTGGAGGCTCCCAACAAGTAAAATCTGCAACTACGAATAAATAAGCAAAGTAGTACATCGAATGCCTCATCGAAGACCTCCTCCTCAAACTCATCCCTCTCCTAGATTGCTTCGAGGATCGGTCGTTGATGATGTGGGTGTCATTCACCTCCCGCTCGACAGCGACGACGATTAGCTGCGGGAAGCCCGAAGCAGTGACGACGCGGCGATGAGCGGTGCGTGTGCCCAGAGAAGCTGCCTTCGCCTGCTCGGCGACGATCGAGTCATCTGATGCGCCTCCAACTAGCTTCACCTACTGTTGGAGATATGCCCTAGAGGCAATAATAAAAGTAGTTATTATTATATCTTTGTGTTTATGATAAATGTTTACAATCATGCTATAATAGTATTAACCGGAAACATTAATACTTGTGTGATTTGTAAACTAAATTAGAGTCCCTGGTAAAGCCTCTTTGTAATACTATCTTATTGGTTGATAGATGATCGTGGTTTCCCAATCATGAACATTGAGATGTTATTAACAACAATATCATATAATTAGGAGAATGGTGTGATGGACATACTCCTATAGATAAGCGTAGCATTAAGATCAAGTCATTTCAATAGTTCGTTTGCTATAAGCTTTCTGATACATAGTGACCTAATTCCTTCGACCATGAGATCATGTTAATCACCATTACTGGAAGGATGCTTTGATGACATCAAACACCACACCGTAACTGGGTGGCTATAAAAGTGGCATTGAGTGTTCAGAAAGTGTGAGTTGAGGCACATGGATCAAGAGTGAGATTTGTCCATCCATATAACAGATAGATATACTCTGGGCCCTCTCGGTGGAATGTCATCCAATTGGCTTGCAAGCATGTGACTGGCTCACAAGGGATCACATATCACGGGAACGAGAAAATAGTACTTATCAGTAACGAGGTTGAACTAGGTATGTAGAGATACCGACGATCAGACCTCGGATAAGTAAACTATCTTGAGACAAAGGGAAATTGGTATCGTATGTAAGTGGTTCATTCGATCGCAAAGTAATCATAGAAATATGTGGGAGCCATATGAATTTACAGATTCATCTATTGGTTATTGATCGGAGAAGTGTCTCCGTCATGTCCGCGTAATTCACGAACCATAGGGAGACACACTTAAGGATTCGATGTTGTTTAGTAGATATGGAATGTAAGTAGGGAGACCGAATGTTGTTCGGAGTCTCGGATGGGATCAGGGATATCATGAGGAGATCCGGAATGGTCCGGAGAATAAGATTCATATAAGGAAAGTACGATTCCGGAGTTCGGGAATAATTTCGATGTTTTCATTAGAGAGGTTCTAGAAGGGTCTAAAAGGTTCACCGGACCGGAAGGGGAATGGTTCATGAATGTGTCATGGTTAAGTGGAATGATTGGATCATGTCCTAGGTCACTTGGTTGGGAATTTGCAAGAGAGAAATAAATCTCTAAATTGAAAGACAAAAGGCAGTTTTGAAAAGTCAAACTGAAACACTGGTTTCCTAGTGGAAGAAAGAAAGAGTCCTTCTTTCTCTCCAACTTGGAGAGGGATTTGGGGAAGGATTCAAACTCCCCTCTCCCAGGCTGCCCTCCCTCTCATAAATAGAGGGGAGGGGCTGTCCCAAGAGGACACAACCAGCCCTCCTCACCAAGCCGCGCCGCCACCGCTTGCTGCCGCCGCCTTGCGCCGTCGTCGACTCCACCTCCTCCTCTCTGGCCCTCTAAACCCTAGATCGTCGGAAACCCTAGATCCACCATAACCTACTCCGGCTTAGGCGAAGCCCTGCAGGATTTTCCCTCTACTTCTGACACCACACCGTCATGCTACCAGAATCGCGAGGGGAGAACTACAACCTCCGCTGCCTGCTGGCACAAGGGAGAGGAAGGTCTTCGTCGATTACCAAACGTGTGACCGACTGCGAAAGAACTGCCGGAACGCAGCGCCAGAAGGATCGTCTACGCGATCTTGAGATCGACAAGTGTACGACTACATCACCCACGAGAATCTGCTCTCGTTAACCGATTTGGAATCTTCGAGGGTGAGTACTCTAATCGACTCGTTGCTACAATCTAGTAGATAGATCTTGGCTTGTTTGTGTGCATGCGGTAGAAATTTTTTGTTTTCCATGTTATGAACCCCTACAGTGGTATCAGATTCGTGTCTATATGTAGATCTATTGCACGAGTAGAACACAATGGTCATTATGGGTGGTGGTGCTTTTATTATCAATTGCTTTTTGTGTACTTTGCATCTTGCGGTATGATGGGATAAAGCGGCCCGGGCTAACCTTACATGACATCGTTCATGAGACTTGCTCCACGCTTCACATGCAACTTGTATTGCATAAGTGTCTTCGCGGGTGTCTATCTCTCCCATCATAGTATAGATTCAATTTACAACAGACACTTGATAGTTCAAGCATCAACGTTGTGGTTCTTGTTCGTAAGTTAGAACGACACTTATTGAAATCCCCAAACCACGTAAAATATTCAAAGAAAATTAGAGGCGTCTAACTTTGTTTTGCAGGGGTGTGCTGTGATATGATATGGCCATGATTGTGATTATATGTGATGTATGCAATGTTCCTTATTGTAAGTCGGCAACCGACATGAGCCATATGGTTATCATTTAATTTCGTTAAGACCTGCGTGTCTATTATTCAAAGTAGTTGTAATAGTTGATGCTGGTGGACGACAACCATGGAGCGGCGCCATTGACCTTGAGGCAATGCCAGTGATGATGGAGATCATGTCCGTGCTTGAAGATGGAGATCAGAAGCACAAGAAGAAAGGCCATATCACAACACATATTATGAATTGCATGTGATGTTAATCCTTTTATGCATCTTGTATTGCTTAGTTCGCGATGTTAGCATTATAAGATGATCCCTCTCACGAAATTTCAAGTTATAAAGTGTTCATACTTAGTAGGCATCGTTGCTAAAGCTCATTGTTTCGAAGCACCACGTGATGCGAGTGTATAAAACGGGAGCAAGCCAGATTTGCTCATGCGGAAGCTAAGGATAGATCTTGACGAGCCTAGCATGTACATACATGGTCTCGAAACACGGATCGCCGAAAGGTAAAGTATGATTCATATAGTAGATATGATGAACATGTTGATTGTTCGCCATTGAAGCTACATCATCTCTCGTGATGATCGATTTTGATGTGGTGGATTTGGTTCGTGTAATCACTAAAACAATGTGAGAGATATTGTTTTGAGTAGGAGTTCACCTAGATTAATTTGACTATTAATTAGAACTCAATTTGTCATAAACTTAGTCTAAACTATTGCAAATATTTTGTAGTTCAGTGGCGGCCCCTACCATCAATTTTAATGCGTTCCTAGAGAAAGAAAAGTTGAAAAACAATGGAAGCAACTTCGTGGATTGGCTCCGCAACTTGAAGATTGTCCTCAATGCTGGTAATTTGACCTATGTGATGGATGCACCGCTGGGTGACCCACCTGCAGCTGATGCTAACGATGAGGTGAAGAATGTTTTCCTCACTCGGAAGAATCAGTACTCCACAGTTCAGTGTGCTATCTTGTACAGTTTGGAATCGGAGCTTCAGAAAAGGTTTGAGAACCATGACACACATGATATTGTTCGTGAACTCAATGATATTTGAGGCTCACGCGGCAGTTGAGAAGTATGAGGCTTCTGAAAAGTTCTTTAACTGCAAGATGAAAGAGGGCAGCTCCGTTAGTGAGCATGTGCTTAAGATGTCTGGGCACGCAAGCAAGCTTCAAAGCTTAGGTATAGTGATTCCTAATGCTTTGGGGATTCACCGCATCCTCCAATCACTACCACCAAGTTACAAGAACTTTGTGATGAACTACAATATGCAAAACGTGGACAAGTCGTTGCCCGAACTCTTCTCCATGTTAAAGTCTGCGGAAGTGGAGATTAAGAAAGAGCACCAAGTGTTGATGGTCAATAATACCACCAAATTCAAGAAGCAAGGAAATTCTAAGAAAAAGGGAAACTTCAAGAAGGGCGGTAAGAAAGTTACCGCGCCGACGAAGAAGACCAAGGCTGGGCCTAAACCTGATACTGAGTGCTCTTACTACAAGGGAGAAAGTCACTGGAAGCGGAATTGCCCTAAGTACTTGGCGGATTTGAAGAACGACAACATCAAGAAGAAAGGTATATCTGATATACATGTTATTGATGTGTATCTCACTAGTACTCGTAATAGTGCCTAGGTATTTGATACTGGTTCGGTTTCTCATATTTGTAACTCGAAACAGGTGTTGTAGAATAGACGGAAACTTGCGAAGAACGAGGTGTCGATGCGCGTTGGAAATGGATCAAAGGTTGATGTGATCGCGGTCGGCACACTACCTCTTTATCTACCATCGGGATTAGTTTTATACTTAAATAATTGTTATTTGGTGCCTGCGTTGAGCATGAACATTATATCCGGATCATGTTTATTGCGAGACGGTTACTTGTTTAAGTTCGAGAATAATGTTTGTTCGATTTATATGAGTAATATGTTTTATGCACATGCACCTTTGATAGATAGTCTATTCTTGTTGAATCTCGATTGTTGTAATACACATATTAATAACATTGAAGCTAAACGTTTGAAATTGAGCGATAACTCAACCTATATGTGGCACTATCGTCTTGGTCACATTGGAGTGAAGCGTATGAAGAAACTCCATTCCGATGGACTTCTTGAATCACTTGAAAGATGCGAAGCATGTCTAATGGGTAAAATGACTAAGACTCCATTTTCTGGTATGATGGAGCGAGCTACAGACTTATTGGAAACCATACATACCGATGTGTGTGGTCCAATGAGTGTAGCATCACGCGGTGGTTATCATTATGTTCTTACCTTAACGGATGACTTGAGTAGATATGGGTATATCTATTTCATGAAACATAAGTCCAAAACTTTCGAGAGGTTTAAGGAATTTCAAGGTGAGGTAGAGAATCAACGTAACAAGAAGATTAAATTTCTACGATCTGATCGTGGAGGTGAATATCTAAGTTACGAGTTTGGCGAGCATTTGAAGAAATGCGAATCACACTGATTGACCGGAACACCACAACGTAATGGTGTGTCCGAACATCGTAATCAAACTCTCTTAGATATGGTTCGTTCTATGATGTCACTTACAGATTTACCGCTATCGTTTTGGGGTTATGCATTAGAAACAGCCGCATTCACTTTAAATAGGGCACCATCTAAATCCGTTGAGACGACACCGTATGAATTATGGTTTGGGAAGAAACCTAAATTGTCGTTCCTTAAAGTTTGGGGTTGCGAAGCTTATGTAAAGAAGTTACATCCCGATAAGCTTGAACCCAAAACGTAAAAATGCATCTTCATAGCATACCCGAAGAAAATTATTGGGTATACCTTCTATCATAGATCCGAGGGCAAAATCTTCGTTTCCAAGAATGGATCCTTTCTAGAGAAGGAGTTTCTCTCGAAAGAAGTGACTGGAAGGAAAGTAGAACTCGACGAGGTTGTTGAACCTTCTCTCGGACTTGAGTGTAGCGCAACACCAGAAGTAGTTCATGTGGCGCCTACACCAATAAGAGAGGAAGCTAATGATGTTGATCATGAAACTTCGGTTGAAGTCACTGCGGAACCTCGGTGGTCAATGAGAACTCGTACCACTCCTGATTGGTATGATCCCGTTATGAGTGTCATGTTGGTGGACAACACTGATGACCCTGCAACATATGATGAAGCGATGATGAGCCCAGATTCCAATAAATGGCAAGAAGCCATGAAATCCGAGATTGGATCCATGTACAAAAACCAAGTATGGACTTTGGTGGACTTACCGGATGGCCGAAAGGCTGTCAAGAACAAATGGATTTTCAAGAAGAAAACAAATGCTGATGGTAATGTTACTGTCTATAAAGCTCGACTTGTTGCAAAAGGGTTTCAACAAATTCAAGGAGTTTACTACGATGAGACTTTCTCACCGGTAGCGAAGCTAAAGTCTCTGAGTATTATGTTAGCAATCGCTGCATATTATGATTATGAGATATGGCAGATGGATGTCAAAACGGCGTTCCTCAATGGAGACATTGATGAAGAGTTGTATATGGTACAACCCAAAGGTTTTGTCGATCATAAATATGCTAACAAGGTATGTAAACTTCAATGGTCCATTTATAGATTGAAGCAAGCATCCTGGAGTTGGAATCAATGTTTTGATAAGGTAATCAAAAGTTTTGGTTTTATACAAACTTATGGAGAAGCTTGTATTTACAAGAAAGTGAGTGGGATCTCTGTAACATTAGATGACATATTGTTGATTGGGAATGATGTAGACCTTCTTAATAGTGTCAAGCAATATTTGAATAATAGTTTTTCAATGAAAGATCTTGGCGAAGAAGCTTATATATTAGGCATAAAGATATATAGAGATAGATCAAGACGCCTAATATCATTGTCACAGAGTACATATTTGGACAAAGTTCTAAAGAGGTTTGGAATGGAATATAGCAAGAAAGGGTTCTTGCCCATGTTTCCCAATACGAACTTGAGTAAAACTCAAAGTCCTGCAACGGTAGAAGATAGGGAAAGGATGAGTAAGACTCCCTATGCCTCAGCCATAGGATCTCTTATGTATGCCATGCTATGTACCAGACCTGACATTGCATATGCTGTTAGTTTGACTAGCAGATATCAAAGTGATCCAGGAGTGGATCATTGGACAACGGTCAAAAACATCCTTAAGTACTTGAGAAGAACTAAGGATATGGTTCTTTCTTATGGAGGTGATGAACATCCGTTGTTAATGGTTACACCGATACTAGTTGGAACACCGATCCGGATGATTCTAAATCTCAATCTGGATACATATTTACTTTGAATGGTGCAGTTAGCTGGAGGAGTTTAAATAAAAGCGTTGTGGCGAGATCTTCAACTGAATCGGAATACATAGCTGCTTCAGAGGCTTCACAAGAGGCGATATGGATGAAGGAATTCATTACAGAGCTCAGTGTGGTTCCCAGTGCGCTGGACCCAATGTCTATCTATTGTGATAACATGGGCGCCATAGCCAATGCGCAAGAACCAATGTCACACAAGAAGCTGAAGCATATCAAGCTGCGTTTTCACGCTATTCGAGAGCATGTCCAAGATGGTGACATAAATATTTGCAAAGTACACACAAATCTGAATGTGGCGGGTCCGTTGACTAAACCTCTCCCGAGGGCAAAACATGACCAGCACCAGACCGCCATGGGTGTTCGGTATATTACCATGTAATCTAGATTAGTTGACTCTAGTGCAAGTGGGAGACTGTTGGAGATATGCCCTAGAGGCAATAATAAAATTAGTTATTATTATATCTTTGTGTTTATGATAAATGTTTACATTCATGATATAATAGTATTAACCGAAATCATTAATACTTGTGTGATTTGTAAACTAAATTAGAGTCCCTGGTAAAGCCTCTTTGTAATACCAGCTTGTTGGTTGATAGATGATCGTGGTTTCCCGATCATGAACATTGAGATGTTATTAACAACAAGATCATATAATTAGGAGAATGGTGTGATGGACATACTCCTATAGATAAGCGTAGCATTAAGATCAAGTCATTTCAATAGTTCGTTTGCTATAAGCTTTCTGATACATAGTAACCTAATTCCTTCGACCATGAGATCATGTTAATCACCATTACTAGAAGGATGCTTTGATGACATCAAACACCACACCGTAACTGGATGGCTATAAAAGTGGCATTGAGTGTCCAGAAAGTGTGAGTTGAGGCAGATGGATCAAGAGTGAGATTTGTCCATCCATATGACGGATAGATATACTCTAGGCCCTCTCGGTGGAATGTCATCCAATTGGCTTGCAAGCATGTGACTGGCTCACAAGGGATCACATATCACGGGAATGAGAAAAGAGTACTTATCAGTAACGAGGTTGAACTAGGTATGCAGAGATACCGACGATCAGACCTCGGATAAGTAATATCGCAAGACAAAGGGAAATTGGTATCATATGTAAGTAGTTCATTCGATCGCAAAGTAATCGTAGAAATATGTGGGAGCCATATGAATTTCCAGATTCATCTATGGGTTATTGATCGAAGAAGTGTCTCGGTCATGTCCGCGTAGAATGTTGTTCAGAGTCTCGGATGGGATCCGGGATATCATGAGGAGATCCGGAATGGTCCGGAAAATAAGATTCATATAAGGAAAGTACGATTCCGGAGTTCGGGAATAATTTCGATGTTTTCATCAGAGAGGTTCTAGAAGGGTCTAGAAGGTTCACCGGACCGGAAGGGGAATGGTTCATGAATGTGTCATGGTTAAGTGGAATGATATGATCATGTCCTAGGTCACTTGGTTGGGCATTTGCAAGAGATAAATAAAGCTCTAAATTGAAAGACAAAAGGTAGGTTTAAAAAGTCAAACTGGAACAATGTTTTCCTAGTGGAAGAAAGAAAGAGTACTTCTCTCTCTCCAACTTGGAGAGGGATTTGGGGAAGGATTCAAACTCCCCTCTACCAGGCTGTCCTCCCTCTCATAAATAGAGGGAGGGGCTACCCCAAGAGGACACAACCAGCCCTCCGCACCAAGCCGCGCCGCCGCCGACTCCACCTCCTCCTCTCCGGCCCTCTAAACCCAAACCCTAGATCCACCATAACCTACTCCAGCTTAGGCGAAGCCCCGCAAGATTTTCCCTCTACTTCTGACACCACACCGTCGTGCTGAGGGAATCGCGAGGGGAGAACTACAACCTCCACTGTCTGTTGGCACAAGGGAGAGGAAGGTCTTCATCGAGTACCAAACGTGTGATTGACTGCGGAAGCGTTGCCGAAACGCAGCGCCGAAAGGATCGTCTATGCGATCTTGAGATCGGCAAGTGTATGACTACATCACCCACGAGAATCTGCTCTCGTTAACCGATTTGGAATCTTCGAGGGTGAGTACTCTAATCGACTCGTTGCTACAATCTAGTAGACATATCTTGGCTTGTTTGTGTGCATGCGGTAGAATTTTTTTGTTTTCCATGCTACGAACCCCTACACCTACGTCTTTCATGGTGCAGCTAAGGGAGGGTGGTGCTATGGAAGGAGCTTCTGCGCACACGGAAGGTGGAGATTAGGGTTTTCTGACTAGACAGATTGGAGGAAAAGGATGCTAGCTCCTAGAAGACGAAGGCCGATCGGGTATATATATGCGGGGAAAGTTGGTTTACCTCGAGTGGACACGTGGGTGTGGATGCATGGGTGGTGCACTCATGCATGATCTCCACTTTCTAATTGTATTAACAACAGATCAACACGCATGCTACCTCAGAAACATGCACGAAGCCAGTTTTTCGAGACGGGCGATATAATGGTCTGCCTCAGTACACCCCCTGGAGGCGGTTAATGTTTGTGACTGGCTGCGGTTCAGTGATCTAGGGAGACAGTCACTATTTTCCTTCGTCTCAAGTACCCTTTAGAGGCGTTTCTTTACAAAGTTTGGCTGAGGGGAAAGTAGTACTGGAGACGACGCTAATTCACAACCGTCCGAGGTTATAGTTAGAGGCGGTCACAGAATTACGACCACCTGAGGTTGATGAACACAACCAGTTGTTTGTATTTTAGGGGTAAACCGCCTCTGGGCACCATCTCTAAGTAACGATTTTGTACTAGTGCTAGCATCCATGAAGATCACCCATAGAATTTGGTGTCAGCACCACCATCTTCTTCCTCTTCTCCTCACCAAGCTCATAACGCTCACCATCATATTCGGCTCTATTAGAAGTCTGCGGGAACTGTGAGGGTGTAGAATATCATCTTCCCAGTTGGAGTGCTTGGAAATCCACTTTTCTTTGGAAGTGATGCAATCCTCGAAACCACTCACAACGGTGAGGCTCTAGGAACTCATGGAGGCGGTTTTAGCGGAGCACATCAACTTGGTAGAACAGTGGATATTGTATTTTTTGTCTTGGATATCAAGGGACAAGAAAAGGACTTCTTAATTCTAGCCATGAGACTACGCTTCACCTCATGGGTCTTTCTCAAAAATTCTTCACCTTTACTTTCTTCCACCAATTAACGCTTCTAGGGGAATACCAATGTTGAGAGTCCTATGCTCGACTATGTCATAGTTGCGAGAAAATTCAAGCCCGCTTCTTACATCAACCGGCTTGAACCCTTCCTCAACAATCCTCGTCAACTCGATGGAAGAGCTACTAAGATCACTTCATTAGAAATTGCCAATTAGCGAAACTTGATGCATCTAGCATGGGCGGGGGAACCAGGGCATACCTCGGTGGTAGGGAAAACGTCGAGAAGTCACACGTCCCATGTTCCTTTTTTGGTAGATGAATCACCATGAACCTCCCCACTTTCACTCTGAGACTTATCCTTTTGTGGAACAGACCATGAGAGTGGTGGTAACAACACCGTATGAGGATCGTCGGCTTGGGTAGTGGGATTAGGTTATATAGGTTGGAAAGAATACCTATCATTTTATCCAACTTGGACATGATGGATGATTCCATTTTCCTGAGATCATCCATAGAGGCCAAATCTTTAGGCACAATATCACCAACTTATGCCTCTTTGTCGGCCATACTCTCTTAGGCAGTTAATCTCGATGTAAGATATGAGGCTCTAATACCAATTCAAAGATCGATATGGTCGACTAGACAGGGGTGGGTGAATAAGCGACTAACAATTTTATCTTTCTTCTTCAACTTTGTCTTAGCAAGAATATAGATTGTCTAGATATGAAAATATGTAGAAAATCCTATATGGAAAGATACAAGCAAGCAAGCAAACAAGTAGTGAAGGGCCATAAACAAGGTAACCGAAACGAAGCCTCATAGATGATTCCCGTAGTTCCTTCATTTTGAGAGAAAGTAGTCTATGCTAGAAGGGTATAGTGTTACAAAGGCCACCAATGCCACAAAGGTCTCACGCTATTCGCTTGCGGGCGGGCCAATAAGGCAGACACACGATCCATTAAGCGGTGACAAGGTTGGGGCAAGCTCCACAACAACTCGTAGGCTCACAACAAGTCAACGAAGCTTTACCACACCAACTCCTACCTCCATCCCAAAATGTAAGGCGTCTAAGATTAGTCAAAAATCAGATCCTACTAACTTTGAGCAAATATTTAGAAAATAAATATCTACTTCTATAATATAGAATGGTCACATTAGGAACATATACTTTATGATGACTATTGATATTGATTCAATATTGTACATATTCATATTTTTACGTATAAACTTGGCCAAACTTAGAAAATATTGACTTTTTTGTTAGATGCCTTACATTCTGGAACTCAGGGATTATATTTAATTGATCTAAAATTCTAATTGTGCTACTTCACTCAGTGTTTTTGGTCACATCAGGGATTATCACAATCCTAAGTATGAATTTAACAAAATGGTGGAAACTAAGAAAGGAAGAAGACATAAAGAGTTGGCATAGAGCTCCTGCTATTTCTCGTCAAATAAAGAGTTGGCATTGTTTTTATTAACTGGGATATCCGTAGTTCAAAGGGCTTTCTCGGCGACAAAAATATCAGAACTGAAATGCGCAAAAACATATTCACCACGTTTCTTGATAACTTGATGATGTGCTACATTGAGCTAGGGGTATTCAAAATTCTTGATCAAACAAATTATGAAATATTTTTAAAATAATGGTAGAGCTTTTCAATTGCCTAAGACATTAAAACATCATTAGAGCATTATTATTGGTATATTTTTATTATACTTACATTTAAATATATGTTTACTCTTTAGTTCACTAATGGAAGACCTTCTAGTCTTTTCTAAAACACATGTACCTCACTGCGTTTTACTGTGTAGGTTCACGTATTTTAATGTATCTAGTTGCATTAGTGAATCCCCTCAACAAAAGTTACATTAGTGAATGGTGGGAGTACTTTCTATGTTCATTAATATAAGATATTTTAGCAAATTAAACTAGTTTGTTAAAATATTTTGTACTAGTGAACCGAGGAGGGAGTATATTTGAGACCATTTTAGGCTTGGCATGTCTGTTTTTTTTCCAAATCATGACTTTTACTCCAAAGCACAGTACTTTTACTCAAATATACTCCCTCCTCAGTTCCCAGAGTATCGTTAACAGCCAAGGCATTCGTTAAACATCAAAGCACAGTACAGCTTGTAGCATGTGGTTTGTCCATGCTTTCATAATTTCTGCCCCCACCGCTGTGCCTACACAGATGATTAAGCCGAGGGGGTGTTTGATTACCAGGCCCACGGCAGCGGCAGTACTGTCAAGTCTTAACGGTAATATAAGAAGAATCGTAACTGAGGCTGCAAAACCTGAGCACGCGGAAGCGGGAACAGCGGAGGAGAAGGACCAGACTAGACCTAGACACTATCACCAGTACTGCTCCGCCCTGCCATCATCGTCGTCTCGTCTGCACAAAGGAAGACGCGCCCCCCCTCTCCACTGCGACGCCAGCCACTTCTGTCCCCTTCCCCAACCTCTTTTGTCCTCCCGCTGCGCTACACCACCACCCATTTACTCGCTCGGTCGGACACCTCCATTACTCAGACTCTTCCAAGGACAGGCCACGCAGGGAGTGGCCGATGCAGTCATCACGCTCCCTGGCGCACGCCAGGCCGCCGAGGTCAGCGTCAGCCACCACCGCGGCCCACGCGCGCTCACGCTCCCAGGTGCGCCCGGATCCCACGCAGGATTTCGAGTTCCAGTTCGACCTCATGTCCGAGGCCTTCCGCTTCGACATGGACGGCGGCGGCGGCACAAAGGTGGCGGAGAAGGACCCGGTTCTTGCTGGGTTCGACAAGGTGAGGATCAGCATTGCATCCAGCGAGGACGACGACGACGAGGCGCCGCCGAGGTGCTCCTTCTCTGGCGCCAGCCACCCGCCGGAGCCGGTCGACGAGATGGACGCCGTGTTCGTGGCCGTGGACCGCGGCCGGGGCGATAACGACGACGACAAGAAGGCGCTGGCGGCGGCGGCACCGGCCAAGCCGGTGATCGTGTGGGACGCGTCGCCGCCGGTGAGCGGTGGCGCGGCTAAGCCGGTCATCGTGTGGGACGCGTCCCCGCCCGTGAGCGGCGCGGCGAGCCCGCACAGCAGCATGGGCGACAGCTCCTCGGGCGGCGCGGCGGCCACGGTCACCTGCACCAGCATGGCGCCCAGCTGCACGGTGACCAGCCAGAGCGCCAAGACCAGCGTCTGCAGCAGCGGGGCCAGCGACTGGAGCAACGGCACGGCCAGCGGCTGCGGCGGCGGGAGCGGCGGCGCGGGAGGGAAGCCGCACAAGGGCAGCGACCCGAGGTGGAAGGCGGTCCTGGCCGCGCGCGCCAGGGACGGGCCCCTCGGGATGGGTGACTTCCGGCTCCTGCGTCGGCTCGGCTGCGGCGACATCGGCACTGTGTACCTCTCGGAGCTGAGCAAGGGTGGTTGCGGCGCGGTGAGGGCGCCGTGGTTCGCGATGAAGGTGATGGACAAGGCGTCGCTGGAGGGCCGTCGGAAGCTGAGTCGGGCCGAGACGGAGCGTGAGATCCTGCAGCTGCTGGACCACCCCTTCCTCCCCACCCTCTACGCCCACTTCGAGACCGACAAGTTCGCCTGCCTCGTCATGGAGTTCTGCCCCGGCGGCGACCTCCACGCCCTCCGCCAGCGCCAGCCCGGCAAGCTCTTCCCCGAGCACGCCGCGAGGTACTTACTACATTTTCCCCTGTTGATTGGTGCCCAACTTCCTATTGTGTTCGACAGACATGGACCTGATTCAGTGCATTTTTCACAATCAGGTTCTACGCCGCAGAGGTGCTCCTTGCGCTGGAGTACCTGCACATGCTCGGGGTGGTGTACCGAGACCTGAAGCCGGAGAACGTGCTGGTCAGGGACGACGGCCACATCATGCTCTCCGACTTCGACCTCTCCCTCCGCTGCGCCGCCTCCCAAACGCTCTTCAGGCCTTCCCCGCCGTGCAGCGCCTCCGGCCCCAACGCCGCCTGCATCCAGCCCACGTGCTTCATGCCCAAGCTCTTCGGCCACCGGAGCAGCAAGAAGACCTCCTCCAGATCGTCCAAGAGCGGCAGCGAGCATCAGCACCAGCAGCAGGGCACCATGCCGGAGCTCGTTGTCGAGCCGACCGGCGCGCGGTCCATGTCGTTCGTTGGCACGCACGAGTACCTTGCGCCGGAGATCATCAAGGGGGAGGGCCACGGCAGCGCCGTGGACTGGTGGACGTTCGGCGTGTTCCTGCACGAGCTCATGTACGGCAAGACGCCGTTCAAGGGGCAGACGAACCGGGCCACGCTGTTCAACGTGGTCGGCCAGCAGCTCCGGTTCCCGGAAGGCGGATGCGGCCCGCCCACGAGCGGCGCCAGCAGGGACCTGATCAAGGGCCTGCTGGCCAAGGAGCCCCAGGCCCGGCTCGGCGTCAAGAGGGGAGCTGCCGAGATCAAGCAGCACCCCTTCTTCGAGGGCATCAACTGGGCGCTCATCAGGTGCAGCACGCCGCCCGGCGTGCCCAGGGCCGTGGAGCCCATCGCCGTCGCCGTCGCCGCAGCGATGCCGGCGAAATCGGCATCCATGGACAGGGTGGTGAATTACAGTAGGGTACCAGCAGGAGGAGATCATGTGGAATCCGGAGGGAAGTTCCTCGACTTTGAATTCTTTTAGTTTGTATTAGGGCTTAAAATTTGAAACTGTATCGTGTGTTCTTCAGAGTAGATACCTGATTTGGTCTGAGCTGCAGCTGTAGTTCCATAGTGTCAGCATTTGGCAGTGACATACATGACCAGTTTGATGTGAGTCTTGTATGTCCGCATGCTAAAACCTGAGCTTGTATAACATGTTAATTAGGCCTCGTGTGGAACGTGGAGATTCTTCATGTGAAATCCCTGCAAGTTTCATGTAGTATTCCAAACACCAGACATTACTTCCTGCAATGACATTCTGCAAATTCTTCCATGAAACAAGAGTCACGGAATTTTTTTTGAAAACGATAAACAGATTGCAGGTTCGACAAGCACCAGGAAAACCCACTGACTGACTGCGTGTCATCTCCAAATACAAGCTATGGGACAAAAAACCTAGTGCACCAAACTACCCTATTACAGAAAAACGTTGTCACATCTGTTCCTTTTTTAGACAAAAGCAAAACAGTTCACAGCATCAACGCTTTGCTTGATCTCACAGCAGCATCCTACAACGGCCTGCTGGCGGCGTTGGCCTGTCTCCTTACTGCCCTTTTTCTGTATTCCGAAAACGAAAACATAAACAGGCAAAATATGTCCAAATTCAGAGTTGAAGTAAAGGAAACAAGAAATCAACTTGATCTGGTATTGTTGTTATGACTTTTGTTGATTTGATTTGACTCCCGGTAGCTGCACTTACCGACAAGAATTTATTCATTCCAGATAGGAGTAGTAAAGTGCGCGGTGCATTAGAAGTTCAGTTTTGATGGAAGGCCGACCTTAATGAGCTACTACTAGTAAGTAGTTTCCATGATGAAATCATGCTCAACAATGACTTCTTTTAGTTAAGGGTGTCTCAGTTTGTAGCCTGAAACTTTGAAACTATATCCACTATTCCACTTAATGTTCTTAACCTTAGATACTCGTTGTGGTCTGAGCTGCAGATGTAGTTCTATAGCGTCAGCATTTGGCAATGACATACATGAGCAGTTTAATTTGATCTTATAGCTTTGCATGATAAATCTGAGCTTGTATAACATGTTGATCAGGCCCGGTGTGAAGAGTGCTTTTTAATGGCATTGCCGGCAAACCAATCAAGCATGGCAGGGGACTTCGTCAAGGAGACCCATTGTCGCCGCTCCTTTTTGTGATGGCTATTGATCTTCTACATCACATCCTCCGCAAGGCCACCGAGCAAGGTCGCTTACATAGACTTAGAGGCTGGGCCCCCACGGTGAGCACATCCCTCTATGCCATTGACGTCCCTGTAACACCCTCGAATTGGTCCCATGCTGATTTTAGCGATTTCCGTCAAAACCGAATAGAAACAATTCGATGATGCCCACCAAGCACTTGCGTGCGGGTAAAAACAAAATAATATCATTACACAATAGTCTATGATGAAACCACAAGAACATATATACACAACAATGACTCTTTGAGTCAAGAATACAAATATCGTTACAAAAATCGAAAGCACGTTTAAAACGATACAACATCCGAATACGGATAAGATACAAATTGAACTAAGAGTTCTGAAGAATAACCAATGGCATCCATAACCTGCCCAGGCTAAGCCGAAAGGGTAACCTTACTAACATCATCAAAACTCATACTTGTCAAAGCAAAGGGAGCGGTGACCATGGCGAGTCTTAAAATTCGACGGCTCTCACTTACATGGGTATGGTGGAATGAAGCGGAAGCAAAGCATGCACTAAATTAACATCCCATTAAAGACTCAATACAATTGTCGACTAAGATAGACCTATTCGGAAGCAACCTGATACTAACACCAACATAACCCATCCTGAAGTTTTCCCCTTGAGACCAAACGAGGAAGTCATTCCGAAGAACTCACACAGTTAACAGTTTTATGATAAGAAGTCCACATGTAACATATTGATATGCTTGGAAATATGAAATACAAATTTGCACAAAAACTGAAAAAGCTAAAAGCTTAACATAAAATAAAATAAAAACGAAAAATAAGGTCATGGGCCCAAACTGGTCACCCATTACCATGGCTCAACCCTTTACGGTGGAGGTTGTTCACCCTGACACCGTCACCCCCACCTGACGCTGCCGGCCCGTTCAACGATGACGAGCAGATGGCCCAGGTGCTCCGTCCTCCTTAGAGAGGATCCACCAGGGAGACGGGTATGCACTATGTACTGCCTGAATTTAAACAGCAATAGGCACTCGCTGTAGTTTGTAGAAGTGGCAGAGGAAACAGAAGACCCTTCTAGACACATGTCCTTATTATAACCTTTATTCCATGGATCGCAATGGTAGATAATGACAATCATAAGGATAATATTTCCATTGCATTATTTTATATATTTCCACTTTGTATTTATTCCATGACTCTTGATGACTTGAACAATAAAATTAAAAATATAAAGATAGATGGGAGGTGGTGTCGAGATAAACGGACCAGCATTTTGATGAATTTCCCTGTTCCATTCTCACCAAGAATCACAACAATCTGCAAATCAGTGAATTCACCTTGCATAAGAGTGAGCTTGAAATGCTGGTTTTTATGTCACGATCTCTTCAACACTTCCTGGGTTTCCTCAATCTGAAAGACATTATTGGCATTAGAACAAAATTTCATCCATGGACATGGATCTCAAATCATATATGGATGTGTTTGCTTACCTTTAATATAAGTGGTTCGTGTCAAAGCTGAAGATTTTCTATTGGAACAAATCCAGGAAGAAGATCATCGATACCTTCATGGACCGAAAATAGCAGTGTAACTACACCATATGCTCCTGGTCTCTCATAAAGCAAAGTCGGACATCTAATCCAAGGAACTCAAGTCGTTCCACGATGATGATATGGCTGAAGACAAAATCATATCATGAGCACTTAATAGTAAGTTCATTAAAGCTTTGCTTGATCTCACAGCAGCATCATGCAACGGCGTTGGCCTGTCTACTTACTGCCCTTTTTCTGTATTCCAAAAACGAAAACATAAACAGGCAAAACATGTGCAAATTCAGAGTTGAAGTAAAGGAAACAAGAAATCAACTTGATCTGGTATTGTTGTTATGACTTTTGTTGATTTGACTCCCGGTAGCTGCACTCATCGAAACAGACTTTCGCCCAGCTTTATAAATAAAGCACACCGGTGAGACCGCTGCTGGGCCAGACAGCACATCGCCCAAGGGACAAACCGGCACAACCACGAGAGCACTGTTGGGGCAGACAACACAACAAAAGCCCAAACGAAAAACAAAAGAAATGCCGATAACGTCGGATCGACAAAAGCGCTAGCGCCTCGCAACCGCCGTGCCCACCGGAGACTCCCACCACACGCATATGCCTTCCGGTCGTTGTGTACCAAGCAACACCTTTAAGAAGGGAGGCGACGACGACGACGCTGCCCGGACAGGTCCTAGGATTTCTCCCGGTACACTGGGGGAGTGGAGGAGGATATACCCGCCGCCCTGAACAAGGAAGGTGGCACCCGCAGGCGTCACCGTGACGGGGCCGGCCACACTGACAAGGATTTCTCCCGACCCCCCGACCCCACGACACCGAAGAGCTCCACCAAGCTTGCCGCCCACCAACATGCACCACCACGGTCTTGAGGACACCATTGCCGTCTCCCCGAGGCAAACATTGCAAGGCCGGCTAGACCAAGAGCAAGGAACTGTAGGCAAGAAGTGACCATACCGTAGCCCAGTGGGAGGAAACAGCCTCCACTGCCAAAATCGATAGCCGGCCGGACTCAGCGGTAGGAGCAAACCTGGACATTAGGAGCCGAAGGGCAACAGCCGCATAGCCAACTGGAGGGCATCCTCCACCGCAGAAGAGCGGATGCCGGCCGGACGCGGCAGCAAGATCACACCAGGCCGAAGGCCCGGACGGACCCAAAGAGGGACCGTAAAGCCCTCGCCGCCACGCTGCAGCATGAAGACTAGCCGCCGCCACCCAGGTTCACCGCCCTAGGCCGGGCCGAGCGATCCCGTAAAGCTCTCACCGCCTTGCTGCAGCAGACGCGACATAGGTGCAGCCACCCAAACCACAACTCCTACCTAGGTCCAGCCAGAGACGACGCGCCGAGCTACAGATCCGGCCCGCCCAGGTCCAGATCGGGCCTAGCGGGCCCAGATCTAGGAGATCAACCCTAGCAGACCCCAACCCCGCCGCCTGCACCGCCAAGGGCGGCGCCCGCCGCCGTGCCCCCCTCCCAGCCACGCCATAACACCGCCGGCCGAGCCTGCCGAAGCGCCGGGCCGGCTCTGTCGCGGACGCCAAGGCCAGCGCCAGCCACACGACCCGCGCGAGGACCTCCACGCCACTGCACCACGTCACCGCCCGGTGAAATACAAATTTGATAAGATGTCCACATCTAACATATTGATATGCTTGGAAATATGAAATACAAATTTGCACAAAAACTGAAAAAGCTAAAAGCTTAACACAAAATAAAAACGAAAAATAAGGTCACGGGCCCAAACTGATCACCCATTACCATGGCTCAACCCTTTACGGTGGAGGCTGTTCGATCACCCTGGCACCGTCACCCCCACCTGACGCTGCCGGCCCGTTCAACGGTGACGAGCAGATGCCCCCTCGTTCAACGTCACGGCCCGTTCACTATGTACTGCCTGAATTTAAACAGCAATAGACGCCTGTTCTTATAGGAAACTCGCTGTAGTTTGTAGAAGTGGCAGAGGAAACAGAAGACCCCTCTAGACACATGTACTTATTATAACCTTTATCGCATTGATCGCAATGGTAAATAATGACAATCATAAGGATAATGTTTCCATTGCATTATTTTATATATTTCCACCTTGTATTTATTCCATGACTCTTGATGACTTGAACAATAAAAATAAAAATGTAAAGATAAGATAAACGGACCAGCATTTTGATGAATTTCCCTATTCCATTCTCACCAAGCATCACAACAATCTGCAAATCAGTGAATTCACCTTGCATGAGAGTGAGCTTGAAATGCTGGTTTTTATGTCACGATCTCTTCAGTACTTCCTGGGTTTCCTCAATCTGAAAGACATTATTGGCATTAGAACAAAATTTCATCCATGGACATGGATCTCAAATCATATATGGATGTGTTTGCTTACCTTTAATATAAGTGGTTCGTGTCAAAGCTGAAGATTTTCTGTTGGAACAAATCCAGGAAGAAGATCATTGATACCTTCATGGACCGAAAATAGCAGTGTAACTACACCATATGCTCCTGGTCTCTCATAAAGCAAAGTCGGACATGTAATCCAAGGAACTCAAGTCGTTCCACGATGATGATATGGCTGAAGACAAAATCATATCATGAGCACTTAATAGTAAGTTCATTAAAGCTTTGCTTGACCTCACAGCAGCATCATGCAACGGACTGCTGGCGGCGTTGGCCTGTCTCCTTACTGCCCTTTTTCTGTATTCCAAAAACGAAAACATAAACAGGCAAAACATGTGCAAATTCAGAGTTGAAGTAAAGGAAACAAGAAATCAACTTGATCTGGTATTGTTGTTATGACTTTTGTTGATTTGACTCCCGGTAGCTGCACTCATCGAAACAGACTTTCGCCCAGCTTTATAAATAAAGCACACCGGTGAGACCATTTGGTAGAAAGACATCGCCCAAGGGACAAACCGGCACAACCACGAGAGCACTGTTGGGGCAGACAACACAACAAAAGCCCAAACGAAAAACAAAAGAAATGAAAAAAGAAAGAAATGCCGATTACGTCGGATCGACAAAAGCGCTAGCGCCTCGCAACCGCCGTGCCCACCGGAGACTACCACCACACGCATATGCCTTCCGGTCGTTGTGTACCAAGCAACACCTTTAAGAAGGGAGGCGACGACGACGACGCTGCCCGGACAGGTCCTAGGATTTCTCCCGGTACACTGGGGGAGTGGAGGAGGATATACCCGCCGCCCTGAACAAGGAAGGTGGCACCCGCAGGCGTCACCGTGACGGGGCCGGCCACGCTGACAAGGCACACCTACATTCCTTCAACTTTTTCCAGAATGGTTTCAACGTCTTGACGCTTTACGATTGCCTAGAGACGGATCAAAGTCAAAAGTATTCAACAGTAGAAAAAGAGAGCCGATGCGTCTATGCTACAACAGAACGTAAACTGAATGTTCTTCTCTGATGATCTGAATCTCATCAAACGGGCATTTCTGAAGCAAGAGTTGCAGAGAGCACAAGTGCATGCGAAGATTATGCTATCTGCAGTGCAGTGCACAGACAAACTACAGAATTCAACAGATGTTTCAAATTCAACAGAGTACAAGGCACACCTTGTCGCAAATACCAGGAACCAATGCGCAGCTCTTCAGTTCAGAGATGAAGGCAAACTTGGATGCCGCCGGATTGACTTCGATGCAGCGCTTCCCTGCATATGAGCATGACGAACCACCGAATTGCGTCCCCGATCGAGCCCGTTCGTGGGCTTGCAGTTGTTCTCGTTATTGATTGTCATACGCGCCGCGATCTGGCGATGCGTTGGAGAAGCCCTAGCGGCGGCGGCGGCGCTCGATCGAGCTGGGGAGTTGGGCACCTACGGTACGGGGAAGTTGGAGTTTACTGAACCATTGGTCAAGACGAGTTCTTTATTTTTATTGCGGGGCAGATGGAGATATATTTTGATTCAAATAAAAAGCATCTGTGGACTCTGAAGTTAACAGATGGACGTAGCAATTGGCAATGAGTTGTTAGGATATTTTACCCCAAAATAGGTTGACGAAGATTGTCAATGGCATCAAGACGGGCGTTTCTGAAACAAGGAATTATAGCACCAAGTTTTCTCTGTCAGCGACTAACGAATCTCAACTTCCATCCATTTAACTACGGATGTACATTGTTTTTACACGACCAGATTGTCTGGCGCCGCGTCGACGAGGCCCAAGGCGTCGGTGGCTGGGCTCCGGTGCCGCATGAGGACGCGCAGCTGCGCGCGCTGGCACTCGAGGTTGGACACCAGATCCACGCGCTCCCCGCCGCGCGGCCGCACACGGACCGCCCTCGGGTACTCCACGGACCCCTTGATGCCTCTCCTGATGTGCGGGTTCTCGCCGCCACCGGTGCCTTCTCGCCGGTGCGGTTGGCCGTGCTGGCCACCCGTCGGACTTTGTTGACCGTGCTGATCACCCGTCGGACTTTGTTGGCCGTGCTGACCACTCGCCGGGCTCTGTTGGCCACTAGCTGGGCTTGCCTTGCCGCCGATCGGGCTGCCCCCGCCGCTGACAGTCCTGCAGAAGCTGCAGCCTTGGACAGCGGCATCGGCAGCACGGTGCACGGCGTCGACGACCTCCCGCAGCTTCTCCTCGACGGCGGCCCGGGCGTCGTCGAGCTTCATCCGCACCCGCTCCTCCCGCCACAGCTCCGCGACGCGCAGCATCTGCCGCTCCTCGTCCACCTCCTCCCGCATCCTGGCGCGCTCCGCCTCGACCCGGCGCCGCTCCTCGGCGAGCTCCGCGGCGAGCGCGTCGTTGAGCGCCTCCACCTTCCGCCGCATGCGCCTCTCGAACTCGAGCTCCGCCCCGAGCTCCTCCACGCGCGCCACGAGCTCCGACACCGACACAGACGTCGTCACGCCGCCATCGCCGTAGCCGTGCCCGCTTCCCAGCCGTCGCAGCCGCCGCTCCATGCCGCCGTCGCCGTCCTCGAAATCCGCAACGATCATAGGTGTCCGGTCCTTCCGCCGAGAAGGGGGTGTAATGCGAGAGGAGGAGGAGGAGATCTCGCCACGCGGTGAGAAGGAGTAGTGAGGGTTGTTGTAAAGCTTCCAACAAGATGAGGCCACTCCCGCACCATGATTGAGGAGGCTAAGGCGAAGATTCCCGGGGGCTGTCCCCGCGACGAGCGCCATGGCGTCCACCACTGGCGCCACCTTTTCCGAGCACGAGATCCAATATTCTACTTCTTGATCGAGAAAAGGCGGCAGGCTCTGCCTTTGTGAGCTGTAAAAGGAAGGCGACGAGGAGTAGAATAGAAGGTCACACGTCTCACATGCGCGATCTCGAATTCTCGGTGCTGCCATCCATCATGGCGGATCATGCTCGATCGGCATGATTTATCCTCTAACTACTAGTATAAGGTTTAACTTCTGCCACTCGATCGGCATGCTGTTGATCGCCTTATGGCAGCCGAGGAGGAAGCATGTGCTGCTGCTGGGTGCTTCCACCTCACTTCACGTTCTGCCTGGGACGATCACGAGGACGAGGCGGAACTGGGCCCTGAATGAAATGAGTACTGACAGGGCCTTGCATTTTGCGGGCATAGCAAGGCCGAAAACACTTGTTGCATCTGACCCAGCAATTTGGATGGTCCAAGCTTGGTATGGGTTGATATGCTTTCAGCCTGTCAGGGTACAGTTTCTGCTTGGTGTGTTCAAACTTCAGTGCTGGGATTGCGTCCTCTTTGGCCCGGCGCTCGTTAATAATGACCGGAAAAGAATGTGATCATTTCGGTTTTGGCCCGGCCTTGTTTTTTGAAGGACCGATGGTTTTTTGTTCGTCATTGTAAGTCCTTGTTCCACGGCTCATTTTTTTTTCCCTTTATGCATAGGTTTAGAACTAGTCGTCTTCTTATTTTCGCATAATGCATGATGTAGAAGAACATAGTAAATATAGATTAGAGATGTTGGTGGAATCCGGCGACGCTGCCACCTCCACAATGACCAAACCTAGCACTTCCTTGATGAGCACAATGATAAGTAGACCAATGGGGAGCTATCCATGTAGTACACGGTCAACGATCCACTGTGCGCCACCGCCGGTTCACCCACCATAGCGACATGTGGATATAATGGGGTAAATAGAGATAGAATGATTCGTGGTAGCAGGATGAAATTTTAAGAAATTCTAAGAGCTTCTTTGAGCAGAGAAATCTCATTGAATTTTTAGTCCATATGTGGACTATAGAAATTTAAGAAGTTTTTGGTAGGATTCTTGTACTTATAATTTTTTTACTACGAATTGCATTCGGATCAAAGGAAATTATGCTTCCCAAATTCCTATACACCGAATATTAACATCCGTTATGACCTCT
This sequence comes from Avena longiglumis, assembly GCA_030063025.1. Lineage (NCBI taxonomy): Eukaryota > Viridiplantae > Streptophyta > Magnoliopsida > Poales > Poaceae > Avena > Avena longiglumis. Next base: position 458,273,384 of record CP125974.1, read on the forward strand.
TTGCAAGACTCAATTCCAAGACTATCCTTTTTATTAAAGACTTATGCAGACTACACTTAGCAAAATAAACACATTTGTTATTTAAATAGAATTCGATCAACATATGATTGGAGACAATAAGGATATATTTTACACTTGGAAAAAATATAATGATTTTTTACTTAATTATAACTTATTCTATTAATACACGATTGTGACTAAAATATGATCCCATTACACTTAGCAAAGTTAGTTACATTTTATACTTATTTATAACTCATTACGTGCACATGTGATCACATTTAGTCTGGTTCTTTTTTACACTTAGCAAAATTAATCACATTAAACTATTTTTATACTCCATCAAACTCTAATCATGCTATGATATCGATGAATATTAAGCTAGCATAATCACTGCACATATGTTTCCTCATTTTGACTTACATTTTCAAGGATATTTGTATTAATTAGTTCTTTCATTTATGTGGATGCACTATTCTTTACTCGAATCATCTTGGTTCCAAGAAAAAAAGATAAAGTGGAAAATCATATGCCTATGTGGATTTGCTTAATTATGTCACTTAGACTTATAATTTAATTATTGATATGTGTTAGCGATCACTTTAGTATTTTTATATATCTTGGCAAATTGCGCTCAATTATGTATATATACTCTAACAATATAACAAATATCTTGATCGAAGTTTCCAGAGTATTTGATATTGAGCTAATTCTAGAGATGTCTAAAATGATTTTTTCTGGAATATTTGGCATTATTTATTTGCTTCTTTTGCATAAATTAATTGTCTTTTTGGTTTTATTTTTCTCACAATCAAGTGTTTTTCATGGTCTACGATAGCATCGCTTGTGCGGTAATTTGTGCAGCTAATCTTTCCCTTGTTTGATATGAAAAAACAAAGTGTAAATTTATTCCCACCCTAACCCGCTTAACTTATCAAGATTTTCATGTTCACAGCGTCACGGGTTAATTTGGACACTACATACCTATATCATCCGAAGTCATAGAGGCGCATATGTTTCATATACCGGTTGTGCTTACAAAGATGATTTCGATTCCTTTCGCATATATCTGTGATCTCGCCAAGTTTCTAGATATTAGAGAAGCCTAGGTGAGCTCTTGTTGCCCTGGTCTAGCCTAACCTAGTTTATGAACTACTACTCCCTTCCTGCACGAATAAGCGAACATATAGGAATTTTAAGACAGATTATGAAGTGGAGTAGAAAACATAGAAATGTGCAAACCACCATCTCTGTTCTTTTTAACTTCCTCACCTCCAATGAGCAAAGTGCATATAAAAGATAAAGAGACCATATGCTAAATGTTATTGGGTTTGATTCCTGTTCTAACGAGAGAGAATAAAAATCTTCTACTACTGCTTAGAGTGCATCGAGAAAATAGAGCTTACTCTTTTCATGGACAAATTTTGGAGGATAGACATTCACTTATCTGCGGATGAAAGGAGTATATGAAACCAGTAAGATGTGGTCCTGGATTTGCAGCATGGTGCTCTTTTTTGAAATTTTTGGAAATGGTACCTCTGAGTTTCAAAAATATCTGATTTTTGTAAGGAATAAGTACGGGTTTCAATTTTTATTTTTTTGAAGGGATCATTAGCGCTCAAATAGAATTAGATGAGTTTTCGGCAAAATGGGCAAGCACTGTACTCCCTCCTTGCCACCGGCGCAGAGAGGAAGACAGACACAGTCCATCATCATCAGTCTTATCGCTATCTATGCCTAGCGAAGCAGCCACCGTCCTAGAGCTAGAGAACTAGGGGGCACAGTAAATAAAAGGAGCCGCCACGAACGAAGGGCACTACCGACAGTCCGCCAGGGTCTTATCCCTGCCCGGCCAAGAATAGAAGCTCCCCGCCCGTCTAGCTGCCTAGCCGTTGTCTGGTCCATCCACACACACACCACAAGAGCTCTACCAGACCACCACCTACAAACTAGGGCTCTTTATTCCCAGATTCTCTACACCAGCACCAAAGGGTTTTTGGAGCCTAGCTTGGTAGTCCACCGCAGATCATCTCCAACTTGGACGACAGGCAGGGGGACGAGCAATTGAGCATCCATGTGTTGATGATTCTAATGCCGATGCCCCTAATTTTCCTCCGTCTCCTGGAGAGTGTGAAATCATGGCGCCGGCCGGCCGGCCTCTCCCTTGGATCTCCTGGAGATGAACATGGCGCCAACCACTTTTTTTCCTCACGCCCCTTTCGGAGAGGAAAGGTTGTCTGCCAACGTGCGTGCCGTGCGTCCTTTCTATCGCCGTGTCGTGCCCAGCTCACGGGATAAGTCCAAATGCCATGTGGGTCGTGGTGAAATGTTAATGTTTGGAACGCAGGAGATGCCTCCCAGTCCCGGTGCCTCAGAGCGGTGTGGCTGGTTTGGGAGCTCGAGACTCCCACGAGTCAAGAGACAACAATATCCTTCGACACAGCGCGCGTACTGGACAGGGCACATGTGTCCAGTAGAGGACATGTCTGTTTTGCACAATGGCAGCACCACGGCGGCGCTTAATTGCCCGTGGACCAAAATGGGGGCGGCAGAAAAATCAACATAGGTGTCGTGCATCAAGGCAGGCAAGGAGACAGCAGAAGAGATCGCAGGGGGCAGCGCCCACCACCGGGAGAACGCAGCGGCTGCTTCAGTTCAGACTCCAGTCTCCAGAGAATTGCTTCAGTTCAAACGTCAGGCTTGGGAGTTCATTGTCCCAAGAACCCTGAAACACTTCAAGCTTAGCTACAGAGTATACATATCAAGTTGCAGTAGGGAAGCGCAAGCCTAAAATTCGCCATTAGAGCGCAACAAGTTGACCACAGGGTCTGTATATTACATAGTATCTTCCTCCCCACTTCCCAGAAAGGGACGAAAGAGCATGAGCAATCCTTGGGCAAAATCATTATCTACAACCAAAATGACCAATCCCCAAACAAGGCAAAACAGCAGAGGGAAGAGAGCCCTTCTCCCCATCATATTCCGTCCCTAAATTTTACCTACATATATATGTTGCATCTTTCCTATATAAGATTACCGGACCACCCCATAAGAAAACCATTTCTCGGCCATCCCTGATGGCGGCACCTCGAGATCCTACCGCACCGATCCGGCTCGCTGGCAGACGACGTCGAGAGCCTCGACGACCGTGCCCGAGAAACCAGCGATGGCCTGGAACATTCCCGGGAGGCCGGTCTGGATGTTGTTCAGCGTCATCGACCTGGTCACCTCCACGGCCTTGGCGTGCCTCGTGATCTCGTCCTCCACCTTCCGGCGGCACTGCGCGATCTCGGCCTTCTTCTCTGAGAGAGGGTCGCGGGCATCGAAGCTGTGGCCGTCGATGCCGTCGCGCCCGCTGCCGGGGAGGCCGAGCCCCACGATTGAGTACGACTGGTAGTACTTCTTCTCGATGGCCCTCAGGGAGTTGGTCTTCTTCTCCAGCTCCTTCGAGTACGTCTCCGTCCGCTTCTTGATCTTCATCTCCTCCGCCTGCTTCGTGTAGATGACGCGGACGACGTTCACGAAGCTCTTGATGGCCTCTGAGGCTACCGCATCGGGGAGCCGGTCCAGCGCTTGCTTCCACTCGTCGCAGAAGGTGGTGAGCTCGCGCGAGATCAGCGACGCGTGAGCTCCTTGGGGAGCAATGCTGTCCACTTGGAAGAGCGTGAGCTTCAGCCACCCGTAGAGAGAACGGATGTAGTCCCGTTGGTACTTGATGAGCCGGTTGAAGTTCGAGTGCCATGCTGAGACGGCGGCCTCGAGGTCACGGGTCGCAAGCCTGTGAAGGTCAGACGTTGACTCGGCCATGGAGTTGTCCACCAGACCGCGCACTTGCTGAACAATCTCGTTCTGGGTCTCATGGAAATAGCTCATTGATCTCCACATGCTCAACAACCTGCATGTCAAAATGCAGAAATAAATAATTAAGTACTTCCGCACATCATCACAATAGTATCTGGAATCAAGGATTACGGAGCAAGGCTTACGCAAAACAAAGCTCGACAAGCTGTGGTGCAAGCTCGTTGTCACGGACTCTGACGATGGCTGAGGATGTGGTTGTGGCAGCTTCTGATGTAACAACTATAAGTGATTGCAGCTTGTTTATCGAGACCTTGGTCTTGTCCAGCTTGGCACTATCTCTCCCTCGGTATTCCAAGCTTTGCAGAGTAGACAGCTTCTTCTGATGCTCAATCTTCACGCTCTCTCTAGCCTGCAGCAGTTAAAATCAATACATATATGCTCAGGTGGAATATCTGAATAGTCAGGCTCGATAAACTGCTTAGTGAACCAAAAAACAAAAATCAAGCACAGTGCAATAACTTAAAAGGTAATAACACATTCTATCCCAAATTAAGGAAACCAAACGAACACTTGATGGCTTCGCTAAACTTATCTAACATAAATGTTTTAGTGATACCTGCAAAAGGTAATGCCCCAGCATAAGAACTTTCTGGTGCTCAGGACACTGATATGTTAAATCTAGCTTCGGCATTACCAGATATGCTATGTACATTGAAGATAACCTATCGATTCCTCGATACCTTTATACACTGTAGAGTGGAGAATCTCAAAGGACAAGCGTAGTTTAGAAAATTTAGAGCATAAAGGAAGGGAGGAAAATTTTGAATGTGCGGTTAGGAGATCTATCACTATGTATCGTCGCTGCCTTTACTGAAAGCAGATAATATATCAAACCAATGCTCCAGCTGTTAGAAAGGAGGAAGCTGCAGGGCCTCTCTAAAAGAAGCTTTCTGCAACAGGATCAGATTCTTCTTCCACAATTGCTGAACAAAAGGGGGGACTCCTGCACATTAAAATTGTATGAAGACCCCAACTTCAAATCTAGAGAGGCATCACCGAATCAAGCAAGAAAGACACAATGTCTAGTCATTTGTTTACTATAATACATTTGTACCTACCACAATCCTAAAAGAGCCAAGAGAAAGATAGAGCTCTCTTCTTCATGTAAGTGTTTCAGCTAGTTTCACTTCACCTTGCTAACGGGTTTTTTCAAGGAAAAAATATACAAACGATGCACAACTTATTCTAGCATTACAGCACGCTGTTCGAGTGGTGCATTGTCACGAACAGTCACAAATTACCTTGTGATAAACAGACAGAAATGGTCATGGCCATGGATGGATAAAATTACCTTGACCTCCTCATAGAGCTTCTTTTCCCAGGCCAAAAGCCTTTCCAATGTTGACCCATGACTCTTCCCTTCCATTGATCCCACCTCCAGTGCATTAGCATCCAGCTTATAGCGTACCGCCAATGGCGGCTTTGACGACCACGTCGATGACAGTGCTGATAGCACGCTGTTGGAGTGGTACACCGTCTCTATAGAAGGAGAAATCGAATTATAAGGTAAAAAAATGGGTCAACATTTGGGCAATAAATCATTATGAACATTTGAGCGATAAAGGTCTGCATCATGGTAGTAGAATAATCCTAAAGCACTAGGAGCATTTGAATCGCACTTTGGAGAGCAATTTGTGCAATGTCGATTACTTACTTTTGAGCTGCCGGAAGTTTCGGTCGAGCTGGGCCCGGCTGGCCTCCAGGAGCTCGGACACGCCGTCGCCGGCGTCGGCCGCCTTGACGAAGTACTCCTCGATGGCGGCGACGATCTCCGAGAGCGTGCGGTGGCGCACCACCATCCGCATCTCGGTGGCCGCCGTGACCGTGGACGAGGAGTCCCCGGCCTCTGACCTGTCGGCCCTCCTGAGCTGCATCGGCATGGCGGCGTACTCCGAGGGCGCCGTCCCGCCGTACTCCGATCTGGCCGCGAAGCCGCACTCCGATCTGTTTCCCAGCTCCCCGTCCTCTGATCTGGTCTCTGACGTGGTCGTGGACGCGTAGTGGTCCTCCTCGTCCTCCCATCCGCCGCAATGCGCATCTTCCCTCTCCTCATCGTCGTCGTCCTCCTCCTCCTCGTCCTCTTCTTTGAAGTGGTTGCGGGGGTGCTGGAGGTAGCCCCTAGCCTTGGCCTCCTCGTCGAGCTCGCGGAGGCGGTTGGCCTCCTCGAGGTCGGTCTTGCGGCGGTCGAAGAACTCGGAGTCCGGCGGGGACGGCGGGTAGAAGTTCTCCCAGTCCCAGGCCGAGGACGAGGACGGGGTCCCCACCACCGGCGGCTTGCGGAATGAGGACTGCGCGGGGCTCGCGACGCTCGAGTCCGACAGGATGTGCGGCACCTTGAGGCGGCGCATCCTGGGATCCCTGTCGAGCCTGACCGAAGCAGGAGGAGGAGGAGGCTGCGTCTGGTGCTGCTGCTGATACTGCTGCTGCGGCGGCGGCGGCGGGTGGTGGCGAGGGAGCGGCGTGGGGGGCGGCAGCGAGGACGAGGCGACGGAGGAAGCGGCGGCAGGCCCGGGCCCGGGCGCGGGCGCGTGGAGGGCCGGCGGCGCGGCGGTGGTGAGGAGGACGGGCGCGGTGTTGTGGGAGACGGCGAGGGACGGGTGGCCCTGCGCGAAGCGCGAGAGCGCGGCGGCGGTGAGGCGGAGGGAGCGGAGGTAGTCGGCGTGCGCGGAGGCGAGCTGCTGGCGCGCCGCGACGGCGTCCTTGATGTTCCGCCGCCGCTCCTTGCAGCGCCGCACCGTGTCCTCCTGCTCCACCTTGGACGCCGCGCACCCCATCGCTGAGCTGCCTCCCTGTCCCTGTTCCTCCCCCCGCGGCAGATCTCCCTCCTCTCTCTCTCTCGTCTTGCTGCTGGCGCCTCTCTCTCTCCACTCCCGTTTCTTCCTCAGTTCTTCCTCCCCACTGTGCCGTCGTCAGAGAGGAGGGCGAGGAGTGTGTACTTGAGTAGGGGAGTGAGGTGCGTGCTCCTTGCTTCGCCTCGACCGTGCCATGTTTTCTTACTGCATTTTTTTCTCTCTTTTTGAGATGAGCCGGGTGCCTCCCCCTAGATTAATTTCAGTTACCCCTCCTTTTTCTCTCTTTCTCTCTCTTCTTAACGGGCCTCTTTTCGGTCGGTCTTTCTTTCTTGGTGCTGTCGTGTTTCCGGGCCCGACTACCGGTACGTGTGAAGTGGGCCAACTAGACGAAACGCTTTTACTGTCTTGCGTAGGCAGGCTCAGGTGAGGTGGCAAAGCCAAAGTTTCCACGTCATCGCTATATACCCGGAAGCAAAATTTAGCTTTTTCTATACAACGACATTTTTGGGGGAGAGAAAATGGGTTCGTTTCTTTCTTGCTTTACTTGCTCCAGTTTTCTTATAGCCGGCCTCCGTAGCAAAATGACAAACACGACTTTTTTAATTAAATTATTCACCAAGGTCTTGCAAGAGAGTACATCCACCTTCCACCAAGCTTGATGAAGGGTGACCATGATCAGGGTTGGGTGTGTCCCGAGCTTCCATCAACGCACATCGTCTAAAAACAACGTATCGGTCTAGCATACCCTAAGCGTGCACCGTATACGCTGATGTCGTCGTCCGCGAACCCATCTTCAGAACAGTGATCTACCTTGTCAGACTTTTCGTCGACGCCACCACAGCGCTAGACAACGCCACCACCCTTCGCGCGCATCAAATAAGACCTATTTTTCAACGAGATCCACTGTGCCATGCCGTCAAAACTCAACGTCATTGAAGCGGTAGAAGCAGGCCCGGCCCTGAGCCGGTGCAACCGGTGCGGCCGCACGGGGCCTCCGATCGCTAGGGGCCCCTCCCCATGTACCATCGCTACACCCTTTTTCTCTGGGAAAAAAATTATCGCTAAAGGGAAAGAAGCACCGACCGCATTGACTCCAGGCCGCATTGACTTCTCATCTCGCCATGGACCTGCCTCCTCGTTCTCCTTTCCCGCTCCCTAATCACCGCTGATGAGCTCTCCCGTCGATATTTCGATCCCTTTTGACAGAATTAATGAAGGAGGAGATCATGTCTCACTTATTCCCAAGAAACCCCTCTCAGATTTATAAGCGCTAGTACAATTCCCTTCTATATATTTTTCTAGGGTAGTAGTTCTTGTTCATCTGTCTTAGATTGATTTTTTCTCCCCTTCTTTTTCATTCTCCAATTCCCATAGGCTTGAGAGAGACAAAGAATTGAAGAAAGGCAGGCTTGTAGGGCAGAGGATTATGGCGGTAGCCCAAGGCATCGACCAAGAGTGCGAGGCAATATGGCGGTCTTGCGGCGACAAGTCGCTGATGAAGCGAGCCATCAATCTTCAATCTTGCTCTAGGTATATTTGTTTCATATTTTAATTTCATGTATCTACTAATTCATGCGGTGTTTATTTTTCTATTATGTGCTAAGATGTTATCTACAAAGTGTATGTCTAGTCATTTCCTTGGATAAATATACTCCCTCTATCTCAAAATAAATGTCTTAGGTTTTTTAAAATTTGAATAAATCTATATACCAAATAGTGTCTAGATTCATCTAAATTTTAACAAATTTAATTCATCTTTTTAAGACGGAGGAAGTAGCTGATTTGTGAATTGGACATCGCCACCAACCTTTCTAAGGAAAATTCATGAGTAGTTCCTGTCATGTAGTCTCCATCTAAGGAGAATTAAAAAGCATACTATTATTTGATTTGTACATGTTATGTTAGATATTGAGGCTGCCATTGTTAAAAAACATACTACTATTTGTGTACAGGGGCCTCAATTTTTTTTCTTGCACGGGCCCCTGACGTATCCGGGCCGGCCCTGGGTAGAAGCCATGCCGCTCCACCTTCAAAACCCTCTAGCCATCACCTGCTCCAAAGCGATGCCCTCATGAGGGAGTGCGGTGTTGTGCGTCGCCATCATCCAATCCGGGAGACCAAGATCTTAGGTTTTGCCCTAGAGAAGTTCAAGGAATGATATGAGAGTTGCAATGATGATGCCTTCTACAAGGTAACAACACAGAAGATGCCGCAACGTCTGTGACATGGGTATGCCCTACGGGTGTCCAATATTAGCCTATCCGGTCCACTAGCAGAAGCCCATGTGATGATCCGCTCCTGATGACGAAGCCCAAGAAGGATTCGGGTGGATCAGGCCCATGAAGGAGGCGATTCCTTGGAGGATACATCTAGCTTTAGATAGAAAGTTAAAGGGTAAAACCCCAATCTATAACCCGACTCGACCGAACCCCGAGATGTGGCCTCCCTATATAAAGGCCAGGAGGGCACGACGAGGAGGACCACGAAACTCCATAGCCTACACACCTGCCAGATATCATTTGCGCACCATTGTAACCTTCGGTTCTGCCATCAATCGAGAGCAGACAAGCTGGAGTAGGATTTTCCCTCCGGGGGCCTAAACCTGGGTAAACCTTTGTTCCATGTTGCTTGTCTGTTAGACGTTCCCGATCTCCAGCGCACCCCTCTTCTCCAAAACACAAGTCCATAACAATGGGCATTGACGAGTCGAACCCTCGTCAATTGGCGTCGTCTATGGGAATAGGGAGCGCTGATGTTGCGATCATGATGGCCCCATCAACCGCGATCTTCGACTCCTCGGCGACAAAGAATCATCTCCTCTTCGGCACCATTGACTTCACCGTCCACTCGCCGACAGCACGCCCGACCTTCGATTCCGTAGGAGACGACGTCAACATGATGCTTGGGAGTCTGTGATTGGCAAAATCGGCATGCTTCGCCTCTTGGAGCGGGTGATGCCGTCGGCAATTGCACCTGCCTCGTGGACACCTACGATTTGCACATTGGACACACTCGATGTGTCCACGCTGGTCTACACCTCGGATAGCAACAACAATCGGCGTGATTTTTAGTGGCAGCCACACCTCCTAAAAACCACTATTGTCTAGATCGCTAGAACGTTGGCTGCCCCGCGGGGCATAGCTCGGGACAAGGCCAGATGGCACCATCGTTTGGATCCACCACCAAGCCCCGCAAAGAAACGTTGTGTGGCTCACCACTGTTGGGGGCGACAATGCATCTGGTGTGCCGCTGACGCCCTTCGGGCCGCAGCCATAGAGGACCCGACCTACCAAGCAGATCGGCACTATCAGGACGAGAGCACACCACACCAGAAGATCAGCATGCTCACCACCATGATCCGACTTGCACCGCCGCCATCTTGGACCACCGTCGCCGCAGGTTAACGACCCTCACGACGAGACACCGAGAGAGAGAGAGAGAGAGAGAGAGAGAGAGAGAGAGAGGCCCTACCTTTGTAGTTGGCGACGTAGGCTTCTATTTGTTCGGCTGCATTTCCTGACGGAGGCGAAGGGGAGAGAGAGCTAGGTAGAGGGACGCGCCTGAAAGCAGCTAGGGTTTAGTCTCCGGTGCCGCCGGAGCGGGGCCGACACATGAGGAGCTGGCACTTGCTTCAGTTATCACCATGTAAATGTATGACACCTCTGAAAAAATGAATGATGGGACATATAACTTAGTGGCATCTGGCACAAGTCAGGTACACCGTACACATATTGTCCTTACTCCTTACCCACTAACCACGTTACCACTTCACGATCAACAGTCACAATGTCAAAGACGGGTACGCATGGACCGTATCCTAACAGTTACTTTTCCAATCAAAATAGTCGTCGAGAGCGAGAACACGATCAAGATTTAGGGCTTGTTTGATTCACAGGATAGAAAAAATGGAGGGATAGAAAAAATGAAGGATTGGTGTGGCATGTCCCATTGAAACCTATAAAAATAAGAACCATAAGAATTAACATAAGAGGATGTTTGATGGCAATGTAGGAAGCCATAGGAATTTGGTTGAAGTTTGAGTGGTCAAATAAGTAGCCTTACTCACAAAGCTAGCCATAGGATTTTTTCCAAGAGCTTAGACCTAATGAAATTTTTTCTATGAAATAGACTAGGCAAAGTTCCATAGGAAATAATCCCATGGATTCTATTCCTATGAATCAAACGATGGTGGTAGGAAAAAATTCATAGGAACTCAATCCTATGAGAATCCAATCCTACAAATCAAACAAGGCCTTAGATGCGGCCGCTTGTCAGAAATATACAACCAGAAAAACAAAGGTTCAGTCTGGACGAGGACCAGGCCAAATCGTGCGTCACCGAATTAAAGATTAGGGAGTACGGGGGGGACAATGTACGGGCATCGCGCCGAGGATACCCTGCATGCCCGCGTGCCTTCCGTGTCTTTTTTAATCTCCTTTGTGCCGGGAAAGGAACCCTAAAGATGCCGTAGTGGCGACGCCGAACGGTGTGGATCCTGCGCCGATCGAGTCATGTCCCGGTGGCTGCCTGGCGTCTTCTCCGAACTGAACTGGGCATTGCCTGCATGTGGATGCGGCCGCAGTGCCCGCACGATCTTGGTCGGCTCCTTTTTTCTAATCCGCGGCTCGGGCGACTTTAATCTACTACTGTTGATCACCACTCTTAGTGAAAAAAACTACCTGTAGCGGTAACTATAGGGGGATTCTTTGACACGTATAGTCCTGCAGAAATCAAAGGCAAGTCAGGCAAATCTAACATTTTTGCAAAACTTGGCCTAGAATTGAGCTTTTTAAATTTTTAAAAAGATCTGTTCTTTTTTGTGCTACCAAATGCTCTAAGGGCGTGTTTGATTTGAAAATATAGTGGAAGACGATTCCGTACCTGTCACCCCTTCATATGTTCGGTTGGACAGATGGGTAGAACCAACTACTTCTCTAGAACGGTATATTCCTCTCAGATACGGAACTGACTAGTCCATAGAATTGGCCAGACCAGACGGCGCACACCGTGGCGCGGCGAAGCACGCCTGGTTGCGGCGACAACCAAGCATGCACATGCGGCGTAGCGAAGCAGGCTCGGCGGCGACAGCGACCAAGCACGCGTGGGCAACGCAAGCGGCGGCGGCCAAGCACGTGTGGGCGGCGCAGGCGCAAGCACACGACGGCTGCAGCGCCAGATAGGACCGCGGCTTCCAAACACGCGCGCCTGAGGTATCAAAGCACGTGCGGTCGGCGAGGCGCGCCCAACAACATCGATTTTGTCTCTGATTTTGACCTCTAATTAACCTTCGATTTTTCGATCTATCCATTCCGATTCAGCCGTGGTGTATTCTTATTTTGCAAGATTCTTTGTCACTATTAATCATGATTTGGAGAGAGGATTAAGTTTAGGCTCAAATCAATGAAATATTTAGCAGTGTTTAGCAGTGTTTTGGTTTTACATTCTGTTCTTCGATTTCACGAACCAAACAAAAAACGAAACCATTCTATTCTTCTTTTTTGTCCAAACTGAACATGAGGATTGGACATTCCATTCCGTTTCGCCTCGTCTCGCGCGACCGAACACACGGTAACAGAGGTGGTACAACCAGCAGCTCCTTGGATGTTCCATGTCTAAACCTACTATCCGGACGGTACCAAGCCCAAGGGTTATAGCTTGCTAAAAATTTAGAAAATGTTTATTTTGACTAATGCTTTTAAATTTAGATAAACCCAAATCAGTTATTTTTAGACGAAAAGAGTATAACTGTTGCACAGACAGTGTCGTGGCTTAGCGAGAACAATCCTGAGCCATGCCCTTCCCCCTTTGCCTAATATCTAATATTTCACACCATTAGGGAATTTGTTTTAACACTTCCTTTTACCAAATTTACAAATAAGTACTTCTGAACTATTGAAAAAAAGCCAAGGCCTTTAACAATAGGAGCTAAACCTTCATGCGTCTAACCCAGTTCACAACTACTACTAGGGAGTACTTGAGATTTGCCAAAAGAAAATCTAGGGATCGACGCTTAGACTAATCATCTAATCCGGTAATAATATGTTCTTGTCGGGGCCTCACACAGTCACACCCATACCCAGAGTTAAGCACCTTGAGCCCCATCCCGGACTCGCTCGGTAGGTGAAAGAACGCTCGTGTGTGTGTGTGCAAAATTCTATATGCTGCCCAATGCGACGCCGGAGGTTCAAGCTGCATACCTCGTCGCTGCACTGGGCCAACCCCTTATGCTTTATTTTTCTGTTCGTTTTTATCCTTTTCCTTTTTTTCCTTCTTTTTTGTTTATGTTTTCTATTTTTTGTTTCACTTTACCTTTCATGTTTTTAAAATATATTAAATTTAAGATTTTAAAATATAGATTTTAAATTTTTTAAAATTTGAAAATCTTCATATTCTGAAATATGTTTAGATTTTGAAAATTTTAGTTTGAAATTGTTCATATTTTGATAAAAATTTAGATAAATATAGATTTTGAGTAGCGCAAAAAAAGAAAAAAAACTAAAAGAAAAGAAAAGCCAAAAAAAAAAAGGAAAAGTGGAAAACATATCCACGTAAAAATATTGCAATAACATATCTCAAAGACTAATCGAAGGGAGACAATAGATACACCGATGGAAACAGGATATAGCAACTGATGACTCTTACCCTGCTGACACGGATCATACACTGATAAAATACTAGAATCTCTAATATAAGGAAGTTTATTCTTGCGGCCTAACAATATCAAATGATGAATGACCAAGACGACTATGCCACTTTGACTGGGACGGCTTGACGGCAACAAAGGCATGTTGGGACAGAGATGACTCCAAAAATGTAATAAGAGGATAAAGACCGCCAACACATCGTCCTCTATAAATGGGCCAACTATTTTGTGATAACATATCTCCAAGTAGTAAATATTGCAATGGCATAGATACAATTAACATGCCGCAAAATTGCACTACTGCAGGGATGTTTCTTTGCCTCGGGGCAAACGATGAAAGCATTTTGGCATTGGGAGATGAGAGAGCCCATTCTGGGCTACACCCTTGTCGCCATAAGTTGGATGTGTTCAGTTCGGGAACGAAGTGGAATGGAATGTCATGGTTCCATTCCACTGGAATGGGTTGGTTTCGTTCTTTTGTTTGGTTAGGACAAAAAATATGTAATAGAATGGTTCCATCCTATGTTTAGTTGGGCCAAAAAAGTGGAATATAATGGTTCTGTTCTATGTTTGGGTGCATTTAGCAAAAAAGATGACAAGAGAATAGAGAGAGTGATAATATTTGGGTGACTTTAGCATAGAGGAACGGGTAGATTCCACCAATTTGGTGGAATGAGTGTATTTTGAATCTAGAGAGAATATTCTCTTTTGAGGAACCACCTCGTTTCATTCCATTTCTCAACTAAACACTAGAACGGTTCTCAAGTGTGGAACCATTCCATTCCATTCCATTTCATGACACCAACTGAACACACCCTAGAAATCAGCTTCGCAAAGCTTTGCACAAGACTTATGGGTCTGAACTCCGAGGGCGTTGCTGCTCCTGGGGTTTTTGGGCTCAGGATCATTGTAGCCTCATTGAGGGAGTTTAGATTTTGGGAATCCGCCGAGAAGTGAATTTTGACACAGCAGCCAGGATGTCATCTTTGACTATGTCCCAGTAACATGTTGAGTTGTTAACAAAACCATATGGGATCTAAGATTTTCACATTTCTCTCTTGGCAACAAGCTTGCGATCGCAATCGAAACTAGGGAACAATTGTTAGCAAATAAACCACGTGTGTGCGTGTGTCCTGATGGTGCGCGAGTTGGTGCTTGCGTTTGTGTCCATCAGGTGTGTCTGGACGCCGGTGTGCTGCCGTGTCCGGATCGGTGCGTGCCGTGTGTGCGGTGGAGCGTGAGTATAGGAGCAGGCTGTTTGCAAGTAGACGCGGGCTCCGCATGCATACGGAGTCTTGCGGCATTGAGCGCGTAGGAGCGTGCCGTGCACGCGTCCTAGGCGGGCGTATCGTATGCGTCGGCGTCGTGGGCGCATGGGTAGGAGTGGAGAGTTGGGCGTCGTGTGCGTGTGCGTCGCGTATATAAGCTCCTCGATGTGTACTGCTTGCAAACTGAGCCAGCTGAAAAGAAATAGAAAAGGGCGTTCGGTGCGCTGCAAAACATTCTTGCTGTCTTCTTCTTCTTCTACCTTAGACCGTGCGTGAGTGGGAGCAGCTAGCAAGGGCTAGCACCGTCATTTGGTATCAGAGCGAGGCGATGGCGTTGGTTCCGCATGGTGGCGCTGGGGGAAGCGCGGTGCCGCTCTCCTGTCCGGTGCTCACCGGCGATAACTACACCATATGGGCGATCAAGGTCGAGGCAAACCTCGACGCACAGGGGTTGTGGGAGGTAGTGGTCCCGACGGAGGACGCGGCTGCGGCGGTCATCGCGAAGGACAAGCCGGCGAGGGCATACCTCTTTGGAGGCCTCGCGGAGGACATCCTGCTGCAGGTGTCATCGAAGAAGACGGCGGCGGAGGTGTGGGCGAGCCTCAAGGCGCGTTCGTCGGCGCGGATCGCGTGAGGGCGGCTCGGCTGTCCACGCTCCGCGGCGACTTCGATCGGCTGGTCATGGCGGACGGCGAGGCACTGGACGTGTACGCGGGGAAGATCAGCGGCATGGCGGCAAAGTACGCGAGCCTCGGCGCGACGCTCGACGACGCCGAGATGGTGAAGAAGCTGCTGGACACGGTGCCTGATGACCTGTACACGGCGGTGGCCAGCATCGAGCAGTTCTGTGTGCTTCGATGAGGTGCTCGGGCAGCTAAAGGCGTTCCAGGAACGGTCGGCACAGCGCAATGTGGCTCTTGGCGGTGAGCGTCGTGAGGACCAGCTGCTGCTCACGGCGGCGCAGTGGGAGGCGCGGCGTCGAGCACGCGGCGGCGGCCACGACCACGACGACGGCGGGAGCAGCGTGGACTCGGGCGCGAGGGGACGTCGCGGCAAGTGCTAGAATTGTGGCGTTCGTGACCACTTCTCCCGTGACTGCCCGGAGCCGAGGAAGGAGAAGGCGCTGCTCGCCGATGTCGACGACGAGCCGGCCCTCCTATAAGTCGCGGTTTAGGGAGAGATTGTTAGCAAATAAACCGTGTGTGTGCGTGTGTCCTAATGGTGCGCGAGTTGGTGCTTGCGTTTTAGAGAGAGATTGTTAGCAGACTGTTTGCAAGTAGACGCGGGCTCCGCATGCATACAGAGTCTTGCGGCGTTGAGCGCGTAGGAGCGCGCCGTGCGCGCGGCCTGGGCGGGCGTATCGTATGCGTCGGCGTCGTGGGCGCGTGGGTAGGAGTGGAGAGTTGGGCGTAGAGTTGGGCGTCGTGTACGTGCGCGTCGCGTATATAAGCTTCTCCCTGTATACTGCTTGCAAACTGAGCCAGCTGAAAAGAAATAGAAAAGGGCGTTCGTGCGCTGCAAAAAATTCTTGCTGTCTTCTTCTTCTTCTACCTTAGACCGTGCGTGAGTGAGAGCAGCTAGCAAGGGGCTAGCACCGTCAACAATCACGCTGCACACAGTTGTAGTGCCGATGCCAAGCATATCTTGAAAACTTCATGAAATCAATCACAAGGTTTGCAGAGTAGGCGGCGGCCAACGTCGAAGGACACGAAGGCGTCGATGCAGGCGTAGGTGACCTGCTCCGTGGACAGGAGTGGCGCGGCCCAGTTGCTCATGGTCACCTTCTTGGGCTTGTCGATGAGCGTGTCCATCACCTCGCGCGCCAGGGTCTGGAGCCCCGCGTTCCGGAGCTCTGGCCGGCCGAGGACAACCGCCGCGACCTGAGGCAGGTCCATCGTGCAGGCGACCTGGAGGTCGCAGTCGTCCCGCAGCCGCTTGACGTCGCCGCCGACCCCGACGGCGACGAAGCAGATGTCGGGGTTGGCGAGGAAGTCCCTAAGCTGGGCGGGGATGTTGCACTCGGCGTGGCAAATCTGGTAGACGAGGCAGCGGTCGGCGACGCAGAGCTGGAGGACGGCGACCTGGTGCCGTGGCTTCCCGTTCTCCAAGTATAGGCGCCACTCGGTGTCGAGGCCGACGATGAGGCAGTGGTGGTCCTCCTCCTCCTCCTCCCGGCCGTGCTGCTCTTGGCCCTCCTCCCTGAGGCTCTCGTGCTCGCGCACCTCCTGGCGGAAGCGCTCCTGGACCTCCCCGAGGAACGTGACGACGTCGTTGGCGGACGACGTGACGGTGGTGCGGATCACGGTGCCGTCGTCCATGACGACGTCTGCGTCTGCCGTCGGGCGACGACGAGGTGGCTGGCGACGCGGCGCATGGTACGTGACCGCCATGGGAAGAGCTGGATCACCGCCGTCTCGAGTACGTGTTTACTTGCTCGCTTTGTTTTCTTGGCCTGCCACAAGAAGATCGAGGCGTGCGTATCAACCGTATTGCAACTTCAGGCGTGGCGTAGGGTTGCACAGAGATATAGGAGTTGAACTGTTCTACTACGTATACTTTTGGAGTCTAAAAAGGAAACGAACTCAGGTCAAACTCCGGGTCCGAGTAGGTTTCGATCAGCTGGAGGTCTACGGGCGCGACGTAGTAGATCTATCGTCGGTTCCTAGTGCGTGCATATCCGTGTGTTTGCCATGAACACAGCCGTCTACCGTCACACGAACGCCCGTAGGTAGCACAAACAAAAAACAGGCAACGACTCCACGGCCCAAGCACAAAAAAATAGTACTCCCCAGGGGCGGAGTTGGAGCTCAAATCACCCTGCAGATGCACCACTTATTGTGGTATACAATTTTAGCAATCGAAATGTCTAATAATAGGCTATAATAAAAGACCATGTATGAATGCGAAAAAAGGAGCAATCAAAAATCAAATATCTACTATGATGGTAAAACGGGGGACTAAATTTAAAAAGATGTCTTGTATTTTCAAATTCTAAAATACATAATTCAACACCAAGGCTCGGATAATACAATGACCAAAGTTATATATATATATATATACACACACACACACACACACACACTAAAGTAGCTCAATTTTAAACATTACATGTTAGTACTATCGAATTTCCTTTTGCTTGGACGACATATTGAATCTCCTCTTTCCAATTGACGTCTTGCGGAGGATCTCATGGTATTTCTTTTCTTTTCAGAATAAGCTTTCCATAACATACCTATGTTTGATAAATAAAAAATTCACAGTTTGCCTAAGCGAACGAAGCGTACTGATTAAATGCTGTGTATATACCCTACATAAAACTCTAGCTTTATATTTATGAGATCTCATCTGCTAGAAATATTTTTCGCAAAAAGAAGTGGAAAATTACCAAAAGGAGGAGTCAAACTTGTCAAGTTTGATCTAGCAATCTAGGGCATGCTCACCGTCAACGGGTGGACAGAGAAAAGAGGCGAGGCCGGTGATCGGAGGAGCTGCCGAACAGCACGCCTGCGTCCGCGCACCATGGGTCGCCGTCTCGCCGAGTGACTTTCTTGCCCCTCGTGGCTAAGACCATGTTCGCTCATTGGTCATTTTCAGACCGAAATTCGGACATACTTTGGCAGACGAAACTAGTTTTTGTCTGAAAACGCCGATTTTCTCACTCGTGTTTTCAGACTGAGTTTCTGTGTTTGGCTAAAATTCAAATAAACATGGCAAAATTTAGGCGAATATAAGTGAATTTTGTTAATATAGGATTAATTCTTCAATACTACATCAAATTCGGGCGAACACCCGAATTTAAACTATATTTAGGCTAAATAATAATAAAAAACTTAAAAGGCCACTGCCGCTGCCGCCGATGTCAATGTCAGACGCCGCTTCTACATGCCGAAGTTGTCGTAGAAGCAGGTGTAGCCGGGGTCGGCCTTGCCGTCGTCGTCGCCGTCGTCGTCGCTTGGCAGCTGCGGTGGGCAGGAGCTACCCTGGTCGTCATCGCCGCACCTCCATGGTTGGTACGAGGGGCAGGCCTCTTCGTCGTCGTCGAGGACGGCGAGCGGCGCGCCTTGGTAGGCAAGCTCGCGGCCAGACCAGGTCTAGCGTTCGGCCTGCTCCTGCTGGAACTGGACGCGACGCCGTTCCGTCTCCTCCGAGTCTGTCCTGGACTAGGCGAGGATGTCTGACGACGCATGCTCCACCGGTGGCGTGGATTCATGGAGGGAGCGCTCCATCGCCATCCTCATGGCAAAGACGTCTTCGTCGACGGGCACCACCCATTCCGCCGGCTCTGGCTTCGGCTGGCGAAGGCGGAGACAGCCAGTGGGCAGCAACGGTGCGCGGGACTCGTTGATGACGATGCCCGCGCCCTTGTCCGTGGCTGAAAGAGCATGTGGGCCCTCTTATGTGGTTTTGGTAATTAATGACAATCTTTATGGACTAATGTGTCTATTAAGTTGCACTTGTAGGAATTTTTCATTGGCATCGCTTGGAGCATGTGTTGGCTTCAAGGTAGATGAAATAAAGAAGAAGAAGTGTTGTGCAAGCTCAAAATGTGCCATCTCTAGAAGATCTCATGTTTGATGCTTCCCATCCTCGGTGATCATGGTTCGATGAAGACAAGGTCAAATAAGAGGTTTCCCCATGGTGTATGGGGGGAGCAAAGTGCAAGTCTTTATCAAGCAAGCGCAAGGAAGAGGAATCAAGAAAGGTGTCCATCTTGAAAAGGACAAGATCATATACATCGAGATCAAGTGGATTGCTGAAGGCAAAGGTATAATCTTGATAGGTTTTTCCTTTTGCCGATCTCATGTTGTTAGTTGGGAGACCGGATTTAGGATAGATAGCCGTACTATCAAGAGAGGCTCTCGAGTGAGTAACTCGATCATATCGTTCGGAGAGAGCTCAAACCTTTGCATACTTAGCATCATCGTTCTTGATTATTATTTGGATCTTATCCATGTGAGGTTCTAGATCTTGTGGTAATATTTATAACAAGCTTTAATTCATCAAAAACGGATTTTCCTTGTATATCTTATTGCTTTTTGATCTTGCGGGTTTTCCGACTCCACACCTTATGAGATATCTCTCATATATATACTTGATATTTTATCCCTTAGTGGTATCCATTATTTCCATTTTTGTTGGATGCTAATTGTTTTTATCATTCCAACAAAATTGCTTTCAACCTATTCGGAGTTTCCAAGGTCAAGTTATTGCGTTTTGCGTTTTAGAGGTTTTACCGGTTAGTCTGGAGAGGTCAAACCTTTCATACTGTGGTTTTATCTCCATGGTTGTATAATGATGTTGAATTGCATGATCTTGTAGAGCTTGTTTTCCTCTTCGAAACGAGCCCAAGATCATCAGAATCAGAGTCTGAATGCAAAAGTTATGGCCGTTTTCGTTCTAGGATGACCGGTAGTACGGAACCAGAATCCGGTAGTACCGCCCCTTAGTACCGGGGCACACAGATAAAAATGTTTTTGGCGCCCCAGGAACCCAGGGGAATGTCCGGTAGTGCCGGCAAAGTCTGGTAGTACCAGGAAAAAGTCCGGTAGTACCGGGAATCGTGTTTTTTTGGCTGCAACGGTTGGAATTTGGGAGGACCTATTTAAGGGGCCTTCTTTCCCAATGGTTTCCCAACTATTCTTGCATGTTTTCCCCTCCATTATTGACCTTCCCAAGCTTTATATCTCTCAATCCCTTCAAGGATTCTTGCATCTTCTTGAGGGAAAAGAGAGAGGATATCTAGATCTACATTTTCACCAATCAATCTCCTCTAAGTGAGGGGAACCCATTGGATCTATATCTTGGAGTATTTTGTGGATTTCCTATTGTGTTCTTTCTCTCTTATTCCCCCAATAGCTTTTGTAGCTTTGGTAGAATTTGGTAGTGAAGTACTTGCCATTTGCATTAGGTGCATCGGTTTGAGTTCTCCTTGGAGGATTTGGTTGGTGATATTCATTGAAGCTTGTCTCTCTTGGGTTCTTGGAACCCTAGATGGTTGTGTGGCCTTAGTGGTGTGTTCTTGGGGCCTCCAATTAAGTTGTGGAGTTATCCTCAAGGTTGTGTCCTTGGTGGCATTTATTAGGAGCCTCCAATTAAGTTGTAAAGATTGCCCCAATCTTTGTACGGGTTTGGTGACCGCCCTCTAGTGTCCCATAGTGTATCAGGTGCTTGACATGCGGCGGGTGCTCGGGAGAATAGGGTGAGGCCTCTTGTGGCGTTGGTGGTCTTAGTACCGTCCACCCCTCCAACGAGACGTACTTCTATTGAAGAAGGAACTCGGTAAAAAATATCATCGTCCCCGCGTGTCTTGGTTATCTCTATACCCGAGCTCTTTACTTATGCACTTTATATTGTGATAGCCTTCGTGCTTGAAGTATTATTTATTGCTATCACATTGTTGCTTGTCTTGGTTAGCATAAGTTGTTAGTGCACATAGGTGAACCTTAGTATATGTAGGCTTTGTGCTTAACAAAAGAAAACGATAGTTTTACTCCACCATTGTTAAGCTCATCTCGTAAAAGTTTTTAACCGCCTATTCACCCCCTCTAGGCGACATCCGTGATATTTCAATTGGTATCAGAGCGAGGTCTCTTGCTTTTAGGCTTCACCGCCTTGAGAGTAACAATGTCGACTACGGGAGTAGTGCACGATTCCTTTGATATATTCGATGGCACAAATTATGATGATTGGAAATGTCCCATGCTTAATTATTTTCGGGACATTCACCCATGTATTGAGGAAATTCTATATATGGGTTTATCTTCTCCTATGGATCCCCAAAACGAATATTTATAGGAGAAGATAAACTCGTATATAGATGCTCAAGCTACTAAAATTCTTTTACTTGTTATGAGCAATGTAGTTATTTCCTCAATCATGCATTATACTAGTGCTCATGAGATATGTACCAAGCTTTAAGATAAATATAGTGAGTCCAACATTGTTGAGGATGATTGTGTTCCCTCCACCTCTGGCCATGATGAGTTCTCGTCTTCTACCACTTTACCAACATGTGATTTTTCACAAGGTAATGATATGGTGAGTGGTGATAGAAATTGCAATGTGGATAGTGAGCTTACTATTAGTAATCCTTCATCTCTATCTAGTTTCAATCATCTATCTTTGGACCTTAACACTTCTAGCACTCACAACTCCTTACATGATAGTGTTGATGGTCCTTGCATATCATGTAGAAATGGCATGAATAAATCTTATGATGATATGCCTGTGTTGTCTTGTTGCCATGATAAAAAATGCTTCTATTTCCTCTGGTGCTTGTGTTGCTAACCATGTAGAGGAAAACAAAGATTCTATGGGCCAAGACAATGTCTTGAATAGAGCTACAAGTGCATTCTCATCATCACCTTCCTACGATTCTCACATATGCCTTATGGCTAAGGGAACAAAGGTAACCTCTTTGGATCCCATTGTTTCCCATGATGATGAGGTTCAGAATGATAATGATGATGATCATCTAGTTGATTATGATATTGCCTCTATTCAAGAGATGGGAGAGATTGTCTTTCCCGCTCTTCATAAAAATAAAATTGCTTCCTCCAACTTTGTTGAAATTTTGACTTGTGCTATTGAGTGCAAGAAACTTATTGAGGAGGAAGAAAATATTATTTCTCAAAAGTATGAACATGAGCGTGAGTATGCTAATGAGATTGATTATCTAAAAGGATCTCTTGAAGAAGAACAAACCACCAAAGAATCTCTTGAGGAAACTTTTACTCTAAAATTATCTAGAGTGAAGGAAAACCATGATAGAGAACTTGCGGTGGAAAACACCTTCAAAATTAAAAATGATGAACTTGAAGTTGCTTATGCTAAACTCCTTGAGTATTTTGAGCACCTCAACAATGGATCTAGGGTAATCAAGGGTGAGCTCATCAAACTCACAGAGTCACATGAGCAACTTAAAGCTTCATACTCTAAAGAGCTTTCCAAGTTGCCATCACCTCTTGCTAATAATGATGATGCTTGTGCTACTAACTCTATTTCTTGTGAAGCATCTATCTTGAAGGAGAATGTTGAGCTAAAGGCTCAACTTGTTTTGCTAACTAGCAACTATGGGAAGTTGGAATAAAATCATGTTAAGCTCTCAAGCTCGCATGAGGATCTTATAGTCTCCTATGGTAGGCTAAAGTTGGCTCATGAGGCTATTGTGTCAAAGGTAACATCTAACGAGACTCGTGTGGACATTAGCACTACTTCTACTCCAAATGTTATAATGCCATGTGCTAGTCCTTGTAATTCATCCACTCATGACATTGCTACATCCTATGTTGAATTACTTTATGTGCCTTGTTGCTCTAAAAATGTAACATCTACTTCCTCTAGTATTGTTATTCACACTAACCATGTAGATGAAATTAAAGAGCTCAAGGCTCAAGTCACTTCTTTGAAGAATGACTTGAAAAGGGGGTCATAATGGGAAGTCCACACTCAACAACATCTTAAGTGTGCAAAAATCCCTCAATGACAAGAGTGGGCTTGGATTCAACTCCATTGTCAAGAACAAGTCCACTATCAAGTTGAAGCATAAGGGAAACAAGAAGAATATCCAAGATCAAGTCAAGAATTCGGCCAACATTGTTGCTTCAAGTGCAAGTAAGAAGGGCATCATGTTAGATTTGACCATTGTAGAAGAAGACTCTTACTGTGAAGCAACAAGGGAAGCGGCCTCAAGCTACACCTCAAGTTAGAGATGGGAATCTTCCTAAGAGGACTACTTGAGCTCTTCCTCGAGTTGTGGCTTCACCTAAGAAGAAAGATGGCAAGATAAGAACTTGGTACATATGTCATGAGAAGAGGCACATTTCTTCTTCATGCACTATTGGTATATCCTCATCCAACCCTCTCATGATTGATGATACTTATTCTCTTCGTAAGGATGAGGTTGGCAATGTGTTTACCAAATTTGTTGGTTCCCAATGTGGTGTCAAGAAAAAAACCATTTGGGTTGCCAAGCCTATTGTGACTAACTTCTTAGGACCCAACTTGGTTAAGGACCAACAAGCCAAAACTTGATCAATAGGTGTTTTTGGAGATCATTGGAGACTTGGCTACATGATGAAGAATTGAGTTATCTTCATCTACTATATTCGTCAAGTCAAGTCTTGTGGATAATATTACCTCTATCATATTTCCAATGTTCCTCCTAGCGGTAACATATGCTTAACTCATTACATTGAAAGTTACTCATCCCCTTGTGCATGTGTTGGTTTTGTACCTTGCATGCTTTTGTACATGTTGTGCGTTCCACTTAATTATCTTGAGTTATCAAGTATATTTGTGTATGATTAGGTGGCACACCATGCATATGTGTTTCTTGTGTTTGAGCCTTTCTTGATTATATTTGGTATCTTATTTGGCTCTTATGAGAGATTAATGGACTATCCCATTTTGAGGAAGTGTTATGTTTGGTCATTCCACAATCCTAAAAATGTGTGCACATGAGGAATACCACCTAGTATTGATATTGGAATATTATCTTGTCTCTATGTGGTATAATTCTCATGAGAAACTTAATTTCTATAATGTCCATTAGTTATCTCTATTTGGATCCTTTACCTCGTGTTGAGTTTTATGGTTGTATCACATTATGGGGTATTCATATGCTTAGTGCATATTACAATCCTAGAGAATGTGAAAATTTGAGGTTGTGTCACTTAGAAGTTCCAATTTGCTTGAATGCCTTTATTGCTCATCTTTTGGATCTTGTTTGTGAGAGTGTTTCTTGGTATGTTTTTCCTCATATTTGAATCTCTATATCCTCATGGAAACCATTAGTTTCAATTTACTCTAATCACTAGTGATTGTGTGACTATTGGAAACTACCAAGAATATCTTTCTAAGCATCAAGCTTAATTCTTATAATTTGTCATATGCTTTTTTGTGTGAATATGATCTTGGATATCCATATGAACTACCTCGGGAAGATTATTCCCAATACTTGTTGTCCTTGGACAATTAGTACTATATTTATGGTAGAATTTATTTATCATATTCACTTTGGCCTTTGTTTATTTTGTTCTATCTTTGGCCAAGAAAATGTTTTGTATCGCTCCCATGTATTCCTTGCCTCTTATGGATCTACTTATTTTACTGGTATCCTCTTGTGTTTTATTTCATGTAGGTAGTAGTGATGATCTCATTTGTATGCATTTTGCATTCAAAAGCAAAATTATATATAATGTACTACTTATGGGTGAGCTCTCCTATATTATCTAGAACAATCATTTTATGCTTCTTTGTTTGATCCATATCGTGTTTTATGTGCTTGGAAGTTTGATCTTTTTGTTTTGGTATTTTGTGCCATCATGAAAAGTGTGTAGAGTTTGGTTTATTTGTTGGAACCTTGCTTTATTTTTGGGAGTTGGTTTTGTCCCATTCCTTGTTTTGCGTTTTGACCATCTTAGAATGAGATAAATCTTTGAGCATTTGTGTTTCTATCTATCTTTTGCTCTTTGGCTTTAGCCTAGTTCATTTGTTGAACTTGTGATCTTTCATGTGTTGAATTGGTTCTTTCATACATTTTAGACAAACATTTGTTGTGTCACACTCTTGTGTGTGCCATCTCGGTTTATTTGGTGTTTTTGTTTAAATTATATCTCCTTTTTAGTTCTTGAAAGCCTTGTGCATGCATATTTAGTACATGTTTATGTAATAGCATGCTTGCTTTCTTTGATCCAATATATAGGGGAAACTCCACCAAATGTCATTTTCTAAGTTGTGCGTGAAAATCAATTTCATATCTATATGCATATATTTATGTGGAGTCTCTCATATGTATTGTAGTTTCACTAACTACTTTGGACCCAATATGTTTGGGGACCATTTTGTACTTAATGTGTTTTAGGTACATTGGATATGTATTGGATGTTTGTCTCTCAATCTTGAAGTAGTGGTGTGTTCATGAAAATTAGAGGCTAGCTATAGGGTGATCGACGAACTCATATCTACTACATCCTAACAATTATATCTCGGTAACAAGTATCTCTTTCTCATGCATATTTATCTTGCTTCCAACCTTTTGTAGGTTGCATCTTGGCATGAATTTTTGTTTTTGTATTTGTTGTGGTTCGAGCTTTGGTCTTAAGAGAACTCCCTATTACAAATGTGTGTAACTTGAGATGAGTGCATATAATTGGGACTATAAAAAATCATGCATATGATTCACCAATCCCAAATATGTCAATCTAGCAATTTTATTGCCTATCCTTTCCTCAACTTCTCTCATGTGAAATAGTCAGATTTTGCTAGTTGATTTTTTCCTTTGTGATACTTGTTGCCTTTCTCCATATATTCCAACTTTCTCCTTTTCCCTTGGTGATAGTTGTAATGTATGTAGTGTGTTGATATTTGAATCTCATTAATGAACAATAAGATAAAATTGTGCCTTTGGCCATGCTTTCAAGCAAAAATCTTATTGGTACATGTTATGACTTCATTTTGCTTTTCATATGCTCTCTTGTGTATCTTGTTTGTGTGTGCATGTTTATTTGTGGACATATGTCTTTGTGATGTTATCCACTTAAAAACATATACACATATGCGAAGATATTGTTTAGTTGATATTGTTTCCTTTGGAGACCACCTTTTGTTTCTTTTTGATTCTGCGGTGGCTTCCAAATCTATTTTCTTATGAGTGTTTGTCTCTCTTGTTTGCATCTTCGGGCACACATATTTGTTCTCCCATGCCTTGTATTGTTAAATGAATTTGGATGAGTGAGGATTCCATGATTATGCATTTTGTTCCCAAATACAATTATCATAATTGGTGCATAATCTAAGGGTGCTCATTTGTTGTGTTTTAAATGCATATGGGGGAGCGAGGATTCCATGTTTGTGCATTATGAATGCTAATGCAATTATTCTAAATTGTGCACAAATATTGGGGAGCTTCTCTATTTTCATTTAAAACACTCTTTTGCTCATATCATAATATCTTGTTGTTTCCTTTTGGACTCATTTGTTGTTTTCAATTGGTTTGTCGGATCTTGTGATTGCTTGTGTCATTTGTTGATGCTTCTTATGTTTAATTTATTTGGCAATCTTTGGGTCATATGGTTCTACTTCCTCCCTATTATTCATCATTGTACATGTGCGAATGCACATCTTTGGAGGAATCATCACTATATTGGCCTTCTAGAACTTTTCACCCATTTCGGCAATCGATGCCAATGGGGAGAAGTTTTAGAGGGTTTAAGGGAAGTTGGTTTATGCATTGAGTTTGTTCTTAAGCATTTATATTTCATGCTCTTGAATATTTGTTGTTGCTTAGCATGTGGTATATATAGAGGAAACTCCACCAATGATAATGACTGGCAATATATGCAATGAAATTCAAGTTCATCACACATGCATAGTATTGTGGGGGAGTTTTCTCTATATATGGTGGTGGTACCAATATCGCATACTTGTGTAGTATTTGATATTGGTGTTACCATTTTATTTGTTTAAATTCCTTATATAAACCCTCTTAAAGGGATTGTCATCGATGACCAAAATGGGGGAGATTGAAAGAGCATGTGGGCCCCCATGTGTGGTTTTGGTAATTCATGACAATCTTTATGGACTAATGTGTGTATTGAGTTTCACTTGTACGAATTTTCCATTGACATCGCTTGGAGCATGTGTTGGCTTCAAGGTAGATGAAATTAAGAAGTGTTGTGCAAGCTCAAAATGCGCCATCTCAAGAAGATCTCATGTTTGATGCTTGCCATCCTCGGTGATCATGGTTCGATGAATATAAGGTCAAATAAGAGGTTTCCCCGTGGTGTATGGGGGAGCAAGGTGCAAGTCTTCATCAAGCAGCACAAGGAAGAGGAATCAAGAAAGGTGTCCATCTTGAGAAACACAAGATCATCTACAACAAGCTCAAGTGGATTGTACAAGTCAAAGGTATAATCTTGATAGGTTTTCCCTTTTGACGGTCTCATGTTGGTAGTTGGGAGACCGGGCTTAGCACTGATAGCCATACTATCAAGAGGGGCTCTCGAGTGAGTAACTTGATCATATCGTTCGGAGAGAGCTCAAACCTTTGCATACTTAGCATCATAGTTCTTGGTTGTTATTTGGATCTTATCCATGTGAGATTCTAGAGCTTGTGGTAATCTTAATAACAAGCTCTAATTCATCAAAAATGGATTTTCCTTATATATCTTATTGGTTTTTGATCTTGCGGGTTTTTCGTCTCCACACCTTATGAGATATCTCTCATATATATACTTGATATTTTCTCCCTTGGTGGTATCCATTATTTCCATTTTTGTTGGATGCTAATTGATTGTATCATTCCAACAAAATTGGTTTCAACCTATTCGGAGTTTCCAAGGTCAAGTTATTGCGTTTTGCGTTTTGGAGATTTTACCGGTTAGTCTCTTTTGGAGAGGTCAAACCTTTCATATTGTGGTTTTATCTCCGTGGTTATACAATGATGTTTCTTCGCATGATCTTGTAGAGCTTGTTGTCCTCTTCGAAACGAGCCCAAGATCATCGAAATCGGAGTCTGGATATAAAAGTTATGTCCGTTTTCGTTCTAGGATGACCGATAGTACCAAACCAGAATCCGGTAGTACCGCCCCTTGATACCGAGGCGCACAGAGAAAAATGCGTTCGGCGCCCCAGGGAATGTCCGGTAGTGCCGGGAAAGTCCGGTAGTACCGGGAATCGTGTTTTTGGGCTACAACGGTTGAATTTTGGGGGGACCTATTTAAGGGGCCTTCTTCCCCAATGGTTTCCCAACTCTTTTTGCAAGTTTTCCCCTCCATTTTTGACCTTTGTAAGCTTGATATCTCTCAATCCCTCCAATGATTCTTGCATCTTCTTGAGGGAAAAGAGAGACGAGATCTAGATCTACATTTCCACCAATCAATCTCCTCTAAGTGAGGGGAATCCATTGGATCTAGATCTTGGAGTCTTTTGTGGATTTCCTATTGTGTTCTTCCTCTCTTATTCCCCCAATAGCTTTTGTAGATTTGGTGTAATTTGGGAGTGAAGGACTTGCCATTGGTATTAGGTGCATCAGTTTGAGTTCTCCTCGGAGGATTTGGTTGGTGATATTCATTGAAGCTCGTCCCTCTTGGGTTCTTGGAACCCTAGACGGTTTTGTGGCCTTGGTGGTGTGTTTTTGAGGACTCCAATTAAGTTGTGGAGCTATTCTCAATATTGTGGCCTTGGCGGCGTTTATTGGGAGCCTCCAATTAAGTTGTGGAGATTGCCTAAATATTTGTACGAGTTTGGTGACCGCCCTCGAGTGTCCCATAGTGGATCGGGTGCTTGCCATGCGACGGGTGCTTGGGAGAATAGGGTGAGGCCTCTTGTGGCGTTGGTGGTCTTAGTACCGCCCACCCCTCCAACGAGACGTACTTCCATTGTGTAAGTAACTCGGTAATATATCGTCGTCCCTGCGTGCCTCGGTTATCTCTATACCCGAGCTTTTTTACTTCTACACTTTACATTGTGATAGCCTTCGTGCTTGAAGTATGCTTTATTGCTATCACATTGTTGCTTGTCTTGCTTGGCATAAGTTGTTGGTGCACATAATTGAACCTTAGTATATATAGGCTTTGTGCTTAACAAAAGAAAATGATAGTTTTATTCCACCATTGTTAAGCCCATCTTGTAAAAGTTTTTAACCGCCTATTTACCCCCTCTAGGAGGCATCCGTGATCTTTCAGCGGCGGCGAGTGCACCGGCATGTCCGGATCCCGCTTGAATGGTCGGAGTGGCGGCGACACCCACGTCGCAGGCGCGGACCCGAACGAGCGCAAGGCCAAGGCTGTGGAGGAGGAGGAGCTGAGGCTGGCCATACTCCTTGGCAGCCAGTTGGCCGAAGGATGGCGCCTCTCCCTTGTCGTCGGCGCCGGGTTGCGGGGGAAGCCGAGGCGCGGGTTGTTACCAGCGTGGATGTGCTCCAGCACGGCGGCGAGCGTCCGTCCGGGAGCGCTCCAACATCACCGTCGCGCCGCCGCATTGTTGCGCTTCGGCGATGATCAAGGCGGTCCCTCGTGGCGGGCGAGCTTCTAGAGTCGCCGGTCGGAAAAAAACTGCTCCCAGAAATGCAGGTTGCCCAGATCCTCGGCGAGATCCGGGTTCTCCATGGCCATGATGGCGGCCTGGATCTCGTCGACGATCTCCTCGTCGGCCGGCACCGGCGGCACTGGGATCGCACCAACGCTGAGCTTCCAGCCAGGCGGTACCCGGGTGTCCGGTGGCGCCATATACCCGGCGTCGTGCAGCATCCTGGCCTCCCAGGGCTGGAGCGTGTTGCGG
The DNA here is from genome assembly GCA_030063025.1 of Avena longiglumis. Classification (NCBI taxonomy): domain Eukaryota; kingdom Viridiplantae; phylum Streptophyta; class Magnoliopsida; order Poales; family Poaceae; genus Avena; species Avena longiglumis. The sequence continues at coordinate 458,303,230 of CP125974.1, forward strand.
ACGAAGCCGTTTGCCGCCGCGGAGTCGCGGGAAACCTCTCGGCCATGGCGTTCGCCGAAGTTGGGTGTGGGGAGCTGCGAGGGTTTGGAGTTCGCCGGAGTTGGGAGTGGGAGCTGCGAGAGAGTGTGAAGGGAGGCGGCTAGGGATACGGTATAGGCCGAGGCGGGCGGCGAGGGCGGGAGGGGTTTTGCGGCAAGAGCGGAAAAAGGGGAACTGGCAGGAAGTTATTGCCCGCCGGTCCGTCGCGGGAGCCGAGGCAGCGATGGTGCGCCATTACGGCGACACGTGGTCGACGAGACAAACAGTTAATGCCCGGCGGTCCGCCGCGTGGTTCCCTGGAGGAAGGATGACAACGACTCGGCTTGTCTCACTGACTGGGCGGGTCCATGCAACCAAAGTTTTTTCCTGCCGAATTCGCTCCATCCGGCGTTCTCGGTGCATTCCTGACACCCCGGGAACGGCCTGAGAAGTCCGAACCAAATTTGGTCCAAATTCAAACAAAACTGAGGTCTTAAGAATACAGCTGGGCTAATTTTCAGCATCCAAACAAAAAAAGCCCCGAGAAAGGCCCGCTGGGAAGGCAAGTGGAGGTGCCGTAAGGTCCTTCCTATGCATGCGCCCTTTGTGATCGATCATGCCGCGCCGCCGGTGCATAGGAGAGGAGATAAACACACGAATCAGTATGTTTGTCGATGTACATGGGCAGGCGCGTGAGTACGAGAGAAGCCTCAACAGTTGCGTCCTCCAGGCCTGGGCAGTCTCGAGTGTGCGGGAGTGGCCAACAGCCTCGAGGTCCTAAAGGCAGACAAGACTAGGAAATATGCCCGCGTGTTGCAGCGGGATGGAAAAAAATCGACCACTCTACGCGATAAAATCTTTACGCCCACAATGACACAATCGGCACTATCCATAGTTTGATGGAGAGAGAGATGTAGCAGTATGTATGTCATCGTTCTCGGTAGGAGCAACCAGCAAGGCCTTAACGATATACAGGATGAGTGGGGATCCTCTAAAACTGCCTTTATCACCAAGGTCAGTACACGATCTAGAAAGAAACGACCATTGATAGTCTCACCACCAACTCGATCAACGAATGGCAAAGAACATGGCTCTCCAGTGTGCACATCCTTATGATCACCTGTTGGCTGCTGCCGCCCACCGCCGCTTCCTCTTCCAGATCAACTGCCTCCCATGACAACTATGATCACTATCATGGCACGTCCTCACGGTGCGAGCAGGAACGATGTAGGCTATAGTTCCTCGACTTTATCATGGGAGTTGGGCAGGTTAGCCTGAGTGGCTGGGGCAGAGTACTCCTTAATGCTGGTATATATTAAGACTCGCATCTCGTCTTGAGGGATTGGCGATGGTTGAGGCCACGCCCATAGGTGCGAGAGGCTATGATGGTTAGTTATCTGAGGATATATGCTCGATCTAGTTGGAGTCCGACTCCACTGCGGGCTGGTGTGGACCTACGACGGACAATGATTCAACATCGATCGGGTTCAAGTTAGACTCGGCTACTTGTCTTGCCGGTTCCTGTACGCGTCAGAGGAAGAGATTGGGACGTACGTATGGATGAAAAAATTATTTCTTGCAGAACGAAACAAGTGTGACGGAAAGAATATTAGAAGACAACTGTTATTTTACTTACCGGTGACGTTGGTGGTAGTGGTTTGGTGGGAGGATAATTCGGTCCGAAAAAGTGTAGGAACGACAAAAAACGCTCCTTTCTTTATTATTAAAAATATTAGAAGAATTAAACAGTTATTTTATTTACTGGTGACGTTGAAGGTAATATGTGGTTTGGTGGAAGGGTAATTTGATCCAAAAAAAATATAGGAACGATAAAAAACATTTCATCCTTTATTATTAGGTATAGATGTATATAAATTTAGATAAAATTAAGACCATAGTAACCGAAGAGAGTATGGCAAATTCGATGGATGTCTCGACGTATGGTGACCAACGACCAAACGATAGAGCGTATACAACTGGTACTCTAGAGGATGGGTTATATATTTTAGCTATTTGATTGGCTATGTATTTTATCTTTCTAAAAACCCAGGCAAACCCTGCAGGAAAGGGCCGTCGTCTTTTTTGGCTAATATTTGCCTCGATGTCCTGGTTCCTATGAAATATTCTTAATAAAATGGTTATTGAGAAGATCATATCACGACGTGTCTCTAACTCGGTTTTCAAACTTCTGGCATCCTTGCAGCTCTGGTATCCGCTCTGTAGACAGCTGGATAAGGCGATGTTGGACGAGGTTCTTCGGCGTCTCTAGGAGGCGACACGACGGCTCCCCCCATAGTCCGACATAGCTTTTCCTTTTTTCGGTGTTCGCTCGCATGGCGAGTGTGGTCTTTGTTTCTTGTTGGGTCGTCTTTTGTTGTGGCCCCAGCAATTACTATGTTGTCGTTCCGAACCTTGTAACTTATTGTGGATGGTTGCTTTATTTATAAAGCAGAGCGAAAGCCTGATTCGAGGTTTAATGCGCACAACTACACATAATAAGTCTCCTAATCGTATTTGTGCAGTGTGACGTGTCCGATTCCAGCCCCGACTGCAGTAGGGGGATGGAAAACGAAAAGGGAAATAGTTCCTAGGTGACCATGGCAAGTGGCGGCGATGAGATCACGACAGGAAATCACGGATTGGATTGTGGCGGTGGTGTCACCGTGGAGAGTGAGACGGTGTCATCGACTAAGGCAAGAGCAATATGGACTCGGAGCCGACAATCGTGCGAGGGGCCTGAGGCGTGTGCTCTAGTGTTCGAGGAAACTGTGGGATGGATACACCGCCGTCACGTGATCACTTCGGTCGCCCTCCCAGAGGATGATACATCTGAAAGGTATATATAATTTTTGATGCTCCATGCTTGTTTACTATCTACTTTGTTTTGCTTTGTCTACACTTTGAGGTGCTTTTTACATGTTTTCTGGTACTAACCTATTAACAAGTTGCCACAATGCCATTTGCATGTTTTCTGCTGTTTTTGGTTTCAGAAATGCTAGTAAGAAAATATTCTCGGAATTGGACAGGACAAACGTCAAAGTCAATAACTTCCCGTGGGGAACAAGAAGTCCAGAGGGGAGACGGAGAGGCGTGCCAGGGCAGCCACACCCCCTAGGCGCGGGTGGGTCCTTCCCCACGCCTAGGCAGGGTGTGGGGCCCCTGGCCACCGCCTCGGCCTCCCCCTTCGCCTATAAGAAGCCCCCGATGCAGAAACCCTAAGCACCTGATCAATATTCCACGAAACCTTCTGTAGCCGCCGCCACCGTCGTCCCTAGATCGGGGGGTCTGAAGTTCTTCCCGGCACCCTGCCGGAGGGGAGATCATCCCGGAGGCCTTCTCTCCGGTATGATGCGTAAGTAGTTCCACCTTGGACTATGGGTTCATGTAGTAGCTAGATGGTTGTATCTCCTCATGCTTTCATGTATAGATCTTGTGAGCTCCGTTCATGGTCAAGATCTAATCTATTTGTAATCATGCATGTTGTGTTTGCGGGATCCGATGGATATTGAGTTATTATGTTGGTTTGATTAATGGTTGTGTCTTTATGATTCTATCATGTCTGTGTTGTTTGTGATCTTGCATGCTCTCCGTTGTTAGTAGCTATCTTGGTCAAGTAGTTGCCAGTGACTCCAAGAGGGGTTATTAGTGGGTTCATGCCTCTAGTTTCCAAGGGCAGAGACAGAAATATCTTCGGTTGTAGATGTGATGTTGCCACTAGGGAGAAAACAATGGTATCTTGTTCATGGAACATGTGGACTATCTACCTTACATACTCTACTTAAAGCAGTTGTCTGTTGCTTGCAACTTAATACTAGAGGGGGTTCGGATGATAACCTGAAGGTGGACTTCTAGTCATAGATGCAGTTGGATGGCAGTCTATGTATCCTGTTGTATTGCCCAATCGAATCTCATAGGATCTTTCTGACTAGTAATTGCATTGTTATGCCTTGCTCAGTTCCTGTCAATTGCCCTGTTGTAATTTGTTTACCCTTCATGCCATGTTGTTTATCTAAGGAGAGCACCTCTAGTGAACTATAGACCCTGGTCCAATATTTACCATTGATACATCTTCCACTATTACCTGTTTACTTGTTGCAAACCACTTTCTTCCACACCATACGTTTAATCCTTTGTTACAGCAACCAGTGATATTGACAACCTCACTGTTAGTTGGGACAAAGTCTTGAGTTTGTGTTTTGCAGGTTTCCACGTTGCTTTCAACACCTGTATGACGTTTCCTTCCTCCTACTGGTTCGATAACCTTGGTTTCTTACTGAGGGAAGACTTGTTGTTGTGCTTCTTCACACCTTGCTCTTGGGGTTCCCAACAGGCTCCACATCAAATGAGCCATCAACAAGTTTTCTGGCACTATTGCCGGGGAGGGTAAGGACATTTTCACTAGGGGAGTCCTCCACTTCCTTTCTCTTTACTTTGTTTTTAGTTTTCTCTGTTTTTTTTCTTGGTTTTGTTTGCCTCTTTCAAAAAAAACCAAAAAATAGTCTAGTTTGGTTTGCTTTCTTTATTCAAAAACACACAAAAAAATTAGTTCCTACTCTAGTTGCTACCATGTCTGGTTTTGGACCAATCTTTATTTCACCTATGGAAGAGATCTCCACTTTTAAGCAAAAAAAGTGAAGAGAGTTTTAAAGAAGCTTGGTCTAGAATCTCCGCTTTATAGAGGGAAACTGAGCCTAAGATGAGTCTTGGCTTGGTTATTGATAGTTTCTATCGCGGTATTGCTCTTCGTTATAGATATGCTTTGGATGTTGTGGCTGAGAAAGATATTTTGCTATGCACTGAGGTTATTGAATGTGTAGGCAAAGGACAGATCACACTTGGAAGATCTCTACTGAAACACCTTGGAGCGGTAATAGATGTGGGAAAAGGCATTATGAATTTTTCTCCTACGGTAAGCAATCATATCTTCCACAAAGATAAGAAGAAATGTAAGAAATAAAAGAACAAGAGGGGTAATGCTTCCTCATTTGAAAATACTTGATACTTCTTGCTTCTTGTGCCTAACTTAAAGACGTTAAAGAAAATTACTTGTTGGAGGATAACCCAAGAGCTTCCTTGAGTCTTGGAAGTTATTACTTCAGTAATGACCTCTCCTTATCCTTTTTGTTTGCTTTTTGGGCCAAGAATAACCTCTAATGAGAGAGAAGTAAGATTTGGGGAGTTGCTGTCCCGAAACAGATTTTTGTCCTCCACCATAAAAATTCGTGAGGAGTCTCTGTAATTCAGATTGATATCAAAATTTACGAATAAATCCCCCAGTATGTTATATAACTTTCTTTAGTTCAACACTTTTTGATTTGAGCAACATAAGATTCTCGAAAAAATCGGTTTCTACCTGCTGGTCTGTTTTGACAGATTTCTGCCATTATTTGCATTTGCTTCTTATTGATTCCTTTTTAAGTTGTATTTAGGTGAATTGAGATTTTTGAAGGAGTTGCTACAGTAGCTTGTGTTTTTAGTGAAAAGCCTTGCTGTTACAAAGCTTTACCAGAGGTCTAATATCTTTTGAATAAACTAATGTTGCTAATGAAGATTGTGTAAAGTTTTGTATGAAGGAAAAATTTCAGGTGTAGAGAGAGAATGATGCAATGAGATAAAGAATGGACAAAAGCTCAAGCTTGGGGATACCTCCATGGTGTCATCCCAAGAAATATCCAAGAGGTACAAGCGTCAAAGCTTGGGGATGCCCAAGGAATCCCCTTCTTCATCAATAAAAAGCTCAGGTCTATTTAGACACTTCGCTTTTATTGTTTCATGCACTATTGTGTTGTTCCTGGAGTGTCTTAGTTTTCATTTGCTTTGCTTAGGTTGTTTAGTTTGCTTGAATAAAGTAGTTTGGACCCCCGTTCTCGCTGTGTTGTTTTGCAAATAAGTTGCTTGGTGTTGGAAAGGAGTAGTAAGTTCTTGCTTGTAAGTGCAAGATGAGCTTGCATTGACTGTGACTTAGACTTTAGCATGCTAGGTGTTGTTTTGGCATTATGCTTAGTGATTATTGTTGTAGCATGTATTGTTCCAAGCAATTGGGATTGTTTAGTGTGCCTTGAAGAAATTATGCGTTGTTTTAGCATGCAAAATGCATAATATTGTGGTATTCTCCTTTGATGCTTTGCTTGGGTTGACTTGGCACATGCTCACACCATGTTATGACTATGAACAAGTCACCATAGCCTCTATGATCATTTAGTCCTTAACTTTTAGTACCACTCTATGCTTTAATTAGTAATGCTTTGTTGGTTTGCATGATTATGGCCATTATTGCTCTCTTAGTTGGTTTCTCCCAGTCTTTTGCTAGCCTCCACTTGTATGAGTAAGTTCTACTCATGCTTCCAACTCCCAAGAAACCAAGTTATTCCAAAGTGTCCGCTATAAACTCCTATGCATGGTGTGTTACACCATTCCAAGTATATTTTTCTTTACATCTATCTTCCAATTAAAAAGTATTTTGTTATGTGAAAACTTAATGATTAAAGCCCTCACAAACTTGATGGCACACTTTATATTTTTTGCCCGTAATAAACTTGAACCATTGTGTCATCTATGTTGTATATGTTTGCACTTATACGTTGGAATTAGTAGAACCGTGCTGTCACGGGGAACGTTTTCAACATTGCAATTGTACTTTGTAATCAGTTGATATCATGCTCTTTTGTCTATGGATGTCGCCGGTGTGAAATAAAGAGGGAACTTGTAAGTCCATGGAGTTTATATTCTGTGTTAGAGAAACACCTGGACCACTATCCTAAGCCATTCCTAATCATGGTGGAAACTTGCAGCATCACCATAGTGAGCTATCTATGAAGCATCCTCAGTAAAAAGCTATGCATATAGTAAATAAAAATATCGCTGAGATGCTCATTGTATGCTTGACTTGTCATTTTGGTTATGGGATGGCTCCTGTAACATGTGCAAGGGGTATCCCGTTGGCGGTTCTCTATAATATGCAAATACTTACAATGACAAGAACTTACCAGTGACTAAAGTGGAGTAGCATGAGGTGTGGCCCTCGTATTCAAGGGACTTGAGATTGCCAACTTATAGTTCGTCAAGCATATACTCCATAGTTTGTTCACTTTAACCTTAATCACTTCAAGATGCTTATGATAGGGGCAATGAGGGCTGAAAACTATCAAGTACCATAATTTTTGGAAGCTCTTTTTGAAACTTGAAATCCATGCTTCCTTTATAAAAGGCCTTTGTTCCACCATTATTTGAGTCTCCACCTTCTACCTTTAGGCACCATTAAGAGAGCATAGTTTTTATTCTGTGTGCAGTGTCCCAAAGCTTATTGATTAATGCATATTGTGATATTACTTGTTCTTGTGCTATTTGTTTCTAGTCACCCTTGTGAACTTTGAAGGTGTCCTATGCATCTATTTGCTACTCTATGAGGGACAAGATGGTTACCACTATGCTATGTTTTCTGTATGTGAAACAAACAAACGTTTTTCAATGCATGTTATTCATGATCTTTGTTTGTAGCCTTTCATGTTGCATGCATAGTTACTATGTCCTATTGTTAGAACTCCATCATTCATGCACATGTTTAGAGTTCTTTGATCCCAGCTTTCAATACTTGCAAATGGTTTGATCCTTATTGTGAGGGTGCATGTCACCTAAAAAATTATTCTTTTTATCACTTACCTACTCGAGGATGAGCAGGAGTTAAGCTTGATACGTCGGAAACGTATCTATAATTTTTGATGCTCCATGCTTGTTTAGTATCTACTTTGCTTTGTCTACACTTTGAGGTGCTTTTTACATGTTTTCTGGTACTAACCTATTAACAAGTTGCCACAGTGTCAGTTGCCTTTTTTCTATTGTTTTTGGTTCTAGAAAAACTAGTAAGGAAATATTCTTGGAATTGGACGGGACAAAGTCAATAACTTTCCGTGGGGAACAAGAAGTCCAGAGGGAAGACGGAGAGGCGTGCCAGGGTAGACACACCCCACCTAGGCGCGGGTGGGTCCTGCCCCATGCCTAGGTGGGGTTTGGGGCACCTGGCCATCGCCTTGGCCTCCCCCTTCGCCTATAAGAAGCCCTTGATGCAGAAACCCTAAGCACCCGATCAATATTCCACGAAACCTTCTGTACCTAGATCGAGGGGATCTGAAGTTCTTCCCGGCACCCTGCCAGAGGGGAGATCATCCAGGAGGCCTTCTCTCCGGTATGATGCATGAGTAGTTCCACCTTGGACTATGGTTCCATGTAGTAGCTAGATGGTTGTATCTCCTCCTTGTGCTTTCATGTATAGATCTTGTGAGCTCCGCTAATGATCAAGATCTAATCTATTTGTAATCATGCATGTTGTGTTTGCAGGGATCCGATGGATATTGAGATTATTATGTTGGTTTGATTAATGGTTTTGCCTTTATGATTCTATTATGTCTGTGTTGTTTGTGATCTTGCATGCTCTCTGTTGTTAGTAGCTATCTTGGCCAAGTAGTTGCTAGTGACTCCAAGAGGGGGTATTTATGCTCGACAGTGGGTTCATGCATCTAGTTTCCAAGGGAAGTGACAGAAATCTCTTCGGTTGTAGATGTGTTGTTGCTACTAGGGAGAAAACAACGGTCTCTTGTTCATGGAACATGTGGACTGTTTACCTTGAACACTTTGCTTAAAGCAGTTGTCTGTTTCTTGCAACTTAATACTGGAGGGGGTTCATATGATAACCTGAAGGTGGACTTCTAGTCATAGATGCAATTGGATGGCGGTCTATGTATCTTGTTGTATTGCCCAATCGAATCTCATAGGATCTTTCTGACTTGTAATTGCATTGTTATGCCTTGCTCAGTTCCTGTCAATTGCCCTTCTGTAATTTGTTTACCCTTCATGCCATGTTGTTTATCTAAGGAGAGCACCTCTAGTCAACTATGGACCCCGGTCCAATCTTTACCATTGATACATCTTCCACTGTTACTTGTTTACTTGCTGCAAACCACTTTCTTCCACACCATACGTTTAATCCTTTGTTACATCAACCGGTGTGATTGACAACCTCAATGTTAGTTGGGGCAAAGTCTTGAGTTTGTGTTATGCAGGTCTCCGCGTTGCTTGCAACACCTGTGTGACGTTTCCGTCCTCCTACTGGTTAGATAATGTCACATCCTAAGATTTTCCAAATCTTGTAATGTGAAAAGTAAATAAACAAAATAAATAATTGTTGAAATTTAGGGTGAAAAGAAACTTTTGTTTCTGAATGGAAACTTAAAATCCCATCTTGAACAAACTTTGGCTAATGTTTGAATCCAACTAAATTCAAATCAAGTGGAATGCTTTCCTCTTAAAATGCATCTTGAAATTTAAACACTTGGAGAATAAACCAAAACTCTAAAGACCTAATGGAAGAAAATCATTTTCAAGTTATCTCTAAGACTATGGATTTGATCCATATAAAAATTGGTCAAACAAATATTTAAAATTGATCAAGAATGACTATTAGAAATATTATAAAACCATATGAATTGGATTCACTTAATTGGAGCCATAGATAAAATCTTATGAATTTAATAAGATAAGGAAATTGAATTTCCAAAGCTAATAAAGCAACCATCTAGAAATCCATACCAAATGGTGAGCAAATAATCCTAAAGGATGTTAAAAAAAGATAAACAAATAATAAATAAAGTTATAATAGTTGGAATCACTATTTTGGATCTTTAAATAAAAAGATATGGTTTTGATAAGCATAGGTAGAAATATAAATAAGGATTATTTTAAAGAGCCAAATTAAATCTTGGCCAAGCAAATGAAATAAAATATTTCTATTGGTTAAAAAGAATAAAGGTTTATTTAAATAAAATAATAAGGATTTATTAATATCCCATTTTATTTAAGTAAAGGCTTTTCCCTTTCAAATAAACATTAAAATTTATTAAAGTTTTTTTGAAATAAGAATTCCAAGTGTTTTAGTTTTTGAAATGAAACCTACTGAAAAGACTTTGATATTATTTAGATTTCAAAAAGAGTTTTAAAATAAATTAAAACCTATTTGAATTAAAGACTAAGGTCTATTTATTTAATTATTAATAGATTCTAAAAGAATAAAAGAATTATTTTATTTTGGACCCTGGAGTATGTTGATAAAAAGAATTTAAATCAACACAAAATTTTGGCGATGGTTTGAATTGAATTAGAGTTTGAATTATTTGAATGAAAATCAAATCATAATATTCAAAACAGAAAAGAAAAAGGTTTAGTATAAAAAAAATGGAAACAAACCCAACCCATATGGCCAGCACACTAAGCCCAACACCAGCCCACTCCTTCTCTCCCGCGGAAAACGCTTCGCACCAGAGTTTTTACCCACACAACGAATGACTACTGGACCCCACCTCCCCTCTCTCTCCTTCGCTGACGATGCGACCCTGTAGGGTTCGCAGCATAGAAAACAAAAAATTTCCTACGATGGGAACAACTATGTACCAAGATCTATCTACTAGATACAAACAACGGGCGGATGTATATCCGTAGAGAACATACCCTTGAAGACCGACAAAGCTTAACGAGTCCAAACTCGTGGTTGATGTAGACGATCTCTTGCCGATCTCAAGATCGAGAGGAAGTCCTAGCGCCGAAAAGCAGCAAGATCCGTGCTCGCACACACGCTCGAGGCACCGAGCAACCTCCGCCTCCTCGCTCCAGCGATGCAGCGGAAGCACAACTCTTTCTTGCCGAATAGCCACCGGGAACATGTATCTCGCTAGTCCGAGACCATGGGGGATAAATTCTAGAGGGGGAGAGAGATCCTTCACGAGGAGGTGTGAGTGAGAGAGAGGGAGGGGGGCTCCTTTTATAGGGAGAGGGGGGGCACCCAAGGGGCCATGCGACCAGCCATGGGGCTGCCCCCACCTCTTCCACATTCATGTGGGTGGACACTCCACTCACAAAATGGCCCTTCAAATTTCTCCACTCAAAAACCCACTCAAATTCCCATTAAATTTCCACCAAATTTAATGCAAACTCTCGTTAAATAAAACTATTTTATTTTATTCAGAATTTTGTCAATTACTTTAATGACAAACATTCACAAATAACCCCTTGCTAGAATTCTATTTCACATGCATAACCAGTTTATGCAATTTCACCAAAACTGCTTTGGTATCTAGTGAAATAAATTCTGCGCTTGTTCATTCTTTCGGCATGAAACATTTGCTCCAATTGGATGTCGGTGTCTCTTAAGTGTGTCACCCTACGGTTCATGAATAATGCGGACATGATCGAGACCCTCTCGATCAATAATCGAAGCGGATCCGGAGACCCATACCGACTCCCACGCATTCAACGATGACTTTCTTGTGATCGCTTAACCTTTACGCTAGTATCTTAATCCCTTTGTTTCACGATATATTACATGTCCGAGATTCGATCATCGGTATCTCCATACCTAGTTTGATCTCGTTACCGACATGCACTCTTTTCTCGTTCCCGTGATATAACATTCTAGTGATCAAATCACTTGCTTGCAAGCTAATCAATGTGATATCACCGAGAGGGCCCAGAGCATATCTATCCGTCATCGGGATGAACAAATTCCACTCTCGATCCATGGGCCTCAACATAACACTTTAGTAGTTCTGAATCCATCTTTATAATCACCCTGTTACGGTGTGACGTTTGATGTTATCAAGAAACTCTTCCGGTGTTAGTGATTGACATGATCTCATGGTCTAAGAATTAGGATCACTTCGTAAGTTGTTATAGCAATATAAACTCAATGACTTTGATCGTAATGCTATACTTCGGATGAATGTTCATCACACCATTACACTAATGTTGTGATCCCGTTATTAACAACATCCAATGTCCATGATCAGGAAACCTATGATCATCTTGTTAATCAACGAGCTAGTTTATAAGAGAGGCATAACTAGGAACTTTCTTTTGTTTATTAAACACACATGTATTAACGTTTCCGTATTAATACAATTATAGCATGTAAAATAAACATTTATCATAAATAAGGAATACGATAATAACCACTTTATTATTGCCTCTCGGGCATATTCCCTTCAGTCTCCCACTTGCACTAGAGACAATAATCTAGTTTGAAAACTTTGTGTATTGAACACCTATGGCTTTCTGGTGTTCCAAATACGCAATTGCAAGTGGTTAACATAATCTACGGATCTGACGCTTCAGGTCCGTGTGTATTTGCATGTCTTTGCGTCTACACGCATCACTCATTCTCCAATGAGATGGCATTGTATAAATTTGGTCTTTTGGTGAGACCTTTAGTTACTTGGGGTTAAAACACATCGATACTATTGTCATACAATATATCTTTAGTGTTAGCCCGTTGCGAACCACACCTTAGTTTGATAACAAACTACTTGACACAAATTCCTTCCTTTGCTGCTACTATAGCAGTCATATACTTAGCCTTTTTGTTGTAGTATTCGTCACAATGTCTTAACTTTGGAACTCTTCCAAATACATCATGGAATCTCCTTTCCATTACATTGTGCCACCCATAGTTTAAATTGAGATAAACTTAATTTGTATCTTGTGACAAAACTAGTATCAATGTAACGCTTTACAATGAACTATTTGTAATTGTTTGTCACAAATATATTCTTAGTTCTTCCAAAAGATCATAAGAATATCCTCACTATCGTCCAATGATCATTTTATGATTCATTCTGGTATGTGCTCATAACACTTAGAGCATAGGACATATCTGGATGTGTACATATCATGGTATGATTGATCAAGATATTCTTGTGATTTTACTCATCAAGTGTCAAAGCACTTGAATCTTGTTTCACTTATCAAGTGTCGATACACTTGAATCTTGATTCAATTCCTTTCATGCGACAAGAACCGTTTCTTGTTGATTCTATATTGAACTCCTTCAATATCTCATATATATATGCGTTTGCACAACCATATTGGCGTTACGATCATCCACTATAGACATTCACGCTAAATATTCGGTTTTGCCTAAGTCTTTCATCGAAATGAAATTCTTAACCTTTGTCAATAAAAGATACATCATTTCTAATCAACAAGATGTCCTTCACATAATGTATTAGAAATATGTCTCAGCTCCTACTTAATTTCTTGCAAATGCAAGCATCTTCATCGTCTCCGGATGAAAACTCATTTTCATCATGGTGAAGATTCCAACTCCGATGCTTACTTCAACCATTGAAGTTTGCATGCCCTTTTAGCATCCTTTGAATTTAACAAAACCCTTTGGACCGTGTCATGTACACGCCCTAGGTAACCATTCTATTAGAAGAACTTTGTTTTGTTTATTCATCTACCATATACCAAATTATATGTAGTGGTTGCTACTTTAATCCGTCAGACTAAATATCGCTATGAAAGATCAAATCTTGTCATAGTCAACTCTTTGAACATTGTCATAAAATACTTTACGACATGTCGAATATTTCATAGATGTGAGACATCCATGTCTGCTTTCTTTATAGATCCAAATAATCGATAGGTTTTTACACCTTTCCGAGGGTCTTCCAAGTTCAAAACTTGATTTCTCGTGTATGGAACTATCACGGATTTTATGGCTTCAAGCCATTTGACGGAGCTGTGGCCCATCATCGCTTCTTTGCATATAGTCGGTTAATCATTGTCAAACAATGATGATTTACTCTCAAATCTTAGTATTTGATTGTTTATCCGACCGACTTGGTTCAATAAGAACTTAGATCGCCGTGACCACAATCTTTGAGGCACATAAGCTATGAGCATTATGGCAGCCTCGAGCGATTTCAAGGCTGCAACTCAAGACATTTAGCTAAGGGTCGTTAACCTTATCAAAGTTCTATTGTCCTCCCACTTAACTTTTATGAAAAATTCCTTCTTCAAGAAACTTCACATTTCAAGCGACAAACCCTTTTGTCCTCGGTGTTATGGAGGAATAACCAATTGTTATTCGAAATAACCTACAAAGACATGCTCATCCGACTTTGGTTGTAAACATCTTACTTATGTTTAGCATACCAAAATTTAATAAAGGACAACTTGGGTTTTACCCCAAACCATAACTCATATGGTGTCATTTCAACGGATCAAGATGGAGCTCTTTTCAGTGTAAAAGCGGTAGTCTCTAAAGCTTTAATATTTTAAAACATAATGGCAGTTTTATAAATAACACCTTTGATCCAACCATGTCTCACAAGGTTTCATTACAAATCTCAAACACTCCATACTCCTATGGTGTTTCGGGATATGTAAATCTAGGTGTTTTGCTAAACTTGCAACTCAAATAAATCCCTTTATGATAAAATCATAATTCATTTATTTTTCTTGTTACACTTGTAACTCAAATAAATCCCTTCATGATCAAATCATAATTCATTTATTTTTCTTGTTACAATGATTTTCCACTTCATCTTGAAAGTCTTTGAAACATTTTCAAATATTTCATACTTCTTTCTCATTAAGTGAACATTCACTCAAAAATCCGGAGAAAGCATATGAAGTTGAAACCCATCGCCATTTACACATAATGGAATACATACATCGATATGTATAAATTCCAATATTTTAGTCGCTCGCTCTTCTTGGCATTTGAACGAAGTTTTAATTATCACGTGGAAAGTCTCACAAGCGTCACTTGATCAAATCAAAGACTCCAAAAATCCATGAATATGGAGATTCTTCATGTTTTCTTTCCAATATAATTTAAAATGACGTCACTTCATAAGTGATCTTTCAATCATTTGTCTTGCAACATTTTAGCATTAGGTTTTATGGATGTGATTTCTTCAACTAGATTTGTAAATCATCCATCTTATATGGAATACGGTAATTATTTGAACAACCTTTGTTCTTATAATACCTGATTCAAATAACAATTATTAAAACAAATCTTGAAGTCAAGCTTTGATGTCAACGAGAAATACAAACAACGGTTTGTTTGTTTTCGATGAACATCATCACATATTCTCTTGCTAGTTACTTAGGCCATTGTGGTTCATGAATTGCGTTGTTCCGTATGACATTTCATACCAACCAATTTGGTATCCAATACCCAAGAACCACATTGTTTAACAAGCAAAGAATACAACCATATCATGTATATCATATATATACCTAAATTGGATATTTCCAATCTTTTCTTTTCTGCCAAATATATTTTATAGATTCTCTTTCAGCATTTCCTTTTCCTTTTTTTTAAAGAATTTATCAACATCAAAAGTGGCGCCATATACATGACACATAGTCCAAAGCGTGTATATTCAAATAATAATACCTTTGGACTTGCACTTTGAAGTAGATCACCATCATCAAATGATCGGTATTCTTTCAAAATCCATTCTTTAGTAATCTTTTAGTGTAGTAAACATTTTACATACATATTCTATTCACCCTTATCATGACGAATTTCATGATCAAGCTACTTTAGCTTATAAAGGCGAATCATGAGTATAACATTACTTTCCAAAACCCTTTTGGATGATTAGGATGTCTAGCATCTCCAACCTTCGTAAATTCTCATCCAATATGAGAACATATATTATACTCTATCATATTGCAACAAACATTGTTTCAGATATCGTTATATCTGCCACACATGATGGTTTCTGAAACAATTCTTTCAGCTCCTAGATAAACTTGATGTTTAAATCAAGAATCATGGAGGCAAACATGATACTTAAGATACTAACATCGGAATTGTTACTCTCGATTTAATACCAATTATTAAATTTCACGGAGTAAATAGAATTTTCTGAAAGTTTGCAATAGGACTTTAAACTTTAGATTGACACTCAACACAATACGATACCAACAGAAAGTATATATCCGTAATTCTATAGTTCTATTATCTCAATTACAACTATGCATATGGTGGTGAACGAATGCCAATGACTACAACAAATTATGCAAATTCACTTTGATTTAATTTATGATAAATTGAGTTCTACTAATCCAAATTAGAAATGAACTCCCACTCAAAACGACATCCCTCGTGCCTTTTTGGTGATTACATGAACCAAATCCACTACACCAAGTCCGATCATCACGTGAGTCGGTATAGCTTCAAAGGCGAGCATCCATATGGTCATCATATCAAAACATATGACTCATGCTTAACCTTTCGGTCCGTGTTCGAGGCCATGTCTGTACATGCTAGGCTCGTCAAGTAAGAACCTTAGTATTCGGCGTGTAATCGCTTTACACCCGAGATATGCTCGTGGATTCAAGTACACCCGATCATCACGTGATGCCTTGAAGCGACGAAACATTGTCGGTGCATACTTAAGGAAGAACACATTCTTATCTTGATATCTAAATGAGGGATCATCTTATTTTGCTAATAAAATGCCAAACAAGCAATATAAGATGCTATCAAACATCACATGTTTATTAGTGGAATGATATGGTTCCCGCATATGATCTCTATCATGTGCACCGTGGTATGATCACTATCATACCTATATGTGTAAGTCCAAGGTCTATGGAGATTACACGTTATGTGTGTTGTAAGAGTATCATCTCATACTTCTACTTATAATACTACCATATCATAACACTAGCCCAGCAACAATCTAAACTAGACGCCTCTAATTTATCCATTGCAAGTTTTACGTGGCTTAGGGCTTTCGAGATAGAACCGTTCTTACCTACGAACATGAACCACAACGAGGATAACCAAATTGTTGACAACTCGTTGCAAATTAGATATTGACTATAGTAGGAGAGACAGACACCCGCTAGCCACTTATGCAAAACTAGTTGCATGTCAAGCGTGGAACAGGTCTCATGTGCGAGGACATGTAAAGTTTGTCCGGGCCGCTTCATCCCACTATGCCACCAATATCCAAAGTACAACTAAGAAGCAATAAAATAATCATCATCGCCCACATACTCATATGTGTACTACCCGTGCAAAGTATCTACGCATAGATCCGGCTCTGATACCACTGTAGGGTTCGCAGCATAGAAAACAAAAATTTCCTACGATGGGAACAACTATGTACCAAGATCTATCTACTAGATACAAACAACGGGCGGATGTATATCCGTAGAGAACATACCCTTGAAGACCGACAAAGCTTAACGAGTCCAAACTCGTGGTTGATGTAGACGATCTCTTGCCGATCTCAAGATCGAGAGGAAGTCCTAAGCGCGCCAAAAACAGCAGCGCATCCGTTTCACACACGCTCGAGGCACTGAGCACCCTCCGCCTCCTCGCTCCAGCGATGCAGCGGAAGCACACCTCTTTCTTGCCGAATAGCCACCGGGAACATGTATCTCGCTAGTCCGAGACCATGGGGATAAATTCTAGAGGGGGGGAGAGATCCTTCACGAGGAGGTGTGAGTGAGAGAGAGGAGGGGCTCCTTTTATAGGGAGAGGGGCACCCAAGGGGCCATGCGACCAGCCATGGGGCTGCCCCACCTCTTCCACATTCATGTGGTGGACACTCCACTCACAAAATGGCCCTTCAAATTTCTCCACTCAAAACCCACTCAAATTCCCATTAAATTTCCACCAAATTTAATGCAAACTCTCGTTAAATAAAACTATTTTATTTTATTCAGAATTTTGTCAATTACTTTAATGACAAACATTCACAATAACCCTTGCTAGAATTCTATTTCACATGCATAACCAGTTTATGCAATTTCACCCGAAAACTGCTTTTGTATCTAGTGAAATAAATTCTGCGCTTGTTCATTCTTTCGGCATGAAACATTTGCTCCAATTGGATGTCGGTGTCTCTTAAGTGTGTCACCCTACGGTTCGTGAATAATGCGGACATGATCGAGACCCTCTCGGATCAATAATCGAGCGGGATCTGGAGACCCATATCGACTCCCACGCATTCAACGATGACTTTCTTGTGATCGTTTAACCTTTTACGCTAGTATCTTAATACCTTTGTTTCACGATATATTACATGTCCGAGATTCGATCATCGGTATCTCCATACCTAGTTTGATCTCGACATGCACTCTTTTCTCGTTCCTGATATAACATTCTAGTGATCAAATCACTTGCTTGCAAGCTAATCAATGTGATATCACCGAGAGGGCCCGAGCATATCTATCCATCATCGGGATGAACAAATTCCACTCGATCCATGGGCCTCAACATAACACTTTAGTAGTTCGAATCCATCTTTATAATCACTGTTACGGTGTGACGTTTGATGTTATCAAGAAACTCTTCCGGTGTTAGTGATTGACATGATCTCATGGTCTAAGGATTAGGATCACTTCGTAAGATGTTATAGCAATATAAACTCAATGACTTTGATCGTAATGCTATACTTCGGATGAATGTTCATCACACCATTACACTAATGTTGTGACCCGTTATTAACAACATCCAATGTCCATGATCAGGAAACCTATGATCATCTTGTTAATCAACGAGCTAGTTTATAAGAGAGGCATAACTAGGAACTTTCTTTTGTTTATTAAACACACATGTATTAACGTTTCCGTATTAATACAATTATAGCATGTAAAATAAACATTTATCATAAATAAGGAATACGATAATAACCACTTTATTATTGCCTCTCGGGCATATTCCCTTCAGACCCCACCTCCCAGCTTTCTTCCTCACCCGCGCGACGAACCCACCCCCAACTCCTCCGTCGCCGTTTCTGGCCGTTGAAGATAGCGTAAATACGCATTACTGCCACCATTAATTCCCCCTGACCTCGCATACTTAATCGCCACACTCCCCTCCTCCTTTCCCCCCAGTCGTCGCCCCACCGGAGCCCCCAGGCTGTCCTAATTCACCCGCACATCACCACTGCCTCCGACGAGCTTTGCGAAGAATTCTGGCCAGTCTCCATCGCCCCTCGACCACACGAGCTTGACCCATAGACTCTGGCGCATCTCCCAGTGTCCCCAGCTCACTCGCGCTCGGTCCAGAACGTCGGCAACGTCTTCACCAGTGCGCCACCGACGACCCCACAACTCCGGTGAGCCCTAGAACTCAACTCCGTATGCGCCTCGACCAGTGGATCATGCCGTTTGGTTTGCATGTGTCTTATGCATCTCTAGGTACTCGTCAATCAACCGCGCGCGATCTACAACCTCGTCTCCGACCGCGACAGTACAAGCCCGTCGCCAGGCATCTCTCCGGCGAGCAATCACTGTCACCACCGTGCGCCCCTTGACAAGCGGCAAGCACCTTGAGCATCAGCAGCAAGATGCGAACCTGGTGAGCCTTTCCTCTACCCCTGTTTCTTCCTATATCACCGGCTCCGCGTAGCCAGACATGCCGCCGCCACTCGATGGCAAGCGTGCTGTGCACCGTTCGATTTTGATCTAGTGGCTAGGATAGAATTTAACCCGAAGGGGTAAGTTGGCATCTGAGCCACACGATCTGTTTAAAATCTAAAGCCCCTCGTTGCACGATCCGGTGCAAAGCGGTACCAGCCAACCACAGACTGCCGCGTGGCATGTTCTTTGTTTTAAATTTCTGAATTAGATCTATTAGATGTTTGAATTTGTTTCATTCATAACTTTTGAATGCCACGTCCAAATTTGACAAATTTTATATCAATGGAATCAGGAGAGAAAATCCTTTCCATCTATGCAATGTGTTTAATGTTTTACCTCTGTTAAAATGGTTGTTTTTTACAGAAACATGTGTAGGCCTATTTTGTGTATAATAATTATTTGGAAAATGTTTTAATATTCAAATAAAGTTTATTTAGCTTGTTTTGTACATGTTTATGATTCAGTACCATGCACTTGTCTTGTTTGGTGTAGAAAATTATCACATGGCATTATGCATGCATCCATAAATTTTTGCTTGTATTTATTTTGTATGTGATTTTGGTGCTATCATTTTATGTGTAGATTTTGGTGCAAATAGTGATTATGATTGTGAAGATTGTATCTACTCTCCAAACTAACAAGGCAAGTGGTGCTTCATGATTATATTCCTATGTTTTTCAAATATGCATTAGAAATATTTTGCTAGTCTTGCATGGATACTTTTTGATCTATATGCTATGCTTGGGAAATCCTAGTAGTTGTAGAATTGCTAGAAATATTTCTAAGTCTTATCAATGCCATGCTTAGCCTAGCTAGTAGCAACCAAGGGTGGTTATATTCATGCTATGAATAAATATTTCTAAGTCTTTGGACTATGTTTTGCTTAATAAAACAACTAAGTGACTGAAACACCTGGGTGGAATGGAAAGAATGGGTTATGTTGAGTGGTTACACAAGGCCCATTTCTATGGTTTACCTTGTGTATCTCACTTGTGGAAAGCCACACAGGAACAAAGGGATTTGAGAGGCCAAATGTTAAGAAGCTTCTAGTGCAGCCACTTGGCAATATGGGCTCTGCCTGGATCACATAGGTTGCAATAACTTAGCCATTTGGACAGTTGGTGGTAGTGGGATGATAGGTTGGAACGCGTCCATTTGGTCTAAGGGAAGGCTTCTGAAAGGTCCTGTCTTGGTGAAAATCAAGTCTTGTGGGGAAAGTGCACAACCTCTGCAGATGGAAGAATCTAAGTACTTAGCCATGTCCCTGGTAAAGGACAATTTGAGCATCAAGACATGGAAGCTATCAAGAATCTCCTCATCCCAATTTCTAAGATAAAATCTTGTGGTTTAACAAGGGTTGAAGGATCACCAATTTCTATTGGGAGATGCCTTGGGTGATTTTGTCAAGCAAAAACTTAGTGTTTTTCAAATGATAAAGAAAATCTATTTTGAGCAATGCAAGCCTAAACTCCACTTAGCCAAATGCATATAGATGATAGACTCCACTATACTACCATAATATCACTTGCCAATACAATTCAAATGTATTAACCCTTGTGGCTGTAACTTGTTATGTTGCAGGTTTGTTTGATATTAGTGAAGTATGTTGAAATAGGATTACAAGTCTACAACCAACATGTTTGCCTGTGGCACTTTGAAGATTTAGGACCCCATGCTATTGTTATATTCTGCTGCATTGTAATGAGATAGCCAAATGAGCTATGTAAGATGTAATAAATTATTTTATTCCTGGTTATAAAGTTGTATTTTGACCTTTGTTTCTTGGTATAACATCTTAACTGTGGATGCTAGCTATTGATCCAGGGACTAGCATTGTAAACACAGGGATCTCTACCTTATTAAAGGTTGGGAACCTTACATATGGTATCAGAGCATTGTGTTGCCTGTAGGATTTGTAAACCTAGGATTGGACAAACCCCTTAGAAAAATAGGAGTTGTATTTGTTCCAAAACTTATTTACAAACAATCTTGTATACTCTTTCATCAACCTTTTTGGTTTTGATTCTACACCTCTTCTACTTCAACTTAATGGACAAAGTCTAACCCATGGCCAAAGACTTGAACATGAGCAAAGGACTTCACCAACTCAAGTGATTTCAACCTTATTCTCAACAAGGACTTCAACTTGGAGATCACTAAGGACTACAAATGAGACAAGAAATGTTACTCAAGACTTGAAGACTAAGGGAATACAACTTAGAAGGAACCATCATCACTTTAAACTTTTGTGACCAAGAATTTTCCCAAAGAAACCATGATCTCATTCAAGAAGAATCCACCAAGAAGGATAGAATGATTTCAAGTGAACCATATAGTTGGACCACCATATTTAGATCAAACCAAATTCACCAACTTATGTGGTGTAACAAAATATTTTGTTGCCTATAAGTGTGCTTGAAACTTGTTGTTTGAGTGGAATGTTTGTTTGTGATTGCTTGCTCATTGCTTGTGTGAATTGAGATATGAGTGATTAGAATTATTTCCTTAGAAATCTTCTGCCTATTCTAATCCCAATCCAACCCAAACATATGACTACTCCAAGAAACTCCAACATCAAGGATAACAACAACAACAACCAAGAGGACAACATGAGAGAACTCATAGTAACCCAAACCCAGTTGAACCAAGTGACAGCTCAATTTTTAGCCAACACCAGTGAGTTAGATCCAACCATGCAAAGGTTTTTGGAAACCCAAACCCAATTGTTGCATAAGGTGACAGATCAAATGATCAACATGGGAGGCAACTCTTCCCAAGGAGTTTGTGACAACAAGGATGTCAAGGATGATATTATAGAAGGAACCCAAGCTTGCAATATTTGTGGAGACAAGGATCACACTTCCAAAGAGCATGAAGATCAATGCCCCAATTATGAAGAGAAACATCCAAATAATCAATTCCTCACATCTCAAGATACTTGTTTCCTATGTGAAGGAAATAATTATGTCCCGATCCAATGCCCCATCTATTCCATAGTTCAACAAAGGAAACAAGGTGGAGTGCAACAACTGATTGCAGACTACCATGAGAAAACAACTTCTACCAAGAAGGATGAAGACAAAGGAAAATCTCAGCTTGCGCCTCCATGCAATATGACTCAATTTAAAGGACCAAAGAGGAGACATATGTATTATCCAAGGAAAAGTTCAAGGAGACCAGGAAACTTTCCTACCTTTGAGATAAGATATGAAGAGCATGAACTAGAAGCACTCCTAGCTTTGGAGAAACCCAAGAAGAAGAAATACAAAAGCCAAGTGCAATGTTGTCATTGCAAAGAAATGGGACACTATTCCAATGAATGTTCAGAGAAGAAGAAAAAGTATAAGGAGATTAGCCAAGTGTGGTGCAACAACTGCAAACAGTTAGGACATTATGTGTCAACTTGTCCACAGAAGATACGTGAAGAACTCAATCTTATCACATGTTACAATTGTGGTAACCAAGGACATTATGCAAGCAATTTTCCAGAAAAGATGAAGCACAAGATAAAGCCTATGAAGGATCTCAGCCTTGTCACATGTTTCAAGTGTGGAAACAAAGGACACTATGCAGATGTTTTCCCAGATAGGTTTTAACAAGATCCCAAGCAAGCCAAGAAGTAATCTGGTTGGAATTTTTTTAAGGGTGGTAGTACCCTAGTTGCTTTGAGCCAACTTGTAACCCCTATCCTTCCCAAATCTCGGGACGAGATTTATTTTAAGGGTGGTAGCCTGTCACATCCCAAGATTTTCCAAATCTTGTAATGTGAAAAGTAAATAAACAAAATAAATAATTGTTGAAATTTAGGGTGAAAAGAAACTTTTGTTTCTGAATAGAAACTTAAAATACCATCTTGAACAAACTTTGGCTAATGTTTGAATCCAACTAAATTCAAATCAAGTGGAATGCTTTCCTCTTAAAATGCATCTTGAAATTTAAACACTTGGAGAATAAACCAAAACTCTAAAAACCTAATGGAAGAAAATCATTTTCAAGTTATCTCTAAGACTATGGATTTGATCCATATAAAAATTGGTCAAACAAACATTTCAAATTGATCAAGAATGACTATTAGAAATATTATAAAACCATATGAATTGAATTCACTTAATTGGAGCCATAGATAAAATCTTATGAATTTAATAAGATAAGGAAATTGAATTTCCAAAGCTAATAAAGCAACCATCTAGAAATCCATACCAAATGGTGAGCAAATAATCCTAAAGGAACTTAAAAAAAAGATAAACAAATAATAAATAAAGTTATAATAGTTCGAATCACTATTTTGGATCTTTAAATAAAAAGATATGGTTTTGATAAGCATAGGTAGAAATATAAATAAGGATTATTTTAAAGAGCCAAAATAAATCTTGGCCAAGCAAATGAAATAAAATAGTTCTATTGGTTAAAAAGAATAAAGGTTTATTTAAATAAAATAATAAGGATTTATTAATATCCCATTTTATTTAAGTAAAGGCTTTTCCCTTTCAAATAAACATTAAAATTTATTAAAGTTTTTTTGAAATAAGAATTCCAAGTGTTTTAGTTTTTCAAATGAAACCTACTGAAAATAGTTTGATATTATTTAGATTTCAAAAAGAGTTTTAAAATAAATTAAAACCTATTTGCATTAAAGACTAAGGTCTATTTATTTAATTATTAATAGATCCTAAAAGAATAAAAGAATTATTTTATTTTGGACCCTGGAGTATGTTGATAAACAGAATTTAAATCAACACAAAAGTTTGGTGATGGTTTGAATTGAATTAGAGTTTGAATTTTTTGAATGAAAATCAAACCAGAATATTCAAAACAGAAAATAAAAAGGTTTAGTATAAAAAAATGGAAACAAACCCAACCCATCTGGCCAGCCCACTAAGCCCAACACCAGCCCACTCCTTCTCTCCCGCGGAAAACGCTTCGCACCAGAGTTTTTACCCTCACAACGAATGACTACTGGACCCCACCTCCCCTCTCTCTCCTTCGCTGACGATGCGACCCCACCTCCCAGCTTTCTTCCTCACTCACACGACGAACCCGCCCCCAACTCCTCCGTCGCCATTTCTGGCCGTTGAAGACAGCGTCAATACGCATTAATGCCGCCATTAATTCCCCCTGACCTCGCATACTTAATCGCCACACTCCCCTCCTCCTTCCCCCGAGTCGTCGCCCCACCGGAGCCCCCAGGCTGTCCTAATTCACCAACACATCACCACTGCCTCCGACGAGCTTTGCGAAGAATTCCGGCCAGTCTCTGTCGCCCCTCACCCCCTCGACCACACGAGCTTGACCCACAGACTCTGGCGCATCTCCCAGTGGCCCCAGCTCACTCGCGCTCGGTCCAGAACATCGGCAACGTCTTCACCAGTGCGCCACCGACGACCCCACAACTCCGGTGAGCCCTAGAACTCAACTCCGTATGCGCCTCGACCAGTGGATCATGCCGTTTGGTTCTCCTGTGTCTTATGCATCTCCAGGTACTCGCCAATCAACCGCGCGCGATCTACAACCTCGTCTCCGACCGCGACAGTACAAGCCCATCGCCTGGCATCTCTCCGGCGAGCAATCACCGTCACCACCGTGCGCCCCTCGACAAGCGGTAAGCACCTTGAGCATCAGCAGCAAGCTGTGAACCCGGTGAGCCTTTCCTCTACCCATGTTGCTTCCTATATTTCCGGCTCCGCCGTAGCCAGACACGCCGCCAGCGCCGCCACTCGATGGCAAGCATGCTGTGCACCGTTCGATTTTGATCTAGTGGCTAGGATAGAATTTAACCCGAAGGGGTAAGTTGGCATCTGAGCCACACGATCTGTTTAAAATCTAAAGCCCCTCGTTGCACGATCCGGTGCAAAGCGGTACCAACAACCCGACGCCGCGTGGCATGTTCTTTGTTTTAAATTTCTGAATTAGATCTATTAGATGTTTGAATTTGTTTAATTCATAACTTTTGAATGCCACGTCCAAATTTGACAAATTTTATATCATTGGAATCAGGAGAGAAAATCCTTTCCATCTATGCCATGTGTTTAATGTTTTACCTCTGTTAAAATGGTTGTTTTTTACAGAAACATGTGTAGGCCTATTTTGTGTATAATAATTATTTGGAAAATGTTTTAATATTCAAATAAAGTTTATTTAGCTTGTTTTGTACTTGTTTATGATTCAGTACCATGCACTTGTCTTGTTTGGTGTATAAAATTATCACATGGCATTATGCATGCATCCATATATTTTTGCTTGTATTTATTTTGTATGTGATTTTGGTGCTATCATTTTATGTGTAGATTTTGGTGCAAATAGTTATTGTGATTGTGAAGATTGTATCTACTCTCCAAACTACCAAGTCAAGTGGTGCTTCATGATTTTATTCCTATGTTTTTCAAATATGCATTAGAAATATTTTGCTAGTCTTGCATGGATACTTTTTGATCTATATGCTATGCTTGGGAAATCCTAGTAGTTGTAGAATTGATAGAAATATTTCTAAGTCTTATGAATTCCATGCTTAGCCTACCTAGTAGCAACCACGGGTGGTTATATTCATGCTATGAATAAATATTTCTAAGTCTTTGGACTATGTTTTGCTTAATAAAACAACTAAGTGAATGAAACACATGGGTGGAATGGAAAGAATGGGTTATGTTGAGTGGTTACACAAGGCCCATTTCTATGGTTTACCTTGTGTATATCACTTGTGTAAAGCCACACAGGAACAAAGGGATTTGAGAGGCCAAATGTTAAGAAGCTTCTAGTGCAGCCACTTGGCAATATGGGCTCTGCCTGGATCACATAGGTTGCAATAACTTAGCCATTTGGATAGTTGGTGGTAGTGGGATGATAGGTTGGAACGCGTCCATTTGGTCTAAGGGAAGGCTTCTGAAAGGTCCTGTCTTGGTGAAAATCAAGTCTTGTGGGGAAAGTGCACAACCTCTGCAGATGGAATAATCTAAGTACTTAGCCATGTCCCTGGTAAAGGACAATTTGAGCATCAATACATGGAATCTATCAAGAATCGCCTCATCCCAATTTCTAAGTTAAAATCTTGTGATTTAACAAGGGTTGAAGGATCACCAATTTCTATTGGGAGATGCCTTGGGTGATTTTGTCAAGCAAAAACTTAGTGTTTTTAAATGATAAATAAAATCTATTTTGAGCAATGCAAGCCTAAACTCCACTTATCCAAATGCATATAGATGATAGACTCCACTATACTACCATAGTATCACTTGCCAATACAATTCAAATGTATTGACCCTTGTGGCTGTAACTTGTTATGTTGCAGGTTTGTTTGATATTAGTGAAGTATGTTGAAATAGGATTACAAGTCTACAACCAACATGTTTGCCTATGGCACTTTGAAGATGAAGGACCCCATGCTATTGTTATATTCTCCTGCATTGTAATGAGATAGCCAAATGAGCTATGTAAGATGTAATAAATTATTTTATTCCTGGTTATAAAGTTGTATTTTGACCTTTGTTTCTTGGTATTACATCTTAACTGTGGATGCTAGCTATTGATCCAGGGACTAGCATTGTAAACACAGGGATCTCTACCTTATTAAAGGTTGGGAACCTTACAGATAACTTCGGTTTCTTACTGAGGGAATACTTGCTGTTGTGCTGCTTCACACCTTGCTCTTGGGGTTCCCAACAGGCTCCACATCAACTGAGCCATCAGAGGACATCGTCGTGTGGGAGATTCTTGTCCGCCTGCCGGCTAAGGCGCTCCTCCACTACCGCACGGTCTGCCACTCCTGGTACATGTCCGCGTCTGCCCCAACCTTCCTTGTCGCCCACCACAGACACCAGCCATCCCTCTGTCAGATCCCTCTAGCCGGAATCGGACTTCTACACTCCTGATGCGGAGACCCCTCGATGAATCAGGGAATTTTTCTATGGTAGCTAATCTAAACAGGAAAGTAGAGAGATAAATTTATGGTTGAGTTCATTGATAGCCCTGTTGTCCCGACGAGGGGTGGCTATAAATCCCAATTCGAGTTACAGTCCAGGAGTAAATAATTATTATTATTACACATCAGTAATTAATAGGCTTCATCTAAACCTTTGCTTCGGCTAGATGATCGTGTGCCATTGATTCCCCTCTTCCAGACGAAGCGTTATCTTCAGTTGCTTGGTTCGTTGTCTGAATAACAGAGCTAGCAGAATAGGGTATCTGACAATGCCTCCCTCTGGGAACACACTTTTCCTCAAGTGTTTCCTTGGAACCAAGAGTTGGCTGTTGTCGGGTAGAAGTCTGCAAAAACCTTTTGATGAAATTTGCATCCTCCTAAGAAGAGTCTTCAGGGGCTAGGTTTGTCCACTCTATCAACCACTGAGTAACCAGGATGTCTTTGTGAGGGAGGGATCTTGTTTCGATTACTCTGGCCGGTTGCATCTTGATTCGACCATCAGGTGCAATGAGAGGGAGGCTTGGTTCCGGAACAACTTGGTTTCACAGGTGCTTTTTTAGTTGACTGGCATGAAAAATTGGCCGTATTTTCACTCCTTCAGGTAATTGTAGACGATATGCCAGCATTCCCACCTTCTCCAGAACTCTAAAGGGACCATAGGACTTACTTGTCAGTTTGATGGCCTGACGAAGGCCAAATGCTTCCATGCGATATGGTTGCATTTTAATGTAAACCATGTCGCCCACAACCGGTGTTCTTTCGGTTCTCTTTTTGTCTGTGTGCTTCTTCATTCTGGCTTGAGCTTGTGACAAGTTCTCTTTCAGTTTCTGGAGTTGTTGATGTTTCTCTTGTAAGAAATCTCTCGCCTCCATATCTTCTAGGCCTGGGATGGCTATTTCGTTTATTAGTGGAGGAGTATAGACATATAATGCTTGAAATGGAGGTACCTTTAAGGATGTGTGGTAGGCGGTATTGTACCACCATGTAGCCATGGATAGCCAGGCAGCCCACTTTTTTGGTTCCTGGAAGGCCATGCATCTGAGGTAGGACTCTAAACATTGATTTACTCTTTTTGATTGCCCATCCGTTTGAGGGTGGTAAGCAGTACTAAGGTTTAATTTCACCTTCATATCCTTGAAAACCTTCTGCCACATGTGACTTGTGAAAATGCGATCTCTATCAGTGATGATACTGATGGGAGGACCATGTAGCTTGAAAATATTGCCTATGAATGTTGTTGCAACACTTTGGACTATATATGGGTGAGGGAGAGCAATGAAGTGTGCCATTTTGGTCAATCTGTACACTACCACCAGGATAACTTCCTTGCCTTGGGATTTAGGGAGACCCTCAATGAAATCCATGGTAATGTGCTACCATGCCATATCAGGTGGGTCTAATGTCTTGAGTAAGCCAGGGTAGAGACAGTGTTCAGGCTTTGCTCTCTGACAGATGGCACATTCAGATATGAATGTCTCAATTTCTTTCTTCATGGCAGGCCAGTAGAAGATTCTCTTAAGCCTTTGATAACTTGCTACCATGCTAGAATGTCCTCCAATAGGAGAGGAGTGTAAGTAGAGCATGATTTGTTGTTTCAGGTCTTCATCCTTGCCAATTTAGATTCTTCCCTTGTATCTTAGGATGCCAACATGCAATGTATAAGGTTTGATTGACATGGGATATATTGTTAACTTTTACAGTAACTCTTGGTAGTGTGTATCATGGGTGTAGCTTTTTTCGATTGATTCAGTAGAAGTTGGTGTAATTATAGTAACTGCCATTACTTGGGAATCTCTTCTGCTCAATGCATCTGATGCTTTATTCTCTTTACCCTTATTGTACAATGGATTAGTTGAATTCCAAAAGTTTAAGTAGTAATTTATGTTGCACTCCCTCAGCTACTTTCTGTTCTATGATGAACTTGAGGCTTTTTTGGTCTATTTTGATAACCAGCTCACTGTCCAACAGATAATGCCGCCACCTTTTCAAGGCTTCTAGGATTGCTAATGCTTCTTTGTCATAGGTGGACATGGCAGTTGCTTTCATCCCAATAGTCATGTTGTAGTATGCTATAGGTTTACCTTGTTGCATCAAGACAGCTCCTATTCCATTCCCACTAGCATCAGTTTCTAGGGTAAAATTTAGAGTTAAGTTGGGTAGTGCCATTACAGGAGCAGTTGTGAGGCTTTCTTTAAGGAGGTTGAAGCCCCCGGTTTGCTTGTCAGTCCAAGTGAATGAGTCTTTCTTGAGAAGATCATGTAATGGGCGGCAGATGATGCCATAGTTCTTCACAAATCCTCTGTAGTAGCCTATAAGGCCCAAAAGGCTTCTTAGTTGAGTGATATTCTGTGGTTGTGGCCACCCATTTACTACTACTATCTTCTAGGGATCACTAGAGACTCCTTTATCAGAAATTACATGGCCTAGGTACTCTACATGTTTTGTAGCAAACACACACTTACTTAGTTTGGCATACAGTTTGTGTTGTCTGAGTGTAGCAAGTACCAATTGGAGATGCTGCAGGTGTTCCTCCATTGACTTGTTGTACACCAATATGTCATTGAAGAATACCAACAAGAATTTCCTCATGTGTTCAGCAAAGACATTGTTCATGAGGGATTGAAAGGTGGCTGGAGCATTAGTGAGTCTAAAGGGCATGACCAGATATTCAAAATGGCCAAAATATGTGTGAAAATATTTTTTTTAATATCATGTGGTTTCATTCTTATTTGGTGGTAACCATACCTGAGATGGTGTAGTCAATGTTCTAGACTTGTGCTCCAGTTTGAAGTGTTCCTCCTTTGGCTAATTTTACTGTTTCCATAGCATTGTGTACAGTAGTGCACTGTATTTTGGTAGCAAAATGCATGTCCATAAATGTGTGATGTAACACCCTCAGAATCGGCCCTATGCAAGTTTTAGCGAAACCCGCCAAAACCCGCATAGAAACGATTCAAAGGTGCCCACCAGGCACTTTCGTGCGGGTGGAAAACGAAGTAATAACATTACACAACATTCCTCGATGGGACCCACAGAACAGATATATAACAGCGACTCAATGAGTCAAGAATACAGATATAATACACAAAGATCCAAATCACCTTGAAAATGTTGGAGCGTCCGACTACGGACAAGATGCAAATGGGGCTAAGAGCCCTGAAGAATAACCAATGGCGTCCATAACCCTGCCTGTGCCAAGCGGAAGGATAACCACGCTAACGACGTCGACCTCGAAACCTGCTTAAACAAAAGGGGTGCCGACAAAGGGCAAAGGAAAAGAGGAGCGTCGATCGAGGCCAAGATGCAGCGAGACTAGAATTCGGCGGTCCTCGCCTACATAGGTATGGTGGACTGAAGCGGCAGCGGCAGCATGCACTAAACAACCTATAGAGACTCGATACAACTGGCGGTTATCAGAGAGGGGTAAGGAAGACCTATTTGGATCCAACCTGATACTACCATCAAACAAACCCACCCTGGCGTTTCCCCCTCGAGACCAAACGAGGAAGTCAACCGAGGAACTCACACAGTTGGCAGTTTTACTTATTCAGTTATCGTTGCAACAATTACTAGTCAGGTTTAGATATTCATCCTGATAAAGTAAGCAGTGGGCACTTTTAGTTAGCCATTCTGTGATAGTTGCAACACTTACTAGTCAGATACAATTAGCATGAGATAACCCAAAACCCAACAGTGGTTGGTACTTTTATTTAGCCATTCCGTTGTAGTGAAGTTGATTACTAGTCAAATCGGATACAAGTCAATTTATAACAGTAAACTTTAGTTATAGTTGTCTATGATCAAGCACTGTGCTCCAAGTCGTCCATAACCGCGGACACGGCTTCTCGAAAAGATTAAACCCTGCAGGGGTGCACCAAAGTATCCACAGGCACTTCGACCCTTTTTGCCAGATCAGTTAACATACACCCATCGGTATGTCGGCGGGGCCTAAGTCACGACGTTCCCAGACCCAAAGCAAGTACATGGGGGCCACCCCACTAAGTACACCCGCAACGAAGTCGGCCGGTCTCCGAGACGGACTCAGGGTTTGGGTAGACGGCTGTGAACGACAGCAAATCTCCAAACGGGGACTGTCGACACCGCGAAATCGTGTCCCGATCCTAAACAGTACATGTGCTATCTGTCGCACAATTTAAATAAAGCAGTAAAGCATGGCATAAGTACAGGATAGTAAATAAAACCTCAAACTAGTTTGTGGCCCCCAGTACAATACTTTGAAATCAGGTAATAATCAATGGGGGGCCCATATCTCCCCACCTGTGGTTAGCGCGCTCGATATCGGAACAGGTGTCAAGAACTCGGGGTCCTACGGGACACAAGTGGGCGGTCGGAAACCAAATATTATCTATCACCCACCGATGCCTTTGCTTACTTCAATTTTTGTTGTTAAACAGGAATTAAAGTGATCAATAAGTAAAACCATGATCATCTCCAACATCAACATGCGGAACTTCTCCAACAACTGTGGTACTTGATGACACGCAACAACTCTTGAACAAGCGACTACGACACGCGGGTCCAACTATCTACCAAACAACAGGTAATAGGATGTGTCCAAGGCAATATAGGGCTGCAAGGGGATATCACGGGTACGGAAAACTAGAGCATCGCAACACAGATAGCAATAGATCAACAGGAGGGAATAAAGACTATAAAAATAAGATAGGTAGAAAGGGGGAGGTGCTCGCCTGAAAACGTTGCCGAAGGTTCAACCGAAGATCGGGGCGAAGCTCACATCAACTCAACGGCCTTATCCGCGAAGAGCCAAAACACTAGAACAAACACCGGATGCAATATTTAATACACGGCAGAAGATCGGCATGATGCATGTATGATGTATGACATGGCCAGATGCGATACAACTAGGCCAGATTAAGCGGAACCGGGGTCCCGACAATTAATTATATTGTTCATGTTGTTTAGCTACCCTGCATTTTAAATGTTATTTTAACATGGCAAAAGATAGCACCGGTTCGCTTCACCAATTTAAATGAGGCAAATATGAGACTAGATTTGTCCGCATATGGGCCCCATATTTAATTATTAGGTGAATCGGCAAAGGCCCCCAAACCACGGACAAGCATGCATGCAGGACAGATTAATATGCGACAAGTTGTATTATATTATAAAATAGGGTTTCGGGAAGGGGTTCACACATTAGGGTTCGGCAGATCTTGGGGTTCCGGGGTTCGGGGTTCGGTCTCAGGGTCCAGGGTTCGACGGGTTCGGCCTCGGCGGTATCGTCCTCGAACAACGGGGCAGATCTTGGTGTGGCGTCGGGGCGCATCGGGTTCTTCCGGGTCGGTGTCGTCCTTATCGTCGTGCAGATCTTGTCGGTTCCCCGGGGTCGATCTTGCCGTTGCGAGGGTCTTGTCGGGCCCGCGCCATCGAGGCGGTGTTAGCGTTCGGGAGCGTTCTCGTGGCAATCTTGGCGTCCTGGGGACGATCCTGTCGCATCCGCGGTCGTCGGGTCGTGCCGATGGTCTTGTCGTCTCACGGCAGGGATCTTGGGGTCCGGGGTCTTGGCGCCTTCGGGTCCGAGAGGGAGATCCTGGCGTCCGAGGGCTCGGTCCAATCTCGACCATCAGGGTCCATGACGAAGATCTTGGAAAAGGCGTCACTTGGGTTCGGTCTTCGGGTCCGGATCTTGGCGTCCTGCGGATCACCGAGATCGGACTTGATCTTCGGACTTCGGGGTTCCGTGAAGGAGATCTTGGTGTCCCATGTAGAAGGCCTCGAGGTCCCATCTTGGTCAACGATGACAAACTTGGTCTCGGTCATCGGGTCTTGGTATTCGGGGAGGTGGAACTCGATGGCGAAGCGTGCATGAGAACGTGAGACCTCGGACAC
Source organism: Avena longiglumis (assembly GCA_030063025.1). NCBI lineage: Eukaryota > Viridiplantae > Streptophyta > Magnoliopsida > Poales > Poaceae > Avena > Avena longiglumis. The sequence continues at coordinate 458,336,258 of CP125974.1, forward strand.
CGCAACATCTTGTTTGGTCACCAACGCCACCACAAACACACGGGTCGCAGGCAGCGGCGCTCGGGCGGAGGCTCCACGGGAGGCGGCTCGGGGAGGGAGACAGGCGGCGCGGCCTGGCGAGGTGCAGGCGGACGGGAGGTGGTCGCGAGCTAGGGAGAGAGGAAGCCTGGTGTGAGGCGGGAGGCCTTGGCCGGACGCGGGTTCAGCGGGAGGATGAGGGCGCTTCGGGAGGCGCCTCGAAGGAGACGGCCTGCAAGGCGAGACGGAGAAGGAGCGGGATCGGGGCGGTGGCCGGAGGTTGGGACGAGCCGAGGAGGCGGAGGACGGCCGCGTGCAGTGAGGAGAGAGGCGGCGGCAGCGAGCGAGGCGGCGCCAGCGAGCACCGAGGGAGGCGGCGCTCGAGGGGAAGACGGCCGGGCTCGCAGCGGAGGTGGGCGAGGAGCAAGGCGGCTAGGCGGGGGCGGAGAAGCGGCGGAGGCAGAAGCGGGAAGGGCAGCGGAGGTGGAGGCCAAAGGCGGGAAGACGCGGGGAGGAGGGGTGAGGAAGAGGAACAGGGCGGGACGCGTGGCGAGGTGGGACCAGGGACAGTGGGGATCTGCTGTGGAGGGCGTGCGTCTTGTGTGTGCTGGAGGCGGTGAGTGGGGCCTGGGGTGGGGGTGGCCTGGCGCGTGGGGTGGGAGTGGTTAGTGGAGAGTGGGGCCAGGGGGAAGGAAGAGAGAGGGGGCGGGTCAGCCTGGTGAGGTGGCAAGATGCGATAGGATAGGGGGAGGGAAGAGGTGAGGTGGCGTTCAGGGATTGGAGGGGGTGAGGTGGAGGAGGGGCGGGTAGAATAGGTTGGGTAGTTTTAGGATTTCTGGTGGACCGATTTTATTTCTGGGGGTGGTCGTTCGGGTCGAATCTGCCCGTTCGACTGCCCCCACTAAAATAATTAAAATATTTTGTTGGTTTAAAACAACGCTTTTGCAACTCGATAGCAACAAAACAAATTAATCCGGTGACCCGGGGTTTTTGCGTTTGAATAAAGTCGGGTCGTTTAGGAAACAAAATAGGTTTTTCCGAAAATAGTTTGATGCAAGCAAATGCAAGACGATGACTATGCTCAAATGCAATGTGGCATGATGACATGAGCATGCGGTCATGATGATGCAATGCACAAAAACAACGCGATTTTCTAGTAGTGGTTTTGCGGGATGCCACAATTCGACACCACTAACAATGGATCTCGCCCTCGAGATCCGCCTCATGGTACCGGAAAGAAGGTCGGCGATCTGCGTCTTCTCGCTTCGTGTAGATCTTCGCGACACCACTAACAAGAGGACGTTGTCCTGATCATCAAGAGAACACTCTGGAAAACAACGGACGAAGTTAAAGGTAAGGCCACCTCTAACTTTCATGGACGGAGTAAGAATTGCATCGTTCCACCATTCAATATACAAAGCAAATGATAAGAGTAGTGGTATGGTCGCGACTCCATCCCGCACTCGAAGCATTACTCTGTACACGAACAGGTAGATTATGCAACCAACCCTCAGGATTCAGACTGAAGATCTCGACAAGCGAGGTTCGGAAACAAAGGAGTGATGCAGACTCTGCATCGGATCTGGCGTAGAGGATGTCGTCGCGTCGGAAAACACCGGAAGGCACAAACAAGGAACAAAGAATGGTACCACAGACGAAGGGTTCCTCGGGCAGCATGAACACCGGACGTAGCATCACCGTTACCAAAGGAGGAAGCGAAACCCTGAAGGTACGACGGAAGCCCAACCACGAGAATTCCTGGACTCGAAGAAAGAGACGAGAGCTGATTCAAAACACGTAGAGGTAAGAGGAGAACAGCAGAGGGTGAAGGAGTAAAATCAGACCTAATCAGAACTATCCAACCGATTTTGCAAAAATAGTTTTGACACTCTACTTCGGCCGTTAGCTAGGTTATCCTACAGGCTGGACTTGTGGGGTATCGCATAGCTCGAGCTCGATACCACTCTGTAACACCCTTAGAATCGGCCCTATGCAAGTTTTAGCGAAACCGCCAAAACCCGCATAAAGCGATTCAAAGGTGCCTGAGCACTTTAAATGCGGGTGGAAAAGCAGTAATAACATTACACAACAGTCCTCGATGGGACCCACGAGCAGATATATATAACGACTCAATTTGTCAAGAATACAGATATAATACACAAAGATCCAAATCACCTTGAAAATGTTGGAGCGTCCGACTACGGACAAGATGCAAATGGGGCTAAGAGCCCTGAAGAATAACCAATGGCGTCCATAACCCTGCCCAGGCCAAGCCGGAAGGATAACCCTGCTAACGACGTCGATCTCGAAACCTGCTTAAACAAAAGGGGTGCCGACAAAGGGCAAAGGAAAAAGAGGAGCGTCAAGATCGAGGCGATGCAGCGAGACTAGAATTCGGCGGTCCTCGCCTACATAGGTATGGTGGACTGAAGCGGCAGCGGCAGCATGCACTAAACAACCTATAGAGACTCGATACAACTGGCGGTTATCAGAGAGGGGTAAGGAAGACATATTTGGATCCAACCTGATACTACCATCAAACAAACCCACCCTGGCGTTTCCCCCTCGAGACCAAACGAGGAAGTCAACCGAGGAACTCACACAGTTGGCAGTTTTACTTATTCAGTTATCGTTGCAGCAATTACTAGTCAGGTTTAGATATTCATCCTGATAAAGTAAGCAGTGGGCACTTTTAGTTAGCCATTCCGTGATAGTTGCAACACTTACTAGTCAGATACAATTAGCATGAGATAACCCAAAACCCAACAGTGGTTGGTACTTTTATTTAGCCATTCCGTTGTAGTGAAGTTGATTACTAGTCAAATCGGATACAAGTCAATTTATAACAGTAAACTTTAGTTATTGTTGTCTATGATCAAGCAACATGCTCCAAGTCGTCCATAACATGGACACGGCTTCTCGAAAAGATTAAACCTGAGGGTGCACCAAAGTATCCACAGCACTTGACCCTTTTGCGGATCGGTTAACATACACCCATCGGTATGTCGGGGGCCTAAGTCACGACGTTCCCGGACCAAAGCAAGTACATGGGGCCACCCACTAAGTACACCACGAAGTCGGCCGGTCTCGAGATGGACTCGGGGTTTGGGTGAGCGGCATGAACGACAAATCTCCAAACGGGGACTGTCGACACCGCGAAATCGTGTCCCGATCCTAAACAGTACAGGTGCTATCTGTCGCACAATTTAAATAAAGAAGTAAAGCATGGCATAAGTACAGGATAGTAAATAAAACCTCAAACTAGTTTGTGGCCCCAGTACAATACTTTGAAATCAGGTAATAATCAATGGGGGGCCCATATCTCCCCACCTGTGGTTAGCGCTCGATCTCGAACAGTGTCAAGAACTCGGGGTCCTATGGGACACAAGTGGTGATGAAACCAAATATTATCTATCACCCACCGATGCCTCTGCTTACTTCAATTTTTGTTGTTAAACAGGAATTAAAGTGATCAATAAGTAAAACCATGATCATCTCCAACATCAACATGCGGCACTTCTCCAACAACTGTGGTACTTGACGACACGCAATAACTCTTGAACAAGCGACTACGACACGCGGGTCCAACTATCTACCAAACAACAGGTAATAGGATGTGTCCAAGGCAATATAGGGCTACAAGGGGATATCACGGGTACGGAAAACTAGAGCATCGCAACACAGATAGCAATAGATCAACAGGAGGGAATAAAGACTATAAAAATAAGATAGGTAGAAAGGGGGAGGTGCTCGCCTGAAAACGTTGTCGAAGGTTCAACCGAAGATCGGGGCGAAGCTCAGTGGCCTTATCCGCGAAGAGCCAAAACACTAGAACAAACACCGGATGCAATATTTAAAACACGGCAGAAGATCGGCATGATGCATGTATGATGTATGACATGGCCAGATGCGATGCAACTAGGCCAGATTAAGCGGAACCGGGGTCCCGACAATTAATTATATTGTTCATGTTGTTTAGCTACCCTGCATTTTAAATGTTATTTTAACATGGCAAAAGATAGCACCGGTTCGCTTCACCAATTTAAATGAGGCCAATATGAGACTAGATTTGCCCGCATATGGGCCCCATATTTAATTATTAGGTGAATCGGCAAAGGCCCCCAAACCATGGACAAGCATGCATGCAGGACAGATTAATATGCGACAAGTTGTATTATATTATAAAATAGGGTTTCGGGAAGGGGTTCACACATTAGGGTTCGGCAGATCTTGGGGTTCCGGGGTTCGGGGTTCGGTCTCAGGGTCCAGGGTTCGACGGGTTCGGCCTCGGCGGTATCGTCCTCGAACAACGGGGTAGATCTTGGTGTGGCGTCGGGGCGCATCGGGTTCTTCCGGGTCGGTGTCGTCCTTATCGTCGTGCAGATCTTGTCGGTTCCCCGGGGTCGATCTTGCCGTTGCGAGGGTCTTGTCGGGCCCGCGCCATCGAGGCGGTGTTAGCGTTCGGGAGCGTTCTCGTGGCAATCTTGGCGTCCTGGGGACGATCCTGTCGCATCCGCGGTCGTCGGGTCGTGCCGATGGTCTTGTCGTCTCCTGGCGAGGATCTTGGGGTCCGGGGTCTTGGCGCCTTCGGGTCCGAGAGGGAGATCCTGGCGTCCGAGGGCTCGGTCCAATCTCGACCATCAGGGTCCATGACGAAGATCTTGGAAAAGGCGTCACTTGGGTTCGGTCTTCGGGTCCGGATCTTGGCGTCCTGCGGATCACCGAGATCGGACTTGATCTTCGGACTTCGGGGTTCCGTGAAGGAGATCTTGGTGTCCCATGTAGAAGGCCTCGAGGTCCCATCTTGGTCAACGATGACAAACTTGGTCTCGGTCATCGGGTCTTGGTATTCGGGGAGGTGGAACTCGATGGCGAAGCGTGCACAGGAACGTGAGACCTCGCTGACACCGCAACATCTTGTTTGGTCACCAACGCCACCACAAAACACACGGGGTCGCAGGCAGCGGCGCGCTCGGGGCGGAGGCTCCACGCCGGGAGGCGAGGCGGCTCGGGGAGGGGAGACGCGGGCGAGGGGGCGCGCGGCGGCCTGGCGAGGTGCGAGGCGGACGGGGAGGGGGTCGCAGCGAGCTGGGGGAGGGAGAGGAGGAGAAGCCGCCAGCGCGGGGGCGGGGAGGCGCGGCCGGACGCGGCCAGACGCGGGGTTCACGGGAGGATGAGGAGGGCGCTCGCGGGGAGGCGCCGCCTCAGGGGAAGGAGACGGCCCGCAAGGCGAGGCGGAGAAGGAGCGGGGATACGGGGCGGTGGCCGGAGGTTTGGACGGAGCCGGAGGAGGCGGAGGACGGCGCGTTGCCGGAGAGGGGAGAGGGCGCCGGGCGGCCGGGCGAGGACGAGGAGCGGGCGCCACGAGCACTGAGGGCGGGCGCGCTTCGAGGGGAAGACGGCCGGAGCTCGCAGGGAGGTGGGCGAGCAGTGGCGCGGCCACCGGGCAGAGGCCGGAGAAGCGGGCGGGAGGCAGAGCGGGCGGAGGGTGGAGGCTGGGGGCGAGCCACTGGGAAGACGCGAGGAGGGTGAGGAAGAGGAACAGGCGGACGCGTGGGCGGTGGGACCCAGGGACAGTGGGGATCACTGGAGGGGGAGCGTCGTCTTGTGTGGCTGCTGGAGGGGCAGGTGAGTGGGGCCTGGGGTGGGGGTGGCCTGGCGCGTGGGGTGGGAGTGGTTAGTGGAGAGTGGGGCCAGGGGGAAGGAAGAGAGAGGGGGCGGGTCAGCCTGGTGAGGTGGCAAGATGCGATAGGATAGGGGGAGGGAAGAGGTGGGGTGGCGTTCAGGGATTGGAGGGGGTGAGGTGGAGGAGGGGCGGGTAGAATAGGTTGGGTAGTTTTAGGATTTCTGGTGGACCGAGTTTATTTCTGGGGGTGGTCGTTCGGGTCGAATCGGCCCGTTCGACTGCCCCCACTAAAATAATTAAAATATTTTGTTGGTTTAAAACAACGCTTTTGCAACTCGATAGCAACAAAACAAATTAATCCGGTGACCCGGGGTTTTTGCGTTTGAATAAAGTCGGGTCGTTTAGGAAACAAAATAGGTTTTTCCGAAAATAGTTTGATGCAAGAAAATGCAAGACGATGACTATGCTCAAATGCAATGTGGCATGATGACATGAGCATGCAGTCATGATGATGCAATGCACAAAAACAACGCGATTTTCTAGTAGTGGTTTTGCGGGATGCCACATGTGAGTACTGCCAGTGTCCATCAGGGAATTTGATTTTTTTCCTCCAATGCTCACTCTCAGGATGAAGGTATTTGGTGAACTCTGTCCTTGAGCAGCCTGTAAGGATAGTTGCATTAAGGTTTTGTCTGGTTTGTCCTCTTCGGGTGTAGGTTCCTGTTGCTCATATTTAGAGGGAAGGTCATGGAATTATTCTTCTTCACTGTCCTTGGATTTCTCAACATCCATGAGATTTAAGGATTTGAATTGTTGACATTTGTGGCCAAAGAACCACTTCTGGCCACAGTACTTGCATTTACCAGGTTCATATTTGACTTCTGGCCTGCTTCTTGTTTTGTAAGGATCTTTCTTAGTCGTATTGGTGTCCCCTTGGGTGGTTTGTTTTACCTGGGAAGGACTGTAGGTAGGTCTAGCACTGTGAGAGGCATCATTGATTCTTCTATTGTGGCTTAGTGTTGTAGATATGGTGGCCTTTTCCATGTCTCTAGCACATTCCACAGCTTCATACAATGAATGAGGTTTTAAGGGTTTCATGTAATGCTTAATTTCGCCCATCAACCCATTAATGTAGCACTTGATGTAATAATGCACCTTGATTTCAGGGTTTTGCTTCTTGTAATCAGCTCTTTTCTCCTCAAACTTGTCAGTGTAATCATTGACGGATGACATACCTTGTTTGATAGAATTAAAGTCTTCGACTGCTTCATACGAGCTAGCGCTAGAAAACCTCTGAACCACTATGTCAGAGAACTGTGCCCATGTCATATTTTCCTCTAATACCCAGAGTTTCTCAACCATGTGTCAGCCTTGCCCGTGCTGTACATTTGAGCATAATCGAATTTAGCTTGTTTAGGTACATGTACCATAGCAAAGTATTTTGTAGTCATTCGCAACCACTCCTCGGGATTATAGCCATCATATCTTGGGAAGTCCATTTTAGGAGCTTTGACAATGGATTTATAAAATTGAGCATCTCTATCCACTTCTTGGTTCATGTATCCTTTATGATAGTGCCCTCCATCATGAGCTTCATATTGTAAGTCTTGATGGTACGGGTTTTGAGGTTGGTGATTTGGCTCTTGCTAGTTCTGTCGTGGTTGTGGATTGGCTTTTGGTTGATTTGGCTAGTGTTATGGTAGGGAATTGGGCATTGTTTGTTGTTGTTAAGTTGGGATGGCAGGGTTGTATTGGTAATGGTACAGAGGTTGAAAATTGGGTTGTGCTTGTTGGTAGTAGGATGGGTATGGATTCCATGGTTGATTTGGGTCATGGTAGGGAGGTTGGGGTTGTGGCTATGGGTTCCATGGTTGATTTGGGTCTTGGTAGGAATGATGGGGTTGTGGGTATGGTAGGTATGGTGGTGGATAGGTGAAAGGAAAATCCATGTACTGGCATTGTTCCTAGTGCGGTGGATCCTGGCACCCCTGCTGGTAATTGTATTGTTCTTGTTGTTCAAAAAACTGGTAGTCATACCTTGGGTCAGCCGGTTCACTCCGACAACGCCAGTGTAGAGGTTGAGAGTGGCCTCACACTGGTGAGGTAGTGGGGGTCTGTTGGAAAGATCCTTCTGCGTGTACCTCTTCAACAGGAGCCACTGAGCGATGTGTCAGCAATGCCTCTAGACGAGACAATTGCTCGCACAAGGTGGTAACTTTGATCTCTACTCCATCCACCTTGGAGCCAATTTCTTCTGTGTGGTTGTTGACATGCTCCATATCGAGTTTTAGCGCTACCAATTCTGCAGCTTTTGAACTCTTTGTAGTCTTGGATTTTCCCATTAGGTGAAGAAGAGGGAATTAGTTCTACCGCCGTCGTCAACAATCCCCACCAAAAGCACATGAATCAGGAGGGTCACAGGGATTTTACCGCCAGAGGAGTGATGCGGCTCAGATCACTGTAGAACTTCATTGGGAAACCCCAATTGGAAGGTATGATGAGAACAGTAGTAAGTCTTCCCTTAGTATGAAACCAAGGTTATCGAACCATTAGGAGGAAGAAAACGACCCCAAGGTGTTGCTAACAACTTGGAACCTGCACAACACAAACTCAAGACTTTGCCCCAAGGAACAGTGAGGTTGTAAATCTCACCAGTTTGCTGAAAACAAAGGATTAAACGTATGGTGTGGAAGGTAATGGTATCTTGTAGAAAGTAAACAGTAACAGTGGATGATGTGTCAAGGGTAAAGATTGGATCGGGGTCCACAGTTCACTATAGGTGTTCTCCTTAGGATAAACAACATAACATGTTGGGTAAACAAATTACAGCAGGGCAATTGACAGGACTGAGCAAGGCACAACAATGCAATACTAGACATTCATGATCCTATGAGATTTGATTGGGCATTACAACAATATACATAGACCGCCATCCAACTGCATCTATGACTTGTAATCCACCTTCAGGTTATCATCCGAACCCCCTCCAGTATTAAGTTGCAAGCAACGGATAACTGCTTTAAGAAATGTGTGTAAATTAAACAATACAAGTGTTCCATTAACAAGAGATTTTTGTTTTCTCCCTAGTAGCAACAACACATCTACAACCTTAGATATTTCTGTCACGTCCCTAGATTCAATAGAGGCATGAACCCACTATCAAGCATAAATACTCCCTCTTGGAGTCACTAGCATCTACTTGGCCAAGATAGCTACTAGAAACGGAGAGCATGCAAGATATCAAACAACACAGACATGATAGAATCAACAATCATAAATACAAGATAGAATTGTTAATCAATCTAACATATTAATATCAATATCCATCGGATCCCTGCAAACACAACATGCATGATTACAAATAGATGATCTTGATCATGAACGGAGCTCACAAGATCTAGACATGGTAGCACAAAGGAGGAGAAACAACCATCTAGCTACTGTATGTACCCATAGTCCAATGTGGAACTACCCACGCATCATACTGGCATGATGATGAAGAAGGCCTCTGGATGATCTCTCCCCTCCGGCAGGGTGCCAAGAAGAGCTTCATATCCCCCCGATCTAGGGAAAATGGTGGCGGTGGCTATGGACTGTTTCATGGAGATCTTATCGGGTACTTAGGGTTTTGGCATTAGGGGGATTTTATAGGCGAAGAGGCGAGGCAGGAGGACGGACAGGGGGGCACACCCTTCCTAGGCGCGGCCCAGGGTGGGCCTGTGCGTGGGGGGTGTGCGCCACCACGTGGCTCCCCTTCGGTCGCCCTTTGGTCTCTGTGTTCTTCTCGGTGAAATATTGACTTTGTCTTTTGTCCCGTCCAATTCCGAGAATATTTCCTGGGGTGGTCGTTCGGGTCATTCGGCCCGTTCGACTGCCCCGCTAAAAATAATGCAATAATTTATTTATTTAAACGGACCGTTTGCAAAACCTATTTAATCAAAACAAAATATTCCGGCGATCCGGGTTTGCGTGTTTGAATGAAAATGGGGCGTGTTAGAAAACAAAACTAGGTTTATCTGCAATTAGTTTTATGCAAGCAAATGCAAGATGATGACGATGCTCAAATGCAATGTGGAATGATGACATGAGCATGCGGTCATGATGATGCAATGCACAAAAACAACGCGATTTTCTAGTAGTGGTTTTGCGGGATGCCACAATTCGACACCACTAACAAGGGATCTCGCCCTCGAGATCCGTCTCATGGTACCGGAAGGAAGGTCGGCGATCTGAATCTTCTCGCTTCTTGTAGATCCTCGCGACACCACTAACAAGAGGTCGTTGTCCTGATCATCAAGAGAACACTCCGGAAAACAACGGACGAAGTTAGAGGTAAGGCCACCTCTAACTTCCATGGAAGGAGTAAAATTGCATCGATCCACCATTCAATATACCAAGCAAATGATAAGAGTAGTGGTATGGTCGCGACTCCATCCCGCACTCAAAGCATTACCCTGTACACGAATAGACAGATTATGCAACTAACTCTCAAGATTCAGACTGAAGGTCTCGACAAACGAGGTTCGGAAACAAAAAAAAGTGATGCAGACTCTGCATCGGATCTGGCGTAGATGATGTCGTCGCGTCAGAAACACCGGAAGGCACAAACAAGGAACAAAGAATGGTACCACAGAAGACGGATTCCTCAGGCAGCATGATCAACGGATGGTAGAACACCGTTGACAAAGGAGGAAGCGAAACCCTGAAGGTACGACGGAACCCAACCACGAGAAATCCTGGACTCGAAGAGAGAGAAGAGAGCAGATTCAAAACACGTAGGGGTAAGAGGAGAATAGCAGAGGGATAAGGAGTAAAATCATACCTAATCAGAACTATCCAACCGATTTTGCAAAAGTAGTTTTGACACTCTACTTCGGCCGTTAGCTAGGTTATCCTACAGGCTGGACTTGTGGGGTATCGTAACTGCTGAGCTCTGATACCACTCTGTAACACCCTCAGAATCGGACCTATGCAAGTTTGAGCAAAATTCGCCAAACCCGCATAGAAACGATTCAAAGGTGCCCACCAGGCACTTTCGTGCGGGTGGAAAACGAAGTAATAACATTACACAACAGTCCTCGATGGGACCCACAGAACAGATATATATACAACAACGACTCCACGAGTCAAGAATACAGGTATAATATACAAAGATCCAAATCACCTTGAAAACGATAGAGCGTCCGGCTACGGACAAGATGCAAATGGGGCTAAGAGCCCTGAAGAATAACCAATGGCGTTCATAACCCTGCCCAGGCCAAGCCGGAAGGGTAACCCTGCTAACGACGTCGATCGCAAAACCTGCTCAAACAAAAGGGGTGCCGACAAAGGCAAAGGAAAAAGAAGGAGCGTCAGTACTGAGGCCAGTACACGGCGAGGCTAGAATTCGGCGGTCCTCGCCTACATAGGTATGGCACTAAACAACCTATAGAGACTCGGTACAACTGGCGGTAATCAGAGAGGGGTAAGAGTGACCTATCCGGATCCAACCTGAAGCTAACACCAAACAAACCCATCCTGGTGTTTCCCTCTCGACACCGATCGAGGAAGTCAACCGAGGAACTCACGGTTGGCGCTTTATTTATTTATTCAGTTATAGTTGCGGCACTTTACTAGTCAGGTTTAGATAATCGTCCTGATAAAGTAAACAGTGGGCACTTTTAGTTAACCATTCTGTGATAGTGGCAACACTTACTAGTCAGATACATTTATCATGAGATAACCCAAAAACCCAACAGTTGTTGGTACTTTTATTCAGCCATTCCGTTGTAGTTGCGATAATTACTAGTCAGGTACAATGGTCGCAAGCGACACTTCAAACAAGCGCCAGGGGTATTATTAGCCATTCCATTATAGTGAAGCTGATTACTAGTCATTATATAGTCAAATTGATAGCGAAACTTTAGTTATGCTTGTCTATGGTCGAGATATCGTGCTCCAAGTCGTCCATATCCGCGACACGGCTTTGAAAGTTTTACCCGGCCGTGCACCAATAGCAACACACGCCGATCAACCTCGGAAAAACCAAATCAAAACCCAACGAGGCTTTCACGATGAACAATCACAGGATTCAGAAATATTTCAGGGGCCACCCTTGGAGTCTACCAACGAAGTAAGCAAGCTCGAGACGGACTCAAGGTTTGCGACAATGGTCAGAAGCGATCGGGAACCCGAAAACTGGGGTGTCGATAACGTAATCACTCCGCTTACCTAAATGATGCAGTGTGCTCGCACAATCGTAAATACATAAGTAGCATGGCATAAGTACAGGATCGTAAATAAAACCTCAAACTAGTTTGTGGCCCCAAGATAAGACTGAATCGAGCTCGCTCGGGGTCCCATATACCTCCCGGATGTGGATAGCGCGATAAATCAAGGAACAGGTATCAAGTACTCGGGGTCCTACGGGACACAAGTGGGCGTTCGGAAACCAAATATTTTCTATCACCCACCGATGCCTCTGCTTACTTCAATTTTTAGTTGTTAAACAGGAATTAAAGTGAACGGTAAGTAAAGCTAGGATCATCTCCAACAGCAACATGCGGCAATACATCAACAACTGAGGCACTGGACGAAACGCAACAGCACTAGAGCAAGCGACTACGACGCGCAAGTCCAACTATCTACCAAACAACAGGTAATAGGATGTGTCCAAGGCAATATAGGGCTGCACGGTACATCACAGGTACGGAAACTAAAGCATCGCAACACAGATAACAATAGATCAACAGGAGGGAATAAATACTATGAAAGTAAGATAGGTAGAAAGGGGGAGATGCTCGCCTGAAACATTGTCGAAGGTTCAACCGAAGATCGGGGCGAATCTCACATCAACTCAACGGCCTTATCCGCGAAGAAACAAATCACTAGAAGGAACCCCGGATGCAATATTTAATACTAAGGCAGAAGATCGGGCATGATGCATGTATGATGTATGACATGGCAAGCATGCGATGCAATTAGGTCATATTAAGCGGAACCGGGGTCCCGACAATTAATTAGGTGGTTCATGTTGTTTGGATACCCCGCAATTTAAATGTTGTTTATCAAGACAAAAGATAGCACCGGTTCGCTACACAAGTTTAAATGAGGCCAATTTGAGACTAGATTTGCCCGCATATGGCCCCATATTTAATTATTAGGCGAATCGGCATAAGGCCCCCAAACCAATGCTATGCATGCGGGAATGACAATTTAATATGCAACAAGTTGTATTATGTTATAAAATAGGGTTTCGAGAAGGGGTTCACACATTAGGGGTCTCGACGGACTTGAGGTTCCGGGGTTCGGGGTCGGTCTCAGGGTCCAGGGTTCGACGGAAACGTTCTAGGACTCCGGGATCGTTCTCGGATATCGGGATAGATCTTGTCGCATCCGGGAAGCCGGACTTGGGTCGGTGCCGGGGCGCATCGGATTCTTCCGGGCCGATGCCGTTCTTGTCGTCGTGAAGGTCTTGTCGTTACGAAGATCTTGGCGTTCCGGGAGGAAGGACTTAGTCCGGCGTCGGGACAGCGGATTCGCCGTGGGTCGGTGCCGTTCTTGTCGTCGCGACGATCTTGTAGGGTTCGCGGGTCGGGTCAGACCTGGCGTCCGGGGTGCAGAACTTGGTGTCCGGGCGGAGTACTTGTCGCACCGGGGTCTCGGTGTCCTCGGATCCGATTGAAGAACTTGGCGGGTCGGGTTCGGTCTTCGGGATCCGGGCCCGACGATATTCGGTCTTGGCATCCGTGAAGGAGAACATGGCATGTCGATACCGGGGTTCGCACTTTGGTTCCGGGTTGGCGAACTTGTCGGTTCCACGGTCTTTGGTTGTCGGTGTCGGACTCGGGTCTCGGCACTGAAGATCTTGGCGAGGGTTCGGGTCTTCGGGGTTCAAGCGGATTACTTGGTGCTCTGAGGCGAAGATCTTGTCGTTCTTCTCGCGGTCCTGCACCCAGTGCCCCGGTAATGCTTGAGGATCTTGCTGCCTAAGGCACGGGAGAGGCGACCGCGACGCCGGGGACCGTCGGCGGAGGCTAGCTTGCAGGGGCGAGGCAGGCGCGGCCTGAGGGAAGCGCAGCGGTGAAGCTAAAGGAGGCCCAGAGGGGAGCTTGCAGAGGAGGACGCGGGTAGAGCTGAGGAAGACCGGCGGTTGGGGCAAGCTCGAGGCCGGGAGGGCGTCGAGGATGCGGCGAGCGGACGGTGGAGCAGGAAGGCGGCAGCGGCGCAGCGGATGCGACGGGCGGGTCGGTCGCGCGGAACAGGAGCGGCGCCGGGCGCAGCGAGGGGCGAGGGAGGTGGTCGCGGCGGGCGGCGCGCGCCAGAGAGGGCAGAGCGCGAGCAGGCAGCTGGCCGGGCTGGGCGTGAGCGCGGCCATGGCCGGAGGCGGGAGGCCTGAGAGGGCGCGTGGGCGGCGGGGTGAGGAGCAGAGGTCGGCGGGCGGCGAGGAGGTCCAAGCCGAGGCTGGCGCCGAGCTTGGGGTCGGGGGGCGGGTGAAGGAGGCGGCGGAGGCGAGGCAGCTCGGAGGTGGAGAGGAGCTTGCCGGGTCGGGAGGGCCTCAGGCGGGACGGAGGGAGGAGGATGGCCGGAGGAGGGGGGTCGCCGGCAGCTGCGCGCAGAGGGAGCGAGCGAGCGGGGTCGGGGAAGGGAGGAAGGAGAGGGAGAGGAGCGCGTGCGGGGGAGGCTGGGCCAGGGGGTGGGTCAGGCGTGGGGCCCGGGGGGCGGTTGGACAGGGAGAGAGAGGGGCGGGTCGGTGCGTGGGTGTGCGTGCGTGCCTGGGTGGGGCCACGCGGGCAGGGAGAGGGGGCGCCGCGTGCGTGTGTGAGTGGTGTGTGCTGGGAGAGAGGGGTGAGAGAGGGGGGGTGAGGTGGCAAAGGATGGTTGGTGGGAATTTGGGGTAGGCTGACGTGGCGTTCAGGGATTGGAGAGGGTGAGGTGGCCAAATGGGTGTGGTTTTGTTTGTTGGTAGCTTTAGGATTTAGAGGGGCTGATTAGGTGGACCGATTTAATTTCCTGGGGTGGTCGTTCGGGTCATTCGGCCCGTTCGACTGCCCCGCTAAAAATAATGCAATAATTTATTTATTTAAACGGACCGTTTGCAAAACCTATTTAATCAAAACAAAATATTCCGGCGATCCGGGTTTGCGTGTTTGAATGAAAATGGGGCGTGTTAGAAAACAAAACTAGGTTTATCTGCAATTAGTTTTATGCAAGCAAATTCAAGATGATGACGATGCTCAAATGCAATGTGGCATGATGACATGAGCATGCGGTCATGATGATGCAATGCACAAAAACAACGCGGTTTTCTAGTAGTGGTTTTGCGGGATGCCACAGGTTATCTCCCGAGAAGTACTTTTCTTTAACGCCTTTAAGTTAGGCACAAGAAGCAAGAATCAAGTATTTTCAAATGAAGAAGCATTAACATCAAACTTTGCTTTAAAAGGAGAAGCAAAAGGTAACTTCTCTCTCATCATAGGGAAGTGTTCAATACCTTTCTTGAATGGAAATTGATATTTAATGGTGCCTTCTTTCATATCAATGATGGCACCAACAGTTCTAAGAAAAGGTCTTCCCAAAGTGATATGACAAGAAGCATTGCATTCAACATAAAAAACATAGAAATCAACAGGGAGGACATCTTGTTGATTGTAAATGATGTATCTTTTATTGACAAAGGTTAAGCATTTCATTTCGATGAAAGACTTAGGCAAAACCCGAATATTTAGCATGAATGTCTACATGGATAGAGAGTGACGCTAATATGGTCGTGCCAAACATACATATATGAGATATTGAAGGGGTTCAATATAGAAATGACGAGAAAAGGATCTTGTCGCATGGAAAAGAATTGAATCTAGATTCAAGTGTATTGACACTTGATAAGTGAAACAAGATTCAAGTGCTTTGACACTTGATGAGTGAAATCACAAGAATGTTTTGATCAATCATACCATGATATGTACACATCCAGATATGTCCTATGCTCTAAGTGTTATGAGCATATACCAGAATGAATCATAAACTGATCATTGGACGATAATAAGGATATTCTTATAATCTTTTGGAAGAATTAAGAATATATTCCATTTGTATAAGAGACAAATAGTTCATTGAAAAATGATACTAGTTTTGTCACAAGATACAAATTAAGTTTATCTCAATTTAAACTATGGGTGGCACAATGAATTGGAAAGGAGTTTCCATGACGGATTTGTATGAATTCCAAAGTTAAGACATTGTGACGGATACTACAACAAAAGGCTAAGTATATGACTGCTATAGTAGCAGCAAAGGAGGGCATTTTGTCAAGTAGTTTGTTATCAAACTAAGGTGTGGTTCGCAATGGGCTAACACTAAATATATATTGTACGACAATAGTATCAACATGTTTTAACCCCAAGGAACCAAAGGTCTCACCAAAATACCAAATTTATACAATGCCATCTCATTGGAGAATGAGTGATGCGTGAAGATGCAAAGACATGCAAATACACATGGACCTGAAGCGTCAGATCCATAGATTATGTTAACCACTTGCAATTGCGTATATGGAACACCAGAAAGCCATAGGTGTTCAATACGCAAAGTTTCCAAACTAGATTATTGTTTCTAGTGCAAGTGGGAGACTGAAGGGAATATGCCCGAGAGGCAATAATAAAGTGGTTATTATCGTATTCCTTATTTATGATAAATGTTTATTTTACATGCTATAATTGTATTAATACGGAAATGTTAATGCATGTGTGTTTAATAAACAAAAAGAAAGTTACTAGTTATGCCTCTCTTATAAACTAGCTCGTTGATTAACAAGATGATAAACGATTTCCTGACCATGGACATTGGATGTTGTTAATAACGAGGTCACAACATTGTTGGAATGATGTGATGAACATTCATCCGAAGTATAGCATTACGATCAAGGTCATTGTGTTTATATTGCTATAACATCATACGAAGTAATCTTAGTCCTTAGACCATGAGATCATGTCAATCACTAACACCGGAAGAGTATCTTGATAACATCAAATGTCACACCATAACAGGGTGACTATAAAGATGGGTTCAGTGCTACGAAGGTGTTATGTTGAGGCTCATGGATCAAGAGTGGAATTTTTCCATCACGATGACGGAGAGATATACTCTAGGCCCTCTCGGTGATATCACATTAGTTAGCTTGCAAGCAAGTGATTTGATCACTAGAATGTTATATCACGGGAACAAGAAAAGAGTACATGTCGGTAACGAGATCAAACTAGGTATGGAGATACCGATGATCGAATCTCGGACATGTAATATATCGCGAGACAAAGGGATTGAGTTACATGCGTATAAGGTTCACACGATCACATAAGTCATCATTGAATATGTGGGAGTGATACGTTGGAAACGTATGTATAATTTTTGATGCTCCATGCTTGTTTAGTATCTACTTTTCTTCACTTGTCCACACTTTGCAGTAACAACAGAGCCTGCGTTGCTCCCAGGGGGCAGCTCGGGCAAACCCTAAATCGCCGCCGCCCCCACCCTCCCTCCATCCCCAACCACCCGCCGCCGCCGGAGGAAGACGTCAGGCAAAGTCCTAGCGGCAGACGGTCGGGGCGGAGGACCCGAGCTTCCTCGGCGACGGCGGTGGCCGTTGTGGCCATGAGGGCAGCATGGCGGCTAGATCTGGGGCCCAAATCCTGTTGCGGCCGATCCCGACCCGGATCCCCTTGTTGGCGATGGTCGGTGCTCCCCCTCTGTGGCGTTTGGCGACACCCATGGTGTTTCGGTTGTCGGTGTTCGGTCGGTGGAAGGATGTAGCTCCGCTTCTCGCCTCCGCGTGGTGCGGGTGGTGGCGGCAGCGCCCACGGGGCTCTACAATCTGTTGGCGGTGGATGTGGCGGCTCATGTACAATGTTTGTCCCTGCTGTGTGGGCCATTGCAGTGTGGGAGGACGGCGCTGCGGTTTTCGTCTGCGAGGGAGGTGTTTGGTGGCGGCAATCTTAGGTCCCTTTCGTGGTGGCGGCTGCTCGGGTTCGCTCTGGTTGTTCTTCGGCAACTATCTCGCGGGCAGCGGTGATGATCTGGACGGCGGCTTTCGTCGCGACGACGGGGAGCCTAGGCATGGCGGCGAAAGGGATGCTTTGTTGGTCGTCGGGAGATTGGAGTGGGAGGGGAGATACGGTCCTTGTTGGGTGGGCGTGGAGTTTTGGGAATCTGCGCTGGGTGAAAGCCTTGTCCTGGCGGCTGGCCGGGATCGACGACGGTGACGCCGTGGGCGCTGCTTCCTTCTTGAAGTCGTCATCGAAGCTGATGTTTTCCTATTCCTCCGCCCGGGCTCTCCGGGGAAAACCCTAGATCCCTCACAGGATCGGACGTGGGCGGTGCTCTTGTGTCGCTTTGCCTCTTGGGGCCTCGCTTTGGATGTCCGCCGGACTGTGTGACCAGTGGTGTGTTTGGTGGTTTTGGCGGTGGCGGGTTCGTCTTCGGCCGGACGGGGTGTGGCCCCGGGGCCGGCATGGTAATTTGGAGCGGTGGCTCCGGTATTTCGCCTCCGCCTGTTGCGTTGAGGTGTGGTGTCGACCTAGTTGGTCGTCGACCCGTATGGGGCGCAGCCTCAGGGCTGGCGTGTGGTGTTGAGTTGTATGCAGTTTTTCGGCTTGTTTTACTCATAAAACAGACCAACTCTTTTCTTCTATATCAATGAAAGGCAATGATTTTGTCGTGTTTCAAAAAAAAACTTGTCCACACTTTGAGGTGCTTTTTACATGTTTTCTGGTACTAACCTGCTAACAAGTTGCAACAGTGCCAAATGCCTGTTTTCTGCTGTTTTTGTTTTAAGAAAAGTTAGTAAAGAAATATTCTTGAAATTGGACGGGACAAACGTCACAGTCAATTACTTTCCGTGGGGAACAAGAAGTGCAGAGGGGAGCCGGAGGGGCCGGTCAGGGAGGCCAGACCCACCCCAGGCGTGGGTGGGCCCCACCCCGCGCCTGGCTAGGGTTTGCCACCCCTGGCCACCACCTCAGTCTCCCCCTTCGCCTATAAGAAGCCCCCGATGCAGAAACCCTAAGCACCCGATCAAATATCCACGAAACCGTCTATAGCTGCCGCCACCATCGTCCCTAGATCGGGGGATCTGAAGTTCTTCCCGGCACCCTACCAGAGGGGAGATCATCCCGGAGGCCTTCTCTCCGGTATGATGCGTGAGTAGTTCCACCTTGGACTATGGGTCCATGTAGTAGCTAGATGGTTGTATCTCCTCCTTTGTGCTTTCATGTATAGATCTTGTGAACTCCGTTCATGATCAAGATCTAATCTATTTGTAATCATGCATGTTGTGTTTGCGGGGATCCGATGGATATTGAGATTATTATGTTGGTTTGATTAATGGTTTTGTATTTATGATTATGTCATGCATGTGTTGTTTATGATCTTGCATGCTCTCCATTGTTAGTATCTATATTGGCCGAGTAGTTGCTAGTGACTCCAAGAGGGAGTATGTGTGCTCAATAGTGGGTTCATGCCTCTAGTTTCCAAGGGAAGTGACAGAAATATCTTCGGTTGTAGATGTGCTATTGCTACTAGGGAGAAAACAACGGTCTCTTGTTCATAGAACAAGTGGATTGTTTACCTTACACACTTTGCTAAAAGCAGTTGTCTATTGCTTGCAACTTAATACTGGAGGGGGTTCGGATGATAACCTGAAGGTGTTCTTATAGTCATAGATGCAGTTGGATGGCGGTCTATGTATATTGTTATATTTCCCAATCGACTCTCATAGGATCTTTCTGACTAGTAATTGCATTGTTATGCCTTGCTCAGTTCCTGTCAATTGCCCTGCTATAATTTTTTACCCTTCATGCCATGTTGTATATCTAAGGAGATCACCTCTAGTGAAATATGGACCCCGAACCAAGCTTTACCATTGATACATCTTCTAGTGTTACTTGTTTACTTGCTGCAAACCATTACCTTTCACACCATACGTTTAATCCTTTGTTACAACAAACCGGTGAGTTTGACAACCTCACTGATTCGAAGGGGGAAAGTCTTGAGTTTGTGTTGTGCAGGTATCCGCGTTGCTTGCAACACCTGTGTGACGTTTCCTTACTCCTACTGGTTTGATAACCTTGGTTTCTTACTGAGGAAAATTTATGCTGTGCTGCTTGATACCTTGCTTTTGGGGTTTCCAACGAAGCGTCCCACGACAAGTGGTGGGCGCCATCAGAGAGTCAGTACGGATCTCCAGGTCTCGCTACTGATTATTGATCGGAGAGGGGTCTCGATCATGTATACATTATTCGTGAACCATAGGGTGACATACTTGAGCGATACCGACACCATTTGGAGCAAATAATATGCCAGAGAAATAAAAAGGAAAGCGCATGAATTTATTTCACTAGACACCGGAACTGTTTCGGTTGAAATTGCTGAAACTGGTTCTGCATGTGAAATTGAAATGTTATAGGGGGTTTTATGTGAATGTTTGTTAATTATAGTAATTAAAAAATTCTGAATAAATAAATAAAAGTTTTTTATTTAAATTGCAATAAATTTGGTAGAAATTTAATGCATGTGAGTGGATTTTTGAGTGGAGGCATGTTTATGTGAGTGGAGGCTTTTCATTTTGGGTGGGAGCTCCACCCACATGAATGTGGAAGAGGTGGGGGCAGCCACCATGGTCTGGACGCCATGCCCTTTGGGTGCTCCCCCTCTCCCTATAAAAGGCCCCCCTCTCCTCCTCTCAAAGTACACCTCCTCGCGAAGGATCTCTCTCCCCCATTTAAAATTTCCCCATGGTCTCGGATCAGCGAGATACATGTTCCCGGTGGCTCTTTCTGGAAGGATTTGTTGCTTCCGCTATTTGGCTGGAGAGAGGGAGCGGAGGTTGTCGGGGTACCCGGACGTGCGTGCGATCACGGATGCACCACTGCTTTGCGGTGCTCGACTGGATGGTGTTGGACCTGCTGGACCGGATGGACTTCTTCTCGATCTTGATATCGGCAAGCGTTCGACTACATCATCCACGAGTACAACCTCGTTAATGCTATTTGGTCTTAGAGGGTATGTATTCTATGGATGTATATCCACCCGTTGCTTGTATCTAGTAGATAGATCTTGGTACATAATTGTTCCCATCGTAGGATAATTTTTGTTTTATATGCTGCGAACCCTACAGTGGTATCAGAGTCAGATCTATGCGTAGATGATTTGCACGGGTAGTACACATATGAGTATGTGGGCAATGATGATCATTTTATTGCTTCTTAGTTGTACTTTGGATATTGGTGGCATAGTGGGATGAAGCGGACCGGACAAACTTTACATGTCCTCGCACATGAGACATGTTCCACGCTTGACATGCAACTAGTTTTGCATAAGTGGCTAGCGGGTGTCTGTCTCTCATACTATAGTCAATATATAATTTGCAACGAGTTGTCAACAATTTGGTTATCCTCATTGTGGTTCATGTTCATAGGTAAGAACAGTTCTATCTTCGAAAGCCCTAAGCCACGTAAAACTTGCAATGGATAAATTAGAGGCGTCTAGTTTAGATTGTTGTTGGGCTAGTGTCATGATATGGTGATGTTGTAAGTAGAAGTATAAGTCGATACTCTTACAACACACATAACGTGTAAGTTCAATAGACCTTGGCCTTACACATAGAGGTATGATAGTGATCATACCATGATGCACATGATGGAGATCAAGTGCAAGAACCATATAATTTCACTTATTCACATGTGATGTTTGATTGCATCTTATATTGCTACTTTAGCATTTTATTAGCATAATAAGATGGTACCTAATTTAGATATTAAGATAAAAATGTGTTCTCTCTTAAGTATGCACCAATTATGTTTTGTCACTCCAAGACATCACGTGATGATCGGGTGTTCTTGGATCCACGATCATATTTCGGGTGTAAGACAGTTACACACGCGAATACTAAGGTTCTTACTTGGCGAGCCTAGCATGTACAGACATGGCCTCGGAACACGGACCGAAAGGTTAGGCATGAGTCATATGGAAGATATGATGCCCATTTGATGCTCGCGTTTGAAGCTACACCGACTCACGTGATGATCGGACTTGGTGTAGTGGATTTGGTTCATGTAATCACCAAAAAGACACGAGGGATGTCGTTTTTGAGTGGGAGTTCATTTCTAATTTGGATTAGAAGAACTCAATTTATCATAAATTAAATCAAAGTGAATTTGCATAATTTGTTGTGGTCATTGGCATTCGTTCACCACCTTATGCTTAGTTGTAATTGAGATAATTGAACTATAGAATTCTGGATATTTACTTTACAAACTGGTATCGTATTGTGTTGAGTGTCAATCTAAAGTTTAGAGTCCTATTGCAAACTTTCAGCAAAACTCTGTTTACTCCGTGAAGTTTAATAATTAGTATTAAATCGAGAGTGACAATTCCAGTGTTAGTATCTAAAGTATCGTGTTTGCCTCCATGATTTTTGATTGTTTTAATATCAAGTTTATCTAGGAGCTAAAAGAATTGTTTCAGAAACCATCATGTTTGGCAGATATAACGACATCTGAAACAATGTTTTGGTTGCAATATGACAGAGTATAATATATGTTCTCATATTAGATGAGAAGTTGCAAAGGTTGGAGATGCTAGACATCCTAATCATCCAAAAGGGGTTTTGAAAGTAATGTTATACTCACGATTCTCCTTTATAAGCTACATTAGCTTGATCATGAAAGTCGTCATGATAAGGATGAATAGAATATGTATGTAAAGTGTTTACTACACTAAAAGATTACTAAAGAATGGATTTTGAAAGAATGCCGATCATTTGATGATGCTGATCTACTTCAAAGTGCAAGTCCAAAGGTATTAGTATTTGAATATACATGCTTTGGAATATGTGTCATGTATATGGCGCCACTTTTGATGTTGATAGATTCTTTTAAAAAGGAAAAGGAAATGCTGAAAGAGAATCTATAAAATATATTTGGCAAAAAAGAAAAGACTGAAAATATCTAGTTTAGGTATATAGATGATATACATGTTATGGTTGTATTCTTTGCATGTTAAACAATGTGGTTCTTGGGTATTGGATACCGAATTGGTTGGTATGAAATTTCATACACAACGACGCAATTCATGAACTACAATGGCCTAAGTAACTAGCAAGAGAATATGTGATGATGATCATCGAAAACAAACAAGTCGTTGTTTGTATTTCTCATTGACATCAAAGCTTGCCTTCAAGATTTGTTTTAATAATAGTTATTTAAATCAGGTATTAGGAGAACAAAGTTTGTTCAAATAATTACAGTATTCCATATAAGATGGATGATTTACAAATCTAGTTGGAGAAATCACATCTATAAAACTAATGCTAAAATGTCGCAAGACAAATGATTGGAAGATCACTTACGAAGTGACATCGCCGTTTAAATTATATTGGAAATAAAACATGAAGAAACTCCATTTTTATGGATTTTTGGAGTCTTTGATTTTATCAAAAGACTCTTGTGAGACTTTCCTCGGCATAATTAAAACTTCTTTCAAAGGACAAAGAAGAACGAACGACTAAAATATTGGAATTTATACATATCGATGTATGTAGTCCATTATGTGTAGTCGTAAGCGATGGATTTCAACTTCATATGCTTTTTCTCCGGAAATTTGAGTGAATATTCACTTAATGAGAAAGAAGTATGAAATATTTGAAAGCGATCAAAGACTTTCAAGATGAAGTGGAAAATCATTGTAATAAGAAAATAAATGATTTATGATTTTATCATAAAGGGATTTATTTGAGTTGCAAGCGTAACAAAAAAAATAAATGATTTATGATTTTATCATAAAGGGATTTATTTGAGTTGCAAGTGTAACAAGAAAATAAATGATTTATGATTTTATCATAAAGGGATTTATTTGAGTTGCAAGTTTAGCGAAAACACCTAGATTTGCATCTCCCGAAACACCATAGGAATATGGAATGTTTGAGATTTGTAATGAAACCTTGTTTGACATGGTTGGATCAAAGGTGTAATTTATAAAACTGCTATTATATTTTAAAAATATTAAAAGCTTTAGAGACTACCGCTTTTTCATTGAAAAGAGCTCCATCTTGATCCGTTGAAATGACACCATGTAAGTTATGGTTTGGGATAAAACCCAAGTTGTCCTTTCTTAAATTTTGGTATGCTAAGCATAAGTAAGATGTTTACAACCAAAGTCGAATGAGCATGTCTTTGTAGGTTATTTTGAATAACGATTGGTTATTCCTCCATAACACCGAGGACAAAAGGGTTTGTTGCTTGAAACGTGAAGTTTCTTGAAAAAGAAATTTTTCACAAAAGGTTAAGTGGGAGGACAATAGAACTTTGATAAGGTTAATGAACCTTAACTATATGTGCTGAGTTGCGCAGCGCCGGAAATTGTTTCGGAGGAGGCCATAATGCTCATAGCTTATGTGCCTCAAAGGTTGTGGTCATGGAGATCTAAGTTCCTATTGAACCAAGTAGGTCAGATAAACAATCAAATGCTGATATTTGAGAGTAAATCATTGTTGTTTGACAATGATGAACCGACTATATGCAAAGATGCGATGATGGGCCCTGACTCCGTCAAATGGCTTTAAGCCATAAAATCCGTGATAGTTCCATACACGAGAAATCAAGTTTTGAACTTGGAAGACCCTCCGGAAAGGTGTAAAAACCTATTAGTCATATTTGGATCTATGAAGAAACAGACATGGATGTTTCACATCTATGAAATCGTAGGCATGTCATAAATTATTTTACGACAATGTTCAATGAGTAGACTATGACAAGATTTAATCTTTTATAGCGATATTTAGTCTGGATGGATTAAAGTAGCAACCACTACATATAACTTGGTATATGATAGATGAATAAACAAAACAAAGTTCTTCTAATAGAATGGTTACCTAGGATGTGTGGATGACACGGTCCAAAAGGTTTTGTTAATTCAAAGGATGCTAAAAGGGCATGCAAACTTCAATGGTTGAAGTAAGCATCGCGGAGTTGGAATCTTCACCGTGATGAATCTGTTAAAGAAGTTTAATTTCATCAGGAGACGATGAAGATGCTTGTATTTGCAAGAAATTAAGTGGGAGTGCTGAGACATATTTCTAATACATTATGTGGAGGACATCTTGTTGATTAGAAATGATGTATCTTTTATTAACAAAGGTTAAGAATTTCATTTCGATGAAAGACTTAGGCAAAACCCGAATATTTAGCATGAATGTCTACATGGATAGACAGTGATGCTAATATGGTCGTTCCAAACATACATATATGAGATATTGAAGGGGTTCAATATAGAAACAACGAGAAAAGGATCTTGTCGCATGGAAAAGAATTGAATCTAGATTCAAGTGTATCGACACTTGATAAGTGAAACAAGATTCAAGTGCTTTGACACATGATGAGTGAAATCACAAGAATGTTTTGATCAATCATACCATGATATGTACACATCCAGATATGTCCTATGCTCTAAGTGTTATAAGCATATACCAGAATGAATCATAAAATGATCATTGGACGAAGGATATTCTTATAATCTTTTGGAAGAATTAAGAATATATTCCATTTGTATAAGAGACAAATATTTCATTGAAAAATGAAACTAGTTTTGTCACAAGATACAAATTAAGTTTATCTCAATTTAAACTATGGGTGGCACAATGAAATGGAAAGAAGTTTCCATGAAGGATTTGGATGAATTCCAAAGTTAAGACATTGTGATAGATATTTCAACAAAAGGCTAAGTATATGACTGATATAGTAGCAGCAAAGAAGGGCATTTTTTCAATTAGTTTGTTATCAAACTAAGGTGTGGTTCACAATGGGCTAACACTAAAGATATATTGTATGACAATAGTATCGACATGTTTTACCCCCAAGGAACTAAAGGTATCACCAAAAGACCAAATTTATACAATGCCATCTCATTGGAGAATGAGTGATGCGTGAAGACGCAAAGACATGCAAATACACACGGACCTGAAGCGTCAGATCCGTAGATTATGTTAACCACTTGCAATTGTGTATATGGAACACCAGAAAGCCATATGTGTTCAATACACAAAGTTTTCAAACACATACTCATGCGGTACCACCAGAAGAATAAGCACATACTCATACGGTACCACCTGATTCGCCAGTTCATGGATCAGGGTGATATCAAGTTATGCAAGGTACACATGGATGCAAATATCATGGATCCGATGACAAAGCCATTACCACAGCCGAAGCATGAGGCGTACCTGAGAGCCATGGGCATTAGATGCTTAGACATGTGATGTCGGAAGATTGACTCTAGTGCAAGTGGGAGACTGTTGGGAATATGCCCTAGAGGCAATCATGTATGATGATATTTCCCATTGTATTCATAAATGTAGGGGTTTGTAGCATGGAAAACAAAAAAATTCTACCTCATACAAACAAAAAAGCCAAGATCTATCTACTAGATTGTAGCAACGAGTTGATAGAGTAACTCACCCTCGAAGATTCCAAAGCGGTTAACAAGAGCAGATTCTCGTGGGTGATGTATTCATACTCTTGCCGATCTCAAGATCGCGTAGACGATCCTTCTGGAGCTGCATTCCGGCAGCGCTCCCACAGTCGGTCACACGTTCGGTACTCGATGAAGACCTTCCTCTCCCTTGTTCCAACAGGCAGCGGAGGTTGTAGCACTCTCGCGATTATTCCGTGACCTGACGTGGTACCGGAAGTAGAGGAGAGATCTCGCAGGGCTTCGCCTTAAGCCGGAGCGAGTATGGTGGACTATGAGAGAGGCCTTGGCGATCTAGGGTTTAGAAGCACCAAGGGGAGAGGTGTAGCCGGCGGCTAGGGTTTGGGTAAACCCTAGTCGGCGACTTGGGAGGGGCCTTAGGCGGCGGCGACTTGGGAGGAGGCCGACGGCTTAGGGCTAGGGTTTGAGGTGGTGTTGGGTGTAGGGAAGAGGGGCAGCCCTGCCCCTCCTTTTATAGGTGGGAGGGCGCCGGTTGGGAGGAGGGAGTCCTCCCCCAACTTGGCCTCCTTGGCCGGCGGGTGGAGGGAGAGGAACTCCTCCCCAAGTAGGTTTCCTACTCTCCCTCCACCAAGCAAACTTGCCGTTTGACTTTTCAAATTGGCGTTTGACTTTTCAAACTAGGATTTGATTTCTCCATTTATTTTGCCCAGCCATGATACCTAGTACATGATGCAACCATTCCACATTGTCATGACACATTCATGTACCCTTCCCCTCCGGAGTGCCGGACCTTCCGGAACCTTCTAGAACATTCCCGATGAAAACACCGGAATCATTCCCCAACTCCGAAACAGGACTTTCCTTATATGAATCTTATTATCCGGACCATTCCGGATCTCCTCGTGATATCCTGGATCCTATCCGAGACTCCGAACAACATTCAGTCTCTTACTCATCATTCCATAACTACTCAACAACATCGAATCCTTAAGTGTGTCTCCCTACGGTTCGTGAATTATGCGGACATGATCGAGACACTTCTCCGATCAATAACAAATAGAGGAATCTGGAAATTCATATGGCTCCCACATATTTCTACGATTACTTTGTGATCGAATAAACCACTTACATACGATACCAATTTCCCTTTATCTCACGATAGTTTACTTATCCGAGGTTTTGATCGTCGGTATCTCTGCATACCTAGTTCAACCTCGTTACCGATAAGTACTCGTTTCTCGTTCCCGTGATTTGTGATCCCTTGTGATCCAGTCACATGCTTGCAAGCTAATTGGATGACATTCCACCGAGAGGGCCCAGAGTATATCTATCCGTCATATGGATGGACAAA
The DNA here is from genome assembly GCA_030063025.1 of Avena longiglumis. Taxonomy (NCBI): domain Eukaryota; kingdom Viridiplantae; phylum Streptophyta; class Magnoliopsida; order Poales; family Poaceae; genus Avena; species Avena longiglumis. Next base: position 458,363,707 of record CP125974.1, read on the forward strand.
TCCCACTCTTAATCCATGTGTCTCAACCCATACTATCCAAACACTCAATGCCACCTTTATATCCACCCAGTTACGGTGTGGTGTTTGATGTCATCAAAGCATCCTTCCGGTGATGGTGATAAGCATGATCTCATGGTCGAAGGAATTAGGTTACTATGTATCAGAAAGCTTATAGCAATTGAACTATTAAAATGACTTGATCTTTATGCTACGCTTATCTATAGGAGTATGTCCATCATATCATTCTCCCAATGATATGACCTTGTTATTAACAACATCTCAAATGTTCATGATCAAGAAACCATGATCATCTATTAATCAACAAGCTAGTATTATAAAGAGGCTTTACTAGGGACTCTAATTTAGTTTACAAATCACACAAGTATTAATGTTTCTGGTCAATACTATTATAGCATGAATGTAAACATTTATCATAAACACAAAGATACAATAATAACTACATTTATTATTGCCTCTAGGGCATATATCCAACAGTCTCCCACTTGCACTAGAGTCAACTAATCTAGATTACATGGTAATATACTGAACACCCATGGCAGTTTGGTGTTGGTCATGTTTTGCCCTCGGGAGAGGTTTAGTCAACGGATCCGCCACATTCAGATCTATGTGTATTTTGCAAATCTTTATGTCACCATCTTGGACATCTTCTCGAATAGCGTGAAAACGTAGCTTGATGTGCTTCAGCTTCTTGTGTGACCTTGGTTCTTGCGCATTGGCTATGGCGCCCATGTTATCAAAGTAGATAGACATTGGGTCCAGCGCACTTGGAACCACAACGAGCTCTGTAATGAAATCCTTCATCCATATTTCTTCTTGTGAAGCCTCCGAAGCAGCTATGTATTCCGATTCAGTTGAAGATCTCGCCACAACGCTTTGCTTTGCACTCCTCCAGCTAACTGCTGCACCATTCAAAGTAAATACGTATCCAGATTGAGATTTAGAATCATCCGGATCGGTGTTCCAACTAGCATCGGTGTAACCATTAACAACGAGTTGTTCATCACCTCCATAAGAAAGAACCATATCCTTAGTTCTTCTCAAGTACTTAAGGATGTTTTTGACCGCTGTTCAATGATCCACTCCTGGATCACTTTGATATCTGCTAGTCAAACTAACAGCATATGCAATGTCGGGTCTGGTACATAGCATGGCATACATTAGAGATCCTGTGGCTGAGGCATAGGGAGTCTTACTCATCCTTTCTCTATCTTCTGTCGTTTCTAGACTTTGAGTTTTACTCAACGTCGTATTGGGCAACATGGGCAACAACCCTTTCTTGCTATCTTCCATTCCAAACCTCTTTAGAACTTTGTCCAAATATGTACTTTGTGACAATGATATTAGGCGTCTCGATCTATCTCTATAAATCTTTATGCCTAATATGTAAGCTGCTTCGCCAAGATCTCTCATTGAAAAACTATTATTCAAATATTCTTTGACACTATTAAGAAGGTCTACATCATTCCCAATCAACAATATGTCATCTACATATAGTATTAAGAATGCTACAGAGCTCCTACTCACTTTCTTGTAAATACAAGCTTCTCCATAAGTTTGTATAAAACCAAAGCTTTTGATTGCCTTATCAAAACATTGATTCCAACTTCGGGATGCTTGTTTCAATCCATAAATGGACCGTTGAAGTTTGCATACCTTGTTAGCATCTTTAGGATCGACAAAACCTTTTGGTTGCATCATATACAACTCTTCATCAATGTCTCCATCGAGGAACGTCGTTTTGACATCCATCTGCCATATCTCACAATCGTAATATGCAGCGATTGCTAACATAATCCTCACAGACTTTAGCTTTTCTACTGGTGAGAAAGTCTCATCGTAGTCAACTCCTTGAATTTGTCGAAACCCTTTTGCGACAAGTCGAGCTTTATAGACAGTAACATTACCATCAGCATATGTTTTCTTCTTGAAAATCCATTTGTTCTCGACAGCCTTCCGGCCATCCGGTAAGTCCACCAAAGTCCATACTTGGTTTTCTTATATGGATCCCATTTCGGATTTCATGGCGTCTTGCCATTTATTGGAGTCTGGGCTCATCATCGCTTCCTCATATGTCGCAGGGTCATCGGTGTTGTCCACCAACATGACACTCATAACGGGATCATACCAATCAGGAGTGGTACGAGTTCTCGTTGACCTGCGAGGTTCTGTAGCAATTTCAACCGAAGTTTCATGATCATCATCATTAGCTTCCTCTCTTATTGGTGTAGGCGTCACAGGAACTTCTTCCGGTGCTGCGCTACTCGCAAGTTCGAGAGAAGGTTCAACAACCTCGTCGAGTTCTACTTTCCTTCCAGTCACTTCTTTCGAGAGAAATTCCTTCTCTAGAAAGGATCCATTCTTGGCAACGGAGATTTTGCCCTCGTATCTATGATAGAAGGTATACCCAATAGTTTCCTTCGGGTATCCTATGAAGACGCATTTTTTCGCTTTGGGTTCAAGCTTGTCCGGTTGTAACTTCTTTACATAGGCTTCGCAACCCCAAACTTTAAGGAACGATAATCTAGGTTTCTTCCCAAACCATAATTCATAAGGTGTCGTTTCAACGGATTTAGATGGTGCCCTATTTAAAGTGAATGCGGCTGTTTCTAATGCATAACCCCAAAACGATAGCGGTAAATCTGTAAGTGACATCATAGAACGAACCATATCTAAGAGTGTTCGATTACGACGTTCGGACACACCATTACGATGTGGTGTTCCCGGCGGTGTCAACTGTGAAAGTATTCCGCATTTCTTTAAATGCTCGCTAAACTCGTAACTTATATATTCACCTCCACGATCAGAACGTAGGAATTTAATCTTCTTGTTACGTTGATTCTCCACCCGACTTTGAAATTCCTTAAACTTCTCGAAAGTTTCGGACTTATGTTTCATGAAATAGATATACCCACATCTACTCAAGTCATCTGTGAAGGTAAGAACATAACGATAACCACCGCGCGATGCTACATTCATTGGACCACATACATCGGTATGTATGATTTCCAACAAGTTCGTAGCTCGCTCCATCATACCAGAAAATGGAGTCTTAGTCATTTTACCCATCAGACATGCTTCGCATCTTTCAAGTGATTCGAAATCAAGTGATTCAAGAAGTCCATCGGAATGGAGTTTCTTCATACGCTTCACTCCAATGTGACAAAGGACGATTGCACATATAGGTCGAGTTATCACTCAATTTCAAACGTTTAGCTTCAATGTTATTAATATGTGCATTTCCACTATCGAGATTCAATAAGAATAGACCATCTATCAAAGGTGCATGTGCATAAAACATATTACTCATATAAATCGAACAACCATTATTCTCGGACTTAAACAAGTAACCTTCTCGCAATAAACAAGATCCTGATATAATGTTCATGCTCAACACAAGCACCAAATAACAATTATTTAAGTATAAAACTAATCCCGATGGTAGATGAAGAGGTAGCGTGCCGACCGCGATCACATCAACCTTTGATCCATTTCCAACGCGCATCGTCACCTTGTTCTTCGCTAGCTTCCGTTTATTCTGCAGTACCTGTTTCGAGTTACAAATATGAGCAACTGAACCAGTATCAAATACCCAGGAATTACTACGAGTACTAGTGAGATACACATCAATAACATGTATATCGGATATACCTTTATTCTTGATGTTGCCGTTCTTCAAATCCGCCAAGTACTTTGGGCAATTCCGCTTCCAGTGACCCTCTCCCTTGCAGTAAAAGCACTCAGTATCAGGCTTAGGTCCAGCCTTGGTCTTCTTCGCCGATGCGGCAACTTTCTTACCACCCTTCTTGAAGTTTCCCTTTTGCTTAGACTTGCCTTTTTTGAATTTGGTGGTCTTATTGACCAACAACACTTGATGCTCTTTCTTGATCTCCGCGTCTGCAGATTTCAACATGGAGAAGAGTTCTGGCAACGTCTTGTTCATGTTTTGCATATTGTAGTTCATCACAAAGTTTCTTGTAACTTGGTGGCAGTGATTGGAGGACACGGTAAATCCCCAAAGCATTAGGAATCACTATACCCAAACTTTGGAGTTTGTTTGCGTGCCTAGACATCTTAAGCACATGCTCACTGACGGAGCTGCCCTCTTCCATCTTGCAGTTAAAGAACTTTTCAGAAGCCTCATAACTCTCAACTGCCGCGTGAGCCTCAAATATAATTTTGAGTTCATGGACAATATCATGTGAGTCATGGTTCTCAAACCTTTTCTGAAGCTCTGATTCCAAACCATACAAGATAGCACACTAAACTGTGGAGTACTGATTCTTCCGAGTGAGGTAAACGTTCTTTACTTCATCGGTAGCATAAGCTGCAGGCGGGTCACCCAGCGGTGCATCCAGCACATAGGTCAAATTACCATCATTGAGGACAATCCTCAAATTGCGGAACCAATCCGCGAAGTTGCTTGCATTGTTTTTCAACTTTTCCTTCTCTAGGAATGCATTAAAATTGATGGTTGGGGCCGCCATTGATCTACAACATATTTGCAATAGTTTAGACTAAGTTTATGACAAATTGAGTTCTTATTAATAGTTAAATTAATCTAGGTGAACTCCCACTCAAAACAATATCCCTCACATTGTTTTAGTGATCACACGAACCAAATCCACCACATCAAAACCGATCATCACGAGAGTTGATGTAGCTTCAATGGCGAAAAATCGACATGTTCATCATATCTACTATATGATTCATGCTTTACCTTTTGGTGATCCGTGTTCCGAGACCATGTCTGTACATGCTAGGCTCGTAAAGATCAAACCTTAGCTTCCGCATGAGAAATCTGGCTTGCTCACGTTGTATACACTTGCAGAATCTAACACACCCGATCATCACGTGGTGCTTCGAAACAACAAGCTTTAGCAACGGTGCTTACTAAGGATGAACACTTTAAAACTTGAAATTTATGTGCATGAGGGATCATCTTATAATGCTACCATCGTTAACTAAGCAATACAATATGCATGAAGGATTAACATCACATGCAATTCATAATATGTGATATGATATGGCCTTTCTTCTTGTGCTTCCGATCTCCATCTTCAAGCACGAACATGATCTCCATCATCACCGGCATAGCGTCAAGGTCAATGGCACCGTTTCATGGTTGTCGTCCACCAGCTCCAACTATTACAACTACTTTGAATAGACACGCGGGTCTTAACAGAAATTAAAGACAACCATATGGCTCCTGCCGGTTGCCAACTTACAATAAGGAACATTGCATACATCAAATATAATCACAATCATGGCCATATCACATCACAGCACACCCTGCAAAATAAAGTTAGACGCCTCTAATTTTCTTTGCATATTTTACGTGGTTTGGGGATTTAAATAAGTGTCGATCTAACTTACGAACAAGAACCAAAACGTTGATGTTTGAACTATCAAGTGCCTGTTGTAAATTGGATCTATACTATAATGGGAGAGACAGACACCCGTAAAGCCACTTATGCAATACAAGTTGCATGTTGAGCGTGGAGCAAGTCTCATGAACGATGTCATGTAAGGTTAGCCCGGGCCGCTTCATCCCATCATACCGCAAGATGCAAAGTACACAAGAAGCAATTGATAATAAAAGCACCACCGCCCACAATGACCATTGTGTTCTACTGTGCAATGATCTACATATAGACACGGCTCTGATACCACTGTAGGGGTTCGTAGCATGGAAAACAAAAAATTTCTACCGCATGCAAACAAACAAGCCAAGATCTATCTACTAGATTGTAGCAACGAGTCGATAGAGAAACTCACCCTCGAAGATTCCAAAGCGGTTAACGAGAGCAGATTCTCGTGGATGATGTAGTCGTACTCTTGCCGATCTCAAGATCGCGTAGACGATCCTTCCCAAGGCTGCGTTAAATGCTCCCAGCCGGTCACGTTATTTTCGATGAAGACCTTCCTCTCCCTTGTTCCAGCAAGCAGCGGAGGTTGTAGCACTCTCCTCGCGATTCCGGCAGCATGACGACGTGGTACCGGAAGTAGATGGGAGATCTTGCAAGGCTTAGCCTTAAGCCGGAGCGAGTATGGTGGACTATGAGAGAGGCCTTGGCGATCTAGGGTTTAGAAGCACCAAGGGGAGAGGTGTAGCGGGCGGCTAGGGTTTGGGGAAACCCTAGTCGGCGACTTGGGAGGGGCCCTAGGCGGCGGCGACTTGGGAGGAGGCCGGCGGCTTGGGGCTAGGGTTTGAGGTGGTGTTGGGTGTAGGGAAGAGGGGCAGCCCTGCCCCTCCTTTTATAGGCGGGAGGGCGCCGGTTGGGAGGAGGGAGTCCTCCCCCAACTCGGCCTCCTTGGCCGGCGGGTGGAGGGAGAGGAACTCCTCAACAAGTAGGTTTCCTACTCTCCCTCCACCAAGCAAACTTGCCGTTTGACTTTTCAAATTGGCGTTTGACTTTTCAAACTAGGATTTGATTTCTCCCTTTATTTTGCCCAGCCATTATACCTAGTACATGATGCAACCATTCCACATTGTCATGACACATTCATGTACCCTTCCCCTCCGGAGTGCCGGACCTTTCGGAACCTTCTAGAATATTCCCTATGAAAACACCGGAATAATTCCCCAACTACGAATTAGGACTTTAATTATATGAATCTTATTCTCCGGACCATTCCGGATCTCCTCGTGATATCCCGGATCCTATCCGAGACTCCGAACAACATTCAGTCTCTTACTCATCATTCCATAACTACTCAACAACATCGAATCCTTAAGTGTGTCTCCCTACGGTTCGTGAATTATGCGGACATGATCGAGACACTTCTCCGATCAATAACAAATAGAGGAATCTGGAATTCATATGGCTCCCACATATTTCTACGATTACTTTGCGATCGAATGAACCACTTACATACGATACCAATTTCCATTTGTCTCACGATAGTTTACTTATCTGAGGTTTTGATCGTCGGTATCTCTGCATACCTAGTTCAACCTCGTTACCGATAAGTACTCTTTTCTCGTTCCCGTGATATGTGATCCCTTGTGAGCCAGTCACATTCTTGCAAGCTAATTGGATGACATTTCACCGAGAGGGACCAGAGTATATCTATCCGTCATATGGATGGAAAAATCCCACTCTTGATCCATGTGTCTCAACCCATACTTTCCAAACACTCAATGCCACCTATATAGCCACCCAGTTACGGCGTGGTGTTTGATGCCATCAAAGCATCCTTCCGGTGATGGTGATAAGCATGATCTCATGGTAGGAGGAATTAGGTTACTATGTATCAGAAAGCTTATAGCAATTGAACTATTAAAATGACTTGATCTTTATGCTACGCTTATCTATAGGAGTATGTCCATCATATCATTCTCCCAATGATATGACCTTGTTATTAACAACATCTCAAATGTTCATGATCAAGAAACCATGATCATCTATTAATCAACAAGCTAGTATTATAAAGAGGCTTTACTAGGGACTCTAATTTAGTTTACAAATCACACAAGTATTAATGTTTCTGGTCAATACTATTATAGCATGAATGTAAATATTTATCATAAACACAAAGATATAATAATAACTACATTTATTATTGCCTCTAGGGCATATCTCCAACAATAAAGTTATTAAGTTGTCCTTGTATAAACATCTGATGTGTATCATTGAATATGTGATTCGGTTGTGGAACTATACATTCATGTTGTCTGTACTAAATATCCTTGGTCATTGAGGTTGTGCTGGACACACAACTTAGACCAATGTGAAAGTCGGCCTGATGACTCGGTTCCACTTGTCATGGGCATGGTGATGCTATTCCGACTTACACAGATTCAGCTAAAGAGTTTAGCGAGTCGAATTGACCCATATTAAGGTACAACGAATAAGTTGTCATTTGTATATCTCAATCAATGTAATCCTTAGACCTGATGTTGTTGCATAGTCCGAGTTGAGGATCACCGACTTAGATTTTGTCAAACGCTGATCCGTAACTGGGTAGTCATAAAGGCAGAGTTCGGGTCGACTGAGAATCAAGCTGCGTGATGTGAATAACCAAGACGGGATTTTACCCCTCCACTTGGAGAGATATTCTCTGGGCCCTCTCGGATGATATGATTCAGAAAGCATGGCCATGCACGACTCGGTTAAGTGTTAACCGAGGCGATCAACTAAGAGTTAGTCGAGTGAATCACTTATCTCGGATCGAGAAGAGAGTCGAACTATTTAAGGGATGACAAATATTCGCCTATAGTCTGACAAGGTATATCGTGAGGCAAAAGGGACTCGGACGTAAGTCACATTGGAAAGGCAAGTCGTCATGACTCTTTGGTACTTGGGAGTCGGCACGTTCTGCTAGGAGCCGCTACCGACTGATCGATTGAGAGTCGGACTCTAATCGTGTCCAAGTTGCCAAGAGCCTGCGGGGTCACACACTTAAGAGCGGGAGCAAGTTCGAATTGGATCTGAACCGTAATCTGGTTGGGTTGGACCTGAGCCAGATTTGGACTGAGTCAGTGAGTCGGACTCACGGTGACTGGTTTTATATGGGCTTTAGTGAATGGGCCACGAGAGTGGAGCCCACGTTCACTCCCTATATAGTGGAGCACAGTAACCTAGAAGGGTTAATCGTTGATCGGTTAGGTCATTCCATGTGTTGGAAACCCTAGCTCCACAGCAGTCCTGCCGACGTACCAAACCTAGCAGTTCGCCGCCGGTGCTCCTCCTTGTATGTGTGGATACCAGTAGAGGTGATGTACGATCAGCACCAGGACGATCGAATCGTGAGGATTGCACTGCATCAACTGACGCGCTTCATCAATGATCCGCAACTACGCGTTTAGTGGTAAACCTTGTGGCCTTCTACCTAAGCTGGATCTTGGGATCACCATGTTAGAGGGAAATTTTGTTTTATCTCTACGTGGCCCAACATAGTCTGAGGCAAACATTTGATGATAAGAACAGATTCTCCAACTTGGTTCCCTTTTGAAATACTCAATCATGATTTTAGGCCTATCATTTGTATGCTTAATCTGAGAGTAAAATTAATACACTAACCCTTATCTTATTATTTTATCTTTGTTTGTCTATTCATTTTGTTTTGCAGGTATCAAGATTAGGAAGGAAATCTTCAGGATATGAAGATTTAGATTAGGACTTCTTCTATTATTCTTGTAATTCTTTTTACTTTAGATATTGTAATTGATTATTATGGTAGTAAAGCAAATCATTTCTTTCTATATTGAATTTTCTCTTCCACTTTCATTTTCTATTTGGGCAATTGTAATATTGTTTATCTTTGTAACTTCAATTCCATTTTTGTTATTCCTTATTATTATTAAAGAACAATGTAAATTATTAATGTAATAACTATTCTTTCTTTATCTTTCAATTACTTTTATTGTACTCCCTTCGATCCAAAATAAGTGTCACGGTTTTGAACTAACTCTAGTTCAAAATGGCGACAATTATTTAGGATCGGAGGTAGTAATTTATTTTTCTATTAGAATACATGTGAAATCATTGTAATATTTGTATTAATGTAATAGGTTATTTCTTTATTCCTTTATTTATTTGTTTTAGTTACTTTATTATTGTTTATCTATGTATTATAAAATCATATTACTTTGTTCAAGAATTTACATTCCATTTCTCCTAAGTATTTAAATATTCCATAATTCAATTTGTGAATTTTTTAAATTCATTTTAATTCAAATTTGAAATTCAAATACATGTTTAAATAACTTCCCCCCTAAACAAACAATTCTACAAAGGTCATGTCGAAATCTATCGCAATTGCACTAACGTTTCATGGATTTTCTTATGCATGAATGCAAGGCACACATGTGTCATCTATATTTTTAGGTGCTAATCCTGAGATGTTACAACCGCGCACTAGCAAAGACAAGAAGAGAGAGGAGAGTATTCCAACCAAAGAGAATATCTCAAATTATTATGTATTTAATCAGACCCATAGGCACCTTCTTATATATTCTAGGGGAGTATTCCTCCCTCTTAGATGCCCCATGTGGGACTAAAGATAAATGAAAAAACAGCCGGAAAAACTCCTAGCCGGATGGGCTGATTCTGTAAAGCCCAGCAAGCGGAGGGAGTAAACCCGGGTGAGCCGTGGCGCCACCCATCGGCCCACCTCGCGCTCAGCCACCCACGGTAACACCTAGTGGCTCGGGTGGGCCTTAGTGCCTCGGCGGCCCAAGCGCCAAGAGGCGGTGGAGAAGGGGAGAGTGGGGCGACCCCGGGTGGGCCTGCCATGGGCGTCGACGGCCCAGTACGTGCGCCAGCTCCCCCCGAGCTCCCCTGGGCCGGGTAGAGCTAGCCGCCTGCTGCCCCCTGTCGCGTGCCGCCCCATGCAGCAGCTAATACCTGCCGCCCATGTGGGCCTGGGCTAGTCAAACCAGCCCAAGAGGTTGTTTCCTTTTTTCCATTTTTTGTGATTTCTTTTCCAGGTTAAATCCCTCCAGGATTTTGGCCTAATAAAAGAGTCATTTTTATAAATCTTAATTTAAATATTAATTAGAATATTTAATTCACAATTAACATATAATAAATACATATTCAAATTTCCATTTATCTGAAACTCCTTTTAGTCCTTTTCCTTATTCCTTTCTCTCTCCAAACAACTTCGGATCTCTTCAGAACACTTCAGGTTTCTCTCTTTTCCTATCTCTTTCGGGATTGTCTCTTACAGGAAGATCTCAAGCATCATAAAGCCCTTAAGCGTGTGTAACTACTGTTCGGGATGTCATAGACATAATCTCCATTAATCAGCATAGAGGTAGTCGGTATGCACTTGTGCCCCCTATGACACTCATGATTCTCCATCGTTTCGAACCTGAAACATTATTTGTTATGTTCCTTTTGTCTCTGCAATACTTACATTGTCCGAGATTTGATCATCGACATCTCCATGCCGAGTTCGATCTCGTTACCGACAATGCTACTTTAAACTCGTACCGATAAGTTATATCCCATGATCCAATCACATGTTGCACAACATATTTGATATAATTTATCCGAGTGGGTCCAGAGTATCTTCCATCACACGGATGTACAAATCCTGTTATTGACGCGGTCTCCTCAACCTGTTTCCTCCGGATACCCAACAACACCTGTATGACCACCATTTCACTGAGTGATGTTTAGTGTTATCAAAGCAACCTTGGGAAACAGTGATTTGATATGGTTTCACAATCTGAGGAACAAGTCACTATGTTTTTGACAATTGCAACTGTAAACTTTGTGATATGATCGTGTTGCAACAATCAATTGCAGAACAGTGTCCACCAATGAGATAGCATCATTATCAATTAGGTACCGAAGAACCTTCATGGTCAAGAAACCTTTGACCATTTGTTGATCAATGAACTAGTTGAATAGATGATATTAGGGACCTTGATTTGTTTTCCTTATTGATATAGTTGTAGCATGACATTAACTATTATAAACTAATGGAATGTGTATAATAAACTCCTTTATTATTTGCCTCTAGGACACATTTCCTTTACCTATGTTGCCCAGCCGGTGCCATAATAAAAAGTTAGGTAATCAGAGAAAATAGTTGCTCCGATGTCACAATCAGAAAAACAGTACATAATTAGCTCATGGCCCAATCATGTCCTTCTTACGCAAAGCAACGACCGTGAATCTGCAAAGGAAAACGATACATCTCCCCTAGGGGATCACGCGCTTGCGTCCCCCAGGTGCGGGTTCGTTCAATGGAATCAATCTTGCAGGTACAGATTTTCTTGGACCCACTAGCCCACCATCCTCGTAAAAATAAATATCTACCTTATACCTTCCTCAATCCCGGTCAAACTCATCTTCTGCACCGCTCCTTCCTCAATCCCACCGCTCGGTCCCGATGCTGCATCGGTGCTTGCCTAGGCGAGCTGTTACTGCGTCGAACCCCATCGTCGCACGCATTTGCATAGGCACATGCGTCCACGTGTGCCCTGGTGAGCTGCTGCCGCGCCCCAAATCCGAGGCCACCTCACGTCCCTGCTATGGCCTCACGCTTTTTTCCGACCATTGCCCCCGACGCCTGCATCACCTTGAGCTCTACCAAGACCCCCGCGCTTTCTCGGCTCAGCCCCAATGATACAAACCACGGTGGAACTTTCTAGAGCGGCGCTCTGCCATAGCGGCGGCGCTTGCTACAACGGTGACGGCACTCTGCTACATCAGTGGCGTGGGTCTGCTACAGCGGCTGCAGCGCTCTGCTACATCGGCGGGAGGAAGTGTGCTACAAGCGGCGCCGGGGGTCTGCTATAGCGGCTGTGGCGCTCTGCTACATCGATGGCGTGGGTCTGCTACAAGCGGCATCGGGGGTTTACTACAGCGGTTGCGGCGCTCTGCTACATCGGCGACGGGGGTCTACTACAAGCGGCGGCGGCGCTTACTCCAGCAGCGGCGACGCTTTGCTACATGTGATGGCGACAACGCTCGCTATAATGGCTGCGACACTCTGTTACAAACAGCGACGCTCTGCTACAGCGGTGGCGGCGCTCGAGCTCTGCTACATCGGCAATGGCGCTCGCTTCAATGGTGGAGACGACCTGCTACAACATCTGCAACGCTTGCTACAGCGGCGGCGCTCTGCTACAAGCCGCGGCGGGGATTTGCTACCACACGCGATGCTCATGCTGGCCGACGACGATGCTACTGACGGTGCCCCGCGTTGCTCCCTACGGCAGGAGTAGTTGCTGCAAGATATGGCAGCGATGCTAGTGACGGCGATGTAGTCGACGGTGCTCCATTCATGCTCCGATGGTGGAGGTACTGCGGAGGAAGAGATCGACACATTGAAGTCGCGGTCATGCTCATAGAGAAAACAGGAGGGTACAGGAGGAGGACGAACGGGTGGCCATCGTTCTCGTCTGTTTTGTTTTTCACCTGAAAAAAAGACACGTGTCATCACCCGGACCCGGGAATCGGGGAATTTGATCCCACGGAGACGCTCAGTACTATCCATCTGCAAATCCCACGCTGGCCCGTCGGGCTCCACCTCTGCACGATGTGCATAACGCCGTGATCTCCACGCTCCAGCCACTAGGAGTCGATCGCCGCCAGCTGCACGCAAGGCCGCAGCTTCCAAGTCATCATTGATGAATATTCAACGAATAAATAAAATTCTTAATTTGTAGGATTAGGTCCACAACACAGATCATGTACCATGTAGAACACTAACTCTTTGGTGACGACAAGTTTACTTAGGTCATATAATATATGCTTATTAAATTTACATGTTTTATTTTTTACACGACATTTTTTTTCAGAAACTTTGGGAGCACTTATATACGCTAGGTGATAACAAACACAACGCAATTGATATCATCTTATGTTCATTGGTGGTTACTTTGAGTGCTTCTATTTCAATACTCGTACAACGCATGTACACAAAGAAAAGTTATTATTAAACACAATGTAACTTGTTAGCCACATTTGACAACACAAAAGATGAAGAAAGAATCATGCCGACGGTTCACTTTATGCTCTAGAAGATATCTATCGAGTTGTCGGAAACTCCTTTCTACACCCGGGTGCATATGCATCCAGTATTAAAAACATTTTTCAAAAAGTTGAAAATTTTGAAAAAAAATATGATCATGTGTATCTTCATGTTTGAGGTGCACACGAAGTCATTCCACCAAAACCGATATGTTTTGTATGTTGATAAAAAGACAAATTTTTGCGTCGTGGAGCATGTTACTTTAGTACCAATTATTTTCTATTTTGCACAAGCCACCCATAATGGTCATTTTTTTCATGAAACGACTTTGGGCTCATCTAAAACTTAAAGTTCTACGTGCACATATATTTTTTTAATTTTTTTAGCATTTCAAATTTTGACAAAAATCAAATTCAAATAAAGGGTGCATATGCACCTGGGAGAAAAAGGCCACGTCCGCTTGAGTTGTATGCTAGAAATGACAATTTAAATAGTACTTTTAGGTTATACGATCTTTGAGATACTTATCGTGAATTAATACTTGTACACTATACTTATGCAACCACTAAAAATAATTCAAGAAGCAAATGTTGATAAGAATATATAGCTTTAGTTTAGTATGGCGCAAGATTATTTGAAGATGTACATCGCAACTATGTAATAAAGAAATGTACAAACAAAATTTAGCAACATTTTGTGCTTAACTGAGCCAAATAAATAAGAAGAAATAATTTTGTTAACAATGTAGAATGACAAAAATAATTCCTAGGAAGTTTAAAAGTTTAGTACAATGACTATGTGACCGCAAGGGTTGAGTCCTTAGTGTAGCGAAAGAGCATCAAGCTACTCGAGACACAAGAGGATTTCACCAAGGCGATAATGCTCGGGATCAATTCCTTGGATGGATACCCATCGGTTTTCTTTAAGGGCGACCTCTACTAGGTGTAGTCATGCTGCCACCACAACAATTTGACCGTTTTTGACACAGTCGTGAAGATTTTTTTCATGGTGATGATTTATCCTATTGCCGACCAAAGAAGTAGTACTTCTGTAGACACTGAAGACACAACAGCAACACTGAATACGAAGACGCTAAACACAAGCATTTTTTCACAACGGCAACACCGAAGACGCTAAACACCGACCATTGGAGATATAGTCAATCTAGGGTTTAAACTTTTTCCTTAAAATTTTCATTGTAACCATCTTTGATGTCATAAGAAAATCCATTAACAAATCGACTATGGATACTACCAGCATTGGTCCATGCATCTGGCAAATTGTATCTCTCATCATCGATAGAGTTTGGCGGCAAGATCTTTGTGTCATGTTACTTCCTCGAATTATAGTACATATAACCTTATATATACTATCAGAGTAATTAGAGAATATCGACAATCACCGCTCGGCTTCAAAAGGTCGTCTAACTCTACTTTTTAGGCTCTTTGAGTCCACCTGTCATTGACTCTATGTATTAAAAGAAAGGGCCACATGGACGGAGTTGGGAGAGAGAAAGACAACAATCCCAAGATCGTTGCTACGTCGGCATATCCCTTGGAAAAAGTCTATTTTAAACCCTAAACTCGTAGAGGTTCGCCCAATCAAACCTTGATGTCAAAATCCCGGTCGTTGGCACATTGAACTTACTAATCCCGGTCTAAATCGAACCTTCGACCTGGCTGTCACTTGCCACGTAGGATTTTTTTTTACAAAAACAACCCTTCTTAATTATGTAGTCCAAGATGAGAGGGATATCTCGCCTGCGCGCCCCCAGCAACATTCAGCGCGGCGGGTAGACGACGGCGACGGCGAAGGAGGGATTCCTAGAGCGTGCGATCACGCGGATCAAGGGCTGCACTCCCCTTCGAGCAAAACCGCGGCTGCGCGAGTGTCTATGGTCACCAGACGTGACGTTGGTGACCACTTGGGCGGCGGCATGCGGCGGCGGTCGTCGGAACATCACCATGATGCATAGGAAGGGGCGGGAAATTGTCCAACCACACCAGGAGATCACCAGGAGTTCATAGGTGGGCTCGGATTAGCCGGAGGAGGTTGGAGGCGATGTCTAGTCGATGATGAGCGATGGTCAAATGCCAAGAAGATGAGCTCGATTCAATCGTTTCAGATCTCCCTTGGATTAGTCCTTCGGCAAGGAGAAGCCCGATGACGAGGCGAACATCTTAGGTCCATTCGCCTCGCTCGGGGAGGCCTGGAGCAGCGGTGCTAGGCGGCGGCCATGGCGGCAACATCAGGGGCGTATCGCGGCCGAGCGGGGAGAGCGGGAGAGGACGCGGTGTTCGTCAGTTCCAGCGTGCGTGCGAAAGGAAGCGGCCTCCCTTGCTCTGCCTCCCCATATCTCGAAGCATCCATGGCCGTCGAGGCCCTGCCTTGACCTCCACCGGGGAAGAAAGGTAGGGAATGTTGGGGCCCGGTGAGATTAATCTGAAATCCCAGGCAGAGCAGTTGTTTCTCGGTGTACCAAACACCTTCAGGGTTTGATTTAGACCGGTATTAGTAAGTTTAGGGTGCCAACGACCGGGATTTGGACATCAGGGTTTGATTGGGCGAACCTCTACGAGTTTAGGGTTTGGAATAGACCTTTTCCTATCCCCTTCCAAACGAAATTTCCATGATTTGTGGTGTTGTTGTGGAAACAAAAGGAGGGAAAGGATTATCTCTACTCGAGGTGTTGTGGCGCAATATAAGTAGGGTGTTGACGACGACATCCCTAGTGGCATCAATAATCTCTAATATAATACTCCCTCCGTCACGGTTCAGAGGACGTTTTAAAAAGATTGTTGGGACCTAGGTGGACGCTGATTGGGCAAGATTTGTGACAAAAACATGCAAATTCGTTGGAAGAAAATAGGCCTATTAATTATTCAGCGTCCTATTAAACGTAATTACTCAATGGAAATGGTGATTTTAGGCGCATGCATTAGTGGAATTGCATTCAAGAATTAATTCCTTGACTGCATAGCGTAAAAGGTGGGAGAAAAAAAAGGGGCATTAATTCTGTGACTAAGTCTAACGCGCCTAGGAGGAGAGGAGTTTTGAAAACGCATGTTTTTTGTAAGACCCCCTTCAACCGTGATAGAGGAAGTATCTAAATTAGAGCTGGCATTTCTCACAACATGCAAGCATGTCACGTCACCCTAATTTTTCCTATCGGTTGTCACCTGTCCCACTATCACGCATGTATGCCACAGCATCATTTTTGTTGACTCTTTAGTCCGGAGAGGTTTTACTTACGTCGCCGTGGCAGTTTGATTTGTACAGCTTTATTTGGCCGGTAGGTTTGGTTCGGCGTGAAGAGAAAGAACTCTCCGGATAAACAAGGAATTCTAGCGGTCTCGTCTCGTGGTAGCCGGTACGTATCGACAACTTGTGACAGGAGCGGAACACACGAGGAAGGGAGGAGGCCAAGCACGAGCGCTGCAGTAACTGTGCTTCGTGCGTCCACCCTGGAAGCCTCGCCGAACCCCACCCCCGACATGCCCTGGCCTACCACTCTTATCCCCCTCTGACCCTCTCGCCTTTTAATACCCCTCGATCGGTCCAGCACGCAGCACGCAGCACGACCGCACCGCCGCGCACCACACACACACTCCGCTCGTCGATCGAGCTCCAGCAGCCACGTACGTCGTCTCTCTCTGACCACCCGAGTCCCCAGGCCACGCACCCGTGCGTCTTCCCTCCATCGTCAACCAAGCTCCATGGCGTCCATGCACCACCACCTCGACCTCATCCGCGCCCACCTCCTCGACGACCTCGCCAGCAGCAGCGGTGACTCCGACTCGAGCGCTTCGTCCCCGCCGGGGCGACGGAGGCCGGTAGCAGGGCTCTCCGTGACACTGCCGCCTAAGCCGTCGACGACAACCGTGGACCTGGATCAGCAGCCACGGCAGGAGGAGAGCTGCGTGGAGGATGACAAGGACGAGGACGACTTCCGGCGGTACCGGGGCGTGCGGCAGCGGCCGTGGGGCAAGTTCGCGGCGGAGATCCGGGACCCGGCGCGGAAGGGCGCGCGCGTGTGGCTCGGCACCTACGACGACGCCGTCGAGGCCGCGCGAGCCTACGACCGCGCAGCGTTCCGCCTCCGCGGGTCCAAGGCCATCCTCAACTTCCCCAACGAGGTCGGCACACAATCCCTCCTGTGGGCGCCCCTCGCAGACGCCACCGACGCCGTGTACATCGGCGGCAAGAGGACGAGGCAGGCACAGGAGGAGGAGGAGGAGTGCCTGGCTCTTAGGGAGGTGAAGAAGGAGAGGCTGCAGCTGGAAGAGGATGCTACTGCCTCGAACTACTACAGCAGCGATGCGGCGGCTAGAGAGGCGGACTTCTGGGAGGAGCTGAAGGGCATCTGCAGCCTGCCGCCCCTCTCGCCGCTGTCGCCGTACCCGCACTTGGCCTTCCCGCAGCTCTCGGCCGTCAACTGAACTCAGCCGGCCGGGACGCACGCTCACTGCGTCACAGGCACGAGCGAGCATGGCATATTGGCATGGCGGCGATGCTAAGCCTGCTAGAATATTAAACCTGTTAGATTACAGGGCGTTCTTTGATTTGTTACCGGTGGTAAATTCTTTCGTTCTTTCCTAGTACCCACTCTAACCATGCATGGAGGGTACGCACTTGAGTTATACTGTAACACGCGCTCCATCGAGCTGCGATTTCTTACGTAATGAATTTAAATTTGGAAATCAAAGTGCGAATGTGTTAATTACCACTGTACGTACTAGTATGGAGAACTAGTGCTTTGGTTCAATTGCCGTTTTATTTTGATACACCAAATATATATATATATACCTGTGGATGGGACACGTCCACAGTGCTTACAGGCCCCTAGGACAAAACGACGCCAAAGGACCCTTATTTAAAATGAAGAATCTTTCTTGAAGGGAAGGGGGGGGGGGGAAGGCCCCCTACTCTAGAAATTATCTTAAAACTATAAATCTCTAATATTTATTATGCTAAACAATTGTTCACATATTCTAGAAAACACCTTAAAGATTTATATATTTTTAATATTTATGCTAAAAAAATGCCTACTACTCTAGAAAACACGTTAAAGATATATATTTATGTCTGCGGAATGGTACAACTATGTTATTGCATTGTTAGTATCTAGAAATGTCTATATTTGCAACCTTGTAAAGGCATGTGACTGTCAGTTTTGTTCTGCACACTTGGAGAGCGAGAGAAATCATGGTATTAAAAAAATATAAAGAAATATTAAAGTATTTTCTAGGAAATATGAGACAAAATAGAGCCATGATAGCGTAGAATTTGGATCACCTATATTTTTTTAAGATAATTTTAGGACTCAAAAGTAGACTAATATAAAAACATAAAAAATCTTAGACCTACATCATGGGGGCATGGGCAAGCGCCCCTCTGCCCCGCCCTATGGGCCGGCCCTGAGTGGTTAAAGTGTTAAACCGCACTCCACACATCAATCGACATGTCATCTACCTGACCAGTTTAATCACGCTCTGTATGTTCTTGCAAAACTCAGGAGCTAACTATTCAAGCCATGCACTTGGACTTTCAACGTCACGGCAGAATCCATTACTACCTCTCATCATTCGAAGGAGTATAAACGTCAAATGAAGTAAAGTTTGACCATATTTACAAAAAATATATCAAAACCTATAATATACATATCATTCGATTGAGAATTAAGTTAAAGCTCAGTCGGTTCCTAATCCACTTGGATATGCATCACGATTAGACACACCCAATAAAAAATATATGACATGATGCATCTAATCGATATTTATTTCATATTATAGATGTGGATAATTTATTCTACTCCAGTGACTTGAATTTGTCTAAACTCCCATGTATCTAGATATGTTTTATAGATGCATCAAAATCTAGACAAAAACAAGTCACTTATATTTCTGAAGGAAGAGAGTAAAAACTTGCTTAGGAATAGTTTAATGTATTTTGTCGTGGCTCCGTGGCAGACTTCATTTTATCGAGTACGCATTTGGGAAAACTCCTACAGTATATTTTTTCTCGAGAATGAAAACGTGCTTATTGTGTAGCATGTACCACTCCAAGTGTTATGTGTGTATGAAATACTGATACAAGAGTGATGTACGTATGAATAACTGGATGATGTATGCACTCCATACGAATATAGCCCTCGTGCGCAATTCCTTCCACGTACGAGTAGTAGTCTAGTAGAGTATCATACATTCATGCATGCGGCGGTCCTTGTCTAGATAATACTTGCCCGGCGACCCGGTCGGCTCCTAACAAAAGAAAAGGCTAGCTTTGCCCGGTCGCAGGCAAATCAACGAGCCGCACTCTTAACCAACTAACTAACTAACTCAGGCATCTGCGCCTGTCCATACGTTTCAGATTACTCCTACACGCTCGCGCTGCTGCTTCCACACTGTCCTGTCGGTCCAGTCCACTAGCACAACTTGGACAGAATAAATCGATAAAATACGGGGCACGTGAGATATACATATGCCACGATCGAACTCACCATGTTAGTGAGTCGTGACCGTTGACATGCATGCATCACCAGAAGAACACTTCCAAATTTGAAAAAAAAAACATGCAAGTAGATAGCTAGTACTCCCTCAGTTTCACATTACCTTGCGCGTTTGACTGGACACACAAAACAAGGCGAGGCAGAACTTGCTCATTTTTTACTTTTTTACTCCTTCGTTTTTTTTGGCGTGTAGCTGCATGTTGATTTTACTCATTCCAAAAATCTCTGAATTTTTTATGAAAAATAAGACAGCAATATTGCTCGTTGTTTTCCGTGCCAGGTCAAAGACGCAGGGTAATATGAAACAGAGGGAGTAATCAATCTCGAGAAAGCAGCAGCAGTATATAATTATATATATACGAATCGTTTATACTTTATACAGAGATATATTCGTCAGGAAGTCTCCACCGTTTTTCACTACAGGAATGGGAAGCTACGCCGACGGCCAAATATCAGGGCCGTCGGCGTAGCCATCGTCTAGGCCAGCTCCGCCAAGTAGCCGTCGGCGTATAATTGCCCTCGGCATATCCTATGCTACGCCGACGGCTGCCCTCGGCGTAGCATACGCCGACGGCTGCCCTCGGCGTAGCTATTTTTTTATTTTATCTCATTAAATTTTGAAAAATCATAACTAAATCATTCTAATTCGGAAAAATACAAATAATATATCAAAATTTGCAGAAAAATAAGACCTATCTATCTACACTCAAATATTACACATTTGTAAATAAAAATTAATTAAAACATAAGACATTATATAGTTTAAAACGGGCATAAAAAATTCAAAAATGATCGAAACAATGTGAAACCTTCGCGTGGTGTTATATTATGTGACATAGTTAGAAGGAAAAATATCAAACTTGGTATATTGATTATGTCTCAAAGAAACCTTCACAAAATGACCTATCTCATTCGAGGTTTCTTGGCTTTCGGGTCAAATGACCAATGTTATGGCTAGAATCAAGACATAGTTTGTGATAATGTGCCCATATTGTGCATACACATGCATCATGGGATGGCGAACAATGTTGCAGGAGGAAGTTTTCCTTTTCGTCGCACCAAAAAGCCATTTCCCATTTTCCGAGCACAAAAAACGGACGATTTTGTAAAGCAACCACCAAATGGATAATTCAAAATGGTACCACCACATTTAAAAAAAAATACTATACCACCTTATATAGACAATGTCCCAATAGGGGAATCCGAAACCTTTCCGTCCACCTCTGGTGAAAAAGACAAATTCCTGCCGAATCGTGGAAGTGGTCGAATATGAACTACGGTACATGATCGATGCTCATGTTTTTTACAAAATCATTTTAGGTTCACAATATGCTATTTTATCAAAGATCCAATGCAAGTTTAGCGAGGCTCGCCCCGAGCTAAGAATCTTCATGCCCGGTTCGACAAAGTTTGGACGATAGTTTAAAAGCGGGCATAAAAATTCAAAATGATCGAAACAATGCGAAACCTTCGCGTGGTGTTATATTATGTGACATAGTTAGAAGGAAAAATATCAAACTTGGTATATTGATTATGTCTCAAAGAAACCTTCACAAAATGACCTATCTCATTCGAAATTTCTTGGCTTTCGGGTCAAATGACCAATGTTATGGCTAGAATCAAGGCATAGTTTGTGATAATGTGCCTATATTGTGCATACACATGCATCATGGGATGGCGAACAATGTTGCAGGAGGAATTTTTCCTTTTCGTCGCACCAAAAAGCCATTTCCCATTTTCCGAGCACAAAAAACGGACAATTTTGTAAAGCAACCACCAAATGGATAATTCAAAATGGTACCACCACATTTTACAAAAATACTATACCACCTTATATAGACAATGTCCCAATAGGGGAATCCGAAACCTTTCCGTCCACCTCTGGTGAAAAAGACAAATTCCTGCCGAATCGGCAGGAAGTGGGTCAGATATGAACTACAGATACATGATCTGATGCTCATGTTTTTTTACAAAAATCATTTTTAGGTTCACAATATGCTATTTTATCAAAGATCCAATGCAAGTTTAGCGAGGCTCATCCCCGAGCTAAGAATCTTCATGTCCGCCGTTCGACAAAGTTTGACGATAGTTTAAAACGGACATAAAAAATTCAAAAATGATCGAAACAATGCGAAACCTTCGCGTGGTGTTATATTATGTGACATAGTTAGAAGGAAAAATATCAAACTTGGTATATTGATTATGTCTCAAAGAAACCTTCACAAAATGACCTATCTCATTCGAGGTTTCTTGGCTTTCGGGTCAAATGACCAATGTTATGGCTAGAATCAAGGCATAGTTTGTGATAATGTGCCCATATTGTGCATACACATGCATCATGGGATGGCGAACAATGTTGCAGGAGGAAGTTTTCCTTTTAAATCGCACAAAATCCATTTCCCATTTTCCGAGCACAAAAGCAGACGATTTTGTAAAGCAACCACCAAATGGATAATTCAAAATGGTACCACCACATTTAAAAAAATACTATACCACCTTATATAGACAATGTCCCAATAGGGAATCAAACCTTTCCGTCCACCTCTGGTGAAAAGACAAATTCTGCCGAATCGGCGGGAAGTGGTCGAATATGAACTACGGTACATGATCGATGCTCATGTTTTTAAAAAAATCATTTTAGGTTCACAATATGCTATTTTATCAAAGATCCAATGCAAGTTTAGCGAGGCTCGGCCCCGAGCTAAGAATCTTCATGCCCGCCGTTCGACAAAGTTTGACGATAGTTTAAAACGGGCATAAAAAATTCAAAAATGATCGAAACAATGCGAAACCTTCGCGTGGTGTTATATTATGTGACATAGTTAGAAGGAAAAATATCAAACTTGGTATATTGATTATGTCTCAAAGAAACCTTCACAAAATGACCTATCTCATTCGAAATTTCTTGGCTTTCGGGTCAAATGACCAATGTTATGGCTAGAATCAAGGCATAGTTTGTGATAATGTGCCTATATTGTGCATACACATGCATCATGGGATGGCGAACAATGTTGCAGGAGGAATTTTTCCTTTTCGTCGCACCAAAAAGCCATTTCCCATTTTCCGAGCACAAAAAACGGACAATTTTGTAAAGCAACCACCAAATGGATAATTCAAAATGGTACCACCACATTTTACAAAAATACTATACCACCTTATATAGACAATGTCCCAATAGGGGAATCCGAAACCTTTCCGTCCACCTCTGGTGAAAAAGACAAATTCCTGCCGAATCGGCAGGAAGTGGGTCAGATATGAACTACAAGTACATGATCCGATGCTCATATTTTTTTACAAAAATCATTTTTAGGTTCACAATATGCTATTTTATCAAAGATCCAATGCAAGTTCACCGAGGCTCGGCCCCGAGCTAAGAATCTTCATGCCCGCCGTTCGACAAAGTTTGACGATAGATTAAAACGGGCATAAAAAATTCAAAAATGATCGAAACAATGCGAAACCTTCGCGTGGTGTTATATTATGTGACATGGTTATAAGTAAAAATATCAAACTTGATATATTGATTATGTGTCAAAAAAAACTTCACAAAATGACCTATCTCATTCGAGGTTTCTTGGCTTTCGGGTCAAATGACCAATGTTATGGGTAGAATCAAGGCATAGTTTGTGATAATGTGCCCATATTGTGCATACACATGCATCATGGGATGGAGAACAATGTTGCAGGAGGAAGTTTTTCTTTTCGTCGTACCAAAAAGCCATTTTCCATTTTCCGAGTATAAAAAACGGACGATTTTATGAAGCAACCACCAAATGGATAATTCAAAATTCTACCACCACATTTTACTAAAATACTATACCACCTTATATGGACAATGTCCCAACAGGGGGTTCCGAAACCTTTCCATCCACCTTTGGTGAAAAAGACAAATTTCTGCCGAATCGGCAGGAAGTGGGTCAGATATGAACTACATGTACATGATACGATGCTCATGTTTTTTTACAAAAATCATTTTTAGGTTCACAATATGCTATTTATCAAAGATTCAATGCAAGTTTTCCTTTTCATCGCACCAAAAAGCCATTTTTCATTATCCGAGCGCAAAAAGGGAATTTTCTAAAGCAACCACCAAATAGATAATTCAAAAATGGAGGGTTTGTGATTAGTTGATATGGATATCATATTTGGATTCCTCTCATTTTTCTGATCAATTTAGACATATTATTTGTTAAATTCCGATTTATAGATTTAAAGATATTAATTATTCCATATTAAATAGAAAAATACAAAAAAGTAAAATTATTATATTTTTATCTGAATTCAATAATATTTTTACTTATTCATTAATGTTTATTTAAATAATTGTTTGTAATTTCAAAAAATACAAACATGTGACATGTTGATATAAAGGTTAATAGGATTGATATCATAGTATTGACAACAATGTATGAATTACTTTGCGGAAACAAATTCTGAAGGAACGAGGAAGTTAAGCGTGCTGGAGCTAGAGTAGTATTAGGATGGGTGTTCTTTCGGGAAATTCGATCAAGACTGTAATTTAATTAAATAGTAAGTGTAATTAGTGTTAAAAATATTCAAAGTGAGAGATTAACGAGTCAAATAATTCAAAGATTCAAAAATTGAGAAAAAAAAAGAAAATAAAAAATTTATTTTTTTTTTAAAAAAATATTTTTGCATCATGTCGACAAGCTATGCCGACGGCCGCTACGCCGACGGAATTGCCCTCGGCGTAGCATACGCCGACGACATTTTGATACGCCGACGGCCTCTATGTGCTCCGCCGAGGGAGCCCTTTGCCGAGGAGGCTACGCCGAGGGCAGCCGTCGTCGTAGCATACGTCGAGGGCATTTTAGCCTACGCCGACGGCTTTTTGCTCTCGGCGTAGCGCGCGCGTCCTGTAGTGTTTGACCATAAAGAGGAAGAAAGGGATCGTATACTTTGCCATCAGAGACGTCGCAAAATTAAAGATAGGTCGATGGATACAACTTTACAATTCTCCAACTATTTTGTTCATGCTGGTCGGAACAAGAAAACCCAGTTTAGTTACCACTCATCAGTATAATCGTGCCCCGTTAGATTGGAGGTCGGTATGCATGTCAACGGACGTTTGACTTGGCCAACCTAGTGTGAGCGGTAGGTTTGATGGTTATGAACTTATGATGAGCCAATAAGTGTTCACACACGCATACACAAAGTACTATGTTCTTTAGATATTTTTTACGAAATCCCACTAATCTATTAAAAGTAAATTTCCTAGAAATGGATCGTATACTCTTTCTCTCTTGCTCTGAATATTTCGACTAATGCTTTCTCATTTGCATGAGCTAAACATAATTTTTTAGCACCAAGATGTGCAGATTCAGCTCCCGATCCTTACAAATTAGTAGGATACTAACCTGGAGTATCTAAGAACATGCACGAAATGACATAAACCAAATCAACCAAACTCTCGACTCAAATCGGCTTCCATCAAAATAGTTTATAAATTCTCACGGTCCAAAGCTTAAACCAGGAGGGGGATTTATCTTCATGAGGAGGTTTTGGTGTTGGACATCTTCACAAAAGGAGGGGCTTACTAAGTCATAAATCTTATTACAATCCCATGGAGAGGAGATGAAGGGGTAGATATAATCTTACCGGTTAACCCTAGGTAGTATATATGGGGCTATTGAAATATATTGCATGCCCTTTTCCATCATACCACTGTTTTAGATCAACTTGATTGTAGTAAGATGCATATCAATATGATATCATCGGAACGAAAGAGGACTCAAGTTCAAGACCCGACCAACAAAGTATCAATAAAAATAGTCGCGGCCTACGTCGATCTCACCCTTCTCCTTTAGTTCTGTTAGATGTATATTTATATATTGTATGTCCCCACTTGTTAGGGGGTCTTCCTGCATATTTCCACATGTACATGTACTATATATTGTGTGGCCCCCAGAGGAATACATGTTGCATATTCCTGACATGGTATCAGAGCTACGTTAAACAGTTTTTCTGCAACATCGTCACAGCTGCCACCGTCCATGTCGTCGTCGTTCTTCCGACGTCGTCGCCGCCGGTTGCCGTTGTTTCCGGCCATCTCTCTTGCCATCTGTAGATCGGATCTGCCGCCGTCCGATAGGATCCGCTGCGTGACGCTGCTCGCCAGTCTGCCGTCACGCCGCCGCGTATCGGCGCCTTCGCCGCCATCTGCCGCCGTCGCCGCCGCCGCCGACGCCAGACGCCGCTGCCGCCATCTGGCCGGGCGGAACCGCCGCCGCCTGCCGCCGCCGCTGCCGCTTGCCGGCGCCATCGCCGCCACATCTCCTTCTTTGGGGCCCAGCCGGCCCTCTCCCGTCCTCCGATTGAACCTAGGAGGCTGTTGGCCCTGTTCCTCGTTGATCCTAGATCGGATCTGACGAGTTGACTTCGAAAAAAAAAGAGAGAGAAAGCTATGTCTTCTTCATCGGGTTATGTTGTGATTCCTCGCTGCCCGGTGATCTTCGATGGCGCGAATTACCCTGATTTTGCTGTCTTTATGCGCGTTCACATGTGCGGTCTCCGTCTTTGGGGTGTACTCTCCGGCGAGGTCTCCTGTCCGCCGTGCCCCCTGCTCCTGTGGCTCCTCTTCCGCCGACGCCGATTGTTCTCGGCGCTGATGCTTCTCAGGAGGCCAAGGATGCTGCTCAGAGTGCCGATGATAGTGTTGTTGCTGCTTATGACCTGAAGTTCAAGCAGTACTCTGTTGATCTCGAGGCCTATCTGTAGGGGTTCGTAGCATGGAAAACAAAAATTTTCTATCGCATACAAACAAACAAGCCAAGATCTATCTACTAGATTGTAGCAACGAGTCGATGGAATAACTTACCCTCGAAGATTTCAAAGTGTTTAACGAGCAGATTCTCGGGTGATGTAGTCGTACTCTTCCGATCTCAAGATCGTAGACGATCCTTCCGGCTGCTCCGTTAAGCGCTTCAATCGGTCACACGTTCGGTACTGACGAAGACCTTCCTCTCCTTGTTCCAAAGAAATGGAGGTTGTAGCACTCTCCTCGCGATTCCGGCAGCACAATGGCGTGGTACCGGAAGTAGAGGGGAGATCCCGCAGGGCTTCGCCTTAAGCCGGAGCGGGTATGGTGGAGTATGAGAGAGGGCTATTAGTGGTCTAGAGATTAGACACACCAATTAGAAGGCTCTAAACCGCAGGCTAAAGCAATTAGAAGCTCTAAACCAAAACGGCTCTAAACCGGAGATTAGAGGATAGGAACTTGTGTGTCTCAAGGAGGAGGCCCTGCCCCTCCTTTTATAGGTGGAGGGGCTTGGCGCGCCAGGGAGGGAGGAGTCCTCCCCAACTCGGCCTAGGGCTGGCCGGCTTGGAGGAGAGGAACTCCTCCTCCAAGTTGGTTTCAACCTCCTCTTGCTTGTTTCCCACAGTTTCTGTTTCCAGTTCTGTTTTCAGTTTCTGTTTTAGCCGTTTGACTTTCAAGCGGCAATTTGACTTTTCAGTTTTGGAACAGCTAGAACACTTAGTACATGATGCAATCATTCAATGACACATTCATGTACCCCCTTCGAGTCTTGGGACAATCCGGAACCTTCTAGAACATTCCCGATGAAAACACGGAATCATTCCCGAACTCAAACGGACTTTCCTTATATGAATCTTATTCTCCGGACCATTCCGGATCACCTCGTGATATCCTGGATCCCATCCGAGACTCCGAACAACATTCGGTCTCTTTCTCATAATACCATAACTACTCAAAACAACGTCGAATCCTTAAGTGTGTCTCCTACGGTTCGTGAATTATGCGGACATGATCGAGACACTTCTCCGAACAATAACCAATAGAGGAATCGGAAATTCATATGGCTCCCACATATTTCTCTGATTACTTTGCGATCGAATGAACCACTTACATACGATACCAATTTCCCTTTGTCTCACGATAGTTTACTTATCCGAGGTTATGATCGTGATCTCTGCATACCTAGTTCAACCTCGCACGATAAGTACTCTTTTCTCGTTCCGTGATATGTGATCCCTTGTGACCCAGTCACATGCTTGCAAGCTAATTGGATGACATTCCACCGAGAGGGCCCAGAGTATATCTATCCGTCATATGGATGGACAAATCCCACTCTTGATCCATGTGTTTCAACCAATACTTTCCGAACACTCAATGCCACCTTTATAGCCACCCAGTTACGGTGTGGTGTTTGATGTCATCAAAGCATCCATCCGGTAAAGGTGATATGCATGATCTCATGGTCGAAGGAATTAGGTTACTATGTATCAGAAAGCATATAGCAATTAAACTATTGAAATGACTTGATCTTTATGCTACGCTTATCTATAGGAGTATGTCCATCACATCATTCTCCTAATGATATGATCCTGTTGTTAATAACATCTCTATGTTCATGATCGGGAAACCATGATCATATATTAACCAACAAGCTAGTTTAACAAGAGGCTTTACTAGGGACTCTTATTTTAGTTTACAAATCACACAAGTATTAATGTTTCCGGTTAATACAATTATAGCATGGTATGTAAACATTTATCATAATTGTGAAGATATGATAATAACAACTTTATTATTGCCTCTTGGGCATATCTCCAACAGTCTCCCACTTGCACTAGAGTCAATAATCTAGTTTCAAACCTTTGTGTATTCAACACTTATGGCTTTCCGGTGTTGTATGTACACGATTGCTAGTGGTCAACTGATCTCCGGATCTGACACTTCCAGGTCCGTGTGTAATTGCATGTCTTTGCCTCTCGCATCACTCATTCTCTAATGAGATGGCTTTGTATAAATTTGGTCTTTCGGTGTGACCTTTAGCTCTTTGGGGTTAAAACATGTTGATAATATTGTCGCACAATATATCTTCATAGTATTATCCCACTGTGAACTACACCTAGTTTGATAACAAACTACTTGACACAAATGCCCTCTTTTGCTGCTAAAATAGCAGTCATATACTTAGCCTTTTGTTGTAGTATCTGTCACAATGTCTTAACTTTGGAACTCATCCAAATCTATTATGGAACTCACTTTCCATTATATTGTGCCACCCTTAGTTTTATATTGAGATAAACTTAATTTGTACTTTGTGACAAAACTAGTATCAATGTAGTACTTTTACAATGAACTAACCATCTATTTGTCACTTCTACAAATAATATACTCTTAGTTCTTCCAAAAGATCATAAGAATATCCTTACTATTGTCCAATGATCATCTTACGAATCATTCTGGTATATGCTCACAACATTTAGAGCATAGGACATATCTGGATTTGTACATATCACAGTATGATTGATATAAATACTCTTTGTGATTTCATACATCAAGTATCAATCTATACTTGAATCTTTGTTTCACTTACCAAATGTCAATACACTTGAATATATCATCAATATTGAACTCATTCAATCCTTTCTGTGCGACAAGAACCTTTCTTGTAGTTTCTATATTGAACTCATTCAATATCTCATCTATGTACTTCTGGCACAACCATATTAACATCTATTGATGCCAAATATTTGGGTTTTGCCTAAGTCTTTCATCGAGATGAAATTCTTAATATGTGTTAATAAAAGATACATCATTTCCAATCAACAATATGTCTTCCACATAATGTATTAGAAACATGTCTTAGTGCTCCCACTTAATTTCTTGCAAATGCAAGCATCTTCATTATCTCTGATGAAATTAAACTCTTTTGACAGTTTCATCATAGTGAAGATTCCAACTCCGCTATGCTTACTTCAACCATTGAAGTTTGCATATGTTTTTAGCATCCCTTGAATTTTAACAAAACAAAAAACCTTTTGGACTGTGTCATGCACACGTCCTAGGTAACCCTTCTATTAGAAGAACTTGTTTTGTTTATTCAACTACCATATAATAAAATTATATGTAGTGGTTGCTACACTAATCCGTCTAGACTAAATATCGCTATGAAAGATCAGATCTTGTCATAGTCAACCTTTGAACATTGTTGTGAACTCTTTTCCAACATGTCGACTATTTCATAGATGTGCAACATCCATGTCTATTTATTTATGGATCCAAACACAACTGTAAGGTCTTACACCTTTCTCGAGGGTCCTTCAAGTTCAAAACTTGATTTCTCGTGTATGGAACTATCACGGATTTTATGGCTTCAAGCCATATGACGGAGTCAGGGCCCATCATCGCTTCTTTGCATGTAATCGGTTCATTATTCTCAAATAATGATTCAACCCTTAAATCTTGGTATTTGATTGTTTACCCGATCTACTTGTTTCAATAGGAACTTAGATCTCCGTGTCCACAACCTTTGAGGCACGTGAGCCATGAGCACTGTTGCTGCCTCCGGAACACTTTTCTGACAAGCAACTTTGAACATATAGCTAAGGTTCTTTTAACCTTATCAAAGTTCTATTGTCCTCCCACTTAACTTTTCACGAAAAATTCCTTCTCAAAGAAACTTGACGTTCTAAGCGACAAACACTTTTGTCTCCGGTGTTTTATGGAGGAATACTTAACATTTATACAAAGACAGGTTCATCCGACTTTGGTTGCACACATCTTTCTTATGCATAGCATACCAATGTTTTAAGAAAGGACTACTTGGGTTTTATCCCAAACCATAACTTTATATGGTGTCATTTCAACGGATTATGATGGAGCTCTTTTCAGTGGAAAAACGGTAATCTCTAAAGCTTTTAATCTTTAAAATATAATGGCAGTTTTATGAATTATACCTTTGATCTTACCATGTCAAACAAGGTTTAATTACAAACCTCGAACGCTCCATACCCTTATGGTGTTTCGGGAAATGCAAATCCACGGAACGATTCCTTAAATCTTAGGTATTATGCTAAACTCTGTAACTCAAATATCTTCCTTTATGATCTTATCATAAACTATTTATATTCTTGTTACAATGATTTTGCAATTCATCTTGAAAGTCTTCGAACTTTTCAAATGTTTCATACTTTATCCTTATTAAGTAAATATTCATATATTCACTCAAATTTTGGAGAAAGCATATGAAGTTGAAATCCATCGCTCTTGACTACACATAATGGATTTCATACAACAATATGTACAAATTCCAATAAGCTAGTCATTCATTCCCTTTTGGCCTATGAACGAAGTTTTAATTATCTCTAGGAAAGTTTCACAAGCGTCATTTGATCAAAATTAAATAGACTCCAAAATTCCATCCATATGGAGTTTCTTCATGTTTTCTTTCCAATATAATTTAAACTGCGATGTCACTTCCTAAGTGATCTTTCAATCAATTTGTCTTTCGACATTTTTAGCACTAGTTTTATGGATGTGATTTCTCCAACGAGATTTGTGAATCATCCATCTTTTATGGATTACGGCAATTATTTTGAACAACCTTTTGTTCTCATAATACCTGATAAAACAAATCTTGAAGGCAAGCTTTGATGTTTTAACGAGCAACACAATAACCCTTTATTTGTTCTCGATGAACATCATCACATATTCTTTTGCTAATTACTTAGGCCATTGTAGTTCATGAATTGTGTTGTTTCGTATGACGATTCACACCAACAAATTCAGTATCAAATACTTAAGAACCACATTGTTTAATAAGCAAAGAATATAGCCATAACCCGTATATCATCTATATACTCAAGCTGAACAATTCTAGTCCTTTCTTTTCTGCCATATATTTATGAGATTCTCTTTCAGTATTTCCTTTTCTATTTGAAAGAATCTATCAACATCAATAGTGGAGTCATACATATGACACATAGTCGAAAGCATGTATAGTTAAATACCAATGTCTTTGGATTTGCACTTTGAAGTAGATCACCATTATCTAATGTTTGGTGTTCTTTCAAATTCCTTTCTTTAGTAATCTCTTGGTGTAGTAAACATTTTACCTACATCAAATATTCACCCTTATCATGGAATCGTCCATGATCAAGCTACTTTTAGCTTATAACGATGAATTATGAGTATAATGTTGCTATCCAAAACCTTTTGGAGGATTATGACAACAAGTGTCTCCAACCTTTTGCAAATTCTCATCAAATATGAGAACATGACTTTTGCCATATTATACTCTATCATGTTGCAACCAAAACTTCGTTTCAGATATCACAATATCTTCCACACATTATGGTTTCTGAAACAACTCTTTCAAATCCTAGATAACCTTGATATTAAGTGAATCCTTAGAATATCAAGAATCATGGAGACAAACATGATACTTATATACTAACACTTGGAATTTTTACTCTTGATTTAATACTAATTATTAAACTTCATGGAGTAACCGGAACTTACTAAAAGTTTGCAATAGGACTTTTAAACTTTAGATTAACACTTCAAAACAATACGATACCAGTTCGTAAAGTAACTAACCAGAATTCTATAGTTCTATTATCTCAATTATAACTAAGCGCAAGGTGGTAAACGGATGCCAATGACTACAACAACTATGCAAATTCACTTTGATTTAGTTTATGATAAATTGAGCTCTAATTAATAATTAAATTAATCTAGGTGAACTCCCACTCAAAACAATATCCCTCACATTGTTTTAGTGATCACATGAACCAAATACACCATATCAAAACCGATCATCACGAGAGTTGATATAGCTTCAATGGCGAACAATCAACATGTTCATCATATCTACTATATGAATCATGCTCTACCTTTCGGTAATCCGTGTTCCTGAGGCCATGTCTGTACATGCTAGGCTCGTCAAGATCAAACCTTAGTTTCCGCATGAGCAAATCTGGCTTGCTCACGTTGTATACACTTGTAGAATCTAACACACCCGATCATCACGTGGTGCTTCGAAACAACAAGCTTTAGCAACGGTGCTTAACTAAGGGTGAACACTTTGTGACTTGAAATTCATGTGCATGAGGGATCATCTTATAATGCTACCGTCGTCTACTAAGCAATACAAGATGCATATGGGATTAACATCACATGCAATTCATAATATGTGATATGATATGGCCTTTCTTCTTTGTGCTTCCGATCTCCGTCTTCTAGCACGAACATGATCTCCATCATCACCGACATTGCATCAAGGTCAATGATGCTTCTCCATGGTTGTCGTCCACCAGCTTCAACTATTACAACTACTTTGAATAGACACGCGGGTCTTTACAGAATTTAAAGACAACCATATGGCTCACGTTGCCAACTTACAATAAGGAACATTGCATACATCATATATAATCACAATCATGGCCATATCACATCACAGCACACCCCTGCAAAACAAAGTTAGACGCCTCTACTTTCTTTGCATATTTTACGTGGTTTGGGGCTTTCAGTAAGTGTCGTTCTAACTTACGAACAAGAACCACAACATTGATACTCGTATTGTCAATCACCCGTTGTAAATTGGATCTTAACTATGCTAGGAGAAGCAGGCACCATAAAGCCACTTATGCAATACAAGTTGCATGTCAAGCGTGGAGCAAGTCTCATGAACGATGTCATGTAAGGTTATCCTGGGCCTTCATCCCAACATACCGCAAGATGCAAAGTACACAATAAGCAATCGACAATAAAGCATCAACGCCCACAATGACCATTGTGTTCTACTCGTCAATGATCTACACATAGACACGGCTCGATACCCTTTGTAGGGGTTCGTAGCATGGAAAACAAAAATTTCTATCGCATACAAACAAACAAGCCAAGATCTATCTACTAGATTGTAGCAACGAGTCGATGGAATAACTTACCCTCGAAGATTCCAAAGTGTTTAACGAGAGCGATTCTCGTGGGTGATGTAGTCGTACTCTTCCGATCTCAAGACGCGTGTAGACGATCCTTCCGCGCTGCTCCTGCGCTTCCGCAATCGGTCACACGTTCGATTGACGAAGACCTTCCTCTCCTTGTTCCAGCAGACATGGAGGTTGTAGCACTCTCCTCGCGATTCCTAAGCAGACAACGACGTGGTACCTAAGTAGAGGAGATCCCAGGCTTCGCCTTAAGCCGAGCGAGTATGATGGAGTATGAGAGAGGGCTATTAGTGGTCTAGAGATTATACACACCAATTAGAAGGCTCTAAACCGCAGGCTAAAGCAATTAGAAGCTCTAAACCAAAACGGCTCTAAACCGGAGATTAGAGGATAGGAACTTGTGTGTCTCAAGGAGGAGGCCCTGCCCCTCCTTTTATAGGTGGAGGGGCTTGGCGCGCCAGGGAGGGAGGGGAGTCCCTCCCCAACTCGGCCTAGGGCTGGCCGCCGGCTTGGAGGAGAGGAACTCCTCCTCCAAGTTGGTTTCAACCTCCTCTTGCCTGTTTCCCACAGTTTCCTGTTTTAGCCGTTTGACTTTCAAACTGGCAATTTGACTTTTCAGTTTTGGAACAGCAAGAACACTTAGTACATGATGCAATCATTCAATGACACATTCATGTACCCTCCCCCTTCGGAGTGCCGGACAATCCGGAACCTTCTAGAACATTCCCGATGAAAACACCGGAATCATTCCCGAACTCCGAAACGGGACTTTCCTTATATGAATCTTATTCTCCGGACCATTCCGGATCACCTCGTGATATCCCGGATCCCATCCGAGACTCCGAACAACATTCGGTCTCTTTCTCATAATACCATAACTACTCAAAACAACGTCGAATCCTTAAGTGTGTCTCCCTACGGTTCGTGAATTATGCGGACATGATCGAGACACTTCGAACAATAACCAATAGAGGAATCTGAAATTCATATGGTTCTACATATTTCACGATTACTTTGCGATCGAATGAACCACTTACATACGATACCAATTTCCCTGTGTCTCACGATAGTTTACTTATCCGAGGTTATGATCGTCGGTATCTCTGCATACCTAGTTCAACCTCGTTACCGATAAGTACTCTTTTCTCGCTCCGTGATATGTGATCCCTTGTGACCCAGTCACATGCTTGCAAGCTAATTGGATGACATTCCACCGAGAGGGCCCGAGTATATCTATCCGTCATATGGATGGACAAATCCCACTCTTGATCCATGTGTTTCAACCAATACTTTCCGAACACTCAATGCCACCTTTATAGCCACCCACGGTGTGGTGTTTGATGTCATCAAAGCATCCATCCGTAAAGGTGATATGCATGATCTCATGGTCGAAGGAATTAGGTTACTATGTATCGTAAAGCATAGCAATTGAACTATTGAAATGACTTGATCTTTATGCTACGCTTATCTATAGGAGTATGTCCATAACATTATTCTCCTAATGATATGATCCTGTTGTTAATAACATCTCTATGTTCATGATCAGGAAACCATGATCATATATTAACCAACAAGCTAGTTTAACAAGAGGCTTTACTAGGGACTCTTATTTTAGTTTACAAATCACACAAGTATTAATGTTTCCGGTTAATACAATTATAGCATGGTATGTAAACATTTATCATAAGTGTGAAGATATGATAATAACAACTTTATTATTGCCTCTTGGGCATATCTCCAACACTATCGCCACGATCTGACTGCCTACACTCAGTGGGTTGATGAGGATGCTCGTGTTGTTGTTGTCCTCACCTCTAGTGTTTTGCCCCAGTTTGCTGCTGAGTTCATGAGTCTCCCTACCGTTGCCGCTTAGAGGGCACATCTTCGTCAGCGCTATCAGCCGTCTGGGGATGCTCTTTACCTGTCCGTGGTTCGCCAGAAGCATGCTATTCAGCAGGGTGATTCTACTATTGATGAGTTCTATACTCAGAGTACTGTTATCTGGCATCAGCTTGATTCTCTATGTACTGCTGTTTGTGGCACATGTTCGTGCTGCCAGATCGTGCGCTCGGATTTGGAGTTCCACCGCATCTATGAGTTTCTGTCTCGGCTCCGCCAGGAGTTCGAGCCCCGTCGTGCTCAGTTGAATGCTCGTGGTCGTGTTCCCCTCTCTGAGGTGTTGTCTGAGCTTCGGGCTGAGGAGTCTCGTCTCCGTGGTGCTGGTCTTCTTGCGGTACCGTCTGTGCTTGCTACTCGTAGTCCTCCTCTGCCGCCTGCTCAGCCGCGGTCCTCTGTGCCGCCGTCGATACTACCCACTCCTCCATGTCAGGGTCAGCTTTAGCACCAGCAGTCTCAGGGTCAGAGTCAGCACCAGCAGGCTCTGCTCTTACTGCAACAAGGATGGCCAAACTTGGGCCACCTGTTATACACGGGATCCTAGTTTACGTCAGCAACACCAGGCTCGTGGTTAGTTGGATCCTTCCGAATCTTCAGCAGTTGCTCTCTCTAATCAGGACATTATCAGGAGTCTTCGCGGTCTGCTTGCTGCTACAGGCTCTTCTTCGATGGGCACCTGCGGATCGATTCTTGAATCTTGCGACCACCACCTTCTACATAGTCAGGTACGTCTCCGTGGTATCTGGATTCTGGAGCTTCTTTTCATATGACCTATGAGTCTTCTTTTCTGTCCGCTCTTCGTTCTCTCCCCTCTCCTGTCCATATTCTCACCGCCGATGGTACCTCTTTTCCTGTTTCTAGTCGGGGCACCCTTTCTACTTGAAAGAACATGTTGGGCCCCATGTGTGGTTTTGGTAATTAATGACAATCTTTATGGACTAATGTGTGTATTAAGTTATACTTGTAGGATTTGTCCATTAGCATCGCTTGGAGCATGTGTTGGCTTCAATGTCGATGAAATGAGAAGAAGATGTGATGTGCAAGCTCAAAATGCGCCATCTATAGAAGATCTCATGTTTGAGGCTTGCCATCCTCGGTGATCATGGATCGATGATGAAGAATCAAGAAAGGCGTTACATCTTGAGAAGGGAAAGATCGTCTACATCGAGCCCAAGTGGAATGCTCAAGGCAAAGGTATAATCTTGATAGGTTTTCCCTTTTGCCGGTCTCATGTTTTGTGTGTGAGACCGGGTTTAGGATAGATAATCGTACTATTAAGAGGGGCTCTCGTATGAGTAATTCGATCACATTGTTCGGAGAGATCTCAAACCTTTGCATATTTGCATCATCATTATTTGGTTGTTATTTTGTCTTATCCATGTGAGGATATAGATCTTGTGGTAATCTCCATAACAAGCTCTTGTTCATCAAAATTGGATCTTCCGTTTGTATCTTGTTGCGATCTTGATCTTGGCAGCTTTTCGGTTTCTCACCAAGTGAGGTATCTCAAATTATTACACATGATACATTCTCACTTGGTGATAACCAATATTTTCACCTTTCATAGGGTATCCCA
Source organism: Avena longiglumis (assembly GCA_030063025.1). Classification (NCBI taxonomy): domain Eukaryota; kingdom Viridiplantae; phylum Streptophyta; class Magnoliopsida; order Poales; family Poaceae; genus Avena; species Avena longiglumis. The sequence continues at coordinate 458,400,861 of CP125974.1, forward strand.
TGTCGTCCTTTTTCCAACGCAATTGTAATCGGGTCGATCGGAGTTACCAATCAAAAGTTATAGAGGTTTGAATTTTCCTAGGTACCAAAATGCGCTAGTACCGCATTTTAGTACCTAGCGCGGCAGTAGGTTTTGGAAAGTTGCCAAATGCCACTGTCCTCCTAGGTACCAAAATGTACCGCATTTTAGTACCTAGCACGGCAGAAGGTTTTTGACAAGTTTCCAAAAGCCACTGCCGGGCTAGGTACCAAAAAGCGGTAGTACCGCATTTTAGTACCTAGCGCGGTAGAAGATTTTTTACTCCATCATTTGGATCTATTCTCCATTGTTGGACTATGATTTTTCTTTGCATGATCTTATAGAGGTTGTTGTCCTCTTCGAAACGAGCCCAAGATCATCGAAATCGGAGTCCGGATGCAAAAGTTATGGCTGTTTTAGCTCAGGATTTACCAAGAGTACGGACGGGATCCGGTAGTACCGGGGTCCGGTAGTACCGCTTTTTGGTACCGGGGAGCGCAGAGAGAAAATGCGTTTGGAGTCCCAGGATCCCCAGAAAATGTCCGGTAGTGCCAGGAAAGTCCGGTAGTACCGGGAAAAAGTCCGGTAGTACCGGGAATCGCGTTTTTGGGCTGCAGCGGTTGGATTTTGGAGGGACCTATATAAGGGGCCTTCTTCCCCAATGGTTCCTCAACCTTTCTTGCAAGTTTTCCCCTCCATTGTTGACCTTCTTGAGCTTGCTTTCTCTCAATCCCTCCAATGATTCTTGCATATTCTTGAGGGATTTGAAAGAGGAGATCTAGATCTACAATCCCACCAATCAATCTTTCCTTTAAGTGAGGGGAACATATTGGGATCTAGATCTTGGAGTATTTTGTGGATTTCCTCCATTGTTCTTTCTCTCTTATTCCCCCATAAGATTTTGTAGCTTTGGTGGAATTTGGGAGAGAAGGATTTGAACACCTTTGTGGTTTTCTTGCCATTTGCATTTGGTGCATCGGTTTGAGTTCTCCTCGGAGAATTTGGTTTGAGTTGCTCATTGGAGCTTGTCCCTCTTGGGTTCTTGGAACCCTAGACGGTTTTGTGGCCTTGGTGGCATTGTGGCCTTGGTGGCATTTGTTGAGGACTTTTGTGGCATTTTTTGGGAGCCTCCAATTAAGTTGTGGAGTTATGCCCCAACCTTGTGAGAGGTTCCGGTTGCCACCGACAAGTGCACCGATAGTGGAAGCGTGGATCGATCCCATTGGGGTGAGATTCACCGGAGAATAAGGGAGGCCTTTTGTGGCGTTGGTGGTTTGATACCACCCCCTATCCAAACGAGACGTACTCCATGTTGGGAGGAACTCGGTAAAATATCGATGTCCCCGCGTGCCTCGGTTATCTCTATACCCGAGCTCTTTACTTATGTACTTTACATTGTGATAGCCTTCGTGCTTGAAGTAATATATATCTTGCTATCACTTTGTTGCTTGTATTGCTTACCATAAGTTGTTGGTGCACATAGGTAAACCTTAGTTGTTTCTAGGTTGTGCTTTACAAAGTAAACACTAGTTTTATTCCGCCCTTGTTGAGCCACTCTAGGAAAAGTTTTAATCGCCTATTCACCTCCCCCCCTCTAGGCGACATCCGTATTCTTTCACTACTTCTTCTTTTTCTGTTCCTGATATTTCCCATGTTCCTCGTCTTAAGATGAATCTGTTCTCTGCTAGCCAGCTTACTGACTCTGGTTGTCGCATCATTCTTGGTGCTGATTCTTGTGTTGTTCAGGACCGTCGCACACAGGCCCTGGTTGGAGCTGGCCCTCGCAGTCGTGACTCTTTAGGACTTTGGGAGTTAGACTGGCTTCGTGTTCCTTCCGCTGCCAGTTCATCCGCCAGTTCTTCCCCGGTCGTCGCCTCTGCTACCAGCTCCTTTCAGCAGCGGCATCATCATCTTGGTCACCTTTGTGACTCTCTCCTGTCATCATTAGTTCATCGTGGTCTTCTGGGGTCTGTCTCAGGAGATGGGTCTTTACATTGTCAGGGTTGTAGGTTGGGCAAACAGATTTAGCTTCCCTACCCTACTAGCGCGTTTGTATCTCAGCGACCTTTTGATTTAGTTCATTCCGATGTTTGGGGTCCGGCTCCTTTCACTTCGAAAGGAGGCCATCGCTACTATATTTTATTCATCGATGATTTTTCTCGGTACACTTGGTTGTATTTTATGCGCTCTCGCAGTGAAGTGCTCTCCATATATCAGTGTTTTGCGGCCATGGTCTGTACTCAATATTCTACACACATTCGTGTGTTTCGTGCTGATTCTGCTTGTGAGTATATCTCCCAGATGTTGCGAGGTGTTCTTGCTGGGCAGGATACCCTTGCTCAGTTCTCCTGTCCTGGCGCACATGCCCAGAATGGCGTTGCTGAGCATAAGCATCGCCATATTTTTGAGACCACTCGTGCCATGATGATTGCTTCTTCCCTTCCTCCACATTTTTGGGCTGAGGCTGTTGCTATGTCAACTTACCTTATTAATATCCAGCCCTCTGCTGCTTTGCAGGGTGGTATTCCTCTTGAGAGTCTATCTGGACATTCTCCAGACTACTCCATGCTTCGCATGTTTGGATGTGTTTGCTATGTTCTCCTTTCTTCTCGTGAACGCACCAAACTGACCGCTCAGTCTGTTGAGTGTGTCTTCCTTGGATACAGTGATGAGCATAAGGGCTATTGCTATTGGGACCCCGTTGGTCGTTGGATGAGTATCTCTCGTGATGTTTCTTTTGATGAGTCTCGTCCTTTCTATCCTCGTCCCACCGCTGGTACCTACCCGGTGGAAGATATCTCTTTTCTTCTTTTTCCTGACACACCTCCTTCTACTCCTGTTGTGTCTTCTTCAGGATCCCCTCCCCCTGATGTCTCTTCTTCGACACCATCCTCCTTTGCTATGCCTAGTTCTCCTAGTTCTCCTTGTTCTCTGGCGCCTTTCTCTGCTATTCCTTCTTCCTCATCGTCGTCTCCTGAGTCATTTTCCTCTGATGAGCCTCCTTCTACTCGTCCTGTTCGTCAGCGTCGTGCCCCCAACCGTTACTCTCCTAGTCAGTATGGTCTTTTTGTTGCCTCCGAGCCTACTTCTTATCGGGATGCTGAGCATCATCCTGAATGGAAGCTGGCCATGGTTGAGGAGATTGCTGCGCTTGAGCGCACTGGCACCTAGGATCTTGTCTCTCCCCCTCCTGGTGTTCGTCCTATCACGTGTAAGTGGGTCTATAAGATTAAGACCCGCTCTGATGGATCTCTTGAGCGCTATAAAGCGTGTCTTGTGGCTCATGGTTTTCAGCAGGAGCATGGTCGTGATTATGATGAGACCTTTTCTCCTGTGGCTCATATGACCACTCTTCTTGATGTTGCTTATGTTCGTCACTGGTCTGTGTCCCAGCTTGATGTTCAGAACACCTTCCTCAATGGTGAGTTGAGTGAGGAGGTTTGTATGCAGCCTCCTCCTGGTTATTCTGTTCTCGCGGGGATGGTTTGTCGTCTTCATCGTTCTCTTTATGGCCTCAAACAGGATCCTCGTGCCTGGTTTGAGCGCTTCGCCTCTGTAGTGACTGCTCCTGGTTTCTCCCCTAGTGCTCATGATCCAGCGCTGTTTGTTCACACTTCTTCTCGTAGACGCACTCTTCTTCTTCTCTATGTTGATGATATGATCATTACTGGTGATGATTCTGAGTATATTACCTTTGTTAAGGCTCGTCTTCGTGATCTGTTTCTTATGACTGATCTTGGTCCTCTTCGATACTTTCTTGGGATTGAGGTTTCCTCCACTTCAGATGGCTTTTACATCTCCTAGAAAAAGTATATTCAGGATCTTCTTGCTCGTGCTACTCTTGGGGATGAGCACACTGTTGAGACCCCTATGGAGCTTAATGTTAAGCTTCACCCTACTGATGGTGATCCTCTTCATGATCTGACACGTTATCGTCATCTTGTTGGGAGTCTTGTTTATCTTGTTGTCACTCGTCCTGACATCTCTTATCCTGTTCATATTCTAAGTCAGTTTGTTTCTGCTCCTACCACTGTTCATTATAGTCATCTTCTCCGTGTTCTTCGTTATCTTCGTGGTATGATCACTCGTCGCATTTCTTTCCTCGTTCCAGCTCCCTCTAGCTCCAGTGCTATTCGGACGCTACGTGGGCAAGTGATCCTTCGGATCGCCGTTCACTTTCTACTCACTGTGTGTTTCTTGGTGATTCGCTTATTGCTTGGAAGAGGAAGAAACAGACAACAATTTCCCGTTCGAGTGTTGAGGCTGAGTTGTGTGCTATGGCCTTATTGACTGCTGAGGTGACCTGGTTACGGTGGTTACTTGTGGATTTTGGGGTCTCTATTACCACACCCACTCTGGTTTTGTCTGACAGTACATGTGCTATTAGTGTTGCACGTGATCCGGTCAAGCATGAGCTTACCAAGCATATTGGTGTTGATGCTTTCTATACACGTGCTCAGGTGCAGGCTCAGGTTGTTACGCATCAGTATGTGCCTTCAGAGTTACAGTTGGCGAATTTCTTTACGAAGGCACAGACCATTGCGCAGCATACATTCTTTCTCCCAAAACTCAGTGTTGTGGAGCCACCATGAGTTTGAAGGGGGGAGGGGGTGTTAGATATATATTTGTATATTGTATGTCTCCACTTGTTAGGGGGTCTTCCTGCATATTTCCATCTGTACATGTACTATATATTGTGGCCTTTGGCCCCCAGATAAATACATGTTGCATATTCCTGACAAGTTCAAACTTTTGGATGGACTTGCCGATGGATGCAATAGGTCGGAAATATGTTCTCACTCGCTTCCATTCTCCTCTCTTCGATGTGTTCCCTCTTACAACCATTCCTTTTCTTTGCGCCTAGCTGAAAGTACAAAGGAAGTCGCCTAGAGGGGGGGGTGAATAGGCTTTTAAAAATATTACGGTTTAGGCTCAAGTAAATGCGGAATAAAACTAACGTTTAATTTATTAAGCACAAAACCTAGCCACTAAGTTCACCTAGGTGCACCAAACAACCTATGCTAAGCAATACAAGCAACAAGGTGATAGCAAGGTATAAATACTTCAAGCACGATGGCTATCACAATGTAAAGTGCATAAGTAAAGGGTTCGGTTGAGAGATAACCGATGGATGCGGAGACGAAGATTTGTTTCCCGAAGTTCACTTCCAAAGAAGCTACGTCTCCGTTGGAGAGGTGCGATGGCGCAATGCTCTCCGAACGCCACAAATGGCTCACCTCGAGGTGTGGTGGCTCGATGCTCACCCAACGCCACAGAAGGCCTCACCCCGGATGCGGAAGCACGCAACTCACCGACGCCATAAAAGGCTCACCCTATTCTCCCAAGTGCGCACCACAAAAGGCGGGCACTTGCTCCACTATGGGACGCTTGAGGGCGGTCACCGAACCCGTACAAGATTGGGGCTAACTCCACAACTCAATTGGAGGCTCCCAACAACAAAGCCACAACAGGCCAACAATGCCACAACAGGCCAACAATGCCACAAAAGGCCAACAATGCCACAAAAGGCTACAAGACCACAAAAGGTCAACAAGAGCACAAAAGGTCAACAATCCAACCACACAACCGTCTAGGGTTCCAAGGAACCCAAGAGAAACAAGCTCTCAAGCTTGAACTCGCCGAATCTCCGAGGAGAACTCAAACCTATGCACCAAATGCAAGGGCAAGTCCTTCTCCCCCAAATTCCAACAAAGCTACAAAAGCTATTGGGAATAAGGGAGGAAGAACACAAGAGTAGAACTCAAACCTATGCACCAAATGCAAGGGCAAGTCCTTCTCTCCCAAATTCCAACAAAGCTACAAAAGCTATTGGGGGAATAAGGGAGGAAGAACACAAGAGGAGAACACAAAACTCTCCAAGATCTAGATCCCAATGATTCCTTCACAAAGAAGGGATTTGACTTGGGGGGATTGTAGATCTAGATCTCCTCTCTCAAATCCCTCAAAAAGATGCAAGAATCATAGGAGGGGGAAGGGAGAGGGAAAGCTTCTTCAAGGTTGACAAATGGAGGAGAGAGACAAAGTCAAGAACCAAGAAGAAAAACTAGTACCCACGAAGGGGAAGAGGAGCCCCTTTTAAAGGGCTCCCAGATCTGCCCGTTATGGGCATTCGCGACACCTGGCCGGAACTTCCGGTGGGAGGCCGGAAGTTCCGGTGGCACCCAGCCAACGGACGAAAACTGCGGAGCGAGAAACTGAAAAAACGAAACATGGCCGGAACTTCCGAGAAGCGCAACCGGAAGTTCCGGTCAAAACAGACCGGAAGTTCCGGTGAACTTCCGAGCAAGTTCCGACAAAGTTCCGGCAAATAGAACACTTCAAAACAGAAGGTTACTGATCGTGAGCGGAAGAAGACCCGAAACTTCCATCGGAACTTTCGGCGGCAAAGATGCCCTAGCGGAACTTCCGATGGGAAGCCGGAACATCCGGTCAGAGAAATTCCAGAAACCAGAAAACCAGAAACGCAATAACTTTTGCATCCGAACTCCAAATGGGATGAAACCAATTTTGTTGGAAAGATAACGACGAATAGAATCCAACAAATATTGGGTATCACCTTGGGAGAAAATATCATAAATATATATGTGAAGTATCCCCCAAGGTGTGGAGCCGGAAAACACGCAAGATCAAAAACCGCAATAAGATATGCAAGTGAAATCCTTAGATGATGAACTAGAGCTTGTTATGATGATGACCACAAGCTCTAGATCCTTTCATGCACAATAATCAAATAACAACCAAGAAAGATGATGCTATGAATGCAAAGGTTTGAGCTCTCTCCGAACGATGCAAACGAGACACCCGCTTGAGAGCCCCTCTTGATAGTACGGCTATCTATCCTAAACCCGGTCTCCCAACTAACAACACGAGACCGGCAAAAGAGAAGCCCTATCAACATACCTTTGCCTTGAGCGTCCCACTTGAACTTGATGTAGACCGTCTTGTTCTTCTATAGTGGGAACACCTCTCTTGTTTGCTCTTGCTCGCTCTTGCTTGATGAAGACTTGCAAAATGCTCCCCCATATTCCATGGGAAAACCTCTTCTTTGAACTTGTCTTCATCATTCCATGAGCACGAGAATGGCAAGCTTCAAGCATGAGATCTTCTAGAGATGGCGCATCTTGTGCTCGTCCTTCTTCATCCTTACTTGAGGTTGATCCATCTTGATGCAACTCTTTGCACATGCCTTGATTGACCTTCAAGCTCCTTCTTTCTTCATGATTCCAATGGGCACAAAGCCCTTGGACATTTCTTCATCTTCCAACCTTGAGACCAACACATGGCCCAAGCGATGCCAATGGACAAACCTACAAGTGAAACTCAATTTACACATTAGTCCATAGAGATTGTCATTAATTACCAAAACTACACATGGAGGCATACATGCCCTTTCACTAGCCTTCCATGTCAAGTTGACTTAAGGATGTAAGGGATAGAAGTGTCAAGCATAGTTTAAAAACCAGACCGACAACCGAACCGATGAGGTCTTCGGTTTGTGGTTCACTGGTTTGGCCGCCGGTTCAAACCGGTTCAGTGTTGGTTTATTAAGGAAAATATACGGAGGGAAAAGTACTAATCTATTAAAAAAGAAACATATTTAGAGCATACATGAAGGACCTTGACACATCCACTGGTCGGCCCAATTGGCTAACACACTGAACCTTCTATTGGCCCGAGGGTTTTTCACTGGTCGGACCGCTGACCGTTTTTTCATTAAACCGCCGGTTCGATTGCATTTGTCCGATTTTTTTGGTTCGTTACCTGAATGGTCCAGCGCTTAAAAAATCAATAAGGCCTCTGGTTCCGTTTTTTCGATTTAGCCACCGAACCGGTTCGGTTTTTAAACCTACGGTGTCAAGTAGTATAACATACACAAGAGTATTAGATGGGATGTGTGTACATGCGAAGATTCATCATTATAAGCCATGATTTGGCAATTACACATGACATTTTGTACTTGGAGTGATTTAGATGGTGATGCTCGTGCATTTCGTCGTGAGCTACGTTAACTTGTCTCAAAGAGAACCGACCACATACAACCTCTGAGCTAGACTTCTAGAATTTTACCACTCAAACGTTTCTATGTTTGGGCATCTATAATCAAATATTACCTACTAACATTCAAAATAAGATATAAGTGTTAGTAGATTTACCACGAAATATATTTCACGGTGTTGTACGTCAAACAATATACCGGCCATAAATAAATATGGTCAAAGCACTGTCTTCAAGATTGTGCAATGTATGAAGTGCAATGTCCTAAGATTGGAGTATGTTGGATGAATAGTGGAACTGGTATGAGGATCAAACCACAAGATTGAAGATATGTGCCTCACTAAGACAAATTATATTCTCAATGGTATACAACATACATTACAAAAGCTAAGTGTCTGCAGCGGCTTCATCGACTTTAAATCATAGCTAAGCAATATGTCACGATGCTCGTCTATGTTGTATTAACTGCTTTTAAACAGGTTTCTCTAAAGGACCTAAGCAAGATAAGATTTTCACAAGTACTGTATTCACTTGCAAAGAAATAAAATAAAATTGATTACTCAAATTGGTTTAAGATAAAGCAAGGAGTAAACCGCACCGGCGGTCCTAATTCTTTTTTCGTGCCTTCACATTGGTCCTAGTTTTTTGAAATTGCACGGTTAGGTCCTAAATCTTTCAGAACTGAGTCACGCGAGGTCCTAAACCGGTTTGACCCAAGTTGACCGGTGCCACATTGACAATATGTCCCATGACGCATATCAGCCATCCTGCATATTTGCTAATAGCCCCCCAATATTGTATTTCTTCCAAAATTCGATCCCTGTGGAGTTGTACTTGGCCCATTCGGCCCCACCCAGCTCCCCACCTATAATTGTCTTCCCCCGGCTCCCACAATCAGCGCGACACCCTCTAGCCCTCGACCTTGTGAAGTGAGGTAGAACCAACAATCTAGTGCTCTAGGGACCTTGTCAACGCGAGGAAGAGAAGGATGTGTCGTGGTGGATTTGACTCCCCTGATGGTGCAGGTGGACTTCTGGAGCACATGCCAAGGCAACGAGCAGAGTGCCTCGTACGGGAGCGCACTACAGAAGGAAGCCTGACGGAGGGGTTCTCGGCTCCAGGGGTGCGTTGCGGCAAGGATGTAGCAGGCGTGGCGCCGCAATGGGGTTGGTGACGGCGCGCTACGACCGGGATGCGGCGAGGCGCATCTTTGCGAAGGGGAGCCTAGCAGGGTGCGCTACAGGAGCATGCTGTGGAGGGGACCACAATGGAGGCACGCGCTACTAGGGGATACCAGTGACGAGGGCGCAATATTGAGGGTTTCCAACGAGGAAGAAGGAGAGGGGAGGTCAGGTAGGAAAAAAGAGGGACATGTTATTTGGAAGGAATACAAATGTGAGGGCCTTTTCACAAATATGAACGTCTAGTCAGGTCCCGCTGTTGACGTGGCACCGGTCAACTCGGGTCAAACAGGTTTAGGACCGCTACTCAATTTCGAAAGATTTAGGGACCAGATGTCAATTTTAAAGAGACCCAATCACGCGGAAAAAAAATTAGAACCGCTGATGCAGTTTACTCAAGAGTACCCATTTCTTTCTTGCAAGCAATATCTTCGTGTGGGACTATATGTTCGGCTACGGCTGCTTCGAAGCAACATCCCGCTATACGGGAAAGCAAAAAATGTCAATTGTCAAAAAAAGAGAGCAAATGTCATGTCAAATAAAAAAATAGTGCAAATGCCGGCTCGTTCGTTAACCACGGGCTCACCTGTCTGCGACCCAGTAGCCTTGCATATTGGTGTCACGAGCTCTTAACGGTCGCGCCCGTCCGTCTCTGGCAGGTGGGTCCCGAGAAACGAGTCCACCCGACCCAACTGCCCCCCTCCCCTCTCTCCCTCCGCTCAGTTCACCATTTCTGCGGCCGCTGCGCGAGAGGAGCCGCACTCCCGCTAGGCGTCAGGCGGCGAGGGAGAGCGCGAGCGCGAGCCGGAGAGGCCAAACCCTAGCTTTCGATCCAAAGCCGATGGCTGCGCTTCATCCCTCGGCTTCCCTCCCCGTCTTCGTCATCGTCATCGCCGCCTCCGCGGCGCTCGCGCCGGTGGTCTCCGCGGTGCCCTTCATCGTCCTGCACGGTTAGGGTTTCGCGACCTCCCTCCTCGTATCGGTTCGGGTTCCGTTTGGTCCCAGGATTTTGTGTTGACGTTTTTGCTGGTTGACGCCTAATGTTCTGGGTCGCAGGGATCGGGGACCAGTGCGGGAACGACGGGATCGCCTCCTTCACCGATGAGCTTGGCGAGTGGTCAGGATCCAAGGGCTACTGCATGTAATGGCGTCCCTCCTTCCCCCTTCCTCTGTTTACTGCACTTGTTTGTGTTGTTCGCATGCTCACGCAGTTATGCTGCTAATTACAGCTGGGGGCTCGTGGATTTGACTGCCGTTTGTGTGCTTGTATTCATTAGATTTAAGCAAGTGTCGGTCTGTGAACCTTTGTGTTGTTCTTTTTTTGGTTGGTACCATGGTTTGTTACTTGCTTGTTAAGCAAAGAATTAGGAATGTTTTATGTGTTAATTGACGCAAGTAGATGCTCTGGTTTATGTAAGATTGTATGTTATAAAATGTGGGATTAAGTTTTTTTTATGCAAATGCCTAGATTGATTGTCAAATTAGTAATGGTAAATTGATCAGGTTCATATTATTTGAATATCTGAGTACTGCTTCAGCTAAATTACGAGCTTGAACTATCTATATATCCAGTTTTGCCACGAGATATTGCAGCTAGATTTCAGTGCCAGTACTGCACATCGTAGTAGGATTCGTTACACTCCTCTTGTTTGGATACAAAAGAATTGAGCTCATACAGCAGTTGTTATTCAGTTTATTAATGGGATTTAAATATCTTCTTCATTTACAGGGAAATTGGGAGAGGATCATGGGACTCTTGGTTAATGCCGCTTCAGGACCAGGTTGGTTTCTTACTCTTAATCTTCTTTAATGAATAAATTGTTCCTCGCAGAATTTTCTAAGATCACACACTCATCTACAGGCAAATGTAGTTTGCAAGAAGGTGATGCAGAATCTTCGGTACTTCTTTTCTGCATAGTCTCCTGAGCTGTCATGGTACTGTATCATTGCTGGAATTGGTTTTCCAGGTGAAGGAAATGGAAGAACTTCGTGAAGGTTACAGCATAGTTGGCCTCTCTCAGGTGTGTTCTCATGTGCTATTATTGGGTTCATTGCGAGAAATCATGTTGTAAAGTTTGGTGTGTCCGTGAATCAATGCTAATTGGGTACATAAATTTGGAGTGTGCTGCAATAAACTCTTACCGGTTGTTGATTTATGGGGAGTTTTACCGATGGTGATTACTTAATTTCACAAGATGAATTATCGTGACCGTAGAGTCAGTTACACTCCTGTTCTAAACCATCTCTTACCTTTCAGGGGAACTTAATTGGGCGGGCAGTAATTGAGTACTGTGATGGTGGACCACCGGTGAGTGAATTATATGCTTGCTTTTAACAATAATCACCTAACCTAGTTTAGTCTGATTCCTTTTCTTTTTTGAACACGCATCAAAATGCATGTCATCTACATTACAAGAAAAACGCTGAGAGGAAAGCAAACAAAACAAAAAAAAACTGCAAAGCTAGCCTAGCAAAGAAACCAAACAAAGCTAACCTACAAAATCAAGCAAAACAAAGAATAACGTCCTAGGCTAAGGAACTAAGGTGCACTGTCAGGTCTAGTATGCTGAGGATCCTTAAAGCCTTTCGGACGCCAGTTTCCACCTTTCAGCCTCAAGCAGAATGTCATCTTGAAGGCTCTTATAACTATATTTAGTGTAACTATAGATGATGTGCAATGTCATGACTAGGTCCTTCGCTTCAGGTGTATATGGATCAGTAATTTGCAGCTGTGGACCTCTTTCAGAGCATTATTATTGTTACTCCAAGTGATGATTAGGATCTTTCCTGCACTGTACCCTTTATTGTTTATAGTATGTTGTCTTCCCTACTTCTGGGAAAACTAAATATTCTTAGTGACTGTAACAGGTAAAGAATTTCATCTCAATCGGGGGCCCTCACGCTGGAACTGCTTCAGTGCCACTTTGTGGTGTAAGCTCACTCTGTCATTTCCTAGTGGTTTTTTATTATTCAGTATTTGAAATTTAGGCTACATGTTGCAATATCTTTGGATATAAATATGCAAGGGTTATTCACATCTTCAACGTCATGATGTAATATCCTTAGTATAGTAACTTAGAAATTAAGACTAATAATTAGCAAGCACGTGCAACTTTCTAGATAGCTACAGATAGACACCTCGCTATCTCATCACTGTTAAGAGGCATCATTCTCTCTCATCCAAGATAGATGTTGTTTGAACTCCATGTACATAGAATACGATAAGAGCTAGTGTCGAGTTCTTCACATAGTTACCGCCTGGTGCTTCACATTGAACATGTAAGAAACTCCATTTAGTAAGTGTATTGAGTGGGAGAAGTTGTTTCTAAAAAACAGAATGGGAAGTATTTGCAGACTGAAATCATGCCGTGAGGAAATTTGACTGGAGAAAGTATGTCATATAGCATGAATTTTTGTGGGGCTACTCTGTCATATAATATGAAGTTCTATGGGCTACTTACTATTTTTTTTTTCTTAATCATGTGTGTGTTCAGGTTTTATGATTTAGTCTTTCTTCTCCATGACTATCAAGTCTTAGCACTTCACTACAGTTATCTAAATTGTCAATCCTCGATAACATAGATCACAATGAAGCTACTTCCATGTAGGTTACGGGCAAACACTTCCTCTTTCAGTGCAATAAAGAGTATGTAATGCATGAACGATCTGCACTAGATGTTTAATATCATCTGTCCTATTGATTCGTTTGGGTTACAAATTATGAAATTTGAGGCAGTGTTGACCTGCAGCAACATCATTTGTTCATGGTATCGAAATTTGCCAAAAACAAAGTTTCAATGCTGTAGAAGCAAGCGAACCATCATAGTCACTAATGCAGACAGCACTGCATATCCTCCTACAGTTAGTTGGTGTTATAGGTGACCAGGTTGGCAATGGAACACACAGAGAATCTGTATAATGAAGACTTTTTGCTTTCAGTGTCTCCAATTTTTATCAATGCATGTGAATATACATACTTCCCATCATTTTTGCATGTAATGTTTTTCTATTAATGTAGTTGCTGGCAGACTCATCTTTTGCATTACATTTAGTTGTACAAGGGACTTGAATACTCAGGCTGGTCATATTGATTCACACTGTCAACCTATTGTTACTGTGCTATTAAATCTTTTCTCTTTGCAGTCTGGTATTCTTTGCATTCTAGTTGATGCTCTGATTCAGTTGGAGATATATTCCAACTATGTGCAGGTTTGTATGTGTTGTCTGTTATTTGGTCACAGTTTTTATTGTTATTAGACATGCCACATAATGTTTCTACTAAATAACTCAAGATTGGTGAAATTACAGGCACACCTTGCCCCTAGTGGTTACCTAAAGATTCCCACCGTAAGTTCTTTATGTTATATCGCCACTTGCATATCCTGGCAACCACTCTTATTCCTTTTGCACTTCTGTTTATTTTCTATTTTTTCAGTCAACCATCTTCTAATGTTGTATTATAGTACTGTAGCTCGTAACTCTGGCTGGTCTGTAAAGCTAGAATGTGCTATGGTGGTTCTGTGTTTTAGTACTGTAGCTCGTAACTCTTGCAGATTTATAAGGTTGCAATGTGCTGTAGGGATTGAATTCAACCTATTTACTTTTACGGTTGTGTTCTGTGATCCTAAAAGAAACGTTCCATGAATACTTCTGTGATCCGTAAAGTGAAATTGAAGCTCCCTTCTTTTCCAGGATATGGCAGATTACTTGGATGGTTGCAAATTTCTTCCAAAGCTTAATAATGAGATACCGAATGAAAAAAATGCTACATATAAAGAAAGATTTAGCAGCTTGGAGAACTTGGTATTGATCATGGTATGTTAAGCACATATACTGTTTTTCTTTTACGCTATTACACTCAAGGGTACAATGTAGGGATCTCTTTTGAGTCAACTTACATTTTGTTATTTGATATGTTAAGTACTAGTGTACTCCACTTCTTGAAGTCTATAGATAATTCAGTTTGCATAACCAGTAAACAAAATTGCTCTCGGTGATTTTGAAGGTGCAAAACAAGGGTTAGAGTGAACATAGAATCATACTCAAACAATCAACATAGTGCATATATAACAAAATTGCAACTGATAAATCCACCGTCTCAGACTCAGCTTATCCTCTTAGTGTTCTGCATCCACAGTGTGAGATACTCTGTTGAGAAGCTAACGTGTCGCCTTTGTAAACTGCTATACAGTTTGAGGACGATGCGGTCTTAATACCTCGGGAAACAGCATGGTTTGGTTATTATCCTGATGGCGCCTTCAATCCAGTGCTGCCTCCACAAGAGGTCCGTAAATCTTCTGAATTGCATCGTTCTTTTTAACAGAAGAGATAGTGCTATACCAAGAGCTTTTTTCTCCTTATGAATCCCTTCGCTTGTTCATTGCACACACCAACTCTTTGAAAAGCAACTTCAGACTTCTGTCTTCACTGCTAAGGAAATGCCTTGTGCACAGACAAAGTTGTATACCGAGGACTGGATTGGCTTGAGGACTTTGGATGTGGCTGGCCGCGTTAAGTTTGTTTCGGTGCCAGGAGGTCACCTCCGCATCTCGAGAAGCGACATGAAGAAGTACATAGTGCCGTATTTGACACCGTGCGGACCATCCAAACAGAGTGTTCGCCAGATCTTGTCGATTTGAGGAGATAAAACCACATGTATTTGTCAGATTGTATCAAATTGAGGATACAAAAACCACACGCATTGCTATAATTGCATGCATTGCCTTATAAATACTTTGGCGGAAGAAGAGAATTGGAATCATAAAGTTTAGCTGCGTTCAGGGAAAAGGAGTGGAAACAAGAAATGTGAGGTTTCTGCAATGGTTTCACCTTTCGGTCACTGGTGGAGTCAGTTTATGCAAATGTTGTGATCGGTAGTCTGATCCTAGGATGGTATCAAACTACCATGTAAACCTAAGATCGCACTATTGTAACATTACTTTTCTGTGCGAACAACATATAAATGCATGGTGGAAGCAATTTGTGAATTCTTCAATGCAACACAATTCATGCAATAAAACATATTAGTACTACTGTTCCATGAAAACAATAATCCCTCATCAAAATTTGTTGCCCTAGACAGATTTATACTACAGCATTTCATCTAAATCTGGGGCAAATAATTTGGATCGGAGGTAGTAGTAATACTCCTTCCACGCAGGGATAAAATCAGAACTGCTGTTCCTTCAAGAGTCTCCCAAAATAACTACAATAATATGTATGTGAAGATATTTTTCCTGGGATGTGAAATGCAGAATTTGCACAAAGTACAGAAGCACATACCGACAGGGACGATTCATATATGGATACATCAAATCACTATAAAGTTTACATGTATGCAACAGGTGGAGCAGCCCAACAAGGTCCCATGCTGCCGCGCACCTCCCTAAATTAAATCAACACATAACAAATACAGTACCCATGACCTTGTATATACCATAAAAGTTATAAGTCCTATCGCATGCTAACGTTTTAAAGTTTCTTTTACACACACATGGTAAACAACAGAAAAATTGCAGACTCAATAACCACGAGCCACCGCCTGAATGTTCATTCATGTCTCTCACGGTTCTCCTTAGGTGGATTTCCAAGGTCATCGCTTGCACAGTTGCACTGCAGCTTCAAACCCCAGCGATACCTGAACCATCAGTTTGCATCCGTTCTCTGAAGCCAGGGCATGGCCTTAGAAGCGATACCTTGTTGGAGGATTCACCACACTTACACTGCTCAGGGTCCTTTCAGGCTGACGTCCCTGCTTGATGGTGTTCCAGATTCCTAAGGACAATTCTGGCGAACACTTTGGCCTCAATGGAAGCTGATGTTGCTGCCGCCGCTGCGCGCAAGACCCGAGGTGCTCCTGCTTTCTGCAGAAGGCAGGCATGGTGGACCGCATGCCGACCCCCCGGGATTGTAAACTGCACATTTGAAAAGAATATCTCGCCAGGTCTTAATAAGAGAGTAAGTGTACCAGAAGCTAAAATTGTTTGCATCAGACAAAACAAAAAAGAAAGACCGATATAATTGCAGATATCTTTTTTTTGGCTAAAAAATAGACATTTGGATTGGTAGAGTTTAGACCCATGGTAGGGAGAAATTTAAGTTCAAATTCACTATTTAATCATATAGGAGAGACAAGCAATTGGTCAAGAATATAGACAAGGCAACCGGTTTAAAGCATGACCAAAATGAAAGCTAATTCTCGCAACTAAACATTAAGAAAGTTGGAAGTAGAAACTGATCAAGGGCCACTTCTTTTGGGCTTATGCTTATGGAAAAGCAAGCTTATGGATTTCGGTGGGGAGAAGCTCCTGGGAACTGTTATTCCCCTTCTTTTGGCTTATGAGATTTGAGTGTATGAGATTTCTAATGTCTATATTGCCCATAAAACTATTATCTCCCCTCTTTAACGTAAGAAATCATGAAAAGCACAATAACCCAAGCTAACGCTGCAACAGCCAGCCTGGGTTGCTCCACATGCGCAGACGATTCTGATAATATACCTCCATTGCCAAGCACATGATCGCGGGATCTATAGTATCAGAAGCACACTCGTTGCTCTTTGTTGCCAGCAAATGTATGCACAATGAGCACTCTAAACAAACACATCTTCAGGTTTCATCTAGAAGCAGAATCATGCAAACCGGGAGGACTCGATCTTTCATCCCGGCGAGAACTCAAGAACACACACATACACAGCATGAATGACGCAGCATTGAGGTAGTCAGCTGCGGTCGGGCGCCCGGGGAGAGCAGCGTCAGTTGGCTCGTCCTTGCGCCGGAGTGGCTACGCCGGTCATGGTGTAGCTCCAGCAGGTCAGCGCGTACGCGGAGGCGCAGCAGGTCAGGAGGCCCATGGCCGAGCTCCTGTACTGGACTCCGATGAGCGATGGAGGCGTAGCAGTTCGGGAAAGCCCGCAGCCAAGCTCCTGTGCTGGACTCCGATGGAGGCGTCGCAGTTCAGGAGGCAGGCAGGAGGGGTGGATGCGGCCAGCGGCGGAGCTCTAACCCTAGGCAGGGGCGTCGTTCACGCATGAGGACGGGGACAGGTGGGGCGTCACTGCATCAGGGTCTGGTGCTGAACAAATGGGCAGCACGAGCCAAAAACATAAGAAAACGTTCCCGCCACGCGGTGGCAGTTTCGGAGTAATAAACGTGAAGAACAGGGGCCAATCCATGTGGCCATCCGATTTTGAGGCCAGGAGCTCAGGAAGATGCCCTCGTGGTGCGTGCTGTTCTTCACGTTTATTACCCCTGTTCTTCAGGTTTATTTTCAACCCTGAAAATTTCTTGAAAATTTCTGGGTTGCTTCTCCCCACCGCTGGGTTTCTCCGGGATTCGATAGTTTGGTGTGTCAATTTCAGTGTTTCAAAGTTCAGGGTTTGATGTAGCTAACATCTACAAGTTCAAGGTTTGTTTTAGACTTTTTCCTAAACAAAAACGGCCTGGTGTGATGTATGCAGCCCAGATGTCCAATCATGGCAACACAAATAAAATAAATAAGCTGAGACAAACAGCATTAAACGTTAAGAAGAGAAACAAACCTGAAGAAGGGCAAATGCAGCACAAGCACGAAGAACTGGCGTAGGATTCCGAAGCATGGCAATAAATCTAGCAATCTCAGCACCACTGGAGGAAGTAAAGGAATGCATTAGAACCATGTTCTCTAAATATAAACATTCAAATAAGATACTCCCTCCGTCTTGAATTAGTTGCCAGTGATTTGTCTAGATTCTAAAGACTACACCCTCCGTTGGACAAGCTCGCGTAAATATGAAATATCTAGACGGCACTGAAGATATTTCATATTTACTTGAAGGTCTGCTCGTGTCTAGATACATGAGAATCTAGACAAATCTCGACATCTAATTCGAGACAGAGGGAGTACATGAAATAAACATGAATCGTCTTTAAATTTGTTCCCTGAACTATGCATAAAGAATAGCTAAGCCTCATGAAATGTAAAGCCAAACCTGCATCTCAGGTGTCCAGCTTCTTGTATAAACACCGCTTCAGCAACCTGAGATAGTGCTGCTGATGCTGAGGAAGCTGCAGCCATAGAGAACACCTGTGGATCTGAAAATGTCAACACAAAGATCTCTATATGCTTCAAAGCAATTCTTCTAGCTCCCTCGACATTAACACCCTTGAAACTGCCCTCTGATGATGTCCCAAGAGTGGCAGCCTCATCCATTCTGTCAGATCACAAATTTACATTTAGGCCTGGAATTTCCTTGTTAAAATAATCTTGTGCATCAGCAAATAAATACTCCCTCCGTCCCAAAATAGATGTCTTAAATTTGTCAACATTTGGATGAACCTATATACTAAATAGTGTCTAGATTCATCTAAAATTTGACAAATCTAAGACATCTATTTTGGGACGGAGGGAGTACCTAATTTCTACCAGCCGGCTTACAATGCAAATAAATACCTAATACCTAATTTTTATCAGCAAATAAATATATGTTTCTGCTATACAGATTTGACATTATAGATATTAGCACATTTTTCTGTGAACTGGGTCAAGCATAGAGAAGTTTGACTTGAGACAAACTTTTTTTAACCTTGAAACTGTGAGGCAAAAGCCCCACAGCAATTTTATTACCAACCACCAAACATATGTACAAAAAGACAGAGAAAAGGAAAACCTACCTATAATCATTTCCTATGAATGCAGATCTTTGGCAAGACATGGATATTTGCATTATTAATCAGAAATCTTAAGAATAATGAGGACATGATATGATGTTGAACCATTGTGCTCTCTAGATTTTAACGCTGAAGTTCTCGAACTACCAAACCTGGGCAACATAATCGAAACAATCCAACTAGTTCGTAAGCCAATTAGTATATATTTAGTAAATGTTGCACATAAGGAACACACAGAAAGATGCTATCAAAGTTCTCGGAATAATAGATTTTCATCAAAGCATAGAAGCATAGTTTTGAGTTCACTCTATCAGAAGTACATTATGCCTCAACTAGATGGACCACATTTTCAAGCTAACACTACAGGATAATAAAACTATACAGTATGATTTGCATACTGATAACCTGCTGGTAGCCTTTGTTTCATAAGGCTAGATGTTAATATTGAAAAGCAAACAAGCATGGTAAGTTTCATAAAAGGTGTACCTTCCATCAAACATATAAGCAAGGGCTAGAGCAGACATGAATCGAGCCATTTTTGACCCCGATGATAAGCAAAGGTGCACAAGGATAGGCACCCCACCTTCTTCGACTATACGGAGAGCATTGCTGGAATAAAAAGCAAGATTCCACAATGCCCCTGCAGCTGTCTCATGAACATCCTGCAGAAACAGTGACTAATTAGGTTCGGAGTTAATAACAATATGTGGCAACTATAGATATGATCATATGAACCATGAAATCACTTGGCACAACAAAGTAGGGGGCAAAATTAACAGGAAATCAAATGCCCTAATAAAGTAAAACATCCAATACTTGAGACCAAAGAGTTCATGAACAAATAATTTGTGCACTCTTTCCTCTCTCCTCTCTCCCTCCCCTCTCGTCTCCACCCCCCTCCATCCCCCTTCCTTGAGTCAGCAAAGAAATCCCGGCTCGCTCCACTCTCCTCTCCAGCAGTGTTGCTGGCCTGCGTAGAAGGGGACGCGCAGTGCGGGTTGTACAGGGTAGTTTAGGTTTTGTTTTCGGCGTCATGCTGGTTTTGGGCTACAATATGCCATCAGATTGGAGAGCTCAGGATCCTCTCGGTCAGATCTTGGGCTACCTGGGAGTTCTTCTCCTCACCAAGGTGCTCCAGCGGTCGGAGCTGAGGGTGGTGGAGAGAAGTTTCAACGTGGACTCCTTCAATAATGCCCTTGTACAGGGCGACGGCCTGGGGTGGCGCGGTGGGTTTCTTCTTCATTGGCGTGGTGCCCACAGGGAGGAGGCGTCTGCTGTTGATGCTGTCGTCGGCTGCAGGTGGTTGTGGGGAGTTTCGGAGCTGCAAATCGGAGATTCACACATGGTGGCCATGGCTTGCCACCATGATCTACATTAAAGAGGCGGCCTCTCCAGACACCATGGATGGCGTTCTTTCAACCTCCAGTTCGGAGGCCCTTTGAAGGATTCTCGTCAGCGCTCAACACGCTTACTGCCCCAAGTTGTTGCATCCCGGTGGCGGTGAGGGTGACCAGCAGTGGAGTCCTGGTTCTGCTGGTGGAGAAGGACCCGATTGCGTTTCTTGTCAGGTTTTTAGGGTTCTTTTTGTAATATATCTGGGGACTGCTCTGTAATTTATTTTTTCTTTGCTCTCATCTGTAACATGTACCCCCACCGTCGTTGGTAATGAAGCAGCTAGGCCCTTCAGGGCCATTCCCTTGTTCAAAACTCTAATAATTTGTGCATGTGTTGCATAGTACCGAACAGAAGGACCTTGATGAGGAAAGTTCTTTAGTACGAATACATATTCAGACATGAACATGACATCTTCGTGTAAGGGGAACTTACTTCAACCTCTGAGCATGCCATTGTGAGCAATGGTGTAACACCACCCTCCTGTCCAATTGCGATGCTGACAATAGTAATGTAAAGTTATTACCAACTATAACGAATCATGAATGAGTAACTAACAGAGTAATGAGAGAAAAGTTTTTAAAAGTTAAGTAGTCAAACTGCTACGTTAAGGCACAACAAATATTAAAATTAACACAAGCCGAGTTAAGCAAAAGAAAACATTCCTGAATGCAACGTTTTTGTTTTACTTATGCAAATTCTATAAAATATAATTATTTATTTTCCTTGTTACCACAATAAGGCTGTAAAATTAGAGCAACTACGAAGAAACAAGACGGTTATTACAAGATACAGCCCCTTAAAAAGGCTGCGCGATGCCCCATTTACTGTAATAACCTCCATGTCATCAAAGAATCACTACCAATAAAGTTTCTTCCAAAACACTTGTGCACAATGGTCTGAAATTCGATAACAGTAAGTTGTCACTGCAACTCTAATAGTCTAATGTCCAATAATCTGAACCCAAGAAAGACAACTACTTCCTACTCAAATCAGGTAAGCCAGAGGGTATTTTTGTTGGATTGATTCAGTTTCTCTGGAGACAGGGAACAGCCTAGTAACGTGAGTAGTAAGGTAATTTCTAAGAGCCTGAGATGAAGCAATTCAGCAAGAAGTGTGCAGTACAAGCCATCTGACATACCTATGATCTATCTGCATCAAGTACTTCTAAAGGAGCGTGGGACCGACATGTTCAAATGCAACCAGCTACTCTGCACTTGCTAAAAGCAAGATTGGCCCCTAATTTGGTAAGGACACAGATTTCATGTAACTCACTATCTACATACATGTTAGGGAACCTGGAAACTTGAGCCCTAGTCTAAAAGCATAACAGCACTGGGAATTTATTTTGGTTAATTGGATAGGACTGCGACTTTGTTGATTCGGACAGAGGCCATTCTTCGCTCTTCGGAAAAATGCCACTGAAACTCTGCAATACTCATCCATAAGCCATTATGCAAAATTTCAGACCAAAATACCGAACTTCTTCCTTGCCCTTCTCCTTCCCTCCACCACTGAGCTTCTCTATTTCCCTGCCTCTACTACCGTCCTGACGAGGATCCCATGGATTCGAGCTCCATGCTGGCCGAAAATGGGATCCTCATCACAATTCCTCCCCAGACCACATCTCCTCCAGAACCGGCGGCTCCTCTCTCCATCATGGTTCTCATCTCCTCCAGATCCCGCAACAGGAGGTTGAGGCAGCTCACAAGATGGAACTTGCTGCTGGATTCTATGGGAGCCATGGCCCCCATCTCCTATGAATTCAGCACGGGAGGTTGAGGCGGACATCGAAATGCAGCTTGCTGCTGGATTATATGGCAGCTATGGAGGACGCTGGCGAGGTTTTGGCAGCCTGGATGGTTAAAGCTCAGGAGCACACAGAGCCATGGAGGCAAGAGGGGAAGATGTCCGCCACAGGTACAGAAGGATGACCCCCATAGGGACGGAAAAATAGGAGAAGGAGCATGGAGCCCATAATTAACCTTTTGACAAGTAACATTTTCCTTTCAATCTGTCCAAAAGAAGTCATGAATTCTGGACATATTCTAATTTGACAATTTAATATGTACTGTATTCTTTGAAGTTTGGACTAAATTTCCATTTATTGATTGACACTATGCAGCCTTTTACCACTTTTATCAGCGTGAAACTTGGAATTTCCATGAATGCTTATTTCCAATTAATGTCCACCTCATAAGCACATATCACAGACGCATATCTCAAAATAGAGCAAGTTGGCATGTGGTGCAAGTTCAGTGAACCAGCTAGGCAGACTCTTTGAGATAGTAAAGAACATATCTGGAAGATCATTATGTCTTACATAGCCAAGACTAGGGTATAACTGGCGGTATCAACTGGATAAGTATTAGCATGTTACCTGTTAGACTCTGAAACAGATAATCCCCACAATGCACCAGCGGCTCTCTCCTGAAGGCCTTCTGAAGCATTCAGACATTGTTGTGCGAGGGAAACCTAAAATACAAATGACATATACATGAGAAAGAAAACTCTCCTATTTGAGTACGCTAGTAATGATGGCACAGTGATTCCCGAAGAAGAAAAAATTGGTGTCCTAGCTAGAAGCATCATAAAATGATTTCTCAGAAGAAGGTACGAGCTTGACAGGTTGGTAGTTAAATATCCCTGCCACTAAAACTAAGAGTACATGACGTTCTGTTCTACCTAAATTGCTCCACAATAACTTGAGATCAAAACTATTATACTTGAACTGTTGTATTTCACATAAAACCATTATATACAAACTTCTTCAGAGAGATCATGTCAATTTTAGATGGATGGTTTAACAGGTTACATTGAACAAATAGTGCAAAGCCTGGGCGGTTTTGGAGAACGGATAAAATATACATACCAAAGCTTCAACACCACCCGCGGCAGCAATAGCTTCACGATTTTTATCATCAAATGATAGGTTCCACAAAGCACCAGCAGCCTCTTGCCTGATTAAATTAAAATAAGTGCAATATTAGCTAGGGTCAATCTGGTATACATTGAGGGAAGCCAATATTGCAAATTCAAAGCCACATAGGTGAATGCATGCCAGCTAGAACTATACCTTACACCCTCGTTTTGAGAACATGTTAATTGCACTAGTGCCTCAAGAGCCCCTGCTTCCTGACCTACAGCGGCATTATTGGTGTTGTTATCTCCATGTGCAGCTAAGTTAGCTAGAGCTCTTGCCGCCTATGTATAACAACAACAGCATTAGCAAATAACAACATCAGAAATATAGGGATGGTGGAACATAAGGAAGACAAAGCACTAGGCCAGTATTGTATATAAAACGTTTACTTTTAGAGCTTAAGATGAAGCGGATAACTGCCACTGTTTCATACAAAGATATTTTGAGTGTCTCTTCCGCATATTTAAATTGTTCCAACTTTCGAGCAAGTATAAAAGATTTAAATGTTCAACTGAACTGTTTCCAACTTACACCTAAATGATATGAATCCAGTCAGCATGTCAGACATTTTTTCAGTACCACAGGTTACAGACTTCTGTTTCTTGATCAGAACACAGATTGTAAAATTCATATAGAACATGTGATAAGAGTGTTCTTGGACAAGCAATGATAAGTTTGTAGCTATCCATGCAAGAAATGTTGCATCTGATACGTGGAAAATGCAGCATGAATGATCGAAATGATTCATATATGGAAGGGCAAAAGTTAAATAGGCAAGAAATAAGCTGCAGACAGCACATATTCAACTGTACAATTATGGAGTATTAAAAAAGTTGCATGTTTCTTTACATGTGTTTTGCCTTCATAGTAATGTGTCTGTTTTGCGGAATGTGTAGTACTTATTGACTGACAACTTGTGCGCTAGCATAAAATTCTGCTAGTTTATATAAAACAAAACTGGACAAGCATGAAGGCATGATGCTGCTTACCTGTTCTAGGACACCCTCGAGTTTACATGACCGAGCAAGAGTAACCAAAGCATTGACACCACCAGCCTTTGCAACTTCCAAGCTGCACTTGTCGTCAGCAGCTAGGTTTGCAAGTGCACCAGCAGCACGTTCCTAACAGGAAAAAAAAAGGGGGGGGGGGGGGGGGGAGAGCAAAAGTCACGAGAGGTTGTTTGCCAGAAATCAGCAATTGCAATTGGGAATTGTTGAAAATGTGAAGTTTAAAAGTTCCGTACTAGAACGCCATCAGTTCCGGCAGGCCAACGAAATATAAGATCAACCAAAGCCTTTATACCACCAGATCCCGCAATAGCCGCCTGAAGAGGAGAAATCAATCAATTATTAGTACAGCACAGTCGCACACTGAAGAAATCAAAGGAAGCAATAAGAATGGGCATTCAAACAATAACAACCTTGTGCTCCTCTCCCACAGAGAGATTCCAAAGGCCACCAGCAGCTTCTTCAGCAACAGACCGATTCATCGACTTAGCCAAATTAGTGAATATGGTGATACCTCCCTCATCTGCAACCACCTTTGCAACCTTGGCATTCACCGATAAGTTCGCAATAGCCTGCAATTGACATAATTAATTTGAGCAAATGAGATACCCGAATAGTACTAGAAAACAAATAATAAGAACCCAGGAGTCCAGCCAAAGAATGCATTACCTTTGCTGCTTCAGACTGTGCGCTTACCCTTGAGCACCTTGCAAGGTCCAGCAGCAGCGGGATGCCCCCATTCCTCATCACCGCCTCCGACCTTGCAGCATCCACATTTGCAGTTTCATCATCAATAACCACAAATGTAGCAAGCGTGGTAGCTGCACGCTCCTGCACATCCTCCTGTGAGCTCTTCACCAGGCTCAGCAGCATTGATGTGCCCTGATGCAACCAGAAGTCATCCATACCATATGGGTTGGACTCCGCAATCCGTAGAAGAGACTGTGACAGGATCCACTCAAGCCAGATCATCATTTCGCCAAGTACCTTGCTTTTGCCCCTCCAATTACACTCATTGAACACCCCCTGCTCCTTCACAACCTTGCCAGGAAACAGTGAGGCTACCGATTTGAAAATGTCGCTTGTAATGGTGAGCACAAGCTTGCCCTTGCAGTTGCTAAATGCAGTGGGACTGTGTGCTTGCTCCTCTTCGATAGCTTTACAGTTAAGCGCGCATATAACCTCGACGGTTTTGGAGTGGGAGATTAGGCGAGAAACGGCACTTGGAGAGATATCAGTGCGTGAGACGTCAATGGCGACTAGCGATGGAAGCTGCTCCCAAGAGGTGGATGCTGTGGCCCATTTCAAGTTGTAGCATCCTGCTACAGAGAGGAACCGGAGGGAGCGGATGTCGCCAAGGGCAGCCACGTCTACAGTGCCACAGTCAAGGAAGGCAACGTCCTCAAGGAGGGGGCAGTAGCGCGCCAGGGCTCCAATTGCGTCAGCGTCAGCTTCACGGAGACCTGAGAGGCGGAGGCAGCGGAGACGCGAGCAGCAGAGCGCGACATGGCGGATGGCGTCGCTGGAGACGCGTTCCAGGGGGTCTGGACCAATCTGGAGGCTTTCCAGTGCCCCGTGCCGCGCGGCGAGGACGGCGAGAGTGGCGTCAGTGAGCCCACGGCAGCCATCGGCAATCACCTCGCGGAGGTCGCTGGCGCGGAGGCTGGAGGCAACCGCCATGGCGGCCTCGTGTCCCCGCAGACGCAGTTGACGCAGGCCCCCGCAGCGCGAGGCGAGCGAGGAGGCGACCTCGGCGTCGCACCGGTGCGCCCGGAGGTCGAGCGCGGTCCACAGGCACGGCGACGACCCGAGCGCCCTCCATGTCCGGCACGTGGACCCCAAGCTCCCGCGGTCGCGGTAGCTCAGGCGCCCGAACAGCTGCAGCACCGTGTCATCCGGAAGCAGCGTCCAGTCCATGCCCTCGCCGCCCACCGCCTCCCCGCCCCCATCTCCGTCCCCATCCTCCGCCGGCACCCAGCCCAGCGACGGCGATGAACTCGCCTCGACCAACCTCCCCTCCTCCACAACCTCCTTCCCCTTCCCCTTCTCCCTGCACGTGCGCCGCCTCACCCGCCGCGTCGTCATCTCGCCGCCGGCCCGCCCGCCGGAACCCTAGCTACCACCCACCTCACACCACACCGCAAACACGCGCAGCATCCAAATCCGGGCCCCGAATCAGCAATCGGCCAACCTCTCGCCGCGAGATCGAGCTACCGCGCGCATACCAAGCCCAATCGGGCCAGCTCAAAGGATCTTACTGGAAAGTAACAAGTCCAATAGGCGAGTGGAACGTGAGGGAGCTGGCGGCGGCACCGAATCGCGACCGGATCGTCGCCGGGAGGTGGGTGGATCCGACTCGGCTCCGAGTGCTTCCCTCCCCTTTCCTCCTTCCTCCGCCTATGTCTGTCTCCTGCGTTGCGGTGACGGAGAAGGGGGAAAAAAAGGGGAGTGGAGGAGGATGCCGGGGTTTTATATATAGCGTATGCCGATACGCGCGTGCGTAGCTGCGTAGACGTATTCTTGGGGCTCCGGATACGCACCACCTCGCACTCGCTAGTCGCTACGCAGCAGACAAGGGACGGCCGCGCCATACCGTGTTGGAGTAGAAAGCGATAGGACCACGCATCCAGTCACATATGCAACAATACTATAGTATTCTTTTAAATTTACAAAAAAATATTTTTTAAATATTGATTGTAAGAAAAACTGATAGAAGCACCGCCTATTCATTAAAAAAGAAACACAGCTAATTAAACATTTTGGCGCGAGCACATTTCTCAAATAAGTTACTCCCTCCGTCCCAAAATAGATGTATCAAATTTATCAAAATTTAAATAAATCTAGACACTATTTAGTACTCCCTCCGGTCCATATTAATTGACTTTGATTTGTCAAATTTTGGATGAACCTATATACTAAATAGTGTCTAAATTCATCCAAATTTTGACAAATCCAAGTCAATTAATATGGATCGGAGGGAGTATATAGATTCATCCAAAATTTAAAAAAACTAAGACATATATTCTTGGACGGAGGAAGTATTATCTTTTAACATGTAACAGCGGGGGAAGTGCGTGTTTAAAAAAGGAGATGGAAAAAATAGTATCGATGTATTAAAATACGGTTTGATTGAAAATTACACGTTCCATCCGGTTAACACATACTTCGTCTTTTTAAAATATAAGATATTTTATCATTGTGAAGCAAATGTATCTAATTTTTTTTAGTATATAGTTTTACTCAGATTTGGAGTGAATCTACACACTAAAACACGTCTAGATACATATTTCTTTACAAATCTAAAACATCTTGTATTTTAATGAAACAGAGGGAGTAGAAGGTAACTTCGGTTAATGTCGGTTGGAGATAACACGTGTCACACGCTTGCCTGCCATCCATGTTCACGTGTAGAACTCTCCTTCGACCGTGTTTCTATTAAGGTGAACCGAAATCCCTTTCTTTTTAAATTTATAAAGGGTGTTTTATTAAACTCAAACGTAACGAAAATCACACATGTCACAGATGCTTGCTTCGGTTGCTTGACATCCGTGTTCACAACATGAAAGCGTCCTTCAGCCCATGACTGCTTCAGCCCCTGTTTCTTGCAAGGTGATCAGAAATCAGCGTCACACGCTTCGCTTGACATTCACCACATCGCAATGGCCTTTTTCTAGTACTATGGTTTGTGGCCTTTTTCTAGTACTATGGTTTTTTCAAACTTTTTCCAACACAAGCTTTGCTATGCAATAGGAACAGAGGCGCGCCATCGAGGGATGCACACGAAATGGTGGGCTGAACATTTTAAGGACTTGTGTGTTATATTTTCTCGTAAGGGTGTTCGGATAATATATAGTTTTACGCCTTTTTCCGCTAAAAAGGAAAACCATAGGGGTTGCACACGTTTGGAATCCATGTTCACCGCTTGGAAGGACCCTTAAGTCGACGATTCTACACGTCATTGTTCTGCAACAACGCATTTGGCACGTCTGCACGAGTGCACGTCATGCTGCTAGTTTTCGTGAGGGAAATAATTTGTCAGTTCTTGTTGCAGCTGGACCAAGTTAGGTGCTTGCTACTAGATCAGTTGCCAC
The DNA here is from genome assembly GCA_030063025.1 of Avena longiglumis. Taxonomy (NCBI): domain Eukaryota; kingdom Viridiplantae; phylum Streptophyta; class Magnoliopsida; order Poales; family Poaceae; genus Avena; species Avena longiglumis. Next base: position 458,429,136 of record CP125974.1, read on the forward strand.
GGCGATGACCGCGAGCCAGCTTTACATTTTGCTGTTTATTACTAGCACGATACAGCTGATCCCGTGCACAAACTACTTGCCAATTTCAGCACAAGAAGGAAAAAGGAATTGCATATGGACACATACACCACACACGAGGGTTCTCCGTTTCACCTGTGCTTTCTTCTACAAAACCTAGCCGGTTCAGGTATCTACTAACAGCATCTGTATGATACAGTCTAGAATGGTAATACAACAAAGAATGATCGTCCATTTTCCTCCTAACAGATCAAATTGATCTACTGCTATGCTACAATGTAATTCCGTTGATGGCAAGCAAGATCATTCGTCTTCAGAAGTATCATCGGATTGATCCTCGGGTTCTTCCTCTGGCAGAGCAGATACAATTGCGGCGCAGCAGAAAGAATCGCGGTCCTTCAGGAGAAGGCAGCTTCCGGCTGAGTTCCATTTCAGGTCAACTATCCGGAAATTCGGCAAAGGGATGTTGACGCAGCAAGCACCGGACGGCGTCCACATGTACAGGTGCGAGCTCTCTGTGCACAAGACGAGGCGTGGACATGTAGGGTCCCAGGCAGCAGCACGGATCGGATCTTTCTGCACAACAACAGCTGCAAGCTCAAGGCGACAGATGTCCCATATCCAGAGAGCAGTCGGCATGTTGTCGTTCCGGGTGAAGAAATAGTGGCTGTCGCTGCTCCATGATAGCATACCTGCACATGCTTTAAGGTCAGAGGCGTTTCCAGATTTCTGCATGGAAATATACTCCGAATGCAACCGCAACCGTAGCAACACAGGTTTGTACTTAATACAACACACTGATTCTTCAACAATTTTACGGCAAGAAATTTGAGGATCGGACAAACAAATCACCCAATGGGTTGTTGGTAAGTGTTATTCATGACATACTGGTATTACTTAAACTGACCTTGCAAGAAGCATGAATTAGGGTAGGAAAAGACAAGTAAACGGGGACTAACCAATTCCTTGTTTGGGGTTGGGCTTGTCACTAGCTGGTTTCTGCGACGGTAAGGTGATTGGAACATCCATCACGGCGTATTTTACTCTTGAACCTCCTTCTGTGCCATTTTCTGATAACAAAACAAGAAAAGTTTCATTATAGCATTAAATAATATAAAGAAATAATTGATGGAAGTGCACAAAAGGCAGCATATAACATGTCAATTTTGTTATGCATTTACTTGAGCTATTGTGTGCGTAGACGTAGTCGGTACAAATCATGCATCACGTGTATAAAGTAAATACTGGAAGAGATGGTAGATCTTAACACCGAGATGGCCTTAAGCTACAAGTAATCACTAATTTCTACTTATGTGTGATACTGCAAAATAATGTATTCTCTATATCAAGTCAACATAAATAGAATTTTGTGCACTTATTTTGTTCCCGCAATGCAAAGAAACATGCCCATGGTATTCCCACATGGTACCAATGTCAAGACATGACTATTGACTAAGGTAACATAGTTCTTAGAAAAAAACTAAGGTAACGTACTTAGCTATTCAGAAGAATCGCATTACGAAAATCAGAAAATGTTAAGCTTGCACGTCTGGTCTGATAAGACTATCTAAATAGAAAAAACTCAGAATATCCTAGGATGTGCTCTTATTTAATTTTGTTACATAGGATAACATCTTGATGATCTCTTACCGTGCACAGACTATTCAGTGACGAGGGAACTGCCAAGCAACTAGCAAGAAATGCTAAGAAATAGGTACAATGGTGAATGGGTGAAACTTTAACATAGGAAAACGAGCAATAAGCAGTATAAAGCTATGATTCCTAATCTTACCAGTGCCATTGTCTAGCATGTTACGAGAGAAGCCTTCGCTTAGACATAACTCTGACATATCAAGCTCCCATGGGGCATCCACTTCCTGTGGCACGTGTTGTTATAATCAAATGGCATGGACAGTAAGAGTGTAATATTGTGAATACAACACCCAAAAATGACAGTAAATCTGCTCAAATGGCAATTAATGATAGAAATCGACAGGTTTACCTTAAATATAGCAGCATTACAGGGACTTCGAATCGAGGCTGCATGAGTGAACTCGGCAAAAGTTTTCCATGTCAAATGATTCAATGTTCGCACTGCTTGATCATAGCTGCCCACTGCTAAAAACTGTCCGCATGGTGACCAACCCACAGATTTGACACCTAGCCCACTTTCATAGGCTGAGTACTTGAACAGGCATCTCCCGTCCGGTGAATATATTAGAACCTGCACAAGACATTCTTTGAATGATCAATTTCATCTCACTATTTCAGAACTAGTACCTCCGGAATGAACCATCCCATCTCATTTTTAGCCTAGGAAAGAAAAGGAAAAGGATCTTCAAGAGTTGGATTAGAGATTGGTTAAGCTACAAAAAAAGCGACAAGGATGAGCTTTTTAAAGGGTTGAGCAAGAGACTTTTTTAACCATAATCCAATGGTCCAGTAAAAAACATAATCCAATGTTCCATATATCAATCATCAAAATCAAAATTAAACATATAGGTACATGACATTGACCAAATTCAGTGGTGTCATCAATAAAGGTACAAGTTTCCTCCAAAAAGAAGTACAAGATGTGCTGCCTTTCAGAAAAGGTAGCAAGGTGTGGCATGTCAACAATGCAGCAAACAAGGTAACTCGGGCAGCTTAGTTTTTGTAATTGAATCATTTGACATGGAAGGTTAGAAAGGTACGACCTAAGAATCTGAGATCATGAGATACTGTAAATAAAGATGATTATGGAACAAGGATTACAAGTCGCTGAGTCGCAACTTGTCGCTGGGGCACCGACTCACAGACTAGTCGTGACTAGTCTCGACTAGTGATAGACTTGTTGACATGTAGTCGAGCTGTAACTACCAAAAAATACTAAGTAAACAGGCTACTAATGGTAGGTATCTGGTGGTGACGTTGGGAAATCTCTGGTGGTGGCATGGTGATATACTGCAGCATACAAGACAGGGGAAAAGGAAACTGCTGCAGAGGAGAATACAGGAGATCAAGAGCAAGAGCAAGAGTAAGGGAGAACAATTATTACAGGAAACTGCTGCAGAGGGCAGTATAGGAGGACAGTTCAGGAAACTGCTGCAGGGAAGGATTTTATTTCCCTGCCCAGAACTAGTCGCTCGACTCAAAAACGTAGACAAGTCATGATTTTTCATCGACAAGTCAACTTGTCGATCGACAAGTTCAACTTGTCGTGTCACTCCAGGTTATCGTCAACGAGTTTGCGACAGGCCGACAAGTCGCACGACAAGTCGCACGACAAGCCGCAACTTGTCGAGCGACTCATAATCCTTGTTATGGAAGAGTAGCATATATAAAAAAACTAACTAAAAGCTGTTGTATGGAGTTACAGATATGCATGTGAAGCAACTCAGCAGCAACACCGTCTCATATTCAAGTTGCCAAGAGACCTCGGCAGAAAGAATAATAGCAAGCTAGAAAGTTCTGAAATGAGAACATGGCATGAATGAAGATGATTAACAACATCAACATATATCAAGGGGCTAACAAAAGGCTGTTGCATCGAGATATGCATAAGAATTGACTACAGCACAAGCCATAACATGCAAGCGCTACCAAGAAATTTCTGAAGAGATAGCACATGCACCTTGTATTCAAGAAGTGAATCCCAGGCCACAATAGCACTGTCATCCGGCGACCACTCCACACCTGCTAAGTCTAGCGTGTCAACAGAAAATACACCCATTATCTCCCAGGAATGACATGAGAGCAAATTTATGTAATCTTTGCAGTCCCGCCTGGTGCAGATCGCAGCAAACTTCCCATCCTTAGTAAAAGAAACTCCTCTGGCCGCATGCTTTGGCCACTGCACATGAACACAAGCAGTATTTACGAGAGACCACACAGTCAAACGAATTTGGAACTCTGACGTAGTGAGTATATGACGACTGTCAGGGCTCCAACGAGCATAAGCAATCCCTGCAGATCCTTCATCAATCTTGCAAGTCCAATCAGGCTGGCTCAGTGACCAAGCCTGCACCATTGGCCGCTTGTAAAGACCACATAGAATGTATTCTGAATCTGGTGCCCATTCCACAAAGTTTATCTTGTCCACACATGAAAACAACTGTACCACCTGCATAAGCAAGTTAAAGCATATGTTTAAAAAAATAGTGTCTAGACGTGACTAATATTTTTATAATGGCAAGGGATTGCGTAAAATTTCAAATTCATGTAACTGATGGTCTCTTTTTTAGCAAATGGTAGCTCTTAATCTCTTATGACCATTGCAGGAATTATACTTTTTTTGGGCAATGGATGAATGGATGCAACATGCAGGGCATTACACATACTATCAATTTTTCAAAGTTAAAAAGACAATGTAATTATGCAAGATGCTGCATTAGCATAAACAATTATGAAAGATGAAGTTCCTCATGGAACTTCCACGAATCCAAAAGATAGCCAAGAGTAATCCAGAGGCTACACAGTTCATTAGACCAGTAGCAACACTAACAGAAATAGAAAAATTCAAATGCTAAGCTAATACAGCAGCTAGATCTCCTATGTGTGAACCAAATGCGCCCATCTAAACCTCCGCATGAAAAACAAAACCGTGTACTATCCACTCCCAGATCACTTGGTACCATGATTCTCAGATCCAACCAGTACCGTGAATTGCTCTAAGCACAGCCAACAACTGACCCTTGAAAAATGTGGAGTCTCGTGCTTACACATGTTGTGGGAGACACAAGTCAATGTTGAATCATCCGACACCACAAGCAAGACAAGTAGCTACTTAGCAGAAATCAGGAATCGCTTTACTTAATTATAGTGAGTACAGACGAAACTGCCTGTTAGGACAACATGGCTTGTGTAATTGATCGTGAAAGCAAAGGTTTAGACACAAGTGCAAGTGTTATGTTCGATCCATATGCTATGGCAGGTTGATCTTATTTTATGGAATGCCTGGTCTGATTGGGGCCGTATTGGTGATGTTGTTGCTATTTATGACAAGCTAATCACTGAACATCGCCAAGTTTTTTTTACATGGTTATATGGTGATGGTATGGATGAAATGATGAGTTCGTGTTTTACCTAGGAGTCTCAGTGAGCTTGCTAGGACGATGTACAGAGTGAGCAGAAGCAATGTCCTTTATTTTTATTTTTATTTGGCGAGGAAGCAATGGCATTGGTTATTTCAGTAGATTCGACATGCTAAACCAGCATACACAAATTTAGCAAAATAAATAAGGAGTACATATCTAGGAAACTAAGGTCGGTCAAAATTAGGAGCATTGCGAGCATCAGGGCGCTCAAATCTGAAGCAGGCCAGATCGCACCAACCCCAATCCCAGATTCGCCAGGAACTACTCCAAAAGCATGAGCCCTAAACCCGCAATCCAGCTAAAAGGGAGGAACAGTTCGGGGAAATGGCAGCGCGTATACCTTGAGGGAGACGACGTCGCGGACCACGAGGCGGTAGTCGACGGCGACGGCGAGGAAGCGGGCGTCCGGGGAGAAGCAGCACGGGCCCGTCTGCTTGTACGCCTCCGTGAACTCCATCCCCTTCTTTACCCCTACTAGCAGGATGCCTCCCCTCGGGTAGTCACGGGAGGGGAGCGAGATGGGGCCTCTCGCTCGCCGGCGTCCTGCTCAGGCGAGGTGTAGGTGGGCTGCGTTGGAATGTCTCTTTTCCTAGAGACTTTGGAGGGGTTCGTGTTTAGAATTTGAATTCGTTTGGAGGGTGCAGGCGTAAAGTCGGAAGTGCTTGTAGAAAAAAAAAACGAGTAGGCAACGCAGTGACCCATGATAGATTTTCATACTAGTACAGTGTTTTTTTCAAAAAAGACAAAAAAAACTCTCTAGTACAAAACAAAATTAAATAATAAATCTATGGTGAAACAATTTTATAGAATAACTCATCTGTGACGAAACATTTTATAGAATAACCTCTTGCCAACATGGCGACATGGACCCCAAGATCGGGCAAGGCAGCGCTATTGACCGTGGAAGGGGGTGCTAACCATTAACGTTAACATCATACTGCATAGTGTTACCCTCTTAGATAGTTGGGTCGTACCACGATGATGGACGTCGGAGCATGTTTTCGTGAAAGTATTAGTTTAAATCGATACCGACAAGAAAAGTATAAAAGTGTTTATCAACGGTGTTTCTGTCGCACTTAAGGTGTCAGTGAATTGACGGAAAGAATTGAGATGGAAAAAAAGAGAAGAGTGTAAATAGTTTAGAATTCAGTATTGATCACTATTTAAAGTAAAGAACATAAAAGTAAACAGATTGCTTTGAGTTTCCTATAGATAAAAGATTAGGCGCGAAGAGATACACTTCATGGTGATATTGAATATGTCAAGTGGAATAAATAGGATAAGTGATTCTAATACTTATTATTAGTATGCAAGTAGACGAGTAACTCATTAATAATCAGGACTCCTCTTAGTAGATTTGCTTGGCTTTAATAATCCATTTTATGTGGTCAACGCAACAATTAAGGTCATGAGACCAGATCAAGGCTTTAAACTCAATGGTTCCTCGTTCTCCTCCAGTTATACTAACTCCTCTTTGATATCGACTGTGTCACTTAGGGGTCACCGATTCACTAGCAAATAAGTTCATGTCTATGAGATCTCAGGATCATATTGTATGAGCCCTTAAATTAGACAACAAGCAATAGTTGCACAAAGACAACCATTCTCATATAGGATAATCACAATTATAATCACAAATAGGTGGAAATAAAATAGGCACATCACGTCCCACCAATTTTCTATATCTCTCGTGCCTATGGGGATTTTCTCACACATGAGAGAATAATAGCACAATAATATAATGTAAATAAAGTTCATCTTGATATTACCGTAGCAAGCCACAATAAAGGAAAGATCAAATCAAATACAAATCAAAGTATGAATAGAGTCTCAAACCCTAATCTTATAGGTGTGAATCTAGTGCAAGAGGGATTATGGAGAAGTGAATGATCTAGAGGCTAGAGATCTTAGAGAGGATTGACGGAACTCTTCTTCTTCAGGTCCCTTCTTGAAAGTGCAACGGATGTCACCTAGAGGGGGATGAATAGGCTTTTAAAATTATTACGGTTTAGGCTCAAGTAAATGCGGAATAAAACTAACGTTTAATTTATTGAGCACAAAACCTAGCCACTAGGTTCACCTAAGTGCACCAACAACCTATGCTAAGCAATACAAGCAACAAGGTGATAGCAAGGTATAAATACTTCAAGCACGATGGCTATCACAATTTAAAGTGCATAAGTAAATGGCTCGGTTGAGAGATAACCGATGGACGCGGAGACGAAGATTTGTTTCCCGAAGTTCACTTCCAAAGAAGCTACGTCTCTGTTGAAGAGGTGCGATGGCGCAATGCTCTCCGAACGCCACAAATGGCTCACCTTGAGGTGTGGCGGCTTGATGCTCACCCAACGCCACACAAGGCCTCACCCCGGATGCGGAAGCACGCAACTCACTGACGCCACAAAAGGCTCACCCTATTCTCCCAAGTGCGCATCACAAAAGGCGGGCACTTGCTCCACTATGGGACGCTTGAGGGCGGCCACCGAACCCGTACAAGTTTGGGGCTAACTCCACAACTCAATTGGAGGCTCCCAACAACAAAGCCACAAAAGGCTACAATGCTACAAAAGGCCAACAAAGCCACAAAAGGCTACAAGACCACAAAAGGTCAACAATCCAACCACACAATCGTCTAGGGTTCCAAGGAACCCAAGAGAAACAAGCCGACAAGCTTGAACTCGCCGAATCTCCGAGTAGAACTCAAACCTATGCACCAAATGCAAGGGCAAGTCCTTCTCTCCCAAATTCCAACAAAGCTATAAAAGCTATTGGGGGAATAAGGGAGGGAGAACACGAGAGGAGAACACAAAACTCTCCAAGATCTAGATCCCAATGATTCCTTCACAAAGAAGGGATTTAGCTTGGGGGGTTGTAGATCTAGATCTCCTCTCTCAAATCCCTCAAAAAGATGCAAGAATCATAGGAAGGGAACGGGGAGAGGGAAAGCTTCTTCAAGGTCAACAATGGAGGAGAGAGATAAAGCCAAGAACCAAGAAAAGAGTTGTTACCCATGAAGGGGAAGAGGAGACCCTTTTAAAGGGCTCCCATATCTGCCCGTTATGGGCATCCGCGACCCCTGGCCGGTACTTCTGGTGGGAGGCCGGAAGTTCCGATGGCACACAGCCAACGGTCGGAAAAAAGTGATGCGAGAGACAGAAAAACGCGAGGCCTGGTTGGAACTTCCGTCGGCCCATGGAACTTCTGGTGGGAGCGGAACTTCCGGTGGAAATTCCTATAGAAGTTCCGTCAAATAGAGCATACAAAAACAGAGAGGTTACTGAACGTGAGCGGAACGAGAGCCCGAAATTCAACAAGAACTTTCGATGACAACTAGGCTCGAGTGGAACTTCCGGTTCCTGGCCGGAACTTTCGGTGGGAGTGGAACTTCTGGTGGAAATTCTGACTGAAGTTCCGTCAAATAGCACATCCAAAACAGAAGGTTACTGAACGTGAGCGGAAGAAGACCCGGAACTTCCACCAGAACTTTCGGCGGCAAAATTGCCCTAGCGGAACTTTCGGTGGCATGCCGGAACTTCCGGTCAGGGAAATTCCAGAAACCAGAAAACCAGAAATGCGATAACTTTTGCATCCGAACTCCAAACAGGATGAAACCAATTTTGTTGGAAAGATAACGACGAATAGAATCCAATATTTTGTTGGAATTATTGGGTATCACCTTGGGAGAAAGTACCATGAATATATATGTGAAGTATCCCCCAAGGTGTGGAGCCGGAAAACTCGCAAGATCAAAAACCGCATTAAGATATGCAAGAGAAATCCTTGGACGATGAACTAGAGCTTGTTATGATGATGACCACAAGCTCTAGATCCTGTCATGGAAAAGAACCGAAAAACAACCAAGAAAGATGATGATATGAATGCAAAGGTTTGAGCTCTCTTCGAACGATGTAAACGAGACACCCGCTTGAGAGCCCCTCTTGATAGAACGGCTATATTTCCTAAAGCCGGTCTCCCAACTAACAACACGAGACCGGCAAAAGAAAAACCCTATCAAGAACATACCTTTGCCTTGAGCATCCCACTTGAAATTGATGTAGACCGTCTTGTTCTTCTATAGTGGGAACACTTTTCATGTTTGCTTGCTTGATGAAGATGAAGACTTGCAAATTGCTCCCTCATACTCCATGGGGAAGCCTCTTCTTTGAACTTGTCTTCATCACTCCATGAGCACGAGAATGGCAAGCTTCAAGCATGAGATCTTCTAGAGATGGCACATCTTGAGCTCGCCCTTCTTCATCCCTTCTTGAGGTTGATCCATCTTGATGCAACTCTTTGCACATGTCTTGATCAACCTTCAAGCTCCTTCTTTCTTCATGATTCCAATGGGCACAAAGCCCTTGGATATTTCTTCATCTTCCAACCTTGAGACCAACACATGGCCCAAGCGATGCCAATGGACAAACCTACAAGTAGAACTCAATTTACACATTAGTCCATAGAGATTGTCATTAATTACCAAAACCACACACGAGGGCATACATGCCCTTTCACTTCTTACTCTGTTCTCGAATGGATGGTGGCGGCTGTGTATGTTTTTCGTTGTTGCCTCCTTCACGAAAGTGCTTATATTGATCAGGCGAAGGCAGCTGCAGGTGGTACAGGCGGGCCGTATGGGCAAGCTCTCCCCATACTGATGCTCGTTAAGGCTCCTAGAGCCTCAAATTAGGAAGTCTTCAATTAGAGATTTGCTTGATTTGTTTCAATCTGCTCATAAATGGCCTTGGATCATTCCAAAAGTGTCTAGAATATGAGACTCACATTAAAACTAAAAGGTTTTGCTAACTTAGGATATTAGTGTTAGTTGAAAGATGAAAACTAATGAAAAATCCTCAGAAAAAAGTATCATAATTTGGATCTATAACCCGACCACCCATCTTTACTCCACTCTCTCAAGAGCATATGCTAGCGACGTCTCTCTCTCCCCCTCTCAAGTCCATCTAAAAAATGGACAAGATCTGCTAGTTTCCTCCATAAATTTTGGTTCCAGCCCCTCCTCCAAGGTATCCTCCAATCCCTTTCATTTTCATCCGCGGCTTTTCTCACATTTTTTTTCTTTTGTTGCAATTTTAGGCAAACCCTTGTCCATCCAAGAATCCAGAAATTTATATGCACCCTTGGTATTTTAGCATGGGAATAACACTTGTGTCACGATGTTAAGCATTGATCATTTAACATTAATCCTATATTTTGTATTATACAAGTGCATTTAGGTTGAGAAACTTGTTGGCCTCTAGATGATGATTATGATATGATTTCAAGTTTCTTAAGGTTGATCTGGGCTAGAAAACTTGTTGACCTCAAGATTTTGTATTATATACACATGTGACCTAGATTCCACGGCCGCCGTCGACGCACACATCATCAACCGCTGCAGCGTCCAGAGCGTGCAACCTATTCGCGCAAATGACCACAAGTTAAAAATGCATGTTTTTGTTTTTGTTTTTTTAGATAGATGAATATAGAGGAGGATTTTGATATGTATTCATTCAATTGCAATGTAGTGTTGACGATGAGACTTTTATGGATGCTATGAATGTTGGTTCCTCTTTCTCACATGCATATGTGGATCAAGAAAATAGTGAAGAGAGGAGTTTGAAGTGGATGAGGATGGTGAGGGTTGATTGAAGTGCCGAAAGGTAGGACTGCGAACTACACACCATAGCAGAGGATAGGTTGCTTTGCAAGACTTGGTTGAAATTTGGCATGGATCTTATGGTTGGCACGAACCAAACTAGAGACACCTATTGGATGAGAGTGAAGGAGTACTTTGGCACAAACAACATGAAAGGGCAAATTGTCCTTATCTAGTTTTTTGGTTAACTATGACATCGGAGCTAGAGAGCGGACTAATGTTTCTACTAGATTCTCTATAGGTGAGAGTCTGCAGTTTGTTGGTGAAAGGCGATGTGTGACCCCCCATTTGTTTCTACATGAAGAGACCGTGGTGTTATTTATTATTCACTCTTATTTACTCTTGAGTCGAATAGGAAACACTGCACTATTATGAGGGGTGATCTCGATGCGATCTTTGGGGTTGTTCCACACCAAATATACTTCTTTTTATCCACCACCACACACCCTTTCAAAGAAAGAGAGAAAAATAGCCCTGAAAAATGAGTCCAAAGGGGCTACTGCGAAATCGGCAAAAGCGCCGGCGGCGCCGGTGCTATCGCCAGAATTTCCGATTGCCGCCGGAAATTCTCGGTGTACACCGATATGGCTTACTGCATGGCCTTTCGGTTGTTCACCGAGAATTTCGGTCGCCGCCGAAAATTCCGGCATGTGGTCCAGTCCACCGGAGTTGTCGCCGAAAATTCCGACGAGCAACACAGTCCGACCGGACTTATTGCCGGTTCTATCGCAGGAACCCCCAAACGGCTCTTTTTTCCCATACTATATATACCCCTTTCTTCTCTACTGTGAGGTTAGGCATTTGAGCGAACATTTCATTTCTTGAAGCTCTCTCTCTCCCATTGTTGAAACACAAAATCTTGAGGATCTCCCATTCTACCCAACCAAATCCAAATCCCTTTGGTAGAAAGTAAGAGGAGGTCCCGATCTATGTTTCCACCAAGCCAAAGTTCATTCCCCCTTGAGTTAATCGAGTTAGCTTTTTACTCTTGGGTTTGTGGGAAACCCTAGGCGGCTAGGGTCGCCCGGAGGCATTCGTCTTGTGATTTGCTCCGTGGAGAGTTTGTGAGGGTTTGGAGACTACCTTAAAAGTCTACCACGAGTAAGTGAGCTATTCCTTCGTTGGATAGGCTCGGAGAATAAGTTGAGCCTTTATGGCGCGCGAGGAATCCTTCGTGGAACCTCACACCTCTCCAACGTGACGTAGACCCCTTTCCAAAGGTGGTGAACACGGGAATACATCTTTGTCTCCGCGTGCCTCGGTTATTCCTTAACCAATCTCTTACTTGTGTTTTTTACCTTGTGATAGCCTTCGACCTTGAAGTATCTTGTTCATCATCTAGGTTTCCTCACCTAGTTTGCATTTAGGCTCATTTATATTCCGCAAAGCCTAAAACTTGCAAAATATTATAAAGAATTTTGTAGAAACCTATTCACCCCCTCTAGGTTAACCATCTTACACTTTCAATTGGTATCAGAGCCAAGGGCTCATTTAAGGGCTTCACCGCCTAAGAGAAAAGATGGTTTTATCCGATGAGGAGGATAAGACTTATTCGGTCAAGGAACTTCGCGAAATCTTAGCCAAGGGTGCCCTTGAAAAGGCCAAGGTTGATTCCGATCTCCTTGTTCGAATGAGTTACCTAGAAGGACAACTTAAGGATATTGGCGATGGGGCTTTTCTTGGTAACCCATTGGTAGTACCTCAAGGGAGACTAATGAACACTGGTAAGGATAAGGATGCCGAGTCCGCTCATGAGAGCGGCTCGTCAAAACTCTCCATGCCCCATAATCAATTTCCTTATGTTTATTCTAAGCAAAAGAACAGCATGCCTCATATTAATGGTTCAGATCCTGCACCTCATTATGATGGAACTCATTTCTCTCATTGGAAAGCTTCTATGGAATCTCATCTTCGCAGCTGTAGTGTTGAGATTTGGGAGATTGTGTGCACCGGTTTCCACCCTCATGATCCCAACAACCTCACTCCAAGAGAGTACTACGACCGTCAACTAAATGCGACGACTTGTGACAATATAAGGAGTGCCATTTACCGCACTCTCCATGATCAAGTCAGTGACATCCCCACCGCCAAGGATCTTTGGGATAGGATTGTCATTCTCCAAGAGGGAACGTCTCTTATCCAAAAATCCAAGTATGAAGCTGCCAAGTCAGAGATGAACATGTTCATGAACCATGATGGTGAGACTATCGTTGAAGCATACAAGAGACTTGTTGCCCTCCGCGTGAAGATTGGTGGCCTAGGATGTGAGAAGTATGATTATGGATTCAATTTGAATGATGAGCTTATCAATTCCAAGATTGTCTCTATGATCGCGGTCACCGATAAGAAGCTTGCCTTGAACTTGCAACTCCTTGATAGAGCTAATCAATTCACTCCTGATGATCTAGTCTCTTATCTTGTTGCCACGGATAACTTGGAGGATGAAGGGCAAAAGATCAAGGAGATCAACTATGCTATTGGTTCTTCTCACTCTCTAGCACTAAAGGCCAAGCATGTGCAAGAAGATGATGCTAGTGATGAAGAAAGCGATGTTGATGGAGTTGATGATATGCTCTCTCAACTTGCTCTCTTCACCAAGAACACGAAGTTCCGAAGAAGGATAAGTTAAATGGGATCAAGGGAGAAGAAAAGGATGTGCTACAACTGTGATGAGTCAAGCCACTTTGCCGATAAATGTCCTTACGATAAGAGGCTTGGCAATCCCAAGTAAAAAGGAAAAGCTCGGTAAATTCGAATCTAGAACTATAGAGGGTATATTTGTTGGTTATGCGGAAAACTCTCATGCCTATAGATACTATAGCAAAACCAATGGTTGTGTTGAATTATCTTGTGACATGGAGTTTTTGGATAATAATGGTCCCCATGAGGGGCAAGTTTCTTCTCGTGATGTAGGTGATGGCGATTCCTCTCAAGTCATCAAGTTGATGGGTATTGGGCATATCTTGCCCACCTAGTCTCACATTCATGTTCAACAAGATGATGGGGGAGAATCAAGCTCAACTCAAGAAGAGCCGAGCTCTACTCAAGTCGAGCCATCAAGTGCACCACAAGATGAACATCTCACTCAAGATGCCATGCAAACCGAAGAACAAGAACCAAGCCCTCAATCCTTTGAGCAAGACCAAGTAGAAGATCAATCTCCATCCCAAGGTCAAGCTCAAGATGGTGTCAATGATCAAGGCCCCTCAAAATATGAATTCGTTGATCATGAAGGCACAATTCGGAATATCAAGGCCGCCTCCCTTGCAAGTGGACTTCAAGTCAACAATATCCTTGGAAGCATATCAAGAGGAATCGAGACCCGTGCCAGGAAGAAGAACCTCACAACCTTTTGTGGTCATCATGCTTTTGTGTCCAACTTTGAGCCCCTCAAGGTTCATGAGGATTTGTAGGATCCGGATTGGGTCATTGCCATGCAAGAAGAACTTGAGTGTTTCACCCGCAATAAAGTTTGGTCTCTAGTGGAGAGGCCTAAAGATCATCGCATCAATGTCATTGGGACCAAGTGGTGTTCAAGAACAAGCAAGATGGGAACGGGGTCGTCATAAGAAATAAAGCAAGGTTAGTGGCGCAAGGGTATGCCCAAATAGAAGGTATTGACTATGAGGACACATTTGCATCCGTTGCTCGTCTTGAAGCTATTCGTCTCTTGCTTGCTTATGCATCTTTCCATAACTTCAAGCTTTATCAAATGGATGTGAGAAGTGCATTTCTTAATGGTCCCTTGAAAGAGGTTGCATATGTATCTCAACCCCCGGGTTTAGAAAACACACGCTATCCCAACCATGTGTATCTACTCCATAAGGCTCTCTACGGACTAAAGCAAGCTCCTCGTGCTTGGTATGAGCACCTTAGGGATTTTCTACTCATGGATGGGTTTAGCGTGGTAAGGTCGATTCCACCCTTTTCACCAAACGGGTTAAAGGGGGTGGCTTATTTATTGTTCAAATTTATGTTGATGGTATTATCTTTGGTGGAACTAACAAATATCATAACAAAGCTTTTACCGAGTTGATGACTATGAAATTTAGGATGTCCATGATGGGGGAGTTGAAGTTTTTTCTAGGCTTCATCATAAATCAACTTCCTCACGGCACCTTCATCTCTCAAGATAAGTACATTAAGGATATCATCAATAAGTTCGAGATGGCCAAGGCTAATCCCATGAAGACACCCATGCCAATAAATGGACAACTTGGCCTTGGAGTTGGTGAGAAGGACGTGGATCAAAAGGTATATCGTTCTATGATTGGTTCCTTGCTCTACCTTTGTGCTTCTAGGCCAGATATCATGTTAAGTGTTGGAATGTGTGCTTGTTTTTAATCCTCTCCCAAGGAGTGCCACTTGATGGAGGTCAAACGGATTTTTAGGTACCTTGTTCTCACTCCTACTCTCGGGATTTGGTATCCAAAGGGGTCAACCTTTGAGCTTGTTGGTTATTCGGATGCCGATTGGGCATGTGATAAGGTTGACCGGAAATTAACCTCCGGGGCTTGCCAATTTATTGGCCGGTCGTTGGTGAGTTGGTCTTACAAGAAACAAAACTCCACAACCCTATCCACCACCGAAGCTGAATACATATCCGCAACATCTTTTTGTGCTCAATTGTTGTGGATGAGGCAAACCTTGAAAGACTATGGTGTGTCTCTTGGTACGGTGCCTCTTCTATGTGACAATGAAAGCGCAATAAAGATCGCCAATAACCCCTTCCAACATTGCCGCACCAAACATATTGACATTCGCCACCACTTCCTATGTGATCATGTCACAAATGGTGATATCAATCTCACTCGTGTGGGTACGATGTTCCAATTGGCCGATATCTTCACGAAGCCTTTGGATGAAGCCCGTTTTGTCATGTTGAGGCGAGAACTCGGTATCCTAGATCCTCAAAACTTGGATTGATTTGCTTCTTGCACTATATTCTTGCTCTTAACGTACTATGTAGCCTAGTTGTGCAACACATGTAGGGATGGTCATTTTACCATGTCTTGGTTTGATGCTTACCTATGTGTGCAACATAAATTAATCTCGTGTCATGATATGGGTCCAAGCATCTATCTTTGAGGCGCCATGACATGTGTGCTTAAACATAGGGGGAGAAATCCTCCACCAAATGGTTGGTTTTGTGTATTGGGTGGCTTGATGTTCCAAGCTAAATCCTATGTCCATGGTTGCTCTTCGTTTTTGTTTCTTCATGACCTTGTCATATGGACAATGCTTTATCTGGTTTTTCATTTGGATCTTTCGTATATGCTCATATGATTTCTCACAATATTTCAACTCGATAAAAAATTTGCTCATACGCTGTCTCCAGAAATTTTCCGGCAATAATTCCGGTTCGCCGGCCTGGCAACCAAAAATTCCGGCGACTGCCAAAAATTCTGGCAGCAGACCGAAATCCCTTCTAGTACATGTTTTCGGTTCACTGCCGAAAATTTTGGTCGCCACCGGAAATTCCGGTCACCGGGCCGGTTCGCCGATGTTCTCGCCGGAAATTCCGAAGTGGGCACCGGTTCGACCGGACTTATCGCCAAAAAATTCCTGAGGTGGGTATTTATAGCCCGCGCGTGGGACAGTTCCATCCTCTTCCTTCTTTCTTCCCCACGCCCTCCCCTCCTCCATGGTTGCCGCCCCAAGCTTCCCCACCTCCCCATAGGCCCTTCCCTCCACCCAAATCCCTCCCTACTCCACCAAGTTGTAGATCGGGCCTCTAGAAGTCTTGTCACCGAAGGTTTTGCTCTCTCCTTGCCCGCATTGGGAGATCGGGGAGTGCTCTCCCTCTTTCTCGCGTGGTGTTTTCTTCGTGCCCATCTTTGGCAAAGGAGGGGGCATGGCTTCTTCTTCGGCATCTGAGGGTACTGTGCTATTTCCTCTCCTTCTTATCTTTCTTGTTGGTGGTGAAACCCTAGCTTTCATGGTCACTTGTGATCCCTTAGTTCTCTCTACCCCCTAGAGTAACTAGGCTAGTACCACCCTAGTTTCACCCCATGTTCTCCCACATGTTTTTTTGTGCAAGTACTAAGTCATGGATAGTCCCACAATCGATTGCCCTAACTTTTCGGTCCCAGACCCGATTGAGCCGAAACCGCCGCCGGAATTTCCGGTCACCGTTCTGGTCGACCAAAATTCTCGCCGGAAATTCTGGTCGAGCTTTCGGTTTGCCGGAACCGTCGCCGATAATTCCGGCGATAGGTTCGGTTCCGCCGGACCTGGAGCCGAAATTGTTCTTTCGCTTCTTTGTCTGTCCATGCGCTTGCCCAACTTTCAATCTATGTTCTTGTGAGCTCTATTATGGCATATACACTCATTTGCTTTACTTGCCTTGCGTTCTTGTGTGCTTCTTGTGCAGAGTCTAAGCACAACGATTTTGAGCCCGACATCGGCAAAAAGAGAAAGCTTACTATTCAGCGGCCTCCTCCTCCTGCTCCTCGCCTCACTCAGTGCGGTGACCCAGCATACCACTGCATGATGTAGTATACTATAGTAATTGACATAACACCAATGAAACACCGTTCACTAGTACTACATCCCTCAGAATGGCACAATAGAAACACAGCGGGTCCAATACATGGCTAAAGGTTACAACTCACTCTTTATACAAGATCCAAAGAACACTCTAGGTTAAAGATTGAGAAATAACTTCTTACAGAGAAGAATCAAAGATAAACAACGCAAGAACTATTATACTATTAAGACTAGTATTTTCACTAAGAGATTGGCATTGCTGCTATTGCAATACACTACAAAATTAGGTTCTTTGGCTAGAGATTATATTCCTATCTAATCAGTAACTTCGTCTTCACTTGAGTTGAGGTATATGTTGACTTCCTTGTCTTCATTGAAGAGCTTTAGCTTTGGATGATAAGTTCTGGAGCATAACTTGATGTGAATGTTGTCTATCCCGGCTTCAGAATCTAGCAAGGGTTAAGAAGATACTTTGAGTACGAGCGTACTTAGCAAGTTTCACTAGAAAAGGAGTGTTTGATGCACTATAACTACATCCATAGACCGTAGGTCGTAGGCAATGCAAGTTTTCATAAACATTTCTTCAAAGATTTCTTTTATTCTGAAAATCTATGTTTGTCAGCCTTCATGGGTTTACCAGAACTTTCATGGAGTTCCTTTCCCGCAGCGTTCGCAACTCCTTCCCGAAACAGGGAGTAACAAGTTACAATTCTTACACTCTGTAGGGGTGCGTTACTTTTCCCATGAGAGATCAACTCCTTGTTGCACAACCGGGCATCTTACCCGTCCACAATTCCATGTTGTGGGGCCTAGTAGTTGTTCCAAGCCAATCACTGCCCTCTCCGCGACCTCATATGTCTGCACGATCCTTCAGGCTTGCTCATCTTCGTTAAGCCCCCTTTTGGGCAGGCTAAAACCCTGATGAGTTCCCGAAGACTCTATGACCTAGTGATGTCGGGAATAGTACCATTTACATGGACTATGTCCCTAAACACCATTCACAGATAATCTAGACACCAAAAGTGTGGGGCGTAAGGGTGCTCACCCATATGTTGGATCCGCACAAGGAATCACAACGTCACGTTAAGGTCGTCTTTCCTCCATACAAGAGGAAAAGGATACAGTTGACTTCTCCGTCCCATTCCAAATATCATGGTTAACGCGTAATATATGGCGCAAGAATCACTGGCGACATTGGTTGTTAAGTCCTAGATATTAAGTTTCTTTACCATCGAAACTTTTATAGTAAGTTATTACCTCATGGTAATAACCTATAATCACTTTATTACGAAAATAGTGTTTTTGGACCTTTTTCAAATGCAGGTGATGTCCACATTGGATTTGTAAAATACTTTACAGAAAATAACCAAAGGACATGAGCAAGTGTGAACTTGCCTTTTGTGATTGCAAGATTATGCACTCACAGTCTTCGAGTCAGTATAAGATCCAAAATCTGAAATCATCATCATTGGTCCGGTAAGGACTAATGTTTAAAGAAGCAATATGTGCTTATGCATAAGTAATGTGATGCACTTTATAAACGCGAATCCTGGGGATAATGTTGTTCTAGGGTTTGGATACTAGAAATGATGCATTTGAAATGTGTTGTACTTTTGGATGAGTTTTATACTCGTGCTTCTTATTAAGGCTTGTGAGTGTGTGTGAAACAATCATATAATTACAATATCATAAAACAATAGGATACACACAAATGTGAAATGCTACTTAAGATTGCTTATAAGAATTGTTGTTTTGAAGTGGCAAAAAGAATAACATTTGAAGAAAAGGTTCCTTTTCTAAGGTTTAAACAATCTTTGGGGTTAGTTAGTGGTGGTCGATGTTATTTGTGCTTGCTTGAATAGTTTGGGTTTGATGCTTTATAACTTAACTAGTTCAGACCAAAGTTAACTATAAAACATATAACAATGTTTATAGTGTTATATTTAGATTCTTGTAGACTAAAGTTAACTTTAAAACATAGACAGTTTGAAAGTGTAAAGCTTATGATATTTATACCTTGTGTACCTGGTAATGTTTCCTTAAGGTTACTTAAGAATGGTTATACTTTTACTTGGTGTAGTGGTTTCTTGATTTTATAATGGAATAGTATCATTTACCTTTTTTATAGATGAGTGGTTATAGTTTATAAACCAAGCTAATATTACTTAACTACTTATGGACTTACTATAGTGTTGTGGTAGTTTTTGTAATCTGATGGTTAAAGTATATAGAAAGGATTTAATTTATTCACAAGTTGTTCTTTAAGGTTTTTATTATGAATAGGAATCCTTTTAGAATATAATCTTCACTTAAGGTTGAAGATAATTTAATAAAAAGGTATTTATAATGTTTTAAACCATTATGGCTTCATATTATTAATATTCAAGACTAATACTATTTATCAGACTTACTTGACTAATTTTAGAAATATTAAAAAAAATATTTATCCTTATATGAATTTTAAACTAAGGGAATAGGTTTAAATTCAAGTTATTAGAGTATCTGAACTTTTTATTTAACTCAATAGTGAAATATTATATTTTTAACATGTAGATATTATTTTTGTGATCATTTTGGTATATTATATTTATTTTTATGAGTTATAAATAATAAGATTTGAATTTTATAAGATTTAATAATTTTAAAATACTTAATAAATAATAAATATTTTATTAAGTGAAATAATAATGTATGATTATAATTTTAAAGTATAGTTCTTATTTTTCTAAGATTTTTGGTATTTTATTCATTTTTTTAACATTTACCATTTAAAATAGGAATTATCAAAGTTTTATAAAACCTTTATTAAATAATCATCATGATAATGTTTAATAATAGTTTTAAGTTATAGATTTTATTTTTATAACATTTTCATATATTATACACATTTTTGTGAATTATAAATTAAAAGTTATTAATTAAACAAGATTTAATCATTTATTTGATTTCTGAAATATTAATAATTGAGTTTATAACATTTTATTTATTTCTTAAACAGGAATTAACTTTTTACACCATACCTACATCTAGCCTGAGTCACTGACTAGTGGGCCTATGTCCACCTCAACTCTCAGATTTAATAAATGTGTTTGTTACCGAACATGTCTCTACCCCTAGACAATGACATGTGGGCCCAAGGCCATGTCATTAGCCACGCGAGACAAAGACTGGTCAAACACGTTGACGTGGATAGGGTGATGCAAGCATGATGTCATGCTGACATCAGCTCAATCTCCACCACCAGAGAATGGTCGCCGACGGCGAACCACTGTGCTCCGGTGGACAAGGTCGATGCTACTGGATAGAGGGAACCAAGGCAAACCTATTAGTGGTAACGCCGCTACCTAGTGGTCACCGGAAATACACCGGCGACGAGCTTCTGCGGTGGCCAACGGCAGTGCTCGCTGAAACTAGTTCTACGGTGCGAATCAGCAAGCGAAATTAGGGTCTATAGATGCGTAAGCTTACCCTGATGACGATAGAGAGGTCGAGGAGACTTGGGAAAGCGTCACGACGGCGAATCGACGATAATGGCCACGACGGCCGATGAAAGGAATGCTCGATTTCACATGATTCCCGGCGTGCGGGCTTCCGTGCTTGGTCCTAGGTGAGTAAGTCCACGACGACGCGTCCAACGGTGGCTACCACAAGGCGAGGGTTTCAGGTGAGGAAGGAAAATGGGTATGGAGAGCGAGATAGAATATGAGATATGTATGAGAAGATAGAAGAGGATGCGACGATCTTATCTACTCTTCCCAGGAATGGCGGCACGCATCATAGCGCGGCGGTCGATCGACGACGGAGCTCCGTCCAGCGAGCTGCTTCCAGTAGGCGAGGTAGAGGACGAAGTTGATTTTGTGGTAAAAACCCTGGCATTTCTTTCTTCTCAACCCGCAGTCCCTCTTCGGTCCCACCTGTCAGGCAGAGACTAGAACGAGTTGGGCTGGTTATTGGGACTTTGTGGGCTCCACAGGGGCGACAGGTAAGCAGAGAGAAGTTGGGCCACGACCATGATTTGTTTTTTTATTTGTTTTCCTTTTTCTATTTTCTGTTTTACTTTTCAAATTTGAATTTAATCTATATTTTGAACCTTTCTAATAAAGATTATTTGTTGAATACTTACAGCAACAATTTGTATTTATTGTGATTTATTTTGTGAACCTTTATGATAAATTTTTTTATATTTCTCTTATTTTCTTTATATGAACCCCCTTTTTTAATATTTTGTAGAAGCTTTTCTTATTATTTTTCTTTTCACTTTTAACCATGGCTTTATTATATGATATTTTCTTATTTGTTTATAAAACTTAACTCTAGTTGGCTCATAGTTTGAATAGAAATTTTTATATGTATAATGATCCTATATCATTATTTGATGCATGAAATAGAAAAGAAATGAATATGGTTATTATTACTTCTATTAACTTATAAAATGACAATGTATATATTCTAATAGGATAAACATAGAAGTTTAGGGTTTGAATTATGAATATTTACCCTAGGGTTTAGGGTTTTTAATATACTTATATTCCTTTGTGGATGTGAGTAAAGATTTAATAACTAAGCATATTATTTTCTGTTTGGGATATTTGATGACATCACCTTTAGGAATAGAAAGTTGTATTTAGAATGTTTTATAGAAAGGAATTGATAAAGATACTCCTAAGCACATATAATTATGATGATTGGAATTAACAGAGATGTGCTTATTTGATTTGCTATAGGAAAATATTCCTATAGAGTGATGTAGACATAATATGATGAATCAATTCCCTGAAATGGATATTATACTTGGTTTAAGATTTAGAGTTGGTTGTTTACCAAGAATGTCTATTTTCCATTCTTCACCATCCTGGACGTTTAATTAAGGAATTCCTTTCCTAGATATAATACTTCATCCTATCCATCATCATAGTTAGTATGATGAGATTTACTTCACAAGAATGTTCTTATTCACCTTTTATTCTTCTATACTCATGGATGAATCCAATGAGTTTCATACTAAAGCATTTCATAGTTTTCTCATATCTTTGCTTGGTTATACCCACTGCTCTACTATTGATAATCCTCAATCCAGCAAGTAGTTCTTTCAAACTCCACTCATAATCTTCCTTAATCATCCATCACTAATATTTCTTCCATTAGATGTATACATCCAATTATCTTACTCCAAAGCTTACCATCCTTTAAGATGAATAACACTTCTTCCATAACTCCATGCTATACTAGCTTTAATTGAATCATACTGTCTTATATTTACTTTACTCTAATAACTCACACTCCAACCACACATTATATTAATGTGACCTTTAATGACTACTCTAGGATAACTTATCTATATTAGGGTTTTAGTCATGTTCTACCCACCAATATCACTTATACTTGATAATAGTATTCAACCTTGGTGAGCAAGGCATGATCATTATAATCCTTTAATCGTTGCTAACTTAGATATCCAATTTGGCTAATCCAGGATTTATCAATACAACCCTACAATTGTATTGGAATTATCTTCTTAGTATTTTTAATTGTATATCTCAATAACTCTTCTACCATTTCAGGAGTGAGTTGAACTCCATCACTTTTCACATTGATTTATTCTTATTTAATCACTCCCAGGTTATAGATGATATCTGAACTAGCCTTACTATTAACCTCTTTTTAGTTGTTTCTTTGTAGACATTTAAATGTAAACTATGTTATGGTCAAGAGTTAATAGATTGAGAATTGGTGAATCAATAGTTGATTTCTCAACAATGATGATCAACACATATTAAGATAGGTTCTATAAAGATTGGTATGGAAAGGAAAATATATGGTGAATGATCTTAACTTAGTTTCTTCCAAACTCAAACTCATTAAAGAGTTAAAGTTAGGTATTACTATGATAATCATAGTAAGAATAGATAAGAATAAGATAGGTCAGGATTAGTCATTACATTTAGATTACTTTAGTTATTATCTTAACTTGGCATTTATGAGTTGTTGGGCTGAATATTATGATAGGATCCCTTAAAGATCAGAGATTACTTATTTAAGCAATGTATTATGAGTAACATTTTATTATATCTGATCTACCCTTAGATCAAATCATGTTTACCCAAATAAGGTTTTAGCAAAGATCATATTGAAACTTATCGCAGTCAACTTGATGATCTACTTCAATTCCATCAAGTTAAGAGAAGCTTCAATCACTTTGACAAGTTTTGTTCAAAAGCGCGAAAATTATTCAGATTTTCTATGCATGAATGCAATGCACACATCTGGGTTCATCTTATTTCTGAGCTCTAATACTGGGATGTTACACTCAGCGTCAACAAGAGAAATCTGCTATCACTAGGGGGTCTGGATCTGCAAGTGGACAGAAGAATAAAGCCTCTGCTGGAAGATCCGCTTTCAAGGGAAAGTCCAGTCTTGGTCCTACTGAAGAAGAAGTTCCTCCTAACTAAAATATTGCTTCGGATATTAATGTGAATCAGTGGCGGGACTTGAGGAGGCAGAATCCGTACCGATTTCCCAATCGCACTTATCTTGGGGCTGACAAGATGTTCTAGACTGACACTCATAAGTGATTTTGGGATGACTTTTACAATGACCCAACTCGTATGACGCGGGGTTTCTTTGTTCCTCCAAAGTATCTGTAACATCCCAGCATTTAGGACTAAACGAAGGGTATATTTAGGATTTTGTGCATCTGCATGCATGCATCTGAAAATCCGGGTAAAATTTTCGCCAAATAAAAAGACTAGAGTGATCAGAATTCTCACTCCGATGAATTAGGTTTAGTGTTATCAGAAGGGGAATGAGATGAATTTTGACATGACCTCTATTGTTTTCTGGAGTTATGAGGGGAGAAATTTGACTTATGACTAATTATTCACAATAATACAAATGCAAGTATTATAAATAAAAGTATATAGATCCTTAAAATCCAACATTACAATGTTCCTTCAAAATAAATGAATAAAGAAAGGATTATAATAAAATAACTAAATGAATAAATAAAATGGAAAATGAATTACAATAATGGAACAAATAGAAGAGTCCCTTATTAAAATAATAAATGTATATTACATTTTTCTTTTACAATAAAGGAATAAACAGAAATGATAACAACAATGATATAACAAAATTATTTATAATAAAAGAATACATGAAGTATTACATTATTCTTTTACAATAAAAAATAAAGATAAAGTACAATACATTAAATAAAAAGTATAAGTCATACAGATTGATGGAAATCAAAGAACTACAAATATGAAAAAATCTTTGTTCAATAAAACAAAGATTTAATCAATTCAAGAAAATTCCAAGTCATTACATAGGTGAATAGTTACAAATAAAGAAAAATAAAAGCTTCACTAAAATATATAATAATTACATTGTTATTACAATTAAATAAAAAGATTACAGAAATTACAAATCTAAGCTAGAATCTCTATCTACTTTGATGTTCCTGGATATTCTTTTAATTCATGCAAATCAAACAAATATAAGATAAAAACAAAAGGGGTTAGTGTTAGAAATTAAGCTCTCGGTCTAACAGTGAGGTGCACTGTTCATTACATCACCGAGCCAATCATAAAAGGGGCTAGTTTCACCAAATAAGAATATTTGTTCTTATCAAAAGCTGTCTCAGTCCAACAACATTGATAGAATTATTGGGGGCAAGTTTCACCATTGAGTAAATTTGTCCTTATTAGTGCATCATTTGCCTCAGCATTGCTTCACTGGAATTTGGGGCAAATTTCACTTGGTAGCAAAAGGAAGTATCAACACAAGGATAATGCTGCCATCTCAGCTGAAGCACATCCACAACACCAAGTCTCCACTTGTGGAAACTTGCACCCAGTGGGGAACTAAGCAAGCAAGACATCATGCATGCAAATGATGTGTTGTCCACACCACAGAGAAAGGACCAAGCATATAACAGAGCCAGCAGAGCCGTAGCAAAGCACCTGCTTGCTTCTTTGTTTCTCTATTCCAGAAACCCATCAGAGTATATTCACAATACATAGAACAAGCATCAGTTTTCTCTCAAGAACACATAAGAACACCCCCATATTATCCATTTCCCACACATATATCAGAGCACTGTTTGAGATTGCAGTGACCAGCAAACCACCATAAATCACAGCCACTATGGGTATCTAATCAAGAAGGAGGCCAGTAGCAGATCAGGGAAGAGAAGGCCAACTAGATCAAAACCAAAGCACCAGTAGAAAATATAGATTAAGGATAGAGGAAGGAAGATTAACAAGGAGGAGAAGGATAAAAGGAGAAGATGTATCAGTAAAAGCTCATCAAGGTCACAACAGATCCAGGAGGAACTATATATTAAAAGGAGAGTGACCAGGAGCCATAGTAGCAGAATAAAATGTTTCATAAGCTCTCACTACACATCATCTGTTCACACTACAAACAACAAGGTAGATGGAAGTATATCTAGATCTTGTAGCATCAGTTCTTATTTCATTTTTGCAATGACATCTTGGAGTAAGGGAAATAATAACACATAGCAACCATATCCACCTACCCTTCAACTAGAATATATATAGGAGGATTAGGTTGAGTGGTACTCTCGGAATTGCAAAGTGTTGCTTTGCAAAATCATCATAGAGATATACAAAGCTTTCTCAATCTTAGT
The DNA here is from genome assembly GCA_030063025.1 of Avena longiglumis. NCBI lineage: Eukaryota > Viridiplantae > Streptophyta > Magnoliopsida > Poales > Poaceae > Avena > Avena longiglumis. Next base: position 458,455,021 of record CP125974.1, read on the forward strand.
ATCTGTTCTTAAATAAAATCTTGCTCAGTCTCTTGCCTCATTGGCTAGGAATTTCCAAGTTATTAGTTTGCATCCAAAATCATCTCAAATAAATGGTTCCATTTCCATTTATACAAGTAACCATGCTACTTAGATAACCACTCTGCACACTCCAGAAAGGCACCACAGTAGCCAAATCTTATGTGGTAAAAGACCACCCAGTCAACTAGCTAGAGGAAACCAAACCATATCTCAAATCATTTTCCTAGTTCATAAACTAGGAATCATTTATTATGTTGTAGCAAATCTACAATAATCATTCTATAATCATATATCATATGAATATGATGTGGGGAGCATATTAAGCTATTGTATCATCTGACCACCAGGTCAAGAGCACATATACAAGCCAAAGAAAACCACCATATTTTTTTAATCCATCTGCTAGCAAGCAAGGAATATTTTTCCAATCATTTCCCAATCAACACCACCATGATTCAGCTAAGTCATTAGCTGAATATATTCTCTACCAAGCACAGGCATCAGTTGGAAATTTATAAAAACATAGCTTCAGACCAACATCATTAGCTTATGATCTAGTTTTTACTAGATAAACTTATACCATAACTGCTTGGATACAGGGTACATTCCCATATGGTAGCACCTCTGTACCAACAAGCTCATCTTTGTCTATTAAAATCAGATAATCGTCTTCGTAAATGAATTTAGGAATCATATTAGATAATTGATTTATAGAAGAGAATGAATATAATACTGCCTATTACTAAACCACACATTTTTGGATGAGAAATTCATCCAAACAGAGACATCCCTTCATAGTGAAGTAGCATATCTTATATATATCTACTATCAAGGGAGATAGCAATAGTGAAAGAACATTTTATAATGCCTAGTGTTTTGTGTGTTAGATAACAATATCAAGGATTATTTAATGTGTGTTTAAGTGTTGCAGCTTTCTCTGAGAAAAAGGGAAAAGGATTCTGCCTTTGGGGGGCGGATAATCCACCCCTCCCTCTTCCCAATCAAGCGCAAGCCCCAGAAGGGGGGCGGAGTTTTGGCCAGATTTTCCGGCCTGGCTGGATAATCCGCCCCCCTTGCTCACCGCCAAGGTGCATGCCCCAGAGAGGGGGCGGAGTGTTGGCCGGACTTTCCGGCCTGGCCAGACTTTCCGGCCTGGCCAAATAATCTGCCCCAGGAGGGGGCCGGATTATCCGCCACCCCCCAAGATCTTCACCAAGCCACGTAGGCGCCAGCCCCAGAGAGGGGCGGAGTTTCTCCCGGAAAATCCGCCCTTGGGGCGTAGTTTCCCCAGGGGGCGGATAATCCGCCCCCAAAGTTGTGCAACGGCTAGATCTGGGCAGGGGGTATTTAAGCCTGCCTTCCCCCTCCCGCTAGACTTCTTGATTCATTCGAAAAAGACGAGATCTGATCTACAACCTTCATCCAAGAGAGCTCCACCTAGATCCACCCAAAGGCCCCGTCCCTTGGGGAATCGAAGGAGGATAACTCGATCTTCATCATCAGCAATCAAGCGATTCATCTCCTCTCCATTCATTTGGAGAACCACCGATCTAGTATTTCTTGCAAATACCTAGATCCTTGTTTTTGTTTATATTGATAAACCTTGTTCTTGTGGCAGCTTGTTGTCATCTCGGGAGCCCCCAATTCGGTTGTGGGTGTGTGCCCCGATAGTGTTATAAAAGGCACCGGTTCCCGCCTTGAAGGGATCCAATAGTGGAGAAGGTGGATCAGGCCTCTTGTGGCGAGATCCATCGGAGAATAGGGTGAGGCCTATTGTGGCGTGGTGGTCTTAGAACCGCCCACCCCTCCAACGCAGATGTACTTCCCTTAACAAGGAAGGAACCGCGGTAAAACAAATCCCTGTGTCTCCGTGTGCTCCACTACGGTTCCTTCGCTCATCTCTTTACGTGCTTAGTAGTTAGGGTTGCATATAGGGAAATTCTCGTAGTTGCATATCTAGAGAATTTACTTTGTGTCAAGCCTAAAATTGAAAAAGAATTAAAAATTGGTTAGCACCTATTCACCCCCCTCTAGGTGCCCATACGATCCATTTCAATTGGTATGAGAGCCCTGGCTCTTATTTCGGGCTTAACCGCCTAAGAGAAGTATGGGTTCCAAGGTAGATGGGAGTGATGCTCCAGAGGTAGTCACCATGAATGATCTCAGTATGTTGGAAACAACCTTGGTGAGTTCAGTGGAGGCTAAGATGGAAGAGATGCGTCAATTGATAATGCGTCTCTCCACATCCACAGCATCACCTCCATCTAACTCTGAGGCTACCACTCCGGAATCCAAGGAAACGGGTAAAACTGTTTCCAAAGATAACGAAGTGGTTGGTGATGACACTAGCAAGAGCTCATCCTCTAAAAATGATAGTGGTAAGGATGGATACAATGAGGTTTCTCATGTGTATTCTCCTGATCCACCTATCCCTCATCCACATATACATAATAGGGGTGATCCACCCAAACTTTTAGCATCTACTTTTACTCAATGGCAATTTTTGATGAAATATCATGTGTGCAGTTCCTCCATAGAGTTGTGGAAGATTAGCGAAAATGGTCTTCATGTTGGAAACCCCAACAATCTCACAAGAAGAGAAGTGGTCGATATCCAACTCAACGCTACAGCTCTACACATGATACAGCTTGGTGTGGGTGACAAAGATATGCCACAGATTTAGCATCTTAGTACAGCTAAGGAAGCTTGGGATGCTCTCACCGAGCTCTTCATCGGAAATGAAAGTATGAAAAGGAATAGATATGATGCGTTGAGCAACGAAGCTGAAGGATTTTATATGTTGGATGGATAAGACCATGAGGACATGTACAGGAGGCTCAAGGCAATAGCCACAAATTTCAGAAACCATGGTGCCGCTCATGTTGATGATGCATGGATCAAGCGCAAGTATGTCTGTGCTCTTATGCCATTTGAGCCCACAGATTTGAAAAGTCTCCAAGGTAGGCATAACTACCACCTCATGACTTCCAATGAGGTAATGCAAGAAATGGCCGCTTTCAAGGTGGCTGCCAAGAATGCCGAAGATGCTCGTGCTCGAGCTATGGGGATGCAAAAGGGGGTCAATATGGCCTTGAAAACTAGTGTGATTTATCATGATGAATATGCCATAGAAGGTATGGACTGTACCAAGGATATAAAAAGGATCCACGGACAATACTTGGCTCTTTATGCTGGAAACTTTTGGAAAGATCCAGCCAAGGCTAAAGCTGAACTAGAACGCAAAAGTGGAGCCTATGGAAGAAAAGAAAATGGTCCCAAGCTGAGAACATGTTTCAACTGTGGTGACCGTCTGCACTTCGTAGCTGAGTGTCCATATCAAAGTAGGGAAGATAATGGAGAAAGACTCATTTTCAAGGACAAGTCAAAGGCTCCACGCAAGAAACAGTTTGTAAAGAAGAGTGCTCCTTTCAAGAAGCAACTAAAGATTGTTCTAGTGGCTCAAGAAGAATATTCATCGGGAAGTGAAGATGAGGACGATAGCTCTCAAGAGGTGGCTGCTATAGCCACCACATCTACATCAACATCTCTCTTCGACTCTCCGAACAAAAACATCATCAACAAGAATGCTACTTGTCTCATGGCAAGAAGCTCCGAGGTAGCTTCCTCTAACTCTTCTTTTCCTAAGGCTATGATTGACATGGATGATCCTACTAGTCTTAAGGTTAAAGAAGAGATTATTGCTTTGGATTATTTCTATACTAACTTGCAAGGTGAGCACAAAGTTCGTTTTGAAGCTCTTATGGATCAGTTGTCCCAAAACGAAGCTCTCCTCGAAGAAAAGGGCAGAATTGAAAGGGAGGATGCAATGGAAATTGCATCCTTAAAAAATGCTCTTGAAGAAGAGGAAGAGGCTCGGGTCTCTCTTGAAGAGAGGCTTGAGTCTATTGAAGAGTCACATGAAGAAATTGTGACTAAACTTGTTAAGGAACGTGACAATGCTGTCACCAAGGCAAAGAAGTTAAAGAAGAAAAAGATTGACTTTGGGGCTGCCCATGATAGACTCTCCGAGGAATTGGAGAAACTTGACAATGCTCACAAGGCGTTGAAAAACGAGTTCTCTATTCTCAATGAGTCCCATGATCAGCTTCAAAGTCGATTGGCCAAATATGATGCTCCTAGCTCATCCAACTCAACATATAGTCACAAGGAAAATGCTAGTGTGGAAAAAGAAGTGATCAAGGGCATCACTCCCAAGGATAAAGGTGTGCTTGATGAAGTCCTTGGCAATCAAAGGTCAAATCATGGTAAAGAGGGACTTGGGTATGTCACCAAGTCCAAGAAAAATAAAACCAAAAAGAACAAGACCAAGAATGTGCAATCAAAGATAAGCACCGCTGAGAAGAATGTCACAAAAGACAAGGCTAACAATATTGGTTTTGTAGGGTCTCACAATCCAAATTATGAAATCTTTTGTGATGATTATGGCGATGTTTATGCTTATTATGTCGGTCCCTTTGATAAATATATTGCTTGGTCTATTTGGGTCCCAAAGACCCTTGTTACTAACATGAAAGGACCCATTGAAAAATGGGTACCTAAAACCAAGAAGTAATTCTCTTGCAGGGCTATGCTTACGGTGGGTCGAAATGGGTGCTGGATAGTGGCTGCACTAGTCATATGACCGGAAGCAAGGAGATCATCATGGATATGCGTCCAAATCATGATAATATCACAGTCTCCTATGGTGATAAGTCTAAATCTCAGGTATTGGGTCTTGGCAAGGTTATGGTTACCCACGATATCTCTCTCGTGGACGTCATGCTTGTTGAGACCCTCGGTTACAACCTTCTTTCTGTTCGTGCCCTTGTCAAGATGGGTTTTGCTGTTTTTATCGATGATGGTTTGGTGGTACTCTTGTGGAGCAAGTCTCTAAAGGTCGCTTTCATTGGATACGTCGAAAATGACCTGTATGTGGTGGACTTATCGGGGAAAACCACTTCGGGTCCGATGTGTCTATTCGGAAAGGCCGACGTGGGCTGGCTATGGCATCGCTGTTTAGCCCATGTCAACATGAGAACTTTGCAAAGTCTCCAGAAGGGTGGCCACATCCTTGGACTAAAAGACAATGTATCTTTTGCCAAAGATCGTGTTTGCAGGGTTTGTGTAGAAGGAAAAATGCATGACTCTCCCCACAAGAGGAAGACTATTGTGTCATCAAAGAGGATCTTGGAATTACTTCATGTAGATTTATTTGGTCCTCCTTCTCATGCAAATCTTGGTGGGAAGAAATATTGCTTGGTCATTGTCGATGATTACTCAAGATATACTTGGGTCTATTTCTTCAAGTTGAAAAGCGAGACTCAAAAAACTGTCATTGACTTTGCCAATGAAGTTCAACGTCAACACAATGTTCCTATCTTGGCAATAAGAAGTGACAATGGATCCGAATTCAAGAACTACACTTTGAATGAGTTTCTAAGCAAAGAGGGGATTAGACATCAATATTCCGCTGCGTACACCCCTCAACAAAATGGTGTAGCCGAGAGGAAGAACCGGACTTTGATGGATATGGCAAGATCAATGTTGGCTGAATTCAAGTCTCCTTATAATTTTTGGGCTGAAGCCATATCCACTGCTTGTCACTCATCGAACCGGCTCTACCTCCAAAAGATTTTGGACAAGACTCCATATGAAATACTTACCGCTAACAAGCCCAACATCTCATACTTCAGGGTATTTGGGTGTAAGTGTTTCTTTCTTATTAAAGGTGTCTGTTTGTCAAAATTTGAGTCCAAGGCTTTAGAAGGTATTTTTGTTGGTTACGGTGCCGAATCCCACACTTATAGAGTCTACAACAAGCTCACTGGGATTGTTGTAGAATCTTGTAGTGTGGAGTTCGATGAAAATAACGGCTCCTTTGTAGGGCAAGCTGATGTTTGTGATGCAGATGTTGAAATACCCCAAGATGCCATAAGAAGAATGGGCGTGGTATTTTTCCGCCCCATTGAGGAACCCCTTGTGGCGGATCGGGAAGGACAATGCTCCATTCAAGTGGAGCCCTCATCTACACAAGATCAACAAGCTCCCACTGTTGGAGAAAACCCTGCACCAACACCTCAACCTGCTGAAGATCATCTGTCTCCTGGACAAGTTGGTAGTCCCAGGCCGGACAATCCTCCCCTCCAAGGGGCGGACAATCCGCCCCTGGCACTCCAACTCATTCCAATGGATCCGGAGGAGAAGACAACAACCAAGAAACTCCCAGGCCGGATTCTCCGGCCCCCGAGGGCGGATTATCTGGCTCTGATTCTCCAAGTCCTGTCAGGCATGCTCAGGAAGAAGCCACTGGTATTTCATCTCCCAGGCCGGATAGTCCGGCCCCTCCAAGGGGCGGATTATCCGGCCCTGAAGAACAAGCTCTACAGCAACCTCCTGGTGTTAACTCAGATCAAGATCAAGGGCAAGGCAGTGGTTAAGACAAGGATACAAATACTGAATCAACTCCTTCTAGAAACAATAAGGACATTGAGGCTCATCGCAAGGCTCGTGCTGATCGGAACCTTGAACTAAGGGGTCACACTCTTGACAAGGTTGTTGGTGATCTACGAAGAAGGGTATATACTAGAAGAGAACTTGCAAGCTTCTGTGATCATCAAGCTCACATTTCCATGGTTGAACCGAAGAAGGTTTTTGATTCTCTTGAAGATCCCGATTGGGTTGTTGCAATGCATGAAGAATTAAATAACTTCGAGCGCAACAAAGTTTGGAAGCTCGTAGAGAAACCCAAGGATTGCCGGAATGTTATCGGTACCAAGTGGATTTTCAAGAACAAACAAGATGAAAATGGGATTGTTGTGAGGAACAAAGCAAGACTTACGGCTCAAGGTTTCTCTCAAGTGGAAGGAATTGATTTTGGCGAGACTTATGCTCCCGTGGCTCGTCTTGAGTCCATCCGTATCCTTCTTGCATATGCAACCCATCATAATTTTAAATTACAGCAAATGGATGTTAAGAGTGCTTTTCTTAATGGCCCTCTACATGAGTTAGTATACGTCAAGCAGCCCCCGGGTTTTGAGGACCCCAAATTTCCGAACCATGTCTACGAACTCGATAAGGCGCTCTATGGCCTTAAACAAGCCCCACGTGCGTGGTATGAGCACCTTAAAGAGCTCTTGTTAAACCGTGGATTCGAAGTTGGGCAAATCGATCCCACTCTTTTTACTAAGAAGGTTAATGGGGAGCTTTTTGTATGCCAACTCTATGTAGATGACATTATTTTGGCTCTACTAACTAAGGTTTTAACGATGAATTTTCAAAGCTTATGACTGACAGGTTTGAGATGTCGATGATGGGTGAGTTGAGGTTCTTTCTTGGATTCGAGATCAAACAACTTAGAGAAGTAACCTTTATTAATCAAGCTAAGTACATCCAAGACATGCTCAAAAGGTTCAAGATGATAGATCTCAATGGTGTTGCTACTCCAATGCAAACAAAGTGTCATCTTGATCTCAATTCCAAGGGTAAAGACGTAGATCAAAAGGTATACCGATCCATGATCGGCTCTCTCGTTTACCTTTGCGCATATAGTCCCGATATCGTGTTGAGTGTAGGAGTGTGTGCAAGGTACCAAGTCGCTCCTAAATAAAGCCACTTAGTGGCGGTCAAACGAATCTTCAGATATTTGGTTCATTCCCCGAATTTTGGGTTATGGTATCCCAAGGATTCAAGTTTCTCTCTATGTGGTTACACTGATTCAGATTGGGCTGGTGACAAAGATGATAGGAAATCAACCTCTGGTGCATGTCAATTCTTGGGCAGGTCTCTAGTGTGTTGGTCTTCAAAGAAACAGAATTGTATTTCATTATCAACCGCTGAAGCTAAATATGTTGCTGCTGCAAGTGCTTGTACACAATTGTTATGGATGAGGCAAACTTTAAAGGAATATGGTGTCAATTGTGACAAAGTGCCTCTATTATGTGACAATGAAAGTGCTATCAAAATTGCTTACAATCCCGTGCAGCATACAAGAACAAAACATAGAGATATTCGCAACCACTTTATTTGGGATCATGTTGCTCATGGTGATATTGCCATGTCCTTTGTGAGCACGAAGAACCAGCTTGCTGATATTTTCACGAAGCCCCTTGATGAAGCAAGATTTTGTTATTTGAGGAATGAGCTAAATATCGTAGATTCAAGTAGCTTGGCTTGACTACCCTTGCACACTCACCTGCTCTTATTCATGTATTTGGTTTAGATGCGGGCATAGACATAGGGGGAGTGTGGTCCTAATTAATTGGGCTAACCCTCCCCCCATAATGCCGAAAGCAAGTAAAATCATTTCCCTTAATATCATTTTGTGATACGTGGGTCATCGATGAGCATTGGTTTTGGACTCAAGATACATCTTCGTGGTGTCATGCCATGCGCTCCAACATGGTGGCTTCGGCTACCACCCTCTTCCTAGAGAAGAGTTGGTTTCTCATGGGTCTCTTTGGATTTTCCTGCATATCTCTTGTTCTTATGGAAAACACACTCAATCTTGGCTACGACGAGGATGAGGAGGAGTGATCTTGAGGGGCGTTAGCATCGCTCTTCTTCCTTTTTGGCGTTTCGATGCCAAAGGGGGAGAAGTAGTTCCATTAGGTCTCGTGGATTTGCAAGGGTCGGGCGCAAGCATCTATCTTTCAGTCGTTTTTATTTGCTTGCTTGTGCCTTTTTAGCGTGAACTTATTTGCTATTCATGTTTGATTATGCAAGACTGTGTCGAGTCCCACCATGTTTGGTACTTTGTGTGGTATTCATGGAATTCTGTATTTATCTATTGTGGATCTCATGGAATTCTGGATTTATCTATGGAGCATATTTGATGGCATATGGAACCATGGGTCTATCTAATGTATGCATCAATATTGCTGGGATGTGCTTGGAGGCTATCAAGCTAATTACATTCTTTGGCTATAATCACATCTCGGTGGTATGACCTTGTTTCCCAACCCACCTTGTTTCAATTATCTTTGCTAATGGAAGGTGTGTTCTCTCTAATGTGTGTATTTGTATTCAAATGCAAAATTTAAATATGCACACATCTAGGGGGAGTGTATTTCTTTTTTTAAGGTGGCATTAGCCGGTTTCATTGCAAATCCTAATATTGTCATCTAACACCAAAAAGGGGGAGATTGAAAGAACATTTTATAATGCCTAGTGTTTTGTGTGTTAGATAACAATATCAAGGATATTTAATGTGTGTTGAAGTGTTGCAGCTTTCTCTGAGAAAAAGGGAAAAGTATTCTGCCTTTGGGGGGCGTATAATCCGCCCCTCCCTCTTCCCAATCAGGCGCAAGCCCCAGAAGGGGGGCGGAATTTTGGCCGGATTTTCCGGCCTGGCCGGATAATCCGCCCCTCAGGGGGGCCGGACTGTCCGCCCCCTCGCTCACCGCCAAGGCGCATGCCCCAGAGAGGGGGCGGAGTGTTGGCCGGACTTTCCGGCCTGGCCGGATAATCCGCCCCAGGAGGGGGCCGGATTATCCGCCACCCCCCAAGATATTAACCAAGCCACGCAGGCGCCAGCCCCAGAGAGGGGGCGGGGTTTATCCCGGAAAATCCGCCCTTGGGGCAGAGTTTCCATAGGGGACGGATAATCCGCCCCTAGTGGGGGGCGGATAATCCGCCCCCCAAAGTTGTGCAACGGCCAGATCTGGCCAGGGGGTATTTAAGCCTGCCTTCCCCCTCCTGCCAGACTTCTTGATTCATTCGAAAAAGACGAGATCTGATCTGCAACCTTCATCCAAGAGAGCTCCACCTAGATCCACCCAAAGGCCCCGTCCCTTGGGGAATCGAAGGAGGATAACTCGATCTTCATCATCAGCAATCAAGTGATTCATCTCCTCTCCATTCATTTGGAGAACCACCGATCTAGTATTTCTTGCAAACACCTAGATCCTTGTTTTTGTTTATATTGATAAACCTTGTTCTTGTGGCAGCTTGTTGTCATCTCGGGAGCCCCCAATTCGGTTGTGGGTGTGTGCCCCGATAGTGTTGTAAAAGGCACCGGTTCCCGCCTCGAAGGGATCCAATAGTGGAGAAGGTGGATCAAGCCTCTTGTGGAGAGATCCATCGGAGAATAGGGTGAGGCCTATTGTGGCGTGGTGGTCTTAGAACCGCCCACCCCTCCAACGCAGATGTACTTCCCTTAACAAGGAAGGAACTGCGGTAAAACAAATCCCTGTGTCTCCACGTGCTCCACTACGGTTCCTTCACTCCTCTCTTTACGTGCTTAGTAGTTAGGGTTTCATATAGGGAAATTCTCGTAGTTGCATATCTAGAGAATTTACTTTGTGTCAAGCCTAAATTAAAAAAGTATTAAAAATTGGTTAGCACCTATTCACCCCCCTCTAGGTGCCCATACGATCCATTTCAAATAGTCCCAATAGTTTCTCTAATGATAGATGTCAATTTAACTTAGAAGCACTAGCTCCACTTGTGATTTTAGCTACATAATTAGCTAGTGTCATCATCATAAGGTAATCGCAGCCCTAAGCCATCCACTAGCTCAATTCAGATAAATAGAATTTTAGGATCAAACCTACTAGTCAAATTTAGTAGCAAAGCTACTGTAATGTGCTTAGGAACCAGAGGGAGGAACCCGAGCTAGTGTTGGACACAGATTAAGTGGTAGGAGTAAAACAGAGAGGGAGGGGTGACTAAAGGATCACCTACCTTTGACAAGCTACTGCTCGTCAAAGAGGAGGCAGAGATAAACCCAAATCGAGCAGCGACACAGCAGCACAGGGAGCACCATGTGCTAGCCCCGCGCCGAGCTACAACCTGCAGCAAGCAACACAACCAAATCCTTTCTGCATCACGTGGACACCACCACAAACCAACGGGGTCACCATCAATCTCTAGAGCCATGGGCAGCAAGAACCCTAGAATCAGACAATTGAAGGGGCAAGATCAAGAGGGCATCATTCACAAATTGAGTTGGAGGGGTAAGTAGGTATGAGGTAGGCGGAGCTAGGGTGGCTGGCGGCGGTGGCCGCATCAACCGGGGTTCGCCGGGATTTGGCGAGCGACGACAATGGGCGTCGCAAGGGGAAGCGCGGGATCGTCCCAGGAAGGGGATGTGAGCGAGAAGGGTGAAGGGGTCGGGGTCGTGTTGACCCTGAGCCAGTACTGGTTGGGCCGGTCTGGGACCTTCTTGTTACCAACCAAACAGACAAAAATAAAAAAAAGGCATAAGAAAAAGCTAGAATAAAGTAATGACCAAAACACCCCTGAACACTATTTTATATCTAGGAAAATGTAGAAAAAATCCTAAAAATATATTTAAAACATCTAAATGCTTACCAAAATAATCTCCACCTAAGAAAAATATAATCATATTTATTTAAGTTTAATAAAATATAGATAAACATTAACACCCTTAAATAACTAAATGAAATTTAATAAATTCAGAAATATTCCTAAAAATAAATAAAAATCATTTTCATGCATAAAAAAATCTCTTATCTAATAAAAATAATAATTTAAAATTTTACAAATAAAACTTAAAACAAATATTTAAAGAGATTCCATAATTGAGAAATTTTATAAAAAAATACCTAAAGATAAATAAAATTCAATTTTGAGATTTTAAGTAAGAATACTTACTAGAATAATACTAAATATATTATTCCAAAAACATTTTAAAATTCTTGGATCATATATCTTCAATTAATAAAATGAAATAGTTGTTTTATTAATTATTTAACATTATTTCCTAAGTAAGAAATAATCATGTGCAAAACACAATCTTTTAACTCTAAAATAGTCTAACATATAATTATAATTTAGGATACTATATTTAAGTCTTTAAGACTAAGTTTCATCATGCTTAAGTAAAACCCTAATTATTGCTAATACCATAAATATTATATCCCAAGTCCAATCATATCTTTATAGTTAACTTTGGTCTGACATATCATAAGCTAGGTATATAATGACTCAAAAGCATTTAAACCTTATCATAAACCATAACTTTAATATTATTAATATTCAGAGTTGATTAACTTAACATAAATAATATTTTCTTCAAATGTTATTCTTTTTGCCACCTCAAAAGAAACACTATACCATTTCTTTTAAGCCATAACAAAATTAAAACATAAACCTTGTAATGATTACATGGTATCACCCAATCTTAGAATTGTATTACAGTTGTACCTTACTTTCATATCTTATATGTTGTCCAAAAACCCTTACAACTACACTCCTTTATGAAGTAAACTTCAAGATAACTCATATCCTAAACAAATCATCTAAATCCAACTCACATGTAATGTTGAGGAATTACTTAAGGTTTTAAAAAATGCATAGCATTACTTATGCATAACAGCATATTGCTTCTTTAAACATTGTCCTTACCGGGCAATGATGGTACTTTTGTAGAACCCGAGGTCTAGGGTCAAGTCGAGGCGTTCGACTACAATACTTTGCTATATAAGGCAAGTTCACACTTGCTCATGTCCTTTGATTATTTTCTATAAAGTATTTTACAAATCCAGTGTTGTCATCACCTGCTTTTGAAAAAGGTCCGAAAACACTATTTTCATAATAATGTGATTATAGGTTATTTACCATGAGGTAATAACCTACTATGAAAGTTTCGGTGGTAAAGGAACATAATACCTAGGACTTAACAACCAATGTTGCCAGTGATTCTTGAGCCGTATATTACGCGTTAACCATGATATTTGGAATGGGACGAAGAAGTCAGCTGGATCGACTCCCTTTCGCATGCATTGGACACTGTTCTGGGCATTTGTAAGTTGCAGATCATGGGCATAGCCGTTTTATACGGGGAAAAGTCTACCGTGGATCTGGGCTTACAAAAGACATATTTTTAGTGTTAATGGTTGTTCTGTGTATCCAACTAAGGTATAGCCGTTTTATACGGGGAAAAGTCTACCATGAGTTTGGGCATACAACAATTGTGGTGTATGCGGGGTCGCGGAGAAGGACAGTGATTAGCTTGGATCTTAGCCTGGGCCTCATACCAAGGAAGTGTGAACGGGAATGCGCGCCCGGATGTGCAACAAAGCTAAGATCTCTCATGGGTAAAGTAACTCACATCTGCAGAGTGAAAGAACTGTAACTTGTTACTCCCTGTTCCGGGAAGGAGCTGCGAACGCGGCGGGAAAGGAACTCCATGAAAGTTCTGGTAAACCCGTGAAGGCTGACGGACATAAATTTTTAGCATAAAAGCAACCTTTGAAGAAATGTTTACAAAAACTGGCATTGCCTACGACCTATGGTCTGTGGCTGTAGATATAGTGCATCAAACACTCCTTTTTAGTGAACTTGTTGAGTACGCTCGTACTCAACGTATCTTCTTAACCCTTGCTAGATTCTAAAGACATTAACGGTCAGGAATAGGAAATACTATATCCAATTGACGAACAAGAAGAATTCCGCTATGAAGAAGCAGAAGTATCCGAAAGCGTCAAAGGGGACAATTAAGAAAACATCTATGGAATGGAAACCAAAGTATCTGAAGTGTAGATGTATCATACATAGTGATCAAGTTCGGTAGCATAGATATCTATCCTCTATATATATCAAATATCGTATCAACCTTAGAGATTAGTTTTCTTCTTTATCTTGTTCTCAGAGTTATTATAGTTTAGCCTTGAGTCATTGGGATACCTCAATGGACCTAGGAGGATCTCGAAGTCCTCATGTAATTTATGGTTGTAATAATAATAATCTATGTTGTGGACCCGCTTTGTTTCTGTTGTACCACTCTGAGGATGTAATATTTGCGGAATGGTGCTCTGTGAGTGCTATGTCCATGACTATAGTATACTACAACATGCAGTGGTATGCTGGGTCACCACAGCTGGTATTAGAGCAAAAGCTTTGACCTTAGGTTGGAAACCTATTAAAGGGAAGAACTTGTAGGAAGTATGCTAGCAACAGTAAAGAGTTATCTAGAAATATGATGAGAATTCACTTGAGAATTACATTGTCATGTTTCTAGTGCGATAATTATTTATTATGATGCAATTTAGGTAATAATACTAAGTTATAAACTAGTAGGACTAATTATAATCTCTTACCTATAGTAGGAATGGCATGTCGGTACTCAAAATGGAATGTTCAAGTGATGTTTAGGATTTTAGATTACCATGTTGGTGATTGGACAAAAGTTTTGAGATAACTTTTATGGAATATGGAATTGTAAATCTTGACTTTTTGTCAGGGTTTATAGTTTCCATTTCAGGAAAGTGTTAGTCAAGTATCGTGTAGTGCTTATCGTAGTAAAAAGGTGGGGATAAGTGAAGAAATGCCATCAGGGAAGATGAGATTTATGGCAGCGACGTGTCGAATTGCAGTTTTAGAAGCAATAACCAGGCTTCGAAAACAGGAATCCAAGGGGATTGGTAGGTGGTACTCATGCTACTATAACTCAAGATTCCATAAATTCGGAACTTAAGTTGGATCATGCTGCATTTGTGCACACTAAATCTACCTTAGCTTCCGAGTACATAGATCATAATAGGACATTATTCAGTACCTATCATGACACACATTAAGGTTCTAGTCCAGGAGATTGATACAACCTTGAGGATTATGTTGATCCTACTAAAGCAATAGAATGCAAAAAGGGAGTCAGATAGAGAAGCTAGGCATCTTAGAATAGTCTTTTCAAAAGTGGCGTATGAAGAGAATGAATTTGAGGGACCATAGTCCAAAACCTTTGCCTGATTATCAGAATGGGTTTTATAAACACGTAGAACATGGACGAGTATAAAACAAAACAGGAAACTCAGGAAACAACCAATCCAAGTATTCTAGTTTGTAATTACGGTGTATGGGGAGTAGAATCTTAGACTAGAACCAGGGAGAATCCTATACTCTGTGATCCTAAGAAAGGAGTAGAAACCAGCAAGATTAGCGTGGAACCTATGATCCATATGGGGGTAGTACCAATCTTGTTTACATGGAAGAAGGCATTGGCAATTAGTATATCTATATGTAAGACTAAATCAAGGAAAAGCAGAAAATACGTCTTGCTTCGAAAGTGCGTTTGAATGTGGACCTGAGAATTCCATGGGAGATCACGCATTTTCTAGTCATTTCTCAATGGCTAATCTCAATCTTAGTACTTTTAATCAAAAGTGCACACCCTCTGGATGTTTATATACTCCATAAGGTTGTTGTCAGACTTCACGTCATCATGGACGGAATTCCAGGAAGTACTAAGAAGTGGGAGGATAGTGAGGAGAGACAATCCACAGAAGTAGAGGGATTAAATAAGGTACATATCTAGTAGTGTGTATTGTAGTGTATGTGAGGCAGGACATAATAAGTGAGAGTATGCTCATATGAGTAAGCGAGGTTTGGAAAATACGAGTAATGTATTAGTTGAGAGTTAAGCCATAATGGTGAGGATTGTTTGTAATAGTTTATAAAAACCATGTATAATATGTGGTATAGGTTTGGTTGTTATTTGGATTTGGTTTTTGATTTCCTTGTGTAAGATCCCACCCTTATAAAGGTAAGGATCCCTGTGATTGCAATGCTAGTCCCTGGATCAATTGCTAGCATCCACAGTTTAAGATGAAGTACATAGAAACAAAGGTCATTATTACAACGTCATTCTAGAGATAACATAGTCTTTTACAACTCCATAGCCATAGGCTAGTACAAGAGTTTAACTTAACAATATAAAATACAAGTCTTCATCTTCATGTGCCACAGGCAAGCATGTTGAGTGTAGACTCATAACCCCTAATCATCATCAGAGTAACATGCAACATCACAAGTTACAGCCACAGTGGGTCAATACATTGGAATAGTATTGGCAAGTGATACCTTGGTAGAATATTAACATCTAGATACTACATGAATTTGGCTAAGTGTAGCTTAGGCTTGCTTTGCTCAAAATAGGTTTTACCTATTAGTTGAAAACACTAAGTTTTTCTTTAACAAAACTTTCCCAAGGAACCACCAATAGAAATTGGTGAACCTTCACCCTTGTTCAACCACAAGTTTTAACTTAGAAAATTGGGATGAGGAGATTCTTGATAGCTTCCATGTCGTGATGCTCAAATTGTCCAATACTAGGGACATGGCTAAGTACTTAGATTCTTCCATCTACAGAGGTTGTGCACTTTCCCCACAAGACTTGATTTTCACCAAGACAGGACCTTTCAAAAGCCTTCCCTTAGACAAAAATGGATGCGCTCCAAACCTATCAATCCCCTACCACCAACTGTCCATTTGGCTAAGTTATTGCAACCTATATGATCCAGGCAGAGCCCATAATGCCATGTGGCTGCACTAGAAGCTTCTTAACATTTGGCATCTCAAATCCCTTTGTTCCTGGGTGGCAATACACAAGTGAGATACACAAGGTAAACCATAGAAATGGGCCTTGTGTAACCACTCAACCCAAAACCACCAAGAAATTACCATTCCACCCAGGTGTTTCATTCACTTAGTTGTTTTATTAAGCAAAAACCATCAGTCAAAGACTTAACCATATTTTCCATAGCATGATAATATTCCACCCTTGGTTGCTATTAGCTAGTATAAGCATGGCAATAATAAGTATCTTAACTTAAAGGAAATTCTAACATTTCTACAACTACTAGGATTTCCCAAGCATAGCATATAGATACTTAGCAAAATATTCATTCATAACCTATACAAAATATTTCTAATGCATAGGCAAAAATATTGGGACATAAGTATGAAGCACCACTTGCCTTGGTAGTTGGGGGAGTAGAAACAACAATCTTCACAACCATAATCACTATTAGCACCAAAATCTACACATAAAATAATAGCACCAAATTCACATATCAAAATATACAAGCAAAAATATATGAATGCATGCAAATGCCATGTGATGATTTTCTACACCAAACAAGACAAGTATATAGTACTGATTCACAAACAAGACAAATACATACTAAATAAACTTTATTTAGTCTTTAAATCATTTTTCAAATAATGTCTATACTCAAAATAAGCATATAATTGTCTCTAAAAAAATAACCAATTTTACAGAGGCAAAGCATTAAACACATTGCATAAATGGATAGAATTCTTTCTTCTGATTCCAATGATATAAAATTTGCAAAATTTGAACGTGTGGATCAAAAATTATGAATTTTGCAAGTTTGAATATCTAATAGATCTAAATTCTGTTTTTAAATCTAACACAGGCCACGCGATGGCTCGATTGATCATCGATTCGCTGGATCACACTCGCGGCCGTTGGATCTAACTAACTGCATATGGCCCAGATTAAATCATACCGCTTCGCTACAGATCTAATCGCGGCCTTAGGATTTAGATCCAATGGATCAGATCCATCTAACCATGAACTGGCGGCGGCGCTACTGGCGACGATGGTCCGGCGAATACAGGAGGGGCTGGGGGTGTGGTGTGGCTTACCAGACTCACAAGATCACGAGGAAGCTTGAGATGTTGCTGGCGTGGACAGGGGCGAGTTGATGTGGCCGAAGGAACTCGTCGGAGTTGATCGCAACGTCAGGTGCATGGTGACGAAGACGTTGGCGACGCTCTGGATCACCCTAGCATGAACCAGTTGTATCAGGGGGTGCGCATGGCTATGGCGAACACTACTGGATCAAGGAGAAGATGAGGGCGATGGGACTTTACCTAGATTGCTCGTCGGAGTCGAGCGGCGGTTCTGTTGCTTGCGGGCACTAACAGTGACGGCAACCTGGGTCACGAGGAAGCAAACGAACGACATCAGGGGATGCGCAAGAACCTGCTATCCACGCTCGTTTGAAGCAGAGGCAATGGGGCGGTCGAGGCTCACCGGAATCAGTCGTCGGTACAGTGGTGGTTTGAGCTCGATTGCGCGCAACCTGGTGGCGGAGTGAGCGAGGAAAGTGGGGGGAAATGATCGCGGTGGCGAGGTGATTAATTAGCCAAGAGCGGGGCGAGAGTTACGCGCTGAATCAATGGAATTTAAGTGAGGTTTAATAGCGGCGTCTCTGGCGCGGTGGTAATGGCGGAGCGGTCGTCGCGCGGTGATTGAGGACAACGATGACGGGGCATGGTGGGTCCAAGGTGTCAGCAGGTGGGTGTGCGCTCTTGCGATGAGAAACAGAGGGAGAAGGGAGTCCCCGGGTGGGCTGTTTTGGCTACTGGGCCGAAAGGGTGGCGGCGGCCCAATTCTAATTCTTTTACCTTTTTCTATTTCTATTTGATTTTCCAGGAAACATTTTCAAATGATTTCAAATGTGTTTGATTTCAAACTCTTTCTGGATTTTTATAAAGTGAAACCTGCACATATTTAGGTATAAAACAATGCTGTTTCACCAAACTTGCTTTGGTCCTTTGGCGTTTTAAAAGAAAACTGTGCCTTTACCAATGTTTTAACAAAGATATAAAAATGGTTTTAAAGTCATATTTTGTTTTGAAATTTTTGTCCAAGCTTTGGAATACAACAATCAACCATAGGATCAAATATATCTGGTTTAAAACAAACAATATCATATTAAAGAGTAGCATTGGGCCAATGCTTTGCTCACATAAAATAATAGACATTCAAATGCTCATGTTTTTGTAATGACTTTGCAAATGATCCTAAAATGATTAGGAATGCATGGATGATATGCAAACTTTTGAAATCATGATTTTTGGGATGTTAAAAATCTAACCCCCTTAAGGTGAATATCGCCCTCGAGAATCGGATGGGCTAGCAAATAGGTGAGGGTGGTCTTTCCGAAGGTCATCTTATCTTTCCCATGTTGCTTCTTCTTTGGAATTATGGTTCCGCTGAACTTTGCAGAAATTTGATAGTCTTTGTACGAGTAACTCTTTCTGCAGTCTCAAGAATCATGATAGGCTTTTCCTCATAGGTGAGATAACTTTCCAATTGGACCTCTTCCAAAGGTATGGTATCCTTCAAAGAAGTCTCTTCCATCTCTGGATGGCATTTCTTTAGCTGACTCACATGAAACACATTGTGAATGGCAGACAATGATTCTGGCAATTCAATCTCATAAGCTACTTCTCCCTTACGACTCAGAATCTTGAATGGCCCAACGTATCTTGGGGCCAATTTTCCTTTGACTCCAAATCTCTTCACTCCATGAAGTGGTGACACTCTAAGATAAGCTCTGTCATCCACTTCATAGGTCACTTCTCTACGCTTAGGGTCTGCGTAGCTCTTTTGTCGGGACTGTGCTATCTTCAATCTGTCCTTTACTAGCTTGACTTTCTCTTTAGCTTCTTTGATTAGTTCTGGTCCGAACAAATTTCTTTCTCCCACACCATTCCATAGCAATGGGGTAGTACATTTTCTCCCATAGAGAAACTTAAACGGTGCCATCCTCAATACTGGCTTGATAGCTATTATTGTAAGAGAATTCTGCATAAGGCAGACTTTCATCCCAACTAGCTCCATAGTCTAGGGCACATGCCCTCAACATATCTTCTAGAATCTGGTTGGTTCTTTCTGTATGTCCATCAGTCTGGGGGTGAAAAGCAGTACTGAATTATAATCTCGTTCCCAATGATTCATGTAGTTGCCTACAAAAATGTGAAAAGTGAATTGGGTACCCCTATCTGACACAATTCTCTTGGGTACTCCATGCAGACATACAACCCTGTTCATATAGATTTTGGCCAACTTAGCGCTTGTATAGGTTGTCTTCACGGGTATGAAATGAGCCACTTTAGTGAGGCGATCCACTACTACCCAAATAGAATCATATTCTGACCTGGTCCTTGGCAATCCGGTGATGAAGTCCATGCCAATCTTGTCCCACTTCCAATCAGGAATAGGTAATAGTTGTAACAATCCTGCCGGTTTCTGATGTTCCGCTTTCACTCTACTACATACATCACACAAAGCAATATGTTCGGCGATGTATTTCTTGATATTATTCCACCAAAATATTTCCTTCATATACATGTACATTTTGGTGTTACCTATATGAATGGAATATGGTGAGTTGTGTGCTTCTTGTAAAATCAGTTTCCGAAGTTCCGGATCTTGCGGAACGCAGATACGTTTTCCATACCATAAAGTACCTTGTTCATCTTCATGGAATCCTTTGGCTTTTCCCTTGCCAATCTTTTCCTTAATCTATTATATTTCCTTGTCTATCTTTTGGGCTTCCTTGATCTTGTCCAACAAGGTGGGTTGAACATCCAATGACATTCCTTCAGGTACAATCTCCAATCCTAGGTCTATAAATTGGGCACACAGATCATCTGGAAACTCTCCCTTAGTAAGGCCATTCACAAATACCTTACGGCTTAGTGCATCCGCTACAACATTTGCTTTACCGGGGTGGTATTGCAAATTCAAGTCATAGTCCTTGATGAGTTCTAGCCATCTTCTTTGTCTCATATTTATTTATTTCTGAGTGAAGATATACTTCAAACTTTTGTGATTAGTGAACACTTCACATCGCTTTCCCAAAAGATAATGTCTCCATGTTTTGAGTGCATGGACAACAGAGGCTAACTCTAAATCATGAGTAGGATAATTTACCTCATGAGTTTTGAGTTGTCTCGAGGCATAAGCCACAACTTTCCCTTCTTGCATTAGAACTGCACCTAATCCATGATGAGATGCATCACAATACACTTGGAAATCCTTCTCCAAATCTGGAAGACATAGGACTGGTGATGTCACTAGTCTCTTTTTCAATTCTTGGAAGCTGAGTTCACATCCTTCAGACCAAGCAAATTTCTTGTCTTTCTTTAGTAACTCCGTCATTGGCTTAGCTACCTTGGAGAAATTTTCAATGAATCTTCTGTAATATCCTGCTAAGCCAAGGAAACTACGAACTTCCTTCACTGACTTAGGAGATTCCCATTAAGTTACAGCTGACACTTTTGCGGGATCAACTGCTACACCATCTCCTAACACAACGTGTCCAATAAATCCAACTTCATTTAACCATAATTCACACTTGCTAAATTTTGCATACAGCCTATGCTCTCCAAGCTTCTCAAGTATCAAACACAAATGTCCTTCATGCTCTTCTTTTCTCTTGGAGTAGATCAAAATGTCATCGATGAAAATGACAACAAATTTATCAAGGAACTCCATGAACACCTTGTTCATCATATTCATGAAGAAAGCTGGTGCATTGGTCAAACCAAACGGCATCACTGTATACTCATACAATCCATACCTAGTGGTGAAAGTTGTCTTAGGTATGTCTTGTTCCCTTATCTTAAGCTGAAAATAACCTGACCGGAGATCAATCTTTGAGAACACACAGGCTCCTTCTAGCTGATTAAACAAGTCATTAATTCTGGGCAAAGGATATTTGTTCTTGATAGTCACCTCATTGAGTGAACGATAATCTATGCATAACCTTTGACTTCTATCTTTCTTTTCTACAAACAAGATTGGTGCCCCCCAAGATGAAGAACTTGGTTGAATAAATCCTTTCTGCAACTATTCTCCAAGTTGTTTCTTGAGTTCTTTCAACTCATCAACTGACATCTTGTAAGGTCTCTTTGCTATTGGTCCTGATCCTGGCAGCAAGTCAATCAGAAATTCCACATCTCTATCTGGTGGCATTCCCGACAATTCTTCCGGAAACACATCCGGATATTCTCTCACAATTGGCACACTGTCTATGCTAACCCCCTTAAGAGAATTTAGCTTACTCCCTTTTGATTCAAAATTAGACTTGAATCTTATCCGTTTCTTTTCCGGGGTTGTGAGTGCGACAGTACGATTGGCACAATCTAGTACTCCTTCATACTTGGTCATCCAGTGCATTCCCAAAATTACATCCAGTCATTGGGAATCTAGGATTATCAAACTCACTGAAAACTCATGGTTTCCAAATTCTATCACTAGATCACGACATCCAAGACTTACTATCATATCTCCACCGGGAGAACTTACTTTTATTGGACACCCAATATTTTCAGTTGGAAACCCATTTCTATCAACAAATGCTTTTGATACGAATGAATGTGATGCACCAATATCAAAAAGAACAAGCACTGGAATAGAATTGAGTTTGAACTTACCAGCCACAACATCAGACTCCTCATAAATCTCTTCCACATTGATGTGGTTCACTTGTCCCTTCTGGAAAGGGTTGGGCTTGTTGGTTCCTTCAACTTTATTTTCTGGGCATTCATTTGCATAATGCCCCAGCTTCTTACACTTGAAACATTCAACCTGACTGATATCTCTTTTTGCAGGCTGACTGCCACTTCCACTTCCACCTCCACTGTGGTGACTCTTGTGTCCACCCTTGTGGTTCTTGTACTTGTCACTATCATGACTACGGTGATACTTGTTGTCATGATGGCGGTTGTGGTGGTTGTTGCACTTTCCATGTTTGTGGGATCTAGAACTCCCACTATCATCATGATGGGAACGCTTGTGAGACGATCCCGAGCTATGCTTATCAGAGCTGTGCTTCCTCTTTCTGCTTTCAACCTGTTTCATCTTGTTCTCCAAGATGGTAGCCTTGTCACAGAGTGATTGGTAGGCTGGGACATAGGCCACAGATAGCTTCAAATTCAATTCATCGTTCAGTCCTTCGAGGAACTTCTCTTTCCTCTTGGCATCGGTATCCACTTCATCCGGTGCATAACGCGCCATATTATTGAACTCCTCAATATATTCAGCCACGCTGTGGTGGCGCTGCTTCAGGTTATGGAACTCCTTCTTCTTCAAGCTCATCACTCCAGATGAGATGTGAGCTGTACGAAAACCATGTTCAAAGATAGCCCATGTCACATCCTTAATGGGAGTGGTGATTCGGAAGTTATCCCACCAAGTAGCTGCTGGTCCTTCCAACAGGTGTGCTGCAAACCTGACTTTCTCCTCGTCGGTGTAGCCGACAGTTACCAAATCCTTGTTCACCGCACGTAGCCAATCATTGGCCACCATGGGATCAGTAGTTCCTGAGAACTTTGCAGGCCTCAGTCTTAGGAATCTGGTGAGCATGTCAAATCCTGGTGGATTGTTCTGATTGTTGTTGTTATTGTTGTTGTTATTGTTGTTGTTGTTGTTGTTGTTGTTGTTGTTGTTGTTGTTGTTGTTGTTGTTGTTGTTGTTGTTGTTGTTGTTGTTGTTGTTGTTGTTGTTGTTGTTGTTGTTGTTGTTGTTGTTGTTGTTGTTGTTGTTGTTGTTATTCCGATTCTGCATGAAAGTGGTCATCATCTGCATTAGCTGTGCCTGTGCTGTCATCAACTGTTGCATCTCGGGGGTGACATTGTTATTATTTGGATTGGGGTTGGCACGTCGAGGAGGCATTTGTGGGTTTCATAGGGATAAGAGTGAGATACCCATAGATGATTAACATGCACAATACATCACATAATCAATCACCAAAACAAGTATCAAAATAACATAAGTTCAACGGCATAAACAACAAGTTTGAGAAAGCAAACACACCATAGCAAGCCACCCACATGTTGGATGGTCATTGCGACTCAATAATCGTAAGCATGGTAAATGAAAGATAAATGAGTAGTCATCACTACTCCTCTGCATCAACCTCCTCATCAACAAGTGTAAGACTTGCATTCTCCATAGCAGTCTTGTATTCCTCGACATTGGTAGTCAAGGCCTCTATCTTGGACTTAAGAGCCCTCTTCTGTGAACGAAGTCTCTCAATCACACCCTGCTGATGCTCGAGCTCGAAGTCCTTGGCCTCTAGTTCTGCATTCATCTCTCGAATCCTCTTGTTCCTTTCTTGGACTCTTTTCTCTTGGCTTTTGAACTTCCTGTCCTGGCTCTCAAACTTGGCCTCCATTTCCTTGACTATCTCGTCTTGCTCCGCGAAGAGCTTGTCCTTCTCACGAAGCTGCACCTGGAGCTCGTCATTGCTAAGCATGACGTTGGTCCTATCAGTATCTAGGTGCCTAAGAAGAACCTCTAGGGCCTGAAGGTACAGACGAATCAGCTATGTCGTCTCTCTAGTAGCATACTCGAACTCAATAGCCTCACCCTCCTCGTCGCGTCTTCCGAAGGCGTGAAAGTGACTTCCTCTAAGCTCCCTGGAGTGCCTCCCTAACAGACGCCCAAGTAAATCCTGCATGACTACCTCTAAGCCTCTCTCCTTGTCGTCATGCATTAGCTTGAAAGTGATAGCTTCCGTGGCTAGCTCAGTCTCGCGTCCTGGCTAAGTAACTTTGAAGCCCCAAAGGTCCTTCCTCTCAAACTTGGTGAGGGGAAGCGTCATGATGCTAGGGAGCGGAAGGTTGAGCAAACTAGTGAGCTCAATAAGACGAGTGCCAAAGTGAGTTCCCTTGAACTCTTAATCCTTGCTGATAGTAATATTAGGCATCTATTTTTACAAGATAGAGAAAGTTAGAATCAACATCAATATAGAAAATCACAAGAAAGAATATTACAAGCATAACTTTGCAACAAACACACAAGTCATGGCATACTCAACATCCATTACAAGCATCAAAGGTTTTACATAACTTAGATTTTTTTGGAAATAGGACGATAAGTGTGGTGGTCCAACTAACGAAGTGCATTACAATCCCATCTCACTTGCCAAGTTGGCTAACAAGGCATCCCTAGAGGCAATCTGTCGATCCTGATCACATGACTCCATTGCTAAGTCTATGATGTCCTCTCTTAAACGTTGGTTGGTAGCCTCTAACTCTTGGGTATGCTTCTTTTCTTCCCTAAGGTCATTTTGGGTGTTAAGCATTCTGCACTTGATTCTATCACCAAGCTCCTTGATGGCCTTCCAAGCTGCATCTCTTGCAGAGTCAAAGAATGTGGTGTGCATTACTGAGTTGGTGACCATGCAGAATCCTGATTCCTTGTGGTTGTCTTCCTTGTTTTTGTACAAGTGAAGTTGCACCCACCAGTACTCCACTCCTTCATCCATCACGGGGAATCCTTTGTACACAGCTGCACCATGTATCCCCATGGCAACCATGAGGTCCTTGAGGGCCTTAGGAAATTCTATCTCACACTCCAAGGTCATGGTCATGAGTGGTCCCTTCCTCACGGCTTCGTTGATGGAGTTCATCTACAAATAGGGATGAGAAAGAAGATTAGAAAAGTTTACGAGAAGAAAAAGACAAGCGTGGAATGTGTTGAAAAAAATCTTCCTTAGTGGTTTCTAGTCCAATCCTAGGGTTATAATCCTACAGGCAACACAGTGCTCTGATATTATCTGTAAGATCCCACCCTTATAAAGGTAAGGACCCCTGTGATTGCAATGCTAGTCCCTGGATCAATTGCTAGCATCCATAGTTTAAGATGAAGTACACAGAAACAAAGGTCATTATTACAACGTCATTCCAGAGATAACATAGTCTTTTACAACTCCATAGCCATAGGATAGTACAAGAGTTTAACTTAACAATATAAAATAGAAGTATTCATCTTCGTGTGCCATAGGCAAGCATGTTGAGTGTAGACTCATAACCCCTAATCATCATCAGAGTAACCTGCAACATCACAAGTTACAGCCACAGTGGGTCAATACATTGGAATAGTATTGGCAAGTGATACCTTGGTAGAATATTAACATCTAGATACTACATGAATTTGGCTAAGTGTAGCTTAGGCTTGCTTTGCTCAAAATAGGTTTTACCTATTAGTTGAAAACACTAAGTTTTTCTTTAACAAAACTTTCCCAAGGAATCACCAATAGAAATAGGTGAACCTTCACCCTTGTTCAACCACAAGTTTTAACTTAGAAAATTGGGATGAGGAGATTCTTGATAGCTTCCATGTCTTGATACTCAAATTATCCAATACCAGGGACATGGCTAAGTACTTAGATTCTTCCATCTGCAGAGGTTGTGCACTTTCCCCACAAGACTTGATTTTCACCAAGACAGGACCTTTCAGAAGCCTTCCCTTAGACCAAAATGGACGCGCTCCAAACCTATCATTCCCCTACCACCAACTGTCCATTTGGCTAGGTTATTGCAACCTATATGATCTAGGCAGAGCCCATAATGCCATGTGGCTGCACTAGAAGCTTCTTAACATTTGGAATCTCAAATCCCTTTGTTCCTGGGTGGCAATCCACAAGTGAGATACACAAGGTAAACCATAGAAATGGGCCTTGTGTAACCACTCAACCAAAAACCACCAAGCAATTACCATTCCACCCAGGTGTTTCATTCACTTAGTTGTTTTATTAAGCAAAAACCATAAGTCAAAGACTTAACCATATTTTCCATAGCATGATAATATTCCACTCTTGGTTGCTATTAGCTAGGCTAAGCATGGCAATAATAAGTATCTTAACTTAAAGGAAATTCTAACATTTCTACAACTACTAGGATTTCCCAAGCATAGCATATAGATACTTAGCAAAATATTCATGCATAACCTATACAAAATATTTCTAATGCATAGGCAAAAATATTGGGACATAAGTATGAAGCACCACTTGCCTTGGTAGTTGGGGGAGTAGCAACAACAATCTTCACAACCACAATCACTATTAGAACCAAAATCTACACATAAAATAATAGCACCAAATTCACATATCAAAATATACAAGCAAAAATATATGAATGCATGAAAATGCCATGTGATGATTTTCTGCACCAAACAAGACAAGTATACAGTATTGATTCACAAACAAGACAAATACATACTAAATAAACTTTATTTAGTCTTTAAATCATTTTTCAAATAATTTCTATACTCAAAATAAGCATATAATTGTCTCTGCAAAAATAACCAATTTTACAGAGGCAAAACATTAACCACATTGCATAAATGGATAGAATTCTTTCTCCTGATTCCAATGATATAAAATTTGCAAAATTTGAACGTGTGGATCAAAAGTTATGAATTTTGCAAGTTTGAATATCTAATAGATCTAAATTCTGTTTTTAAATCTAACACAGGCCACGCGACAGCGTCTGATTGGACGATACTGATTCGCGCTGGATCACACTCACGACCGTTGGATCTAACTAACTGCGTATGGCCCAGATTAAATCATACCGCTTCGCTACAGATCTAATCGAGGCCTTAGGATTTAGATCCAATGGATCAGATCCATCTGACCACAAACTAGCGGCGCAAATGGTCGCTAGCGGCGGCGTCACTAGTGGCGGCGATGGTCCGACGAATACAGGTGAGGCTGGGGGTGTGGTGTGGCTTACCAGACTCGTAAGATCACGTGGAATCTTGAGATGTTGCTGGCGTGGACAGGGGCGAGTTGATGTGGCCGTAGGAACTCGTCGGAGTTGAGCGCAACGTCGGGTGCACGATGACGAAGACGTTGGCGATGCTCTGGATCACCCTAGCATGAACCAGTTGTATCAGGGGGTGCGCAAGGCTACGGCGAACACTACTGGATCAAGGAGAAGACGAGGGGCGGTCGGACTTTACCTAGATTGCTCGTCGGAGTCGAGCAGCGGTTCTGTCGCTTGTGGGCACGAACGGTGACGATGAACTGTGTCACGAGGAAGCAAACGAACGACATTAGGGGATGCGGAAGAACCTGCTGGTCACACTCGTTTGAAGCAGAGGCAAAGGGGCGGTCGAGGCTCACCGGAATCAGTCGCCGGAGGTCGTCGGTATAGCGGTGGTTTGAGCTTGATTGCGCACAGCCTGGTGGCGGAGTGAGCGAGGAAAGTGGGGGGAAATGACCGCGGTGGCGAGGTGATTAAGTAGCCAGGAGCGGGGCAAGAGTTACGCGCTGAATCAATGGAATTTAAGTGAGGTTTAATCGCGGCGTCTCTAGCGCGGTGGTAACGGCGGAGCGGTCGTCGCGCGGTGATTGAGGACGACGATGACGGGGCATGATGGGTCCATGTTGGGAATATGCCCTAGAGGCAATCATGTATGATGAGATTTCCCATTGTATTCATAAAGATATTAAGTAGTCCTTGTATAAACATCTGATGTGTATCATTGAATATGTGATTCGGTTGTGGAACTATGCATTCATGTTGTTTGTACTAAATATCCTTGGTCATCGAAGTTGTGCTGGACACACAACTTAGACCAATGTGAAAGTTGGCTTGGTGACTCGGTTCCACTTGTCATGGGCATGGAGATGCTATTCCAACTTACAGTATTCGCTAAAGGGTTTAGGAGTCGGATTGACCCATATTGAGGTACAACGAACAAGTTGTCATTTGTATATCTCAATCAATGTAATCCTTAGACCGAGGTTATTGCATAGTCCGAATTGAGGATCACCGACTTAGGTTACATCAAACGTTGATCCGTGAATCGGGCGCTTATAAAGGCGAGGATTCGATCGAGAATCAAGCTGCGTGATGTGAATAACCAAGATGGGATTTTGCCCCTCCACTCGGAGAGATATTCTCTGGGCCCTCTCGTGAGATATGATTCGAAAAGCATGGCCATGCACGACTTAGTTAAGTGTTAACCGAGGCGACCGACTAAGAGTTAGTCGGGTGAATCAGTTATCTCGGATCGAGAAGAGAGTCGGACTATTTAAGGGATGACATATATTCGCCTATAGTCTGACAAGGTATATCGTGAGGCAAAAGGGACTCGGACGTAAGTCACATTGGAAAGGCAAGTCTTCATGACTCTTTGGTACTTGGGAGTCGGCACGTTCTGCTAGGAGCCGCTACCGACTGATCGATTGAGAGTCGTACTCCAATCGTGTCCAAGTAGCCATGAGCCTGCGGGGTCACACACTTAAGAGCGGGAGCAAGTTCGGATTAGATCTGAACCTGTAATCTGGTTGGGTTGGACCTAAACCGGATTAGGACTGAGTTAGTGAGTTGGACTCACGGTGACTAATGTTATATGGGCTTTAGTGAATGGGTCGCGCGAGTTGAGCCCACGTTCACTCCCTATATATAGTGGAGCACCGTAACCCAGAAAGGTTAATCGTTGTTTGATTAGGTCATTCCATGTGTTGGAAACCCTAGCTCCACAGCAGTGCATCAACCTAGCGCTTGTCACGGTGCTCCTCCTTGTACGTGTGGATACCAGCAGAGGCATTGTGCGATCAGCACCAGGACGATCGGATCGTGAGGACTGCACTGCATCAACTGACGCGCTTCATCAGTAATCTGCAACCGCGCGTCTAGTGGTAAACTTCATGGCCTTCTACCTCAGCTGGATCTTGGGATCACCACGTTAGAGGATTTTTTTTGTTTTATCTCCGCATGGCCCAACAGTGGTATCAGAGCGATAGCTTCTGGTTTTAGGCTCGAGATATCGCATATGTGATATGCGGTTGGCTGTAGATGAGATCTATGTGCTGTTTTGGTGGTCGATCTATGAGATAGAATGGTTTTGTACAAGATTGATTGGATCAACTGTACTCGGGGAATGGTAGATCTGATTTCCGTGATCATACAGCTGAGGTCGTGGAACGACATACCCCTACCGGTCGGCTTCTGCCATCGGGGTAGACTGTGACACATAAATCCAGAGGCGGTGATCGAAGATCAAAAAGTTTGATCGAATCGGAACAATGGTCGGAATCCATGTCCGGATCATAGATGAGATCTACGTTTTCGGAAAAGTTTGATCGAATCGGGACCGCCGGCTTCGCCCTGTCGTAGCGCCTTAGATGTCGTTGCGAGTTTCACAACGCCGGTAGATATTGGATCTATGCATAACTTGTTTTTGCAGGAAGTTGTGAATGGTATGGTTCATGTGCATGTGATGTATGTGTGTAATCCATACGTGATCTACGAATCACGGTTTTTGTCAGCCGGTTGGAGCCTAGGTGCTTTCATTTTATTGTATAACGACCTGCGTATCGGATTCTCTATGTAATTTACTTTACTAAGCTAGTGTAGCTGTTTGGAGAACCCGGAAGGCATGCAAGGCGTTGTACATGTCGGCGACATGGAGTAAGACGGCAAGTGACAAGAGTTGGCACGAGTCGGATTACAGGCTTTGTGGAGATGGAGATCGCCATGAAGAGAGCCATACCATTTCACATTATAGATGCTTTATTTTGTGTTATTGTTATGTCTCAGTTTTACCTCTATTAGATAGTCGGTAAAATTAAATCCCTCAAAGAAGGTCTAGTCGGTTTTCCATGATGTTTGCACCATCACAAGTCGGACATTTTTGGTAGTGGGCTCATAAAATTGAGGTGCTTCCAATTCTTTCCGACTAGGTGGGTTCAGTCGGACTCTTCTGCGGAAACACTCGGTAAGCTAGACGGTCTATCACAACAGTTGTGGGGCTCGGGAAAAGTCGGATGGGAGCCGGGCATGTGATGCCACACCGTCCAACAGAGTCGCATGAGATGCGATTGACAAGGAGTTGTCTACCTAGATCACTTGGCGGCTAGCGGTGATGCTAAAGCTCACTAGCCGACTTGCTTATTTAGGATCCCTGAATCACTAAGTAACCATCGAGGGTGTTGGTTCTAGTGGGAGCATAAAATATTAAAGTATTTAATATGCTTGCTCTTTTATGAATACATGTCTTAAGTGTTTTGCATATTTTCTGTTGTAGATCATGGCACCAAGTAGCAGTCACTCTCAGATATCCGGTTTTGCGTTGAGAACTATCCTTGAGAAAGATAAACTGAACGACACTAATTTTACCAACTGGTATCGAAATCTGAGGATTTTTATCAAACAAGAAAGGAAGGACCATGTCCTAGAAAACCCACTTCCAGATGAGCCAAATGAGAATGCGACTGTCGCTGCGACCAATGCCTACCGTCGGGCTAAGGATGAGTCCACGGATATTAGCTGTCTTATGCTTGCTCACATGGAACCGGACTTGCAAAAGCAGTTCGAGCATGTTGAGGCCTACGATATGATCGAAAGCCTCAAAAGTATGTTCCAGGCTCAGGCGAAGACTGAGAGGTATCAAGTCTCTCGGGGTTTGCTGAGTTGCAAGCTTAAGGATGGTGATCCACTGAGTCCGCATGTGATCAAATGTTTGGTTATGTGCAGTCTCTGGAGAGGCTTGGCTACCCCATTAGCGAAGAGTTCGCTACGGATATAATTCTGAACTCTCTTCCTAGTGCATATGGGCAGTTCATTTCGAACTACCACCTGCATGGTATGGATAAGAAGCTCACTGAATTACATGGGATGCTCAAGCAGGCAGAGGCGGATCTCAAGAAAGGCGCCAGTCAAGTGTTGATGGTGCAGAATAAGGCTAAGTTCAAGAAGAGTTCTTGGACTAAGAAGAAGGCTAAGTCAGGAGGAAAGCGTGCTCGGACCGGTCCCAAGCACTTCCTCGGGGACTAAGCCATCTCCTTCAAATTAATCCACTTGCTTCTCCGCAAGGCGGATGGCCACTTTGGAAGAGGAAGGCAACAAGTACTTGGCGATAAAGCCAAGAGTGGAGGTATGACTTCACTCGGTACACTTGTTTGCAATGTTATAAACATATATCTTGGCGATGCACCTAATAGTTCTTGGGTATATGATAATCGGATCAGTTATTCATCAACTCGTTGCGAGGGTGTAAGAACTAGGAGCGTAGCAAGAGGCGAGGTTGATATTCGAGTCGGCAACAAAGCAAGAGTTACTGCGTTGGAAGTCGGCACGATGCAACTTCATTTACCTTA
Organism: Avena longiglumis; assembly: GCA_030063025.1. Lineage (NCBI taxonomy): Eukaryota > Viridiplantae > Streptophyta > Magnoliopsida > Poales > Poaceae > Avena > Avena longiglumis. Next base: position 458,486,502 of record CP125974.1, read on the forward strand.
CGGATTCATTATGGAACTGAATAATTGTTATTATGTTCCAGTGCTCAGTCGGAACATTATTTCTGCTTCATGTTTCATGAGGCAAGGCTATGAGTCGAATATCAAGAATAATGGTTGTTCTTTGCATTTGAATGATATGTTTCACGGCTTTGCACCCGTCCAGGACGGGTTATTTATTTTGAATCTTGATGGTGAGTCGGTTTATAACATAAATGTTAAAAGGTTGAAACCAAATGATCTGAATATGACTTACTTTTGGCACTGTCGGCTTGTTCATATAAGTTGGAAACGCATGAAGAAGCTCCATGATGATGGACTCCTAACTTCGTTCGACTTGGAGTCGTTCGAGACATGCGAATCTTGCCTACTCGACAAAATGACCAAGACACCTTTTGCAAAGAATTGCGAAAGGGCGTCCGACTTGTTGGGACTAGTACATAGTGATGTATATGGACCAATGAGCATGACAGCCAAGGGTGGTTATGAGTACTTCATTACCTTCACTGATGATTTGAGTAGGTATGGATATATCTACTTGATGAAACACAAGTCGGAAGCTTTTGAAAAGTTCAAAGAATTCCAGAATGAAGCACAGAATTAACTCGGCAAGAAAATAAAGTTTCTTCGGTCGAACCGAGGAGGTGAGTACATGAGCCATGAGTTTGATGACCATCTGAAAAGTTGTGGAATAGTTCCTCAACTTACTCCGCCAGGAACGCCGCAAAGGAACGGTGTTTCGGAAAGGCGGAATCGGACCTTGTTGGACATGGTACGGTCAATGATGAGTCGGATAGATCTGCCTTTATCATTTTGGGGTTATTGTCTAGAAACAGCGGCGTTCACACTAAACAGAGTACCATCAAAATCGTTAGAGAAGACACCGCATGAGATGTGGACAGGCAAAAAGCCGAGTTTATCTTTTCTTAAGATTTGGGGTTGTGAAGCATTTGTCAAGCGACTTCAGTCGGACAAGCTTACAGCCAAGTCGGATAAGTGTATTTTAGGTATCCGAGGAAACCCAGGTTGCTACTTCTACAACCGAGAAGAGGGCAAAGTGTTTGTCGCTCAGAACGGTGTCTTCCTTGAGAAAGAGTTTCTCAGTCGGGGAGTAAGTGGGAGCACGGTGCAACTCGAAGAAATTCGAGAGGAACCTGTTAGTAGCGAGTCGGCAAAAACCTTGGAGGTTGAGCCGTGGCGGTGAGATGGCAAAGAACACCGTACTCTAAGATCGACAAGATTACGAAGTGTTCGTGATGTGTTCTTGTTAGACATTGATGAGCCGCAAATTATTCTAAGCGATGGTGGGATCTGATTCCGAGTCATGGCTTGGAGCCATGAGATCCGAGATAAAGTCCATGGATGAAAATCAAGTTTGGAACTTGGTTGATCTTCCAGACGGTGCAAGACTCGTCAAGTGCAAATGGGTCTTTAAGAAGAAAACTGATATGGATGGAAATGTTTCAATCTATAAAGCACGCCTTGTCGCGAAGGGGTTCCGACAAGTTCAAGGATTTGATTACGACAATACTTTCTCGCCTGTAGCGATCCTTAAATCAGTTCGGATCATGGTAGCTATAGCGGCCTATTTCGACTACGAGATATGGCAAATGGATGTCAAAAAGGATTTCCTTAACGGAAATTTAACCGAGGACGTGTATATGATACAGCCCGAGGGTTTTGTCGATCCGGCTAATGCTGACAAAGTATGTAAACTTTAGAAATCCATTTATGGGTTGAAGCAAGCATCTCGGAGTTGGAATATTCGCTTTGATGAGGTAGTCAAATCGTTTGGCTTCATCAAGAGTGATCATGATTCTTGCTTGTACAAGAAGTTTAGTGGGAACAAAGTTAATTTTATAATCTTATATGTGGATGACATATTACTGATTGGAAATGATGTCCAGATGTTGCAAGAAAACAAGGAATCATTGGAAAGGAGTTTCTCAATGAAATACTTGGGTGAGGCAACATACATCCTCGGAATCCGGATCTATAGAGATAGATCAAGGAGGCTCATTGGATTGAGTCAGAGTACTTATTTGGACAAAGTGTTGAAGAAGTTCAACATGGAATCGTCTAAGAAGGGGTTCTTACCGATGTCCCATGGTGTAAAACTTAGCAAGACTCAGTGTCCTTCGACAATTGATGAGCGAAGTCGGATGAGTGCGATTCCATATGCTTCTGCACTCGGATCCATCATGTATGCCATGATTTGTACTAGGCCGGATGTTTCCTATGCTCTAAGTGTTGTGAGCAGATACCAGGCTGATCTGAGAGATCCATCGATGAGAACTAAAAATATCCTAAAGTACTTGAGAAGGACTAAGGATATGTTCTTGGTTTATGGTGGTGAAGATGAACTCGGTGTAAAGGGTTACACGGATGCAGTTATCTTACCGACTCGATGATTCTCGTTCAATCCGGATACGTGTTTATTATAAACGGAGGTGCCGTGGAGTGGAAGAGTTCCAAGCAAGAGGCGTATGCTGCGTCACAACAGAGGTGAGTATATTGTCTCGGAGGCAGCAAAGGAAGCTGTTTGGATGAGGAATTTCCTCATGGATCTTGGTGTGGTTCTGGGCTCGTCCAATCCGTTAGACGTGTATTGTGACAACAATGGTGCTATTGCACAAGCCAAGGAACCTAGACAACCCCAGAAGAACAAGCACATACTCATCTGGTACCACCTGATTCGCCAGTTCGTGGATCAGGGTGATATCAAGTTATGCAAGGTACACACGGATGCAAATATTGCGGATCCGTTGACAAAGCCGTTACCACAGCCGAAGCATGAGGCGCACCTAAGAGCCATGGGCATTAGATGCTTAGACATGTGATGTCGGAAGATTGACTCTAGTGCAAGTGGGAGACTGTTGGGAATATGCCATAGAGGCAATCATGTATGATGAGATTTCCCATTGTATTCATAAAGATATTAAGTAGTCCTTGTATAAACATCTGATGTGCATCATTGAATATGTGATTCGGTTGTGGAACTATACATTCATGTTGTTTGCACTAAATATCCTTGGTCATCGAAGTTGTGATGTACACACAACTTAGACCAATGTGAAAGTTGGCTTGATGACTCGGTTCCACTTGTCATGGGCATGGAGATGCTATTCCAACTTACACAGATTCGGCTAAAGGGTTTAGCGAGTCAGATTGACCCATATTGAGGTACAACGAACAAGTTGTCATTTGTATATCTCAATCAATGTAATCCTTAGACCTGAGGTTATTGCATAGTCCGAATTGAGGATCACCGACTTAGGTTCTGTCAAACGTTGATCCGTGAATCGCGCTTATAAAGGCAGGGTTCGGGTCGACTGAGAATCAAGCTGCGTGATGTGAATAACCAAGATGGGATTTTGCCCCTCCACTCGGAGAGATATTCTCTGGGTCCTCTCGTGAGATATGATTCGGAAAGCATGGCCATGCACGACTCAGTTAAGTGTTAACCGAGGAGATCGACTAAGAGTTCGTCAGGTGAATCACTTATCTCGAATCGAGAAGAGAGTCGAACTATTTAAGGGATGACATATATTCGCCTATAGTCTGACAAGGTATATCGTCAGGCAAAAGGGACTCGGATGTAAGCCGCATTAGAAAGGCAAGTCGTCATGACTCTTTGGTACTTGGGAGTTGGCACGTTCTGCTAGGAGCCGCTACCGACTGATCGATTGAGAGTCGGACTCCAATCGTGTCCAAGTAGCCATGAGCCTGCGGGGTCACACACTTAAGAGCGGGAGCAAGTTCGGATTAGATCTGAACCTGTAATCTGGTTGGGTCGGACCTAAACCGGATTAGGACTGAGTTAGTGAGTTGGACTCATGCTGACTAGTGTTATATGGGCTTTAGTGAATGGGCCGCGTGAGCATAGCCCACATTCACTCCCTATATATAGTGGAGCACCGTAACCCAGAAAGGTTAATCGTTGTTCGGTTAGGTCACTCCATGTGTTGGAAACCCTAGCTCCACAGCAGTCCAACCGTAACCTAGCAATTCGCCGCTGGTGCTCCTCCTTGTACGTTTGGATACCAGCAGAGGTGCTATGCGATCAGCACCAGGACGATCGGATCGTGAGGACTGCACTGCATCAACTGACGCGCTTCATCAGTAATCTGCAACCGCGCGTCTAGTGGTAAACCTCGTGGCCTTCTACCTCAGCTGGATCTTGGGATCACCACGTTAGAGGAATTTTTTTGTTTTATCTCCGCGTGGCCCAACAATCCAAGGTGTCAGCGGGTGGGTGTGCGTTGCTAACGTGAGAAAAAGAGGGAGAAGGGAGTCCCCGGGTGGGCTGTTTTGTCTACTGGGCCGAAAGGGTGGCGGCGGCCCAATTCTAATTCTTTTATCTTTTTCTATTTCTATTTGATTTTCCGGGAAACATTTTCAAATGATTTCAAATGTGTTTGATTTCAAACTCTTTTTGGATTTTTATAAAGTGAAACCTGCACATGTTTAGGTATAAAGCCATGCTGTTTCACCAAACTTGCTTTGGTCCTTTGGAGTTTTAAAAGAAAACAGTGCCTTTACCAATGTTTTAACAAAGATATAAAAATGGTTTTAAAGTCATATTTTGTTTTGAAATTTTTGTCCAAGCTTTGGAATACAACAGTCCACCATAGGATCAAATATATTTGGTTTAAAACAAACAATCTCATATTAAAGAGTAGCATTGGGCCAATGCTTTGCTCACATAAAATAATAGACATTCAATTACTCATGTTTTTGTAATGACTTTGCAAATGGTCCTAAAATGATTATGAATGCATGGATGATATGCAAACTTTTGAAATCATGATTTTTGGGATGTTACACCTTGTGTGACTAGCACTGTGCATAGAGTTGAGCTCAGAAAACATATGCATGACGTAAGTATGAGTATTCACTTTATGTAACAGGACTAGAGAGGGTATGGATACGGGAGTAGAAGCTAGGTCTGAAGGATAGCGTATGGAGCAAGAAGCTAAACAGAGGGAAAGTAATGAGGATGTACCCGCAACTGGAAGATCAACTCGTCCATAGACAGAGGAGAATTTCATGCATTACATGCAAATGATGCAAGAATACCAGAATAAGTTCATGCAAGATATACTTAAACGAATTGGACCCGGAGAGGGGAACAAATATATCAGACTAAGTCTTTCCAATTTCCTAAATGCCAAAACAATTCCTTTGTGTCTGCACCAGAACCTATGGATGCGGAGGATTGGATGATGGATACAGAAAGGAAGCTTAAAACAGTTGGATGCAATGATGAGGAGAAGTTACGTTATGCAACATTTCTTCTATCAGGACCTGCCACAAATTGGTGGGTAAATCAAATAGCCATGCTCACACCAGAAGAGATAATCACTTGGGAAGAGTTCAAGCAGAAGTTTCGTGAGTATCATGTTCTAGAGAGCATTAGGGAATTTAAGAGGAGAGAATTCAAGGACTTACGACAAAATGATGAAACCGTGATGAAATATATTAGCAAGTTTAGTCAATTATCTCGTTATGCAGTTGATGAGGTAAATACGGAGGAGAAGTGCAAGAGAAGGTTCTTGGAAGGACTAAACCCTTATATGAAGATGAAAATATGAGGGGCTTCAACACAACGTTTCCAAGAGCTGGTTGATGTAGCAATTACTTTCGAGGATGATTACAAGTTGCTAGTGGAAGAGAGGAAGAAATTAGGCAAGAAACGAGCTATAAGGGAACCAAAGAAGATTCAATCTCCAGAATCAACATCAAACTTAAGTTTTATGCCTAGATTCTTATTCGCAAATGGTATATCAAAACATGAAGCATTAAAACGAAAGAAACAAATCAGATGCAATAAGTGTGGAACATCAGGTCATATAAGCAGGAATTGTTGGAAGACCGATAAAGTGTGTTATAGGTGTGGTCTGGATGGACATAAGAGATCTGAATGTCCCAACATGTTGGTTACTCGAGGAAAAGTATTACCATCAAGAGGTGGAGACTTCGGATGGAACAACACCGACAAGGCTCTTAGCATTAGTAGTCCTTTGTCAATAAAATTGTTCAGGGTTGAAAGTAATCTTATGAAGCTTCGGGAGGAAGTATAAATTAGCATTAGGAATTAACAATAACCAAATCAAGGTTGAGAGTGAAACTCAAGGAGTGCTGAGTTTATTTAAACATTACTTTGGAAGGACAAGAAACTGGGAGAAAAGAAGAAAACTTAGGACAAGACTCGGAAATCTTCTTGAACAAGAAACCACAAACTTTGGGACGAATTTTAATTTAAGGGGGGAATTCTGTAACATCCCAGTATTTAGGACTAAACGAAGGGTAGATTTAGGATTTTGTGCATCTGCATGCATGCATATGAAAATCCGGGTAAATTTTTCGCCAAATAAAAAGACTAGAGTGATCAGAATTCTCACTCCGATGAATTAGGTTTAGTGTTATCAGAAGGGGAGTGAGATGAATTTTGACATGACCTCTATTGTTTTCTGGAGTTATGAGGGGAGAAATTTGACTTATAACTAATTATTCACAATAATACAAATACAAGTATTATAAATAAAAGTATAAAGATCCTTAAAATCCAACATTAAAATGTTCCTTCAAAATAAATGAATAAAGAAAAGATTATAATAAAATAATTAAATGGAAAATGAATTACAATAATGGAACAAATAGAAGAGTCCATTATTAAAATAATAAATGTATATTACATTTTCTTTTACAATAAAGGAATAAACAGAAATGATAACAACAATGATATAACAGAATTATTTATAATAAAAGAATACATGAAGTATTACATTATTCTTTTACAATAAAAAAATAAAGATAATGTACAATACATTAAATAAAAAGTAGAAGTCATACAAATTGATGGAAATCAAAGAACTACAAATATGAAGAAATCTTTGTTCAATAAAACAAAGATTTAATCAATACAAGAAAATTCCAAGTCATTACATAGATGAATAGTTACAAATAAAGAAAAAGAAAAGCTTCACTAAAATATATAATTATTACATTGTTATTACAATTAAATAAAAAGATTACAGAAATTATAAATCTAAGCTAGAATCTCTATCTACTTTGATGTTCCTGGATATTCTTTTAATTCCTGCAAAACAAACAAATATAAGATAAAAACAAAAAGGGGTTAGTGTTAGAAATTAAGCTCTCAGTCTAACAATGAGGTGCACTGTTCATTACATCACTGAGCCAAACATAAAAGGGCAAGTTTCACCAAATAAGGATATCTGTTCTTATCAAAAGCTATCTCAGTCCAACAACATTGACAGAAATATTGGGGCAAGTTTCACCATTGAGTAAATTTGTCCTTATTAGTGCATCATTTGCCTCAGCATTGCTTCACTGGCATTTGGGGCAAATTTCACTTGGTAGCAAAAGGAAGTATCAACACAAGGATAATGCTGCCATCTCAGCCGAAGCACATCCACAACACCAAGTCTCCACTTGTGGAAACTTGCACCTAGTGGGGCCTAACTGCAAGTAGCACAATCATGCATGCAAATGATGTGTTGTCCACACCACAGAGAAAGGACCAAGCATATAACAGAGCCATCACAGCAGTAGCAAAGCACCTGCTTGCTTCTTTCTTTCTCTATTCCAGAAACCCATCAGAGTATATTCACAATACATAGAACAAGCATCAGTTTTCTATCAAGAACACATAAGAACACCCCCATATTATCCATTTCCCACACATATATCAGAGCACTGCTTGAGATTGCAGTGACCAGCAAACCACCATAAATCACAACCGCTATGGGTATCTAATCAAGAAGGAGGCCAGTAGCAGATCAGGGAGGAGAATCCCAACTAGATCAAAACCAAAGCACCAGTAGAAAAGATAGATTAAGGATAGATGAAGGAAAGTTAACAAGGAGGAGAAGGATAAAAGGAGAAGATGGATCAGTAAAAGCTCATCAAGGTCACAACAGATCCAGGAGGAACTGGATATTAAAAGGAGAGTGACCAGGAGCCATAGTAGCAGAATCAAATGTTTCATAAGCTCTCAGTACACATCATCTGTTCACATTACAAACAACAAGGTAGATGGAAGTATATCTAGATCTTGTAGCATCAGTTCTTATTTCATTTTTGCAATGACATCTTGGAGTAAGGGAAATAATAACACATAACAACCATATCCACCTACCCTTCAACTAGAATATATCTAGGAGGATTAGGTTGAGTGGTACTCTGAGAATTGCAAAGTGTTGCTTTGAAAAATCATCATAGAGACATACAAAGCTTTCTCAATCTTAGTATCTGTTCTTAAATAAAATCTTGCCTCAGTCTCTTGCCTCATTGGCCAGGAATTTCCAAGTTATTAGTTTGCATCCAAAATCATCTCAAATAAATGGTTCCATTTCCATTTATACAAGTAACCATGCTAGTTAGATAACCACTGTGCACACTCCATAAAGGCACCACAGTAGCCAAATCTTATGTGGTAAAAGACCACCCAGTCAACTAGCTAGAGGCAACCAAACCATATCTCAAATCATTTTCCTAGTTCATAAACTAGGAATCATTTATTATGTTGTAGCAAAACTACAATAATCATTCTATAATCATATACCATATGAATCTGATGTGGGGAGCATATTAAGCTATTGTATCATCTGACCACCACGTCAAGAGCACATATACAAGCCAAAGAAAACCACCATTTTTTAAATCCATCTGCTAGCAAGCAAGGCATATTTTTCCAATCATTTCCCAATCAACACCACCATGATTCAGCTAAGTCATTGGTTGAATATATTATCTACCAAGCACATGCATCAGTTGGAAATTTATAAAAAACATAGGTTCAGACCAACATCATTAGCTTATGATCTAGTTTTTACTAGATAAACTTATACCATAGCTGCTTGGCTACAGGGTACATTCCCATAGGGTAGCACCTCTGTACCAACAAGCTCATCTATGTCTATTAAAATCAGATAATCATCTTCCTAAATGAATTTAGGAATCATATAGATAATTGATTCAGAGAAGACAGTGAATATAATACTGCCTATTACTAAACCACACATTTCTGGATGAGAAATTCATCCAAACAGAGACATCCCTTCATAGTGAAGTAGCATATCTTATATATATCTACTATCAAGGGAGATAGCAATAGTCCCAATAGTTTCTCTACTGATAGATGGCAATTCAACTTAGAAGCACTAGCTCCACTTGTGGTTTTATCTACATAATTAGCTAGTGTCATCATCATAAGGTAATCACAGCCCTAAGCCATCCACTAGCTCAATTCAGATAAATAGAATTTTAGGATCAAACCTGCTAGTCAAATTCAGTAGCAAAGCTACTGTAATGTGCTTAGGAACTAGAGGGAGGAAAACGAGCTAGGGTTGGACACAAATTAAGTGGCAGGAGTAAAACAGAGAGGGAGGGGCGAGTAAAGGATCACCTACCTTTGACAAGCTACTGCTCGTCGAAGAGGAGGCAACGATAAACCCAAATCGAGCAGCGGCACAGGGAGCACCATGTGCTAGCCCTGCGCCGAGCTGCAACCTGCAGCAAGCAACACCACCAGATCCTCTCTACATCACCTGGACACCACCACAAACCAACGGGGTCACCATCAATTTCTAGAGCCATGGGCAGCAAGAAACCTAGAACCAGACAATTGAAGGGGGCGATATCGATAGGGCATCATTCACAAATTGAGTTGGAGGGGTAATTAGGTCTGAGGTAGGCGGAGCTAGGGTGGCTGGCGGCGGTGGCCGCAGCAACCGGGGTTCGCCAGGATTTGGCGAGCGACGGTAATGGGCGTCGCAAGGGGAAGCTCGGGATCATCCCAGGAAGGGGATGTGAGCGAGAAGGGTGAAGGGGGTTGGGGTCATGTTGACCCCGAGCCAGGCCTGGTTGGGTCGGGCTGGGCCGTTCTTGTTACCAACCAAACAGACAAAAATAAAAAAAGGGCATAAGAAAAAGCTAGAATAAAGTAATGACCAAAACACCCCTAAACACTATTTTATATCTAGGAAAATGTATAAAAAATCCTAAAAATATATTTAATACATCTAAATGCTTATCAAAATAATCTCCACCTAAGAAAAATATAATCATATTTATTTAAGTTTAATAAAATATAGATAAACATTAACACCCTTAAATAACGGAATGAAATTTATTAAATTTAGAAAAAATCCTAAAAATAAAAAAAATCATTTTCATGCATAAAAATAAATCTCTTATCTAATAAAAATACTAATTTAAAATTTTACAAATAAAACTTAAAACAAATATTTAAAGAGATTCAATAATTGAGAAATTTTATAAAAAATACCTAAAGATAAATAAAATTCAATTTTGAGATTTTAAGTAAGAATACTTACTATAATAATACTAAATATATTATTCCAAAAACATTTTAAAATTCTTAGATCATATATCTTCAATTATTAAAATGAAATAGTTGTTTTATTAATTATTTAACATTATTTCCTAAGCAAGAAATAATCATGTGCAAAACACAATCTTTTAACTCTAAAATAGTCTAACATATAATTATAATTTAGGATACTATATTTAAGTCTTTAAGACTAAGTTTCATCATGCTTAAATAAAACCCTAATTATTGTTAATGCTATAAATATTATACCCCAAGTCTAATTATATCTTTATAGTTAACTTTGGTCTGACATATCATAAGCTAGGTATATAATGACTCAAAAGCATTTAATCCTTATCCTAAAACATAACTTTAATCTTATTAATCTTTAGAGTTGATTAACTTAACATAAATAATATTTTCTTCAAATGTTATTCTTTTTGCCACCTCAAAAGAAACACTATACCATTTCTTTTAAGCCATAACATAAACCTTGTAATGATTACATGGTATCACCCAATCTTAGAATTGTATTACAATTGTACCTTACTTTCATATCTTATATGTTATCCAAAAACCCTTACAACTACACTCCTTTATGAAGTAAAATTAAAGATAACTCATATCCTAAACAAATCATCTAAATCCAACTCACATGTAATGTTGAGGAATTACTTAAGGTTTTAAAAAATACATAGCATTACTTATGCATAACAACATATTTCTTCTTTAAACATTGTTCTTACCGGGCAATGATGGTACTTTTGTAGAACCCGAGGTCCAGGGTCAAGTCGAGACGTTCAACTACAATACTTTGCTATATCAAGGCAAGTTCACACTTACGTTGTATATTACGCGTTAACCATGAGATTTGGAATGGGACGGAGAAGTCAGCTGGATCGGCTCCCTTTCGCATGCATTGGACATTATTCTGGGCATTTGTAAGTTGCAGATCGTGGGTATAGCCGTTTTATACGGGAAAAAGTCTACCATGGATCTGGGCTTACAAAATACATATATTTAGTGTTAATGGTTGTTGTGTGTATCCAACTAAGGTATAGCCGTTTTATACGGGGAAAATTCTACCTTGAGTTTGGGCATACAACAATTGTGGTGTATGCGGGGTCGCGGAGAAGGACAGTGATTGGCTTGGATCTTAGTGTAGGCCTCATACCAAGGAAGTGTGAACGGGAATGCGCGCCCGGATGTGCAACAAATATAAGATCTCTCATGGGTAAAGTAACGCACCTCTGCAGAGTGAAAGAACTGTAACTTGTTACTCCCTATTTCGGGAAGGATCTGCGAACGCGGCGGGAAAGGAACTCCATAAAAGTTCTGGTAAACCCGTGAAGGCTGACGGACATAGCTTTTCAGCATAAAAGCAACATTTGAAGAAATGTTTACAAAAACTTGCATTGCCTACAACCTATGGTCTGTGACTGTAGATATAGTGCATAAAACACTCCTTTTTAGTGAACTTGCTGAGTACGCTCGTACTCAACGTATCTTCTTAACCCTTGCTAGATTCTGAAGACATTAACGGTCAGGAAGTGGAAATACTATATCCAATTGACGAACAAGAAGAATTCCTCTATGAAGAACCAGAAGTATCCGGAAGCGTCGAAGGGGACAATTACGAAAACATCTATGAATGGAAACCGAAGTATCTGAAGTGTAGATGTATCATACATAGTGATCAAGTTCGGTAGCATAGATATCTATCCTCTATCTATATCAAATCTCGTATCAACCTTAAAGTTTAGTTTTCTTCTTTATCTTGTTCTCAGAGTTATTATAGTTTAGCCTTGAGTCATCGGGATACCTCTATGGACCTAGGAGGATCTCGAAGTCGTCATGTAAATTTATGGTTGTAATAATAATAATCTATGATGTGGACCCACTTTGTTTTTGTTTTACCACTCCGAGGATGTAATATTTGCGGAATGATGCTCCGTGAGTGTTATGTCCATGACTATACTATACTACAACATGCAGTGGTATGCTGGGTCACCACAGTATCTCAATGAGGACCACTATGCTCATTACCTCTCTACCGATTTCGAGCATGTGGATGTGGCCCTGAAGCAGATGGATGTCTTTTCTCTTGCTACTATAAAGGTTAATATAATGCCAGATCTCATTCGCCAGTTATTCTACACTGCTTACTTTCACACTAATGATGCTCGCACTGTCACTTGGATGACCGGCGCCAATCCGTACTCGGCTTCATTTGATGCTTTCTGCCATGCCCTGGGTTACCCTCCCGACCGTGTCTCTAGCTTCTGCATTCACTCTGAGAAGGCCTTCAGTGACAACCAGCTCCTTTCTTGCTACCCCAGTGAGCCCAACCATGAACCTCTCAGCTTGTCAGGCATGTACTACGACTATATGGTGCTTGCTCGGTTCTTCCGCTACAATCTTGTGAGCAAGGCTGGTGATGCAGTTGATGTCCGTGGTCACCACAAGAACCTACTGTACAGCTGTGATCCTCGTCGCCTCCGGAAGATCAATGGGTGTGACTTCATCTACTGTGAGATTCAGTGGTCCATCAAGAAGCGCATGACTCCCAATTTCTGTCAGTATGTTCAGCGTCTGATTGAGGCCACCGTCCCATGCATCTGCTATCCCCAAAGGTCTGCATGAGGATATGGAGGATTTCACCTTACCTCGTCGGGGCTCTCATGTGGATATCCCCCAGATGATGCCATCTGAGCGTCGGACCAAGCTTGCTCATGATCCTCTTTTTGCTGGTGGATCACGCTCTCGTGGACCTTCCCCGTGCTCTTCCTCGCAAGAAAGGTCTTGCCCGGTTCTTCAACAACTTGTGGGATATGTGTCGCTCCTCATATGATGTTGCCCATCGCAGTTTGGAGCTCAGTCAGGAGAATAGGAGGCAACATAATGCTTTCTTGACAGAGCGTGGTCGACCAGTGCCAGGCTTGGGCAATGCTCTAGCTCCCGTCCCTTATGTCAACTTTGAGAAGCCCCCGCTGGATAAGGACATGTTTATGGGTTTTGATCCATCTATGTTCCTCGGGTTTGCCACTTCCAGTTCCTCTCAGCGTCGCGCTACACCTACAGGGAATGATGATGATGATGGTGAGGACGAGGACGAAGAGGAGGGTGATGACAAATACGAAGAGGAGGAAGAAGACTATGATGATGATGAGGAGGAGGAGGAGGACAACTTCGTTGGCTAGCTCGTTCTCTCCGCTCTTTTCTTCCTTTTTGGTCTCGATGCCAAATGGGGAGAAAGAGTAGAGTCGCTTCTTTCATGACTTGCCTCTTGCACAAGCCCTACTTTGTTCGTTTGTCTCTCACGGGCTTGTGCTTTTATTTGCTCTATCGAACCATTTGTGTGTATGTGTGTCTAGACAACCTTGCAGTTCTCTTATTGTACTTGGATTTCCTATCACCTTGTGCTTGCTATTATATGCTAGATCTAATTGTATCATAATATCATATTTTGACTCTAGCTCGGTTTGTCATCGTTAACCAAAAAGGGGGAGATTGAAAGGGCAAATTGTCCTTATCTAGTTTTTTGGTTAACTATGACATCAAAGACAGAGAGCGGACTAATGTTTCTACTAGCTTCTCTATAGGTGAGAGTCCGCAGTTTGTTGGTGAAAGGCGATGTGTGACCCCCCATTCGTTTCTATATGAAGAGCCCGTGGTTTTATTTATTATTCTCTCTTATTTATTCTTGAGTCAAATAGGAAACACCGCACTATTAAGAGGGGTGATCTCGATGCCCTCTTTGGGGTTGTTCCACACCAAATATACTTCTCTTTATCCACCACCACACACCCTTTCGAAGAAAGAGAGAAAAATAGCCCTAAAAAATCAGTCCAAAGGGGCTACTGCGAAATCAGCAAAAGCGCCGGCGGCGCCGGTGCTGTCGCCAGAATTTCCGGTTGCCGCCGGAAATTCCCGGTGTACACCGATATGGCTTACTGCATTGCCTTTCGGTTGTTCGCCGAGAATTTCGGTCGCCGCCAAAAATTCCGGCGTGTGGTCCGGTCCACCGGAGCTGTCGCCGAAAATTCCAGCAAGCAACTCGGTCCGACCGGACTTATTGTCGGTTCTATCGCAGGAACCCCCAAACGGCTCTTTTCCCCTTTCTTCTCTATTGTGAGGTTAGGCATTTGAGCAAACATTTCATTTCTTGAAGCTCTCTTCCCCCCCATTGTTGAGACATAAAAGCTTGAGGATCTCCAATTCTACCCAACCAAATCCAAATCCCTTTGGTAGAAAGAGGAGGTCCCAATCTACGTTTCCACCAAGCCAAAGTTTCCCCCTTGAGTTCATCGAGTTAGCTTATTACTCTTGGGTTTGTTGGAAACCCTAGGCGGCTAGGATCACCCGGAGGCATTCGGCTTGTGATTTGCTCCGTGGAAAGTTTGTGAGGGTTTGGAGACTACCTTAAAAGTCTACCACGAGTAAGTGAGCTATTCCTTTGTGGGATAGGCTCGGAGAAGAAGGTGAGCCTTTGTGGTGCGTGAGGAATCCTCTGTGGAATCTCACACCTCTCCAACGTGACGTAGCCCCGTTCCCAAAGGTGGTGAACACGGGAATACATCTTTGTCTCCGCGTGCCTCGGTTATTCCTTAACCGATCTCTTACTTGTGTTGTTTACCTTGTGATAGCCTTCGAGCTTGAAGTATCTTGTTCATCATCTAGGTTGCCTCACCTAGTTTGCATTTAGGCTGATTTATATTCCGCATAGCCTAAAACTTGCAAAAGATTATAAAGAATTTTGTAGAAACCTATTCACCCCTCTAGGTTAACCATCTTACACTTTCACAACACTAGTGGAAATGTCGTTCTCTTCGGTAAACCAAACTAGAGACTTTGGAGGAGTGCACCTTCGGATGGCTATGGAATGATTGGTGGCTATGGAGGCATGTGAGCACCACCAGGTGTCGTTGGAGGAGGCATGGGAGACATGGGAGCACCATCGGGTGTGGTCTATGGAGGAGGCATGGGAGGCATAGGAGCGTCGTCAAGTGTGGTCTATGGAGGAGGCATGGGAAACATTGGATTGGGTGGCTTTGGAGAGTACGCCAGGTGAAGTTGGAGGCATGGGTGCACCGTCGGGAGGATTCACGACCTCCATGGTTTCTCCAATACCTTTTACAAGTGATGATGGCTATGGAGATTCAACGGTTTAAACCACCACCACTGTCCAAGACTCCAATGGAGAAGAAGCACAAAATGGAGATGGCAATGTCTATGAAGATGTTGATCCTTGATGTGTTTGTGTTTGTGTTTTTGTCAAATTTGTGTTGAACTTGGTTGGGTTGAATTATCCTTTGCATTGGAACTATACCAATGATTTGAACTATGTTATTTTGGTTGAGATGTTGAGTTTTTAGAGTCATTTTATTTGGATTTGTTTAATCTTGTCGATTGTACAAAAGTATGTGAAAGTTGTTTGCGTCGACGTCGCGTGCTGTAGTTTGCAGCACCTAGTGAAGGCTGTTTTCGGCTCTTATGCGAGCGCTCCAAAATGCAGCCTCCATGGAGGTCATGCCGGCGTCGCGCACTTCATCGGGTTATAGTGCGCTCCAAATGGCATATACATCGCCAGATTATAGCACGACTGCTGGAGATGCTCTAAGACGCCCCAGTCACCGCTGCCTTCTTGCCCTAGCTCTCTCGCTATCCAGCGGATGCCATATTTTCTTGTATACCCCTCCCGGTTTTCTCCAACCAGAGCTCGCCGAGCACGTTTCCAACACCGCCAAGATCACCACAATCGTCCATTTTCCCTGTCGGCCTTCGTCCTCGTCCACCTCGTGTCGATATCCTTGCACATTGCCTCGCCAACATGTCGTGTCTATAGTGTGTCCACCCTACCTTTTCTTTCATCAACGCCAGCAACCTCCACCTCGTCCTAAACCGGAGTACGAATCCCTCGCCATCATCATCATCATGCCCGTGCAGACGCGGACCATGTTGGGGGATTTTATAATTTGCCACTATACTTTTCAGTTTTATTATTTGCCACACCATGTGTCACTGACATGTGGTGGTCAATATGGCAAATAATAAATTTTTGAAGTAAAGCGTGGCAAATGATAAAATATTCCGACCACGTCCACTTATTTGCCTCCTTCTATGCTACCTGCTTCGGCCGGCTGGTTGCCGAACGCGAGGTGTGCAAGCCCATCCCCTACTCCGGCCGCTACAAATGCCTCGACTGGCACGCTTGGTGGCACATGCGTGACGTCAACGCGCCCGACATATTGGCCGCCTCCTCCACGCCGTGTTCCAAGAGCACACATCTTCCTTGTGTCGTCCCAGTCAACCTCACACTTGGGTCCTTAGTGTCGCCACGCTCGTCACGCTCGACATATTGGCTGCCTCCTCCACACCGTGTTCCATGAGCACACATCTTCCCTGTGTCGTCCCAGTCAACCTCACACTCGGTTTCTCGGTGTCGCCACGTTCATCGCCCTACCCGTGCATAAGATGGAAATTTTACCCATGGGTATGGGTACCTGCGGGGCACCGTACCCGCATGGGTAGGGTATGGGCACACTTTTATACCCACGGGTAATATCCATACCCTACCCGTTAAGTTACGGGTACAGGCACGGATATAGACTTGTACCCATGGAATAGAGATAATCGTCTTTTTTTAAATATATGTAATTGATGTATAAAATTATGAATAATTTGTTACTATTGGATCTACCCACCGAGTACCCAATAGATATAGATAACCGGCAGGTATGGGTAAAGTTTTATACATAAATACGGATATAAGTAAACTTTTATACTCATTGAAGTACACGTATATCTATCCTGTGTCCGGCCCATAGCCTATCCATTGTCATATTTACCCATGCGTCATCAAGGAGTAATATTCTAGCCCCCTAAGGAAGCTTTTAGAGGCCATGTGCCCTCCTGGCGTCCGATTGGGCTGCCAAAGTAATCAGGATCGTTCGTTTTAGCAAAGCTTTGGACACTCATCAACACATTGCTAGCTAACATCCCTGAAGGGTGGGGGCCTGCATGCCGCAGGTCCCGATCGTCGGAGACAGGGTGTGCGTGGCACTCCGTGAGAGAGGGAATAAGAGAGAGGTGCGGTGGCTGCCCCGTGGTTTTCTTGGATGGCCAATGGCAAAACCGTCCCCGCTTGACTACGGAGAGGAGGCAGGGTCGGCCCTAGCCGCCACCCACTCCGTGTGCCTCTCCTTCCTCCCCCTCGTCCAGCCTTGTTCCCCATCCCCCTCCCCCGCCGCCAGTGACTGGTCGTCATTGTTCTCTTTGAGAGGAGCTGATTCGGAGGGGCTCGAGGATACCTCCGCCAGTACGTCCCCGGCTCCATGGCGACCGGCCACGGCGGTGCTCCCCGCAGGTACCAGGAGCAGCAGGCTGCGTGCACGTCGGCCTCCTCATCTACCCCGATGCCAACCCGAGCACGGCGGCGGCAGCCACGTTCGGTTGTTCGTCAGCGGGCGAAGGAGACACTCGGGATGCAGGCGCGAGCCATGGTGGCCTCCCCTGCTGGTTCACAGGGCCGACTTCCCCAGCTTTTTTGGGGAGCAGTAGTGGAGGATGAAGTGCAGCCGTGGCGCTATGGCAGGTCTCTCTCCCTTCCCACCTCTCTTTTTTTGCTTAATTGCAACGTGCCAGCATTAGTGTATTTGATTTTCAAGCTATGCGTATGTATTGCTCTTCTATGTAGATTGAGTTGTTGTGTATGTTTGAGATGTTGATTGATTGATTGCAAGATGATCCCCTCCTCTCTGCTTCAGTTTGTTTATTTATATTCATAACTCATCTCCATCGCCCCTTTCTTCTTGGATGTTTTCCGTGCATAGAATTTGCGATGTTGTATAATTTTCCGTTTTATGGAAGGAGCCTAGAGGAACCACTTGATTTAGAAAATTGCTCTATCATGAATTTGAGATATTGGGCTACCACGTAAATCGTTGATGCATTATGCTTGTGCACATACGGCTCCTAGGAAGGCACTGTTTCTCCGCCCCGGCTGCTAGAATTCAACGCTGTCCTCCACTTCTGCATCGTCGGCTCCCAACTTCATTTGACGCCATCCTCCGCACAAGGAAACGCCATGCGAGATCGGCGTCATCCTGCGATTCTATGCGGTTTAATATGGTGTCATTCTGTTTTTTATCGTGCTTTCAGAAGGAAAATTTGGCAATTTCTTATGTTCCTTATATTGCATCTAGGAATGTTGTTTTGGAGAGAAAGTACGGGTCCCTTAAGATTTTCAATGGTGGTATTACAGTTGCAAGAGAGGTACATTGAAATTCTACCATGTTATAGAGCTCTCAGTTATCGTCATCGCACTCCAGCATTTGCTTGTTATGACTATACTTCCATTGATCCAGTTGTCCTACACCAACTCAATTATATTTATTTCGTTGCTGATGTGTATGATTTTTCATGATATCATAATTAATCTACATGATTATGATGAAATACTTACTTACAATGAGATGGGCACATAATCCCAACTTGTTCGCTGTTTTTTATACTAGACTGATGATGTGCCTTCTGTTTTTATCATAAGAAGGGTTGCGGATTTGTTGGATTTTGTTATTGGATGACTCTGTACTGCAGGTTTGGGGTTTTCTTGTCCTATAACTCGTGATTAGCTTAACATTCCATGAGAGCTTTCAACAACAATTAGTTTACTGCAGGTCGAGCTGGAGGATCCCGTTGAAAATATTAGAGCTTATTTGGTTAGGCAAGATGCAGCGAAGAACAATGACTTAGCTGGCGATGGCACAACTACCTCTGTTGTCCTTGGTCAGGGGCTCATTTCTGAGGGTGTTAAGGTATGCCACTACCCTCTTACCCTCTTCTAGAGATTATTTGTTGGCTGAATGATTCA
Organism: Avena longiglumis; assembly: GCA_030063025.1. Classification (NCBI taxonomy): domain Eukaryota; kingdom Viridiplantae; phylum Streptophyta; class Magnoliopsida; order Poales; family Poaceae; genus Avena; species Avena longiglumis. Next base: position 458,505,731 of record CP125974.1, read on the forward strand.
CTATTCTATAAACCTAACAACTTGTCTGCTTTTATTCAGGTTATTGCAGCTGGTGCTAACCCTGTACAAATTACTCGTGGTATCGAGAAAACAACGAAAGCACTTGTTGAGGAACTAAAGAAGATGCCAAAGGAGGTAAATATGACTGTTAAGCTATTATGCTGTCAAAATGTTCGTAGTTTTGCCAGTCTCCCCCTTAGAAATATGGCTATATTTGTACCAATGCCTGAGTCGAGTCAGATGGTTGTTGGTGTAGGCAGTGTACATTTTTTTACTTCTACTTACAGTAACATCTCCTTGCTACAGGTTGAAGATAGTGATCTTGCAGATGTTGCTGTAGTCAGTGCTGGCAATAACTACGAAATTGGCAACATGATAGCAGAGGCTATGAGCAAGGTCGGACGGAAGGGTGTGGTTATCCTTGAAGAAGGGAGAAGTTCTGATAACAATCTCTATGTTGTGGAGGGAATGAATTTGACCGTGGTTATATCTCTCCTTACTTCGTGACTGACAGTGAGAAAACGACCACATAATACGAGAAATGAAGGTAAGATAGAACATCAGGAGCTGTTAGTTTGTGTTTTCTGTTGCTCACTGTCTATGGTTCAGATTATTGATATGTTGTGTCGTCATTTTTTAGCTGCTTTTGGTGGACAAAAATATCACCAACACAAGGGATCTTATCAATGTTCTAGAGGAAGCCATTAGGGGTCAATACCCAATTCTGATAATTGTCGAGGATATTGAGCAGGAGGCTCTTGTAACCCTTGTTGTCAACAAGCTCAGAGGATCTTTGAAGATTTGTGCTATCAAGGCCCCTGGTTTCGGAGAGCGCAAGACCCAGTACCTTGATGATATTGCATTCTGACCGGAGGTGAGGCAAACATGTAATATGGAGTTTTATCATGATGAGCAGTGCTTCCTGTTTGTGACACTCATTATTTCTGCAGGAACTATGATCAGAGATGAGGTAGTCCTATCACTTGACAAGGCGGACAAATCAATTCTAGGAACAGCTACAAAGGTTGTCCTTAACAAAGAGTCCACAACAGTTGTTGGTGATGGTAGCACTGAGGAAGAGGTGACTAAGAGGGTTGCACAGATAAAAAATCTCATTGAGGTATGCCATTTCCTTTTTTCCTATCTCACTTGTCTCGTAGTGTAGCTATGGAATTCTCCATTTCATCATGCTTGGTCCTAGGCCTAGGTTGGAATCTTTTTATATTTGGTTATAGTTTATTTGTTCACATGGTTCATCCTGGGTGTGTATTGTAATTTTTTGCGAGCGCTTTGGAGTGCGTTATCTATTTGTTGCAGACATGAAGCATCGTAGTCTTATTCTATATTGTTACGACCAATTTTCAGGCAGCGGAACAAGATTATGGAAAGGGAAAACTCAATTAGAGAATATCATAGCTCGCCGGTGGTGTTGCTGTCATTCAGGTATAACAAAGACATGAATTTCTTCCCATCTTGCTATTTTCCTTCATTTCCTTTTGGAAGGAAGAATGATGTGGTAACTCTAAACAATGGCTTGATACTGGATAGGAAAAACTGAACTTAAGGAGAAGAAGTTGAGAGTTGAGGATGCTCTAAACGCAACTAAGGTAAGTTAATGGATGTCGTGTCATTCAAAGTTTTTAGCTGTCAGATCTATATCTATGCGAATGACAAAGTCATACTTGAATGTGACAAGTTTTGTACTTCCAAGCTCACTAAATTCCAAACATCGACAAAGTTGTCTATTTGCATGTGCTCTCTAAAATTATTGTCACTGTAAGTTCTCATTTCCTTCAACCTCCCTAGTGAAAGCACACCATCGTCTCCATAAGTATATAGGAGTACTTATGTTATATCCATAGTTTCTTCCAACTCTTGTTATATATACACGCTTGTCACATTTTCTTGTTTTCCATCTATATATAATGATAGGCTTAATCCAATATAGACTGAGCTAAAATATTTTATGTATATTTATACTTTTCTATGGTCCAGTAAGATTTTTTTATTATGAAAAGAAATTTAAAGTATGATCTTAGTAAATTTCTCAGTTTCCTATTGTAGTTTTTCTTATTCTGACAATGTTGTGAAACATTTGTTTTCAGCATAGAAGGTACATATGACCGGCATCAGAGATTTGTGGGAGACGGAAAGAACCTAGATGAAGGAGATGCAAGTAGTAACAATGTAAAATAATCTCTATAACTTTTATTATTGCATAACATCCACTTCAATTCAGTCGGTCTATATTTCTGAAGTTTCCAGAAATGCACTGTGCATGATGAACTGCTCACCATTGCCTATGGTGCTTTTTAAATGACTGGGTGGGAGGTTAGTATTGCACTGGACTTTTCTCTTTTCCTTTTTGATCTACATTCATCCAAATTTTGAAAAATTCAAGTCAATTAATATGGGTCGGAGGGAGTAAAATAATTGGGCTTGCAAACTATTTTATAGATTTCAAGAATGGTATAGGCTGGTATACTAGAAAACAGGACTACAGTACCAAAATGGAGCAGGTTGTAGGCGGATGTCTAAAAATTCCTTGAATTATTTGTGTTTGTCCTAATCTGCACCATATTCATATAAAGAAACCTCCACAAGTCTTCATTTATTGGAGTTCTCAAACAATTATGCGAAGCGCAAATTGAAACATCATGGAAAGCCGGCTTGAGATGGCATGTTTCGCTGAGGAGTTGAGCCATCTGCATGAGTTTCGGGAGGATACAGTGCAAGTCGGTTTAGTTGGTGTGTTCATGGGCAAGAAAATATGGGTTAGGAGATTTTCGGTTTCTCTAAATTTTAGTATATCCAGAAAGGACTGAGCATAGCATATTGAATCTGGAGATTTATTTCATCCACATTTTTAAGAACGAAAATCTTGAATGATTGTTGCTCTCGCTGGGTTGCCGCTTTTTAGAATATAGCTTTCAGCCTTCACACATAGAGATTAATTTAGTATTCCAGTTGACTATTCTATTTTCCTTTTTTGTGAAACACAATATCCAGACGTACATTTATTTGCTTAGCGCCATTTTTAATCCCACTTTGGTATCCCTGTAACCTCGCTCTCTATTTGGAGCTTCTCATTGATCTTCAAGATCAGCATACACTGATAACCAAGTAGCTAACTCCTTGCCATTGCATTGTTCAGATTGGCGACGAGGAGGTTCAGTGTTACATACCATAGAAGAAATGAGTGAACCATCGAGACCTGCTTTTTTCTCTCTATGTGATTTTCCAAATACCATGTCCGAGTGTTTCATTTCAGGATCTCTACCCCAGGTTAGTTCTAGGTTAGTTCTACGGTATCTAAGCAACTCATTTCACTCTGCCATGACTCAGTTACTTACTGCCACAATTACTTGCTTTCTTCCAAAGTAGCTGAAAATCTTATTTAGATTCTATCTAATTGTACGTCAATCCAAGCTATGTATCCCTGTGCCACAATCACAATTAGCAGCAAACATGTGCTAAGAAATTTGGTTTACCAGTTACCATGGATGTACCACCAAACAGAGAAAACCCATTCACGAGGAACCAAGTTTTCTACTCTCTTCGATCCATATTCGATCCATATTACTTGTCATTAGATTGGATGTATTTAGCACTAAAACATGTCTAGATATATCCATTTTCACGACAAGTAATATGGATCGGAGGGAGTATTAAAAATGGACTAGGTTCCCTTATCTTCCTGTTCTGCTTTTCTCATCACAGACATTTGGTACTTGCGAAGGATTTCCATGATTTTCTGAGCAGCTCGACTGACCAAGAAGCAGTTTTTACAAAAGGCTATCTTATGCTTACCAGGTGAAATAAAATGTAGGTCTTCGATGTTTTAGGTGTGAATAAACCGCTGTAATCCTCCGTAAAGTTGTATCCCCACTATGGACATGGATGCTACTCCTTTAACTATCTGACTGATGTAAGTTTGCAACTTCTGTTCATGACTATTGTAATATATTTCTATATTCTCACTCCTTCTATGTGTTCTATATTTTTATGCATTTTCTTTTGTGCTCGATTTTTAGATACCGCTTGTGAAGCATGGTTCCATTAGATTTTGCTCTTTGATTGTAAGGTTAGCTCACAAGCATCGTTATCTTCTGCTTATGATACAAAATGACTCTCTGTCTAATAAGGTTGTTTATGTATAATATCTTCATTGTCCTTCAAAAGGATTCTTTATACCGTGTTGCCCGCGAAGCGGGCAAGCGAGCGGCAAGCCGCGTTTCTTACCTAGTCCATGAAGAAAGGATCATCTTCTGGCAGCCAACTTCACACGATTCCTCAGCGCCCCTCCTCAGCGCCCCTTCTTCACTCGTAAAAGGAATATAGGTTTTTTTCTATGTTTTAGTTTAAATTACTCGTAAGAAGAGTAGTTAAATTATGCAAACTATATCCTAAATTTAAATGAATGGCATGTTTGTAGTTGTTTAAAAAAAATGAGCCAAAAATTCTATTGGGGCGGCCGTATTGGGCGCGCCGATGTGGGCAACCCCTCCCGATACAAGCTCACCGTCTGCCGACGCTCCCAATAGCACTATGACGGCGCTGCCAGCCCGATTTGGGGCAGGGAAGTGTGAGATGCTCTTGCCTCAGAAAGTTGCAGATTTGTCTAAGATACACATATATCACTAAAACATGTCTAGTTACATGTATATACCTTGACAAATCCGTGACAAGTAATTTAGGACAGAGGGAGTACTATTTTTGGTGGACTTTTGTTGTTGCAATTCCCACAAACATAATCTTCTTCAGATTTTTACAATGAAACGCTGAAATTGTCGGAACTCAATCACCATTACACTCGCTTGAGAACTCTGGGAATCATTGTACATATAACATAAAACTTAGTCGAGGGTCCAACCGTAATTACGACATCCCGTGCTAATATACACAGCTCGTGTGTTATTATTCAGCTTCTTCCAGAAAACACCGTCTTCAATCTCTCATTATTACTCGTAACATATTTCCTTCAGCTCACAGAATACCAGGTCTATCATCTATAGCCGAGCCTTGACTTGATTTGATGGAGCACTCTGCAAATGGAAATTTAGCACCACTTAGATGCTATACATGGATAGTAGTACTTCCTATGTCTAGAAATAAGTGACTTTGGATTTGTCTAGATTCGCATGTATATCTAGATTACACGCGAATCTAGACAAATCCAATTCACTTGTTTCTGGACTGAGGGAGTATTACATTACATGGTATCAGAACAAGAGTCGGTTATCTATACTCTATCACCGGTAAAGGTTTGATATTCTGTCTGAAACAGATGCTAGAAAGTATTACTTTCAAAACATATACTCCACCATATGAAGAAAGAAACAGGCAGTAAAAGGTTTCAGCTGAAACAAAATAGCATCCTCACCAGCGGAATCCCTTTTGCTGCTCTTTCCACAAGGTAGGAGCAAGGCTCGAAGAAGCTGCCATACCGCTTCGCCCACTCCTTCAACTTGTCATGGATGTACTTTGCACCAATGGAATCTCCCCATAGCATGACACCTCCCCTGGATGGTTGCGCCAATCAACAGACAACTAGTTGTTAGTAAATCTCCTAAAACAGACTTGTAAGAGGCAAATTCAGCCAAGTATCTTAGCAGACCTGTAAGGTGGGAATCCCATGCCGAAGATTGAGGCAATGTCAAGGTCAGAAGCCTTGACTGCGATGCCCTCATCAAGGACACGGCAGGCTTCGTTTATGACTGGGAAGAACACCATCTCAACTATGTCCTTATCAGTTAGCTTCATCAGCTGACACATTTGTACACAAGGTTTTAGCACTAGAGGGCCAACTTATTTCTTTTGCAAGAAATGTAACATCAACTACTACAAGGATCTTGTCAATTTAGTCCAGATAGTTTTTACCACTATAACCATCCATTCAAAGTAGTAAACCAAGCGCTACTATATCCGCTCATCTAGTCGAGTAGTCAGTAGATACTACAAATTCATTTGAAACTTTTCTTTTGCTTCCACAATTGTCATCCATAATTCAAACATAAACAGGAACATAGTTATAAAATATAAAAACAAATTTTGAGATTCCTAGGATCCCCATCTCAACTGCTAGAATCATAAGAGCAGACTGGAGAAAGATATTTACCAAACTATGAACTGCCGCAGTCAATGTATTAATGCACATGTTTTCATGGAAAAGCTGCGGCATTCTCTAGGTAAATACAACGGAGATTAGCCAAACATAAAAGGATGAATCAAACCTCAGGGTCTGGTGTGACTCCTGCCATGCTCCTAGATTTCTGAATGTATGTCATAATTTCAGGATCAGGAGTTGCCTTCCTCTTATCCTCATACTTGTAAAACCCCTTCCGGGTGGCTTCACCTGCAGGAATGATGATCGATCAATGGTGGCAACACATTTCAGAAATCAGTACAAACATAAACCACAAGAGAACAAATAGGCATGATATAGCAGTGCTGTTTTGTTAATTTTACCTGCCCTTTTGTCCTCCATCATAAGAGGAATGAGCATCGACTTGTAGACTCTCTCAGGGAAATTTTCAAGATACTGCATACCAGTCGCCACAGCAACACCAAAACCAACAAGATCTGCAAGTCTGCAAATACATAAAATAATTGTAGCTAGAGTGAGTCCATCCTACATCGCTCAAAAACCATGGTATGAGACGTCAAGAATGTTGTAGGAGCTTATATATATTCAGGAAAACAAAACATAATTATATATCTGACCTGAATGGACCCATGGGCATTCCAAATTTGGTACATGCACGATCGATCTTGTAGACATCCATACCATAATCAACAAACAGGAGCGCTGACTGGGTGTAAGGAAAGAACATCCTGTTGACTGCAAAACCAGTACAATTCCCAACTACTATTGGCGTCTTCTTGATCCTCTTCCCGACATCCAACAAGTCAACAACAACCTGTGCTGATGTGTGCTGGGTACGAACTATTTCCAGAAGTGGCATTACATGCGCTGGACTGCATAGTGCAATCAGTCAATGGATGTACATCCCAAATTATTGTGCATCAAAATACACCGTGTTACCTAAAGAAGTGTGCACCAACTATACGATCTTGGGACTTTGTTTTCTCTCCAATTAGATTAAGATCAATTGTAGATGTGTTGGTAGCAAGGATGCAATGGGAAGGACAGTACTTCTCCAAGTCCGAAAATATTTGCTGCTTCAATTTTACATTCTCAATAACAGCCTGAAAATTGTGAGAAATGACTGGATTAAGCATAAATGGGCCCACCAAACAAACAGCTGTAATTCTGGTCCATTAGTAAAAGTTATGGCTTGCCTCGATAACTAGGTCCACTTCTTTGAACTTTTCATAACCAAGGGTACCAGTGACAAGAGATAGAGTCTTCACATATCTCTCCTCTGTCATTTTTCCTTTCCTCACGCGACTCTGCAAATTGGCTAGTGAAGTGAACTAGTGAGATGATTTTCTGTTTTTGTTGCACAGATGCAATGTAAGAGATTCTCAGGAAAAATAAAAATGGTATGATGAGGCTTAATCCTGTTTCTACCTTTAATCCTGTCAATTCCAGCATTCAGAAATTTCTCATTTACTTCTTTAAGTAGCACAGGATAGTTACTCAGTATCATTGCGGTAGCAATTCCAGAACCCATAAGTCCACCACCTAGAATTGCGACTTTCGATATTTTCCTAGGCGTCAACCCAAAGTCTGTAGCACCAGGAACCTGTATTTTTAGAGGATTAAGACATGGTGTCATACCATAATACTCCTTCCGTCTCATAATTTACGATGTTATTACATTCAATACATCTTATATTGGAATGGAGGGAGTTTTAGGAATGTAGTAATTTACGATGTTATTACATTCAATACATCTGTATTTTAAGAGGATTAAGACATTGTGTCATACCATAATACTCCTTCCGTCTCATAATTTACGATGTCATTACATTCAATACACCAAAATTACTTGTCGCAGTTTTAGGAATGTAGCCTAAAAACTGTCTAGGTTCAGTGAACCTATGACAAGTAATTTGGATCAGAGGGAGTAAGAAAAATGTCTCACATACCTTTGATGTTGCACGCTGTGAGAAGAATACATGAAGTAAGCTTTTACATGTATCTGAGAAAAGAAGGGTCTGGAATGCATTTGCTTCCTGCATTTACATTAAGAAAGTGAATCCAAAATTCTGTAAAATCTGTTTATGACCAGAAAATAAACAAAATTAGCAGCAAGAACATAAGTAGCATCAAGTACCTTCCAGAGCCCAGCTCGAGGTCCTGAAACTATACCTTCTTCAATGACATCAATACAAACAAGTGGGTGCTCAAGATTTGCAGCCTGCTTTCGAGCTTGAGCTCTTGCAAACTTGAGAATCTCCCTAGCCTCACCAAGGGGTTCTAGTTTGTCAGTCTTGTAAAGGCTTTTAATCCATGGCCTTTTAAGTTCACAGATATCCAAAGCCCAACGACGAGCAGCATTCACCAAATCATTAGGAGAAACTAAGGAATCAACAAGGCCCAGTTGGTGTGCCTCTTCACCTTTAATCGGCTTAGATAGCTGATGCGATGCAAATGGGTTATGTTATTAACTGAAGTAGTCGAATGAAATTAGGAAAGTCACAAATAGGCTCCAGAGCAGTACTTACCAACATCATTTCAAGTGACTTTGTCAGTCCAACAAGACGTGGAAGTCGCTGTGTTCCTATAGATTATGCATATGGGTCAATCACATGGATAATACAACAGAAGCACTGAATATCATCCACTTCATACTGAAGGTAAGCATTTGACAGAAAGAGTACAAAGCAACAGTGGAGTTTATATCCTTTTAAATATCATCAGTGATGAAAAACAAAACACTGATGATGTGGATTGCGTGTTCAGTACTCGTCTTCCATCTTTTATGGAGGACGATTTGCGGCTTGGTATTATGAGAAGTCTTCTTGTTTTACTGTGCATAGCATATACAAGCTACTTTTTACACAAGATGTCAAGTGATGACCTCATGACCCTGGGAAAAACAGTGGGGTAGCCAATGGAGGGAGTAGAATCTAGACAAATCTGAGTCCATTAATTTGGATCGGAGGGAGTAGAAAATTTTGGAATACAATCTGGCTAACCAATGTTCCTCGTAAGATTAAAGTGGTTGCTTGGAAAGTGGGCACATACGGTCTCATAGTGCAATTTAGTAGACGCAGTAGGCATCTTGCTGTACAATCAACTTGCAGTATCAGTGGTACTTGTTAGAAATAAGCAACTTGTATTCCGGAGGGCCAAAGGCCACAATATATAGTAGAGTAAACCGCATGGACGGTCCTAATTCTTTTCCCACACCTTCACCTTGGTCCTAAATCTTTGAAATTGCACGTGCGAGCCCAGTTCTTTTGGGGGCTTCTCCGAGAAGCCGCCCTCCCCCCAGCTTCCTGGAGAAGCCGGTCTAAAAAAATTACGAGGCTTCCAAAATAGTTAAGTCTAAACAAATTTGGAAGCCTCGCAATTTTTTTAAACCGGCTTCCCCAGAAAGCTGGGGGTAGGGCAGCTTCTGGGAGAAGCTCCGAGGTCCTAAATCGGTTTGACCCTCTTTGACCACTGCCACGTCGACAATGGGGCCCAGTAGACGTGCTTGTCACCTTGTATATTTGCAAATAGGTCATGTGGTCGCTCAGATCCGTTCGTGGCTAGGCCACGTCGATGCCCTCCGCGAGCTCAGACATCGCCTCGTCGCGAGCTCAGGCATCTCCTTTTTGTGCCAACAATGGATAGATCACATTTTTCTGACTTAGAGAAGGAGGCTCTTGGACTTTTGCAATATCTTCAAATTGTAAGCCTGGTGAAGATTAAGCGGGATGCTACTGGGGATGCTGATGCTATTGCTAATTTTTTTTAAAGGAAGAGTTTGGAGATGTGTAGTACGGCGCAGTTCCTTCCTGTGTGTCGGAATTGTTTGTTCACAATTGTATGAATGTTGGTTAACTTCTAATGTATATTCCTGAGTGATAATACAACCCACACGAACATGACATTAAGTAGTTTCGGTGCTACAAAACTAACAGGAAAGTGCATGGTCTAAGGGCCACTTTTTCCTTTATCAATAAAAGGATCCCAATAATGAATTATCTCTGGTATCTATGATATAAAGAAAATGTAACATAAATGAGAGATAAATATAAAAAAATACCTCCAAATCCTGGAATTATTCCAAGTTGAAGTTCTGGAAGACCTAATTGAGCAGTGGCAGTCGAAATACGTGCATGGCATGCCTAATATGACATTCAACAATTTTCATAAGCTAACACCTCTTCATTTAAGTGATTTGTGCAAAGATAAAGAATAAAAGTACCATGGCAACTTCCAATCCTCCACCAAGAGCAAGACCATCAATTGCAGCCACCGATGGCTTTGTTGCTCCTGTTTAACACAAAAGTACAGGAAATAATCAACAACCATTATTTAACAGAATAGCAATAATGACTCAAGAGACAAGACGGATAATTCATATACCTTCCAGAAGTTCAGTAATAATATCTATTGATATGTAGCCAACCTTTGGCTGCTCAACTGTTAGAAACATATATAAATAATGATGAGTGGAATAGATAAAATAGCAACCAAACAACATGGCACAATGAGATGAGTATAACATACTTTCTCCACTGTGAAGATTACCAAAGGAACTAATATCGAATCCTCCAGAAAATTTTCCTCCTTTCCCTGTCAAAGGCTTGAGATAAGAAACGTTTTTCTCACGGTAACAAATAGTGATTTTCTCTTTAAATGCACAAGATTGGGAACATCACTTCCGGACATAAAGAAGGTGGGTAGGGCCAGTGCCTCCAATAGTTTCATGTGTATGCCTACAGAATGAACTGACAAGTACCTGTAACAACAATAGCTTTGACATCCTTCCTCTGAAGAGCTTCTTCGTAGCTTTCCTTTAAACTTAGCAGTACTGAAAAAACAAAGGTCATGGTGAAAACAACTACGGGCAAGAGATTTATCAATAACGTTTTATATAGTCTTTAGAAGCATATCGTGAATAATTCGAACTACATTTCATCTAATTAATTTACACATGCTTATGTTAGGAGGACAACAACTTCGTTAGTGTCCGCCAGCTGTTTGGGTGTATAACCCTGTGTCCGTTGAAGAAGCAGATGCAGATGCAGATGCAGTACTCAACTGCGTGTTTTATAGTGTTCTCGTGTTATTTCAGAATGGCTGGTATCTAGCCCACTTCAAGAAGAATCACCCAGTACCTCCACCAAGCAACAATTCTTCATCGGGAACTATAAGTAACTAGTGGAGTTTCTTCAGACTAGCCTTCAAGTTTAATTGCTATAATGAATCAAGAGCCGTATTATTCATGTTGTCATGTTATTCCAGAAACTACTTCTCTCAATTCCTCCCTTCCTCCACACAAAATTAGCATTGAATGTAATCGTTATGGAAAAGGGGAGGCAATACTTATATGTTCCAACCAAACGCTCAAAACAGTGGAGTTGAACAATGTATCTGGAGTAGTTACCTTACTTTAAGGTAGATCAAACTCTTTCTCAGGCAGTTAAAATAACCGAAATTTTGGCAAAAGAGTTTTGGCTAGGTGCAGTTAGATCACGCCAACAGCAACCCACACGCAAAGGGAAGGACAGATCATTCTGATTTCTGAGGAAGATATTTCGCAGCTCAAATTCTACTACACGAACCCAAATTTTTGCAACAAGACACCAGAACTGTACAGTACTACAAATAAACTGGTAAACCTATGATACGATCCCGACCAAAATTATACAAAGAGTCGGTTAAAGAGGAAATAATTGCACAGCTCCCCAAGCTTGGATCAGACATCTCTCCAAAGCAAAATTATGCCTTTTTTGAGTTGCAGTCACACGAAGAACACTCGAGCACAGCTCTCCTCGGCTCGAACCCGCACTTGCATCGACCGCCCCACAAAAGAGAAGCAAAAACAAATTGGGATCGAGGATGGGGGTATTGGTACCATCAATAGAGAGGGAGTTGACGGGCGGGTTGAAGATGGTGATGACGGCGACTCCGTCGGCGCCTACCTCCATCTCAGTTCTCCCCTTCTCCGCCATCGACTACCTACGCTGGTTCCGCAGATCTCACCCGCCTGCCTGCTGTTGATATTGCTTCCTTGCAGGTCTCTCTCAAGTTGCTTGGAGTTGGGAACTTGCAAGATCTTCTCTCTATCTAAACTAGTAACCTCCAAAATTTATAGCGAGTACTGTATAGTTTGTTGTGCCCACGCCATCGACCTGCTGGCTAGCGGCTAGTACCTCATCTAACGAGTTTTTTTTTTTTGGTAAATCTATGTTCACTTGTTCAGGGTGTACTTAATTTGTCCAAACCCGACGGGCACCCGTGAACCGTCCGATCTACTATTGACGGCCGTGTCAGACTTGTGCGCGTCGCTTGGATCGATCCTCTTCTCTCTTTATCCTCACCAACGGGGAGGACGATTTCTCACAGCGGTGGGGGCCAGGCCACGAGCTACTCTCCCCTCTTCGTGTTCCCTGACGAGCTAGCTGTCATGTAGCGATAGTACAGTGGCAGCAGCTACGGCTCCGACGGCTCCCACTCCGCCTCCACCGTAGCGTCGGCATCGGCGCCACAGACACCGGCCTCCACATCAAACGTGGGTCGTCGTGACCATGTCGTCCTCAAATGGCTCCCCTACCGCCTGCTCCTCCCGGACCATTCGTCTCAGGCGCATGCGTCACCAGGCATGTACAATTAGCGATCGTCGCCCTTTGTCCGCGTGCATCATACTGTTCCTCTTCGATTCTTCATCGGGTTGCTCCTCCTAGGCTCCTCTACACCGATGCTTGGCACCCTAGCAGCTCCTTCCGTGGCTTCCCTGCTGGCGCTCGACTTGAGTCTCGGGATTCCGTCCATGGTGGCATTATGACCGTTTCAATTCCTGGACTCCAGGGACGCGGTGACCATGGCCGTCCCGCGGCGCCGGTGTCCGGGTCTTGCCGACAACTTCCATTAACAACATTAACAAGGTGGCGCAGCAAAACGTGAGAAAGAGCAGTCCGCCATCAGATCGCCGTCGTCCATGATGAATGCCTCATCGGTCGTCGTCATTCAGAATTCATAAACAAATTGTTTCTATGCTTGATATTTTTTCCACTGAACAAGTTCGAAACATGTACTCCCTCCATATTTCGAATATGACTAGATACACTCTAGAACGAGTGAATATAAACACTAAAATATGTCTATATATGTGTGTTTTAGAAAAATGCTACAAGGTCTTACATTAATGAACTGAGGAAGTATTAGTCTACTGGTCAACACGCATCGAGTTGACGTGGGACTGTTGTATACTGATGACCCATAAGTATAGGGGATCGAGTCTTCGAGAAGTAAAGCCCAACCTTATTGATTCGACACAAGGGAAGCCAAAGGATATTTATAAGCCTTAACAAATGAGTTGTCAATTCAGCTGCACCTGAAAACAGTATTGCTTGCAATAGTTTATCAGTAGCAATAGTAAAATAAAGACAGTAGTAACAATTGTAATAAACAGCAGAATTTAAAGTGCGGTAGGCATATGGATGGATGGACGGGCGTTGCATGGACAAGACAATTTATGTAATAATTAAGACAAAGGCATTTGCAGATAATAAAGATAAAGCATCCAGGTACTAAGTAATCATAGGCATATGTTCCGTATATAGTCATGCGTACTCGCAATGAGAACTTACACAATATCTTTTGTCATGTCAGCCCGTTACAGCGGGGCCTTAAATGAATCTACTGGCAATTAAGGTGCTCATTTTAATAGGGCACTGGAGCAAAGCGTTAACACTCCGTGAACACACGTGATCCTTATATCGCATCCATCCCCTCCGGTTATCCCAATTTCTGTTACTTCGGGGCCTTGGGTTCCGGACAAGGATATGTGTATACAACTTGCAGGTAATATCATAAACAATAATATCATCATGAATCAATAACATGTTCAGATATGAGATCATGGCACTCAGGCCTTAGTGACAAGCATTAAGCACAACAAGTTGTAATAATGTCAAAAAGCACTAACAATAGATACTAGGCACCATGTCCTAACAATCTTATACAATTACACAAGTGATCTAGTCCAATCCCTACCATCCCCATAGCCTACTGCGGGGGATTAGTCACTCATGGATGGGGGAATCATGGATGGTTGATGGAGAGGCGTCGGTGATGATGATGACGATGATCTTCTCCAATTCCCCGCCCGACAGGGTGCCAGAACGGAGTTTCTAGTTCTAAATCGCGGTTTCTGGTGGTGGCGGCGCAGCAGAACTCTTCTCTGGAAATTGTCGACCCCCTGTGTTTTTAGGTTAGAGGGTATATGTAGACGAAAGGAGAGGTCAAGGCGGAGTCCGAGGCGGCCACACCATGCCTAGGCGCGGCTAGGCCTGGCACGCGCCTAGGGGCGGTGTGGGCCCCTCTGGCCTCTTCTCCCATCCGTCTTCTAGCTCCGTGAGTTTTCTGGAAAAATAGGATTTTTGGCATATTTTCTGAGATATTTTCTAAAAATTGATTTTCTGCACAAAAACGAGACACCAAAGCAATTCTGCTGAAAACAGCGCCAGTCCGTGTTAGTTGTATCCAAATCACATAAATTAGAGGAGAAACAATAGCAAAAGTATTCGGAAAAGTAGATACGTTTTGGACGTATCAACTCCCCCCAAGATTAGATTATTACTTGTCCTCAAGCAATTCAGTTGAAAACCGATTGCGATAAAAGAAACTTTCACGAACACATTTGCTTTATAAAATGTATATATTCTCAGCATATGATCAAATACTTAGGCAATTCATAATAAGAAGTATGCAAATAAGTCTACCCAATAGTCATGCAAGCTATGAAGAGATTCCAACACAATAATAATAAGTAACATGAAACATAAGCATATGCAAGATTGTAATGCTCATAAGAAGATATGATAAAGTGGTATCTCGCTTGTATTTTTCTAACATGAATAACAATGCATTGAAAAATGTTTGTTTGTTTCACATATAGAAAACATAGCATAGTGGCATTTAGCTTGTCCCTCATGGAGTAGCAAATAGGTGCATAGGACACCTTCAAAGTTCATAAGAGTGACTAGATACAAATAGCACAAGAGCAAGTAATATCAACAATATGCATCAATCAATAAGTTTTGGGAGAATGCACATAGAACTAAGAATGGCAACTATGCTCTCTTATTGGTGCCTAAGGATAGAAGGTGGAGACTCAATATAATGGTGGAAGAAAGGCCCTTCACAGAAGAGGGAAGCAGGGATTTCAAGTCTCAAAAAGAGCTTCCAAAAATTATGGTACTTGTTAGCTTTTAGCCCTCATTGCCCTTATCATAAGCATCTTGAAGTGGTTAAGGTTAAAGTGAACAAACTATGGAGTATATGCTTGACAAAGTATAAGTTGGCAATATCATGTCCCTTAAATACGAGGGCCGCTACTCATGCTACTCAACTTTAGTCACCTGTAAGTTCTTGTCATAGTAAGTACATGTGTATCATAGAGAATTGCCAATGGAGTACCCCTTGCACATGATACAGGAGTTATCCCATAATCAAAATGACAAGGCAAGCATACAATGAGCATCTCAACAATCTTCTTATTTACCATGGGAAAATGGTGCTTTTTTCTCTCTTTCCTCTTTTCAATATGTCTCTTTTTTATAAGAAGAAAGCTTCATAGATTGCTCACTATGGTGATGCTGCAAGTTTCCACCATGATTAGGTATGGCTTAGGCTAGCGGCCCAGACGTTTATCTAACACACATACATAACTCCATGGACATACAAGCTCCCCTTTTATTTCACACCGACGACATCCATAAACAAAAGAGCATGATATCAACTGTGTACAAAGTACAAGTGCAATGTTGAGAGCGTTCCCCGTGACAACACAGTTCTGCTAATTCCAACGTATAAGTGCAAGCATATACAACATAGATGACACAATGGTTCAAGTTTATTTAGAGGCAAGAAAAATGAAGTGTGCCATCAAGTTTGTGAGAACTTTAATCACTAAGTTTTCACATAACAAAAAGACTTTTAAATCGGAAGATAGATGAAAACAAGAATATACTTGGAATGGTGTAACACACCATGCATAGGAATTTATAGTGGACACTTTGGAATAACCTAGTTTCTTGAGAGTTCGATGTATGAGTAGAGCATACTCAATACAAGTGGAGACTAGCAAAAGACTCGGAGCGACCAACTAAGAGAGAAATAATGGCCATAATCATGCAGAGCGACAAAACATTACTAATCAAAGCATAAAGTGGTATGATACGTCGTAAACGTATCTATAATTTTTGATGTTCCATGCTTGTTTAGTATCTACTTTGCTTTGCTTTGTCCACACTTTGAGGTATTTTTATACACTTTCTGGAACTAACATGTTGACAAGATGCCACAGTGCCAGTTGCCTGTTTTTTGCTGTTTTTGGTTTCAGAAAGCTAAAAAATGAATATTCTCGGAATTGGACGGGACAAAAACCAAAGTTCATATTTTTCTCAGAGCGATACAGAAAATCGAAGACGAGACAGACGTGGAAACCAGGGTGGCTAATCCTAGGTGGGCATGGGACCACCCTAGGCCATGCCCATAGGGTGTGTGGGCCCCTTGGTCCTCCACCGACCTTGCCTCCTTCGCCTATAAAAGCCTCCCAAGGAGAAAACCCTAGATCATCGACCAGAAAGCCATGAAAAGTTCCGCTGCGTTGCCGCCACCGAAGGGGAGATTTGGGGGACAGAAAGTCTCTGTTCTGGCACCCTGCTGGGAAGGGGAAGTGCCCCCGGAGCCATCTCCATCGATCTCCACCACTATCTCCATCACTGTTGTTGATTCCCATGATGAGGAGGGAGTAGTTCTTCCTCAAGGCTAAGGGCTCTACCGGTAGCTATGTGTTCATCTCTCTCTCTATGCATGATCTTGTTGTGGTCATGAGCTTTGTAATCAAGTAGACCTACTCTGTTACTCAAGTGCTTCAATAGATATCTGCTCTCCCCATTTGTGTGAAAGTGACAGCGTGCACGCCATGGTGGCACTTAGGCTTGAGTCTACATAAATACTCATTGTGCTTTAATAGATCTATGCTTTTCCCCACGTGTGTGAAAGTGACAGCGGTCATATCGTGTGTGGCACTTTGGCTAGATTGAATATTTGTTATGAGTTATATTTGGAGTTGGATGTCTTTATGAAATTGCGGTGTTTGTTGGGACCATCTAGCGCTTAAGGTGATAGTGTGGGGTTATCTAGATTGGGGAAGACGGACTTTGAGGTGTGCTTTTGTAGCCCTACCGTGGATTAGAGTTCACCAACCGGAGAGTAGTTCAGGGTAGTATCATGAAGAGAGG
Source organism: Avena longiglumis (assembly GCA_030063025.1). Taxonomy (NCBI): domain Eukaryota; kingdom Viridiplantae; phylum Streptophyta; class Magnoliopsida; order Poales; family Poaceae; genus Avena; species Avena longiglumis. The sequence goes on from CP125974.1 coordinate 458,523,110, forward strand.
ATATTTATATCAGAGAGTGTTCACTAGTGAAAGTATGATCCCTAGGCCTTGTTTCTAAACATTGAAACACCATTTGCAACTAGATCTGTTGCATGTTTGCTTGCTTCCATCTTTATTCCGTTTGCCGGGGAGGTTTTGGTCCTTTACCTTACCTCACCATCAAGCTATTTCCTGGCACCGTTACCACTTGTATTTCACTATCTCTTCACCGAACTAGTGCACCTATATTGGGTTTTTTGGGGACACAAGAGACTTCTTGTATCTTAATTGCAGGTTTGCTTGAGAGGGATACCTTTGACCACTTCCTCCCTGAGTTCGATAAACCTTGGGTGATCCACTTAAGGGAAACTTGCTACTGTTCTACAAACCTCTGACATGGTTATACCCTGCGGGTACACGACCTCAGCATACCTAGTCTAGCCCAAGGAAATCCCACGACAAATATACGCTGGCCCATGAAGACTTTCGGGTGGCCAGGACCCATGACGCCTTCGGATCCTTGGAGAGCAAGACTAGAGTAGATAGAAAATTCAAAAGGGGTAAACCCTAAAACCTGTAACCGACTCGATTTGTGCCTGGGACCTGCCTAACTCTATATAAAGGCTAGGAGGGCACGACGAGGAGGGCACCTCATACCACCGCATACACACCTCCACGCCAGACAGCACAAGACCCAGAACCTTCGGTTCCCGTAATCAAGAGCGCAAGCGGGAGTAGGGTTTTCTCCGGGCTGAACCAGGTAAACCTCATGTCCCCGTGTTGCTTGTTTGCTAACCGTTCCGTGATCTCCAGCATCCCCATCTTCTCCAAAACCCAAGTGCGTAACAATGGGCATTGACGAGATTAAACCTCGTCAATTGGCGCCGTCTGTGGGAACTGGGGACGCTGATTGTGCGATCGTGACGGTCCCAACCCAAGTGATCTACAACTCTGCGCTGACGGAGAGTCATCTCCTCTTCGGCGCCTTCGACTTCGCCGCCCACTCACCGGCCACCATGAAGGACTTCGAGCCCGTTGGCGACGGACTCGAGATCCTGTTCGGGAGCTTCTACTTCTAGGTGGGGCAGACTGGCACTCTCCGCCTTCCAGAGCGGGTGCCCCTGCCATCAATCAGGCCCGCTTCGTGGGCTCCACACCCTGTGCTACGCACATCACCATCGACAGACGAGTCCTATGACAGCAGCAGCTGCAACTCAGATCTTTGCGATCCACCATCAGGCGAAGGGACCTACGGTTCCGGATCTGAAAGCTGCGACAGCAGCCAACCGATCTACGAGTGCTACCAGTGCGCCGCGGTCATCCAGGATCAGGAACACAATCCGCCACCCAACCTGCAGGGTAGAAACGGTGGAAACAGAAGAAGCCAGTCCCCCCACCCAACGGGGACAACAATGATCGGGTCATCCACCTCAACAAGGAGGGATGGGCCCAAGCACGCGAAGCCGTAGCAGGCAACAAGATCCTGCCCGCCGATGCCTCATGGGACCTGCTGATGGCATACCACATGCTCCTCATCGAGGAGCACAAGAAGCAGATCAAGATGCAGGAAGTGCTTGACAAGCGCAAGCAAGCAGCCTCGGAGTCCAGTGTGCGACGAGCTGCGCTCTCCGCCATGGGCATTGGCGCCAGCTCGCATGGCAACAAGCACCGTTCTTGGATGGAGAACATGGACCCTAAGGAGCATCGCGACGTGACTCGGGCCCTCAACGCGTCCTTCATGGAGATGGACGCCGACGGCAACGTCATCCCGAAAACGCCGCAAGCTGCGATCATGGCAGCCACTGCGTACCTCGCGTCTCACCCACCTCCGGAGGGAGACCTGAAAATGGCCATGCACAAGTTCGCGCTTACCGGACTCAGACTTGTTGGAGCTGCGCTCCACGGAGAAGCTCCCGTGGAGCCAAAGAAGAAGGTTGCGGTCAGATTCAACCGCAGTCCCACACACTCATCCGAAGATGAAGAGCACGACCTTCCTCGAAGGCATAAGATCTCGCGCCGTCGCAACCGCGACTACGACGCTCGAAGCGAGCTAACTCAGCGCAAGATTGACAAGGAGCGTGCCAAGCGCGTATGCTCATCTGAATTCGAGGAGGAGGATGACGAAGGAGAACTCTGCGGAGCCCGGTGCTTCAGCAGATCTGTCCGACGGACACGGATGCCGCGAAACTTCAAGCTTCTTCGGACACTCCGAAGTTTTACGACACACAGGACCCCAAGGCGTGGCTCAGCGACCACTTGTCGCCTGTCAAGCTGCATGGTGGAAACAAAGAAACAGCCATGCAATGCCTTCAGCTGCAGCTGAGAGGCGCAGCTCGGATCTGGCTTAGAAGCCTATCCTCAGGATCCATTCGAAGCTGGGAGGAGCTGGCATACAGTTTCGTCCGAAACTTCAAGGGAACCAGCAAGAGGCCTGCCTCGATCGAGGAGCTACGGGCCTGCACTCAACGAACGGGCGAATCCATTCGCTCGTACATACTGCGCTGGTCCAACACCAAGAACTCCGCGGCGCACATCTCCGAGGAGAGGGCTATCAACGCCTTCAAGAATGGCATCAAGCGCCAGGACTTCAAAGAAGAACTTGGGCGCATAAATCCCAAGACACTTGACCACCTCATGGACATCGCCAACAGGTGGGCCGATGGCGAGGACTCCGTCCACCGAGCACACTCGGAGGAAGAAGACGACTACGGCCGACGACGTGAATGTTGTAGCAAGAGAAGATCGCGCGTCTACGACGACCGCGATGGACCCGACATGGTCGCGGCTGGCTACGTCGACCGTCGCAGCAACGACAACCGCAATAGCAGCGGATACCGCAGAAGCAACTTCCGTGATGGAGGACGCCTAGCGCAGTCGTGGCAGCGCCGCGGCCGCGACGGCAGACCCTCAGCATACGAAAAACTGTCGGGTCCATGCACCATCCACTTCTACATCGACAAACAGGATGGTAAGAAGAAAGCAAGCCACATGCTCAAGGACTGCCGTGAGTTCCAGAAACTTAGTGAGAGCATGGCCCAGATGAGGCAGCAAGCCCTGAACCCTGGATACGAGAACGCACCCACACCAGGCGAGGTCGCACATGGAGCTCCTCCACCACCACCTACGGGAGGCCCGAACCACCCAGTCGCACCTGCGCAGAATAACGGTGGGCACGGGTATCCCCCACCAAAAGGAGCGCTGATGATCCAAAAAGGGCGCCCAACGAATAGGGTGCAGAAGAAAATCACCCGTCAGATCAACCTGGGTGTGACAGCACCACCCGCCATCCCTGAGTACCTCAGCGAATCGGAGTCCTGCATCACGTTCAGCCATTCGGATCACCCTTGCCAGGTCCCTCGCCCATGTCATGCTGCCCTGGTGCTTGAGGCGCAGATCGACGAGTTCGAGATGAGCCGCGTCTTCATGGACGGCGGCAGCGGCATCAACCTGATGTTCTCCAGCACCCTAGCGGCAATGCGGATCCCGTTGTGCAACCTGGAACAGTCAGACACACCGTTCCATGGCATCGTCCTAGGGAAAGGTGTATTCCGCTTGGGAAAGATATGGCTCGACATCATCTTCGGCAAGCCGGACAACTTCCGATGCGAGCGACTCGAGTTCGAAGTGGTGGACTGGCCATCACAATACCATGCCATCCTCAGGCGCGTGGCATTCACACGATTCCTAGCAGTACCGCACTACGCGTACCTGCTACTCAAGATGCCAGGACCTAGGGGCGTCATCACGGTCCACGGGAGCTTCACCCGATTGGACCACTGCGATAGGGACTTCAACAGAATCTCCCAGTCATTCGGCATGCAGGAGGAGCTCGTAAGACTCCGCGAGGTGACGGACAACGGGGCACCCCTAGTCGCAAGACAAAACTCACCAGACATGTCCTTCGACTCCACCGTCAACACAAAGAAGGTGCAAGTCCACCCGACGGACGCCTCCAAGACGGCGCTGATCGCCAACGATCTCAGCCCGCATAGGAAAGCGCGCTCGTCGAATTCCTCCGTGAGCGCTGGGAAATCTTCGCCTGGTGTCCCGCGGACATGCCAGGAGTTCCCAGGGAATTCGTCGAGCACGCACTCAACGTCTTTCCAGACGCCAGGCCCATCAAGCAGTCTATCCGACGACTGCCCGAACCTCAGGCCAAAGCCATAGGAGTCGAAGTCAACAGACTACTCGCTGCAAACTTCATCAGGGAGATCAAGGAGAGCGAGTGGCTCGCCAATACCGTCATGGTCCCCAAAAAGGACATGGATATCCTACGGATGTGTGTGGACTTCACATCCCTAAAAAAGCACTGCCCGAAGGACCACTTCCCTCTCCCTCAGATCGATCAGATCATCGATTCGACTGCAGGATGCGAGAAACTCTCCTTCCTCGACGCCTACTCAGGCTACAACCAGATTCGACTGAAGGTCGAAGATCAGGAGAAGACAACGTTCATCACGCCGTTCGGAGTATTCTGCTACAACACAATGCCCTTCGGGCTGAAGAACGCGGGCTCCATGTACCAACGGTGCATGCAGGCATGCCTGAAGGACCAGATCGGCCGCAATACCCAAGTCTATGTCGACGACATAGTCATCAAAACTAGGGAGGCGAGAATGCTCATCGACGATCTCCGCGAGATGTTCGATAATCTCGACCGCTACAAGATCAAGCTCAACCCTGAAAAGTGTGCCTTCGGCGTCCCATCTGGCTAGCTGCTCGGCTACTTCATCTCCCAGCGAGGGATCGAGGCGAACCCGAAGAAAATCCGGGACATAATGGCCATGGAAAAACCGAAGAATCTAAAGGGCGTCCAGCAGCTTGCCGGGCGAATCGCGACATTGAGCAGGTTCATCAGCTGCATGGGTGAAAAGGCTCTGCCATTCTACCAGCTGCTACGCAAAGCTGACAAATTCGAGTGGATGCCTGAAGCGGACGACGCATTCAAAGATCTGAAGTGGCTGCTCTCTACCTCGCCGGTCCTGGTCACGCCAAAGGAACGCGAGCCTTTACTGCTATACATAGCAGCCACACACCAGGTAGTAAGCACCGTACTGGTGGTTGAGCGACTGTAAGAGGGCAAAACCCATAGGGTCCAACGCCCAATCTACTACCTCAGTGAGGTATTGACGCCGACAAAGAAGAGGTACCCTCACTACCAGAAACTCTCCTACGGCGTGTTCATGACGGCTCGTCGGCTGAGCCACTACTTCCAGGAGCACCAGGTGATGGTCGTCAACGAGGCACCCCTGAACAGCATCCTGAACAATCCAGAGGCCACAGGACGCATGGCCCTGTGGGGCATCGAGCTGTCACCTCTAGACATCGTCTATGAGAAGCGCTACACGATCAAGTCTCAAGTCCTCCCGGACTTCCCTGTACACTGGATGGAGCTGCAGCTGCCAGACACCCCAGACATGACACATTCATGGACGATGCACTTCGACGGCTCCAAGCGCGAAGACGGAGCAGGAGCCGGAGTCATACTGACCTCCTCGCAGGGCGATAAGATGAAGTACGTCCACCGTATGAAGTTTCGAGCTTCCAACAACGAAGCCGAATACGAGGCCACGACATGCGGATGACCAAGATCTACGGCGCAACATGCCTCATCATCTACGGTGACTCCAACCTCGTCGTCCAGCAGACGATGAACGAGTGCGACGCACACGCCACCAACATCGAAGGAGGCACTTGAAGGAGGCTTCGACGGTTGCGAGCTTCGGCACGTTGGTAGAGAAAGCAACGAAGAGGCCGACAGACTCGCCAACATCGGCTCCACCTACGCACGGGTGCCACCGGGTGTGTTCCTCGAACAGATCTGCATGCCATCCATCAAACGGAAATTCCCAAAGGGATCATCCGAAGAAGCAGAACACTTGGGGGCTGTGCTACCCGAAGGACAGGAAGGACCCGAAAGGCTAGACACAGAGGTCGCTGTGGTCAGCCTGATGCAGGTCATGGTAGTCGAAGAAACTTGGACGCGGCCATACCTCAGGTACTTGGTAGACAGAGAACTGCCTGATAGCCCGACAGATGCCCGGCGCATATCTCGCCGGTCCAAGGCCTTTACCATCATCAATGGTGAGCTGTACAAGCGCAGCATTTCGGGTGTACTACAAAGGTGCGTCACCATCGGCAGCGGAAAAACCATCCTCCAAGACATCCACGAGGATATCTGCGGCCATCATGCAGGAAGCCGCTCCCTTGTCGCCAAAGCTCTACGAGCTAGATTCTACTGGCCAACGGCCATGAACGACGCCAAGGACATCGTCCGAAGATGCAACAGGTGCCAAAGGTTCACCGATAAACCACACGCACCCGGATCAGAGCTCAGGCCCATACCTTTGGCCTGGCCCTTCGCCCAATGGGGCCTCGACATGATCGGCAAGCTGCCAAGGTCCTCGAAAGGAGGTCACGTCTACCTCCTGGTCGCAGTCGACAAATTCAGCAAGTGGATTGAGGCCATGCCGGTCACTAACCAAAAGGGCAAAAATGCCATCAAGTTCTTTGAATCCATTGTCTACAGGTTCGGCATGCCGCACAGCATCATCACCGACAATGGGTCGAACTTCATCTCCAAAGAATTCCAGGACTTCTGCGAAGACCTCGGAATCAACATGACATACGTCTCCGTGGCGCACCCGCAAACAAATGGGAAGGTCGAGAAGGCCAACGGCCTCATCGGTGCTGACATCAAGAAGCGCCTAATGAGCCCACTTGAGCGACTTGCGGGTGCCTGGACACAAAAGCTACCTTCGGTCCTGTGGAGCCTGCGCACAATGCCAAACAGCTCAACTGGCTACACGCCTTTCTTCATGGTGCACGGAGCCGAAGCCATGCTACCGGCAGAAGTACGCCACAAGGCCCCACGGGTCATCGCTTACAGCGAAGCCGAATCGACGGCTGCACTCGAAGACGCCGTAGATACACTCGACGAGGCGCGCGACATAGCAGCAGCTCGATCAGCAGTGTACCAACAGAGTCTCCGCAATTACCATAGCCGACGGCTGCGCCCAAGGTCCTTCGTCGAAGGAGACCTGGTCTTACGACTCAAGCAAGAGCGACCGAAAAATTCGAGTCACCATGGGAAGGACCCTACATCGTCACTGAAGTCATCCCAGGTGGCGCCTATCGCCTCAAGCACGTGGAATCTGGAGTTGCATACTCCAACCCATGGAACGTTGCACAACTGCGACGATTCTACCCCTAGCTACCTCCCTCTTTTTCTTTCAATAAGGCTATTCAGCCAAGGCTACTCAGCCGAACAATATACATCCTCCATTACGATATGAATAAAGCTAAGTGTCTCGCCCCAAAATTTTGTTTATTGTTTGCATTTTACTCCATTCTACAACGCACTCGGGGGCTCCCCCACCTCACGACTTCGTCGACTGAGGACAACGCGTGTATACCTGAGTATATGACCACGTCAGGCTAACGAAAAGGACACGTATACAAACAAAACACTACGTGCTAAACAACAACACAACCTTTACAACGAAGGGCAGAACACGCCTAGTCAAATATATATAAATTTTACATCTATCTTTTTTACAGGTCCTACCTATTCTGAAGAATAACCCGAGCACGCTGCTCAAACAGATCTATGATTTGTTCGGCATACTGCCTTACAGCCGCATAATACGGACGCATATCCCACTCGCCACCATCTGGCCGAAGAGGCGGCCCAGCCGCTACACCAGACAGATCTACATCAGGATGATATAACCGCACAAGGGAGAGCGTGGCCTTCACCCCCGCGACGAGCTGATGCCGCACCAGTTCCCTAACACGATGCACATTCCGAAACTTCGACAGCAGGCCAGAGAGAGTCGACGGCGCATCATCTAGCAGAAACATTACATGCAGAACCGACGCCAGCGAAGACTTCACTTGACGCAGCACCCGCGATACCCGGTGGACACGATCCTGCATTGTTGCAAGGACCATGGCACGGTCACGGTCCATCCAGAAGAACCCGCCGGCCTCCATGTCCTGCTGAGTCAAGCAGTTGATCCGAACAGCAACACATTCCTTTTCCTCCCTCGGAGCAAGGTTAGCACCTGCAATACTTGCAAAGATTAAGGTGAAAGGCCAACAGGCGCACCCGAAGTAATGGGCAACAGCTCGAAAACTCACACTCAAGCTGTTCGGACAAACGAAGCAACTCCGCCATCAAGTACTCCTCTCTGGCAGCGTCGCGGTCCGCCTTGGATTTCCAAACATTGGTGTGGCCACGCACCCCAAGCAATTCTTTCTCAAGGCTACAGACACGGTCTCGAAGAAACACAAGCTGCGACGCACCATCCAGGGATGGCCGCAGCTACGACGCAGACAAAGTGTCAGCAGGATCATCACCCGAAAGACCCCAGAGTAACAAAAGACAAAGATATGAACAAACAGACGAAGGATCACAGAACTCGAAAATTAATTACGTGCAGCAAAAGCCACTATGTGGCACAAGGATTGTTCATCGAAATAATTACAACAAAAGAAGCTAAAACCATCCTACTACTACAAAGCCTACGAAGTTGCATCCTGAGTAGCCTCGGAGCCGGACTGCCTCGCCTTGGACTCCCCCTGTTGCCTCAGCGCATACTCGGCCAGCAGGTCAATCAACTTAGGCCCATAATGCTTACAACGAGAAGCATAGATGGCGAAGGCTACCTCGGATCTGTCAGCAGTCGTCGGCATCCGGGAGGTGATCTGAGGAAGATCCAGCTCAACTCTAGACGCCAAGGCCATGGCTAGCCCGGCGGAAGCGCCAATGCCTTTCTGCTTGCGCTTGTATGCCGCAGGCGCTTCGGCCGACAGCGCATCCACCAAGGCATCGACATCTTCTAGGGCCACGCCCTTGGGGACGAGCTCCTTGTAGAAGCTCCCAAGGACCTCCTTGGCCTTGGCAAGCGAGCTGACAACGATACTGCAGCGGTCTTCGACCGCCGCAGCAGCATCATCCAAAGTACTCCCGTGCTCCAGAGCACCGCGATCAAACTCGATGCCCGCGACATCTAAAGACACAAAGGAATCAGCATAAATAAAAGCACTACAAGGAAATACAAGGAAGCCGAAAGGGGAAGACGGAGAAACTCACCCCAAATAGCCTTGGCAGCCGCCATCATCTTGTCGGCTACCTCTCTCACTGGTTGCGTGGCGGTGTGCTGCTCCCTCGGCTCGCAGCCTCGATGCAGGCCTTGGCCTTGGCGTCAGCTAGCTCCAGCTCGAGGTGCTCCTTCGCACCAACGGCGACCTCGGCCTTCTTCTCCGCTTGCCCAAGGCTCTTTTTGAGAGCATCAAGCTCACGGAGAGAGGTATTGTGATCCTCTGCAGTCAGCAAAGCACCTATTAGATCGAAGGGCAAAGAAATGCAAGAGGAAGAAAAAGATTCAACACATATACGGACCTTGAAGCTGTTTGAGGCTGGCCTCCAATACCAGGTGCTGCTGCACCAGCTGGTTGGCGCCTTGCACAAATGCCTGCAAAAGGAACTACTCGTCAAAATAACGGCTCGGGGGCTACGCCCAAAAGAACGAGCAGAAGCAAGTTACACACAAAAAAAACGCTCGGGGGCTCCCCCTAAGACTCAAAGAAAAAGGATCAGCAGGTCATTCGAAAAGGCTCGGGGGCTCCCCTGCGGCAGAAAACAAAAAATTACTTACGTGGTTAGACGGCGACTCCGAAGGTCCACTTTCAGTCTTCTGAGGGACAACTACCCGATCCTCCTGCGGAGAAGGGTTCAGAGCAGCGCCCTCAGAGGTGGCAACCGTCTAAGGAGGAGGAGGAACAACCTTCGACTCCCCCACCATCTCCCGAGCGCCATCACTAAAGGAGCCGTTGGAGGAGTGGCTACAAAAGGAAAAATCAGCAAAGATCAAAAGCAAACAGACAAGAGAAAGCAAAAAAGGACTGAGGAAACTTACGAGTCAAGCTCACTTAAGTCAAAGACAGGAGGGGTCTTCCTGCCCTTCTTCTCCTCTTTCTTCTCTTCCTTCTTTTCTTCCTTCTTCCGCTTTGCCGGCGGGTGCGGTGCCACAGCCCGCATGGGAACAACATGAATTCGAGAAGAAGATCCCCCATGGTCACCGCTGTGACGTTTGAGGCCTAGCGGATTCCTAGGCGTTGGAGGAGTCGAAGCATACGATGATTCGCTGGAGCTCCTCGTCCGCTTGCGGGTGTGGTCCTTGTTCGACTTGTTGGCCTCTTTAGCCGGAGATCGCGCCGACGGCAGCTCGGACATGGAGTCCACCACCTCATTGTCTGGAGCATCCGGGAATACTTCGGGCAATGGAGGGGACATGCCTGGCACCTTGAATTCATGCGCAAAAATATAGGAAAAATTTCAGCACAAAAGATGGAAAGACAAGCGCAGTCGAAAAATAGCGCAACGCGCACATCCCAGCTCTACACCTGCGGAACCGGACGAGAAGCGGAGAACGGAGAAGTCAGTGACTTCCCCGGAAGATCCTCTCCAGCCTTGTACTTTAGCAGCGGGCAAAGGATCCCGTCGAGATCTCCCTTGGAGAATTCCTCAGCCGCAACCCTAGTCGGATCATGGCGACCGGAATAAAGGAACATCGGATGCGCCCTGACCTAGAGCGGATGCACCCGACGTTTGATAAAAGTGCGGATGATGTCCACACCATTCACCTCCTTATCAGGAGTTAGTTGAAGATCATCCACCCGACGATAGAGCCCTTCAATCTCCGCCACCTCGCCATCCAAGATCTGGTTTTTCCAGGACCTTTTCGGCTCGATTTTCTGGGAGGGGTCGAAAGGAGCAAGCCCAAAATGCTGCCCAGTCACCGTGGAGTCGTGGATGTAAAACCATCGCCTCCGCCAGTACTGTACAGATTCGGACATAGAAAAGGAGAAGAAAAGAATATTGGATTTGAGGGAGATGATGCAACCCCCAATGGGATAAACACCATCGGAACCAGATTGCCTCTTCACGGAATAGAGTTTCCGGAAGAGGCCAAAGTGCGGCTCGACACCGAGCCAACACTCGCAGAAAGTGATGAAACAGGCGATATGAAGAAGAGAGTTGGGAGAAAGATGATGCAGCTGGATACCATAAAGAAAAAGCAATCCAGGAAGGAAATCGTGGACTGGGAAGGAAAAGCCCCGAAGAACAAAAGCGAGGAACATAACCCGAAACCCAGCGGGGGGACGGGGAATTACCTCGTTGTCAGGGAGTTTGACGGCCTCCCTATCCTGCGGGATCAAGCCCCGCTCACGGAGCTTGCGGAGATCACTCTCACGCGTCTCCGGTCGCCGCCAGCCATCGTCGGTGACACGGACAGCGGCAGAACCCTTCTTGCCACCAGCAGCGCTGGTACTAATTACAGAGGAGGAATTCTTCGGCTTCCCCATTGCGGTGCGGCGGCGCCGGCGAAGAGCATGCAGGATCAAGGAAGGAAATGTTCGAGGAAATTCCAGCACGCAGCAAGAAAGCTTAGAGAAGATTAGAGCAATGAAACAGGAATGGCTGCAGTGAAAACAAAATAACTTTTACCCAATGATTATAAGGACGAAGACGATGCACGATGACCGTCCATCAGGAAGACCTAGAGCCAACTGCAAGATCTGGCCATCCATGTGTCAGCACAACAACGAACCGTCGCTCACACGCCGTCCACTACGCGCGGAAATCGAGGCGACGCCGTAATTATCTCCACGCCGTGCGTGACCGGTCAACTCAAGGTCAGAAGGTGGGACCCATGTTCGTCCAGTCACATCATCTCTGGCGCCGCAGACGCTTGAGGACATCGATCGTTAGCACTGACGTCATCAAAAGCTATGATAGCAACGGTTACAATTCTTCGGCTATACAATTAAGAGTACTCACTCGAACCTACGATTCGACTAACTACTCGGGGGCTACTCCTATCAGGAGCATTGGCCGCGCACCCGAAAAGTGAACAAAACATTACATCACTGAATTATTTCTTCGAGTCCTACGTCGAGTCTACGACTCCACTACGGACTCGGGGGCTACTCCCATAGGGAGGATGGATTCAAGCATCCGAAAAATTTGTGTCCTACGGACCCGAAACTGAACAACGGCTGAATTAAAGTCTCTGCTCGAGTCTACGACCCGAACAGACACTCGGGGGCTACTCCCATAGGGAGCGCTGGTCGCGCACCTTATGAATTCTTCGACTGCGATCCTTCGGATCAGCATGCAAAACTTTTTCGGCAACTCTGCCCTAATTAACGCTAAGTGATCAACGTCCTCCTTGGCCACCCGAAACACCTCCGTGGTGATAAACATTCGGATATTGTGTCCGTGACACAAAGATAAGACATACATATATCATTTGATGGCCTGGTAACGCACATGACTGCGCTCTGCTAGTAAGAATCCGTGCTAACAAGCGCGATGAAAAATCCCGATGGACGCGTTGGGTACATCATTTAAATTCACTGGAATTCCACTCCTGTAAGTCCTCCGTGGCCTGAGTCGAATTACGCCAGCATGTGTTCCGGGTTCGAGTCGAGGGACTCGAATCTGAAGAAGATCGTGTTGTTTTGTCCTAAGACAGTTAACTGACCCTGATCCGTCGGGAGAGTCAGGCACACGCATCAACAATCCTTACACATTTCTCTTGAAAGACAGAGATAGTTGCACCTGAGGGATCGAAGAGTCCTCAGCCGAATCTACGATTCGACTGAACACTCGGGGGCTACTGACATGGTTATACCCTGCGGGTACACGACCTCAGTATACCTAGTCTAGCCCAAGGAAATCCCACGACAAATATACGCCGGCCCATGAACACTTTCGGGTGGCCAGGACCCATGAAGCCTTCGGATCCTTGGAGAGCAAGACTAGAGTAGATAGAAAATTCAAAAGGGGGTAAACCCTAAAACCTATAACCGACTCGATCTATGCTTGGGACCTGCCTAACTCTATATAAAGGCTAGGAGGGCACAGCGAGGAGGGCACCTCATACCACCGCATACACACCTCCACGCCAGATTGCATCTGCGCACCCCTGTAACCTTCGGTTCCGTCGTAATAAAGAGCAGACAAGCAGGAGTAGGGATTTCCCTCCGGGGGCCTAAACCTGGGTAAACCTCGTGTTCCCGTGTTGCTTGTTTGCTAACCGTTCCGCGATCTCCAGCATCCCCATCTTCTCCAAAACCCAAGTCCGTAACAATGGGCATTGACGAGATTAAACCTCATCAACCTCTACACTTGGAGGCCCAACAGTTGGCCATAATGCTCTAGGTAATAATCAGTTGACTTCTCCAAAGATTCAAAAGGCCATAGCTGAATGTTTTGCAAAGGATATATTGCATTCTGTTCTTGAAGAAATTGGACATGATATATTTTGTTTGCTGGTTGATTAGTCAAGAGATGTGGAAGGTAAAGAACAAATGGCTGTGGTCTTACGGTATGTTGGTAAATGTGGAAATGTCAAAGAGAGATCAGTTGGCCTTGTTCATGTGAAGGAGACAACTTCTAAGTACCTTAAGTCTGCCATTGATGCTTTATTTGCAGAATATAAGCTAAGTTTCAAGCAAGTTAGAGGTCAAGGATACGATGGTGCGAGCAATATGCGAGGTGAGTTTAATGGCCTGCAGGCTTTGGTCATAAGAGAAAATAATACAGCATATTATGTTCATTGTTTTGTGCATCAGCTTCAGTTAGTTGTTGTGGCTGTTGTACGGAAGCACACATGGATTGGGCAATTTTTTGATATGATCCATGTTTTGTTGAATGTGGTTTGTGGCTCTGCTAAGAGAAAGGACATAGTTCGTGAAAAATATAGAGAACAAGTAATTGAAGCTTTAGGTTGTGGGTTACTAAAAAGTGGGTCTGGATTAAATCAAGAGCTAGCACTTCAAAGGCCTGGAGACACTCGATGGAGTTCACATTATAAGACTCTTAAGAGTTTGATTGATTTGTTCCCTACGGTTATCAAAGTGATAGAATATGTGGAAGAAGAAGATAGGGATGGCACAAACAGAAGGCAAGCATGTGGTCTTCTTGTTTATTTCCAATCATTTGATTTTATCTTCTACTTACAGCTTATGTCCACTATATTGATAATTACAAACACATTGTCATTGACTCTACAATGAAAGGATCAGGACATTGTAAATGCCATCGGTTGTGTGAGTTCAACCAAAACACCTTGACTGATCTAAGGATGAATGGATGGGAATCTGTCCTAGGTGAAGCATATTCCTTTTCTGACAAGCATTCCCTCAACAAGTTAGAAATGGAAGACCAATATGTGAATCCTAAGAACCCACGACAAAAAACAGGTATTACCAACAAGCATCATTATCAAGTCGATTGTTTCAATGATGTTATTGATTGGTTGCTTCAAGAACTTGATACCCGCTTCAATGAGAAGATTTCCGAGCTCATTATCTTCTCAGCCGCTTTGATCCCAAAGGAATCGTTTCGTGACTTTAATTTGGATAATTTGATGAGTGTAGCTAGACTATATCCAAAAGACTTTGATGATGGAGAATTAAGGGATCTTAGACATCACCTTGTTCTTTATATAAGTGATGTCCGAGCAGATGACCGATTCTCTTGTATAAATAATATATGTGAGCTCTCTCAAAAATGGTGGATACAAGAAAACATATTTGCTATCCTTTGGTATACCGAGTATTGAAGCTTGCACTAGTCCTTCCAGTCGCCACGGCTACAGTTGAGAGAAGTTTTTCAGCAATGAGAATTGTTAAAACATATTTGCGCAATCGTCTCAGTGACGAAGCATTGAAATACAACCTCATTTGTTATGTTGGGAAGGGCAAAATGAAGAAGGTTACCAATGAAGCTGTAATTAATCGCTTTGAGGCCATTAAAGAGCGTAGAAAACCCTTTTAAAGGTAATGATCGTAACTCATTAATTTAGTGTAATTTTATTTAATAAGTTTCTAACAGATTTCTCTTTCCTTTGTAGGCAATGGAGATCTGTTGCGGTATTTTTTACCTGCCATTTTTACCTTTCATAGTTTGGAATCTTTGCTACTCTATTGTTCATGTCTTCTACGGTCAACTGGTTTTTCAAGTGAGCATCTTAATTTTGATTTTTGCTAAGAATTTTCCCGTTACACCTCATTAGATTGAATTATTGTTACGGATCCATACTATTGCTTCATATATATTGGATATGGGACACCCGGACATTTTTTATTGGGTCCGCCCCTGGTTGTTCGTGATCTTGCATGCTCTCCATTGTTAGTAGCTATCTTGGCCAAGTAGTTGCTAGTGACTCCAAGAAGAGGTATTTATGCTCGATAGTGGGTTCATGCCTCTAGTTTCCAAGGGAAGTGACAGAAATCTCTTTGGTTGTAGATGTGTTGTTGCCACTAGGGAGAAAACAACGGTCTCTTGTTGATGGAACATGTGGACTGTTTACCTTACTCACTTTGCTTAAAGCATTTGTCTGTTGCTTGCAACTTAATACTGGAGGGGGTTCGGATGATAACCTGAAGGTGGACTTCTAGTCATAGATGCAGTTGGATGGAGGTCTATGTATATTGTTGAATTGCCCAATCGAATCTCATAGGATCTTTCTGACTAGTAATTGCATTGTTATGCCTTGCTCAGTTCCTGTCAATTGCCCTGTTGTAATTTGTTTACCCTCCATGCCGTGTTGTTTATATAAGGAGAGCACCTCTAGTGAACTATGGACCCCGGTCCAATCTTTACCATTGATATATCTTCCACTGTTACTTGTTTACTTGCTGCAAACCACTATTACCTTCCACAACATATGTTTAATCCTTTGTTACAGCAAACCGGTGAGCTTGAAAACCTCACTGATTCGTTGGGCAAAGTCTTGAGTTTGTGTTGTGCAGGTCTCTGCGTTGCTTGCAACACCTGTGTGACGTTTCCTTCCTCCTCCTGGTTCGATAACCTTGGTCTCTACTGAGGAAAGACTTGCTGCTTCACACCCTGCGCTTGGGGTTACCAACGAAGTGCTCCACGTCAGCACGCCATCAAGTTTTCTAGCGCCGTTGCCGGGGAGGCCAAGGACGTCTTCACTAGGAGAGTCCTTCACTTCCTTTCTCTTTGTTTTTAGTTTGCTTTGTTTCTTTTGCTTGTTTTTGTTTGCCTCTTTCCAACCCCCCCTCCCCCAAAATAGTCTAGTTTGGTTTGCTTGCTTTATTCAAAAACACAAAAAAATTAGTTCCTACTCTAGTTGCCAGCTTGCTCTAGCTCACTATGTTGTTCCCCAAGTTTGCCCTGAAAGATCTTGCAATAGGTAGTGGCTCCATAATTGGGAAAGATAATATTGAAGAATTCTTTAATTATGTTAGCAAGCATGAGGATGTTGAGGATAAATCTATAGCAGAACTTGCTCCTGATTATGAGATTGCCGCAACTTATTTAGTTCATATGTTGGAGGCTAGGTTTGTTAGCCTTAACCCCTTCATACAATTCTTGTTCCTAAAACTAAAACAAGAAAAGAATGCTGAAAAGAGGGAATTCATCCTTGAAACTTTATTTAAAGAATTTCATGATGTTGCTAGGGTAGACAAAAAGGTTTTTGAGTGTTTCAATATGCTAGGCTCAAGTGTAGATGTTGTGGGTATTTCTAATAAAACTAAGCCTGGAGAAGAATTTAAGATACCCATCCCCTTTAAGCTTGTTGGAATTCATGAAGCCTTTGAAAAGAACTTTGATTGGATTGCTCCTGAAAATATTTTTGATGGAAGTAGTAGACCAAAGAGAGATGTGAAGGGATCCTCCAAAACCCATTTGGATGAGATACCTTTCATAGTTGAAGACTTTGCAAGTATGGATATCAATTCTTCATTTGAAAATACTTGATTCTTCTTGTTTCTTGTGCCTAACTTAAAGGCGTTAAATAAAAGTACTTGTTGGGAGATAACCCAAGAGTTTCCTTGAGTCTTGGAAGTTATTACTTCAGTAATGACCTCTCCTTATCCTTTTTGTTTGCTTTTTGTGCGAAAAATGACCTCTAATGAGTGGGAAGTAAGATTTGGGGAGTTGCTGTCCTGAAACAGATTTCTGTCCTCCACCATAAAAATTCGTCAGGAGTCTATGTAACTCGGATTGAGATAAAAATTTACAAATAAATCCCCTAGTATGTTAGATAACTTTCGTTAGTTCAACACTTTTTGATTTGAGCAACATAAGATGTTCGAAAAAATCAGTGTCTACCTGCTGGTCTGTTTTGACAGATTTCTGTCATTATTTGCATTTGCTTCTTATTGATTCCTTTTTGAGTTCTCTTTAGGTGAATTGAGCTTTCTGAAGGAGTTACTACAGTAGCTTGTGTTTATAGTGAAAAGCCTTGCTATTCTAAAGCTTTTCCAGTGGTCTAATATCTTTTGAGTAAACTAATGTTGCTAATGAAGATTGTGTGAAGTTTTGTATGAAGGAAAAATTCCAGGTGTAAAGAGAGAATAATGCAATGAGATGAAGAATAGACAAAAGCTCAAGCTTGAGGATGACACCATGGTGTCACCCCAAGAAATATTCAAGAGGTACAAGCATCAAAGCTTGGGGATGCCCAAGGCATCCCCTTCTTCATCAATAAAAAGCTCAGGTCTGCCTAGACACTTCGTTTTATTATTTCATGCACATTTGTGTTGTTCTTGGAGTGTCTTAGTTTTAGTTTGCTTTTCTTAGTTTGTTTAGTTTTCTTAAGTAGTTTGGACCCCCGTTCTCGCTGTGTTATTTTACAAATAAGTTTGCTTGGTGTTGGAAAGGAGTAGTAAGTTCTTGCTTGAAGTGCAAGAGGAGCTTGCATTGACTGTGACTTAGACTTTAGCATGACATGCTAGGTATTGTTTTGACCATATGCTTAGTGATTATTGCTGTAGAATGTTTTGTTCCAAACAATTGGGATTGCTTAGTGTGCCTTGAAGAAATTATGCATTGTTTTAGCATGCAAAAGCATAGTATTATGGTATTCTCCTTCGATGCTTTGCTTGGGTTGACATGGCACATGATCACACCATGTAATGACTATGAAAAGTCACCATTAGCCTCTATGATCATTTAGTCCTTGACTTGTAGTACCACTATTTGCTTTGATTAGTATGATTTGTTGCATTGTATGATTATGGCCATTATTTCTCTCTTAGTTGGTTGCTCCTAGTCTTTTGCTAGCCTCCACTTGTATGAGTAGTTCTACTCATGCCTCCAACTCCCAAGAAACCAAGTTATTCCAAAGTGTCCACTATACACTCCTATGCATGGTGTGTTACACCATTCCAAGTATATTCTTGTTTTCAACTATCTTCCAATTAAAAACTATTTTGTTATGTGAAAACTTAGTGATTAAAGCCCTCACGAACTTGATGGCACACTTTATTCTTTGCCCCTAAATAAACTTGAACCATTGTGACAACTTTGTTGTATATGCTTGCACTTATAAGTTGGAATTAGCAGAACCGTGTTGTCACGGGAACGTTTTCAACATTGCACTTGTACTCTGTACTCAGTTGATATCATGTTCTTTTGTCTATGGATATCACCCGTGTGAAATAAAGAGGGAACTTGTAAGTCCATGGTGTTTGTATCTTGTGTCAGAGAAACGCCTGGGCCGCTAGCCTAAGCCATGCCTAATCATGGTGGAAACTTGCAGCATCACCATAATGAGATATCTATGAAGCATCCTCAATAAAAAGCTATGCATATGGTAAATAAAAAGATTGCTGAGATGCTCATTGTCTGCTTGCCTTGTCACTTTGGTTATGGGAAAGCTCCTGTACCATGTGCAAGGGGTACCCCGTTGGCGGTTCTCAATGATATGCAAATCCTTACAATGACAAGAACTTATGTCATGGTATTGCCGACGAGTACGCCATGGAGGGGCCCTCATAGTGCATGTTTAGAGACGTGGGGTAAGGCGGACGGTTGACGGGTATGAGGTAACACAGCTTACCCAGGTTCTGATCCCACGACGGTGGCGGAATCCTACTCCTGCTATAAATCACTATAAGGGCAATACGCCGAGTTACAGAGATAGGTTCGCTGTGCGAGGTGTGTGTAAAACGATTCCCTAAAGGCTCCCATAGGCCCGACTTATATAGTCGCCAGGTCCTAGGGTTACAGGGAAAATTCCTAGCCGGACAGGTTACAGAGTCCTACACCGTCTATCACTAGTCTTGTGTATCTTGTACTCCAAGGCTCCGGGTACGCTGGTGACTCCACCGTAGCCTTCCTTTATCCGGCATGGGCCTCCCTTCTGGATCCACCTAACTAGGCCGCCCAGCAGGCCATAGGCCATGCTACCGACTATGGGCCACCCGGGTTAGTCGGATAAGAGACATGCTATGAGGATACCCATGTAGCATATCCCCAACAGTAGCCCCCGGAGAACTCCGAGATCTTGCGCCGTCTTGCTTCTTCTCGTGGAATGCTCCGTCTAGATGGATGTCGGCAAATCGTCAAGCAATATCTTGTAGTCCTCCCAAAGAACCCTGCAAAGGTTTCTCCGTCTTCTATGAATAAGTCGGAGAAATGCTGAATCTTCCATCGTACTCTTCCGTAGTAGGATTTAATCCGTCCATGCCGGAATCTTCGATGGGACGGCTCATCTACCATGTCAGTTATGATGACGTAGGCTGTAGGTCAGCGACGCCTCGTAACTCACACATGCAGAGAACGCAATCATATCCGATTTTCCCGCGCGAGCGATATGAACCGTTGGCGGCTACGGTTAGAGACGTGGAGAAATTACCGCGCACGTTCACGAACACGTCGTCTACGCGGCAACCGTCTGATTAGCTGCACGAATCTTGACACAGAGTAAGATAAATAGTAACCGTGGGACACTTGACACTTTTTCACCCCATTCTCTCGCGTCATCATCTTCTTCCTCCAGCCGCACGCCTCCTCGAGCTCTCCGCGGAAAATCTCGAAGAAACCCTAGCCTCTGTACCAGTCGCACCCTTCAAGTCCTCCATGGCCAGCAGCAGTTCTTCCCCGTCGATGGCGGCCGAGCGAAGCCACGACGAAGCCGGCGAGCTCCGTCGTCGTGCCCCCAGAGGGCCTGGTCATCCCCGCGTCGGCGGTGAGCACAATCTGGCGGCGCTGGAGCCTCTGGAAGAGGAGCCAGACTCGCACAAGGGCGATTGGCGCGGCTTGGACATCACCGACCGCGACATCCAAGAGATGGTCGCCGAAGGCTACCTCCCCGCGATGGAGGGGCTTGCCTGGCGAGCGGCGCCGGCCGGCGAGGTGACACCTACTCCCCAAGTCAGAGAAAAGGTGTACCTCAAGGCTCAGCTGGTACACGGCGTTTCTCTGCCCATCTCCCACTTCTTTCTGTCCGTCTTGAACCACTTCAAAGTACAACCCCACAACCTCTCCCCCAATAGTATCTTAGTGCTTAGCAACTTCGCGACACTTTGTGAGGGTTACCTAGGGATTAAGCCTAGGTTAGACTTGTTCGTGTACTTCTTCACCGTCAAACATGAAGCCGGACATAGTAGGGAGGAGCTTAGGAACTGTGGCACCATAAGCTTCAAGATCCGACCTGGCCGGCGGTTCCCCGACATCGTCGGCCACGAGTCGTGCAAAAACTGGCAGCGGACGTACTTCTACGGCCCCGACATTCCTTTGGCGGGCCGAGAAGTAATGTACCCGGACTTCGTGGATCGAGCCGCCGCCGAAGTTTCCACATGGATATCCCATGCCTCCCTTCCCTCCGACCTCAACGCTTCTCGCGCAATAAGGCGGATCGAGTGGTTCGTAGAGACGGGTCTGACCGGCTTGGACCTAGCCATGTGTTGGTTCATCAGGCGGATCCAACCTCTACAGCACCGCGCGAAGTTCATGCACGAGTACACCGGTGATCGAAGGGATACCCTCCGGATCTCCGTGGATAACTTCTCGAGCGACTCCATCAAGCTCCGTCTGAAGGACATCGTCAAGGTGAAGGACAAGAAGCGTGGCTTCACCATCACCCACGGCATGTACGTAGACGGCAAGTGCCCAAAGGTAGGTATTATTTTCCGCATATGACATTGCTCCAGTTTTGTAACACCCTCAGAATCGGCCCTATGCAAGTTTCAGCGCTTCCCGCCAAAACCCACATAGAAACGATTCAAAGGTGCCCACCAGGCACTTGCGTGCGGGTGGAAAACGAAGTAATACCATTACACAATAGTCCTCGATGGAACCCACAAAACATATATATACAACAGCGACTCAAAGAGTCAAGAATACAGATGTACAATACAAAGATCCAAATCACCTTGAAAACGATAGAGCGTCCGACTACGGACAAGATGCAAATGGGGCTAAGAGCCCTGAAGAATAACCAATGGCGTCCATAACCCTTCGAGCCAAGCCGGAAGGGTAACCTCGCTAACGACGCCGATCTCAAAACACGCTTAAACAAAAAGGTGCCGACAAAGGGCAAAGAAAAGAGAGAGCGGTCGATCGAGGCCAAGACACGGCGAGGTTAGAATTGGCGTCCTCGCCTACATAGGTATGGTGGATCAAGGCATCGCAAAGATGCACTAAACAACCTATAGAGACTCAATATAACTGTCGGCTATCAGAGAGGGATAAGAAAGACCTATTCGGAACCAACCTAAGACTACCACCAAACATACCCATCCTGGTATTTCCCCCTCGAGACCAAACGAGGAAGTCAACCGAGGAACTCACACAGTTGGCAGTTTTATTTATTCAGTTATCGTTGTAGCAATTACTAGTCAGGTATAGATAGTCATCCTGATATAATAAGCAGTGGGCAGTTTTAGTTAACCGTTCCGTTGTAGTTGCAACACTTACTAGTCAGATATAATTAGCATGAGACATCCCAAACCCAGCAGTTGTTGGTACTTTTATTTAGCCATTCCGTTGCAGTGAAGCTGATTACTAGTCATATCGGATACAAGTCAAATTATAATAGTAAACTTTAGTTATAGTTGTATATGATCGAGAACTGTGCTCCAAGTCGTCCATAACCGCGGACACGGCTTCTAAAAGATTTAACTGCAGGTGCACCAAAGTATCCACACGCACTTCGACCCTTTTTGCCAGATCAATTAACATACACCCATCGGTATGTCGGCGGGGCCTAAGTCATGACGTTTCCCAGACCCAAAGTAAGTACATGGGGGCCACACCACCAAGTCTACCCGCAACGAAGTCGGCCGGGCTCCGAGACGGACTCAGGGTTTGTGGAGCCATCAGAACGATCGGGAACCCGAAGTGTGACTGGCTTGTCGACATACATAAAACGGGTCACGATCCTAAACAGTACAGGTGCAGTACATCACACAATTTAAATAAAGCAGTAAAGCATGGCATAAGTACAGAATAGTAATAAAGCCCCAAACTACTTGTGGCCCCAGACAAGATTTGGAATCGTACTAAATCGATGTGGTGCCCATACATCCCACATGTGGTTAGCGGCTCGATCTCGAACAGTGTCAAGAACTCGGGTCCCAGGACACAAGTGGACGTTAACAACCAAATAACATCTATTTCCCACCAGTGCCTCTGCATTTACCTACTTCAATTTTAGTTATTAAACGATAATTAAAGTTATAATCATCTCCATTAAACACGCCATACTCCAACAACTGTGGTATCGATTGGACACGCATAAAGACTTGAGCATGCGACATTTACACGCAAGTCCAACTATCTACCAAACAACAGGTAATAGGATGTGTCCACGGCAATATAAGGCTGCAAGGGGTATCATGGGCACGAAAACTAGAGCATCGCAACACAGATAGCAATAGATCAACAGGAGGGAATAAATACTATAAAAGTAAGATAGGTAGAAAGGGGGAGGTGCTCGCCTGAAAACATCGCCGAAGGTTCATCCGAAGGTTGGGTCGACACTCGCATCAACTCATCGGCCTAATCCGCGAAGAAGCAAACACTAGAAGAAACACCGGATGCACTATTTAAGATTACGGCAGAAGACCGGGCATGATGCATGTATGATGTATGTCATGGCAAAGGTGCATTGCAATTAGATCATATTAAGCGGAATCGGGGTCCCGACAGTTACTTAATAGGTTCGAGTTGTTTAGATACCCGCCATTTAAATGTTGTCTTAACATGGCAAAAGATAGCACCGGTTCGCTACACAAATTTAAATGGGACCAATATACGACTAGAATTGCCCGCATATGGATCCCATATTTAATTATATGATGACTCGGCATAAGGCCCCCAAACCACACAATATGTATGCAAGCATGGCAATTTTATATGCAACAAGTAATACTATTTATAAAATATAGGTCACAGAAAAGAGGGTCACACTTTGGGGCTCGGCGAACTTGGGCTCTGAGGGGTTCGGGGTCGGGTCTCAGGGTTCGACGGGAGAATGGCTCGACGAGATCGGTCTCGCACAACGGAAGTCGATCTTGTCGCATCCAAGAAGAAGAACTTGGTTGGCGTCGGGGGAACATCGGATCCGCCCTGGTCGGTGCCGATCTTGTCGTCATGAAGATCTTGTCGGGTCCACGGATCGGTTCGGATTTGGCGTTCGGGGTGAAGAACTTGGCATCCTCGAGGAAGTACTTGTCGTATCCGTGAAGGAGATCATGTCGGTCCACGGGGTCGGGCTTCGAAGCCAGGAAGGAGTACTTGGCGTTGCCGAGCGGAAGTCTTGATGGTCCTCGGGTCCGAGAAGATCTTGTCGCACAGTGTCCGGGTAGGCGAACTTTTCGGTTCCGCGGTTTCGATTGTCGGTGTCGGACTCGGGTCTCGGCACTGGGAGATCTTGGTGTTCGAAACATGGGGCGCTACGGTCATCGACTTGGACTTGAGTGGCACCGAGGAAGCGAAGACGAACAACACCGCGAGAACGATCGATACGGACACGAGCACCCATCAAAGGAACCCAAGCAACTCGGGGTCTCCAGTCTTCTAGGCATTCAAGCAAACAGGTCATGCACATGCCTTGAACTACCTGAACCATGGCAGACGCACACATGCAGGAGGAGGCGAGGCCAGCGGCGAGAAAAGGAGACAGGCGCAGCAGCCAGCCTCTGGCGGCAGGAGAAGGCGGAGGACACGGGCCGGGCGGTGAGGTCGAGTCAGTGAAGGGAAGGGCCAGGCGTGCCACGCACTCGGCGGCGACGACATGCAGGACGGTGGCGACTCGGTGAAGGAAGGAGAGGAGGCGGTGACGACACGGGGCCGACGAGCTTGACAACAGGGAGGAGTCGACGGGCTCCGGGGCGGTGAGGGTGGTCGCGGCCGCGGCCGAAGGCGACAACCCGTGGAGGAAGACGACGACGGGCACAGCCACACAGGGAACCGGGGAGGTCACGGTGGGGGATAGGTGCACGGCGGCGGCCGCTTGCGGGGAGGGGCGATGCCGGCGAGGCGAGAGTGCCAGGGAGAGACGCGGCCTAGAGGGGTTCCTGGCGGCGACACGCTCGATGGTTGGAGGGGATGCGGCGGCGGCCGCTGGGTGCGAGGGAGAAGCAACGCGGGTCGCGAGGAGAGAGGAAAACGAGGATGGGGAGCGGGGATCTCGCGGTGGGGGCCTGCGGGGTGGGCCAGGGAGAGAGGTAGGGGCCGGGTCGCTCCTGTCCATCCCAGGAGGTGGGGTCCGCAAGGCGTGTGTGGCCACGGAGAGGTGGCAAGGGTGGGGCCAAAGGTGTGTGGCGTTGCATCTTTGTGTGTGTGTTGCGCCGATGGGGTGAGAGAGGGAGTGGAGGAAGGTGGGATTTGGGGCAGGTGGTTGAGGGTGTGGAGAAGAGGTGGGCCAGGAGGCTGAGGTGGCGGGATGGGATAGGATAGGGAAGGGAGGTGAGGTGGAGGGAGGGATTGGAGGGTGAGGTGGAGGCAGAGGGTAGGATAGGATTGGGTAGGATTAGGAATTAGATAGGTGGTTTTGTCTTTGGGGTGGCCGATGGTCGGATCGTCCGGCTTTGCCCCTAAAAATAAAATAAATATTTTATTATTTAAAAGCAGGTTGAAATCCATTGGTAGAAGAAACAAAATAATCCGGAGACCCGGTTTTGGATTTGAAATAAAGGCGGGCGTTTAGAAAACAAAAAGGTTTTTTCAAAATAGTTTTATGCAAACAAATGCATGATGATGACGATGCTCAAATGCAAGGTGGCATGATGACATGAGCATGGGGTCATGATGATGCAATGCACAAAACAACGCGATTTTCTAGTAGTGGTTTTGGGCCACACCGACACCACTAACAATGGATCTCGCCGAGATCCGCCTCATGGTACCGGGAAGAAGGGCGGCGATCTGAATCTTCTCGCATCGTAGATCCTCGTGACACCACTAACAAGAGGTCGTTGTCCGTGATCGCCGAGGGAACACTCCGAACAAAGGTCAAGGTAGAGGTATCAACAAATAAAGCCACCCCTAACTCCGATAGAAAGAGAGAACCGATGCATTCTCATCCACTTCAATGTACACAAGCGAATAGAGTGAGTAGTCGGCATGGGGGCCAATCCATCACGCACCCAAACTATTACTCTGCACAATCAGAAAAGCGCAACCATTCTCGAATCGGTGAAGATCTCGACAATCGAGGTTCAGAACAAAGGAGTGATGCACTCAGATCGGATCTGAGATGATGTCTTCACGTCGGAAAACACTGGGAGGCACAAACAAGGAACAAAGGATGGTACCACAGATAAAGGATCACTCAGATAGCATGAAGACCGGATGTAGAAACACCGTTACCAAAGGAGGAAGCGAAACCCTGAAGGTGCGACGGAACCCAACCACGAGAAATCCTGGACTCGAAGAGAGAGAAGGGAGAGGATTCAAAACACGCAGAGGTGAGAGGAGAGCAGCAGAGGGATAAGGAGTAAAATCAGACCTAATCAGAACTATCCAACCGATTTTGCAAAAATAGTGTTGACACTCTACTTCGGCCGTTAGCTAGGTTATCCTACAGGCTGGACTTGTGGGGTATCGCAACTGCTGAGCTCTGATACCACTCTGTAACCCCCTCAGAATCGGCCCTATGCAAGTTTCAGCGCTTCCCGCCAAAACCCGCATAGAAACGATTCAAAGGTGCCCACCAGGCACTTGCGTGCGGGTGGAAAACGAAGTAATACCATTACACAATAGTCCTCGATGGAACCCACAAAACATATATATACAACAGCGACTCAAAGAGTCAAGAATACAGATGTACAATACAAAGATCCAAATCACCTTGAAAACGATAGAGCGTCCGACTACGGACAAGATGCAAATGGGGCTAAGAGCCCTGAAGAATAACCAATGGCGTCCATAACCCTGCCCAGGCCAAGCCGGAAGGGTGACCCTGCTAACGACGTTGATCTCAAAACCTGCTTAAACAAAAGTGGTGCCGACAAAGGGCAAAGGAAAAAGAGAGAGCGGTCAGTACTGAGGCCAGTACACGGCGAGGTTAGAATTCGGCGGTCCTCGCCTACATAGGTATGGTGGACTGAAGCGGCATCGCAGCATGCACTAAACAACCTATAGAGACTCAATATATAACTGGCTATCGAGAGGGATAAGAAAGACCTATTCGAACCAACTTGAGACTACCACCAAACATACCCATCTGGTATTTCCTCGAGACCAAACGAGGAAGTCAACCGAGGAACTCACAGCTTGGCGTTTTATTTATTCGATTATCGTTGTAGCAATTACTAGTCGGTATAGATAGTCATCCCGATATAATAAGCGCAAGGCAGTTTTAGTTAACCGTTCCGTTGTAGTTGCAACACTTACTAGTCAGATATAATTAGCATGAGACATCCCAAACCCAGCAGTTGTTGGTACTTTTATTTAGCCATTCCGTTGCAGTGAAGCTGATTACTAGTCATATCGGATACAAGTCAAATTATAATAGTAAACTTTAGTTATAGTTGTATATGATCGAGAACTGTGCTCCAAGTCGTCCATAACCGCGGACACGGCTTCTCGAAAAGATACCCTGCAGGGGTGCACCAAAGTATCCACACGCACTTCGACCCTTTTTGCCAGATCAATTAACATACACCCATCGGTATGTCGGCGGGGCCTAAGTCATGACGTTTCCCAGACCCAAAGTAAGTACATGGGGGCCACCCCACCAAGTCTACCCGCAACGAAGTCGGCCGGCTCGACGGACTCGGGGTTTGTGGAGCCGGTAAACGATCGGGAACCCGAAAGTGTGACTGGGCTTGTCGATACAGCGAAAACGGGTCACGATCCTAAACAGTACAGGTGCAGTACATCGCACAATTTAAATAAAGCAGTAAAGCATGGCATAAGTACAGAATAGTAATAAATCCCCAAACTACTTGTGGCCCCAGACAAGATTTGGAATCGGTACTAAATCGATGGGGTGCCCATACATCCCACATGTGGTTAGCGCGCTCGATCTCGGAACAGGTGTCAAGAACTCGGGGTCCTACGGGACACAAGTGGACGGTTAACAACCAAATAACATCTATTGCCCACCTGTGCCTCTGCATTTACCTACTTCAATTTTAGTTATTAAACGATAATTAAAGTTATAATCATCTCCAACATTAAACGCGCGGCCATACTGTGGCATCCCGCAAAACCACTACTAGAAAATCGCGTTGTTTTTGTGCATTGCATCGTCATCATCATGCATTGTTTGTCTGAAACTATTTTCGAAACGCCTAGTTTTGTTTCTAAGTAGCCCCCGTCTTATTTCAAATTAACACATCGGTCTGTCCGGTCTTTTATTTGTCTAAAACTATTTACAAAAGTTATTCTTAAATAAAAGAAAAACCCTAGACTAAAATATCTAATCAGCCCACCCGAATTCCTAAAGCTACCTAGTCCTAATCTACCCACCACTCACAGCTCGCCACCTCACCCTCTCCCCCAATCCCTACCCACCCTGCCACCTCATCAATCCCAGACCTTTCCCCCTCCCTCTCTTTCTCACACAGCTTCTCTACCCCCCCTCACTTACACCCGGGCCCCACCCCGCACCGACCCACTCCCTCCACCTTGGCCCACCCCTCTCTCCCCTAAACCCCACTTCCCATGGTCCCACTCGCTGGACCCACCCTCCGGCCCTCCCTCTCCTCCCCCACTCTCCTCCCAGCGACCCATGACCTCCTTCCTCCTTTCCCCTTAGGCCTTCCTTCCCTGGGTCCCGTTAGCCATGCATGGCCACCCTCTCCCTCCATGACCTCCTCCTCCCCATCCTCCCTCTCCTCCCTTCTTCCCCACCCGTCCATGGCGCTGCCCATGGCTCCTCCTGTCGCTCTCTCCTCCTCGGCCTCGAGCTCGCCACCGCCTCCTCCGGGCGCTGCCCTCGCCCGAGCCGCCCCCATCCGCCTGCATCTCCCCGCCGGCCGGCCCTGCACCCTCTTCCTCGCCGTCCTGCGGTCCCTCGGCACCGGCCTCCCTTGCCTCCGCGCCGGGCGCCACCTCGAGCTTCGCTGTCCACTGCTCATGCCGACCTCGCCCGTGCCGCCGTCCTCCGCTGCGCACCTCATCGCCGGCCTCACCTTCGCCATGGCCGGCCGCCTCCTCGGCTCGCCTCGCTCCGCTCCCTTCCTCCGCGCCTCCTCCATGCCGCCCGCGGCGTTGGGCCTTAAGCGCCGAGCCTCGCTCGCTGGCCCCTCCTCCTCGCCGGCGCCAACGCCCTCGCTCCGCCATGTGGCGCAGCTCTCCGGCCGTCTTCCGCCGTCCCTCCTCCTGAGCGTGCTCTGCCGCCTATCGCCCCGGCCGCGGTCCCGTCGCCCTGCAGCCACCTCCGCTTGGCTCGCCAGGCCACGCCGTCCTCGACCGCTGGGCGCCGGCCACGCACGCCTCAACCGCGAACTCCTGTGCCTGGTCGTCCGCAGGTGCCTCTATCCCTGTCTAGTGCAAGTGGCTCGCTGTTTGTCTTTGGTGTTCAGTCATCAGCTCGTGTTGTGTAATGGTGGTGTGGAGATGGTGAAGATGTTCGTCTCCAGATGAGATCGGCTCGCCAAGTTCGCCATGACCGACTACATGGAACCATCTACCAAAATCCCCGAAGTCCGACCCCGGCGAGACCGAACCCTGTCGACCCAGAATCAAGATCGGCAAGACCCCTCGGAACACCAAGATCTCCCAGTACCGAGACCCGAGTCCGACACCGACAATCGAAACCGCAGCGGCGGCAGCCGCGCCTAACCGGACACCGTGCGACAAGATCTTCTGACCGAGGACCATCAAGACTTCCGCAACGCCAAGTACTCCTTCACGGCTTCAGCCGACCGTGGACCGACATGATCTCCTTCACGGATACGACAAGTACCCTCGAGGACGCCGAGTACTTCACCCCAGACACCGAGACCCCGGTGCGACAAGTGCTTCTTCCCGGACGCCGATTCCGCCGAGAACGAATTCGTCGAACCCCAGATCCAAACCCTGTCGAACCCCGAACCCCCCGGAACCCCAAGTTCGCCAAACCCTATGTGTGACCCCTTCCTCGAACCCTATTTTTTATGAATGCTATATATAAAATTGTTGCATTAAATCATTCATGTTGCATGCATATTGTCATGTGGTTTGGGGGCCTTATGCCGATTCACCTCATAATTAAATATGGGGCCCATATGCGGGCAAATCTAGTCTTATATTGGCCTCATTTAAATTGGTGTAGCGAACCGGTGATATCTTTTGCCATGTTATTACAACATAAATTGTGGGGTAGCTAAATAACTTGAACCTATTAATTAATTGTCGGGACCCCGGTTCCGCTTAATATGACCTAATTGCGTCGCAGCTTTGCCATGTCATAAATCATACATGCATCATGCCGATCTTTTGCCGTAGTATTAAATATTGCATCCGGTGCTTATTCTAGTGTTTTGGTTCTTCGCGGATAAGGCCGTTGAGTTGATGCGAGAGTCGACCCGATCTTCGGTTGAACCTTCGGCAATGTTTTCAGGCGAGCATCTCCCCCTTTCTACCTATCTTACTTTTATAGTATTTATTTCCCTCCTGTTGATCTATTGCTATTTGTGTTGCGATGCTCTAGTTTTCGTACCCGTGATATCCCTTGCAGCCTTATATTGCCTTGGACACACCCTATTACCTGTTGTTTGGTAGATAGTTGGACCTGCGCGTCGTAGTCGCTTGCTCAAGTGCTGTTGCGTGTCGCCAAGTACCACAGTTGTTGGAATATTGCCGCATGTTGATGTTGGAGATGATCATGGCTTTACTTACCGTTCACTTTAATTCCTGTTTAATAACTAAAATTGAAGTAGGTAAATGCAGAGGCACCGGTGGGTGATAGATAATATTTGGTTTCCGACCGCCCACTTGTGTCCCGTAGGACCCCGAGTTCTTGACACCTGTTCCGAGATCGAGCGCGCTAACCACAGGTGGGGAGATATGGGCCCCCATTGATTAGTACCTGATTTCAAAGTATTGTACTGGGGGCCACAAACTAGTTTGAGGTTTTATTTACTATCATGTACTTATGCCATGCTTTACTGCTTTATTTACGATTGTGTGAGGAGCACTGTCTGCTTTTGAAGCGGAGTGTTTTCATGTATCGACATGCCCAGTTTGGGGTTTCACATCGTTCTGACCACCGTCATAAACCCTGAGTCCGTCTCGGAGACCGGCCGACTTCGTTGCGGGTAGACTTAGTGGGGTGGCCCCCCGTTCTTGATTTGGGTATGGAAACGTCATGACTTAGGCCCCGCCGACATACCGATGGGTGTATGTTAACTGATCTGGCAAAAAGGGTCAAAGTGCTTGTGGATACTTTGGTGCACCCCTGCAGGGTTAAATCTTTTCGAGAAGCCGTGTCCGCGGTTATGGACGACTTGGAGCACAGTGCTTGATCATAGACAACTATAACTAAAGTTTACTGTTATAAATTGACTTGTATCCGATATGACTAGTAATCAGCTTCACTATAACGGAATGGCTAAATAAAAGTACCAACAACTGATGGGTTTTTGGGTTATCTCATGCTAATTGTATCTGACTAGTAGTGTTGCAACTATCACGGAATGGTTAACTAAAAGTGCCCACTGCTTATTTTATTAGGATGATTGTCTAAACCTGACTAGTAATTGCTGCAACGATAACTGAATAAATAAAACTGCCAACCGTGTGAGTTCCTCGGTTGACTTCCTCGTTTGGTCTCGAGGGGGAATACCAGGATGGGATTGTTTGGTGTTAGTATCGGGCTGGTTCCGGATAGGTCTTTCTTACCCCTCTCTGATAGCCGCCAGTTCTATCGAGTCTCTATAGGTTGTTTAGTGCATGCTGCGCTGCCGCTCAATCCACCATACCTATGTAGGCGAGGACCGCCGAATTCTAGCCTCGCCGTGTACTGGCCTCAGTACTGACCGCTCTCTCTTTTTCCTTTTGCCCTTTGTCGGCACCCCTTTTGTTTGAGCAGGTTTTGAGATCGACGCCGTTAGCAGGGTTACCCTTCCGGCTTGGCCTGGGCAGGGTTATGGACGCCATTGGTTATTCTTCAGGGCTCTTAGCCCCATTTGCATCTTGTCCGTAGCTGGACGCTCTATCGTTTTCAAGGTGATTTGGATCTTTGTTCTGTATATCTGTATTCTTGACTTATGGAGTCGTGTTGTATATATCTGTTCTGTGGGTCCCATCGAGGGCTGTTGTGTAATGTTATTACTTTGTTTTCCACCCGCACACAAGTGCCTGGTGGGCACCTTTGAATCGTTTCTATGCTGGTTTGGCGGGGAGCGCTAAAACTTGCATAGGGCCGATTCTGAGGGTGTTACACATACTCCAACAACTGTGGTACTGGACGACGCGCAACAGCACTTGAGCATGCGACTTCGACACACAAGTCCAACTATCTACCAAACAACAGGTAATAGGATGTGTCCACGGCAATATAAGGCTGCAAGGGGGTATCACGGGCACGAAAACTAGAGCATCGCAACACAGATAGCAATAGATCAACATGAGGGAATAAATACTATAAAAGTAAGATAGGTAGAAAGGGGGAGGTGCTCGCCTGAAAACATTGCCGAAGGTTCATCCGAAGGTCGGGTCGACACTCGCATCAACTCATCGGCCTAATCCGCGAAGAAGCAAACACTAGAAGAAACACCGGATGCACTATTTAAGATTACGACAGAAGACCGGGCATGATGCATGTATGATGTATGTCATGGCAAAGGTGCAATGCAATTAGATCATATTAAGCGGAACCGGGGTCCCGACAGTTACTTAATAGGTTCGAGTTGTTTAGATACCCGCCATTTAAATGTTGTCTTAACATGGCAAAAGATAGCACCAGTTCGCTACACAAATTTAAATGGGACCAATATACGACTAGATTTGCCCGCATATGGATCCCATATTTAATTATATGATGAATCGGCATAAGGCCCCCAAACCACACAATATGTATGCAAGCATGGCAAATTTATATGCAACAAGTAATACTATTTATAAAATATAGGTCACGGAAAAGAGGGTCACACTTTGGGGCTCGGCGAACTTGGGCTCCGAGGGGTTCGGGGTCGGGTGTCAGGGTTCGACGGGAGAATGGCTCGACGAGATCGGTCTCGGACAACGGAAGTCGATCTTGTCGCATCCGAGAAGAAGAACTTGGTTGGCGTCGGGGGCACATCGGATCCGCCCTGGTCGGTGCCGATCTTGTCGTCACGAAGATCTTGTCGGGTCCACGGATCGGGTCGGATTTGGCGTTCGGGGTGAAGAACTTGGCATCCTCGAGGAAGTACTTGTCGTATCCGTGAAGGAGATCATGTCGGTCCACGGGGTCGGGCTTCGAAGCCAGGAAGGAGTACTTGGCGTTGCCGAGCGGAAGTCTTGATGGTCCTCGGGTCCGAGAAGATCTTGTCGCACGGTGTCCGGGTAGGCGAACTTGTCGGTTCCGCGGTTTCGATTGTCGGTGTCGGACTCGGGTCTCGACACTGGGAGATCTTGGTGTTCGAAACATGGGGCGCTACGGTCATCGACCTGGACTTGAGTGGCACCGAGGAAGCGCAGACGAACAACACCGCGAGAACCATCGATACGGACACGAGCACCCATCAAAGGAACCCAAGCAACTCGGGGTCTCCAGTCTTCTAGGCATTCAAGCAAACAGGTCATGCACATGCCTTGAACTACCTGAACCATGGCGAGCCTTTTATGCGGAGGAGGCGGTAGCGAGAGAAAAGGAGGCAGGCGCAAGCGGCCTGCCTCAGCGAGAGAAGCGGCAGGGACACGGGTCCAGGACGGTGAGGTCGAGTCCAGGGAAGGGTAGGGCCGGCGGGCGTGCCACGCGCACTCGAGCGACGGCGACATGCACAAGACGGTGGCAGCGACTCGGTGAAGAGGAAGGAGAGAGGAGGCGGTGCCTGGTGATGACACGGGGCCGACGAGCTTGACAACAGGGAGGAGTCGACGGGCTCCGGGGCGGCGAGGGTGGTCGCGGCCGCGGCCGAAGGCGACAACCCGTTGAGGAAGACGACGACGGGCACGGCCACACAGGGAACCGGGGAGGTCGCGGTGGGGGATAGGTGCACGGCGGCGGCCGCTTGCGGGGAGGGGCGATGCCGGCGAGGCGAGAGGGCCAGGGAGAGACGCGGCCTAGAGGGGTTCCTGGCGGCGACACGCTCGATGGTTGGAGGGGATGCGGCGGCGGCCGCTGGGTGCGAGGGAGAAGCAACGCGGGTCGCGAGGAGAGAGGAAAACGAGGATGGGGAGCGGGGATCTCGCGGTGGGGGCCTGCGGGGTGGGCCAGGGAGAGAGGCAGGGGCCGGGTCGCTCCTGTCCATCCCAGGAGGTGGGGTCCGCGCGTGGCAGGTGGCCACGGGAGAGAGGCTGGCGGGGTGGGGCCAGCAGGCGTGTGTGCGTTGCATGCTGTTTGTGTGTGTGTTGCGCCGATGGGGTGAGAGAGGGAGTGGAGGAAGGTGGGATTTGGGGCAGGTGGTTGAGGGTGTGGAGAAGAGGTGGGCCAGGAGGCTGAGGTGGCGGGATGGGATAGGATAGGGGGAAGGGAGTGGTGAGGTGGAGGGAGGGGATTGGAGGGGGTGAGGTGGAGGCAGAGTGGGTAGGATAGGATTGGGTAGGATTAGGAATTAGATAGGCTGGTTTTTGTACTGGGGGTGGCCGACTGGGTCGGATCGTCCCGGTTTGGCTGCCCCCTAAAAATAAAATAAATATTTTATTATTTAAAACGGGGCGTTTGAAATCCATTGGTAGAAGAAACAAAATAATCCGGAGACCCGGGTTTTGGATTTGAAATAAAGGCGGGGCGTTTAGAAAACAAAAACAGGTTTTTCGAAAATAGTTTTATGCAAACAAATGCATGATGATGACGATGCTCAAATGCAAGGTGGCATGATGACATGAGCATGGGGTCATGATGATGCAATGCACAAAAACAACGCGATTTTTAGTAGTGGTTTGCGGGGCGCCACAAGTTTCTCCGTCTTGCCAATGCCATCTTATCTAACACGGTGATTTATCACTTAACAGCTTAGCAATCTAGATGAGGACGACCTGGCTGCCCAAATCTACGATCCAAAGATGAAGGAAGTCACGGTCGTGTCCGACGACGACGCCCCGTTGGCGCGAAAGCGGGAGAGCTCCACCTCTGACGCTGCCGACGGAGGCAAGAAGAAGAAGACGAAGGGTGGAGCCTCCAAAAGAATCTTGCGCATACGGAGGCGGAAAAGAAGAAAGCCACCGGGATGTTTGCCAAAGCGCCCCCCCTAGTGTAAACCTCTCATTCTCCGACATTGTCTTATTTATCTGTCTTATTCCTGTACTCATGCATTTTGCACGTTTCAGGAAGAAAGCCACAACTAGCCTCAAGAAGTCCTCCAAGACTCTTGGGGCTTCTAGAAATATCAAAGATATGCTGCATCGTGACTCCTCCCCCACCATTGCTCCTGCTACTCCCGTCGTCAAGCTCTCCTCCGCTCCTACAAGTTCCCAAGTCCAGGAGGCACCAGGCCCTTCCGCCATGGAAGTGGATTCTGGCGCCTCTACCGAACTAGCTATTGTCGGCGATCAGGCGACGCAGGAGAGCGCTTCTCTTCAATTGGCTGAAGCTCCGGCTAAGGATGCCATCGGTAGCGGCAAGGCGGTGGTGGGATCTGGTACCTTTGCCAAAGGCGGTGCCTCTGCTCCCCAGAAACCCTTCGAGTTCCCAAAGATAGTTTACCTGGCGCTCACGCCGAGTAACACAACTATGGTTCCTGGAGGAGTGCCGTCATCTCCGACGTGCGGTCTTGAGGAGCTACTCCGACAAGCAGACATCTTGCAAGGAAATAGCATTTCCTTTGGCAAGCTGCTAGCCGAGAGCGCTACAAACCTCAGGATCATTGCGCTTGTAAGTTTTACTTTACCTTTTGCATTTCATATGAGCATCCTACTGTAGCCCCCGAGGATGTAGACGGAAAACCATAGGTTTTGCATCTATATGCTCTAAGAGTGACTAAGTTAGAAAGAACTCTTACTGTAGCCCCCAAGCATTTAGATGGAAGAAATTATTCCGACTAGATGCTTTAAGAGTAGCATACACAGTGTTCATAATTTTCAATGCTGTAGCCCCCAAGCTTCTAGTTGTAACTGAATTAGTTCCGACTAGATGCTTAGAGAAAAGCTAAGCATTTTCCGAGCTAAAAACTTTATACTGTAGCCCCCAAGCTTCTAATCGAGAACTAAAGTAGCTCCGACTAGATGCTTTAAAGAAAAGCTAAGCATATTGATAAGTTTAAAAACTCTCGCTGTAGCCCCCGAGCATCTAGGTGGAAAATCTCAGACTAGAGGCTCCAAGCAGACCAAACAAAGACTTAACTTTGTATTTGCTTCCACAGAACGAGAATGCTCGGAGGGGCATGGCCAACGACAAGTATCAAAAGATGCGCGCAGATCTTGAAGCCAAAAAGGGTAAAACTGCCATCTTGAAGGAACAGATCATCAAAAACAAGAGTCTGTTTTCTTTTTGCGCATTTCCGTCCTACTTTTGTGCCCATAATCTCCGAGTAATCACTGTGTACTTTGTTTTCTCCGACTTGCAGAACATGCTGCCAAGGCCAAGGACATTGTCGAGCGGTCAAGCATATCCAACAATGGACAGCGAGAACAAGATCCTGAAGGAGGAGAGGAAGGAGATGCTGAAGATGCACGAGGATTCCATGAAAGCCCTGCAGGATTCCGCCTCCGCGGAGATCAATCGCTTGAAGGAGGAGCTTGCGATCCTAAAGAATCAGAAGCAAGCTGCTGATGAGCAAAACCTTCGCCATAACGAAGCGTTTAAGCTCCTCCAACAAGAGAAGGAATCCTTGGCGGACACCGTCTGGCAGGCTAAGGCCAGCATCTTCAGTAAGTGTTCTCCGCCTTGTAGTTCTGTAGTCTGGATACTTAGAATTTATTGAACTCATGCGATCCTTGTCGGAATTTTTAGCGCCCATGGGTTTAACCCGCTCGCCTCCTTCGGACAAGGAATGCATGGTTCTTGCCGGCAAATTTATCAATACCGCCATCGCCCAAGCCAAGGAGATTGGCAAGCCCCTCCAGATTTATATCAAGGCCTCGGAGATTCTGCGTCGAGCCCCCGAGCATGTCGCGAGCTGGAAAGCTTCATGCGCACGGGCTGGCGCAAGGATGGCATTGTCTATGGTGAAGGCACACTATGAAGATGCCGACATCGACACAGTGACATCTGGTATCCCCGACGTGGATGACGGCAAGGAGATTGATCACGAAGCCATCCTGTCATCGCTCGCGGGTTATGACACCAGGGTTGCCGAGTTGGTGGACATTGACGTCTTCGTGCCCAGGAACTTCATCGACAATGTCAACTTGGACTCCTCCGAGTCTCATCACAGTGCCGATGGTGAGGGTGATTCTCCGGCTGGCGATGATGCGGCCTCCAAGTCTCCTGTGCCCAAAGAATGAAAAACACTTTGTAATTTCTATTTCACCTTTGGTGTGTGCACGGGAAAAACTTATTGATGTAATCTTAAGGCGGAAAACAATGGTTGTCGTATCCTGCTACTTAAGAATTAAGTCCCGGCCTGTATATATTTTTTAAGCAAGTGCTGGATTATCCATTACTCTGGTTCTTATGCTTGACTTTTCGTGAGTCGGAAGACTCGTTGTCGGAACCATGCGCTTAGGTGATGATGCCCAATGGCACCGTCAATAACCTAAGCACAAAATCGCCGACAATAAGTGCCGAAAGTCACTACTCCAGAATCCACATAAAAACAACAAAGAATGTGTAGACCAGAAAACTTAAGCTAACGCCCATAGGCGGAATTTTCACAAGTGCAATCGCAAAACTTGTGCATAAAGGTTTTATATGATCCAAAAATGAACACTAAAGGAGGTAGAAGACTCAGCAATATGAGTGAACCAAAGAGCTTTATTTCATTGATCATATAAGAGGTACACAATTAGATAAAAAATGCTAAGTGTAGAAAGGACGTAGTTGTGCTATGTTCCATGGCCGATCAAGCTCCGGGTAGTCATCATCCGGGTCACGTCGCTTACGGTTATGATCCTTGTTGGGTCTATCCTTGAGTTCACGATTGTTGACAAGGTAGTAAGACCCATTGAGCAGCGCCTTGCTTATGATGAATGGTCCTTCCCATGGCGAGGATAATTTGTGTGACTTCTTCTGCTTAAGTCGGAGTACTAGATCCCCCTCTTTAAACGAGCGATGCCGAACGCGGCGACTATCATAGCTGCGTAGCTTCTACTGGTAGATGGCGGATCTTTGGCATGCCAAGACGCGCTCCTCCTCGAGAAGGTCCACATCTAGGCGTCTGGATTCTTCAGTGTCATCTTCGTCGTAGGCGGCAACTCTTGGTGCATCGTGGAGGATGTCGGAAGGTAGGATGGCTTCTGCTCCATATACCATGAAGTAAGGGGTGTAGCCGATGGATCTGTTGGGTGTGGTTCGTAAACTCCACAACACAGATGGAAATTCTTCCGCCCAGGCTCCAACTGCTCT
Organism: Avena longiglumis; assembly: GCA_030063025.1. Classification (NCBI taxonomy): domain Eukaryota; kingdom Viridiplantae; phylum Streptophyta; class Magnoliopsida; order Poales; family Poaceae; genus Avena; species Avena longiglumis. The sequence goes on from CP125974.1 coordinate 458,560,951, forward strand.
ATGTAGCGGTGCCTCAAGACGTGGCTTGATTCCCTGTAGAATTAATCCATTGGCTCTCTCAACCTGACAATTGGATTGTGGGTGTGCCACAGATGCAGGGTCAAGTCGGATGCCTTTGTCCCAGCAATAGGCCTCCACTTCTCCGAGTGACAAGTTGCTTCCATTGTCGGTGATGATGCTATGTGGGAGTCCAAATCTCACCACTAGATCCCGGACAAACCTGAGGGCAGTTGCCCCATCAAGCTTTCTAATGGGTTTAGCTTCTATCCATTTGGTGAATTTGTCAACTACTACCAGCAGATGCGTAAATCCACACGGTGCCGTCTGTAACGGTCCCACCATGTCTAGCCCCTAGACTGCAAACGGCCAAGTTATTGGTATTGTTCGCAATTCTTTAGCAGGAACATGTGGTTGTCGGGCATAATACTGGCATCCCGTGCATGTCTCAACCAGCTTGTCGGTGTCGCCAGTAGAATCCTTGGAAGGCTTTCACGACCAATGATCGAGGGCGTGATGCCGCAATCTCGAGATGGATCTCATGGGATTTCCATACCTTCTAGCTGGGAAACGCACTTTAAGTATACACCGAGTGCTCCTTTTATAGATTTGCCCATTGATTATGGTATAACCCTTTGCTCGCATTTATTTGTCTTTCGACTTAAATGTCGGGCAAAGTTCCGTGTTCGAGATACTCCATGAACGGTTTTGTCCAAGCCGGAGGGATCTTTGCCACCATGTTGACGAAAGAGTCAGCTCTATCCGGGTTGTCAATGTCGACACCCTTAACGGATGGTGTGCGTAGATGCTCTAGGAAGACTCCTGGCAGAATTTGCTTGCGCCCTGATCCAAGCTTAGACAGTAGATCAGCCACCTCGTTTTGCTCCCTAGGCACATACTTGACTTCGTAGCCCAAGAAGCTCTTGGCTATCTTGTCCACTTCGTCGCGATATGCCCCCATCATGGGGTTCCGCATTCGAGTGCCGACCACTGTGGGCAACCAAGTCGGAATCTCCACAGCAAACTATGCGCTTGATGCCAATATCCTTGGCTACACGTAGTTCGTGAATGAGTGCTTCATACTCTGCCATGTTGTTTGTAGCCTCGAAGTGGATCTGCAGACCGTAGTGCAGCTTGTCTCCTTTTGGTGACTGTAGCAGTACACCAGCCCCCGATCCATTGAGCAACTTTGACCCGTCAAAGTGCATCACCCAGTACTCTGGTTCTGGCAGCGGAGTAGCATCCGGCATCTCCGTCCAATCAACGATAAAATCCGCCAAGGCTTGTGACTTGTGGCATCCCGCAAAACCACTACTAGAAAATCGCGTTGAATTTGTGCATTGCATCGGCATCATCATATGTTGTTGTCTAAAACTATTTTTATAAAAGCCCGTTTGTTTTCTAAACGCCCATCGTTATTCAAACACCAAAACCGGGTCCCGAATATTTTGTTTGGCGCTATCGGTTTGCAAGCGGCGTTTAAAACAAATAAAATGTTTAATTATTTTTATTGGGCAGTCGAGCGGGCGAATGACCGACGACCACCCCGAAAAATACAAGCGGTTCAAAACGATACCCCTAAAGCCTAAAGCTACCCATCCTATCTACCCAGCCCTCCTCTCCACCTCACCCCACCCAATCCCCACTTGACACCTCACCCTCTCCCTCCCCTAGCCTACGCCTGCCACCTAATCCTACCCCACTCCCATCCCCAGCAACCAACCCACACCACACACTCTCTACACACAAGCCACACGCACACACTTGCTTGGGCCCCACACAGCGGCCCTGAACCACGCCTCCCCATCCCCAGTCGCCTGCCCACCTGCCACCTCCCCGCCTCCCCACGCCGCGTGCCGCCCTGTTCATCTTCCCGCTGCATCTCCCCACCGCCGCTCTCCTCGCTTCCCACGCTCCTGCCCGCCACCGCGCATCCGCTCCATGGCCGCTCACGCCACTGCTCGCCCCGGCGCTTCCCGCCGCCACCAGCCCTTCTCCTCCCTTCCTGCCTCGCCCCACCTCTCTCGAGCCCGCCGCGGCTGCAAGCCCGCCCATGCCTCACCTCTGCCTCGCCGCACCCTCTGCGCCCCGTCGACCCTCCCCTCGCTGCATCCTCCTTCGCCGCTGGCCGACGGCCTCGCTTCCGGCCAGCCGCGCTCACGCTCCGCCCGAGAACGCCTCCAGCCACCGCCCGGCGCGGCCCCTCTTCCCTGCGCTGCTCAGCCCATCGCTGTCTGCGCCTCCTGCTCCAGCCAGACCCGGCTGCCTGGCGTCTCCTCCCTCCTCTGCGTGGCCCGCGTCCTCGCTCCTCCTCCATGGGGCCCGTCCCGATCCTTTGTCCTCCGTCGATCGCAGTGCCCGAGCCCGGCCGGCCCGCTGCCACCGACGCGCCGCCCTGCCCCTCGGCAAGCTCGCCCGGCCCTCCTGCGCTTACCGTGCCCGGCCGCGTTCGACCAGCCTCGCGGCTCCCTCCCCTGCCTCGCCTTAACCGCCACCCGCGACCAACGTCCTCCTCGGTCCACCTCCTCCCTGCGACCCCTCGTCTCCTCGCCTGAGACCGCCGCTCCTCGTCCCACGAGCTCGACTCAGTAGCCCAGGAAAGAGCAAGTGCTCAAACAAGCCAGCCAGCCCGGGGCTTGTGGTATTACAGGATGGTTCTCAAGAAGCTGCTTCAACTGTTTGGAGTTGCAAAGAAGAAGAAGATTTCAAGAAGAAAGGCAAGTCCGTGGACCCTCTTTGGCAAGATCTCGACAAGATCGTCCAAAGACCCAAGTACCACGACAACCGATGCCAAACAGCCCGAACATGGAGAACACGGACCAAACGACAAGATCTTCATCGATGACAAGACCGTCGACCACGACCCGACGATCATGAGCGCAGGATCATCCCCAGACGCCAAGGTTGCCACGAGGCTCCCGAATGTTAACACCGACTCGATGGCGCGAGCCCGACAAGACCCTACAACGGCAAGATCGACCTGGGACCCGACAAGATCGGCACGACGACAAGAACGGCATCGGCCGGAAGAATCGCGCCCGACGACCCAAGTCCTGCTTCCCGGACGCGACAAGAACTACCCCCGATATCCGAGAACGATCCCGGAGTCCGAGAACGCTTCCGTCGAACCCTGGACCCTGAGACCAACCCCGAACCCCGAACCCCGGAACCCCAAGATCGTCGAACCCTAATGTGTGACCCCTTTTCTCGAGCCCTATTTTATAAATATAACATTACCTGTTGCATATTAATTTGTTCATGCATGCATACTTGTCCTGTGGTTTGGGGGCCTTATGCCGATTCACCTTATAATTAAATATGGGGCCCATATGCGGGCAACTCTAGTCTCATATTGGTCCCATTTAAATTTGTGTAGCGAACCGGTGCTATCTTTCGCCATGCTAAAACAACATCTAATTTGCGGGGTATCTAAATAACTTGAACCATTTAATTAAATGTCGGGACCCCGGTTCCGCTTTAATATGACCTAATTGCATCGCACCTTTGCCATGTCATACATCATACATGCATCATGCCGATCTTCTACCGTTGTATTAAATACTGCATCCGGTGTTTATTCTAGTGTTTTGCTTCTTCGCGGATAAGGCCGTTGAGTTGATGTGAGCTTCGCCCCGATCTTCGGATGAATCCTTCGACAATGTTTCCAGGCGAGCATCTCCCCCTTTCCACCTATCTTACTTTTATAGTATTTACTTCCCTCCTGTTGATCTATTGCTATCTGTGTTGCGATGCTTTAGTTTCCGTACCTGTGATATACCGTGCAGCCCTATATTGCCTTGGACACATCCTATTACCTGTTGTTTGGTAGATAGTGTTATCACCATATTTTGGCCAAAGGAGGAGTTGGGCCGTAATCAAGATGGGCTTAGAAGATACGTATATTCAATGTGTTGTTAATCGGCCTTGTGCGTAGATTTGGGCTAAATTGCCCGTGTATCTTGTATCATAGTAGGTTTCGTTTCAGTTTAGGTAAAGATAGAGTTGTAGAAGTTATTCCAAAAGTAGAGAGTCTCCGGACTATAAATATGTACCTAAGGTTATCGAAAAAGAGGACAATCACGTTCACAACAAACACAATCTCGGCGCATCGCCACCCCTTGTTTCTAGGGTTTTTCTCGGGTAAGTGCCATGCTGCCTAGATCGCATCTTGCGATCTAGGCAGTATCTACTTATGCGTTATCCGGTGTTACTCGTACTGAAGCCTTGTTGATGGCGAGTAACACTTTTATCACAGATTTGTTGGGGCTAGCATCAGTACTTTTCACTATGATTGTTTAGTTATGCTACCTCTAGCTATCTCGCCGCCTTTGCACCTTTTCCCGGATGTGAAGGTGGCATCTTGCTTGATCTTTACTTAGCCGATTCGATCTATTATAGTTGTGCCTTGTTCATCAAGGTTTAGTTTAATATCCACGTGATTAGGCCTTGCAAACGGGTTGAACGATCCAGTAGTACGTAAAGACGTGGCTTATTCGTTCTAGAGAAGATTGTTCCGGTAATTGACTCTGCGTTGGTTATTAGGCCTCCTCTAGGGTTGATATTCTTCATCTTTCGTATATACCAGGCTCAATTACGTGTAGGACGTTCCGGTTACGTGGTGAAAACACTAAACTGTCGTAGATCGATTTAACTTGTAGTGATCAAGCAAAACCCCATGTTATCATAGATCTAATGCAGAACCATGGGATAATCGGCTCTAGGAGCCGATTTACAGGGAAACCTGGGAGCCGGTCACGGCTTGAATTTTATGTATACTTGTTCACCATGCAGGAAACCAATCGGAGCAATCCATCACCTTCCTGACCAGGTATAGGTCAGGTGGCACGCCCTCGAACCAAGCCAGGACGCGTGCGTCTGCGGAGTTTTGGCCGTTGCGAGGGACCAGGCCCACCAGCGATTCAGGAGCCTCCGGCTCTTCGTGTTGCTCGTCGTTGCCCGCCGGTGAGTTTTGACAGGCAACACATTCTGGCACGCCCGGTGGGACCTTCAACAACATCTGCATCAACGTCCGACGCTGCGATGGATAACAGACCAGTCACGTACGAAGAGCTTCCTGACGAGCACAAGGCGAAATATGACGAGATCAGAGAACTCTTCGAAGCCGACCTCATCGGCTCTTTCGAGAGGACCCGTAAGCAGGGCATCAAGTGGAAGGGGTTCTCCCCCGAGGCTGCTCTCGATGAGGTCGATCTGTCTGTTCCCTCGGAGGAGCGCACCAGGGCTCTACGACAGGAGGTCAACTACATGGTGGCTCATTCTCTGCACCGCCATTCTGAGAGCCTGGTGAACGCCTTCGAGCGGGTCGCAGTTCGCGTAGTTCAGGAGATCATGAAACATCAGTACTCTCCGTCGGGGCCCACTTTCGGGACCCACCAAGGAGAAAGACCGCTCCAGACCAGGCCGCAACTGCCATTCACACTCGCAGCTCCAGAACCGCCAGGATCAGCGGCATACGTCGTCTACAAGGCTGGAGGCGATCCAGGCGATTGCCAATTCCTGTTTGAGCCACCCAAGGAGATCCCACGGATATATATGCCTCGTGCGGGCGCAATAACCTGGCACGCACCAGCCAGATTGCAACCGCAGGAGTGTCTGCGGCAGGGGTTCCTGGGGCAGGATCTTCAGGAGCAGGCGTTCCTGGAGCAACGATGTCTGGGATGGACGCTGACAAACAGGCGTGGCTAGCCAAGTATGCCACTGGAACAAGTCATGAGAATCTAGCCCCTGCAGCTCAAACAGTGGAGCAAATCAGTACCATCCTGAGAGACCAGTTCGGCTTCGTGCCGAAGAGACGGACAATCGGCTACTCAAAGCCGTACCCCAACGAGTTTGACCTGATTCCGCTGCCACCCAAGTATCGGCTCCCTGAGTTCTCCAGGTTCAGGGGCGAAGGGTCAAGCTCAATCGAGCACATAAGCGATACACAGCACTAGGCATGATTTGACATCGGATCGATCTTGCGTGAGATATTTTGCGCAATCTCTACGGGGCCTTTGGGTGGTACACCTCGCGCCACCGATTCGATTCGCACCTGGAAACAACTAGAAGAGCAGTTCCACATCCAGTACCATTCAGAGGCTAATGAAGCAGGCATTGCGGACTGGAGTCAAGTAAGCGGAGAAATCAGAGCCGAATACATCCAGGCCAGACCGTCAGAACCGATGTTACTCAGCTCGTTTAATCGAGAAAGAAGCGGTCGAGCTTCGCGTTGGGTCTCTTAGCACCCATCAAGGATCCGCTTTCAAGTGAGTACAACTCATTGGCGCACATGGCCCGGCGGCGATGTATGAACAGCGCCACCACGAGTTATACCAAGACAGTTCAAACGTCCCATAGGCTCGGTCGATCTGTAAGAAGATGATCCTACACAAGACCAGGAGGTGGCCGTGGCTGAGTGGGCTCGGGGGAACCACTCACCTGCAGTGGGTGAAACAGCAAGGGCCTGTAAAAGGGTTTGACTTCGATGTGAGCAAAGCCGAGCAGATATTCGATTTACTGCTGAAGGAGAAACAACTGAGGTTACCCGAAGGCCACAAAATCCCTACGGCTCAGGAGATGAACGGGAAACCATACTGCAAGTGGCATCATTCGTTCACCCACACCACCAATGATTGCAAAGAGCTGCGTCGCCAAATCCAAATGGCGATAGAACAAGGCCGTCTAATCCTTGGGCAGTTCGCCATGAAAGTGGACACGAACCCGTTTCCCGGCGTCAACATGGTAGAGCTCAGTCGCTCCGCGAGGCGTCAGCTGGACTTTTCGTTCGGCGTTAATATGGCAGGATCTGGGTACCACCATGATACGTACAAGGAGGAAGGTGGTCACTCTCGGGGCAAAGAAAGAAGGGAGGCTGGTCCACGCGACCGGCCCGGCCACAAGGACAGGCGGTACTTAACAGAGGAACAGGTGAGGAGGGTGCGGTATCAGAAGCCACATTCTACGCATCTCCTCAACAAGTATGAGCGTCAGTATGAGCAACGACGCCAGCACGATGGAAACGACGAAGGATATAAGCACCTCGCTAGGGGATCGTCCAAAGAGAAGGAAGGCGCAGACAAACATTGGGATTGTCCCTTCTTCAAGTATTGCTGGGACGTGGGAATGAGCCGATTGCCTACAGTCGACAACTGCCCAGAATGTGGGCCGCAGAAGGAGGGCACGAGGCCAGTGTCAGTGTTCAAACGCCTAGGGCCTCTCCAACCTCAGAGCCGTCACAGGGAGTCCACTCGAGCAAAGGGCCTCGAGAAGCCAAGGGATGACAAAGAAGAAGACAGGTATCACCGTCCAAGGTGGTGCCCCGATGGACTCAGACACACCCAGCGTAGAGTGCAGCGGCTGCGTAACAGAGGAAGGCTGAGCGCGATCTCCACGCTCTAAAGAAAGCACGACCTGATCTGGCCGTCAAAGTGAGGCAGACTTTGAGACGGGGCCACGACAAAGAAGGAGTGGCGCCCAAACCAATAAAAGCCGATACGGACATCGGTGGCACAAACATGGTGTTCGTACTCGGCATTCTGCGCGCCACGAACCATTGGGCTACCGAGAGTACGTTTGATCATGTCCACGGCGGTTATCTTGAGAAACCACGTGAGAAGGGTTATAAACATCCGAAGCTCTATACTGCGAGGCTACATCAATGGGCAACCTGTCGCCAAGATGTTGGTAGACACCGAGCGGCGATCAATATTATGCCGTACTCCATGCTACGACGCTTGGGACGCCCACCGCAGACCGATCAAAACCAACGCCACGTTAAGCGACTTCAACGGTCTTCTAAACGCAAGGCGTCAGCGTGGATCCGACGGCAGGAAAACCATACCCACGTCATTTTTCGTCGTGAACAGCAACAGTACCTACGCTGTCTTGCTAGGAAGGGATTGGATCCACGCTAACTGCTGCATTCCGTCCACGATGCATCAGTGTCTAATACAGTGGGACGGAGATGAAGTGGAGGTCATCCATGCAGACGATTCTATCGAGATTTCCATTGCTGGCATGAACGTCTGGGAAGCAGAAGACCAAGATCCGATCTCGGATCGCTTTAGGCAGGCAGCGCATTGAAGCTACAAAACGGGTGAGGCTGGTCTTATCCACGCTCGGCGAGTAGAAAGGTCCACGATTACCATGGTACGGCCGATCCTAGAGATCGCCACAAAAATAAAAAGCAATCATCGACAAGCGGATCACGTAGTCGTAGTAGGGTGATACCGCCATTGTGAAACCATAAGGTGTAAGCCATCCTTAACGGTGCAAAGGGGCGATTCTGTAATCGGCCCAAATTATTTTTGTTGTCCTCACCTACTGCTTACCCTGTGTTTAGCATCGACTTGACAGGTGACGGAAAGCTAGGGTATGGGTTTACACCCGCTGATGAACTAGAGGAGATCGACATTGGTCCTGGGGATAAGCCACGACCAACATTTATCGGCAAGAAGTTAGATCCGGATCTGCGGGGCCCGATGATAGCCCTGTTGAAACGATATCCAGACTGCTTCGCCTGGGACTACACAGAGATGCCTGGGTTGGACAGGAGCATCATTGAGCATCGGCTCCCGCTTAAAAAAGGATTTCGGCTATTTCAGCAGCGAGCACGGCAAATGAAGGCCGAAATTCTGGAAGAAGTAAAGAAAGAGGTCGAGAAAATGTTGACAGCCAAGTTAATCAGGCCATGCAGGTATGCTGAGTGGATTTCTAGTATAGTACCTGTAGAGAAAAAGGATGGCCGATGGCGTGTCGCCATAGATTTTCGGGATCTCAACAGAGCTACCCCAAAGGATGAGTATCCGATGCCGGTAGCAGAAACGTTAATCAACGTAGCGGCTGGCCACAAGATCTTGAGCTTCATGGATGGCAATGCTGGTTACAACCAAATTTTTATGGCTCCAGAAGACATACACAAGACTGCATTCAGAGTCCCAGGTTCGGTGGGGTTGTTTGAGTATGTGGTCATGACGTTTGGACTAAAGAATACTGGCGCCACATACCAGAGGGCTATGAATTATATTTTCCATGATCTGATCGGCAAGCTGGTGGAAATCTACATCGATGACGTGGTGGTCAAGTTCGCCGTGCAAGGACACTTGGACGATCTACAACGCGTCCTGGACCGGACAAGAAAATTCGGCCTACGGATGAATCCAAAGAAGTGTGCCTTCGGAGTGACGGCCGGTCAGTTCTTGGGTTTCTTGGTCCATGAACGCGGAATTGAGATCGGCCTGAAAAGTCAGGAGGCAGTGCGAACAATGAAACCGCCCACTACAAAGAAAGAACTGCAGTCTCTCATCGGCAAGATCAACTTCGTCAGAAGATTCATCTCTAATCTGTCAGGAAGGATAGAGCCGTTCATGGGACTCGTGAAAATTAAAACTGACGAGGAATTCCGCTGGGGGGCAGAACAACAACGAGCCTTCGACGAGATCAAAGAATATCTGACAAAGCCGCCAGTGTTAGTTCCACCCCAGCCGGACAGACCGTTCTACATTTACTTGTCAGTGGCTGACACGTCCATCGCCTCGGTGGTGGTACAAGTGTATGATGGGATAGAGCGAGTCGATTCTACATAAGCGTAGGATCTTTGGCCGGACGGAGACAAGGTATCCCGATATCGATAAGTGCCTCTGCTGTTTTTACATGCACCAAGCTGCCACATCTTGCTATCGCAGAGGTCATCATCATATGCAAATCGACGTCATAAAGCACATGCTTTGGGCTCCTATGTTAAAAAGGCCGATCGGGCAAATGGATGTTTGCATTATCGAGTTTGACATCCGTATCAACCCGCCGAAGCGTTAAGGGACAAAGGCCGATCTTATCGAAAAGGATCAACACTAACATAGCAGACCGTCCATAAGAGCGTGGGCCATGTTTTTGACGGATCGGCAGACGATGGTCGTGGCATCGGCATTTTGCTCGGTCGCCTGGGGCAACATTTTCCTTCTCCATCGATTATCTACCCTTCGCACCAACAATGTAGCCGAGTACGAGGCGATACGCAGGAATGGGGTTACTCCTCGGCGAGCGGAAGCAATGGAAATTTTGGAGACTCCAAGTTGGTGATTTCCCAACTCACGGAGGAGTACAAGTATGAGAGCGAGTCCCTCTTCCCAATATGGTTTACCTTGCCGTGAGCTGATGGCGCAGTTCGGTACATAAACTTCACCGATCCATGGGACAGAACGTGAGGCAAATGATCTTGCACAGATGGCTTGGGCTACAAGGATGCAGCGAGAGGGCCGATATTCGTGCAGCTCCTAGAAGTCGATGATCGAGAGCCGATATCTTCAATTACTTGAAGGATTCGCTCGGGGGCACCTAAACGGATAAGGTACAAAGCCATGAAGTATGTGCTTATTGGGGCGACATGTTTCTGAGGACTCTAGAAGGATTATTGCTCAAATGTGCAGGGACAGCCGAGGCTAATCGGCTCCTACACGAGGTACACGAAGGCGCCTGTGGGACTCACCAATCAGCTCACAAGATGAAATGGTTGATCAGGCGATCAGGGTTTTATTGGCCCACCATGCTTGAGGACTGTTTTAAGTACTACAAAGGATGTCAAGCATGTCAAAAATTTGGGAAAATCCAGATGGTACCCGCATCAGCAATGAACCCCATCATCAAGCCTTGGCCATTCCGGGGTTGGGGCATGGATATGATCGGCAAGATCAATCCTCCATCAAGCAAAGGCCACATGTGGATCTTGGCCATCACTGATTATTTCACAAAATGGGTGGAGGCTGTCCCGATGAAATCAGTAAACTCAAAGGATGTTATCAACTTTGTGAAGGAACATGTCATCCATAGATTTGGGATTCCCCAGACTATCACAACCGATGGAGGTTCGGTTTTTGTTTCTCAAGAATTTAGAAAGTTCTGTGAGGACATGGGGATTAAGCTGATCAGGTCATCTCCATACTATGCTCAGGCGAATGGGCAAGCTGAAGCATCCAACCAGAGCCTCATCAAGCTAATCAAGAGAAAAGTCGATGAACACCCTAGGCGTTGGCATGAGGTTTTATCAGAGGCTTTATGGGCTTACCGAATGTCATGTCATGGAGCGATAAAAACCTCGCCGTACCATCTGGTCTATGGACAAGAAGCCGTATTACCTTGGGAAATTACTGGATCAAGACGTCACCTTCGTAAGCAGACTAACAATTGAAGAATACACGACGTTGATGAGTGACAGTATTGAAGATGTGACTGAACTTAGGCTGTGGTCGCTTGAGAAAATCAAAGAGAACAAGGCCAAAGTAGCTCGTGCATACAACAAAAAAGTGAAGCCAAAGGAGTTCCATGTTGGGGATCTGGTATGGGAAGCTGTGTTGCCTTTGGGAACTAAGGATGCAACATATGGTAAATGGTCTCCAAATTGGCACGGGCCGTACAGGGTCGACCAAGTTTTAAGAGGGAACGCGTACATGCTTGAGCAGCTGGACGGCGTGAAATTCCCAGTGGCGGTCAACGGTCAACATCTCAAGAAATATTTCCCAAGCATGTGGGATGTTGGACAGTAAAACTTAAGAGGCCGATACATGAAATCGGCTAAGTAAAAGCACGTAGGACGATGGACAGTAAAAATGTGGGGGCCGATGTTGAAAATCGGCCGAATAAAAGCAAAAATATATAGCCGATGCACGGTCATCGACTCTAGATACAGTATCAGTAAAATGGTCTCCAAATATGCAGGGCATATTTTTCGATGGGCAATTGGAGATTTGGATCGCCCGTTTTGAAGAAGGACACAAGTCGCCCGTTTTGGGAAGGGTCGCAGGTTACCGTTTGAAACCAAGAAGTGGCCGTTTTAATGTGCCTAAAGATGCGACCAAGTTTTGGCCCTGTCGACGTTTTTATTTTTTCGGAAGAGCCGATGGGTAGTCATCGGCTCGTTGCGATTTGACTTGTTTGGCTGTATGCGTGCAGTATGTTGAGAGCCGATACAGTATCATCGACTCCTGGAGCATCGACCTATTTTGGCTATCGGCAAAATCAGGGGCGAACAAGAAGGAGATAGGGAACGGATTCTCATTCATTTGAAAGATGACTGATTACAAAAGGATGGTCGATTACAAAAGGGATCCCGCTACTACTACTACTACTGTTGCTGCTACTGATTCCTAATCTAAAGGGCGAGATCGTCGCCGTTGCCGTCTTCTTATTTGTCTTCGCTGCTGCGGCGTCATCTCTTCTTGCTGAAGAAGCTAGCGGGGACTTCATCGTCTTCATCATCTTCGGTATCCTCGCTTGACCCGGCACGGAAGCGCTTCGTCGGCGGATACTCGTCGGAGGATGTATCCTCCTCCGATTCCTCCTCCTCGTCGGAGGACTCGACACCGTCCCAAGACCAAGCGTCATCACTGCTTTTCGCCTCCAGTTCCCCGTCGACAAGGAACTGTAGGCTTTCCTCGCCGTCGGTCAAGGATGCATCATCCTCCGACCAAACAGCGAAGTCCCAACCCCTCTCGTCCCACCATTGTGGGGCGAGAGTGTTGTACGCCGCCATCGGCGGGTGCTCCGGCGTCGGCTCTCGGTCACTCATTGAGTTGGAGGCATGGGAGGACAGACCAGAGGAGGCAGAGGAAGCCATGGCGGAGAAAGAGGGTTTTTTCCGACGGAGAAAGAGGGTTTTCTGGCTACTGGAGGAAGATGGGGACTGCGTACTGCTCAGGCGAATTTAAATAAAGGGGAATAGTGGAGAGACGGTTCAATGCCATAGCGGTTTCCCGTTATGCGCCAAAATCGTCAAATCACGCGCGGAGGAGTTGAGAAGGCGAGGCATCATGATGAAGGGTAGCGTGGCGATTACATTACGCCGCATTCTCACGTCACGCTAACCCGATACAAAAAAAAAGAGAGGGAGAGGAGAAGAAAAAACGCAGAGTGGTTTTGGAATTATCATTGCCAAAACCAGGGGGGCATGTGTTATCGCCATATTTTGGCCAAAGGAGGAGTTGGGCCATAATCAAGATGGGCTTAGAAGATACGTATATTCAACGTGTTGTTAATCGGCCTTGTGCGTAGATTTGGGCTAAATTGCCCGTGTATCTTGTATCATAGTAGGTTTCGTTTCAGTTTAGGTAAAGATAGAGTTGTAGAAGTTATTCCAAAAGTAGAGAGTCTCCGGACTATAAATATGTACCTAAGGTTATCGAAAAAGAGGACAATCACGTTCACAACAAACACAATCTTGGCGCATCACCACCCCTTGTTTCTAGGGTTTTTCTCGGGTAAGTGCCATGCTGCCTAGATCGCATCTTGCGATCTAGGCAGTATCTATCGTTATCGGTGTTACTCGTCTTGAAGCCTTGTTGATGGCGGTAACACTTTATCACAATTTGTTGGGGCTAGCATCAGTACTTTTCACTATGATTGTTTAGTTATGCTACCTCTAGCTATCTCGCCGCCTTTGCACCTTTTCCCGGATGTGAAGGTGGCATCTTGCTTGATCTTTACTTAGCCGATTCGATCTGTTATAGTTGTGCCTTGTTCATCAAGGTTTAGTTTAATATCCACGTGATTAGGCCTTGCAAACGGGTTGAACGATCCAGTAGTACGTAAAGACGTGGCTTATTCGTTCTAGAGAAGATTGTTCCGTAATTGACTCGTGTTGGTTATTAGGCCTCCTCTAGGGTTGATATTCTTCATCTTCGTATATACCAGGCTCAATTACGTAGGGCGTTAGGTTACGTGGTGAAAACACTAAACCGTAGATCGATTTAACTTGTAGTGATCAAGCAAAACCCCATGTTATCATAGATCTAATGCGAACCATGGGATAATCGGCTCTAGGAGCCGATTTACTGAAAACACAGGAGCGGTCACGGCTTGAATTTCGTATACTTGTTCACCATGCAGAAACCAATCGGAGCAATCCATCACCTTCCGACCAGGTATAGGTCGGTGTACGCCTCGAACCAAGCCAGGACGCGTGCGTGCCGGAGTTTTGCGGGCCGTTGCCCGAGGGACCAGGGCCCACCAGCAGTTCTGGGAGCCTCCCGGCTCTTCGTGTTGCTCGTCGTTGCCCGCCGGTGAGTTTTGACAGGCAACAGATAGTTGGACTTGCGCGTCGTAGTCGCTTGCTCAAGTGCTGTTGCGTTTCGTCCAGTGCCACAGTTGTTGATGTGTTGCCGCATGTTGCTGTTGGAGATGATCCTAGTTTTACTTATCGTTCACTTTAATTCCTGTTTAACAACTAAAATTGAAATAAGCAGAGGCATCGGTGGAAGGAATCAGAACAGGGCCAAGCACAAGAGACAAGGATGCACAGCGTCAGAGGAGCAGAAGGAGGTCACGGAGGTGACAGTCCTGGAGCCCGAGGCACGCAGGAGGGGGCCACTGGAGCTTTGCCGTCATAAGAAGGGCGACAGGGAAAGGAGGCCGCCGAACTACTATTTTGGGACAAGCATATTCCACGAATATGCTTGCCCCGTCAGCCCTAAGGGCACCCAAGGCACCCCTTTATAAGGGGAGGTTTGGACCCTGAGGGGAGGATCGATTCTTTGAGCAACGTTAGGCTGGGGAGATTCACATTGTTCCCCTGTAAACAGCTCAAGGAGCACTTGTAACCCATCAAGAGAGAAATAAAGTTCATCACTTTGGCAGCTTGAGTGTAAAGACAGTTGCATCTTCCCTCCCCAGATCCCACTAGCATCCATTGGCCCCGCACTTTAGCCTACCCATGGCATCTGTCGTGCCACCACCACGACAGTTGGCGCCATCAGCGCGGCGGTGCTGGAGTTGTGATCCGGACGGAAACTTCATCAACACCGGCGGCGTTGTTTCGGCTTGGTCCAGATTTGGTCTCTGTGACTATGTCGAGACAATGCGAGCTTCGGGAAAACCCCGCAGCGGGATCTTCATCGGCCCGGCGAGCACGGTCTACGTCGGCGTCAACATCACCGACATTTATCCTCACCAGTTGTTGTTGCAGGGAACCACCTCGAGCGGCGAGCTGTCGAGAGAGCATCTGGCGGCAGCGTCGAGGTGATGGTCGCAGCAGGACTCAAGCGGGGCATTAGCCGGGTCAAGCGGAGAACCCGCAGTGCACAGTGGTCCGCAAGCAGATCACACCGCAAACCGCCGAGGTAATTCCGCGTGACAAACCCGCCGAGCTACATGACACCACCCCAAAGGCACCAGAGTGAGAGGACCACCTCGAGAGACCGAGAACATTCTTGAGGCAACTATAGAGAACTTAACCACACATGGCCGATACTTGATCCGCAAATGCTCAGCAGAGTTAGAGGAAACCAGCAAAAGGTGCTGGTAGAGGCCAAAAGTATCACCCTGGAATCCTTGAACAGACCACGAGAGAATATGCAAAAGCTAATAAGTTGATATCGCACCCGGCGGGTGGACGAATCGAGATTAAGAGGAAAGAACCTCATGAATGATATTAACAAAGAGCATGAAGCTCACAGAGCCGAGTCAGCGATTTGGGTTTCTTAAGTCATACCCGTGAAAAACCTGAGCGGCAAATGCCGCAGCATTGGAATTAGAGGGTTAACGGAAGCTCGGCGGAAGCAACAAGAAAGAGTGAATGAGTGTGCGCATCGCGAAACCAAAATGAGGAAATGCTCGAGCTAACGGCAAGACCGAGCTTCGGATGGTTCATTCGGCAGGGCAGCACCTGCTTTCTGCAGCGGCATCTTCACCGAAACAACGCTAGAAAAGAAAAGCGTAACCTCGGGGAAGAGGAACAAGCAGTTGTTCCATATGACCCGCAATAGCTGGAAAGGCGAATGAGAGAATGAGGCAATGCAAGCCGAGGTAATAGTGGGGAGAGAAACCACGGCCGTATGGAAAAGGACGGCGGCGGCCGAGGTAATGGGGAGCACGGCAGGAAAGAACCCGCAAGAGACAATCATGAAAACCAAACCCCGGCCGAAGTAAGGAGAGAAGTGCCGCTCAACCCGCAACCAAGACATGAGCCTCAGCAGGAAAGAGAGGTGAGGCCAGCTCGCTATAATCAGATGAATGAAAGGTATAATGATGGATATTCCGAGGTAGAATACGCAAACCAGGGTGGAGACAATCACTATGGGATGCAGGATAGAATCCTGTACAGAGACTTGCCAGCAAGTGATGCAAGAGTAAAATTGGATCGGTTATACCGGTCCGAGCTATTGGAAGAGCAAGGTCCACCAGGTCCGGCATGTTTTGGACCACGGATCATGGGCGAACCACCAGTGCCAAATTTTCAGTTGGCGAGAGGCACAAAAACGTACAATGGAAGTACCAAGCCACAAGACTGGTTGATTGATTATGCCACCGCAGTGAAGATAGCGGGTGGCAACCTAAGATAAATTTGCGGTGTGTCCCACAGATGTTGGAAGGACCAGCCAGGGTATGGTTGAATAATCAACCAGCAGGCAGTATCAACTGCTGGTTAGATTTCGAAGAAATGTTCGTTAGCAACTTTACTAGCACATACAAGAGGCCAAATAGACCACAGCAACTAGCCATGTGCAAGCAGAGGCCGAATGAAACAGATAGAGAGTTTTTAACTCGATGGTGTAACCTGAGAAATTCATGTGAGGGAGTTATCGAATCGCAAGCAATCGCTTGGTTCGCGCAAGGCTGCCGTTATGCCAGCGTGTTGTGGCAACGCCTGCAGAGAGATATGCCAACCACCCGGCGAAACTATCAGAATAGCGAACTCCTATGCATTGGGTGACCCAACCCAACCGGAGTTAATGTCAGCAGATCATCGTGAACAACAAGACCAGTACACGAGAGAATTGGCCGGGTCATCCAGGCGTGATTTCAGAGGAAGAAGAAGAGAAGAGAGGCGGATTATAGGTATAATTCAGCCCGGTGGCTGTAGCACAAGATCAGCCGAGTCACGGAGCAACTCAACGACAGAAAAATGGACCTCAACAGTGGACATCAAGAAATGAGGGAAAGAGGCAATGGACCCCAGAGCAAAAGAAGCAATGGCAAGAGAGGCCGAAGTATACGTTCGAATCCATGTTGGATCAGCCGTGTAAATTTCACACATCAAACCCATCTAGACCAGCCAATCATACAACCCGGCAATGCGCCTGGATGAAAAATGCGATGGGGAACCCGGCAGGAGTTCAGGCTCCCCATCAGGTGCAGCAGACATCGCATTAAGCTGGAGCAAATACGGCAACTAATGCTACCGCCTCCCGAGGTGCGATAACTCGGATCGGAGGGATGCGAGGCATCAAGTAATGAACCGAGGCGGGGCGGAAGGATAAATCCGCAAATGCTGGACGTAATGATTACGAGAACATCACCGGTCTTATTGTGTGTTCACGATGCAACAGCAGGACAAGCGAGTGTGCGGCCACGCATATGGAAGTGAATGCGGTTGTACCAGCGGTGCCAAGATACCAGCCATGGTACGATCAGAGATGACTTGGAGCATGAAAGACCACCCCGAATAATGCCGAGTCGGTCATACACTTGTGTTGGATCCGGCGTTTGTGGGACCAAGCATCAATGTGAAATTCTCAAAAGTACTCATCGACAATGGAAGCGGTATTAACATCATGTACAAAGATACCATGCACAAGCTCGGTATATCACAGAACATGTTACATCCGAGGACAACTTTCCATGGGATAGTGCGGGGCTTTCATGTGAGCCCATCGGTAAAGTGCAGTGGACGTATTATTCTAAGACAAGAGATAACTGCAGAGCGTAAAATTTAGAATTTGAGGTGGTCGATCCGAAAGTTGTTATCATGCTCTACTCGGACGTGACCCTTGGCCAAATTCATGAGCAAATGTCATATAGGTTATCTAAAGATGAAGTTACCGGACCACAAGGGGTGATAACGATCGAGGGATTACAAGAAGTCAATGGAGTGTGCCTCGGTGGTCAAATTTGGCGAGTCATTGGTTATATCAAGAGAAAAGAAAAGGATTCAGAGGTAGCAGCCCTCGCAGTCGGCCTGATTAAGCATGCCAAGGTCAACCCTCATGGCAGTGTTTCTTTTCAGCCGACCAAAGAGACGAAGAAATTTCAGATTGATGAGCAGTTCCCAGAGCGCACTGTTACTATTGGTGCAGGCCTTGACGCTAAATAGGAAGGCGAGCTCACCAACTTCCTCCGTGAGAATCGGGACATATTTGCATGGTCAACTCAAGATCTGCAAGGTGTGCCGAGGGAGTTGGCTGAGCACTCTTTAAACGTCAGGCCAGGAGCACGGCCGGTGAAGCAACCTCTCCGCCGCTTCGCCGAAGACAGGAGAAAAGTAATAGGGGATGAAATAGCTCGGCTTCTCGCCGCCGGGTTCATCATGGAGGTGCTCTATCCGGATTGGTTATCAAATCCGGTGCTAGTAGAAAAGAAAAAAGATGACCCCAATGTAGCCATTGTGTGGCGAATGTGTATCGACTACACTAACCTGAACAAGGCGTGTCCGAAGGATCCTTTTCCATTGCCTAGAATAGACCAAGTCATTGACTCGACCGGGTGTGAGCTGTTGTCATTTGTAGGCAGCGTATTCGGTTTCCACGGATACCGTTAAATCCGGCCGATCAAATAAAGACTGCATTTATTACCCCGTACGGGGCTTATTGTTATCGCACAATGCCATTCGGCCTGAGAAATGCAGGAGCAACGTATCAAAGGTGCATGCAAAAATGCCTACATGATCAGATAGGAAAAAATGTACAAGTATGTGGATGACGTAGTCATCAAAACTAAGGAAGCGAACCTTGCTAGAAGATATCGACAAACTTTCGCGAACACGAAGGTTCGAATGAAACTTAATCGAGGAGAAATGCACGCGTTTGGCGTGCGGCGGAAAACTACTCGGGTTTCTTGTGTCCGGCCGAGGTATCGAGGCTAATCCAACGAATAAGAGCAATAGAAAGAATGGAATTGCCGAGATGTTTGAATGATGTACAAAATTCACGGGCTGCTGCCGCTTAGTCGATTTGTATGTCGGCTAGGAGAAAAACCGCCACTTTATCGGTGATGAGAAAGTCGGACAAATTCAGTTGGACTCCCCAGGCCGACCTTGCGTTTCAGGAGATGAAAAAGATGCTAGTTACGGCACCCATTTTAGCTTCTCCATTATCGAAAGAACCTATGCTACTTTATATAGCGGCTACCAATCGAGTAGTTAATCTTGTGGTTGTAGTGGAACGACTTGAAGAGGGTAAGTCAGTTCAGAGGCCAGTATATTATCTAAGTGAAGTATTATCCACTTCAAAGCAGAATTATCCGCACTATCAGAAGATGGCCTATGGAGTATATATGTCGCAAAAAGCTTAAGCATTACTTTGAAGAGCACCCCATCAAAGTAATATGTGAGGCACCATAGCCGACATATTGAACAACAAAGATGCAAGTGGCGAATAGCAAAATGGGCGTCGAGTTATCACCGTATGCTCCACAATTTGATAGAAGATATGCAATCAAATCTCAGTCGTCGCCGACTTTCTCGTAATGGGCGAGGTGCAATATGAGCCACCATTGCGGATCCAAATTCTTGGACAATGCATTTTGATGGTTCCAAACTAAGGAACGGTTTGGGAGCAGGAATAGTGCTGACCTCGCCTAAAAAAGATCAATTGAAATATGTACTGCAAATACATTTTGCCGCGTCCAACAATGTAGCTGAATATGAAGCACTAGTCCATGGATTAAAGGTGGCAAAAGAAATTGGAATACGCCGAATCCTATGTTACGGTGACTCGGATCTAGTAGTACAGCAAGTATCGGGCACTTGGGATGCATTAGATGCTAATATGGCTTTATACAGATTCCATGTGCAAAAGATCAGTGGATATTTTGAAGGATGTGAATTCCACCACATACCACGAGCAGAAAATGACGCTGCTGACACATTGTCAAAATTAGGATCAACCCGGCAGTCAATTCCGCCAGGTATTGCCCTGGAGCACCTCAGGAAACCATCAATAAACCCATCACCAGAGTCCGAATCAATCTTTATCCCAGCAAGTTCTGCAGAGAATCATACGCCAATGGAGGTAGATCCGCAGAAAGATTCGGAACCCCTAAAGAGGGGGACAGTCGAGGCAATAGCAATCATGGAGAGAGCCGAGGTATATACGTCGGCAGAAAACATGGAGATAGACAGTGAAATCACTGCAGAAAGAGCAACGCCGATATGGGCGCAACCCATATTTTCGTACCTAAAAGACGCGGTATTGCCGAGTAATGAAATATTAGCCAGACAAACCGTCAGAAGAGCAAAAGCCTATACAATCATAAACAATGAGTTATATAAGAGAAGTGTAACAAACATATTGCAGAAATGCGTGAGTTCCACAGAAGGTCAGGAAATCCTTCTAGACATACACCAAGGAGAATGTGGGCACCATGCCTCATCTCGCGCTTTAGTAGCCAAGGCATTCAGGCATGGATTTTCTTGTGTGGCGTTAAAAGAAAGAAGAATTAGTTAAGAAGTGCAATGGGTGTCGAGATATGCAACGAATACATATGCGTCGGTAGAGTTAAAAACAATACCCATCACTTGGCCATTTTCTGTATGGGGTTTAGACATGGTGGGACCTTTCAAGCCGGCGAGAGGAGGAATGACCGACATCTTGGTTATGGTAGACAAGTTCACAAAGTGGATTGAAGTAAAACCAATCAAAAAGTGTGATGGGCACACAACAGTGAAATTCCTCAAGGATATCATCTTGAGATACGGATACCCACATAGCATTATTACGGATAATGGCACGAACTTTGCAGAAGGAGCCTTCGCTAGATTTTGCCAAGAGAAGCACATAAGACTAGATGTTGCCTCGGTGGCCCACCCAGCATCCAATGGACAAGTTGAAAGATCTAATGGACTGGTGTTATCAGGAATAAAACCACGACTTGTTGAACCTTTGCAATGGTCGGCAGGATGTTGGATCGAAGAAATCCCAGCCGTGTTATGGAGCCTTCGAACTACTCCGAATAGGTCAACAGGTTACACTCCATTCTTTCTCGGTATCACGGGCGTACTCGGCCGACATAATATATGTCTCGCCAAGATTCGCTCAGTACACAACCTCTGAAACAAATGAAGTAGCTCGGCAAGATGCCGTAGACCTGTTGGAAGAAGCCAGAGAGTTGACATTATCACGATCACCATTTATCAGAACTTACGGCGGTATCACAAAGAAGAAAGTGAATCCAAGAGTATTCAAAGAAGGAGATTTAGTCCTCCGTTTGGTGCAAGGCACACGGCATGCACAAATTATCACCCCCATGGGAAGGACCATTTATCGTGAGCAAAGCATTGCACAACGATGCATATTATCTGATCGATGCTCAATCCCCTGGAGAGAGCAAGGCAAACAAAGCTGGTGAAGAAACGAAGCGCCCCTGGAATGTGGCTTTACTTCGGCCATTTTACTCATAGTGTTATATCTCAAGGTCAAAAAACCAATGATGTATTTGCACCTCGGCACCCAGAGCAGTGACTCGGGGACTGCCGTAGGTTATATTTATTTCATATCATGTATTCAAACCTCGGCACCCAGAGCAGTTACTCGGGGACTGCCATATGTGATGTTATTTCATGTTTGATATTTGAACCTCGGCACCCAGAGCAGTTACTCGGGGACTGCCATATGTGATGTTATTTCATGTTTGATATTTGAACCTCGGCACCCAGAGCAATTACTCGGGGACTGCTATATGTAATGATTATTTTGTATTATATGTTTAGACCTCGGCACCCAGAGCAATAACTCGGGGACTGCCATATGGTATATTTATTTCTTTCGCGTTACATACTTGAACATTGGCGACTAGAGCAGTGACTCAGGGAATGCCATATGTTGTGTTTCTTTCATGTTACGAATATGCACCTTGGTGCCCAAAGCATTGACTCAGGGACTATCATATGATATGTCCAATTCGTATTGACACTTATACTTCGGCATCTAAAGCAACGACTCGGAGACTACCATATGATACCTCAAACCTATGCTAAACGCAATCATATCCGAAACTTGATGAGGAAGTTCCGGATAGTAAACGACGATCCAGCGATCGTTGCTTACTTCCACAACGGAGTAATTATCTTATGTTCAAAACAGGTCAATAGCGTAGATATTCAGCGCCAATGCCTGGATAAGATCATCAGAACAACGGCAAAAATTGAGCCCTGAAAGATGAAGAAATTACGAGCCAACAAGGCAAGAATTCGGACGAGCATCCACTTAACCAAGAATCTCAACAACACATAGCGAAAGAACCTCGAATCATACGAGTTGACAAATTTTTCGTCTACATTGTACGCCCGGCATACCAGGGATCGCAAATAACTTAGGCGTTGTTCGTTGGAGGGGCAACCACTTGCTCAGGTGCAGGGCACTCCGAAGTAGGAGGAACTTCGACTGAGGTCGCCTCCGACCAGGTGTAACTTCGGTATCACGGGATGTTCAGAGCGTCGATCTGGCGGTAGAATGCCCGGTGCCTTTGGAGGAAGACCGCGCATCGCCGTTGCTATCTGAGCTTGAGCTGGAGCTATCGGATGTGGCCGAGTCATCTTCACCTTCCCCGTGCTCAGCTGAATCATCACCCGAAGCACCTTCACCCGCGACCTCCTGATCCGGATCTGGGAGAAAACTCGGCCCTTCATTCCAAGTGTGCACGTCGGCATACTCGACGAGCTGGAAAGCCCGAGCTTGCTGAAGAGCAACAAAGGTGGGATCTTCAACCCAGCGGGAGCCACTGCGCAGATTCCTCAGAATGTCAAGAGAGATGTCTTCATACCATGACATGATTACAGTAAGGGCCATGTCGGCACCAAAGACGCTGCAGTGATTCTCTCAAAGACTCAAGCTGTCTCGGATACCTTCAGCCTGGTCACCAATAACTTGACCTCGTTGATATCAGGAGTCCCTGAGGTATTCGGCCAGAGTGCATGGTAAGCTCGGATAGCGGCCTGCACCAAGTCCCGGCCCATGATTTTCATCGGACCAACTGCAGCACCAACGGCAACCAAGAAATCCTCCATCGAATATTCAAAGTCAACAGCAACAGGTTCACCTCGACGAGCGCGAGCTGCAAGAACAGCTTTAGAACTCACGGGTTTGGCCTCGGGGAAGTGATCTGCGCAAAACATGGACATGTCAAAGGTTAGCAGCGACGACAAAGAAAAAATATAGTTCGGCCAGGCCAAATAACTTACGATGAATATAGCTCATCATTATCTGAAGGTCTTTGGCCCAAGCAGCTTTACTCTTCTCAAAACGAGCAATTTCCTCGCTCAAACCGCGAGTTTTAAGTTCGGCAGCTTCGAGGAGTTCTTTGTTCTTCTGTAGATCCAGAGTCAGCCGATTCTTTTCCTCGGCAAATTCTTGGTCGACCTTTTCTAGCTCGGACTTCTGAGAGAGCTTGAGTGTATTCACCTCGGATCTCAGACGAGCTATCTCATCATCTTTTTCTTGTAGTTGCGCCGAATGAACTGCGCTTTGTTCTAAAAAATGAAGCATCACGTCAGGCATGGGCACGCAATCTTGTTGCGACACTGCAAAGTCTTGCAACTCGGCTTTACCACAGCCCAACGCAATAAGGAAACTTAGTATAGATACTAAAAGGGGAAGGAGTAAAGTAGAAAGAAAACTAACCTTCCAAGGTCTTGATCTTCTTTTCAAGGCGGATATTGAGGTTATTGATATTACCTATTCAACAAGAAGTAAGCCGGCATTCCGCGGACGAGTATATGAGAAAGTTGGGAATAAGGAAAAGGAACTATCGACTTACCGGCCTTCTTTTCCATGGGCAGAACTTTCTCGTACTTCTCTTCCATCTTTCGGTGCAAGAAAAGCAACCTCTGGAACTCGGCGGTCCGTCGGTCATGTGCAACCTGAGCAATGGAGCAAAATGATCAAACAACAAGTAGAAGCTAAATTAGATCTGAATCAAGCAAAGCTTAATTCGGCTCTAGGTGGCTGGATATTCAAAGCTATACCAGATCCGAATCAAGCAAAGCTTAATTCGGCTCTAGGTGGCTGGATATTCAAAGCTATACCATATCCGAATCAAGTAAAGCTTAAATTCGACTATAAGTGGCTGGATATTCAAAGCTATACCAGATCCGAATCAAGCAAAGCTTAATTCGGCTCTAGGTGGCTGGATATTCAAAGCTATACCAGATCCGAATCAAGCAAAGCTTAATTCGGCTCTAGGTGGCTGGATATTCAAAGCTATACCAGATCCGAATCAAGCAAAGCTCAATTCGGCTCTAGGTGGCTGGATATTCAAAGCTATACTAAATCCGAGTCAAGAAGGACTTAACTCAGATCTAGGTGGCTGGATATTCAAAGCTAAACTAGATCCGAATCAAGCAAGACTTAACTCAGATCTAGGTGGCTGGATATTCAAAGCTACAATAGATCCGAATCAAGCAAGACTTAACTCAGATCTAGGTGGCTGGATATTCAAAGCTATACCCGATCCGAGTCAAGAAGGACTTAACTCGGCTCTAGGTGGATGGATATTCAAAGCTACACCAAGTCCAAATAAACTATGAACTAGATGGCCGGACTAACAAACCTTAGAAATAAAATTAAGTCAAACTTCCAAGCATACAACAAGTTATTTCCTTGCAAGTTTCGGGGACTAGAGAATATGGTAACATCTGGAGAATAATTTAAGACTCAGAGATAAAACAATTACCGCATTCATCTTGTTGGTATCAATGATAAACTGGGCAGCATGGTCAAAACGGCGTGATGTCGGAAAATGGAAAGGTTGGTTGGTGGATTACCCTCAAACCGATCGTGACATTCGATTATTGGCAAACTCAACCAACGCTCCAAGGCTGTTCCTTCATGTCGAGTTAAAACTTTACCCGAGGCGGTCCGGCCACCAGCGATGTGAGGCTCTTATGAAGAGCAAGCTGGCTGCCGGTGGCGAGGTAATGACTTTGGATGCTGACTCCCTTACGTGACGTCTGCAATACTCGGTGAAAGCCGGCAAGACCTTCGAGAAGAAGTCTTGACGGTAATATACGCTTCTCCTTAGAAGAGGCATCGGGGAAGTTGCGCCTCGAGTGGGACGGAGTCCTTAGGACCAGCGGAGGATAAGCTCGCAGAGGGCGCCGGGGCAACGACCTTTTCGGCCGAGGTCGGGATGACCGTAGAAACTGCCGGAGTAGATGGAGGCTCAATGGTAATGCTGGGGCCCATAGAGGGGACAGCTGGCTCAACGAAAACATCGGAGGGCCGGATCGGATCCAGGTCAATGGAAGAGGTATCAGGGGCATCACGACGAACAGGCGACGTATTCGGAGCGGGGGGAGAAGCAGGACGAATAGGACTAGGAATTCTGGTGTCATCAGCAGGAGGAGGAGATGGCGGCCGAATCGGACGGCTAGTCATACTAGGACCGCCGGGTTTAACAGACAGAGGAGCGCTGCAAAAATAAGAAAGAAGATTCGTCGGTATGAGAAACAGAAAGAGAGAAACAAGAAACATAGGCAAAAGAACTTACCCAGCAACCCCGGGCATAGTCTTGCGCCTGGGAGGATTCGAGGATTTCTTTCGCTTCTTAGGAACCGCCTCCGAGGCACTAGCAGAGCCCCGCTTCCCGAGGTAACGGGAGGCCGGAAGCAATAGGTTCGGCGTCATGAACTGACCGGCGGATTAGTGGGAAAGTAGAAGGAAATGCATAAGAAATAGGCATGGCGGCAACTACCTCAAGAATTTGGACCTTGTCCGAATCACCTTCCTCCTCTTCTTGCTGAAGTTTTGCATGAGCTCGAGCCGGAGCAGGATCCGACTTAGGGACGAACTCCTCGGAGTCCGGCTCGCCGGTATCCGGGGTACTCCTGTCTGCGGGCCAAGGGAGCTGCAGAACTTCGGCGTCCTCGTTCTTCTGCTCCGCGAACCTCTGCAGGACAAAGAGAGAAAATCATGAAAACCAGTCTCTAAAAACTGAGGAAAAATAGAGTAATGGAGATTAGGCTTACCTCGGGAGGCGGACGGTCGCGGGTGAATGGTTTTAACCCCCAGGACCAATCCTCAGGCATCTCAGTCTTGAAGATAGCTCGGACGCGCTTGTGAATAAGGTAATTGTCTAACTCCACGGTCGAGACTCGGTTAGGGTCAAGAGGACCACTCATGTAGCATAGCTTGTGGGTCCGTTGCTGGAAGGGGCAGATCCGGCTACTAATGAAAGTTGCCATCAGGTCTTCGCCGCACAACCCGGCCCGGATCAACTCTTTTAGCCGAATCTCGAAGGCCTCGGCCAGGGCGTGAGTCTTCCTCGGATTATAGAGCCAGTTCACTTTGGAAGGTGGGCCAATTGAGAATGGAGGGAGCCGAATCTTGTCTTCCGCCCCTCTGTTCTTGACATAAAAGAATGACTTGTGCCATTTCTTGCACGACTCCAACCCAGTGACACGGGGGAACAGGGACTTCCTCCGAGGTGTAATAAACGCCGCCCCACATTGGGTGAGCAACATCTCGGAAGGATGCAGAGATTTGTCGGGAACAACGTTGGAGCGGATCTGGAAGAACTTCGACCAGACATGCACTGACGGCCACAGGCCGAAGTAACCCTCCGAAGCGGAGATGAAAGCAGAAAGAGAAGCTATGGCGTTCGCAGGAAGGTGATGCGGCTGAAGGCCGAAGTAATCAAGAAATTCTCTAGCGAAATCGCTAAGAGGGAGACCGAAGCCGCGGGCAAAGTGAGACATGAAAACCACATACTCGCCTTCTCTGATAACTGGAGAGGATTCGCTTCCGGGTAAACGACAAGAAACCTCGGCAGGAATCCGTCGAGTTCGGATGAGCCATTCAATCTCACGGCGCGTGACTGAAGAGCCCTGCCACGATCCACGCTCGGGCCCGGAGCCAGCGTCATCGTCCTCAACTAGAGCACCGCTAAACGAACTAGACATGGGTCCGCCGGAGAGATCGCCGGAGGAAAAACTGGCGGCGGAGGAGAGCTTAGAGCTACAAGGCCCCGTCGGAACTTAGCACGAAAACAATGGCGAAGAGAGGAGGAACCGTCGCCTGAGCACGAAAACGGTGCAGATCGATCAGAGCAGGATGGTCTGAGAGGACTCACCGGCGGCGGGGCCGCAGCCGAAGAGCGCGGGCAAGAAAGGCCGAACGACGCGGCGGAATCCTCGCCGGCGGAAGCTCTGGCTGATGAGCGGCGGCGGAGCGGCAAGAGAACACGTAGGCGAAGGGAAGAAGGAGAGCGGACGCAAGCGATAAGAGGAAAGATGAACCCTGCGGGCGCGTTTCCCCACTTTATAGTCAAGCCATGAACAGGGGAGTGGGATCGTGGGTGTGGCAGTTACCCGTGTAGATCGTGGGAATAGCACGAACGCACGACGGTGAGTGGAGCCACACCAACGGCCATAGACAAAGAGAAGTTGTTACGATCCCAAGCGGAGCGGCACACGAGGCGTCGTGGCGGTGGCGCAGCAGGCACAGGGTTCACTGTAGCTTGTCAGTAAGCACTGTAGAAGGACCTAAAAACTAGAAAAGCAATGATGGGGTGACACGTAGGACGTGGCGTACGATGGAAGGAACGAGGAAACCTCGGACGAGGCCATAGCTCGGAAACAAGACTGAAGAAAGCGATGAAGCTGATATAACCCGGCCAAAGTTATTGACAGGGCCACACCAGCTTCGGGGACTAATGTCGGGGGATTAACCTCGGGTAGGTCAGAGACGGGGAAAGACAGAGGTACTGTCCCCGTCTGGCTGCCGAGCTACGGCCTAGGTCGGCCGAATCATGGATATGTCGGCCGATGAACGGAGGCAAGAAGCCAATGTATAGGTATCAAGTGTTTACCGGCGAGTTAATGAGAAAATCGGGTTACCCAAATGATCTTCATGCGGTGAGGAACGAGCCGAGTAACACAAGGTAGGCCGAGTGATCGAAGCTTGCAGGAGAAGGAGAAGCCTGTGGTCAAACTATAGCTGCAGGCTAGAAGGAATCAGAACAGGGCCAAGCACAAGAGACAAGGATGCACAGTGTCAGAGGGGCAGAAGGAGGTCACGGAGGTGACAGTCCTGGAGCCCGAGGCACGCAGGAGGGGGCCGCTGGAGCTTTCTTGGTGATAAGAAGGCGAGGGAAAGGAGGCCGCCGAACTACTATTTTGGGACAAGCATATTCCACGAATATGCTTGCCCCGTCAGCCCTAAGGGCACCCAAGGCACCCCTTTATAAGGGGAGGTTTGGACCCTGAGGGGAGGATCGATTCTTTGAGCAACGTTAGGCTGGGGAGATTCACATTGTTCCCCTGTAAACAGCTCAAGGAGCACTTGTAACCCATCAAGAGAGAAATAAAGTTCATCACTTTGGCAGCTTGAGTGTAAAGACAGTTGCATCTTCCCTCCCCAGATCCCACTAGCATCCATTGGCCCCGCACTTTAGCCTACCCATGGCATCTGCCGTGCCACCACCATGACAGTGATAGATAATATTTGGTTTCCGAATGCCCACTTGTGTCCCGTAGGACCCCGAGTACTTGATACCTGTTCTTTGAATTATCGCGCTATCCACATCCGGGAGGTATATGGGACCCCACGCGAGCTTGATTCATCTTATTTCTTGGGGCCACAAACTAGTTTGAGGTTTTATTTATGATCTGTGCTTATGCCATGCTCTTTATGTATTTACGATTGTGCGAGCACACTGCTTGCTTAGGATCGGGACACGATTCCGTGGTGTCGACAAGCCAGCCACACTTCGGGTTCCCGATCGTTCACACCGTCTACCC
This sequence comes from Avena longiglumis, assembly GCA_030063025.1. Lineage (NCBI taxonomy): Eukaryota > Viridiplantae > Streptophyta > Magnoliopsida > Poales > Poaceae > Avena > Avena longiglumis. Next base: position 458,589,662 of record CP125974.1, read on the forward strand.
AAACCTTAAGTCCGTCTCGGGAGCGGCCGTTCGCGGATTCTACTTAAGGGTGGCCCCAAATATTTCTGAATCCTGTGATTGTTCGATCGTGAAAGCCTCGTTGGGTTTTGTTTTGGTTTTCCGAGGTTGATCGGCGTGTGTTGCTATTGGTGCACCCGGCGGGTAAAACTTTCGAAGCCGTGTCCGCGGATATGGACGACTTGGAGCACAGTATCTCGACCATATACAAGCATAACTAAAGTTTATTGCTCTAAATTTGACTTTATAATGACTAGTAATCAGCTTCACTACAATGGAAGGGCTAAATAATACTGCCCACAATTGCTTATTTGGAGCGTCAAATGCGACCATTGTACTGATTAGTAATTGTTGCTTCTAGCGGAATGGCTAATAAAAGTACCAACAACTGCTGGGTTTTGGGTTTATCTCACGCTATTTGTATCTGATTAGTAATTGTTGCAACTACAACGGAATGATTAACTAAAAGGGCCCACTGCTTATTTTATCAGGACGATTATCTATACCTGACTAGTAATTGCTGCAACGATAACCAACTAAGTAAAACTGCCAACTGTGTGAGTTCCTCGGTTGACTTCCTCGTTTGGTCTCGAGGGGGAGACGCCAGGATGGGTTTGTTTGTTGATAGTGTCAGGTTGGTTCCGGATAGGTCATTCTTATCCCTCTCTGATAACCGCCAGTTGTATCGAGTCTCTATAGGTTGTTTAGTGTGTGCTGCCGCTGCCGCTTCAGTCCACCATACCTATGTAGGCGAGGACCGCCGAATTCTAGCCTCGCTGTCTTGGCCTCGATCGACGCTCCTCTTTTTCCTTTGCCCTTTCGGCACCCTTTTGTTTAAGCGGTTTGAGATCGCCGTCGTTAGCGTGGTTACCCTTCCGCTTGGGCAGGTTATGGACGCCATTGGTTATTCTTCGCTCTTAGCCCCATTTGCATCTTTGTCCGTAGTCGGACGCTCTGTCATTTTCAAGGTGATTTGGATCTTTGTATATTATATCGTATTCTTGACTCTTCGAGTCATGTTATATATATATCGTCGTGGGTCCCATCGAGGACTGTTGTGTAATGTTATTACTTCGTTTTCCACCCGCACGCAAGTGCCTGGTGGGCACCTTTGAATCGTTTCTATGCGGGTTTGGCGGGTTTCGCTAAAACTTGCATAGGTCCGATTCTGAGGGTGTTACATGACTTGATAGCGTCGCTTCTCTTGTAGGTGATCTCGAAGGCGGCAAGTTCAATGCCCCACTTCACGACCCTTCCTGTAGCGTCGCTGTTATTGATAATGTCGGACAGTGGAGTCTTGCTCACTACTGTGATTGGGTTCTCCTGAAAGTAATGCCGCAGCTTCCGAGAAGCGAGGAATACTCCATAAGCTATCTTTTGGTAGTGCGGGTAACGCTGCTTTGACTCCATCAAGACCTCGCTTACATAGTAAACTGGTCGTTGAACTCCGTGCTTGTAGCCTGGTTCCTTCCGCTCTACCACGACGACGATGCTGATAACCCGGTTGGTTGCCGCCATGTAAATTAACTGGGGCTCTCCAGGCTCGGGTGCTGCAAGGATGGGTGCTGAGGAAAGAATATCCTTGAGCTGCTTCAATGTTGCATCTGCCTCGTCCGTCCATGTGAATTTGTCCGCCTTCTTCAGCAACTTGTACAGCGGCAGAGCCTTCTCTCCAAGTCGGCTGACGAACCGACTAACTGCTGCAACACAACCTGTTAGTCGTTGAATGTCCTTTAGGCATGTCGGACGGTTTATGTTTAAGATGGCCTTGATTTTCTCCGGGTTGACCTCGATTCCGCGCTGGGAAACGATGAAGCCCAACAATTTGCCGGCTGGAACCCCGAAGACGCACTTCTTAGGGTTGAGCATCATGTTGTATTTCCGGAGATTATCAAAGGTTTCTTTTAAGTCGGAGATTAAGTCATTTGACTTTTTAGACATCACCGCGATATCGTCCACATAAGAGTGAACGTTCCGACCAATTTGGTCGTGAAGGCAACATTTCATTGTCCTCTGGTAGGTAGCACCTGTGTTTTTCAGCCCAAAGGGCATCGTGACATAGCAAAACGTGTCGTATGGGGTAGTGAACGAAGTGGCCAATTGGTCCGACTTCCTCATCTTGATCTGGTGGTATCCTGAGTATGCATCGAGAAAACACAAAAGTTCCGAGCCAGCCGTCGATTCAATGACTTGTTCAATGCGAGGCAAAGCAAACGGATCTTTGGGACATGCTTTGTTCAAGCCGGTGTAATCAACGCACATTCTTAATTCATTGGTTCCCTTTTTGGGGACAAGTACAGGATTGGCCACCCATCGGGTGTGAAGGACTTCTCGGATAAACCCAGCCTTAAGTAACCTAGCTATCTCTTTGCCAATGGCGCGTCTCTTCTCATCTCCGAAGCGTCGTAGAGGTTGTTTCACTGGTTTACATTTTGGATCTATGTTTAAGCTGTGCTCGGCAAGTTCCCTAGGTACACCTTTCATGTCGACAGGTTGCCAGGCAAAGATGTCCCTATTCTCACGGAGGAACTCGACGAGCGCGCTTTCCTATTTGGGATCCAAGTTCGTCCCAATGGCGACGGTCTTGGAGGCATCGCCTACCACAAGTTCCACCGGCTTGGTCTCGATGGCGGCCTTAAACGCAGGAGCGGAGTCGGAGATCTGCTTCTTCGACGCGGGCATCTTTGAGTCATTGACCTTGCTCTGGATCTCCTTGAATTATTCACTGTAGAGGACAGCTTCTGCAACAGCTGCTTCATTGATCTCGCAGTCCCTTGCCTTGGTAAACCTTCCGGATACGGTGATGACGTCGTTTGGTCCGGGTATCTTGAGTTTGTTGTAGACAAAGCATGGCTTGGCCATGAACGTGTGGAATATGTCGCGGCCGAATATGACGTGGTACACGCTCTTTAAGGGGACCACCTCAAAGGTCATGCGCTCTTGGCGGTAATTATCAATGTCGCCAAAGGCTACCTGAAACGTAATGCACCCAAGGGACCGAGCCTCCCGACCAGGAACTACGCCATGGAACACGGTGTTGGTCCGTCTTAGGTTTGCCTCCGTCAAGTTCATCTTTTGCAGTGTATCCAGGTACATGATGTTGATGCTTCTTCCACTATCCACCATGCACTTGGTGAACTCCACGCCGTCAATCAATGGGTTGATGACCATGGCGTACTGGTTCTCCGTGGGCACAAGGTCTGGGTGGTCCGTCCTGTCCCAAGTTATTGGAACCTTCGACCAGCGCAGGTATTGGGTAACTGGGGGGAGAGTGGCCATCAGGATCCTTAGAGAGGTCTTCTGTTGTCGAACGGTGGGGGTGCCAAGGAAAGTGTGGTATACTGGGGCCTTATTTGCGAAGGGGTTCTTGCCCTTGTCGTCGCTCTTGGCGGCGTGCTTGGGTTCAACGTCCTCGTCCATGTCACTTGAATCCTTGGAATCCTCTTCCTTCTTCTTCCCCTTGCCCTTTCCTAACGGTCTTTTCTTCCGACTTTGCTTGTAGCCGGACTCCGGGTCTTCCTTGAGGTCGTTGATGAACTTGCAGTGTTGATTGGTATGGGTGGCCTTGCCGTTGACATCGAGGTGTACGAGGCACGGCATATCGCGGTACTCCTCGTACGTTTGGGGAACGCGGAGCGGCGCCGAGTTGGTTTCACTTCCTCGTTGCTGCCCGCGGCCTGCTCCCCTTCCTCGGCCATGTTGTCTGCCTTCTCCTCGTCCTGCAAAAGTCATAGCGACCATGTCGGTAGATTGCTTTTCTTCTGGAGCGGTTTTCTGATTTGTACTGTTGTTCCTCCGATCTTGGGTTGGAATGGCCGTTGCCGGCAAAGAGCCACGAGCATCGTCGTCGGCAGCTGCGAACTCACTAGCTAACTGAATCATCTGATTCAAGTCAAGCTGATGATTGTCCTGCAAGCGCTTTAGCTTATGTCGGAGTAATGTGCCCCTTTCCAACCCATCAATGAAGGCGGCCATGGCGGTCTAAGCGTGCACTCCTGCGTAGGAGTTCTTCATGTCCAGCCAGCGGGAGAGGTAGGCGCGAGATGTCTCGTCTTTCTCTTGCATGCACCGATGTAGATCGCCCACAGTGCAGGGACGCTTGTCTGTACCCTCAAAGTTCTTGGTGAATGCTTCTTGCATATCCAGCCAGTTGTAGATAGATTTCTCCGGCAAGTCGTCAATCCATTGACGGGCCGTGCCCGCCAACATTAACGGGAGGTACTTGACGACGATGTTGGGGTTGCCTCTGGCAATCTCCACTGTGTTGCCGTAGTCCTGCAACCATGTGGCGGGCTTGGCGGTGCCGTCATAGGGCTTGATGGTCTTGTCAATCCGGAAACCTTTGGGGTAAGTTGCGGACCGTATTGCAGGTCCAAAGCAACGTGGTCCCAGGTATGGTCCTTCCCGGGCCTCGTGGATCTTATCGATCCACGAACGTGCATCGTACGGCTTTGGGTTCTTCTTCTTGTTGTCAACAGGGGATGGGCTGCGTGAATGACGCGGGCCTCTTCTGCCATGGTGACTACTTGGCGGTGACGGAGGCGGAGGTGGCGGTGGGTTAGCCTTCTTGCTGTTACCCTCCTGTGACGCCTCACGCCTGTCACGGTTGCTTGTCGGACGCGGAGGGTCGTGGTGTGACCTGCTCTTGTGTCCTTGGTGGCGCTCTTCATCATGACGGGTCTGTGCCGCGTTGTCGCGGATGACGATGCCAAACTGCTTTGGAGGGGGCATATCCATACGATGGTGAGTTGTAATCTTCCTGACGTCGGGGGGATCGGGGCGACGGCGATGGGCGGCGAGGTCGGGCTTTTTCTCCGTGGTCGGAGGATATGGGGATAGCATCCTTCTTGTTGCGCGCATCCCTCCGTCTTCGTTATGATGAACCCGTCTGTGATCCGACATCTTGAGGAGATCTTTCCCTTGGCGGTTTGTACTGGCTAGATCGGCAAAGCGCTGGGTCACACTCAAGCCTCTGGGAGGTGGCCTTTTCCTGTTGCTTTACCGCCTTGGCCACTAGGTCATATACCTGTTCTACTGCCTCAGGCGATCTATCCTGCTCCAGAAGGGTCTTGGCGACGACGAGGTTAAGGAGTGGGGTGGGCATCACCTGCTTGCCTTCACTATCAATGTATGGCTTGGCCTGTGCCGGCTTCGAGGGAGCCCATCCTAGGTTGCGCCGTACACCAGGATCGTTGATGACGCGAGCTGGAGCCTTCTTAGCCTTCTGCTGTTGCAGTAGAATCTTGTACTCGGCCTCCATTTCTCTAGCTTTCTCTATGGACTTCTGCGCGTTGACCAGATCTCGATCTAGTTTAGCGCCTTGCTCCGCGATGGCTTGCGCCTCCTCCAGCAGCTGCTGGCGCTTCTCGTCAAGCTGGGTCATGTTCGGATATGATCAACAGTTAGTGGCTCGACGAGGAGATTGCCGTACATCACTCTATCAGCTGGAGTAACATGGGCTGCTGCTGACGTGGATGCTGGAGGTGGAAAATTTTCGGTGTTGTTGTTGCTCGGATCGGTGCCGAGGTCCTGCGGCTGCTGCACTGGGTTAGGCGGAGGAGGCATGACCTTTGCGCGATCATTGTCAGCAGCAATTAGTGGCCCCTTCCCCTTTTCCAGCGCCGTAGGCAGAGCTTGCCCGGGTTGATCTTCATCCATCGCTGTCCCAATGGTGACGAACACCCCTCGAGACATGACGGTGTTATTAGCTTTCTCGTCACGCGAGTACTCCTCCTCCATCTCTTGCATAGCAGAGTCTAGCTCTTCTGGATGAAGTCTATTTCCTCTGAATCTGCACTGAAATCAGCATAAAGCGCGTCAATGATAGAGTCGAAGGGTGCCAGGACTTCCTCGATGATGGGTGGTGGAGGTGCAACGGCCTCGATGATGACTGGAGGTGGTGGTGCTGCTACGACGATGGCGGCCAGAGGCGGTGGCGGTGGTGGCTGAATCGGAGGGGCTCCGTCAATGAGTGCAAGCATTGTCTGAGCTGCCGCTTCAGCCTCCACATAGTTGTTGACGGTGTTCACCATGCCTTCGAAGGTAAGGCGTCCTGACGCCTGTTGCCGTCTTAGAGAATGTCGGAGAAGCGTACCATGGTCCAGTCCTTCCACAAAGTGATAGATAACATCATCATTGGGGTAGTGGGCCAGATCTACTCGTATACGGAGCCACCTGGCCAGGTAATCGCGGGGTTTTTTGCCCTCTCTCTGAACGCAGCGCGCCAGATCGAAGATGGTAACCACGCCGACGAACTTGGATCTCTGCTGTCCAGACGCGCAGATAAAGCCGGCGGACTTGCAGCAATCTTCCACCTTTATATCCTGCACAAGGGCGTTTTGGGTGGGTCTTGAATTTTTCCGATCTTTGCCGGCAAACTCCGAGGAGAGATCCAACATCGATCCTTCCGCGAACGTATCCTGCTCGTAGGCGGTCCGTGCGGGTCATGATGCTCCTCCGACTTCCAGGGAACTAGTGCCCGAGTCGGTTTCGCCGATGAAGAGGTGGATGTCTCCGATAGGAACGATCGAACACCGCGTAGGGTTCGTCTTCGCCGGGATACAGAACTCTTCGGGGGGACGATCAAAACGTTGCCGGAGAAGAGAACACGGCCAATGGCTACGGTTTCGCCGATTCCAGCGAAGATCTTGGTCCTCGCCCGCTGTAGAGCCTGAAGCGCCTCTTGCCCCACGGTGGGCGCCAAATGTCGTGGTATTGCCGACGAGTACGCCATGGAGGGGTCCTCACAGTGCGTGTTTAGAGACGTGGGGTAAGGCGGACGGTTGACGGGTACGATTTAACCACTACGAGTTCGAGATCCACGGTGGCGAGAATCCTACTCCGCTATAAATCACTATAAGGGCAATACGCGAGTTCTGAGAGATAGGTTATTTGTGCGAGGTGTGTAAACGATGACCTAAAGGCTCCCATAGGCCTGACTTATATAGTCGCCAGTCCTAGGGTTCTGAGGAAAAGTCCTAGCCGGCGGATTCTGAGCCCTACACCGTCATCACTAGTCTTGTGTATCTTGTACTCCAAGGCTCTGCACTGGTGACTCCACCGTAGCCTTCCTTTATCCGGCATGGGCCTCCTTTCGGATCCACCTAAGCTGGGGCCTTGAGGCCATAGGCCATGCTACCGACTATGGGCCACCCGGGTTAGTCGGATAAGAGACATGCTATGAGGATACCCATATAGCATATCCCAAACAACTTACCTGGACCCAAAGTTGAGTATGCATGAGGTGTGGCCCTCGTATTCAAGGGACTTGAGATTGCCAACTTATACTTCGCCAAGCATATACTCCAGCTTTGCCACTTTAACCTTAACCACTTCAAGATGCTTATGATAGGGGCAATGAGGGCTGAAAGCTAACGAGTACCATAATTTTTGGAAGCTCTTTTTAAAACTTGTAATCCCTGCTTCCTTTACAAAAAGGCATTTCTTCCACCACTATTGAGTCTCCACCTTCTACCTTTAGGCACCATTAAGAGAGCATAGTTGTCATTCTGTGTGCAGTGTTCCAAAGCTTATTAATTGATGCATATTGTGTTATTACTTGCTCTTGTGCTATTTGTTTCTAGTCACCCTTGTGAACTTTGCAGGTGTCATATGCATTTAATTGCTACTTTATGAGGGACAAGCTGATTGCCACTATGCTATGTTTTCTGCATGTGAAACAAACAAACGTTTTTCAATGCATGTTATTCATGATCTTTGTTTGTAGCCTTTCATGTTGCATGCATAGTTATTATGTCCTATTGTTAGAACTCCATATTTTATGCACATGTTTAGAGTTCTTTGATCCTAGCTTTCAATGCTTGCAAATGGTTGGATCTTTATGTTGAGGGTGCATGTCACCTCAAAAATTATTCTGTTTATCACTTACCTACTCGAGGACGAGCAGGAGTTAAGCTTGGGGATGTTGATACGTTTGGAAACGTATATATAATTTTTTATGCTCCATGCTTGTTTAGTATCTACTTTGCTTTACTTGTCCACACTTTGAGGTTCTTTTTACATGTTTTCTGGTACTAACCTACTAACAAGTTGCAACAGTGCCAGATGCCTGTTTTTTGCTGTTTTTGGTTTTAGAAAAGTTAGTAAAGAAATATTCTCGAAATTGGACGGGACAAACGTCAAAGTCAATTACTTTCCGTGGGTAACAAGAAGTCCAGAGGAGAGCCGGAGGGGCCATCCAGGGGGTCAAAACCCACCCCAGGCGTGGGTAGGCCCAGCCCTGCGCCTGGCTAGGGTTTGCGGCCCATGGACGCCTCCTCGGTCTCCCCTTTTTCCTATAAGAAGCCCCCGATGCAGAAACCCTGAGTACTCGATCAAATATCCACGAAACCGTCTGTAGCCGTTGCCACCATCGTCCCTAGAAGGTGGACTTCTAGTCATAGATGCAGCTGGATGGCGATCTATGTATATTGTTGTATTGCCCAATCGAATCTCATAGGATATTTTTGACTAGTAATTGCATTATTATGCCTTGCTCAGTTCCTGTCAATTGCCCTGCTGTAATTTGTTTACCCTTCATGCCATGTTGTTTATCTAAGGAGAGCACCTCTAGTGAACTATGGACCCCGGTCCAATCTTTACCATTGATACATCTTCCACTGTTACTTGTTTATTTGCTGCAAACCACCATTACCTTCCATACCATACATTTAATCCTTTGTTACAGCAAACCGGTGAGCTTGAAAACCTCACTGATTCGTTGGGGCAAACTCTTGAGTTTGTGTTGTGCAGGTCTCTGTAAGTCGTGAGGAATCTCTGTAAGTCGGATTGAGATGATATGTTTCGAATAAATCCCCTAGTATGTTATCTAACTTTCGTTAGTTCAACACTTTTTGATTTGAGTAAAAGAAGGTCTTTGAAAAAATCGGTTTCCCCTGCTGGTCTGTTTTGACAGATTTCTGCCATTATTTGCATTTGCTTCTTATTGATTCTTTTTTGGGTTCTTTTTGGGAAATTGAGCTTTTTGAGGGAATTGCTACAGTATCTTGTGTTTTTGAGGGAATGTTCTAAAGCTAAAACTAAGGCTCTATTATATTTTGAATACACTAATGTTGCTAATGAAGATTGTGTGAAGTTTTGTATGAAGGAAAAAAATTCAAGTATAGAGAGAGAATAATGTAATGAGATGAAGAATGGACAAAAGCTCAAGCTTGGGGATGCCACCCCATGTCACCCCAATAAATATCCAAGAGGTACAAGCGTCAAAGCTCGGGGATGCCCAAGGCATCCCCTTCTTCATCAATAAAAATCTCAGGTCTTTCTAGACACTTCATTTTTATTGTTTCATGCACTGTTGTGTTGTTCTTGGAGCGTCTTAGTTTTCATTTTTGGTTTTCGTTTGTTTAGTTTTCTTGAGTAAGTTGGTTGGATCACAACACACTTCTTTTGGAGAGAGACACACTCTGTTCTCATTGTTTAGAACACTCTAGTTTTCATTCTTATTGTCTTGTGAGTGTTCTCTTTTGCTAGCACTATGTTTAGCCTTTGTTTTCTTATGCTTTCAGCTTAGAACTTTTTAGTTCTTATTTGTGGATTTGTGAGACAATATCACTAATATTTATTGATTATTATATTTGTGAGTTGTTTCAAATAAGTTGATTGGTGTTGGAAAAGAGTAGAAAGTTTCATGCTTATAGTGGTACAAAGTGAGATTGCTTTGACTGTGGCTTAGACTTTATCTTGTCATGCTAGATGTTGTTTTGACCTTATGCTTAGTGATTATTGTTGTAGCATGACTTGTTCCAAACAATTGAGAGTGCTTAGTGTGCCTTGAAAGAATGATGTGTTGTTTTAGCATACAAAAGCATAGTATTGCGGTATTCTCCTTTGATGCTTTGGTTTGGTTGACTTGGCACATGCTCACACCATGTTATGACTATAAACAAGTCACCATAGCGTCTATGATCATTTAGTCCTTCACTTTTAGTACCACTCTATGCTTTGATTAGTAATGTTTTGTCGCTCTGCATGATTATGGCCATTATTGCTCTCTTAGTTGGTTGCTCCCAGTCTTTTGCTAGTCTCCACTTGTATGAGTAAGTTCTACTCATGCTTATAACTCCCAAGAAACCAAGTTATTCCAAAGTGTCCACTATAAATTGCTATGCATGGTGTGTTACAACATTCCAAGTATATTCTTGTTTTCATCTACCTACCAATTAAAAAATATTTTGTTATGTGAAAACTTAGTGATTAAAGCCCTCACAAACTTTATGGCACACTTTATATTCTTTGCCCCTAATAAACTTGAACCATTTGTCTTGTTTTATACATTGGAATTAGCAGAACCATGCTGTCATGGGGAACATTTTCAACATTGCACTTGTACTTTGTACACAGTTGATATCATGCTCTTTTGTCTATGGATGTCACCGGTGTGAAATAAAGAGGGAGCTTGTACGTCCTTGGAGTTATGTATTTTTGTGTTAGAGAAACGCCTGGGCCGCTAGCCTAAGCCATGCCTAATCATGGTGGAAACTTGCAGCATGACCATAGTGAGCTATCTATGCAGCATCCTTAATAAAATGGTATTCACATAGTAAATAAAAAGATTGCTGAGATGCTCATTGTCTGCTTGCCTTGTCATTTTGGTTATGGGGTATCTCCTGTACCATGTGCAAGGGGTACCCCGTTGGCCGTTCTCTATGATACGCATGTACTTACAATGACAAGAACTTACAGGTGACTGAAGTTGAGTAGCATTAGGTGTGGCCCTCATATTCCAGGGACTTGAGATTGTCAACTTATACTTTATCAAGCATATACTATATAGTTTGTTCACTTTAACCTTAATCACTTCAAGATACTTGTTATCGTGGTTTTGTCGACACGTACGCCATAGGGGTATCCCAACGACGAGTTTAGAGACGTGGGGGGAAGACAGAGAGAGTCCGGGTCGGCGTGACACAGTTTACCCAGGTTCAGATATCACGACGGTGGCGAGATCCTACTCCTGCTATAAATCACTATAATGGCAATACGCCGAGTTACAGGATTGGGGGGTTCGCTGTGTGCGGGTAGTGCTATGCACTTGTTGTTATCTAATCTTGTGTGTTGCCCTAAAGGCTCCCGTAGGCCGTCTTATAAAGACGCCAGGACCTAGGGTTTCAAGGAGAGTCCCAGACGGATACGGTTACAGGGTCCTAGACTAACACTAACTAGTCTTCTTGTCCTCCAAGGCTCCGGCTTCCATCAAAGGCGGTGGCACATCGCCTTCCTTTATCCCTGCTGGACCTCCGTCTTGTCTATCAGCAACTGGGCCGTCCGGTTATGCCATAGGCCTAACCACCAACTGTGGGCCACCCGGGCTTGCCGGTATGAGACTATGCCGTAGGTATACCCACTTGGTATATCCACAACAGTAGCCCCCGGAGTTCTTCAAGATCCTCGCGTTCCTCCGTCTAGCTTTGAGTGTAAGTATCACGTCGTCTTCAATTTGTAGGCGTGCTTCGTGAAAAATCTTGGAGAGCTCCCATATCATATTCTCATCCGACTAAGCCTAGCCAGAGAGTTTCTTGTATGCTTCTATGAATGAGTCCAAGGCGGAGAACTCTCTAACGAATCGTTAGTGACTCTTCCAAGCTCTAGGAACGTCTTTAATATCATCATCCATGCAGGACGATATGTAAGCCGGAAAAAATCATGGCTACTGGGCCACAGTCGTAAAGGCTGCCAAACTACCGACTTAGAGCTAGCAAAGTCACAGACATAAGAGCTTGCCTAATTAAGGTCTTAGAGCCTCTCAAGTCATGGATGTTCAGGCCGTCGAGCCGTGTAACCCAGGAAACTTCCGTGAAGGCAAAGTTAATGTCAAGCCCCCAAGTTTCGCTAGCCGGATTCTTCATCGTCTTGAAAGTTTTGTTGACATAACCATATGTAGCCCCCAAGCATTGAGTCGGCTTCGTCGAAGCCGGCTTGATGCTCAAAGAATCATGCATAATTGTACATCAAACTATTGTAGCCCCCGAGCGCCAAGTCGGAGTTTCAAAAGAAATCCGTCTTGGTGCTCTCAGAGTAGCTTTAGAGAAAATGTGAAATAGTGTAGCCCCCGAGCGCCAAGTCGGAAATAATTTCGGTTTGGTGCTCCAGAGAGAACTTCACAAAAAATTCAGCATCGGTGTAGCCCCCGAGCATCAAGGTGGAATTCAAATGAATTTTCCGGCTTGATGCTCAAAGAGAACTAAACCATGCCTTGGATATCATCGTACAGTAGCCCCCCGAGGATTGTTCCGACTTGATGCTCAAAGAGGGACAAAGCTCCTAAGTTAGAGATGTCATGCCCCGAGCATCGATTCGACTTCCTCAAAGGCGGCTCAAGTCTTGGTCAGCAATTGCAATTGCAACCCTCGAGGTGTCGAGTCTAGCGCAAAGCCGGCTCAAAAACACCTTAATCCGAGGAACGTGGCAATGTCCAAGCGTCATGTACCTGAAACATAAACATAAAAATACAAATGTATTAAATTGTTCCTTTAAGTGTGTCCAACAAACGAATGTAAGGCAGAACAAACATAGCCTTTAAACAAATTCTTTAAAGCTGAAACAAAGCAGCAGTTGAACAACATAAAACTGTTTAGGAGGAAAAAACTCAACTAATTTGAACAGTTTATGTAAAATTTTGTTTAAGCAAGTGCTGGCCTATCCATTATTCTGGTTTTTATGCTTGACCTTTCGTGAGACGGAAGACTCGCAACACAGAACTATGTCCTTGGGCGATGATGCCTAATGGCACCGTCTAGAAACCAATGCCAAAACGCCAGCTTTGAGTGTCGAATAGTCACTACTCTGGAATCCACATAAAAACAACAGAAAACGTGTATCCAGAAAACTTAAGCTAACGTCCGAAGGCGGGTTTTTTGCATGGTACTGGGGCCTTAAACGGCAAGCCAGTAAAAAGTTATACTCACGAGCGCAAGGCAAATCGTGGAAAAGTATGATCAAAACGAAAACGGTAAAAGACTCCGAATATGAGTGAACCAATTTTAATCTCTCCATCATAAATAATAAAATATTTAAAAATAAATTAGTACTTAGTTGTTCGAGCGGAGTCGGAGTTATTCCGGCAAAGACGATTCTGAGACTGCGAAGTAGTCCACCACAACGATGAAGCCTTCGCTGGAGTTCATGAAACCGGACAGCAAAGCCAGTTGGAACACGGATCTATCGAAGCCACCCATATGACTACCCAGCCCGTGACGGAATCAAAACATCCCATGACAGCAACAAAGTCGGCAACCATGAAGTTTGAAACTAGTTGTGTATGTTTGTTCCCTTCCATCCATTGTCGCCGAGTTCGATGGACATGATCAGCGATTGACCAATGTAATGATCGCGGCAGATTTATGCATTAAGCACACTCGCCGGCAAATGCATGCACGGGTGTTGCCTCTTCACATAACCATGCGTGTAATTAGCATTGTTGCTGGAAAATCCATGCAGGCAATATGCTTTTTCACGTGTAGATCTTTTGGTATTCAATCTTTTTTCCGACATGAAAATAGCATACTGGTTTTTACCCGTACGTTTACTAATTTGGTCTAATCGGAATTTATACTGACAACATTGACAAATATTTGTACGTGCACAAACACAGCTCGGATTTAGATCTACGAGCTACTTCTGATCAGGCCATATAATGAGACGGAAAAATCTCCGCTGTATTCAGATCAGATGTGATTTGATGAAGAATTCCATGACGCCGCCGACTTGGCCACACGCTCGAGAGGAGAGACGATAAATCGTACTCGGACTCTCAAAAGCGATGACGAGGTCGGTGCGTCGACGGAGATGCGATTTAGCCCCCTTCAAAGACAGCGAAGGATCCCGCCCGGATCCGTGTTGTAAGCGCCCCTTGCCCCACGGTGGGCGCCAACTGTCGTGGTTTTGTCGACACGTACGTCATAGGGTTATCCCAACGGCGTGTTTAGAGACGTGGGTGGAAGACGGAGAGCGTCCGGGTCGGCGTGACACAGTTTACCCAGGTTCAGATCTCACAACGGTGGCGAGATCCTACTCCTACTATAAATCACTATAATGGCAATACGCCAAGTTACAGGATTGGGGGGTTCGTTGTGTGCGGGTAGTGCTATGCACTTGTTGTTATCTAATCTTGTGTATTTCCCTAAAAGCTCCCGTAGGCCCGCTTATAAGGACGCCAGGACCTAGGGTTACAAGAAGAGTCCCAGCTGGATACGGTTACACAGTCCTAGACTAACACTAACTAGTCTTCTTATCCTCCAAGGCTCCAGCTTCCATCTAAGGCGGTGGCACGTCGCCTTCCTTTATCCCTACTGGACCTCCGTCTTTTCTATCAGCAACTGGGCCGCCCGGTTATGCCATAGGCCTAACCACCAACTGTGGGCCACCCGGGCTTGCCGGTATGAGACTATGTCGTAGGTATACCCACTTGGTATATCCACAAAATTTGTGATAGGGGCAATGAGGGCTGAAATCTAACAAGTACCATAATTTTCGAAAGATCTTTTTAAAACTTGAAATCCCTGCTTCCCTTTATGAAGGGTCTTTCTTTCACTATTATTGAGTCTCCACCTTCTACCTTTAGTCACCATTAAGAGAGCATAGTTGCCATAATTAGTTCTATGTGCAGTGTCCCAAAGCTTATTGATTGATGCATATTGTGATATTACTTGTTCTTGTGCTATTTGTATCTAGTCACTCTTATAAACTTTTAAGGTGTCCTAGGCATCTATTTTCTACTCCATGAGGGACATGTTGAATGCCACTATGCCATATTTTTTGTATGTGAAGCAAACAAACGTTTTTCAATGCATGTTATTCATGATCTTTGTTCGTAGCCTTTTATGTTGCATGCATAGTTACTTTTTCTTACCGTTAGAACTCCATCTTTCATGCTCATGTTTAGAGTTCTTTGATCCCAGCTTTAATGCTTGCAAATGGTTTGATCATAATTGTGATGGTGCATGTCACCTAAAAAATTATTCTTTTTATCACTTACCTACTCGAGGACGAGCAGGACTTAAGCTTGGGGATGCTTGATACATCGTAAACGTATCTATAATTTTTGATGTTCCATGCTTGTTTAGTATCTACATTGCTTTGCTTTGTCCACACTTTGAGGTATTTTTATACACTTTCTGGAACTAACCTACTGACAAGATGCCACAGTGCCAGTTGCCTGTTTTCTGCTGTTTTTGGTTTCAGAAAGATAAAAAATGAACATTCTCGGAATTGGAGGGACAAAAGCCAAAGTTCATATTTTCCCTGAGCGATACAGAAAATCGAAGATGAGACGGAGGAGGAAACTAGGGTGGCCACACCCTAGGTGGGCGCGGGATCACCCTAGGTCGTGCCCATAGGGGGTGTGGGCCCCCTGGCCCTCCATCTACCTTGCCTCCTTCGCCTATAAAAGCCTCCCGGGGAGAAAACCCTAGATCATCGACCAGAAAGCCATGAAAAGTTACGCTGCGCCGCCACCAATGGGGAGATTCGGGGGATAGAAAGTCTCCGTTCTGGCACCCTGTCGGGACAGGAAAATGCCCCGAAGCCATCTCCATCGATCTCCACCACTATCTCCATCACCGTTGCTGATTCCAATGATGAGGAGGGAGTAGTTCTTCCTCGAGGCTAAGGGCTCTACCGGTAGCTATGTGTTCATCTCTCTCTATGCATGATCTTGTTGTGGTCATGAGCTTTGTAATCAAGTGGATCTACTCTGTTACTCAAGTGCTTTAATAGATCTCTACTCTCCCCATGTGTGTGAAAGTGATAGCGTGCACGCCATGGTGGCACTTAGGCTTGAGTCTACATAAATACTCATTGTGCTTTAATAGATCTATGCTTTTCCCCACGTGTGTGAAAGTGACAGCGGGCATACCGTGTGTGGCACTTTGGCTAGATTGAATATTTTTTATGAGTTATATTTGGAGTTGGATGTCTTTATGAAATTGCGGTGTTTGTTGGAACCATCTAGCGCTCAAGGTGATAGTGTGGGGTTATCTAGATTGGGGAAGACGGACTTTGAGGTGTGCTTTTGTAGCCCTACCGTGGATTAGAGTTCACCAACCGGAGAGTAGTTCAGGATAGTATCATGAAGAGAGGATATTTATATCAGAGAGTGTTCACTAGTGAAAGTATGATCCCTAGGCCTTGTTTCCAAACATTGAAACACCATTTGCAACTAGATCTATTGCATGTTTGCTTGCTTACATCTTTATTCCGTTTGCCGGGGAGGTTTTGGTACTTTACCTTACCTCACCATCAAGCTATTTCCTGGCACCGTTACCACTTGTATTTCACTATCTCTTCGCCGAACTAGTGCACCTATATTGGGTTTGTTGGGTACACAAGAGACTTCTTGTATCTTAATTGCAGGATTGCTTGAGAGGGATACCTTTGACTCCCTGAGTTCGATAGACCTTGGGTGATTCACTTAAGGGAAACTTGTTCCTGTTCTACAAACCTTTGCAGTTGGAGGCCCAACAACTGTCTACAAGAATAGAAGTGCGTAGACATTAAGCTTTTTTCTGGCGCCGTTGCCGGGGAGGTAAGGTAAAAGGTATTCACATCGTCCCGTGTGAGTGCTTGAAGTTATTTCCTTTAGATTCTGCAATTTTGTCTTTTTATTTCTTGTTTTCACTAGTTAGGCTTAATGGAAAACAACAACAAAATTAGAGAGCTTTATAGTGTTTATCTTGAGTTAGGGCATCAAGTATTTGAAGAGAAAATTAAAAAACCTATGGAACTTTATTTGCATGCTAATACCAATGTTATGTAACAACCCAGTTCTACTTAATCAATATTTAGGGTTGTTTGTGCATTCATGAGCACCATCTTAAAAATGCATGCATTAAGAAATAATGCAAAACCCTAAAACCCTAATCTTCCTCCTCTATTTGAAAATACATTCAAATGGTTTTAATTTTGAAATCACGAAAATAAGGAGCCCAAATGGAATACAAGGGCCCCTCATTATTTTATATATTTTTTAAACCTTCTGTCATTTTTAAAATGTTCAAAACAGTATTTGAATTTGAAATACAAACAGAAAACAGAAAAACTAAATGGAAAACAGTTTTTACACGAAAAAAAAGAGCAAACCAGCCAGCCAGGCCGCGGTCCAGTCTTCCCCTTCCTTCCCTGCCGTGCAGAGCGCCCGCAGCCGGCCCAGCAGCATCCCAGCTTGGCCCAGGCCAGATACCCCTTCGTCTGTCGTCTTCCCCGGAGAGACAAGCAGCTCGTTGTCATGCGCGCGACCGCCCGATGCTCACTGCCGCGATTCCCGCCGCCTCTATGGTTGCCTCACAAGGATAAGATCGCCATGAGAACCAGCGTGATCCACTCTCTCTTCTCATACCCATCTCACTCCCCCCGAGTTCTCTCGCGTTTCCCCTCTTTGGCCGAACCCTAGCCGACCAGGCGCCACTCGTCGTCGTCGCTTCCAGCCACCCCGATCCCGGCCGAGTAGCCCTTGAGCTCCGCCGCTCCCTGAGGATCCTCCCGGCCGAAGGAATCGCTCGAGCGCGCTCAGGATCGAGCTATCCAAGCTCGATTTCACCGTTGGCCATTGCCGCTCCCGTCGTCGATTTCGGCGCCATCCGTGCTCGCCTCGCCTCCTCAACCCCTCTGCTAGCCTCCTGGCGAGCCCATGGTCCTCAAGTACCTATCCGTTTCGTCCCTGCCTCTCTGTATCGTCACCATGTCGTGCACCACCCGCCGCTGCTGCAGCAGCTCATCACCGGCGCTGCTCTGGTGACCTCCTTCCAGCGGAGCCGCCACTTCTAGGCTCAGCGCGCAAGGCCGCGTCCAGCGCACCCCACCTCCGCTGCCCTGCTCTATCCCCAACGCCGTGTCGATCCTCAACCTGGGAGCAATCCCCGCGATGACGTCATGCCGACGTCACCGTGACATTAGCCAACATGGGTCAGCCCAGTCAAACCTGGGTAGGTCCCTCTCCTGCCCACGTGTAAGCTGAGGTGGCCATGGGCCCCTCTGTCAGCCTCTGTGGCTAGGGAGAGACTCAGTGACAAAAGTATTCCCAGTTTTGTTTAATTTCAGAAATGGTTTAAATAAATCAAGAAATTGAATAAATATTCTAAATTCAATAAGTAATTCATATTAACTCAGAAAAATATGTATAATATATGAAAATGTTCAGAAAAAATGAGAACTATCTAATAGAGCTATAATCATGCATTGTTAAGCAACTTACATGACAAGTTTAATTAGAAGAACAAACCAGCCCCTCTTATATACTCCGGAGTTTCCCCAAGTTAGGGTTTTCACCCCTCGGAACCCTGATTAAACTATCGAGCATGTTTTATGGTTACATTTCAATGCAATCTAACTAGTCATGTCATCATCCTTGCTTGAGCATTGCATCGATGCCATGTGTTTATTGTTTCCCTCTGTTTCCGGTGTTTGCTTCTTCCCGGTAGAATACAATATCGAGATCGAGATCGAAGACCGAGATCAACACCGTCGAAGATCGAAGATCGACGAACAATACTTGACCAACTGTAACCAAGTCAAGTACAAGATTCCCGAAGATCTGCTTATTGGTTATCAACTGGCAAAGGCAAGCATAGCCCCACCATGATATGATCCTATGCTTTCGAAAGCATTTCAATTTATGCCATGATGCATACGATTCTACTATGTTCTTTTATCGATAGATAGAGTATCCTATCTATTGCATTACTCCTTTTGAGCTTATATTACCTGATCCACTGCTCCTAGCATAACTAGGTTTGGCTGGTGTGCATTGCTAGAGCTTATATCCGTGTATTGCTTAGCCATGCATAGCTGTCAGTGTTGGTTCATCTAGAGGATGTATCAGATGTAGAGAATCTAGTATGAAAGGAGAACGTAATGAGATGATATCAGAGGTGATATGAGATTAAACATACTAAGGCTTGTATGGGAGGCCACAATGGGATGTGGTTTTTCTAGTCCCATGGTCGCCTCGCAAGGATAAGATCGCCACGAGAACCAGCGTGATCCACTCTCTCTTCTCATACCCATCTCACTCCCCCTCGAGTTCTCTCGCGTTTTCCCCTCTTTGGCCAAACCCTAGGCGGCCAGCCATCGCTTCCGGCCACCCTGAGCCCGGACGAGTATCCCTTGAGCTCCACCGCACCCTGAGGATCCTCCTGGCCAAAGTAATCGCTCGAGCATGCTCAGGATCGAGCTATCCGAGCTTGATTTCACCGTCGGCCGCCGCCGCTCCTGTCGTTGATTCCAGCGCCGTCCGTGCTCGCCTCGCCTCCTCTATCCCTCTGCTAGTGTCAACACCCGGATTTTCAATCCTAGATGCCTGTTATGCCATACATCGCAATCCCAGGATTACCATTTTTGCGAGACATAACATAATTGGATACCATAGTACATCATCCATTACAAACGATACATAAGTTCTTACACAAATAGGGATCTCATGATCCAGTTCTTAATACAACATCAAGCAGCGGAATATGAAATAATAATGGTAGCGTAGGCGAAGCTCCATCTTCGGGGTCACAGGCAATGCTGACGATGGGAGATGATCCTAGTTGTCGTAACCTTCCTGGGGTCCATCTTCCAGGTACTCCTCTTCATAGTCTGGCCATGGGAATAGCCAGGGATAAAGCCATGAGTACTCTTTAAGTACTCGCAAACCAATACTAATAGGTAAAGGGGTTTTTTGGATAATAGGACACTAGGCTCCAGGGTTATTTTGAAAAAGCCAGATTTATCTCTACTAAGTTCTAAAGCTAGTCACAATTTTATAACTCCTAACTGGGATCTTGTAACTCATGTCACAACTTTGTTGTGGTTAAGTCAAAGTCTTAATCCATTTCACAAGTCATTTTTTAAAAAGTCTGACGGGGGAACAGTATGGCCACTCCAACTGTCCATAATTGCGGACGCGGCTATTCGAATAGTTTGACACTCTGCAGAGATTGTACACTTTCACCACAACATTCGATACATCCGTCAGGAAAAAATCCTGAATTCACCATACTCAGTATGCGGATAATCAATCCTAACCTTTCAATTACACGCCCTAGTATAAGCACCTCTCCTGTGAGTTTGGCCTCCCAACCATGACCAACTGTCATCTTGGGTACTGCACAGGTGGACAATCTTCACAAGGTAGCCTCGGCTCGGACACAGCCGTCAGGGAACTAATACTAAGGAATATAAGTTTCCAGTCAAGCCCTACCCAATATTCGGGTATTGTGGTTGTACGATAAAATTGGAATGGTATCGCATCCAGACAACCATCAGTTTTATAAAGGGCTAAGGCTCATGCCTCCACGTTTTCATCACCAAAATCATCAAGTGTTCAGAAACACATGTCCAAAACATTTCAATAGAATGATCCATCATTCCAAGGTTTTCATAACCATTTTTCCACCAAGTATTCCCATCTAAAGTTTCTCAGGTTTTAGGCTTAGCACTAGCATCTAAGTTGGGGGTAGTACTAATGATGGGGTAGTATCTAGTGGAGTTTTAACTAAGTACAACCTTATATCTTAGGATGATATCAAGGTTCCTGGCTTAGGTCAAATTTAATGCTCTTTAAGCAACCTTCAGAATCTTTCCAGTATCTACCAGTCACTTAAGTAAACTCTAAGTAATATTTGATAAAGAAATAAAGTAAGAAGCTTGCAAATAAAACTAGGATTGGTTTATCAAGTGGGTATGATCACATATGCTTAAGGCATATAGTAGGCATAGTAACAAGCAATTATTTGCTTGCACGAAATCAGTATATGCTTGCTAAATTGCAAGTGTTAGATTGCATAAGTCAACTTGATTAGTAAGGCTTGCCTTGGGCAGAGCAGTGGTCGAAGTTCTCCTCGGCTTCTTCTTCGTAGTATCCTCCTTCCTCCTCGTATCCTTGGTCGGTACTAGCGTCTATGAATAAATACGAGGTACACAATCACCAAACAATACTTAACTACTTGCAATCATCACACACAAGAGTCCTATAGATGATCTAGCATCACCCTAACATTACAAGGTTAAGGCTTGATTTAATTCCTTTTATTTTTAGAAAAGTAATTTCTACTCATTGAAAAACTACTTAAGATTTAATATTCTCCAAACCAAACATGGGATCATGTTGACACATGTCATCACCACATATTGTAGTCCAAGGGAATGTGATTTAAAGTGGTGTCACAATTTAATAAGGTTTTACCCTTTTATTTTAATTAATTAATGGCTAGAGATGCTTATGTAGCATTCTTTTATTATTTGAACATTATTTCTGCAAGTAAACCTATATATTTTTATATATTCTGAAAGGTATGGTTAAATATGATTTTTTAGAATTGGAATCAACTCAAAAGCTATTATGGTTTAAATTTGAAAAATGTTTGAATGCAGAAAAGCTTCTGCCTTGTTATTTTTACCATGGGTGATCTATAGATCCAAATGACTTGAATCCAACGGGCTTGGATTCAGAACTCACAGAACTTTCCAACAAAATTGGTTTCAATCAATTTGGTGCACTGAATCGATCTGG
Organism: Avena longiglumis; assembly: GCA_030063025.1. NCBI lineage: Eukaryota > Viridiplantae > Streptophyta > Magnoliopsida > Poales > Poaceae > Avena > Avena longiglumis. The sequence goes on from CP125974.1 coordinate 458,611,188, forward strand.
GTTGATTTTTGAAGTTGGGTACAGAAGTGTGTTTGAATTGAAATAGAAAAGGTTTAATTTGAAAAAACTGGGCTGCGCGGGAAAAGTTAACGGGCCAGCCTGCTAAGCGCAGTGCTCCCACGGGCTGCTTAAGTGGGTGTCCCCACTCGTCAGTGACACGAGGCTGGGCAAAGCGATAAGGGGCAACGTGGATCGTTCGATCTAGTTTTAATCCACCGGCTGGGAGTCATCATCGACGCGGGACAACGCCGGCGAGAATGAAACCTAGCGCGGCCAGTGAGGGTTGCTGGGGGCTCATCGGGGTACTGGCGAGGGTCGGCGAGGCGGGCGAACGACGAAGTCGACGACGGCGAATCTCCTGGTACCGGTGGCTTCTCCTGGGGCGGCTCCAATCGCTGGCTCCCTTCTTCTCCAGAGGCGGCGGGCTCCGGTGAAATTCCGGCGGGGTGGTTCTCGCCTTGCTCTAAGAATGGTGTGGCACGATCAGTGAGGAGAGGGGAGTGAGTTGGTGTGAAGAAATCGTACGGGGGTGGCCTCTATTTATAGTCGAGCGAGGGACCGTCGGGGCGCATGGTGAGCTCGTCGGGGGCGAGGTTACAGGCGGCTAATGGCATGGGAAAGGGTAGGGTACGGTGCGGTGTCTCCTAGCGATGCTCCACGACATGGTCTCGAGGCATGGGGCGGTGTGGTTTGGTCTGAAACGGGCGGTGCTCTGCGCGGCAGAGGCGGCGTCTTCGACGGCGGGCGGTGGCTGTGCGGCACGGGGCAGCAAACGGGGATGTCTGGTGGTCTCCTGGGTTGATGGTGATCATGTGTGCACGCGGTGAGGGCGGCGCGCGGTCTGTGGGCGCTGGTCGAGGGTGGTGCTCTGGCGCATGCTCGGCATGGTCTCTAGTGGTCTAGGCGCGGCTTGTGTGCGTGGTCCAGGGCTTGGCAATGCTCGCGGCTGGGACAGGGAGTGGCGGTGGACGGTGGGCTGCCTCCCAGACAAGGTTGGCACGGCTAGTTCTTCCTCTAGCCTGCTGTCCACAATGGGGTGACAAGGGGGTGCTCGGCTATTCACCATTGATGGCAATGGCAAGCTCACAGGGGTGCTAGTCCTTAGTTAAACTTCCTAGATTATCTACTGAGCTGGTTGTGAGCTAACTAGGGAACAAGTTAGGCAAGAATCACTGCTCACAATAGTGTTTGATGTTTGTTTGATTTGTGTATGCAACCTGTTTGATGAAATGGCTGCATGAACTCAAGTTTTGAATTTTGAAAATATTTTTGGTGGGTTTGCTAGATTGGTGCTGGTGAATCTGCAGATGCTGGGGTTTTGCAAGTTGAGCTTGTTTGAGTGGTTTTTTAATAAGTGGGATCTTCCCATATGATAAAGATTCAATTTTGAAATGTCATTTAAACTATGCATTTGAAAGTTTCTGGATGATCACAAAGTGGGCCTTGATACCTTGTTATGAGTACATTCAAGGGGTGCAAAGATCCAGAAAAGTTTACATAGGTTCGAAAGTTTGAGACAGCCAAAGTAGGCATGAGAGTTAAATTGGTCAAAGTGACCATTCATTTAATATATGTGTTTTGATTTACTTGTCTTTAGGAAAAGTGTGGGAAATGTTTTAGATGATGTTTATTTCACCTAAGAAACATTTTACAAGCAATGAAACAAACAAACAAGGTGGTTTAAAAGAATTTCAAAATCAATGCATACACATATGCATGCATTCCTAATTTTAATTAGAAAAGTTTTTGTTAACCCTAATTTTGATGATTAGAATTTGATGATCCAAGCTTAGTATTTTTGCGATGTTATAGCTAGCCTCCTGGTGAGCTCATGGTCCTCAAGGACCTCTCCGTTTCGTCCCTACCTCTCTGTATCGTCACCATACCGTGCACCGCCCGCCGCCGCAGCAGCTCATCACCGGCGCTGCTCCGGTGACCTCCTTCCAGCGGTGGGATGTGGTTTTTCTAGTCCCATGCTCGCCACCACTAGGACCTGAGTTCTTTCCTTTGGAACCAAGACGAGCGTACAACCATACGAGGACTGGTGTAACACCCTCGGAATCGGCCCTATGCAAGTCTCAGCGATTCCCGCCAAACCCGCATAGAAACGATTCAAAGGTGCCCACCAGGCACTTTCGTGCGGGTGGAAAACGAAGTAATATCATTACACAATAGTCCTCGATGGAACCCACAGAACATATATATACAACAACGACTCCATGAGTCAAGAATACAGATATACAGTACAAAGATCCAAATCACCCTAAAAACGATACAATGTACGACTTTGGACAAGATGCAAATGGGGCTAAGCGCCCTGAAGAATAACCAATGGCGTCCATAACCCTGCCCAGGCCAAGCCGGAAGGGTAACCCAGCTAACGACGTTGATCTCAAACCTGCTAAAACAAAAGGGGTGCCCGCAAAGGGCAAAGGAAAAATAGAGCGGTCAGTACTGAAGCCAGTACACGACGAGACTAGAATTCGGCGGTCCTCGCCTACATAGGTATGGTGGACAGAAGCGGCAGCGCTGCATGCACTAAACAACCTATAGAGACTCAATACTACTGACGACTATCAGATAGGGATAAGAAAGACCTATTCGGATTCAACCTGAAACTATCACCAAGCATACCCATCCCGGTGTTTCCCCCTCGAGACCAAACAAGGAAGTCAACCGAGGAACTCACACAGTTGTCAGTTTTATTCATTCCTTTATAGTTGCGGCAATTACTAGTCAGATATAGATAGCATGAGTCATCCTGATACAATAAGCAGTGGATAGTTTTAGTTAACCATTCTGTTGTAGTTGTAGTACTTACTATTCAGATACATATAGCATGAGGCATCCCAAAACCCAGCAGTTGTTGATACTTTTATTTAGCCATTCCATTGTAGTTGCAATACTTACTAGTCAGATACAATGGTAACAGGTGACAACCCAAACCAACAATTGTTGGCACTTTTATTTAGCCATTCCATTATAGTGAAGCTGATTACTAGTCATTATAAAGTCAAATTTATAGCACTACTTTAGTTATAGTTGTCTATGATCGAGATACTGTGCTCCAAGTCGTCCATAACCGCGGACACGGCTTTCAGAAAGTTTTACCCTGCAGGGGGGCACAAATAGCAACACACGCACAATCAACCTCGAGAAAAACCAAATGAAAACCCAACGAGGCATCACGACAGAGCAATTGCAAGATTCATATAATATTTCAGGGGGCCACCCCACCAAGCTACCCGCGACGAAGTTTGCCGGCTCCGGAACGGACCCAGAGGTTTGCGTCAATTGCTATAAACGACTGGGAACCCGAAAGTGTGACTGAGCTTGTCGATACCGTGAAAACACTCCGCTTACCTAAACAGTACAGGAGCTCCACGCGCAATCATAAATAAAGCAGTAAAGCATGACATAAGTACAGGATAGTAATAAAGCTCCAAACTAGTTTGTGGCCCCAAGAAATAATATATGACTCAAGCTCTGGCTAGGGGGATTCATAGTCCCACATGCGGATAGTGCGAATATTCAAAGAACAGGTATCAAGTACTCGGGGTCCTACGGGACACAAGTGGACGGTTAAAAACCAAATAACATTTATTGCCCACCTGTGCCTCTGCATTATTTACCTACTTCAATTTTAGTTATTAAATGGTAATTAAAGTTATAATCATCTCCAACATTAAACATAAGTCATTACTCCAACAACTGTGGAACATCGACGGCGCGACGCAATACCTGCGCAAGCAACTACGACTCGCAAGGCTAACTATCTACCAAACAACAGGTAATAGGATGTGTCCAAGGCAATTTAATGGCTGCAAGGGATATCACGGGTACGAAAACTAGAGCATCCCATCACAGATAGCAATAGATTAACAGGAGGAAATAAAGACTATAAAAGTAAGATAGGTAGAAAGGGGGAGAATGCTCGCCTGAAAAACATTGTCAAGATTCACCGGGGATCAGGTCGACACTCGCATCAACTCATCGGCCTAGTCCGTGAAGAAGCAAAGCACTAGCACAAACACCGGACGCACTATTTAATTCTATGACATAAGAACGGGCATGATGCATGTATGATGTATGACATGGCAAAGATGCGATGCAATTAGGAAAAATTAAGCGGAACCGGGGTCCCGACAATTATATAGATGGTTCATGTTGTTTAGGTACCCCGCAATTTAAATGTTGCATTAACAAGACAAAATATAGCACATGTTCGCTACACAAATTTATATGGGGCCAATATAAGTCTAGATTTTCCCGCATATGACCCTCATATTTAATTTAGGTGAATCGTCGAAACACCCCCAAACACCCACAATATGTATGCAAGCATGACAATTTAATTATGCAACAAGATAGATGTTATATTACAAAATAGGGACGGATAAGATAGGGGTCACACATTGGATCGATGATCTTGGTGTTCACCGGGGGTTTGGGTCTTCGGACTCTAAGACCAGGCTTCGGACCCAGGAAGGAGATCTTGTCGTTCCGTGAAGGGGACCTTAGAGGGGTTCAAGTTGGTCTCGGCGGGATCGGGCTTCGGGGTTTTCGGCATCCGTGAAGAAGACCTTGGTGTTTCGAGATGGAGGTCTTGAAGTTCCTCTTACGAGTGCTGTTGTCGATCTTGGATTGGCGCCGGTGCGAGATGAGTAAGGATCACAGCGGGTACAAACATGTGCGCAATGCCAGGAAGCAACATGGATACCCTTAGCGCTGATATCTGCATCGGAAACATGCTGCAAGGTAAAACTGCTGCTGCTATCTCTTCTGCAACTGACGACTGCTGAGCCAAAGACAAAAACAACACTACTGTTGTTGCTGTGCGGCAAGGGAAAACAACAGCACCTATGGTGGAAGGCATGCGACGACGAGAGGAGGCTCAAGGAGGTGGGCGCCATGGATGAGGAGGTTAGACTCAGTGCGCGAAGGCGAGCGGTGGGGCGGATCGCGGGGAAGCAGACATCGGGGAGGCAGGGTGCGGACACGCTCGCGCAGGACCTGACAACGACAGCCTCGCCGGGCACGAGCTCTTTGGTGGGATTGTCCAGGGCCAACAGAGGCGGAGGCCTCAGCGGAGGGGTGAGGCGTGAGGCCGCGGGACGGGCAGACCGGTAGCGGGCGGCGCTGCTAGATGGCGAGGAGCTCCTGCAGGCAGCCGGCAGGAGAGGAGAGGACAGACGCCGCGAAGAGGAGGTCGCGGACGGCCAGCGAGGAGCTCGGGCTCGAGGCAGATGCACGACGAGGGAAGGCCAACGATGGCAGACGTGGTCGCGGCCAAAGGTAACAGCCCGTGGAGGAAGACGACGACGGGCACGGCCGCGCAGGGAACCGAGGAGGTCGCAGTGGGGGATAGGTCCATGGCGACGGCCGCTTGCGGGGAGGAAGGCAGGGAGGGTCAGGACGAGGCGACGCGGATAGCGCGGGCTCTCGAGAGGTTGCTGGTGGCGGCGGGGATTGGCAACAGGGAGAGACGAGCAAGGAGGATAAGGGGTCGCGAGAGAGAGTGGTGGGGTCGGGGGTTTGGTTCCGGGTGGGGCCAGGCAGAAGAAAGGAGAGGGAGGAGCGGGGCAGGCCTGGTCGATGGGGCAGGGTATTGCGGGGAGGCTCACGGGGTGGGACGAGTTCCATGCTTCTGCTGGCAGGTGTGCGTGTGGGGATTCGATCGGGGGTGGCGGCGGCATGGAGGGGTGAGAGAGGGAGTGGGATTAGGGTTAGAGCTAGGGTTTGGTGGGAGGGAATTTAGGGTTAGGTTTGGAGGTGGCCGGCTGGGCTTTCGGGCCTGGCTGGCTGCCTCCTAAAAATAATATAAAATTTTATGTACTATTTAAAAGACTTGTGTAATTTGTTTTTAGACAAACAAAATATCCGGAAGGGTCCGGGGATTACTTTTGAAATATAGAGGGATCTTTGTAGAAAGCAAAACTAGGTTTCAAGAAAAATAGTTTTAGTCAATTAGATGCATGATGATGTCATGATGATGCACAAAACAAAATACCAAGCGATTTTCTAGTAGTGGTTTTACCCGGGGTGCTACACCTGGACAACCTCATGTCTGACTAACTTTCTTAGTAGATTCCATGAGTCACATAGTTCGGGCGTTCCATTCGACATGCATTCTGGATCTTCTCGAAGGAGGTGAAGGAGGTGCATTCATAACAGGTAGGGAAGCGTGGACCGGGTTGCTTGGGGTCGATGGAGCCCCTGGTAAACCAACCTCGCCTCACATCTTTAAGTACCGGCTTCGGGATTTGACCCGTTACGGTGAAACCATACTTATTGTGTGACTCATGGTCTCGGTGAAAGCAAGGTAAAGGTCGTGTCTAACCACCCTCTGCCGGCCTTCCAAGGAAGAGGGCTAATCATTGTGGAATTAAGAGAAGGTTAGTACGTGTGGGTAAAATTGTACGCCCCTGCAGGGTAATAATCTTTTTGAAAAGCCGTGTTCACGGTTATGAACGACTTGGCGACCGGACTCAAGATCATAGATAACTTTAACCACTATAAAACTTGTAGATCAACGTGTGCTTAAGGACGTTTCCTCATGGGTACGAGGGGGTTATCCTAGTTAGGGTTTGTAACACCCTCAGAATCGGCCCTATGCAAGTTTCAGCGCTTCCCGCCAAACCCGCATAGAAACGATTCAAAGGTGCCCACCAGGCACTTTCGTGCGGGTGGAAAACGAAGTAATACATTACACACCAGTCCTCGATGGGACCCACAAAACAGATATATATATATATATAACAGCGACTCAATGAGTCAAGAATACAGAGATAATATACAAAGATCCAAATCACCTTGAAAATGATAGAGCGTCCGTCTACGGACAAGATGCAAATGGGGCTAAGAGCCCTGAAGAATAACCAATGGCGTCGATAACCCTGCCCAGGCCAAGCCGGAAGGGTAACCCTGCTAACGACGTCGATCTCAAAACCTGCTTAAACAAAAGGGGGTGCCGACAAAGGGCAAAGGAAAAAGAGAGAGCGGTCAAGATCGAGGCCATTGCAGCGAGGCTAGAATTCGGCGGTCCTCGCCTACATAGGTATGGTGGACTGAGCGGCAGCGCAATATGCACTAAACAACCTATAGAGACTCGATACAACTAGCGGCTATTAGAGAGGGGTAAGAAAGACCTATTCGGTACCAACCTGATACTACCATCAAACAAACCCATCCTGGTATTTCCCCCTCGAGACCAAACGAGGAAGTCAACCGAGGAACTCACACAGTTGGCAGTTTTATTTATTCAGTTATCGTTGCAGTAATTACTAGTCAGGTGTAGATAGTCGTCCTGATATAATAAGCAGTGGGCAATTTTAGTTAACCATTCTGTTGTAGTTGCGACACTTACTAGTCAAATACAATTAGCATGAGATATCCCAAAACCCAGCAGTTGTTGGTACTTTTATTTAGCCATGCCGTTATAGTTGCAATACTTACTAGTCAGATACAATGGTCGCAAGCGACAACCCAAACAAGCAATTGTTGGCAGTCTTTAGTTGGCCATTCCATTATAGTGAAGCTGATTACTAGTCATTATAAAGTCAAATTTATAGCACTACTTTCGTTATAGTTGTCTATGATCGAGATACTGTGCTCCAAGTCGTCCATAACCGCGGACACGGCTTTCAGAAAGTTTTACCCTGCAGGGGTGCACAAATAGCAACACACACTCGACCAACCTCGGAAAAACCAAATCAAAACTCAACGAGGCCTTCACGACAAAGCAATCACAGGATTCAGAAATATTTCAGGGGGCCACCCCATTGAGTACACCCACAACGAAGTTATCTGACTCCGAGACGGACCCAAGGTTTGGGTGGACGGCTGTGAACGACTGGGAACCCAAAACTGGGCTTGTCGACACCGCGAAATCGTGTCCCGATCCTAAACAGTACAGGTGCTCCTCGCACAATCGTAAATAAAGCAGTAAAGCATGGCATAAGTACAGGATAGTAAATAAAACCTCAAACTAGTTTGTGGCCCCAAGAAATAAGAACGAATCAAGCTCTGGCTCAGGGGGGTCCCATAATCCTCCCGGATGTGGATAGCGCGAATATTCAAGGAACATGTATCAAGTACTCGGGGTCCTACGGGACACAAGTGGACGGTTAACAACCAAATAACATCTGTTGCCCACATGTGCCTCTGCTTACCTACTTCAATTTTAGTTGTTAAACAGTAAATAAAGTCTTGATCGTCTCCAACAATAAACACACGGCAATACTCCAACAACTATGGTACTTGACGACACGCAACAGCACTTGAGCAAGCGACTACGACACGCAAGTCCAGCTATCTACCAATCAACAGGTAATAGGAGGTGTCCAAGGCAATATAAGGCTGCAAGGGATAATCACGGGTACGAAAACTAGAGCATCGCAACACAGATAGCAATAGATCAACAGGAGGGAATAAATACTATAAAAGTAAGATAGGTAGAAAGGGGGAGATGCTCGCCTGAAAACATTGTCGAAGGTTCAACCGAAGATCGGGTCGACACTCGCATCAACTCAACGGCCTTATCCGCGAAGAACCAAAACACTAGAATAAACACCGGATGCACTATTTAATACTACGCAAGAGATCGGGCATGCTGCATGTGTGATGTATGGCAAGGCAAAGCTGCGGTGCAATTAGGTCATATTAAGCGGAACCGGGGTCCCGACAATTAAATATATAGTTCAAGTTGTTTAGATCCCCGCAATTTAAATGTTGTCTTAACATGGCAAAAGATAGCACCGGTTCGCTACACAAATTTAAATGGGGCCAATATAAGACTAGATTTGTCCGCATATGGGCCCCATATTTAATTATATGGTGAATCGGCATAAGGCCCCCAAACCACATGATATGCATGCGAGATGAACAATTAATATGCAACAAGTTTGATATATAGCATTTATAAAATAGGGCTCGGGAAAAGGTTCACACATTAGGGGTCGAAGATCTTGGGTTCCGGGGGTCGGGGTTCGACAGGGTTCGGATCTGGGGTTCGGGGTTCGACGGGATCATTCTCGGCAGAAACATTCTCGAACAACGGAGTAGATCTTGTCGCATCCGGGTTCTCGGCGAGCTCGGCGTCCGGGAAGGAGTACTTGTCGCACCGGGTCTCGGTGTCCTCGGATCCGAGAGGAATAATATGGCGTATCCGCGTCGACGACCTTGGCGTTCAGGGAGGAGTTCTCGGTGTTCCGTGTGGAAGGCCTCGAGGGTTCGGTGACGGAGATCTTGACGGGTCCGAGAGAAGAACTTGGGTCGGCATCGGATCGGTCTTCGCCTCTGAGAAGGTGGCCTTGATGTTCCCTCTCGATCGTCGGTGGTGGACTCGGGTTCGACGCTGCGGATTCATCGGGTTCATCCTGAGTCGGTGTCGAACTTGTCGTCATGAAGATCTTGACGATTCCTTGGATACACAGATTTGCTTGCACCCGACTCACTTGATGACGGCTAGAGGAAACACCTGAGGGGAACCGCATGAATTTCCATAGGGAGAACTCACGCAGGAATCCTGCGAGGGCATCGTGTTGCTGGCCTCAACAAAACAGAGGGCATATGGCTTGTGGTTGGACGGTGACGCGCGCGGTCGGAAGAACGGCAGAGACGGGACGAGCCGAGGCGGGAAGGAGTTCCACGGCGCGCGTCTGCGAGGGCGGCACCGGGGAAGGAGGGCGGCGGTCTTTGGCGAGACGTCTGAGGAAGCGGTGGTGGCCATGGCGACAGCGCACGGCCGGAGGAGGGCCTGGCTCGGGCGGCGGAACCGCGGGGACGGTGGAGGAGCACCGGCGGACGACGAGGAGGCTGGGCCGCGGCGGCGAGGAAGCATACGGCGGTGGTCGGGATCACGCAGACGACGGCGAGCGCTAGAGGAGACGAACTGCTCCGGCGGCGGGGTGGAGCTTTGGCGGCGCAGGACGCGGCCGACGGCGGCGCTCTGGGGCGGGCCTGGTGGGGCAGCGGACGGAGGTGGCTCGGGTCGGAGGAAGCGAGGCGGCGGGGCTCCTGTGGCGGCGATGCGGAGGGGCAGGTAGAGGTGGCGGAGGCCGACACCGAGGAGGAGGGCCTGGCGGCGCGGGGCCACGATGGAGGAGGCGGTGGAGGATGCCGGCGGGGAGGAGGAGGCGCCCGGAGGGTCATGCGCGGGAGGTGCTCGGGCGGCGCATGTGATCTCGGGGCCGAGGCGCCCGGGAAGAGAGGAGGGAGAGGAGGGCGGCCGGAGACGCGGGATCGCAGAGGGTGGGGCGGCGGTGGAGCTTGGAGGCGAGGACGCACGGCGGAGGGCAGGGCAGAGGAGGCGCGGCGTGCTCGGCCGGAGAGGAGCCCGCGGCGAGGGGAGGTCGACGGGGAGAGAGACGAGGGTGGAGGAGGAAGGAGAACGGGCGGTGGATTCGGGAGAGAGGGAGCGGGACCGCAGGGTAGGTGGGACCATGGGGTGGGCCTTTGGTGCGTGCGTCTTCTGACGGGGAGGAGTGGGGCTGGGTGTGTGTGTGGGTTGGGGTGGGGCCCAGGGAGAGTGGGGTGGGGCGTGTGTGGGTGTGTGTGTGCTGAGTGTGTGTGGCGTGGGGCCGGGCTGGCAGAGAGAGTGGGGAGAGGGGGTAGGTGGGGAGCTGTGTGAGGAAGAGAGAGAGGGGGGATGGGGTGTGGATTGGTGAGGTGGCTGAGCCGAGAATGAGGTGGAGGGGACGGTGAGGTGGAGGGAGGGGATTGGTGGGTAGAATCAGGGTAGGTAGGAAAGGAATTAGACAGGCTGGTTGGTACTGGGGGTGGCCAACTGGGTCGGATCGGCCCGGTTCGCTGCCCCCTTAAAAATAATTTAATATTTTATTTACTTAAACAGGGCTTTTGCAAAACCGCGGGTAGACAAAACAAATATTCCGTAGACCCGGGTTTTGTGTTTGAACAAGGACGGGGCGTTTAGAAAACAAAAATAGGTTTTTCCGCAAATAGTTTTATGCAAGCAAATGCAAGATGACATAACGATGCTCAAATGGAATGTGGCATGATGACATGAGCATGCGGTCATGATGATGCAATGCACAAAAACAACGCGATTTTCTAGTAGTGGTTTTGCGGGATGCCACAGGGTTCAAATGATGACTTGGTGGATATCAAAAGATGATGATCAATATTTCAGAGATGTCGCTCTCTTATCCCCTTTTAAAACACTCTGAATAGACAAGCTTCTCCTATCTCTTGTTTTATAAAAAAGATGGCTTTATGCAAAACAACTCCACCAGCCATAAGTCTTGCGGAGTACACCTTGTACTCACCCTTGCTTTGTTGATACTTTTGGCAGAGCAAGTGTTCCCTGAAGATCAGTTTGGTACTACATCGACATCGATGAGTAGCTTGGGGTTCCCGACCGGCAGCCTGGAATCTATGAGCTGGGATGTCATCGTTATGCTACAGGCTCTTAGGCCATTTGTCAAGTTTGCTATACTTAATAGCATAATTTGCCTTCCGTTGTTTGATGTTTGTGGCCAGTGACATCTGCTTGTAATATTTTGTCTCTTCACTCAGTTATGATCTTGTTGTAATAAGTTTTGTGTCGTAGGGTCACTGATGTGTTACCGAATCTTCACTGGATATCCTCGAGCTCAAGGTTAAGCTTATATCAGACGGAGGTCTGGGATTTGTTTAGCCCTGATCCCGGGGGTGTCACAGGTCCATGTACCAAAGCAGTACCGACCGTAGGAAAACCTTGCTATTGGTCGATGTTGAGTCTAGTGTTTGTGAAAACTATTTTAAAAGCTGAAAAGTATTTTTGAAAACTCTAGTATGTTTTTTTACTTCTTATCTGGTATCACTCTAACTCTGGGTTATATATTATCTGGTGTTGACTTTTAAAAAGTTTTGATATCTCTCCTCTATTCTTTCAAAGCTTAGGTGCCTTCTTGGCATGCCGTTTCTCAACCAGTTGACCTAGTGTTGAGTTCTCTAGAGTTGTGTGTGTTGTGAATTCCTTGTTCCCCTTGCTCTTGTTCGCATGAGAGATTCCTTTCTATCATGATCTCTCTATCTTTTGGATCCTACCATATAATGATCCACAGTGTTCTGTTCTAGGCTTTGAGGTTTCCTTTCGCCTCATGTGCCTCCTTTTAGTTTGTTCGGGTATTTCAGAAGGTGTTACTTCTTTCAGAAGCTACCATGTGATTACTACCTTGTAGTGTACGCTATGTCACTCAAGTAGTAGTTACTTATTTCTCGGGGTTTAACCCTTGGACTTGAACCTAAGATTCCCGATTGTGTTGGATTCTGGTGTTCTGAATCTTGTACATGAACCTGATATTTAACCCAAGATCCATTCCTTTGAACCATGTTGCTAATGTTCACATATTACCTCAGGATGGATGGTACTACAACTCTAGCATTCAAGCTTGTGGTCTTTGTCGCGATTGAATTGTGACAACCAAGGACTTCCCCTACCACATGTTATGGCAGATGTTCTTTAATGGAACCAAATAGATCACGACAAGAGTACTCCTTGAGAGTCTCGCATCTATAATTGTGACTCTGCCACACCTCCCCTTCTATGCATTGGTTTTTGGAAAATTGATAATATGTGCATCCACATCTTGGGATTCCATCCTGAGCATGTTCTTTTCCCCTTGTTGTTTTCCGACCTTTGTCTACCAGTTGGTGGCCAAGTAGTAAATGTGCATTGGTGTCTTCCGATGCAATATACTCTTGTGATCCGTCAAGACAAACCATTTCGGGATGTCCAGGAGAAACAAAATCTAGTACCTCGTCATATCTAGGACCAGGTCAAAGTGTTGTAATCCGCAGATTAAGAGACATTGGTTGTCTTCTAATGCTAAGTTTCGTGATTCCTTTAAGGAAGTGATACTCTCACACATCTTTACCCAACCTTCCTTGAGCTTTCATGCTCGTGAGTGACGTGTGTGCGTAACAATGTGTCCATCCGAGAGTCTTAGCAATTATTATTGTTTTGGACTCCAAGGACATTTGTGTCATTCTTAGCGTGATTGGTTAACCCTGTCACTAAGCAAAGGATGATTGTGCTACCAAGTCCGTTATTCTGGTGCACTCTCTTTGGTCAAATAGTTAGGCTTATGCCGAAGCTCTGGGACTATGTATTCTTGCCTTATAAATCAAGTTTCCTCTCGAACTAAGTGACATATCGGTTCTTCATGATATTCTAGATGTCTACTAGAAGTATCTCCATGTTGCCACATGACCGTGTTGTCAAGTTCTTGAAAAAGAAAGTTCTCTGAACTGCTCTGTTTTCCAAGGATCCGTGCTGGATAGCCCTGAACTAGTTTGTTGAGCTTAAACAACAACTTGGAGAGTTGTAAGACAAAATTTCCATCTAACTCAGTTCCTCCATAAAAGGGATGTTCATTTTTGTTCGTGTTGAAGAAAGATAGTATCTCCTTTATGGGTATGTTATATTCCCCCACCTTTGATTTGATTTGGGTTATCGTCAAATCAAACTCAGTTCCAAGGACTATCTTGATGGTGTTGTTACTCGTGATGTTTCACTTGAGTGCACCTTCATGTCCTTTGGTTTGACCAATACTACTGCCTCATTCAAGTAACATATGAGTCCATCTTTTTGGAATGTCCCGATAAGTTTGTTGTTGTTCCCATCGATAATATACCTATCTTCTCCATGTTAGATTGGATTTATATGGAACATTTGGCATTAATGTTGGAAACTTACGAGAACCATCTTCGGGTCATTTCGAAGTATTTGTTCTGTATGTTAGAAGTAACCTTCTCTGATTCGCGTACAAATGTTGGAAGATGTCGCTGTGGATTCGAGTAGAGTTAAGTCAGTTCCTTAAGGACACATGTGTGGTTTATTGTTAGTACTTTATGTATGTGCATTTGTCTTCCGACAAGTTGTTAAATACATGGGTCTAGCAATCTAGCTCATTCTTCTGGAGTTTAACACTGTAGTCCACATCTTGAGAATCTAGTAACTTTACCTCTGTGTAAATATTGCAAACTTTCTATTCGAACATGCTGAGTCTGAAATATCATTCCACTAACCAAAGTTGAATCTCAAACAACAATGATGGTTGGTGTTTCTCAAGGTTTTGACATAGGTCTCTTTGTAAATCTGGTAAGAGTGATGTAATGGTTAACACGCTTAGCCGGAAAGACCTATTGTCATATTCCTTGATTCATCAATATCAACCACTCCTCATGACGCTTGTTCTATGATTTATTATATGAGTTGTGCTTATGGTTTCCTTTGTATCCAAAGTCCAACCTTTACTTGATGTCTGCTTTCTCGAACATCAAGGAGAACATTTAAAGTAGTGCTGCTAAATGTCTCTTGGTCGATCCTCCAGACCTTTTATGTTGGCAAGGACTTTGTTGTGCCAAGTAATTGAAGTCTGAGAATGAAGTTTCTTTCTTCTCGTGTCATCAGGAATCTTCTAAACTATTCATCTTAGTGGTGCAAAGTGATATCATGATCTTTGGCAGAGATGTTGATATACCTGGATGAATAAAGAGTTTCCTTCGTTTTCCAACCATGTTATAAGAGCGGCTATGATTTTGGTAATCTGTAGTTCCTATTGATTACATGTTTCTTGTGGCTCTTACGAGTCCTCTCCACCAAAACACCTTTATGTCTTGGCCTTCTATTGAATGAAAGAGTGAACCTTCTGTGTCAAAAGTAGTTCAACAACTTGGTTCTGTTGATCCAAATCTCTGCAACCCAAAATCTCTACTTAAGTCGTTTAGTAGAGGTTCATTTCTAGAAGTCTGTGGTTATGTTCTTTCTGTTGAAACCCTTCCTTTTCAGAAGCTTAAACTCTTTTGTGAGCTCCATAGTATCAATCCTTATGAAGACCATCTATCTAATAATTTGAAACCTTCTCCTCTTGTTTCCTCCGTTACCTTGACGTGTTTCATGTTTGTCATCTCAGAGTTGTTTCTGAACACTCCATCCATGAGTTGACCATGAGATACTCTGTGTGTTGTTTAGTGTGTTTCCCTCTTATCCTTAGAAGTATCCCTGTTTATTTCTCTCTTTGTCTCTCTTCCTACCTTTGGAATCTCGGGTCGAGATTCTCATAAGGGGGATAGAGCTATAACACCCCAGTTTTACTTAATCAATATTCAGGGTTTTTTGTGCATTCATGAGCACCATATTAAAAATGCATGCATTAAGAAATAATGCAAAACCCTAAAACCCTAATCTTCCTCCTCTATTTGAAAATACATTCAAATGGTTTTGATTTCTAAATCACAAAAATAAGGAGCCAAAATGGAATACAAGGGCCCCTCATTATTTTATATATTTTGTAAACCTTCTATCATTTTGAAAATGTTCAAAACAGTATTTGAACTTGAAATATAAACAGAAAACAGAAAAACTAAATGGAAAAATAGTTTTATAGGAAAAAAATGAGCAAACCAGCCAGCCAGGCCGCGACCCAGTCTTCCCCTCCCTTCCCTGCCGCGCAGCGCGCCTGCAGCCAGCCCAACAGCAGCCCAGCTTGGCCCAGGCCGGATACCCCTTCGTCTGTCGTCTTCCCGGAGAGACAACCAGCTCGCTGTCATGCGCGCGGCAGCCCGATGCTCGCCGTCGCGATTCCCACCGCCGCTATGGTCGCCTCGCAAGGAGAAGATCGCCACGAGAACCAACGTGATCCACTCTCTCTTCTCATACCCATCTCACTCCCCCTCGAGTTCTCTCGCGTTTCCCCCTCTTTGGCCGAACCCTAGCCGGCCAGCCGGCTCTTTCGGCCACCCTGAGCCCGACCGAGTATCCCTTGAGCTCCACCGCGCCCTGAGGATCCTCCCGCCCGAAGGAATCGCTCGAGCACGCTCAGGATCGAGCTATCCGAGCTTGATTTCACAGTCGGCCACCGCTCCCCTCGTCGATTCCGGCGCCGTCCGTGCTTGCCTCGCCTCCTCGACCCCTCTGCTAGCCTCCTGGTGAGCCCGTGGTCCTCAAGGACCTCTCCGTTTCGTCCCTACCTCTATGTATCGTCACCATGTCATGCACCACCTGCCGCGAAAGCAAGGTAAAGGTCGTGTCTAACCACCCTCTGCCGACCTTCCAAGGAAGACGGCTAATCATTTTGGAATTAAGAGAAGGTTAGTACGTGTGGGTAAAGTTGTACACCCCTGCAGGGTAATAATCTTTTCGAAAATCCGTGTTCACGGTTATGAACGACTTGGCGACCGGACTCAAGATCATAGATAACTTTAACCACTATAAAACTTGTAGATCAACGTGTGCTTAAGGACATTTCCTCATGGGTACGAGGGGGTGATCCTAGTTAGGGTTCAGATGATGACTTGGTGGATATCAAAAGATGATGATCAATATTTCAGAGATGTCGCTCTCTTATCCCCTTTTAAAACACTCTGAATAGACGAGCTTCTCCTATCTCTTGTTTTATAAACAAAGATGGCTTTATGCAAAACAACTCCACCAGCCATAAGTCTTGCGGAGTACACCCTGTACGCATCCTTGCTTTGTTGATACTTTTGGCAGAGTAAGTGTTCCCTAAAAATCAGTTTGGTACTACATCGACATTGAAGAGTAGCTTGGGGTTCTCGACCGGCAGCCTGGAATCTATGAGCTGGCACGTCATCGTTATGCTACAGGACTCTTAGGCCATTTGTTAAGTTTTCTATACTTAATAGCATAATTTTACTTCCGTTGTTTGATGTTTGTGGTCAGTGACCTCTGCTTGTAATATTTTGGCTCTTCGCTCAGTTATGAGCTTGCTGTAATAAATTTTGTGTCGTAGGGTCACTCATGTGTTACCGAATCTTCACTGGATATCCCCGAGCTCAAGGTTAGGCTTATATCAGATGGAGGTCTGGGATTTGTTTAGCCCTGATCCCGGGGGTGTCACATGTTATTAGTATGAACTCTTTGGACACCATTATTGCTAATGCTATGGAAAAGTCTAAGCTTGGGGATGCTAGTTTTGATGAAAATGATCTTTTTAGTCCCCCATCTTTGGAAGATAGCTATTCTATTGCTTATGATGATACCAAACCTCCAATATATGATGATTACAATGATGAGTATGATATTTTCAGTCCACCTACTATTGAGGATTAAATCAATTATGATTACAATATGCCTCCTATATTTGATGACTATGGTGATGAGAATAATAGTGATAGCTATTTTGTTGAATTTGCTCCCACTACAATTAATAAGAATGTCTATGCTTATGTGGAGAGTAATAATCATTTTATGCATGTGGCTCATGATAAGAATGTTTTATGTGATAGTTATATTGTTAATTTTATTCATGATCCTACTGAAAGTTATTATGAGAGAGGGAAACATGGTCTTATGCATCTCAAAAATATTAAGTTTCCCCTTTTTATGTTGAAAATCTTGAAGTTGCACTTTTTTTTGCTTTCCTATGCTTGTTTCTTTGTGCTTTCATGACTTGATGGTATCTTTTACTCAATTCATATTTCCTATGTGAGCATCTTCTCAAACTATCAAGCCTAAATTAAAGGCGTTAAAGAAAAGTACTTGTTGGGAGATAACCCAAGAGTTTACTTGAGTCTTGGAAGTTATTACTTCAGTAATGACCTCTCCTTATGCTTTTTGTTTAGTTTTTGTGCCAAGAATGACCTCTAATGAGAGGGAAGTAAGATTTGGGGAGTTGCTGTCCCGAAATAGATTTTTGTGCCCCACCGTAAAATTCGTGAGGAATCTCTATAAGTCGGATTGAGCTGATATTTTTCGAATAAATCCCCAAGTATGTTAACTAATTTTCGTTAGTTCAACACTTTTTAATTTGAGCAACATAAGGTCTTCGAAAAAATCGGTTTCTACCTGCTAGTCTGTTTTGACAGATTTCTGTCATTATTTGCATTTGCTTCTTATTGATTCTTTTTGGGGTTCTTTTGGGGAAATTGAGCTTTTTGAGGGAATTACTGCGGTAGATTGTGTTTTTAGTGAAGCTTTTGCTGTTCTAAAGCTAAACCTAAGGGTCTATTATATTTTGAATACACTAATGTTGCTAATGATGATTGTGTGAAGTTTTGTATGAAGGAAAAATTTCAGGTGTAGAGAGCAACTCCCCAAATCTTAGTTCCCTCTCATTACAGGTTATTCTTGGCACAAAAATAAAAAAAAATATAAGGAGTGGTTAGTATAGTAGTAATAACTTCCAAGACTCAAGAAAACTATTGGGTTATCTCCCAAGAAATACTTTTCTTTAACGCCTTTAAGTTAGGCACAAGAAATAAGAATCAAGTGTTTTCAAATGAAGAAGCATTAAGATCAATACTCGAAATCTCTTCAACTAGGAAATGTATATCATACAAATGAGTGTTAGAGGATCCTTTCTCATCTCTCTTGGGTTCACTTCTTTCATCAAATGGGTTTTTAGGAACAATCTAATCAAAATTCTTTTCTAGGGCTTCATGCATTCCTACAAGTTTAAAAGGTATGGGTGTTTTAATTTCCGCTCCATTGGGTTTATCCAAATTTTCTAATGTACCCATAACATCTACACATGAGCCTATCATATTAAAATGTTCAAAGACCTTTTGGGCTTCCTTAGCAACATCATTGAATTCTTTTAGCAAAGTTTCTAGGATAAAATCTCTCTTTTCAGCATCCTCTTCTTCTTTTAGTTTAAGAAACAAAATTTGCATCATGGGGTTAAGGTTAACAAACTTAGCCTCCAACATGTGAACTAAAGAATATGCAGCAATTTCATAATTAGGAGAAAGTTCTACTAAGGATCTATCCTCAATATCCTCATGTTTGCTAACATGATTTAAGAATTCTTCAATATTTCCTTTTCCAATTATTGACCCACTACCTATTGGAAGGTCTTTCAGGGTGAACTTAGGGATCAACATGATGATCTAGAGCAAGGTGACAACTATAGGAAGAACTATTTTTTTGTGTTTTTTATAAGAAAAAGCAAACCAAACTAAACTATTTCTTTGGAGTTTTTGATAAAAAGAGGCAAACAAAACGAGGCAAAAGAAACTAAGCAAAACAAAAGCAAAGTAAAGAGAAAGGTTGTGAAGGACTCCCCTTGTGAAGTCGTTCTTAGCCTACCTGGCAACAGCACCAGAAAATAGCTTGATGCGCTCAGATCACTATAGAGCTTTGTTGGGAGATCCCAAGAGGAAGGTACAATGAGCACAACAGCAAGTCTTCCCTCAGAAAGAAATCGGGGTTATCGAACCAGTAGGAGGAAGGAAACGACCCAAAGGTGTTGCTAGCAACTGGAAACCTGCAAAACACAAACTCAAGACTTTGCCCCAACGAACAGTGAGGTTGTCAATCTCACTGGTTTGCTAAAAACAAAGGATTAACTGTATGGCGTGGAAGGTAATGGTGGTTTGCATAAATTAAACAGTAACAGTGGAAGATGTATCAGTGGTAAAGATTGGACTGGGTACATAGTTCACTAGAGGTGTTCTCCTTAAGATAAACAACATGGCATGCATGGTAAACAAATTACAGCAGGGCAATTGATAGGATAGAGCAAGGCATAAAAATGCAATACGAGACATTCATGATCCTATGATATTTGATTGGGCAATACAACAAGATACATAGACCGCCATCCAACTGCATCTATGACTAGTAATCCACCTTCAGGATATCATCTGAACCCCCTCCATTATTAAGTTGCAAGAAACTAATAACTGCTTTAAGCAAAGTGTGTAAGGTAAACTATCCACTTGTTCCATGAACAAGAGATCATTGTTTTCTCCCTAGTAGCGACAACACATCTACAACCTTAGAGATTTCTGTCACTTCCCCAGATTAAATAGAGGCATGAACCCACTATCGAGCATAAATACTCCCTCTTGGAGTCACTAGCATTTACCTGGCCAATATAGCTACTAGAAACGGAGAGCATGCAAGATCACAAATAACACAGACATGATAGAATCAATAAGGTATAACCATTAATCAATCTGACATAGTAATCTCAATATCCATCAGATCCCCACAAACACAGCATGCATGATTACAAATAGATGATCTTAATCATGAATGGAGCTCACAAGATCTAAACATGGTAGCACAAAGGAGTACAAACAACCATTTAGCTACTACATGGACCCATAATCCAAGGTGGAACTACTCACGCATCATACCGGAGGCTGGCATGGTGATGAAGAAGGCCTCCGAGATGATCTCCCCTCCGGCAGGGTGCCGGGGAGAGCTTCAGACCCCCGCCCCCGATCTAGGTACGATGGTGGTGGTGGCTACGGACTGTTTCGTGGAAGATTGATTGGGTACTTGGGGTTTTGGTATCAGGGGATTCTTATAGGCGAAGAGGCGAGGCAGGGGGAACCCGGGGTGGCTGCACCCCCCTAGTCATGGGCTAGGCCTGGCCACGTGGCCAGGGGGTGTGGCCCCCTAGCGACTCCCCTCCATCTCGTATTCTGGCTTCGTGTTCCCCACGGTAAAATATTGACTTTGGTTTTGTCCCATCCAATTCCGCGAATATTGATTTTCTGCCTTTTCTGGAACCATAAAACAGAAGAAAATAGGCAACTGGCACTATGGCATCTTGTTAATAGGTTAGTCCCAGAAAACATATAAAAATACCTCAAAGTGTAGACAAAGCAAAGAAAAGTAGATACTAAACAAGCATGGAACATCAAAAATTATAACAATATACATTGACCGCCATCCAACTGCATCTATGACTAATAATCCACCTTCAGGTTATCATCTGTGTACCAAGATCTACGTACCAAGATCTATGTAACAAAAATTTTCCTACGATGGGAACATCTATGTACCAAGATCTATCTACTAGATACAAGCAACGGGTGGATATACATCCATAGAATACATACCCTCGAAGACCGAATAGCGTTAACGAGGTTGTACTCGTGGATGATGTAGACGAACGCTTGCCGATCTCAAGATCGTGATGAAGTCCATCTGGTCCAGCCGGTCCAGCACGATCAAGTCCAGCACCTCAAAGCAGTGGTGCATCCGTGATCGCACACACGTACGGGTACCCCGACAACCTCCGCGCCCTCGCTCCAGCGAAGCAGCGGAAGCAACAAATCCTTCCAGAAAAAGCCACCGGGAACATGTATCTTGTTGATCCGAGACCATGGGGAAATTCTAAAGGGGGGAGAGAGAGATCCTTCGCGAGGAGGTGTGTTTTGAGAGGAGGATAGGGGGCCTTTTATAGGGGAGAGGGGGTCACCCAAGGGGCATGGCGCCCAGCCATGGGGGCTGCCCCCACCTCTTCCACATTCATGTGGGTGGAGCTCCCACTCAAAATGAAAAGCCTCCACTCCCATTAAAAAGCCTCCACTCAAAAATCCACTCACATGCATTAAATTTCCACCAAATTTAATGCAAGCTCTCATTTAAATAAAACTCTTTTATTTATTTATTAAGAATTTTGTTAATTACTTTAATTAACAAACATTCACATAAAACCCCTTGCTAGTATTCCATTTCACATGCAGAACCAGTTTCAGCAATTTCAACCGAAACAGTTTTGGTGTCTAGTGAAATAAATTCCTGCGCTTTCCTTTTTCTTTCTCTGGCATATCATTTGCTCCGAATGGTGTCGGTATCCCTTAAGTGTGTCACCCTACGGTTCGCGAATAATGCAAACATGATTGAGACCCCTCTCGGATCAATAATCAGCAGCGGGACCTGGAGATCCGTACTGACTCCCACACATTCAACGATGACTTCTGTGATCGTGTGAACCTTTTACGCTAGTATCTTAATCCCTTTGTTTCACGATATATTACATGTCCAAGATTCGATCATCGGTATCTCCGTACCTATTTTGATCTCGTTACCGACATGCACTCTTTTCTCGTTCCCGTGATACAACATTCTAGTGATCAAATCACTTGCTTGCAAGCTAATCAATGTGATATCACCGAGAGGGCCTAGAGCATATCTATCCGTCATCGGGATGAACAAATTCCACTCTCGATCCATGGGTCTCAACATAACACTTTAGTAGTTCTGAAGGCATCTTTATAATCACCCAGTTACGGTGTGACGTTTGATGTCATCGAGAAACTCTTCCGGTGTTAGTGATTGACATGATCTCATGGTCTAAGGATTAGGATCACTTCGTAAGTTGTTATAGCAATATAAACTCAATGACTTTGATCGTAATGCTATACTTCGGATGAATGTTCATCACATCATTACACTAATGTTGTGACCTCGTTATTAACAACATCCAATGTCCATGATCAGGAAACTTTGATCATCATGTTAATCAACGAGCTAGTTTACAAGAGAGGCATAACTAGGAACTTCCTTTTTGTTTATTAAACACACATGTATTAACATTTCCGTATTAATACAATAATAGCATGTAAAATAAACATTTATCATAAATAAGGAATACGATAATAACCACTTTATTATTGCCTCTCGGGCATATTCCCTTCAGTCTCCCACTTGCACTAGAGACAATAATCTAGTTTGAAAACTTTGCGTATTGAACACCTATGGCTTTCTGGTGTTCCATATACGCAACTGCAAGTGGTTAACATAATCTACAGATCTGATGCTTTCAGGTCCGTGTGTATTTGCATGTCTTTGCGTCTCCACGCATCACTCATTCTCCAATGAGATGGCTTTGTATAAATTTGGTCTTTCGGTGAGACCTTTAGTTCCTTGGGGTTAAACCATGTCGATACTATTATCGTACAATATATCTTTAGGGTTAGCCCGTTGCGAATAACACCTTAGTTTGATAACAAACTACTTGACACAAATTCCGTCCTTTGTTGCTACTATAGCAGTCATATACTTAGCCTTTTGTTGTAGTATTCGTCACAATGTCTTAACTTTGGAATAAATCCAAATCCATCATGAAAACTCCTTTCCGTTTCATTGTGCCACTCATATTTTAAATTGAGATAAACTTAATTTGTATCTTGCGACAAAAATAGTATCAATGTAACGCTTTACAATGAACTATTTGTAATTGTTTGTCACCTCTACACAAATATATTCTTAGTTCTTCCAAAAGATCATAAGAATATCCTTACTATAGTCCAATGATCATTTTATGATTCATTCTGGTATATGCTCATAACACTTAGAACATAGGACATATCTGGATGTGTACATATCATGGTATGATTGATCAAAACATTCTCGTGATTTCACTCATCAAGTGTCAAAGCACTTGAATCTTGTTTCACTTATCAAGTGTCGATACACTTGAATCTTGATTCAATTCCTTTTCCATGCGACAATAACCTTTTCTTGTCGTTTCTATATTGAACTCCTTCAATATCTCATATATGTACATTTGGCACAACCATATTAGCGTCACAGTCTATCCACTATAGACATTCATGCTAAATATTCGGGTTTTGCCTAAGTATTTCATCGAAATGAAATTCTTAACCTTTGTCAATAAAATATACATCATTTCTAATCAACAAGATGTCCTCCACATAATGTATTAGAAATATGTCTTAGTGCTCCCACTTAATTTCTTGCAAATGGAAGCATCTTCATCGTCTCTTGATGAAAAACTCATTTTTCATCATGGTGAAGATTCCAACTCCGCGATGCTTACTTCAACCATTGAAGTTTGCATGCCCTTTTTAGCATCCTTTGAATTTAACAAAACCCTTTGGACCGTGTCATGTACACGTCCTAGGTAACCATTCTATTAGAAGAACTTTGTTTTGTTTATTCATCTACCATATACCAAATTATATGTAGTGGTTGCTACTTTAATTCGTCCAGACTAAATATCGCTATGAAAGATCAAATCTTGTCATAGTCAACTCCTTGAACATTGTCATAAAATACTTTACGACATGTCGACTATTTCATAGATGTGAAACATCCATGTACGTTTCTTTATAGATCCAAATACGACCGATAGGTTTTTACACCTTTCCGGAGGGTCTTCCAAGTTCAAAACTTGATTTCTCGTGTATGGAACTATCACGGAATTTATGGCTTCAAGCCATTTGACGGAGTCAGGACCCATCATCGCTTCTTTGCATGTAGTCGGTTCATCATTATCAGACAATAATGATTTACTCTCAAATCTTAGCATTTGATTGTTTAACCGACCCACTTGGTTCAATAAGAACTTAGATCTCCGTGACCACAACCTTTGAGGCACATAAGCTATGAGCATTATGGCAGCCTTCGGAACAATTTCCGGCGCTGCGCAACTCAGCACATATAACTAAGGTTCGTTAACCTTATCAAAGTTCTATTGTCCTCCCACTTAACTTTTATGAAAAATTCCTTCTCCAAGAAACTTCACGTTTCAAGCGACAAACCCTTTTGTCCTTGGTGTTATGAAGGAATAACCAATTTTTATTCGAAATAACCTATAAAGACATGCTCATCTGACTTCGATTGTAAACATCTTACTTATGTTTAGCATACCAAAATTTAAGAAATGACAACTTGGGTTTTACCCCAAACCATAACTCATATGGTGTCATTTCAACGGATCAAGATGGAGCTCTTTTCAGTGTAAAAGCGGTTTTCTCTAAAGCTTTAATCTTTTTAAAACATAATGGCAGTTTTATAAATAACACCTTTGATCCAACCATGTCAAACAAGGTTTCATTACAAATCTCAAACACTCCATACTCCTATGGTGTTTTAGGAAATGTAAATCTAGGTGTTTTGCTCAACTTGCAACTCAAATAAATCCCTTTATGATAAATCATAATTCATTTATTTTTCTTGTTACACTTGTAGCTCAAATAAATCCCTTATGATAAAATCATAAACCATTTATTTTCTTGTCACAATGATTTTCACTTCATCTTGAAAGTCTTTGAACATTTTCAAATATTTCACACTTCTTTCTCATTAAGTGAATATTCACTCAAATTTCAGGAGAAAGTATATGAAGTTGAAACCCATCGCTTACGACTACACATAATGGACTACATACATCGTTATGTATAAATTCCAATATTTTAGTCGTTCGTTCTTCTTTGGCCTTTGAACGAAGTTTTAATTATCCCGAGGAAAGTCTCACAAGCGTCACTTGATCAAATCAAAGACTCCAAAAATCCATGAAAATGGAGATTCTTCATGTTTTCTTTTCAATATAATTTAAATAGCGATGTCACTTCGTAAGTGATATTTCAATCATTTGTCTTGCGACATTTTAGCATTAGGTTTTATGGATGTGATCTCTCCAACTAGATTTTTAAATCATCCATCTAATATGGAATATGGTAATTATTTGAACAACCTTTGTTCTCATAATACCTGATTTAAATAACAATTATTAAAACAAATCTTGAAGTCAAGCTTTGATGTCAACGAGAAATACAAACAACGGTTTGTTTGTTTTCGATGAACATCATCACATATTCTCTTGCTAGTTACTTAGGCCATTGTGGTTCATGAATTGCGTCGTTCCGTATGAAATTTCATACCAACCAATTCGGTATCCAATACCCAAGAACCACATTGTTTAACAAGAAAAGAATACAACCATACCCTGTATATCATCTATATACCTAAATTGGATATTTCCAATCTTTTCTTTTCTGCCAAATATATTTTATATATTCTCTTTCAGCATTTCCTTTTCCTTTTTAAAAGAATCTATCAATATCAAAAGTGGCGCCATATACATGACACATAGTCCAAAGCGTGTATATTCAAATAATAATACCTTTGGACTTGCACTTTGATTTAGATCACCATCATCAAAATGATCGGTATTCTTTTAAAATCCATTCTTTAGTAATCTTTTAGTGTAGTAAACACTTTACATACATCTTCTATTCATCCTTATCATGACGACTTTCATGATCAAGCTAATGTAGCTTATAAGGAGAATCGTGAGTATAATGTTGCTTTCCAAAACCCTTTTGGATGATTAGGATGTATAGCATCTCCAAGCTTTGTAAATTCTCATCCTATATGAGAACACATATTATACACTATCATATTGCAACCAAAACATTGTTTTAGATATCATTATATCTGTCACACATGATGGTTTCTGAAACAATTCTTTCAGCTCCTAGAAAAACTTGATATTAAAATAATCAAGAATCATGGAGGCAAACATGATACTTAAGATACTAACACTGGAATTGTTACTCTCGATTCAATACCAACTATTAAATTTCACGGAGTAAATAGAGTTTGCTGAAAGTTTGCAATAGGACTTTAAACTTTGATTGACACTCAACACAATACGATACCAGTTCGTAAAGTAAATATCCAGAATTCTATAGTTCTATTATCTCAATTACAACTATGCATAAGGTAGTGAACGAATGCCAATGACTACAACAAATTATGCAAATTCACTTTGATTTAATTTTATGATAAATTGAGTTCTACTAATCCAAATTAGAAATGAACTCCCACTCAAAAACGACATCCCTCGTGTCTTTTTGGTGATTACATGAACCAAATCCACTACACCAAGTCCGATCATCACGTGAGTCGGTGTAGCTTCAATGGCGAGCATCAAATGGGCATCATATCTACTATATGACTCATGCTTAACCTTTCGGTCCGTGTTCCGAGGCCATGTCTGTACATGCTAGGATCGCCAAGTAAGAACCTTAGTATTCGCGTGTGTAACTGTCTTACACCCGAGATATGCTCGTGGATTCAAGTACACCCGATCATCACGTGATGCCTTAAAGCGGCGATACATTGTCGGTGCATACTTAAGGAAGAACACATTTTTATCTTGATATCTAAATGAGGGATCATCTTATTATGCTAATAAAACGCCAAACAAGCAATATAAGATGCAATCAAACATCACATGTTTATTAGTGAAATGATATGATTCCCGCATATGATCTCTATCATATGCACCGTGGTATGATCACTATCATACCTTTATGTGTAAGTCCAAGGTCTATGGAACTTACACGCTATGTGTGTTGTAAGAGTATCATCTCATACTTGTAGCACCCCGGGTAAAACCACTACTACAAAATCGCGGTTGTTTGTACATTGCGCATCATGATGACATCATCATGCATTTATTCGCCTAAAACAATTTCCCAAAAGCCTATTTTGTTTTCTAGAGATTCCCCTCTTTGTACAAATTGAAACCCTAGATCCGTCCGGATATTTTTTGTCTAAAACCTTTTTGTAAATGTTTTGTTTTAAAAATAAAATAATAAATATAAAATATTTTGTTAGTGGGGGAGGCAGCCCACTCGGCCAGGCCCAAAGGCCCAGCCAATAGGCCACCTACTACCCCACTAGACCAAACCCTAGCCTAACCCTAACCAGAACCTGCCCCATCCTTCCACCCCACCCGCCGCCGCCAGGAACCCACCGATGCACGGCATCCCGCTCCTCTCGGTCAAACCCGACCCACCCTCCTCGCAGCGATTCTCGCATCCACCCCGTAACCCCCGGTCCCTTTTGGTCCCACGCGGCCCCGCCCCTGGCCCACCTCGACGCGCCCCTGTCCTCTCTCTCGCTCACGCCCGTCCCCCCTCGTCTTTGTTATCACCAACCACCGCCACCAGGCGCTTCCATCGCCCGCCGCCAGGGACCCCTCCCCCTTGAGCTCGCCCCGGCCATGGCGCCACCGCCTCGGCGCTCCTCCTCTCGCGACCACCCCTACGAGCCCGCCCTTCTGCGACCTCTCCCGAGAGCAGCAAGGCCCTCCTCCTCCTCACCGACCTGCTCTGTGGGATCCGCCGCCTCTCTCTTGCCAGGGACGCCGCGACCCCCTCCTCTCCTCTCCGCAAGCCGCGAGCGCTGCCTCGTCACTCCGACCGCCCTTCCTCGCCCCAAGCACCGACGCCTGCTTCCTGTGAGGCCCCGCGCCTTGCCTGCGCCATCTGTCGTCGGCCTCGGTCGCATGGCTCCTCTGGCTACGCCCTGCCTCGTTCATGTCTACCTCGACGCTGGAGCTCCGGCCAACCGTCCATGGTGCCTCCTCCACCGCCGGGACCAAGCCTAACTTGTCCATCTTCAACGACTTTGTCACCGACCCATATCCTCTGCTTGATTTTGTCTAGTACAGGGACACCATCCCAACACTAGTGCCGTCAACCTCATGTGATTCTGAACCGTCGATGTTTCTGTTATATTTCTGTTTCAGGTACCAAGTCATCTTTGTCTCTGACGCGTGGAACTTGTGTGCTTGTATGTGTGTAACATGTCAATTGTCTGCACCATCCGAAGACCCATGTTGCATCATCTTCCGCTTGCCAAGTTCGTCGATGCATCACCCTGCTTCAGTCATCGACAAGATCTTCGCCGATTTATCTCTTACCATAGATACCACGGTCAACCGCAACCCGGCGATCCCCGACAAAATTGCGCGATCGATGATCCAGGTGAAAACAGGAAAGACCACCGGCTCTTGAACCCGAGGGAACCACGCCGAGAACCCGCAGGACATGGAGATCGCCATTGGCCCGGATCATCAAGATCGTCGTCATGGATCCCAAATATTGATCATGGAGCCCGAAGACCGATCCGTAGCTCCTCGAACCCCTCTGAGCCCCAAGTTCGCCGAACCCCGTGTATAACCCCTATCCGAACCTTATTTTATAAATGATATATATTTGTTGCATATTAAATTGATCATGTCGCATACATATCATGTGGTTTGGGGGCATTATGCCGATTCACCTCATAATTAATATGGGGTCCATATGCGGGCAAATCTAGTCTTATATTGGCCCATTTAAATTTGTGTAGCGAACCGGTGCTAATTTTGGCCTGTTAATACAACATTAAATTGCGGGGTACCTAAATAACTTGAACCATCTAAATAATTGTCGGGACCCCGGTTCCGCTTAATGTGGCCTAGTTGCATCACACATTTGCCATGTCATACATCATACATGCATCATGCCCGATCTTTTACCGTAGTATTAAATAGTGCATCTGATGTTTCTTCTAGTGTTTTGCTTCTTCGCGGATAAGGCCGTTGAGTTGATGTGAGCTTCGCTCCGATCTTCAAATAAACCTTCGACAATATTTTCACGCGAGCATTCTCCCTCTTTCTACCTATTTTACTTTTATAGTATTTATTTCCTCATGTTGATCTATTGCTATCTGTGTTGCGATGCTCTAGTTTCCGTACCCGTGATGTCCCTTGCAGCCTTATATTGCCTTGGACACATCCTATTACCTGTTGTTTGGTAGATAGTTGGACTTGCGTGTCGTAGTCGCTTGCTCAAGTGTTGTTGTGTGTTGTCAAGTACCACAGTTGTTCGAATAATGCCGCATGTTTAATGTTGGAGATGATCATGACGTTAATTACTGTTTAATAACTAAAATTGAAGTAAGTAAATAATGCAGAGGCACAAGTGGGCAATAGATGTTATTTGGTTTTTAACCGTCCACTTGTGTCCCGTAGGACCCCGAGTACTTGATACCTGTTCTTTGAATATTCGCACTATCCGCATGTGGGACCATGAATCCCCCTAGCCAGAGCTTGAGTCATATATTATTTCTTGGGGCCACAAAGTAGTTTGGGGCTTTATTACTATCCTGTACTTATGCCATGCCTTACTGCTTTATTTACGATTGCGCGTGGAGCGCCTGTACTGTTTAGGAACAAATGTGGAATGTTTTCGCGGTATCGACAAGCCCAGTCACACTTTCGGGTTCCCGGTCGTTTACAACCATTGGCACAAACCTCTGGGTCCATCTGGGAGCCGGCCAACTTCATCGCGGGTAGCTTGGTGGGGTGGCCCCCTGAAATTTATATGAATCTTGCAATTGCTCTGTCGTGATGCCTCGTTGGGTTTTTATTGGTTTTTCTCGAGTTTGATCGTGCGTGTGTTGCTATTTGTGCCCCCCTGCAGGGTAAAACTTTCTGAAAGCCGTGTCAGCGGTTATGGACGACTTGGAGCACAAGATTCTCGATCATAGACAACTATAACTAAAGTAGTGCTATAAATTTGACTTTATAATGACTAGTAATCAGCTTTACTATAATGGAATGGCTAAATAAAAGTGTCAACAATTGCTGATTTGGGTTGTCACCTGTTACCATTGTATCTGACTAGTAAGTATTGCAACTACAATGGAATGGCTAAATAAAAGTACCAACAACTGCTGGGTTTTGGGATGCCTCATGTTATATGTATCTGACTAGTAAGTACTACAACTACAACGGAATGGTTAACTAAAAGTGCCCACTGCTTATTATATCAGGATGACTATCTATAACTGACTAGTAATTGCTGCAACGATAACTGAATAAATAAAACTGCCAACGGTGTGAGTTCCTCGGTTGACTTCCTCGTTTGGTCTCGAGGGGGAAATACCAGGGTGGGTATGCTTGATGATAGTTTCAGGTTGGATCCGAATAGGTATTTCTTATCCCTACCTGATAGCCGCCAGTTGTATTGAGTCTCTATAGGTTGTTTAGTGCATGTTGCGCTGCCGCTTCAGTCCACCATACCTATGTAGGCGAGGACCGCCGAATTCTAGTCTCGCTGCATCTTGGCCTCAAGATCGACCGCTCTCTTTTCCTTTGCCCTTTGTCGGCACCCCTTTGTTTAAGGGTTTTGAGATCGACGTCGTTAGCAGGGTTACCCTTCCGGCTTGGCCTGGGCAGGGTTATGAACGCCATTGGTTATTCTTCAGGGCTCTTAGCTCAATTTGCATCTTGTCCGTACTCGGACGCTGTATCGTTTTCAAGGTGATTTGGATCTTTGAACTGTATATATGTACTCTTGACTCTTTGAGTCGTTGTTATATATATATATATATATATATATATATATATATATATATATATATATATATATATGTTTTGTGGGTTCCATCGAGGACTATTGTGTAATGCTATTACTTCGTTTTTCACCCGCACGAAAGTGCCTGGTGGGCACCTTTGAATCGTTTCTATGCGGGTTTGGCGGGGATCGCTGAAACTTGCATAGGGCCGATTCTGAGGGTGTTACAGAGTGGTATCAGAGCTCAGCAGTTTCGATACCCCACTGGTCCAGCCTGTAGGATAACTATCTAACGGACGTCATAGAGTTTCTTAACTATTTTGGAAAATCGGTTGGATAGATCTGATTAGGTCTTCTTTTACTTCTTCCCCCTCTTCTATTCTCCTCTTATCTCGACGTGTTTTGAATCTCCTCTCTTATCTTTTCTTCGAGTCCAGGATTTCTCGTGGTTGGGTTTCCGTCGTACCTTTAGGGTTTCGCTTCCATCCTCTTGTAACGGTGCTTCAACATTCGACATTCATGCTATCTGATGAATCTTTCATCTGTTGTACCTTTTAGTGGACCGAAAATTCACTAATTTTTTTTCTTTCTATCCTCCTGTGTTTTCTGATACGACGAAGTCATCTGCATCAGATCTGATGAGAATCTCCATCCCTACTTTGTTTCTGAACCTCGCTTGTCGAGATCTTTAGTATGAATTCTGAGAGTTGGTTGCATAATCCGTCTGTTCGTGTACAGAGTAATGCTTTGAGTGCGGGATGGAGTCGCGACCATACCACTACTCTTATCATTCGCTTTTGTACACTGAATGGTGGATCAATGCAATTATTACTCCTTCCATGGAAGTTGGAGGTGGCCTTACCTCATGATACCTTTACCTTCGTCCTTGTCTCTCTAGAGTGTTCTCTCGACGAACGTGAGCCACAACCCTTGTTGGTGGTGTCGCTAATTTCAAGATGAAGAAGAAACCCTTGTTAGTGGTGTCGCGGGGATCTACATGAAGCGAGAAGATTCAGGTCATCGGCGTTCTTCCCCATACTAGGAGGCGGATCTCGAGGGCGAGATCCATTGTTAGTGGTGTCGAATTGTAGCACCCCGGGTAAAACCACTACTACAAAATCGCGGTTGTTTGTACACTGCGCATCATCATGACATCATCATGCATTTATTCGCCTAAAACAATTTCCCAAAAGCCTATTTTGTTTTCTAGAGATTCCCCTCTTTGTACAAATTGAAACCCTAGATCCGTTCGGATCTTTTTTGTCTAAAACCTTTTTGTAAATGTTTTGTTTTAAAAATAAAATAATAAATATAAAATATTTTGTTAGTGGGGGAGGCAGCCCACTCGGCCAGGCCCAAAGGCCCAGCCAACAGGCCACCTACTACCCCACTAGACCAAACCCTAGCCTAACCCTAACCAGAACCTACCCCATCCTTCCACCCACCCGCCAGAACCCGCACGACGCAGACTCCTCCTCGGTCAAACCCGACCCACCCTCCTCGCAGCGATTCTCGCATCCACCCCGTAACCCCCGGTCCCTTTTGGTCCCACGCGGCCCCGCTCCTGTCCCACCTCGACACGCCCCCGTCCTCTCTCTCGCTCACGCCCGTCTCTCCTCGTCTTCGTTCTCACCAACCACCGCCACCAGGCGCTTCCATCGCCTGCCGCCAGGGACCCCTCCCCCTCGAGCTCGCCCCGGCCATGGCGCCACCGCCTCGGCTCTCCTCCTCTCGTGACCACCCCTGCGAGCCCGCCCTTCTGCGACCTCTCCCGAGAGCAGCAAGGCCCTCCTCCTCACCGACCTGCTCCGTGGGATCCGCCGCCTCTCTCTTGCCAGGGACGCTGCGACCCCCTCCTCCCCTCTCCGCAAGCCGCCGTCACTCCTCCGCCCTTCCTCGCCCCACCGACCCGCCTTCTGTGAGGCCCGCTTGCCTGCGCCATCTATCGTCGGCCTCGGTCGCAAGGCTCCTCTGGCTACGCCCTGCCTCGTTCATGTCTACCTCGGCGCTGGAGCTCCGGCCAGCCGTCCATGGTGCCTCCTCCGCCGCCGGGACCATGAAGGGTTCGCAGCATAGAAAACAAAAATTTTCCTACGATGGGAACAACTATGTACCAAGATCTATCTATTAGATACAAACAACGGGCAGATGTATATCCGTAGAGAACATACCCTTGAAGACCGACAAAGCTTAACGAGTCCAAACTCGTGGTTGATGTAGACGATCTCTTGCCGATCTCAAGATCGAGAGGAAGTCCTAGCGCCAAGAAAAGCAAAGATCCGTGCTCGCACACGTTCGAGGCACCGAGCAACCTCCGCCTCGCCCAGCGATGCGGTGGAAGCACAACTCTTTCTTGCCGAAAGCCACGGGAACATGTATCTCGCTAGTTCGAGACCATGGGGATAAATTCTAGAGGGGAGAGAGATCCTACGAGGAGGTGTAGTGTGAGAGGAGGAGAGGGGCCTTTATAGGGAGAGGGGGCACCCAAGGGGCATGGCGCCCAGCCATGGGGCTGCCCCCACCTCTTCCACATTCATGTGTGTGGACCTCCCACTCAAAATGAAAAGCCTCCACTCCCATTAAAAAGCCTCCACTCAAAAATCCACTCACATGCATTAAATTTCCACCAAATTTAATGCAAGCTCTCATTTAAATAAAACTATTTTATTTATTTATTCAGAATTTTGTTAATTACTTTAATTAACAAACATTCACATAAAACCCCTTGCTAGTATTCCATTTCACATGCAGAACCAGTTTCAGCAATTTCAACCGAAACAGTTTCGGTGTCTAGTGAAATAAATTCCTGCGCTTTCCTTTTCTTTTCGGCATGAAAATTTTGCTCCAATTGGATGTCGGTGTCTCTTAATTGTGTCACCCTACGGTTCGCGAATAAAGTGGACATGATCGAGACCCCTCTCAGATCAATAATCAGAAGCGGGATCCGAGACCCATCGACTCCCACACATTCAACGATGACTTTCTTGTGATCGTCGGAACCTTTTACGCTAGTATCTGAATCCCTTTGTTTCGCGATATATTACATGTCCGAGATTCGACCATCGGTATCTCCATACCTAGTTTGATTTCGTTACTGACATGCACTCTTTTCTCGTTCCCGTGATATAACATTCTAGTGATCAAATCACTTGCTTCCAAGCTAATCAATGTGATATCACCGAGAGGGTCCAGAGCATATCTATCCGTCATCGGGATGAACAAATTCCACTCCCGATCCATGGGCCTCAACATAACACTTTATTAGTTCTGAATCCATCTTTATGATCACCCAGTTACGGTGTGACGTTTGATGTTATCGAGAAACTCTTCCGGTGTTAGTGATTGACATGATCTCATGGTCTAAGGATTAGGATCACTTCGTAAGATGTTATAGCAATATAAACTCAATGACTTTGATCGTAATGCTATACTTCGGATGAATGTTCATCACATCATTACACTAATGTTGTGACCTCGTTATTAACAACATCCAATGTCCATGATCAGGAAACTTTGATCATCTTGTTAATCAACGAGCTAGTTTATAAGAGAGGCATAACTAGGAACTTCCTTTTTGTTTATTAAACACACATGTATTAACGTTTCCGTATTAATACAATTATAGCATGCAAAATAAACATTTATCATAAACAAGGAATACAATAATAACCACTTTATTATTGCCTCTCGGGCATATTCCCTTCAGTCTCCCACTTGTACTAGAGACAATAATCTAGTTTGAAAACTTTGCGTATTGAACACCTATGGCTTTCTGGTGTTCCATATACGCAATTGCAAGTGGTTAACATAATCTACGGATCTGATGCTTTCAGGTCCGTGTGTATTTGCATGTCTTTGCGTCTCCACGCATCACTCATTCTCCAATGAGATGGCTTTGTATAAATTTGGTCTTTTGGTGAGACCTTTAGTTCCTTGGGGTTAAATCATGTCGATACTATTGTCATACAATATATCTTTAGTGTTATCCCATTGCGAACTACACCTTAGTTTGATAACAGACTTCTTGACACAAATTCCTCCTTGTCGCTACTATAGCAGTCATATACTTAGCCTTTTTGTTGTAGTATTCGTCACAATGTCTTAATTATGGATTTTATCCAAATCCATCATGGAATCTCCTTTCCATTACATTGTGCCACCCATAGTTTAAATTGAGATAAACTTAATTTGTATCTTGTGACAAAACTAGTATCAATGTAACGCTTTACAATGAACTATTTGTAATTGTTTGTCACCTCTACACAAATATATTCTTAGTTCTTCCAAATGATCATAAGAATATCCTCACTATCATCCAATGATCATTTTATGATTCATTCTTGTATATGCTCATAACACTTAGAGCATAGGACATATCTGGATGTGTACATATCATGGTATGATTGATCAAAACATTCTCGTGATTGCACTTATCAAGTGTCAAAGCACTTGAATCTTGTTTCACTTATCAAGTGTCGATACACTTGAATCTTGATTCAATTCCTTTCCATGCAACAAGAACTGTTTCTTGTCGTTTCTATATTGAACTACTTCAATATCTCATATATGTACGTTTGGCATAAACATATTAGCGTTACAGTCTATCCACTATAGACATTCATGCTAAATATTCGGGTTTTGCCTAAGTCTTTCATCGAAATGAAATTCTTAACCTTTGTCAATAAAAGATACATCATTTCTAATCAACAAGATGTCCTTCACATAATGTATTGGAAATGTCTCGGCGCTCCCACTTAATTTCTTGAAAATGCAAGCATCTTCATCGTCTCCAGATGAAAAACTCATTTTTCATCATGGTGAAGATTACAACTCCGCGATGCTTACTTCAACCATTCAAGTTTGCATGCCCTTTTAGCATCCTTTGAATTTAACAAAACCCTTTGGACCGTGTCATGTACACGTCCTAGGTAACCATTCTATTAGAAGAACTTTGTTTTGTTTATTCATCTACCATATACCAAATTATATGTAGTGGTTGCTACTTTAATCCGTTCAGACTAAATATCGCTATGAAAGATCAAATATTGTCATAGTCAACTCTTTGAACATTGTCATAAAATACTTTACGACATGTCGAATATTTCATAGATGTGAGACATCCATGTCTGTTTCTTTATAGATCCAAATACGACCGATAGGTTTTTACACCTTTACGGAGGGTCTTCCAAGTTCAAAACTTGATTTCTCGTATATGGAACTATCACGGATTTTATGGCTTCACGCCATTTGACGGAGTTAGGGCCCATCATCGCTTCTTTGTATGTATTCGGTTCATCATTGTCAAACAATAATGATTTACTCTCAAATCTTAACATTTGATTGTTTAACCGACCTTCTTGGTTCAATAGGAACTTTAGACCTCCGTGACCACAACCTTTGAGGCACATAAGCTATGAGCATTATGGCAGCCTCCAGAACGATTTCCGGCGCTGCGCAACTCAGCACATTTAGCTAAGGTTCGTTAACCTTATCAAAGTTCTATTGTCCTCCCACTTAACTTTTGCGAAAATTCCTTTTTCAAGAAACTTCACATTTCAAGCGACAAACCCTTTTGTCCTCGGTGTTATGGAGGAATAACCAATTGTTATTCAGAATAACCTACAAAGACATGCTCATCCGAATTCGGTTGTAAACATCTTACTTATGTTTAGCATACCAAAATTTAAGAAATGACAACTTGGGTTTTACCCCAAACCATAACTTCCATGGTGTCATTTCAACGGATCTAGATGGAGCTCTTTTCATTGTAAAAGCGTTAGTCTCTAAAGCTTTAATCTTTTAAAACATAATGGCAGTTTTATAAATAACACCTTTGATCTAACCATGTCTCACAAGGTTTCATTACAAATCTCAAACACTCCATACTCCTATGGTGTTTCGGGAGATGTAAATCTAGGTGTTTTGCTAAACTTGCAACTCAAATAAATCCTTTTATGATAAAATCATAATTCATTTATTTTCTTGTTACACTTGTAACTCAAATAAATCCCTTTATGATCAAATCATAATTCATTTATTTTTCTTGTTACAATGATTTTCCACTTCATCTTGAAAGTCTTTGAAACATTTTCAAATATTTCATACTTCTTTCTCATTAAGTGAACATTCACAAAATTCGGAGAAAGCATATGAAGTTGAAACCCATCGCCATTT
This sequence comes from Avena longiglumis, assembly GCA_030063025.1. Taxonomy (NCBI): domain Eukaryota; kingdom Viridiplantae; phylum Streptophyta; class Magnoliopsida; order Poales; family Poaceae; genus Avena; species Avena longiglumis. The sequence goes on from CP125974.1 coordinate 458,648,013, forward strand.
ACGACACATAATGGACTACATACATCGATATGTATAAATTCCAATAATTTAGTCGTTCGTTCTTCTTTGGCCTTTGAACGAAGTTTTAATTATCACGGAAAGTCTCACAAGCATCACTTGATCAAATCAAAGACTCCAAAAATCCATGAATATGGAGATTCTTCATGTTTTCTTTCCAATATAATTTAAACAGTGATGTCACTTCATAAGTGATCTTTCAATCATTTGTCTTGCGACATTTTAGCATTAGGTTTTATGGATGTGATTTCTCCAACTAGATTTGTAAATCATCCATCTTATATGGAATACGGTAATTATTTGAACAACCTTTGTTCTCATAATACCTGATTCAAATAACAATTATTAAAACAAATCTTGAAGTCAAGCTTTGATGTCAACGAGAAATACAAACAACGGTTTGTTTGTTTTCGATGAACATCATCACATATTCTCTTGCTAGTTACTTAGGCCATTGTGGTTCATGAATTGCGTCGTTCTGTATGAAATTTCATACCAACCAATTCGGTATCCAATACCCAAGAACCACATTGTTTAACAAGCAAAGAATACAACCATAACATGTATATCATATATATACCTAAATTGGATATTTCCAATCTTTTCTTTTCTGCCAAATATATTTTATAGATTCTCTTTCAGCATTTCCTTTTCCTTTTTAAAAGAATCTATCAACATCAAAAGTGGCGCCATATACATGACACATAGTCCAAAGCGTTTCTATTCAAATAATAATACCTTTGGACTTGCACATTGAAGTAGATCACCATCATCAAAATGATCGGTATTCTTTCAAAATCCATTCTTTAGTAATATTTTAGTGTAGTAAACACTTTACATACATCTTCTATTCACCCTTATCATGACGACTTTCATGATCCAGCTACTGTAGCTTATAAAGGTGAATCGTGAGTATAACATTACTTTCCAAAACCCTTTTGGATGATTAGGATGTCTAGCATCTCCAACCTTCGTAAATTCTCATCCGATATGAGAACATATATTATACTCTATCATATTGCAACCAAAACATTGTTTCAGATATCGTTATATCTGTCACACATGATGGTTTCTGAAACAATTCTTTCAGCTCCTAGATAATCTTGATATTTAAATCAATAATCATGGAGGCAAATATGATACTTAAGATACTAACACTGGAATTGTTACTCTTGATTTAATACCAATTATTAAATCTCACGGAGTAAATAAAGTTTGCTGAAAGTTTGCAATAGGACTTTAAACTTTAGATTGATAATCAACACAATACGATACCAACAGAAAGTATATATCCGAATTCTATAGTTCTATTATCTCAATTACAACTATGCATAAGGTGGTGAACGAATGCCAATGCGCAACAAATTATGCAAATTCACTTTGATTTAATTTATGATAAATTGAGTTCTACTAATCCGAAATAGAAATGAACTCCCACTCAAAAACGACATCCCTCGTGTCTTTTTGGTGATTACATGAACCAAATCCAAGACACCAAGTCCGATCATCACGTGAGTCGGTAGCTTCAAAGGCGAGCATCCATATGGTCATCATATCAAAACATATGACTCATGCTTAACCTTTCTCCGTGTTCCGAGGCCATGTCTGTATGCTAGGCTCGCCAAGTAAGAACCTTAGTATTCGTGTGTGTAATCGTCTTACACCCGAGATATGCTCGTGGATTCAAGTACACCCGATCATCACGTGATGTCTTGAAGCGACGAAACATTGTCGGTGCATACTTAAGGAAGAACACATTTTTATCTTGATATCTAAATGAGGGATCATCTTATTATGCTAATAAAACGCCAAACAAGCAATATAAGATGCTATCAAACATCACATGTTTATTAGTGAAATTATATGGTTCCCGCATATGATCTCCATCATGTGCATTCTGGTATGATCTCTATCATACCTTTATGTGTAAGGCCAAGGCCTATGGAACTTACACGCTATGTGTGTTGTAATAGTATCATCTCATACTTCTACTTACAACATCACCATATCATAACACTAGCCCAGCAACAATCTAAACTAGACGCCTCTAATTTATCCATTGCAAGTTTTACGTGGCTTAGGGCTTTCGAAGATAGAACCGTTCTTACCTACGAACATGAACCGCAACGAGGATAACCAAATTGTTGACAACTCGTTGCAAATTAGATATTGACTATAGTAGGAGAGACAGACACCCGCTAGCCACTTATGCAAAACTAGTTGCATGTCAAGCGTGGAACAGGTCTCATGTGCGAGGACATGTAAAGTTTGTCCGGGCCGCTTCATCCCACTATGCCACCAATATACAAAGTACAACTAAGAAGAAATAAAATGATCATCATCGCCCACATACTCATATGTGTACTACCCGTGCAAAGTACCGATGCATAGATCCGGCTCTGATACCACTGAAGGGTTCGCAGCATAGAAAACAAAAAATTTCCTACGATGGGAACAACTATGTACCAAGATCTATCTACTAGATACAAACAACGGGCGGATGTATATCCGTAGAGAACATACCCTTGAAGACCGACAAAGCTTAACGAGTCCAAACTCGTGGTTGATGTAGATGATCTCTTGCCGATCTCAAGATCGAGAGGAAGTCCTAGCGCCGCAAAACAAAAGCGCATCCGTCCTCGCACACACGTTCGAGGCACCGAGCAACCTCCGCCTCCTCGCTCCAGCGATGCAGCGGAAGCACAACTCTTTCTTGCCAAAAAGCCACCGGGAACATGTATCTCGCTAGTCCGATGTGGCATCCCGCAAAACCACTACTAGAAAATCGCGTTGTTTTTGTGCATTGCATCGTCATCATCATGCATTGTTTGTCTGAAAACCAATTTGAAACGCCTAGTTTTGTTTTCTAAATAACCCCCGTCCTTATCTCAAATAAAACATCGGTCTGGTCAGATCTTTTATTTGTCTAAAAAGTATTTCCAAAATGTTTTACAAATAAAATTAAAGCATTAAAAATCTTTTGTCCGGAGAGGCAGTCCGACCGGTCGTGAGGCCCAATCGGTCCAGACTACCTACAAACGGTCCACCCAAACTCTAAATCCTATTCCCACCCAATCCTAGTTTACCCACCTATCTTAGCCTGCCACCTCACCTTCCCTCCACCTCATCTCACCCACCGCCACCTCACCAATCCACCCTCTCTCCTCTGCCCTCATCCACACACAGCCCTCCTACCCCTCTCCCTTACAATGACCCCACCTGACACGCCTCTCTCTCCAACCTGGCCACACTGGTCCCACCCCACCCCAGCACACACTCAGCACGCACGCACGCACACCACCCGCCAGACCCGCTCCCCCCACGTGGCCCCCACCTCTCCCTGGCCCACCCCGCAGGCCCCACCGCCCACCAGCGCCCCATCTCCTTCCTCCCCGCGTCTCCCACCTCCCGCCTCCTCTCCTCTCCCCGACGAGCCCCCTCCCGCGCCCTTGCCTCACCTCGCCCATGGCCTGTTCTCCCCTTCCCCACTGGCGCCTTGCCAGGCCCTCAGTCCTCCGGCCGAGCCCGCCTCTGCGCCTCCCTCCGCTCGGCTTCCTCTCCCTACCGTGGCCCTCCTCCCGCAGTGAAGCCCAGCCTGCCTGCCGGCCTCCACCGACCTCGCCTCCCCTCGGTGCGGCCGCCTCACCTCCGGCCTCGCCTCATGGCGCCGACCTCCGCTCGCCCGGGCTCCACTGTCGTCAGCCCTCCGCCTTCCCGTCTCGCCCTACAGCGTGTCCGCCCGGCTCTCTCCAGAGCTCCTCCGGCCGACCTGCTCCTCCGCCCCTTCCCACCCCCGACGGCCCCGACCACCGCCTCCTGCTCGCCTCGCTGAGTCGCCTCGGCGACGCCCCTCCGAGCTGGCCGTCCTCGCCTTTTCCTCGTCGGCGCCCCATCTCCTGCCTTGGCGCGGCTCTCGCGGCCCGCCTCGTCCCTGGTCCCGTGCGACCCCGCAGCTCGGCCACATCAAGGTCACGCGCGCGAGAACGTGCCTCCGCCACCTCCGCACCTTGCCGATCTCGTCGCGACCGTTGCCCCTGCTCGTCGTTAAGCCAGCCTGGAACGCCGCCAAGATCTCCGCATGGGTACTGGACAAGTTTGGCCCTACCTGTTCCTTGATTTATCGCGCTATCCACATCCGGGAGGATTATGGGACCCCCCTTAGCCAGAGCTTGATTCATTCTTATTTCTTGGGGCCACAAACTAGTTTGAGGTTTTATTTACTATCCTGTACTTATGCCATGCTACTGCTTTATTACGATTGTGCGAGGAGCACCTTTGTCTTATTTAGGATCGGGACACGTTTTCGCGGTGTCGACAAGCCCGATTTTGGGTTCCCGATCGTTCTGACCGTCCACCCAAACCTCGGTCCGTCCGAGTCATTAACCGTTGCTATGGTGTACTCCAAGGGGTGGCCCCCTGAAATATTTCTGAATCCAGTGATTGCTTTGTCGTGAAGGCCTCGTTGGGTTTTGATTTCGTTTTTCCGAGGTTGATCGAGTGTGTGTTGCTATTTGTGCACCCCGGACGGGTAAAACTTTCTGAAAGCCGTGTCCGCGGTTATGGACGACTTGGAGCACAGTATCTCGATCATAGACAACTATAACTAAAGTAGTGCTATAAATTTGACTTTATAATGACTAGTAATCAGCTTCACTATAATGGAATGGCTAAGTAAAACTACCAACACTTGCTTGTTTGGTTTGTCACTTGCGACAATTGTATCTGACTAGTAAGTATTGCAACTACAACGAAATGGCTAAATAAAAGTACCAACAACTGCTGGGTTTTGGGTTATCTCATGCTAATTGTATCTGACTAGTAAGTATTGCAACTACAATGGAATGGTTAAATAAAAGTGCCCACTTCTTATTTTTATCAGGATGATTATCTATACTTGACTAGTAATTGCTGCAACAATAACTGAATAAGTAAAACTGCCAACTGTGTGAGTTCCTCGGTTGACTTCCTCGTTTGGTCTCGAGGGGGAAACGCCAGGATGGGTTTGTTTGATGGTAGTATCAGGTTGGTTCCGAATAGGTCTTTCTTATCCCTCTCTGATAGCCGCCAGTTGTATCGAGTCTCTATAGGTTGTTTAGTGCATCTTTGCCGCCGCTGATCCACCATACCTATGTAGGCGGACCGCTGAATTCTAGCCTCGCCATGTCTTGGCCTCGATTTAACGCTCCTCTTTTACTTTGCCCTTTGTCGGCACCCCTTTTGTTTAAGCAGGTTTTGAGATCGGCGTCGTTAGCGGTTACCCTTCCGGCTTGGCACAGGCAGGGTTATGGACGCCATTGGTTATTCTTCAGGGCTCTTAGCCCCATTTGCATCTTGTCCGTAGCTGGACGCTCTATCATTTTCAAGGTGATTTGGATCTTTGTACATTATATCTGTATTCTTGACTCATGGAGTCGTGTTGTATATATATCTGTTATGTGGGTCCCATCGAGGACTGTTGTGTAATGTTATTACTTCGTTTTCCACCCGCACGAAAGTGCCTGGTGGGCACCTTTGAATCGTTTCTATGCGGGTTTGGCGGGAATCACTGAAACTTGCATAGGGTCGATTCTGAGGGTGTTACAGAGTGGTATCAGAGCTCAGCAGTTGCGATACCCCACAAGTCTAGCCTGTAGGATAACCTAGCTAACGGCCGCAGTAGAGTGTCGAAACTATTTTGCAAAATCGGTTGGATAGTTCTGATTAGGTCTAATTTTACTCCTTACCCCTCTGCTGCTCTCCTCTCACCTCTGCGTGTTTTGAATCCGCTCTCTTCCCTCTCTTCGAGTCCAGGACTTCTCATGGTTGGGTTTTCCGTCGTATCTTTAGGGTTTCGCTTCCTCCTTCGGTGACGCTTTTACTACATCTGGTCTTCATACTATCCGAGGAATCCTTCGTCTGGTGGACTTCTCTTTGTTCCTTCTCGTGCCTTCCGGTGTTTTCCGACGCGACGACATCATATACACCAGATCCGATGCAGAGTCTGCATCACTCCTTTGTTTCCCAACCTCGTTTGTCGAGATCTTCAGTCTGAATTCCGAGAGTTGGTTGCATAATCCGCCTATTCGCGTGCAGAGTAATGGTTTGAGTGCGGGATGGAGTAGCTACCATACCACTACTCTTATCATTCGCTCTTGTACATTGAATTGGTGAATTAATGTGATTTCACTCATTCCCCGGAAGCTAGAGGTGGATTTATTGGTTGATACCTCTACCTTCTCCTTTGTTCCCGGAGTGTTCTCTCGACAATCACGGACAACGACCTCTTGTTAGTGGTGTCGCGAGGATCTACACGAAGCGAGAAGACGCAGATCGCCGACCTTCCTTCCGGTACCATGAGGTGGATCTCGAGGGCGAGATCCATTGTTAGTGGTGTCGAATTGTGGCATCCCGCAAAACCACTACTAGAAAATCGCGTTGTTTTTGTGCATTGCATCGTCATCATCATGCATTGTTTGTCTGAAAACCAATTCGAAACGCCTAGTTTTGTTTTCTAAATAACCCCCGTCCTTATCTCAAATTAAAACATCGGTCTGGTCAGATCTTTTATTTGTCTAAAAAGTATTTCCAAAATGTTTTACAAATAAAATTAAAGCATTAAAAATCTTTTGTCCGGAGAGGCAGTCCGACCGGTCAGGCCAGAGGCCCAATCGGTCCAGACTACCTACAAACGGTCCACCCAAACTCTAAATCCTATTCCCACCCAATCCTAGTCTACCCACCTATCTTAGCCTGCCACCTCACCTTCCCTCCACCTCATCTCACCCACCGCCACCTCACCAATCCGCCCTCTCTCCTCTGCCCTCATCCACACACAGCCCTCCTACCCCTCTCCTTACCTTGCCCTCACAGCCACAGCTCTCTCTCTCTCCCCCCCACCACAGGTCCCACCCACCCCAAAGCACACTCAAGACGCCTTGCCGCACCACCGCCAGACCGCTCCCCCTGTGGCCCCACCTCTCCTGGCCCCAGGGCCCCACCAGCGCCCGTCTCCTTCCTCCCACGTCTCCCGCCTCCTCCTCTCCCCGGCAGGCCTCCCGCGTCGCGTCCTCTGCCCCACCTCGCCGGCCCTGCGTGGCCCCGTTCTCCCCCCCACGGCGCCCGCCGCAGCCCTCCGATCCTCGGCCCAGCTCCGCCCGCCTCTGCGCCTTCCCTCGGCTTCCTCTCCCACCACGCCCTCCTCCGTGAGCTCCACCCCGCCTCGCCGCCCGGCCTCCACCTCGCCTCCCCTCGGCGCCCGGCCGCCTCCCGCCTCGGCCGCTCGCCTCCATGCCCGACCCTCCGCTCATGGGCCTCCCTCACTTCGCCGGCCTTCCTCACTTCGCCAGGCTCGCGTCGGCCGCCCCTCCTTCCCGTCACGCCCTACAGCGTGTCCCCGCGGCCCTCTCCTTGAGGCTCCTCCGCCACCCTGACCTGCTCCTCCGCGCCCTTCCCCCGTCCCCGGCAGCCCCGCCTCCCGTTCGCTCCCGGTGGCCTCGGCGACGCCCCTCCGAGCCGGCCGTCCTCGCCTTTTCCTCGTCGGCGCCCCATCTCCTGCCTTGGCGCGGCTCTCGCGGCCCGCCTCGTCCCTGGTCCCGTGCGACCCCGCCGCTCGGCCCCATCAAGGTCACGCACGCAAGAACGTGCCTCCGCCACCTCCGCACCTTGCCGAGCTCGTCGCGACCGTTGCCCCTGCTCGTCGTTAAGCCAGCCTGGAACGCCGCCAAGATCTCCGCATGGGTACTGGACAAGTTTGGCCCTAGGTTGACGTGAACCGAATGCCATCGGCCAAGTTCGCCACGGACGAAGAGACGACCATCATGACCTCTACACTTCTCGCTAGGAACCTCGTCAAGGAAACCAAGCTCTTCTACACGGACCCGACGAACCACACAAGGCCATTGGTGCTCGATCCATTCAAGGTCGACCTTGGGAAAAAGCCGGGCCCGAAGGTCGTCGACACATAACATCAATACCTCCTTCACGGATGCATCAGGGGTGCCGAAGAACCGAAGACCCCTGTTGCCGAAGATTGACCCCGAAGAAGTGTCGAACCCGAAGAGTCGCCGACAAGGACCGTCCCTACACCAAGATATGCTTTCGAACACTGCGACCGAAGCCGAACCAAGATCTCCCCGGATGCGACAAGTTCTCCTTCCCGGCGCCCGAAGCCGAGGACCAGACAAGGTCTTCGCGACGACAAGATCGACGTTGTGTCAAGTACGTCCTCGACATTGGAGTCGGAATGCCAAGATCACCCACACGGATCCGAAGGCCGATCCCGTACCCGGTGCCGCGCCAAGATCTCCGAAAAACCCCGGTACCAGACAAGTTCTCCATCGACCTCGAGAACGCCTACACGGAACGACAAGTTCGCCACACGGACGCGAACCCCAAGACCCTAAGGCCCCGAACCGAAGACCGATCCCGGCGGAACTGAACCGGACCCCGTCGAATCCCCCAAGATCGTCTCTCGGACGCCAAGTGCTTCGGCCCAGAAAAAACCGACGAGCCGACCAAGATCCGAAGACCGAACCCGACCCGCCAAGTTCTTCAATTGGATCCGAGAACACCGAGACCCCGGTGCGACAAGTACTTCTTTCCGGACGCCAAGGTCGCTGATGCGATACGACAAGTACTTCGTCCCGAACGCCATGACCGTCGACATGACCCGAAGACCACGGATGCACCAAGATCTACCTCAGTGATCCGAGACCGAACCCCAGATCCAAACCCTGTCGAACCCCGAACCCCGGAACCCCAAGCTCGCCAAACCTCCATGTGTGACCCTTATCCGAGAACCCTATTTTATAAATTGCCAACTATATATCCTGTTGCACATTAAATTGCTCATGCATGCATGCTTGTCTGTGGTTTGGGGGCCTTATGCCAATTCACCTAAATTAAATATGGGGCCCATATGCGGGCAAATCTAGCCTCATATTGGCCTCATTTAAATTTGTGTAGCGAACCGGTGATATATTCTGCCTTGTTAAACAACATTTAAATTGTAGGGTATCTAAACAACTAGAACCATATATCTAATTGTCGGGACCCCGGTTCCGCTTATTATGACCTAATTGCATCGCATCTTTGCCATGTCATACATCATACATGCATCATGCCCGATCTTCTGTCGTAGTATTAAATATTGCATCCGGTGTTTCTTCTAGTGTTTTGCTTCTTCGCGGACTAGGCCGTTGAGTGGATGCGAGTGTCGACCCGATCTTCGATTGAACCTTTGACAATGTTTTCAGGCGAGCATCTCCCCCTTTCTACCTATCTTACTTTTATAGTATTTATTCCCTCATGTTGATCTATTGCTATCTGTGTTGCGATGCTCTAGTTTTCGTACCCGTGATATCCCTTGCAGCCTTATATTGCCTTGGACACACCCTATTACTTGTTGTTTGGTAGATAGTTGGACTTGCGCGTCATAGTCGCTTGCTCAAGTGCTGTTGCGTGTCGTCAAGTGCCACAGTTGTTGGTGTATTGCCGCATGTTGATATTGGAGATGATCATGGCTTTACTTATCGTTCACTTTAATTACTGTTTAACAACTAAAATTGAAGTAGGTAAGCAGAGGCACAGGTGGGCAATAGATGTTATTTGGTTGATAACCGTCCACTTGTGTCCCGTAGTACCCCGAGTGCTTGATACCTGTTCCTTGATTTATCGCGCTATCCACATCCGGGAGGATTATGGGACCCCCCTTAGCCAGAGCTTGATTCATTCTTATTTCTTGGGGCCATAAACTAGTTTGAGGTTTTATTTACTATCCTGTACTTATGCCATGCTACTGCTTTATTACGATTGTGCGAGGAGCTGCATCTTTGTTAGGATCGGGACACGTTTTGCGGTGTCGACAAGCCCGATTTTGGGTTCCCGATCGTTCACTGACCGTCCACCCAAACCTCGGGTCCGTCTCGGAGTCAGCTAACTTCGTTGCGGGTGTACTCCAAGGGGTGGCCCCCTGAAATATTTCTGAATCCAGTGATTGCTTTGTCGTGAAGGCCTCGTTGGGTTTTGATTTGGTTTTTCCGAGGTTGATCGAGTGTGTGTTGCTATTTGTGCATCCCGGCCGGGTAAAACTTTCTGAAAGCCGTGTCCACGGTTATGGACGACTTGGAGCACAGTATCTCGATCATAGACAACTATAACTAAAGTAGTGCTATAAATTTGACTTTATAATGACTAGTAATCAGCTTCACTATAATGTAATGGCTAAGTAAAACTGCCAACACTTGCTTGTTTGGTTTTTCACTTGCGACAATTGTATCTGACTAGTAAGTATTGCAACTACAACGGAATGGATAAATAAAAGTACCAACAACTGCTGGGTTTTGGGTTATCTCATGCTAATTGTATCTGACTAGTAAGTGTTGCAACTACAATGGAATGGTTAAATAAAAGTGCCCACTACTTATTTTTATCAGGATGATTATCTATACTTGACTAGTAATTGCTGCAACAATAACTGAATAAGTAAAACTGCCAACTGTGTGAGTTCCTCGGTTGACTTCCTCGTTTGGTCTCGAGGGGGAAACGCCAGGATGGGTTTGTTTGATGGTAGTATCAGGTTGGTTCCGAATAGGTCTTTCTTATCCCTCTCTGATAGCCGCCAGTTGTATCGAGTCTCTATAGGTTGTTTAGTGCATCTTTGCTGCCGCTTGATCCACCATACCTATGTGGCGAGGACCGCCAAATTCTAGCCTCATGGTGTATGGCCTCGATCGACACTCCTCTTTTTCCTTTGCCCTTTGTCGACACCCCTTTTGTTTAAGCAGGTTTTGAGATCGACGTCGTTAACAGGGTTACCCTTCCCGCTTGGCCTGGGCAGGGTTATGGACGCCATTGGTTATTCTTCAGGGCTCTTAGCCCCATTTGCATCTTGTCCGTAGCTGGACGCCCTATCATTTTCAAGGTGATTTGGATCTTTGTACATTATATCTTTATTCTTGACTCATGGAGTCGTGTTGTATATATATCTGTTCTGTGGGTCCCATCGAGGACTGTTGTGTAATGTTATTACTTCGTTTTCCACCCGCACGAAAGTGCCTGATGGGAATCTTTGAATCGTTTCTATGCGGGTTTGGCGGGAATCGCTAAAACTTGCATAGGGTCGATTCTGAGGGTGTTACATCCGAGACCATGGGGGATAAATTCTAGAGGGGGAGAGAGATCCTTCACGAGGAGGTGTAGTGTGAGAGGAGGAGAGGGGGGCCTTTTATAGGGGAGAGGGGGGCACCCAAGGGGCATGGCGCCCAGCCATGGGGCTGCCCCCACCTCTTCCACATTCATGTGGGTGGAGCTCCCCCACTCAAAATGAAAAGCCTCCACTCCCATTAAAAAGCCTCCACTCAAAAATCCACTCACATGCATTAAATTTCCACCAAATTTAATGCAAGCTCTCATTTAAATAAAACTCTTTTATTTATTTATTCAGAATTTTGTTAATTACTTAAAACCCCTTGCTAGTATTCCATTTCACATGCAGAACCAGTTTCAGCAATTTCAACCGAAATAGTTTCGGTGTCTAGTGAAATAAATTCCTGCGCTTTCCTTTTCTTTTCGGCATGAAACTTTTGCTCCAATTGGATGTCGGTGTCTCTTAAGTGTGTCACCCTACGGTTCGCGAATAATGTGGACATGATCGAGACCCCTCTCGGATCAATAATCAGAAGCGGGATCGAGACCCATATCGACTCCCACATTCAACGATGACTTTCTTGTGATCGTCGGAACCTTTTATGCTAGTATCTTAATCCCTTTGTTTCACGATATATTACATGTACGAGATTCGATCATCGGTATCTCCATACCTAGTTTGATCTCGCATTGACATGCACTCTTTCTCGTTCCCGTGATATAACATTCTAGTGATCAAATCACTTGCTTGCAAGCTAATCAATGTGATATCACCGAGGGCCGAGCATATCTATCCGTCATCGGGATGAACAAATTCCATTCTCGATCCATGGGCCTCAACATAACACTTTAGTAGTTACGAATCCATCTTTATAATCACCCACATTACGGTGTGACGTTTGATGTTATCAAGAAACTCTTCTGGTGTTAGTGATTGACATGATCTCATGGTCTAAGGATTAGGATCACTTTGTAAGATGTTATAGCAATATAAACTCAATGACTTTGATCGTAATGTTATACTTCGGATGAATGTTCATCACACCATTACACTAATGTTGTGACCTCGTTATTAACAACATCCAATGTCCATGATCAGGAAACCTATGATCATCTTGTTAATCAACGAGCTAGTTTATAAGAGAGGCATAACTAGGAACTTTCTTTTGTTTATTAAACACACATGTATTAACGTTTCCGTATTAATACAATTATAGCATGTAAAATAAACATTTATCATAAATAGGAATACGATAATAACCACTTTATTATTGCCTCTCGGGCATATTCCCTTCGGACCAAGCCTAACTTGTCCATCTTCAACGACTTTGTCACCGACCCATATACTCTGCTTGATTTTGTCTAGTACAGGGACACCATCCCAACACTAGTGCCGTCAACCTCATGTGATTCTGAACCGTCGATGTTTCTGTTATATTTCTGTTTCAGGTACCAGGTCGTCTTTGTCTCTGACGCGTGGAACTTGTGTGCTTGTATGTGTGTAACATGTCAATTGTCTGCACCATCCGAAGACCCATGTTGCATCATCTTCCGCTTGCCAAGTTCGTCGATGCATCACCCTGCTTCAGTCATCGACAAGATCTTCGCCGATTTATGTCTTACCATAGATACCACGGTCAACCGCAACCCGGCGATCCCTGACAAAATTGCGCGATCGATGATCCAGGTGAAAACAGGAAAGACCACCGGCTCTTGAACCCGAGGGAACCACGCCGAGAACCCGCAGGACATGGAGATCGCCATTGGCCCGGATCATCAAGATCGTCGTCATGGATCCCAAAAATCGATCCGTAGCTCCTCGAACCCCTCTGAGCCCCAAGTTCGCTGAACCCCGTGTATAACCCCTATCCGAACCTTATTTTATAAATGATATATATTTGTTGCATATTAAATTGATCATGTCGCATACATATCATGTGGTTTGGGGGCATTATGCCGATTCACCTCATAATTAATATGGGGTCCATACGCGGGCAAATCTAGTCTTATATTGGCCCATTTAAATTTGTGTAGCGAACCGGTGCTAATTTTGGCCTGTTAATACAACATTAAATTGCGGGGTACCTAAATAACTTGAACCATCTAAATAATTGTCGGGACCCCGGTTCCGCTTAATGTGGCCTAGTTGCATCGCACATTTGCCATGTCATACATCATACATGCATCATGCCCGATCTTTTACCGTAGTATTAAATAGTGCATCCGATGTTTCTTCTAGTGTTTTGCTTCTTCGCGGATAAGGCCGTTGAGTTGATGTGAGCTTCGCTCCGATCTTCGAATAAACCTTCGACAATGTTTTCAGGCGAGCATTCTCCCTCTTTCTACCTATTTTACTTTTATAGTATTTATTTCCTCATGTTGATCTATTGCTATCTGTGTTGCGATGCTCTAGTTTCTGTACCCATGATGTCCCTTGCAGCCTTATATTGCCTTGGACACATGCTATTACCTGTTGTTTGGTAGATAGTTGGACTTGCGTGTCGTAGTCGCTTGCTCAAGTGCTGTTGTGTGTTGTCAAGTACCACAGTTGTTCGAATAATGCCGCATGTTTAATGTTGGAGATGATCATGACGTTAATTACCGTTTAATAACTAAAATTGAAGTAAGTAAATAATGCAGAGGCACAGGTGGGCAATAGATGTTATTTGGTTTTTAACCGTCCACTTGTGTCCCGTAGGACCTCGAGTACCTGATACCTGTTCTTTGAATATTCGCACTATCCGCATGTGGGACCATGAATCCCCCTAGCCAGAGCTTGAGTCATATATTATTTCTTGGGGCCACAAAGTAGTTTGGGGCTTTATTACTATCCTGTACTTATGCCATGCCTTACTGCTTTATTTACGATTCGCGTGGGCCTTTATCTTGTTAGGAACAAATGTGGAATGTTTTCAGGTATCGACAATCCAGTCACACTTTTGGGTTCCCGTTTCTGACCATTGGCACAAACCTCTGGGTCCATCGGGAGCCAACTTCATCGCGGGTAGCTTGGTGGGGTGGCCCCAAATTTATATGAATCTTGCAATTGCTGTCGTGATGCCTCGTTGGGTTTTATTGGTTTTCTCGAGGTTGATCGTATGTGTTGCTATTTGTGCCCCTGCGGGGTAAAACTTTCTCAGCCGTGTCGTGATTATGGGCGACGACTTGGGATGTCTCGATCATAGACAACTATAACTAAAGTAGTGCTATAAATTTGACTTTATAATGACTAGTAATCAGCTTTACTATAATGGAATGGCTAAATAAAAGTGTCAACAATTGCTGATTTGGGTTGTCACTGTTACCATTGTATCGACTAGTAAGTATTGCAACTACAATGGAATGGCTAAATAAAAGTACCAACAAGCTGCTGGGTTTTGGGATGCCTCATGCTATATGTCGACTAGTAAGTACTACAACTACAACGGAATGGTTAACTAAAAGTGCCCACCGCTTATTATATCGGGATGACTATCTATAAGCGACTAGTAATTCTGCAGCGATAACGAATAAATAAAGCGCCAGCGGTGTGAGTTCCTCGGTTGACTTCCTCGTTTGGTCTCGAGGGAAATACCGAGGTGGGTATGCTTGATGATAGTTTGGTTGGATCCGAATAGGTATTTCTTATCCCTATCGATAGCCGCCAGATTGTATTGAGTCTCTATAGGTTGTTTAGTGCATGCTGCCGCCTTGATCCACCATACCTATGTAGGCGAGGACCGAATTCTAGTCTCATGATGTCTTGGCCTCGATCTTGACCGCTCTCTTTTTCCTTTGCCCTTTGTCGGCACCCCTTTTGTTTAAGCAGGTTTTGAGATCGACGTCGTTAGCAGGGTTACCCTTCCGGCTTGGCCTGGGCAGGGTTATGAACGCCATTGGTTATTCTTCAGGGCTCTTAGCTCAATTTGCATCTTGTCTGTACTTGGACGTTGTATCGTTTTCAAGGTGATTTGGATCTTTGAACTGTATATTTGTACTCTTGACTCTTTGAGTCGTTGTTTTATATATATTACTTCGTTTTCCACCCGCACGAAAGTGTCTGGTGGGAACCTTTGAATCGTTTCTATGCGGGTTTGGCGGGGATCGCTGAAACTTGCATAGGGCCGATTCTGAGGGTGTTACAATACTTCTACTTGCAACATCACCATATCATAACACTAGCCCAACAACAATCTAAACTAGACGCCTCTAATTTATCCATTGCAAGTTTTGCGTAGCTTAGGGCTTTCGAAGATAGAACCGTTCTTACCTACGAACATGAACCACAACGAGGATAACCAAATTGTTGACAACTCATTGCAAATTAGATATTGACTATAGTAGGAGAGAGGACACCGCTAGCCACTTATGCAAAACTAGTTGCATGTCAAGCGTGGAACAGGTCTCATGCGAGGACATGTAAAGTTTGTCGGCGCTTCATCCCACTATGCCACCAATATCCAAAGTACAACTAAGAAGCAATAAAATGATCATCATCGCCCACATACTCATATGTGTACTACCGTGCAAAGTATCTACGCATAGATCCGGCTCGATACCCTTTGAAGGGTTCGCATGACAGAAAACAAAAATTTCCTCGATGGGAACATCTATGTACCAAGATCTATCTACTAGATACAAGCAGCGGGTGGATATACATCCATAGAATACATACCCTCGAAGACCGAATAGCGTTAACGAGGTTGTACTCGTGGATGATGTGAGCGACGTTTGCCGATCTCAAGATCGTGATGAAGTCCATCTGGTCCGGTCCAAAGACGATCAAGTCCGGCACCTCAAAGCGTGGTGCATCCGTGATCGCACACGTCTGGTACCGACAACCTCAGCGCCTCGCTCCGGTGAGCGTGAAGCAACAAATCCTTCGGAAAAAGCCACGGGAACATGTATCTCGTGATCCGAGACCATGGGGAAATTCTAAAGGGAGAGAGATCCTTCACGAGGAGGTGTGTTTTGAGAGGAGGATAGGGGGCCTTTATAGGGAGAGGGGCACCCAAGGGAATGGCGCCCAGCCATGGGGCTGCCCCACCTCTTCCACATTCATGTGGGTGGAGCTCCACTCAAAATGAAAAGCCTCCACTCCCATTAAAAAGCCTCCACTCAAAAATCCACTCACATGCATTAAATTTCCACCAAATTTAATGCAAGCTCTCATTAAATAAAACTCTTTTATTTATTTATTCAGAATTTTGTTAATTACTTTAATTAACAAACATTCACATAAAACCCTTGCTAGTATTCCATTTCACATGCGAACCGGTTTGACAATTTCAACGAAATAGTTTGGTGTCTAGTGAAATAAATTCCTGCGCTTTCCTTTTTCTTTCTCTGGCATATCATTTGCTCCGAATGGTGTCGGTATCCCTTAAGTGTGTCACCCTACGGTTCGCGAATAATGCGGACATGATCGAGACCCCTCTCCGATCAATAATCAGCAGCGGGACCTGGAGATCCGTACTGACTCCCACACATTCAACGATGACTTATGTGATCGTGTGAACCTTTTACGCTAGTATCTTAATCCCTTTGTTTCACGATATATTACATGTCCGAGATTCGATCATCGGCATATCCATACCTAGTTTGATCTCGTTACCGACATGCACTCTTTTCTCGTTCCCGTGATATAACATTCTAGTGATCAAATCACTTGCTTGCAAGCTAATCAATGTGATATCACCGAGAGGGCCCAGAGCATATCTATTCTTCCTCGGGATGAACAAATTCCACTATCGATCCATGGGTCTCAACATAACTCTTTAGTAGTTCTGAAGCCATATTTATAATCACCCAGTTACGGTGTGACGTTTGACGTCATCGAGAAACTCTTCCGGTGTTAGTGATTGACATGATCTCATGTTCTAAGGAATAGGATCACTTCGTAAGTTGTTATAGCAATATAAACTCAATGACTTTGATCGTAATGCTATACTTCGGATGAATGTTCATCATATCATTACACTAATGTTGTGACCTCGTTATTAACAACATCCAATGTCCATGATCAGGAAACTTTGATCATCATGTTAATCAACGAGCTAGTTTATAAGAGAGGCATAACTAGGAACTTCCTTTTTGTTTATTAAACACACATGTATTAAAGTTTCCGTATTAATACAATTATAGCATGTAAAATAAACATTTATCATAAATAGGGAATACGATAATAACCACTTTATTATTGCCTCTCGGGCAATATTCCCTTCAACTTTAGTCACTGGTAAGTTTTTGTCGTAGTAAGTATATATGTATCATAAAGAACTGCCAACGGGGTACCCCTTGCCCCATGATACATGAGCTATCCCATATCAAAATGACAAGGCAACAGAAAATGAGCATCTCAGCAATCTTTAAATTTGCTATTTGCATAGGTTTTAATTAAGGATGCTTCACAGATTGCTCACTATGGTTATGCTGCAAGTTTCCACCATGATTAGGCATGGCTTAGGCTAGCGGCCCAGGCGTTTCTATAACACACATACATAACTCCATGGATTTACAATCTCCCCTTTTATTTCACACCACCGACATCCGCAAACAAAAGTGTTGAAAGCGTTCCCCGTGACAACACGGTTATGCTAATTGCCAACTTATAAGTGCAAGCATGTACAATATATATGACACAATGGTTCAAGTTTATTAGGGGCAAGAAAAATAAAGTGTGCCATCAAGTTTGTGAGAGCTTTAATCACTATTTTTCACATACCAAGTTTAATTTGGAAGATAGATAAAACAAGAATATACTTGGAATGGTGTAACACACCATGCATAGGAATTTATGGTGGACTCTTTGGAATAACTTGGTTTATTGGAAGTTGTATGCATGAGTAGATCTTACTCAATACAAGTGGAGGCTAGCAAAAGACTGGGAGCGACCAACTAAGAGAGCAATAATGGTCATAATTATGTAGAGCGATAAAACATTATCAATCAAAGCATAAAGTGGTACCACAACTCAAAAAATAAATGATCATAGAGGCTAAGGTGACTGGTTCATAGTCATAACATGGTGTGATCATGTGCCAAGTCAACCCAAACAAAGCATTAAAGGAGAATACCACAACACTATGCTTTTGTATGCTAAAACAACGCATGATTCTTTCAAGGCACATTAAGCAATCTCAATTGTTTGGAATAAGTCATGCTACAACAATAATCACTAAGCATAAGGTCAAAACAACATCTAGGATGACATGATAAAGTCTAAGCTACATGCAAAAGAATCTCCCTTTTGTACCACTATAAGCATGAAACTTTCTACTTCCTTCCAACACCAATCAACTTATTTCAAACATCACAATGAAAGCGGGGGTCCAACTACTTTATTCAAGAAAACTAAGCAAACAAAAACCAAAAACGAAAACTAAGACGCTCCAAGAACATCACAACAGTGCATGAAACGATAAAAACAAAGTTCCTAGAAAGAGACCTGAGATTTTTATTGATGAAGAAGGGGATGCCTTGGGCATCCCCAAGATTTGACGCTTGTACCTTTTGAATATATATTTGGGGTGACACGGGGTGGCATCCCCAAGCTTGAGATTTTTTGCATTCTTCATCTTATTACATCATTCTTCCCCTACACGTGAAAATTTCCTTCATACAAAACTTCACACAATCTTCATTAGCAACATTAGTGCATTCAAAAGTAATAAACCTTTGGGTTTAGTTTCAAAACATCAAAACTTTCATTAAAAACACAAGATAATGTATCAATTCCTTCAAAAATCTCAATTTACCAAAGAGAACACAAAAAGAAATCGATAAAGAGGCAAATGCAAATAATGGCAGAAATTTGTCAAAACAAACTAGCATGTAAAAACCAATTTTTCGAAGACCTTGTGTTGCTCAAATCGAAAAGTATTGAACTAATGAAAGTTAGATAACAACCTGGGGGATTTACTCAGAAAATTACAGCTCAATCCGACATACATAGATTGCTCACGAATTTTATAGTGAAGCACAAAAATCTGTTTCGGGATAGCAACTTCCCCAAATATTACTTCCCTCACATTAGAGGTTATTCTTGGCACAAAAATAAAAAAGATATATAGTAGTGATAACTTCCAATACTCAATAAAACTATTGGGTTATCTCCCAAGAAGTACTTTTCTTTAACGCCTTTAAGTTAGGCACAACAAGCAAGAATCAAGTATTTTGAAATGAAGAAGCATTAAGAATAATACTCGAAATTTCTTCAACCAAAAAAGGTATCTCATCCAAATGTGCTCTAGAGGATCCTCTCTCAACTCTCTTGGGTTCACTAGTTTCATCAAACGGATTTTTAGGAACAACCCAATCAAAATTCTTTTCTAAGGCTTCATGCATTCCTACAAGCTTAAAAGGTATGGGTATTTTAATTTCCTCTCGATTGGGTATCGTTTTATTCAACTTTTCTAATGTACCCATAACATCTACACATGAGCCTAGCATATTAAAACAATCAAAGACCTTTTTAGCCTCCTTAGCTACATCAATGAACTCCTTTAGCAAAGTTTCCAAAATAAAATCTCTCTTTTCAGTATCCTTAATTTCTTTAAGTTTAAGAAACATTATTTGCATCATGGGGTTAAGGTTAACAAACCTAGCCTCCAACATGTGAACTAAAGAAGCTGCAGCAATTGCATAATTAGGAGCAAGTTCTGTTAAGGATCTATCCTCAATATCCTCATGTTTGCTAATATGATTAAAGAATTCTTCAATATTCTATTTATCAATTATAGAGCCACTACCTATTGAAAGGTCTTTCAGGGTGAACTTAGGGATCAACATGGTGAGCTAGAGCAATGTGACAACTATAGGAAGGTATGGTGAGCTAGCCACTACCTATTGAAATGTCTTGACGCGGCTCAGTTATAGATATTTGTTGGGAGACCCCAAGAGGAAGGTATGATGAGCACATCGACAAATTTTCCCTCAGTTATGAAACCAAGGTTATAGAACCAGTAGGATCAAGGAAACAACTACAAGGTGTTGCTAGCAACTTGGAATCCTGCACAACACAAACTCAAGACTTTACCCCAACTTATAGTGAGGTTGTCAATCTCAATGGTTTGCTAAAACAAAGGATTAAATGTATAGTGTGGAAGGTAATGGTTGCTTGCAGAAATTAAACGGTAACAGTAGATGATGTAACAATGGTAAGGATTGGACCGGGGTCCACAGTTCACTAGAGGTGTTCTTCTTAAGATAAATAACATAACATGCTGGGTGAACAAATTACAACGGGGCAATTGACAGAAACTGAGCAAGGCATAACAATGCAAATAATATACATTCATGATCCTACGAGATTTGATTGGGCATTAGAACAATATACATAGACCGCCATCTAACTACATCTATGACTAATAATCCACCTTCAGGTTATCATCCGAACCCCCTCCAGTATTAAGTTACAAGCAACAGATAATTGCATTAAGCAATATGTGTAAAGTAAACAATACAATTGTTCCATGAACAAAAGATTATTGTTTTCTCCCTAGTAGCAACAACACATCTATGACCTTAGATATTTATGTCACTTCCCCAGATTCAATAGATGCATGAACCCACTATCGAGCATAAATACTCCCTCTTGAAGTCACTAGCATCTACTTGGCCAAGATAGCTACTAGAAACAGAGACCATGCAAGACCTCAAACAACACAGACATGATAGAATCAATAATCAATAAGACATGATAGAATCAATAATCAATAAGACATGATAGAATCAATAATGAATCTGACATAGTATCTCAATATCCATCGGATCCCCGCAAACACAACATGCATGATTACAAATAGATGATATTGATCATGAACGGAGCTCACAAGATCTAAACATGATATCACAAAGGAGGATAAACAACCATCTAGCTACTTTACGGACCCATAGTCCAAGGGTGAACTACTCACACATCATACCGGAGGCTGTCATGGTGATGAAGAAGGCCTCCAAGATGATCTCTCCCCTCCGGCAGGGTGTCGGGAAGAGATTCAGATCCCCCTGATATAGGGACGATGGTGGCGATGGCTACAAACTGTTTCGTGGAGATCTGATTGGGTACTTAGGGTTTTGGCATCGCGGGTCTTTTATAGGCGAAGAGGCGAGGCACGGGGAACCCGAGGCGCCCACACATGGTGGACCCTAGGAGGGGCACGCCACCCTAGGGTGTGGCGGCCTTGTGGCCCTTCTTTGGTCGCCATCCGGTCTCTATGTTCCCCTCGGTGAAATGTTGACTTTGGCTTATGTCCCGTCCAATTCCGAGAATATTTCCTTACTAGCTTTTCTGAAACCAAAAGCAGCAGAAAACAGGCAACTGACACTGCGGCATCTTGTTAATAGGTTAGTCCCAGAAAATGTATAAAAATACCTCAAAGTGTAGACAAAGCATAGCAAAGTTGATACTAAACAAGCATGGAACATCAAAAATTATAGATACGTTTACGACGTATCACATCCTCACATATACCAACAAGAATAGTAGTAGACTTATCAGCCATTTGCAAAGATATATCAGTTGATATCAAATTTTCCAGTTGAAGTCTCTTATAGAGAGAAAAAGACATAACACTAACTCCTGCTCCCAAATCACACAAAACAGTTCTAACATAATTATTTTTAATAGAACAAGGAATAGTTGGAATCCATGGGTCTCCAAGCTTCTTTGGAACCTTGCCATTGAAGGAATAATTAGCAGGAAAATTGGAAATTTCCTTATTAGGAATCTTCCTTTTATTAGAGACAATATCCTTCATATACTTTGAATAAGGAGCCAATTTAATAGCACGAGTCAAAGGAATTTGCAAAAACAAAGGTTTCGTCCATTCACAAAACTTTTTATATTGTTCTTCTTCCTTTGACTTGTGTTTCTTATCAGGAAAAGGCATTAGTTTTTGCACCCAAGGCTCTCTTTCACTACCATGTTTATTAGCAACAAAATCTTCCTTAGTGTACTTAGTATTCTTAGCGTGTCTTTTAGGTTCTTATTCAATTTCTTCTTTATCCAGAGCATCATTTTTATCATTACCACTTTCAGTTTCAGCATCAGAGACAAATATACTATTAGGATCCTTAGCAGGTTCAGAAGATTCAACAACTGCTTTATGTTTCTTTTTATTTCTTTTAGAAGAAGTACCACTATTTTTAGCTTGTTGAGAATCTTACTCAATTCTTTTAGGATGTCCCTCAGGATATAAAAGGGTCTTGAGTGGAAACACCAGTTCAAGCATGTTTTTCTCTAGAAGCATTAACTAGCAAATCTTTTTGTACTTTAGTAAGCTGGTCAATTTGAGTTTGAACCATTTGGAAATGTTTAACAAGCATTTTAACATCATTGGAGGTTATTTCCACAATATCTTGCAACTTATTAATAACTCTAGAATTTTCGATTAGATGATTATGCACTCTCATATTAAAATTATCTTTCTTAATAGCATAAATATAAAATTATTGTAAGCATTGATCAGGAGGTTTAGAGTAAGGAATATCACCATCATCAAAATATTTGTGAGAATGTACCTCAATAGTGGATGAGTGAGATATTGGCTTACATAATTCTTTTATGAGAGGTAAATTCTTTACATCTTCAGATTTAATACCCTTCTCCTTGATACATTTCTTTGCCTCCTTCATCACTTTATCATTTAATTCAATCATTCCCCTCTTATTTGGTTTTGGTGTTGGGGTTGTCTCAGGCACAACTGGTTCAGGTGTAGATGGCTCAGGTGTAGTCCAATTAACATAATTCTTGCTTATTTCAGCCATTAATTCCTCGGCTTCATCGAGAGTTCTTTTATTAAAAAAACAACCAGCACAACTATCCAGGTATGCCCTAGATTCATCAGTTAGTCCATTATAGTATATATCCAGAAGCTCATTTTAGGTACTGGATATCCAGGTTGCACTTTAATTAAAGCACAAAACCTTGCCCATGATTCAGGCAATTTATCCTCTTCTCCCTGTTTAAAATCAAAAGGTTCCTACAAAATGCTGTGTTGAGCACTAGGCGGGAAATATTTCTAAAAGAAAGTATTAATCAAGTCATTAGTACTATCAATAGATCCAAGAGATAAAATATTAAACCAAGCTTTAGCTTCACCTCTTAATGAAAAAGGGGAAATTTTAGCAACAAAGTAGGTGTGTTTCTTAATATCATCAGAAAACAAACCACTCAAAGTAGAGAGCTCTTGCATATGTGCCACAACACTTACATTTTCAGTTCCACAAAAAGGTTCTTTCTCAACAATGGTTATATAAGATAAATCAAGAGAGCAATCATAATCCTTATCTTTAATGTTTATGGGAGATGTGGCAAACTTAGCATCAGGGGATAATTTATTTCTAACAGTATGTCTCTCAAGAAGACTCTTAATAGCACTTGCACCATAAGTGTTTTGACATTCTTCAATAAATTCATCAGTCTTTCGATATAAGCGTCATCAAGATCATAGCTAAGATCCTCTCTAGACTCAGGTGAACTAATAGGTGTAGCAGTATCTTCATTAGGAGTTTCAGTGTTTCCAATTATAGTTCTAGAAATTGTAGCATCTAGGAAAGGACCTAATGAACCACTCTCACCAAGCACAGTAGAAGTATAATCATAAGTATCAGAAGCAATTTCAGATTCAGCAAAAGTAGTAGTATGTGTAACATGTGTATGTGGTGGTGGTGTAAGTAGCTTACTCATCACAGATGGTGAATCAAGAGCAACAGAGGTGTTCAAAATTGTAATAATTCCAAGTGAACTTATAAATAAAGCTATGCTCCCCAACAACGGCGTCAAAAAATAGTCTTGATGACCCACAAGTATAGGGGATCGCAACAGTCTTCGAGGGAAGTAAAGCCCAAATTTATTGATTCGACACAAGAGGAGCCAAATGATATTTATAAGCCTTAACAGATGAGTTGTCAATTCAGCTTCACCTAGAAACAGTCATGCTTGCAATAGTTTATCAGTAGCAACAGTTTTGTAGTACCAATAGCAAAATAACAGTAGTAGTAAAATAAAACAGTAGTAACAATTGTAATAAACAGCAAGATTTAAAGTGCGGTAGGCATAGGGATGGATGGACGGGCGTTGCATGGACAAGAAAATTCATGTAATAATCAAGACAAAGGCATTTGCAGACGATGAAGATAAAGCATCTAGGTACTAAGTAATCATAGGCATGTATTCCATATATAGTCATGTGTGCTCGCAATGAGAACTTGCACAACATCTTTTGTCCTGCCATCCCGTTGCAGCTAGGCCTCAAGGGAATCTACTGGCAATTAAGGTGCTCCTTTTAATAGATCATCGGAGCAAAGATCTAACACTCCATGAACACACGTGATCCTCATATCGCAACCATCCCCTCTGGTTATCCCAATTTCTATCACTTCGAGGCTTTGGGTTCCGGACAACGGTACATGTATACAACTTGCAGGTAAGATCATAAACAATACTATCATCATGAATCAATAACATGTTCAGATCTGAGATCATGGCACTCAGGCCCTAGTGACAAGCATTAAGCACAACAAGTTGCAACAATGTCAAAAAGCACTAACAATAGATACTAGGCACCATGCCCTAACAATATTATGCAATTACATGAGTGATCTTGTCCAATCCCTACCATCCCCATAGCCTACTGCGGGGGATTACTCACTCATGGATGGGGGAATCATGGGTGGTTGATGGAGAGGCATTGGTGATTATGGCGATGGCGATGATCTCCTCCAATTCCCTGTCCCGACAGGGTGCCAGAACGGAGTTTCTGGTTCCGAATCGCGGTTTTCTGGTGGTGGTGGCGCAACGAAACTCTTCTCTGGAAATTGTCGACCCCCTGTGTTTTTAGGTGAGAGGGTATATGTAGGTGAAAGGAGAGGTCGAGGCGGAGTCTGAGGCAGCCACACCATGCCCAGGCGCGGCCAGGCCTATCCCACGCCTGGGGGTGGTGTGGGCCCCTCTGGCCGCTTATCCCCTCTGTCTTCTAGCTCCGTGAGTCTTCTAGAAAATATGATTTTTGGCATATTTTTTGGGATTTTTCCTAAAAGTTGATTTTCTCCACAAAAACGAGACACCAAAGCAATTCTGCTGAAAACAGCATCGGTCCGTGTTAGTTGTATCCAAATCACACAAATTAGAGGAGAAACAATAGCAAAAGTATTCGGAGAAGTAGATACGTTTTGGACGTATCATATACCGATAGATATGGCCTCTAACCTTCTAAGTAAGGATGACAATTGTACCAACGGGTACCGTACCCGCATGGGAAGGATATGGGCACACTTTTATACTCATGGGTAATACCTATATCCAACATGTTAAGTTACGGGTATGGGAACAGGTATATACTTGTATCCATGGGTATACCCATACCCTACCCGTTTAAACTAACATGTCAAACTTACTTGTAGAGTGTCAACTTATGCGACCGAAAAGCTTTCGGACAAGTATGCGATTACAAATTCTAAACTTCGATACTTCCATGTACTCATCTAACTACTATTAAGTATAGATAATTATACTATTTTTCAAATATGTTATTGGTAAACATAAAATTGTGAATAACTTGTGTGCTATTGGATATACCCACCAAATGCCCAATGGGTATGGGTACTCGGCGAGTATGGGTATGGGTAAAGTTTTATACCCACGGATACGGGTATGGATAAATTTTTATACCCGTTGACTACACGGGCATGGGTATGGCATTGCTCTACCTTGCTCATGCCTTGCCCATTGCCATCCTTACTTATAAGGTTTTGCACTCTGATGTGGTACCATTGCTTAACTTGATATTATGGTTATTTGTTCTTCTAAAGGTCTTGCTTGTCTACTGAATTAATTTGCGTTGTTTATATTGTAAAGTACTTTCTGAACTTGGTATCGTCTAAATTTTTCTACTATTAGAGAATGAGTGCAAAATTGTAGTATCTTAATTTGATAGAACTTATAACCTGTCTTTGTCATATATAACATTGTTTATTGGACTAAGTGCATGCATTTGCATTGTAAACTTATGATTTATGCTACTATGTTGCCTCTAAGGTTATTGGTACTTTGTGAGATTGGTTAGATTATCTTATGGATTTATTCATGCTCAGTTTGTTGATCATAATTGTAAATTGATACTTTTTAGCATATATCATGTCTATTTTTTCTTGCATCGAACCTTTGAACCGTTTTGCGAGCTTCACTAAGCTAGCTTATCGAGCTTGGCCAGAAGGTTTAGGCTTGGCTTGTATGACCTTCGAGCCGATCTTATCCCAAATCAAGCCTGTCGAGTCCACGCCGAGCCTCGGACCTTGAGCTTTGTGTCCACCCCTAGACTACCCCTTCCACCCGCCTCCTGCCAGGGGCCGCAATTCCCGTGCAAGAGCTTGGTGTAGCAGGCGAGGAGACATACCACCCGCAGCTTGTTGTAGAGCTCCACCTCTGCGCCACCAACCACGGATACAAAAGGATGATGGGCAGTCGCAGGGGTAGAGGAGGGAAGGGAGTGGGAATGGTAGGGTTTTGGAAGAGGCCACACATCTTGAAGGTGCTTCTTATCACTCTGTGACAATAACACATATTACCAGAGCTTCCCCTTACCCTGGCGGTGGTAGCTGCTCCACACCCGGACTAGCGACGGAGTATCCGACTAGGGGTTGCTCCTCATCCTGGCGGCAGCACATCTTGGCATGGAGTAGTGAGTTCTGACCGATGCGACAATGGTGCTAGACACTATCTTCACCTGGTGTTAGATATTCTGCTACAGTATTGTCGTCTTGCATGGTTCTGGATCTTTCTCAGCCGATTGTTACCACCCTTTTTCCACTCCATGTATGATTATTACTGATATAATTTCCCACGTGTTTAGCGAATAGTTATCACCATGAAGTCGACGTGTTTACCCTACCATGTAACTAATAGTTACCAACCAAGTACTGATGGAGTTACCCAGGTATTTACGATATAGCTATTAGTCTAAATCGGTTTCTATGCTCTGTAGAGAATAGTTATCCACCAATTAGGTATGGAGTTATCATACCCTCTAGTTAATAATAACCAACTCGGTACCGATGGAGTTACCCAAGTGTTAAAGGTATAACTATCAACATAATACTTATAGAGTTATCCTCCTGGTCAATATATAGTTACCAACCGATTTTATACGGATTTATCCACGTGTTTAGGGTAGAATTACCTATGTGATTACAATATAGCTATCATCACTAGAATTATCCACCATTGCTTATAGATTTACCCATCTTATCAGGGTATAGTTACTGATCGATTTCATATGAAGTTATCAAAGTGTTCAAGGTAGAGTTACCCACGTGTTTACCATATAATTATCATCATCAGATCAATACAGTTACCATGGTCTTTAGGTACTAGTTATCCATCCTATTACTTATGAAGGAATATATAATACTCCCTCCGTCCCATTGGTTAAGGCGTAAAAAAATTAATTTTTAGCCAAAGCTTAAGGCGTGGACATCGCCAAATGGGGAAAAGTCTCTAAACTACTGAAATTGCCCCTCCATCACGTTCCCCTCTTCCTCTAGAAACTCCCAAAACAAATCCTGATTTCTCGCGTGCTTCCCAAGTGCATGCCAGCCTCCGCATAACTCTCCTCTTAGGCCGCTAGTGAATCGGCTAGATGCAGCTCGCCTAGGCCTCTCGAGGTACCCCAAGGTCGACCCCACATCCTCATCTTGGACGTAGGTGCGGCTGATATTGGGGATGGAGCGGCAGAGGTCATCGGCTATGTCGACCATGACACTCGGCAACGATCTCTTCGTCTGGGAGAAGCTAGAGGGTTAGGAGGATCCGTCCCTTGGCCTCCCGGTCCTCCATGGGCCGACGAGACCGCGGAACTTGATGGTCGCCTTCATGGTGTTAGTTGTGGCTAGGAATATGGTTCAAGGCGATGAGATGTGGGGATCTCTTCGCGATTTGGGAATCAGAGGGAGTGGTTGCGTCCTCTGCGCGGGGCTTGGGGCAATGCGGCCAGGTGGAGCGAAATCTTCGTGGACGATTATTTAGGGACATGATTGGAAAGTTTTTAGGCATGGAGGCTCTCCTTAATAACCGCGCTGAAGAATATAGTCGTAAGTCATGGGATGGAGGGAGTAGAGGTTTGAGTGAGAATTTTACTAGAATGCTTTATAATCTGACGTTTTCTTCGAACTGGTAAAAAAATGACTTAGAGCCTTAGAGGTCTACAAATTGGTTAGAAGAGAGACTCTCGTACAATAATGAGAAAAGGTGAATCTGGGTTGGGGCTTGAATTTTTTTATTTGAGTGTTGCATTTTTGTTACTCCTTTAATTCACACATTTTCTTTTTAAATTTTACACTTGATGGTAGGTAACGAGATACTAGTATAATAGCGGATCGGGTTTGTAAAGTTGCAACAGACTGATGGGCTTCCTCGTACAAGAAATTTACCCATTTTTGCAAAGTTATGTAAGTCTTGTAAGTTAGCCCACCCGTGCCTTCCACGAATAGGCCCAACTCGTCGACGGCCAGCCACCGGTGTTGCCTCAGTCTCGCTCCTGTGTTTCTCCATCGCAATAGCTGACGCCTGACGGCGACGACACAGCTTTAGTTGTCCGCGACCAACCCGCTTCCCATCCTGCCGCCGGAGGCCGACGCCGATGGCGAGCCCGCGGGAACGGAGGCTTCCGCCCGCACCCGCGTTCCGGATGGAGAACCCCTTCAGCGTGAAGGTTCTCCAGGTCTTCACCGGCGCCGGCGTCGGCTGCGGCGTCGGAGTCGGCGTCGGCCGCCCCATCTACCTAGGTAATAATAAGAGAACCTTTCCACACGCCGATACCCTTCCGTTCTTAGGATAATCCGGGATGGACATCCATCGAGCCTGCCACGAGTCAGCGGTTGGTTCGGCATTTCGTCGAACAGCTGAGGTGGGTGACAGGGTGAGGAACTGGGGCATCTCGTCGAACAGTTCCTGCCGTATGTAGATGTATCCACACAGTTTCTAAATAGAAGATGTATCCGCACATGGTTGTATGTTAAATCAAACATGGATAGGCGAAGCGCTGTAACATTACTTTTAGCTATTTAGTTCATGCCTGCTGATAATGGCACTGTGCACATCCATGATCTACACATTGTGCTCCGTTGTAGTATTGATCGACTAAATTTCATGGAGTGGTTGTTGTTGAAGCAAATGGTTATTGTTCTGGTGGTCAGGTATGATACCGGGCCTTCAGCAAGTTATGAGTGCCACAAGAGGTGCAACCGATTCTTTTTCCGGTATCACGAGACATGTTAATGCTGCTGTAAGTCACTCTTCTAGGAATGTACACACAGTTGAACTGATTGTGTATTTGGTGTTTTTCTAGATCTGATTTATTGTTTTCGTCCTTTATTTGTGCGCTAGATAAAGAAGGCAGGGTTAAAGAATGTCGAAGCAGGCATTGGTTGCGGAGTTGGTATTGGACATGGTTTTGGAATAGGTAGCTATTCCATTAATTTAGCCTTGTAAACTTTCCAGTATGTTCTCTAAATAAATTAGTCTTAGTTATGCTCAGTTATGGGGTTTTTTCTCCACCCATGCCCTCTCCTCCTCATCAAGTAAAAAACATCTTTAATCTCTGACGCTTTTGGCATATCTGCTCTTTTCTTGGTGGCCACATTATAGTGTGTCTGTAGTTGCTTGCATAGCAATCAGACTAAAATTAGTAATTTAGGATGTCACTGTGATGCACCGATACTTGTATTTATTCTTTAGCATATTAGTGTTCACTGTTGTGTGGAGTTATCAGCATCTCTGTACTTTGCTTCAAATATCTCAAAAAATGTGATATGAAGGATAACGGAGGAGATTCGTCATCTTGTTCTTATTTTCCCTTTTCCTTTCTTTTGTGGGAAAGATGATTTCATTGTTAGAACCACTTCTCATTCTAGAAGATTAACAGTATTCCTAAGTAGCGTGCATGAGCAATTTCTTAATTTCTTGCAACGCTTCCGTCAATGTTCTTTTATGACGCCGTATCAGTCTTACCTTGTTCCTTTTTTTTATGTCATATCTGCCACAAAAAATAGTTCGGAACCATTAAGGTTAAACCTGTGCACTACCTTTCTTGTGCAAGCGTGTGAACTTGTTTTCTGTGGTCTGAAGCTAAATCAGTAAAGTATCTCTTTAATTTTCAGGAATTGCCTTGAAACCACGAGTAATTCATGGGATTCAATCATCGATTGCAGTACAAAACTTAACTCTAGTTTTACCTGATTTTTTCTGTCTTTTTTCATGTTGTCTGAACATTAACAAAACTATGTTTTTTCTAGGAAGTTATGTCCAAGTTAATTTCAAGGATGAAGGATCCCCGTGGGGAGTCAGCTACGTCAAATCCTACCGATGGGCAAACTCCGAATAGTATGTCCATGGATCTAGAGGCTAAGGCAGTGAAGAATAATTTCCGGGATACTTCTAACAATGAAATATCAAGAGTACAACCAACTCATGGATTGTATGGCCAGCATGGGATGCAGCCAGAGACAATGACAGGAAGTCGAACTGAAAAGGTCATTGCCAACTTTCTTCAGAGTCCCATGTTCCAGGACGATACAAACACCGGCATTAGGGATGCGGTGCGCACTTAAACCTCACCTCTATGTTCTCTCTAACATGTACACACATATTGATATACTATATGCTGCAGCTATGTCTTCTGCTACTCCCCTGTACAGACACTGTTATGTAATGGGCATCATGAACACTATATTTTTCTTTATTTATCTACAGGCTGTAAATTTGCATGGGATGGATAACGTACTTCAGTTGGTGAGTTCAGTCACACTTAATGTCCTGATGCATTACTTTGTAATTATAGTCTAAGGCTTGGTAGTTCTATCCTTGTCCTTTCTATCAGATATGTTTTACTCATCTACACCCTATGTGGCCCTAAAATGATGTTGGCAGCCTATTTAACAAGTAAATTATTATTTCTCAACGAATTTTTGTTACGAAATACGGTGCTTATCGTTTGCAAATCGTATTATTGTACATAACGCTTCATGATTGTTTGCCTTTCATTAACTGAGTGCTAATTAGTTCTACATTTCTTGCTTATCCAGGTACTGAAGCACCAAAGAGTCATCGAAGAACTGCGAGACGAGAACGAAAAGCTGCGCCGGGTACTCATAGAGGAACTTAAGGTTTCACCGACTAAATTGAAGCCGGATCGAACAGATGGCGTGAAGGCCTACTATCCGTGCTCGGAGTGCTTTGACTGCCGCCGCCGAAGCCGGAAATCAAACAGATAGCAGCAACTGCCCCCTAGTTATTTTTGGTAGAGCGTAGCTATGTTTCGGGTAGCTGAAGATTTCACTGGAGCAATAGTTGATAGCCATCTGCATGACATCCTCAACAAGAACCCCCACACTAGCCCTTTTTGTCGAGGCACTGCTATCTGATGTACATTTGAACTCTGTTCTTTTGGTTCAAGACACGCAACTTGTTGTTGTGATTGCCTTTGTTATACTGCACACACACAGTGAAATTGTTCGTAGCTTTGGCACGTCAATAATTTGTTAGTACTCCCAACAAGGAGGTGTGGCATGTGAACCAAAGAAAGACATACTAGGAAAACTGGAACATTTTTCTCCAGCTTCATTGACGTAACCAACAGGTAGCAACGCCTCAGCGTGAGGCAGGAAGGAAGCTGGTCAGTGATTACAGATCGCATCGAGACAGTCAATCTAGCGTCCAGGTCGCTCATGCGATCAGTAGGAAGGTGTTGGCGCCATAGGACCACGACCTCCCGACACAGCTAAATCACCCCAATGTGCAGTGTATGGGCTCCCCGCTGTGCAGAGTAACTTCACGATACATCCCAAACCAAAGGTTGGAGCTAGTCCAAAGCATATCATCGTGCCACTAGATTCCGCCCTCGCCTTGGGACATAGCCCCTTTGATTTTTGAGATATGGTGATTCCTGCACTTCCTAGTTCTTTTGGCCACCATGTCTTCTGTGTGATATATATTGTGTCTAGTGAGTATTTATTACAGACCCCAATTGTACCTCTTGAGTTCGTCATCCACTGCCGTAAGAAAAAGAAAAAGAAAAAGAGCTCATCTTCCACACTAACCAAAGGTACCCAATCACCAACACCCAACCACCATGGCACCACATTGTTGCCTATAAGAGCATCTCCAGCCCATAGTGTCCCAGTGAAAAATCCGGCGCAAAAATTAGTGTTTTAGGGGTGTGCCTCTAAAATTTTTCGGCATGGGGCTGGCTAATTCCCAGCCGTGTCCTAGGTCCAATCGACGAAATGAAAGAAATTCAAACGAAATTCATAGATAGTAGGCGAGTTCATACAAGATTCAACGAAATTTAGACTAAAACAGAAATAAACTAATCATAGTTCATGCCAAAGTGGCAGTAGAAGACGGTGTAGTCTTTGTCTTCTTCGTCATCATCATCGCTCGACAGCTTGTCCGTGGGTGAGCCACAGCTGCTCCCCTGGCATGGGTCGCTGAAGCGCCTCCACAGAGGAGCGTTGCTCAGCCTGGCCTCGTCGTCATTGATGCAGCTCGGTGACGCGCGACACTGTCCAGTAGGCATTGCTTGCTGGCGGCCTCCTCCCGCTCGACATCGGCCTTGGACCGTGCAAGAGCGTCTCGCGGCCTCATGGGTGGGACGTCGTCGAGCGAAGCCTGCACCGCCATCTTCAGGCCCGACATATGTAGGGTTCGCAGCATAGAAAACAAAATTTTCCTACGATGTGAACTATATACCAAGATCTATTTATTAGATACAAACAACGGGCGAATGTATATCTGTAGAGAACATACCCTTGAAGACCGACAAAGCTTAACGAGTTCAACTCGTGGTTGATGTAGACGATCTCTTGTCGATCTGAAGATCGAGAGAAAGTCCTAGCGCCGCAAATCAGCAGCGCATCCGTGCTCGCACACACGTTCGAGGCACCGAGCAACCTCCGCCTCCTCGCTCCAGCGATGTAGCAGAAGCACAACTCTTTCTTGCCGAATAGCCACCGGGAACATGTATCTCGCTAGTCCGAGACCATGGGGGATAAATTCTAGAGGGGGAGAGAGATCCTTCACGAGGTGTGAGTGAGAGAGAGGGAGGGGGCTCCTTTTATAGGGAGAGGGGGGCACCCAAGGGGCCATGCGCCCAGCCATGGGGCTGCCCCCACCTCTTCCACATTCATGTGGGTGGACACTCCACTCACTCAAATGCCTTTCAATTCTCTCCACTCAAAAACCCACTCAAATTCCCATTAAATTTCCACCAAATTTAATGCAAAATCTCATTAAATAAAACTCCTTTTATTTATTCAGAATTTTGTCAATTACTTTAATGACAAACATTCACATATAACCCCTTGCTAGTATTTTATTTCACATGCAGAAACACTTTCTGCAATTTCACCCGAAAACCCGTTTCGGTATCTAGTGAAATAAATTCCTTCGCTTGTTATTCTTTTCGGCATGAAACTTTTGCTCCAAATGGATGTCGGTGTCTCTTAAGTGTGTCACCCTACGGTTCGTGAATAATGCGGACATAATCGAGACCCCTCTCGGATCAATAATCAGAAGCGGGATCTGGAGACCCATACTGACTCCCACACATTCAACGATGACTTTCTTGTGATCGTCGGAACCTTTTACGCTAGTATCTTAATCCTTTTGTTTCGCGATATATTACATGTCCGAGATTCGATCATCGGTATCTCCATACCTAGTTTGATCTCGTTACTGACATGTACTCTTTTCTCGTTCCCATGATATAACATTCTAGTGATCAAATCACTTGCTTGCAAGCTAATCAATGTGATATCACCGAGAGGGTCCAGAGCATATCTATCCGTCATCGGGATGAACAAATTCTACTCTCGATCCATGGGCCTCAACATAACACTTTATTAGTTCTGAATCCATCTTTATGATCACCCAGTTATGGTGTGACGTTTGATGTTATCGAGAAACTCTTCCAGTGTTAGTGATTGACATGATCTCATGGTCTAAGGATTAGGATCACTTCGTAAGTTGTTATAGCAATAAAAACTCAATGACTTTGATCGTAATGCTATACTTCGGATGAATGTTCATCACATCATTACACTAATGTTGTGACCTCATTATTAACAACATCCAATGTCCATGATCAGGAAACTTTGATCATCTTGTTAATCAACGAGCTAGTTTATAAGAGAGGCATAACTAGGAACCTTCTTTTTGTTTATTAAACACACATGTATTAACGTTTCCGTATTAAACAATTATAGCATGCAAAATAAATATTTATCATAAACAAGGAATACAATAATAACCACTTTATTATTGTCTCTCGGGCATATTCCCTTCAGTCTCCCACTTGCACTAGAGACAATAATCTAGTTTGTAAACTTTGCGTATTGAACACCTATGGCTTTCTGGTGTTCCATATACGCAATTGCAAGTGGTTAACATAATCTACGGATCTGATGCTTTCAGGTCCGTGTGTATTTGCATGTCTTTGCGTCTCCACGCATCACTCATTCTCCAATGAGATGACTTTGTATAAATTTGGTCTTTTGGTGAGACCTTTAGTTTCTTGGGGTTAAATCATGTCGATACTATTGTCATACAATATATCTTTAGTGTTATCCCATTGCGAACTACACCTTAGTTTGATAACAGACTTCTTGACACAAATTCCCTCCTTTGCTGCTACTATAGCAGTCATATACTTAGCCTTTTTGTTGTAGTATTCGTCACAATGTCTTAATTATGGATTTTATCCAAATCCATCATGGAATCTCCTTTCCATTACATTGTGCCACCCATAGTTTAAATTGAGATAAACTTAATTTGTATCTTGTGACAAACCTAGTATCAATGTAACGATTTACAATGAACTATTTGTAATTGTTTGTCACCTCTACATAAATATATTCTTAGTTCTTCCAAAAGATCATAAGAATTTCCTTACTATTGTCTAATGATCATTTTATGATTCATTCTGGTATATGCTCATAACACTTAGAGCATAGGACATATCTGGATGTGTACATATCATGGTATGATTGATCAAATCATTCTTGTGATTTTACTCATCAAGTGTCAAAGCACTTGAATCTTGTTTCACTTATCAAGTGTCGATACACTTGAATCCTGATTCAATTCCTTTCCATGCGACAAGAACCGTTTCTTGTTGTTTTTATATTGAACTCCTTCAATATCTCATATATGTACGTTTGGCACAACCATATTAGCATCACAGTCTATCCACTATAGACATTCATGCTAAATATTCGGGTTTTGCCTAAGTATTTCATCGAAATGAAATTATTAACCTTTGTCAATAAAAGATACATCATTTCTAATCAACAAGATGTCTTCCACATAATGTATTATAAATATGTCTTAGCGCTCCCACTTAATTTCTTGCAAATGCAAGCATCTTCATCGTCTCCTGATGAAAAATTCCTTTTTCATCATGGTGAATATTCCAACTCCGCGATGCTTACTTCAACCGTTGAAGTTTGCATGCCCTTTTAGCATCCTTTGAATTTTAACAAAACCCTTTGGACCGTGTCATGTACACGTCTTAGGTAACCATTCTATTAGAAGAATTTTGTTTTGTTTATTCATCTACCATATACCAAATTATATGTAGTGGTTGCTACTTTAATCCGTCCAGACTAAATATCGCTATGAAAGATCAAATCTTGTCATAGTCAACTCCTTGAACATTGTCGTAAAATACTTTACGACGTGTCGACTATTTCATAGATGTGAAACATCCATGTTTGTTTCTTTATAGATCCAAATACGACCGATAGGTTTTTACACCTTTCCGGAGGGTCTTCCAAGTTCAAAACTTGATTTCTCGTGTATGGAACTATCACGGATTTTATGGCTTCAAGCCATTTGACGGAGTTAGGGACCATCATCGCTTCTTTGCATGTAGTCGGTTCATCATTGTCAAACAATAATGGTTTACTCTCAAATCTTAGCATTTGATTGTTTATTCGACCGACTTGGTTCAATAAGAACTTAGATCTCCGTGACCACAACCTTTGAGGCACATAATCTATGAGCATTATGGCAGCCTCCGGAACAATTTCTGACGATGCGCAACTCAGCACATTTAGCTAAGGTTCGTTAATCTTATCAAAGTTCTATTGTCCTCCCACTTAACTTTTACGAAGAAATTCCTTTTTCAAGAAACTTCACGTTTCAAGCGACAAACCCTTTTGTCCTTGGTGTTATGGAGGAATAACCAATTGTTATTTGAAATAACCTACAAAGACATGCTCATCCGACTTTGGTTGTAAACATCTTACTTATGTTTAGCATACCAAAATTTAAGAAATGACAACTTGGGTTTTACCCCAAACCATAACTCATATGGTGTCATTTCAGCGGATCAAGATGAAGCTCTTTTTAGTGTAAAAGCGGTAGTCTCTAAAGCTTTTAATCTTTTAAAACATAATGGCAGTTTTATAAATAACACCTTTGATCAAACCATGTCACACAAGGTTTCATTACAAATCTCAAACACTCCATACTCCTATGGTGTTTCGGGAGATGCAATGAAGGGAATATGCCCTGAGAGGCAATAATAAAGTGTTTATTATGTGTATTCCAAGTATATGATAGATGTTTATTTTGCATGCTATAATTGTATTAATACGGAAACGTTAATACATGTGTGTTTAATAAACAAATAGAAAGTTCCTAGTTAAGCCTCTCTCATAAACTAGCTCGTTGATTAACAAGATGATCAAGGTTTCCTGATCATGGACATTGGATGTTGTTAATAACGGGATCACAACATTAGTGTAATGATGTGATGAACATTCATCCGAAGTATAGCATTACGATCAAAGTCATTGAGTTTATATTTCTATAACAACTTACGAAGTGATCCTAATCCTTAGACCATGAGATCATGTCAATCACTAACAGGAAGAGTTTCTTGATAACATCAAACGTCACCTTTAATGTGAGGTGATTATAAAGATGGATTCAGAACTAATAAAGTGTTATGTTGAGGCTCATGGATCAAGAGTGGAATTTGTACATCCCGATGACGGATAGATATACTCTGGGCCCTCTCGGTGATATCACATTGATTAGCTTGCAAGCAAGTGATTTGATCACTAGAATGTTATATCACAGGAACGAGAAAAGAGTGCATGTCGATCGAGATCAAACTAGGTATGGAGATACCGATGATCGAATCTCGGACATGTAATATATCGTGAAACAAAGGGATTAAGATACTAGCGTAAAAGGTTAAGCGATCACAAGAAAGTCATCGTTGAATGTGTGGGAGTCGGTATGGGTCTCCGATCCCGCTCGATTATTGATCCGAGAGGGTCTCGATCATGTCCGCATTATTCGCGAACCGTAGGGTGACACACTTAAGAGACACCGACATCCAATTGGATCAAAAGTTTCATGCCGAAAAGAATGAACAAAGCGCGAATTTATTTCACTAGAATCCAAAGCAGGTTTTGGTGAAATTGCATAAAGTGGTTATGCATGTGAAATAGAATTCTAGCAAGGGTTATTTGTGAATGTTTGTTATTAAAGTAATTGACAAAATTCTGAATAAAATAAAAGAGTTTTATTTAATGAGAGTTTGCATTAAATTTGGTGGAAATTTAATGGGATTTTTGAGTGGACTTTTGAGTGGAGGGAATTTAGAGGAGTTTTGTGGTGGAGTGTCCACCCATGAAGAGGGAGGCAAGGGGCAGCCCCATGCTTGCCACCCCTTGGGGTTCCCCCTCCTCCTATAAAAGGAGTCTCACTTCTCACTCCTCACACCTCGTGAAGGATCTCTCTCCCCTCTAGAATTTATCCCCATGGTCTCGGACTAGCGAGATACATGTTCCGGTGGCTATTCGGCAAGAAAGAGTTGTGCTTCCGCTGCATCGCTGGGCGAGGAGGCGGAGGTTGCTCGGTGCCTCGAGCGTGTGTGCGAGCACGGATGCTTGGCTGATTTGCGGCGCTAGGACTTCCTCTCGATCTTGAGATCGGCAGAGATCGTCTACATCAACCACGAGTTGAACTCGTTAAGCTTTGTCGGTCTTCAAGGGTATGTTCTCTACGGATATACATCCGCTCGTTGTTTGTATCTAGTATATAGATCTTGGTATATAGTTCACATCGTAGGAAATTTTTTGTTTTCTATGCTGCGAACCCTACAGTGGTATCAGAGCCGGATCTATGCGTAGATACTTTACACGGGTAGTAGAGTATGTGGGCGATGATGATCATGTTGTTGCTCCTTTGTTGTAATTTTGGATATTGGTGGCATAGTGGGATGAAGCGGACAAACTTTACATGTCCTCGCATGAGACCTGTTCCACGCTTGACATGCAACTAGTTTGCATAAGTGGCTAGCGGTATGTCTCTCCTACTATAGTCAATATCTATTTTGCAAGCGAGTTGTCAACAATTTGATTATCCTCGTTGTGGTTCATATTCGTAGGTAAGAACGGTTCTATCTCGAAAGCCCTAAGCCACGTAAAACTTGCAATGGATAAATTAGAGGCGTCTAGTTTAGATTGTTCTTTGGGCTAGTGTTATGATATGGTAGTGTTGTAAGTAGAAGTATGAGATGATACTCTTAACACACATAGCGTAAAATCCATAGACCTTGGATTTACATATAGGTATGATAGTGATCATACCACGATGCACATGATAGAGATCATCTGCATGGAACCATATAATTTCATTAATAAACATATGATGTTTGATTACATCTTATATTGCTTGTTTAGCGCTTTGTTAAGCATAATAAGATGATCCCTCATTTAAATATCAAGATAAGAATGTGTTCTTCCTTTAGTATGCACCGATTATGTTTTCGCCGCCCAAGACATCACGTGATGATCGGGTGTTCTTGGATCCACCATATTTGGTGTAAAAGCGATTACACACGCAAATACTAAGGTTCTAACTTGGCGAGCCTAGCATGTATGCAGACATGGCCTCGGAACACGTACCGAAAGGTTAAGCATGAGTCATATAGTTGATATGATGCCCATTTGATGCTCGCCTTTGAAGCCATACCGACTCACGTGATGATCGGACTTGGTGTAGTGGATTTGGTTCATGTAATCACCAAAAGGACACGAGGGATGTCGCTTTTGAGTGGGAGTTCATTCGTAATATAGATTAGTTGAACTCGATCTATCATACACTTAGTCTAAACTTTACAAATTCTGTTGTAGATGGCACCACCGCTTTTAATTTCAATGCGTTCATGGAGAAAGAGAAACTAGCAACAACGGTAGCAACTTTCTTGAATGGGCCATGAATCGAGGATTCTCCTCTCTGTGCACAAAAGCAATATGTGCTAGAAGCGCCGTTAGGCCCCCACCTTTGATGATGCCCTGACGAGGAGAAGAATGTCTATCTCGACTCGTCGGAGGACCACAACTTAGTTCATTGCGGCATATTGTATGGGCTAGAGCCGAACTTCAAAGCGTTTCAAACGGCAATGCTTTTGATACAATGGGTGAGTTGAAAATGATTTTCGACACATGTCAGCTGTGAGAGCTACAATGCTTGTAAAAGTTCTTTAGTTGCATGATGGAAGAGCACAACTCCGTTAGTGAGCATGTACTCAAGATGTCGGGTTACGCCGATAAGCTTGTGTCCTTGGGAATATCGATTCCCATTGACTTAGGCATCCATCGTGTTATGCGTCTACGCCACCTAGCTATAAAAGCTTCGTGATGAACTATAATATGCAAGGCATGAAGAAGTCTCCCGAGCTTCGTGAATGCTTAAAACCGCAGAAGTGGAGATCAAAAGGAACATCAAGTGTTGATGATCAATAGGAACACCGGTTTCAAGAAAGACAAGAAGGAAAACGGAAGGAAGTAAGGCGGCAAGCCGTTGCTACCGAAAAGAAACCCGAGTTGGACCTAAGTCCGATACCGAAGTGCTACTATTGTAAGGATCGCCATCGAAGCATAATCGCCCCAAGTATCCGCGCATAAGAAGGCCGGTAAGGCAAACAAAGGTATATATGATATACATGTTATTGATGTGTACTTGACTAGTGCTCGCGAGCACCAGGTATTTGATACGGTTCGTTGCTAATATTTGTAACTCGAATCGGGGTCATGAACAAGCGACCGCTAGCAAGGGTGAGGTCAAGATGCGTGTCGGCAATGGATCAAACGTTGATGTGATCGCCATTTAACGCTGCCTCTCCACTTACCGTCGGGATTAGTCATAAACGTAAATAAATGTTATCTGGTGCCTGCACTGAGCATGAACATTGTATCTGGATCATGTTTGATGCAAAGTGGTTATTCGTTTAAATCTGAGAACAATGGTTGTTCCATTTATATGAATGAAATCTTTTATGGTCATGCACCGATGATGAATGGTTTATTTCTAGATCTCAATGATAATGTTACACATATTCATAATGTTGATGCTAAAAGGATTAAACTTAATGATGATATATCCGCATATATGTGGCAATCGCTCTAGGTCATATTGGCATTAAACGCATGAAGAAGCTCCATTCGGATGGACTTTTGGAATCACTTGATTATGAATCATTTGATACATGTGAGCCATGCCTTATGGGCAAGATGACTAGAACGCCGTTTTCGGTTCAATGGAACAGGCGATGATTTATTGGAAATCATACATTCGATGTATGTGGTCCAATGAGTGTGTCACGAGGTGGATATCGTTATTTTGTTACTTTCACGGATGATTTGAGTAGATACGGTTATATCTACTTGATGAAACACAAGTCTGAAACCTTTGAAAAGTTCAAGGAATTTCGAATGAAGTGGAAAATCATCGTAATAGAAAGATCAAATTTCTACGGTCGACCGTGGAGGTGAGTATCTAAGTTACGAGTTTAGCACTCACATGAAAGAGTGTGGAATTGTTTCACAACTCACACTGCCGAACACCACAAATGAAATGGTGTGTCGGAACGTCAATCGTACTTTATTAGATATAGTTCGATCTATGATGTCTCGACGGACTTGCCGTTGTCATTTTGGGGTTATGCACTAGAAACCGCTGCATTCACTTTAAATCGGGCACCATCTAAATCCGTTGAAAAGACACCAGTATGAATTGTGGTTTGGAAACAAACCTAAGTGTCATTTCTTAAAGTTTGGGGTTGCGATGTTTATGTGAAGAAACTTCAACCGGATAAACTCGAACCCAAAGGAAAAATGCGTCTTCATAGGATACCCTAAAGAAACTATTGGGTATTCCTTCTATCACAGATCCGAGGGCAAGGTTTTTGTGTTAAGAATGGATCCTTTCTAGAGAAAGAGTTTCTCACGAAAGGTGTGAGTAGTCGGAAGGTAGAACTCAAGAGGTTGTGGAACCTTCTCTTCAAAGTATGGCGAGTAGCCTTGCACGGAAGTTGTTCCGAGTTGGCTCCACTGTTGAAGAGGGAACTAATGATAATGATCATGAAACTCGAAGAGAGTACTACCGAACCTCGCAGTCAAACAGACGCTGCAGCCTCCGAACAGACGGAAATCCTGTCATAAATTTCATGGTTGATGAAAATAATGACCTGCGACGTATGAAGAAGCGATGATGAGCCCGGATTCCAACAAATGGTTAGAAGCCATGAAATCCGAGATGGAATCCATGTATGAAAATCAAGTTTGGAACTTGGTGGAATTACCTCACGACCGAAAGGCCGTGGAGAACAAATGGATTTTCAAAAGAAAGCGATGTGATGGTAATGTGACCATCTATAAAGCTCGACTTGTCGCAAAGGGGTTTCACAAATTCAAGGAGTTGACTACGATGAGACTTTCTCTCCGTAGCGATGCTAAAGTCGATTAGGATTATGTTAGCAATTGCTGCATATTTCGATTATGAAATATGGCGGATGGATGTCAAAACCGCTTCTCAATGGTAATATTGAAGAAGAGTTGTATATGATACAACCAAAGGGTTTTGTCGATCCTAAGGATGCTAACAAGGTGCAAGCTTCAGCGATCCATCTATGGATTGAAGCAAGCATCGCGGTTGGAATCTCCGCTTTGATGAGGTGATCAAAGAGTTTGGATTTGTCCAAACTTATGGAGAGGCTTGTATTTACAAGAAAGTGAGTGGAGCAATGTGGCATTTACGATATTATATGTGGATGACATATTATTGATCGAATGATATAGAACTTTAAACAGTGTTAAAAGTTATCTAAACAAAGAAATTTTCAATGAAGGACCTAGGTGAAGGTCATACATATTAGGCATAAAGATCTATAGAGATAGATCTAGGCGCCTAATAGGGCTATCGCAGTACATACCTTGATAAGATTTTAAAAAGTTTAAAATGGACGGAAGTAAGAAGGGTTCTTACCTATGTTGTAAGGCAAGACATTGAGTAAGACTCAAAGTCCGGCTTCGGAAGAAAGAGAG
Source organism: Avena longiglumis (assembly GCA_030063025.1). NCBI lineage: Eukaryota > Viridiplantae > Streptophyta > Magnoliopsida > Poales > Poaceae > Avena > Avena longiglumis. The sequence continues at coordinate 458,690,535 of CP125974.1, forward strand.
ATAATGGACAAAGTCCCTATGCTTCAGCCATAGGCTCTATAATGTACGCCATGCTATGTACAAGACCGGATGTACACGCTATTAGTTTGACTAGTAGGTACCAATCGGATCCAGGTTCGGAACACTGGATAGCGGTCAAGAATATCCTTAAGTACTTACGAAGAACTAAGGATATGTTTCTTGTATACGGAGGTGAAGAAGAGCTCGTCGCTAAGTGTTATGTCGATGCTAGCTTTGACACCGATCCGGATGACTCTAAGTCTCAATCCGGATACGTATTTCTCATGAATGGCGGAGCGGTTAGTTGGAGGAGCTCCAAACAACCTGTGGTAGCGGGATCAACAACGGAGGCCGAATATGTTGCTGCTTCAGAAGCGGCTCAGGAAGCAGTTTGGATGAAAGAGTTCATATCCGAACTAGGAGTTGTGGCAAACGCGTTGGACCCAATGGTGATCTATTGTGACAACAATGGTGCCATTGCCAATGCCAAAGAGCCAAGGTCTCACAAGCATTCCAAGCATATTAAGCGCCGGTTTCACTCCATCCGCGAGCATGTCAAGGATGGAGATATAAAGATTTGTAAAGTACATACGGATCTCAATGTAGCAGATCCGTTGACTAAAACTCTCCCTAGAGCAAAACATGATCAACACCAGAACTCAATGGGTGTTAGATTTATCACTATGTAACTAGATTATTGTCTCTAGTGCAAGTGGGAGATCAAGGAATATGCCCGAGAGGCAATAATAAAGTGTTTATTATGTGTATTCCAAGTATATGATAGATGTTTATTTTGCATGCTATAATTGTATAAATACGGAAACGTTAATACATGTGTGTTTAATAAACAAATGTAAAGTTCCTAGTTAAGCCTCTCTCATAAACTAGCTCGTTGATTAACAAGATGATCAAGGTTTCTGATCATGGACATTGGATGTTGTTAATAACGGGATCACAACATTAGTGTAATGATGTGATGAACATTCATCCAAGTATAGCATTACGATCAAAGTCATTGAGTTTATATTGCTATAACAACTTACGAAGTGATCCTAATCCTTAGACCATGAGATCATGTCAATCACTAACACCTAAGAGTTTCTTGATAACATCAAACGTCACACCGTAACAGGTGATTATAAAGATGGATTCGTAACTAATAAAGTGTTATGTTGAGGCTCATGGATCAAGAGTGGAATTTGTACATCCCGATGACGGATAGATATACTGGGCCCTCTCGGTGATATCACATTGATTAGCTTGCAAGCAAGTGATTTGATCACTAGAATGTTATATGTTATATCACACAGAACGAAAAGAGTGCATGTCGAATTAGATCAAACTAGGTATGGAGATACCGATGATCGAATCTCGGACATGTAATATATCGTGAAACAAAGGGATTAAGATACTAGCGTAAAAGGTTCCGACGATCACAAGAAAGTCATCGTTGAATGTGTGGAGTTATGGGTCTCCGGATCCCGCTCGATTATTGATCTGAGAGGGGTCTCGATCATGTCCGCATTATTCGCGAACCGTAGGGTGACACACTTAAGAGACACCGACATCCAATTGGAGCAAAAGTTTCATGCCGAAAGAATGAACAAGCGCAGGAATTTATTTCACTAGATACCGAAACAGGTTTTCGGGTGAAATTGCATAAAGTGGTTATGCATGTGAAATAGAATTCTAGCAAGGGGTTATTTGTGAATGTTTGTCATTAAAGTAATTGACAAAATTCTGAATAAAATAAAATAGTTTTATTTAATGAGAGTTTGCATTAAATTTGGTGGAAATTTAATGGGATTTTTGAGTGGACTTTTGAGTGGAGGGAATTTAGAGGAGTTTTGTGAGTGGAGTGTCCACCCACATGAAGAGGGGAGGGCAAGGGCAGCCCCATGCGCCGCCACCCCTTGGGGTTCCCCTCCTCCTATAAAAGGAGCCCTCCTCTCACTTCTCACTCACACCTCCTCGTGAAGGATCTCTCCCTCTAGAATTTATCCCCATGGTCTCGGACTAGCGAGATACATGTTCCCGTGGCTATTCGGCAAGAAAGAGTTGTGCTTCCGCTGCATCGCTGGGCGAGGAGGCGGAGGTTGCTCAGTGCCTCGAACGTGTGCGAGCACGGATGCGCCGCTTGCGGCGCTAAGACTTCCTCTCGATCTTGAGATCGGCAAGAGATCGTCTACATCAACCACGAGTTGAACTCGTTAAGCTTTGTCGGTCTTCAAGGGTATGTTCTCTACGGATATACATCCGCCCGTTGTTTGTATCTAGTATATATAGATCTTGGTATATAGTTCACATCGTAGGAAATTTTTTGTTTTCTATGCTGCGAACCCTACATGCAAATCTAGGTGTTTTTGCTAAACTTGCAAATCAAATAAATCCCTTTATGATAAAATCATAATTCATTTATTTTCTTGTTAGACTTGTAACTCAAACAAATCCCTTATGATAAAATCATAAACCATTTATTTCTTGTTACAATGATTTTCCACTTCATCTTAAAAGTCTTTGAAACGTTTTTCAAATATTTTATACTTCTTTCTCATTAAGTGAATATTCACTCAAATTTCCGGAGAAAGCATATGAAGTTGAAACCCATCGCTTACGACTACACATAATGGAATACATACATCGATATGTATAAATTCCAATAATTTAGTCGTTCGTTCTTCTTTGGCCTTTGAACGAAGTTTTAATTATCACGTGGAAAGTCTCACAAGCGTCACTTGATCAAATCAAAGACTCCAAAAATCCGTGAATATGGAGATTCTTCATGTTTTCTTTCCAATATAATTTAAACAGCGATGTCACTTCATAAGTGATCTTTTAATCATTTGTCTTACGACATTTTAGCATTAGACTTTATGGATGTGATTTCTCCAATTAGATTTGTAAATCATCCATCTTATATGGAATACAGTAATTATTTGAACAACCTTTGTTCTCATAATAACTGATTTAAATAACAATTATTAAAACAAATCTTGAAGTCAAGCTTTGATGTCAACGAGAAATACAAACAACAGTTTGTTTGTTTTCGATGAACATCATCGCATATTCTCCTGCTAGTTACTTAGGCCATTGTGGTTCATGAATTGCGTTGTTCCGTATGAAATTTCATACCAACCAATCCGATATCCAATACCCAAGAACCACAATGTTTAACAAGCAAAGAATACAACCATAACATGTATATCATCCATATACCTAAATTGGATATTTCCAATCTTTTCTTTTCTGCCAAATATATTTTATAGATTCTTTTTCAGCATTTCCTTTTCCTTTTTTAGAAAAATCTATCAACATCAAAAGTGGCGCCATATACATGACACATAGTCCAAAGCGTGTATATTCAAATAATAATACCTTTGGACTTGCACTTTAAAGTAGATCACCATCACCAAAATGATCGGTATTCTTTCAAAATCCATTCTTTAGTAGTCTTTTAATGTAGTAAACACTTTACATACATCTTCTATTCATCCTTATCATGACGACTTTCATGATCAAACTACTATAGCTTATAAAGGTGAATCGTGAGTATAACATTACTTTCCAAAACCCTTTTTGGATGCTTACGATGTCTAGCATCTCCAACCTTCGTAAATTCTCATCCAATATGAGAACATATATTATACTCTATCATATTGCAACCAAAAAATTGTTTCAGATATCGTTATATCTGCTACACATGATGGTTTCTGAAACAATTCTTTCAGCTCCTAGATAAACTTGATATTAAAACAATCAAGAATCATGGAGGCAAACATGATACTTAAGATACTAACACTAGAATTGTTACTCTCGATTTAATACCAACTATTAAATTTCACGGAGTAAATAGAGTTTGCTGGAAGTTTGCAATAGGACTTTAAACTTTGATTGACACTCAACACAATACGATACCAGTTCGTAAAGTAAACATCCAGAATTCTATAGTTCTATTATCTCAATTACAACTATGCATAAGGTAGTGAACGAATGCCAATGACTACAACAAATTATGCAAATTCACTTTGATTTAATTTTATGATAAATTGAGTTCTACTAATCCAAATTATAAATGAACTCCCACTCAAAAACGACATCCCTCATGTCTTTTTGGTGATTACATGAACCAAATCCACCACACCAAGTCCGATCATCACGTGAGTCGGTGTAGCTTCAAAGGCGAGCATCCATATGGTCATCATATCAAAACATATGACTCATGTTTAACCTTTCGGTCCATGTTCCGAGGCCATGTCTATAAATGCTAGGCTCGCCAAGTAAGAACCTTAGTATTCGTGTGTGTAACTGTCTTACACCCGAGATATGCTCGTGGATTCAAGTACACCCGATCATCACGTGATGTCTTGAACCGACGAAACATTGTCAGTGCATACTTAAGAAAGAACACATTCTTATCTTGATGTATAAATGAGGGATCATCTTATTATGCTAATAAAACGCCAAACAAGCAATATAAGATGCAATCAAAAACATCACATGTTTATAAGTGAAATGATATGGTTCCCGCATATGATCTCCATCATGTGCACCGTGGTATGATCTCTATCATACCTTTATGTGTAAGGCCAAGGTCTATGGAACTTACACGCTATGTGTGTTTTAATAGTATCATCTCATACTTCTACTTACAACATCACCATATCATAACACTAGTCCATCAACATTCTAAACTAGACGCCTCTAATTTATCCATTGCAAGTTTCACGTGGCTTAGGGCTTTCGAAGATAGAACCGTTCTTACCTACGAACATGAACCACAACGAGGATAACCAAATGGTTGACAACTCGTTGCAAATTAGATATTGACTATAGTAGGAGAGACAGACACCCGCTATCCACTTATGCAAAACTAGTTGCATGTCAAGCGTGGAATAGGTCTCATGTGCGAGGACATGTAAAGTTTGTCCGGGCTGCTTCATCCCACTATGCCACCAATATCCAAAGTACAACTAAGAAGCAATAAAATGATCATCATCACCCACATACTCATATGTGTACTACCCGTGCAAAGTATCTACGCATAGATCCGGCTCTGATACCACTGTAGGGTTTGCAGCATAGAAAACAAAAGTTTCCAACGATGTGAACTATATACCAAGATCTATTTATTAGATACAAACAACGGGCGGATATATATATGTAGAGAACATACCCTTGAAGACCGACAAAACTTAACGAGTTCAACTCGTGGTTGATGTAGACGATCTCTTGCCGATCTCAAGATCGAGAGGAAGTCCTTGCGCCGCAAATCAGCAGCGCATCCGTGCTCGCACACACGTTCGAGGCACCGAGCAACCTACGCCTCCTCGCTCTAGCGATGCAGCGGAAGTACAACTCTTTCTTGCCGAATAGCCACCGGGAACATGTATCTCGCTAGTCCGAGACCATGGGGGATAAATTCTAGAGGGGGAGAGAGATCCTTCACGAGGAGGTGTGAGTGAGAGAGAGGGAGGGGGGCTCCTTTTATAGGGAGAGGGGGGCACCCAAGGGGCCATGCGCCCAGCCATGGGTCTGCACCCACCTCTTCCACATTCATGTGGGTGGACACTCCACTCACTCAAATGCCTTTCAATTCCCTCCACTCAAAAACCCACTCAAATTCCCATTAAATTTCCACCAAATTTAATGCAAACTCTCATTAAATAAAAATCCTTTTATTTATTCAGAATTTTGTCAATTACTTTAATGACAAACATTCACATATAACCCCTTGCTAGTATTTCATTTCACATGCAGAAACACTTTCTGCAATTTCACCCGAAAACCCGTTTCAGTATCTAGTGAAATAAATTCCTGCGCTTGTTATTCTTTTCGGCATGAAACTTTTGCTCCAAATGGATGTCGGTGTCTCTTAAGTGTATCATCCTACGGTTCGTTAATAATTCGGACATGATCGAGACCCCTCTCGGATCAATAATCAGAAGCGGGATCTGGAGACCCATACTGACTCCCACACATTCAACGATGACTTTCTTGTGATCGTCGGAACCTTTTACGCTAGTATCTTAATCCTTTTGTTTCGCGATATATTACATGTACGATATTCGATCATCGGTATCTTCATACCTAGTTTGATCTCGTTACTGACATGTACTCTTTTCTCGTTCCCATGATATAACATTCTAGTGATCAAATCACTTGCTTGCAAGCTAATCAATGTGATATCACCGAGAGGGTCCAGAGCATATATATCCGTCATCGGGATGAACAAATTCCACTCTCGATCCATGGGCCTCAACATAACACTTTATTAGTTCTGAATCCATCTTTATGATCACCCAGTTACGGTGTGACGTTTGATGTTATCAAGAAACTCTTCCAGTGTTAGTGATTGACATGATCTCATGGTCTAAGGATTAGGATCACTTCGTAAGTTGTTATAGCAATATAAACTCAATGACTTTGATCGTAATGCTATACTTCGGATGAATGTTCATCACATCATTACACTAATGTTGTGACCTCGTTATTAACAACATCCAATTTCCATGATTAGGAAACTTTGATCATCTTGTTAATCAACGAGCTAGTTTATAAGAGAGGCATAACTAGGAACTTCCTTTTTGTTTATTAAACACACATATATTAATGTTTCCGTATTAATACAATTATAGCATGCAAAATAAACATTTATCATAAACAAGGAATACGATAATAACCACTTTATTATTGCCTCTCGGGCATATTCCCTTCAACATATCCTCGGGGTCGTTTGGCGCCTCCACCTTCAGTGCGCTTCGGATGTACTCCTTCCGAGGCGACCATTCGGGCGCAGGCACCGGCCTCCTAGTCGACGAGTCACCGACATCTTGCTCCCTCTTCAGCACGACGAGGTGGAGCGCGCACGCGGGCGAGGCAGCAGCGGCGCGGCAGCTCCTCGGGCTCATCCTTCACGAGCGTAAGGTGGTCCACAAAGCGCGGCGAGGGAGTCGTTGGGGCAGACGCTGATGCCGACGAGGAATAAGAGGATGGAGGCATCCACGAGCTTCCCTGATGGCGCGAGATCGGCGGCGGGTAGGCAAAGCGAGGCTAGTTGTCGGCCTCGATGTGGGCGAGGACGGCCTCGATGGTGCGCCTAGGCGCCCCCCACCACAAATTCAGGCTGTCAGAGTTTCCCCTCGTCGGCCGGGGGCCTCCTCCTTTGTAGGTGGCGAGCTCCTAGGCCCGTTGTTCGGTGAAGTAGGAGATCCGTGACTACATATTGCCGGTATCCCAGGCGGGGTCAGCACGCTGCTCACCCATCAGCTCGCCCTAGTACATGCAAAACCTATAAACCAGGACTAAGGGAGTAGTATGATTCTACTATACACTATGAGGGTAATAACATAGACTGGTATCGTATGTAGGACTTATGTTACTCCCCATTATTACGAGTAAACATATCTATAAATAGTGTCATTAATGAATTGGTGTACCTATTAGCTACTAATCCATTACCTCGTGGCACATACTTTCTCATGTTTGAAAGATCACATAAATACTAGAGCATCGTATGCCGTCACTTCCCAACGAGCCAATATATATGTGAACCTAAGATCAAAATCAATTATGCCATCACATGTTGAGACAAAAAAAAGTGATAAATAGGTTATATAGCATTTTAAGTCCACATAAGGGTGCAAAAATGGATTGACAAAAAGATTTAGCCCTTGATTCTCAAAACAAAAAAAGATTTTGCCCTACTATCCATACTCGTAGTGCTTTGGTTGTCATCGCTGAAGTCCAAAATCAGACAGATAGTAGCGGAATATATAGCCCTGGTTTTCAATAGATTTTTTTCTATGTTTCCACTAGCTAAAGATTTCTCTATAGAAATAGTAATACCCACATACATGATATCCTCAGAAAGAACCGCCACGCTAGCATTTTATCGATGCACCACTACATAAAACATAATGTGTTGGTTCAGCATATGTGACTTTTAGTTGAAATTGCGTTGATTATACTGCACCTATGCGGTGGATTTTTTCCTAGTTTTGATACGCCAAAAGAATTTGGGGAACAACGAGCGATGTGGCATGTGCACCAAAGGAAGACATTGTAAAACTCAAACCCTATAATTTTGTTATAAGTTTTATTTTGTTCCAGGAGAGGGCACCACAGGGAGCGGCTTGTTATGCCAAGGCCCCCGAGCCATCAGATTATCCGACTTCACTAACGAAACAAACACTTTTTTTACTCTCTCCGATTCATATTACTTGTTGCTAAAACGGATGTATCTAGTGCTAGATACATCTGTTTTAGCGACAAGTAATATGAATCGGACGGGGTATGGATTTTCTAACTTTAAATATGGGGTATTCATTTTAAAACTAGTACCGACAACACAGTTAACCCAACATTGGGGTCTCTCATGCATGGGATCAACAGTAAGGCGTAGACGCCATGAACCATAGGACCGCATCCTCTCAACAGAGAAAATGACGCAAAACTACCACATTTGAGACGATCTTGTTAAAAATCTACCACCTTTGAGTTTTTTAACACATAAACACCACTTTTGGGGTATGTGTGTGACAGAAAGCTCTAACTAACCGTGTTTAGTCATCTAACAGCATTTCTGGCAGGTGGGGCCCATTGTCAGTGCTGGCGTGGCACGCACATGACGAAGGGCAACGGCCGTGAAGCGCGCGTCAAAGGACCTCCAAGCGTATCAGACATCACCACCGTGACTAAACGGCCAGGATCAGACGGGAGGGACCCCACCTCCACACAGCCACCATCCTCCCACTCTTCACCACCCCGCCATGGCCCGGGAGGTCGATGAGGCGCGTCGTCCACGGCTCGCCCACCACCGCCCCCGCTCACGCCCACGCTCACGACAACGGCAGCGGCGCTCGAGCCGCAGGCCGTCCCCGCTCTTCTCCTCAGCGGCCGCAGCAGCGTTACGCTCGACCTGCTGCGGGCCGCCTCCGACCGCTCTCCTCTCGCCGCAGCATGGGCGCTGGCCCACCCACAGCCACAGCCGCCCGCCTTTCCTCAGGCTGCGTCGCTGGGGTCGCCTCGACCGCTCCGCAACAAAGACCGCCAAGGTGGCCACGCCGTTCGTGGATTGTGACACCGTTTGATGGTTTCTTTCGTAGCCGTCGGGAACCGGAGGAAGCGATTGAGGAGGCCATGGCTATGGCCATGGCGCCGCCGCCAAATGTCAAAGAGGAGTACATCAACTGTTTCGCGCCCAGCGCAATGCCGGCGCCAGATTTTAACATGGCGCAGCGACCACGTTAACAGGTCGCGTCGTCCGTGTCCCCGCTCCGTCACGCGTGTCAACGGCCTCCGGTGGCATTGGATGAGCGCAGCAGAGACAGTTAATTCCACCTCGTTACGGCCCTCCTTGCCGTCACCGTCGGTTCCTTCTCCGACGAGTTCGGCGGACAGTGAAGCAAGACGGCGAGGAGCTCAAAATTCATCCGACCGACTGTAACTAGTTTTGGCCCCGCCATAGTAATTCGACATCGGTTCTAGCCGAGCGTGGTGGATCATCTTGGCCTCACGTATATGTTATGTTGGTCGTATAGCAGCGCCGCCATCGCGATCGCGGCAAAGACAACCGGCCTTTGGTGGCCGCAGAGAAGTCGGCCGCGCCAGCCTGGGAGAAGACGTTGAGGCGGAGCGAGAGCGCGCAGCCGAGGAGCGGTAGGCGTCTCCGCGGAGGCGGCGGCGTGGCGGCGAAGGCCCTCGGAAGGCGGCCGCGATCATGCCGCTTCTCCAGCCAATGCACGCCGCCGGGCGGCGTCTGCGATGAGCTTCGCCGACGGCGGCGCAGACTCGGAGTCCTTCGTCGGCGTCGTAGACCCCTCGCCGCCGGGCGGACCGCGTACGCCTTCCGCCAAGCCGCCACTTGGTGCTCCCCGCAGCACTGAGCTTGCGGCGGGTGCCTCGCCGCCGGCGACATGGACGTGTCCCTGGCGTGCCCGCTGTGCCATTGCGTCAGGACCGGCAGCGTGGAGGCCATCCTCTCCTGAGTGGTGATGCCTGATACGCTTGGGGGCCCTTTGACGCGCGCTTCACGCCCGTTGCCCTCCGTCATAGGAGTGCCATGCCAGCACTGACAACGGGACCCACCTGCCAGAAATGCTGTTAGATGACTATGTGTTTGGTTCAACTTTCTAAACCTACTTCTGCTTTCAAAACGCTAAAAGTCAACCAAAGGGGTATTTTCCTACAGAAGATTCTACAAATCCATCTGCTTTTCGTAGTGTATTTTCGACAGCAGGTAGACACCTGCTTTCACCGCGGTGGATTCCAACCTTTCTCAAAAATTACCCACCATGCCACAGTCAAGTCGTACCGTTTCGTTTTTATTTGTTTCCACCCTCCCCGCGCCGCTCCTTTCTTCCCCGTCGCCTTCCCATCTTCAGGAATGGGAGTAGAGGGACCGCCAGATCGAGAGCGGCCGCCGCTGGGTTCCAGCGCTGCCCTGCCGCCGGAATACTCTCCAGCAACTATTCTCGTCCCCCACATCTCCCCACTTCGGTGCACCGTCTCTCGTTGTTGCAGTTCAGCGCGTTGCCTCTCGTCACATCTCGCCCGTCCGTGGAGGGACGCACAAAAGCTCAGAAATCAGAGCCCGGCAAACCGTGTGTGAATGGAAATCTTACTAGCGCTAGACAGCAAGAGCTCCAGGGATAGATTAATCAGTCAATCCTACGGCGTTTGGTGACATACATTTTTGGCAAATAAAAAAAATCTTCGACCAGCACCTGCGGAACTGTCCATCCAGTGCAGGCAGACGGTCCGGCAGGCGGCAGGCCTACAGGCTCGACGTCGATTTGGGCGCAGTGTTGCAGGGTCGCACCACAGCATTGTTGGCGGCTGCATCTGAACCTCCTACCTCGACGGCCAGCTCGGGCCAGCTCGGGCGTGTCGGTTGTGCCCAACCGACAGATGGCTTGCTTCGCCGAGGTATTCACATGGTACGCGCACATGAGCTGCGAGCATGAACGGAGCCACGCCAACACCCCCAATGTATTCGTACCGGAAGAACACATGACAAAGGGACAACATGTTGCAGATTCGGGACAATCGGCTCCCACATAAGTATATATACACAGAACAAATAAATGAATAGGTGAATTGGTCCTGAAAAAAGCGTACTACATTGATTGTATATTTTCACAAACATATTTTGTAATATTATTTATACTACACCAAAAAAGATATATTTTTTGCCGTTCACAATTTCACAGCTATTCAACCAAACGACTTCTAACTTTGTTACAGTTGTCTCCTCACAGCTGTTTTCCCACAGTTCACAGTTCACGGTAGATTTTTCAGAATCCACAGTTCAACCAAACAAAGCCTAAACACGGTCAGTTAGAGCTTTCTGTCACACACATACCCCAAAAATGGTGTTTATGTGTCAAAAAACCCAAAGATGATAGTTTTTTAACAAGATCGTCTCAAATGTGGTAGTTTTGCGTTATTTTCTTCTCTCAACACCACTGCATCAACATGAGGTGCAGAGGAACCAGAACTTGAGGTGCGGAGTAACTTTAGGATATATCCCAAACCCACGAAGTTGAAGCTACAGTGACTAGATTCCTCCCCCGCCGCCTTGGGGTGGGGCACAGTTTTTGTCTTTTGGATATGATGATTCCCGCATTTTCTAGTTATTTTTCTCACCATGTCTTATCTATGGTATATATTGTGTCTCTTGAGTTTGTCCTCTACTTTCTTTCAAAATAAGTACACATCCTCCACACCAACCAAAGTACCAAACCACCGTGCCATCGCATTGCTGCCCATATAAGCTATGCCCACATCAAGAGTATAGAAAAGTGTTATGGGCTCGTTGAGTTTGGAAGATTTATATTCACAAAAAAAAGTCTGGAAGATTTGTTTCATGAGGGGGATTTGGGTTATTTAGAAATATACAAATAGTGACATGAATAAATCGATGAACTTAGCTAATCCATTACCTTGTGGAACAGGTAGACCGTTCTCATGTTATAAAGTCTCACATAATACTAGATCATCACGTGTTGTCACCTCCAACGACCCAACACATATGTGAACCGGAGATCAAAATCAACGACCATCGTCACATTTGAGTAGTATGTATCCCAACACATATGTGAACCGGAGATCAAAATCAACGACCATCGTCACATTTGAGTAGTATGTATCTCTCCATACACTTTGTAACGGAGGCTCGTAAATGTGCACCATCAATATATCCAATACAATCCTATTGGAGAAAAAAAGTTTAGAATCTAAACATCTTCGTGCCTACAAAAAAATAGTTGTCACTCGGTTTCATACCTTGAAGTATGGATCCCGCTGGCTGTTCTACTTTTTTCTAACAGGGTTCTCCAATGATGGCTTCCTGACAAGTTCATCTTGTAGCTCATGAAGGGCATGGAGGATTATTTGGAAATAACCACTACCAACTTGATTTACCAAAAAAACAATCTCAATAAACCTATTATTATTGTTGTATCCAAATGTGTTGCAGGAGCATAACTACTTGTTACTCGATAGACATATGTATCATGTTCTTCAACAAATGGTGGTCCCTAATTAAAGGGTTGATAACATAAAATAGTCCTTTACGAAGGCTAAGCATGTTTCACACAAGTCATGTCATTGTTTCATACTCGAGCATCTATACACTCTCTTGTTAGTCTATCTGTTTTTATATGTTCCCTAGCTAATGATTTCTATTTGTTTCTTTTTTAATTGTACTACCAATTTCTTCATAGAGACAAAAATATAGCCCACTAGTGAATTAACTACCATCATTTGTCTTGTTTTCCATGTATGATGAAAGGAACTAAATAAAGTAACTTCAACAATTTAGCAAGTTCACCTTTGCGCAAGCTTTAGCATACCATACCATACCATACCATACCATACAACACAATACAAACAAAATATACGTCGGATTGCGGCCGCAGGGGGGTGGGGGTAGATTTTATACAACTTATGTATTTTGCTACTCTGTTTTTAACTATACACACTATCATGATGGGCATTATGAACACTTGATTTTTCTTTATTTTTCTGTATGTTGTAAATTTGCATGGGATGGGTAACATGCCTATGTTCGTGAGTTCAGCCACACTTAATTCACTTGATGCATGCTCTGTCACTATATTCTAAGGCTTTGTAGTTTTATAATTATATTTTCTTTCAAATATGTAACACCAACTATTTTTGTTGATGCACTTCCATGTCATTTATATGTCACACACGAGATTTCTAATTGTTATTTGATTGATTATGTTGCACCTATACGATGACACTTTTGTAGCTTGGTATGTCGAAACAGTTTTCCTCTACCGAGTGCAAACAACGATGTGACTCGTCATACTCATGCAATCACTAAAATGTTGAAATGCTTTCCGTGTAAACGACATACCAAGTACCAAGTAGCAGTAGTTTTTCTAGGTGTGCAAGGTAATGATGCCTCGAAATTATTATAGGTATTGATAACCCCAAAAGGGAGATAAACCCTTCAAAACTATAGGCCACACCACTTGGAATTTTAAGGGGGTAAGTGAGATGAAATGGAAGGAAACTTTCCATAGGGTTGAGCTCATGTTTCATATCCCTCGAGAAGGTTCCTATACATTTGTAAAAACTTGTTATGTGTTCCGAGGAAAACACATAGGGAAACTTTCCATGTATTTTTATTTCCCCGAAGAACCGCACAAAATTAACCACTTCTATAGATAGAAAACTAAAAAAAGTTGTGCTACATGCTAAAGGAACCAAAAAAACGCTCCAACCTAGAAGGTAATGTTGGAATATTAGGCATAATTTTCACGATTAATTCCAGAATATAAATCATGACAAAACCAGCTACTAGCTCATGTAACTCAAATATACTAGATGTACTAAACAACAGGATGATCGGAAACAAACAGCAGCTTAACATGTACTCGCAGAACATGATGAATAACCAAATGCGAAGCACGTGCTGTTCGGTTGTCGTAGTAGAAACTTTGGGGAAGACCGATCAAGCAGATGGCGGCGAAGACGGTGGTAAGACACCGACTTGGATGGAAGACAACCCGTGATGAAGAACTCGGCGATCGCGGGCGCTTCCCAAAACCTTATTCGTCCTCTCCGTCAGGATCACAAGGGCGAGTGGTTACGAGACTGCTCTCCCGTCTGCGGCACGCAAGCGGGATGGAGTAGACTACGGTGACGGCGCAAGTAGAGAGGATGACAAAACCCTAGATTGGTTTTCCGGTGGTGGTGTGGCGATAGCCGCGCAGGACTTTATATAGAGCGGCTCAGGAAACCCTAACGGAGGCGAACGTGGGCTCGGTTACGGTAGCCCACGATCCGGGAGCGACCCGAATAAGCTAACCGTTTGACACGTCTGTCAATTTTCCTGAGCAGCAAAATAAAGCTCGGCTCGACGAGATTCCAAAGAACCAGCAAGGCCCGCTGCGTGACGTGACGAGCGGCGGGCGGGCGGTAAGCGGCGTCGGAGGAGGAGGAGCGTGCGTGTGTATCTCTCTTACTGCCACTCACTTACAAAGTGGTGCAACACTCCACCTTATAAGATGGTGCAACTCTCCTCCAACTTTTCATGTGGGACTAAACTTTAACTCCCACTCCACTCCCATGTGAGCTGCCACAAACATGGGCCCAAACACATATGGGCTGCCACAAATTTGGGCTTTAAGATTTAGGAAAAATCTTAAATACATATGGGCCTAAATGGATTAGCCCCATTATTTCTAACAATCCCCCACCAGATCTCAAATGCCCATTTGAAGATTTGCCAATCATTGCTACTTGTTTATATACTAGTGTTTCAGTAGAGACTGTTAAGTTGAACTTCCGCCTAGAATCTTGAACTACGTCTATCAACAACTTGAACAATGGACGAACCTTGAATTGCAAGTTTGGTGCCAATAGATTTCGCTCAAAATCATAACTAGTACTTGGCTGTCAGTAGCCTACCCCGCGGGTTGGAGCATATGCATCACTCCCTGGTCTCTTCATGAGTTTACTAGATATCACCCAAGTCTCATAGACCGCGATGTTTACAGTCGAGATCATATAGGTGTGTGTAGGGGTTCGTAGCATGGAAAACAAAAATTTTCTATCGCATACAAACAAACAAGCCAAGATCTATCTACTAGATAGTAGCAACGAGTCGATGGAATAACTTACCCTCGAAAATTCCAAAGTGTTTAACGAGAGCGGATTCTCGTGGGTGATGTAGTCGTACTCTTTCCGATCTCAAGATCGTGTGGACGATCCTTCCGCCAAGGCGTTCGAGCGCTTCGCAATCGGTCACACGTTCGGATCGACAAAGACCTTCCTCTCCCTTGTTCCAGTAGCGGAGGTTGTAGCACTCTCGCGATTCCCAAAGACAACGGCGTACCTGGAAGTAGAGGGAGATCCTGCAGCCTTAAGTCGGAGCGAGTATGGTGGATTATGAGAGAGGGCTATTAGTGGCCTAGAGATTAGACACACCAATTAGAAGGCTCTAAACCGCAGGCTAAAGCAATTAGAATCTCTAAACCAAATGGCTCTAAACCAAATGGCTCTAAACCTGAGATTAGAGGTGGAAACTTGTGTGTCTCAAGGAGGAGCCCTGCCCCTCCTTATATAGGTGGAGGGGCCTTGGCGCGCCAGGGGAGGTAGGGAGTCCCTCCCCAACTCGGCCTAGGGCTGGGCGCCGGCCTGGAGGAGTCCAACTCCTCCTCCAAGTTGGTTCCAACTCCTCTTGCTTGTTTCCCACAGTTTCTTGTTTCCCACAGTTTCCTGTTTTAGCCGTTTGACTTTCAAACTGGCAATTTGACTTTCATGTTTTTGGAACAGCAAGAACACTTAGTACATGATGCAATCATTCAATGACACACTCATGTACCCTCCCCCCTAGAGTGCCGAACAATCCGGAACCTTCTAGAACATTCCCGATGAAAACACCGGAATCATTCCCGAACTCCGAAACGGGACTTTCCTTATATGAATCTTATTCTCCGGACCATTCCGGATCACCTCGTGATATCCCGGATCCCATCCGAGACTCCGAACAACATTCGGTCTCTTTCTCATAATACCATAACTACTCAAAACAACGTCGAATCCTTAAGTGTGTCTCCCTACGGTTCGTGAATTATGCAGACATGATCGAGACACTTCTCCGAACAATAACCAATAGAGGAATCTGGAAATTCATATGGCTCCCACATATTTCTACGATTACTTTGCGATCGAATGAACCACTTACATACGATACCAATTTCCCTTTGTCTCACGATAGTTTACTTATCCGAGGTTATGATCGTCGGTATCTCTGCATACCTAGTTCAACCTCGTTATGATAAGTACTCTTTTCGTTCCGTGATATGTGATCCCTTGTGACCAAGTCACATGCTTGCAAGCCAATTGGATGACATTCCACCGAGAGGGCCCAGAGTATATCTATCCGTCATGTGGATGGACAAATCCCACTCTTGATCCATGTGTTTCAACCAATACTTTCCGAACACTTAATGCCACCTTTATACCCACCCAGTTACGGTGTGGTGTTTGATGTTATCAAAGCATCCATCCGGTAAAGGTGATATGCATGATCTCATGGTCGAAGGAATTAGGTTACTATGTATCAGAAAACATATAGCAATTGAACTATTGAAATGACTTGATCTTTATGCTACACTTATCAATAGGAGTATGGCCACCATATCATTCTCCTAACGATATGATCTTGTTGTTGATAACATCTCAATGTTCATGATATAGAAACCACAATCATTTAATCAACCAACAAGCTATTGAAGTATAGAGGCTATACTAGGGACTTCAATTTAAGTTTACAATTCACACAAGTATTAATGTTTCCTTGTTAATACTATTATAGCATGAATATAAACATTTATCATAAACACAAAGATATAATAATAACTATATTTATTATTGCCTCTAGGGCATATCTCCAACAGTCTCCCACTTGCACTAGAGTCATCTAATCTAGATTACATGGTAATATACCGAACACCCATGGCAGTTTGGTGTTGGTCATGTTTTGCCCTCGGGAGAGGTATAGTCAACGGATCCGCCACATTCAGATCTGTGTGTACTTTGCAAATATTTATATCCCCATCCTGGATATGTTCTCGAAAAGCGTGAAAACGCAGCTTGATATGCTTCAGCTTCTTGTGTGACCTTGGTTCTTGCGCATTGGCTATGGCGCCCATGTTATCACAGTAGATAGACATTGGGTCCAGCGCACTTGGAACCACACCCACCTCTGTAATGAACTCTTTCATCCATATCGCTTCTTGTGAAGCCTCCGAAGCAGCCATGTATTCCGATTCAGTTGAAGATCTCGCCACAACGCTTTGCTTTGCACTCCTCCAAATTAATCACCGGACCATTCAAAATAAATACGCAGTTGTGATTTAGAATCATCTGGATCGGTGTTCCAACTAGCATCGGTGTAACCATTAACAACGAGTTGTTCATCACCTCCATAAGAAAGAACCATATCCTTAGTTCTTCTCAAGTACTTAAGGATGTTTTTGACCGCTGTCCAATGATCCACTCCTGGATCACTTTGATATCTGCTAGTTAAACTAAAGATATGCAATGTCGGGTCTAGTACATAGCATGGCATATATTAGAGATCCTATGGTCGAGGCATAGGAGTCTTACTCATCATTTCTCTATCTTCGCCGATGTTGGACTTTGAGTTTTACTCAAGGTCGATTGAGCAACATGGGCAAGAACCCTTTCTTGCTTTCTTCCATTCCAAACTTCTTTAGAACTTTATCCAAATATGTACTCTGTGACAATGATATTTGGCGTTTCGATCTATCTCTATAAATCTTTATGCCTAATATGTAAGCTTCTTCGCCAAGATCCTTCGTTGAAAAACTATTATTCAAATATTCCTTGACACTATTAAGAAGGTCTACATCATTCCCAATCAACAATATGTCATCCACATATAGTATTAAGAATGCTACAGAGCTCCCACTCACTTTCTTGTAAATACAAGCTTCTCCATAAGTTTGTATAAAACCAAAACTTTTGATTACCTTATCAAAACGTTGATTCCAACTTCGGGATGCTTGCTTCAATCCATAGATGGACCGTTAAAGTTTGCATACCTTGTTAGCATCTTTAGGATCGACAAAACCTTTGGGTTGCATCATATACAACTCTTCATCAATATCTCCATTGAGGAATGCTGTTTTGACATCCATCTGCCATATCTCATAATCATAATATGCAGCGATTGCTAACATAATCCTCACAGACTTTAGCTTCACATCTTGGTGAGAAAGTCTCATCGTAGTCAACTCCTTGAATTTGTCGAAACCCTTTTGCGACAAGTCGAGCTTTATAGACAATAACATTACCATCGACATCTTTTCTTCTTGAAAATCCATTTGTTCTCGATGACCTTCCGACCATCCCAGAAGTCCACCAAAGTCCATACTTGGTTTTCGTACATGGATCCAATCTCGATTTCATGGCTTCTTGCCATTTATTGGAATCTGGGCTCATCACCGCTTCCTCATATGTCTCGGGGTCATCGGTGTCCACCAACATGACACTCATAACGGAATCATACCAATGCAGTGGTACGAGTTCTCGTTGACCTCAGAGGCTCTGTAGCAACTTCAACCGAAGTTTCATGATCATCATCATTAGCTTCCTCTCTAATTGGTGCAGCACCACAGAACTTCTTCGGTCTTTGCGCTACTCGCGATTCGAGAGAAGGTTCGACAACCTCGTGGAGTTCTACTTTCCTTCCATCACTTCTTTCGAGAGAAATTCCTTCTCTAGAAAGGATCCATTCTTAACGAAGATTTTGCCTTCGGATCTATGATAGAAGGTATACCCAATAGTTTCCTTCGGGTATCCTATGAAGACGCATTTTCCGCTTTGGGTTCAAGCTTGTCCCATTGTAACTTTTTACATAGGCTTCAGATCCCCAAACTTTAAGGAACGACAATTTAGGTTTCTTCCCAAACCATAATTCATACGGTGTCGTTTCAGCGGATTTAGACGGTGCCCTATTTAAAGTGAATGCGGTTGTTTCTAATGCATAACCCCAAAATGATAGCGGTAAATCTGTAAGTGACATCATAGAACGAACCATATCTAAGAGAGTTCGACACGACGTTCGGACACACCATTATTACCGTGGTGTTCCCGGTGTCAATTGTGAAAGTATTCCGCACTTCTTTAAATGCTCGCCAAACTTGTAACTTAGATATTCACCTCCACGATCGTAACGTAGAAATTTAATCTTCTTGTTACGTTGATTCTACGCCTCACTTTGAAACTCCTTAAACTTCTCGAAAGTTTCGGACTTATGTTTCATGAAATAGATATACCCATATCTACTCAAGTCATCCGTGAAGGTAAGAACATAACGATAACCATCACATGATGCTACACTCATTGGACCACACACATCGGTATGTATGATTTCCAATAAGTCCGTAGCTCGCTCCATCATACCGTAAAATGGAGTCTTAGTCATTTTTCCCATCGACATGCTTCGCATCTTCGTGTGATTCAAAATCAAGTGATTCAAGAAGTCCATCGAATGGAGTTTCTTCATACGCTTCACTCCAATGTGACCAAGACGACATGCCACATATAGGTCGAATTATCGCTGATTTCAAACGTTTAGCCTCAATATTGTTGATATGTGTATTTCCACTATCGAGATTCAATAAGAATAGAACATCTATCAAAGGTGCATGCGTAAAACATATTACTCATATAAATCGAACAACCATTATTCTCGATTTAAACAAGTAACCGTCTTGCAATAAACAAGATCCCGATATAATGTTCATGCTCAACGCAGCACTAAATAACAATTATTTAAGTATAAAACTAATCCCGATGGTAGATGAAGAGGTAGCGTCGACCGCGATCACATCAACCTTTGATCCGCTTTCCGCCGCATCGTCACCTCGTTCTTCGCTAGCTTCCGCTTATTCTGCAGACCGCTTTGAGTTACAAATATGAGCAACCGAACCAGATCAAATACCGTGCACTACTACGAGTACTAGTGAGATACACATCAATAACATGTATATCGGATATACCTTTCTTCTTGATGTTGCCGTTCTTGAGATCCGCCAAGTACTTTGGGCAATTCCGCTCAAAGGACCTTCTCCCTTGCAAGAAAGCACTCGCCTGTGCTTTGGTCCAGCCTTGGTTTTCTTCGTCGGTGCGGTAACTTTCTTACCACCTTCTTGAAGTGTCCCTTTTGCTTAGACTTGCCTTTCTTGAGTTTGGTGGTCTTATTGACCATCAACACTTGGTGCTCTTTCTTGATCTCCACTTCTGCAGACTTTAACATAGCAAACAGTTCTGGCAACTCTTTGTTCATGTTCTGCATGTTGTAGTTCATCACAAAGTTCTCAGAATCACGGTGGCGTGGATCGAGGACCAGTAAAACCCCAAAGCATTAGGAATCACTATACCCAAGCTTTGAAGTTTGTTTGCGTGCCCAGACATCTTAAGCACATGCTCACTGACGGAGCTGCCCTCTTCCATCTTGCAGTTAAAGAACTTTTCAGAAGCCTCATAGCTTTCAATTGTCGCATGAGTCTCAAAAATCAATTTGAGATCCTCGACTATATCATATGGGTCTGACTCTTCAAACCTTTTCTGAAGCTCCGATTCTAAACCATACAAGATAGCACATGAACTATGGAGTACCGATTCTTCCAGCGAGGTAAACATTCTTTACTTCATCGGAAGCATTGGCTGGTGGGTCACCCAATGTGCATCCAAAGACATAGGTCAAATTACCACCGTGAGGACAATCCTCAAATTGGAACCAATCCAAGTTGCTTCCATTGTTTTTCAACTTTTCTTTCTCTAGGAACGCATTAAAATTGATGGTAGGGCTGCCATTGATCTACAACATATTTGCAATAGTTTAGACTAAGTTTATGACAAATTGAGTTCAAATTAATTAATGAAATTAAACTAGGTGAACTCCCACTCAAAACAACATCCCTCACATTGTTTTAGTGATCACACGAACCAAATCCACTACATCAACACCGATCATCACGAGAGTTGATATAGTTTCAATGGCGAACAATCGACATGTTCATCATATCTATGATTCATGCTTTACCTTTCGGTAATCCGTGTTCCGAGACCATGTCCGTACATGCTAGGCTCGTCAAGATCAAACCTTAGTTTCGCATGAGCAACCGCTTGCTCACGTTGTATACACTTGCGAATCTAACACCCGATCATCACGTGGTGCTTCGAAACAACAAGCTTTAGCAACGGTGCTAACTAAGGGTGAACACTTTATGATTTGAAATTCATGTGCATGAGGGATCATCTTATAATGCTACCGTCGTCTACTAAGCAATACAAGATGCATAAAGGATTAACATCACATGCAATTCACAATATGTGATATGATATGGCCTTTCTTCTTTGTGCTTCCGATCTCCATCTTCAAACACGAACATGATCTCCATCATCACCGGCATTGCATCAAGGTCAATGACGCTTCACCATGGTTGTCATCCACGCTTCAACTATTACAACTACTTTAAATAGACACGGGTCTTAACATAAATTAAAGACAACCATATGGCTCCTGCGTTGCCAACTTACAATAAGGAACATTGCATAAATCAAATATAATCACAATCATGGCCATATCACATCATCGACACCCCTGCAAAACAAAGTTAGACGCCTCTACTTTCTTTGCATATTTTACGTGGTTTGGGGCTTTCAATAAGTGTCGTTCTAACTTACGAACAAGAACCACAACATTGATACTAGCATTGTTGATTACCCGTTGTAAATTGGATCTTAACTATGCTAGGAGAAACAGCACCATAAAGCCACTTATGCAATACAAGTTGCATGTCAAGCGTGGAGCAAGTCTCATGAACGATGTCATGTAAGGTTAGTCCGGGCCGCTTCATCCCAACATACCGCAAGATGCAAAGTACACAAAAAGCAATCTACAATAAAAGCATCAACGCCCACAATGACCATTGTGTTCTACTCGTGCAACAGATCTACATATAGACACGGCTCTGATACCACTATAGGGGTTCGTAGCATGGAAAACAAAAAATTTCTATCGCATACAAACAAACAAGCCAAGATCTATCTACTAGATAGTAGCAACGAGTCGATGGAATAACTTACCCTCGAAGATTCCAAAGTGTTTAACGAGAGCGGATTCTCGTGGGTGATGTAGTCGTACTCTTTCCGATCTCAAGATCGTGTGGACGATCCTTCCGGCGCTGCGTTCCGACAGCGCTTCCGCAGTCGGTCACACGTTCGGTACTCGACGAAGACCTTCCTCTCCCTTGTTCCAAAGAAAATGGAGGTTGTAGCACTCTCCTCGCGATTCCTAGAAGACAACCAGTGGTACCTAAGTAGAGGGGAGATCCCGCAGGGCTTCGCCTTAAGCCGGAGCGAGTATGGTGGATTATGAGAGAGGGCTATTAGTGGCCTAGAGATTAGACACACCAATTAGAAGGCTCTAAACCGCAGGTTAAAGCAATTAGAAGCTCTAAACCAAACAGCTCTAAACCTGAGATTAGAGGTGGAAACTTGTGTGTCTCAAGGAGGAGCCCTGCCCCTCCTTATATAGGTGGAGGGGCCTTGGCACGCCAGGGGAGGGAGGGAGTCCCTCCCCAACTCGTCCTAGGGCTGGGCGCCGGCCTGGAGGAGTCCAACTCCTCCTCCAAGTTGGTTCCAACTCCTCTTGCTTGTTTCCCACAGTTTCTTGTTTCCCACAGTTTCCTGTTTTAGCCGTTTGACTTTCAAACTGGCAATTTGACTTTCATGTTTTTGGAACAGCAAGAACACTTAGTACATGATGCAATCATTCAATGACACACTCATGTACCCTCCCCTGAGTGCTTGGGACAATCCGAACCTTCTAGAACATTCCCGATGAAAACCTAATCATTCCGAACTCGAAACGGACTTTCCTTATATGAATCTTATTCTCCGGACCATTCCGGATCACCTCGTGATATCCCGGATCCCATCCGAGACTCAACAACATTCGGTCTCTTTCTCATAATACCATAACTACTCAAAACAACGTCGAATCCTTATGTGTCTCCCTACGGTTCGTGAATTATGCAGACATGATCGAGACACTTCTCCGAACAATAACCAATAGAGGAATCTGGAAATTCATATGGCTCCCACATATTTCTACGATTACTTTGCGATCGAATGAACCACTTACATACGATACCAATTTCCCTTTGTCTCACGATAGTTTACTTATCTGAGGTTATGATCATCGGTATCTCTGCATACCTAGTTCAACCTCGTTACCGATAAGTACTCTTTTCTCGTTCCCGTGATATGTGATCCCTTGTGACCAAGTCACATGCTTGCAAGCCAATTGGATGACATTCCACCGAGAGGGCCCAGAGTATATCTATCCGTCATGTGGATGGACAAATCCCACTCTTGATCCATGTGTTTCAACCAATACTTTCCGAACACTTAATGCCACCTTTATACCCACCCAGTTACGGTGTGGTGTTTGATGTTATCAAAGCATCCATCCGGTAAAGGTGATATGCATGATCTCATGGTCGAAGGAATTAGGTTACTATGTATCAGAAAGCATATAGCAATTGAACTATTGAAATGACTTGATCTTTATGCTACGCTTATCAATAGGAGTATGTCCACCATATAATTCACCTAACGATATGATCTTGTTGTTGATAACATCTCAATGTTCATGATATAGAAACCACAATCATTTAATCAACCAACAAGCTAGTGAAGTATAGAGGCTATACTAGGGACTTCAATTTAAGTTTACAATTCACACAAGTATTAATGTTTCCTTGTTAATACTATTATAGCATGAATATAAACATTTATCATAAACACAAAGATATAATAATAACTATATTTATTATTGCCTCTAGGGCATATCTCCAACAGTGTGTTCTTTCAAGAATGCCCCGTAGGACGACATCTTTGCTAGTTAAAGCCAACAGAAACACATTAAGGCATGTTGCCAACATGTCTTACAGATTATGAGAGTTATGCATCTTCACTTATAGAGGGTTGCAAAATACTCTCCTCAGTCCACTCACTAGCTTGTTCTTCCCAGGTCCTAATTCACGGGATCTCCGATCACATAGGTTGGGTTACCACTAGGTGTGACATCCATGGGTCTCAGCCCCATCTCCCTCGATGCACTATCTATCACATTTCGTGATAGTCCCTTTGTAAAGGGATCTGTCAGGTTTTTGTCTGTTTGAATATACGTAACAGTTATTACCCCGGAGTTTCTCAATTTCCTGACAGATTTCAAACGTCTTTTCACGTGTCTTGATGACTTCGCGTTATCCTTAGAATTGTTCGCTTTGACAATAACAGTTTGGTTGTCACAATTCAAAAGGATTGCCGGCACAGGTTTCTCAACCACAGGAAAGTCCATCAAGAGCTCACGCAGTCATACTGCCTCAACAGTGGATGTGTCTAAAGCAGTAAGTTCTGCTTCCATAGTTGACCTCATCAATATGGTTTGTCTACGAGACCTCCATGACACTGCGCCACCTCCAAGGATAAACACATACCCGCTCGTGGCGTAGAGTTCATCAACGTCAGAGATCCAATTCGAATCACTATATCCTTCAAGCACAGCAGGATTCCCTAAATAGTGAATCCCATAGCTCATTGTAAGATTGATGTTCAGGATACCTCCAAGGGTAAACACATACCCGCCCTGGATGATTGATGTTCAGAATCACATCAGCCTCTCCCAGATATTTCATATCAAAACTCTTTGACGGGAAAGACTTGACTTTATTTATCACTTTCATGTTTGTACCAAAGATCAGAATGTCATCCACGTACAAACATAATATAACGCTATCGCCCCCACCATGGCGATAGTAGACACACCTATCAGCCTCATTAATGACAAAGTCAGCAGAAAGTAGAGTTCTGTCAAACTTCTCATGCCATTGCTTAGGTGCTTGTTTCAGGCCATATAAAGATTTTAATAACTTACACACCTTTGTCTCTTCACCTTTTACCACAAACCCATCCGGCTGATCCATATAGATCTCCTCTTCCAACTCTCCATTAAGGAAAGCTGTATTCACGTCCATTTGATGAACGAGAAGACCATAAGAGGCAGCCAAGGATAATAGTACTCGAATGGTGGTCAGTCTAGCGACAGGTGAATATGTGTCAAAGTAATCTTCGCCTTCTTTCTGTGTGTAGCCCTTAGCTACAAGACGCGCCTTGTACTTCTCAATAGTACCATCAGGCCATAGCTTCTTCTTGAACACCCACTTACATCCCACAGGTTTACAACCATAGGGTCGTTCTGATAATTCCCAAGTTCCATTAGAAAGAATCGAGTCCATCTCATTTTGGACAGCTTCTTTCCAATCATCTACATCAGGGGATGCATATGCCTCAGTAATGGATCTAGGAGTATCATCCACAAGGTACACGATGAAATCATTACCAAAGGATTTTGCAACCCTCTGTCTCTTACTCCTCGTGAGAGGTTCATCGTCATCCTTTATAACACCCTCAGAATCGACCCTATGCACGTTTTAGCTATTCCCGCCAAACCTGCATAAAAACGATTCAAAGGTGTCCACCAGGCACTTTCGTGCGGGTGGAAAACGAAGTAATACCATTACACAATAGTTCACGATGGAACCCACAGAACATATATATACAACACGACTCCATGAGTCAAGAATACAGATATACAATACAAAGATCCAAATCACCTTTAAAACGATACCGCGTCCGAGTACGGACAAGATGAAAATTGAGCTAAGAGCCCTAAGGAATAACCAATGGCGTCCATAACCCTGCCCAGGCCAAGCCGGAAGGGTAACCTTGCTAACGACGTCGTTCTCAAAACCTGCTTAAACAAAAGGGGTGCTGACAAAGGGCAAAGGAAAAAGAGAGCGGTCAGTACTGAGGCCAGTACACGGCGAGACTAGAATACGGCGGTCCTCGCCTACATAGGTATGGTGGACTGAAGCGGCGGCACAACATGCACTAAACAACCTATAGAGACTCAATACAACTGGCGGCTATCAGATAGGGATAATAAAGACCTATTCGGATCTAACCTGAAACTATCACCAAGCATACCCATCCTGGTATTTCCCCCTCGAGACCAAACGAGGAAGTCTACCGAGGAACTCACACAGTTGGCAGTTTTATTCATTCCGTTATAGTTGCGACAATTACTAGTCAGATATAGATAGCATGAGTCATCCTGATATAATAAGCAGTGGGCAGTTTTAGTTAACCATTCCGTTGTAGTTGTAGTACTTACTAGTCAGATACATATAGCATGAGGCATCCCAAAACCCAGCAGTTGTTGGTACTTTTATTTAGCCATTCCGTTGTAGTTGCAATACTTACTAGTCAGATACAATGGTAACAGGTGACAACCCAAACAAGCAATTGTTGACACTTTTATTTAGCCATTCCATTATAGTGAAGCTGATTACTAGTCATTATAAAGTCAAATTTATAGCACTACTTTAGTTATAGTTGTCTATGATCGAGATACTGTGCTCCAAATCGTCCATAACCGCGGACACGGCTTTCAGAAAGTATTACCCTGCAGGGGGGCACAAATAGCAACACACGCACGATCAACCTTGAGAAAAACAAAATAAAACCCAACGAGGCATCACGACAGAGCAATTGCAAGATTCATATAAATTTCAGGGGGTCACCCCACTAAGCTACCCACTACGAAGTTGGCCAGCTCCGAGACGGACCCAGAGGTTTGCGAGAACGGCTGTAAACGACTGGGAACCCAAAAGTGTGACTAGGCTTGTCGATACCGCGTAATCGTGTCGCGATCCAAAACAGTACAGGCGCTCCACGCGCAATTGTAAATAAAGCAGTAAATCATGGCATAAGTATAGGATAGTAATAAAGCCCCAAACTAGTTTGTGGCCCCAAGAAATAAATATGACTCAAGCTCTGGCTAAGGGGATTCATGGTCCCACATTGCGGATAGTGCGAATATTTAAAAAACAGGTATCAAGTACCCGGGGTCCTACGGGACACAAGTGGACGGTTAAAAACCAAATAACATCTATTGCCCACCTATGCCTCTGTATTATTTACCTACTTCAATTTTAGTTATTAAATGGTAGTTAAAGTTATAATCATCTCCAACATAAAGCATATGGCAGTCTTCCAACAACTGTGGTACTTGACGACACACAACAACACTTGAGCAAGCAACTACGACACGCAAGTCCAACTATCTCTCAAACAACAGGTAATAGGATGTGTCCAAGGCAATATAATGCTGCAAAAGATATCGCGGGTACGAAAACTAGAGCATCGTAACACAGATAGCAATAGATCAACAGGAGGAAATAAAGACTAGAAATGTAAAATAGGTAGAAAGGGGGAGAATTCTCGCCTGAAAAATATTGCTGAAGGTTCATCCGAAGATCGGGGCAACACTCGCATCAACTCATCGGTCTAATCCGTGAATAAGAAATGCATTAAAAGAAACACCGGATGCACTATTTAATACTACGGCAGAAGATCGGGCATGATGCATGTATGATGTATGACATGGCAAGGATGCGATGCAGTTAGACAATATTAAGCGGAACCAGGATCCCGACAATTAGTTAGCTGGTTCATGTTGTTTAGATACCCCGCAATTTAAATGTTGTCTTAACAAGGCAAAATATGACAGCGGTTCGATGCACAAATTTAAATAGGACCAATATTAGACTAGAAAAGCCCGCATATGGACCCCATATTTAATTTAGATGAATCGGCATAAGGCCCCCAAAATCGCAATATGTATGCAAGCATGACAATTTATATGCAACAAGTTATATCATTTATAAAAATAGGGGCTTAGGGTCACACGTGGGTTCGACGATCTTGGGCTCCGGGGGTTCGGGGATCGGTCTTCGGGGTCTCGGCCATCGAAGTCTTCGGGTCCGGGAAGGAGAACATGGCGTGCGGTGAAGGAGAACTCGGTGTTCCGCGGTCTTCGGTTCCGAAGAAGATCTTGTCTGATATTATCACCTCACGAGCACACAGCTTTCAATTAGATCTTGTTGAAGTTGGTCTTGGACGACGGGGATCGGACGCGGAACAGGCTCGGAAGAACAGTGACAACACCGTCACACGGGCGGTAATGCCACAGTAACAGCAGTATCAACTCGAGTGACACAAACACATGCAGAGTGTTGCGCATGATAAAGGGACACAGGGTCGACAGCAAAACTAATATGCAACATCATATTATCCCTGCACACGTGGTGGCCGAGCAAGGTCTGGACCGCGGGCGACAACGGTCAAACGAAGAGGAAGTCGAGGCGAGGTCGGGGTCGCGCAGTTGCAGCGAGGAGAGGCGGCGGACGGCCAGAGCGGGGGCGGTCGCTGGCAAGCGTGGATGAGCGGCGCCAAGACGAGGTGGGGAGTTGGGCGGCGGCTCGCAGAGGCCAGGGTCGGAGAAGGGCCGATGGGGCGGCGCTGCAAGGCACAACATGGCCGGACGCGGGCGAGGTGGCGCTCGGGCCGGGCTGCAGCGGAACAGGGATGCAGAGGCGAGCATGGGAAGGTAGGTCCTCGAGGAGGCGACCGGCGGCGCGGTGGGTAGAGGAGGCCTGCGAGGCGTCCGGAGGACGTGGTCGGCATGGCCGCGGAGGGAGAGGAGGGGGCGCAGGCGGCAGACGGATGCGGTGGAGAGGAAGGCGCGCGACGGTGGCCCTGGCTCCACTGCAGGAGACATCGACGAGGTTGGGCGGATGCCGAGGGAGGAGGACGGAGATCGAGCGGGGCGGCCTCACAAAGTTGAGGACGAGGGGCGGGGAGAGGCGGTGACACCGAGGGAGGCCAAGCGGCGGGTTGTCGGGAAGGAGACGAGCGAGAGGGGTCGCGCGGATGTGATCGTGGGTAGCAGTGCGGGTGGTGGGGCCAGGGAGCGGGGTGTGCATGGCGTGTGTGCTGTGACGGTTCATCCGGGTGGGTATGTGTTGTGTGTGGTGTTGGGGTCCTGGGTGCGTGCGGCTGGGGTAGGGACTAGGTGGAGAGCTGGTCTGGTTGGACCATGTGGGGGTTGGTGAGGGTCTAGGGTTTGGTAGAGGGGTGGTAGGCCGGCTGCTGGCTTGGCCTTTTGGGCATGGCCGGCGGCTGCCTACCCCGATACAAAATATTTTATATTTATTATTTTTCTTTCTTGTAAAACAAAACATTTGCAAAAAGGTTTTAGACAAATAAAAGATCCGGACAGATCTAGGGTTTCATTTTAAACAAAGAGAGGAAACTCTAGAAAACAAAATAGGCTTTTGGAAAATAGTTTTATACAAAATATATGCATGATGTCATGATGATGCACATAATATAAACAACAGGCGATTTTCTAGTAGTGGTTTTCCCCGGGGTGCTACATCCTTCTCAAGGAATTCCTCATGTGGTTGTTCAGAATTCTCAATAGATGCACTAGATTCAGGAAGTATTTCAGAAGAAATCCTACCAATGCTATGCATATCTTTCATAGGAAAAATATTCTCAAAGAATGTTGCATCACGAGATTCCATTATAGTATCAACATGCATATCAGGTACCTCAGATTTAACCACTAGAAATCTATAGCCTACACTCCGTGGAGCATATCCTAGAAAGATACAATCCACTGTCTTGGGTCCGAGCTTACGTTTCTTGGGGATCGGTATGTTGACCTTCGCCAAACACCCCCAAGTGCGCAGATACGAAAGTGATGGTTTTCTCCCAACCCACTCCTCATAGGGGTCTTTTCTTTATTCTTGTTAGGAACTCTATTCAGGACATGGCATGAAGTCAACAAAGCCTCCCCCACCATGCCTTTGATAAACCAGCAGTGGCTAACATGGAATTCACCAAGTCAGTCAACGTGCGGTTTTTCCTCTCGGCAACCAAATCCGTGTTCCTGACAGAATTCGTCAAATATTTTGGGAAAATACTCACCACCACGATCCGACCTAAGACGCTTGATCTTTCTCTCTAGTTGATTTTCAACTTCGGCCTTATAGATTTTAAAGTAGTCTAAAGCCTCATCTTTAGTTTGCAACAAGTAAACATAGCAGAATTTCGTAGCATCATCTATTAATGTCATGAAATATCTCTTTTCACCTTTTGTCAACACACCATTCATCTCGCATAGATCAGAATGTATGAGTTCTAGAGGTGCCAAGTTTCTCTCCTTGGCAGCCTTGTGAGGCTTTAGAGGTTGCTTTGATTGCACACAACTATGGCACTTGGAACCTTTGGCAATAGTGAAATTTGGAATTAAACTCATACTGGACATTCGAGACATCAAACCAAAATTAATGTGACATAAATGAGAATGCCAAACACTGGTATCATCATTAACACCACCACAGATATGATTCACGGATTTATTACAAAACTCTGAAAGTGAAAATCGGAACAAGCCTCCGAACTCATAACCTTTACCAATAAATTGTCCATGTTTCGAAACAACGACTTTATTGGACTCTAAGACAACCTTAAACCATCTCTGCAAAGAAGGAAGCCACTAACGATATTCTTGTTCATAGTAGGGACATGCTGCACGTTCCTCAGCCGCATGATCTTTCCGGAAGTAAACTTCAGATCCACCGTGCCAACACCACAAACAGAAGCATGTGATCCATTCCCCATTAGGACGGATGAATCCCGAGCGACCTGATAAGAAGTGAACATAGAGATGTCAGCACACACATGAACATTAGCACCCGTATCAAGCCACCAACACGGTGATTGAAATACTGAAAGAACAGTAAATAAATTACCATACCCATCAGTATTTCTAGTGGTCACGACGTTGACGGTCTTGGCCTTTTCCCTCTGCGGTCTGCGCATTCTAGACAGTCCTTGGAAAAGTGGTCGGGCTCTCCACAAGTGTAACAAGACAGTTCACTCTTGTCCCTGTTCGTCTTCTTCTTCTTGAAGGTTGTAGTCTTTATAGGCTTGTTAAAGGAGGGTTTGAAGTTCCCTTTGTTCATGCCTACAGATTTGCTTTTCTGCACAAAGTTGGCAGTAGCATGACTCTCTCCTTTCTCAGTAGTGCCCTTAGCCCGAGCCTTCTCCTCAACATCAAGGGACACTATCAGATTTTTAACTGATATCTCCTGTCTCTTGTGTTTGAGAGTTGTGGCAAAGTTCCTCCATGAAGGGAGCAACTTAGCAATAATGCAACCCGCCACAAACTTGTCGGGTAAGGTACACTTAAGGAGTTCGAGCTCTTTGGCAATGAACTGTATCTCATGAGCTTGTTGAACCACAGGAAGGTCCTTAGTCATCTTAAAATCATGAAAGCTCTCCATGATATACAGTTCACTTCCAACATCTGCAGCGCCAAACTTGGCATCCAAAGGTATCCCAGCCCCTTCCGTCTTTTATGTGCATAAACACATCACCTGACGGTCGGCAAGAATGCTCGAATACATCCCACAAAGACAGATTGGCATCCTCGAACTTCTTCCGATCCTCGCCGATATAGTTCCTTCAGTTTGCCTTTATCGATATGGAACACTTTCATCGTGGTCAGCCAAAGCTCAGCCTTGTACTGCCACCTCTTAAAGTGCACACCGGTAAACTTATCCGGCCTCAGTGCATCGGTAAAACCAGCCATTGTTAATTCAAGAAATTGCCTATAATAAGGTTTTTGGATTGTTGGAATATTAGACATAATTTCCACGATTAATTCCAGAATATAAATCATGACAAAACCAGCTACTAGCTCATGTAACTCGAACATACTAGATGTACTAAACAACAGAATGATCGGAAACAAACAACAACTTAATATGTACTCGCAGAACATGATGAATAACCAAACATAAGCACATAGCACGTACCGTTCGGTTGTCGTAGTAGAAACTTTGGGGAAGACTGATCGAAACAGATGGCGACGAAGACGGCGGTAGGCAGCACCGCCTGACTTGGATGGAAGATGACCTGTGATGAAAAACTCGAGCAGTCGCGCGGAGCGCTTCCCAAAAATCATATTCGCCCTCCCCCGTACAGGATCACAAGGGCGAGTGGTTCCGGAGACCTGCTCTCCCGTTCGCCGGTGCACGCCGGCAAGCGGGATGGAGTAGACTACAGTGATGACGCAAGTAGAGAGGATGGCAAAACCCTAGATTGGTTTTTCGGTGGTGGAGCAAAATAAAGTTCGGCTCGGCGAGATTCCCGCAACCCTATATTGGTTTTTCGATGTCGTGACGTGACGTGACGTGACGTGATGTGACGGGCGAGCGGCGTCGGAGGAGTAACGCGCGTGTGTATCTCTCTTATTGCCACTCACTTACAAAGTGGTGCAACACTCTACCTTATAAGGTGGTGCAACTCTCCTCCAACTTTCCATGTGGGACTAAACTTTAGCTTCCACTCTACTCCCATGTGAGCTGCACAAACATAGGCTCAAACACATATGGGCTGCCACAAATTTAGGCTTTGAGATTTAGGGAAAATCTGAAATATATATGGGCCTAAATAGATTAGCCCCATTATTTCTAACAGGTAACAGGGCACTCCAACTATCTTTCTGCCAACCTCATTCTACCGAGAGCTTCCTATGAAATTTCTAAACTCTTTCATTATTCCCAATAAGGCCTTTTCATATATATGATTCAAAATTAATAGACCCAGTGGTACAAATTAACTTCACGATAATTCCAAACCTAGATGGTTGAAGCTAATATAAACTCGATACGATGGTGCATATTTTCTCCATATCCTAGATGCATCACAGTTTGCCAACCCTCTCACGTTTGCACTACATTTCCTAGTTTTTTTGTCTACCATGTCATATCTATGTATATATCGTGAGTTGCACCAACCATGTCATTATTACCAATTGTCCAAACGGAAATCCTGGTCTATATATACGTGGGCGTCTCGGGCTTATCCCGGATGTTCATTTATACTTCGAGATCTGTCCATCCATCTGTGTACATTGCAAAGAACGTCTCTATTGTTTTTTCGGTTCAATACAAAAATACCCCTAATCTATCATTTATATACTGAGATTTATATACTGAGATCCATGTGCTGCTACAAGTTGTACCTTGCCGCATGAACTATCGACATCAGTACAGATTCAGTAAATCGATTAGCACATATTTAGCATGTAATTCCCGAACCAATTCTTTGCAGTATGTTCACGCACGCATTAGCAATACTTTATCTCGTTTCCCAGCAGGAAACAAATCATCACACACATTTAACCGTTCAAAATAGATCTACAACATTCAATAAATTTCCATACATGGATTCATACAAGAAATTGATTGAGGAACCTGTTAGCATTAATTTTGATTAGGAAAGTATGGGTCTTGAGTTTCCGTGTGTGGCAGTTGTATACACCAAGTTTGAGTCTAATTAGGTTTCTTAATTAGGTATTTTCTAGTCTAGTTCTAGTCGGTCAGGTGTTGCTATGTGCGTGTGTCCGTGTTAGTATAGAGTAGTTCTAACTAGCTAGGTGAGTTCTATCGGTACGTGTAGGTCTAGGTCATGGTTGGTGACTTGTGTCTCGGTGCGTGTATATATACACAGTCTTGGACGTTGAGTTTTGTAACACCGTGTGAGTTTGAGTTGAGAAGAAAATAAAGAGAAAGAACGGGCACGACACGTGCCCTTGGCCATAAGATTTTTCGAGTGTGTTTGTTTGTCTAGTTTGATGTAGTCGATCTGTGGGCCAATTCCAACAATTGGTATCAGAGCGGGGTCGAAGATTTGAAGCTTGCCCCGGGGAGGCGACCCGACTAGCGCCTCGGGGCGGGCGATATTGTCGCTCGGCGGAGCGGCGAGCAGGAAGATGGCAAGCGGTGGAGGTCCGGCGGAGCGACACGAGGGAGGCGGCATGGCGCTGTCTTCGAAAAAGCGGTGGAGGTGGATGATCGTTGAAGGGAGAGGAGGTGCTGAGGTGCGATGCCGGGAGTCTCGTCAAGATCGTCAACCGGGGACTTAGAAGAGTCAAGGAGTCATAGGCGTGCGGTTTGGCACGTTGAGTCGGCGTCGTGTCCGTTAGTCGTCGTTGTGTCCAAGTACTCGTCTCTGTGAGGATTTGTTGCAGTTGAAGCGTGTCACGTCGTGTTGCTGTCTGGTGCTAGGTGCGACCAAGGGTCTCGACGTGAGGATGAAGCTCAAGCGTATAGTGGGACAATGACCAGTGAAGGGGAGCCTCTTCAATGAGGACCTGTCTCTACATGGGACGATGTGGTGATCATCGTTGGCATGTATTGCGTTAGGGGCGGCTGATGGTGTCGCCTGGCAGCGTGACTGGGAGTCTGGATCATACGTTGAGTTGAGTCAAGATGTCGTGAAGCTGCAAGAAGTCAAGATCAGGGAGAACGCGAGGAGACGGCAATTCAAAATTAGGGGAAGATTGTTAGCATTAATTTTGATTAGGAAGTATGGGTCTTGAGTTTCCGTGTGTGGCAGCTATATACACCAAGTTTAAGTCTAATCTCTCGAAATAGGCTTTCGCCCCGCTTTATAAATAAAGCCACATCTGCCGAACAGATACAAGGTGATGAGGAGACCCCTTACACAGCAGATCAAGATAAACAAGATAAAAACACGGAAGCCCACGACCCGCCACCGAAGACAATGCCCTGGGATCAAGAAGAGCCGAGGGCTCCACGACGACGCCCCCAAGAGGGTAACGACGCATCACGCCGCCGCCATCGAGACCGATAGTCAAAGATTTTCACCCGGAGCCTTATCACGGAGAAGGTAGCCGCATCGGCGCCCCCAAGAGGGTAACGATACCCGCAGGCACCGCCGCCGATGGTGCCAAAGCACTGAGCTTTCGCCCGGAAAAACCTCCAAGCCGCTCCCGTCACCCGCCCATGCCCACTGTCCCCGAGTCTGGCTTCCGACACGCGATCCGGGAGCTGCCGAAGCCAAAACGACGTCAGCACCAAAGTCTCCCAAAGTCCGCTCCTCGCCATCCACATGGCCGAAGAAGGGAACCATCACCACTACCACGGGGTTCGCCGAAGAACCGATCGCAGTACACCTTCCGGAGCCGCCACCCTGGCGTCCACGAACTCGAGCCCGGTCTTCGAACAACGCCACAACGCACCGACGAGGAGGAAGAAGAAGGTCAAGCGCCGACCTGCCGGAAGGAAGCCACCTGACAGCTTAGGGGAGGGGGACATCCCTCCATCACACATGGTGATTGCCGTCCGGCCAGCCTGCACCGACCAGGCCTAAATCAGGCCCGGGCCCAGATCGGGTCGACTGCATCGCCGCGTTGCTGCAGCTAGGCCATCGGAGCCGCCGTCCTTCGCCGCAGGGTCGCACCTACCCGCTCTGCCTCGCTCGTCAAGGCGCCATGGCTCGCCACCGGAGGCCTAGCTGCGCTGCGCAGAACTCCGTCGCCGGGCGACGGCCAGGGCCGCCAAGCACCGACGCCGGGAGAGGGGGCCGCCACCGCGCCACACCGAGGGCCGCCAGCCAGAAGCTCCGCCGCCGGTAGAATTCCACGCCACACGATCTGCACCGCCGCCAAGAGCCGCCGCCCGCGAGGGAGCCCCAAGCGCCGGGTGAAGGAGATCCCGCCGCCACCGGCACCGGGCGGACTTTGCCGCGCGGCGCTCACCGGCGACGACAGGGAAGGGAGGAGAGGAGGTGGGGGGAGGAGGCGGCGGGCTAGGGTTGCACCTCGGCCGCCCTCGCGGAGGCGACGTGAGACGCGAACCGGTCGGTCTCCGAACTGATCTTGCTAACTGCTACCAGTTTAAGTCTAATTAGGTTTCTTAATTAGGTATTTTATAGTCTAGTTCTAGTCGGCCAGGTGTTGCTGTGTGCGTATGTCAGTGTTAGCATAGAGTAGTTTTAACTAGCTAGGTGAGTTCTATCGGTACGTGTAGGTCTAGGTCATGGTTGGTGGCTTGTGTCTAGGTGCGTGTATATATTCACAGCCTTGGACGTTGAGTTTTGTAACACCGTGTGAGTTTGAGTTGAGAAGAAGTTGAGAAGAAAATAAAGAGAAAGAACAAGCACGACACGTGCCCTTGGCCATAAGATTTTTCGAGTGTGTTTGTTTATCTAGTTTGATGTAGTCGATCTGTGGGCAAATTTTAACAATTGGTATCAGAGCGGGGTCGAAGATTTAAAGCTTGCCCCGGGGAGGCGAACCGACTAGCGCCTCGGGGCGGGCGATATTGTCGCTCGGCGGAGCGGCGAGCAGGAAGATGGCGGGCGGTGGAGGTCCGGCGGAGCGACACGAGGGAGGCGGCATGGCGCTGTCTTTGAAAAAGCGGTGGAGGTGGATGATCGTTGAAGGGAGAGGAGGTGCCGAGGTGCGGTGCTGGGAGTCTCGTCAAGATCGTCAATCGGGAAGTTAGAAGAGTCAAGGAGTCATAGGCGTGCGGTTTGGAACGTTGAGTCGGCGTCGTGTCCGTTAGTCGTCGTTGTGTCCAAGTGCTCGTCTCTGTGAGGATTTGTTGCAGTTGAAGCGTGTCACGTCGTGTTGCTGTCTGGTGCTAGGTGCGACCAAGGGTCTCGACGTGAGGATGAAGCTCAAGCGTATAGTGGGACAATGACCAGTAAAGGGGATCCTCTTTAATGAGGACCTGTCTCTACATGGGACGACGTGGTGATCATCGTTGGCATGTATTGCGTTAGGGGCGGTTGATGGTGTCGTCTGGCAGCGTGACTGGGAGTCTGGATCATACGTTGAGTTGAGTCAAGATGTCGTGAAGCTGCAAGGAGTCAAGATTAGGGAGAGTGCGAGGAGACGACAATTCAAAATTAGGGGGAGATTGTTAGCATTAATTTTGATTAGGAAAGTATGAGTCTTGAGTTTCCGTGTGTGGCAGCTGTATACACTAAGTTTGAGTCTAATTAGGTTTCTTAATTAGGTATTTTCTAGTCTAGTTCTAGTTCGTCAGGTGTTGCTGTGTGCGTGTGTCAGTGTTAGCATAGAGTAGTTCTAACTAGCTAGGTGATTTCTATCGGTACGTGTAGGTCTAGGTCATGGTTGGTGGCTTGTGTCTCGGTGCGTGTATATATACATAGCCTTGGACATTGAGTTTTGTAACACCGTGTGAATTTGAG
Source organism: Avena longiglumis (assembly GCA_030063025.1). Taxonomy (NCBI): domain Eukaryota; kingdom Viridiplantae; phylum Streptophyta; class Magnoliopsida; order Poales; family Poaceae; genus Avena; species Avena longiglumis. The sequence goes on from CP125974.1 coordinate 458,727,621, forward strand.
TTGAGAAGAAAATAAAGAGAAAGAACAAGCACGACACGTGCCCTTGGCCATGAGATTTTTCGAGTGTGTTTGTTTGTCTAGTTTGATGTAGTCAATCTGTGGGCAAATTTCAACAATTGGTATTAGAGAGGGGTCGAAGATTTAAAGCTTGCCCCGGGGAGGCGACCCGACTAGCGCCTCGGGGCGGGCGATATTGTCGCTCGGCGGAGCGGCGAGCAAGAAGATGGCGGGCGGTGGAGGTCTGGCAGAGCGACACGAGGGAGGCGGCATGGCGCTGTCTTTGAAAAAGCGCTGGAGGTGGATGATCGTTGAAGGGAGAGGAGGTGCTGAGGTGCGGTGCCGGGAGTCCCGTCAAGATCGTCAACCGGGGAGTTAGAAGAGTCAAGGAGTCATAGGCGTGCAGTTTGGCACGTTGAGTCGGCGTCGTGTCCGTTAGTCGTCTTGTGTCCAAGTGCTCGTCTCTGTGAGGATTTGTTGCAGTTGAAGCGTGTCACGTCGTGTTGCTGTCTGGTGCTAGGTGCGACCAAGGGTCTCGACGTGAGGATGAAGCTCAAGCGTATAGTGGAACAATGACCAGTGAAGGGGAGCCTCTTCAATGAGGACCTGTCTCTACATGGGACAATGTGGTGATCATCGTTGGCATGTAATGCGTTAGGGGCGGCTGATGGTGTCGCCTGGCAGCGTGACTGGGAGTCTGGATCATACGTTGAGTTGAGTCAAGATGTCGTCAAGCTGCAAGGAGTCAAGATCAGGGAGAGCGCGAAGAGACGGCAATTCAAAATTAGGGGGAGATTGTTAGCATTAATTTTGATTAGAAAAGTATGGGTCTTGAGTTTCAGTGTGTGGCAGCTGTATACACCAAGTTTGAGTCTAATTAGGTTTTTTAATTTGGTATTTTTTCTAGTCTAGTTTTAGTCGGTCAGGTGTTATTGTGTGCGTGTGTCAGTGTTAGCATAGAGTAGTTCTAACTAGCTAGGTGAGTCCTACCGATACGTGTAGGTCTAGGTCATGGTTGGTGGCTTGTGTCTCGGTGCGTGTGTATATACATATCTTGGACGTTGAGTTTTGTAACATCGTGTGAATTTGAGTTGAGAAGAAAATAAAAATAAAAAACGGGCACGACACGTGTCTTTGGCCATAAGATTTTTTAAGTGTATTTGTTTGTCTAATTTGATGTAGTCGATCTGTGAGGCAAATTCCAATAGAACCGATCTGGTAAAGGAGCTCAAGAAGTGAATCTTACAAAAACTCACCGAGAACTAAATCATACAAGAAACTCATCGAGGAAATAATCCGTACAACAAAAGGATTTGGAACATGGTTCATACAAATTCTCAAGCCATCGTTGTACGCAACTCAGCTGTACTGGTACGACTTGCTCTCATTGGACCATGGTCGCGGCGTCTCTCTTCGTCGCTTGCCCCCTCCCATCCCATGTCACGGTGCTCCAGGTCCACCCCGCCGTTATCTACGCACATGGATAGCGTCTTCGTGCTTGAGTTCCCCTCACACGTCGTCATCTCCTGCTTTGCTTGATGGTTGTTGTTAGAGTATACGTATCTGTTACGGATAGACTAGATTATTTGTTTGTACTTCAAGTAGGTTACTTGTTTTGTACACCAAATTGGTCCCTGTACGCCTATATATACTCGCCCGAGAGGCTCAATAATATATCCATTATATTCCGCAATCTCTCTCTCCCTCTACCCTTCAACATGGTATCAGAGCGGCACGGTCCTTGACCTAACCGTCGCCTCCGCTTCCGCCGCGCCGCCCCCGGGGAGGTCGATCTCCATGATCTCCGTCGGGGGCCGCGCAACCCGTACGCAGGGTTCGTCCGCCGATCCGTGATCGGCTGCCTTGCAAGTTTTTTTTCCGATCTTTTGATCGGTTTTCTTTTTTGGTTTACCGATCTTAGATCGGATTGCGTCGCCCATCGCCGTCGTCATCGCCGCGCCTCTACTCCGACCATCGGCATCGACAATCTACACCGCGCCCGTGCGCCTATCACCTGCGCCGCTGTGCCTTCCTCGGTAGGCCATCGCGGCCTCATGGCAGGCTGCCGCGCACCGTGGCCGGCTGCTGCGGCTTCCTCGGGAGGCTGTCGCGGCTGACCCTCCCTCGGATTGTCTTCGCCGTCATCGTCCGGGATTGCACCGACAACGACGCCGCAGATTCCGATCTGCCGTCGTCACGGACTTGGCGTCTGTAGCGCCGCCCGGTCTGATCAACCGATCTGGCGCTCGTCTATGCCGAGTACGTCCCCGAGCACGCGCCTACCACCGATCGAGCATCGGGCTGCCGCTGCGTCGCCCCTTCGGGCTGTAGCGTCGCCGCCTTTGGTCCCCGCCGCCGGCTACCAACGCGCCTTCTCAGGCGTGTCCGTCGCTGGTGGTTCTCACACCGCTGCACGCGGTCATCGCCGTCACCCCGCAAGGACGTCGCAGGCTTCCACCGCGCCACCTCCCTCGGCGTGGGTCGCCGCCGTCCGTGCATGGTCTTCGTCACGTCGCCGGGTTCTTCCTCGCCTACTTGAGCACCGCCGCATCTCCACAGTAGCTGCATGGCTACTCCGCTGTCGTAGGTCCCGCCGACCACCCTCCGTCTAGGCATCGATCGACCATCACGGTCGTCTGGTTCGCCGCCTTCTACGTCTTCGTCCGACGACTTGTCGCCATCGCCTCGCCTCACCGACCACCTACTCGTCTACTCCGACAACCGCGGCCTGCATCGGCACCTCGCCGATCTGCGCAACGCAACCGTCGTAGAGTCCTCCTCTGCTAGTCTCCAATCCGACATGGCGTGAAGTTGTTTCTATTGGTCCCGTTCTTCGCATGCCTGGTATTGGTAACACCGGTGCGTGCCTTCGTCCTCGACGCGTTCGAAGTCAGCAAACTCGGCGCCTCGTCTTCATCGGCCTTGACAACGTCTTCTTCGCCGACTACCTTCTACGTCGCCAAGACCGCGTCACCGATTTCGTCTCGCGTACTCGGTTACGCAAAACCGGAGTATGCCGCCGTCCTGACGTGCGCTGGTTCGCAAAGCCATGGCGCGCCTCGCCTCGACGGTTCGATTGCATCGGCTTCGGCATCGCTCTCTCCGACGACGGCGACGTCTCCGTCCTTCTCCGGCTGCACTATGCGCAGCGGCTTAATATGCGGCTACCTCGACACCGCAAACCCGACCACGACGCCGACCACGGCGACCCCTCGGCGCTACCTCGACCAAGGTTGCGGACCCACCGCCTCGGCTCACTCGACATCGGCACAAGGGCTACCACCTCGCATGAGCTCCTCACAGCATCCTCTACGGTCCAAGCTTGCGCCCGTGACACCGTCCATGACGTTCCGCTACCACCGCTGCGGGGATGTCAAGACCGGGTCTGCCGGCTCTCGGTCTGACCGTTCGCGACGTTCCAGTTATTCACGCTGCTACCGCTATGACTGCGGGGGGATGTTAGAGTATACGTATCTGTTAGGGATAGACTAGATTACTTGTCTTGTACTCCAAGTAGGTTACTTGTCTTGTACTCCAAGTTGGTCCCTGTATGCCTATATATACTCGCCCGAGAGGCTCAATAATACATGCATCATATTCCGCAATCTCTCTCCCTCTACCCTTCAACAGTTGTAGCATGGAGGAACTAGAGGACTGCGTGGGAGGACCCTGGATCTGTATCTGGAAGAGTGGAGCCACTAGCAGCGACGTCGGAGACAAGACATCCAGTGGCAGGTTGAGCGGCAGGTGGCAGCCCATGGCGGGAGGGAGCGTCAGGAGAAGGGGTCGACGAAGGAGAAGATAACGTTGAGAATAAGGGCATGTACAATAGTCCAAATCAGCTATCTGTAAAACTAGACATGTAGGAATACTGTACAAGGTGGAGGAGAGAGATAGATGAGAGAGAAGGTTGCCGTTTGTAGAACTGCCAACGGGCTATTGCCGCAAAACTCGGTCCTTAGCGACAGATTATTTTCCGTTGTACGTAGGTCGCCGTTTATCGTGGGCTCATTTTGTACTAGTCCAAGCTAACTGAATCAACATGTTTTATGGAGCTGTACTCGTTCAACAAAACTAAATCTCCAGATTTTGCGGTGTATATAGACGGCCAAATAGATGATTGTTGTAGAGCGTGTCTGTACGTTTTCTCGCCAGCAACGTGGAGTCAGGTTATAGACGACATGCGTCTGAACCAATGTCCATGCCCTAAGAAGGGGAGAGAATAGGGAAGATGGACTTGTCAACTTCCGTTGCTATAGGAGTAGCAAAGTGAATTTATAGAGGATCAAAATGTAAAACATGCAACACGAATCTAGACACTATGTACATCGTCGAATATGCCAGAAACGCCCACGAGGTTGTAGAATCGCCTCTTGATTGTACAAAGCCAGCTTTTCTTCAAGAGTACGGAGAGTTTGAGCCATTGCACCTGTGTGTCGTCGTAGAGTAAGAACACAAGTTCTTATTCTATGCACACATACATGTTGCATGGGGTGTAACAGCTATGTACACCGACTATTGAAAAACATGAGAGAAACAACATCGTTGACACAAAAAAGAGAGGGAAAACACATGTTCGCATCGCTCCTAAATTCACCGCTCTGAGAAGCGGGCATAAAGCTCACAAATTAGGAATGTACAAAGAAAAATGTTTATAGTGACTAACAAATTATTAAAAGAACTTAAAAACATTTGGTTATGAATAAAAAAATAATATAAAAAATATTTTGAAAACTAGAAATTAGTAACTTTCTAAATCCCTAATTTTTATTTTTTGGGCTTGTACTCTACTTTTAAAATCCTAAATTTATTATTAAGTGCACTATAAATATTTAGTTATTTCCCTACAAATGGTTTATTTGCTCATCACTATTCTTTTTTTTGTCAATTTTATGGTAAGTTCGTAGCAGTGTTTGCAAAATTTGATGACTGTGTCATCATACCCCTTTGAGGGAAGCAAGGGGACCAGTTAGATGGTCCTGACAAATCCTAGAACCAAAAAAACATGTATTAAAATTAGCTGGTCAAGTTGTATTTTCCAATAATTAGGTACATGCTAGTACATAATATCCTATGTTTGATGTACATTTGAATTTTAGGATTTATCTCGGCAAATAAAACATCAGTTTTACTTGCTACTCCTTGGATTATATTGGAGGTTGGAGGCAAAATTATTATTTTGTGTAACTGAAAAGGGGTTTGTCCCCACTTAGTAGGTTAGTCACACAAATTCACAAAAGTCTTTCTCACTTTCTAAACGCTTCTGCAAATATTTTTGCGATTACTTGAAACTTTGTTGCCACGACCAAGCAAACCTTAGTATTTGGTACGACATGCCTTAGAGAACCTTGTAAGATTTTTTCAAGAGTTTGAACAAAATGCTCCATTTCGTTGGTTATGTGTAAGAAAAGAAGAGGTTTCTATGGTGTTTCTTGGTCCTCGTGCATAGATGTAAACTTTCACAGGATGAAATAAAACCAACTGAAGCATGGAAAAATGTTAAAAAGACACCGAAGCATCAATTTGGAAGAGATGGTAGAGGAGGTGAAGAGGGATTTCAACTCTGCCATGATTTAGAGTTCCATATGTTCAACCAAAGCCCAAAGATCCTTATGTTGGACATCTACAAAATTCTTCAACTTCTCAAATTTATGCCAAACAGACTTTCTGGTAGAAGCTAGCCATCCCGAGAAACATGGCACATAACGAGTTCACGGTGTGTCGCATACGGAAGGTTTGAAGTTATCTAAAACATGGAGCCACTAAAATCTTTTCCCTTTGTTGAGACATACATAGCAAATTTCTATCCTTCTCTTGAAAGTTGTCACTTAGATGTATGGGGATTCTTGTACTCCCTCCGAACCATATTAGTTGACTTCGATTTGTCAAAATTTGGATGAACCTATATACTAAATATTGTCTAGATTCATCCAAATTTAGACAAATTTAAGTCAACTAATATGGGTCGGAGGGAGTACCTTTTTTTATCTTGGACCTTTTATGTATAGGATGTATCATCTATGGTATATGTTAGATGTATATTTGTATATTGTATGTCCCCGCTTGTTAGGGGGTTTTTCTGCATATTTCCACCTGTACATGTACTATATAGTGTGGCTTGGCCCCCAGAGGAATACATGTTGCATATTCCTGACATGGTACCAGAGCTAGGTTAGACCGTTTTTCTGCAACATCGTCATAGCCGCCACCGTCCTTGTCATCGTCGTTTTTCCGACGTCGCCGCCGCCGGATTGCCGCTGTCTCCGGCCATCTCTCTGGCCATCTCCGGCCGGCCGCCACCGCCTGCTGCGGGCCGTCCGCCGCCATCTACTGCAGGCCACCGCTCCCGCCATCTACTGCAGGCCGCCGCCATTTGCTGCAGGCCGTTGCTCACCTCCCGCACCGCCGCAGTTGCCGCCCACCTCCCCGTCCGCCGCCGCCCGCCGGGCCGCCCGCCGCCCTCCCACCGCTGGCGGCGCGCGTTCGCCTTACCCATCGACCGCCGACGCCTGCCCGCCTCGCTCTCCAGCGCTCCCTCACCTGCTGGTCCTCTCCCATCGCATCGATCGGATCTGATCGGATTTGAGAGCTGTTTTTTCGTTGGGATCTGAGAGTTGACTTCGAAAAAAAATGAGAGAGAGAGATGTCTTCTGCATCGGGCTATGTTGCGATTCCTCGCTGCCCGGTGATCTTCGATGGCGCGAATTATCCTGATTTCGCTGCTTTATGCGCGTTCACATGCGCGGTCTTCGTCTCTGGGGTGTGCTCTCCGGCAAGGTCTCCTGTCCGTCGTGCCCCTTGCTCTTGTGGCTCCTCTTCCGCCGACGCCGATTGTTCTCGGTGATGATGCTTCTCAGGAGGCCAAGGATGTTGCTCAGAGTGCCGATGATAGTGTTGTTGCTGCTTATGAGCTAAATTTCAAACAGTACTCTGCTGATCTCGAGACCTATCGCCACGCTCTAACTGCCTACACTCAGTGGGTCGATGAGGATGCTCGTGCTGCTGCTATTCTCACCTCCAGTGTTCTGCCCCAGTTTGCTGCTGAGTTCATGAGTCTCCCTACTGTTGCCGCTCAGTGGGCACATCTTCGCCAGCGCTATCAGCCATCTGAGGATGCTCTTTACATGTCTGTGGTTCGCTAGAAGCATGCTCTTCAGCAGGGTGATTTCACTATTGATGAGTTCTATACTCAAAGTGCCGCTATCTGGCGTCAGCTTGATTCTCTCTGTACTGCTGTTTGTGGCACATGTTTGTGTTGCCAGATTGTGCGCTCGGATTTGAAGTTCCACCGCATCTATGAGTTTCTGTCTCGGCTCCGCCAGGAGTTTGAGCCCCGGCGTGCTCATCTGAATGCTCGTAGTCGTGTTCCGCTCTCTCAGGTGTTGTCTAAGCTTCGGGCTGAGGAGACCCGTCTCCATGGTGCTGGTCTTCTTGCGGTTCCATCTGTGCTTGCTACTCATGGTCCTCCTCTGCCGTCTGCTCCCTCGACTCAGCCGCGGTCCTCTGTGCCGTCGCCGATACTACCCACTCCTCTAGGTCGTGGTCGAGTCGGCCAAGAGTCTCGTGGTCGAGTCGCACCAGGCTCGTGGTCAGGGTCATTGTGGTTCTCTTTGTCATCGCTTCCATCGTAATGGGATGTCCACACTTGGGCCACTTACACACGGGATCCGATATCGCCAAGATCACCAGGCTCGTGGGCGATCGGCTTCCGGATCTTCGCAGCTTGCTCTCCGATCAGACATTATCGAGTCTTCGCGTCTACTTGTCGCTAAATGCTCTTCTTCGACACACCGCTGGTTCTGTGGATCGATTCTTGAATCGCATGACCACCACCTTCTACACAGTCAGGTACGTCCCCGTGGTATCTGGATTCTGGAGCTTCCTTTCATATGACCTCTGAGTCTTCTTTTCTGTTCGCTCTTCGTTCTCTCCCTTCTCCTGTCCGTGTTTTCATGGCTGATGGTACCTCTCTTCCTGTTTCTAGTCGGGGCACCCTTTCTACTTCTTCTTTTTCTGTTCCTGATATTTCTCATGTTCCTCGTATTAAGATGAATCTGTTCTCTGCTAGCCAGCTTACTGACTCTGTTTGTCGCGTCATTCTTGATGCTGATTCTTGTGTTGTCCAGGACCATCGCACACAGGCCCTGGTTAGAGTTGGTCCTCACAACCGTGATTCTTCAGGACTTTGGGAGTTAGACCGGCTTCGTGTTTCTTCCGCTGCCACTTCATCTGTCAGTTCTTCTCCGGTCGTCGCCTCTGATACCAGCTCCTTTCAGCAGTGGCATCATCGTCTTGGTCACCTTTGTGACTCTCGCCTGTCGTCATTAGTTCATCGTGGTCTTCTGGGGTCTGTCTCAGGAGATGGGTCTTTACATTGTCAGGGTTGTAGGTTGGGCAAACATATTCAGCTTCCCTATCCTACTAGCGCGTATGTATCTCAGCGACCTTTTGATTTAGTTCATTCCGATGTTTGGGGTCCGGCTCCTTTCGCTTTAAAAGGGGGCCATCACTACTATATTTTATTCATCGATGATTTTTCTCGGTACACTTGGTTATATTTTATGCGCTCTTGCGGTGAAGTGCTCTCCATATATCAGCGTTTTGCGGCCATGGTCCGTACTCAATATTCTACACCCATTCGTGTGTTTCGTGCTGATTCTGCTGATGAGTATATCTCCCAGATGTTGCGAGGTGTTCTTGCTGAGCAGGACACCCTTGCTCAGTTCTCCTGTCCGGGCGCACATGCCCAGAATGGCGTTGCTGAGCATAAGCATCGCCATCTTATTGAGACCACTCGTTCCATGATGATTGCTTCTTCCCTTCCTCCGCATTTCTGAGCTGAGGCTGTCGCTACATCAACTTACCTCATCAATATTCAGCCCTCTGCCGCTTTGTAGGGTGGTATTCCTCTTGAGCGTCTATCTGGACAGTCTCCAGACTACTCCATGCTTCACTTGTTTTGTTGTGTTTGCTATGTTCTCCTTGCTCCTCGCGAACGCACCAAATTGACCGCTTAGTCTGTTGAGTGTGTCTTCCTTGGATACAGTGATGAGCATAAGGGCTATCGTTGTTGGGACCCCGTTGGTCGCCGGATGCGTATCTCTCATGATGTTACTTTTGATGAGATGCGTCCTTTCTATCCTCGTCTCATCGCTGGTACCTACCCGGTGGAAGATATCTCTTTTATTCTTTTTCCTGACACACCTCCTTCTACTCCTATTGTGTCTTTTCCAGGATCCCCTCCCCCTGATGTCTCTTCTTCGACACCATCCTCCTCTGCTCCATTTAGTTCTCCTAGTTCTCCTCATTCTCCGGAGTCTTCCTCTGCTATTCCCTCTTCTTCATCGTCGTCTCCTGAGTCATCTTCCTCTGATGAGCTTCCCTCTACTCGTCCTGTTCGTCAGCGTCGTGCCCCCAACCGTTACTCTCCTAGTCAGTATGGTCTTTATGTTGCCTCCAAGCCGACTTCTTATCGGAATGCTGAGCATCATCCTGAATGGCAGCTGGCCATGGCTGAGGAGATTGCTGCGCTTGAGCGCACTGGCAACTGGGATCTTATTTCTCCCCCTCCCGGTGTTAGTCCTATCACGTGTAAGTGGGTCTATAAGATTAAGACCCGCTCTGATGAATCTCTTGAGCGCTATAAAGCGCGTCTTGTGGCTTGTGGTTTTCAGCAGGAGCATGGTCGTGACTATGATGAGACCTTTGCTCCTGTGGCTCATATGACCACTGTGCGTACTCTTCTTGTTGTTGCTTCTGTTCGTCACTGGTCTGTGTCCCAGCTTGATGTTCAGAACGCCTTTCTCAGTGGTGAGTTGAGTGAGGAGGTTTATACGCAGCCTCCTCCTGGGTATTATGTTCCTACGGGGATGGTTTGTCGTCTTTGACGTTCTCTTTATGGCCTCAAACAGGCCCCTCGTGCCTGGTTTGAGCGCTTTGCTTCTGTAGTGACTGCTGCTGGTTTCTCCTATAGTGCTCATGATCCGGCGCTGTTTGTTCACACTTTTTCTCGTGGACGCACTCTTCTTCCTCTCTATGTTGATGATACGATCATTACTAGTGATGATTCTGAGTATATCGCCTTTGTTAAGGCTCGTCTTCGTGATCAATTTCTTATGACTGATCTTGATCCTTTTTGATACTTTCTTGGGATTGAGGTTTCCTCCACTTCTGATGACTTCTACATCTCTCAGGAAAAGTATATTCAGGATCTTCTTGCTCGTGCTGCTCTTGGAGATGAGCGTACTGTTGACACCCCTATGAAGTTTAATGTCAAGTTTCAACCTACTGATGGTGATCCTCTTCCTGATCCGACGTGTTATCGTCATCTTGTTGGGAATCTTTATTATCTTGCTGTCACTCGTCCTGGCATCTCTTATCCTGTTCATATTCTGAGTCAGTTTGTTTCTGCTCCTACCACTGTTTACTATAGTCATCTTCTTCGTGTTCTTCGTTATCTTCGTGGTACGATCACTCGTCGCCTTTTCTTTCCTCGTTCCAGCTCCAGTGCTATTCGGACGCTACGTGGACGAGTGATCCTTCAGATCACCGTTCATTTTCTGCTTACTGTGTGTTTCTTGGTGGTTCGCTCATTGCTTGGAAGACGAAAAAACTGACAGCGTTTTTCCGTTCGAGTGTTGAGGCTGAGTTGCGTGCTATGGCCTTGTTGACTGCTGAGGTGACCTGGTTACGGTGGTTACTTGTGGATTTTGGGGTCTCTGTTACCACACCCACTCTTGTTTTGTCTGACAGTACATGTGCTATTAGTGTTGCACGTGATCCAGTCAAGCATGAGATTACCAAGCATATTGGTGTTGATGCTTTCTACACACGTGCTCAGGTGCATGCTCAGGTTGTTGCGCTTCAGTATGTGCCTTCAGAGTTATAGTTGGCGGATTTTTTTACGAAGGCACAGACCATTGCGCAGCATACATTCTTTGTCTCCAAACTCAGTGTTGTGGAACCACCATGAGTTTGAGGGGAGATGTTAGATGTATATTTATATTATATGTCTTCACTTGTTAGGGGATTTTCCTGCATATTTACACCTCTACACAGGGGCGGATCTGGGCCCCGGGCAGCCCGGGCTACAGCCAGGGTCTTGGCCCGCCGAGTACATGCAATTTATTTGTAAAATTCAGAAAAAAAAGAATAGCCCGTGCTGTTGGGCTATAATGACCAGGACTTGGCTTAGGAAAGCCTAGGAAGAAACCACGCACGGTTTGCTTGCTCCGTTGCTCGCATCCTCACGTATACAAGAATTGACGATGAAAAAAAAGAAAAAACTGCTCGTCGCAATCACCGCCCGACCTCCTCGTCTCCCTCAACTCGATCGACCCGCCCGCCCGCCCAGTCTCTGCGCCTGCCCGACCTCCACGTCTCCCTGGTCCCTGGCGCTACCGCCGCTCGCCCGGATGGGACTGCTGCCGCCACTCCACAGCCGCCGCCAACGACCGCGACTGTGCCCGTCTGTGCCATGCCGTTCCAGATTCTCTGGTAGAAGCAGAGAAACGCCCTTCCGTCGCAGAAGCAGAGCAACGCCCAACGCATCGGCACACTCAGGACTGCATCGACTCATCGCCTCCAAGCAGTTCGACGCCTCTATAATTGGTAATTTATCTCTGTGAATTGATTGGTTCCATATTTCCAATACAAAGTCTGAACTTGAACAGTTGAGCGCACTCAACATTGAAGAACCAAATCAGTCCCAACCAAATAATCAATTTCAGTGCTAGTACGCTATAATTATGTTACGCTGATTTTGAATTGTTTCCTCATTTTATTTTGTGTTGTGTGATTGCATAGAGGATGAAGGGAACAAAGAGATCAAAGACATGTTCATCAATCAGACCGATGTCATCGTATTTTCCAACACTGTCACAACTTGCCAATTCGAACCAATCCCCTATGGCTGCAGCGGAAGAAACCGATAGCACACAACAGCCCCCCAACAACGACAAGAAGATAATCGGGATACTCACATTGTTGTTAGTACAAATGTGGATAACACTAGCATCCATGTTGACAATGGTAGTGTTGATCTTAATCCGGATGATATTGTTGCGGATCCCGGCTTGAAACCAATTGAGGAACTAGATGTGAACATCGGAGATGCGCTAGGAGAGTATTTGGTAAAGGGTCCATTCCAACCAGTTGGTCACAAATATCCCGGAAAATTAATTGCAGGCCAAATGCGGAGATTTCAGGAGAAATGGTTTAAAAGGTATGACTGGTTGGAATATAGCATATCTAAAGATGCTGCATTTTGTTTTATTGTTTCCTCTTTAAGCAACCACGGGCAGAAAATTTTGGTAGTAATCATTTACAAGGGTTGGTTTTAGTTATTGGAAGAATGGAATTGAAGCTTGTGATCAACATGTTGGTAAGAATATGAATAGCGCTCACAATAAAGCTAGGAAATATTGTGAGGCTTTTAAAATTCAAAGGCAAGGCGTGGATTATGTGTTGGCAGCTGCAACCAAGAAGGACGAGAAAGAATATAAATCTCGAATGATGATTATGATAGGCATTGCAAAAAAATTGCTATTGCAAGCTCTTGCTTTTCATGATGAGTCTTCTAACTCAAACAATAAAGGGAATTTTCTTGAGATGTTGAAATGGTATAAATGGAAAGATGAAAAAGCTGCAAAATTACTTGATAGTGCTCCTACAAACCGTCAAATGATCGCACCAAAAATACAAAAACAGATTTGCAAAGCTTGTGCTCATGTTACCACCAAAACTATTATTGATGACATTGGTGATAAATTTTTTGCTATACTTGTTGATGAGGCACGAGATGCATCTATTAAGGAACAAATGGCCTTGGTTTTGAGGTTAGCTTCTATGGCTTCTATTTTTCTTCGATTCGAGTGATTCAAAATTTCAAAGTATGCTAACAATGAGTTTCTTGTCTTATGTAGGTATGTCAACAATAAGGGACAAGTCATAGAGAGGTTTGTTGGTGTGAAGCATGTTCCGGATACGACATCCGCTTCACTAAAGATAGCTTTGGATGGTATGTTAAAATCTCTTGGCTTATCTATCTCTAGTGTGAGAGGTCAAGGTTACGATGGGGCCTCAAATATGAGGGGACAATTCCATGGATTGCAAAGACGCATATTAGATGAAAATCCATATGCCTTTTACATCCATTGCCATCAGTTGCAGCTAGTGGTTGTCTCTGTTGCCAAGTGTTGTTCCTCTGTCTTGGACTTCTTTAACTATGCAACTATGATTGTCAACACGGTTAATGCATCTTGTCATAGAAAAGATAAATTATTGCAAAGTCAGCATGATGAGATTGTGAACCAAATTGAGACCGGTGATATCTTCACAGGAAGAGGAAAGAACCAACAAACTAATCTTGCAAGACCAGGGGATACTCGTTGGGGATCTCACCATAAAACCTTGTGTCGTCTTGTTCACATGTGGAAACCTGTCCTACATGTATTAGAGAATTTGAGTGATGATTCTACTAATGCAACACAAAAAACCACAGCTTCAGGTTTGTTGGAAAAAATGGAAAGCTTTGAGTTTGTATTGATAATGCATCTTATGATCAAAATTCTTGGAAATACTAATGAGCTATCAACATGCTTGCAAAGGAAAGATCAAAATATTGTGCGTGTTGTAGGGCTGATTGGTACTACATTAAAGGAAGTAGAGAAAATAAGAAACAGCGGTTGGGATGAGCTTTTGGAAGATACAGAAGGCTTTTGTCTTGCGCATAATATTGTTGTGCCAAATATGGAAGATAAAATACCAGCTAGAGGTCGTTCGAGGGGTCGTGGCAGCCAACTAGTTACTTATTATGATCATTTCCATCATGAAATATTCAATGTTGTGCTTGATCAAATTATTGTTGAGTTCAATAATCGCTTTGCTGAAAGGTCTACTCAACTCTTAAGGTGCATAGCTTGTCTTGATCCAAAGAATTCATTTGCTAATTTTGATAATGGCAAGTTAGTTGAAATTGCAAGAATGTATGCCGATGACTTCTCTCAGTATGATTGTATAGTCCTTAGGGACCAACTTGCCACATTCATTGTCGATGCGAGAGATGATCCGAGCTTCGCAAATTGTATTGATCTTGGGAACCTTGCTCTCAAGATGGTTCAAACAGAGAGACACAAGACCTTTCCATTGGTATATCGACTTATTGAGTTAGCCTTGATTTTGCCGGTTGCAACAGCGATGGAGAGAGCATTCTCAGCAATGAAGATTATCAAGACAGATTTGAGAAACAAGATGAATGATGATTGGATGAATCATAGTATGTTGTGCTATATTGAGAGAGAAATATTTGCAAGCATTGAAGATGATAGGATTTTGGATTTTTTCCAAAGTATAAGGTCACGCAACAAACAAGTACCAAGTGGTAAGTTACGTTTTGCCAATAAAGTTTTGGGGATTATGTCTCAATTCTCATGTATTCACCCATACTATTTCTAATTATTATTTTTCTTGTATTTGTAGGGTCCGGTTCTTCTCCTATGATTGATGAGGAAAGGGTAGGCTAGAATGAGAGCAAGGATTCGTTATTAGGTACTAAAATGCATCTTGATTATGCGATTATAGCACCGCACTTTTTATGCTTTTATTATTGTACTTCGGTTAAATATTGTTATCAAAACTCAACTTATGCATTTTTACCATGCTTAGGCTATTATATGTTGTTATTGAGAGGGGATTCGAAGGTAATTTTTTTCATAGTTTAGAGTTATTAGAGATTAGCCCGGGTCTTTCCTGAATTCTCGGTCCGCCACTGCCTCTACATGTACTATATATTGTGGTATTTGCCCCAGAAGAATACATGTTGCATATTTCTGACAGTATATATCACGACTCTTGAGTCATCACGAGTTTATACATCCACACCACCCAAGTACCCAACCATCGTAGATTCATGGCGTACTCTCCATAGAAAAGAGTGTGGACCATCGTTTCAGCGTGTCGGGCTGTCAGTAGAGCCCGAGCCCGAGCTTCCGTGTGCAATTGTTGCCTGGGCCGTAGCCGTAGCGGTCACAGGCGGAAAAATCGAGCGGGAATTGCCACAGGTCGCGTCGCTCCCAGTTCTACCGCTCCCGAAAACTCCACTCGCCAACGAAATTTTCCCGCCTCCCGCCTGTACCCATCCCAAACAAATCAGCAAACCTGAGGACCAAATCGAAAAATCATCCACCCCTCTTCAGCCGCAGAGCGCCATTCGAAGCGAGGTTCCCACCCAAACCCTACGGGGAATTCCACATGCCTTCATCATTCGAATCCTAGTGCCTCAGATCCGAGCGCCTAGTCCCGCCCTCCGATGGATCCCGCCAGCGCCGGCGTCGGCTCGTGGGATACGGAGCTCGCGTGGCACCTCCTCACCGTGCTCCTCCGCATCGGCCGCCCCGCCGCCGCCGGCGAGCTCGCCGCCACCGTGGCGCCGGCGGCGAGCTACATGACGCAGCAGCTCGTCGAGCGGGTGTGCCGCGCCCCAGGATCTCCGCTCCGCTCCTCCGGCGGCGTGGTGACTGTTTCGGAGACGGCCGCCGTGGCGTTTCTGAGATTCCTAGGATGCGATGTGCCGGCGCCGCTGAGGGTGGGATTGAGGCCCCCCGAGGCGAGGAGGTGGTGCCCGGAGGTGCAGATTAGGTACGCGCGCAAGCGGAAGGCTTCAGACGCGGCGCACTTCTGTGCAAAGAGGCGCCTCCTGATGGAGACCGATGCAGGTTGGTCTTTGTTTGTTGCTTTGTACTGGGTGTTGGGTTCTGTCCAGCCATCAGTCAGTGTCGCTGACCTCCGTTTTATGTCAATTTTGTGCAGATTCGGCAGAACACGAGCAGCAGCAGTCGCAGCAGCTGATTGTGCAGGCCTGTTCTTCAGTCGCTACTGGAGAGGTATGCATTTCTCCTCCTGACTGTTCATGCTTTCTTTAGAAGAATTACTGCAGTTGCCCAAATATTAAGCGACAGTGACTCATGAATGGCCAACCCTTTTCACTTTGCTTGCCTGTGTGTGTGGGTGTGGGTTGCTTGTGACAGGCAAATATACTGCTAAGATTTCTAATACGAGTTTTGACCTGCTATGCATTCAGTTTTTTTGTATCCATAGTTGCAACCAGCTAAACAGCTTTTCTTTTGCTCCTGTTCTCTTTGTCATATCTTGCTCAGGTACATCTGGAGGTTATGCAAGATAGGCTTCCTACCCTGTGCTCATCCATTATTGGTGAACCCTCCTTGAAATTTTCAACTGGGGTTCCTCTTGTTTCCAGCATTGCTAACATTAGCTCAGCTTGTCTTCAACCTAAATTTAATCAGTTTCCTGGAGGCAGTGATGACAATATTCTCGGGGACATGACATCTGCACTAGTGCTGAAGGAGTTCTCAATCCCTTCTTTTAGTGACATCCCTTCCCTCTGTGCTGAAAAATCAGGAAACATCCATGCAGCAGCTGATAATGAAATTAGTAGAACCGGTGAACCTGGAGGAGCACTCTCATTTTGTAACTGCCGAGTAGAGGATAGTGAGGATATTGAAAAAGAGCCCACCCTCCTTCCTCTGACACTGGATGCGGCTTTAGCTGGAGATAAAAAAGTTTGGGTTGATGAGGATCTAAATGTTATTTGGAGAAAACCTTCCAGTACATGTCACTATTGTGATCCACATGCAGTTGACAGTATATTAAGAACCAATTTGATGCCTGAGCAAGCAGCTGTGCAATGTGACAGCCCAAACGCTGGATACTATGAGGAAATCCCATCTTGTGGGCAGGATACTAATGCTTCTGCAGTAATTCAGAAGAATAAGACAATACAAGTTTTGTTCCAGTCTCATACACACACCAAAGAAGAACCTGTATTACCTGAACCGGTTCATGAAACTATAGAAAGTTCATGTCAACCATCTCTGGACGCAAAAGTTGAGCTGGCAGCAAATTTGATGCCTGACCAAGCAGCTGTACAATATGACATCCCAAATGCTGGATACCGTGAGGAGATCCCATCTTGTGGGCAGGATACTAATGCTTCTGCAGTAATTCAGAAGAATAAGACAATACAAGTTTTGTTCCAGTCTCCTGCACACACCAAAGAAGAACCTGTATTACCTGAACCGGTTCATGAAACTATAGAAAGTTCATGTCAACCATCTCTGGATGCAAAAGTTGAGCCGGCAGCAAATTTGATGCCTGACCAAGCAGCTGTACAATGTGACAGCCCAAACGCTGGATACCATGAGGAGATCCCATCTTGTGGGCAGGATACTAATGCTTCTGCAGTAATTCAGAAGAATAAGACAATACAAGTTTTGTTCCAGTCTCCTGCACACACCAAAGCAGAATCTGTATTACCTGAACTGGTTCATGAAACTACAGAAAGGTCATGTCAACCATCACTGGACGCAAAAGTTGAGCCAGCAGCATTGCCATTAGAAGCGACGAGCTATGATTGTATTAACAATAGGAACTTGGCCATTATTGCTGAAAATATAGAGAGCACATATCAGAATGGCAAAGAGCAGCCACACAATGAAGTGAGTATGAATTTCCCTAAGAAGGAGCAAGATAAAAAGATTGTGAAGCAAAAGGAGAAGCGAAAGAAAAATGATGCGCTACCCAAAGAAGATAAGGATCAAGTTGCAGAAAATGCTCAAAAGGTGAGTTTTGTCTAAATTATGGTGACATTGCTGCTACTAGCTTTTAGCCCCTTTATATTCAGGTATAGTTGAATGCACTGATGCTGTCTGATAGCTGTCAATATCAGTAGCCATGTTCTATAGAATAAGATAATAAAAGTTCTGTTGATCTACTGTGTTGAAGGGCAATGAAGAGCCAAAACCACTGCCTAGTTTCAAGGATTATGTTGTGGAAGAGGAGGAAGGGTCAGGTGAGAGTCCCTAAACATTTTTTTTTGGAACTAGTTCTTAGTTTTGCCGAATGGTAACTAATGTGGCATATTTATCATTTGCTCAGGAGGTTATGGTATCGTTTATCGGGCTCGGAGGAAAGACGGAAGATTATGCGCCATAAAATGTATGAACATCATTCTGCTTGTTTAGTTTTTTTTCATAGACATATTTGTATATAAAGTTCCATAAATGTATTTGCTGCTCTTCTATAGTTCACTCATTTTCTATAATTTTTCTGTGATGTTCGTTATGAGAAATTAAATTAACTTGTATTTTTCTACTGCCAGGCCCTCGTGGAAAAGCCCATTCACATCATGTTGACAATGAACGAAAGATGTTGGAACGATTTGGGTACTTAGAAAAATGCTTTCCTCCTAAATTCTTAAACAATATGACCTTCTTACAGTAGTTTAATAGATCTACCGTGTTTTTCTTCTGCAGAGGCAAGAACTTTGTGATTAGATATGAAGGCTGTTTTAGGAGTGGTGAACTGGATTGCTTTGTTCTGGAGCACGTAAAGCATGACAGACCGGAGGTTAACCATTTCTGCTGGCCATGAATGTTATTTTTGTTATCAAATATAGATACGCGTTCATCTTTTGTTAAGCATTTTCTCTTATCTCTGCAGAACCTGAAAAAAGAAATAAATTTGTTTGAGTTGCAGTGGTATGGGTATTGTCTGTTAAAAGCTCTTTCAGGCTTACATAAACAGGTTAGTGTAACTCCATGTTAACTATTGAGTTCTTATCACCAGGAATAACCCAGCTAATCCTGAGTATCTGATATTTCTGCTCCCAGGGAATAGTGCATAGAGATGTGAAACCTGGAAACTTCCTCTTCTCTCGTGACCAGGCAAAGGGGTATCTTATTGACTTCAACTTGGCAAATGTTAGTGCGTGTACTATTCTCCCTTTTGTTTTTTGCAAAAAATCTCCTAACCTGATGCCTGCTTTTATTATCTTTGATGATTATTTTGGTTGACATTTTTGCCACTGTGGTCTCCCCTGGATTTCTATGCAGGATCTTCACCAGAAGTTATCGAGAAACAGTAAGTCCATCTTCTAATTTTGAATCCTTTGATGGTTTCGCTTGTCCCTGGTTTAGGCTTCACGGCGTTTAATTCATATTTACAATAATTTCCTTCCTGCTACAGTACCTTACAGTTTTGCACTTTGGAACATTTTATTCCTGTTTGTATAGAAAAGAATTGGAGTATTATATATCGTTGCCGCTGTATTTCTAGTCCAAAAAATATTCTCCTGGCAATGACCCTAAAAGTTTTCATTAGCTTGAGCAACCAAATTATATGTACAAGATGTATATGTGGAAAGCTGTTTCTTGAAAAATATCTGAGTGAGCCTTTGCTAATACTATAGAAATGACTGAACCAGTGTCAATAAATGATTCAACCATGGGTAAAGCCCTGTAGTACGTAGTGCCCAGTCCATGATTCATTAGATGTTTCTGTTCCTTTGGTAGGATTACATGAATGCTTGCTCAATGAAATTGGAACCCTTTAAATTGCTATATATCTGTTCTTCTATGTCATGCATCACTGCAGATTGAGATTTCAGTTTGGTTGATCAGGTAAGTCTGAGACAATATCATGCGGGAAGGATATCCCATCTCAATCTTCATCAAAGTCTGCTCTAGTGATTCATGCCAACGAAGCAGCAGCTGACTCAAAACAACCTGTTGGGTCCAAGAGGAAAAGATTAAATAAAATCCCTGTGGGCAGTGATCCTAGGATTGACAATAGAAGTATGTATGGTAGCCAGGCTGCTGATGGATCCGGTGTTACCTCTGCCAAAGATGCTACAAGCACGAAAACGTCATTGGACAGGTTAAAGCAGCCGCTTTACAAAGGGCGGAAAGAATTAATGACCTTCTTGCAAGAGGCAATGCACAGTCCCAACCAAAATACACCAGCAGTTCCAGTTTCCCAAAGGAAGAGGGTAGCTGCTCCTGTTGGTAGTGTGGATCGGAAGCTATTTGTACTCACACCAATGCCCCTCCGTTCTGGTGGTAGTGCTGTTGCTGGTTCTGGCTTATTTAACAGCAAAGGTATGTTTTTCCAGTAAAGAGCATTATACCTTATGTATTGAATCCGGCAATCTCAAGTTTTCTCTAAATAGTTGGTACCGCTCTCAGGACATGGGAAACAGCGAAGAGAAGGTCCATGCGTTGGAACTAAAGGATTCCGAGCTCCAGAGGTCTGATGCTGTTTCTATTTGTGAGAGTATTTCGTTTGGCTTCGAGGTGCCATATATTGAAGTAATGTCTTTCCTCCAGGTTCTTCTGAGATCTTCTCATCAGGGTTGCAAAGTTGATGTCTGGTCTGCTGGTGTGACACTCCTGTATTTGATAACTGGCAAAACACCTTTTGGTGGAGACCCCGAACAGTAAGTTAACTCCTGCATTTACAAAGTTTTTGCTTCCTTGATTAGAGAAAAGCTAAACTTGTGGCATATGTTGAACAACAGGAACATGAAGGACATAGTGAAGCTTAGGGGCAGCGAAGAATTATGGGAAGTAGCGAAATTGCACAACTGTGAATCTTCATACCCATCGGTACGCACTGACACATGACATCAACCAATTGAACAGATCCCTGAGTGTCCCTCATCCTTAAATCGTCACCCCTTTGTTTTCCAGGAGTTGTTTGACCCCAAATTTCTGCAGTCGGTGGATATCAGGACATGGTGTGTGTCCAACGCCCGCAGGCCGGAGTTCCTCCACCAGTTACCAGACTCGCTGTTTGATCTTGTAGACAAGTGCCTGGCGGTTAACCCCAGGTGCAGGATCACATCGGAGGATGCTCTGTCACACAAGTTCTTCGACGCATGCCATGAAAGCCTTAGGAAGCACAAGAGTAAGACGCTTAGGATTAGAGCTTCAGCAGGAGAAGCTTCTCGTCCTCCATTGTCGCCGCAAGGCACCATAGCTAAGGCGAGCAAGTCGTAGCGGTTGTTTCCAACATTCTGACCTGTTTTAACCTCTGTCTAAGCTGATACTGACAACCCGTGTGGTGCCAATAGCCTGCCTAGCCTATCTATATATCTGTTCCCTCTTGTAAATGCTGTACTTAAAACTATATAATGCTGTTGCGTACTTATGTTCTCTTGTGCCGCAAACGTCACATATGAATGGTCATGAGAACCTGATATCTTGCGCTGATAGATTAATAACTGAACCTGAGAAGTAAAAAGAACTCGTCAACGGTGTGGCATTTGTGGCGTACGTTCCGTGTGGCATCGCGCGGACACACGGTGTCTACGTGGTCTATCATCTGACCAGAAAGAACCTGTCCGGTTAGATGAGGAAGAGATGCAGTTCGCCGGTCCACATCGCCTACTCCGTTTATGTTTTGTCCAGTTGCACGGCCCAGTACCTGAAAACAATGCGCGGTCAGTTTCCTGCCTACGTGTCCAGCAACGCCTTCGCAAACGGCGTCACATAATCCTCTCATCCTCTTATTCAAGAATTACTAAACCTCAGTTAACATTTTTCTGTCAAAAAAAAACCCCAGTTCAATTTTTTGTACTAAACCTACACGGGGGAAGTTGTCCACCGGTGGATACTAAGCCATGCTAATAGTCCAAAATTAACACGGTTGTCCATGTGAACTTTCTACTATCAACTTGAGGAGATATCTACAGTTATTTTTCCTAGAGCCTAAGCTGAGTAACCTAGTTCCGTTTTACCATCAAGAAACGAATTTCAGAGACTTTCTATTCATCCATGCAGCCCGTTAGAACAACGGATTTCAGTTGAAATTCTAGATAAATAAATCGCATCTTCAAAATATAAACACACAAAATCCTGCAGAAGTGTTGGTAGGATTTAGAGGATCCTAGAAGGAAGCCTGAACGGACTTTCTCCTCGAGCTGGAGCCTGGAGAGCCGAACCAACAAGGCAAAGCTTGGCAGGCACTGGCGTGGAGACAGAGAAAAAAAAACGAGCACCAAACCAACCAACCACAGCAACAGCAACCGGGAGGACTGAAGCTTCTGGGTCACGCCGCCACAAAAGGCAACGGAAAGCCCCGCCCACCCGCATCGATGCCTCCCCTCCTCCCCTCACCCGCCTGCCTCTCCACCTCCCCTCTCCTCCTCGCCTCCCGACTCGGCGGCGGCGCCCTCCGCTCCGCCTCCTCTCCGTCCCGTCGCCTCACCCGCTTCCTCGCCCCCACCACAACTCCGGCCGGCAACGCTAGCAGCAGCGGCGGGTTCGCGGCGATGAGCTGGCTCGGGAAGCTGGGGCTCGGGGGAGGGGGAAGCCCGCGGGCCTCGGAGGCGTCGGCGGCGCTGGCGCAGGGGCCCGACGAGGACAAGCCGGCGCCCGGGAACGAGTTCGCGCAGTTCGGGGCCGGCTGCTTCTGGGGCGTCGAGCTGGTGTTCCAGCGCGTGCCCGGGGTCACCCGCACCGAGGTCGGCTACACCCAGGGCGCCTTCCACGACCCGACCTACGAGGACGTCTGCACCGGCGCTACGGGCCACAACGAGGTCGTCCGCGTCCAGTACGACCCTGCCGCCTGCAAGTTCGACGACCTCCTCGAAACCTTCTGGGCCAAGCACGACCCGACCACGCCCAATCGCCAGGTCTGTCATAGCTCAGCCACACAATCTGCGTTGGCTGCGCACCTCAATTTTACTTCTGATTTCTTTTGTTTCGTTTGGGGTGTGAGAATTGGGAGGTCGGGAACTCAGGATTTGGGGAAAAAACTCTGCAGATTAGAAAATTGCTGGAAAAAAAAATACAGTATTGAGAATATTTTGGGGAAATTGCTAAAGCGATGCACTAGAACAGAGATCTCATTTTTTGCAAAATTAGCAAGAAAAAAAACTCGTCGCCTGAGAGATTCGAACTCTCGCGGGGAAACCCCATGTACTTAGCAGGCACACGCCTTAACCACTCGGCCAAAGCGACGCTTGTGTCCATCTGGACTCTGTATCACTGAGGAAGTAGTGAGCTGGAACAGTACATGCGTTACAATCCATAACCGATTAACCGTGAATCCTGGCAGTGAGCCAAGCATCCTGGGAGAGCAGAGCACTTGGACATTTCATGCCTACAACTGCGATGCAAAGTTGTGGCCCACTTTTACAGAATTACAGTTCGAGTGAATAGGCATAGCACCTCAGTGGTCCTGACTAGATTTCAGAGGAATTAGCTAGCTAGACCGTGGCCTCGCGGTTAGTAGTACAACAGTGCTGTTAACATTTGTGCAGTTTTCTGTTAAGTAAATCAGTGTTATGGGAGTGGTGCTAATCTTGTCCTTTAGGCTGAACCGCAGTATCAACTTATGCTTCAGCGCTGTTGAAAAGTTTGAACCCACACCGATTCCTCAGCACCCCGATTTGACACCATTTCCGGCACACGCCCCGATCAAACTTTCCTCTTAAACGTCCAGCCACCAGTTCCTTCCTCTAGGGTGGCCTTCAACCTCGCTTTTCCCCTTGATTCATTATGCCTGTTAGTGTCCTGTCTTCAGCGATCTTTCAAACTAGCTCGTAGTTTTTTGAACTATACTATGACAGCTCTTAAATCTCTTATGTGAACCTACTTGATTCTCTGGACAATATTGCGAAGCTCATTTGATTCCGAGCAATGGAACTTGTTTCTGAACACTCACATAAGCTCAGCTGTGAACTTGTTTCCGACAAATGGCACCTCTTCAGTAAATTTCTTTGAAGGTTCATCACTTGTGTTTCTGATCACATACATTTCTTAAACATGTGCACGCAGGGGGGCGACGTAGGGACCCAGTACAGGTCAGGGATCTACTACTACACCCCTGAGCAGGAGAAGGCGGCTCTGGAATCCGCGGAGAGGCAGCAGAAGGTCTTGAACCGGAAGATAGTCACCGAGATCCTCCCTGCTAAGAGGTTCTACAGGGCAGAGGAGTACCACCAGCAGTACCTGGAGAAGGGCGGTCGCTTCGGCTTCAGGCAATCCGCGCAGAAGGGCTGCAACGACCCCATCCGCTGCTACGGATGAACAAGCATGATGACCAGCAAGCAAATAGGCAGCACTTTATAGTCGAGAGAGAGAGGGCTGCCTGAATAAGGTCGGGTCACAGCTGAATTTCACTACAGTTTTCTTAGCTTAATCCAAGGATTGTAAGAGACAAGCTATTTACCATTGCACTTATTATGTGATTACCATGATACCATCGTACTTAGTGGTACTTTGTTGGTTGGAGTTTTATATAATCAATTTGATTGTGTTGCACGGACCTGGGACTGCTTCACCGACTTCGGAGACGTTGAGCCTCCCTCTCTGCCTACGACGCTGCTGTCTTTCCCTCCATTCTGAAGAACTTCGGAGTTGTCAAGAGTCTGCAAACTGTCAGAAATGTGCGGTGGCGCCTAAAATGTCAAGGTGATGACATTTTGTCCTGGCTGTGCGGTTGTCCTTCCCAGTTCCCAGCGCTATGCTGGGCTCTGGATGTCACCGACTAGGCTGTGTTGCCATTTTTCTTTTTTTGAACATGAGTCGGAGCTAGTATTCGTTATCAGTGGTGGAGCTACAAATGACATTTCAGCCACAATAAGAAATTGCAACTAAGCCCTCTATTTTTGCACAAAGAACCCTAGAAGTAAATCTGAAATTGCAATCGGGTCCCACCCCTTCACTGCTCAAACGCATCACAGCCGACCGCCATGTCTCCGAATTCACTTGGGACAAGGCGGTGGGAGCTCAATGTACCGGAACAAAGAGGCCTCCTTAATGGAAAGGTAACTTGGAGGTTGTTGATTGCCTTCAGCCGACGGTTGGGAGACACCGCGGTCGGCGACACATGCGGGAGTGGTGGAGTTTCGACCATCGAGGACGACACCTGCACTTGAACCACCATGGATGCACTCCCAAGAGCATCTTCAGTGTTCCTATGCTGCAGATCCAACACATAACAACAAACATTACATATATCAACCTCCTCAACACCACCTTGAGACGGAGGGCGCCACATATATTGAACACCATGGACCGGTGTGCAGGAAGTCTTTGACCACCACACCAAGAAAGTCTACCCGCCATCGAACCAACATGTCAAACTAAAAGGGAAGCTTCACATCCCTCTCATCGTCGATGACCATGTTGTGAAGAATCACACATACTGTCATGATATTGTTGAGGGATTTCTTAGTCCACTAACAAGCACAACATTGAACAATTGCAAAACGAGCTCGCAACACCCCAAAAAGCTCTCTCAATGTCTTTGCGAGTCTGCTTCTTGACACGTGGCAAAATGAGATTGCCTTTTGTTTGTAGGGGTTGTGATTGTTATTGACCAACAAGGATACATGCCACCAACAAGATAATAGCCCACGGTATAATCATGAACATTGACGGTGTAGTTGCAAGCTAGAGCATCTCCACTTGCAAGCTTAGAAAATAGATGATATACTTGCAAAACATTGATGTCATTGCGAGAACCTAGCAACGCAAAAAACAATGCCCCACAAGTCCTCTAAACCCACTACTTCAAGCATGATTGTTGGATCAGAGTGATGACCAGTGTAGTTCCCGTGTCGTGTTATCGGGCATCTCTCCCACCTCCATTGCATGCAATCAATGCTCCAAGAAAGGATGGCAACAAGGACGAGGATGGTCATGGATGACTTCACCGTCCCCGGCCTGATCCCCGCTAGTCCCGCTAGCCTATTAGGGAGGGGGAAACGGCCTCGTTCCTGCCAACATTGGGTACCTAGTGCCCATCAGGGTTCCGCGATGACTGTTGGGGTTTCCACGGGGATCTACACACCGACGCCCAAGATGGCTGATGTCGATATGGGACTACGCCAACAAAGAAATGATACGGGCAACCAAGGCGAAGAACTGATTTGCTCGCCCGCCGTTGTCGGAGAGCGTTGGAGCCAAGCAGTGCCTGGGATGATGACGACGAAGCTCCTCCTGATACCCACAAGTAAAGGGGATCGTTGAAATCTTCGATGTGTAAGTATTAGTATAGATCTCACAAGGAGCAGAAGGTATAAATATTTATTCTTTAAAATTAGATTATCACTATTCTAATTATCTATGCACTAAACAAACTAGAATGGTTGCTTTGAAGTGTTTTAAAATTGAAAGTATCGGTTAAAAAAAGGTAAGGTTGCAAGAAAGTAAAAGTACAAGAAAATAAATTTGCAAGAAAGTAAAAACTATTTTTAGAGAAAGTTCAATCCTCTATGCAGCAAGAGGACAAGCTTAGGTGGGTGCTTATATGCGAGACAAATGTTTCCAAGGGCTACATAGATTCCATGGCATAAAGATTTCGAAAACATACATATCTTGTCAACTTTTATCCTCGTGGACAGAGACTAAAATAGGTGCAACCATATACATACGCAAGTGAACCCCTAATAATTGGTCCTAAGTCCACTTACACTTGCAAAGAAAAGATTCATTAAGACATAAAAGTTCAATCACTACTTAAAGTTATAAGGTCCCCAATCAAGAACCCTCCTAAAGCAACTCTAAGAGCATCTCCACTCTCCTACCCAGGACGCGGAATTTCGGTCCGGACGCCGAAAATTGGCCCAGTCGTGTACCCAACGACCTGTTTTCGGCCGGATTTGGATCAATTTTGGTCCGGGCTACCCAGGCCGAACCCAGGTTTCCAGATTCGCCCTGGGTACGCCGGACTCAGCGAATTCGGCGAAAAAAATAGAAGCGGCGCGTGGTCCCGCCGAGTCAGTGACGGAAGCCGAGTCGTCGTCATCCTCGGAACCACGCGGCGACCACCGGACATTAACTGCCCGTCGCGTCGGCCACGCATCGCCGATTTACGGCGCCACCTTCGCCGCATCGGCTCCCGCGACGGACCTGCGGGCACTAAATTCCCGCCATTTCCCCTTTTCCCGCGCTCGCCGCTACACCTCTCCCGCCCTCGCCGCCCGTCGGGGCCTTTATAAGCCGTACTCCTGCCATGGGCGCGACGGCGAATGGTTTCGGCCGGCGCACGTTGTAGGCCTGGGAAGCACGCCTTCTGTACGAGGCCGGATACATGGCATCGCCGGACACGTGGAACCCTCCGGGGTGGAAGCTCAGCACCGGCGGTATCCCTATCCCGCCGGCGCCCACGCCGGAGGAATTGCCGTTCGAGGTGGCGGAGTACATCGCGGCCATGGACGACCCCTACGCCGCTGAGTCGCCGGACAACCTCCTCTACTGGGAGGAGTTCTTCGCGGAGCGCCGCACCCAGGAGCTCGCCCGTCACGAGGGGCCACCCAACGAGTCGTCGCCGAAGCGCAACAACTCAGCGGGGCACCGGCGTTGGTGGAGCGCTCCAGGCCGTACGCCGAGGGCGGTGCTGGAGCACATCAACACCGGCAACACGCCGCGTCTGGGCTTCCCGAGAATGCCCACGCCGGCGGTGAGGTCTAGGCGGCGTCCCCCGGCTAACTGGATGCCGAGGAGGATGGTGAGCACGAGCTCGTCCTCCTTCGCCTCGGCATCACACTCCTCCGGTTCGGCGCCGCTGCGCACGCCGACAACAATGAAGCGGGAGGCGGGCTCGCCTGTGCGCTCGCCGCCGCGGACGTGCTCCCGCGGCGTCGTCATCGGCGAGCCAAGGTCGACGGCGCCGCCAAGAGGCCACCTATGCCTTCGCCGCCCAAAGTTTGAAGGCTCGGCGCCACCCGAAGACGACGCCTTGAAGATAGCGCTGGAGCAGTCGCTCCGTGACTCGGCGCCGCCGCCGGTGGATCCCTCCTCGCCGGACGTCCTAGAGTGGTCCAGGAAGGACTGGGAGAAGGCCGAACGGCAGGGCATCCTCGGCCTACAGCAGCAGGCCAAGGAGCAGGCGTCCCGGCGGCGGGCATTGTCCGGACGGGAGCTGTCCTACCAGGGCACCCTGCTCTACATCCTCGATGACGATGATGACGACAACGAAGCCCCGTCCTACCAGCCGTGGAGGTGCGACGACCTGTAGGCGGAGCTCGCCGTAACTAGCCACCGAGCGGCGGCGGCGATGGCGGGCGAGGATGATTTGCGCCGATCCGGCTACGACGTTCTCTACAACTTCGGCATGTAGAACGGCGGAGGCCACGGCGAACCCGCCCTTTTTAAGTTTATTTATGTACTCGTTTAGTTTAAATTTGATGTAATCTGCCTATATTCGCCCAACTTAATGAAATTCGTCCATCTTTAATGAATTTTGGCCGAACTTGGGAACTCTGCCTGGGTACGCGGGTGGGAAACTGGACGTACCCAGGCCGAAAACTTGTTCCGTCCGGCCGAAAAATAGACCAAATTTCGGCCTAGGTACGCCCAACGAGTGGAGATGCTCTAAGTCTCGAGACATAGTTTTTGTCATTCCGTCCCTCCCTACTCTCTTCATTACACTAAGGTGCAACTCTATAAGCCCATAAAGGTGAAGTAACATGCATTCTACATTCGCATATTACCATCATAGAACCACATAAGAGATTAAAACTTGACCAAATACCCATTACATTCTTATACAGAAATCAATACCAATCCATCATATGCCCTCGGGAACATGGGAAACTACTCACAACAAATAAAAAATACAAATATCAGAGGGTTGATGAAGTTGTTGATTGAGAGGTGCAACCCCAAGGTTGGAAAAGAAGGCCACGACGCCCGTGGCGGTGGCAGCCCCCCCCCCGCCCCCGCGCTAGGTAGCATCGGCGATGCCTCTTGGAGGGGCGTCGGCCCTTTGAGGGAGATAGCCCTTGGCCTCCCTTATTCTTGGATATGGAGATGGTGTGGAGAGGACTATCGCCCTCTTGTCGGCTGGCAAGGGAGAGGCAAATCCGTGACAATGGATGGGATTTCCAAAAGTAGGGTTTCCTCTCAATATATAGTGGTGGAGATGCAATCTAAACCATGGGATGATGCCCCTTTGGTCCAAGGGATCTTGAATCTTCCTAGGAGTCCCATTTGTTTTTTAAGAGCCCATAAAGTCGTGGCTTGGACGAATCCATCAAGTACGGAAAGAGTTTGAGTTAATCACGTCACGAACGTTCAGAGTCCTGAAACTGCTTTTGTGTCCCACAGTAATCAGGTTCTCGAGACCACCTATGTAGTCTGTTTGGGTCTAATCGTATATCGGTCAACATTAGCAGAAAGTTTTCAACAATTTTCATGTTTTATTTTTTTTCGTTTGACTCCATCTTTAGGGGCTGCCATGACAATCTTCGAAAACTGTTCTGCAATAACAAATTTCATGAAACTCTGAATTTCACCATAACGGATGATCTCCTTCCATATTATACAATTCCTATATAACAAAGTGTAAACCAAAATATTGTGCACTTTTACAACTATATGTTAGTACCAATAAATATAATAAAGTTGGAAAATAAGAATTTTAACACAGTAGACTACAAATTTCATGGATGCATTTCACATGCATCACCTCCTTACTTGAAGAGGAGACCAGCAAGAATGTGTCGGAGCCGAGGAGCGCTCGGGATAATGTAGGTGACGAGCTCCTCCTTCCTTGACGATAAAGACCAACTGGGTGGGTAGACAGATGGAGGTGCACCAGTGTGGGGGTCACGGGTTGGCTGAGTCTCCCTCGCGTGATTTGAGGAAAAGGGAGAGCTGTGATTGCAATGAGGGGAAAAGAGGGGTGGGGTATTACATGTTACAAACTAAGTTTTCATATATATTAGAGTGTATGTTTGACTCACATGCGTACTCCTGGGTATCCATGGAGGCCCATGGAGTGAATTTATCCCCATGTGCACCCCGCTAGCTTATTGGATACCTGTCTTGCTAGCCTCATGGAGGAATCCGCCCTATTGTCGCCTCTTAGCAGGTTAATCCCCATGGGGAAATTTTCCATATTCACTCCCAAGCATGCCTGACCAATCTCTTGCCTCATTCATCGCCACCAGCTTTGTCATGTCATCCTCATTTGTATCTCAAGGTATTCACCATCGAAGACATGGATCATTGTCTTCGCAAACAACAACACACATTTGAGAATAGTATATTCACAAATGTATTCAGCAGGAATGCTATATGCGATCACCTCCAATGCGACCGAGATCTTTTGATAAGCACTAAAACTAGTGAGGCCGACCAAGATCTTTTGATAAGCACTAAAACCAATGATGCTGACGACATTCCTCCAGCAAGTGAAAAAACAACAGTTCGCCTCACATGTTTGTTGGGCCACGCGGAGATAAAACAAAATTTTTCCCTCTAGTGTGGTGATCCCAAGATCTAGCTGAGGTAGAAGGCCACGAGGTTTACCACTAGACGCGCGGTTGCGGATTACTGATGAAGCGCGTCAGTTGATGCAGTGCAGTCCTCACGATCCGATCGTCCTGGTGCTGATCGCACAACACCTCTGCTGGTATCCACACATACAAGGAGGAGCACCGGAGGCGAACTGCTAGGTTCGTTACGATGGCAGGACTGCTGTGGAGCTAGGTTTTCCAACACATGAATGACCTAACCAAACAACGATTAACCTTTCTAGGTTACGGTGCTCCACTATATATAGGGAGTTAACGTGGGCTCTGCTCGCGCGACCCATTCACTAAAGCCCATATAACACTAGTCACCGTGAGTCCAACTCACTAACTCAGTCCTAATCCGGTTTAGGTCCAACCCAACCAGATTATAGGTTCAGATCCAATCCAAACTTGCTCCCGCTCTTAAGTGTGTGACCCCGCAGGCTCATGGCTACTTGGACACGATTGGAGTCCAACTCTGAATCGATCAGTCGGTAGCGGCTCCTAGCAGAATGTGCCAACTCCCAAGTACCAAAGAGTCATAACGACTTGCCTTTCCAATGCGACTTACGTCCGAGTCCCTTTTGCCTCACGATATACCTTGTCAGACTATAGGCGAATAATTGTCATCCCTTAAATAGTCCGACTCTCTTCTCGATCCGAGATAAGTGATTCACCCGACTAACTCTTAGTCGATCGCCTCGGTTAACACTTAACCGAGTCGTGCATGGCCATGATTTCCGAATCATATCTCATGAGAGGGCCCAGAGAATATCTCTCCAAGTGGAGGGGCAAAATCCCATCTTGGTTATTCACATCACACAGCTTGATTCTCATTCGACCCGAACTCTGCCTTTATAACTGCCCAGTTACGGATCAGCGTTTGACAGAACCTAAGTCGGTGATCCTCAACTCGGACTATGCAATAACCTCAGGTCTAAGGATTACATTGATTGAGATATACAAATGACAACTTGTTCGTTGTACCTCAATATGGGTCAATCCGACTCGCTAAACTCTTTAGCCAAATCTGTGTAAGTTGGAATAGCATCTCCATGCCCATGACAAGTGGAACCGAGTCATCAAGCCAACTTTCACATTGGTCTAAGTTGTGTGTCCAGCACAACCTCAATGACCAAGGATATTTAGTACAAACAACATGAATGCATAGTTCCACAACCGAATCACATATTCAATGATACACATCAGATGTTTATACAAGGACTACTTAATATCTTTATGAATACAATGGGAAATCTCATCATACATGATTGCCTCTAGGGCATATTCCCAACAGTCTCCCACTTGCACTAGAGTCAATCTTCTGACATCACATGTCTAAGCATCTAATGCCCATGGCTCTTAGGTGCGCCTCATGCTTCGGCTGTGGTAACAACTTTGTTAATGGATCCGCAATATTTGCATCCGTGTGTACCTTGCATAACTTGATATCACCCTGATCCACGAACTGGCGAATAAGGTGGTATTGCATGAGTATGTGCTTGTTCTTCTGGTGTTGTCTAGGTTCCTTGGCTTGTGCTATAGCACCATTGTTGTCACAATACACGTCTAACGGATTGGACGAACCCTGAACCACACCAAGATCCATGAGGAAATTCCTGATCCAAACAGCTTCCTTTGCTGCCTTCGAGGCGGCAGTATACTCAGCCTCTGTTGTAGACGCAGACATAGTCTCTTGCTTGGAACTCTTCCAGCTCACAAAGACTCCGCTTATAATAAACACGATCCGGATTGCGAACGAGAATCATCGAGTCAAGAAGATAACTCGCATCCGTGTAACCCTTTACACCGAGTTCATCTTCACCACCATAAACCAAGAACATATCCTTAGTCCTTCTCAAGTACTTTAGGATATTTTTAGTCATCCGATGGATCTCTAGGATCACTGGTATCTCGCCGTAATGCTTAGAGCATAGGAAACATCCGCCTAGTACAAATCATGGCATACATGATGGATCCGATCAGAAGCATATGGAATCGCACTCATCCGACTTCATCGCTTGTCGAAGGACACTGAGTCTTGCTAAGTTTTACACCATGGGGCATCGGTAAGAACCCCTTCTTAGACGATTCCATGTTGAACTTCTTCAACACTTTGTCCAAATAAGTACTCTGACTCAATCCAATGAGCCTCCTTGATCTATCTCTATAGATCCGGATTCCGAGGATGTATGTTGCCTCACCCAAGTCTTTCATTGAGAAACTCCTTTCCATTGATTCCTTGGTTTCTTGCAACATCTGGACATCATTTCCAATCAGTAATATGTCATCCACATATAAGATTAGAAAATTTACTTTGTTCCCACTAAACTTCTTGTACAAACAAGAATCATGATCACTCTTGATGAAGCCAAACGATTTGACTACCTCATCAAAGCGAATATTCCAACTCC
Source organism: Avena longiglumis (assembly GCA_030063025.1). Classification (NCBI taxonomy): domain Eukaryota; kingdom Viridiplantae; phylum Streptophyta; class Magnoliopsida; order Poales; family Poaceae; genus Avena; species Avena longiglumis. The sequence goes on from CP125974.1 coordinate 458,760,138, forward strand.
GAGATGCTTGCTTCAACCCATAAATGGATTTCTGAAGTTTGCATACTTTCTCAGCATTAGCCGGATCGACAAAACCCTCGGGCTGTATCATATATACGTCCTCGGTTAAATTTCCGTTAAGGAAAGCCGTTTTGACATCCATCTGCCATATCTCATAGTCGAAATAGGCCGCTATAGCTAACATGATCCGGACTGATTTAAGCATCGCTACGGGCGAGAAAGTCTCGTCGTAATCAACTCCTTGAACTTGTCAGAACCCCTTCGCGACAAGGCGTGCTTTATAGATGGAAACATTTCCATCCATATCCGTTTTCTTCTTAAAGACCCATTTGCACTCGACGGGTCTTGCACCGTCTGGCAGATCAACCAAGTCCCAAACTTGATTTTCATCCATGGATTTTAACTCGAATCTCATGGCTCCAAGCCATGACTCGGAATCAAATCCCACCATCGCTTCCAAATAATTTCCTGGCTCATCACTGTCTAACAGTAACACATCACGAACACTTCGTAATCTCGCCGATCTTCATAGTACAGGTGCTGCTGCCGGCTCAGCTACCACGACCGGCTCAACCTCCAAGGTTTTCGCCGACTCGCTACTAGACGGTTCCTCTCGAATTTCTTCGAGCTGCACCGTGCTCCCACTTACTCCCCGACTGAGAAACTCTTTCTCAAGGAAGACACCGTTCCGAGCGACAAACACTTTGCCCTCTTCTCGGTTGTAGAAGTAGTAACCCAAGGTTTCCCTCGGATAACCCATGAAAATACACTTATCCGACTTGGCCGTAAGCTTGTCCGACTGAAGTCGCTTGACAAATGCTTCACAACCCCAAATCTTAAGAAAAGACAAACTCGGCTTTTTGCCTGTCCACATCTCATGCGGTGTCTTATCTACCGATTTTGATGGTACTCTGTTTAGTGTGAACGCTGCTGTTTCTAGACAATAACCCCAAAATGATAAAGTTAGATCTGTCCGACTCATCATTGATCGTACCATGTCCAACAAGGTCCGATTCCGCCTTTCCGAAACACCGTTCCTTTGCGGTGTTCCTGGCAGAGTAAGTTGAGGAACTATTCCACAGCTTTTCAGATGGTCATCAAACTCATGGCTCATGTACTCGCCTCCTCGGTCTGACCGAAGAAACTTTATTTTCTTGCCGAGTTGATTATGTGCTTCATTCTGGAATTCTTTGAACTTTTCAAAGGATTCCGACTTATGTTTCATCAAGTAGATATATCCATACGTACTGAAATCATCAGTGAAGGTAATGAAGTACTCATAGCCACCCCTGGCTGTCGTGCTCATTGGTCCACATACATCACCATGTACTAGTCCCAACAAGTCGGACGCCCTTTCGCAACTCTTTGAAAAATGTGTCTTGGTCATTTTGCCGAGTAGGCAAGATTCGCATGTCTCGAACGACTCCAAGTCGAACGGGTTAGGAGTCCATCATCATGGAGCTTCTTCATGCGTTTCCAACTTATATGACCAAGCCGATTGCCAAAAGTAAGTCATATTCAGATCATTTGGTTTCAACCTTTAACATTTATGTTATAAACCGACTCACCATCAAGATTCAAATAAATAACCCGTCTCGACGGGTGCAAAGCCGTGAAACATATCATTCAAATACAAAGAACAACCATTATTCTTGATATTCGACTCATAGCCTTGCCTCATCAAACATGAAGCAGAAATAATGTTTCGACTGAGCACTGGAACATAATAACAATTATTCAGTTCCATAATGAATCCGGAAGGTAAATGAAGTTGCATCGTGCCGACTTCCAACGCAGGAACTCTTGCTTTGTTGCCGACTCGAATATCAACCTCGCCTCTTGCTACGCTCCTAGTTCTTACCAGTCCCTGCAACGAGTTGCAGATGTGAATAACTGATCCGGTATCATATACCCAAGAACTATTAGGTGCATCAGCAAGATATATGTCTATAACATTGCAAACAAGTGTACCTGACTCGTAAGTCATACCTCCACTCTTGGCTTTGTCGGCCAAGTACTTGCTGCAGTTCCTCTTCCAGTGGCCATCCACCTTGCATTAGAAGCAAGTGGATCCGGCTGAAGGATATGGCTTAGTACCCGAGGAAGCGCTTGGGACCGGGTCCGGAGCCTGCTTTCCTCCTGACTTAGCCTTCTTCTTAGTCCAAGAACTCTTCTTGAACTTAGCCTTATTCTGCACCATCAAAACTTGACTGGCGCCCTTCTTGAGATCCGCCTCTGCCTGCTTGAGCATCCCATGTAATTCAGTGAGCTTCTTATCCATACCATGCATGTGGTAGTTCGAAATGAACTGCCCATATGAACTAGGAAGAAAGTTCAGAATTATATCCGTAGCGAACTCTTCGCTAATGGGGTAGCCAAGCCTCTCCAGAGACTGCACATAACCAACCATTTTGATCACATGCGGACTCAGTGGATCACTATCCTTAAGCTTGCAACTCAGCAAAAAAGCCTGAGAGACTTGATACCTCTCAGTCTTCGCCTGAGCCTGGAACATACTTTTGAGGCTTTCGATCATATCGTAGGCCTCAACATGCTCGAACTGCTTTTGCAAGTCCGGTTCCATGTGAGAAAGCATAAGACAACTAATATCTGTGGACTCATCCTTAGCCCGATGGTAGGCATTGGTGGCAGCGACAGTCGCATTCTCATTCGTCTCATCTGGAAGTGGGTTGTCTAGGACATGGTCCTTCTTTTCTTGTTTGAGAACAATTCTCAGATTTCAATACCAGTTGGTAAAATTAGTGTCGTTCAGTTTATCTTTCTCAAGAATGGTTCTCAATGCAAAACCGGATATCTGAGAGTGACTGCTACTTGGTGCCATGATCTACAACAGAAAATATGCAAAACACTTAAGACATGTATTCATAAAAGAGCAAGCATATTAAACATTTTAATATTTTATGATCCCACTAGAACCAACACCCCTTCGATGGTTGCTTAGTGATTCATGATCCTAAATAAGCAAGTCGGCTAGTGAGCTTTAGCATCACCGCTAGCCGCCAAGTGATCTAACTCCTTGTCAATCGTATCTCATACGACTCCTGTTGGACGGGTGGCATCACATGCCCCGGCTCCCATCCGACCTTTCCCCGAGTCCCACAACCGTTGTGATATACCCGTCTAGCTTATCGAGTGTTTCTGCAGTAAGAGTCCGACTCGAACCCACCTAGTCGGAAAGAATTGGCAGCACCTCAATTTTATGAGCCCACTACCAAAAATGTCCGACTTGTGATGGTGCAAACACTGGCGGGAAAACCGACTAGACCTTCTTTGAGGGATTAAATTTTACTGACTATCTAATAGAGGTAAAACTGAGACATAATAATAACACAAAATCCATCTCCACAAAGCCTGTAATCCGACTCGTGCCAAATCTTGTCACTTGCCGTCTTACTCCATGTCGCCGACATGTACAACTCCTTGCATGCCTTCCGGGTTCTCCAAATAGCTACACTAGCTTAGTAAAGTAAATTACATAGAGAATCCGACACGCAGGTCGTTATACAATAAAATTACAGCACCTAGGCTCCAGCCGTCTGACAAAAACCGTGATTCACAGGTCACATATGGATTACACACATACATCACATGCACATGAACCATACCATTCACAACTTCCTGCAAAAACAAGTTATGCATAGATACAATATCTACCGGCGCTGTGAAACTCGCAACGACATCTAAGGCGCTACGACAGGGCGAAGCCGGCGGTTCGATCTATGATCTGGACATGGATTCCGACCATTGTTCCGAAAATGTAGATCTCATCTATGATCCGGACATGGATTCCGACCATTGTTCCGATTCGATCAAACTTTTTGATCTTTGATCACCGCCTCTAGATTTACGTGTCACAGTCTACCCCGATGGCAGAAGCCGACCGGTAGGGGTATGTCGTTCCACGACCTCAGCTGTATGATCACGGAAATCAGATCTACCATTCCCCGAGTACATTTGATCCAATCAACCTTGTACAAAACCGATCTATCTCATAGATCGACCACCAAAACAGCACATAGATCTCATCTACAGCCAACCGCATATCACATATGTGAGATCTCGAGCCTAAAACCAGAAGCTATCGCTCTGATACCACTGTTGGGCCACACAGAGATAACACGAAAATTTTCCCTCTAGCGTGGTGATACCAAGATCTAGCTGAGGTAGAAGGCCACGAGGTTTACCACTAGACGCGCGGTTGCGGATTACTGATGAAGCGCGTCAGTTGATGCAGTGCAGTCCTCACGATCCGATCGTCCTGGTGCTGATCGCACATCACCTCTGCTGGTATCCACACGTACAAGGAGGAGCACCAAATGCGAATCGCTAGGTTCGTTACGGCAGACTGCTGTGGAGCTAGGGTTTCCAACACATGGAATGACCTAACCAAGAACGATTAACCTTCGGGTTACGGTGCTCCACTATATATAGGAGTGAACATGGGCTCGCTTGCGACCCATTCACTAAAGCCCATATAACACTAGTCACCGTGAGTCCAACTCACTAACTCAGTCCTAATCCGTTTTAGGTCCAACCCAACCAGATTATAGGTTCAGATCCAATCCGAACTTGCTCCCGCTCTTAAGTGTGTGACCCCGCAGGCTCATGGCTACTTGGACACGATTGGAGTCCGACTCTCAGTCGATCAGTCGGTAGCGGCTCCTAGCAGAACGTGCCGACTTTCAAGTACCAAAGAATCATGACGACTTGCCTTTCCAATGCGACTTATGTCTGAGTCCCTTTTGCCTCACGATATACATTGTCAGACTATAGGCGAATAATTATCATCCCTTAAGTAGTCCGACTCTTTTCTCGATCCGAGATAAGTGATTCACCCGACTAACTCTTAGTCGATCGCCTCGGTTAACACTTAACCGAGTCGTGCATGGCCATGCTTTCCGAATCATATCTCACGAGAGGGCCCAGAGAATATATCTCCAAGTGGAGGGGCAAAATCCCATCTTGGTTATTCACATCACACAGCTTGATTCTCAGTCGACCCGAACTCTGCCTTTATAATTGCCCAGTTACGGATCAGCGTTTGACAGAACCTAAGTCGATGATCCTGAACTCGGACAATGCAATAACCTCAGGTCTAAGGATTACATTGATTGAGATATAAAAATGACAACTTGTTCGTTGTACCTCAATATGGGTCAATCAGACTCGCTAAACTCTTTAGCCAAATCTGTGTAAGTTGGAATAGCATCTCCATGCCCATGACAAGTGGAACCGAGTCATCAAGCCAACTTTCACATTGGTCTAAGTTGTGTGTCCAGCACAACCTCAATGACCAAGGATATTTAGTACAAACAACATGAATGCATAGTTCCACAACCGAATCACATATTCAATGATGCACATCAGATGTTTATACAAGGACTACTTAATATCTTTATGAATACAATGGGAAATCTCATCATACATGATTGCCTCTAGGGCATATTCCCAACAATGCTTGCACTATACACACGAAGATTTCTCCTCTCATACAATAAAGGTGGCAATAAAATGAGGTTAGGTAGGTACCTTGGCGTCTTGCATGAGAATTTTGTTGTTGAGAGCGAGTTGCAAGGAATGCAAAGATGACCAACGATGGACCCCCTCCACATTTTCTTGTTATCCGCCTCATCTTCAAGGTTCTCCATGGCGACCATCAATAGGATGTCCTCATCATCCTCGTTGTCGAGGACATCATAACAATTGGAATCATCCAAGGACAATGAGTCCTCACAAAAGAAATGCACCAACAAACTTGAGGACGAAGTTCAAGACTCGCTCCACGTTGAACACCACCATGAACTGATCTAAAACATATACGTATTCAGTTATGTAACATATCTAATTTTTATTAAATGAGAGGAAAGGGAAATTTTTACCTACCGCTATTTCGATGAACACGCTATAGTCGATTTTAGCTGCGTGGCCGTACGGTTGATCCGCCACTTCTGCGGCTGAATCGGTGAATGGAGACAAGGAGATGGTTTGTGGCAGAGCAAATCGAGTACATATGCGACTGATTTGATCATGGTCTTGCCCAATCAAAAGTATATATGACGACAAAGTAAATCGGCCGTGGTAGCTGATTCTACCCACCATCTTCAATAGAGGTCTGGAAGTCATAGGAGCTTGCCTACGAGGTTCATTAAACTCTGGCGAAGGCCTTCCCGAGCCATTCAACACATCCTATGAAGCGTCGTGGTGGATCCATGCCCGATGACTCGGACGGCTCGTAGCGGAAGGGGGTGACACGTGCAGATCGCAAGGAGGGGTGGAAATGGAGCGATGACCAGTTGGGGATATCCAAGGTGCCACGGTCTCACGGGAACTGTGCAAATCAATGTCGGAAGGTGGTAGCGGAGGCAACAATTAGATTTCCTAGCACCTATGTCTTGAAATTTTAGTCGCGCATCTTTTTTTCTATCGATACCGAAAGCAGAAAATATGGCCTTGAAAGACAGCATAAAGGTATAGTGTTCCTAAGTGTGTTTGGTAATTAATGGCAATCCCTTGATAATGCTTGAAGACCCTGTATTAGATTCAAGGGTGGGGGTCATGAAGATAACGATGTGTGTTGAGTATTGGCATCAAGATCATTGATTTGAAGAGATTAATTCAATATGTTGAATAAGAAGTTAAGGAAGATGGAATTGTTGTGTTGAACTTGAAGGAAACCATGCTCTCTCTTATATGTTAAGCCATGGAGTATCAAGATATTGAGAGTTTTATTCCAATAGAGGAATTGGAGATATGGCTCTATGTCGGTGTCATGATGGACTTATGAGTTAAGATATGGTTGACCAAGACTTAAAACATGCAATGAAGTGAAGAATTATTTATCTACCTCAATAAATTGTGATAGAGCATGAGAAGGTACAAGGTTAACAGGTTCGAAGTGAAAAATGTGGATTTAAGTCGGTTAACTTAAAAATCATATAAAATGTACCATGTGTGATCAAATGATCTCGTGGCATGGTAATACTTGTCAATTTGATTTGTGAACTAAACCATGATCTATGTGCCTTGTGTTTCTATGTGGGGTTATTCCATGGGCATGCATTAAAAGTAAGATTTCATATAGCCCATGAGAAGTGCAAGTTCATGATGAACTTTTCATTCCTTTGGTGATAATGGACAAGGAAAGTTGTGATTTAATGAATCTATCCCATAGTGGTTTATTAGGGCGCAAATTGTTGGAGATATGCCCTAGAGGCAATAATAAAAGTGGTTATTATTATATCTTTGTGTTTATGATAAATGTTTGTATTCATGCTATAATAGTATTAAGCGGAAACATTAATACTTGTGTGATTTGTAAACTAAATTAGAGTCCCTGGTAAAGCCTCCTTGTAATACTAGCTTGTTGGTTGATAGATGATCGTGGTTTCCCGATCATGAACATTGAGATGTTATTAACAACAAGATCATATTATTAGGAGAATGGTGTGATGGACATACTCCTATAGATAAGCGTAGCATAAAGATCAAGTCATTTCAATAGTTCGTTTGCTACAAGCTTTCTGATACATAGTAACCTAATTCCTTCGACATGAGATCATGCTAATCACCATCACCAGAAGGATGCTTTGATGACATCAAACACCACACCATAACTGGGTGGCTATAAAGGTGGCATTGAGTGTTCGGAAAGTATGTGTTGAGGCACATGGATCAAGAGTGGGAATTGTCCATCCATATAACAGATAGATATACTCTGGGCCCTCTCGGTGGAATTTCATCCAATTATCTTGCAATCATGTGACTGGCTCACAAGGGATCACATATCACGGGAACGAGAAAACAGTACTTATCGGTAACAAGGTTGAACTAGGTATGCAGAGATACCGACGATCAAATCTCAGATAAGTAAACTATCACGAGACAAAGGGAAATTGGTATCGTATGTAAGTGGTTCATTCGATCGCAAAGTAATTGTAGAAATATGTGGGAGCCATATGAATTTCCAGATTCCTCTATTGGTTATTGATTGGAGAAGTGTCTCGGTCATGTCCGCGTAATTCACGAACCGTAGGGATACACACTTAAGGATTTGATGTTGTTTAGTAGATATGGAATGTAAGTAGGGAGACCGAATGTTGTTCAGAGTCTCGGATGGGATCCGGGATATCACGAGGAGATCCGGAATGGTCCGGAGAACAAGATTCATATAAGGAAAGTCCAGTTTCAGAGTTCGGGAATGATTCCGATGTTTTCATCGGAGAGGTTCTAGAAGGGTCTAGAAGGTTCACCGGACCGGAAGGGGAAGGCTACATGAATGTGTCATGAATAAGTGGAATGATTGGATCATGTCCTAGGTCACTTGGTTAGGAATTTGCAAGAAAGAAATAAAGCTCCAAATTGAAAGTCAAAAGGCAAGTTTGAAAAGTCAAACTGGAACAATGTTTCCTAGTGGAGGAAGGAAAGAATCCTTCTTTCCCTCCACCACAAGACAACTAGTAGAGGGAGTTGGGGAAGGATTCAAACTCCCCTCTCCCAAGCTGTCCTCACTCTCATAAATAGAGGGGAGGGGGTGCCCCAAGGCCACACAACCAACCCTCCCCACCAAGCCGCCGCGCCGCCGCTTGCCGTCGCTGCTACCGCCACCGCCTAGCGCCACCGCCGGATCGTTGCTGTAGCCCTAGCCACCGCCAACTCCACCTCCTCCTCTCTGGCCCTCTAAACCTAGATCGTCGGAAACCCTAGATCCACCATAACCTGCTCCGGCTTAGGCGAAGCCCTGCAGGATTTTCCTTCTACTTCCGACACCATGCCATCATGCTGCCGGAATCGCTAGGGGAGAACTACAACCTCCGTTGCCTACTGGAACAAGGGAGAGGAAGGTCTTCATCGAGTACCGAACGTGTGACCGACTGCGAAAGCGCTGCCAGATCGCAGCGCCGGAAGGATCGTCTACGCGATCTTGTTGGAGATATGCCCTAGAGGCTATAATAAAAGTGGTTATTATTATATCTTTGTGTTTATGATAAATATTTACATTCATGCTATAATGGTATTAACCGGAAACATTAATACTTGTGTGATTTGTAAACTAAATTAGAGTCCCTAGTAAAGCCTCTTTATAATACTAGCTTGTTGATTAATAGATGATCGTGGTCTTTCGATCATGAACATTGAGATGTTATTAATAACAAGATCATATCATTAGGAGAATGGTATGATGGACATACTCCTATAGATAAGCGTAGTATAAAGATCAAGTCATTTCAATAGTTTGTTTGCTATAAGCTTTCTGATACATAGTAACCTAATTCCTTTGACCATGAGATCATGCTAATCACCATCACCGGAAGGATGATTTGATGACATAAAACACCACACTGTAACTGGGTGGCTATAAAGGTGGCATTGAGTGTTCGGAAAGTATGGGTTGATGCACATGGATCAAGAGTGGGATTTGGCCATCCATATGACGGATAGATATACTCTGGGCCCTCTCGGTGGAATGTCATCCAATTAGATTGCAAGCATGTAACTGGCTCACAAGGGATCACATATCACGGGAACGAGAAAAGAGTACTTATCGGTAACGAGGTTGAACTAGGTATGCAGAGATACCGGCGATCAAAACCTCGGATAAGTAAACTATCGTGAGACAAAGGGAAATTGGTATCATATGTAAGTGGTTCATTCGATCGCAAAGTAATCGTAGAAATATGTGGGAGCCATATGAATTTCCAGATTCCTCTATTGGTTATTGATCGGAGATGTGTCTAGATCATGTCCGCATAATTCACGAACCGTAGGGAGACACACTTAAGGATTCGATGTTGTTTACTAGATATGGAATGTTAGTAGGGATACCAAATGTTGTTCGGAGTCTCGGATGGGATCCGAGATATCACGAGGAGATCCAGAATGGTCCGGAGAATAAGATTCATATAAGGAAAGTCCGATTTCGGAGTTCGGGAAAGATTCCGATGTTTTCATCGGATAGGTTCTATAAGGTTCTAGAAGGTTCACCGATCCGGAAGGAGAATGTTCCATGAATGTGTCATGGGTAAGTGGAATGATTGGATCATGTCTTAGGTCACTTGGTGTGGATATTTGCAAGAGAGAATTAAAGCTCTAAATTGAAAGTCAAACTAGAACAATGGTTTCCTAGTGGGAGAAGAAACAAGTCCTTCTCTCAATCCAATTTTGGTTTGGGTTTGGATTCAAACCCACCCCTCTCAAAGCTGCCCCCTCTCATCAATAGAGGGGGAGGGATGCCCCAACACCACAAGCCCCTCTCCACGCGAGCCACCGCCGCCGTCGACCCGCCGCCGCGCGCCGCCGCCTTGTGCCGCCTCCTTGTGCCACCGCCGGCCCGTCGCCATAGCCCTAGCCGCCACCGACACCTCCTCCTCCTCCCGGTCTTCTAAAACCTAGATCACCGGGAAACCCTAATTCCACCATAACTCGCACCAGCTTAGGCGAAGCCCTGCGGGATCTTCCCTCTACATCCGACACCACGCCGTCGTGTTGCAGGAATCACGAGAGGAGAACTACAACATCCGCTGCCTGCTGGAACAAGGGAGAGGAAGATCTTCATCGAAAATCAACGTGTGACCGAATGCGTAAGCGCCGAACACAATAGGAAGGATCGTCTATGCGATCTTGATATCAGCAAGTGTATGACTACATCACCCACGATAATATGCTCTCGTTAATCGCTTTGGAATCTTCGAGGGTGAGTGCTTCTATCGACTCATTGCTACATCACCCACGAAAGCCGTATGGTTGTCTTTTAATTCCGTTAAGACCTGCGTGTCTATTCAAAGTAGTTGTAATAGTTGATGCTGGTGGACAACAACCATGAAGCGGCACCATTGACCTTGACGCCATACCAGTGATGATGGAGATCATGTTCGTGCTTGAAGATGGAGATCGGAAGCACAAGAAGAAAGGCCATATCATATCACATATTATGAATTGCATGTGATGTTAATCCTTTTATGCATATTGTATTGCTTAGTTTGCGACGATAGCATTATAAGGTGATCTCTCAAGCATAAAATTTCAAGTTATAAAGTGTTCATCCTTAGTAATCACTGTTGCTAAAGCTCGTTGTTTCGAAGCACCACGTGATGATCGGGTGTGTTAGATTCTGCGAGTGTATACAACGTGAGCTAGCCAGATTTGCTCATGCGGAAGCTAAGGTTTGATCTTGACGAGCCTAGCATGTACAGACATGGTCTCGGAACACGGATCACCGAAAGGTAAAGCATGAGTCATATAGTAGATATGATGAACATGTTGATTGTTCGCCATTGAATCTGCATCAACTCTCGTGATGATCGGTTTTGATGTGGTGGATTTGGTTCGTGTGATCACTAAAATAATGTGAGGGATATTGTTTTGAGTGGGAGTTCACCTAGATTAATTTAACTATTAATTAGAACTCAATTTGTCATAAACTTAGTCTAAACTATTGCAAATATGTTGTAGATCAATGGCGTCCCCTCCCATCAATTTTAATGTGTTCCTAGAGAAAGAAAAGTTGAAAAACAATGGAAGCAACTTCGCGGATTGGTTCCGCAATTTTAGGATTGTCCTCAATGCTGGTAATTTGACCTATGTGCTGGATGCACCGCTAGGTAACCTGCCTGCAGCTGATGCTACCGATGAGGTAAAGAATGTTTTCCTCGCTCGGAAGAATCAGTACTCCATAGTTTAGTGTGCTATCTTGTATGTTTTAGAATCGGAGCTTCGGAAAAGGTTTGAGAACCATGACCCACATGATATTGTCCGTGAACTCAAAATGATATTTGAGGCTCACGCGACAGATGAGAGTTATGAGGCTTCTGAAAAGTTCTTTAACTGCAAGATGGAAGAGGGCATCTCCGTCAGTGAGCACGTGCTTAAGATGTCCGGGCACGCAAGCAAGCTTCAAAGCTTAGGTATAGTGATTCCTAATGCTTTGGGGATTCACCGTGTCCTCCAATCACTGCCACCAAGTTACAAGAACTTTGTGATGAACTACAATATGCAAAACATGGACAAGTCATTGCCCGAACCCTTCTCCATGTTAAAGTCTGCGGGAGCGGAGATCAAGAAAGAGCACCAAGTGTTGTTGGTCAATAAGACCACCAAATTCAAGAAGCAAGGCAAGTATAAGAAAAAGGGAAACTTCAAGAAGGGCGGTAAGAAAGTTACCGCACCGGCGAAGAAGACCAAGGCTGGGCCTAAGCCTGATACTGAGTGCTTTTACTGCAAGGGAGAGGGTCACTGGAAGCGGAATTGCCCTAAGTACTTGGCAAATTTGAAGAACGGCAACATCAAGAAGAAAGGTATATCCGATATACATGTTATTGATGTGTATCTCACTAGTACTCGTAGTAGTGCCTGGGTATTTGATACTGGTTCGGTTGCTCATATTTGTAACTCGAAACAGGTGATGCATAATAAATGGAAGCTAGCGAAGAACAAGGTGACGATGCGCGTCGGAAATGGATCAAAGGTTGATGTGATCATGGTCGGCACGCTACCTCTTCATCTACCATCGGGATTAGTTTTAAACTTAAATAATTGTTATTTGTTGCGTGCGTTGAGCATGAACATTATATCTGGATCATGTTTATTTCGAGATGGTTACTTGTTCAAGTCCGAGAATAATGGTTGTTCGATTTATATGAATAATATGTTTTATGCACATGCACCTTAGATAGATGGTCTATTATTATTGAATCTCGATCGTGGTAATACACACATTAATAACATTGAAGCTAAACGTTGGAAATTGAGTGATAACTCGACCTATATGTGGCACTGTCGTCTTGGTCATATTGGAGTGAAGCGTATGAAGAAACTCCATTCTGATGGACTTCTTGAATCACTTGAAAGATGCGAAGCATGTCTGATGGGTAAAATGACTAAGACTCCATTTTCTGGTATGATGGAGCGAGCTACAGACTTATTGGAAATCATACATACCGATGTATGTGGTCCAATGAGTGTAGCATTGCGCGGTGGTTATCGCTATGTTCTTACCTTCACGGATGACTTGAGTAGATATGGGTGTATCTATTTCATGAAACATAAGTCCGAAACTTTCGAGAAGTTTAAGGAATTTCAAAGTGAGGTAGAGAATCAACGTAACAAGAAGATTAAATTTCTACGATCTGATCGTGGAGGTGAATATCTAGGTTACGAGTTTGGCAAGCATTTGAAGAAATGCGGAATACTTTCACAATTGACACCGCCGGGAACACCACAACGTAATGGTGTGTCTGAATGTCGTAATCGAACTCTCTTAGATATGGTTCATTCTATGATGTCACTTACAGATTTACCGCCATCATTTGGGGGTTATGCATTAGAAATAGCCGCATTCACTTTAAAAAGGGCACCATCTAAATCCGTTGAAATGATACCGTATGAATTATGGTTTGGGAAGAAGCCTAAATTGTCGTTCCTTAAATTTTGGGGTTGCGAATCTTATGTAAAGAAGTTACAGCCTGACAAGCTTGAACCCAAAGCGAAAAAATGCGTCTTCATAGGATACCCAAAGGAAACTATTGGGTATACCTTCTATCATAGATCCGAGGGCAAAATCTTCGTTGCCAAGAATGGATCCTTTCTAGAGAAGGAGTTTCTCTCGAAAGAAGTGACTGGAAGGAAAGTAGAACTCGACGAGGTTGTTGAACCTTCTCTCGAACTTGCGAGTACCGCAGCACCGGAAGTAGTTCCTATGGCGCCTACACCAATAAGAAAGGAAGCTAATGATGTTGATCATGAAACTTCGGTTGAAGTTACTACAGAACCTCGCAGGTCAACGAGAACTCGTGCCACTCCTGATTGGTATGATCCCGTTATGAGTGTCATGTTGGTGGACAACACCGATGAACCTGCGACATATGAGGAAGCGATGATGATCCCAGATTCCAATAAATGGCAAGAAGCCATGAAATCCGATATTGGATCCATGTACGAAAACCAAGTATGGACTTTGGTGGACTTACCGGATGGCCGGAAGGCTGTCGAGAACAAATGGATTTTCAAGAAGAAAACATATGCTGATGGTAATGTTACTGTCTATAAAGCTCGACTTGTCGCAAAAGGGTTTCGACAAATTCAAGGAGTTGACTACGATGAGACTTTCTCACCGGTAGCGAAGCTAAAGTCTGTGAGGATTATGTTAGCAATCGCTGCATATTATGATTATGAGATATGGCAGATGGATGTCAAAATTGCGTTCTGTCAACACCCAGATTTTTAATCCCAGATGCCTGTTATGCCATACATCGCAATCCCAGGATTACCATTTTTGCGAGACATAACAGAATTGGATACCACAGTACATCATCCATTACAAACCATAGATAAGGTCTTACACAAATAAGGATCTCATGATCCAGTTATTAATACAACTTCAAGCAGCGGAATACGTAATAATAACGGTAGCGTAGGCAAAGCTCTATCTTCGGAGTCACAGGCAATGCTGACGATGGGAGATGATCCTAGTTGTCGTAACCTTCCTGGGGTCTATCCTCCAGGTACTCCTCTTCATAGTCTGGCCACGGGAATAGCCAGGGACAAAGCCATGAGTACTCTTTAAGTACTCGCAAACTAATACTAACAAGTGAAGGTTTTTTTTGTAGTAGGACACTAAGCTCTAGGGTTGTTTTGCAAAAGCCAGATTTACATCTACTAAGTTCAGAAGCAAGAAAAGCTAGTTGAAGTTTTATAACACCTAAGTGGGAATTTGTATCTCATATCACAACTCTGTTGTGGTCAAGTCAAAGTCTCAAGTCATTTTGAAAACATCTGACGGGGGAACAGTATGACCACTCCAATCGCTCCATAATCATGACGCGGCTATTCGAATAGTTTGACACTCTGCAGAGATTGTACACTTTCACCACAACATTCGATACATCCGTCAGGAACAAATCCAGAATTCACCATACTCAGTATGCGGTTAATCAATCATAACCTTTCAATTACACGCCCTAGTATAAGCACCTCTCCTGTGAGTTTGGCCTCCCAACCATGACCAACTGTCATCTTGGGTACTGCACAGGTGGACAATTTTCACAAGGTAGCCTCAGCTCAGACCTTGGCCGTGAGGGAACCAATACTAAGGTATATAAGTTTCCAGTCAAGCCCTACCCAATATTCGGGTATTGTGGTTGTACGGTAAAATTGGAATGGTATCGCATACAGACAACCATCAGTTTTATAAAGGGCTAAGGCTCATGCCTCAACATTTTCATCACCAAAATCATCTGGTGTTCGGAAATACATGTCAAAACATCTCAGTAGAATGATCCATCATTCTAAGGTTTTCATAACCATTTTCACCAAGTATTCCCATCTAAAGTTGATCAAGTTTTATGCTTAGCACTAGCATCTACAAGTGGGGGTGAGTACTAATGAGGGGTGATACACAAGTGGGGTTCTAACTAAGTTCAATCTCATGCCTTAGGATGACATCAAGATTTATCTAGTTTAGGCCAAATTTTATGCTCTTTATGCAACCTTCAGGTATCCTCCTAGTCTACAAGTTACTTCAGTAAACCTAAGTAAAAGCTTTTATAAAGAAATAAAGTAGAAAGCTTGCAAGTAAAACTAGGATTGGGGATCAAGTGGGTATAATCACATATGCTTAAGGCATATAGTTGGCATGGTAACAAGCAAGTATTTGCTTGCATAGGTCAACTTGATTAGTAAGGCTTGCTAAAGTAGAGTATCTTGCAAGTGTTAGCTTGCCTTGTGCAGAGCAGTGGTTGAAGTTCTCTTCGGCTTCTTCTTCGTAGTATCCTCCTTCCTCCTCGTATCCTTGGTCGATACTAGCGTCTATAAATAAATACGAGGTACACAATCACCAAACAATACTTAACTACTTGCAATCATCACACACAAGGGTTCTATAGATGATCTAGAATCATCACTAACATTACAAGATTAAAGCTCGGTTTAATTCCTTTTATTTTTAGAAAAGTAATTTCTACTCATTGAAAAACTACTTAAGATTTAATATTCTCCAAACCAAACATGGGATCATGTTGACACATGTCATCACCACATATTTTAGTCCATGGGAATGTGATTTGAAGTGGTGTCATAATTTAATAAGGTTTAACCCTTTTATTTTAATTAAATAAGGTGACTACTATGTGGCATTCTTTTATTTCTTGAACATTATTTCTGTAAGTAAACCCATTTTTATATATTCTGAAAGGTAGGGTTAAATGTGATTTTTGAGAGTTGGAATCAACTCAAAATCTATCATGGTTTAAATTTGAAAAATGTTTGAATGCAGAAAAGCTTCTGCCTTGTTATTTTTACCAAGGATGATCTACATATCCAAATGATTTGAATCCAACGGGCTTGGATTCAGCATTTCCATACCTTTCTAACAAAATTGGTTTCATTCAATTTGGTTGACTGAATCGATCTGGGTTGATTTTTGAAACTAGGTGCACAAGTGTGTTTGAATGAAAATGGAAAAAAGTTAAATTCAAACGACTGGGCTGCGCGGGAAGCAATACTGGGCCGGCCTGCTAAGCACAGCGCTCACGAGGGCTGGTTAAGTTGTTGTCCCCACGCGTCAGTGAGACAGGGGGTGCGAAGCGGTACAGGGCAATGTGAGCCGTGAGATCTTGTTCTAATCTAACGACCCTGGTTCATCGTCCACGTCGGGTAGCGCCGGCGAGACAGAAACCTAACGCGGCAGGTGGGGGTCGTCGGGGGCTCACGGGGGCTCAGGCGAGGGTCGGCGAGGCGGGCGAACGACGAAGTCGATGACAGCGAACCTCCTGGTACCGGCAGCTTCTCCTGGGGCGGCTCCAATCGCTGCCCCCCTTCTTCTCCAGCAGCATCGGGCTCCGGTGAAATTCTGGCGAAGCGCTACTCGCCTTGCTTCGGGACTGAGGCGGGGTGGTTCCGGGTGAGAGGGGAGTGAGGTGGTGTGCTCAATTCGGCTGGGGGTGGCCTCTATTTATAGTGGCGAGAGGGAACCGATGGGCGCAAGCTGAGCTCGTCGTGGTCGACGGCACAGAAGTCTATCGGCGTGGGCGGCGGTAGGGGGTGGTGCGGTGCTCCCTGGCGAAGCTCAACGACATGGTGGCGAGGCGTGGGGCGGTGCGGATTGGTCGGAACGCGGCGGTGCTCTGCGCGTGCCCGACGGAAGTTTTTATGGCGCACAGCATGCATGGTCCGCGCGGCGGCGAACGAGCGTGTATGCGGGGTTGCTGGGACGGTGGTGATCATGTATGCACGCGGCGAGGGCGGCGCGCGGTCTGTGGGCGTCTGTCGAGCGTGGTGCACGGGGAGCACTCTCGGCATGGTTGCTGGCGAGCTTGGCATGGTCTGTGCGTGTGGTCCAGGGGTTGGCAAGGTTGGAGTGCTGGACAGGGAGTGGCGGTGGGGTGTTAGCTTGCTCCCAGACATGTTGGCTAGGCTTGGTGCTTCTCCTATCTCGTTGTCGACATGTGGGTGGCAAGGGTGCACTCGGCCTGCTCACCATTGATGACAATGGCTAGCTTACAGTAGTGCTAGAGATTAGTTTAGGTTATTAGATGATCTACTAAGGCTAGTGGTGTCTAGAGAGGGAACAAGTTAGGCTTAAATCACTGCTCCAAATAGTGTTTAGATTTTGTTTGATTTGTATCTGCAAGGTGTTTGATGAAATGGCCGCAAGAACTCAAGTTTTGAATTTTGAAAAGATTTTTGGTGGGTGTGGTAGGTTGGTGCTGGCGAGTCTGCAAATGCTTGGGTTTTGAAAGTTGAGCTTGTTTGAGTGGGTTTTGAAAAAGTGGGATCTTCCCATATGATAAAGATTCATTTTTGAACTGTCCTTTAAACTAGGCATTCAAATGTTTTTGGATGATCACAAAGTGGGCCTTGAGACTTTGTTAGGAGTACTATAAAGGGGTGCAAAGATCCAAGGAAGTTTCTGTTAAGTTCTAAAAGTTTGGGACAACCAAAGTAGGCATGGGAGTTAAATTGGTCAAAATGACCATTCACTCATTTTGGTTTATTTTGATTTATTTGTCTTTGGGAAAAGTTTGGGAAAGGTTTAGATGATGTTTATTTCTCCTAAGAATCATTTTACAAACAAAGAAACACATAAACAAGGCAATTCAAAAGAATTCAAAATGGGATGCATACACACATGAATGCTTTCTCATTTTATTTTAGAAAAGTTTTTGTTAACCCTAAATTTGATTATTAGAGTTTGATGATCCAAGTTTAGTATTTTTGGGATGTTACACGTTCCTCAATGGAGACATTGATGAAGAGTTTTATATGGTACAACTCAAAGCTTTGTCGATCCTAAAGATGCTAACAAGGTATGGAAACTTCAACGATCCATTTATGGATTGAAGCAAGCATCCCGGAGATGGAATCAATGTTTTGATAAGATGATCAAAAGCTTTGGTTTTATACAAACTTATCGAGAAGCTTGTATTTACAAGAAAGTGAGTTGGAGCTCTGTAGCATTCTTAATACTATATGTAGATGACATATTGTTGATTGGGAATGATGTAGACCTTCTTAATAGTGTCAAAGATTATTTGAATAATAGTTTTTCAATGAAAGATCTTGTCGAAGCAGCTTACATATTAGGCATTAAGATTTATAGAGATAGATCAAGACGCCTAATATCATTGTCACACAGTACATATTTGGACAAAGTTCTAAAGAGGTTTGGAATGGAAGATAGCAAGAAAGGGTTCTTGCCCATGTTGCCCAATACGACCTTGAGTAAAACTCAAAGTCATGCAACGACAGAAGATAGAGAAAGGATGAGTAAGACTCCATATGCCTCAGCCATAGGATCTCTTATGTATGCCATGCTATGTACTAGACCCGACATTGCATATGTTGTTAGTTTGACTAGTAGATATCAAAGTGATCCAGGAGTGGATCATTGTACAGCAGTCAAAAACATCCTTAAGTACTTGAAAAGAACCAAGGATATGGTTCTTTCTTATGGAGGTGATGAACAACTCGTTGTTAATGGTTACACCGATGGTAGTTGGAACACCGATCCGGATGATTCTAAATCTCAATTTGGATACGTATTTACTTTGAATGGTGTAGAAGTTAGTTGGAGGAGTGCAAAGCAAAGCGTTGTGGCGAGATCTTCAACTGAATCGGAATACACAGCTGCTTCGGAGGCTTCACAAGAGGCGACATGGATGAAGGATTTCATTACAGAGCTTGGTGTGGTTCCCAGTGCGCTGGACCCAATGTCTATCTACTGTGATAACATGGGCACCATAGCCAATGCGCAAGAACCAAGGCCACACAAGAAGCTGAAGCATATCAAGCTGCGTTTTCACGCTATTCGAGAGCATGTCCAAGATGGTAACATAAAGATTTGCAAAGTACACACAGATCTGAATGTGGCGGATCCGTTGACTAAACCTCCCCCGAGGGCAAAACATGACCAGCACAAAACCGCCATGGGTGTTCGGTATATTACCATGTAATCTAGATTAGTTAACTCTAGTGCAAGTGGGAGACTGTTGGAGATATGCCCTAGAGGCAATAATAAAAGTGGTTATTATTATATCTTTGTGTTTATGATAAATTTTTGCATTCATGCTATAATAGTATTAACCGAAAACATTAATACTTGTGTGATTTGTAAACTAAATTAGAGTCCCTGGTAAAGCCTCTCTATAATACTAGCTTGTTGGTTGATAGATGATCGTGGTTTACCGATCATGAACATTGAGATGTTATTAACAACAAGATCATATCATTAGGAGAATGGTGTGATGGACATACTCCTATAGATAAGCGTAGCATAAAGATCAAGTCATTTCAATAGTTAGTTTTCTATAAGCTTTATGATACATAGTAACCTAATTCATTCGACCATGAGATCATGCTAATCACCATCACCAGAAGGATGCTTTGCTAACATCAAACACCACACCATAACTGGGTGGCTATAAAGGTGGCATTGAGTGTTCGGAAAGTATGTGTTGAGGCACATGGATCAAGAATGGGAATTGTCCATCCATATGACAGATAGATATACTCTGGGCCCTCTCGGTGGAATGTCATCCAATTAGCTTGCAAGCATGTAACTGGCTCACAAGGGATCACATATCACGGGAACGAGAAAACAGTACTTATCGGTAACGAGGTTGAACTAGGTATGCAGAGATACCGACGATCAAATCTCAGATAAGTAAACTATCGCGAGACAAAGGGAAATTGGTATCGTATGTAAGTGGTTCATTTGATCGCAAAGTAATTGTAGAAATATGTGGGAGCCATATGAATTTCAAGGTTCCTCTATTGGTTATTGATTGGAGAAGTGTCTCGGTCATGTCCGCGTAATTCACGAACCGTAGGGAGACACACTTAAGGATTTGATGTTGTTTAGTAGATATGGAATGTAAGTAGGGAGACCGAATGTTGTTCGGAGTCTCGGATGGGATCCGGGATATCACGAGGAGATCCAGAATGATCCGGAGAATAAGATTCATATAAGGAAAGTCCAATTCCAGAGTTCGGGAATGATTCCAATGTTTTTATCGGAGAGGTTCTAAAAGGGTCTAGAAGGTTCACCAGACCTGAAGGGGAAGGCTACATGAATGTGTCATGAATAAGTGGAATGATTGGATCATGTCCTAGGTCACTTGGTTGGGAATTTTCAAGAAAGAAATAAAGCTCCAAATTGAAAGTCAAAAGGCAAGTTTGAAAAGTCAAATTGGGACAATGTTTCCTAGTGGAGGAAGGAAAGAATCCTTCTTTCCCTCCACCACAAGCCAACTAGGATAGGGAGTTGGGGAAGGATTCAAACTCCCCTCTCCCAAGCTTCCCTCACTCTCATAAATAGAGGGGAGGGGGTGCCCCAAGGCCACACAACCAGCCCTCCCACTGCGCACGCCGCTTCTCCAGCTTGCCGCTGTCGTCATGCGGATCGTCGTCGTCTCCCTAGCCACCGCTAACTCCACCTCCTCCTCTCCGGCCTCTAAACCTATATCATCGGAAACCCTAGATCCACCATAACCTGCTCCGGCTTAGGCGGAGCCCTGCATGATTTTCCCTCTACTTCCGACACCATGCCATCGTGCTGCCGGAATCGCGAGGGGAGAACTACAACCTCCATTGCCTGCTGGAACAAGGGAGAGGAATGTATTCATCGAGTACCGAACGTGTGACCGACTGCGGAAGCGCTGCCGGAACGCAGTGCCGGAAGGATCGTCTACGCGATCTTGAGATGGACAAGTGTACGACTACATCACCCACGAGAATCTGCTCTCGGTAACCGCTTTGGAATCTTCGAGGGTGAGTACTCTAATTGACTCGTTGCTACAATCTAGTACATAGATCTTGGCTTGTTTGTGTGCATGCGGTAGAATTTTTTGTTTTCCATGCTACGAACCCCTACACAAACTGGGTGTCTTCAGTAAGATACAATAATCAAGTGAAGCATTCCAATTTGAGGGAATCATATATAAACTATTATCATCAAGATCTAGAGGGATGCACATGGCAAAGGCATAACCTTTCTAGGTTTTCCTTTACCGGTCTCAAGGTGGTTTTGAGAGAACGGTTTATATGATAGATAGCCCCACTATCAAGAGGGGATTTCATTTGAGTAACTTGATCACCTCATCTTAGGGTTCTCAATCATTCTCACACCTTGCATCTTCCTATGTTGTTGCTTCTTGGTGTTCCTCTATATGAGGTTCTTGATCTTGTTACTAGATTTTCAACAATTTCAAGTCACCAAAAACAAAATTTGTATACATCATCTTTTGTGTTTTCGAATTTGAAGGTTTTATCGGTTCTTTGTTTGGGAGGTTTCACAACTCTCCACTCTTGGTATTTTCTATCTTGATTTTTGCTGGTGTTTAATTGCATGAGAATCTAGAACTTGTTGTTATCCTAAAAACAAGCCCGATGTCATAGAAATCGGAGTCCGGATGCAAAAGTTATCCTGACTTTTGTGAGGGTATTTTTTGCGAGCTTCTGCGATTGGCTTAAGTGACCTAGTATCGACCAGCTCCTAGGAAGGATTCTAGTTTTAGTCTGGTTCGAGGTACGGTGAACCGGACCACCCTGAAAAGCTTATAAATCACTCCAACAAACATATTTGGCTTTTTCCTATAAAAGTGGCCTTCTTCCCCAATGGTTTTCTAAGATTGTTGAGCACGAAATTGTCCTGCATTGTTGACCTTTAAATAGCTTGCATCCTCCCACATTCTTAATATGATTATTGCATCTATTTGAAAACTTTCGAAGAGGAGATGTAGATCTACATTCTCCACCAACAATTCCTTCTCTATCCGAGAGAATTTGATAGATCTAGATCTTGGAGTCAATTGTTGACCTCCACCATTTTCCTTCCTCCCTAATTTCTTCCTACAAATTGTTTCTTTAGTGGGATTTGAGATAGAAGGATTGGAGCACATTTCTTGCTATTTTTTTTCTTTCCAATTACATAAGTATTAAGCTCTCCATTATGATTTGTTTGAGTGAGAGGTCGTGATCTTGTTACTCTTAGGGTGACCTCCTAGTTGTCTTGGAATTTGGTGTCACGGTGACCTCTTCATGGAATATTGTGAAGAGACCTTGATTTTCCCTTCACTTGATTTGTGAAGTGATTGTGGAGCTTTCCGTCTGTGGGGTGAAGGAAAAATTAGCCATAAGAAAAGTCCCTTATATTCGTGAGAGGGCTTGGAGAAAGGTAAGACTTCATGGCATTCTAGGGTCCTTCGTGGTAGCCTGCATCTCTCCAACAGTGAGTATAGTTACTTCATGTAAGTGTACATCATGATAAATCTTTGTCTTCGGGTGCATCATTTATCTCTATATCCGAGTTTATCACTTGCGAAATATATCTTGTATTATCTTTCTTACCTCTAGTTGTTTGTGGCACACTTAGTTGAACCTAGCTTATTTAGGATTTGTGTTTGAAAAACTAAATGAGTATTTTATCTCCACATTCTTTGAAGCCAAATCCTAGAATACTTATTCATACCCCCTCTAAGCCACACCTTGATCTTTCGGCCGGCTAAGTAGTGTGTGTGGGTCTAGATTTGCAGGAAGCCATGAGAAAATTACAGCTCAGATAGTTTTGTGGTATCTGCTAGTGACACATTTTTCACATGGTACCGCGAAGTGACGATTATTTTACGTTTCCATGCATTTTACGGTGTGGCGCAGAGTTGCTCTTACCATAGTGGGTAGAGAGAGGAAAAGAGTTAGGTTGCCTAGGCATCCTCAGCATAGGCACGGTTGTCGCGTCTCTCAGATTAGGTGCTTCTGCTGAATAGACCGCCAAACAAAAACGTGGATCAGTTTGGGCAACCCCTGCAACGAGGCATTGGTGAGAAATTGTGCCGGTAGAATTCTTCGCTGTTCGATGGGTTTCGTGTATCAAGATTCATGATTAGTCAAAACGTCTAACAGATCCTACTCCATATAGGCTTACACCTTCCAAATTGCAGTCTTCGCTACCTCAGTAATGCCAACAATCCAAGGCGTGGATGATCATGTCTCATCCCAAGTGAAAATTAACAACTAGAGTAGTTTCCTTTAGAAAACTGCGATTTTAGTTCAACATTGGAGTCTATTCCCTTCTATGTATCTTTTTCCAATTTTGTGTGCTCTTTTAATATATATTTGTTCTAATTTAATTAGGTACCTTTAAGATTTGAGGAACAAGCAAGCAACTCTGGGATACTAAAACACTAGATACTCTTATTTCATAGTATTCTACTGTTATGTTTAGTTGAGAAAAGAGTCTTGGAAGTTGGAACCTTTTAACCATGGTAAGGGTCTATTTTTTGGGCCACAACTCGTGAGAAACAGTTGTAGTTGGTGGGCGATGAGAAATTAGCTCTAGGAAGCAGCCGGTCTAATTAGAAATTTGATGATTGTGTTTTTGATGGCTGATATTGTTGGTTTTATGAGTGAAATGTCTGGAATACCTTGTATTTTGAATATGTTGCATAAGTGCTAATTTCAAATGAATTAGTTGTTACCATGTTTAAGAGCAGAACTACCACAAAATACTTTTTTGGCTAAAATAATTGTAAATATGTATTTTACCTGAATACTTTTGGGATTCTGCTTGTGCATTTTCTAACTTTTTTTGCTTTTGCCTTTCTTTTAGCTTTTGGCCAACTAAATTACCTCAAATTACCTGCAACTTTGGACGCTGGCCCGTGCGCATCCTCCTTGGCCTACCCACTTGTTGTTGCTCCGGATCCCACACTAACGACTGTAGTGAACGGCGGATGAGCGACAGTGAACTCGCTGAAAGTGGGGGAATCGGGGCCTCCTCGATTGAGCTCCGTACGAGGTGGGGAGGATCTAGGATGGAGGCGGAATCAAAATGAATCGGGGGATCACGTGTCTCCTTTGCTAAGCTCGGGATGGAGCCTTTTTTGCAAATCTTGTGAACCATAAAGGATACTTTGGTCCTGTGTAACTTGGTAGGGTATCGCTAAAAAAGACCAACCTTCGTAAAGGTCTATTCACGAGCCTAGAGTTGCTCCACGTTTGATACGTGGCGTGTTGTTGATGCCCCGCGATAATGAAGTAGTTAATGATGCAAGTACAACTATATATAAAAGTACAACTGTATTTACACATTAAGTACACAAAAATACAACTGTACTTAGAGCTGAAGTACACGAAAGTACAACCGTACTTAGATCCAAATACATAAAAGTACAACCATACTTAGAGCCAAGTACACAAAAATACTACTATATTAAGAGCCAAAGTATAGAAATGTACAAGTGTACTCACCATCAAAGTATACGAAATTACAAGTGTACTTATAGACTAAGTACACAAAAGTGCAATTATACTTAGAGTTGAAGTATATGAAAGTACAATCGTAGTAAAGTTAAAGTATAAAGAAGTACAACCATACTTGGAGTCAAGTACATGAAATTACTACTATACTAGTACTATCGTCATAGTACATGGAAATACAAATGTGTAGTAAGTCTAAAGTACACTAAGAACACGAAGTACAAAAGTATGAAGTGAAGTAATCTAAATTTCTAAAGTACGAACACTGCGATTTTGAAAGTATAAAAAAAGTTGTTTAAAATGTATCAACATGGGATCTAGATTTAAAGATCTCTGCATGAGGAGCTCAAAAGTATAAACGATTCGTAATTTGAACAAACAGTTCTCAAGATGTTTTGAATAATTGTATTTAAAATAAAAGGGAAAATCTGTACTCTTACCCGTATCTCTCTTTCTCTCTCATCCTGGTTCCACATTGCTTCTTGTCGAAACTTGGCAAGCATGCAGAGCCCCATTAGAAAAACCGCACGAAGAAGAAGATGCCACTGCGCGACAACGACACGCGGAACAGACCTTTGAGAAAAGGTCGGTCTTTTTTTAGGATTTTCGAACTTGGAATGGTGCTTCAGGTGCTTCCAGAGTCGATGGTTCATTTGGACACCGCTGCTTTTGATAAAGTTTATCTACATTTGGGTGTTTGTTTGGGATGCTCAAGCAAATCCAAAAAAAACACACCCTAAAACCTGCTGGATTGCGAGGACTTGTTAGTCAGTCAAAGACTCCTCGAAAAACGAACATTGGAGGCAAACAGAAAAGTTACAGCCAAAAGCAATTATTTAGGTGCCTTTGTGGCTATAAGTCAAAGTCCAAAATCAAAAGTAAGCCCAATCAAACAATCCAGAATTATAAGAGTATCTCTAGCAGACCCTATAAAACGACCTGACCCATATAATTCTCACGGGTATAAGGGACAGGGCAAGATTTGTGGTCCGGGAAGAAACCGTATAACGAGCCTGGGCCATATAATTTTTACGGGGGATGAGAAATGCACCCCCTCGATCTAAAGACTAGGTTTTGACCGTCGTTTTAGGTCTCGACCTGGCTATTATCCACCGCCCCCTCCACTCCTCCGTCGCGCTTTCCCTCACATCGCCGCTTAAATCGATCGCCGCCCTCCGGCGAGCAATTAGTCGCCGCCAACTTTAGATCCGGCACCGCACATACGCTATGTACTGTTGGGGAGATCACCATGACGTGGGGGAGGCTAAGTTGTCTGTTTGATGGCCTCATCACGTGGACTTGAGCTCGGCTCCAACTCGGAGGAGGAGCGTCGTCGATGCGTTCACGCCGACGGGGCGCGTAAGTGTGCCTCCCTCCACTACATCATCCACAACAGTCCGATGCCACACAAGCTCCTTCGCTGCGAGATGGAGGAGTTCGACCGTCAAAGGTTGGGGAGGGAAGCTCGCGCGAACCTCGTCTGCCGTCGCCAAAGAGGGAGGACGAGATCCTGGCGCCGGTCGGCCGTATCATCACCAGCACCGACTACGCCGACGATGCCTTCTTCGAGCACTAGATGGAGGTCATCACACGACGCAGCGTCGTCGACGCCCAGGAAGATGCGGCTCATGCTCATCGTGAAGGCGAGATCGACACCATCTTCCTCGAGAAGGGGCTTGATATGTCATAAACGTATCTATAATTTTTGATGCTCCATGCTTGTTTTGTATCAACTTTGCTATGTTTTGTCTACACTTTGAGGTATTCTTATACATTTTCTGGTACTAACCTATTAACAAGATGCCACAGTGCCAGTTGCCTGTTTTCTTCTGTTTTTGGTTCCAGAAAAGGCAGAAAATCAATATTCTCGGAATTGAACGGGACAAAAGCCAATCTTCCTATTTTCCTGGAGCAACACGGAACCACGAAGCAGAGGTGGAGGAGGACACCAGGGTGTCCGCACCCCCACTAGGTGCGGGCTAGCCCTGGTGGTGCCCACAGGGGGTGTGGGCCCCCTGGCCCTCCACCAACCTTGCCTCCTTCGCCTATAAGAGGCCTCCGACCCAAAAACCCTAAATCATCGACCAGAAATCCATGAAAAGTTCCGCAGCGCCGCCTCCACCGAAGGGGAGATTCGGGGGACAGAAGTCTCTACTCCGGCACCCTGCCGGGACGGGGAAGTGCCCTCGGAGCCATATCCATCGATCTCCACCACCATATCCATCACCGTTGCTGATTCCCATGATGAGGAGGGAGTAGTTCTTCCTCGAGGCTAAGGGCTCTACCGGTAGCTATGTGTTCATCTCTCTCTCTCTCTATGCATGATCTTGTTGTGGTCATGAGCTTTGTAATCAAGTAGATCTACCTTGCTACTCAAGTGCTTCAATAGATCTCTGCTCTCCCCACATGTATGAAAGTGACAGCGTGCATACCGGGGTGGCACTTAGGCTAGAGTCTACATAAATACTCATCATGCGTTAATAGATCTATGCTTTTCCCCACGTGTGTGAAAGTGACAACGTGCACACCGTGTGTGGCACTTAAGCTAGGTTACATATATATTTTTCATGAGTTCTATTTTGAGTTGGTTGTCTCTATGAAATTGTGGTGTTTGTTGGAACCATCTAGCGCTCAAGGTGACAGTGTGGGGTTATCTAGATTGGGGAAGGACCTACCGTGGATTAGAGTGTCCAACCAGAGAGTAGTTAAGAGTAGTATCATTAAGAGAAGATATTTATATGAGAGAGTGTTTACTAGTGAAAGTATGATCCCTAGGCCTTGTTTGTAAACATTGAAACACCGTTTGCATCTAGATCTGTTGCATGTTTGCTTGCTTTCTTCTTTATTTCAGTTTGCCTTTAGTTTCTCCCACGTCAACAACAAGTCAGAAGCTCTTTTCTGGAACCGTGACCACTTGTATTTTACTATCTCTTCTCCGAACTAGTGCACCTATACACCTGACAAGTGTATTGGGTGTGTTGGGGACACAAGAGACTTCTTGTATCTTGATTGTAGGGTTGGTTGAGAGGGACACCTTTGACCACTTCCTTCCTGAGTTCGATAAACCTTGAGTGATCCACTTAAGGGAAACTTGCTACTGTTCTACAAACCTATGCACTTGGAGGCCAAACAACTGTCTACAAGAATAGAAGTGCGTAGACATCAAGCTCTTTTCTGGCGCCGTTGCCGGGGAGGAAAGGTAAAAGGCACTCACACATGTTACCCCATGGAAACAGCAAGCCAGAAACCTATTTTCTGGCGTCGTTGCCGGGGAGGTTAGGTAAAAGGTGCTCACATCCTCCGGTGTGAGTGCTCGAAGTTATTTCCTTTAGATTCTGCAATTTTGTCTTTTTGTTTGTTGTTTTCACTAGTTAGGCTTAATGGAAAACAACAAAAAAATTAGAGAACTTTGTAGTATCTATCTTGAGTTAGGTCATGAAGTGTTTGAAGAGAAAATTAAAAAACCTATGGAACTTTATTTGCATGCTAATGGTAATGTTATTAGTATGAATTCTTTGGACACCATTATTGCTAATGCTGTGGAAACGTCTAAGCTTGAGGAAGCTAGTTTTATGAAAATGATCTTTTTAGTTCCCCAGCTTTGGAAGATAGCTATTCTATTGCTTATGATGATACCAACCCTCCAATATATGATGATTACAATGATGATTATGATATTTTCAGTCCACCTACTATTGAGGAGGAAATTAATTGTGATTATAATAAGACTCCTATATTTGATGATTATGGTGATGAGAATAATAGTGATAGCTATTTTATTGAATTTGCTCCCACTACAATTAATAAGAATGACTATGCATATGTGGAGAGCAAATATTATTTTGTGCATGTGGCTCATGTTAAGAATGTTTTATTTGATTGTTATATTGTTAATTTTATTCATGAAGCTACTGAAAGTTATTATGAGAGAGATAAACATGGTCTTATGCATATCAAAAATATTAATTTTCCCCTCTGTATGTTAAAAATCTTGAAGTTGCACTTGTTTTGCTTTCCTATGCTTGTTGCTTTGTGCTTTCATGACTTGTTTCTTTACAAGATTCCTATTCATAGAAAGTGGGTTAGACTTAAATGTGTTTTGAATTTGCTTCTTGATGATCTCTTTTACTTCAAATCATATTTCTTATGTGATCATCTTCTCAAATTATCATGACTAACTTAAAGGCATTAAAGAAAAGTACTTGTTGAGAGATAACCCAAGAGTTTTCTTGAGTCTTGGAAGTTATTAATTCAGTAATGACCTCTCCTTATCCTTTTTGTTTGCCTTTTGTGCCAAAAATGGCCTCTAATGAGAGGGAAGTAAGATTTGGGGATTTGCTGTCCCGAAACAGATTTCTGTCCTCCACCATAAAAATTCGTGAGGAGTATCTTTAAGTCGGATTAATCTGAAAATTTATGAATAAATCCCCCAGTATGTTAGCTAACTTTCGTTAGTTCAGAACTTTTTGATTTCAGCAACAGAAGGTATTCGAAAAAATCAATTTCTATCTGCTGGTCTGTTTTGACATATTTCTGCCATTATTTGCATTTGCTTCTTATTGGTTTATTTTTGGGTTATTTTTCGGAAATTGAGATTTTTTAGGGAATTACTACAGTATCTTGTGTTTTTAGTGAAAGTTTTGCTGTTCTAAACCTAAACCCAAGGGTCTATTATCTTTTGAATACACTAATGTTGCTAATGAAGATTGTGTGAAGTTTTGTATGGAGGAAAATTTTCAGGTGTAGAGAAAGAATGATGTAATGAGATGAAGAATGGACAAAATTTCAAGCTTGGGGATGTCACCCCGTGTCACCCAAAGAAATATTCAAGAGGTACAAGCGTCAAAGCTTGGGGATGCCCAAGGCATCCCCTTCTTCATCAATAAAAATCTCAGGTCTTTCTAGACACTTCGTTTTTATTGTTTCATGCACAATTGTGTTGTTCTTGGAGCGTCTTTGTTTTTGTTTTTAGTTTTATTTTATTTAGTTTACTTGAGTATGTTTCTTGGATTACAGCACACTTCTTTTGGAGAGAGACACATTCTATTTTCATTGCCTAGAACACTCTAGTTTTCACTCTTATTGTTCTGTGAGTGTTCACTTTTGCTAGCACTGCGTTTAGCTTTAGTTTTCTTTTGCTTCTGCTTAGAACTATTTAGTACTTCTTTGTGGATTTCTGAGACAAGCTCACTGATCTTTATTGATTATTATCTTTGTGAGTTGTTTCAAATAAGTTGATTGGTGTTGGAAAGGAGTAGAAAGTTCTTGCTTGAAAATGCAAGAGGAGCTTGCATTGACTGTGACTTAGACTTTAGCATGTCATGCTAGGTGTTGTTTTGACCTTATGATTAGTGATTATTGTTGTAGAATGACTTGTTCCAAACAATTAGGATTTCTTAATGTTCCTTGAAGGAATCATGCGTTGTTTTAGCATACAAAAGCATAGTATTGTGGTATTCTCCTTTGATGCTTTGTTTGGGTTGACTTGGCACATGCTCACACCATGTTATGACTATAAACAAGTCACCATAGCCTCTATTATCATTTAGTCCTTGACTTGTAGTACCACTTTATGCTTTGATTAGTAATGTTTTGTCGCTCTGCATGATTATGGCCATTATTGCTCTCTTAGTTGGTTGCTCCCAGTCTTTTGCTAGCCTCCACTTGTATAATTAAG
Organism: Avena longiglumis; assembly: GCA_030063025.1. Classification (NCBI taxonomy): domain Eukaryota; kingdom Viridiplantae; phylum Streptophyta; class Magnoliopsida; order Poales; family Poaceae; genus Avena; species Avena longiglumis. The sequence goes on from CP125974.1 coordinate 458,790,580, forward strand.
CTCTACTCATGCTTCCAACTCCCAAGAAACCAAGTTATTCCAAAGTTTCCACTATAAATTCCTATGCATGGTGTGTTACACCATTCCAAGTATATTCTTATTTTTAGCGATCTTCCAATTAAAAAGTATTTTTTATGTGAAAACTTAGTGATTAAAGCTCTCACGAACTTGATGGCACACTTTATATTTCTTGCCCCTAATAAACTTGAATCATTGTGTCATCTATGTTGTATATGCGTGTACTTATACGTTGGAATTAGAAAAACCATGCTGTCCTGGGGAACGTTTTCAACATTGCACTTGTACTTTGTACACAATTGATATCATGCTCTTTTGTCTATGGATGTCGCCGGTGTGAAATAAAAAGGGAGCTTGTAATTCCATGGAGTTATGTATTTTGTGTTAGAGAAACGTCTGGACTGCTAGCCTAAGCCATGCCTAATCATGGTGGAAACTTGCAGCATAACCATAATGAGCCATCTGTGAAGCATCCTCAATAAAAATCTATGCAAATAGTAAATAAAAAGACCTCTGAGATGCTCATTGTCTGCTTGCCTTGTCATTTTGGTTATGGAATAGCTCCTTGACGAGGTTTGATCTCATCAATGCCCATTGTTATGGACTTGGGTTTTGGAGAAGATGGGGATGCTGGAGATCGCGGAACGGTTAGCAAACAAGCAACACGGGGACACGAGGTTTACCTGGTTCGGCCCCCTGGGAAAAACCCTACTCCGCTTTGCGCTCTTGATTACGGGCGAACCAAGGTTCAGGTGCTGTGATTCGATCTAGCATGGAGGTGTGTATGCGAAAGTATGAGGGAGAGATCTAGGTCGTGCCCTCCTAGCCTTTATATAGACTCGGGCAGGTCCCGGGCATAGACCTAGTCGGTTACAAGTTCTAGGGTTTTACCCCTTTGAATTTCATATCTACGCTAGTCTTGCTCTCCAAGGATCCGAAGGCGTCATGGGCCTTGGCCACCCGAAAATCTTCATGGGCTGGCGTACATCTGCCGTGGGCCTTCCTTGGGCTAGACCAGGTATGCTGAGATCACGTACCCGTAGGGTATAACCATGTCAAGAGTTCCCGGTGATCAAATAATCGTAGATCGTGAGGACTCTTCAATCCTTCGGTGCAACTATGTATTAAAGATATGTAGGGATTGTTGATGCGTGTGCACGACTCACCCGACGGATCGTGGTCGAACGTCTTAGGACGAAACAACACGATCTTCCTCAGGTTCGAGTCCCTTAACTCGAACCCAGAACATATGCTGGCGTAATTCGACTCAGGCCGCGGAGGACTTACAGGAGTGGAATTCCAGTGATTTTAATTGATGTACCCAACGCGTCCGTCGGGATTTTTCATCGCGCCTGCTGGCACGGGTTTATACTAGCAGAGCGCAGTCGTGTGCGTTGCCAGGCCATCAGATGATATCTATAGGTCTTATCTTTGTGTCGCAGACACAGCATCCGAATGTTTATCACCGTGGAGGTGTTTCGGGTGGCCAAGGAGAACGTTGCTCACTTATCGCCTTGTTGGGGCAGAGTTGCCGGAAAGTTTTTGCATGCTGATCCGAAAGATTGCAGTCGAAGAATTCATAGGGTGCGCGACCAGCGCTCCCTATGGGAGTAGCCCCCGAGTGTCTGTTCGAGTTGTAGACTCGAGCGGAGACTTTAATTCAGACATTGTTCAGTGTTAAGTCTGTTGGACAAAAAAAATCGGATGCTTAAATCCATCCTCCCTATGGGAGTAGCCCCCGAGTCCGTAGTGGAGTCGTAGACTCGACGTGGGACTCGAAGAAATAGTTCACTTTTATTCATCTTTCGGGTGCGCGGCCAGCGCTCCTAATAGGAGTAGCCCCCGAGTAATTAGTTGAATCGTAGATTCGAGTGAGTACTCTTAGCTTTGAAACCGAAGAAATTGTGGTTGTTGCTAGTATAGCTTTTGATGACATCAGTGCTGACGATCAATGACCTCAAGCGTTTGCTGCGCCAGAGATGACTTGACTGGACAAACGTGGGTCCCACTTGCTGACCTTGAATTGACCGGTCACGCGCGGCGTGGAGATAATTACGGCGTCGCCTCAATTTCCGCGCATAGTGGACGGCGTGGTAACGATGTTCACAGATGTCGACACGTGTATGGCCAGATCTGTCGTTGGCGTTAGGTCTTCTTGATGGACGGTTGCCGTGCGTCGTCTTCGTCGTTATAATCATTGGGGAAAGCTGCAGTTTGTTTTCACCGCATCGATTCTTGTTTTCACTGCCTCCTTGTGCTCTAAGAGTTCTTGCTGCGCGCTGGAATATCCTTCCACATTTCATTCTTCCCTTCTGCGCTCTCACCGCCAGCGCCGCCATAGCGCAATGGGGAAACCGAAGAAGTCGTCATCTGCGGCTGGTACCAGCGCCGCCGGAGGGAAGAAAGGCGCCACCGCTACCCGTGTCACCTACGGTGGTTGGCGGCGATTAGAGACACGGGAGAGTGACCTCCGCAAACTTCACGAGCGGGGCTTGATCCCGCAGGATAGGGAGGCAGTCAGACTCCCCGGCAACGAGGTAATCCCCCGTCCCCCCGCTGGGTATCGGGTTATGTTTCTCGCCTTCGTTATTCGTGGGTTTTCCTTTCTAGTCCACGACTTCCTTCGTGGGCTGCTCTTTCTCTACGGCATCCAACTGCATCATCTTTCCCCCAATTCTCTTCTTCACATTGCTTGTTTTATCACTTTCTGCGAGTGTTGGCTCGGCATCGAGCCGCACTTTGGCCTCTTCCGGAAACTCTATTCCGTGAAGTTGCAATCCGGTTCGGATGGTGTGTATCCCATTGGGGGTTGCATCATCTCCCTCAAGGCCAATATTATTTTCTTTTCTTTCTCTATGTCCGAATCTGTCCAGTACTGGCGGAGGCGATGGTTTTACATTCGCGACTCCACAGTGGCTGGGCAGCATTTTGGTCTTGCTCCTTTCGACTCCTCCCAGATAATCGAGCCGAAAAGGTCCTGGAAAAACCAGATCTTGGATGGCGAGTCAGCGGAGATAGAGGCCCTTTACCGTCGGGTGGAGGATCTCTAGTTGACTCCTGAGAAAGAAGTGAATGGCATGGATATTATCCACATGTTTCTCGAGCGTCGGGTGCAGCCCCTCCAGGCTAGGGCGCACCCGATGTTTCTTTATGCTGGGCGTCGTGATCCGACGAGAGTTTCGGCTGAGAAGCTTTCCCAGGGTGATCTCGACAGGGCCCTTCGTACGCTGTTGAAGTACAAGGCTAGAGAGGATATCCCAGGGAAGTCGCTGACTCCGTCGTTTTCTTCGACGCTGGCCGTTCCACAGGTGTAGATTCGTGCGCGTAGCGCTTTTCATCGACTGCATATTTATTTTCCTTTGTTTGCTAACAAAGTCCCTTCTTTTTTGCAGAGCTTCAAGGTGCCGGGCATGGTGCCGCCAATTCCCGAATTATTTTCGGATGCTCTGGATAATGACGTGGTGGATTCCGTGTCCGAAATGCCCTCAGCACGATCGCCGGCTGAAGAGGCCAACGAGTCGAGCGAGGACCATACTCGCAAACGATCGCGGAGCTCCAGCGAGTCTTTGGATGCATCGAATCCTCCGACTCCCAGAAACCCTCTGTGCCTTGAGCGTCACAGTGACGGGCATGGAGGTTCTTCCTCTCCTATTCCTGCTCTTCCCGTGCAAGCTGTAGCGCCGCATTCGCCAGCGAAGCGGAAGAAGGAAGAAAAGAAGGAAGAGAAGAAGGGGGAGAAGAGAGCCTGAAGGACTCCTCCTGTCTTCGACCTGAGCTCACTGGACTCGTAAGTTTCTTTTATACTGCTGTCCTTTTTGCTGTTGACTTTGTACTTGTGCTAATTATTTCGTGTGCAGGCATTCCTCCCACGACTCCTCCAGTGATGGTGCTCGGGAGATGATGGGAGAGTCGAAGGTTGCGTCTCCTCCTCCTCATATGATGGCTACCTTTGAGGGTGTTGCGCCGGTCCCTTCTCCACAGGAGGCTCAGGTGGTTGCGCCTCAGAAGGCTGTGAGCGGGCCTTCGGAGTCGCCATCGGAGAATGTAAGTACTTCTGTTTCCTGCCACGGGGGAAGCCCCCGAGCATCTGCAAAAAGTTTTCTTTGTCTTGTTCCTTCTTCGAGTCCCGGGGGGAGCCCCCGAGCGTTTTCGCGTGCGAGTTTTGTTTTTGTTCCTTTGTGTTGGGCGTAGCCCCCCAAGTACTTTTCCTTACTGGTGGGTCTTCTTGTTGCAGCCTTTTGTGCAAGATGCCAAGCGACTGGTGCAGGAGCACCTGGTGCTGGAGGCCAACCTCCAATAGCTTCGAGGTACCTGTATGCTTTGGTGCTTCTTTCTTTTTGCATTATTGTCTTGCTTTCTGACGCTTATATGTTTTGAATGCAGAGGAGCATAACACTTCCCTCCGTGAGATTGATGCTCTCAAGAAGATCCTTGGTCAAGCGGAGAAGAAGGCCGAGGCCACCACTGGTGCGAAAGAGCGCCTTGAGCTGGAGCTGGCCGAGGCAGCCGAGGCTAAGGAGCGTCTGCAGCAGGAGGCCACAGACCGCGAGGAGCAGCTTGCCACTGCTGCGACTGCGCGTGAAAGAGAGGTGGCAGGCAAGCTCATGGCTGCTGCCAAGGCTGTTTCGGGTGAGTATCTTATTTTTGCCCCTTTTTCTTGTTTTCTTGTCTTTCTACTGTGATGCTTTCTTCATTCCTTTTCTTTTTTGCCTCAGATGCCGCAGGCATCGAGTTTGTCCGCAGCGCTCTGGAGCACAGGAGTGCTCTAGATGATGCTACTGCAGCGGTCGTCAACTCACTCGCCAAGGCCAAGGAGGTCCTTGGCCGCTTCTACAAGGAGCTTGTCCCCAAGGGCGCGGCCCTTGATGATGTTGACGCCCTGGCGGAGGCCTTGTCAGCCGAAGCCCCTGCGGCGTACAAGCGCAAGCAGAAGGGCATCGGCGCGTCCGTCGGGTTGGCGATGGCCTTGGCGGCTGGAGCGGAGCTGGACCTTCCCCAGATCACCTCCCGGATGCCGACGACCGCGGATGGATCCGAGGTAGCCTTTGCTACCTATTCTGCTCGCTGCAAGCGATATGGGCCGAAGCTCATTGATCTGCTATCCGAGTATGCGCTGCGGCAGCAGGGGGAAGCCAAGGCGAGGCAATCCGGTTCCGAGGCTACTCAGGGTGCCGCATCTTAGGCGTTGTAGTTGTAGGATAGTTTGTAGTCTTCTTTTGCTTGTAATTATGTTGAGGAACAAAAATCATTATGCCATGTAGTGGCCTTTATATGCTTAATGAATTTTGTTGAGTTGTGCTCTTCTCCGTCTGAATGTTTATGTCCTTTTCTTTTCTGCTGCTCTAGGTTCCTTCGGGTGCTGATCCCGTTGACACTTCGCCTGCAACGCGGCTGCGGCCATCTTTGGATGATTCCTCACAACTTACTTTTCTTCGGGACCGTGCTCGTAGTCTTGAGAAGGAGTTGCTTGCAGTGCGCGGTCACGCCGATGTTTGGAAGTCCAAGGCAGATAGCGATGCAGCCAGAGAGGAGTACTTGATGGCGGAACTCCTTCGACTGTCTGAGCAGCTTCAATGTAAGTTGTTCTTTGTTTGGAGCTGCAGCTCAGTTCTTTGGATGTTCCTGCTGGCCTTGCGTCTTATTTTGTGAGAGTATCGCAGGTGCTAACCTTGCTCCGAGGGAGGAAAAAGAGCGTGTCACTGTTCGGGTCAATTGCTTGATTCAACAAGACATGGAAGCCGGCGGGTTCTTCTGGATGGATCGTGACCGTGCCATGGCCCTGGCGACGGTACAGGATCGTGTGCACCAAGTTTCGCGGGTGCTTCTTCAGGTGCAGACGTCACTTGCATCAGTGTTGCATGTCATGTTTCCTTTGGATGTCGCGCCAACAAGTCTTGCCGGTCTTCTGTCGAAGTTTCGGAACGTGAGTAATGTTAAAGAGTTGGTGCGGCAACAGCTTGTCGCATGAGTGAAGGCTGCTTTGTCCCTTATGAGGCTGCACCGCCCTGATGTGAATTTGTCTGCTGTAGCTGCTGGGCCACCTCTTCGACCGGATGGTGATGAGTGGGATATGCGTCCGCATTATGCGGCTGTGAGGCAGTATGCCGAACAGGTTGTAGATTTGTTTGAGCAGCGTGCTCAGGTTATTTTTCAAAATAGGTAGTACCTGTAAAAGAGATAGATGTAAAATTTGTATGTATTTGTCTGGGCGTTTTGTGCCCCTTTGTTATAAAGATGCGGTTGTTATTTGAGCACGTAGTGCTTTGTTTGCGTACGTGTCCTTTTCGTTAGTCTGACGTGGTCAGCTACTCAGGTATACACGTGTTATCCTCAGTCGATGAAATCGTGAGGTGGGAGGAGCCCCCGAGTGCGTTTTGTAGCATGTAGTAAAGGTATAAATAGTGAAATGAAATTTTTGGGGCGAGACACTTAGCTTTATTTATATCGTAATGGAGGAAATACATTGTTCGGCTGAGTAGCCTTGGCTGAATAGCCTTATTGAAAGTAAATGGGTAGATAGCTAGGGGTAGAATCGTCGCAGGTGCGCGATGTTACATGGGTTGGAGTATGCGACTCTAGACTCCACGTGCTTGAGGCGATAGGCGCCACCTGGGATGACTTTGGTGATGATGTAGGGTCCTTCCCATGGCGACTCGAATTTCTTCGGTCGCTCTTGCTTGAGTCGCAAGACGAGGTCTCCTTCTACGAAGGACCTTGGGCATAGCCGGCGGCTGTGATAGTTGCGGAGACTCTGCTGGTACACCGCTGATCGAGCTGATGCTATGTCTCTTGCTTCGTCGAGTGTGTCGACGGCGTCTTCGAGTGTAGCCGTGGATTCGGCTTCGCTATAAGCGACGACCCGGGGGGCCTGGTGGCGTACTTCGGCTGGTAGCACGGCCTCGGCTCCGTGCACCCTGAAGAACGGCGTGTAGCCGGTGGAGCTGTTTGGCGTAGTCCGCAAGCTCCATAGGACGGATGGTAGCTCTTTCGTCCAGGCTCCAACTTTTCGTTCGAGTGGGCTCATGAGGCGCTTCTTGATGCCAGCGCCGGTTAGGCCGTTGGCCTTTTCCACCTGCCCGTTCGTTTGCGGGTGTGCCACTGAGGCGTACGTGATGTTGATCCCGAGGCCTTCGCAGAAGTCCTGGAATTCCTTGGAGATAAAGTTCGATCCATTGTCGGTGATGATGTTGTGCGGTACGCCGAACCTATAGACAATGGACTCAAAGAATTTTACGGCGGTCTTGCCCTTTTGGTTAGTGACCGGCATGGCTTCGACCCACTTGGTGGATTTGTCGACTGCGACTAGGAGGTAGACATGCCCCCCTTTCAAAGATATTGGCAGTTTGCCAATCATGTCGAGGCCCCATTGAGCAAAAGGCCAGGCTATAGGTATGGGCCTGAGCTCTGATCCGGGTGCGTGTGGTTTGTCGGCGAACCTTTGGCACCCCTTGCATCTTCGGACGATGTCCTTTGCATCGCTCATGGCCGTTGGCCAGTAGAATCCAGCTCGTAGAGCTTTGGCGACAAGGGAGCGGCTGCCTACGTGATGGCCGCAGATGCCCTCGTGGATGTCTTGGAGGATGGTTTTCCCGTCACCGATGGTGATGCATCTTTGTAGTACACCCGTAATACTGCGCTTGTACAGCTCGCCATTGATGATGGTGAAGGCTTTTGATCGACGAGATATGCGTCGGGCATCTGTCGGGCTGTCAGGCAGTTCTTTGTTTATCAAGAACTGGAGGTATGGTCGCGTCCAAGTTTCTTCGACTGCCATGACCTGCATCAGGTTGACCATAGCAACCTCTGTATCCAGTTTCTCGGGTCCTTCGTATCCTTCAGGCAGCGTAGCCCCCGAGTGTTCTGCTTCTTCGGGTGATCCCTTGGGGAATTTCCGCTTGATGGATGCCGCTATTCGCCCTGCGAGCTGCTGGACACCCTTGAGGTTCTTTGTCTTCTCCATTGCCATGATGGCCCGAATTTTCTTCGGGTTCGCCTCGATCCCTCGCTGGGATATGAAGTAGCCAAGGAGTTGTCCTGATGGGACGCCGAAGGCGCACTTTTCAGGGTTGAGCTTGATCCTGTAGCGGTCGAGATTATCGAACGTCTCGCGGAGATCATCGATGAGTGTTTTCGTCTCCCTGGTTTTGATGACTATGTTGTCGACATAGACTTGGATGTTGCGACCGATCTGGTATTTCAGGCATGCCTGCATGCATCGCTGGTACGTGGCACATGCGTTCTTTAGCCCTAAGGGCATTGTGTTGTAGCAGAACACTCCGAACGGTGTGATAAACGCCGTTTTCTCCTGATCTTCGACCTTGAGTCGAATCTGGTTGTAGCCTGAGTAGGTGTTGAGGAAGGAGAGTTTCTCGCATACTGCAGTCGAATCGATGATCTGGTCGATCCGAGGAAGAGGGAAGTGGTCCTTTGGGCAGTGCTTGTTCAGCGACATGAAATCCACGCACATCCGTAGGATGTCCGTGTCCTTCTTTGGGACCATCACTGTATTTGCAAGCCACTCGCTTTCTTTGATCTCCCTGATGAAGTCTGCAGCGAGTAGTCTGTTGATTTCTTTGCCTATAGCTTCGGCCCGTGGCTCGGACAGTCTCCGGATGGACTGCTTGACGGGCTTGGTGTCTGGAAAGACGTTGAGTGCGTGCTCGGATAATTCCCTGGGAACTCTTGGCATGTCCGCAGGACACCAGGTGAAGATTTCCCAACGCTCACGGAGGAATTCGACGAGCGCGCTTTCCTATGCGGGGCTGAGGTCGTTGGCGATCAGCGTCGTCTTGGAGGCATCCGTCGGATGGACCTGCACCTTTTTTGTGTTGATGGTGGATTCGAAGGACATGTAGGGTGCGTTTTGCCTTGCAACTGGGGGTGCCCCGTTATCCGTCACCTCACGGAGCTTTACCAGCTCGTCTTGCATGCCAAAGGACTGGGAGATTCTGTTGAAATCCCTGTCGCATTGGTCCGATCGGGTGAAGCTCCCGTGGACTGTGATGACGCCCCTTGGTCCTGGCATCTTGAGTAGTAGGTACGCGTAATGTGGGACGGCCAAGAACCTTGCGAATGCCACACGCCCGAGGATGGTGTGGTACTGTGATGGACAGTCCACCACTTCGAATTCGAGCCGCTCGAGTCGGAAGTTATTCGGCTTGCCGAAGATGATATCAAGCCAAATTTTGCCCAGGGGGAATATGCCCTTCCCTGGAACGATGCCGTGGAACGTTGTGTCTGATTGCTCTAGGCTGCACTGCGGGATCCGCATTGCTGCTAGAGTGCTTTCGAACATCAGGTTGATGCCGCTGCCGCCGTCCATGAATACGCGACTCATCTCGAAAACTATGATCTGCGCCTCCAGCACCAGGGCAGCATGACCTGGGCGAGGGATTTGGCAAGGGTGATCCGAACGGCTGAACGTGATGCAGGACTCCGATCCACTGAGGTACTCACGGATGGCGGGTGGAGTTGCTACGGCCAAGTTGATCTCGCGAGTGATTTTCTTCTGCACTCTATTTGTGGGGCGCCCCTTCTGGATCATCAGTGCTCCTTTCGGCGGGGGATACCCGTTCCCGGCGTTGTTCTGTGTTGGTGCGACTGGCTGGTGCGGACCTTCCACAGGTGGTGGTGGGGGAGCTCCATGCGCTATTTCACCGGGCGCGAGTGCGTTTCCGAACGCAGGAATTGGGGCTTGCTGCTTCATCTGGAGCATGCTTTCGCTGAGCTTCTGGAACTCGCGGCAATCCTTAAGCATGTGGCTCACCTTCTTTTTGCCATCCTCTTGTCGATGTAGAAGTGGATGGTGCATGGACCCAAAAGTTTGTCGTATGTTGAGGGTCCGTTGTCGCGGTCGCGGCGCTACCACGACTGTGCTGGGCGTCCACCATCGCGGAAGTTTCCTCCGCGGTATCCTCCGCTGTTGCAGTTGGCGTCGTTGCGGCGGTCGGCATAGCCGGCCGCGACCATGTCGGGTCCGTCGCGATCGCCGTAGACGCGCGATCTTCTCTTGCTACAGCGCTCCTGTCATCTGCCATAGTCGTCTTCTTCTTCCGAGTGTGCTCGGTGGACGGAATCTTCGCCGTCGGCCCACCTGTTGGCGATATCCATGAGGTGGTCGAGTGTTTTGGTCTTGACGCGCCCGAGTTCCTCCTTGAAGTCCTGTCGCTTGACGCCGTCCTTGAAGGCGTCGATGGCCCTTTCTTCGGAGATGTGTGCTGCGGAGTTCTTGGTGTTGGACCAGCGTAGTATGTACGAGCGAATGGATTCGCCCGTTCTTTGAGTGCAGGCGCTCAACTCTTCGATTGAGGCGGGCCTCTTGCTAGTGCCTTTAAAGTTTCGAATGAAGCTGTAAGCCAGCTCCTCCCAGCATCGTATGGACCTAGAGGATAGGTTGCTAAGCCAGATCCGGGCTGCGCCTGTCAGCTGCAGCTGAAGGCATTGCATGGCGGTCTCTTTGTTGCCGCCGTGCAGCTTGACGGATGACAGATGGTCGCTGAGCCATGCCTTTGGGTCTTGCTGCCATCGAACTTCGGAGTATCCGAAGGAAGTTTGAAATTACGCGGCATATTTGTTCGTCGAATAGATCTGCTGAAGCATCGGGCCCCGCAAAGTTCTCCTTCGTCTTCGTCCATATCGTATTCAGACGAGCATGCGCGCTTGGCTCGCGCTTTGTCTATTTTACGCTGTGTGAGCACGTCCCTGGCGTCATAGTCACGGTTATGATGACGCGAGCTCTTCTTCCTTCGAGGAAGGTCGTGTTCCTCTTCTTCTTCGGATGAAGGGGTGGGGCTACGGTCGTGCCTGGCCGGAGCTTTCTTCTTCGGCTCCACAGGAGCTTCCTGGTGGAGCGTGGCTCCGACAAGTCCAAGTCCAGTAAGTGCGGACTTATGCATGGCTCTTTTCGGGTCTCCCTCCGGAGGTGGGTGGGCCGCGAGATACGCAGTGGCTGCCATGATCGCAGCTTGCGGCGTTTTCGGGATGACGTTGTCGTCGGCGTCCATCTCCATGAAGGATGTGTGGAGAGTTCGGGTCACCTCACGGCGCTCCTTGGGATCCATGTTCTCCGCCCGAGAGCGGTGCTTGTTTCCTTGGTTGCCATTCGTGCTAGAACCGGGTCCCATGGCGGAGAGTGCAGCTCGTCGCGCGCTGGACTCGGAGGCTGCTTGCTTGCGTTTGTCAAGCGTTTCTTGCATCTTGACTTGTTTCTTATGCTCCTTGATGAGGAGGAAGTGGTATGCCATCAGTAGTTCACGTGATGCGTCTGCAGGCAAGACTGTGTTGCCCGCCACAGCGGCGCGTGCTTGGGCCCATCCCTCCTTGTTGAGGTGGATGATGTGGCCATTGTCCTCTTCTTCGGGTGGGGGGACTGGCTTCTTCTGTTCCCGCCATTTCTGTCCTGCGGGTTGGGGTTCGAGTTCTGCGGCGGGTTGGGTGGTTGCTGATCCATGTCGCTCTGGATGATTACGGCGCATTGGTAGAGTTCATATATTGGTCCGCTGCTGCCGCAGCTTTCGGATCCGGAACCGTAGGTCCCTTCATCCGATGGCGGATCGCACAGATCAGAGTTGCAGCTGCTGCTGTCGTAGGACTCATCTGTTGATGACGATGTGCAAGGGGTACCCCATTGGTGGTTCTCTATGATACACATGTACTTACTATGACAAGAACTTACAGGTGACTAAAGTTGAGTAGCTTTAGGAGCGGCCCTCGTATTCAAGGGACATGAGATTGCCAACTTATACTTTGTCAAGCATATACTCCATAGTTTATTCACTTTAACCTTAATCACTTCAAGATGCTTATGATAGGGGCAATGAGAGCTGAAAGCTAACAAGTACCATAATTTTTTAAAGCTCTTTTTGAAACTTGAAATCCCTGCTTCCCTTTATGAAGGGTCTTTCTTCCACTTTTATATTGAGTCCCCACCTTTTATCCTTTAGGAACTTGTTAAGAGAGCATAATTACCATTCTTAGTTCTATGTGCATTGTCCCAAGACTTATTGATTGATGCATATTGTTGATATTGCTTGTTCTTGTGCTATTTGTATCTAGTCACTCTTGCGAACTTTGAAGGTGTCCTATGCATCTATTTTTTACTCCATGAGGGACAAGCTAAATGACACTATGTTATGTTTTCTATATGTAAAACAAACAAACGCCTTTAAATGCATTGTTATTCATGATCTTTGTTTGTAACCTTTCATGTTGCATGCATAGTTACTTTGTCTTATTGTTAGAACTTCATATTTCATGCTCGTGTTTAGAGTTCTTTGATCTCAGCTTTCAATGCTTGCAAATAGTTTATCTTGATTTTGATGGTGCATGTCGCCTAAAAAATTATTCTTTTTATCACTTACCTACTCGAGGACGAGCAAGAGTTAAGCTTGGGAATGCTTGATACGTCATAAACGTATCTATAATTTTTTATGCTCCATATTTGTTTTGTATCAACTTTGCTATATTTTGTCTACACTTTGAGATATTCATATACATTTTCTCGTACTAACCTATTAACAAGATGTCATAGTGCCAGTTGCCCGTTTTCTTCTGTTTTTGGTTCCAGAAAAGGCAGAAAATCAATATTCTCGGAATTGGACGGGACAAAAGCCATTCTTCCTATTTTTTCTGGAGCAACACGGAACCACGAAGCAGAGGTGGAGGAGGACACCAGGGTGGCCGCACCCTCCTAGGCGCGGGCCAGCCCCGGTGGCGCCCATAGGGGGTGTGGGCCCCCTGGCCCTCCACCGACCTTGCCTCCTTTGCCTATAAGAAGCCTCCGACCCAAAAACCCTAAATCATCGACCAGAAAGCCACGAAAAGTTCTGCAGCACCGCCGCCACCGAATGGGATATTCGGGGGACAAAAGTCTTTGTTCTGGCACCCTGTCGGGACGGGGAAATGCCCCCGGAGCCATCTCCATCGATCCCCGCCACCATCTCCATCATCGTTGCTGATTCCCATGATGAGGAGGGAGTAGTTCTTCCTCGAGGCTAAGGGCTCTACCGGTAGCTATGTGTTCATCTCTCTCTCTCTCTCTCTCTCTCTCTCTCTCTCTCTCTCTCTCTCTCTCTATGCATGATCTTGTTGTGGTCATGAGCTTTGTAATCAAGTAGATCTACCTTGCTACTCAAGTGCTTCAATAGATCTCTGCTCTCCCCACGTGTATGAAAGTGACAACGTGCATACCGTGGTGGCACTTAGGCTAGAGTCTACATATACTCATCGTGCTTTAATAGATTTATGATTTTCCTCACGTGCGTGAAAGTGACAACGTGCATACTGTGTGTGGCACTTAAGCTAGGTTACATATATATTTTTCATGAGTTATATTTTGAGTCGGTTGTCTCTATAAAATTGCGGTGTTTGTTGGAACCATCTAGGGCTCAAGGTGATAGTTTATGGTTATCTAGATTGGGGAAGGCCCTACCGTGGATTAAAGTATTCAACCGGAGAGTAGTATCATTAAGAGAATATATTTATATGAGAGAGTGTTCACTAGTGAAAGTATGATCCCTATGACTTGTTTCTAAACATTGAAACACCGTTTGCATCTAGATCTGTTGTATGTTTGCTTGCTTTCTTCTTTATTTTAGTTTGCCTCTGGTTTCTCCCACGTTAACAACAAGTCAGAAGCTCTTTTCTGGCACCGTTATCACTTGTATTTTACTATCTCTTCGCTGAACTAGTGCACCTATACACCTGACAAGTGTATTGAGTGTGTTGGGGACACAAGAGACTTCTTGTATCTTGATTGCAGGGTTGTTTAAGAGGGATACCTTTGACCACTTCCTCCCTAAGTTTGATAAACCTTAGGTGATCCACTCAAGGGAAACTTGCTGTTGTTCTACAAACCTCTGCACTTGGAGGCCCAACAACTGTCTACAAGAATAGAAGTGCGTAGACATCAGGGCTCGCCCGCGACCGCGAAGCACGCATGAAGAAGGTGGAGATTGAGCTCGAGCACACGTTGCAGGACGACAAGTTCGCCGATCTCGTCTCCGACAGCTCCGGCCTCGACCTCGGCCCCGACAACGACAACTTCTGAAGCCGCTGTCGGAAGCGTCGCCGCCACTCCCTGAGGCTCTGATAGCCTGATTTTGTGTCCAGGCTAGGTTTTAGCGGCGGCGACGGCATATCGCCCAATATTTTGTTTTAATTTTGTGTTTTGTAGCTATGACCGCAACGACGTACGTATGAACACTTTAAAATCTCCCCGAATGTTTAAAATTCGTGTGTGTATGGTTCGATTATCTAGTTTCTGCTCTGTTCACGGTGTTTTGCGAGCAAAAACGAGCTCAAACACGCATTTTCTGGCTCAAGTGTTTAGAGGGTCTGCAAGAGATGCTTAAGATGATAGTAAAATATTGACACATATTTCTTACGTGGAATACAACGCACTCAATCTGCACAGAGGATGCGCCGAAGCTCAAGCATCAATTAGTAGCGAGGTACTACTTGCGTTATTCAGAATCAGAGCAGTTGCACTTGCCTATACACCTGACCGTGCTAGCCACCTCCACTGTTCCGGCAATAGTGCACATTATCGCACGGCCTGTCGGGATGGGTGTAGGGTAGTCCTGGTCTGCCCGCGCATGACTTCAGGCACGCCGGACTGTTGGGGTCGAGGGCGCCGGGGCTCACGTGTCTTTCCCCAAGGAGGCTGGCCGCCCAAGTCAGCTCCGGCGCCACCTCGTCCGCCAGCTGCCTCGTCAGCATCAACGCATACTGGGGACGACGAGGGCTCCCAGCCGCGGCGGCGTGGCTGATGACGACCTGGCCGCCGTACATGCCGACGGCCGCAGAGGCGGACGTCACGAGGAGAAGGACGGCGAAGAAGAGGAGCACGCCGGCCGGCCTGTTCCCGTGCATTATGCGACCGTTTGTGTGTACTGGTCTCCCGCTGGGCGATCTTTGGTGCTCGGTGCGTGCTTTTTTATATACCACACGCAAAAACAAGTCGTGTTTATAGAGTTTGGTCTAGGGACTAAGGGCATCTCTACCGAACCGATCTAAAATGTCTGTTAAGAATATAATACATATATCAGTTCAGACTTTCGGTTTAGATGGCTAGTGCATCAATTTAATATGGTATGAGAGCCAAGATGTCTTAATTTTAAGACTTTGCTCACACAGTTTATAAAAGAAAATCCACGGCCTGCATCGAATCCACGCGAAGGACTAAAATAGCCTATACGTGAAGGGAAATATTAAGAATATAATACACGCCTACATTTTTCATCAGTTCGGACTTTTGGTCTATATGGCTAGTGCATCAATTCAACACAACACAACCGACGTAAAAGGTTAGTTTCTATCTATTTGGGCGCGCCGCGGAAGGATATTGGTCGTCGTCGGCGCAACCCATCTGTTCATGGTTGGCCAACACGGTTGACCCATCTATCCGTGGTTGGCCAACGGAAGAATATGTGCATAACATGGCATGCGCGGGAGGACACGCCCTCTATCCGTCCGCGTTCGTGTTCGACGCATCGGCAACACAAATTTGGTAAGCCAGATGGGTCATGCCGCTGAAGAGGCGAGCACGTCCCGCACATCTACGCGTTCGGACGGGTTGGATCATGTCGGTGAAAATGCCCTAAGTGGTGCGGGGGGTTCTATCACCTACCAAAAGGTGGGTTCTCTATCAAATTTCCATGTTTTCTCTTACTTCTTCATGTTTTATTGCTCCAATCAACCAATCTAAAGGGGCCCTAAATTTGTTGTATAAGGTAAGGTTTGGATGGAGCAGTGCGCATACATTTGGGACCAATAGCCAATCATAATCCCTGCACTTCACCTACTCACTCTCACCGTGAAGTTTTATTGAAGCAGCTCGCGTGAAGTTTCAACCAAACCTAGCAGAAACGAGATCATTCGTATAGGCTCCTGCTGCATCAAGTTGATAGATGGCCTTTCCTTTTGATCGTGGAATGCAACAGGAAATAATAAAAAAGAAAATCCACCCTTTGAATCACACGCGCATGTGACGACAGCATGTGCCGCTGAAATCAACAGTTCACCTGGAAGATCAAAGTTGCTCTTCCATTTGATAGCTTGGCGATCAAGGCAGGAAGGAGTGCATGATGATGGAATTATGACAAGTGCTGCGCCAAAACTACCAAAGCAACTCGTGCAGAAGGGCTTTTCATTTCACACACTCTATGTCTTGCCTTGGGCATGTTCGCCTAGTGCTACCTAGCAGTCCTACAGGCATACACTACATCTGGCTGAATTACCTTCATTTTTTTCCATGATCTGGCACTAGTAGGAGTAGTACTCATTTTTTTTATTTAGAACGTATGCATGCTTTTTTTGTTTTGGTTGATGGATAGTAAAGTCGAGTCCAAAAAAGATCATCTTGGGATGCAGCCATGGAATCAATCAGTGCATGTTCAATTAATAACAAGCCGGGGAAAAATACCATTAAGCACAAACTATCGTTGCATGAACCATTTTTTCTTGTCAATGTTACATATACTAAGTGAAGGAAGATATAACTCTGAATACGTATGAAATGCCCCAGCCCAGCCCTTGGCATAACATTTTCTTCGGCATTAACACAATTTCTAAGTTTTTTTGATAGATCTATACATAAATTCTCAATTACTGACTAACTTATTTGCCCAAGGCTTCCCGCTTCCATGCCATGTTTTTTAAATAATATGATGCAAACATGAAACTGAGCATGATACGCATCAAAAATCCTATTGAAGGCAAGGCAACACAAGCCAGATTAGAGTTCTAGAAGTATCAAAAGTTTTGGTCTGGAAATATAAATTCCAGATCCATGAATCAAAGTATAAAGCTTGTATAAGAATTTATACTAGTAAAAATCGAAATATATGTGTCCGCTTTACCTTTCCAGCTTATACTACCAGAAGATTCCCAAAACATGATCAACAATGTTGCAACTACTCGCATGCTTCTTCCCGATCAGATAGGAGAATATAGCATCGCATCTCAGATTAGTTTTACCCCCATCTTATCTAAACCATGATCAAATCAAATGTGTGAAAGTGTTGCAAAGCAACAGAACGAAATCTCTAACTAATAAAATCAATCAATGGAGAAGGGAGTAACCAGCCGTTACTGAAAAATTCCATTCTAACTTTCATTAGCAAGCTTTCATTGAAGCAACACCTGGGCACCTATATGATTAAGGTATCATGGAGAAAGATATACATTTCTAGTTAAAATCAGGAATAGACAGATCTACTCGATTGCGTCATTCGACTGCACACACTCTACCATCAGAAGATAAGCACAGATACAATGGCGCAAGCACCATCAGTTCAATTGCAACAACCCTCAGCAGCGGAACAGGCAACGATACATATAAGGATTTATAGTCTATTACACAAATGTGAATGTAATGAACATCTTCTCCTAATTAGTAGTACTACATTGGCAGTATCAACTATCAAGAACCAAAAAAAATTAGACCCAGGAATATATCATATCCATATGAAGTAATAAGAAACTGCAGTGATCTTCATGGTGTTCAGGCTCAGAGTCATGGGACAATATTAATCGTAGACTGGCATAGCAAACAAAGTTGGGAGACGTATTTGGCAATTCAATCGAACATTATTACATAGATTGGCATAACTAACAAAGTCATTGTTTTTGTACCAAATTATGGATCTGATCCTGATCTAATCCACACATACCAGATAGTAGAGGGAATTGTACAATCGTAGCAAGAGGTGAAGGGAAGATGTTACCACTGGGATGACCCAATGGCTCAGATCAAGAAATACCACCAAGAGGATTCAGATCCAAGTACTGGAATCTCAACCTGAAGTACTCATCCACCGGTACCATCTTAACTACACATTCTTGTCGGGACGGTAGGCGTTGCGTTGGTCCAAATGGCCATCCTCCCGGAGTGGTCAGGGTCAGAGAGATATGAGGCAACATTTGGGAAGAAGGTAAGCAATCTTCCGTTACTCCCTAACTATGAGCTTCAATGTTGGAGAAACCAACGTTGTTGCGGTTGGTGGCAGCAGTGCAATAAGAGTTCTCCACCAAGTTGTTAAGGATTCTTAAAAAAAAATGTGCACACGTAAAAATGTAGAGATTTAACATGCACTACTTCAATTAGCTAAGCTGAAAATCGACTTACCGATGAGCAAAGCTAGTCATTTGCTTCGGCATAACCCCTCCCCCCAAATTCCACAAGAATGCAGCACATCTCAGTCATTAGGTGACTTTTATTTTGCCCAGATAAAGCAGGCTTTAGCTCCAACTGAACAAGCTCACCATTCCTGACCATCGAAATGATCAGCCATTAGTTTCAAAAAAGATTATCAGCCATTAAACATTTAACTCTCCACAGAGATCTTTTATCAAAAAAAGAACTCGCCCCAGAAAAAGCAAACCATTTGGAGATTCAAAACCTTTCCCACGAATATAATGGCAAAGCTTAAGAAAATTGCAACATCTCATATCAAAGCAAACACCATATCAGATATAAATATAGAGGGCAGGCACACAGCTTCAGTTCACACCATGATTGGCAAATGCACATCTCAGTCATTAGGTGAGTTTTCTTTTGCCCAGGTAAAGCAGGCTTTAGCTCCAACTTAACAAGCTCACCATTCCCGACCAACGTAATGATCAGCCATTACAGTTTCAAAAAAGATTACCAGCCATTCAACATTTAACTCTCCCCAGATCTTTTTATCAAAAAAAGAACTCGCCACAGAAAAAAACAAACCATTTGGAGATTCAAAACCTTTCCCACAAATATAATGGCAAAGCTTAAGATAATTGCAACATCTCATATCAAAGCAAACACCATATCAAATATAAATATAGAGGGCAGGCACACAGCTTCAGTTCACACGAATACGGTTACTGGGATACAGATCTCAATACTCAAAACTGTAAAAAGCGGAGGACCATTCCGGTAGATGCAGCTCTGAAAGAACTGTTTCATATCCTAGGCCTCGTAGATCCAGTTGTGCTGGCTGCTGGTCCACCCGACAAGACCCTCGGGGAACCACAGGGCGATCTCCTTCCTGGCGTTCTCAACTGAGTCGCTTCCATGGATGACGTTCCTGGATAGTGCAGATAACACATTTCAGAACGGATCCAGATAACTACATGGATTCATGATGCATCTAGATAGCACAATTATAATGATTCGGAAGGTAAATATTCTTAAATGGGACAACAGAACATAGCAGGTCTGAGTGCAAAGAGGAAGTGTTTCACTACTCCACATGATATTCAGAATGACTATGACTAACAGGTGCAGATATTCATCGAACATGCTATATATGCTGTCCCGCTACAGGCCCTAGGTCTGAATAATAGATGTCACAATACAAAATAACACAGATTTGTAGTTTGCCTGTAATGCTGCACGATTGCAATTACGATATACATGAACTGGACATCATACAAAGTGCACCAAGCATATCATATGACCTTTAAGATGCGTTTGCTCTGCAAATGCTAAGCTAGATACTAACTAAAGCACCATGTACGCCCAACAGACTAAATTTATAGATCTGATGATACAAATAATTAAATTGGTGAGACCAAAAAAATAATTCGTTCTTCCAAACTTAATCAGCCAGATTAATCGATACTGTTAAGTATGTCCTTACATGCTAGTGTCGTATTTTACAGCAACGGTAAACTAATAACCAAGATAAGCCACGCAAGATTCAACTCGATAACGCTTACTACTACAGACCAGAGTGAAATCTCACCTGCCGATGTCGACGGCAAAGTCACCACGGATGGTGCCAGGCTCGGAGGCCAGGGGGTTGGTGGCACCAATGATCTTGCGGCCAGTGGCGACAACGCTCTTGCCCTCCCAGACCATGGCGACGACGGGGCCGGAGACGATGTACTCCACGAGCCCACCGAAGAAGGGCTTGGAGGACAGATCAGCGTAGTGCTGCTCAGCGAACGACTTCTCCACGTTCTGGAGCTTCAAGCCTGCACAGCCAGCTCACAGATCAGCAAGCAAATCACTACCCCGAACAACGGTTTTTGCACAGATCAGCTAAATTCAAAGTCTAATTCAAACATTAACAGGAAGCGGAGTATTAGATACCCTTCAGGTAGAAGCCCTTCTTCTCGAAGCGGCTGATGATCTCGCCGATCTGAGCAAAACAGGAGAACGCAGATCGATATGTTAGCAAAAGCTAGCGACTGAGCAAACGGGCGGATGGGAGAGCGAAAGGTGGAGGTGCTTACGAGGCCCCTCTGGACGCCGTCGGGCTTGATCATGATGAAGGTCTGCTCCGCCATTGCTGCCGAGATGTGCTGCTTCTGCTCGCTTGAGATTTCTGGCTGGCTTTGGTCGGCGCGGTAGGGGAGAGAGGAAACCCTAGAGAAGGACTCGCGAGAATATATAGGGGGTCGGCCGGCCGCCGCGCACGTGTCTCTCGCTCCTGTCGTGCCTTTCTACCGGCCTGCCGAATATCCCACTAGGATGCTTTGGGCTGTGAAAGGTTGTCTGGGCCTCCTAGGCTTTAAGTGGACCGTGTGATCTGAGTGGGCTACAGTATAAGGCATGTTCTATATAGAAAAATAATCTATAATTTTTCTATTGAGATTATTTTTCTATATTTTCTAAAAAAATCCCTGATTTTCAAAGTAAGATTTTGAAGATCCTTAGAACTATTGAGATTATTTTTCTATATTTTCTAAAAAAAATGCAATAAGAATTATGTTACTCCCTCCAACTCATATTAGTTGACTTGGATATATCAAAATTTGGATGAATCTATATACTAAATAGTGTCTAGATTCATCCAAATTTAGACAACTTTAAGTCAACTAATATGGGTCGAAGGGAATATTAAAATCCATAATCACTTGAGCCATCATGTGGTTTGTGAATGTTAAACTCATCGACCGGACATGAAATATTTTGTCTAGCCTTTTGGAACAAGTGTATTTCTGTTTGTACCATGATCATCTGTCTAAGTATTTACACCATCCTCATTTGTGAACATTTTCTTTATAAACCTCTATAACATTATTATTGCATAATGCATATGTAAGATGTAAAGTGAGAATTTTCGGTACATAATTTGAGGTACGAAGATAATAATGCTTTTAAGAATATCTCTACCATGGAACAAGGCATTATTGATTGCACTAATAGGTGAACCTTCATAAGAGGAAAATAGTCGACAATATTGCTTAGTTGGTGTTCCTTAAGTATCGCTTCAAACTGATGTTAAATTTTAAGCTTTGTGTACTCCCTCCATCCCAAAATAGATGTCTCAAAATTGACAAAATTTAGATAAATCTAGACACTATTTAGCATATAGATTCATTCAAAATTTGAAAAATCTAAGACATCTATTCTGGAACAGAAGGAGTACTAATTATGATATATTATCATGCCTCACAGATCATACTGTTACGTGGATTGTATGTTGTGTGTGCATACGTGAACCCGCTGGATAATGTGACCTATGTAAATGACTTAGTAACAACAATCAAAATATTATAAAAAATAGGATTAAAAATCATTTTTTATATTTTTAAAGATGTGTGTTGCACGTGCATGCTTACTAGTAACTTATTACCATCAAAAAGAAAAGGTTCATAACTGCATATAACTCCTATAAGGATTCACTTTAGATTTCTGGTTGGTTTTTGTCCGCGTGGTAGGGGAGAGAGTAAACCCTAGACAAGGAGGATATAGGGGTCCGACTTCGAAACCTCTAGAAAAATGATTGATTTTATGGAAGATTTGTTCGGAAAGCTTTATCCTACTGCCACACAGACTCCTGCTCTTGCGGCTGTCTTCGTGCTCGTCAAGTGTGGCATGGAGAAGATACACGTTTCTTCCTACCCAGCACTTGTCGTAATGAGAAGAGAAGTCAGATGTGTGTGTGTAGCTTTTGCTCTTTTAGAGAAAGAAAATTTTTAAAAAAATCTTTATTCATAATTTATGGAGGGGGTGAAATTTCCAAAAATGTGATTCGCTCGGATCACTCGATGTGGAAAATTATGAACCTATCATGACTTCAATGCAATCAAGTCTGTTCTTCTAAGCACAACAACAACTTTGGACATTTGGACTTGGCACGGAGAGAATAATGGGACATTTTTAAGTTCACCCACGATAGCCACCGGATGTTGGCTAATACAAAGAAAGTGTGCCATGAGGAGAAGTGGAAAACCTTGCAAATTCCAGGTCTAATCAAGGTGGGAATATTGGAAGTCAAGAATCGTCGAAAATTTGTATCTTCCTTTAAATATTAGCTCGGCATTCTTTGAGTTCGGTTTTCACGACATGATGACCTCGCTCTCATGCATCATATGTGGGGCCGAAACTGATACCTAGAGACATTCTCTCCTCGATTGCACCATTGTCACGAGTGTTCGAGTTGTTGGTGGATATATTACTGAGTGGGCATATATATGAATTCATCTTTATCGGCGAAAAAAATGTGTGAATTTATGTCGGGATCCAAAGGAATGTTTTTTATGTCAGAATTCAAAGGAATGTTTTTTTTTTCATTCCATGAATAAAGGGCGGTCTAGTGTGCGTGATCGTCCTAATTAAAGCGATTCATGGGTACTAGTTGTTTCAGAGTCCGTTATCACAATTTGTATTTTCCTGAACAGTTCCTCTGAAATCTAGACATTGTGAACTTTGAGGTGTGAGGCCTCATGAAAATTTACATGGATGGAGCGATATCCAAGCATGTAAAAAGGCTCGACGGGAGTAATCGATCCTTACGTTGCTACTCCTGTCTTGGATCATCAGGAGATCAATGTTCGATGTTGAGAGCACGATTAGCCCAACCACGCTATGCGATGAAACTTTTGCGCTTGCGGCATAGTACTTGTGTGTTTGTCGCATCCTGGTATTGCCGTAGTGCCAGAGTGTTATACACGACGTCAACGTGGAACCAATCCGCCATTTTGAGGGAGGTTAATGTTGAAGAATCAGTTTTTGTGTTTCAAGGTAGGCACTTCAACTCTTTTTTTTTTTTTTTGAGATAGGCACTTGAACTTTGTAGCTCATCGTATTGACAGGAGTGTGCTCTCTCTCTCTCGTTTGGTAGTGGCGACTACTGATGAAACTATTGTGGCCACCACTTCCATGGATAAATAAATGGTAGTACAGGCGATATAAAGAACAAAGAATATGCGCAAGTTAAGGCTGCTATGCTAAGTTCTAGTTAATTAAAAATCTAAAATAAAAAAGAAGTCTGCTCTGTTTAGCGTTGCTCCGGCGACATCGGCGACTCTGCCCAGCCGCCGCCCCCTCCCCTATACGAGAGTCCATCAGATCGCCGGAGGGCGCTGAGAGAGTCTTCGTGGTCTACGCGCCGTGTACGGGAAAGGGATTCGAGTAGAGTCCATGTCAAATCCGCAGGAGAAGAAGAGGTGGAGAGATCAATAAAATCTGAGCCGGGGGTTACCTGTAGCACCCCGGGTGAAACCACTATTAGAAATTGCATGTTGTTTCGAATTTGTGTATCATCATGACATCATTGTTGCATACTTTGTCTCAAAAACTATTTTCGATAAAACCCTACATTGGTTTCTACATTACATCTCGTTCTTTATTCAAACTTTATTTTTGCTATTTTAACACGTGTAAAGTTGTTTACAAAATGTTTATTATACAAAAGAAAAGAAACATAAAATATTTTAAATATAAATCAAAATAAAACCTAGACCTAAACTGGCCAGGCCCAAATGGCCCAACCAGTGGAAACCCTAGCCCTAACCAGATCCCACCTAACCCTACCATCTCTCCCCGCGCCCAGCGCCCTCTCTTAGGTTCCAGCACGTTTCCCTCCACACACGCACCCCTCAGCACACCCACTCGCCAGCCTTCGCCACCAGCGCCCCGCCTCTCCTTGCTCAGCCTCGCCGCCATCCTCCTCCGCCTGCCGACCGTCACTGCTCCTCCGCGCCCATGCCCTCCTCGTCAGCGCGTCCGCTCTGCCGTCTCCTCCCGCCGTCTCCCTCGGGCCCCTCCGCGACGCCGCCCGTCAGCAGCGCCCGTCCTCCTTCAACCTCGGCGACGCCCCGGCCTGCGCCTCGCCTTCCCTTTCGCCCGGCCCTTTGCCAGCGGTCAAGCTCGCCTTGGCGTCTCCTCTCTCGCCCGCGTTGTCCTCTTCGCCTCGTGGGTCCGCCCTTGTCGCCCTTCTCCTTGGCCTCCCGTCGTCTGCGCAAGCACGCCGCCCCATCCGGGTCCACCGTTGGCGCCTTCCGTGTCAAGCCGGCGCAACCGTGGAGCCCTGAGCCTAGCGACCTCGGCGGTGCCTTTGATAGTAGCCGCCTCGTTGATTCAACGCCCGCACCACGTTTCTGCGATTGCATGCCCTGGTGTGTCGCTACCAAAGAATTGGCCTGACGGATGAAGTTCGACAGCGACAAAAGGCAGAGCAACAAGTACCCCCTCATGGATTCGATGTCTCCGAACCCTAGGCACGCCAAGTACTTCCTCGAGGACGCCAAGATCTCTGCCGTGAGACGACAAGACCGTCGGCACGACCCGACGACCGCGGATGCGACAGGATCGTCCCCAGGACGCCAAGATTGCCACGAGAACGCTCCCGAACGCTAACACCGACTCGATGGCGCGGGTCCGACAAGATCCTCGCAACGGCAAGATCGACCCCGTAGGACCCGACAAGACCTTCGCAACGACAAGAACGGCACCGACCCGAAATAATCCGATGCCCCCCGACACCGAACCAAGTACTCCTTTCCGGACGCCGAGTCCGCCGAGAACCCGGATGCGACAAGATCTGCCCCGTTGTTCGAGAACGTTCCCCTGAGACCAACCCCGAACCCCGGAACCCCAAGATCTGCCGAACCCTATGTGTGATCCCTTTTCCTCGAAGCCCTATTTTTTTTATTAAATGATATTATCACTTGTTGCATATTAAATTGTCATCTCGCATGCATATCATGTGGTTTGGGGGCCTTATGCCGATTCACCTAATAATTAAATACGGGGCCCATATGCGGGCAAACCTAGTCTTATATTGGCCTCATTTAAATTGTGCATCGAACCGTTGTCATATCTTTGCCAGGTTAAAACAACATCTGAATTGCGGGGTAGCTAATTCACTTGAACCGTTTAATTAATTGTCGGGACCCTGGTTCCGCTTAATATGACCTAATTGCATCGCACCTTTGCCATGCCATACATCATACATGCATCATGTCCGATCTTTTGCCGTAGTATTAAATATTGCATCCGGCGTTTATTCTAGTGTTTTGCTTCTTCGCGGATAAGGCCGTTGAGTTGATGTGAGCTTCGCCCCGATCTTCGGTTGAACCTCGGCAATGTTTTCAGGCGAGCATATCCCCCTTTCTACCTATCTTACTTTATAGTATTTATTTCCCTCCTGTTGATCTATTGCTATCTGTGTTGCGATGCTCTAGTTTTCGTACCCGTGATATCCCTTGCAGCCCTATATTGCCTTGGACACATCCTATTACCTGTTGTTTGTTAGATAGTTGGATTTGCGCGTCGTAGTCGCCTGCTCAAGTGTTGTTGCGTGTCGTCAATTGCCACAGTTGTTGGAGCCTTGCCGCATGTTTGTTGTTGGAGATGATTATGGCTTTACTTATCGTTCACTTTAATTCCTGTTTAACAACTAAAAATGGAAGTAAGCAGAGGCATCGGTGGGTGATAGATAATATTTGGTTTCCGAATGCTCACTTGTGTCCCGTAGGACCCCGAGTACTTGATACCTGTTCCTTGATTTATCGCGCTATCCACATCCGGGAGGATTATGGGACCCTCCTGAGCCAGAGCTTGATTCAGTCTTATTTCTTGGGGCCACAACTAGTTTGAGGTTTTATTTACTATCCTGTACTTATGCCATGCTTACTGCTTTATTTAAATTGTGCGAGGAGCACACTGTACTGTTTAGGATCGTGGCACGATTCCGCGGTGTCGACAAGCCCAGCCACACTTTCGGGTTCCCAGTCGTTCACAGCCGTCCCCACAACCTTAAGTCCGTCTCGGAGCTGGCCGGCTTCGTTGCAGGTCTACTTTAAGGGGTGGCCCCCTGAAATATTTCTGAATCCTGTGATTGCTTTGTCGTGAAGGCCTCGTTGGGTTTTGATTTGGTTTTCGAGGTTGATCGAGTGTGTGTTATTTGTGTAAAACTGGTTAAAACTTTACGAAGCCGTGTCATGGTTATGGACGACTTGGAGCACAGTATCTCGATCATAGACAAGCATAACTAAAGTAGTGCTATAAATTTGACTTTATAATGACTAGTAATCAGCTTCACTATAATGGAATGACTACATAAAACTGCCCACAAGTGCTTGTTTGGTTTGTCGCTTGCGACAATTGTACCTGACTAGTAAGTATTGCTTCTAGCGGAATGGTGAATAAAAGTACCAACAAGCTTTGGGTTTTGGGTTATCTCATGCTAATTGTATCTGACTAGTAAGTGTTGCCACTATAACGGAATGGTTAACTAAAAGTGCACACTGCTTATTTTATCAGGACGATTATCTCTACCTGACTAGTAATTGCTGTAACGATAACTGAATGAGTAAAACTGCCAACGGTGTGAGTTCCCCGGTTGACTTCCTCGTTCGGTAACGAGGGGGATATACCAGGATGGGTTTGTTTGGTGGTAGAATCAGGTTGGATCCGGATAGGTCTTTCTTACCCCTCTCTAATTGCCGCCAGTTGTACCGAGACTCTATAGGTTGTTTAGTGCATGCTGCCGCTGCCGCTTCAGTCCACCATACCTATGTAGGCGAGGACCGCTGAATTCTAGCCTCATGGTGTCATCGATCTTGACGCTCCTCTTTTCCTTTGCCCTTTGTCGGCACCTTTTGTTTGTTTTGAGTTTTTGAGCAGGTTAGCGAGGTTACCCTTGCTTTGGCACGGCCAGGGTTATGGGCGCCATTGGTTATTCTTGAGGCTCTTAGCCCCATTTGCATCTTGTCGTAACGGACGCTCTATCATTTTCAAGGTGATTTGGATCTTTGTACCTTATATACGTATTCTTGACTCATGGAGTCGTGTTGTATATATATATACTTACGTGGGTCCCATCGAGGACTGTTGTGTAATGTTATTACTTCGTTTTCCACCCGCACGAAAGTGCCTGGTGGGCACCTTTGAATCGTTTCTATGCGGGTTTGGCGGGTTTTCGCTAAAACTTGCATAGGTCCGATTCTGAGGGTGTTACAGAGTGGTATCAGAGCTCAGCAGTTGCGATACCCCGCAAGTCCAGCTTGTAGGATAACCTAGCTAACGGCCGAAGTAGAGTGTCAAAACTATTTTTGCAAAATCGGTTGGATAGTTCTGATTAGGTCTGATTTTATTCCTTACCCCTCTGCTGCTCTCCTCTCACCCCTGCGTATTTTGAATCCGCTCTCTTCTCTCTCTTCGAGTCCAGGATTTCTCGTGGTTGGGTTCCGTCGTACCTTCAGGGTTTCGCTTCCTCCTTTGGTAACGGTGTTGCTACAGCTGGTCTTCATGCTATCCGAGGAATTCGTCTACGGTGTTACCATTCTTTATTCCTTGTTTGTGCCTTCCGGTGTTTTCAGACGCGACGACATCATCTACGCCAGATCCTATGCAGAGTCTGCATCACTCCTCTGTTTTCCGAACCTCGCTTGTCGAGATCTTCAGTCTGAATTCCGAGAGTTGGTTGCATAATCCGCCTGATCGTGTGCAGAGTAATGGTTTGGGTGCGCGATGGACTGATCACCATCCGACTACTCTTATCATTCGCTCTGGTACATCGAATCAGTGGATCCAGCGATTTTACTCCGTCCACGGAAGCTAGAGGTGGCTTTATTTGTTGATACCTCCGCCTTCGACCTTTTGTTTCCGGAGCGTTCTCTCGACGAACAGGATCAACGACCTCTTGTTAGTGGTGTCGCGAGGACCTACACGAAGCGAGAAGATGCAGATCACCGACCTTCTTTCCGGTACCATGAGGCGGATCTCGAGGGCGAGATCCATTGTTAGTGGTGTCGAATTGTAGCACCCCGGGTGAAACTACTATTAGAAATTGCATGTTGTTTCGAATTTGTGTATCATCATGACATCATTGTTGCATACTTTGTCTCAAAAACTATTTTCGATAAAACCCTACATTGGTTTCTACATTACATCTCGTTCTTTATTCAAACTTTATTTTTCCTATTTTAACACGTGTAAAGTTGTTTACAAAATGTTTATTATACAAAAGAAAAGAAACATAAAATATTTTAAATATAAATCAAAATAAAACCTAGACCTAAAGCCAGCCCAAATGGCCCAACGGTGAAACCCTAGCCCTAACGAGATCCCACCTAGCCCTACCATCTCTCCACCCACTTGGCCAACAGACAAGACGCATGTCCTCCCGTTCGATACCCACGCAGCGATGCAGCAAACACACACACCACGCCACACATGACTCGCCTAGCCCTGTAAACCACGCGAGGAGCTCCTCTCTCCCTCTTCCATGGTTCTTCCCACCACCGACGCTGACCCGCTTTCGCCTTCCCCCTCGAGCAGCTCTTCCCTGTCCTTGCTCCGCTCCTCCGCCAGCCCACCACCTCCGCGAGCGGCCGCCACTTAGCGTCGCCTCCCCTCTGCTCATTAGTCGCGCGCCCATCCTCCGCCCGCGTCGACCGTCGTCCTCCTCCGCCTCCAGCGCTGCTGCCGTCTCCTCCCGCCGTCTCCGGCCCCTCCACGCCGCCCTCCGAGCCGCCCGTCCTCCTTCAACCTCGGCGCCCGACCCCCCGCCTCGCGCCTTCCGCTCGCCGGCCGCCCTGCCGGTCGAGCTCGCCGGCGTCTCCTCTCGGCCCCGGCCGCCCCTCAGTTGTCCGTCCTCTGCCTCGCCGTGGGTCCGCCCCTTGTCGCCCCTGTCTCCGCCGGCCTCCCCGTCGTCTGCAAGCAGCGCCGCCCCCATCATCCGGGTCCACCGTTGGCCGCCTTCCGTGTCAAGCCGACGCTACCGTGGAGCCCCTGTGAGCGCAACGACCTCGAGCAGTGCCTTTGATAGTAGCCGCCTCGTTGATTCAACGCCCAGACCACACGTTTCCTGCAGTGCATGCCCTCGTGTCTTTGCTACCAAAAGAATCGGCCTGACGGATGAAGTTCGACAGCGACAAAAGGCAGAGCAACAAGTACCCCCTCATGGATTCGATGTCTCCGAACCCTAGGCACGCCAAGTACTTCCTCGAGGACGCCAAGATCTCTGCCATGAGACGACAAGACCGTCGGCACGACCCGACGACCGCGGATGCGACAGGATCGTCCCCAGGACGCCAAGATTGCCACGAGAACGCTCCCGAACGCTAACACCGACTCGATGGCGCGGGTCCGACAAGATCCTCGCAACGGCAAGATCGACCCCGTAGGACCCGACAAGACCTTCGCGACGACAAGAACGGCATCGACCCGGAATAATCCGATGCCCCCCGACACCGAACCAAGTACTCCTTTCCGGACGCCGAGTCCGCCGAGAACCCGGATGCGACAAGATCTGCCCCGTTGTTCGAGAACTTTCCCCTGAACCCAACCCCGAACCCCGGAACCCCAAGATCTGCCGAACCCTATGTGTGATCCCTTTTCCTCGAAGCCCTATTTTTTTTATAAAATGATATTATCACTTGTTGCATATTAAATTGTCATCTCGCATGCATATCATGTGGTTTGGGGGCCTTATGTCGATTCACCTAATAATTAAATATGGGGCCCATATGCGGGCAAACCTAGTCTTATATTGGCCTCATTTAAATTGTGCATCGAACCGTTGTCATATCTTTGCCAGGTTAAAACAACATCTGAATTGCGGGGTAGCTAATTCACTTGAACCGTTTAATTAATCGTCGGGACCCCGGTTCCGCTTAATATGACCTAATTGCATCGCACCTTTGCTATGCCATACATCATACATGCATCATGTCCGATCTTTTGCCGTAGTATTAAATATTGCATACGGCGTTTATTCTAGTGTTTTGCTTCTTCGCGGATAAGGCCGTTGAGTTGATGTGAGCTTCGCCCCGATCTTCGGTTGAACCTCGGCAATGTTTTCAGGCGAGCATCTCCCCCTTTCTACCTATCTTACTTTATAGTATTTATTTCCCTCCTATTGATCTATTGCTATATGTGTTGCGATGCTCTAGTTTTCGTACCCGTGATATCCCTTGCAGCCCTATATTGCCTTGGACACATCCTATTACCTGTTGTTTGTTAGATAGTTGGATTTGCGCGTCGTAGTCGCCTGCTCAAGTGTTGTTGTGTGTCGTCAATTGCCACAGTTGTTGGAGCCTTGCCGCATGTTTGTTGTTGGAGATGATTATGGCTTTACTTATCGTTCACTTTAATTCATGTTTAACAACTAAAAATGGAAGTAAGCAGAGGCATCGGTGGGTGATAGATAATATTTGGTTTCCGAACGCCCACTTGTGTCCCGTAGGACCCCGAGTACTTGATACCTGTTCCTTGATTTATCGCGCTATCCACATCCGGGAGGATTATGGGACCCCCACAGGCGAGCTTGATTCAGTCTTATTTCTTGGGGCCACAACTAGTTTGAGGTTTTATTTACTATCCTGTACTTATGCCATGCTTACTGCTTTATTTAAATTGTGCGAGGAGCACACTGTACTATTTAGGATCGTGGCACGATTCCGCGGTGTCGACAAGCCAGCCACACTTCGGGTTCCCGATCGTTCCACGTCCCCACAACCTTAAGTCGTCTCGGGCCAAGCTTCGTTCTTGGAGTCTACTTTAAGGGTGCCCCTGAAATATTCTGAATCTGTGATTGCTTTGTCGTGAAGGCCTCGTTGGGTTTTGATTTGGTTTTCGAGGTTGATCAGTGTGTGTTGCTATTTGTGCACGGCGGTTAAAACTTTCTGAAAGCCGTGTCCGCGGTTATGGACGACTTGGAGCACAGTATCTCGATCATAGACAAGCATAACTAAAGTAGTGCTATAAATTTGACTTTATAATGACTAGTAATCAGCTTCACTATAATGGAATGGCTACATAAAACTGCCCACAAGTGCTTGTTTGGTTTGTCGCTTGCGATAATTGTACCTGACTAGTAAGTATTGCAACTACAACGGAATGGCTGAATAAAAGTACCAACAACTGCTGGGTTTTGGGTTATCTCATGCTAATTGTATCTGACTAGTAAGTGTTGCCACTATAACGGAATGGTTAACTAAAAGTGCCCACTGCTTATTTTATCAGGACGATTATCTCTACCTGACTAGTAATTGCTGTAACGATAACTGAATGAGTAAAACTGCCAACGGTGTGAGTTCCCCGGTTGACTTCCTCGTTCGGTAACGAGGGGGATATACCAGGATGGGTTTGTTTGGTGGTAGAATCAGGTTGGATCCGGATAGGTCTTTCTTACCCCTCTCTAATTGCCGCCAGTTGTACCGAGACTCTATAGGTTGTTTAGTGCATGCTGCCGCTGCCGCTTCAGTCCACCATACCTATGTAGGAGAGGACCGCTGAATTCTAGCCTCGCCGTGTACTGGCCTCAGTACTGACGCTCCTCTTTTTCCTTTACCCTTTGTCGGCACCCCTTTTGTTTGAGCAGGTTTTGAGATCGACGCCGTTAGCAGGGTTACCCTTCCGGCTTGGCCTGGGCAGGGTTATGGACGCCATTGGTTATTCTTCAGGGCTCTTAGCCCCATTTGCATCTTGTCCTTAGACGGACGCTCTATCATTTTCAAGGTGATTTGGATCTTTGTACCTTGTATCTGTATTCTTGACTCATGGAGTCGTGTTGTATATATATATATCTGTTCTGTGGGTCCCATCGAGGACTGTTGTGTAATGTTATTACTTCGTTTTCCACCCGCACGAAAGTGCCTGGTGGGCACCTTTGAATCGTTTCTATGCGGGTTTGGCGGGTTTTCGCTAAAACTTGCATAGGTCCGATTCTGAGGGTGTTACATTACCCCACAGCACCAACAACCCGAGGCTCTAGATCATGCAGCAGATCGAAACTTGCAGGCGATGGAATCACGACTGGGAAGGTAGATGAAGGCAGGCGGGACACCAGGCCAAGGGCGCCAGGTCGATGGTGTCGGTGCGGCGGCTCCACAACGCCGTGCGAGAGGCCACGAGGTGACCCTTGCCGAGGAAGATCCTGCGACAACAAGGCACGTGGGCCTGCTGATGCCGCCGCCGGATGGTGGGGGCGACAAAGGGGGATCGTTGAGAGACCTACCCGCCCGAAGCCAAACGGTGGTGAAAGGATATGGATGTCGCCTAGAGCGGGGTGAATAGGCGATTAAAACTTTTCCTAGAGTGGCTCAACAAAGGCGGAATAAAACTAGTGTTTACTTTGTTAAGCACAACCTAGAACAACTAAGGTTCACCTATGTGCACCAACAACTTATGCTAAGCAATACAAGCAACAAAGTGATAGCAAGATATATATTACTTCAAGCACGAAGGCTACCACAATGTAAAATGCATAAGTAAAGAGCTCGGGTATAGAGATAACCGAGGCACGTGGGGACACCGATATTTTACCGAGTTCCTACCAACATGGAGTACGTCTTGTTTGGAGAGGGGGTGGTATCAAACCACCAACGCCACAAAAGGCCTCCCTTATTCTCCGGTGAATCTCACCCCAACAGGATCGATCCACGCTTCCACTATCGATGCACTTGTCGGTGGCAACCGGAACCTCTCACAAGGTTGGGGCACTTCTCCACAACTTAATTGGAGTTTCCCAACAAACGCCACAAAGGCCAGAATGCCACCAAGGCCACAAACCGTCTAGGGTTCCAAGAACCCAAGAGGTACAAGCTCCAATGAGTAACTCAAACCAAATCCTCTGTGGAGAACTCAAACCGATGCACCAAATGTAAATGGCAAGAACACCACAAAGGTGCTCAAATCCCTCACTCTCAAGTTCCACCAAAGCTACTAAATCTATTGGGGGAACAAGAGAGGAGGAATCAAAGAGAGACACAAAATCTCCCAAAATCTAGATCCCCAAAGATGTACTCACAAAGAGATGAATCGGTTAGGTCAAAACGGTCTAGATCTCATCTCTCTTCCACTCAAATATGGGCAAGAATCATCGGAGGGAAAAGATTAGGCAAGCTTCAAGATCTAGAGAAAGTATGGACAAAGTTTAGCCTAATAGATAAGAGAGAAGCTTACTAAACTGAAAATAGGCAAAGGGTATAAATAGTGGCCCAAAAATCTAGCTGTTTGGGGCATTTTTATGAACGATCCGGTAATACCGCGCATGTGCTAGGAAAATTACGAAGCAAAGATGCGAGATGGGGCCGAGAGAGGGGCAGCGGCAGCGGAGTCCTGGTCGTGGCGGCAGCAAGCTGTCTTTGCTAAGCGGCTAAACATGCGCCAGCGGCTAAGCGGCGGCGGCGTTACCGCCGCGGCAAGCAAGCAAAACAGCGGGCCGGCGGGGCAAAACGCGTCTTGCGGGCAAGAAGGCAGCGAGTCAGCAGACGCGAGGGAGCAGCGGCAGCGGGCCCTACGGCCAGCGCAAACGCTGCGAGCAACACGCGCGCGCGAGAGCGGGTCAAAGCGGTGGCGGCTGACGCGAGCGTGAGCGCAGCGAGTGGGCCCAGCGGAACGAGCGATCTAGCGAGATCGAGCACGCGCGTGGGGCAGGATGCACGCGACGCCAGGCAGGTGGTCAACATGCGCGGCGACAGCGAGGCGAGCGCAGCGAGCAGGCGGAGTGAGATCTGGTGGCTGATGTACCTGGGCCGGCCGGTAGTACCGGCCCATCCAGGCGATACTACCGGGCCGGTCCGGTAGGGCCGGACATGGGTACCGGGTGAGGCAGAGGATGAGCGGGCCGAATCTGGGGTGTCCGGTACTAGGCCCGGTAGTACCGGACAGCCCAGTAAAACTGTTTTCTTTTTTTCTTTTTGAATTAAATCGGTAAATACTCAAACGGTCATAACTTTTGATTGGTAGCTCCGATTGACCTGATTCCAATTGCGTTGGAAAGAGGACGACAAAAGCTACCCTATAAAAAGTGAAAATATTGGTTATCACCAAGTGAGAAAGTATCAAGTAGAATAATGTGGGATACCTCACTTGGTGAAAAAACGAAAAGCCGCCAAGATCAAAATCGCAACAAGATACAAACAGAAGATCCGGTTTTGATGAACAAGAGCTTGTTATGGAGATTACCACAAGCTCTATATCCTCACATGGACAAGACCAAATAACAACCAAATACGATGATGCAAGTATGCAAAGATTTGAGCTCTCTCCGAACGATATGATCGAGTTACTCATTCGAGAGCCCCTCTTGATAGTACGGTTATCTATCCTAAACCCGGTCTCCCACACACAATATGAGACCGGCAAAACGGGAAAACCTATCAAGATTATACCTTTGCCTTGAGCATTCCACTTGAGCTTGATGTAGACGAACTTGACCTTCTCAAGGTGGAACGCCTTTCTTGATTCCTCATCATCGATCCATGATCACTGAGGATGGCAAGCATCAACCATGAGATCTTCTGTAGATGGCGCATATTGAGCTTGCAAAACACATCTTCTTCTTCATATCATCGACCTTGAAGCCAACACATGCTCCAAGCGATGCCAATGGACAATTCCTACAAGTACAACTTAATAAACACATTAGTCCATAAAGATTGTCATTAATTATCAAAACCACACATGGGGCCCCACTTGTTCTTTTAGGTGGTGGTTCTGCGGCGCCGCTGCTACGTCGTCATGCTATCCTCGGACCGGAGACGCAGGGGGAGGTGGACGACAACTAGGATGATGATCAGGATCTGGAAGAGGAGATGGGATTTAGGCAAGGATCGACATCGAAGGTTGGGGGAGTTGTTGATATGGAAGATGATGTATACCTGGAATTTGATGATGATGATGAGGAGGTGAGGTAGGAACACAGTACTTGGAAGCTACTAGCAAGGTACATGGCAAATTTCAAACCAAACACAAAGTCAATGTTCGATCGCGTTACTGATGAGGTTTGGAAGCTCCGTACTGGGGTTAAATACTCAGAACGTGGGAAAACTATTACATGATTACTCTATTTTCTAAGGGAGACTATGACTTTGTCATAAGGAGAGGTCCCTGGATCTTCAAATGGCATGCCCTGATTGTCAAGAAGTTTGATGTTGCAGTGCAGCCGTCAGAGTCTGTCCTTGATTCAGTGCCAATTTGGGTACGCATATATGATGTATCGTGGCGAAAACAGAACAAAACTTGGGGCATGAGGTATGGTGACAGTCTAGGAGAGGCGCTGGAGGTTGATGTGCCCTCGAAGGAACAAGACGAGAATGAGTTTCTGCGTGTCCGTGTTGAATTACCCTATGACAAGCGCTTGCAAACGCAGATAACTACAGGAGTCAAGGGGAAGCCAGGTGAGGTTAAGGTGTTCAATCTCAAATATGAGTGTGTTCCATACTATTGCTCACATTGTGGTTTTATGGGACATCATAAAGAGGAATGCGAGAAGGAACGGCGTGGGATTCCATCCCTGGACTATGATGCTTATGAGATGAGGTGTAGGCCCTACAAAAAGTATGTACATCGCGCACACTATATCCCACCCCCTGGGCAGGTGTCAGCGCGACGCAACTTGATCTTTGCAAGCTTTGGAACAGCAGAGTCACATAAATCTAGAAGGTCCTCACGCGAGTTTCTGAGGCAGAACTACAGACAGGAGCGACGCAGCCCAACGCCACAAGTTGGGTCGCATGGGGCTGATGATGAGGACGAGATGCCACCATTGATGGACGCAACACCTCCAAGAGAGTATGATGGAGAGCAGATTGGGATGTATGATGGATTCGGGGAGGAAGGAAAACAAATCATGGCAGAAGTGGAGATGAATCTCGCTGATAAGGTTGGTGCCCTAGAGGTTGCATCGTTAGCACGTTCTGCACATTCTGGTCGCTTTGAGGGGAGGGCCGCAAAGCAACCTTCTGTCCAATTCCCAGATGATGAGGCTCCTCTAGAAGAGGAGGCTGGGGTCGATCGGCTAAACATAATGATAGCTCCCGGGATGATGGAGTATATGCAGAACATTGAGGTAGCTGGGGTGGCAAGCGGCAGTGGAAGTCGGGGACCAACGTCCAGTGACATGATACCAACAATGCAGAACCTATCTAACCAGCATGTCTCTTTTGGCTCGACTACTGATGTGACTATTGTAGGGATTCGTAGCATGGAAAACAAAAAATTTCTACCGCATACAAACAAACAAGCCAAGATCTATCTACTAGATTGTAGCAACGAGTCGATGGAATAACTCACCCTCGAAGATTCCAAAGTGTTTAACGAGAGCGGATTCTCGTGGGTGATGTAGTCGTACTCTTGCCAATCTCAAGATCGTGAGCGATCCTTCCGGGCTGCGTTACGGCGCTTCCGATCGGTCACGTTCGGTTTTCGATGAAGACCTTCCTCTCCCTTGTTCCGGCCTGCCGGAGGTTGTAGCACTCTCCTCGCGATTCCGGCAACTGGCAGCGTATGCAGAAGTAGAGGGGAGATCTCACAGGGCTTCGCCTTAAGCCGGAGCGAGTATGGTGGACTATGAGAGAGATCCTCGGAGATCTAGGGTTTAGACGCACCAAGGAGGGGGCAAGGCCAGCGGCTAGGGTTTGCCCTAGGCGGCGGCGGCTATGGAGGGCGGCGACGACTAGGGTTAGGGTTTAGAGGTGGAGGTGTTGTGTACTTGGAGGGGCAGCCCTGCCCCTCCGTATATAGGTGGAAGGGGCGCGCCAAGGGGAGGGGAGTCCCTCCCCAACTCGGATCCCAAGTGGGCCGGTGGTGGAGGGAGGGAACTCCTCCCCAAGTAGGTTTCCTACTTCCCCTCCACCTCCCAAAATAGCCGTTTGACTTTTCAAATTGGCGTTTGACTTTTCAAACTAGGATTTGATTAAACCCTTTATTTTGTTCAGCGATGACACTTAGTACATGATGCAATCATTTCAACTTGATATGACACATTCATGTACCCTTCCCCTCAGTCTTGGGACATTCGAACCTTCTAGAACATTCCCGATGAAAACACGTAACCATTCTCCAACCCGAAACATGACTTTCCTTATATGAATCTTATTCTCCGGACCATTCGGATATCCTCGTGATATCCGGATCCCATCAAGACTCGAACAACATTCGGTCTCTTACTCATCATTCCATAACTACTCAAACAACGTCGAATCCTTAAGTGTGTCTCCCTACGGTTCGTGAATTATGCGGACATGATCGAGACACTTCTCCGAACAATAACCAATAGAGGAATCTGGAAATTCATATGGCTCCCACATATTTCAATTACTTTGCGATCGAATGAACCACTTACATACGATACCAATTTCCCTTTGTCTCACGATAGTTTACTTATCCGAGGTTATGATCGTCGGTATCTCTGCATACCTAGTTCAACCTCGTTACTGATAAGTACTCTTTTCTCGTTCCCGTGATATGTGATCCCTTGTGAGCCAGTCGCATGCTTGCAAGCTAATTGGATAACATTCCACCGAGAGGGCCCAGAGTATATCTATCCGTCATATGGATGGACAAATCCCACTCTTGATCCATGTGTCTCAACCAATACTTTTCGAACACTCAATGCCACCTTTATAGCCACCCAGTTACCGTGTGGTGTTTGATGTCATGAAAGCATCCTTCCGGTGAAGGTGATATGCATGATCTCATGGTCGAAGGAATTAGGTTATTATGTATCAGAAAGCATATAGCAATTGAACTATTAAAATGACTTGATCTTTATGCTACGCTTATCTATAGGAGTATGTCCACCATATCATTCTCCTAACGATATGATCTTGTTGTTAATAACATCTCAATGTTCATGATAGGGAAACCACAATCATTTATTAACCAACAAGCTTAGTATTATAAAGAGGCTTTACTAGGGACACTTATTTTAGTTTACAAATCACACAAGTATTAATGTTTCCTTGTTAATACTATTATAGCATGAATGTAAACATTTATCATAAACACAAAGATATAATAATAACTACATTTATTATTGCCTCTAGGGCATATCTCCAACAGTCTCCCACTTGCACTAGAGTCATCTAATCTAGATTACATGGTAATATACCGAACACCCATGGCAGTTTGGTGCTGGTCATGTTTTGCCCTCGGGAGAGGTTTAGTCAACGGATCCGCCACATTCAGATTTGTGTGTACTTTGCAAATCTTTATGTCCCCATCTTGGACATGTTCTCGAATAGCGTGAAAACGTAGCTTGATGTTCTTTAGCTTCTTGTGTGACCTTAGTTCTTGCGCATTGGCTATGGCGCGCATGTTATCACTTCTTGTGAAGCCTCCGAAGCAGCCATGTATTCCGATTCAGTTGAAGATCTCGCCACAACGCTTTGCTTTGCACTCCTCCAGCTAACCGCTGCACCATTCAAAGTAAATACGTATCCAGATTGTGATTTAGAATCATCCGGATCAGTGTTCCAACTAGCATCAGTGTAACCATTAACAACGAGTTGTTCATCACCTCCATAAGAAAGAACCATATCCTTAGTTCTTCTCAAGTACTTAAGGATGTTTTTGACCGCTGTCCAATGATCCACTCCTGGATCACTTTGATATCTGCTAGTTAAACTAACAACATATGCAATGTCGGTTCTAGTACATAGCATGGCATACATTAGAGATCCTATGGCTGAGGCATAGGAAGTCTTACTCATCCTTTCTCTATCTTCTGCCGTTGTTGGACTTTGAGTTTTACTCAAGGTCGTATTGGGCAACATGGGCAAGAACCCTTTCTTGCTATCTTCCATTCGAAACCTCTTTAGAACTTTGTCCAAATATGTACTTTGTGACAATGATATTAGGCGTCTCGATCTATCTCTATAAATCTTTATGCCTAATATGTAAGTCGCGCTTCAAGATCCTTTATTGAAAAACTATTATTCAAATATTCCTTGACACTATTAAGAAGGTCTACATCATTCCCAATCAACAATATGTCATCTACATATAGTATTAAGAATGCTACAGAGCTCACACTCACTTTCTTGTAAATACAAGCTTCTCCATAAGTTTGTATAAAACCAAAACTTTTGATTACCTTATCAAAACGTTGATTCCAACTTCGGGATGCTTGCTTTAATCCATAGATGGACCGTTGAAGTTTGCATACCTTGTTAGCATCTTTAGGATCGAAAAAACCTTTGGGTTGCATCATATACAACTCTTCATCAATGTCTCCATTGAGGAATGCTGTTTTGACATCCATCTGCCATATCTCATAATCATAATATGCAACGATTGCTAACATAATCCTCACAGACTTTAGCTTCGCTACAGGTGAGAAAGTCTCATCGAGTCAACTCCTTGAATTTGTCGAAACCCTTTTGCGACAAGTCGAGCTTTATAGACACTAACATTACCATCAGCATCTGTTTTCTTCTTGAAAATCCATTTATTCTCGACAGCCTTCTAGCCATCCGGTAAGTCCACCAAAGTCCATACTTGGTTTTCGTACATGGATCCAATCTCGGATTTCATGGCTTCTTGCCATTTGTTGGAATCTGGGCTCATAATCGCTTCTTCATATGTCGCAGGGTCATCGGTGTTGTCCACCAACATGACACTCATAACGGGATCATACCAATCAGGAGTGGTACGAGTTCTCGTTGACCTGCGAGGCTCTGTAGCAACTACAACCGAAGTTTCATGATCATCATCATTAGCTTCCTCTCTTATTGGTGCATGCACCACATGAACTTTTTCCGGTGCTACGCTACTCGCAAGTTCGAGAGAAGGTTCGACAACCTCGTCGAGTTCTAATTTCCTTCCAGTCACTTCTTTCGAGAGAAATTCCTTCTCTAGAAAGGATCCATTCTTGGCAACGAAGATTTTGCCTTCGGATCTATGATAGAAGGTATACCCAATTGTTTCCTTCGGGTATCCTATGAAGACGCATTTTTCCGCTTTGGGTTCGAGCTTGTCCGGCTGTAACTTTTTTACATAGGCTTCGTAACCCCAAACTTTAAGGAACGACAATTTAGGTTTCTTCCCAAACCATAATTCATACGGTGTCATTTCCACGGATTTAGATGGTGCCCTATTTAAAGTGAATGCGGTTGTTTCTAATGCATAACCCCAAAATGATAGCGGTAATTTTGTAAGTGACATCATAGAACGAACCATATCTAAGAGAGTTTGATTACGACATTCGGACACACCATTACGCTGTGGTGTTCCCGGCCGTGTCAATTGTGAAAGTATTCCGCATTTCTTCAAATGCTCGCCAAACTCGTAACTTAGATATTCACCTCCACGATCAGAACGTAGAAATTTAATCTTCTTGTTACGTTGATTCTCTACCTCACTTTGAAATTCCTTAAACTTCTCGAAAGTTTCAGACTTATGTTTCATGAAATAGATATACCCATATCTACTCAAGTCATCTGTGAAGGTAAGAACATAACGATAACCACCGCGCGATGCTACACTCATTGGACCACACACATCGGTATGTATTATTTCCAATAAGTCCGTAGCTCGCTCCATCAAACCAGAAAATGGAGTCTTAGTCATTTTACCCATCAGACATGCTTTGCATCTTTCAAGTGATTCGAAATCAAGTGATTCAAGAAGTCCATCGGAATGGAGTTTATTCATACGCTTCACTCCAATGTGACCAAGACGACAGTGCCACATATAGGTCGAGTTATCGCTCGATTTCAAACGTTTAGCCTCAATGTTATTAATATGTGTATTTCCACTATCGAGATTCAATAAGAATAGACCATCTATCAAAGGTGCATGTGCATAAAACATATTACTCATATAAATCGAACAACCATTATTCTCGGACTTAAACAAGTAGCCGTCTACAATAAACAAGATCCCGATATAATGTTCATGCTTAACGCAGCACCAAATAACAATTATTTAAGTATAAAACTAATCCGATGGTAGATGAAGGGTGGCGTGTCGACCGCGATCACATCAACCTTTGATCCATTTCCCACGCATCATCACCTCGTTCTTCGCTAGCTTCCGTTTATTCTGCAGACTGCTTTGAAAGTTACAAATATGAGCAACCGAACCAGTATCAAATACCCAGGCACTACTACGAGTACTAGTGAGATACACATCAATAACATGTATATCGGATATACCTTTCATCTTGATGTTGCCGTTCTTCAAATCCGCCAAGTACTTTGGGCAATTCCTCTTCCAGTGACCTTCTCCCTTGCAATAAAGCACTCGATGTCGGGCTTAGGTCCAGCCTTGGTCTTCTTCGTCAGCGCGGTAACTTTCTTACCACCCTTCTTGAAGTGTCCCTTTTGCTTAGACTTGCCTTTCTTGAATTTGGTGGTCTTATTGACCATCAACACTTGGTGCTCTTTCTTGATCTCCACTTCTACAGATTTCAACATGGCAAAGAGTTCTGGCAATTGCTTGTTCATGTTTTGCATATTGTAGTTCATCACAAAGTTCTTGTAACTTGGTGGTAGTGATTGGAGGACACGATAAATCCCCAAAGCATTAGGAATCACTATACCCAAGCTTTGAAGTTTGTTTGCGTGCCCAGACATCTTAAGCACATGCTCACTGACGGAGCTGCCCTCTTCCCTCTTGCAGTTAAAGAACTTTTCAGAAGCCTCATAGCTCTCAATTGTCGCGTGAGTATCAAAGATCAATTTGAGATCACGGACAATATCATGTGGGTCTGAATTCTCAAACCTTTTCTGAAGCTCCGATTCTAAACCATACAAGATAGCACACTGAACGCGTAGTCTTGAGTCTTAGAGCAAGGTAAACATTATTTACTTCATCGGTAGCAATGGCTGCAGTGGGTCACCAATGATGCATCGGCACATAGGTCAAATTACCAAATGTGAGGACAATCCTGAAATTGGAACCAATCCGTGAAGTTGCTTCCATTGTTTTTCAACTTTTCTTTCTCTAGGAGCATTAAAATTGATGGTAGGGGCGCCATTGATCTACAACATATTTGCAATAGTTTAGACTAAGTTTATGACAAATTGAGTTCTAATTAATAGTTAAATTAATCTAGGTGAACTCCCACTCAAAACAATTTCCCTCACATTGTTTTAGTGATCACACGAACCAAATCCACCACATCAACACCGATCATCACGAGTTGATGTAGCTTCAATGGAACAATCGACATGTTCATCATATCTACTATATGATTCATGCTTTACCTTTCGGTGATCCGTGTTCGAGACCATGTGCGTACATGCTAGTCTCGTCAAGATCAAACCTTAGCTTCCGCATGAGCAAATCTGGCTTGCTCACGTTGTATACACTTGCGGAATCTAACACACCCGATCATCACGTGGTGCTTCGAAACAACAAGCTTTAGCAACGGTGCTAACTAAGGGTGAACACTTTAGAACTTGAAATTCATGTGCATGAGGGATCATCTTATAATGCTACCGTCGTTAACTAAGCAATACAAGATGCATAAAGGATTAACATCACATGCAATTCATAATATGTGATATGATATGGCCTTTCTTCTTTGTGCTTCCGATCTCCATCTTTGTGCTTCCGATCTCCATCTTCAAGTGTGGCATCCCGCAAAAACCACTACTAGAAAATCGCGTTGAATTTGTGCATTGCATCGTCATCATCATGTGTTGTTTGCATAAAACCATGTTCGCAAGCCCGTTTTGTTTTTCCAAAACGCCCCATCTTATTCAAACGCCAAAACCCGGGTCCCCGGAATATTTTGTTTTGCCCGACATCGGTTTGCAGAAGCTTTGTTTGAAATAAATAAAAATTATAATTATTTTAGTGGGGCAGTCGAACGGGCCGAAGTGACCCGAACGACCGCCCCAGAAATAAAACGGTCCAAACCTGCCCCTCTAAATCCTAAACTCACCAGTTAGTCTACCCAACCCTCCTCTCCACCTCACCCTACCCAATAGCATCTCGCCACCTCAGCTTCCCTCTTCCCTCACCCAATCCCACGCCACTTGTTCCTCCTCTCTTCCCCTCTCTAACCTGCCACACCAGGCACGCACGCCTGCTGGATCCCGGCCACACCGATCCCACCAACAGCCACCTCTCCTCCACCAGCCCCTACCCTCTCTCCGACCGTGGCCCCTACCTCCCCTTGGCCACCTGTCCCTCCTCCTCCACCCCACACGCACTGCCACCGGACCCGCCTGAGCCCACAGGCCCAGCCTCTCTCCCCTGTTCATCCTCTTCCTCACGCCACCTCCCGCCCCATGTCCTCTTCCTCTCTCCTTCCTCGACCCTCTCCCTCACCGCCGCTTCTCCCGCTCGCTCTCCCCCTCGAGCTCCCTCTCCCCAACCTCTGGCCGCCCCGCCGCCTCGCGCCCAGCCTTTCCCCGCGGGTCCCACGCCTGAGCGACCCCAGCACCACTCCGCCCGCCCTTCCTCCTCACCCCTGGCTCTCGGCCAGCGCCGCCCTCCTCCTCGCCCTCCCTCGCCACGCGACCCGCCTCCCCGCATGCGTCCTGCCCGCCTCCTCCTCTCCACCCCACTGCTCCCGCGTGGCCTGACGACCCATCCCCTCGGCGACCCCTCGCGCATCGTCATCGCGCCGCCCGTCGCCGGGACCCTCGCGCCTCCACCGCCCTCTGCGCCTCCGCCGCCCGCGCCAGCCGTCGTCGCCCCTCGCCCAGCTAGCCTCTCCGCCCTCCGCGAGGCTCGCCGCCTCGCGCTCGGGCCTCGCGAGCCGTCCCCGCCCGACCCGAGCCGCACTGCCCGTCCAGCCCCTCCGTCGCCCGGCGCCTCCACGGCCCCACGGCGCGCGCCCGAGCCGTACCTCGCCAACCCGCGAGCCCGGCCCTCCACCAGCTCGTCGGCGTGCCCCTTGTCGCCCGCTCCACAGACCCGGCCGCCTCCGCAGCGCAAGCCGCCGCCGCGCGGGCCCACCTCGTCTCAGGGGGTTGAGCCGATGTGCTCCTCTGTTCCGGTGCTGTCGTTCCGACAAGACGAGGTCGCCGTGAACCGCCAAGATCGTCCCCGTTGGTACCACTCGAGATCGACAACGGCAAAGGTCGTCGAGGACCCTAGCACTTCTGCACCGCGCTGATGACCAAGCTTCCGACGCCCGATCCTGGTGACCCAAGGGCCACGCCAGGACCCGAACCTGAAGAAAACCCCAAGATCGCCATGGAACGGAACAAGTACCACAACGCCAACGACAAAAGGCCGCACAAGTTCTTCGGCACGGAACGCCATGATCGCCAAACCGGAACACCGAGTGCGACGACACGAACGCTAAGTCCACACCTCGACACGCCTAGTTCACCAAGAACCGTTTCCGGAGACCGGTTGTCGAGCCGAACCCGTGGAACCCCGAACCTCCCCAAGATCTACGCTAAGGCGCGACAAGGTCTACCTCACGGACATCGAGAACTTTCCCGGGCGAAGGTCGAGCCTGCTTCATAGAACGCCAAGTACCCCGAAGACCGTTCCGCTGAAACCCCAAGATCATCAACGGCACCCGAGCTCGACACCGGCAGCTAAGTTGGCCCCACGAGACCGTCGACAAGAAACCCCGAACCCCGGGACCCAAGATCGTCGAGAACCCTAAAGTGTGACCCTTATCCGAGAACCCTATTTTAAAACATAATAACAACTTGATTGCATATTGAATTGTCATACTCGCATGCATATCTGTGGTTTGGGGGCCTTATGCCAATTCACCTCATAATTAAATATGGGGCCCATATGCG
Source organism: Avena longiglumis (assembly GCA_030063025.1). Classification (NCBI taxonomy): domain Eukaryota; kingdom Viridiplantae; phylum Streptophyta; class Magnoliopsida; order Poales; family Poaceae; genus Avena; species Avena longiglumis. Next base: position 458,835,268 of record CP125974.1, read on the forward strand.
GGCAAATCTAGTCTCATATCGGCCTCATTTAAACATGAGTAGCGAACCGGGTCCATCTGTTGCTTTGCTAAACAACCTTTAACTTGCGGGGTAGCTAAATAACCGAACCATCTAACTAATTGTCGGGACCCCGGTTCCGCTTAATATGACCTAAATGCATCGCACCTTTGCCATGCCATACATCATGCATGCATCATGCCGATCTTCTGTCGTTGTATTAAATGTTGCATCCGGTGTTTCTTCTAGTGTTTTGGTTCTTCGCGGATAAGGCCGTTGAGTTGATGTGAGCTTCGCCCCGATCTTCGGGAAAACCTTCGACAATGTTTTCAGGCGAGCATCTCCCTCTTTCTACCTATTTTACTTTTATAGTCTTTATTCCCTCCTGTTGATCTATTGCTATCTGTGTTGCGATGCTTTAGTTTTCGTACCTGTGATATACCGTGCAGCCCTATATTGCCTTGGACACATCCTATTACCTGTTGTTTGGTAGATAGTTGGACTGGCGCGTCGTAGTTGCTTGCTCAAGTGCTGATGTGTGTCGTCATATGCCACAGTTGCTGATGTATTGCCGCATGTTGTTGTTGGAGATGATTCTAGTTTTACTTATCGTCACTTTAATTTCTGTTTAACAACTAAAATTGAATAAGCAGAGGCATCGGTGGGTGATAGATAATATTTGGTTTCGAGCGCCACTTGTGTCCCGTAAGACCCCGAGTACTTGATACCTGTTCCTTGATTTATCGCGCTATCCACATCCGGGAGGTATATGGGACCCCCCTGAGCCAGAGCTTGATTCATTCTTATTTCATGGGGCCACAAACTAGTTTGAGGTTTTATTTACGATCCTGTACTTATGCCATGTTTACCGCTTTATTTACGATTGTGCGAGGTAATGCACACTGTACTGTTTAGGATCAATGGCACGATTCCGCGGTGTCGACAAGCCCAGCCACACTTTCGGGTTCCCAGTCGTTCTGACCGTCCCATAACCTTGAGGCCGTCTCGAGCTTGCTTACTCGTTGCGGATTCTACTCTAAGGGGCCTGGCCCCTAAATATTCTGAATCTGTGATTGTTCGGTCGTGAAAACCTCGTTGGGTTTTGATTTGGTTTTCCGAGGTTGATCGGCGTGTGTTGCTATTGGTGCACCCGGCGGGTAAAACTTTCTGGCCGTGTCGCGGATATGGGCGACTTGGAAGATATCTCGATCATAGACAAGCATAACTAAAGTTCTGCTATTAATTTGACTTATAATGACTAGTAATCAGCTTCACCAGCGGAATGGCTAATTAATCGCCACCATTGCTTGTTTGGTTGTCGCTTGCGACAAATGTATCTGACTAGTAAGTATTGCAACTACAACGAATTGGCTGAATAAAAGTACCAACAACTGCTGGGTTTTGGGTTTATCTCATGCTATCTGTATCTGATTAGTAATTGTTGCAACTATAACGGAATGGTTAACTAAAAGTGCCCACTGTTTACTTCACCAGTACGGTTATCTAAACCTGACTAGTAAAGTACCGCAACTATAACTAATTGAATAAAACTGCCAACTGTGTGAGTTCCTCGGTTGACTTCCTCGATTGGTATCGAGGGGGAAACACCAGGATGGGTTTGTTTGGTGTTAGCTTCAGGTTGGATCCGGATAGGTCATTCTCACCCCTCTCTGATAACCGCCAGTTGTATCGAGTCTCTATAGGTTGTTTAGTGCATGCTGCCGCTCGATCCACCATACCTATGTAGGCGAGACCGCCGTCTAGCCTCGCCGTGTCTTGGCCTCGATCGGCCTCCTTCTTTGTTTTCCTTTGCCCTTGCGGCACCCTTTTGTTAAGCAGGTTTGAGATCGGCCGTTAGCGGGGTTACCCTTCCGGCTTGGCACAGGCAGGTTATGGACGCCATTGGTTATTCTTCGGGCTCTTAGCCCCATTTGCATCTTGTCCGTGGCTGGGCTCTATCGTTTTCAAGGTGATTTGGATCTTTGTATATTATATCGTATTCTTGGTTCCTTGAGTCATTGCTATATATATACATTGTGGGTCCCATCGAGGACATTGTGTAATGTTATTACTTTGTTTTCCACCCGCACGAAAGTGCTTGGTGAGCACCTTTGAATCGTTTCTATGCGGGTTTGGTGAATTTTGCCCAAACTTGCATAGGTCCGATCTGAGGTGTTCTGAGTGGTATCGAGCTCGGATTGCGATACCCACAAGTCCAGATGTAGGATAACCTAGCTAACGACCGAGTAGAGTGTCAAAACTATTTTTGCAAAATCGGTTGGATAGTTACGATTAGGTGATTTTACTCCTTACCTCTATGCTATTCCCCTCTTATCTCGACGTGTTTTGAATCTACCCTCTTATCTTTTCTTCGAGTCCAGGATTTCTCGTGGTTGGGTTCCGTCGTACCTTCAGGGTTTCGCTTCCTCCTCTGATAATGGTGTTCGCCATCCGGTGTTCAAGATGGCTGATGAATCCGTCTACGGTGTTACCATTCTTTGTTCCTTGTTTGTGCTATCCGATGTTTTCCGACGCGACTACATCATCTATGCCAGATCCGATTCAGAGTCTGCATCACCCCTTTGTTTCCGAACCTCGCTTATCGAAATCTTCAGTCTGATTCCGAGAGTTGGTTGCATAATCCTCCTATTCGTGTGCAGAGTAATGGTTTGGGTGCGCGATGGACTGATCACCATCCGACTACTCTTAACATTCGCTCCTGTACATCGAATCAGTGGACCCAGCAATTTTACTCCGTCCACGGAAGCTATAGGTGGCTTTATTTGTGGATACCTCTACCTTCGGCCTTTTGTTCCGGAGTGTTCTCCCGACGATCAGGAGCAACGACCTTTGTTGGTGGTGTCGCCGTTTTCCAGTTGAAGAAGGAACCATCGTTAGTGGTGTCGCGAGGATCTACACGGAGCGCGAAGGATCAGATCGCCGACCTTCCTTCCGGTACCATGAGGCGGATCTCGAGGGCGAGATCCTTTGTTAGTGGTGTCGAATTGTGGCATCCCGCAAAAACCACTACTAGAAAATCGCGTTGAATTTGTGCATTGCATCGTCATCATCATGTGTTGTTTGCATAAAACCATGTTCGCAAGCCCGTTTTGTTTTTCCAAAACGCCCCATCTTATTCAAACGCCAAAACCCGGGTCCCCGGAATATTTTGTTTTGCCCGACATCGGTTTGCAGAAGCTTTGTTTGAAATAAATAAAAATTATAATTATTTTAGTGGGGCAGTCGAACGGGCCGAAGTGACCCGAACGACCGCCCCAGAAATAAAACGGTCCAAACCTGCCCCTCTAAATCCTAAACTCACCAGTTAGTCTACCCAACCCTCCTCTCCACCTCACCCTGCCCAATAGCATCTCGCCACCTCAGCTTCCCTCTTCCCTCACCCAATCCCACGCTGCCACTTGTTCCTCCCTCTCTTCCCCCTCTCTCTAACCTGCCACACCCAGGCCGCCCCCACTTGCCTTTGGATCCCCGGCCACACCCGATCCCACTGCGCACAGCCACCTCTCCTCCACCAGCCTTCCCTACCTCTCTCTCGACTGCGTGGCCCCTACCTCCCTTGGCCCACCTGTCCCTCCTCCTCCACCCACACTTGGTGCCACAGGACCCGCCCTGCAGCCCCACCAGCCGCTCTCTCTGCTCATCCTCTTCCTCACGCTCAGCCCTCCCCGCCTGTGTCCTCTTCCTCTCCTTCCTCGACCCTCTCCTCACTGGCTTCTCCCTCGCTCTCCCTCGAGCTCCCTCTCCCCACCTCCAGCCCCGCCTCGCCCAGCCTTTCCCCATGGGTCCCACGCTGGCGACCCAGCACCACTCCGCGCCCAGCCCCTTCCTCACCCTCTCCCGTAGCCGCGCCCGATCCTCCGCCACCTCCCTCCTCGCCCACCACGCGACCCGCCTCCCCCGCATGCGTCCCTGCCCGCCTCCCTCCTCTCCACCCCGCGCACCCCACCCTGCTCCCGCGGCCCCGCGACCCCATCCCCTCGGCGACCCCTCGCCGCATCGTCATCCGCGCCGCCCGTCATGGACCAGCGCCCGGCCATCGCCCTCCTGCGCCTCCGCCAGCGCGGCCGTCGTCGCCCCAGCTAGCCTCTCCTCGCTCGCCGCTCGCCCGGCGCTCGGCTTCGCATGAGCCGTCCCCGCCGACCCGGCGCTGCCCGCCGTCAGCCGCCCTCGTCGCCCAGCGCCTCCACGGGCCCCCACGAAGCGCCGCAGCCCGCCGTACCTCGCCAACCCAGCGAGCCAGCGGCCCTCCACCAGCTCCGTCGGCCGTGCCCGCCATCGCCCGACTCGACGGCCGCCTCCATGGCCAAGCCGCCGCTGTGCCCACCTCGTCTCGGGGTTGAGCCGATGTGCTCTCTGTTCGGTCTTTGTCGTTCGACAAGGCGAGGTCGCCGTGAACCGCCAAGATCGTCCCGTTGGTACCACTCGAGATCGACAACGGCAAAGGTCGCCGAGACCCTAGCACTTCTGCACCGCGCTGATGACCAAGCTTCCGACGCCCGATCCTGGTGACCCAAGGGCCACGCCAGGACCCGAACCTGAAGAAAACCCCAAGATCGCCATGGAACGGAACAAGTACCACAACGCCAACGACAAAAGGCCGCACAAGTTCTTCGGCACGGAACGCCATGATCGCCAAACCGGAACACCGAGTGCGACGACACGAACGCTAAGTCCACACCTCGACACGCCTAGTTCACCAAGAACCGTTTCCGGAGACCGGTTGTCGAGCCGAACCCGTGGAACCCCGAACCTCCCCAAGATCTACGCTAAGGCGCGACAAGGTCTACCTCACGGACATCGAGAACTTTCCCCCGGAGCCGAAGGTCCGGAGCCCTGCTTCATAGAACGCCAAGTACCCCGAAGACCGTTCCGCTGAAACCCCAAGATCATCAACGGCACCCGAGCTCGACACCGGCAGCTAAGTTGGCCCCACGAGACCGTCGACAAGAAACCCCGAACCCCGGGACCCAAGATCGTCGAGAACCCTAAAGTGTGACCCTTATCCGAGAACCCTATTTTAAAACATAATAACAACTTGATTGCATATTGAATTGTCATACTCGCATGCATATCTGTGGTTTGGGGGCCTTATGCCAATTCACCTCATAATTAAATATGGGGCCCATATGCGGGCAAATCTAGTCTCATATCGGCCTCATTTAAACATGAGTAGCGAACGGTCCATCTGTTGCTTTGCTAAACAACCTTTAACTTGCGGGGTAGCTAAATAACCGAACCATCTAACTAATTGTCGGGACCCCGGTTCCGCTTAATATGACCTAAATGCATCGCACCTTTGCCATGCCATACATCATGCATGCATCATGCCGATCTTCTGTCGTTGTATTAAATGTTGCATCCGGTGTTTCTTCTAGTGTTTTGGTTCTTCGCGGATAAGGCCGTTGAGTTGATGTGAGCTTGCCCGATCTTGGAAAACCTTCGACAATGTTTTCAGTGAGCATCTCCTCTTTCTACCTATTTTACTTTTATAGTCTTTATTCCTCCTGTTGATCTATTGCTATCGTGTTGCGATGCTTTAGTTTTTCGTACAGTGATATACCGTGCAGCCCTATATTGCCTTGGACACATCCTATTACATTGTTTGGTAGATAGTTGGATGGCGCGTCGTGATTCTTGCTCAAGTCTTGATGTGTGTCGTCATATGCCACGATTCTTGATGTATTGCCGCATGTTGTTGTTGGAGATGATTCTAGTTTTACTTATCGTCACTTTAATTTCTGTTTAACAACTAAAATTGAATAAGCGGAGGCATCGGTGGGTAATAGATAATATTTGGTTTCGAACGCCCACTTGTGTCCGTAAGACCCCGAGTACTTGATACTGCTCCTTGATTTATCGCTATCCACATCCGGAGGTATATGGGACCCCGAGCGAGCTTGATTCATTCTTATTTCATGGGGCCACAAACTAGTTTGAGGTTTTATTTACGATCTGTACTTATGCCATGTTTACCGCTTTATTTACGATTGTGCGAGGTAATGCACCTTTGTCTTTGTTAGGATCAATGGCACGATTCATGGTGTCGACAAGCCCAGCCACACTTCGGGTTCCCGATCGTTCACATAGTCCCCATAACCTTGAGGCCGTCTCGAGCTTGCTTACTCGTTGGATTCTACTCTAAGGGTGGCCCCAAATATTTCTGAATCCTGTGATTGTTCTCGTGAAAACCTCGTTGGGTTTTGATTTGGTTTTCGAGGTTGATCGCGTGTGTTGCTATTGGTGCACCCGGCTGGTAAAACTTTCAAAGCCGTGTCCGGATATGGACGACTTGGAGCCTGATATCTCGATCATAGACAAGCATAACTAAAGTTTCGCTATTAATTTGACTTATAATGACTAGTAATCAGCTTCACCGTACGGAATGGCTAATTAATCGCCCACCATTGCTTGTTTGGTTGTCGCTTCGACAAATGTATCGACTAGTAAGTATTGCAACTACAAGAATTGGTGAATAAAAGTACCAACAAGCTCTTTGGGTTTTGGGTTTATCTCATGCTATCTATGTCGATTAGTAATTGTTGCAACTATAATGGAATGGTTAACTAAAAGTGCCCACTGTTTACTTCACCAGTACGGTTATCTAAACCTGACTAGTAAAGTACCGCAACTATAACTAATTGAATAAAACTGCCAACTGTGTGAGTTCCTCGGTTGACTTCCTCGATTGGTATCGAGGGGGAAACACCAGGATGGGTTTGTTTGGTGTTAGCTTCAGGTTGGATCCGGATAGGTCATTCTCACCCCTCTCTGATAACCGCCAGTTGTATCGAGTCTCTATAGGTTGTTTAGTGCATCTTTGCCGCTCGATCCACCATACCTATGTAGGCGAGGACCGAATTCTAGCCTCGCCGTGTCTGGCCTCGATCGACGCTCCTTCTTTGTTTTCTGCTTTGCCCTTTGCCGGCACCCTTTTTGTTAAGCAGGTTTGAGATCGACGCCGTTAGCAGGGTTACCCTTCCGGCTTGGCCTGGGCAGGGTTATGGACGCCATTGGTTATTCTTCAGGGCTCTTAGCCCCATTTGCATCTTGTCCGTAGCTGGACGCTCTATCGTTTTCAAGGTGATTTGGATCTTTGTATATTATTTCTGTATTCTTGGTTCCTTGAGTCGCTGCTATATATATCTGTTCTGTGGGTCCCATCGAGGACTGTTGTGTAATGTTATTACTTCGTTTTCCACCCGCACGAAAGTGCTTGGTGGGCACCTTTGAATCGTTTCTATGCGGGTTTGGTGAATTTTGCCCAAACTTGCATAGGTCCGATTCTGAGGGTGTTACATCAAGCACGAACATGATCTCCATCATCACCAGCATTGCATCAAGGTCAATGACGCTGCTCCATGGTTGTTGTCCACCGGCTTCAACTATTACAACTACTTTGAATAGACACACGGGTCTTAACAGAAATTAAAGATAACCATATGGCTCCTGCTGGTCGCCAACTTACAATAAGGAACATTGCATACATCAAATATAATCACAATCATGGCCATATCACATCACAGCACACCCCTGCAAAACAAAGTTAGACGCCTCTACTTTCTTTGCATGTTTTACGTGGTTTGGGGCTTTCAATAAGTGTCGTTCTAACTTACGAACAAGAACCACAACATTGATACTAGTATTGTCAATCACCCGTTGTAAATTGAATCTTAACTATGTTGGGAGAAACAGGCACCCGCAAAGCCACTTATGCAATACAAGTTGCATGTCAAGTGTGGAGCAAGTCTCATGAATGATGTCATGTAAGGTTAGCCCGGACCGCTTCATCCCACCATCCCGCAAGATGCAAAGTACACAAGAAGCAATCGACAACAAAAGCATCAACGCCCACAATGACCATTGTGTTCTACTCGTGCAACAGATCTACATATAGACACGACTCTGATACCACTGTAGGGATTTGTAGCATGGAAAACAAAAAAATTCTACCGCATACAAACAAACAAGACAAGATCTATCTACTAGATTGTAGCAACGAGTCGATGGAATAACTCACCCTCGAAGATTCCAAAGTGTTTAACGAGAGCGGATTCTCGTGGGTGATGTAGTCGTACTCTTGCTGATCTCAAGATCGCGTAGACGATCCTTCCGGCTGCGTTAAAGACACTTCCTTGATCGGTCACACGTTTGGTACTCGGAAGACCTTCCTCTCCTTGTTCCAGTGACGGTGGAGGTTGTAGCACTCTCCTCGCGATTCCGGCAGCACAACGACGTGGTACCAGAAGTAGAGGGGAGATCTCGCAGGGCTTCGCCTTAAGCCGGAGCGAGTATGGTGTACTATGAGAGAGATCCTCGGCGATCTAGGGTTTAGACGCACCAAGGAGGGGGCAAGGCTGGCGGCTAGGGTTTGCCCTAGGCGGCGGCGGAGAGATGCCCTAGGCTGCGGCTATGGAGGGCGGCGACGGCTAGGGTTAGGGTTTAGAGGTGGAGGTGTTGTGCTTGGAGGGGCAGCCCTGCCCCTCCTTATATAGGTGGAAGGGGCGCGCCAAGGGGAGGGGAGTCCCTCCCCAACTCGGATCCCAAGTGGGCCGGCGGTGGAGGGAGGGAACTCCTCCCTAAGTAGGTTTCCTACTTCCCCTCCACCTCCCAAAATAGTCGTTTGACTTTTCAAATTGGCGTTTGACTTTTCAAACTAGGATTTGATTAAACCCTTTATTTTGTTCAGCGATGACACCTAGTACATGATGCAATCATTTCAACTTGATATGACACATTCATGTACCCTTCCCCTCCGGAGTGTCGTACATTCCGGAACCTCCTAGAACATTCCCGATGAAAACACCGGAACCATTCTCCAACCCCGAAACAGGACTTTCCTTATATGAATCTTATTCTCCGGACCATTCCGGATCTCCTCGTGATATCCCGGATCCCATCTGAGACTCCGAACAACATTCGGTCTCTTACTCATCATTCCATAACTACTCAAACAACGTCGAATCCTTAAGTGTGTCTCCCTACGGTTCGTGAATTATACGGACATGATCGAGACACTTCTCCGAACAATAACCAATAGAGGAATCTGGAAATTCATATGGCTCCCATATATTTCTATGATTACTTTGCGATCGAATGAACCACTTACATACGATACCAATTTCCCTTTGTCTCACGATAGTTCACTTATCCGAGGTTATGATCGTCGGTATCTCTGCATACCTAGTTCAACCTCGTTACTGATAACTACTCTTTTCCCGTTCCCGTGATATGTGATCCCTTGTGAGCTAGTCACATGCTTGCAAGCTAACTGTATGACATTCCACCGAGAGGGCCCAGAGTATATCTATCCATCAGATGGATGGACAAATCCCACTCTTGATCCATGTGTCTCAACCAATACTTTCCGAACACTCAATGCCACCTTTATAGCCATCCAGTTACGGTGTGGTGTTTGATGTCATCAAAGCATCCTTCCGGTGAAGGTGATATGCATGATCTCATGGTCGAAGGAATTAGGTTACTATGTATCAGAAAGCATATAGCAATTGAACTATTAAAATGACTTGATCTTTATGCTACGCTTATCTATAGGAGTATGTCCACCATATCATTATCCTAACGATATGATCTTGTTGTTAATAACATCTCAATGTTCATGATAGGGAAACAACAATCATTTATTAACCAACAAGCTTAGTATTATAAAAAGGCTTTACTAGGGACTCTTATTTTAGTTTACAAATCACACAAGTATTACTATTTCCTTGTTAATATTATTATAGCATGAATGTAAACATTTATCATAAACACAAATATATAATAATAACTACATTTATTATTGCCTCTAGGGCATATCTCCAACAACTATGACTCCTGCTGATACGATCTCGGGGAATCGAGCTGCGGAGGAAAGTGAGGTATAGGGGCCTCGGCTGGACCTTGGGTTGTCACTGAACTATGGTGCCCCGAGCGACGGTATGATGCAGAAGAGAGGGAAGATGCAAGGGGCTCGACAGGGAGCGGGTGACACAAGGAACATGGAGCTGATCTATAGCAGGGGTAATAACACGAGGGGCAACAGGACATGTACCTTTGAGCACACCAAACCTCTGGGATGGAGGTGATGGGCTACACCAGCATGGACAGAGGCAAGGAGCGGACAAGCAAGGCGAAGATGCAAGAGCCAGGAGGGGGAAAGGCAAGTCCATAGGAAGAGGCAGGTTGGCAGCAACCGGACATGGGGCTTCCGGTAAACTGACGAGACCAAATGTGTGGTCTCGTCAGGGACAATGAATTGCCTATCCTTCAACTGTCGGGGTGCGGGGAATGCTCCGACAGTTCGTGATATTGTGTCGATTTCCTAGTCGTGTGGTGCTCGGTTAGTTTTTCTTTGTGATAATAGGCAACAAAAAAATAAAATGCGTCGTCTTAGGTGTAGGTTAGGCCTTAAAGGTTTCGATGGTGTCAGTAGTGAAGGTCGTAGTGGCGGTCTTGCCTTGTTTCGGCATGAGAGCTGGTCTGTAGACATAAAATCTTTGAATAAAAATTATATTGATGCGTATGTGCGTGTGTCCCCTACTGAGCCGTTGTGGCGCCTTACCTGTGTGTATGGCGAGCCCCGGGTTGAAAATAGACACCTAATCTGGGAAGGTCTACAAAGCTTAAACCTCCATTCAGATTTGCCTTGACTTTTATTTGGGGATTTTAATGAGTGTCTTTGTCCGAAGGAGCATTTGTCCAGCACACCTCGCTCAGCCAGGCAGATGGAACTCTTTAGAGAGACATTGAATATTTGCAATCTACATGATGTGGGGTTCTCCGGAGCCCCATACACTTATGATAACAAAAGAGCTGGGAATGCCAATGTTAAAGTGCGGCTCGATCGTGCTGTAGCTATACATGCCTAGAGGGATATCTTTAGTGAAACAACAGTTAAACATTTGGTTTCACCTTGTTCTGATCACTTTCCCATTTTGATTAGCCTAATGCAGGAACAAAGAAGCAAAGTAAGAGGCTCAAGAAGGCAATATGAAGTGTTTTGGGAGCGCTCTATGGAGCTACCTGAACGTATCACAGCGGCATGGGAGAGTGTTGGCTCAAAAGGTGATCTGGGGTCAGTACGATAAGGTCTGGAAAAGGTAATGCAAGAATTGCAGAACTGGAGCCGAAGGAAATTTGGTAATGTTCTGCGTGAGTTAGATAAATCAAGAAGGAACTGGAGGAGCTTGTATCTAATAATGCCGATCGAAGAGAGATAAGAAAGGAGACTGATCACATGCAGGAACTCTTATACCGCGAAGAAATATTGTGGATGCAACGTTCCCGCATTAATTGGCTCAAGGAAGGCTATCGGAATACCCGACTGTTTCACCAAAAAGCGATCTGGAGAGCTCGAAAAAACAAAATTAAAGAGCTGAAAGATGAAGATGGGATATGGAAGGAGGCGCCACCGAAGATGGAAAGGATGGCCACATCCTATTTTCAGGAGCTGTTCACTCGTGATCCATCTTTGGAGGCTGATAACTTGGTTAACCTTTTTTAGGGCAGGGTGACTATAGAGATGAATGAACAATTATGCACGGAGTTCACAGACAAAGAAATCAGCGACGCACTCTTTCAGATTGGACCACTAAAAGCTCCTAGAGTAGATGGGTTTCCGGCGAGATTCTATCAATGCAACTGGGCAGTACTGAAAGAAGAAGTAATTAATGCGGTCAAAGTTTTCTTTGTGTCAGGCCGAATGCCAGAAGCTTATAAATGACACGGCTATAGTGCTTATTCCCAAAATAGAGCAACCCGAGACACTCAAGGACTTCCGGGCAATCAGTTTGTGCACAATTTTGTATAAGGTTCTTGCCAAGTGCCCGGTGAACAGATTGCGACCTATCTTGGACGATCTTATTTCTGCTAATCAGAGTGCCTTCGTCCCAGGTCGCTTGATTACTGATAATGCTTTAGTGGCTTTTGAGTGTATGCATTTTATTAAACAAAGCACTAACCCCAATAAGAACTTCTGTGCCTACAAGCTTGATCTGTCTAAATCCTATGACAGGGTGGACTAGGATTTTCTAGAGAAAGCGATGCAAAGATTGGGTTTCGCTCCCCGGTGGGTCGACTGGATAATGACATGCGTGACCACGGTGAGGTATATGGTTAAATTTAATGGAACCATTCTGGACTCGTTTTTGCCTACTCGGGGCCTCCGACAAGGTGATCCTTTGTCCCCTTTCCTCTTCTTATTTGTGGCAGATGGACTCTCGACGCTCTTGCAAAACGAGGTGCAAAATAACTCTATTGAGCCGGTGAAAATTTGTCGTAGCACTCCAGGAATTTCTCATCTTCTTTTTGCAGATGACACCCTATTATTCTTTAAGGCAAACTCAGCTCAAGCCCAGAGAATTAAAGAGGTGCTGGAGGATTATGCACGTAGTACTGACCAACTACTAAATCCAAGCAAATTCTCACTAATGTTTGGGAACTCTTGCCAGGAGGTTGTACGGGAGGAGATCAAGGTCATTCCGGAGGTGACACAGGATACCTTCGAACCCAGATATTTGGGCTTGCCAACACCAGAAGGAAGGATGCATAAAGGGAGATTTCAGAGCTTTCAAGCAAAGATGGCCAGATGCTTAGTTGAGTGGGATGATAACCATAAATATCAAGCTGCAAAGGAGATCTTAATCAAGGCGGTAGCCCAAGCCCTCACAACTTATGTCATGGGGATATTTAAATTGCCTTTCGGTCTATGTGATGAGCTCATGAAACTAATCCGTGATTACTGGTGGGGCGTTGAAGGAGGCAAAAGGAAGGTACACTAGGTCTCATGGGACAGTTTGCTGCGCCCCAAGGATAATGGAGGCATGGGTTTTCGAGATATGAGGCTCTCCAATCAAGCCCTCTTGGCTCGCCAAGCTTGGCATCTAATAGAATACCCTGACTCGTTTTGCTCCCGCTTACTAAAAGCTAAATACTATCCTAATGGGTTTTTGGTGGACACTGTTTTTATAGGAAATGGATCTTCTACTTGGCACGCGATCGAGCATGGGCTCCAAATATTGAAGAAAGGAATTGTCTGGCGTGTCAGTAATGGGGCAAACATCCGTATATGGCGTGACCCCTGGATACCGGGAAACACAAACTACAGTCCAATCTCAAAGCAAGGTCGCTGCAGATATAGGTGGGTTTCGGACTACCTGCTGCCAGATAACTCCTGGAATTTACCTCGACTACAGCAGTTTTTTCAGCCAGTGGATATACGGGAAATACTGAAGATTAAACCGTCCAAGCGTAATGCTGCAGACTTCCTGGCCTGGGAGCCGTACAATCTTTCCCTTAAGGATCACATGTTGAAGCATGGGCTAGAGGCGTCCAGTTTACAACCAGATGGGAGAAGACCATTCTGGAAACTCATATGGCAATGCCCAGTCCCGCCAAAAGTCCGTCACCTGGGCTGGAGAATTGCAAAGGACACACTAGCAACCCAACAAAATAAAAGGATAAGAGGTATAGAGACACCTGATACGTGCCTTATCTGTGGTCAAGAGGTGGAGGATACATACCATGTGTTCATGCGATGCCCACATGCGAGAAATCTTTGGAGTGCCATGAAGGAAATCTGGGATCTACCAGGCGACGAAATGTTGAACCAGGGAGGTCCAGAATGGTTGCTGCAGCTATTGAGTAAACTCACGGAGGAGCAGAGGGCGGGGACGCTCATGGTTCTGTGGAGAGTATGGTTCGCCCATAATGAAGTAACCCACGCCAAAAACTTGCCCAACATTGAAGGCTCCCGACACTTCCTTATGAGTTACATGGATTCGCTCCAATTGATCAAGCAGTACTCAACAGGGGACATTGAGAAAGGAAAAATGGTGCTATCACAGTCTGGGACGAAACGGCCGGAGTGTTTGCGTACCTGCACCAACAAGCCGAAGCAAATATGGAAGCATCCAGATGTAGGCACTCTGAAACTGAATGTGGATGGCTCGTTTGATGATAATGCGAATGCAGGTGTGGGCATCGTCCTTCGCGATCACCCGGGCGAGGTCATCTTCACTTCATGTGGGCACATCCATCACTGCTCGGATGCGACAGAGACCGAGCTCGCGGCTATGGAACTCGGACTGGCACAAGCACTGTCTAGTAGGCCAGGTAAAATCATTTTGGAATCAGATTGCTCTGAAGCTATTGCGCTGGTGAGCGAGACTGTTCCAAACAAATCTAAGTATGCGTCGAGAATAGAAGTCATTAGGAAGATGGTTCGGGAGGGAGATTGTAATATCCAAGATTGGCAGAGAGTGTAATATTGTTAGTCATGTGCTAGCAAACCTGGGCAGAGTTCACCAAAACCTGGCTCCGACACTTCCCCCAAGAAGTTGAAGGTGCTATAGTAGCAGATTGTAATCCTTTTCCCAATTCATGAATGAAATCCCTTTTCCCGCAAAAAAAAAAACAAAGAATATATTATCCTGAAAAACAAATGAATACGTTGACATGGAGAAGAAAACGAAGCAATTTCATCACCATCAATTCAGAACGAATGAATCCACAAGAATTTCGTAAGTACAACCAGTTCATTTCTCGCAGAATATAAAGAGAAAAAAGTTGTAAAATGCCTAAAGGGTCTTGTTACTGACAGGTTCGCATATGCAAGCGGGTGTACGGTCGCAATCGCTTGGACGCGGAATCGGTCAATCACAAGAGCAAGTTAGGCGCGTGCGCATCCCAGAACAGAGGATCTTCTTCTGGATGCCACCCCATTCAGAGGAAACCTTCTCGGAGATCCCTATGCAGATTATATTATTCTTGAGATCTGCTCCTACATTGCAGGGTTTGCGGAGGGAACAACGCCTCCCATCCTTCGTCACGGTCGAGATGACACCAACGCAATTCTGCAGATCATTTGTGTCATTTTTTGCAGATCATGTGTAACAGTGTCACTGCAAATGCGAGTACAAATCATGTGTACTGTATTTCAGTCCTCCTTTCTGGTAAATGTATAAAATTAGTCGTACTAGAGAAATGGATGCACTGACATAGAGCCTGCTTAATCCACACTCTTCATCTAATTGTTGTATAGTAACCTGGTTCGAAACTTCATCAAAAGAATACGCCCAGGTCAATGAATTATCGCCAAGAAGCAGTCAAGAAAGCGAGGCAGTTTTGACCAAGCCCTCTGAATTTGCTGATCGATCAGCTAGCAATATCGTGGTGCTCTGTCACTTTGGCGATCTTGGAGCCACCGCCGTGGACCGCCGCGTGGGGCCAGCCTCGACGTCGCCGTCCTCCTTCTTCTCCACGACCGCCGCCTCCTCCTCCTCCTCCTCGCCGTTCTCCGCGGAGGGCCCCTCAAGGTCGTCGCGGGCGCGGAACGAGGCGTGGAGCACGATGACCGGGACGCCCACGGCCAGCGCGGCCATCAGGTTGGCGACGGCGCCGGCCGCGACGAGGTCGGCGAGCACGAGCGCGACGAACGCCGCGGCGACGAGCCGGCGGAGGAGCGCCAGGCGCGGGAACGCCCCGAGGAAGCCCACGCAGACGATCAGGACCTTGGAGGCGGCCATGAGGAAGACCACCGACGCCCGGTGCCCCGCCGCGGCCAGCGACGCCAGGAGGAGCCCCCACTGCAGCGCCGCGTAGTGATACCGGAACGTTCGCGCGTTGCGGACCGCGCGCACCGCCGCGGCCTCCGCGTCCGCCGCCGCCCCGAACGCCGACGGCCGCGGCGCGAACCGGGTCAGCGCCCGCCGCGCCCCCCTTGCGCCCGCGCACGCCCTGTCGACCGCCCGCCGGACCGCGCCCGCGCCGCCAGCGGTCATCGCTCTCGTCGCCGGCGACTGCTTGCTGGGAGATGATGCCTGCCTGGATTCGCCGATCCGGTTGCCGGATTTGGAATCTGGAGAGCCGGAAACCATGGAATGACGGGAGGTCGAGTGAGTCAAAGACGCGGGTTTTAACAAACGGCGCTGGGGATAAAGGCTGGGTCTCCGCCCTGGCCGTGACGGCGAGAAATCGGGCCTTTTCCACTCGTTCCCGCGTCGGTTATGTTGCGCGGCAGCGACCCGGGCCGTGGTTGCTTCTTCCACCAACGTTCGGCCGCGAGGCACCAATATTGGTCCTCCCCTACTTTTCAGTGTTCATAGGTGTGTAGGAGTACTTTTTTTTTGGTTGCTTTTCTCAGTGTGGATTCCGATATATACGACCTAGTTTTATTTTATATACAAATTGCCTCATTTAGCAGATTCTCATATGTATTACTCATGTAGTAAAAAGTTTACCTGTTTGTGTCCCTTTTAAAAATTGGAAAGAAATTAGCTAGTCGGGTCTGACCGTCGGATACATGTGTCGTGCCTGTCACCCTTTTTATCATCGCCTTTTTTCTGTTGGAATTGTTACACCTCCACGGTAAGACGAGGCGGTGCGACTCCTGCTAAGCGGGTCCGAAGTGACCCACACAGAGTTGCACCGCTTCTTCCTATTATGTTAGTAGAGCTATAGAGGCAAGCTAGCGGCACACGAAAGGAAAAAAATAGGTTAGAAGTGAGATGGCATGCCACCATCCATTCATCCATATATACTTGACGAGAGGAAAACACATGGCAGATTGCTCCCTAGGTCTTACAAGGGTAACAAAGACAAGTTTTTAACTAAATGGGTTATTCATGTAAAAAGTGTTAAAAGGGGTATTCATGTAAAAAATATGAAAACTAGGTGTGTAAGCTAGAACTCACTTTTTCAATCAACAGTTGTACAATGTTGTTATCTGACAAAAAGAAATATAAATTTGCCATGACAAATCATGCGATGGCGGACAATTGCTATTTAGAAGATTTAGTAGGTTCGATTTGCATAGGACAATAGTTGTTCAAGTAATTAATCAACTGATTAAGAGTTTTATTACATGTATTTCTTGCAATGGCAGAAGCATAAACTAGTAGATGCACAAAGCTTCCCATCAAAGAAAACTGAGGCAAAAACATTTTGACATGTACTATAATGTGAGCATGGACCAAGAGGTGGCCATAGAATCTCCAACAGGTGACTAATAGTGCACTAAAAACATATTTAAGGTACGAATAAGTAGCTTCTAACGTACCAAAAAAAATACCATAACCAATCTTGTAAAATAGGGCACCCGGAATCTATCGTAGCATGCGATGTATAATAGATCATCCAAATATGTTTTTCTTCTCCACAATTTCATACATATAACAAATAACACCAAACTAATCTCAAAATGAACCCAAAACAATTCAAACATAAATAGCATTTAATCATTACATAGTTCATATATTCTAAACATAAAAAATCAACAACAAGTTGATGAACAGAACCACCATGCTTCAGCATCTTGTCCTTGTACATCATCAAGACAAAAGCAATGTTCTCCTTTTCGTGTATGTGTGTGTGTGTGTCATATTCCTCGTCGCATGATGAATCATCAAACGAGCTCATCTACAACATAATAATTTTAGTTTTATTACCGATACTCCTATGACGACGCGACAACATAATAGAAAATAAAAAAAATACCTTTGAGCCTTTTCCTCGAACACCTAGAATGCACGGAGGAGGATTCCGACCGGCAACTAAGCCGAAATTCGGTCGCGGTTGAAGTCAGGTGGCTAGGTGTCAACACCCGGATTTTTAATCCCAGATGCCTGTTATGCCATACATCGCAATCCCAGGATTACCATTTTTGCGAGACATAACAGAATTGGATACCACAGTACATCATCCATTACAAACCGTACATAAGTTCTTACACAAATAGAGATCTCATGATACCGTTCTTAATACAACTTCAAGCAGTGGAGGTAGCGAAGGCGAAGCTCCATCTTCGGGGTCACAGGCAATGCTGACGATGGGAGATGATCCTAGTTGCCGTAACCTTCCTGGGGTCCATCTTCCAGGTACTCCTCTTCATAGTCTGGCCATGGGAATAGCCAGGGATAAAGCCATGAGTACTCTTTAAGTACTCGCAAACTAATAGTAACAAGTGAAAGGGGTTTTTGATAATAGGACACTAGGCTCTAGGGTTGTTTTGCAAAAGCCAGATTTATCTCTACTAAGTTTAGAAGCAACGAATGCTAGTTGAAGTTTTATAACACCTAAGTGGGAACTTGTATTTCATATCACAACCCTGTTGTGGTCAAGTCAAAGTCTCAATTCATTTCACAAGTCTTTTGAAAACATCTAACGGGGTAACAGTATGGCCACTCCAACTGTCCATAACCGCGGACGCGACTATTTGAATAGTTTGACACTCTGCAGAGATTGTACACTTTCACCACAACATTCGATACATCCGCCAGGAACAAATCCTGAATTCACCATACTCAGTATGCGGATAATCAATCCTAACCTTTTAATTACACGCCCTAGTATAAGAACCTCTCCTGTGAGTTTGGCCTCCCAACCATGACCAACTGTCATCTTGGATGCTGCACAGGTGGACAATCTTTACAAGGTAGCCTCAGCTCAGACCTTGGCCGTGAGGGAACTAATACTAAGGTATATAAGTTTCTAGTCAAGCCCTACCCAATTCTCGGGTATTATGGTTGTACGATAAAATTGGAATGGTATCGCATCCAGACAACCATCAGTTTTATAAAGGTCTAAGGCTCATGCCTCAACATTTTCATCACCCAAATCATCAGGTGTTCGGAAACACATGTCCAAAACATTTCAAAGAATGATCCATCATTCCAAGGTTTTCATAACCATTTTTCCACCAAGTATTCCCATCTAAAGTTGATCAAGTTTTATGCTTAGCACTAGTATCTACAGGTGGGGGTAAGTACTAATGAGGGGTGGTAAACAAGTGGAGTTTCAACTAAGTTCAATCTCATGTCTTAGGATGACATCAAGATTATCTAGCTTAGGCCAAATTTTATGCTCTTTATGCAACCTTCACATATATTTCTAGTATCTACAATTCACTTAAGTAAGCTCTAAGTACTAGCTTTGATAAAGAAATAAAGTATAAAGCTTGTAGGTAAAACTAGGATAGGTTTATCAAGTGGGTAGGATCATCTATGCTTAAGGCATATAGTTGGCATGGTGACAAACAAATATTGGCTTGCATCAGTATCAGTCTAAGCTTGCTAAATTGCAAGTGTTAGATTGCAAGGTTAATAGCTTGCCTTGTGCAGAGCAGTGGTTGAAGTTCTCCTTGGCTTCTTCTTCGTAGTATCCTCCTTCCTCCTCGTATCCTTGGTCGGTACTAGCGTCTATGAATAAATACGAGGTACACAATCACCAAACAATACCTAACTACTTGCATTCATCACACACAAGGGTCCTATAGATGATATAGCATCATCACTAACATTACAAGATTAAATCTTGGTTTAATTCCTTTTATTTTTAGAAAAGTAATTTCTACTCATTGAAAAACTACTTAAGATTTAATATTCTCCAAACCAAACATGGGATCATGTTGACACATGTCATAACCACATATTTTAGTCCATGGTAATGTGATATAAAGTGGTGTTACAATTTAATAAGGTTTTTCTCTTTTATTTTAATTTATTAAAGTGGCTAGAAATGCCTATGTGGCATTCTTTTATTACTTGGTCATTATTTCTGTAAGTAAACCTATATATTTTTATATATTCTGAAAGGTATGGTTAAATGTGATTTTTGAGAGTTGGAATCAACTCAAAAGCTATTATGGTTTTAATTTGAAAAATGTTTGAATGCAGAAAAGCTCATGCCTTGTTATTTTTACCATGGATGATCTATAGATCCAAATGACTTGAATCCAACGGGCTTGAATTCAGCATTCCCAGACCTTTCTAAAAAAATGGTTTTATTCAATTTGGTTCACTGAATCGACCTAGGTTGATTTTAAAATTGGGTACAGAAGTGTGTTTGAAATAAAATGGAAAAGGTTTAATTCAAATAACTGGGCTACGCGGGAAATGATACTGGGCCGTCCTGCTAATCACAGCACTTACGCGGGCTGGTTAAGTCGCTGTCCCCGCGCGTCAGTGAGACGAGGGGGTGCGAAACGGTATGGGGCGATGTTGTGCGTTCGATCTGGTTCTAATCCAACGACTGAGGGTCATCGTCGACGTTGGGTAACGCCGGCGAGACAAAAACCTAGCGCGGCCAGTGGGGGTCGTTGGGGGCTCACCGGGGTTCAGGCGAGGGTCGGCGAGGCGGGCGAACGACGAAGTCGACGACGGCGAACCTCCTGGTACCGGCACTTCTCCTGGGGCGACTCCAATCGCTGGCCCCTTCTTCTCCAGCGGCGAGCTCGGTGAAATTCGGTAGTCTTTGCCGCCTTGCTCACGAGCAGGGTGGCACGATCAGTGAGGAGAGGGGAGTGAGATGGTGTGCTCAATTCGGCTGGGGGTGGCCTCTATTTATAGTCGCGACGACGAGACCGAACGGCATGGGCAGGCGACGGTGGCAACATGGCTACGAGCTGCTAGAGGCATGGCCAGCGATGGCGATAGATCGCTGGTCTCATGGCGATGCTCTACGGCTTTAATGCACGTGTAGGGGCGATGCGGTTTGGCCTAGAACGTGTGATGCTCTGCGCGGCCTAGGCGGCGTCTTCGACGGCGAGCGGTGGCTGTGAGGCATGGGGCGGCAAACGGGGATGTCTGGCGGTCTCCTGGGTTGGTGGCGATCATGTATGCACGCGGCGAGGGCGGCGCACGATCTGTGGGCTTCGGTCGAGGGTGGCGCTCTGGCGCATACTCGGCATGGTTGACAGAGGCACGGGCGTGACGTACCTGGGTGCTCTGGTCGGTGTCTTCGAGGCAGGGCTAGTCGATAGGGGGCGGTTAGGCATGGGTGATCTTCCAGACAAGGTTGGCACGGCTAGTTTCTCTCCTAGCTTGTTGTCACCACTTGGGTGGCATGGTGAGCTTCGGCTGTTCACCATTGATGTCATTGCCTAGCTTACAGTGAGGCTAGTGCTTGGTTTAACTTGCTAAATGATCTACTGAGATGGTTGTGAGCTAGAGAGGGAACAAGTTAGACTTCAATCACTGCTTACAATATGTAGGGTTTCGTAGCATGGAAAACAAAAAATTTCTACCGCATACAAACAAACAAGCCAAGATCTATCTACTAGATTGTAGCAACGAGTCGATGGAATAACTCACCCTCGAAGATTCCAAAGTGTTTAACGAGAGCGGATTCTCGTGGGTGATGTAGTCGTACTCTTGCCGATCTCAAGATCGCGTAGACGATCCTTCCGTGGCTGCGTTCGGCGCTTCATTGTCGGTCACACTTTCGATTTTCGGAAGACCTTCCTCTCCCTTGTTCCAAAGGCAATGGAGGTTGTAGCACTCTCCTCGCGATTCCGGCAGACTGGCGGCTTGGTACCGTAAGTAGAGGGAGATCTCGCAGGCTTTGCCTTAAGCGGGCAGTATGGTGGACTATGAGAGGGCCTCGGCGATCTAGGGTTTAGACGCACCAAGGAGGGGGCAGGCGGCTAGGGTTTGCCCTAGGCGTGACGAAGCCCTAAGGCGGCTATGGTGGCGGCTAGGGTTAGGATTTAGAGGCGTGGTGTTGTGTGTGCTTGGAGGGCAGCCTGCCCTCCTTATATAGGTGGAGGGCGCGCCCGGGAGGAGGCCTCCCAACTCGGTCTCAAGTGGGCGGTGGTGGAGGAGGAACTCCTGCCCAAGTAGGTTTCCCTCTCCTCCACCTCACAAAATAGCCGTTGACTTTTCAAATTGGTGTTTGACTTTTCAAACTAGGATTTGATTTAACCCTTTATTCGTCAGCGATGACACCTAGTACATGATGCAATCATTCCAACTTGTCATGACACATTCATGTACCCTTCCCTCGAGTCTTGGACATTCCGAACCTTCTAGAACATTCCATGAAAACAGAACCATTCTCCAACCCGAAACAGGACTTTCCTTATATGAATCTTATTCTCGGACCATTCCGGATCTCCTCGTGATATCCCGGATCCCATCCGAGACTCCGAACAACATTCGGTCTCTTACTCATCATTCCATAACTACTCAAACAACGTCGAATCCTTAAGTGTGTCTCCCTACGGTTCATGAATTATGCGGACATGATCGAGACACTTCGAACAATAACCAATAGAGAATCGGAAATTCATATGGCTCCCACATATTTCTACGATTACTTTGCGATCGAATGAACCAGTTACATACGATACCAATTTCCCTTTGTCTCACGATAGTTTACTTATCCGAAGTTATGATCGTCGGTATCTCTGCATACCTAGTTCAACCTCGTTACCAATAAGTACTCTTTTCTCGTTCGTGATATGTGATCCCTTGTGAGCAGTCACATGCTTGCAAGCTAATTGGATGACATTCCACGAGAGGCCCAGAGTATATCTATTTGTCATATGGATGGACAAATCCCTCTTGATCCATGTGTCTCAACCAATACTTTCCGAACACTCAATGCCACCTTTATAGCCACCCGATTCACGGTGTGGTGTTTGATGTCATCAAAGCATCCTTCCGTGAAGGTGATATGCATGATCTCATGGTCGAAGGAATTAGGTTACTATGTATCGAAAGCATATAGCAATTGAACTATTAAAATGACTTGATCTTTTATACGCTTATCTATAGGAGTATGTCCACCATATAATTCTCCTAACGCTATGATCTTGTCGTTAATCACCTCCCACTGTTCATGATAGGGAAACCACAATCATTTATTAACCAACAAGCTAGTATTATAAAGAGGCTTTACTAGGGACTCTATTTTAGTTTACAAATCACACAAGTATTAATGTTTCCTTGTTAATACTATTATAGCATGAATGTAAACATTTATCATAAACACAAAGATATAATAATAACTATATTTATTATTGCCTCTAGGGCATATCTCCAACAGTCTCCCCCACTTGCACTAGAGTCATCTAATCTAGATTACATGGTAATATACCGAACACCCAAGGCATTTTGGTGTTGGTCATGTTTTGCCCTCGGGAGAGGTTTAGTCAACAGATCCGCCACATTCAGATCTGAATGTACTTTGCAAATCTTTATGTCCCCATCTTGGACATGTTCTCGAATAGCGTGAAAATGTAGCTTGATGTGCTTCAACTTCTTGTGTGATCTTGGTTCTTGCGCATTGGCTATGGCGCCCATGTTATCATAGTGGATTGACATTGGGTCCAGCGCACTAGGAACCACACCGAGCTCTATAATGAAATATTTCATCCATATCGCTTCTTGTGAAGCCTCCTAAGCAGCCATGTATTCCGATTCAGTTGAAGATCTCGCCACAACGCTTTGCTTTGCACTCCTCCAGCTAACTGCTGCACCATTCAAAGTAAATACGTATCCAGATTGTGATTTAGAATCATCCGGATCAGTGTTCCAACTAGCATCGGTGTAACCATTAACAACGAGCTGTTCATCACCTCCATAAGAAAGAACCATATCCTTAGTTCTTCTCAAGTACTTAAGGATGTTTTTGATCGCTGTCCAATGATCCACTCCTGGATCACTTTGATATCTGCTAGTTAAACTAATAGCATATGCAATGTCGGGTCTAGTACATAGCATGGCATACATTAGAGATCCTATGGCTGAGGCATAGGGAGTTTTACTCATCCTTTCTCTATCTTCTGCCGTTGTCGGACTTTGAGTTTTACTCAAGGTCGTATTGGGAAACATGGGCAAGAACCCTTTCTTGTTATCTTCCATTCCAAACCTCTTTAGAACTTTGTCCAAATATGTACTTTGTGACAATGATATTAGGCGTCTCGATCTATCTCTATAAATCTTTATGCCTAATATGTAAGCTGCTTCGCCAAGATCTTTCATTAAAAAACTATTATTCAAATATTCCTTGACACTATTAAGAAGGTCTACATCATTCCCAATCAACAATATGTCATCTACATATAGTATTAAGAATGCTACAGATCTCCCACTCACTTTCTTGTAAATACAAGCTTCTCCATAAGTTTGTATAAATCCAAAACTTTTGATTACTTTATCAAAACGTTGATCCCAACTTCGGGATGCTTGCTTCAATCCATAGATGGACCGTTGAAGTTTGCATACCTTGTTAGCATCTTTAGGATCGACAAGACCTTTGGGTTGCATCATATACAACTCTTCATCAATGTCTCCATTGAGGAATGTTGTTTTGACATCCATCTGCCATATCTCATAATCATAATATGCAGCGATTGCTAACATAATCCTCACAGACTTTAGCTTCGCTACAGGTGAGAAAGTCTCATCGTAGTCAACTCCTTGAATTTTTCGAAACCCTTTTGCGACAAGTCGAGCTTTATAGACGGTTACATTACCATCAGCATCTGTTTTCTTCTTGAAAATCCATTTATTCTCGACAGCCTTCCGGCCATCCGGTAAGTCCACCAAAGTCCATACTTGGTTTTCGTACATGGATCCAATCTCGGGTTTCATGGCTTCTTGCCATTTATTGTAATCTGGGCTCATCATCGCTTCCTCATATGTCGCAGGGTCATCGGTGTTGTCCACCAACATGACACTCATAACGGGATCATACCAATCAGGAGTGGTACGAGTTCTCCTTGACCTGCGAGGCTCCGTAGCAACTACAACTGAAGTTTCATGATCATCATCATTAGCTTCCTCTCTTATTGGTGCAGGCACCACAAGAACTTCTTCCGGTGTTGTGCTACTCGCAAGTTCGAGAGAAGGTTCGATAACCTCGTCGAGTTCTACTTTCCTTCCAGTCACTTCTTTCGAGAGAAATTCCTTCTCTAGAAAGGATCCATTCTTGGCAACGAAGATTTTGCCCTCGGATCTATGATAGAAGGTATACCCGATAGTTTCCTTCGGGTATCCTATGAAGACGCATTTTTCCGCTTTGGGTTCAAGTTTGTCCGGCTGTAACTTCTTTACATAGGCTTCGCAACCCCAAACTTTAAGGAACGACAATTTAGGTTTCTTCCCAAACCATAATTCATATGATGTCGTTTCAACGGATTTAGATGGTGCCCTATTTAAAGTGAATGCGGCTGTTTCTAATGCATAACCCCAAAACGATAGCGGTAAATCTGTAAGTGACATCATAGAACGAACCATATCTAAGAGAGTTCGATTACGACGTCCGGACACACCATTACGCTGTGGTGTTCCCGGCGGTGTCAATTGTGAAAATATTCCGCATTTCTTTAAATGCTCGCCAAACTCGTAACTTAGATATTCACCTCCACGATCAGAACGTAGAAATTTAATCTTCTTGTTACGTTGATTCTCAACCTCACTTTGAAACTCCTTAAACTTCTCGAAAGTTTCGGACTTATGTTTCATGAAATAGATATACCCATATCTACTCAAATCATCCGTGAAGGTAAGAACATAACGATAACCACCGCGCGATGCTACACTCATTGGACCACGCACATCGGTATGTATGATTTCCAATAAGTCCGTAGCTCGCTCCATCATACCAGAAAATGGAGTCTTAGTAATTTTACCCATCAGACATGCTTCACATCTTTCAAGTGATTCAAAATCAAGTGATTCAAGAAGTCCATCGGAATGGAGTTTCTTCATACGCTTCACTCCAATGTGACCAAGACGACAGTGCCACATATAGGTCGAGTTATCGCTCGATTTCAAACGTTTAGCCTCAATGTTATTAATATGTGTATTTACACTATCGAGATTCAATAAGAATAGACCATCTATCAAAGGTGCATGTGCATAAAACATATTACTCATATAAATCGAACAACCATTATTCTCGGACTTAAACAAGTAACCGTCTCGCAATAAACAAGATCCCGATATAATGTTCATGCTTAACGCAGGCACCAAATAACAATTATTTAAGTATAAAACTAATCCCGATGGTAGATGAAAGGGTAGCGCGGTCACCGCGATCACATCAACCTTTGATCCATTTCCCACGCCGCATCATCACCTCGTTCTTCGCTAGCTTGGTTTATTCTGCAGACTGTTTGAGTTACAAATATGAGCAACCGAACCAGTATCAAATACCCAGGCACTACTACGAGTACTAGTGAGATACACATCAATAACATGTATATCGGATATACCTTTCATCTTGATGTTGTCGTTCTTCAAATCCGCCAAGTACTTTGGGCAATTCCGCTTCCAGTGACCTTCTCCCTTGCAGTAAAAGCACTCAGTATCAGGCTTAGGTCCAGCCTTGGTCTTCTTCGTCGGCGCGGTAACTTTCTTACCACCCTTCTTGAAGTGTCCCTTTTGCTTAGACTTGCCTTTCTTGAATTTGGTGGTCTTATTGACCATCAACACTTGGTTATCTTTCTTGATCTCCACTTCTGCAGATTTTAACATGGCGAAGAGTTCTGGCAACTGCTTGTTCATGTTTTGCATATTGTAGTTCATCACAAAGTTCTTGTAACTTGGTGGTAGTGATTGGAGGACACGATAAATCCCCAAAGCATTAGGAATAACTATACCCAAGCTTTGAAGTTTGTTTGCGTGCCCAGACATCTTAAGCACATGCTCACTGACGGAGCTGCCCTCTTCCATCTTGCAGTTAAAGAACTTTTCAGAAGCCTCATAGATCTCAATTGCCGCATGAGTCTCAAAGATCAATTTGAGATCACGGACAATATCATGTGGGTCTGAATTCTCAAACCTTTTCTGAAGCTCCGATTCTAAACCATACAAGATAGCACACTGAACTGTGGAGTACTGAGTCTTCCGAGCGAGGTAAACATTCTTTACTTCATCGGTAGCAGTAGCTGCAGGTGGGTCACCCAGCGGTGCATCCAGCACATAGGTCAAATTACCAGCTGTGAGGACAATCCTCAAATTGCGGAACCAATCCGCAAAGTTGCTTCCATTGTTTTTCAACTTTTCTTTCTCTAGGAACACATTAAAATTGATGGTAGGGGCCGCCATTGATCTACAACATATTTGCAATAGTTTAGACTAAGTTTATGATAAATTGAGTTATAATTAGTAGTTAAATTAATCTAGGTGAACTCCCACTCAAAACAATATCCCTCACATTGTTTTAGTGATCACACGAACCAAATCCACCACATCAACACCGATCATCACGAGAGTTGATGCAGCTTCAATGGCGAACAATCGACATGTTCATCATATCTACTATATGATTCATGCTTTACCTTTCGGTGATCCATGTTCCGAGACCATGTCTGTACATGCTAGGCTCGTCAAGATCAAACCTTAGCTTCCGCATGAGCAAATCTGGCTTGCTCACGTTGTATACACTTGCGGAATCTAACACACACGATCATCACGTGGTGCTTCCAAACAACAAGCTTTAGCAACGGTGCTTACTGAGGGTGAACACTTTAGGACTTTGAAATTCATGTGCATGAGGGATCATCTTATAATGCTACCGTCGTTAACTAAGCAATACAAGATGCATAAAGGATTAACATCACATGCAATTCATAATATGTGATATGATATGGCCTTTCTTCTTTGTGCTTCCGATCTCCATCTTCAAGCACGAACATGATCTCCATCATCACCGGCATTGCATCAAGGTCAATGATGTCGCTCCATGGTTGTCGTCCACCAGCTTCAACTATTACAACTACTTTGAATAGACATGCGGGTCTTAACAAAAATTAAAGACAACCATATGGCTCCTGCCGGTTGCCAACTTACAATAGGAAACATTGCATACATCAAATATAATCACAATCATGGCCATATCACATCACAACACACCCCTGCAAAACAAAGTTAGACACTTAGTATTGTCAATTACCCGTTGTAAATTGAATCTTAACTATGTTGGGAGAAACAGGCACCCGCAAAGCCACTTATGCAATACAAGTTGCATGTCAAGAGTGGATCAAGTCTCATGAACGATGTCATGTAAGGTTAGCCCGGGCCGCTTCATCCCACCATCCCGCAAGATGCAAAGTACACAAGAAGTAATCGACAACAAAAGCATCAACGCCCACAATGACCATTGTGTTCTACTCGTGCAACAGATCTACATATAGACACGGCTCTAATACCACTGTAGGGTTTCGTAGCATGGAAAACAAAAAAATTCTACCGCATACAAACAAACAAGCCAAGATCTATCTACTAGATTGTAGCAACGAGTCGATGGAATAACTCACCCTCGAAGATTCCAAAGTTTTTAACGAGAGCGAATTCTCGTGGGTGATGTAGTCGTACTCTTGGCGATCTCAAGATCGCGTAGACGATCCTTCCGGCCAAGGCTCCGCAGCGCTTCGCAATCGGTCACACATTCGGTACTTTCGAAGACCTTCCTCTCCCTTGGTCCAAAGAAAGTGAGAGGTTGTAGCACTCTCCTCGCGATTCTGGCAGCACAACAGCGTGGTACCGGAAGTAGAGGGGAGATCTCACAGGGCTTCGCCTTAAGCCGGAGTGAGTATGGTGGACTATCAGAGAGAGCCTCGGTGATATAGGGTTTAGATGCACCAAGGAGGGGCAAGGCCAGCGGCTAGGGTTTGCCCTAGGCGGCGGCAGCGATTTGCCCTAGGCGGCGGCTATGGTGGGCGGCGGCTAGGGTTAGGGTTTAGAGGGCGTGGTGTTGTGTGCTTGGAGGGGCAGCCCTGCCCCTCCTTATATAGGTGGAGGGGGTGCGCCAGGGGAGGGGAGTCCCTCCCCAACTCGGTCTCCAAGTGGGCCGGCGGTTGAGGGAGGGAACTCCTCCCCAAGTAGGTTTCCTACTCTCCCTCCGCCTCACAAAATAGTCGTTTGACTTTTCAAATTGGCGTTTGACTTTTCAAACTAGGATTTGATTTAACCCTTTATTTTGTTCAGCGATGACACCTAGTACATGATGCAATCATTCCAACTTGTCATGACACATTCATGTACCCTTCCCCTCCGGAGTGCCGGACATTCCGGAACCTTCTAGAACATTCCCGATGAAAACACCGAAACCATTCTCCAACCCCGAAACATGACTTTCCTTATATGAATCTTATTCTCCGGACCATTCCGGATCTCCTCGTGATATCCCGGATCCCATCCGAGACTCCGAACAACATTCGGTCTCTTACTCATCATTCCATAACTACTCAAACAACGTCGAATCCTTAAGTGTGTCTCCCTACGGTTCGTGAATTATGCGGACATGATCGAGACACTTCTCCGAACAATAACCAATAGAGGAATCTGGAAATTCATATGGCTCCCACATATTTCTACGATTACTTTGCGATCGAATGAACCACTCACATACGATACCAATTTCCCTTTGTCTCACGATAGTTTACTTATCCGGTTATGATCGCTTGTATCTCTGCATACCTAGTTCAACCTCGTTACTGATAAGTACTCTTTTCTCGTTCCCGTGATATGTGATCCCTTGTGAGCCATTCACATGCTTGCAAGCTAATTGGATGACATTCCACCGAGAGGGCCCAGTATATCTATCTCATATATGGATGGACAAATCCCACTCTTGATCCATGTGTCTCAACCAATACTTTCCGAACACTCAATGCCACCTTTATAGCCACCCAGTTATGGTGTGGTGTTTGATGTCATCAAAGCATCCTTCCGGTGAAGGTGATATGCATGATCTCATGGTCGAAGGAATTAGGTTACTATGTATCAGAAAACATATAGCAATTGAACTATTAAAATGACTTGATCTTTATGCTATGCTTATCTATAGGAGTATGTCCACCATATCATTCTCCTAACTATATGATCTTGTTGTTAATAACATCTCAATGTTCATGATAGGGAAACCACAATCATTTATTAACCAACAAGCTAGTATTATAAAGAGGCTTTACTAGGGACTCTATTTTAGTTTACAAATCACACAAGTATTAATGTTTCCTTGTTAATACTATTATAGCATGAATGTAAACATTTATCATAAACACAAAGATATAATAATAACTATATTTATTATTGCCTCTAGGGCATATCTCCAACACAATAGTGTTTGGATTTTGTTTGATTTGTATCTACAAGGTGTTTGATGAAATGGCCGCAAGAATTCAAGTTTTGAATTTTGAAAAGATTTTTGGTGGGTGTGCTAGGTTGGTGCTGGTGAGTCTGCAGATGCTTGGGTTTTGAAAGTTGAGCTTGTTTGAGTGGTTTTTGAAAAAGTGGGATCTTCCCGTATGATAAAGATTCAATTTTGAATTGTCACTTAAACTATGCATTTGAATGTTTCTGGATGATCACAGAGTGGGCCTTGATACCTTGTTATGAGTACAATCAAGGGGTGCAAAGATCCAGAAACGTTTCTGTTAAGTTCTGAAAGTTTGAGACAGCCAAAGTAGGCATGGGAGTTAAATTTTTCAAAATGACCATTCCCTTATTTTATTTGTTTTGATTTACTTGTCTTTGAGAAAAGTTTGGGAATTGTCTAGATGATGTTTATTTCACCTAAGCATCCATTTACAAGCAAAGGAACACACAAACAAGTTGGTTCAAAAGGATTCAAAATGAAATGCATACTCACATGCATGCATTCATATGTTTATTTAGCAAAGTTTTTGTTAACCCTAAATTTGATGATTAGAGTTTGATGATCCAAGTTTAGTATTTTTGGGATGTTACAAACCTTCCCCCCTTAAACAAAATCTCGTCCCGATATTTTAAAAAGGACGAAAAAATTACCTAGGATTTGAAGAGATCGGGAAACTCCGTCCTGATGTGATCTTCGCGCTGTGTAGCTTCCTCTTACGTGTGGTTGCTCCAACTGAATCTTGAGAAACTTGATGCTTCGGGTAGTTCTTGAAAGCTTCTTCCAAAATACGGATGGGTACCGGGATAGGTCAGGTCATCGTTGATCTCTATGGTCCGGTGATCGATGTTTTGAACACTTGGTCTTCTCGGGACTTGAGACACTTATTGAAGTAACGAGATATGAAACACATTGTGCACGGCTGACATCTCTTCAGGTAGTTCCAATTGGTACGACACTTCTCCTCGACGGTTCAAAACCTTGAAAGGTCCGATATATCTGGGGGCTAACTTTCCTTTGAGTTGGAAACGTTGCATTCCCTTCAATGGTGACACTTTCAGATACACAAAATCTCCTATGTTGAAGGCGAGGTCTCGACGTCTTTTGTCGGCGTAACTCTTCTGTCTGGACTGGGCGGTCTTGAGGTGCTCACGAATCTTGTGAACCTTCTCTTCTGCTTCTCGTAGGATGTCGGGTCCGAAAATGTGACTCTCTTCTACTTCCGACCAGTTCAAAGGGGTGCGACACTTCCTTCCGTACATGAATTCAAATAGGGCCATTTGCAAACTGGCTTGATAACTGTTATTGTATGAGAATTATGCAAACGGCAGAGAGTCTTCCCACTTGGATCCATATTCTAGCACACATGCTCTCAGCATATCTTCGAGTATTTGGTTTACTCGCTCCGTTTGTCCATCGGTCTGAGGGTGATACGCGGTACTGAAATCTAGGCGGGTTCCTAAGCCTTCTTGGACTTTCTTCCAGAATCTCGAGGTAAACTGAGTTCCTCGATCCGATACGATGTTCTTGGGGACTCCATGCAAACTAACTATTCTAGCGATGTACAACTCCACTAGCTTCGAACTCTGATATGTGGTCTTGACGGGCAAAAAAAATGGGCGACTTTGGACAATCGGTCCACTATGACCCAGATAGAGTCATTTCCCCTACTAGAAGTAGGCAGTCCAGTGATAAAGTCCATTCCAATGGAATCCCATTTCCATTCTGGAATCTGCAATGGTTGCAACAATCCAGCGGGTCTTTGATGTCCTGCCTTGACTCGCTGACATATATCACACTTGGCGATATAACTTCCGATTTCTCTCTTCATATTATGCCACCAAAATTGCTCTTTTAAATCTTGATACATCTTAGTTCCTCCAGGATGGATAGAATAAAGAGTATCATGAGCCTCCTTCAAAATAACTTCTTTCAACTCAGAATCTGATGGTACACAAAGGCATCCTTTGTACCACAGAACTCCTTCTTCGTCTTCGGTGAATCCGGGTACTTTGCTGCACTGTCACGACGCTTGATTCCGTCGATACTAGCATTTCCCTTCTGCGCCTCTTTAATCTGACTGATCAAAGTGGGCTGGAGTTCTATGCTAGCCAAAAATCCTTCACTTACTAATTCCATTCAAAAATCTTCCATCTCTTTGTGCAAGCTTGGTTGGTCCTTCAAGATCATGGAGTTCAAGCGGCACGACAATCTGCTAAGGGCATCGGCTACCACATTGGCTTTACCAGGGTGATAGTGAATGTCCAGATCGTAATCCTTGATTAGATCAATCCACCTTATTTGTCTCATATTCAGCTCCTTCTGGGCGAATATATACTTCAGACTCTTGTGATCCAGGTAATCTCACAACTGTTTCCCATCAGGTAATGCCTCCACGTCTTCAGGGCTAGAACTACGGCTGCGAGTTCGAGGTCATGGGTTGGGTAATTTGCCTTCTTGCATTAGCACACATCCTAGACCGATCTTGGATGCATCACAATACACATCGAAGGGCTTCGTGATATCCGACATGATTAAGATTGGGGATGAAATTAATCTCCTCTTGAGTTCTTGAAAACTCGCTTCACATTTGTCGGTCCATTCAAACTTCTTGTCCTTCTTCAGCAATTGGGTCATGGGTCTGGCGATACTCGAGAATCCTTCTACGAACTTGCGGTAATATCCCGCCAATCCGAGAAATGCACGAACTTGGGTTTGAGTGGTTGGGGCTTGTCAATCCTCTACATCTTTCACATTGGCAGGGTCAACGGCAATTCCTCCGGCTGATACAATGTGACCGAGGAATCCTACCTCCTGTAACCAGAATTCACATTTGCTAAACTTTGCATACAGTCGATGCTCTCTAAGGGTTCCAAGAATGGTCCTTAGGTGTAGCTCATGTTCTTCTTCTGATTTGGAATAAATTAGAATGTCATCGATGAAAACAACGACAAACTTATCCAGGAAGTCCATAAAAATATTATTCATGAGATTCATGAAATAAGCAGGGGCATTGAATAATCCAAAAGACATAACGGTATACTCGTATAATCCATATCTAGTGGTAAAGGCAGTCTTGGGAATATCTTCTGCACTAATCTTGAGTTGATGATAGCCAGTTCTAAGATCAATCTTAGAAAACACTTTTGCACCGGTCAACTGATCAAACAAATCTTCTATCTTGGGCAAGGGATATTTGTTCTTGATGGTGACATCATTCAACTTCCGATAATCCGTACACAAACGGTTACCTCCATCTTTCTTGTCCACAAACAAGACAGGTGATCTCCATGGTGACGCACTTGGTTGAATCAATCCTATTTCTAGCATGGCATCTAGTTGCTTCTTCAGTTCTGCTTGCTCAGACGGGTTCATACTATATGGTCTCTGGGCTATGGGTCCTGTTCCAGGGATTAGTTCAATGATAAACTCGATATCCCGATCTGGGGGCATACCGGGCAAAACATCTGGAAATACATCGGGGTATTCACAGACTATCCAGACTTGGTCAATGGTAGGTTGGGCTATACTCTTGTTGCACTTGAATTGACGAGGTAAGGTTTTATATATGCTCGATCGATATTCCTTTGTCTTGGTCATGGTTCTGGCTTTCTTGGCACAGTCAATCAATCCTTTATGTTTGGACATCCAATCCTTTCCTAGTACTACTTCTAAACCTTTAGTTCCGAGTACTATCAGATTAGCATAAAAATCTATGCCATGGATTCGGATAGGGACGGCTTTGCAAATTTGCCTAGCCTTGGTGGTTGAACCGGGAATTTGAACAATCATAACATGCTTCAGTTTGGTTGGTTGAATTTTACTAGTGCATGCAAATTCTTCGGTGACAAATGAGTGCGATGCACCAGAATCAAACAACACTCGTGCAAGTACTGAATTAACAGAAAACATACCAGCACGACGTCTGGCGCTTCCTGAGCTTCTTCAGCATGCATGAGAAAAATACGACCATTATGGTTGAGCGAATTCCCTGGGGCAAACCTTCTTCCTGGCTGAACACGACGCTACTGCTGAGCTGGGACATTGGCATTGGGTGCTGCGACATTCTTCTTGTTGGGGCACTCGTTGGAATAGTGGCCTTTATTTCCACAGTCATAACAAGTCACCTGCGACTTGTCCTTTGCCGCTACAGGCACAACATTGCTTCCAGTCCTCGGGGCAGTGTTGGTGTTGGCGATAGCATTGTTGTTGTTGAATTTGGGTGGGGCACGATTGAAATTGCTAGAGTTGCCGGGGTTGTTGTGATTTCCTCCGGGCCTTGGGTTTCCACGGTTGGGATAGGTCGGACGGTTCATCGGGGGTCTGTTGGTTCTTGGGGCAAATCCTGGAGATGGGTTGGGGCGATACTTGTTGGAGATATGCCCAAGAGGCAATAATAAAGTGGTTATTATCATATCTTCACACTTATGATAAATGTTTACATACCATGCTATAATTGTATTAACCGGAAACATTAATACTTGTGTGATTTGTAAACTAAAATAAGAGTCCCTAGTAAAGCCTCTTGTTAAACTAGCTTGTTGGTTAATATATGATCATGGTTTCCTGATCATGAACATAGAGATGTTATTAACAACAGGATCATATCATTAGGAGAATGATGTGATGGACATACTCCTATAGATAAGCGTAGCATAAAGATCAAGTCATTTCATTAGTTCAATTGCTATATGCTTTCTGATACATAGTAACCTAATTCCTTCGACCATGAGATCATGCATATCACCTTTACTGGATGGATGCTTTGATGTCATCAAACACCACACCGTAACAGGGTGGCTATAAAGGTGGCATTGAGTGTTCAGAAAGTATTGGTTGAAACACATGGATCAAGAGTGGGATTTGTCCATCCATATGACAGATAGATATACTCTGGGCCCTCTCGGTGAAATGTAATCCAATTAGCTTGCAAGCATGTGACTGGCTCACAAGGGATCACATACCACGGGAACGAGAAAAGAGTACTTATCGGTAACGAGGTTGAACTAGGTATGCAGAGATACCGACGATCATAACCTCGGATAAGTAAACTATCGTGAGACAAAGGGAAATTGGTATCGTATGTAAGTGGTTCATTCGATCGCAAAGTAATCGTAGAAATATGTGGGAGCCATATGAATTTAAAGATTCCTCTATTGGTTATTGTTCGGAGAAGTGTCTCGATCATGTCCGCATAATTCACGAACCGTAGGGAGACACACTGGAGGATGCGACGGTGTTTGAGTATGTATGGTATTATGAGAAAGAGACCAATGTTGTTGAGTCTCGGATGGGATCCGAATATCACGAGGTGATCCGGAATGGTCCGGAGAATAAGATTCATATAAGGAAAGTCCCGTTTAGGAGTTCGGAATGATTCGGTGTTTTCATGGGAATGTTCTAGAAGGTTCGAATGTCCCAAGACTCGGGGAAGGTACATGAATGTGTCATTACATATTGGAATGATTGCATCATGTACTAAGTGTTCTCGCTCCAAATAAAGGATTAAATTGAATCCTAAACTGAAAAGTCAAATGGCTTTGAAAGTCAAACGGCTAAAACAGAAACCAGGGAAACAAGCAAGAGGAGGTTGAAACCGACTTGGGGAGGAGTCCTCCTCCAAGCTTGCGCCACCCAAGGCCGACTTGGGAGGGACTCCTCCTTGGCCTCCCTCCCACCTATAAAAGGAGGCGGGGCCTCCTCCTCTGACACACAAGTTCCTATCCTCTAATCTAAATCCTAGCCCTAGAGTCCGGTTTAGAGCCGCTTTGGTTTAGAGCTTCTAATTGCACTAGCCTTCGGATTAGACCCTTCTAATTGGTGTGTCTAAACCCTAGACCACTAATAGCTCTCTCTCATACTCCACCATACTCGCTCCGGCTTAAGCCTCATGGATCTCCCTCTACTTAGGTACCACGCCGTTGTCTTTGGGAATCGCGAGGAGAGTGCTACAACCTCCATTTTCTTTGGAACAAGGAGAGGAAGGTCTTCGTCGTACCGAACGTGTGACCGATCATGAAGCGCTCTTGGAACGCAGCCTTGGGAAGGATCGTCTACACGATCTTGAGATCGGAAACAGTACGACTACATCACCCACGAGAATCCGCTCTCGTTAAACACTTTGGAATCTTCGAGGGTAAGTTATTCCATAGACTCGTTGCTACAATCTAGTAGATAGATCTTGGCTTGTTTGTTTGTATGCAATAGAATTTTTTTGTTTTCCATGCTACGAACCCCTACAGTGGTATCAGAGCCGTGTCTATATGTAGATCTGTTGCACGAGTAGAACACAATGGTCATTGTGGGCGTTGATGCTTTTATTGTCAATTGCTTCTTGTGTACTTTGCATCTTGCGGTATGTTGGGATGAAGCGGCCCGGGCTAACCTTACATGACATCGTTCATGAGACTTGCTCCACGCTCGACATGCAACTTGTATTACATAAGTGGCTTTGCGGGTGCCTGTTTCTCCTAGCATAGTTAAGATCCAATTTACAACGGGTGATTAACAATACTAGTATCAATGTTGTGGTTCATGTTCGTAAGTTAGAACGACACTTTTTAACAGCCCCAAACCACGTAAAACATGCAAAGAAAGTAGAGGCGTCTAACTTTGTTTTGCAGGGGTGTGCTGTGATGTGATATGGCCATGATTGTGATTATATATGATGTATGCAATGTTCCTTATTGTAAGTTGGAAACCGGCAGGAGCCATATGGTTGTCTTTAAATTACATTAAGACCCGTGTCTATTCAAAGTAGTTGTAATAGCTGAAGCGGTGGGCGACAACCATGGAGCGTCATTTGACCTTGATGCAATCTTTGGTGATGATGGAGATCATGTTCGTGCTTGAAGATGGAGATCGGAAGCACAAAGAAGAAAGGCCATATCATATCACATATTATGAATTGCATGTGATGTTAATCCTTTATGCATCTTGTATTGCTTAGTAGGCACGGTAGCATTATAAGATGATCCCTCATGCACATGAATTTCAAGTCATAAAGTGTTCACCCTTAGTTAGCACCGTTGCTAAAGCTTGTTGTTTGGAAGCACCACGTGATGATCGGTGTTAGATTCTACAAGTGTATACAACGTGAGCAAGCATTTGCTCATGCGGAAACTAAGGTTTGATCTTGACGAGCCTAGCATGTACGGACATGGCCTCGGGAACACGGATTACGAAAGGTAGAGCATGAGTCATATAGTAGATATGATGAACATGTTGATTGTTCGCCATTGAAGCTATATCAACTCTCGTGATGATCGGTTTTGATGTGGTGGATTTGGTTCGTGTGATCACTAAAACAATGTGAGGGATATTGTTTTGAGGGAGTTCACCTAGATTAATTTAATTATTAATTAGAACTCAATTTATCATAAACTAAATCAAAGTGAATTTGCATAGTTGTTGTAGTCATTGGCATCCGCTACCACCTTGCGCTTAGTTATAATTGAGATGATAGAACTATAGAATCGTTAGTTACTTTACGAACTAGTATCGTATTGTTTTGAAGTGTTAATCTAAAGTTTAAAAGTCCTATTGCAAACTTTCAAGAAGTTCGATTACTCCATGAAGTTTAATAATTAGTATTAAATCAAGAGTAACAATTCCAAGTGTTAGTATATAAGTATCATGTTTGTCTCCATGATTCTTGATATTCAAAGGATTCTCTTAATATCAAGGTTATCTAGGATCTGAAAGAGTTGTTTCAGAAACCATGATGTGTGGAAGATATTGTGATGTCTGAAACGAAGTATTGGTTACAACATGATAGAGTATAATATGGCAAAAGTCATGTTCTCATATTTGATGAGAATTTGCAAAAGGTTGGAGACACTAGTTGTCCTAAACCTCCAAAAGTTTTTGGGAGAGCAACATTATACTCACGGTTCACCGTTACAAGCTAATAGTAGCTTGATCATGGATAATTCCATGATAAGGGTGAATATTTGATGTAGGTAAAATATTTACTACACCAAGAGATTACTAAAGAAATGAATTTGAAAGAACACCAAACATTTGATGATGGTGATCTACTTCAAAGTGCAAGTCCAAAGACATTGGTATTTAACTATACACGCTTTGGACTATGTGTCATATGAATGACTCCACTAATTGATGTTGATAGATTCTTTCAAACAGAAAAGGAAATACTAAAAGAGAATCTCATAAGTATATGGCAGAAAAGAAAAGACTAGAATTGTTCAGTTTAAGTATATAGATGATATACATGTTATGGCTATATTCTTTGCTTATTAAACAATGTGGTTCTTAAGTATTTGATACTGAATTTGTTGGTGTGAATCGTCATACGAAACAACACAATTCATGAACTACAATGGCCTAAGTAACTAGCAAAAGAATATGTGATGATGTTCATCGAGAACAAAATAAAGGGTTATTGTGTTGCTCGTTAAACATCAAAGCTTGCCTTCAAGATTTGTTTTATCAGGTATTATGAGAACAAAAGGGTTGTTCAAATAATTGCCGTAATTTATAAAAGATGGATGATTTGCAAATCTCGTTGGAGATATCACATCCATAAAACTAGTGCTAAAGATGTCGAAAGACAAATTGATTGAAAGATCACTTAGGAAGTGACATCGCCGTTTAAATTATATTGCAAAGATAACATGAAGAAACTCCATGTGGATGGAATTTTGGAGTCTTTTTGATTTTTGATCAAATGACGCTTATGAAACTTTCCTAGAGATAATTAAAACTTCGTTCATAGGCCAAAAAGGAACGAATGACTAGCTTACTGGAACTTGTACATATTGTTGTATGAAGTCCATTATGTATAGTCAAGAGCGATGGATTTCAACTTCATATGCTTTCTCCGAAAATTTGAGTGAATATATGAATATTTACTTAATAAGGATGAAGTGTGAAATATTTGAAAAGTTCAAAGACTTTCAAGATGAAGTGCAAAATCATTGTAACAAGAATATAAATAGTTTATGATAAGATCATAAAGGAAGATATTTGAGTTACAAGTTTAGCATAATACCTAAGATTTAAGGAATCGTTCCGTGGATTTGCATATCCCGAAACACCATAAGAGTATGGAGCGTTCGAGATATGTAATTAAACCTTGTTTGACATGGTAAGATCAAAGGTATAATTCATAAAACTGCCATTGTATTTTAAAGATTAAAAGCTTTAGAGATTACCGTTTTTCCACTGAAAAGAGCTCCATCATAATCCGTTGAAATGACACCATATGTTATGGTTTGGGATAAAACCCAAGTTGTCCTTTCTTAAAACATTGGTATGCTTTGCATAAGAAAGATGTTTGCAACCAAAGTCGGATGAACCTATCTTTGTATGATTATTTCGAATAACTGTTGAGTATTCCTCCATAACACCAGAGACAAAAGTATTTGTCGCTTAGAACGTCAAGTTTCTTTGGGAAGGAATTTTTCGTGAAAAGTTAAGTGGGAGGACAATAGAACTTTGATAAGGTTAAAAGAACCTTAGCTATATGTGCAGAGTTGCACAGCGCCGAAAAGTGTTCCGGAGGCAGCAACAATGCTCATGGCTCACGTGCCTCAAAGGTTGTGGTCACAGAGATCTAAGTTCCTATTGAAACAAGTAGGTCGAGTAAACAATCAAATACCAAGATTTGAGGGTTGAATCATTACTTGAGAATAATAAACGGACTACATGCAAAGAAGCGATGATGGGCCCTGACTCCGTCAAATGGCTTGAAGCCATAAAATCCGTGATAGTTCCATACACGAGAAATCAAGTTTTGAACTTGAAGGACCCTCGAGAAAGGTGTAAGACCTTACAGTTGTGTCCGGATCTATAAAGAAATAGACATGGATGTTTTACATCTATGAAATAGTCGACATGTTGGGAAAGAGTTCACAAAATGTTCAAAGGTTGACTATGACAAGATTTGATCTTTCATAGTGATATTTAGTCTAGACGGATTAATGTAGCAACCACTACATATAATTTGTTATATGGTAGTTGAATAAACAAAACAAGTTCTTCTAATAGAATCGTTACCTAGGACATGTGCATAACACGGTCCATAGGGTTTTGTTAATTCAAAAGGATGCTAAAAGCATATGCAAACTTCAATGGTTAAAGTGAGCATCATGAGTTGGAATCTCACCGTGATGAAACTGTTAAAGGAGTTTAAAAGTTCATCAGAGACGATGGAGATGCTTGCATTTGCAAGAAATTAAGTGGGAGCGCTAAGATATGTTTCTAATACATTATGTGGAAGACATATTGTTGATTGGAAATAATGTATCTTTTATTAACACATATTAAGAATTTCATCCCGATGAAAGACTTAGGCAAAACCCAAATATTTGGCATCAATAGACGCTAATATGGTTGTGCCAGAAGTACATAGACGAGATATTGAATGAGTTCAATATAGAAACTACAAGAAAGGTTCTTGTCGCACAGAAAGGATTGAATGAGTTCAATATTAATGATATATTCAAGTGTATTGACATTTGGTAAAGTGAAACAAATAATCAAGTATAGATTGATACTTGATGTATGAAATCACAAAGAGTATTTATATCAATCATACTGTGATATGTCCTATGCTCTAAATGTTGTGAGCATATACCAGAATGATTCGTAATATGATCATTGGACAATAGTAAGGATATTCTTATGATCTTTTGGAAGAACTAAGAGTATAATATTTGTAGAAGTGACAAATAGATGGTTAGTTCATTGTAAAAGTACTAAATTGATACTAGTTTTGTCACAAAGTACAAATTGAGTTTATCTCAATCTAAACTAAGGGTGGCACAATATAATGGAAAGTGAGTTCCATAATAGATTTGGATGAGTTCCAAAGTTAAGACATTGTGATAGATACTACAACAAAAGGCTAAGTATATGACTGCTATAATAGCAGCTAAAGAGGGCATTTGTGTCAAGTAGTTTGTTATCAAACTAGGTGTAGTTCACAGCGGGATAATACTATGAAGATATATATGACAATATTATCAACATGTTTTAACCCGAAGAACTAAAGGTCACACCAAAGGACCAAATTTGTACAAAGCCATCTCATTAGAGAATGAGTGATGCGAGACGCAAAGACATGCAATTACACACGACTGAAGTGTCGATCCGAGATCGATTGACCGCTAGCAATCGTGTACATACAACACGGAAAGCCATAGGTGTTGAATACACAAAGGTTTGAAACTAGATTATTGACTCTAGTGCAAGTGGGAGACTGTTGGAGATATGCCCAAGAGGCAATAATAAAGTGGTTATTATCATATCTTCACACTTATGATAAATGTTTACATACCATG
Source organism: Avena longiglumis (assembly GCA_030063025.1). Classification (NCBI taxonomy): domain Eukaryota; kingdom Viridiplantae; phylum Streptophyta; class Magnoliopsida; order Poales; family Poaceae; genus Avena; species Avena longiglumis. The sequence goes on from CP125974.1 coordinate 458,876,475, forward strand.
CTATAATTGTATTAACCGGAAACATTAATACTTGTGTGATTTGTAAACTAAAATAAGAGTCCCTAGTAAAGCCTCTTGTTAAACTAGCTTGTTGGTTAATATATGATCATGGTTTCCGATCATGAACATAGAGATGTTATTAACAACAACAGGATCATATCATTAGGAGAATGATGTGATGGACATACTCCTATAGATAAGCGTAGCATAAAGATCAAGTCATTTCATTAGTTCAATTGCTATATGCTTTCTGATACATAGTAACCTAATTCCTTCGACCATGAGATCATGCATATCACCTTTACTGGATGGATGCTTTGATGTCATCAAACACCACACCGTAACATGGTGGCTATAAAGGTGGCATTGAGTGTTCAGAAAGTATTGGTTGAAACACATGGATCAAGAGTGGGATTTGTCCATCCATATGACGGATAGATATACTCTGGGCCCTCTCGGTGAAATGTCATCCAATTAGCTTGCAAGCATGTGACTGGCTCACAAGGGATCACATACCACGGGAACGAGAAAAGAGTACTTATCGGTAACGAGATTGAACTAGGTATGCAGAGATACCGACGATCATAACCTCGGATAAGTAAACTATCGTGAGACAAAGGGAAATTGGTATCGTATGTAAGTGGTTCATTCGATCGCAAAGTAATCGTAGAAATATGTGGGAGCCATATGAATTTCCAGATTCCTCTATTGGTTATTGTTCGGAGAAGTGTCTCGATCATGTCCGCATAATTCACGAACCGTAGGGAGACACACTTAAGGATTCGACGTTGTTTGAGTAGTTATGGTATTATGAGAAAGAGACCGAATGTTGTTGAGTCTTGGATGGGATCCGGATATCACGAGGTGATCCGGAATGGTCCGGAGAATAAGATTCATATAAGGAAAGTCCCGTTTCGGAGTTCGGGAATGATTCCTGTTTTCATTGGGAATGTTCTAGAAGGTTCAATGTCCCAAGACTCGGGGAAGGGGTACATGAATGTGTCATTACATATTGGAATGATTGCATCATGTACTAAGTGTTCTCTGTTCCAAATAAAGGATTAAATTGAATCCTAAAACTGAAAAGTCAAATGGCTTTGAAAGTCAAACGGCTAAAACAGAAACCGGGGAAACAAGCAAGAGGTTGAAACCGACTTGGGGAGGAGCCCTCCTCTCCAAGCCGTGCCACCACCTAAGGCTGACTTGGGAGGGACTCCTCCTTGGCCTCCCTCCCACCTATAAAAGGAGGCAGGGCCTCCTCTAGACACAAGTTCCTATCCTCTAATCTAAATCCTAGCCCTAGACTCCGGTTTAGAGCCGCTTTGGTTTAGAGCTTCTAATTGCACTAGCCTTGGATTAGAGCCTCCCTAATTGGTGTGTCTAAACCCTAGACCACTAATAGCTCTCTCTCATACTCCACCATACTCGCTCGGCTTAGGCGAAGCCTGGGATCTCCCTCTACTTAGGTACCACGCCGTTGTCTTTGGGAATCGCGAGGAGAGTGCTACAACCTCCATTCTTTGGAACAAGGAGGCGGAAGGTCTTCGTCGAATCCGAGCGTGTGACCGAATCTTGAGCGCTGGGAGCGCCGGAAGGATCGTCTACACGATCTTGAGATCGGAAACATTACGACTACATCACCCACGAGAATCCGCTCTCGTTAAACACTTTGGAATCTTCGAGGGTAAGTTATTCCATCGACTCGTTGCTACAATCTAGTAGATAGATCTTGGCTTGTTTGTTTGTATGCGATAGAATTTTTTGTTTTCCATGCTACGAACCCCTACAATACTTTGGTGTCTGATGGGTTCCTGGTTGATGCATCATGCGACACTTGCGGTTCTCATTGGCTTGGTTGATCTCTCCTTCCATCTGGATGGCAGAGTCGACAAGGGCTTCAATATCAGCAAAGGGGATAATGACTAACACTGTCTGCATCTCATCATGCAGACCATTCAAGAATCTCTCCTTCTTCTTGGCTTCGGTGTCGATCTCATTCGGGGCATACCTAGCTAATGACAAAATTTTGTGACGATATTCTACTACGGTCATCCTTCCTTGCTTCAGTTCTCTGAACTCGTCTCTCATCCTCTTGATCAAACCTGGTGGCACATGGGTTCTGCTAAACTTGACCTTGAATTCCTCCCAGGTCATCATCTGGCCTCCGGTCATTGCGCGAACACTGTTCCACGATGCCCTGGCATCTCCGGCTACATAGTGGGTGGCGAACAGAACTTTATCGTTAGCTGCCACTCCGGCGACTTCTAGGTTATTTTCCATGGTTTGCAGCCAATCATCGGCGTCTAGGGGTTCTTCTGACTTAGTGAAAACAGGTGGGTGGGTATTCTGGAAATTTTTGAGCTTAGATCCATGGTTGTCCTAATTTCTGTGGCCTTGGTTGCTGTGGGCTAGCTGAGCTATCTGTTGCATAGTGGCTAGGTTGGCTTGACGTTCCGCTCGTTCAGCTTCGCGGTCAGAAGTCAACATTTGCAGGATCTGCAACATCGGGTCCGGGGATGAACCACTTCCTCCACGTGGCATCTGAAGATTGAGATAGATCATGAGAAAAGAGGGAAATTTCTAAGGTTCTGGGATTTTGAAAAGTTTTTAGAGTTTGACTCAAATTTTCTAGCAACTTGCTTTTCATTCATTCATAGCACACAGTACAACACACACCACAACAAAGAAAAACAGATGGTTTTAAGAACCATTCTGAAAACTACGATACAGTGGGACCGAATACTACTCACAACGCTAGTGCTCAAGTGCTACTACTCCTCGAAATCGGTGGCTTCATCATCCTCATCATCATCGATGAAGGCGAAATCATCCTCATCGGTGAAGAAGTCCATAGCCTGATCCTCCAGAAAATCATCGTCATCGCTGAGATAGGAGTAGGGGTCTCCACGAAGATCCTCTCCGGCATTCTCCCTTTCCTCCAACTGCATGTCTCTCTCGTGGATGGTATCCTCCAAAGATGAGATATGGTGGCGAAGACGGGCAATAATGCGCTCCTTCTTGTCGAGCTGACGGCGGCAAGACTTGCGATCCTTTGCCAACATGGCGATGGTTTGGTCCTTCGTCTTGATGATGGCAGACTTGTGGTTGGAGTAGTCACGGCAGTTATCCAACTCCTGCTGACGATCGTACATCATGAAGCTAAGGTGGTCCAATTGGGTCTTCAGCTCGGGGTGGTATGGGGCTTCCAGTGGTTGTCCATTAGCATCACGACTTGGGCAAAACTCAAAGCGGGTTCCCTTGATTTGGTTGATACTTTGCCCACACAGATGGGAAAGAGCTTCCTGCATGGCCCTGGCAAGTCCATCGAGCCAGTTGTTCTCTCTTAAGGTAAATTGAATTCCTTCCACAGTGGGGGTTCAATCTTTCCTCGGAGCCTTGCAACAATTAGCCACTACAGATCTTCTCCTCCTTGATCATTGAGCTGAGCTCCGAAGAACTCGGGGTGCGGACGCTCCAGAAGTTCCGAAAGCTGGTCCAAATCCCTCTCAAAGATAAGGTCTCCTCCATTCCCCAGCTGATAAAACTTGTTGTACTTCACGTCCATCTATAAGAATATAGGATGAGTAAGTTAGTAGAGTGATCAAGTGTGTCAAAATTTTATGTATTTTGCAAGAGTTTTTGAGGAACATGAATTTTCATGAAAGAATCAAAGGGATAAGAATGAGAGTAAGTTTTTGTAAATATTTGTTTTCTTTGGTTTTGAAACTAAGTTTTTGATTCAAACGTTCAGTCTAACTAGGGTCTCCTATGGTCAGGATGGCTCTGATACCAACTTGTCAACACCCGGATTTTTTATCCTAGATGCCTGTTATGCCATACATCGCAATCCCAGGATTACCTTTTGCGAGACATAACAGAATTGGATACCACAGTACATCATCAATTACAAACCGTACATAAGTTCTTACACAAATAGGGATCTCATGATCCCGTTCCTAATACAAATTCAAGCAGCGGAATATGTAATAATAACGGTAGCGAAGGCGAAGCTCCATCTTCGGGGTCACAGGCAATGCTGACGATGGGAGATGATCCTATTTGTCGTAACCTTCCCGGGGTCCATCTTCCAGGTACTCCTCTTCATAGTCTGGCCATGGGAATAGCCAGGGACAAAGCCATGAGTACTCTTTAAGTACTCGCAAACTAATACTAACAAGTGAAAGGGGTTTTTGATAATAGGACACTAGGCTCTAGGGTTGTTTTGCAAAAGCCAGATTTATCTCTACTAAGTTTAGAAGCAACGAATGCTAGTTGAAGTTTTATAACACCTAAGTGGGAACTTGTATTTCATATCACAACCCTGTTGTGGTCAAGTCAAAGTCTCAATTCATTTCACAAGTCTTTTGAAAACATCTGACGGGGGAACAATATGGACACTCCAACTGTCCATAACATGGCCGACTATTCGAATAGTTTGACACTCTGCAGAGATTTTACACTTTCACCACAACATTCGATACATCCGTCAGGAACAAATCCTGAATTCACCATACTCAGTATGCGGATAATCAATCCTAACCTTTCAATTACACGCCCTAGTATAAGCACCTCTCCTTTGAGTTTGGCCTCCCAACCATGACCAACTGTCATCTTGGATACTGCACAGGTGGACAATCTTCACAAGGTAGCCTCAGCTTAGACCTTGGCTGTGAGGAAACTAATACTAAGGTATATAAGTTTCCAGTCAAGCCCTACCCAATTCTTGGGTATTGTGGTTGTACGATAAAATTGGAATAGTATCGCATCCAGACAATCATCAGTTTTATAAAGGGCTAAGGCTCATGCCTCAACATTTTCATCACCAAAATCATCAGGTGTTCGGAAACACATGTCTAAAACATTTCAATAGAATGATCCATCATTCCAAGGTTTTCATAACCATTTTTCCACCAAGTATTCCCATCTAAAGGTTATCAAGTTTTATGCTTAGCACTAGCATCTACAGGTGGGGGTAAGTACTAATGAGGGGTGGTAAACAAGTGGAGTTTCAACTAAGTTCAATCTCATGTCTTAGTATGACATCAAGATTATCTAGCTTAGGCCAAATTTTATGATCTTTATGCAACCTTCACATATCTTTCTAGTATCTACAATTCACTTAAGTAAGCTCTAAGTACTAGCTTTGATAAAGAAATAAAATATAAAGCTTGTAGGTAAAACTAGGATTGGTTTATCAAGTGGGTAGGATCATCTATGCTTAAGGCATATAGTTGGCATGGTGACAAACAAATATTGGCTTGCATCAGTATCAGTCTAAGCTTGCTAAATTGCAAGTGTTAGCTTGCAAGGTTAATATCTTGCCTTATGCAGAGCAGTGGTTGAAGTTCTCCTCGGCTTCTTCTTCGTAGTATCCTCCTTCCTCCTCGTATCCTTGGTCGGTACTAGCGTCTATGAATAAATACGAGATACACAATCACCAAACAATACTTAACTACTTGCATTCATCACACACAAGGGTCCTATAGATGATCTAGCATCATCAATAACATTACAAGATTAAAGCTTGGTTTAATTCCTTTTATTTTTAGAAAAGTAATTTCTACTCATTGAAAAACTACTTAATATTTAATATTCTCCAAACCAAACATGGGATCATGTTGACACATGTCATCACCACATATTTTAGTCCATGGGAATGTGATTTAAAGTGGTGTTACAATTTAAGAAGGTTTTTCTCTTTTATTTTAATTAATTAAAGTGGCTAGAAATGCCTATGTGGCATTCTTTTATTACTTGGTCATTATTTCTGTAAGTAAACCTATATATTTTTATATATTCTGAAAGGTATGGTTAAATGTGATTTTTGAGAGTTGGAATCAACTCAAAATCTATTATGGTTTTATTTTGAAAAATGTTTGAATGAAGAAAAGCTCCTGCCTTGTTATTTTTACCATGGATGATCTATAGATCAAAATGACTTGAATCCAATGGGCTTGGATTCAGCATTCCCATACCTTTCTAACAAAATTGGTTTCATTCAATTTGTTTTACTGAATCGACCTGGGTTGATTTTTAAAATTGGGTACATAAGTGTGTTTGAAATAAAATGGAAAAGGTTTAATTCAAATAACTGGGCTGCGCGGGAAACGATACTGGGCCGGCCTTCTAAGCACAGCGCTTACACGGGCTGGTTAAGTCGCTGTCCCCACGCGTCAGTGAGACGAGGGGGTGCGAAGCGGTATGGGGCGATGTGGTGCGTTCGATCTGGTTCTAATCCAACAGCTGAGGGTCATCGTCGACGTTGACGCCCGGCGAGGCGAAACCTCAGCGGCCGTGGGGTCGTTGGGGGCTCACTGGGGTTCAGGCGAGGTTCGGCGAGGCGGGCGAACGACGAAGTCGACAACGGCGAACCTCCTAGTACCGGCAGCTTCTCCTGGGGCGGCTCCAATCGCTGGCCCCTTTCTTCTCCAGCAGCGGCAGGCTCCGGTGAAATTCCAGCGAAGTGCTGCTCGCCTTGCTCCGAGAACGGGGTGGCACGATCAGTGAGTAGAGGGGAGTGAGATAGTGTGCTCAATTCGGCTGGGGGTGGCCTCTATTTATAGTCGCGATGACGAGACCGAACGGCATGGGCAGGCGACGGTGGCGACATGGCTACAGGCTGCTAGAGGCATGGCCGATGGTGGCGATCGATCGGTGGTCTCCTGGCGGTGCTCTACGGCTTTAATGCGCGTGTAGGGGCGGTGCGGTTTGGTCTGGAACGTGCGATGCTCTGCGCGGCCGAGGCGGCGTCTTCGACGGCGAGCGATGGCTGTGAGGCATGGGGCAGCAAACGGGGATGTCTGGCGGTCTCCTAGGTTGGTGGCGATCATGTATGCACGCGGCGAGAGCGGCGCGTGGTCTGTGGGCTTCGGTCGAGGGTGGCGCTCTGGCGCATGCTCGGCATGGTTGACAGAGGCACGAGTGCGGCATTCCTGGGTGCTTTGGTCGGTGTCTTTGAGGCAGGGCTGGTCGAGAGGGGGCGGTTAGGCATGGGTGATCTTCCAGACAAAGTTGGCACGACTAGTTTCTCTCCTAGCTTGCTGTCTCCACTGGGGTGGCATGGTGAGCTTCGGCTGTTCACCATTGATGTCATTGCCCAGCTTACAGTGAGGCTAGTGCTTGGTTTAACTTGCTAGATGATCTACTGAGATGGTTGTGAGCTAGAGAGGGAACAAGTTAGGCTTCAATCACTGCTCATAATAGTGTTTGAATTTTGTTTGATTTGTATCTGCAAGGTGTTTGATGAAATGGCCGCAAGAATTCAAGTTTTGAATTTTGAAAAGATTTTTGGTGGGTGTGCTAGGTTGGTGCTGGTGAGTCTGCAGATGCTTGGGTTTTGAAAGTTGAGCTTGTTTGAGTGGTTTTTGAAAGTGGGATCTTCCCATATGATAAAGATTCAATTTTGAATTGTCATTTAAACTATGCATTTGAATGTTTTTGGATGATCACGGAGTGGGCCTTGATACCTTGTTATGAGTACAATCAAGGGGTGCAAAGATCCAGAAAAGTTTCTATTATGTTCTGAAAGTTTGAGACAGCCAAAGTAGGCATGGGAGTTAAATTTGTCAAAATGATCATTCCCTTATTTTATTTGTTTTGATTTACTTGTCTTTGAGAAAAGTTTGGGAATTGTCTAGATGATGTTTATTTCACCTAAGAATCCATTTACAGCAAAGGAACACACAAACAAGGTGGTTTAAAAGAATTCCAAATGAAATGCATATACCATGCATGCTTTCATATTTTTATTTTAGAAAAGTTTTTGTTAACCCTAATTTTGATGATTAGAGTTTGATGATTTAAGTTTAGTATTTTTGGGATGTTACAATAGGGGAGAAAAGTTTCTCGCCTCGACCGTGGGGGCGAGGCGGCGACCGATTTGGCACGAGGTTGGGGTCTTGTCGTCCGGCAAAGGTGGCGAAAGGACGCCGATTGGCTGGAAATAGATGAGGAGGGGCGGCGATCGATCTCGAACCATCACGGCCATGGGGTTGTAGCAGCCTATGGAGCATTGGGATCGAGATGCTAGAGTCGGGGCTGAGCCGGGACAGGTCATTGGAAGAGGCAAGAGAGGGGGAGCTGCTATTTATCGCCTGACGCGCGTGCTATGCTCGCTCCGCACGCCGCTTCCTCCTCGTGGGCCGCTCCAAACCAGCCCAAACTAACAAGTGCACTACTTTTAGATTTTTTGAATTTAAACAATTTTCAAGTTTAAATAGTTTTCGCAGATGTTTCTAATATTGAAATTCTAAAACTTTCATATTTTAAAACTATGCAGATTCAAAAACTATTCAAATACAAAAACTGTTAGAATTTGAAAACTATTCAAATTCATAAAATGTTCATATCTAAAAATTGTTAATCTTATAAAAATGTTCCAAAAACACAGAAAAACAAAAAAGAAATAGAAAAAAGGAACCAAAAAAAGGAACACAGAAAAAAGAAATAAAAAAATTAGAACATTAAGTGAACCGGCCTTGTAAACGTGCGTGCTGAGCGATAAATAGCCTTTGCCCACAAGAGGGGTGAGGCAAAATGAAAATTCGGGCTAGCAGTTGGGCCGCGCGCAACATTTTTTGGTTTGCACATGGCCCCATATTACATCAACTAGTTTAATACCCGTGCGTTTCCACGGAATAAAAATAATATATATTGATCAACTATTTCGTGTCAAATATAATGCATATGGTTTCAATTTATACAGCTCTCTCCATCTTCCTCGACATTCTTCATGTCATCCTTAACCACCATCTCTTTGCAAAATGACAAGTTGTCTTTTCTGCAGGCCCTTCCCTTGCCTTCACTTCCATTCTCTTGATCCACACTTGCTCTAAGATTAACCAATAACACTTCAGAAAATCAGTAAGGCCTTGATAGGACTTCTGCTTAACACCAGAACAACATTAATAAAATCAGTTTACACAAGACCTACATCCATGGATAGGGTGATTGTACATAAGAGCAAAAAGGTTCCGGTCTATAGGTAATTAGCTATAGCAGTTTTCAGGAATGATGAAACATAATGGTACTCATACCTTCCATTCGCATTCATTTGGTGCCCAAATTTATGTAGAACAAGCTTCAGATTATCAAAATAAAACCATATTATCTTTGTTGACGCCCATATTTGCAAACATATCCTTTGCAGTACCAGCCACCTCTTTAACCGAAAGATCCTTAACTATGACCTCTAGTAGAGAAATAAGTAAGTTGGGAAAACAGAAGCCTGATGTAAAAAAGAACTCGAGGTCCGAGGTAGTCTGGGGTATGCACTAAGTGCAATCTTGTTGAACTTGTTCATCTCAGAGAGAACTGCTGAAGTCTAGCCTTAACTGTAGTTCACCCAAATTGACATTTGGAGCATTCTTATTATTCTGCAACCAGGAATGAGCTAGAGGAAAATACAATCTATGAAGAAAAGACAGAAGCGATGCAATTGATGATCTTAGGGAAGAAAACTATATTTATTCCATCATAGTTGCAAGGTTTAGAAATCATGGATTATACATTGCAATCCGAGATAATAGATAATTGCTTGACCTTGGCCATCTAACGATGAGGAAAAGAATTTATCTAGATCTGACTCGAGCATCGACTTGATAAAAGTATTATACATGACGGTATCAAGCTCAACTTTAACATGGAAACATACAAGTATGATGTCCTCTACTTACTGAAACTTCCCTAGGAGTAATTTCGCGGAGTATACACAACGACAAAATGCTCCAGCAAACTTATTGTACAAGTATTCATAGTAGATTTAATAAATATTGTGTGGATCAACCAATGCAGAGGCCGGGGCTTCTCTCCCTTTCCGAAAAAAAAAGAATTTATGGTAGATTGGTTTATGTATGAGGCACACATGTTAAACAGTCACCATATCATCTACTGGGAAATATATTATATAATAGTCGATAAAACACTTACAATTCCTAGCCTGGTCAGTGACAAGTATGCTAATTGTCACAACATCTCTGATAAGTCCTCGATCGACCATTTTCATATGAATATGATATGCCTCTTCGGTGTTGCTTCACTTAAACAATCCATCACATATAGCTTGAGTAGGTCATTGCAGCAAAATATATTAGTGATGCCATGTTTGGAGATAACTCAGAACCGCATGTACCTGTTGGGTGCTACTACTCCTTCTATTCCAAAATAAATGACTTGGGTTTGTCTATATTCGCATGTATCTAGACGCATTTTAGTCTAGATACATGCAAATCTAGACAAACCTAAGTCACTTATTTTGTGAAGGATGGAGTATTTGTTAATAGATAAGTAGGAAAACAACTCTTGCATTTTGGAGAAGCGCACCTATTACCCTTCTCTTTCATCTTTAAATAGAAATGTAGCACACATTCAAAATAATAGCAGCGCTACATTTGATAGCAAAACTTGAAAGTAAGGAAGACGAGGAAATTACTGCATGCTTCCATCTAAAATTTAAATTACTGTAGGGTTTTATTGTACTTCCATTTAAGTAAAAAAAATCCTAGAACTTTGCTGCCAACATTCTTACGCCCTGCTTCCTAATAGTCCATGATCCCAATAGAATTTATCAGCACAAAATCAGGTTAGAGAATGCAGATCAAGTTAATTATCAATAGCCAGAATGTCCAATACATAGAAATGTACAGTTCGTGCAAGTTCCAACACAATGCAACCAACAGTAAGATAAAGAAAGCAATTGACGTGCCGAGATGGAAGGAGGATAGCAGTCCATCTGTTACCTTGTCAACAACGTCAAATCAAGGACAGATGAGTGATGACACCACACTTGTTCAGCCTGCAATTCAATTCGATCATAATTTTGCGAGACATACGATCATGAATATACTCAAACTCGCCAATGTATCCTACAGAAAATAAAACCATGTCACGTTTACATTACCAAATAGTAGCACAAAAAGAAAGAATATGTTGGAGGAGGTTGTTATAGCTTATTTACACAAGCATTATAGATATATACAAACGAAATATCTACAGTGAAAAATGTTGTTCTTCGATGATCCATATGAAAATAATGTATTACTTGTGATATATTGATGCATCTATGGGAAGCTCATCAAGGACGTTCTTCATGCACATCATGGTATTCAGTTCGGGCTTCACGACCTCGCCAGGCACCACCTCCACCATAGTAGTGCAATTGATAAGCATCTTCAGTGTAAAGTCATATATGAACTGTACGTTTTCAGATACGCAACAAATTTATCTAGATCAATATTTCATTCTCTAATAATTTTAAAATTATGAACAAAACCTTTATCTAGGAGAACTTTAATTCTGGTTATAAACAATCAGATTTCAGATATGCAACATTCTTCATGATACGAGACAAGAAAAAAAACAACCCTACAAAATATTATAAGTGAATGAACTGGATGTCCGTAGGCTGTGTTGTTCCTTGCTGCAACACACATGGTGTGACCAAGGCTCAACATCTCATCAGTGGTCACGGGTGGACTTTGCCCTGGACACATGCATGCAAATTCCGTTCTCAAATATACAGTATGAAAATATTTTGAATTATTGTTCAAGAAACTACAGTTTAACCAATAACATTATACCGTTTCTTTTCTTCACATAATCATCCCAATATAAAAAACTTGCAACTCTCTCGTGAATTCATTATGCTGCCCTTGTTATGTTTCCTTCGCGACCTCTTTCACACATACATATCTGTCAATTGTTCACTTCATGTACTGAATCTAAATAGATTGCTTTGTAACTGCATTAAACTGTATGCAATAACCCTTCAGTTTATGGTATCAAACCTTGAACTAATTGTCGTATAGAGTTAAACCTTTTGAAGAAGGAACATATCGAATAATATGACCTGCAATTTTCTTTCTTGTCAATCATGAAACATATTTTGTGAAGTGGTAAGTGATTACTACCTATATTAGTGTGAAGTAGAACCTTTTTCTCGAAAAATAGGGGTTTATTTCATCAACCATTACATTAGAGAGAAATAGAAAGTCAAGAAACTGAAAGAGGTGAAGTGGATTAGATAGGAGACTGAACAAGGCGCATCAACAGAAGCGGTTTTAGTTGCTATTCATCAGTTTTTGGTTACATAAAACAGTCAACCGCTGAATTATAAAGATGAAGCATGTTCCTGTTGCGGCAGCGGGAAAATTAAGCAGCACGTGATCCATCAATAGTGAGTTAATAAATATACCTCATAAACATCAATCAGGAATCCTAAATGGCTCTATCTCAGTTTCTGTACCACCGAGTCAGCTATATCAACTCACTATATACTTGGACAGATTGGTCATCACTCTACACTTTCAGTAGAGAAAATTTCAAGGTCGAGTCAAAAGCTTCTTTAGAAAAGAAAGAAAAACTTGTACCCTCATAACTCTTTTCTTGGAAGCGGGAAAACTAAGGGCCAGCCTACACTGTCTTTATCACCTATTAATCCAACCGGAAGATAGTAGGCATACAAAGATAGTAGGCATAGTGAAGTTTGAAAAGGAATTTCAGAAAACTCTCTAATTACATGTTTCTACTTCAAAAATTAAACAAGTCTATCAATCGACACAAACAGAAGGACATTGTCTGATCCTTTAAACTACTTGCTGTCGAGCTCCTGTTTAGTATCAACTATCAAGAACACATATAAGTGCACGGGTATTAAAGGACCAATACTCTGAACTGATAACACACTAACAGATGTGGTTACTCCAGTGATTGAAAATAAACAAGTGTGGCTGCAAACATTGTACTGTGTCTTAGCAATATACTCATCTCCAGTTAACACTCACTGGCATTGTTTAGTTTTCTCTGCTGTATTAATTTATACATCGCTAGAAAAAATGTATTTAACAGCTAATGGTTTAGGAGATATGTCTTAGCAACATACTCATCCCTAGACACATTTTGTATCCCAAAGTTCACCAAGTACTGCTCCACACCATTCAGTGAAAAGCCCAACATCAATCAACTTCTAGTTCTAAATTTAGAAACACCCATTGTTCTAGTTCCCATCATATCCCATGTCACAATGTCAATGCAAGAATAAGTAGCACGATGATTATTGCTAATTCTATACATCACAATGAAACAGAATTGAGACGTAACGGATATACAAACTATAACCTACTGACCGGCTCAAGGAAAAGGATCCAAGCAGAAGGTTGCCGATGCCAGACTCCGTCGTGTACCTTGCAAACACCTCTGTGATTCTACAATCTGCCCCTCCAGAACCACCGTCTCCACCTGCAAGATCGATCAATCAAACCCCTCCAGAACCAACGCCTCCACGTATTTCTAATTCCATATGGAGGCAACATGGAGAACATTACAAAGAGTGGAGCAGACTACTACTTACGCTGCGGAAGGAGGCGTATCCTGTACCGGCGGCGTCAGCAAAGATTGTACGATCCTACAGGCGATGGCGGTTGGCTAGGTCACCGGACTAGAGAGAGGCAATGGAGAGGCAAGAGGAGAGGAATTGGGGATGTTTGAGGGGTCGGGGAGTTTTGTACTGCGCGAGATTCAAGCCAGCACGATCAGCAATTCCCACGTACGGAGCTGGCCGGCGGTTCCAGACGCACGGAGCTGCAGCGGTTGCCATATAGGCGAGAGGGCGCTGGGGATTGGGGAGGCGACGCCATGCGGCGGTGGAAGCGGCGCGGCGCGGCGGGTGACGGCCAAGCCGACCGCCGGAGCTGCAGTGGCGGCATGGTGGTAGTTTGGATGGGGGATCGGCGGCGTGTTGGGGTGGAAGAGAGGAGGCGGATGGGTGAAGAAGAGTTAGACCATTTTTTTCCAGGGTGCGGGATGCGAGGCGTGGTTGTTTTGCTTTGCCTTTTTCTGTGCGGACGTTTTGTGCCATCCGGTTTTTCCACGCGGGAGTAAAAAAGCCGACGTACCACCATCTTGTCATGTTTGTCTTTAAGAAATAGTAGAGATTTCTGGGCTGCTTCAGAAAATTAGCAAATAGCGATACATTTTCCGCTAAGGCAACTTTGGATCCAAATACCCTATATAACGGGGTTTTTAGGTACCCGTCCGTATTCTTCTTTTAAATAAATTTTATAGGCATCTGTCCTATTTTATATCATCGCTCTCATCAACCAGCTATCAGATGCAAGGAGGAAATTTTATTTTCGATTAAATGTGTGTGAAACTTCGTTGAACCGGGAACTGTGGAAAATTCACCCTCTGAGCTAAACTTCGTTGAACCGGCAACTGTTTGGCCCTGTCCACTATGCTATGCAATTTCAGACTTTACAGAGAGCAATTGGAATCAACAATGAGAACTGGATAACTGGAGAAGCAGGAAGTGATTGCTGGAAGCGGTAACGGGGAGGCCACTTGTTCAACAGAGCATATGGAAGACTGAAATTATCTGGCTAGTTCGGTGCTCATGGACTGCTGATCTGACCGAATGCCTGTTTTGTAATCTGTATCTTGTTTTCTCATGACAGATGTTTTCTTTCATTGAGCTGTTTTGGGTATCTGAATAAGTAGTATACACTAGAAAATAGGCATAAGTACATCATCATCCTCTTCTTTTTCTTTCATTACTTACTGAATTTGACCTGTACTTTACTAGGATTTTAGGATTCTCAAGTCATCTCTACATCTTTTCACACTTTCAGTGACACCTCACAGATGGAAAATAGTCTGTGACACCTTACAGATGGAAAATAGTCTGTATGCAGACAACTGCAAACCCAGTTTTTCACACATTCAGTGATACTCCCAGGATTCTAACCGATTCTCCTAGATTTGTTGGTAAACTGAGATAAGTAAAATGCAGATGGCCAATTCTGCAGATAAACCAGCTAAATAGAACTAAAGGATGAGATGTTGCCAATAGCCTGCTACAACAAGGAGATAACGTGTACTGTGAATTCTACGGATGGAAATACGGAAGTAATGTTCAAGTGACAAAGGTTACTCTGCAAGAACCTAAAATTAACATAACAAGAACAATTGACCTCTTTGATAAACTTATCTCTCGAATCAGGCTTTCGCCCCGTTTTATAAATAAAGCCACATGGCCAAACAGATACAAAGTGATGAGGAGTTCCTCTTACAAGCAGATCAAAAGATAAACTACTAAGCCTAGAAAGCATCTAACTTGCCACCAAGGAAGGCAAGACTAAGAAGACCTGAGCTCCACGACAACGCCTCCCAGAAGGTAACGACGCCACAGACGCCGCCGTCGCCGAGACCACAAGGGTCTAGGGTTTTCACCCGGAGCCCTAATGGAATGAGAGTAGCCACAACAACGCCCCCAAGAGGATCACGACGCCCATAGGCGCCGTCGTTGTCTGCGCCGGAGCGCGGGGCTTTCATCCGGAAAAACTCTCGCCACATTCAGAACCTTGGACCATCACCAAGCCTCAAGCCGAGCTTCCAACCTCAATCTGGGCGCTGCCACCACCAGGAACCCCCGGAGCACATTCCTTGCCACCCTCGAGGACCAAAGAGATGAGCCATCACCGCCGCAACGCCGCCCCGCCATCAAGACGCCCGGGCAGACCACCTCCCGAGGCCGCCGCCCCGTCGTCCGAGATCTCGCCCTTGACTTGACAACACCCGAAGACACATCCCCCAAAGCGGGCAAGAAAGATCCAAGCCAGCCCTCCAACACTTGAACGGGAGTTCAACGAGCAGGACACTCCGGCAAGTTAAACCCACAGAACCCAAAGAAAGGCTGGGCGGGGCCAGATCTAGGCCTCCAAGCCCGGATCCGGCACCCCAACCACAACATGGTCAGGGGATGGGCTCCCAGACCCGTTGGTTGCCCCTGAAACCCGCAGAGGCCGCTAGGCCCGCCAGATCGGGCCGGATGGGCTAGATCTGAG
This sequence comes from Avena longiglumis, assembly GCA_030063025.1. Taxonomy (NCBI): domain Eukaryota; kingdom Viridiplantae; phylum Streptophyta; class Magnoliopsida; order Poales; family Poaceae; genus Avena; species Avena longiglumis. The sequence goes on from CP125974.1 coordinate 458,892,311, forward strand.
GCTGAGGCAGCCCTCGGCCAGCTCCGCCAGCCGTCTTCATCCCGGACGTGCAGCTCGGGTCTTGTCCCGGTGGAGGGCGCCGCCTAGGGCCCTGTGGTCGCCGGCGAAGATCTCCAGAAGAAGCATCGGCCACCATAGCCATCTTCCGCGTGAGGAAGACGACCGCGCCACCTCCAACACGCTGGTCCATCGCGGCCGCGGCTCGCTGGCCCACCGCACCGGGAAGACCAGGACCAACGCTGCAGTTCGCCACCACCGCTTGGAGCCGCCCTCCTTGCAGAGACGAACCAGGGGGAACCGCCGCCGGCACCGCACAGCCTTTGCCTGTCGGCGTTCGCCGGCGGCGGCAGGGGAGGAGGGGGAGACGGGAGAGGCAGCAAGGTTAGGCTCATGGTCACCCGCGGGGGCGACCGAGGAGCGAGAGCGGTTAGCTCAGCTTTTCGTTCTTGATAAACTTATAACAGCCGACATGATGATTTGTTCGTCCCGCTAAAGTTTGGCTCATTTCACTACGTCTTCCAAATTCAGATTCAGACCAAACTCAGCCGCACACACTCCTCTGAATTGCAGGCCAAGACACATCCAGACGAACAAAAACAGCACGCACAACAGACGCGAGTATTTGCAGAGAAGCAAGTCAATAATCTGAAATTCAGGCTCGCACAGCTTTGTTCCAAACGATTTCACGCTACAGTTCGATCTACTAATGGGAGCAGCGAACTTAAAACATCGGAATCTGCTGCAGGCGTCGGCGACGGAAGACGAGGGCATCGGGATCTAGCCGCCGAAGCCGTAGAGGGTGCGGCCCTGGCGCTTGAGCGCGTAGACGACGTCCATGGCGGTGACGGTCTTGCGGCGGGCGTGCTCGGTGTAGGTGACGGCGTCGCGGATGACGTTCTCGAGGAAGATCTTGAGGACGCCCCGGGTCTCCTCGTAGATGAGGCCGGAGATGCGCTTCACGCCGCCACGGCGAGCGAGGCGACGGATGGCCGGCTTGGTGATGCCCTGGATGTTGTCGCGGAGCACCTTCCTGTGGCGCTTGGCGCCGCCCTTGCCCAGCCCCTTGCCTCCCTTGCCGCGCCCGGACATGGCTTCTACTTCGAGCGACTGGAATTCCTCGTGGAGCGGTGGCGGACTGGTGATTGGTGAAGGTGCTGCTGCTCCGGATTTGGGTGTGATTTTGCGGACGGGGAGGAGGGGTTTAAAAGGAAGCGAGAGGAAGATCATGAGAGCCCTAGTTGGTGGTTGCCGTTCGATGCGTACGGATGGACGGTTTAGATCACGATCCGGGAGAGTGTGCCGCGGATAGGTGACGTGGATCGGGGTAGTGGCGGGTGGGTCTGAAATTTCGTTCCGTGAGGCGCGAGATCGAAATTTTGGGCGCGGGGCATTTGCCTTTCGGAAGCTTTCCTTGTCTTCTTTTCCGAAATTCAATTTCGGAAGTCATGTTATGCAGTAAATGAAAAATTGTATAGACTAATTGGAATCAACATTTTTGTTTCACGACGACTCCGCAGTTGGTTCTGGTACAGTGATTAGTGAATGTACAGATTCAACCACGACCGGTGCTAAATAGGTGGTGGAGGAAAAAAGCAACCGGCCTCGAGGTGGACGAGAAGAAGTCATTCGTGGAAACAATGCACCCGGAGAACCACTAGTACAATCGAGCATAGACAGAATTGCGATTGTGCAGCTACCAGATCATCTCTAGCAGATACCGCATCCTGTGGTACTGCAAAACGCAGATACGGTAAACTGAAAATCTGGTTTGCGGTACGAACAACTAAGGGACAGAATAGATACATTAATCCAGACTGTATATTTAAAAGTTATCACACATTGGCGGTAGATTAATACATAGAGGAGATTTGATCATCTAGATCTATATAAGTTTAGCAGAAATTGATGTCGCGCCATGCATCCAGACTTTACCTACCATCTACGTAGCTCCACCGGCGGTACCTACTTACTGATACTCTCTCGTGGGGGTGAGTGGGGTGTCATTCAACCACGACACCTGCTTAACGAGGTAGTCTTCGGCTCCCACGACATTTGGGGAGGGACGCTCCGGCAACAAGCGTTGCGCTGATGACGACCAGCGACACCGATCTAGGTTGATGTTAGGGTTAGGGCTAGTAGAACTATTAGTTCCCCCTACCATTTGCTTCGGTATTGTATAATTAGTCCCCTATTTGTGTTTATTTTCATGTTTGGAAACACTTGTTCTACTATCAGTTCTAGGATTGCTATAAATATTCAATTTACTTTCTAGTATTTGTTCTGCCTATGGGCCTCCTTTCAACAGTTGTTCCAGGACAACTTCGACGCGCGCATCAATGCACTCAACACCGAGCTACGCACCACAACTTAGGACGATGCCCCAGTCACCTTCTTCTGCCAGCGGATCAAGGCCATTGGCGACGAACTCCGTGAACTCGGCGATCACGTCGAGGACCGCACCCTCGTCAATGCTCTCCTCATCGGCCTCGGTGATTAGTTCGAGAAGCACCATTCATTCATCCCCATACTCAAACCCTACCCCACCTTCAAGAAGGTCCGCTCTCTCCTCCAGCAAGAAGAGAAGAACCAGGCCCACAAGGCGCAACGGGCGCCGTGGGTGTTTCACCCCGCCGCCCCTATGCCACGGCAACGATTCACGCCCCTGGGCTGCCACGGTAGCCTGTCGTGCCTCCACATCCTGCCGTGGCCGCTGCGGCTCCCCAACCACCCTCCGGCTGGCGTCTGAGCCCCAATTACAGGGGCAAGAATCCGATCTACCGGCTTCCTCAACCTCAGCCTGCCGGCCCTACACCTGCTTCGTCATCAACCGCTCCATCGCCCCCAGCTCCAGCATCGTGGCCTCCTCAGCACGACCCATGGACCGTCCTTGTGCACGCTTGGTCGATGCCCTGGTCGGCCCCTTCACCGTACGGTGCCCCTCCTGCATACACGGGCACGTGGAGCACCGGTCTTCATCCAGCCACCGGCTCCCCCGGCCTCCTAGGATCTCGGCCACCGACGCACGTCTACACCGCCATCTCTACACCACCTCCCGGCGCACCAGGACTCCTGCCAAACTACTACAACATGCAGGCTTCGTACGCGTACAACCAGCTACAACATCTCCTCTACGTCAACATGCAAGATCCTGGCCCCTCTGCTCCTCCACAACAGCCGGCCTGGGACCAAGTCGCCTTCATCAACGCCATGAACAATTTTACCCTACATAACGAAGGTGCGGATTGGATTTTCGATTCTGGTGCATCCTCGCATATGTCTTCAAATATGAATTTGCTATCAGCTTGTGTTCCCTCTAACTTCACAATAACTATTGGCAATGGCTCCACAATCCCTGTTTCTTGCACTAGTCACTATTACATACCTTCCCCTTATGCCAACTTTCTTCTTAGCAATATGCTTGCTGTCCCTTCCTTAATCAAAAATCTGATTTCTCTTCCATAATTATGCATTGATAATAAAGTTCTCCTAGCTTTTGACCCTTTTGGTTTGTCTATGAAGGATCTGAATGTTGGGCCACGCAGAGATAAAATAAAATTTTCCTCTAACATGGTGATCCCAAGACCTAGCTGAGGTAGAAGGCCACGAGGTTTACCACTAGACGCGCGGTTGCGGATTACTGATGAAGCGCGTCAGTTGATGCAGTGCAGTCCTCACGATCCGATCGTCCTGGTGCTGATCGCATGACACCTCTGGTATCCACGTACAAGGAGGAGCACCGGCGTGGGCTAGGTTCGTTACGGTACCGGACTGTGGAGCTAGGGTTTCCAACACATGGAATGACCTAACGAACAACGATTAACCCTTCGGGTTCTTGTGCTCCACTATATATAGGGAGTGAGCGTGGGCTCTGCTCATGCGACCCATTCACTAAAGCCCATATAAAACTAGTCACCGTGAGTCCAACTCACTAACTCGATCCTAATCCGGTTTAGGTCCAACCCAACCAGATTATATGATTCGGATCCAATCCGAACCTGCTCCCGCTCTTAAGTGTGTGACCCCGCAGGCTCATGGTTACTTGGACACGATTTGAGTCCAACTCACAATCGATCAATCGGCATCGGCTCCTAGCAAAACGTACCGATTCCCAAGTACCAAAGAGTCATCGGCTCTTTGCCTTTCCAATGCGACTTACGTCTGAGTCCCTTTTGCCTCACGATATACCTTGTCAGACTATAGGCGAATATATGTCATCCCTTAAATAGTCCGACTCTCTTCTCGATCCGAGATAAGTGATTCACCCGACTAACTCTTAGCCGATCGCCTCGGTTAACACTTAACCGAGTCGTGCATGGCCATGCTTTCCGAATCATACCTCTCGAGAGGGCCCAGAGAATATCTCTCCGAGTGGAGGGGCAAAATCCCATCTTGGTTATTCACATCACGCACTTGATTCTCGATCGACCGAACTCGCCTTTATAAGCGCCCGATTCACGGATCAGCGTTGTAACCTAAGTCGGTGATCCTCAACTCGGACTATGCAACAACCTCGGTCTAAGGATTACATTGATTGAGATATACAAATGACAACTTAGTTGTACCTCAATATGGGTCAATCCGACTCACTAAACTCTTTAGCCTAGTCTTGTAAGTTGGAATAGCATCTCCATGCCCATGACAAGTGGAACCGAGTCATCAAGCCAACTTTCACATTGGTCTAAGTTGTGTGTCGGACAACCTCAATGACCAAGGATATTTAGTACAAACAACATGAATGCATAGTTCCACAACTGAATCACATATTCAATGATACACATCAGATGTTTATACAAGGACTACTTAATAACTTTATGAATACAATGGGAAATCTCATCATACATGATTGCCTCTAGGGCATATTCCCAACAGTCTCCCACTTGCACTAGAGTCAATCTTCCGACATCACATGTCTAAGCATCTAATGCCCATGGCTCTCAGGTGCGCCTCATGCTTGGTACGGGTAACGGCTTTGTCACGGATCCGCAATATTTGCATCCGTGTGTACCTTGCATAACTTGATATCACCACGATCCACAGGCGGTGAATCGGGTGGTACCGCATGAGTATGTGCTTGTTCTTACGGTGTTGTCTAGGTTCCTTGGCTTGTGCAATAGCACCATTGTTGTCACAATACACGTCCAACGGATTGGACGAGCCTGAACCACACCAAGATCCATGAGGAAATTCCTCATCCAAACAACTTCCTTTGGTGCCTCCGAGGCAATATACTCAACCTACATTGTGAAGCGGACCACGCCTCTTGCTTGGAACTTTTCAGCTCCACGGCACCTCCGTTTATAATAAACACGCGTATCCGGATTGCGAGCGAGAATCATCAGTCGGTGAGATAACTTGCATCCGTGTAACCCTTTACACTAAGTTCATCTTCACCACCATAAACCAAGAACATATCCTTAGTCCTTCTCAAGTACTTTAGGATATTTTTAGCTTGTCGATGGATCTCTCCAGATCAGCTGGTATCTCTCACAACACTTAGAGCATAGGAAACATCCGGTCTAGTACAAATCATGGCGTACATGATGGATCCAACTGCGAAGCATATGGAATCGCACTCATCCGACTTCGCTCATCGGTTGTCGAAGGACCTTTGAGTCTTGCTAAGTTTTACACCATGGGACATCGGTAAGAACCCTTCTTAGACGATTCCATGTTGAACTTTTCAACACTTTGTCCAAATAAGTACTCGACTCAATCCAATGAGCCTCCTTGATCTATCTCTATAGATCCGATTCGAGGATGTATGTTGCCTCACCCAAGTCTTTCATTGAGAAACTCCTTTCCAATGAATCCTTGGTTTCTTGCAACATCTGGACGTCATTTCAATCAGTAATATGTCATCCACATATAAGATTAGAAAATTTACTTTGTTCCCACTAAACTTCTTGTACAAACAAGAATCATGATCACTCTTGATGAAGCCAAACGATTTGACTACCTCATCAAAGCGAATATTCCAACTCGAGATGCTTGCTTCAACCCATAAATGGATTTGAAGTTTGCATACCTTGTCGAGATTAGTGGATCGACAAAACCCTCGCCGTATCATATACACGTCCTCGGTTAAATTTCCGTTAAGGAAAGCCGTTTTGACATCCATCTGCCATATCTCATAGTCGAAATAGGCCGCTATAGCTAACATGATCCGAACTGATTTAAGCATCGCTACGGGCGAGAAAGTCTCGTCGTAATCAACTCCTTGAACTTGTCGGACCCCCTTCGCGACAAGGCGTGCTTTATAGATTGAAACATTTCCATCCATATCAGTTTTCTTCTTAAAGACCCATTTGCACTCGACGGGTCTTGCACCGTCTGCGATCAACCAAGTTCCAAACTTGATTTTCATCCATGGACTTTATCTCGGATCTCATGGCTCCAAGCCATGACTGAATCGAATCCCACCATCGCTTCCAATAATTTGCGGCTCATCACCGCCTAACAAGAACACATCACGAACACTTCGTAATCTTGCCGATCTTCGTAGTACAGTCTTTGCTATCGGCTCATCGCCACGATCGGCTCATCCTCCAAGGTTTTGCCGATTCGCTATAAGCCGATTCCTCTCGAATTTCCTCGAGCTGCACTGCTCCCACTTACTCCCCGGTGAGAAACTCTTTCTCAAGGAAGACACCGTTCGAGCGACAAACACTTTGCCCTCTTCTCGGTTGTAGAAGTAGTAACCCAAGGTTTCCCTTGGATACCCCACGAAAATACATTTATCCGACTTGGCCGTAAGCTTGCCGACTGAAGTCGCTTAACAAAATCTTCACAACCCCAAATCTTAAGAAAAGACAAACTCGGCTTTTGCTGTCCACATCTCATGGTGTCTTCTCTACCGATTTTGATGGTACTTTGTTTAGTGTGAACGCCATTTGTTTCTAGACAATAACCCCAAAATGATAAAGGCGGATCTGTCTGACTCATCATTGATCGTACCATGTCCAACAAGGTCCGATTCCACCTTTAAAACACCATTCCTTTGTGGCGTTCTGGCGGAGTAAGTTGAGGAACTATTCCACAACTTTTCGATGGTCATCAAACTCATGGCTCATGTACTCGCCTCCTCGGTCCGAAGAAACTTTATTTTCTTGCCGAGTTGATTACGTGCTTCATTCTCGAATTCTTTGAACTTTTCAAAGGCTTCCGACTTATGTTTAATTAAGTAGATATATCCATACCTACTCAAATCATCGATGAAGGTAATGAAGTACTCATAACCACCCCCTCATCGTGCTCATTGGTCCACATACATCACTATGTACTAGTACCAACAAGTCGGACGCCCTTTCGCAACTCTTTGCAAAAGGTGTCTTGGTCATTTTGCCTAGTAGGCGAGATTCGCATGTCTCGAGCGACTCCAAGTCGAGCGAAGTTAGGAGTCTATCATCATGGAGCTTCTTCATGCGTTTCCAACTTATATGACCAAGCGGTGCCAAAAGTAAGTCATATTCGATCATTTGGTTTCAACCTTTTAACATTTATGTTATAAACCGACTCACCATCAAGATTCAAAATAAATAACCCGTCCTGGACGGGTGCAAAGCCGTGAAACATATCATTCAAATACAAAGAACAACTATTATTCTTGATATTCGACTCATGGCCTTGCCTCATAAAACATGAAGCGAAATAATGTTTCGTTGAGCACTTTGGAACATAATAACAATTATTTAGTTCCATAATGAATCAGGAAGGTAAATGAAGTTGCATCGTCTTCGACTTCCAACGCAGCAACTCTTGCTTTGTTGCCGACTCGAATATCAACCTCGCCTCTTGCTACGCTCCTAGTTCTTACCGGTCCCACAACGAGTTGCGATGTGAAATCGATCCGGTATCATATACCCAAGAACTATTAGGTGCATCAAGAAGATATATGTCTATAACATTGCAAACAAGTGTACTGAGTCGGAAGTCATACCTCCACTCTTGGCTTTGTCGGCCAAGTACTTGCTGCAATTCCTCTTCCAATGGCCATCCGCCTTGCGGTAAAGCAAGTGGATCCGGTGAAGGAGATGGCTTAGTCCACGAGGAAGCGCTTGGGACAGGTCTGAGCCTGCTTTCCTCGACTTAGCCTTCTTCTTAGTCCAAGAACTCTTCTTGAACTTAGCCTTATTCTGCACCATCAACACTTGATGGTGCCCTTCTTGAGATCCGCCTCTGCTGCTTGAGCATCCCATGCAATTCGGTGAGCTTCTTATCCATACCATGCATGTGGTAGTTGAAATGAACTGCCCATATGCACTAGGAAGAGAGTTGAGAATTATATCCGTAGCGAACTCTTCGCTTATGGGGTAGCCAAGCCTCTCCAGACCGCACGTAACCAACCATTTTGATCACATGCGGACTCGGTGGATCACCATCCTTAAGCTTGCAACTCGGCAAAGCACGAGAGACTTGATACCTCTCGGTCTTACTTTGAGCACAGAACATACTTTTGAGGCTTTCGATCATATCGTAGGCCTCGACATGCTCGAACTGCTTTTGCAAGTCCGGTTCCATGTGAGCAAGCATAAGAGGCCTAATATCCGTGGACTCATCCTTAGCCCGACGGTAGGCATTGGTGGGCTGCGACGATCGCATTCTCATTCGGCTCATCTGGAAGTGGGTTGTCTAGGACATGGTCCTTCTTTTCTTGTTTGAGAACAATTCTCAGATTTCGATACCAGTTGGTAAAATTAGTGTCGTTAGTTTATCTTTCTCAAGAATGGTTCTCAACGCAAAACCGGATAACCGAGAGTGACGCTACTTGGTGCCATGATCTACAATGAAAATATGCAAAACACTTAAGACATGTATTCATAAAAGAGCAAGAATATTAAACATTTTAATATTTTATGCTCCCACTAGAACCAACACCCCTCCATGGTTACTTAGTGATTCAGGATCCTAAATAAGCAAGTCGGCTAGTGAGCTTTAGCATCACCGCTAGCCGCCAAATGATCTAGGTAGACAACTCCTTGTCAATCGCATCTCATGCGACTCTGTTGGACGGGTGGCATCACATGCCCGGCTCCCATCCGACCTTTCCCGAGTCCCACCGTTGTGATAGACCGTCTAGCTTACCAAGTGTTTCTGCGTAAGAGTCGACTCGAACCCACCTAGTTGGAAAGAATTGGCAGCACCTCAATTTTATGAGCCCACTACCAAAAATGTCCGACTTGTGATGGTGCAAACATCAAGGGAAAACCGACTAGACCTTCTTTGAGGGATTAAATTTTACCGACTATCTAATAGAGGTAAAAGCGAGACATAACAATAACACAAAATAAAGCAATTATAATGTGAAATGGTATGGCTCTCTTCATGGCGATCTCCATCTCCACAAAGCACGTAATTACTCGTGCCAACTCTTGTCACTTGCCGTCTTACTCCATGTCATGACATGTATAGCATATGCATGCCTTCCGGTTCTCAAACAGCTACACTAGCTTAGTAAAGTAAATTACATAGAGAATCAAACGCAGTCGTTATACAATAAAATGACACCTAGGCTCCGGTGACAAAAACCGTGATTCGCAGATCACGTATGGATTACACATACATCACATGCACATGAACCATACCATTCACAACTTCCTGCAAAAACAAGTTATGCATAGATACAATATCTACGGCGTTGTGAAACTCTTAGCGACATCTAAGGCGCTTCTGACGAAGCGGCCGGTCCCGCTTAGCCGGATAGCGGGCGGGATCGAAGGGCAGCGCCTCGCGAAGTGGCGGCGATTTTTCCGGCGTAGATCTCATCTACGATCCGAACATGGATTCGACCATCGTTCGATTCGATCAAACTCTTTGATCTTCGATCACCGCTTCGGATTTACGTGTCACAATCTACCCGATGGCGGAAGCCGACGGTAGGGGTATGTCGTTCCACGACCTCGGTATGATCACGAAATCGGATCTACCATTCCCAGTACAGTTGATCCAATCAACTTCATACAAAACCGATCTATCTCATAGATCGACCACCAAAACAGGACATAGATCTCATCTATAGCCTACCGCATATCACATATGCGAGATCTCGAGCCTAAAACCGAAGCTATCGCTCGATACCCTTTGTTGGGCCGCAGAGATAAAATAAAATTTTCCTCTAACATGGTGATCCCAAGACCTAGCGAGGTAGAAGGCCACGAGGTTTACCACTAGACGCGGTTGCGGATTACCGATGAAGCGCGTCGGTTGATGCGATCAGTCCTCACGATCCGATCGTCTGGTGCTGATCGCAGCACCTCTGGTATCCACACGTGCATAAGGAGGAGCACCGGCGGCTCGCTAGGTTCGTTACGGTAATCGGACTGTGGAGCTAGGGTTTCCAACACATGGAATGACCTAACGAACAACGATTAACCCTTCGGGTTCTTGTGCTCCACTATATATAGGGAGTGAACGTGGGCTCTGCTCGCGCGACCCATTCACTAAAGCCCATATAAAACTAGTCACCGTGAGTCCAACTCACTAACTCAGTCCTAATCCGGTTTAGGTCCAACCCAACCAGATTATATGATTCGGATCCAATCCGAACCTGCTCTCGCTCTTAAGTGTGTGACCCCGCAGGCTCATGGTTACTTGGACACGATTTGAGTCCAACTCACAATCGATCAATCGGCATCGGCTCCTAGCAGAACGTACCGATTCCCAAGTACCAAAGAGTCATCGGCTCTTTGCCTTTCCAATGCGACTTACGTCTGAGTCCCTTTTGCCTCACGATATACCTTGTCAGACTATAGGCGAATATATGTCATCCCTTAAATAGTCCGACTCTCTTCTCGATCCGAGATAAGTGATTCACCTGACTAACTCTTAGCCGATCGCCTCGGTTAACACTTAACCGAGTCGTGCATGGCCATGCTTTCCGAATCATACCTCTCAAGAGGGCCCAGAGAATATCTCTTCGAGTGGAGGGGCAAAATCCCATCTTGGTTATTCACATCACGCAGCTTGATTCTCGATTACCCGAACTCTGCCTTTATAAGCGCCGATTCACGGATCAGCGTTTGAGAACCTAAGTCGGTGATCCTCAACTCGGACTATGCAACAACCTCAGGTCTAAGGATTACATTGATTGAGATATACAAATGACAACTTAGTTCGTTGTACCTCAATATGGGTCAATCCGACTCACTAAACTCTTTAGCCTAGTCTGTGTAAGTTGGAATAGCATCTCCATGCCCATGACAAGTGGAACCGAGTCATCAAGCCAACTTTCACATTGGTCTAAGTTGTGTGTCCAGCACAACCTCAATGACCAAGGATATTTAGTACAAACAACATGAATGCATAGTTCCACAACTGAATCACATATTCAATGATACACATCAGATGTTTATACAAGGACTACTTAATAACTTTATGAATACAATGGGAAATCTCATCATACATGATTGTCTCTAGGGCATATTCCCAACAGTGAAAACGGTGGAGGTTCTCGCTCGGTACAATAGCACGGGCGATCTTTATCCTCTTCATGGCACACCCACATCACCCCCCTCCCCGCGCCATGCTTGCGTCAGTATATCTGTGGCATCGTCGTCTAGGCCACCCCAATAAAACACTCTATATCTATGCTTCAAGATTTTTGTATCCCTAGTTCGACTTCTCCTCATGATCCCTCTCTCTGTAATGCCTGTCAACGCAGAAAACATGTTAGATTACCCTTTGGAACCTCTACTACCATTAGCACTTTTCCTTTTGATCTGCTTCATTGTAATCTATGGACCTCTCCAATACCTAGTGTTTCTGGTTATAAATATTATCTCGTGATATTGGATGATTATTATCATTATAGTTGGACTTTTCCTATTCGTGCTAAATCTGATGTGCATGCAATTTTTACCAATTTTCGATAGTATGTTCTTACCCACTTTGGCTTGACAATTCGATTTATTCAATGTGATAATGGTCGTGAATTTGATAACACTCAAAATCATAACTTCTTTCTCTCTCAAGGAATTCTTCTCCGCTTCTCATGTCCTTATACTTCTTTCCAAAACGGTAAAGCTAGACGTTTTCTTTGTTCCATTACCGACATTCTTCGCACATTGCTGATACGTCCATTTTGCATCACTATTTTATATCATAATTTACTGTTATTCATTGATATATTTCATATTAAAAGATGATACTTATGTTATTTCATCTATTTTGCATGTTTGATGACTTTTGGAGGATCAACTACCGGAGTCAGGATTCTGATGGAAAAAGCGATGTCTAGATGCAATATTTCTGAAGATCGGAAAATCCCAGAAAATATACGGAAGTTCTTATTTTCCCACAAGACGAAGGAAGCCAGAAGGAGAAGTGGAGATGAGCCACAGGGGCCCACACCACCCTTTGGCGCGGGTACCCCCTAGGCCGCGCCACCAGGTGGTGTGTCCACCCTGGCCCACCTCTAGCATCGCCCTTCCATGTATTTAATCCCCTCGAAACCCCAAGACTCGGGGAGCGACCATAGAAATATTTTGCCGCCTCTGAGGGGCATAAACTACAGAGATAAAGAGCTCTCCGGCAAGTAGAAATCTGCCAAGGAAATTTCTTTCCGGAGAGGGGAGATCGTCGCCATCAATACCGTCATCAAGCTAGACTTCATCGGGATCATCATTGTCAACACCCGGATTTTTAATCCTAGATGTCTGTTATGCCATACATCGCAATCCCAGGATTACCATTTTTGCGAGACATAACAGAATTGGATACCATAGTACATCATCCATTACAAACCATACATAAGGTCTTACATAAATAAGGATCTCATTGATCCAGTTCTTAATGCAACTTCAACCAGCGAAATACGTAATAATAACGGCAGCGTAGGCGAAGCTCCATCTTCTCGGTCACAGGCAATGCTGACGATGGGAGATGATCCTAGTTGTCGTAACCTTCCTGGGGTCCATCCTCCATGTACTCCTCTTCATAATCTGGCCACGGAACTAGCCAGGGACAAAGCCATGAGTACTCTTTAAGTACTCGCAAACTAATACTAACAAGTAAAAGGGTTTTTGGATAATAGGACACTAGGCTCTAGGGTTGTTTTGCAAAGGCCAGATTTATCTCTACTAAGTTTGGAAGCAACGAATGCTAGTTAAGGTTTTAGAACACCTAAGTGGGAACTTGTATCTCATGCCACAACCCTGTTGTGGTCAAGTCAAAGTCTCAATTCATTTCACAAGTCTTTTCAAAACATTTGACGGGGGAACAATATGGCCACTCAGTCCATAATCATGACGCGGCTATTCGAATAGTTTGACACTCTGCAGAGATTGTACACTTTCACCACAACATTCGATACATCCGTCAGGAACAAATCCTGAATTCACCATACTCAGTATGCGGATAATCAATCCTAACCTTTCAATTACACGCCCTGGTATGAGCACCTCTCCTGTGAGTTTGGCCTCCCAACCATGACCAACTGTCATCTTGGGTACTACACAGGTGGACAATCTTCACAAGGTAGCCTCAGCTCAGACCTTGGTCGTGAGGGAACTAATACTAAGGTATATAAGTTTCCAGTCAAGCCCTACCCAATCTTCGGGTATTGTGGTTGTACGATAAAATTGGAATGGTATCGCATCCAGACAACCATCAGTTTTTATAAAGGGCTAAGGCTCATGCCTAAACATTTTCATCACCATAATCATCTGGTGTTCGGAAACACATGTCAAAACATCTTAGTAGAATGATCCATCATTCTAAGGTTTTCATAACCATTTTCACCAAGTATTCCCATCTAAAGTTGATCAAGTTTTATGCTTAGCACTAGCATCTACAAGTGGGGGTAAGCACTAATGAGTGGTGGTAAACTATTGGAGTTTAACTGAGTTTAATATCATGCCTTAGGATGACATCAAGATTATCTAGCTTAGGCCAAATTTTATGCTCTTTATGCAACCTTCAATTATCCTTCTAGTATCTACCATTTATTTTAGTAAACTCTAAGTAAGAGATTTGATAAATAAATAAAGTAATAAACTTGCAAGTAAAATTAGGATTGGTTTATCAAGGGGTTATGATCATATATGCTTTAAGGCATATAGTGGGCATGGTAGCAAGGAGGTATTAGCTTGCACATCCAACTAATAGTATTAGGCTTGCTAAAGTAGAGTATCTTGCAAGTGTTAGCTTGCCTTGTGCAGAGCAGTGGTTGAAGTTCTCCTCGGCTTCATCTTTATAGTATGCTCCTTCCTCCTTGTATCCTTGGTCGGTACTAGCATCTATAAATAAATACGATGTTCACAATCACCAAACAATTCTTAACTACTTGCAATCATCACACCAAAGGGTCCTATAGATGATCTAGTATCATCACTAACATTACAAGCTTAAAGCTTTGTTAGTTCCTTTTTATTTTTAGAAAAGTAATTTCTACTCATTGAAAAACTACTTACGATTTAATATTCTCTAAACCAAATATGTGATCATGTTGACACATGTCATCACCACATATTTTAGTCCATGGGAATGTGATTTAAAGTGGTGTCACAATTTAATAAGGTTTTACCCTTTTATTTTAATTAATTAAAGTGGCTAGAAATGCCTATGTGGCATTATTTTATTACTGGGTCAATATTTCTGTAAGTAAACCTATATAATTTTATATATTCTCAAAGGTATGGTTAAATGTGATTTTTGAGAGTTGGAATCAACTCAAAAGATATTATGGTTTTAATTTGAAAAATGTTTGAATGCAGAAAAGTTGCTGCCTTGTTATTTTTACCAAGGGTGATCTATAGATCCAAATGACTTGCATCCAACGGTCTTGGATTCTGCATTTCAAGACCTTTCTAACAAAATTAGTTTCATTCAATTTGGTGCACTGAATCGATCTGGATTGATTTTTGAAACTGGGTACAGAAGTGTGTTTGAAATAAAATGGAAAAGGTTTAATTCAAATAACTGGGCTGCGCGGGAAAGGTTAACGGGCTGGCCTGCTAAGCCTGGCTTCCATGGCTGCGTAAGTGGTCATTCCCCCACGTCGGTGAGAGGAAGTGCGGCGGTATGGGGCGATGTGGTGCGTTCGATCTGGTTCTAATCCAGTACCGAGGGTCATCGTCGGCGTTGGGCAAAGCGGCGAGCAGAAACCCTAGCGGCCGGTGGGGGTCGTTGGGGATCACCGGGTTCGGCGAGGTCGGCGGGCGAACGACGAAGTCGACGATGACGAACCTCCTGGTACCGGCAGCTTCTCCTGGGGCGGCTCCAATCGCTGGCTCCCTTCTCCTCCAGCAGCGGCGGGCTCCGGTGAAATTCCGGCGCTGCGCTGCTCGCCTTGCTCAGGGAACGGGGTGGAATGATCGGTGAGTAGAGGGGAGTTAGATGGTGTGCTCAATTCGGCTGGGGGATGGCCTCTATTTATAGTGGCGAGAGGGGACCGACGGGGCGCACGGTGAGCTCGTCGTGGTCGATGGTACAGACGGCTATCGGCATGGGCGACGGTATGGTGCGGTGCTCCCTTGCGATGCTCAACGACACGATGGCGAGACGTGGGGCAGTGCGGCTTGGTCGGAACGCGACGGTGCTCTGCGCGTGCCCGACGAAGAATTTAATGGCGCACAGCGGGCGTGGTCCGCGCGGCGGCGAACGAGCGTGTCTGCGGGGTTGTTGGGATGATGGTGATCACGTATGCATGCGGCGAGGCCAGCGTGCGGTCTGTGGGCGTCGGTCGAGCGTGGCGCACGGGCGTGCTCTCGGAATGGTTGCTGGCGAGGTTGGCATGGTTCGCGCGTGTGGTAAAGTGGATGGCAACGTTCGAGCGCTGGACAGGGAGTGGCGGTGGGGTGTTGGCTTTCTCCCAGACATGCTGGCTAGGCTTGTTTCTCCTCCTAGCTTGTTGTCGACATGGGGGTGACAAGTGTGCATTCGGCCTGCTCACCATTGATGGCAATGCCAAGCTTACAGTGATGCTAAGGATGTGCAATTGAGCTAGATGATCTACTAAAACCTAGTTGTAACCAGAGAGGGGACAAGTTAGGCTTCAATCACTGCTCACAATAGTGTTTGGATTTTGTTTGATTTGTGTCTCCCAAGTGTGAAATGGCCGCAAGAACTCACGTTTTGTATTTTGAAAAGATTTTTGGTGGGTGTGATAGGTTGGTGCTGGTGAGTCTGCAGATGCTTGGGTTTTGAAAGTTGAGCTTGTTTGAGTGGTTTTTGAAGAAGTGGGATCTTCCCATATGATAAAGTTTCAATTTTGAATTGTCATTTAAACTATGCATTTGAAAGTTTCTGGATGATCACAAAGTGGGCCTTGATACTTTGTTATGAGTACAATCAAGGGGTGCAAAGATCCAGAAAAGTTTCTGTTAGGTTCTGAAAGTTTGAGACAGCCAAAGTAGGCATGGGAGTTAAATTGGTCAAAATGACCATTCCCTTATTTTATTTGTTTTGATTTACTTGTCTTTGAGAAAAGTTTGGTAATTGTTTAAATGATGTTTATTTCACCTAAGCATCCATTTACAAGCAAAGGAACACACAAACAAGTTGGTTCAAAAGGATTCAAAATGAAATGCATACTCACATGCATGCATTCATATGTTTATTTAGCAAAGTTTTTGTTAACCCTAAATTTGATGATTAGAGTTTGATGATCCAAGTTTAGTATTTTTGGGATGTTACAAACCTTCCCCCCTTAAACAAAATCTCGTCCTGATATTTTAAAAAGGATGAAAAAGATTACCTAGGATTTGAAGAGATCGGGAAACTCCGTCCTGATGTGATCTTCGCGCTCCCAGGTAGCTTCCTCTTCTGTGTGGTTGCTCCACTGAATCTTGAGAAACTTGATGCTTCGGTTTCGGGTAGTTCTTGAAAGCTTCTTCCAAAATACGGATGGGTACTTCGGGATAGGTCAGGTCATCGTTGATCTCTATGGTCCGGTGGTCGATGTTCTTGAACACTTCGGTCTTCTCTGGGACTTCGAGACACTTGCGAAGTAACGAGATATGGAACACATTGTGCACTGCGGACATCTCTTCGGGTAGTTCCAATTGATATGATACTTCTCCTCGACGGTTCAAAATCTTGAATGGTCCGATATATCTGGGGGCTAACTTTCCTTTGAGTTGGAAACGCTGCATTCCCTTCAATGGCGACACTTTCAGATAAACAAAATCTCCTATGCTGAAGGCGAGGTCTCGATGTCTCTTTTCGGTGTAACTCTTCTGTCTGGATTGGGCAGTCCTGAGGAGCTCACGAATCTTGTGAACCTTCTCTTCTGCTTCTCGTAGGATGTCGGGTCCGAAAATCTGACTCTCTCCTACTTCCGACCAGTTCAAAGGGGTAAGACACTTCCTTCCGTACATGAATTCAAATGGGGCCATTTGCAAACTAGCTTGATAGCTATTGTTCTAAGAAAATTTTGCAAACAGCAGACAGTCTTCCCACTTGGATCCATATTCTAACACACATGCTCTCAACATATCTTCGAGTATTTGATTTACTCGCTCCGTTTGTCCATCTGAGGGTGATCTGTGATTGAAATCTAGGCGGGTTCCTAAACCTTCTTGGACTTTCTTCTAGAATCTCGAGGTAAACTGAGTTCCTCGATCTGATACGATGTTCTTGGGGACTCCATGCAAACTAACTATTCTAGCGATGTACAACTCCGCTAGTTTCGAATTCTGATATGTGGTCTTGACGGGTAAGAAATGGGCGACCTTGGACAATCGGTCCACTATGACCCAGATAGAGTCATTTCCCCTACTAGAAGTAGGCAGTCCGGTGATAAAGTCCATTGCAACGGAATCTCATTTCCATTCCGGAATCTGTAAGGGTTGCAACAATCCAGCGGGTCTTTGATGTCCTGCCTTGACTCGCTGACATATGTCACACTTGGCGATATAGCTTCTGATTTCTCGCTTCATCTTATGCCACCAAAATTGCTCTTTCAAATCTTGATACATCTTAGTTCCTCCGGGATGGATAGAATAAAGAGTATTATGAGCTTCCTTTAGAATAACTTCTTTCAACTCAGAATTTGCGGGTACACAAAGGCGTCCTTTGTACCACAGAACTCCTTCTTCGTCTTCGGTGAACCCGGGTACTTTGCCTATACCGATACGATGCTTGATTATGTCGATACTAGCATTTCCTTTCTGCGCCTCTTTGATCTGGCTGATCAAAGTGGGTTGAAGTTCTATGCTAGCCAAAAAATCCTTTACTCACTAATTCCATTCGGAAATCTTCCATCTCTTTGTGCAAACTTGGTTGCTCCTTCAAGATCATGGAGTTCAAGCGGCACGACAATTTGCTAAGGGCATCTGATACCACATTGGCTTTACCAGGGTGATAGTGAATGTCCAGATCGTAATCCTTGATTAGCTATATCCATCTCCTCTGTCTCATATTTAGCTCCTTTTGAGTGAATATATACTTTAAGCTCTTGTGATCCGAATAAATCTCGCAACGGTTTCCCATCAGGTAATGTCTCCATGTCTTCAGGGCTAGAACTACGGCTGCGAGTTTGAGGTCATGGGTTGGGTAATTTTGCTCATGTTTCTTCAGTTGTCGAGATAGATAAGATATAAATTTGCCTTCTTGCATTAGCACACATCCGAGACCGACCTTGGATGCATCGCAATACACATCGAAGGGCTTCGTGATATCCGGCATGATCAAGATTGGGGCTGAAATCAATCTCCGTTTGATTTCTTGAAAACTCGCTTCACATTTGTCGGTCCATTCAAACTTCATGTCCTTCTTCAGCAATTGGGTCATAGGTCTATCGATACTCAAGAATCCTTCTACGAATTTGCGGTAGTATCCCGCCAATCCGAGAAATGCACGAACTTGGGTTTGAGTGGTTGGGGCTTGCCAATCTTCTACATATTTCACTTTGACAGGATAAACGGCAATTCCTCCGGCTGATACAATGTGACCGAGGAATCCTACCTCCTGTAACCAGAATTCACATTTGCTAAACTTGGCATGCAACTGATGCTCTCTAAGGGTTCCAAGAATGGTCCTTAGGTGTAGCTCATGTTCTTCTTCTGATTTGGAATAAATTAGAATGTCATCGATGAAAACAACGACAAACTTATCCAGGAAGTCCATAAAAATCTTATTCATGAGATTCATGAAATAAGCGGGGGCATTGGTTAATCCAAAAGACATGACTGTATACTCGTACAATCCATATCTGTTGGTAAATGCAGTCTTTGGAATATCATCTACACGAATTTTGAGTTGATGATAGCCAGTCCTAAGATCAATCTTAGAAAACACTTTATCACCAGTCAACTAATCAAAAAAATCTTCTATCTTGGTCAAGGGGTACTTGTTCTTGATGGTGACATCATTCAACTTCCGGTAATCCGTACACAAACGGTTACCTCCATCTTTCTTGTCCACAAACAAGACATGTGACCTCCATGGTGACACACTTGGTTGAATCAATCCAATTTCCAGCATGGCATCCAGTTGCTTCTTCAGTTCTGCTAGCTCAGACGGGTTCATACTATAGGGTCTCTGGGCTATGGGTCCAGTTCCGGGGATTAGTTCGATGATAAACTCGATATCCCGATCTGGTGGCATACCGGGCAAAATATCTGGAAATACATTGGGGTATTCACAGACTATCCGGACTTGGTCAATGGTAGGTTGGGCTATACTCTTGTTGCATTTGAATTGAAGAGGTAAGGTTTCAGATATATGCTCGACTGATATTCCGGCTGTACTGGTCATGGTTATGGCTTTCTTGGCACAGTCAATCAATCCTTTATGTTTGGACATCCAATCCATTCTTAGTACTACTTCCAAACCTTTAGTTCCGAGTACTATCAGATTAGCATAAAAATCTATGCCATGGATTTGGATAGGGACGGCTTTGCAAATTTGCCTAGCCTTGGTGGTTGATCCGGGAATTGGAACAATCATGACATGCTTCAGTTTGGTTGGTTGAATTTTACTAGTGCATGCAAATTCTTTGGTGACAAATGAGTGCGATGCACCAGAATCAAACAACACCCTTGAAAGTACTGAATTAACAGAAAACATACCCAGCACGACGTCTGGCGCTTCCTGACCTTCTTCCGCATGCATGAGAAAAAGACGGCCGTTGCGGTTGAGTGGATTCCCTGGGGCAAATCTTCTTCCTGGCTGAACACGACGCTGCTGCTGAGCTCGGGCATTGGTATTGGGGGCTGCGACATTCTTCTTGTTGGGGCACTCGCTAGAGTAGTGACCTTTATTTCCACAGTCATAACAAGTCACTTGCGACTTGTCCTTTGCTGCTACAGGCACCGCATTGCTTCCAGTCCTAGGGGCAGTGTTGGTGTTGGTGGCAACATTGTTGGTGTTGAACTTTGGGGGTGAACGGTTGAAATTGCTAGAGTTGCCGGGGTTGTTGTGATTTCCTCCGGGTCTAGGGTTTCCACAGTTGGGATAGGTCGGACGGTTCATCGGGGGTCTGTTTGTTCTTGGGGCAAATCCTGGAGATGGGTTAGGGCGATACTTTGGGGTCTGATGGGTTCCGGGCTGATGCATCATGCGATGCTTGCCGTTCTCATTGCTTGGTTGATCTTTCCTTCCATCTGGATAGCAGAGTCTACAAGGGCTTCAATATCGGCAAAGGGGATATTGACTAACATCGTCTGCATCTCATCATGCAGACCATTCAAGAATCTCTCTTTCTTCTTGGCTTCGGTGTCAATCTCATCCGGGGCATACCTAGCTAATGACAAGAATTTGTCATGGTATTCCACTACAGTCATCCTTCCTTGCTTTAGTTCCTGGTAAAAAAAACCTAAGATCCTTCCACTTACAGCAAAAGGAATTTTTCCAATAGAACTATGGAACCTCCGAGCGTAAAGGAATATCCCCTCGGGATGGTAGTATATCCTCAGGAGCTGAGTATGCAACAGCAATCCAAGGACGCATACCCAAACGGAAACTAAGTTCCCACTCACGACCCATATAACAAGCTGGCTCGAATCCATAGTCAACCCTACTTTCGATAGGACCGGTTGACAATTGAATCCAATTTTTCCCATTATTAAAGATGGGAGCATATGGATTGATTCGTATCAACATGGAATTATTACCTCATGCTCATTATCTATTTTCGCCCTGGTTGGTAATAATAGGAGCTATCCAGATAATCTAATGAAACAAGTAGCTGGCAAATCAAAATTGGAACTAGCTCAATTCGCAGAGTTACAAGCCTTTGCACAAAGCGAAGAACCTTACCAGGGCTTGACATGCCGCGAATCCTCTTGAAAGCAAAAAAAAAGAAAAATTGGGTCTATGTTCAACGATTAATCCACTTTATTAGATGTATAAAGCCCTTCCTTCAAATTTAGAAGGAGTTCCACGTTGTCCTGATTTCCGTGGCCTTGGTTGTTGTGGGCAAGCTGAGCTATCTATTGCAGGGTGGCTAGGTTGGCTTGACGTTCTGCTCTTTCAGCTTCGTGGTCCGAAACCAACATTTGCAGGATCTGCAACATCGGGTCCGGGGATGAACCACTTCCTCCGCGTGGCATCTGAAGATTGAGATAGACCATGAGAAAAGAGGGAAATTTCTAAGGTTTTGGGGGCTTTGAAAAGTTTTTAAAGTTTGACTCAATTTTTTAGTAACTTGCTTTTCATTCATTCATTCATAGCACACGGTGCAACACACACCACAACAAAGAAAAACAGATGGTTTTAAGAACCATTCTGGAAACTACGATATAGTGGGACCGAATACTACTCACTACGCTAGTGCTCAAGTGCTACTACTCCTTGGAATCGGTGGCTTCATCATCTTCATCATCATCAATGAAGACGAAATCATCCTCATCGGTGAAGAAATCCATAGCCTGATCCTGTAGAAAATCATCATCATCGCTGAGATAGTAGTAGGGGTCTCCACGAAGATCCTCTCCTGCATTCTCCCTTTCTTCCAACTGCATGTCTCTCTCGTGGATGGTCTCTTCCAAAGATGAGATATGGTGGCGAAGACGGGCAATGATACGCTCCTTCTTGTCGAGCTGACGGTGGCGAGACTTGTGATCCTTTGCTAGCATGGCGATGGTTTGATCGTTCGTCTTGATGATGGCAGACTTGTGGTTGGAGTGGTCACGGCAGTTGTCCAACTCCTGCTGACGATCGTACATCATGAAGCTAAGGTGGTCCAATTGAGTCTTCAGCTCGGGGTAGTATGGTGCTTCCAGTGGTTGTCCATTTGCATCACGCCTTGGGCAAAACTCAAAGCGGGTTCCCTTGATCTGATTGATGCTCTGCCCACACAGAAGGGAAAGAGCTTCCTGCATGGCCCTGGCAAGTCCATCGAGCCAGTTGTTCTCTCTTAAGGTAAACTGAATTCCCTCAGCAGTGGGAGGTTCAATCTTTCCTCGGAGACTTGCAACAATTAGTCACTACAGATCTTCTCCTCCTTGATCATTGAGCTGAGCTCCGAAGAACTCGGGGTGCGGACGCTCCAGAAGTTCCGAAAGCTGGTCCAAAGCTCTTTCAAAGATAAGGTCTCCTCCATTCCCCAACTGATAAAACTTGTTGTACTTCACGTCCATCTATAAGAATATAGGATGAGTAAGTTAGTAGAGTGATCAAGTGTGTCAAAATTTTATGTATTTTGCAAGAGTTTTTGAGGAACATGAATTTTCATGAAATAATCAAAGGGATTAGAATGAGAATAAGTTTTTGTAAATATTTGTTTTCTTTGGTTTTGAAACTAAGTTTTTGGTTCAAACGTCCCGTCTAACTAGGGTCTCCTATGGTCAGGATGGCTCTGATACCAACTTGTCAACACCCGGATTTTTAATCCTAGATGCCTGTTATGCCATACATCGCAATCCCAGGATTACCATTTTTGCGAGACATAACAGAATTGGATACCACAGTACATCATCCATTACAAACCATACATAAGGTCTTACATAAATAAGGATCTCATTGATCCAGTTCTTAATACAACTTCAAGCAGCGGAATACGTAATAATAACGGTAGCGTAGGCGAAGCTCCATATTCTTGGGTCACAGGCAATGCTGACGATTGGAGATGATCCTAGTTGTCGTAACCTTCCTAGGGTCCATCCTCCAGGTACTCCTCTTCATAGTCTGGCCACGGGAATAGACAGGGACAAATCCATGAGTATCTTTAAGTACTCGCAAACTAATACTAACAAGTAAAAGGGTTTTTGGATAATAGGACACTAGGCTCTAGGGTTGTTTTGCAAAGGCCAGATTTATCTCTACTAAGTTTGGAAGCAACGAATTCTAGTTAAGGTTTTATAACACCTAAGTGGGAACTTGTATCTCATGCCACAACCATGTTGTGGTCAAGTCAAAGTCTCAATTCATTTCACAAGTCTTTTGAAAACATCTGACGGGGGAACAGTATAGCCACTCCAACTGTCCATAACCGCGGGCGCGGCTATTCGAATAGTTTGACACTCTGTAGAGATTGTACACTTTCACCACAACATTCGATACATCTGTTAGGAACAAATCCTGAATTCACCATAATTAGTATACGGATAATCAATCCTAACCTTTCAATTACACGCCCTAGTATAAGCACCTCTCCTGTGAGTTTGGCCTCCCAACCATGACCAACTGTCATCTTGGGTACTGCACAGGTGGACAATCTTCACAAGGTAGCCTCAGCTCAGACCTTGTCCGTGAGGGAACTAATACTAAGGTATATAAGTTTCCAGTCAAGCCCTACCCAATTCTCGGGTATTATGGTTGTACGATAAAATTGGAATGGTATCGCATCCAGACAACCATCAGTTTTATAAAGGTCTAAGGCTCATGCCTCAACATTTTCATCACCCAAATCATTAGGTGTTCGAAAACACATGTCCAAAACATTTCAATAGAATGATCCATCATTCCAAGGTTTTCATAACCATTTTTCCACCAAGTATTCCCATCTAAAGTTGATCAAGTTTTATGCTTAGCACTAGTATCTACAGGTGGGGGTAAGTACTAATGAGGGGTGGTAAACAAGTGGAGTTTCAACTAAGTTCAATCTCATGTCTTAGGATGACATCAAGATTATCTAGCTTAGGCCAAATTTTATGCTCTTTATGCAACCTTCAATTATCCTTCTAGTATCTACCATTTATTCCAGTAAACTCTAAGTAAGAGCTTTGATAAAGAAATAATGTAATAAACTTGCAAGTAAAACTAGGATTTGTTTATCAAGGGGTTATGATCATATATGCTTTAAGGCATATAGTGGGCATGGTAGCAAGGAGGTATTAGCTTGCACATCCAACTAATAGTACTAGGCTTGCTAAAGTAGAGTATCTTGCAAGTGTTATCTTGCCTTGTGCAGAGCAGTGGTTGAAGTTCTCCTCGACTTCCTCTTCGTAGTATCCTCCTTCCTCCTCGTATCCTTGGTCGGTACTAGCGTCTATAAATAAATACGATGTACACAATCACCAAACAATACTTAACTACTTGCAATCATCACACCAAAGTGTCCTATAGATGATCTAGTATCATCACTAACATTACAAGATTAAAGCTTGGTTTAATTCCTTTTTATTTTTAGAAAAGTAATTTCTACTCATTGAAAAACTACTTACGATTTAATATTCTCTAAACCAAACATGGGATCATGTTGACACATGTCATCACCACATATTTTAGTCCATGGGAATGTGATTTAAAGTGGTGTCACAATTTAATAAGGTTTTACCCTTTTATTATAATTAATTAAAGTGGCTAGAAATGCCTATGTGGCATTCTTTTATTACTTGGTCAATATTTCTGTAAGTAAACCTATATACTTTTATATATTCTCAAAGGTATGGTTAAATGTGATTTTTGAGAGTTGGAATCAACTCAAAAGATATTATGGTTTTAATTTGAAAAATGTTTGAATGCAGAAAAGCTGCTGCCTTGTTATTTTTACCAAGGGTGATCTATAGATCCAAATGACTTGCATCCAACGGTCTTGGATTCAGCATTTCAATACCTTTCTAACAAAATTAGTTTCATTCAATTTGGTGCACTGAATCGATCTGGGTTGATTTTTGAAACTGGGTACAGAAGTGTGTTTGAAATAAAATGGAAAAGGTTTAATTCAAATAAGGGCTGCAAGGAAAGGTTAACGGCGGCTGCTAAGCAGCGTTCCGCTGGCTGCGTAAGTGGCTGTCATCCCACGCGTCGCTGAGACAGTGGGGGTGCGGGTATGCGATGTGGTGCGTTCGATCTGGTTCTAATCCAACGACTGAGGGTCATCGTCGACGTTGGGCAACGCCGGCGAGACAGAAACCTAGCGCGGCCAGTGGGGGTCGTTGGGGGCTCACCGGGGTTCAGGCGAGGGTCAGCGAGGGTGCGAACGACGAAGTCGACGATGGCGAACCTCATAGTACCGGCAGCTTCTCCTAGGGCGGCTCCAATCGATGGCTCCCTTCTTCTCCAGCAGCGGCGGGCTCCGGTGAAATTTTGGTGCTGCGTTACTCGCCTTGCTCCGGGAATAGGGTGGAATGATCAGTGAGGAGAGGGGAGTGAGATGGTGTGCTCAATTCGGCTGGGGGTGGCCTCTATTTATAGTGGCGAGAGGGGACCGACGGGGTGCACGGTGAGCTCGTCGCGGTCGACGGTACAGACGGCTATCGGCATGGGCGACGATATTGGGCGGTGCGGTGCTCCCTTGCGATGCTCAACGACACGATGGCGAGACGTGGGGCGGTGCGGCTTGGTCGGAACGCGACGGTGCTCTGCGCGTGCCCGACGGAGAATTTAATGGCGCACAGCGCGGTGCGCGGGCGCGAACGAGCGTGTTCACGGGTTGGGACGGTGGTGATCACGTATGCATGCGGCGAGGGCGGCGCGCGGTCTGTGGGCGTCGGTCGAGCGTGGCGCACGGGGCGTGCTCTCGGCATGGTTGCTGGCGAGGTTGGCATGGTTCGTGCGCGTGGTCCAGTGGCTGGCAACGTTCGAGCGCTGGACAGGGAGTGGCGGTGGGGTGTTGTCTTGCTCCCAGACATGCTGGCTAGGATTGTTTCTCCTCCTAGCTTGCTGAAGACATGGGGGTGACAAGTGTGCATTCGGCCTGCTCACCATTGATGGCAATGCCAAGCTTACAGTGATGCTAACGGTGTGCAATTGAGCTAGATGATCTACTAAAAGCTAGTTGTAACCAGAGAGGGGACAAGTTAGGCTTCAATCACTGCTCACAATAGTGTTTGGGTTTTGTTTGATTTGTGTCTGCCAAGTGTTTGATGAAATGGCCGCAAGAACTCAAGTTTTGAATTTTGAAAAGATTTTTGGTGGGTGTGCTAGGTTGGTGCTAGTGAGTCTGCAGATGCTTGGGTTTTGAAAGTTGAGCTTATTTGAGTGGTTTTTGAAGAAGTGGGATCTTCCCATATGATAAAGATTCAATTTTGAATTGTCATTTAAACTATGCATTTGAAAGTTTCTGGATGAACACAAAGTGGGCCTTGATACTTTGTTATGAGTACAATCAAGGGGTGCAAAGATCCAGAAAAGTTTCTGTTAGGTTATGAAAGTTTGAGACAGCCAAAGTAGGCATAGGAGTAAAATTGATCAAAATGACCATTCCCTTATTTTATTTGTTTTGATTTACTTGTCTTTGAGAAAAGTTTGGGAATTGTTTAGATGATGTTTATTTCACCTAAGCATCCATTTACAAGCAAAGGAACACACAAACAAGTTGGTTCAAAAGGATTCAAAATGAAATGCATACTCACATGCATGCATTCATATTTTTATTTAGCAAAGTTTTTGTTAACCCTAAATTTGATGATTAGAGTTTGATGATCCAAGTTTAGTATTTTTGGGATGTTACAATCATCATCCTCACCATCATCTCCACAAGCACCATAACCACCACGCGCGTACTTCTGTAACAATTGGGTTAAATCTCGCATAGTTCTTAGGGGAAACTTTCCCGGTGTTGATTACCTGTTGTAATTGATGCTATTGAGTGGAACCATTGGATTATTGTTCATGTTTAGATTGTTACTTATCATTATTTCATCCCTGATCTTGATCCATATGATGTCTCGTAAGTAGTTCGTTTAGTTCTTGAGGACATGGGAGAAGTCATGTTGTTAGTAGTGGAATTATGTTGAAGTAATATTCAATGGTTTGATATTTAAGTTGTGGTGCTATTCTTCTAGTGGTGTCATGTGAACGCCGATTACATGATAATTCACCTTTATGGTCCTAGGGGAATGCATTGTGTATTTGGCTACTAATTGTGGGGTTGCCGGAGTGATAGAAACCTAAACCCCCATTAGGAAACCATTGCACAAGGGACTGTAGGATCTCAGAGTTTAATGATGTGGTTAGGTTTTTATCTTAATTACTTTCTTGTAGTTGCGGATGCTTGCAAGGGGTATAATCATAAGTATGTATTAGTCCTAGTAAGGTTAGTACATTAGCATAGGTTCACCTACACAACACTTATCCAACCAAAGAAGATTAACCAACTAGATGAAGCGAAAGCACTTGACAATATTCCCATGTGTCCTTGAGAACATTTGGTCATTTTAGGTAATACAACCGGCTTATCCTTTGTTGAAGAAAGGATTGGGCCACTTGCTGCAATTAATATTAGTGTCTTTTATTTACTCGCACTATATTTATCTGCATTATAAAAAACCCTAAAAATCTGTTTGCTAGTATTTATAGTGAATCCTTGATCCAAACCACTTGTCAACACCTTCTGCTCCTCGTTGTGTTCGACGCTCTTATTTATCAAAAGTACTAAGATACACCCATATATTTGTGGGTCATCAAGACTATTTTCTGGCGCCGTTGCCGGGGAGTGAAGCGCTATTGAAGAGTGGAACTGGTAAAGGAAAATTCTACTATGAGTATTGTTTATTTCTATTTGTTATTTTATTTCAATATGGATAACTCACTTAGATTCCTATTTTGGAAAGCTACTACCATTGCTAAGGTAGTAGATGAACCACCACCTGCTGAATTAGATCTATTTAAAATACCTACAAAAATTGTTGATCGTGTTATGGATAACTACTATTTTGGAGATGGAACTATCCATCATGGTGATTATTTGCTTTTTATACATGAATTATGCGGATTGTTCAAATGTGCAGGTATTACAATGTATCAAGTTAAGAAAAATATATTCTCTTTATTATTGAAAGGCAGAGCTAAGGAATGGTATAAGATGCTAGAGAATGGCCAATATCTTGAATGGGAGGAAATTGTACCTCTCTTTTATTCTAAATTCTATCCTCCTAGTGAGATTCATAAAGATTGAAATCAAATATATAATTTTTGGCCTCATGATGGAGAGAGTACTGCTCAAGCTTGGGGGAGATTGAAGTTACTAATGCTCAAATGTCCTATTCATGAGCTCCTCAATAATATTATTATTAATAACTTTTATGCAAGGCTTTCTCTTCATGATAAGGATTTATTGGATGCTTCTTGTGCTGGATCATTTACAAGTATGAAATAAGAAGCTAAATGGGATATTCTAGACCAAATTAAACAAAACACTAAAGCATGGGAGAATGACAAAGGAAGAAAGTCGGGTATAAATTGTGATTATGAATGCATTAAATCTTTTATGGGAACTGACGACTTTCATAATATTAGTGTTGCTTATGGTCTTTATTCTCAAAGTATCGCAAAAATTTTAAAGGCCTTTGCCTATTATATTGAAATTCCAAAAAAAAGGAATGGAACAAGTATTGTTAATAGTGTTCCTGCTGGAAATACTGAAGTTTGTACTGTTGATTATATTTTGCCTGAACCTTATATTGAGAAAATACTTTTTCCTGCTAAGGTAAAGGAACATTATATGATAACTAGTGTGGTTAACAAAAGTACAAAGAAATCTATAGAACCTGGTGAACAAATAAATGTTGAACCTACGGTAGCAATTGTGAAAGACCTTGTCACTAAAAATGTAGAAGATGGACACATTATCTTTTGTGAAGATGCTTCTAATATTGTTTCACATCCTAGTAGAACTAGGAAATCTAGTGTCCCTATGCTTTCTGTTATAATTGGTGATCATTGCTATTATGGTTTATGTGATATTGGTGCAAGTTCAAGTGTTATTCCTTATGAGCTTTACAAAGAAATTATGCATGAAGTTGGTCCGTGTGAACTAGAAGAGATTGATGTGGTTATTCAGCTTGCTAATAGATATACCATCTCTCCATTTGGAATTTTAAGAGATGTGGAAGTTCTTTGTGGTAAAACTAAATATCCTGTTGATTTTCTAGTACTTGGTTCAGCTGCTAGTAAAACTTGTCCTATCATTTTTTGTAGACCTTTCTTGAACACTTATGGAGCTATTATAGATTGTAAGAAGGAGAAAAATTTAACTATATTTAATGGAGAATCTTATGAGTTTAATTTTTCAAAATTTGCTAAAGCTCCATATGAAAATGAATTGCCTAATGAGGATTTTAGAGTTGAACATCTTGTTTCTATTGATCTAGTTTTTGACCTTAAACCTTTATTTGACGATTTTAAATATGCTTATTTTGATGATAAGAATGTTTTATGTGATAGTTACATTGTTAAGTTTATTCATAACGCTATGAAATTTATTATGATGGAGGGAAACATTGTTTTCTGCATCTCAATAATATTAATTTTTCCCTCTTTATGTTGAAAATTTTGATGTTGCACCTGTATTGCCGTCCTATGATAGTAGCCTCTTGTTTCAATAATTTGTTTTCTTACAAAATTACTTTGCATAGGAAGTGGATTAGACTCAAATGTGTTGGATAGTTGCTTCTTGATTCTCTCTTTTACTTCAAATCCATATTTCCTATGTGAGCATCATCGAAATTATCATGCCTATCTTAAATGGCTATGAAGTAAGAGCTTTTGGGAGACAACCCGTTATTTTTTTGCTTTCAGTTTAGTTTTGTTTATTTGAGTCCTGGAAGTTTTTACCTCTATAATAACCTCTCATTATCCTTTTTGTTTGGTTTTTGTGCCAAGATTGGCCTATAATGATAGGGAGGTAAGAAATGGGGAAGTTGTTGTCCTGAAACGGATCTCTGTGCTTCGCTGTAGAAAATCGTGAAAAATGCCAGAACATTGTACTGACCTGTAATGTTTTGTTTGCATGCCCCAGGTTATTATCTAACTTTAGTTAGTCTTGCACTTTTTGATTTGAGCAACAAAATATTTTCGAAAAAAACGATCTTCACCTGCAGGTCTGTTTTGACAGATTTCTGCCATTATTTGCATTTGCCTCTTAAATCGATTTCCTTTTGAGTTCTTGGTCACTTGAGTTTTTAAAAAGGAATTGCTATAGTAGCTTATATTTTAGTGGATGTTTTAATTCAGTTGAAACTGAACCCAAAGGTCTATTATCTTGCATACACTAATGTTGCTAATGAAGATTGTGTGAAGTTTTGTATAAAAGAAATTTTCAAGTGGTGGGAGAGAATGTTGTAATGAGATGGAGAATGGTAAAAGGCTCAAACTATATTTCTAAAGATTCTTACAATGAAGATATTGATATTATTCAAGAGGGGACTCCGGAAGAATATATTAAAGACCAAATTCAGGAATCTGCAGAGTTTGTTTTCGAATAGGTAACCGTTCTGGTAAGAAAAGGTTCGCGAAAAAAGTTTCCAATTTATATTTTTGCAGTTTTTATTTAATATGGAAGATAATGAGTCAAAAGAGGGATGGAGACAGATTCTGGGGGGCTCACACCACCCCATGACGCGGGCCCACCTGGTCGCGCCACCAGGTGGTGTGGCCACCTCTGAGCTCGTCTCCGACCCGTTTTCTCCCAGTACCTTCCTTTTGTCGTTAAACTTCATGATATATAATCCTCTGGAACCCCCGAGGTCCGTATATCGTGTTCTCGTCGTGTATTCGTTTCGATCTGTTCTTTTCAAATGTCGTTTCAGGGTTCGTTTTCGGAGGACTATGAGCTGCTACGCCGGTGAAAGCTCCTCCGCGATCTAGAGCAAGGGATTTTCGTTGAATGGGCGGAAGAAGAAAGGATCACAACTAGGCGTGAAGACATGGATCGGAGCGTCAAGGAGGAAGTAAAGAACATGTCAGCAAGCATGGAGGGACATATTGCTGCAGGATCAAAAGCAAGAAGACCTACTCTTATAGGGGCAACTAACACTGGTCGTGTTTTTTCTCATAATATGCAGGGGCTAATACCACCAGTTTCAAGCCTCAGTTCTTGCCCTACAGCAGTGGAAGCCCTTCGAGCCACAGATGAGTTTTGTGATAAGTATCGAGTTCTGAGGAGAGAAGTGGAGATACATCAAGAGGAGAATAACAGGCTTCACAAGATCTTGGAGAATTTTCTCACCTTGATCATGAAAACACCACCACCACAAAAGGAGTAATTCATCATCAGGTTTTGGAATCCCCTTGGTTTGTTCCAATCTTGGGGGAGTGTCGTGGTATCACATCATTATCTTTTATCTTTTCACCTTTTTAGTAGAGTCATATCATGAGTAGAGAAGTTATCATATAGGATGAATTGCATTGTGGAAATATCTCTCATCTAGTTGGTTATCTATGTATCCCTTGGTGTGAGTGCCATTATGGAATATTAATGAAAAGTTTCATCATTTATTTTTTGCACATCTTATTTTAGTTTGCAATTTCTGTTATATGATTGATCTTGTTGTTAGTATTGGTATCACTTTGGGAGCATCAAATAAATTTAGTTAGTTTTGGCAAACCTAGCTTTGGTCAGTAGCAACACTACTTTCAGAATTGAATGGAAAAAAGAAAAGTACTCGTAGATATATTATTTAATGTTCTTTCTTTCTTAATTGGCTCATAAGCTTAGTATTCCCAAGTTAAGATCTTTTGTGTTTCCAAGGAAGATTGCATGATTGTTCCTATCATTTGTATGCTTCTTTGTTTCCTTCAACTCTTATGCTTGCTACCCAGCCTTGCTAGCCAAAAACCTGTACTGAGAGGGAATGCTTATCGTGCATCCAAGCCTTGAACTAAAACCTATGCCATTTGTGTCCACCATATCTACCTATTAGCATTGTTGCTATTCCAAGTAAATTCTCAAGTTTTATCTATCTTCCAAATTAAAAAATTTGTTATGTGAAAACTAGTTAGTAAAGCTCTCACAAACTTGATGGCACAATTTATTTTCTTGTACTTAATAAATTTGAACCATTGTGCCCATCTATGTTGCTTATATGCTTGCAAATTATAAGTTGGGAGTTAGCAGAACCATGCTGTCATGGGGAATCCTTTCAACACTTGTACATATCTATCCAGTTGATATCATGATCTTTTGTTTATGGATGTCGACGGTGTGAAATAAAAGGGGAGCTTGTAAGTCCATGGAGTATAGTATATGTTTTAGAGAAACGCTTGGGCGGCTAGCCTAAGCCATGCCTAATCATGGTGGAAACTTGCAGCATAATCATAGTGAGCAATCTATGAAGCATCTTCAGAAAAAAAGAGAAAAAAAGAGCACCATACTCATGGTAAATAAAAATATCGCCGAGATGCTCATTGTCTGTTGCCTTGTAATATTTATATGGGATAACTCCTGTGTCATGGGGCAAGGGGTACCCCGTTGGCGGTTCTCTATGATACACTTACAATGACAAGAACTTGCTTGTGACTAAAGTTGAGTAGCATAAGGAACTACCCTCGTACTCAAGGGACATGAGATTTTCAACTTATGATCTGTCAAGCATATACCTCATATTTGTCTCACTTTAAACTTAATCACTTCAAGATGCTAATGATAGGGGCAATGAGAGCTCAAAGCTAGTAAGTACAATAATTTTTGGAAGCTCTTTATGAAACTTGAAATCCATGCTTCCCTATGTGAAGGGTCTATCTTTTACTTTTAAGTTGAGTCAGTAAACCTATTCATTTCTATCTCAAGCAATCATTTGAGTTGTTGCGATTCAATCATCCATATGTTGATTTATTCAATCTTGTTTCTTATGTTCCATCTTCTGCACAATGATCTTATGTGAATGAATATGAATTTGAAAGCTATCATTGTTAAAAGCCCATTATGTTTGAGCAAGAGACTCCTGCAATATAAACTCCATTATAAAAGCTTTATTCAGGATTAAGTATGATTTGTTAATTGTTCTCTGACCAAGAACAAAGTTTGCCATCACCAATTATGATTTTATTTTTGCATATTTATTGTGACTCCCATACTCGTTACAAGTTAAGTTATATAAGAGTGAGTTGTTTTCTATTATGATTTGTGTATTAATAAATGTGATGCTTCTTGTCCGTATTCATTTTATCGACACTTCACTCCATAAACATGTGGTCATGTTTACTAAGTTGAGCTTTCGCTTGGGGACAAGCGAGGTCTAAGCTTGGGGGAGTTGATACGTCCATTTTGCATCACTATTTTATATCATATTTTACTATTATTCATTAATATATTTCATATTAAGAGATGATAATTATGTTATTTCATCTATTTTGCATGTTTGATGACTTTTGGAGGATCAACTGCCGGAGTCAGGATTCTGATGGAAAAAAAGCGTTGTCCAGATGCAATATTTCCGAAGATCAGAAAATCTCAGAAAATATACGAAGGTTCTTATTTTCCCAGAATACGAAGGAAGCCAGAAGGAGAAGTGGAGATGGGCCACAGGGGGGCCACACCACCCCCTAGTGCGGGCCCCCCTGGGCCACGCCACTAGGTGGTGTGGCCACCCTGGCCCACCTCTGGCATCGCTCTTCCGCGTATTTAATCCCCTCAAAACCCTAAGACCCGGGGAGCGACCACAGAAAGATTCCATCGCGTCTACGGGGCGGAAACTACAAAGAGAGAAAGAGCTCTTCGGCAGGCAGAAATCTGCCAGGGAAATTCATTCCCGGAGAGGGGAGATCGTCGCCATCAACACCGTCATTGATGGTGGGTCAGATCAATGTAGAGCTTCATTGGGAGTCCCCAATAGGAAGGTGTGATTAGCACAACAGCAAGTCTTCCCTCAGTAAGAAACCAAGGTTATCGAACCAGTAGGAGGAAGGAAACGACTCAAAGGCGTTGCTAGCAACTTGGAAACCTGCACCATAAACTCAAGACTTTGCCCCAATGAACAGTGAGGTTGTCAATCTCACCGGTTTGCTGAAAACAAAGGATTAACTGTATGGTGTGGAAGGTAATGCTGGTTTGCAGAAAGTAAACAGGAACAGTGGAAGATGTATCAATGGTAAAGATTGGACCGGGGTCCATAGTTCATTAGAGGTGTTCTCCTTAAGATAAACAAACTTGGCATGCTGGGTAAACAAATTATAGCAGGGCAATTGACAAGACTATGCAAGGCATAACAATGCAATAGTAGACATTCATGATCCTATGAGATTTGATTGGGCAATACAACAAGATACATAGACCGCCATCCAACTGCATCTATGACTAGTAATCCACATTCATGTTATCATCTGAACCCCCTCCAGTATTAAGTTGCAAGCACCGGATAACTGCTTTAAGCAAAGTGTGTAAGGTAAATAATCCACTTGTTCCATGAATAAGAGACCGTTATTTTCTCCCTAGTAGAAACAACACATCTACAACCTTAGAGATTTCTGTCACTTCCCTTAGATTAAATAGAGGCATGAGCCCACTATCGAGCATAAATACCCCCTCTTGGAGTCACTAGCATCTACTTGGCCAAGATAGCTACTAGAAACGGAGAGCATGCAAGATCACAAACAACACATACATGATAGAATCAATAAGATAAAACCATTAATCAATCTGACATAGTAATCTCAATATCCATCGGATCCCCGCAAACACAACATGCATGATTACAAATAGATGATCTTGATCATGAACGGAGCTCACAAGATATAAGCATGGTAGCACAAAGGAGGATATACAACCATCTAGCTACTACATGGACCCGTAGTCCAAGGTGGAACTACTCACACTTCATACTAGAGGCTGGCATGATGAAGAAGAAGGCCTCCGGGATGATCCCCCTCCGGCAGGGTGCCGGGAAGAGCTTCAGATCCCTCCGATCTAGGGACGATGGTGGTGGAGGCTATGGACTGTTTCGTGGAAGATTGATCGGGTGCTTAGGGTTTTGGTATCGAGGGGTCTTTATAGGCGAAGAGAGGAGGCAGTGGGGCACCCGTGGTGGCCGCACCCCCCAGGCGCGGGCTAGGGTTAGTCGCGCGGCCAGGGGTGTGCCCCCCTGGTGGCTCCCCTTCGTCTCGTATTCTGGCTTCGTGTTCCCCACGGTAAAGTATTGACTTTGGCTTTTGTCCTGTCCAATTCCGAGAATATTGATTTTTTGCCTTTTCTGGGACCAAAGACAGAAGAAAATAGGCGACTGGCATTGTGGCATCTTGTTAATAGGTTAGTCCCACCTCAAAGTGTAGACAGAGCAAAACAAAGTAGATACTAAACAAGCATGGAACATAAAAAATTATAGATACGCTTATGACATATCAAGCGGCCCCATGCTTAACTCCTGCTAGTACTTGAGTATGTAAGTGATAAAAAGAATAATTTTTGAGGTGACATGCACAATCAAAATCAAGATCAAACCATTTGCAAGCATTGAAAGCTAGGATCAAAGAACTCTAAACATGAGCATGAAATATGGAGT
Organism: Avena longiglumis; assembly: GCA_030063025.1. Classification (NCBI taxonomy): domain Eukaryota; kingdom Viridiplantae; phylum Streptophyta; class Magnoliopsida; order Poales; family Poaceae; genus Avena; species Avena longiglumis. The sequence goes on from CP125974.1 coordinate 458,927,848, forward strand.
TCTAAAAGTAAGACAAAGTAACTATGCATGCAACATGAAAGGTTACAAACAAATATTCATGGATAACATGCATTAAAAACGTTTGTTTCTTTCACATATAGAAAACATGGCATAGTGGCATTCATCTTGTCCCTCATGGAGTAGCAAATAGATGCATAGGACACCTTCAAAGTTCATAAGAGTGATTGGATACAAATAGCACAAGAACAAGCAATATCAACAATATGCATCAATCAATAAGTTTTGGGACAATGCACATAGAACTAAGAATGGCAACTATGCTCTCTTAACTGGTGCCTAAGGATAGAAGCTGGAGACTCAATATAATGGTGGAAGAAAGGCCCTTCATAACGGAAAGCAGGGATTTCAAGTTTCATAAAGAGCTTTCAAAAATTTTGGTACTTGTCACCTTTCAGCCCTCATTGCCCCTATCATAAGAATCTTGAAGTGATTAAGGTTAAAGTGAACAAACTATGGAGTATATGCTTGACAAAGTATAAATTAGCAATCTCATGTCCCTTGAATACGAGGGCCGCTCCTCATGCTACTCAAGTTTAGTTACTTGCAAGTTCTTGTCATAATAAGTACATGTGTATCATAGAGAACCGCCAACGGGGTACCCCTTGCACATGATACAAAAGCTATCCCATAATCAAAATGACAAGGCAAGCAGACAATGAGCATCTCAACAATCTTCTTATTTACCATGGGAAAATGGTGCTTTTTTCTCTCTTTCCTCTTTTCTCATATTTTTTTATTTTTCTCAATCTCTTTTTCTATCTCTTTTTGTAATAAGAAGAATGCTTCATAGATTGCTCATTATGGTGATGCTGCAAGTTTCCACCATGATTAGGCATGGCTTAGGCTAGCGGCACATGCGTTTCTCTAACACACATACATAAGTCCATGGACTTACAAACTCCCCTTTAATTTCACACCGACGACATCCATAGACAAAAGACCATGATATCAACTGGGTACAATGTACAAGTGCAATGTTGAAAGCGTTCCCCGTGACTGCACAGTTCTGCTAATTCCAACGTATAAGTGCAAGAATATACAACATAGATGAAACAATGATTCAAGTTTATTAGGGGCAAGAAAAATAAAGTGTGCCATCAAGTTCGTGGGAGCTTTAATCACTAATTTTTCACATAAAAAATACTTTTTAATTGGAAGATAGATGAAAACAAGAATATACTTGAAATGGTGTAACACACCATGCATAGGAAATTATATTGGACACTTTGGAATAACTTGTCTTCTTGGGAGTTGGATGCATGAGTAGATCTTACTCATACAATTGGAGGCTAGAAAAAGACTGGGAGCGACCAACTAAGAGAGCAATAATGGCCATAATCATGCAGAGCGACAAAACGTTACTAATCAAAGCATAAAGTGGTACTACAAGTCAAGGACTAAATGATCATAGAGGCTATGGTGACTTTTTCATATTCATAACATGGTGTGAGCATGTTCCAAGTCAACCCAAACAAAGCATCAAAGGAGAATACCACGATACAATGCTTTTGTATGCTAAAAAACACATGATTCTTTCAATACACATTAAGAAATCCTATTTGTTTTCCAACAAGTCATGCTACAGCAATAATAACTAAGCATAAGGTCAAAACAACATCTAGCATGACATGATAAATTCTAAGTCACAATCAAAGCAAGCTCCTCTTGTACTACTCAAGCAAGAACTTTCTACTCCTCTCCAACACTAATCAACTTATTTGAAACAACACAGCGAGAACGGGGGTCCAAACTACTTTATTCAAGCAAACTAAGCAAACAAAAACAAAAAACAAAAACTAAGACACTCCAAGAACAACACAACAATGCATGAAACAATAAAAACGAAGTGTCTAGATAGACCTGAGATTTTTATTGATGAAGAAGGGGATGCCTTGGGCATCCCTAAGCTTTGACACTTGTACCTCTTGAATATTTCTTGGGGTGACACGGGGTGGCATCCCCAAGCTTGAGATTTTTTACATTATTCATCTCATTACATCATTCTTTCTCTACACCTCTTCATACAAAACTTTACACAATCTTCATTAGCAACATTAGTGTATTCGAAAGATAATAGACCTTTGGATTTTAGGTTTAGAATAGCAAAACTTTCACTAAAAACACAAGCTACTGTAGCAATTCCCTCAAAAATCTCAATTTCCCAAAAAGTACCCAAAAAGGAATCAGTAAGAAGCAAATGCAAATAATGACAGAAATCTGTCAAAACAGACCAACAGTTAGAAACCGATTTTTTTCTAAGACCTTATATTGCTCAAATAAAAAAGTGTTGAACTAACTAAAGTTATCTAACGTACTGGGGGATTTATTCAGAAAATATCAGCTCAATACGACTTACAGAGATTTTACACGAATTTTTATGGTGGATCATAAAAATATGTTTTGGGACAACAACCACCCAAATCTTACTTCCCTCTCATTAGAGGTTATTCTTGGCACAAAAAGCAAATACAAAGGATAAGGAGTGGTTATTACAAAGGTAATAACTTCCAAAACTAAATAAAATGTTTGGGTTATCTCCCAATAAGTACTTTTCTTTAACGCCTTTAAGTTAGGCACAAGCAGCAAGAATCAAGTATTTTCAAATAAAGAAGCATTAACATCACACCTTGCTTTCAAAGGAGGATAAAAAAGAAACTTCTATCTCCTCATAGGGAAGTGTTCAATACCTTTCTTGAATGCAAATTGATATTTAATGGTGCCTTCTTTCATATCAATGATGGCACCAACAGTTCTAAGAAAAGGTCTTTCCAAAGTAATAGGACAAGAAGCATTGTATTCAACATCCACAACATAGAAATCAACAGGGACATAAGAATTGTTAACCATAATAAGAACATCATTAACACTCCCCGTGAGTTTATTTTTAGCATTATCATTAAGTGGGACATCCAAATAGCAATCTTCCAAAGGTGGCAAATCAAGCATTTCATAAATCTTTCTAGGCATAATAGAGACACTAGAACCAAGGTCACATGAAGCTTTGAGATCAAAGTCATTCACTTGCATATTAATGATGGGTTCCCAACTATCTTCTACTTTCCTAGGAATAGAGGCTTTTTGTTCCAACTTTTCTTCCTTAATTTTAATGTGAGCATTTGTAATGTGTTTGGTGAAATCCACATTCATATCACTAGCATCAGGACTTTTAGCAAGCTTTTGTAGGAACATAATCACTTCAGAAATATTTCAACCATCAAGATCAAAATCAAACTTAGCATCACTAGTAGTATACTCATTGGGTTTAGGCATTGTGGTAGGAGGAATAGGGACTTCTTATGGTTTAGTGACATCCATATTGGTGGTGGTGATAGTGCACACACTATTGTTTCTAGCAATTTTAGCTTCTCTTTCCCACTTAGCATGTAATTGAGCTAAAAGTCTAACATTTTCATCAATAGTAACTTGTATGGCATGAGTAGCAGCAAAGGTAATCTCCGAAGTTTCAGGTTTAGCAGCCATTTTATTAATCAAATAGGGTTGTGCTTCAGACAAAGAGAAAATATTTTTCTCAACATTCAAAAGCTTTTCCTCCACAATCTTGTTGAAAGTGGTTTGTTTACTAATAAAGTCTTTGAGCATGAATTCAAGTTCAGAGGGAGCACTTCTGGTATTGTTGTAGGAGTTTCCATAGGTATTGCCATTATTAGGAGGATAAAGCCTATAATTGTTGTTACTACCAAAATTATTCCTATAGGCATTATTGTTGAAATTTTTGTTTCTAATGAAGTTCAGATCAACTTGCTATTCGTGAGCAACCAAAGAGGACAAGGGAACATTATTTGGATCTATAGGAGATTTTTCATTAACAAGCATAGCCATGATAACATCAATATTATCACTCAAAGAGGAGGTTTCTTCAATAGAATTTACCTTGTCATGTGGAGCTCTCTCATTGTGCCATTCAGAATAATTAACTATCATATTATCAATGAGCTTTGTTGCAGCACCCAGGGTAATGGTCATAAAGGTACCTCCAGCAGCTGAATCCAACAGGTTTCTCGAGGAGAAGTTTAAACCTGCATAAAAAGTTTGGATAATCATCCAAGGAGTAAGTCCATGAGTGGGACAATTCTTAACCAAAGATTTAATTATTTTCCAAGATTGAGCAACATGTTCATTATCAAGTTGTTTAAATTTCATTATTTCACTTCTCATAGATATAATATTAGCAGGAGGATAGTATTTTCCAATAAAAGCATCTTTGCACTTAATCCAAGAATCAATACTATTTCTAGGCAAGGATAGCAACCATTCTTTAGTGTTTCCTCTCAAGGAGAAAGGAAACAACTTGAGCTTAATAATCTCTCCATCTACATCCTTATATTTTTGCATCTCACAAAGTTCAACGAAGTTATTGAGGTGAGCAGCAACAGCATCAGAACTAGCACCAGAAAATTGCTCTTTCATCACAAGATTCAACAAAGCAGGCTTAATTTCATAAAAGGTAGCATCAGGAGCAGGTGGAGCAATAGGTGTATGTAGGAAATCATTGTTTTTTGTGCTAGTGAAGTCACACCACTTGGTGTTCTTAGCAGTGTTCATTTTGGCAAAAGTGGAGCAAGCCAACAGCAACAACAACTAGAGCAGGAACTAATTTTTTGTATTTTTGATAAGAGAAAGAAAACCAAACTAAACTATTTTTTGGAGTTTTTTATAAGAATAAACAAGCAAAACAAGGCAAAAGAAACTAAGCAAAACAAAAACAAAGTAAAGAGAAAGGTTATGAAGAACTCCTCTTGTGAATATGTCCTTAGCCTCCCTGGCAACGACACCAGAAAATCTTTTTTGATGGGGAGGAAAAGGTTAAAGATGTCCTGTAGATCCCCAACAACGACGCCATAAAATCTTCCCTCAGTAAGGTGGCTAAGATCAATGTAAAGCTTCGTTGGGAGTCCCCAAGAGGAAGGTGTGATGAGCACAGCAGCAAGTCTTCCCTCAGTAAGAAACCAAGGTTATCGAACCAGTAGGAGAAAGGAAATGACTCAAAGGTGTTGCTAGAAACTTGGAAACATGCACAACATAAAATCAAGACTTTGCCCCAATGAACAGTGAGGTTGTCAATCTCACCGGTTTGCTGAAAACAAAGGATTAACTTTATGTTGTGGAAGGTAATGGTGGTTTGCAAAAAGTAAACAGGAACAGTGGAAGATGTATCAATTGTAAAGATTGGACCGGGGTCCATAGTTCACTAGAGGTGTTCTCCTTAACATAAAAAAACATGGCATGCTGGGTAAACAAATTACAGTAGGGCAATTGACAGGACTGTGCAAGGCATAACAATGCAATAATAGACATTCATGATCCTATGAGATTTGATTGGGCAATACAACAAGATACATAGACCGCCATCCAACTACATCTATGACTAGTAATCCACCTTCAGGTTATCATCCGAACCCCCTCCAGTATTAAGTTGCAAGCAACAAATAACTGCTTTAAGCAAAGTGTGTAAGGTAAACAATACAATTGTTCCATGAAAAAGAGACCGTTGTTTTCTCCCTAGTAGCAACAATACATCTACAACCTTAGAGATTTCTGTCACTTCCATTATATTAAATAGAGGCATGGACCCACTATCGAGCATAAATATCCCCCTTGGAATCACTAGCATCTACTTGGCCAAGATAGCTACTAGAAACAGAGAGCATGCAAGATCACAAACAACACAGACATGATAGAATCCATAAGACAAAACCATTAATCAATCTGACATAGTAATCTCAATATCCATCGTATCCCCATAAACACAACATGCATGATTACAATAGATGATCTTGATCATGAACGGAGCTCACAAGATCTAAACATGGTAGCACAAAGGAGGAGATACAACCATCTAGATACTACATGGACCCATAGTCCAAGGTGGAACTACTCACACTTCATACCAGAGGCTGGCATGATGAAGAAGAAGGCCTCCGGGATGATCTCCCCTCCGGCAGGGTGCCGGGAAGAGCTTTAGATCCCCCTGATCTAGGGATGATGGTGGCGATGTCTACAGACTGTTTCGTGGAAGATTGATCGGGTGCTTAGGGTTTTGGTATCGGGGGGTCTTTATAGGCGAAGAGGTGAGGCAGGGGGCACCCGGGGTGGCCTCACCCCCAGGCATGGGATAGGGTTAGCCGCGCAGCCAGGGTGTGTGTCCCCCTGGTGGCTCCCCTCCATTCGTATTCTGGCTCCGTGTTCCCCACGGTAAAATATTGACTTTGGCTTTTGGCCCGTCCAATTCCGAGAATATTTATTTTCTGCCTTTTCTGGAACCAAAAGCAGAAGAAAAGAGGCAACTGGCACTATGGCATATTGTTAATAGGTTAGTCTAGAAAAACATATAAAAACACCTTGAAGTGTAGACAAAGCAAAGCAAAGCAAAGTAGATACTAAACAAGCATGGAACATCAAAAAATATAGATATGTTTACGACGTATCAGTCATCAAGCTAGACTTCATCGGGATCATCATCATCCTCACCATCATCTCCACCAGCACCATCACCACCACGCCGTACCGTTGTAACAATTGGGTTGAATCTTGCATAGTTCTTAGGGGAAACTTTCCCGGTGTTGATTACCTGTTGTAGTTGATGCTATTGAGTGGAACCATTGGATTATTGTTCATGTTCAGATTGTTACTTATCATTATTTCATCCCTGATCTTGATCCATATGATGACTCGTGAGTAGTTCGTTTAGTTCTTGAGGACATGGGAGAAGTCATGTTGTTAGTAGTGGAATTATGTTGAAGTAATATTCAATGGTTTGATATTTAAGTTGTGGTGCTATTCTTCTAGTGGTGTCATGTGAACGTCGACTACATGATACTTCACCTTTATGGGCCTAGGGGAATGCATTGTGTATTTTTCTACTAATTGTGGGGTTGCCGGAGTGACACAAACCTAAACCCCTTTAGGAAACCATTGCACAAGGGAGTGTAGGATCTCAGAGTTTAATGATGTGGTTAGGTTTTTATCTTAATTACTTTCTTGTAGTTGCGGATGCTTGCAAGGGGTATAATCACAAGTATGTATTAGTCCTAGTAAGGTTAGTACGTTAGCATAGGTTCACCCACACAACACTTATCCAACCAAAGAAGATCAATCAACTAGATGAAGCGAAATCACATAACAATATTCCTATGTGTCCTCGAGAACGGTTGGTCATCTTAAGTAATACAACTGGCTTGTCCTTTGTTGAAGAAAGGAATCGGCCACTTGTTGCAATTATTATTATTGTCTTTTATTTACCCGGACTTTATTTATCTGCATTATCAAAACCCCCTAAAAATCTGTTTGCTAGTATTTACAGTGAATCCTTGATCCAAACCACTTGTCAACACCTTCTGCTCCTCATTGGGTTTGACACTCTTATGTATCAAAAGTACTACGATGCACGCCCTATACTTGTGGGTCATCAATTTCTTTTACAAGATTCTCTTCCTTCTCATTTTTGGGCTGAAGACCTTCGCACCGCCACGCTACTTATAAACATTCGACCAACAAAAACTTGCCCTCTTTACTCGCCTTTTCAATCTCTTTTTCTTTATCACCTGACTACTCCCTTTTGCATGTTTTTGGCTGCCTATATTTTCCCAACACTGCCTCTACCGCCTCCAAAAAACTAGAACCATGCTCACTCCCTTGTATTCACCTTGGTCTTTTTGACGATCACAACGGATATCGTTGCCTTGATCCATCTTCTGGTCGTGTTCTTGTGTCTCGCCATCTCACATTCGATGAAAATACCTTTCCTTACGCTGCCACAAAAACCACCCAACCAACCAACACAATATCTTCCTTAGTTCATCCTGCTGTCATCTCTGTTGTGGTGGATTTTTGCCCTGTTTTTCTTTGCCACGTCAGCTAATTCCCCCGTTTCTCTGCCGAGGTATCCCTCCACGGCACCCAGTCTCCTACCGCGGTAGATTTTTTTTGTAGATTCGTTGTCGCGGTAGCCTGCCGCTACCCACACTCCTTCCGCGGCAGACCCCCGACCAAAACACTCCCTCCTACTCCGAGTCAACCACCTAAACACCCGCACTACCACCGAGACCTCTTCCACACCACCTCTACCACCCAATGTTGTACCTATTAAACCACCCACAAATGATCATGTCATGTGCACCCGTGGCAAATGAGGGTTTCTTCTCCCTACTAGACGCCTCAACCTCACAACAAACACCACAATCTCCCCTATACCCACATCCTATAAATGCGCTCTTCTTGATCCTCTTTGGCTTTCCTCTATGCTTGATGAATTTGATGCTCTTCAGCAAAATAATACATGGACTCTTGTTCCAAAACCATCTGGTGTTAATGTTTTTTTTGACATAAGTTTCTGTTATCGCCATATTTTGGCCAAAGGAGGAGTTGGGCCGTAATCAAGATGGGCTTAGAAGATACGTATATTCAACGTGTTGTTAATCGGCCTTGTGCGTAGATTTGGGCTAAATTGCCCGTGTATCTTGTATCATAGTAGGTTTCGTTTCAGTTTAGGTAAAGATAGAGTTGTAGAAGTTATTCCAAAAGTAGAGAGTCTCCGGACTATAAATATGTACCTAAGGTTATCGAAAAAGAGGACAATCACGTTCACAACAAACACAATCTCGGCGCGTCGCCACCCCTTGTTTCTAGGGTTTTTCTCGGGTAAGTGCCATGCTACCTAGATCGCATCTTGCGATCTAGGCAGTATCTACTTATGCGTTATCCGGTGTTACTCGTACTGAAGCCTTGTTGATGGCGAGTAACACTTTTATCACAGATTTGTTGGGGCTAGCATCAGTACTTTTCACTATGATTGTTTAGTTATGCTACCTCTAGCTATCTCGCCGCCTTTGCACCTTTTCCCGGGTGTGAAGGTGGCATCTTGCTTGATCTTTACTTAGCCGATTCGATCTGTTATAGTTGTGCCTTGTTCATCAAGGTTTAGTTTAATATCCACGTGATTAGGCCTTGCAAACGGGTTGAATGATCCAGTAGTACGTAAAGACGTGGCTTATTCGTTCTAGAGAAGATTGTTCCGGTAATTGACTCTGCGTTGGTTATTAGGCCTCCTCTAGGGTTGATATTCTTCATCTTTCGTATATACCAGGCTCAATTACGTGTAGGACGTTCCGGTTACGTGGTGAAAACACCAAACTGTCGTAGATCGATTTAACTTGTAGTGATCAAGCAAAACCCCATGCTATCATAGATCTAATGCAGAACCATGGGATAATCGGCTCTAGGAGCCGATTTACAGGGAAACCTGGGAGCCGGTCACGGCTTGAATTTTACGTATACTTGTTTACCATGCAGGAAACCAATCGGAGCAATCCATCACCTTCCTGGCCAGGTATAGGTCAGGTGGCACGCCCTCGAACCAAGCCAGGACGCGTGCGTGCCGGAGTTTTGCGGGCCGTTGCCCGAGGGACCAGGGCCCACCAGCAGTTCTGGGAGCCTCCCGGCTCTTCGTGTTGCTCGTCGTTGCCCGCCGGTGAGTTTTGACAGGCAACAGTTTCACGCTGACGGTACTGTTGCTCGTTACAAAGCTCGATGGGTATGCCGTGGTTTTTCTCAACAACATGGCATTGATTTGATGAGACTTTCTCTCCCGTTATTAAACCAAGTACTATTAGTGTAGTTCTTAGTCTTGTTGTTTCCTCCTCTTGGCCTATTCACCAACATGATGTCAAAAATGCTTTTCTTCATGGCACACTAAATGAAACAGTATATTGTCAGCAACCCTCTGGTTTTGAGTATCCCTCTTCACCCAACCTCTATTGTTTACTCAAAAAATCTCTTTATGGTCTCAAACAGGCTCCTCGTTCCTGGTTTCAACGTTTTGCCACCTACATTCAAACCATTGGTTTTATTTCATCCAAATCTGATTACTCTCTCCTTATTTTTCGATCTTCTGAACACACTACCTATCTTTTACTTTATGTTGATGATATAAGTCTTGCTGCTAGTTCTTATTCTTTTCTGAACCATATAATTTCTTCTCTTAATCGCAAATTTTGCATGACGGATCTTGGTCCTCTTCATCATTTTCTTGGAATTAATGTTTCTAGGACCAAGTCTACACTCTTTCCTTCTCAACGTCAATATCTTTTAGATGTGCTTTCTCGTTCTGGAATGTCTGATTGTCAACCCTCTCGTACTCCGACCGACATTGGTGCTAAATTGTTGGCTGATGGTCATCCTGTTTCTGACCCCACTTTCTATCGCAACATCACTGGTGCTCTCCAATATGACACCCTTACTCGACCCGACATCTCTTACTCGGTTTAGCATGCCTGTCTTTTTATGCATGATCCTCGTGCTCCCTGATACGTCATAAACATATCTATAATTTTTGATGTTCCATGCTTGTTTAGTATCAACTTTGCTTTGCTTTGTCTACACTTTGAGGTATTTTTATACGTTTTCCGGAACTAACCTATTAACAAGATGCCACAGTGCATGTTGCATGTTTTATTCTGTTTTTGGTTCCAGAAAAGCCACAAAATAAATATTATTAGAATTGGACGGGCCAAAGCCAAAGACAATATTTCACCGAGGAGAACACAGAGCCAGAAGACGAGACGGAGGAGAACACCCCATGGCCGTGCGGGCCAGGCTTGGCTGCGCCTGGGTGTGTGTGGCCGCCTCGGGCACCTCCTCGACCTCCCCCTTCGCCTATAAGAAGCCCTCAATACCAAAACCCTAACTACCCGATCAATCTTCCAAGAAACAGTCTGTAGCCGCCGCCACCATCTTTCCTAGATCGGGGGGGGGGGGTCTGAAGCTCTTCCCGGCACCCTGCCGGAGAGGAGAGATCATCCCGAAGGCCTTCTTCATCACTATGCTAGCCTCCGGTATGATGCGTGAGTAGTTCTACCTTGGACTATGGGTCCATACAGAAGCTAGATGGTTGTTTCTCCTCCTTTGTGCTACCATGTTTAGATATTGTGAGCTCCGTTCATGATCAAGATCATCTATTTGTAATCATACATGTTGTGTTTGCGGGGATCCGATGGATATTGAGATTACTATTGTCAGATTGATTAATGATTCTATCTTGTCTTATTGATTATTGATTCTATCATACATGTTGATTATTGTTTGCGGGGCTCCGTTAATGATTCTATCTTGTGTTGTTTGAGATCTTGCATGCTCTCCGTTTCTAGTAGCTACCTTGGCCAAGTAGATGCTAGTGACTCCAAGAGGGAGTATTTATGCTCGATAGTGGGTTCATGCCTCTATTGAATCTGGGGAAGTGACAGAAATCTCTAAGGTTGTAGATGTGCTATTTCCACTAGGGAGAAAACAACAATCTCTTGTTCATGGAACAATTGTATTGTTTACCTTACACAATTTGCTTAACGCAGTTATCTGTTGCTTGCAACTTAATACTGGAGGGGGTTCGGATGATAACCTGAAGGTGGATTACTAGTCATAGACGCAGTTGAATGGCGGTCTATGTATATTGTTGTATTGCCCAATCAAATCTCATAGGATCATGAATGACTAGTATTGCATTGTTATGCCTTGCTCTGTCCTATCAATTGCCCTGCTGTAATTTGTTTACCCAGCATGTTATGTTATCTATATTAAGGAGAACACCTCTAGTGAACCGTGGACCCTGGTCCAATCTTTACCATTGATACATCTTCAACTGTTACCGTTTACTTTCTGCAAGCCACCATTACTTTCCACACCATACGTTTAATCCTTTGTTTTCAGCAAACCAGTGAGATTGAGACCCTCACTGCAAGTTGGAGCAAAGTGTTGAGTTTGTGTTGTGCAAGATTCCAAGTTGGTAGCAACACCTTGGGGTTGTTTCCTTGCTCCTACTGGGTTTCATAACTAAGGCAAAATTTGTTGTTGTGCTCATCATACCTTCCTCTTGGGGTTTTCCAACTGAAGCTCTATATAGTTGAGCCATGTCAAGGCATTTTCTAGCGCCGTTGCCAGGGAGTTATGGACAACTTCACAAGGGGAGTCCTTCATAACCTTTCTCTTTACTTTGTTTTTGTTTTTCTTAGTTTCTTTTGCTTTGTTTGGCTTGTTTATTTTTATAAAAAATTACAAAAAAATAGTTTCCTTTGTTTTGCTTTCTCTTATCAAAAACACAAAAAAATTAGTTCTTCCTCTAGTTGTCACCTTTCTCTTGCTCACCATTTTGATCCCTAAGTTCACCCTAAAAGACCTTTCAATAGGTAGTGGCTCCATAATTGGGAAATAAAATATTGAAGAATTCTTTAATCATGTTAATAAACATGAGGATATTGAGGAAAGATCCTTAGCAGAACTTGCTCCTAATTATGAAATTGCTACAACCTATTTAGTTCACATGTTCGAGGCTAGGTTTTTAACCTTAACCCCATGATGCAAGTAATGTTTCTTAAGCTTAAAGATATTGAGGATACTGAAAAAAGAGATTTTTTCTAGAAACCTTGCTAAAGGAGTTCAATGATGTTGCTAAGGAAGCTAAAAAGGTCTTTGATCGTTTTAATATGCTAGGCTCATGTGTAGATGTTATGGTTACATTATAAAAGTTAGATAAAACCAAACCCAGTGGATAGGAAATTAAAATACCTATACCTTTTAAACTTGTAGGAATGCATGAGGCCTTAGAAAAGAATTTTGATCGGATTGTCCCTAAAAACCCTTTTGGTGAAAGTAGTGAACCAAAGAGTACTGATAGAGGATCCTCTAAAACTCATTTGGATGAGATAACTTTCCTGGTTGAATAAATTTTGAGTATTGATGTTAATGCTTCTTCATTTGAAAATACTTGATTCTTGCTTCTTGTGCCTAACTTAAAGGCGTTAAAGAAAAGTACTCCTTGGAAGATAACCCAATAGTTTTCTTGAGTCTTGGAAGTTATTACTTCTATAATAACCTCTCCTTATCCTTTCTATTTGATTTTTGTGCCAATAATAACCTCTAATAAGAGTGAAATAAGATTTGGGGAAGTTGCTGTCTCGAAACAGATTTTGTACTTCACTATAAAAATTCGTGAAAAATCTCTGTATGTCGGATTGAGCTATAATATGTTTTGCTTATGACCCGGGTTGTTATCTAACTTTCGTTAGTTCAACACTTTTTGATTTGAGCAACAGAAGGTTTTCGAAAAAATCGATTTTCACTAGCTGGTCTGTTTTGACAGATTTCTGCCATTATTTGCGTTTTCCTATTATCGATTTCTTTTTGAGTTATTTTTGGGAAATTGAGATTTTAAAGGAAGTTGCTTCATTAGCTTGTGTTCTTATTGTAAGTTTTGCTATTTTGAACAAAACCCAAAAGGTTTATTACTTTTGAATGCATAATGTTGCTAATGAAGTTTGTGTGAAGTTTTGTATGAAGGAAATTTTCAAGTGTACGGGAAGAATGATGTAATGAGATAAAGAATGGAAAAAAGCTCAAGCTTGGGAATGCCACCCCGTGTCACACCAAGAAATATTCAAGAGGTACAAGCGTTGATGGCTCAGTTGATGTGGAGCCTGTTGGGAACCCCAAGAGCAAGGTGTGAAGCAGCACAGTAGCAAGTCTTCCCTCAGTAAGAAACCGAGGTTATCGAACCAGTAGGAGGAAGGAAACATCACACAAGTGTTGCAAGCAACGCGGATACCTGCACAACACAAACTCAAGACTTTGCCCCAAATAACAGTGAGGTTGTCAATCTCTCCGGTTGCTCTAACAAAGGATTAACTATATGGTGTGGAAGGTAATGGTGGTTTGCAGCAAGTAAACAATAATAGTGGAGGATGTATCAATGGTAAAGATTGTACCGGGGTCCATAGTTCACTAGAAGTGCTCTCCTTAGATAAAAAACATGGCATGAAGGGTAAACAAATTACAGCAGGGCAATTGACAGGAACTGAGCAAGGCATAACAATGCAATACTAGACAAAAAGATCCTATGAGATTAGATTGGGCAATACAACAAGATACATAGACCGCCATCCAACTGCATCTATGACTAGTATTCCACCTTTGGGTTATCATTCGAACCCCCTCCAGTATTAAGTTGCAAGCAACAGACAACTGCTTTAAGCAAAGTGTGTAAGGTAAACAATCCAATTTCTCCATGAACAAGAGACTGTTGTTTTCTCCCTAGTGGCAACAACACATCTACAACTGAAGAGATTTCTGTCACTTCTCTTGGAAACTAGAGGCATAAACCCACTATCAGGCATAAATACCCCCTCTTGGAGTCACTAGCAACTACTTGGCCAAGATAGCTACTAACAACGGAGAGCATGCAAGATCACAAACAGCACAGACATGATAGAATCATAAATACAAAACCATTAATCAATCTGACATAGTAATCTCAATATCCATCGGATCCCCGCAAACACAACATGCATGATTACAAATAGATGAGATCTTGATCATGAACGGAGCTCACACGATCTATACAAGCATAAGGAGGATATACAACCATCTAGCTACTACATGGACCCATAGTCCAAGGTGGAACTACTCACGCATCATACAGGAGAATAAGGCCTCCGGGATGATCTCCCCTCCGGCAGGGTGCCGGGAAGAACTTCAGATCCCCCCGATCTAGGGACGATGGTGGCGGCGACTACAGACGGTTCCGTGGAGTTTTGATCGGGTGCCTAGGGTTTCTGCATCGAGGGTTTCTTATATGCGAGGAGGCGAGGCAGGGGGTTGCCCGGGGGGCCCACACCCTGCCAGGCGCGGGCCAGGCTTGGCCACGCCTGGGGGGATGTGGCCACCCCGTGGCACCACTCCATCTCGTCTTCTGGATTCGTCTGAAGGGAATATGCCCTGAGAGGCAATAATAAAATGTTTATTATGTGTATTCCAAGTATATGATAGATGTTTATTTTGCATGCTATAATTGTATTAATACGGAAACGTTAATACATGTGTGTTTAATAAACAAACAGAAAGTTCCTAGTTATGCCTCTCTCATAAACTAGTTCGTTGATTAACAAGATGATCACGGTTTCCTGATCATAGACATTGGATGTTGTTAATAACGAGATCACAACATTAGTGTAATGGTGTGATGAACATTCATCTGAAGTATAGCATTACGATCAAAGTCATTGAGTTTATATTGCTATAAACAAACTACGAAGTAGTCCTAATCCTTAGACCATGAGATCATGCCAATCACTAACACCGGAAGAGTTTCTTGTTGACATCAAACGTCACTCCGTGGCGGGTGATTATAAAGATGGATTCAAAGCTACTAAAGTGTTATGTTGAGAATCATGGATCAAGAGTGGAATTTGTTCATCCCGATGACGGATAGATATGCTCTGGGCCCTCTCGGTGATATCACATTGGTTAGCTTGCAAGCAAGTGATTTGATCACTAGAATGTTATATCACGGGAACGAGAAAAGAGTGCATGTCAGTAACGATATCAAACTAGGTATGGAGATACCGATGATCAAATCTCGGACATGTAATATATCGTGAAACAAAGGGATTAAGATACAAGCGTAAAAGGTTCCGACGATCACATGAAAAGTCATCGTTGAATGTGTGGGAGTCAGTATGGATCTCTAGGTCCCGCTACTGATTATTGATCGGAGAAGGGTCTTGATCATTGTCACATCCCAAGATTTTCCAAATCTTGTAATGTGAAAATAAATGAATAAAATAAAACTTTGTTTGATTTTCAGGGCCAGAAGAAACTTTTTAAATTCAATTGGAACTTCAAACCCATTTGAATTAAATAAAATCTTAAAAGGATTTAAAAAGATAAACATTTTAAATAAAGGAAAATAAAATATTTTGGTATTACTATATTGGATCCTTTAATAAAAGATTTGGTTTTCAAAAGAAAAAAAAAAGGGATTTATAAATAAAGATTATTTAATAAAGCCAAATTAACCCTTGACCAAACTATGGGAATTAAAACATTTAGTTTTAAATAAAAATAATAAAGGTTTATTTAAAATAAATAATAAGGAATTATTATCAAATTTTATTCAAATAAAAGGATTTACCATTTTAATTAAAACATCAAAACTTATTAAATTGTTTAAATAAATTTTCCAAGTATTTTATATTTTCTAATAAAAACCTACTAAAGTGTTGTTGTTTTATTTTAGATTTCAAAATAAATATCTTAGTAAAATAAATCCTATTTGAATTAATAACTAAGGCCCATTTTATTCTTACTATTAATGGACCCTATGATAAAATATTATTTTATTTTAACAAATATTTCAAGTATCTAATATTCTCAAATAAAACCTACTGATTTGTTTTTTAAAATATTTGGATTAAATGGGGATTTTATTAATTAAACCAAACCCTATTTTATTAAATAACCCATAGTCCATTTTATTTAATTAATGAAGGGAACCTAAAAAGATTTAAAAATATTATTTTGTTTTGGGATCTGGTTTATGTGGTTAAACAGAACCAAAAATCAAATACAAAGAGTGTTGATTGTTTGAATTATTTGAATGCTATCTTGTTGTTTGAATTATGAATTGAATTTCAAATCAGGAAATGGAATTAGAAAAGAATAAAACAAAGTAAACAGAAAAAAAAATAAGAGAAAACGACCAGCCCACCATCTGGCCCAACAGCCCAGCAAGCCAGCCCACCTCTTTTCCCCGAACCGTTTTCTTTCCCACTCACTGTAAGCACCCTCCCAAAGAACCGGCAGGTGGACCCGCTCAAACGTTTTCCCACCGACACTGGACCCCTTTTCCACTGTTCTCCTTCTTCCTCGCGCGACGACCACGCCTGCTCCCTCGCTGCCGTTGCTGCTTTGATTTCGCGGATTCAATACGCTCTAATGCCGAGCCTTTACCTCGCTTTGATCACACGGATAGAAACGCCCAAGCCTCCTCTATAAGTTCCCTCTGACACCCCGAGCTGACACGCCTTAGACCGCCCCAATTTCTCCTCAACTGTCCCTGTCTCCGACGATATTCCGGTAACGATTCCGACGACACGACACTAACTCAAGCCTCCTTGATCACCCTGACAGCTTCCCCACTCCCAGACCTTCCTCCCCGTACCATCCACTTAACCGCGGGAACCTCTGAGCCTCGCCAACGACAACATCTGGCCGCGCCGCCACGTTTGCCTTACTCCGGCGAGTCTTCCAGGTAACATCTGACTGCCCTTTTCCGTCTCGATGAAGCACACATACTCACCTCTCGCTTGCGAACCTAACCGTACCCTCCGTTTGTCTTAGGGCGCTCCCTATCCTCGTCCACGACGACCACCGACGACCCCGCAACTCCGGTGAGCTTTGACACTCGACTCCGTTCGCTCCTTGATCAGTAAGGCATGCCCCTTGATTAGTCTGTGTCCTCTGCCTCTCCAGATACTTTCCAAACACTCGCGCGTGGTCTGCAACCCCAACCCCGTCGATGAGTAGAAGCTCCTGGCGCCAGTACAAGCTCCGGCGAGCAATTCCCCAGGAACCCGTGCGCCCCTTCACCAGCCAGTGGCAAGTTGAGCACCCCCGTGCCACGACGAACACAGTGAGACTTCTTCCCTCCTTCCTCGTTTCCTGTTTCGCTAGCGCCGCCGCCAACTGACCGCTCCGCCGCTCGCCGGTGTCATCACGCCGCCAGTTCGTGACCGTTTGATATGAGCCATCCGATATCAATCAAGCGGGTGAGATAGGACAACTTAAACGCGAAGAGGTACTCGATCTGGCCCGTGCGATGTAACTTAATCCAACGGCCACCACAGCGCGATCCGAGCGAAGCGTTACCGGCGAATTAGAATAGGACGCGTGTCCAGAGTTTGATTTAAATCAGGTATATGAATCAGATTTAATTGCAAACTTCAAACCCTTATATCTTTTGATCCACACGTCCAAATTCGACAAACTTTATATCAATGAGTTCAGGAGAACAAGCCCTAGCCAACCATGGCCTTAGTTTGTCAAATAGTATTTGATAGCTTGTTTGAATTTGCAGATTCTTTTGTGTACTTGCTAACATTAGAAAAATCATTTAAAAATGAATTTTGAGATCAAACCTTTGACAATTGGTTTATTGTGACCCTACTGACCCTAGGAACCAACCCATTGTGTTAAAAATGATTTTTGTGAAGTTTGAGTCGAATTATTTAACTTAGCCATTTTCTAGCCAAATAAACTCATTAAATTTTATTATGGGAAAGTTTGTGCAAGGAAAACTTTGGGAAGATGTTATGAACCCAAACTTACTGACCCAAAACACCAAGCCTTGCCAAGAGCAACTCACTCGGTGAAAAACATAAGTTTTACTTTAAAAAAGAATGAATTTCACCACATGAAATGTTGAATGGATTTTGAAATAGATTTTGGGCAAAAAACCCTCTATCTAAAGACTTTACCATTTTGGTGAATGACCAATGTGGACCTTACAAAGTTTATAAACCTAGTAAAGACCAACCTTACAATAGAACCCTCTTTTTACAAGACTTAGGAACCATTGCTTTGTGTATGTGAATTATTGTTTTGAATGTTGGAATGCTACTTGATACTATGCTTGTTTGATTGTAGTAAAATTTGCAAAGTGTGAGACTAGCAAGATCAAGGAGTGACTATCATTCCCTAAACAAAAAGGCAAGCTACACTATCATACAAAAGTCCTACTATTTTCATTATACTTAGAGGATTTTGTAAACATGCATGAAAATGTTCTATACTTATGCTATGCTAATCCTAATAGGATTCCCTATACACTCCTTAGTAAAAATATTGAAGTTGTACATGCTTAGCCATGCTATGTTTTGAAAAGAGATACATGATGAGATTTTACAAAGTTTGAGAAAAAGACTTGTGTTTTATATAATAAAACAAGGACTCAATGAACCACCTAGGTGGTGGACACTTTATGTTTTGGAGAAGGTGGCAACAAAAGGGAACCATGTCTATGGTAATCACTTTGTGTTGTGCTCCAAATGAAAACCACCTAGGAAACTTAGAGATTGAACATGTTTCTCCAATTGTGGCTTTCGTGTACAACCACATGCTATTATGGCTCTGGCTTAGTCAACTACATTAGGAAGACCCATTCATTGTCTTTAGTTACCGGACATGGGGATCTGGAAGGCTTCATGGGGACTGAAGACAAGCTAGCAATGATGTATGGGAGGACCTCTTGGAAAGACTTCGTCACATTCTCGATGCCAAGACTCCATCTTGGTGAGCACTAATCCAGAGGCCACTGGTGGCAACAAGATGGGATTGTGTCATGTGGGTAAAGTGTACTCTTCCAGAAGTTAATAAAATCTAAGTACTTAGCCGTGTCCCCGGTTATGGACAATACTGAGCAACTAAAGTTTGAACTATGGGAGATCTCGACATTCTAATTTCTAATATAAAAACTTGATGCACTTGGGGGTACCAAGGAATTCAAAGAGATTTTGTTAAGCTTGTTGCACTTGGGGAGTTACCAAGGTGCTCAAGAGTATGATGTACTTGGGGTTACCAAGGAACTCATGAGTTTTGATAAAACTTGTTGCACTTGGGGTTACCAAGTGGATCAAGAGATTTTTGATAAGGACTTGAACACTTGAGTTTCTACCAAGGAGTTCAAGGAACTTGGAAAAGAAATTTGAAAAAGACTTAAAACCCTTTTTGAAAAGATAGGATAAAATATTGTTTTATGCAAATAAGCCTCGAACTCTACTTAGCCAAATATGCATATAATGATAGGATCCACTCTTATATACATAGAAGTGAAGCTTGCCAATACAATTCAAATGTATTGACCCTTGTGGCTGTAACTTGTAATGTTGCAGGTTGATTGTTTTAAAATGAAGATTGTTTGATTGACTAGGATTACAAAGTCTACAACCAACATCTGCCTGTGGCACTTTGAAGATGAAGGACCCATACTTATAGTTATTCCGCTGCAATGTAATGTAATAGCCAAATGAGCTATGTATGATGTAATGAAATTATGTTATTCCTGGTTATAAAGTTATGTTATGACCATTGTTTCATGATATTACATCTTAACTGTGGATGCTAGCTATTGATCCAGGGACTAGCATTGTAAAACACAGGAGGAATCTACCATATTGGGTAGGGACCTCTACAATCATGTACGCATTATTCGTGAACCGTAGGGTGACACACTTAAGGGACACTGGCATCCAGTTGGAGCAAATATTTCATGCCGAAAGAATAAACAAGCGAAGGAATTTATTTCACTAGATACCGAAACAGGTTTTCGGGTGAAATTGCATAAAGTGGTTATGCATGTGAAATGGAATTCTAGCAAGGGGTTATTTGTGAATGTTTGTCATTAAAGTAATTGACAAAATTCTGAATAAAATAAAAGAGTTTTATCTAATGAGAGTTTGCATTAAATTTGGTGGAAATTTAATGGGAATTTGAGTGGACTTTTGAGTGGAGGGAATTTAAAGGACATTTTGTGAGTGGAGTGTCCACCCACATGAATGAAGGAGGAGGGCATCCCCCATGACCATGGCCACCCCCTTGGGTGCCCCCCTCCTCCTATAAAAGGAGCCCCTCCTCTCACTTGTCTCTCACACCTCCTCGTGAAGGATCTCTCTCCCCCTCTAGAATTTATCCCCCATGGTCTCGGACTAGCGAGATACATGTTCCCAGTGGCTATTCGGCAAGAAAGGGTTGTGCTTCCGCTGCATCGCTGGAGCGAGGAGGCGGAGGTTGCCCGGTGGCTTGTACGTGTGTGCGAGCACGGATGCGCTGCTGCTTTGCGGCTCTAGGACTTCCTCTCGATCTTGAGATCGGCAAGAGATCGTCTACATCAACCACGAGTTGAACTCGTTAAGCTTTGTCGGTCTACGGATATACATCCGCCCGTTGTTTGTATCTAGTAGATATATCTTGGTACATAGTTCCCATCGTAGGAAATTTTTTGTTTTCTATGCTGCGAACCCTACAGTGGTATCAGAGCCGGATCTATGCGTAGATACTTTACACGGGTTGTTGTGGTGGTGGCACGGCAGATGCCATGGGTAGGATAAAGTATGGGTCCAATGGATGCTAGAGGGATCTGGGGAGGGAAGATGCAGTTGATTCTACACACAGAAGACAAAGGCAAAGATCTTTATTTCTCCTTCCTTGGGCTACAAGTGCTCCTTGAGCTGTGTTCAAGGAGGAAAGAAGAACTTTACCAGCCTAACGGTACTAAAATGAGCCAATCCCCTCCTTAGGGTCCAAGCCTCCCCTTATAAAGGAGAGCCTTGGGCTCCTTTAGGGCTGATGTGGCAAGCATATTCGAGGAATATGCTTGTCCCAATATAGTAGTTCGGCGCCCCCCTTTCCCTGTCGCTCCCCTAATGACGGCAAGGTTCCAGAGGGCCCCTCCTGCGCGCCTCGGGCTTCAGGACTGTCACCTCCGTGACCTCCTTGTGTCTCTCTGTCGCTCTGCTCCTTTGTCCCTAGTGCTTGGCTTCGCTCAGATTCTCCCTAGCCTGCCGCTAGAGTTTGACTTTAGGCTTCTCCTTCTCCTGCAAGCTTTGTATCATTCGGCCCTGCCTCCCGTAACTCGGCTTGTCCTTCACCTGCATCAAGATTACTCGGGCTAACCCGGCCGACTTACGCAGTATCTCGGTCGGGTAATGCCTTGCCATTACTATAAGGGTCCTGCCCTTTCCTATCTTGGCCGACCTCTACAGGATTCGGCCAACTCAGACTGTAACTCGGAAACTAGACGGGGAACACCCTTTCGTCTTTCCCCGTCTTTACCCTATCCGGGGTTACCTCCCCAACATTAGTCCCCGAAGCTGGTATGGCCCCGCCGATAACCCCGGCCGGGACGTATCAGTTTCATGACACTCGTTCTGTATTGTTTCCGAGTTATCTCTTTCTCGTCCGAGGTATCTTCAGATCTTCGCCGCACGCCGTCCACGTGTCATACCCATCATTGTTTCTCTAGTTTTTGTTCCTCTAAGATTCTTGACAAGGCTACGATTACTCGCTTTGTCACGCCGGCGCTGCGACGCCTCGTGTGCCGTTTCCGTTGGGGATCGTGACCTTCTTTGCCACCGTGTGGTCCTTGGTGCGGTTCCGCTCAACGACGCGGCGTCGCGGCGGCGCACACGATCTACACGGTCAACTGCCACACCCACGATCCCACTACCTCGCAGGCGGCTCGGTTATAAAGAGGGGCGCGGCGCTGGGGAATTCACTTTCCCCTTTTCGCTCGCCCGCGCCCTTCTTCTTCCTATCGCTTCTGCGCCCGTTCGCGGCTCCGCCGCCGTGCGTTCATCTGAATTTCCGACGGCGAGGACCCCGTCGCGCTGCTCCGTCTGCCTCGTCCTTGTTCGCTTGCTCTGACGTCATCGCCGGTGAGTTCTTTCCGGTCCCATGGCCTAGGCTTTCCTCTAGATTCCTCTGTTTCCCTTTCGTTTTCGTGTGGTAGTTCCTTTGCTGCACCGCCGTCGTTTCTGCGTAGAATCACGACGGGGACCTGTAGTTCTAAACTCTCCTCCGCCGCTAGTTCTTCCTCCGCTGATTTCTCCGGCGAGCCCATGTCTAGCTCCTTCAGCGGTGCCCTGATAGAGGATGATGATGCTGGCTCTAGGCCCGAGCGAGGCTCGTGGCAGGGCTCCTCCGTTACTCGCCGCGAGATCGAGTGGCTTATCCGGACTCGGAGGATTCCCGCCGAGGTCGCTTGTCGCTTACCCGGCAGCGAGTCCTCTCCGGACCTTAGGGAGGGCGAGTATGTAGTTTTCATGTCGCATTTCTCGCGCGGCTTTGGTCTCCCTCTTAGCGACTTTGCTAGGAAATTTCTCGACTTCTTTGGCCTTCAGCCGCATCACCTTCCTGCAATTGCCATCGCCTCTCTCTCTCTGCTTTTATCTCTGCCTCGGAGGGATACTTCGGCCTATGGCCGTCCGTGCATGTCTGGTCGAAGTTTTTCCAGATTCGTTCTAACGTTGTCCCTGACAAGTCTCTGCACCCTTCCGAGAAGATGCTTACTCAATGTGGAGCAGCATCCATTACACCTCGGAGGAAGTCCGTATTTCCTCGTGTCACGGGGCTAGAGTCGTGCAAGAAGTGGCACAAGTCCTTCTTCTATGTCAAGAACACAGGAACGAAGGACAAGATCCGGCTCCCTGTCTTCTCCATTGGTACGCCCTCCAAGGTGAATTGGACTTATAATCCGAGGAAGAGTCACGCCTTGGCCGAGGCTTTTGAGATTCGGCTTAAGGAGTTGATCCGCGCCGGGTTACGCAGCGAGGATCTGACGGCTACCTTTATCAGTAGCCGAATCTGCCCATTCCAGAAACGGACGCACAAACTCTGCTACATGAGCGGTCCTCTTGACCCCAACCGAGTCTCGACCGTGGAGCTGGACAACTATCTCATCTTTAAGCGTGTCTGAGCTATCTTCAAGATGGAGATGCCTGAGGACTGGGCTTGGGGATTGAAGCCGTTTACCCGCGAGCGTCCCCCTCCCGAAGTAAGCTTAACCACTAACGCTTTGTTATCCAATTGTTTTCGTAACTGTTTTTGCTAATTTTCCTCTTTCTTGTCTTACAGAGGTTTGCAGAGCAGAAGGACGAGGATGCCGAGGTTTTGTCGCTTCCGTGGCCTGCAGACCGGAATACCCCGGACATTGGGGAGCCGGACTCGGAAGAGTTCGTCCTCAAGTAGGATCTCGCTCCGGCTCGTGCTCGTGGCAAGACCTCGGCCCACGAGGAGGAAGGTGATTCGGACGAGGTCCAAGTTCTAGAGGTAGTTGCCGCAATGCCCATTTCTTATGCATTTACGGCTTCTACTTTCCCAGCTAATCCGACCGGTCAGGTTCACGACGCCGAGCCTATTGCTTCCCGGCCCCCTATCACCTCGGGGAAACGTGGGGCTCCTGCTGGTGCCTCAGAGGCGGTCCCCAAGAAACGAATGAAGAAATCCGCTCCGAATCCTCCCAGGTGCAAGACCATGCCTGGAGTCGCAGGGTAAGTTCCTTTTGCTCGCATTTCTTGTTTCTCTCTTTCTGCTTTTCAACCTGACGCCCTTCTCTATTTTTTATTTTCGCAGTGCTCCACTTTATGTTAAGCCCGGCGGTCCTAGCATGACTAGCCGTGTGACTAGACAGCCGTCTCCTCCGCCTGCTGAAGATACCAGGATTCCCAGTCCTGCTCGTGCTGCATCTCCTCCAGCTCTGAATCAGTCGCCCCCCTCGCCACGATGTGCCTGAGACTCCTCTTGTTGACGTTGATTCCGCTCGGCCCTCCGAGATTTCCACCGAACCAGTTGCCTCCTCTGTGAATCCGAGCGTCTCTACCGAGCCTCTTTCTACCCCCGCGGTTTCTATAGTAACTCCAGCCCCGGCCGAGGACGTCAATATCTCGGCGCCCTCTGCAACCGTGACCCCTCCGGCTCCTAAAGACACCGTTACCATTGCCGAGGTATCAGCTCCTGCTGATGCCTCTTCTAAAGCAAGAAAAGTTGTCGCCACTAAGGCTTCCACTTCCCAGAAAGGTCTCGTCGGCTCTTCTTAGCCGAGTATCGCCGATGTGCTACGCAAAGGAGCTGCCTCCACCAAAGCCTCTGTTACTCCGGCCGACGGTACCCAGCTTGCTCTTCATAAAAGCTCTGCGGCCGCGGTGGTTACACAGCACGTCCGGGGTAAAGTCCTAACTCGCACGGCGAGTGGGAACAGCCTCGGCTCGCTGGTGGAATATGCCAATAATCGAATGTCGCCGATCGGTTTGAGGGTAATCCAAGCGCCACCGTTTCACTTCCGACATTAGCAGCCGCTTGGATCAAGCCTCCAAGATCGTCCTTGATAGTAACAAGATGAATGAGGTAATTGCTGTTTTACAGAGTTTTGATTAATTCTCTAGATGCTACTATATATACTCTAGTCCCCGAAACTTGCAAGCGAATAACTTGTTATTTGCTTGGAAGTTTCACGATGCTCTACTTAATTCAATTTAACTTTAGGGTTCGAACCTATATCCGACTAGATCTGCCTTAAACTTTGCTTGATTTTTGTCTAGATGATCTTTGAATATCCAACCACCTAGATCCGGGTTAAGTTTTGCTTGACTCGGATCTGTTTTGGCTTTGAATATCCAGCCACCTAGATCCGGGTTAAGTTTTGCTTGACTCGGATCTGTTTTGGCTTTGAATATCCATCCACCTAGATCCGGGTTAGGTTTTGCTTAACTCGGATCTGTCTTATCTTCGAATATCTATTCATCGTTTGCTCTATTGCTCAGGTTGCACATGACCGGCGGACTGCCAAATTTCAAAGATTGCTTTTTTCGCACGGAAAATTGGAAGAAAAACATGAGAAAGTTATTCCTGTGGTGAAAAAGGCTGGTAAGTCAACAATTCTTTTCGTCATCTCCGACATTCTTACTGTTTTGTATGCGAGATGCCAGCTCACTTTGTTGGTAAACAGGTAACATCAATAACCTTAACATCCGTCTTGAGAAGAAAGTCAAGAACCTGGAAGGTTAGTTTCCCTTTTACTTTATACCTTCCCTCTTTAAAATGTGCGCTAAGTTTCTTTTATCTCGTTTGGATTTGGTAAAGCCGAGTTACAAACCTTTGCAGCATCTCACCAAGATTGCATGCCCATGCCTGGTGTGATGCTGCACTTTTTAGAACAAAGCGCTACTCATTCAGCGCAGCTAAAAGAAAAAGATGATGAAATAGCTCGCCTGCGCGCGGAGGTGGAGGCCCTTAAGCTCTCTCAGAAGTCCGAATTAGAAAAGGTCGACCAGGAGTTCTCCGAGGAGAAAAATCGGCTAGCTCAGCAACTATAGAAAAATAAAGAGCTCCTCGAGGCTGCCGAAGTGAAAACTCGGGGAATGAGCGAGGAGATCGCTCGCTTTGAGAAGAGCAAGATTGACTGGGCTAAAGACCTTCAGATAATGCTGAGTTATATTCATCATAAGCTTCTTAGCACGGCCGAATTATCTTTTTCTTTTTTCCTACTGCCCCTTGACGCGTTCGTGTTTTGCACAGATTATTTTCCAGAAGCTAAGCCTGTGAGCTCTAAAGCGGTTCTTAGTGCTCGTGTGCGCCGAGGTGTTCCTGTTGACGCAGACTCGGAGTACTCGATGGAAGATTTCCTGGTTGCTGTCGGCGCTGCGGTTGGTCCGATGAAGATAATGGGCAGGGATTTGGTGCAGGCAGCTATCCGAGCCTATCATGTTCTCTGGCCGAATACTTCTGGGACTCCTGATATCAATGAGGTCCAATTGCTGGTGAAAAGATTAATGGCGTCCGAGAGGCAACTAAGTCTGGAGGAATCAATAGGACGAGTGGCGCGATATGGCTCTCACCGTTATTATGTCATGGTATGAATATATTTCTCTTGATATCTTGAGAAATTTGCCTTTGGTTCCCGTTGGGTTGAGGACCCCACCTTTGTTGCTCTTGACAAGCTCGCCTTCAACTCGTTGAGTATGCCGACGTGCATACACGAACGAAGGTCCGAGTTTCCTTCCTAACCAGACGACGAGGTCGTAGTTGAGGATGCATCGGATACTAACTCGGTGAACAAGGAGAAGGTGAGGACAACTCGACTACTTGGTGATTCGATTCGAGCTCGGATGGCGGCGACGCGATCCTCATCCAAAGGTATCTTGGGCATTCTCTTGCCTGGCGGCTCCACGGCAGCCTCGGGCTTCTTCCAAGTCGCTCACTGGTGCATGGAGGGCGAGGCAACCTCGGCCGAAGTTCCACCTACCTCGGAGTGCCCAGCCCCTGACCAAGTTATTGCCTCTCCAACTAAAAACCTCTAAGTCATTTCTTATCCCTGGTATGCCGGGCGAATGATGTACGTGGAATATTTGTCCATCTTCTGTATGGTATGAATTTCTTTTGCCGTGTGCTGCTGAGACATATATATTTGTAATTGTTATCACTTTGTTTAAGTGGTCCTGTTCATCCGAATCCTTGCTTTGGCGGCCTGCAATTTCTTGATTTTGGGATATATAATTTCCTTTGTATTCCCGTGGTTTAGCCCATTAATCTAGGTGTGGACTTCGAATATTATATGAGATTGAGTTGTTCTTGCTTTGAGTGTCGAAGTTTGATACCTTCCTTGTATCAAAGGCTAACCACCACTTCGAGACAATAGATGGCAGTCCCCGAGTCACTGCCTATATCACCGAAGTCTAGCGTGTAAACCAAATTTCAGAAATAATATAAGACAGTTGAGTCGCTGCTCGAGGTGCCGAGGTTTAGCACATAACATACAATTGAAATATCATACGACAGTCCCCGAGTCACTGCCCTGGATGCCGAGGTTCAACACAAATCATAAAATTGAAATAACATATGGCAGTCCCCGAGTCACTGCTCTGGATGCCGAGGTTTAATACATAACATGAAATTGAAACAACATATGGCAGGCCCCGAGTCACTGCTCTGGATGCCGAGGTTTAATACATAACATGAAATTAAAACAACATATGGCAGTCCCCGAGTCACTGCTCTGGATGCCGAGGTTTAATACATAACCTAAAATTGAAATAACATATGGCAGTCCCCGAGTCACTGCTCTGGACGCCGAGGTTCGAAACATAATTGGTGCTTGATCTTGAGATACTACTTTACAATGTGTCGCTGATGACTGCTATGAGTAAAATGGATGAAGTAAAGCTACGTTCCATGGACTTTTCGTTTCTTCGCCGGCTTTGTCTGCCCTGTTCTTTCCAGGGGATTGAGCATCTATTAGGTAATAGGCATCATTGTGCAATGCTTTGCTCATGACGAATGGTCCTTCCCATGGAGGCGACAGCTTGTGCATGCCGGCCGTGCGTTGCACCAGTCGGAGAACTAAATCTACTTCTTTGAACACTCTTGGATTCACCTTCTTGCTGTGATATCGTCGTAAGTTCTGCTGATAAATAGCTGATCTTGATAGCGCCAGCTCTCTGGCTTCTTCTAGCAGATCGACAGTATCTTGCCGAGCTACTTCATTTAGTTCTGAAGTTGTATATTGAGTAACTCTTGGCAAGTCATGTATTATGTCGGCTGGAAGCACATCTTCTGCTCTGTATACCAGAAAGAATGGTGTATAACCCGTTGATCTGTTGGGAGTAGTTCTGAGGCTCCATAATACTACTGGTAGTTCCTCAATCCAACATCCTGCCAACCATTGCAGCGGTTCGACGAGTCGTGGTTTTATTCCGGATAATACCAGTCCATTAGACCTTTCCACTTGCCCATTGTATGCTGGGTGAGCTACAGAGGCAACATCTAATCTTATGTGTTTCTCTTGGCAGAATCTAGCGAAAGCTCCTTATGCAAAGTTTGTGCCGTTATCTGTAATAACACTGTGCGGGTACCCATATCTTAAGATAATATCTTTGAGGAATTTCACTGCTGTGGGCCCATCGCATTTTTTTATTGGTTTCACTTCAATCCATTTCGTGAACTTGTCCACCATAACCAATATGTGGGTCATCCCCCCTCGGGCCGGCTTAAATGGTCCCACCATATCTAAGCACCAAACAGAAAACGGCCAAGTAATGGGTATCGTTTTTAACTCGGACGATGGCATGTGTATCTTGGTTGCATATCTCTGACAACCATTGCATTTTTCAACTAGTTCTTTGGCTTATTTCAACGGTTGTATTAATAAAACCCATGCCTGAATGCTTTGGCCACTAAGGCACGAGATGAGGCATGATGTCCACATTATCCTTGATGTATATCTCGGAGTATCTCCTGGCCTTCTGCCGAACTCACACATCTTTGCAATACACTTGTGACGCTTCTTTTGTATAGCTCATTATTTATGATCGTATAAGCTTTAGCTCTCCTTGCTATCTGTCTTGCTAATACCTCATTATTCGGCAAAGTCGCATCTCTAAGGAAAGAGAATATGGGTTGCGCCCATACGGGAATTACTTTCTCTAGTGTGATCTCACTGTCTGTTTCCATATTTTTTGCCGACATAGCTGCCTCGGCTTTCTCCATAGTTATGCTTACTTCAGTTGTCTTTCTCTTGGGGAACTCCGGGTTATATTGCTGGTCAATTTCCATTGGCACACTATCTTCCGCTGAATTTACTGGAATAAATATGGATTCGGATTCTGGTGATGGAGTTATCGATGGTTTCCTTAGGTGTTCTAGGGCGATACCTGGGGGAATTGACTGCCTGGTTGATCCTAGTTTTGACAACATGTCCGCGGCATCATTTTCTGCCCGAGGTATGTGGTGAAATTCATACCCCTCAAAGTATCCACTGATCTTTTGCACATGAAATCTATATAAAGCCATATTATCATCCAATGCGTCCCAATTGCCTGAGACTTGTTGTACTACTAGATCTGAGTCCCCATAACATAAGATTCGGCGTATGCCAATCTCCTTTGCTACCTTCAATTCATGGACCAGTGCTTCATATTCGGCTACGTTGTTTGACGCGGCAAAATGTATTTGCAGCACATATTTCAGCTGATCTCTTTTGGGCGAGGTCAACACTATTCCTGCCCCCAAACCATTTCTCAGTTTGGAACCGTCGAAGTGCATCGTCCAATAATTCGGTCAGCAATGGTGGCTCATATTGCACCTCGGCCCAATCTGAAGAAGTCGGCCACTGAGATTTGATTGCATCTCTCCTATCGAATTGCGGAGCATAAGGTGACAATTCAATTGCCCATTTTGCTATTCGCCACTTGCATCTTTGTTACTCAATATCGGCTATGGGTGCTTCACAAATCACTTTGATGGGGTGCTCTTGATAATGTTTAAGTTTCTTTGCCGACATATACACTCCATAAGCCATCTTCTGATAATGTGGGTAATTTTGCTTTGAAGCGGATAACACCTCGCTCAAATAATATACCGGCCTCTGTACCGACTTATCATTTTCGAGTCGTTATACGACGACTACAGCACTCACTACTCTGTTGGTAGCCGCTATATAGAGTAACATAGGCTCTTTTGATAATGGGGAAGCTAAAATGGGTGCTGTGACCAACATTCTTTTCAATTCACGAAATGCACTGTCTGCTTGTGGAGTCCAAATGAACTTATGTGATTTCATCATCAGTTGATAGAGTGGTAGTGCCTTCTCTCCCAGCCGACATACAAACCGGCTGAGCGAGGCTAAACATCCCGTGAACTTTTGTACATCATTTAGACACCTTGGCAACTCCATTCTTTCCACTGCCTTTATTTTGGTTGGTTTGGCCTCTATACCTCGGCTAGATACGAGGAAACCGAGTAACTTTCCTGCTGGCACGCCAAATGTGCATTTTTCCGGGTTGAGCTTCATTCGGAACCTCCTCAGGTTCGCGAAAGTCTGTCGTATATCATCCAGTAGCGTTTTTCTTTCCTTGGTTTTGATGACCACATCATCCACATATACTTGTACATTTTTTCCTATATGGTCATGTAGACATTTTTGCATGCATCTCTCATACGTCGCTCCTGCGTTGCGCAGGACAAATGGCATTGTGCGATAGCAATAAGCCCCGTACGGGGTAATAAACGCAGTCTTTATTTGATCGGCCAGATTTAACGGTATCTGGTGAAAACCAGAATACGTGTCTACAAATGACAATAATTCACAACCAGCGGTCGAATCAATGACTTGGTCTATTCTAGGTAATGGAAAAGGATCTTTTGAACACGCCTTGTTCAGGTTCGTGTAATCGATACACATTCGCCATACAATGGCTACATTCGGATCATCTTTCTTCTTTTATACTAGCACCGGATTTGATAACCAATCCGGATACAACACCTCCATGATGAATCCGGCCGCAAGGAGCCGAGCTATTTCATCCCCTATTATTTTTCTCCTGTCTTCGGCGAAGCGGCGGAGAGGTTGCTTCACCGGCCTTGCTCCTGGCCTTACATTCAGAGAGTGCTCAGCCAACTCCTTTGGAACACCTTGCAGATCCTGAGTTAACCATGCAAAGATGTCCCGATTCTCACGGAGGAAGTTGGTGAGCTCGCTTTCCTATTTAGCATCTAGGCCTGCACCAATAGTAACAGTACGCTCTAGGAATTGCTCATCTATCTGAAACTTCTTCGTTTATTTAGTTGGCTGAAAGGAGACACTTCCATGTGGATTGGCTAATGCCGGCATATTCAGCTGTGTCGACTGAGCGAGGGCTGCTACCTCCCGAATCCTTCTTTTCTCTCTTGCTATAACCAGTGATTCGGCCAAATTTGACCCGGCTGAGGCACATTCCATTGACTTCTTGTAATCCCTTGTTACTGTTATCACTCCTTGTGGTCCGGGTAGCTTCATTTTTAGATAACTTACATGACAGCTGCCCATGAATTTGGCCAACGCAGGCCGTCCGAGTAAAGCATGATAACAACTCTCTAGATCCACCACTTCAAACTCTAAGTTTTCTGCTCTGCAGTTATCTCTTGTGCCGAATAACACATCCACTCGGACCTTACCAATGGGTTCGCATGAATATCCCATGGAAAGTGGTCCTCGTGGATTGCAGCATATTCTGCGATATTCCGAGTTTATGCATGGTATCTTTGTACATGATGTTGATACTACTCCCATTATCAATGAGAACCTTTGAAAATTTCACATTAATGCTTGGTCCAACAAATGTTGGATCCAACACGAGTGCATACGACCCCGGACTCGGCATTATCTTGGTGTGATCCTTTATGCTCCAAGTTATTTCCTGATCTGACCAAGGCATATATCTTGGCACTGCCGGCATGACTCATTTACTTACATATGCCGGCGCTGCACACTCTGCTTGTTCTGCTGTTCCGTCGCGAACACGCAATAAGACTGATGATGTTCTCTGTAATCATTGCGTCCAGTATTTCCTGGATTTGTCCTTCCATCCTGGCCTTGGTTCATCACTTGATGTACCGCATCTCTCCGGTCCGAGTTATCGTATCTCGGGGGAGGAGGCGGTAACATCGATTCTTCGCATTTGCTCCGATCAAGCTGTGGTGATCTTCGATGTACTTGAAGGGTCTTGCTGAATACTGCGGGGTTTCCCATTGCATTTTTCATCCATGCACATTGGCGGGTAGTATGGTTGGCTGGCCTGGCTGGGTTTGACGTGTGAAATTTACACGGCTGATCTAACATAGATTTGAACATGTACTTCGGCCTCTCCTGCCATTGCTTCTTTTGTTCTGGGGTCCACTGTATTTTTCCTTCATTCCTTGGTGTCCACTGCTGAGGACCATTCTTTTGTCGTTGAGTCGTTCCGTGACTCGGCTGATCCTGCGCTACCGTTGCCACTTGGGCCGAATTATATCTGTAATCCGGCCTTTCTTCTCTTCTTCTTCCTCTGAAGTCATTGCGCCTGGATGACCCGGACAAATCTCTTGCATATTGTTCTTGTTGCTCCCGATTATCCGCCGACATTAACTCTGGTTGAGTCGGATCTCCCAATGCA
This sequence comes from Avena longiglumis, assembly GCA_030063025.1. Classification (NCBI taxonomy): domain Eukaryota; kingdom Viridiplantae; phylum Streptophyta; class Magnoliopsida; order Poales; family Poaceae; genus Avena; species Avena longiglumis. The sequence continues at coordinate 458,960,166 of CP125974.1, forward strand.
TAGGAGTCCGCTATTCTGATAGTTTCTGCCAATATGGTTGGCATATCTCTTTGCAGTCGTTGCCACAATACACTGGCATAACGGCATCCTTAAGCGAACCAAGCTATTGCTTGAGACTCTATAACTCCTTCACACGAGTTTCTCAGGTTACACCGCCGAGTTAAAAACTCTCTGTCTATTTCATTCGGTCTCTGCTTGCACATGGCTAACTGTTGCGGCCTGTTTGGCCTCTTGTATGTGCTGGTAAAGTTGCTAACGAACATTTCTTCAAAATCCAACCAACAGTTTATCTTTCTTTGGTAGATTGTTCAGCCATACCCTAGCTGGTCCTTCCAACATTTGTGGGACATACCGTACTGCCCATCGTAAGTTCCCACCCGCTATTTTCACAGCAGTGGCATAATCAATCAACCAGTCTTGCGGTTTGGTGCTCCCATTATATGTTTTCGTGCCTCTCTCTAACTGAAAGTTCGGCACAGGTGGTTCGCCCATGATCCGTGGTCCAAAGCATGTCGGACCGGTGGACCTGTTCTTCCAACTCGGACCCAGATACCGGTCTAGCTTTACTCGCATCATTTGATGGCAAATATCATCTGAGAACCATCACGCATTCCATAGTGGTTATTCCCACCATGGATCACATATTCCATCTCGGAATAGCCATCGTTGTACCTTTCATTCACTTGATTGTGGCGAGCTGGTCTTGCTTCTCTCTCCTGCCGAGGTTCATGTCTTGGCTGTAGATTGAGCGGCAGTTCTCTCCTTACCTCAACAGGGATATTGTTCTCGTGATTGCCTCTCCCGAGCTCTCTTCTGCCGAGGTCTCCATTACCTCGGCTTCCGTCGTCCTTCTCAACACGGCCGGGATTCCTCTCACCACTGTTACCTCGGCTTCCATTGCCTCTGTTCTCGTTTGCTTTCCCGGCTATCGCTGGATCATACAGAACGATTTGCTTGTTTCTCTTTCACAAGTCACCGCTTTGTCCTTTCGCATTGTTTAGGGTGAGGATGCTGCCGCCACGGACAAGGCAGGTGCTGCTCCAGCCGAGTGAACCATTCACGAGGCCCCTGGCCTTGCCGGGTCCGCCCTGAGCATTTCTTCGTTTTGCTGGTTCGTGATGCGCACCAGCTCATTCACTCTTTCTTGCTGTTTTTGCCGGGCCTCGCCGGTCAACCCCTCTAACTCCAATGCTGCGGCATTTGCCGCTCTCAGGTTCTTTGTCGGGGTACTATACCTCGGCAAGCCCAAATCAACTGATTCTGCCTTATGAGCATCATGCTCCTTGTTAATATCATCTATGAGGTTCTTCCCTCTTAATCTCAACTCGTCAACCCGTTCAGGAGCGACGTCAAGCTTATTAGCTTTGGCATATTCTCGCAGGGTCCTGTTTAAGGACTCCCGCAAGGCCGACACCTTTTTTGCCTCTACCAGCACCTTTTGCTGGTTTCTTCTAATTCTGCCTGAGCATTGGCCGAATCAAGTATCAGCGCTACAGGTGTAGTCAGGTTTTCTATGGTCGCTTGAAGAATGTTTTCTGGTCTTTCCAGAGGTGGCCCTCTCACTCTTGGTGCCTTTGGGGTAGTGTCCTGTACCTCGGCCTGGTTGGTCACTGGAGGGATTACCTCGGTAGGTAGTGGTGTCGTCTGCCTGGGCGCGCCCTGCACGCCTGCGGCGGGGTCTCTGGTCGATCCGGCATCCGCTACTCCCGCCTGCACTCCGGCTGCGACCATCACCTCGACGCTGCCTGTCGGACGCGCTCCGCGTGGACGGCTCGCAGCGCTAAGGGGTGTCTCTCCTGCAACAACAACTTGGTGAGGATAAATGCCGGAGATGTCAACGCCGACGTAGACCCTGTGCCCGCCCAAGCTGATGAAGACACCGTTCTTGGCGGAGTTTTTCGCTGGTGCCCGCATTGTATCCAGCGTAGTCGCGAGATCAAACCTCCGGACCAAGCCGAAACAACGCTCGCCGGTGTTGATGAAGTTTCCGTCCGGATCATGACTCGGCTACCGCTGTGGCCCCCAGATGGCGCCAACTGTCGTGGTGGTGGCACGGCAGATGCCATGGGTAGGCTAAAGTATGGGGCCAATGGATGCTAGAGGTATCTGGGGAGGGAAGATGCAGTTGATTCTACACACAGAAGACAAAGGCAAAGATCTTTATTTCTCCTTCCTTGGGCTACAAGTGCTCCTTGAGCTGTGTTCAAGGAGGAAAGAAGAACTTTACCAACCTAACGGTACTAAAATGAGCCAATCCCCTCCTTAGGGTCCAAGCCTCCCCTTATAAAGGAGAGCCTTGGGCTCCTTTAGGGCTGATGTGGCAAGCATATTCGAGGAATATACTTGTCCCAATATAGTAGTTCGGCGCCCCCTTTCCCTGTTGCTCCCCTAATGACGGCAAGGTTCCAGAGGGCCCCTCCTGCGCGCCTCGGGCTTCAGGACTGTCACCTCCGTGACCTCCTTCTGTCTCTCTGTCACTCTGCTCCTTTGTCCCTAGTGCTTGGCTTCGCTCAGATTCTCCCTAGCCTGCCGCTAGAGTTTGACTTTAGGCTTCTCCTTCTCCTGCAAGCTTCGTATCATTCGGGTGTAAAACAGTTACACACGCGAATACTAAGGTTCTAACTTGGCGAGCCTAGCATGTGCAGACATGGCCTCGGAACACGGACCGAAAGGTTAAGCATGAGTCATCTAGTTGATATGATGCCCATTTGATGCTCGCCTTTGAAGCTACACCGACTCACGTGATGATCGGACTTGGTGTAGTGGATTTGGTTCATGTAATTACCAAAAAGGCACGAGGGATGTCGTTTTTGAGTGGGAGTTCATTCGTAATATGGATTAGTTGAACTCAATCTATCATACACTTAGTCTAAACTTTACAAATTCTGTTGTAGATGGCACCACCTGCTTTTAATTTCAATGTGTTCATGGAGAAAGAGAAACTTGCAACGGTAGCAACTTTACCGAATGGGCCATGAATTTGAGGATTCTCTCTCTGCACAAAAGCAATATGTGGTAGAAGCTCCGTTAGGCCCCACCTTTAGATGATGCCTGACGAGGAGAAGAATGTCTATCGGACTCGTCGGAGGACCACAACTTAGTTCATTTGCGGCATATTGTATGGGCTAGAGCGGAACTTCAAGCGTTTGAAAATGGCAATGCTTTTGATACAATGGGTGAGTTGAAAATGATTTTCGACACACATCTTGATAGAGAGCTACGCTTGTAAAAGTTCTTTAGCTGCATGATGGAAGAGCACAACTCCGTTAGTGAGCATGTACTCAAGATGTCGGGTTACGCCGATAAGCTTGTGTCCTTGGGAATATTGATTCCCATTGACTTAGGCATCCATCGTGTTCTAAAGTCTCTGCCACCTAGCTATAAGAGCTTCGTGATGAACTATAATATGCAAGGCATGAAGAAGTCTCTCCCCGAGCTTCTGTCAATGCTTAAAACTGAGTGGAGATCAAAAGGAACATCAAGTGTTGATGATCAATAGGAACAGGTTTCAAGAAAGACAAGAAGATAAAGCGGAAGGAAGTAAGGCGGCAAACTGTTGCGTGCTGAAAAGAAACCCGAGTTGGACCTAAGTTTGATACCGAAGTGCTATTATTGTAAGGGGTAGCCCTTTGGGCGCAACGCCCCAAGTATTTGGCGGACAAGAAAGCAAGGCAAACAAAAGTATATATGATATACATGTTATTGATGTGTACTTGACTAGTGCTCGCAGTGCTTTTTGTATTTGATACGGTTCATTGCTAATATTTGTAACTCGAATCGGGGCTCTGGAACAAGCGACCGCTAGCAAGGGGTGAGGTCAAGATGCGTGTCGGCAATGGATCAAGCGTTGATGTGATCGCCGTCGGAACGCTGCCTCTCCACTTGCCGTCGGGATTAGTTATAAACTTGAATAATTGTTATCTGGTGCCTGCACTAAGCATGAACATTGTATCTGGATCGTGTTTGATGTGAAGTGGTTATTCATTTAAATCCGAGAACAATGGTTGTTCCATTTATATGAATGAAATCTTTTATGGTCATGCACCGATGATGAATGATTTATTTCTTTTGGATCTCGATAATAATGTTACACATATTCAGAATGTTGATGCTAAAAGGATTAAACTAAATGATGATATATCCGCATATATGTGGCACTGCCGTCTAGGTCATATTGGCGTTAAACGCATGAAGAAGCTCCATTCGGATGGACTTTTGGAATCACTTGATTATGAATCATTTGATACATGTGAGCCATGCCTTATGGGCAAGATGACTAGAACGTCGTTTTCCGGTTCAATGGAACGGGCGACAGATTTATTGGAAATCATACATTCTGTTGTATGCGGTCCAATGAGTGTGTCGGCGCGAGGTGGATATCATTATTTTGTTACTTTCACGGATGATTTGAGTAGATACGGTTATATCTACTTGATGAAACACAAGTCTGAAACCTTTTAAAAGTTCAAGGAATTTCAGAATGAAGTGGAAAATCATCGTAATAGAAGGATCAAATTTCTACGGTCCGACCGTGGAGGTGAGTATCTAAGTTAGGAGTTTAGCACTCACATGAAAGAGTGTGGAATTGTTTCACAACTCACACTGCGGAACACCACATGAAATGGTGTGTCGAACGTTATGTCGTGCTTTATTAGATATGGTTCGATCTATGATGTCTCTGACGGACTTGCCGTTGTCATTTTGACTATGCACTAAGCTGCTGCATTCACTTTAAATCGGGCACCATCTAAATCCGTTAAAAAGACACCGTATGAATTGTGGTTTGGAAACAAACCTAGTGTCATTTCTTAAAGTTTGGGGATGCGATGTTTATGTGAAGAAACTTCAACCGGATAAACTCGAACCAAAGCGGAAAAATGCGTTTTCATTGGATACCCTAAAGGAAACTATTGGGTATTCCTTCTATCACGAATCCGAGGCAAGGTTTTTGTTGCCAGAATGGATCCTTTCTAGAGAAAGAGTTTCTCGCGAAAGGTGTGAGTAGTCGGAAGGTAGAACTCGAAGAGGTTATTGAACCTTCTCTTCAAAGTATCGCGAGTAGCCTTGCAGCGGAAGTTGTTCGGAGTTGGCTCCACCTGTTGAAGAGGAACTAATGATAATGATCATGAAACTCGAAGAGAGTACTAGAACCTCGCAGTCAAGCGGACGCGTGCGGCTCCGGTATGTCGGAAATCCTGTCATGAATTTCATGGTTGATGAAAATGATGACCCTGCGACGTATGAAGAAGCAATGATGAGCCCGGATTCCAACAAATGGTTAGAAGCCATGAAATCCGAGATGGAATCCATGTATGAAAATCAAGTTTGGAACTTGGTGGAATTACCTCACGACCGAAAGGCCGTGGAGAACAAATGGATTTTCAAAAGGAAAACTGATGCTGATGGTAATGTAACCGTCTATAAAGCTTGACTTGTCGCAAAGGGGTTTCGACAAATTCAAGGAGTTGACTACGATGAGACATTCTCTCCTGTAGCGATGCTAAAGTCAGTTAGGATTACGTTAGCAATTGTTGCATATTTCGATTATGAGATATGGCAGATGGATGTCAAAACCGCGTTTCTCAATGGTAATATTGAAGAAGAGTTGTATATGATACAACCAAAGGGTTTCGTCTATCCTAAGGATGCTAACAAGGTGTGCAAGCTTCAGCGATCCATCTATAGATTGAAGCAAGCATCACGAAGTTGGAATCTCCGCTTTGATGAGGTGATCAAAGAGTTTGGATTTGTCCAAACTTATGGAGAAGCTTGTATTTACAAGAAAGTGAGTGTGAGCAATGTGGCATTTCTGATATTATATGTGGATGACATATTATTGATCGGAAATGATATAGATCTTTTAAAAAGTGTTAAAATTTATCTAAACAACAAATTTTCAATGAAGGACCTAGGTGAAGCGTCATACATATTAGGCATAAAGATCTATAGAGATAGATCTAGGCGCCTAATAGGGCTATCGCAAAGTACATACCTTGATAAGATTTTAAAGAAGTTTAAAATGGAAAATAGTAATAAGGGGTTCTTACCTATGACACAAGGCACGACATTGAGTAAGACTCAAAGTATGGCTTCGGCGGAAGAAAGAGAGATAATGGACAAGGTCCCCTATGCTTCATCCATAGGCTCTATAATGTACGCCATGCTATGTACAAGACCGGATGTGGCACATGCTATTAGTTTGACTAGTAGGTACCAATCGGATCCAGGTTCAGAACACTAGAAAGCGGTCAAGAATATCCTTAAGTACTTGTGAAGAACTAAGGATATGTTTCTTATATACGGAGGTGAAGAAGAGCTCGTCGCTAAGTGTTATGTCGACGCTAGCTTTGACACCGATCCGGATGACTCTAAGTCTCAATCACGGTACGTATTTCTCATGAATGGCGGAGCGGTTAGTTGGAGGAGCTCCAAACAACCTGTGGTGGCAGGATCAACAACGGAGGCCGAATATGTTGCTGCTTCAGAAGCGGCTCAGGAAGCAGTTTGGATGAAGGAGTTCATATCCGAACTAGGTGTGGTTGCAAACGCGTTGGACCCAATGGTGATCTATTGTGACAACAATGGTGCCATTTCCAATGCCAAAGAGCCAAGGTCTCACAAGCATTCCAAGCATATTAAGCGCCGGTTTCACTCCATCCGCGAGCATGTCAAGGATGGAGATATAAAGATTGTAAAGTACATACGGATCTCAATGTAGCAGATCCGTTGACTAAAACTCTCCTAGAGCAAAACATGATCTACACCGAACTCCATGGGTGTTAGATACATCACAATGTAACTAGATTATTGTCTCTAGTGCAAGTGGGAGCTGAAGGAATATGCCCCGAGAGGCAATAATAAAATGTTTATTATGTGTATTCCAAGTATATGATAGATGTTTATTTTGCATGCTATAATTGTATTAATACAGAAGCGTTAATACATGTGTGTTTAATAAACAAACAGAAAGTTCCTAGTTATGCCTCTCTCATAAACTAGTTCGTTGATTAACAAGATGATCACGGTTTCCTGATCATAGACATTGGATGTTGTTAATAACGGGATCACAACATTAGTGTAATGGTGTGATGAACATTCATCCGAAGTATAGCATTACGATCAAAGTCATTGAGTTTATATTGCTATAAACAAACTACGAAGTAGCCCTAATCCTTAGACCATGAGATCATGCCAATCACTAACACCGGAAGAGTTTCTTGTTGACATCAAACGTCACTCCATAACTGGGTGATTATAAAGATGGCTTCAAAGCTACTAAAGTGTTATGTTGAGAATCATGGATCAAGAGTGGAATTTGTTCATCCCGATGACGGATAGATATGCTCTGGGCCCTCTCGGTGATATCACATTGGTTAGCTTGCAAGCAAGTGATTTGATCACTAGAATGTTATATCAGGAGCGAAAAGAGTGCATGTCGATGCGAGATCAAACTAGGTATGGAGATACCGATGATCGAATCTCGGACATGTAATATATCGTGAAACAAAGGGATTAAGATACAAGCGTAAAAGGTTAGCGATCACGGGAAAAGTCATCGTTGAATGTGTGGAGTCGTGATGGATCTCCGTGTCCTCTCGATTATTGATCGGAGAAGGGTCTCGATCATGTCCGCATTATTCGCGAATCATAGGGTGACACACTTAAGGGACACTGGCATCCAGTTGGAGCAAATGTTTCATGCTGAAAGAATAAACAAGCGCATGAATTTATTTCACTAGATACCGAAACAGGTTTTCGGGTGAAATTGCATAAAGTGGTTATGCATGTGAAATGGAATTCTAGCAAGGGGTTATTTGTGAATTTTTTGTCATTAAAGTAATTGACAAAATTCTGAATAAAATAAAAGAGTTTTATTTAATGAGAGTTTGCATTAAATTTGGTGGAAATTTAATGGGAATTTGAGTGGACTTTTGAATGGAGGGAATTTAAAGGACATTTTGTGAGTGGAGTGTCCACCCACATGAATGAAGGAGGGGAGGGCAGCCCCATGGCGTGACCACCCCTTGGGTGCCCCCCTCCTCCTATAAAAGGAGCCCCTCCTCTCACTTGTCTCTCACACCTCCTCGTGAAGGATCTCTCTCCTCCTCTAGAATTTATCCCCCATGGTCTCGGACTAGCGAGATACATGTTCCCGGTGGCTATTCGGCAAGAAAGGGTTGTGCTTCCATGCATCCTGGAGCGAGGCGGAGGTTGCCTGGTGTCTTGTGCGTGTGTGCGAAGCACGGATGCTTCTGCTGCGGCGCTAGGACTTCCTCTCGATCTTGAGATCGGCAAGAGATCGTCTATATCAACCACGAGTTGAACTCGTTAAGCTTTGTCGGTCTTTAAGGGTATGTTCTCTACGGATATACATCCGCCCGTTGTTTGTATCTAGTAGATAGATCTTGGTACATAGTTCCCATCGTAGGAATTTTTTTGTTTTCTATGCTGCGAACCCTACACGTCTCACCCACGGTAAAATATTGACTTTGGTTTTTGTCCCGTCCAATTCCGACAATATTGATTTTACGCCTTTCTGGAACCAAAAACAGAAGAAAACAGGCAACTGGCAGTGTGGCAACTTGTTAATAGGTTAGTTCCAAAAAAGATATAAAAACACCTCAAAGTATAGACAAATCAAAGCAAAGTAGATACAAAACAAGCATGGAACATCAAAAAATATAGATACGTTTCCGACATATCAAGCATCCCCAAGCTTAACTCCTGCTCGTCCTCGAGTAGGTAAGTGATAAAAGAAATTTTTTTAGGTGACATGCACCTTCACAATAAATATAACCATTTGCAAGCATTGAAAGCTGAGATCAAAGAACTCTAAACATGTGCATGAAATATGGAGTTCTAACAATAAGACAAAGTAACTAAGCATGCAACATGAAAGACTACAAACAAAGATCATGAATAACATGCATTGAAAAACGTTTGTTTGTTTCACATACAAAAAACATGGCATAGTGGCAATCATCTTGTCCCTCATAGAGTAGCAAATAGATGCATAGTACACCTTCAAAATTCATAAGAGTGACTAGAAACAAATAGCACAAGAACAAAAAATATCACAATATGCATCAATCAATAAGTTTTTGGACACTACACATAGAACTAAGAATGGCCACTATGCTCTCTTAATGGTGCCTAAAGGTAGAAAGTGGAGACTCAACATAATAGTGGAAGAAAGGACCTTCATAAAGGGAAGCAGAGATTTCAAGTTTCAAAAAGAGCTTCCAAAAATTATGGTACTTGTTAGTTTTCAGCCCTCGTTGCCCCTATCATAAGCATATTGAAGTGGTTAAGGTTAAAGTGAACAAACTATGGAGTATATTCTTGACAAAGTATAAGTTGACAATCTCATGTCCCTTGAGTACGAGGGCCGCTCCTCATGCTACTCAACTTTAGTCACTTGTAAGTTATTGTCATAGTAAGTACATGCGTATCATAGAGAACTGCCAATGGGGTACCCCTTGCCCCATGGTACAGGAGCTTTCCCATAACCAAAATGACATGGCAAGCAGACAATGAGCATCTCCGCGATCTTTTTATTTATTATATGCATAACTTTTTATTGAGGATGCTCCATAGATAACTCACTATGGTGATTCTGCAAGTTTCCACCATGATTAGGCATGGCTTAGGCTAGCGGCCTAGGCGTTTCTCTAACACAAAATACATAACTCCATGAACTTACAAGCTCCCTTTTTATTTCACACCGGTGACATCCACAGACAAAAGAGAATGATATGTTTGGACTTTGATGCTTTGTTTGGGGAAGGAATGTATATGTGTTAGAGAAACGCCTGGGCCGCTATCCTAAGCCATGCCTAAGCCATGGAGTTATGTATAGGTGTTAGAGAAATGACTGGGCCGCTAGCCTAAGCCATGCTTAATCATGGTGGAAACTTGCAGCATCACCATAGTGAGCAATATATGAAGCTTTATTCTTATAAGAAAAGAGAGACATAGAAAAGAGGAAAGAGAGAAAAAAGCATCGCTGAGATGCTCAGTGTATGCCTGCCTTGTCATTTTGGTTATAGGAAAGCTCCTGTACCATGTGCAAGGGGTACCCCGTTGGTGGTTCTCTATGATACTCATGTACTTACAATGACAAGAACTTACAGGTGACTGAAGTTGAGTAGCATGACGCGTGGCCCTCATATTCAAGGGACATGAGATTGCCAACTTATACTTTTTCAAGCATATATTCCATAGTTTGTTCACTTTAACCTTAACCGCTTTAAGATGCTTATGATAGGGGCAATGGGGGCTGAAAGCTAAAAAGCACCATAATTTTTGGAAGCTCTTTATGAAACTTGAAATCCCTGCTTCCCTTTGAAGGGCCTTTCTTCCACTTTTATATTGAGTCTCCACCTTCTATCTTAGGCACCAACTAAGAGAGCATAGTTGTTATTCTTAGTTCTATGTGCATTGTCCCAAAACTTATTGATTGATTCATATTGTTGATATTGCTTATTCTTGAACTATTTGTATCTAGTCACCCTTATGAACTTTGAAGGTGTCCTATGCATTTATGTTTTGCTACTCCATGAGGGACAAGCCGAATGCCACTATTCTATGTTTCCTATATGTGAAACAAACAAACGTCTTTTAATGCATTGTTATTCATGATCTTTGTTTGTATCCTTTCATGTTGCAACAATAGTTGCTATGTATTATTGTTAGAACTTCATCTTTCATGCTCATGTTTAGAGTACTTTGATCCCAGCTTTCAATGCTTGCAAATAGTTTGATCATGATTGTGATGGTGCATGTCACCTAAAAATTTATTGTTTTTATCACTTACGTACCCGAGGACGAGCAGGAGTTAAGCTTGGGGATGCTTGATACGTCGTAAACGTATCTATAATTTTTGATGCTCCATGCTTGTTTAGTATCAACTTTGCTTTGCTTTGCTTTGTCTACACTTTGAGGTATTTTTATACTTTTTTGGAACTAACCTATTAACAATACGCCATAATGCCAATTGCCTGTTTTCTTCTGTTTTTGGTTCCAAAAAAGCCAGAAAATAAATATTCTTGGAATTGGATGGGACAAAATCCAAAGTCAATATTTCACCAAGGAGAACACGGAGCCAAAAGACGAGACGGAGAAGGGCCTCAAGGGGCCCACACCCCTGGCTGCGCGGGCCAAGCCTGGCCGCGCCTAGGGTGCTTTTGGCCGCCTCGGGCACCCCCTTTGCCTATAATAAGCCCTTGATACCAAAACCCCAAGTACCCGATCAATCTTCCACGAAACAGTCCATAGCTGCCGCCACCATCGTCCCTAGATTGGGGGATCTGAAGCTCTTCCCGAAACCCTGCCGAAGGGGAGAGACCATCCCAGAGGCCTTCTTCATCACCATGCCAACCTCCGGTATGATGTGTGAGAAGTTCTACCTTGGACTATGGGCCCATACAGTAGCTAGATGGTTGTTTATCCTCCTTTGTGCTACCATGTTTAGATCTTGTGAGCTCCGTTCATGTTCAAGATCATCTATTTGTAATCATACATGTTGTGTTTGCAGGGATCCTATGGATATTGAGATTACTATTGTCAGATTGATTAATGATTCTATCATGTCTGTGTTGTTTGAGATCTTGCATGCTCTCCTTTTCTAGTAGCTACCTTGTCCAAGTAGATGCTAGTGACTCCAAAAGGGAGTATTTATGCTCGATAGTGGGTTCATGCCTCTATTGAATCTAGGGAAGTGACAGAAATCTCTAAGGTTGTAGATGTGCTATTGCCACTAGGGAGAAAACAACAATTTCTTGTTCATGGAACAATTGTATTGTTTACCTTACACACTTTGCTTAACATAGTTATCCGTTGCTTGCAACTTAATACTGGAGGGGGTTCGGATGATAACCTGAAGGTGGATTACTAGTCATAGATGCAGTTGGATGGCGATCTATGTGTATTGTTGTATTGCCCAATCAAATCTCATAGGATCATGAATGACTAGTATTGCATTGTTATGCCTTGCTCTGTCCTGTCAATTGCCCCGCTGTAATTTGTTTACCTAGCATGTTATGTTATCTATCTTAAGGGGAACACCTCTAGTGAACTGTGGATCCCGGTCCAATCTTTACCATTGATACATCTTCTACTGCTACTATTTACTTTCTGTGAGCCACCATTACCTTCCACACCATACATTTAATCCTTTGTTTTTAGCAAACCACTGGGATTGACACCCTCACTGCAAGTTGGGGCAAAGTCTTGAGTTTGTGTTGTGCAGGATTCCAAGTTGGTAGCAACACCTTGGGTTGTTTCCTTGCTCCTACTGGTTCGATAACCTTGGTTTCATAATTGAGGAAAAATTTGCCGTTGTGCTCATCATACCTTCCTCTTGGGGTTTTTCAACCGAATCTCTATATAGTTGAGCCGTGTCACTCCTCATATTGCTCATGTTAAACGCCTTCTTCGCTATTTAAAAGGCACTCTTGATCATGGTCTTCTTCTTAATTCTTCATCTCCAACAAGCTTGACAGTTTATTCTGATGCAGACTGGGCAAGTTGTCCAGATACTCGAAGGTCCACATACGGATTTTGTGTTTATTTAGGTGATAATCTTGTTTCTTGGTGTTCTAAAAGGCGGGTAACAGTTTCTAGGTCTTCTGCTGAGGCTGAGTATAGGTCGGTTGCTCATGTTGTGGTCGAGGCGGTGTGGTTGTGTCAGCTTCTCGTCGAGCTTCATCGACTGCTTGAGCGTGCTACAATTGTTTATTGTGACAATATTTCTGCAGTCTATATTGCCTTCAATCCAGTTCAGCATCGTCGCACAAAGCATATTGGTATTGACATACACTTTGTTCGCGAGAAGGTGGCTCTTGGCGAAGTTCGTGTCCTTCATGTTCCTACAAGTGCTCAATTTGTTGATATATTTACCAAAGGGCTACCGACTTCATCGTTTACCGTCATACGCTCTAGTCTCAACATAGTTACTCCTGACGTTGAGACTGCGGGGGGATATTAGAGTATAGGTCGGTTAGGGTTAGGTCCTTTGAGTTGCAGTCTATCTCTATTAGTCCTTGGAGGCTAAGTCTTGTAATCCATATAAACAGCCCTTCGAGGCATCAACCAACACAATTATTATTCTCTCAATATCCCAAAATATCAATTTAGACTGTATGTACACACATACCACACACACACCCCCCAAAGGGAACAGCCCTTCGAGGCATCAATCAACACAATTATTATTCTCTCAATACCCAAAATATCAATTTAGACTGTATGTACACACATACCACACACACACACACACACCAATGGGCTACCGACTTCATCGTTCACCGACGTACGCTCCAGTCTCAACATAGTTAATCCCGACGTTAAGACCGCGGGGGATATTAGAGTATATGGCGGTTAAGGTTAGGTCCTTTGAGTTGTAGTCTATCCCTATTACTCCTTAAAGGTTAAGTCTTGTACACACGCACAGAAATCACATGCTTACTACAACCTAGAAGTACAAGTGGGACTCTCATTTCTCACGAACTATATGTCCAAGACTGACTGGCACGTTGTCCTAGCGAGTGGACCGGCCATCCAACTCTCATATGTGGCTAAAATGTGGTTCAAAATGAAATTATGAATGCAACATATGATTTGAGCTATCACAAAAGCATTCAAAAGTCCATGTGTCGTGTCACAAACACATGGTTCAGACATGAATAAACTAAAATAATGTTAATATTATGCTTATAATTAGAACATGTAATCTTTTTTTTTGCGAAATTCCACCGATCTATTAATAATCATCAACAACGGTACAAATAGTTCTAAAAGTAATAAAAATTACAAATAAGTCAATGGACCACCTAGCGACAACTACAAACACTGACACGAGCCGAAGGCGCGCCGCCGTCCTCGCCCCTCCATCACCGGAACCGAGCAAAGCTTATCGTAGTAGAACTTGTTGTAGTAGACAGACGAAAAGTCGTCATGCTAAGGCCCAAAAGGACCAACACACCAGGGCAACAATCATCGCCGAAGATGACCAACGTAGATCGGGACTGACCTCAAAACACACCAACAAAAAACGATCAGATTCTATGGGATCAGCCGGACACACGACTCCACGCGTCCTCCGTCGATGCTAGACGCACCACCGGAGCGAGGATAGAACGAGAAATACCTTATTCTGACTTCAAGACGTAGCCACCGCCTCAACATTCTGAAGAAGACACTAAAAATAGTCTAAATAAAACACTGAGACCTTCCGCCGGCGAGTGGCCGTGGTCCGCCACGCCTCCAAGACCCTAAGTCCGCCAGAGACGGGACAGACCGGTGGTGTCGCTGGCAGAGGAAAGGAACCTTAGATAGGTTTGCCGCCGCCTCCTGGGATTGAGGCTCTCTCTTCTTGGTCCCGTACCGGTTAGAACACGTAATCTTGACAGGAATTTTGCAGAAATTCCAAAACAAAGAACACTTCGGGCATCTGCTTATTTTCCCAATACGCAATGAAGAACTCCCTATCATGTGAAATGCCAGCGAAAACTATGTCTCCTCAAGTAGGTCCAATGTGACAAGATTGGTTGGTGCATATACTTATAAATAGCGCATGTCTTAGATGAGATCAGACCCAGAGTGTCACCTCTGCAACTTTTGGGAAGGAGATATTTTTAATCCTTTGCTTGAACCTGATGATTAGCATCTGTGGATGCGATGCACCACGCATGATCCAACCTTTTTTTTACTCCATTAGGATAAACAAGTACCCTCTCACATGGACGAGTCACAAGGAAGCTGGACCAGCACCATTACCACAGATCCCATAAAACCGGCTATTAAATCCCAAAAGGGCAAAACAATTGCAGGAAATACCTGACAAACTGGACCAGGACAGGGGACACACTAACACTGTAACGTGCCAAGGTGTCGCACTCGCACATGCGCCTTCTTGTGGGCATATTCCTTCCATCTCCAGCCAGTAGCCAACTGATCGGATCGGTCATCAATATATACACAGCTGCTTTCTTATTTTCATCTGAATAAATGGGGAAAACAGCTTGGAGGTTTCGAATTTGTGACACCACTAGCAATACGGATGTATCTTCCAGTTGGACACAGAACCAAAGAGCTTGAGTAAACTAGTATATCGCCCTGCAATCCTTTGTATATGCCCTTTTATTTTAACATGTCATAAATTAACAAGCATAGTTCTACTTCTATGATGGTTTTGTTGCTCTCTTTGTGCTAAGGCACCTTTTAGAGTGGATGAATAAGTTAATGAAATTGTGATTGGATGCATTCACGCAGAGGCCACCTATAGTCTCTTTTAGTTTTTTAATTAAATTTCCTCCTTTCTCTCTGATGCATGACATACAAAGTAGACTATTGATTTGGGATGTAGATGCATCAACTTTTAAAAGGAAAACATCAACTCTCTCATGCATTTTTATTCATTCTTAATAAATAGACATTTATTGCAAAAAAGAGGGGAAACTCTAAGTAATCAAATAACTTAGTAAGGAAAATTCTCTACCCGAGGTTTGGAATTGTAATATATTTTCTTGGTGTCCCTACGAATAACCAATGCCATCTCCTCTTTGAACATTCCTGCACCTGTAAAGGTTCGGTCTATTTTTTTTTTGAAGATGTGACTATTCCTTTTGTCCAAATAGCCCAAGTTGTTGGGAAGGAAATTTCCACGAAGAATTGCTTAGTGAAGTGAAACTTGAAAGATGAAGATTTTCCACGAGGAATGTGTCTCAACCTATATGTGTGAGCTCTTGAACGTGGGTGGCCAAGGACGCATCGAGCCAGCCTCGTATCATCGGATTTATCCTCTAGTTAAAAAGGGAGAATAGACACTAGTGGATGGCTAAAACTATGTTGGCAATGTAAAAGGATATGTATATTGAGAAAATCTTGAGGGCTATTTTTTATCCTTTAAACTAAGAGATCGTAACAATAATATCGACTGAAAAAAATAAGTAAGAAGAAAAAGAAAAAAGAAAAAAAGATGATGATTGGTGCTGGAAATCACATGCATGCATGCTCGCCCGACGTGAGGAGCAACGTGCGCCGCCTAGCTGTCTCCCGGTGACCGAATCAGATGTACTGCTCCTCTCACAAACATCATGTCAGATTCCGATGCTTCCCTCCTGAATTAATCTAGTAGGCGTTTTTTACCCTCCGTACGTAGACTCTACACTTGCATGACAGTATGGCACACATGCTCCTGTTCCAGCAGCAGAGTACGTATACGTTGCGCAGTTAATCAATTACCATCTGAAGCCGACACTGAAAAATTACTGTAATTAATTGACTGCCTGCTGGCTGATCAATCGATCCGCACGGAACATTCAGGTGGGGATTAATTCCGACCCCGGTGACCGTTAAAAAAAGAAAAGAAGAAGAAGAAGAAGGGTAAAAACTAAAAAACAATGAAATTTAGTTACTCCGTTTGAGACACTTTGGTCGTGAATTAGGCGAGCAGGAGCAGTCGCTGGGCACGTACGTCGCACGCGGTCGCGAAATTCTCGCCGGTTGCGGCAGATGCACGATCGACCGAGCGAGCGAGCTTGGCGTGCGAAACGCCCAAACTATATATCGTGGATTTGCGCTGGAGAATTTTGAGATACAGCCGCCGCCACGCTGCCTAACCGCTGGAAAACGACCGGACCTTGCGGGCGTGCCACGGGAATTTCTGTCGCGCACGCTAGCTAGCTTAATCCAGGAGGCTTCTGGAGTTCGATCAGAACTGGCTAGCTGCATATGCATGGATCGTCGTCGACGGCACGACGGAGATTGACCTGGCACAGCCCTGACACCTACGCGATCCGGAATTAGTTACAGCAGGGCAGGAGCAGTGCAGCAATTTCACGGCAGATGCAGGTGCCGCTACGGTATCGCCGCCGACAAAACCCCACCTGTACACAGACGTGAATTCCTCTTCTCCTACCTCGCGTTTAACTTTCCCTCCCTTTATATAACCACCACCACCTCCCGGCCCAGTCCCACCTCCACCTCCACCTCCACCTCCACCTCCCTCCCGCCCTCTCTCTCCCACCTCCAGTTCCGACAAAGCCAGACTAGCAGACCAGCTGAAGATCGAGCTCAACCGACCGACCGATCGTCGCCGCAGCTGCGCCAACGACGATGATGATGACGGCGGCGGGGGGCGAGGACCAGGCGGCGGTGCCGCGGGTGGTGTCGATCCTGTCGGCGCTGCTGGAGCGCGTGGCCGAGCGCAACGACGTCGTCGCGGCGGTGGAGCGGCGCATACGGGAGGAGGAGGACGACGAGGACGCCCACCACCACGACCACGACCACGACGAAGAAGAAGAAGAAGAGGAGGATGCCAAGAAGACGAAGTCGACAAAGAAGAAGAAGGCGGTGTCGGCGTTCCAGGGCCTGACGAAACCGGCCATCTCCGTGGGAGGGTACCTGGAGCGCATCTTCCGCTTCGCAGGCTGCAGCCCGTCCTGCTACGTCGTCGCATACATCTACCTCGACCGCTTCCTGCGCCGCCGGCCCGCGCTCGCCGTCGACTCCTTCAACGTCCACCGCCTCCTCATCACCTCCGTCCTCACCGCCGTCAAGTTCGTCGACGACATGTACGTATTCTCATCATCCATCCATCACCTAGCTACATCCATATGCCCGTCCAATTCGCTAGTTCGTTCGTGTGATCTTATTAGCGAGTTCTTGACTACCAGCCATGCATATTCAAAATCTCAATCTGAATTGCAATTCTGAAACATCCAAACTATAATACAACCTGCATTTTCTTGTTGTAGCTAGTCAGTGAGATTAACTTGATCTGCTGGATAAACTGACACGTAATCGAGGAGGTTAATTTGCAGTAGAATTGGTTGTAGCTTGGGGTGCGCCTATGTCTGATCTGATCTGACTTAGCGATCCCCTCTGTCGTGCCTAGCACACACGGACTCACGGACCCCCACTGCTGCGTGCCAGCCATGTGGGCCCGGACGTCTCATCTTTTTAAAATTCTCCATACCATTGTTTTTCCAACTGGCATGCCACCAACCAAAGCCAAGCTACTAGCCTTGCCATTTTTAGCTGGTCACGAGGACAGCCTGTCCAGTTCGATCGAGGTCCAGTTGCCACCACCACATTTCACCATTGCTATCAAAGCCATTTTGTATCTAGAGCGTCGACATCGATCGAAACAAAGCCTAAAGCTTTTTTTGCGTTCTGTCGAAAAAGAAACCGTAGCAATAGTCTCATGATTTATTGATCGTGATGATGAATGTGGAAAAACTGCAATTGCAATAATGCAGATGCTACAACAACGCCTACTTCGCGAGGGTGGGAGGGATCAGCCTGATGGAGATGAACTACCTGGAGGTGGACTTCCTCTTCGGCATCGCCTTCGACCTCAACGTCACGCCGGCCACCTTCGCCTCCTACTGCACGGTGCTGCAGACCGAGATGGCGTACCTCGAGCACCCCGCGCCGTCGTCCGTCGACGCCGTCGTCTCCCCCGCGTTGCTGCAGCACTGCCTGCCGGAGCAGGACCAGGTCGTCGACACGGCCGCCGCCGCCAAGGCCGGCCGCCATCTCCACAAGCAGCAGCAACAGCAGCAGCGGCTCACCGTCTGATCGATCGAGCTCTCTCTCTTTTTTTTCTGTCTTCGCGCGCGGTGTCAGCTTATCCATCTTGCCCTCTCTCTTTTTCTTTCACCGTTCTTGGGAGTACATAGATGATGTTAGTTAGCTAGGACGGATTTTCGCCATTGTTTGGAAGGAAAGAAGGATCAATCATGAATGGAAACACACGGATCGGATTGGGATTGCGCTCATTGTTTAAGCGGATGCTTGCATGCTGCTAACCTGTGCGCATATGCATGTGAGTCACAGCACACCGCGTGCTTTGCTTGCCTTCCTGTTTGTTTCTTTCCACGCCTTTTCTTTTCCCCTTTTCCGGATCAAATTATTCGCCAGAAAAGGGGTATGTGTTACTAGGATTGGACATCGTGGGATGGCGGAGGTTGAAGAAGAACCAACGGGTTACTGCTCAGAACATGGCATGTTTCTTACGGGGTACCACTTACTATACACCGCGCGCAATGATGATATGTGCAGTGTAGGAAGCGACAAAATTGGCCTCACAGGTCACCGGACTGTTAAGCGAAATGACTTTGTGATCACAGCAGTCGAATGGCAGTCATTCTGACTGAATTTGTTCCCTGACGAAACAGACCGAAATTGTCAGTGACAGATTCAGTCAGGTGTACTAACAGGAAACAGCTTCAGTTAGAAATGACACTAGCTCGAGTACACGATCTTCCATGCTGAAAGCCTCAATGCTTCTTCAGACTCCTTTTACAACAAAAACTAAGACAAGTTACTGCAGTTCTTCCTGAAGGATTTTACTACTATCTGATCTGAAATGTTCACAGGAGACAAGCAAAAGTCCAATTGCGCAAACGATAAGACGCTACAGATGCGGAGACATGGCAAAGCATCTCCGGTGCGGTGTACAGGTGAGGGAGGAGAAGATTTGGTGATCAGGAACAGTAGATGCATCGCATCATCGAGAGTGTATATGCATGGGAGTGAAAAAAGAGAATACAAGGACGGGAACGTGGTGTGCATGTAGATGTAGGGCTAGTGGCTGCGCCTTTTGCGCTGTAGTAATATATAATGCCTTTGGCCTTAATGCGGTGAGCTGGATTAGAACATGGTTGGTCACACAAGGGAATGAATTCCATCGCGAGGAGGAGAGAAGCTACCAGCAAGAGAGAGAGAGAGAGAGAGAGAGAGAGAGAGAGAGAGAGATGGCTGTGGGTGAGTCCCTCTCTACACATACACATTTCAACTTTTTTCCAAGGTGAATTTTCTTACCGAAGTACTACAAAATGCTGGCAATGCAGTTTGGGTAAAATGTGTCCACAGCTGATGGATGTTTTTGCCATTGTTGAAGGTGAATGTGTGTTGTGCTTGTGCTACAAGATAATGAGCAGCAAATTTCCAAAGGCTGGAAGCATTTTCCTTTCTCTACCACAGGTGTAATAAGGATTGACATGTGGGTACTCTCGTGGGGCACTAGCTAGCTCAACCATTGCATGTGATGTGCCGATCGCCAAAGCCAGCCTAGTGGCACTTGAACCCTGTGATTGTGAATCCTACCCTACCCCATGCGCGGGGAATCTGAGGCGGAAAGGATCACAGGAAGCGACCCATTTGTGGCCACTGTGATGCGCCACTCTTTGGCCACCGTTGGTTTTCTTTCCTTTCCATGAAGGCTTCCGTCTCCTTTGGTTGTTTCCCTGTGAAATGGAGGTGGATTTTGGTTGGGGTCTACCTTTTCCATGCGCTTCGATAGTACCCTTGCTGTGCAAGAGTATTCGTGTGTTGATTTGTGTGGGCACCTTTGAAACTTGCTGAGTTGCTGGTACTAAAATATCTATCCTGGATTTATTATCCTTTTTCATATGCTAGACTAGTTACCTAATAGCTGCCAGACAACTAGAAGACTTCATAAGGACCACAAGGAATTTACTACTAATGTAGTAGTACTACTCTTTCTCTGTTTTTATTTACGCTATAATCCGAATTTAGTTTTTTTTGCGAGTGATTATGAATTTAGTAAAAGTTAAATTTTGTAAGTTTTATCAAATATGTAGCAAAAAAAAAACAAATTTATATAATATGAAAATACATTTTATGATGGTTCTAAAGATTATATTTTAGAAGTCCATATTTTTTATTCTCCCAGTCTTTACAAAATTGATTTTGACTAAATCCAAAGTACAGGGTAATTGTGAGCCAAGGGATTATGGAAACTTCAGATTTGAGCTCGCCGCAAACTGGCGGACTCCCAAGAACAACGACGCGGGTCCAGTAGTTATAAATGCCAAGGCACACATCCGATCGCTGCGCTTAGGCAGTAAATAAAGCCATTGGGGATAACCGCGTTGAGGAAAATGCATACACAACACTCTTTTTAGGCGGCACATCAGATCCGCAGCGTTGTTTGTGTCACGTCACATATGTTTGCTACATTAATTTACTATGCACGACATAATTTAGTGTCTTGTATTATCCTTTTTAAAGTAGATTATTGCTTAATTATGTTTTACATCAACAAAAAGCATAATAATTCTATATACATCCTAGAAAACATACACTAGTGGAAACGACGCATCAGTCCCGGTTCGTAAGGGCCTTTAGTCCTGGTTTCCGAACCGGGACTACGGAATCGGGACTAAAGGGTCCTCCCTTTAGTCCCGGTTCGGCCATAAACTGGGACAAAATTTACTCCACGTGGTGGTGGTGTAGAGCGGGGGGTGGGTGGTGGAGGAATTTTAGTCCGGGTTTATAGTACAAACCAGAACTATGTGAGCTCTGTCGAGGCAGCGTCTTGCGGGTTTTGGCTGCCGTGGCAGCGGCTGGCTGTGAGGCAGCATGTTCTGCCGCGACAGAGTTTTGAGGAGGTTTTCTGCCGCGGTAGAGTAGAGAGAGCGAGATTTGGCGTTTGTGACGTGCAATGAAGGAACCTTTACAGAACAGCGTCGTGAGTATAGAGATCGAAGAGTGACATATTTCTTCGTATTTTGGTCGAACATATTACATATAATACACGTTCATGCATATATACAATATAATTTCTCTTACACAATCCCTATCCTATAAATATAAATTCTCGATGGTATTCTTCGGTTGGATCTATGATCTCCTTAACTAAGAATACCGCCAAATCCTCTTGAATAGCTCGTATGTGATCCTGCTCTACGAGACCATCCCGCATCTGTTCGATCTAATTTTAAAAAGGGGATCAATATATATTATAAATGAAACTTAATATAATTGATGGTAATAAAATAAGATTATGAACATTGTTGACGTACATCAACTGATTTTGTAAATCTGTTAATCTCATAAGTCATCTGGCGAATGAACTTGCAAACGTAGTATCCATATAATTTTTCCCGGCTTCCTGCCACAAACACTTCACGAGAATAGATTTTAATCAAAATAATAATCAAACATGGTAGTGGTATTGAAACAAGTATCAAAGAGATGAGCGGACATAGCTATAGTACTACTTATAGAGATTTTTTGAAATGTCAACACCTCTTTTCATTCATCCCTAGCAGCCTTGATGAACCATTTCTAAATCCTGCCCGACAAATAAAATGAGTAAAGAGTTATTAAGTACTTGATATCAGGAAATGAACGAAAGATGCCGATATAATGCGATAGTGATTGAAATTACCTCTGGAGCATATAAACCATGTCTGACCATCTCTCAGGGTCTTTACGTTTCAAGTCCCGGACAAGTACTTTTCCGGTGTCAACTTGAATGATTAGCAGAATAAAGTGGAATCTACGCACACATAACTCATCAATTACACTTAACATCGAGTAAACAAAATCGAATATGTAGAAGATAGTAACACTCACTCAAAGTTGTAAGGTAATAGTATTTCCGTTTTGGTTTGTTGTTGAAGTAAAAACTTTAGCAAGTAATCCTCTATTTCCTAGGCGTTAGTTTTGAACGTATATTCATGCATGTTATTTGTATCAATGACAGATAAAAGGATTAAGTTGCATGCTAACCTCGATCGAGGAGGAAAGAAAGAGAAGAAAGCTTAAGTGTGGCTCAGACACTTTATATCATGTTTGTTTTGTGTGAAATCAAGTGGCATCATGTTCTCACGCATTTCATCGAGCACCTCTTTTGTATAGAGGGAAAAAACTAAGCAACATACAACACTTGTGCATGAGAGAGGAAAAACAAACCATCTCACACAAGCATGTGGAGCTCGGATGCTATATATATATATATATATATATATATATATATATATATATATATATATAACATGGATCTTTAGTCCCGGTTCCTACCAAAACCAAAACTAAATATCTGCGCCAGCGGCCACGTGTGGCCAAACCCTTTTAGTCCCCGTTTCTGTCCCAGACCGGGACTAAAGGGTCCTCATGAACCGGAACCGATCGTCGCCCTGCCCCGTGCGTCTTCCTGGTCTTACGAACCGGGACTAATGTGAGCGTTAGTCCCAGTTCATGAAGGAACTGTGACTGGTAGCTTGGGGTGGCATCGATGGAAGCCCTATTTTCTACTAGTGATAGTAAGATTACATACATCTACATGATCTTAAGCTTGCGTTTGCAATCATTACTAGAATTACAATTCAACCTAATGCATGTTGCATACATGTTTCCTTCTCGAGGAAGTTTTTTCATCTTCAACATGTATGCATCTTGAAGGAGTTAATGCCCTAGGGAAAAAATAATTTGTTATTATTGAAAAACTCTAAGTTTATTATTATGTTTTTATTTATGTTATAATTACTACGTGTCTTGAATATGAGATTCGAAGGAAAACACATATGCATGTGTGGAGATATAAATACCAGGAATGCTCATGTTCCCTCCTCTAGGACTAGCTCATGTGTTGTAAAATGATCTTGTTTCCTAGTCATGTATATTGATAATATCTATAACAATGTGAGCTTATTGTTATGAGAACAATAGTGCTGAACCTATCCAGTTTTGTCGTAAACCTAGAGACAATATCATCATGAGTTATTTAGTTTATCATAATAGTTTTTCTTATGTTTTTTTCCTTAGACCATGGGAATGTCAAATACCAAGATGTTGAAAGATATACCTTGATTGTCATCAAAACATCAACTATGGTAGGATGATTATAAAAGGTAGCTTCTAGGTATGCCAGATAGTATGACTTGGGTTTGATAATTCTAGAACGGGATCTTGTACCTCCTAACAATGGAGAGATACATTTTGTGCCCTCTCGATATTACAATGTCAATTAATCGTTCGTGCATATAATTTATGATATTGATCATCTGTACATCGGAATATGCATCAGTAAAGAGAATGAAACCGAAACGAGCATAATCAGTATAGTGACCATGAGCTGAATCATGAGGATACCAAACTCTCACTTTGGATGTTCATAAGTATCGCTTAACAAAGGTGAAAGGGCATGTATGCCCCATGTGTGGTTTTGGTAATTAATGACAAATCTCTATGGACTAATATGTAAATTGAGTTTCACTTGTAAGTTTGTCCATTGGCATCGCTTGGGCATGTGTTGGTATCAAGGTTGGAAGATGAAGAAATGTCCAAGGGCTTTGTGCCTATTGGAATCATGAAGAAAGAAGGAGCTTGAAGGTTGATCAAGACATGTGCAAAGAGTTGCATCAAGATGGATCAACCTCAAGAGAGGATGAAGAAGGGCGAGCTCAAGATGCGCCATCTCTAGAAGATCTCATGCTTGAAGCTTGCCATCCTCGTGATCATAGAGTGATGAAGACACGTTCAAAGATGAGGTCACTACTAGGAAAATGGCTATAGGTAATCAGCACATTCGTGGCTCACATGGTTGAAGTGCCCCACGGCTAAAACAGACATGGCTCACCTGTGGGCAGTGACCTACTAGTAACTAGAACAACCGTGGCGCACATGGTCATAGTGCACCACAAATATGTGTGGGCCAGGGCCCTGCTGGCCGCATGCCGCATACCCATAGCGCACATGGGGGAGGTGCGCTACGGTTGTTACAGTTAACCGTGGCGCACACGCATGTCGTGCACTACGCCTAAGTGAAGGCCCCTTTGTTCTATAAATGGGCAGAAACATCCGTGGCGCACTCTGGCATGTGCGCCATGGTTGTGATTTTTCCCTATGGCGCACTAGGGCCATGTGCGCCACGGATGTGTCGACCAGTATTTTTTTGGCAGCTCCACTTTGTGCACATGTGTGATCATCCACCACCCACACTTCACTTTCCCCTTCTTCTTCCTCCTTAGATCTAGTCGGGATCCTTCTCCTTCCCACCTCAATTTCTCCACTCATTCACCATTTTTAGCATGTAGAACTTGCCTTGGATGTTAAATATGTAATAGAGGAAGCTCTTAGATCTCTCATCTCCTTCTCTGGTCTCGCGCGCACCTCTCCTTTCCATCTTCTCGCGATCGGTCTCTCATCTTGGTAAGTTGTCCATGTAAGGATGTGTTTATGTGTATATGGATGATATGCTCATATGTATGTAGATGATTGATGCTCATGATGTGTGTATGGCGAGGATCAATGGTCATGTGTGTGTGTATATGGAGAGTATCGATGCTCATGCATGCATGTGTGTATGGAGAGGATAATGACATGTTCATGTGTGTATGGATCGGTCTCTCTCTCTCTCTCTTGTGTTTGTGTGTGAACAAGTTGCCATTTGTTTTGCCAAAATGTTGATTCATTTCCATTTTGGCAAGACTTTGGTATTTCGCAAAGGTCCTAATTTTAGGATAGGTCATGACAAAATTTTCTATCGACCATTGCAAGCATGCATTGATTATGTGGTTCTAATAGACTTATAATTGTACCGTGTACACCGTGCAGGCAAAAATGGTGCTCATAATGAGCGAAGGCATTATGGCTAGATTTTTGTAATGTGCGATGGCCGACATGATACGAAATAACAAGACTGATATAAGATGTCCGTGCAGAAGATGCAAACTCAACTGGGTGATCGACCCAGATTCCGGGAATCTGTAGGCGCACCTGCTCCGCCATGGTTTCATGGATGGATACACTCGTCGGATAAGCGATGACGAAGATGATGGAGACGGTGAAGGTGGGATACATGACGATGATCATCACGGCGAGAACGGGCGAGATGATGAAGAGTCTCCTAGAGATGGTGAAGGTGCGGAAGCAGACCGGGATGATGATGATCTAGATGCCGGAGGAGCAGACGACGATGGAACAATATCAGGCTGGGTGCGGGACCCTTATGTGCAAGAGCTGCTTCTCAAGCAGACGAGTAACGCCAGGGCTGCCGCTAGATAGAAAGCCAAGCTTGCACAACTTGAGAAAGACGCGGTTACTCCATTGTATGAAGCATGCAGGCCCGATGATACCCGGTTGAATGTAACGCTCAAGGCTATGGAGATGAAGGCAAAACACAAATTGAGCGATGCAAGCTTCGACGATATGATGACATTCTGGCACGATCGTCTCCCGGAGGGGAACACGTGTCCAACTAGTATCGAGGACGCCAAGAAAATCGCCTGTCCTCTCGATCTACCGCATGTTAGATATCACGTATGCATCAATGATTGCATCATTTATCGAGGCGAGGACGCGGAGAAAACCACATGTCCAGTGTGCGGCGTGAGTCGATACAAGAAAGGGAAGAAAGCACCTCGAAAAGTGGTATGGTACTTTCCTATCACTCCTCGTCTGCAGCGCTATTTCGCGGACCCTATGGAAGCGAAGCTCATGCGATGGCATGCGGAAAGAAAGAAGCCAGGAGATGACGATGACCCCGAAAAGGATGAGCTGCTGACGTAGCCTTCAGATGCTAGCCAGTGGAAAGCATTGGACCTCGAATTCCCAGAATTCGGTGGAGATTCGAGAAACATCAGGCTTGGTACAAGCACCGATGGACTCAATCCGTTCGGTAGACAGAGCAGCACGCACATCACTTGGCCCGTGTTTGTATGGATGTACAACCTCCCTCCATGGTTGTGCATGAAGAAGAAGTACATACAAATGAGTATGCTAATTCAAGGACCGAAACAACCTGGTACAGACATCAATCTGTATCTCGGGCTGTTGAAAGAGGAGCT
Source organism: Avena longiglumis (assembly GCA_030063025.1). Classification (NCBI taxonomy): domain Eukaryota; kingdom Viridiplantae; phylum Streptophyta; class Magnoliopsida; order Poales; family Poaceae; genus Avena; species Avena longiglumis. The sequence continues at coordinate 458,986,772 of CP125974.1, forward strand.
AGCCATGTTATGGGAATCTGCAGCCAATACTTACGATGCCGTCGCACAAGATTATTTCACTATGATAGCCGTGTTGGTCACTACGGTGCAAGACTATCCAGGTTGCGGGTATATCTCGGGGCAGGTTATCTAAGGATTCTGTGCATGGATTAGGTGCATGGATAACACAAGCTATCTCCAACTAGAGAAAGATCCAGGGTCTTTGAAAACCATGTTCATGGCGCACCGGAGGTGGCTCGGCAAGAATGATCCATGGTGAAAACGTGGAGACCTGTTCGATGGCAATGAAGGGATACGGGTAGGCTACACTAGCACAAATCAAAAAAAAAATCTACCGCGTATACCATGATTACTGTTGTCATAGATTACGGGATTACCACTAGACGCGCAGTTACGGAATCGATGAAGTGCGTCGAGGCAGTGCATACGTTCCACGTCTCCTCCTTATCCTCGTCCCATGAGAATCTCCCCTTGAGCGGCTCGTCCAAGTGCCACATATGCAGCACCTCCGAGGTATCCACACGTGCGGGGTGGAAGCGTCAGACGCCGGACTTCTAGGTCCGCGCATGCAACACAGGCGAGAGGTGTGGCGGCTGGGTGGAATGTTCTCAGCTCTAACCCTGGTCAGCTCACCCCACCCTCTATTATATAGGCGTTCCTAGTGGGCTTCTACATTAGCAGCCCATTAGTAGCCTAAGCCTGGTCTAATTCGAATCCAATCCTCATTAGGCTTCCAGCCCCTTAAGTGTGTGACCCTATAGGTTCATATACGTATAGACATGACACGAATACACTTATTCTGCCAATAGTTGGTAGTGGCCTCTAGCAAGATGTGCCAACTCCTAAACGCATACAAAAATCATATCGGACGAACCATCACAAGGTTTAGTACATGTCTTTCCCTTTGCCTCACGATATTTGGTCTAGCTCCAAGCTGACCTCTCTTTCTCGATACTGTGATTCGGAATCCCTTTACTAGGTTAACTCTTAACCGTATGTAGCACGGCCATGCATTTCTGGATCCGATCACTCGAGGGGCCCAGATATATATCTCTCAAGTAGAGAGGGGCAAATCCCATCTTGATTGACCATGCCTTGCAGCATGTTTCAGGACAAACCCGAAAGCTACCTTTATAACTACCCAGTTACGGAGTAGCGTATGATAGCCCCAAAGTAGGTCGATCCACATCTCAAGTACATGCGACAATCTCAAGTCTAAGGACAAAACGCACACGATGTGTATAGAGAGAGCTGCAACTAATTACCAATCTCAAGTTGGGTCAGTCCAACTCCATGCTCATAACATGTGTCCACATCATTGGTTTGACATCTCCATGTCTATGACTTGCGAAACATAGTCATCAACCAATCGATGTGCTAGTCTAATATTCACGTGTGTCCTCACATGAACTCCGACTAGGGACAACTACTAAATAACCATACAAGTAAAGAGTTTCACAAATAATTCACGCAATTGCCAATCAATACAAGTTGCCTGATATGGATATTCAAAGAACATTACAATAACTCATGGATACATATGAAATATAATCATCTCTATGATTGCCTCTAGGGCATATTTCCTTTAGTATACCACTTGCACTAGAGTCAATCTAAAATGTATCTAACACCAATTGCTCTTGTGTGCACTTCATGCGCGGGCTGCGGGAGAGGCTTAGTCAATGGATCAGCAACATTTGAGTCCGTATGTATTTTGCATATCATGACACTACCATCCTCAACGAACTCACAAATCTGATGGTAACACATGCGAATATGTTTGTTCTTGTGGTGTTGTTTAGGTTCCTTGGCTTGTGCAATAGCACCATTGTTATCACAGTAAACATCCAAGGGATTGGACGCGCCCTGAACCACACCGAGAGCGATCAGGAAATTCCTAATCCAAACAGCTTCCTTTACGGCCTCCGAGGCAGCAATATATTCAGCTTCTGTTGAAGAGGAGGTCACCGTATCTTGCTTGGAACTTTTCCAGCTCACAGCACCACCATTCAAGACAAACACATAACCTGATTGCGATTTCGAATCATCTGAGTCGTTAAGGTGACTCGCATCTGTGTAACCCTTTACACTGAGTTCATCCTCACCTCCATAAACTAGGAACACATCCTTAGTCCTTTTCAAGTACTTAAGGATGTTCTTTACCGTTGTCCAGTGACCTTCACCTGGATCAGCCTGGTATCTGCTCGTAACACCTAGAGCATAGGAAACATCTGGGCGAGTACATATCATTGCATACATGATGGATCCAATAGCCGAAGCATATGGAACCCTGCTCATGCGCTCACGCTCATCAGTAGTCGAAGGACACCGAGTCTTGCTGAGTTTAATGCCGTGAGACATGGGAAAGAACCCCTTCTTAGCCTCTTCCATGCTAAACCGTTTCAACAATTTGTCAATGTATATACTCTGGCTTAATCCAATTAGCCTCCTTGATCTATCTCTATAGATCTTGATGCCCAGAATATATGCTACTTCTCCCAAGTCCTTCATCGAAAAACTATTTTTCAATGAGGTCTTAACATACTCGAGCATAGGAATGTCTTTTCCAATCAGCAATATTTCATCTACATATAAGATTAGAAATACCAGCGCTCTCCCACTTTCCTTCTTGTAAACACAAGGTTCTTGTTCGTTTTTGATGAAGCCAAACTCCTTTACAACTTCATCAAATCGAATGTTCCAACTCCGAGATGCTTGCTTCAGCCCATAAATGGACTTGAGTTTGCATACCTTTCCGAGATTGTTTGGATCGACAAAACCTTCGGGCTGCATCATATACACGTCCTCAGTTAGGATTCCATTTAGGAAAGCCGTCTTGACATCCATCTGCCATATTTCATAGTCGAAATGTGCAGCAATGGCTAGAATTATCCGTATAGATTTAAGCATCGCTACGGGCGAGAAATTCTCTTCATAGTCAACTCCTTGAACTTGTCGAAAACCTTTTGCAACAAGTCGAGCTTTATGGATGTGAACATTTCCATCCATATCAATCTTCTTCTTATAGAACCATTTGCACTCGATGGCTTTAAAACCATCAGGCAGGTCAACCAAGTTCCATACTTGATTGTCTCACATGGACTCTATCTCGGATCTCATGGCGATCAGCCATTTCTCAGAGTCTGGGTCCACCATCGCTTCTGCATAGGTCGCAGGCTCATCATTGTCTAACAATAATAATTCCCGCGCTTCGCGGAGCCTCGCCGACCTTCGTGGTTGTGGTGCTTCTGTTGCCACGGGTTCCTCAACTTGTTCTGCTACAGTAGCATCACTTGTAGAAGCATCCCCAACTGGCTCATCTTGAACTTATTCAAGTCGGACCGACCTTCCACTTGTTCCCTTTGTGAGAAACTCTTTCTCTAGGAAAACACCGCTACGAGCGACAAACACTTTGCCCTCTTCTCGGTTGTAGAAGTAATACCCTAAGGTTTCCCTCGGATATCCCATGAAAATGCACTTATCTTATTTGGGTGTTAACTTGTCCTGAAGTCGCTTGAAAAAAGCATCACAACCCCAAATATTTAGAACAGACAAACTGGGATTCTTTCCAGTCCACATCTCATATGGTGTCTTCACTACAGATTTAGATGGTACCCTATTAAGTGTGGAAACTACCGTTTCTAGAGCGTAACCCTAAAATGACAATGGCAAATCCGGCTGGCTCATCATCGATCGAACCATGTACAACAAAGTTCGATTACGCCGTTCGGAGACCCCATTTCTTTGAGGCGTTCCGGGCGGCGTAAGTTGTGGAACAATTCCGCAACTCTTAAGATGATCGCTAAACTCGTGACTCAAATATTCACCTCCACGATCAGATCGCAAGGCCTTTATTTTCTTGCCACGTTGATTCTCTACTTCACTATGAAACTCCTTGAACTTTTCAAAAGTTTCAGACTTATGCCTCATCAAGTAGACATAACCATATCTACTGAAATCATCAGTAAAAGTAATAAAGTAGTGATATCCTCCTCTGTCTGTCGTGCTCATTGGTCTACATACATTAGTATGTATGAGTTCTAACAAGTCTGTCGCTCTCTCGGGTAAACCCGAAAAAGGCGACTTGGTCATCTTTCCAAGTAAACAAGCCTGACATGTCTCGTATGATTCAAAATCAAACGAAGTTAGAAGACCATCACCATGGAGCTTCTTCATGCGCTTTTCACTTATATGCCCCAAACGACAATGCCATAAATAGGTAGGACTCAAATCATTAGGCCGAAGCCTTTTAGCACTAACATTGTAAAGATATGCATCATCAAGATTTAAAATAAATAACCCATTCACAATGGGAGCATTAGCCATAAACATATCATTCTTAGAGATTACATAACCATTGTTTGCACTCGCGAATGAATAACCATCCCTCATCAAACATGAAGGTGATAAAATGTTTCGACCCATACTAGGAATGTAACAACAATTATTCAACTCCATAATAAATCCTGACGGAAGGTGAAGTTGCATGACGCCGACGAACAATGCAGCAACCCTTGCTTTATTTCCGACGCGAAAATCCACTTCGCCTTTCTGCACTTCTCTAGTCCTTATTAGCCCCTGCATCGAATTGCAAATATGAGCAACCGATCCGGTATCAAATACCCAAGAGTTAACATAGGAATCAACGAGAAGAATGTCCACAACATTTACAACAAGCGTACCTGAGTGGGAAGTACTCTTACTTCCACTCTTCTTCAAAGAAGCCTGGTACTTGCTGCAGTTTCTCTTCCAGTGGCCATGTTCATGACAAAAGAAGCACTCAGTGTCTTCTACAGGTCCAGCCTTTTGCTTGGGTGCAGGCTTAGGGATCGTATCCTTAGCCTTGCCCTTCTTCTTCCAAGAAGTACCCTTTTTCTTGAAGCTAGGCTTGTTCTGCACAGCCATCACATGGCTATGCCCTGCACACTTCTTCATGTCACTTTCTGTTGTTTTAAGCATCCCACATAATTCATTAAGGCCCTTCTCCACCCCATACATATGGTAGTTCGAAATGAACTGCCCATAGCTGGATGGAAGAGACGCCAAAATGAAGCCAGTGGCCAACTCTTGGCCTAGTGGAAAACCAAGCTTTTCCAAAGTCTAACTGTAACCAAACATTTTGATCACATGGGGGCCTACAGATGCTCCCTCTGCTAGCTTGCATTCGACAAAAGACTTGGCAACATTGTACCTCTCAGTCCTTGCCTGATCTTGGAACATGTCCTTAAGCGCAACGATCATATCGTACGCATCCTGATCCTCAAACTTCTTTTGGAGTTCAGGTTCCATGCATGCAAGCATAAGATAGCTAATCTCAAGAGAATCATCACATGCTCTCTTGTAGGCATTCTTGAGGACAGCAGATGCATTATCAGCAGGTTCATTGGGGATTGGGGTATCCAGAACCACTTACTTTTTATCAAACCTGAGAACAATTGTCAGGTTACAGACCCAGTCCGAATAGTTTGTTCCATTTAGTTTATCTTTGTCAAGAATCGAACGCAAAGAGAAAGGTGATGTAGTGTTTGGTGCCATTGATCTACAACAGAAAACATGCAAAATACTAAGCCATGTAACCATGAAAGAGTAAAACATATTAAACAATTTAATAGCATATACTCCCACTTAAATCAATATCCCTCTATTGATATTAAGTGATTCAAGATCCATAATTAACAAGTCGACTAGTGAGCTTTAGCATCACTGCTAGAAGACAAGGTAAATCGGTAAGCAACACTTGCTAATCATATCACATATGAATCTTGTTGTTGGGTGACATCTCTATGTCAAAACTAGGCGCCCAACCTTTATGCCCCAAGGTCCTTAACTATTAATATGACCTTGTCAAGTTCACCAACCCTTATGCGTGTAGGTATCCGATACAAATCCATCTAGCCAAGGAAAACCGCGGCACCCTAATTTCATAGGCCCACCAACGATTGTACAGGGCATAGGATGGTGCAAGGTTTGGTTGGGAGGGCATGGTTTAACTTAAACTTTGTGAGGGATCGTTCTACTTCTATCATCTAAGCATGCATAGTAGTAAAACTCATAAGAATAGCATTCACATAGTTGTGACACAGTATGTCCCATTTTCTCATGGTGATCTCCGTCGCCATAGAACATATCCACCATGATGATCTCCATCTTCATGTTCTATGTGAGCCATCCTCCAAGAACTAATACAAACTATTACTCCTAACAGCTAGTAATCAAAATTACATAGTATTGGGATCATCACAAGTTGGCACGCAAGCCATTACAATAAATGACAACACATATGACTCCAGCCGTGTTGCCCTACTCACGACACGCAGGTCATGCAAATTTTCATACATGCATCACATACATATATGGGCCATACCGATCACATACATCCTGCAAAAACAAGTTATGCATAGAATCACATTCTACCGGATCATGTGACCTCGCAGCACCTAGTTACCTTAACGAGATACAAAAGGGGCTACGATAAAGGAGGGTCTAGGGGGTCTCCCCCTGCGGAGTTCGAAGGGCCAACGCCCCTCGCGATATCTGTGAAAAATGAGAGATCAAATCTACACAATTTTCTTTAAGGATTTTGATCGGCAAATCAAATTTACCATAAACTGTCTGTTGTTCCGATCTAATCAAAATCCTTTGATCACGGTACAATGATTTTAGATCTAGGTTCCGATTCGATCAATCATATTTATCTTCGCGTGATTCAACTGGATTTATGTGTCACTGTCGACCCCGATGGCGGAAGCCGACCGGTAGGGGTAAGTAGTTCGACAACCTCAGAATCACGATCACGGAAAGAAAGATCATAGATCAATCCTGAACCACCGAAATATAAACGACCACATCATTCATATCAATCTGCATATCACCATATGCAAACATCCCGAACCAATAACTGAACAGCATCGGCTCTGATACCAGTGAAGGGATACGGGTAGGCTACAGTAGCACAAATCAAAAAAATCTACCGCATATACCAGGATTACTGTTGTCATAGATCACGGGATTACCACTAGACGCGCAGTTGCGGAATCGATGAAGCGCGTCGAGGCAGTGCAGACATTCCACGTCTCCTCCTTGTCCTCGTCCCACGAGAAGCTCCCCTTGCGCGGCTCGTCCAAGTGCCACAGATGCAGCACCTCCGAGCTATCCACATGTGCGGGGTGGAAGCGTCAGACGCCAGACTGCTAGGTCCGCGCATGCAACACAGGCAAGAGGTGTGGCGGCTGGGTGGAATGGTCTCAGCTCTAACCCTGGCCAGCTCACCCCACCCTCTCTTATATAGGCGTCCCTAGTGGGCTTCTACATTAGCAGCCCATTAGTAGCCTAAGCCTGGTCTAATTCGGATCCAATCCTCATTAGGCTTCCATCCCCTTAAGTGTGTGACCCTATAGGTTCATATACGTATAGACATGACACGAATACACTTATTCTGCCAATAGTTGGTAGTGGGCTCTAGCAAGACGTGCCAACTCCTAAACGCATACAAAAATCATATCGGATGAACCATCACAAGGTTTAGTACATGTCTTTCCCTTTGCCTCACGATATTTGGTCTAGCTCCAAGCTGACCTCTCTTTCTCGATACTGTGATTCGGAATCCCTTTACTAGGTTAACTCTTAACCGTATGTAGCACGGCCATGCATTTCTGGATCCGATCACTCGAGGGGCCCAGATATATATCTCTCAAGTAGAGAGGGGCAAATCCCATCTTGATTGACCATGCCTTGCAGCATGTTTCAGGACAAACCCGAAAGCTACCTTTATAACTACCCAGTTATGGAGTAGCGTCTGATAGCCCCAAAGTAGGTCGATCCACATTGCAAGTACATGCGACAATCTCAGGTCTAAGGACAAAACGCACACGATGTGTATAGAGAGAGCTGCAACTAATTGCCAGTCTCAAGTTGGGTCAGTCCAACCCCATGTTCATAACATGTGTCCACATCATTGGTTTGACATCTCCATGTCTATGACTTGCGAAACATAGTCATCAACCAATCGATGTGCTAGTCTAATATTCACGTGTGTCTCACATGAACTCCGACTAGGGACAAATACTAAATAACCATACAAGTAAAGAGTTTCACAAACAATTCACGTAATTGCCAATCAATACAAGTTGCCTGATATGGATATTCAAAGAACATTACAATAACTCATGGATACATATGAAATATAATCATCTCTATGATTGCCTCTAAGGCATATTTCCTTCAGGCAAATCCGAGACCTGAGGAATCCCAGAGCGTAGGAGCAGCGAAGAAGTGGAAGAGTTGCTAAAAAACTGGAAAGATTGTCCTAAGCCAAGAAAGAAGCGAAAGAGGCAGCAAGACAAGCCGCTGATGAAGGTATGGAAAACAAGGTCAGTTTTCTGGGAGTTGCCATACTGGAAGTTTCTCCGCACGCCTCATAGCCTTGACATCATGCATATCACGAAAAATGTGTGCGAGAGTCTGGTCGCCACCATAATCAACATGCCAGATAGGACGAAAGATGGTCCGAAAGCAAGGCACGGCCTGATATTCATGGGTATCCGGAAGGAGCTTCACGGACGCCTTTACTCGATGATCAGGAAGATGACAATGATCATGAGTCGAAGACGACACAAGGTCGTCGGAAGGGTAAAAAAGTTCAAGAAGAACGAATATTACTGCCCTCCTTCTTGCTTCACTCTAAGCCAGGATGAGATCAAACAGTTTTTCAATTGCCTTCTAGGAGTCAAATTTCCTTACGGCTACGCGGGCAAGATAAGCAGATACCTAGACGAGGGGAAGCAGAGGTTCAGTGGCATGAAGTCTCACGACTGTGCCGTGCTAATGACGGAGGTACTTCCGGTTGCACTAAGAGGGATAATGGACGAGAACGTCCGTGAAACATTATTTGGCCTCTGCAAGTTTTTCGATGTCATCTCTAGGAAGTCGATTGGCATGAATCAGCTCGGGAGGCTACAGGAGGAGATCGTGGTGATATTATGCGAGCTTGAGGTCTACTTCCCACCTGCATTCTTCGATATTATGGTGCATCTGCTGGTCCATGTCGTGGAGGACATCGTCCAACTCGGGCCGATGTTCCTCCGGAGCATGATGGCGTTCGAAAGGATGAACGGACACATCAAAGGATACGTTCGCAACAGGTCCCGTCCAGATGGAAGCATAGCCAAGGGCTTTCTGGCCGAAGAGTGCATCTCTTTCTGCACGAATTATCTAGACATCGAGAACCCTGTCGGTCTTCCCGTCAACAGGCACCTTGGCAAGCTCGACGGATCTGGTCACTGAGAGGGTCGTCGCATACTGCATGCAGACTTCGATTTTCGCCGCGCAGACTTTGATCGAGCAAACCTCATCACGAGCCACAACATTTAGAATTGTTCGATCCTTGGGTACAGAAGCACAAAAGGTTAATCGAGAAGAAGTACAGTGACCGGGGCATACAGAGGATGCAGGGAGAAATAATCAAAGAGCACAACTCAGATTTCACGCGTTGGTTTAGGCAGACGCTCCTTGATAATCCCCCGCGATCGCATTCTTCTGACACAGAAAAGATCATATTCACCTTGTCGCAGGGACCGATGCAAAACCTGGTGACCTATCAGACGTACGATATCAACGGCTACACATTCTACACAGAGGAAAAGGACAACAAGTGTGATTATCAGAACTCAGGCGTAACGTCCGAATTCTACACCGATGACAACAAAGGAAATATTTTACGGAAGGATCGAGGAGATCTGGGAGCTCGACTACTGTGGAGAAAAGGTGTCGATGTTCCATGTCAGATGGGCAAAGAGCGTCGAAAGAGAAGACCGGTATTTCACAACCATGGTTATAATCGAAGCAGCCAAATCCAAGGCCGCCGGTGCGAACGTGGCCATGAAAAATGAACCGTGGGTACTGGCTACCAAAGTGGACCAATGTTTTATCATTACCAACCCGACAAAGCCTAGTCGTGTTGTCGTGAGGAGAGGAAAAAGAAACATCATCGGAATGGATGGAGTCGCCAACGAGCAAGACTTCGACCAGTACGACGATCCAAAGATTGAAGATGACGACGACTACGATGCAACAACATACATCACAAGAAGAAAAAGGACAACCCTACCCAAAAAAGGTAGCCCGTTCGAAAGAAGAAACATTAAAGTGTCGGGGCTAAATTATTCAACCGCGACAAAGAAGGGAAAAAGATTGTAAAATGCTAGCTCAAAACATATTGTAAAACGCGTGGTCAAAAAATATTGTAATATTCATGGAAAAATTATTATGACATATTTGTATCGTGGAAAAATTATTATGACATATTTGAATCATATTTGTACCACTTTTATGACATATATTATCAGTTTTGGGCATTTTTGATATATTTAAAAGTATTTTAAAAACAAAAAAACTTTTATGGCATATATCACCACTTTTGGGCATTTTTTGGAACATTTAAAAGTATTTATAAAATAAAAATAAAAAAGGTGGGCACTAGGATTTGAACCTAGGTGCTCATAGGTTTAGAATAGAGCAGTGGATAGAACCAGTGGGATAAGGCAGTGCTAGTGTTAACTAGAGGGGTGGCAGCCCTCTTATCTGACTAGTCCTACCCACTTAGGCGTAGCGCACCCTGGCCAAGTGCGCTATGGTTATCCGTAGCGCACTTGCCAGGGTGTGATACGCCTAAGTGGGTAGGACTATTCAACTTGCCACGCCCTCCCCATCGTCCTCAGACACAGATCATCCCTACCCTCCCCATCGTCCCTATCCCCATAGATGCGCCGCCGCCACCGCATCCCAGGAGGAGGAGGCCGCCACGCCAGGAGGAGGAGGAGGCTGCCTTGCCCGCGCGCTCGTTCCGTGGAGGAGGAGGTCGCAGTCGTTGTGCAGTCCGTGAGGAGGAGGTCGCAGTTGCCACGCCAGGAGGAGGAGGTCACGCTCGTTCCATGGAGGAGGAGGTCGCAGTTGCCACGCCAGGAGGAGGGGGTCACGCTCGTTACGTGGAGGAGGAGGTCGCAGTTGCCGCGTAGTCCGTGAAGGAGAAGGCCCTCATCGTCCGCGCGCTCATCGTCGTCCTTGTCTTGGAGGTGAGCGTCGCCCTCTCCCCTCTCCCCCTCTCTCCCCTCTCGCTGCATCCATTCAGTTAGGGGATTCAGAGTAAGGGTTCAAAGTTAGGGTTCGGTTAGGAAATGTTTAGTTAGGAAATGTTCAAATGTTCTTAGCATTCAGAGTAGGGTTCAGTTAGGAAATGCTCAGAGTAGGAAATGTTCTTAGGAAATTCAGTTAGGAAATGTTCAAAGTAGGAAATTCAGTTTAGGAAATGTTAATCAGTTAGGAAATTCAGTTTAGGAAATCCAGAGTAGGAAATTCAGATTAGGAAATTCAGTTAGGAAATGGTTGCATGGTTTATGGTTGTTCAGAGTAGTGGTTTATAGTTAGGATTCTAAGTTAGGAAATGTTCTTAGGTAGTCTGAAATCATAGCAGTGGTTTTGTCTTCATGGTTCATGGTTGCATGGATTAGCACTGCAAGCAACTTCCTTTCCTAGTTGTCTTAGCCCCTAGATAAATTATTCCGAGATGAACATTATTCTGAATTTTTATTTCTGCAGGATTGTATGCTTGCCTGTGTGGATGCTTCTGAGATGAAAATTATGCCTGTGTGGCATACACCAACTGGTAGCATGTTAGCATGTTGACCAAATTTGTTCTAGCTATCTCTCTTTTGCATTTTGGGTCTGCAAGCCAACTTGTATGAGACACGTTGAGAGCATGGTGTTTCAAAATCTCAGAGAAACAACATAACATGGTAAAGATACAAATGAAACTGTTTTAATAGTTCAAATAATGACCTGCAACTAAAAAATTGACTTGTTGCTTCTGTGTATTATAGAAAGTGCTGTAACTTTCATGTTTGTCGTGTTTGTCAGTGGAACATCCACATATAGATGGTTCTGATGATGCTCCCAGCCTGTAATAAATCAATGTGACCGGCAACTTTCTCTGATGGTTCTCTGTACTATATGAAAACAATGCATTTATGTAATTCATTTATCACCAGCAGCTTTGACCTGTCAAAACAAACAAAAAACCCTGTTATTGTTGTTTTTGCTGTAGCTATACATGCTGTTGTTATTGCTGTGCAATGTTGCTGTTATTGCTGTAGCTATGTATACATTGCTTTTTTTACTACTGTGAATCTCCTATGCAACATATCAGTTTTGAAATGGCAAGTCCATGATGTAGGTGTATGATCTGTATGTAGGTTCTTGTATGAAATGAGTCCTGATTTTTATCGGAATGTTGATTAACTTCCGTTTCGGAAGAAATCAGGCACTCCTAGTTTAAGATAATTAGCAAAGGTCATGCCGGATTTTTCCGTGCATTTAACCAATTATTTGTTTTTTATTAGTGCAAAGATGTGTGACAACGACGAGGCTGGATGTTCTAAGCGCATCAGCGCTGAAGGAGAACTCAGACCTCCGAATAAAGAATTGACATTCTGGGAGACGGCCCAGCGGCTAGAAGACGATGACGAATACCATCCTTCGGAGAGCGAGGATGATGAGATGGAAGACACGGAGGAAGAAGCCGAAGGAATGACGGGTGATGAAACCACTGATGGCGGCGAGGGCACATGGAGTGGTAGCAATCCTCCTAAGAAGAAGAAGAAGCCGAAGGAACGACGCCCTAACACGGTTGGCACCGTCAGGGAGGAAATTACCGAAGTGAGCCCAACAAGGGTTCCTTTGGAGCCCGACCGTGTCGTCAGAGGGTACGGTGGGCAAGTGGTGGCGATCACCCGGACAACCATCTCGATCAACACCGAGAATCTCCGACATAAAGATAATGGCCACCTGCGCACACTCCTCTTCGAGAAGCTGCATGCAAGATACAAGTTCCCCGCTGAGTATCAGAACACAAATTATCATGGGAACAAAGTAAACAAATCGGCCCTCACAAAGATGAGCACCGCCCTGGCCAACTGGAGAACCCGGATAAAGAAGAAGATCTATAAAGAAGGCAAAAGTCTCGAGGAGATCCAGAAGATTGACCCGCAAATCACCGAAGATCAGTTCCGGGAGTTCAAGGAGAGGTGTGAATCCGAAAGATCCTCGCCAATAGTAATCGGGAAAGGTCTTTGCAGGCGATGAATATAGGTCATCACCATCTCGGATCTGGTGGATACAGAACCGCGGAGGCCAAATGGAATAAGGAGTACGAAGAGTATAGATCTAAGGGGATAGAAAACCCCTTTGCGAAATTCGAACCCGGGCAGGTTCGAAACTTCATCAGGGCCCGTTACCACATGGACCCAAAAACCAAACAACCCACCGTGGATCCTGTGATGAAGGAATTCGAGGAAATTGTGACAAGTAATCTAATTACCGTGGATCAACTCGATTGCATTCTAATCGATGAAGTCTAGTTTCTAAATGGTTCACTGTTAGTTATTCTGCAGGAGGAGGAAATTTTTGCTAGTCATGGATCCCAGGGTTCCTCATCCAAGGGGTCGACGGCGGCCACCCGGTGGGATAACCCTTTTAACAGGGCGATGAACCAGGTCAAGAAAATAGAGCCAGTTACAAAGAAGCCGTCGTCGGCTGTCCGTCTGGCCGGCCTTGGGGGTAAGAATTGGGTGGATCATTTTGGTCCACCGCAAAGGACGCGTGTGGCGCCGTAGGGAAGGAGCGAGGATGAAAACCGCGAGGTTCAAGAAATTAAGGAACAAGTGGCGCGGATCCCGCAGATCGTCCAAGATAACCTGACAATCACCCTCACGTCCATCCGGCCTACCTTGGTGGAGTCAATAGCGAACTGGAGTGTGGGTGGTCGAGTAGGGCCGTGCCCGATTCCAAGCATGGTCAACAGCCACTCAAACAACGCGGCGCCGACGAATCAAGCGAACTATGTGTTCGTGACTCCTCCCGCTAGCACCACGACGCCGCAAGTGTTGGTGACTCCCCCTACCATCACCACGGCGCCGGACATGTTGGTGCCCCCCTGCCATCGTCGCGGCGGCACCGGAGCTCCAAGCACCCGGTAGGGATAATACACTGGCGGCCAGCACCGTGCCATCAAGCAGCCCCTCCGTCTCTTGCACGCCCGTCGCCGTATGCGGTGCCTCGACATTAGCCGATCTCGACGCCATCACGGTAAACAAATTGCTTTACCGCCTTTCACGCCATCTATTACTCTTATGGCATCTCTGACGACGCCGTACATGTTTTCCGCAGACGGATGTTCCTTGCACTCTCTTATGCTACATGAACAACGAGCTGAGGGATGTTGCCAAGGGTACCATCGTTTAACCCTTGCAGCGCACGTTCCACTCAAGGCCGATTCCAGATAGCGTGCACAGGGTTAAAATTAGTCAGGTGCTAAGGTGCTGCGATGACCTGTAACCTCCCATTCAACCCCCAGGAGCGGATGAAGAAGAGCTGGCTGTCCTCAGAAGTTGCTTTGGCTTATTCTTTCAATGGCCAAATAGCATGATCCATTTGGGTACAGCGGGGGCCATCACGCCACAGACAACAGCACCGCCTGTCGTGCTAGCGACAAGCGGTGGCAAGGACCCCTTACCGCCCTCGCCGTCACCTCCACGCGGTGGGTCGGATGATCATGTTGATGATATGCACATGGCGTAGGATCTGGCCGAGGATGACAAAGACTGGAATGATCACTTCTGCAACGCTCAGTTTAGCAACGAAGACCTAGCTGGTGGCCCCACAGAGAAACCCACTATCACCAAGCCTCTGTTTGGTTCTCAGGAGATGCCTCCAGCTTGCGCCTTTATAGAGCCAACTAATACAACCAACCGTCCCTTTATTCTAAGCCCTGACACACTACATAGGGCGGACGGTGCTCAGATTGCGGTGCCTGCCCGCTCTCCAAAAGGAAAAAAGGGCAGGAAAAGAAAATCTAGCAGCTCGAGCCAGCCGGTGGCGTCAACTACGAATCCGATCAGGTTTCGGGACGGGCCACCAAGACCCGAGGGTATTATGTGGAGGATTCATGTGGCGGGTGAGCCCATGCTACCTAAGAATTTGCGGAGGCTCGTCAGTTCGGAACTGCAGAGTGTGCATGACGGCGTGCTGACGATAGAGAGACACCTTCTGGCGGAGAAAGATCCCTCGCACCTGGTATTCGTGGTTAAGGTGCCACCAGGCTTGGGCTTCGTCGATAATGCCCCTGCGGATCTGTTCTTCCTGCAGTTCAACGACATCTTCAATATGTTCCACCTATACCCGCTGCACTATACCATGGTCCGCCTGTTTTCTCTCAGCCTGGCCATGCAAATCATTAGAGAGAACACGCCGGGCATCGCTATAGTGTACCCCTACTACATGCGTGACGGTTGCTTGGGTTCCCCCGATGAACGACGTATCGTGGCCTCGTGCCTAAAAAGAATCTTCGTAGCGAACAAGACAAAGGAATACATTCTCGTGCCTTACTTTCCCGAGTAAGTCGTTATTCACTCGGGACCGTCGATTGACTTTATTAAATTATCATCATTCTTTTTCCAACACATTCCATTTGAATTTTTTGCGCAGAGATGAACACTGCACGCTCATCTACTTATCGCCGAAGCATTCCCACACCACGTATTTCGACTCAGGGAGTCTAGAAAAGAAGAAAAACTATGACAAGGTCAAGGAAGTTCTGGATGATGCTCTCACTGGCTATGCCTCGACGGAAGGCACCACCTTCGTGCGTACGAAGGTCAAGTTCGGTAGGCACGTCTTCAACCATGTAACGGAGTTCCCCTGCGTGAAGCAGCCAGAAAGCAGTAAGAAGGAAGCCTACTACGCACTCCATCACATGAGAGCGTTCCTACTAGACCAGAAGAATTCTACGCTGCCAGATCATCTCAAACAGTGGGCCGAAGCAAAGGCCAAGATCACTGATTCAGATATTAGACAAGATATGTATCGCATCCAGCAGCAGTTTGGGGCAATCATCTTTCGTGATGTCATGACTTCGGGGAGGGGGGGGGGGGATCTTCTACGGAGGAAATATCCCGAATAACCGTGACATAGAAGATCGCCTAGAGATGCAGGGTGACTATAGGAAGTTCATGACGAGACAAGGCGTCCTTCCGTTCCCTAAGCTGAGCCAGAAGGCTTGATGTTGGCCTAGTTGTAGTTCCAAACTATAGATGACCTTTGTGTGTGTGTGTGTGTGGACAAGTGTACATGCTACTTCTTTTGTTTATTATTATTATATATCAATCAATGCTTGGTTTTTGTGCTTACTCGTTGATCCTTTGCTCACTTTGGTCCTTTTTTCCTTACTTTATTAGTCTTTTTTCGAGAATAATGCCGATGATTGAAATGTCGTGGCACACTATATATGTGAATGTGCTATGACGGGATTGTGAGCCTTGTGATATGCACAAGTCCAGGTCTTGTGCATCCTACTTGGCTCACGGTTCCGTCGTAGCATATTCCCGTGTCCAACGACCTATGTACATATATATATGAGACATTCTTTTTGATTTATTTTGGTATTTTTCGAGAATAATGACAATGATTGAAATGTCGTGGCACAATATATATGTGAATGTGCTACGACAGGATTGTGAGCCTTGTGATATGCACAAGTCTAGGTGTTGTGCATCCTACTTGGCTCACAGTTCCATCGTAGCATATTCCTGTGTCCAGTGACCTAGGTATATATATATATATATGAGGCATTCTTTTCGAGTTACTTTGGTATTTTTCGAGAATAATGCCAATGATTGAAATGTCGTGGCACACTGTAGCACCCCGGGTAAAACCACTACTAGAAAATCGCTTGGTGTTTTTGTTTTGTGCATCATCATGGTATCATACTCATGTCATCATGCCACGTTGCATTTGAGAATCATATCAAACATTGCATGGATCATATTTTAAAATGTTGCATGTGATATGTTGCATTGCATTGGCATTTTATATCTTGCTTGTGTGTTATTGCTATCACCTCCCTGTCCCTCTTTTATATCCCTCTATGTTTGTTTTCCACAAGTTTGTGATCCATGTGAAGGTCCACTAATTCTACAAATGATTTTATTCAATTTGTAAAACCTAATTCTTCTTATTCTTGTAAATGCCCAAATGGACATGTATACATGTGGGCATCATCTCTCCTCCTGTATTCTTGTTCCCCCTTGCCCCTTTTTGTTTTCCAAATATCTATGTTCAATTCCTGCTAAAGCTTCAAATGGTTGAGGTAATAAACTTTGCTTAATTTTGAAACAAAACAAACAAACAAACAAATGAAAGAAATCATATTAGTAAATAAATCAGAGAGAGGTTCATACCTGGCAGCAACCCACCCTTGGCCCAGTACCCCTTCACGCCGTCCCTATTCACCGTCTTCCTCTCGACCCCCCATTCTCTCTGCAGGTAAACGGAGGAGCAGGTAGGCGTCCACCTACCGTTGTCCTCGTCACCCTCCACCACCACCACCGAGCCACACCTCATTCTTATCGCCCCCCCGAGTGGCCTCCGAACCCTAGCTTCCTCCCCTCCCTCGCGCCACCGCCACCCTCTTCGTTTTCCTCTCTGTAAAGCACTTCGAGAGCCGAGGCGCCCGTCCCACCGTCAGGCCGCTGCGTCCTCATGTTCGCCATCATAGAAGAAATCGAGCCGAGGAGCAGAGAGGTACCTCTGTCCTCGTCCGCTTCGAGATCCGCAGCAGCAGGGAGGCCGAAGCTGCCAGGAGCGGCGGTTGCGTCTTCCTCCCGACGGAACCTGGAGTGGTTGCCCTCCTACACGCCTTCCCAGGGCTGCATCCCTTCCCGGCCCTAATTCCGGCGGGAACCGGTCGAGGTGAGAACCCTCGTCCCTTCTATGTCCTCCCCATATCCCCTCCGACCCCAATTCGAGTCCGCCATGATGAATTTCCACCGCTGCTCACGCCCTTCCGCCATGTCTGAACGAGTTCAGTTATGCATAGAATGTTCCGTCAGTTTCAACAGTAACACAAGTGAAACCAGCGCCCAGATACTCCTCAAATTGTGGCGAATCCCATTTTATTCAACAACTGTATCTTAGCCCAATGGTTTCCCACCCATCTTCAGCCTAGAGATCCCAAGTTCAACTCCCATTAGCGCTTCCTCTCTTGTTTTTTTAACTGAACCTCAACACCGCAGCGTTTCAGAAGACACCTCCAGTTAACGGTTGCACTTTTATGAGAACCCCCTCCAGAATTTGCAATAAGCCTTTGGTTGTAAAAACTTAAATAACTAATTATCTGTCTAAAATTTGACAAAACATTTAAAATAAAAAATGTTTGGTTTGAATTCTGAATTCAGATATATAATTTGTTTCCTGATTGAATTATTGCAAATACCTAAACTTGGAGATTTTGCCCTTTTGGCCATCATTGATAATTAAACAACTTAACATTTGTAAATCCAAACAATATGAATAATATATGATTTTGAATCATAAAAACATGAGGATTATGAATAAGCTATTTATAATATCCTTTAAGCAATTTTTTTAAAATCGAATTAATAAATATTAATAAATGCCTTTTTCTTAAATATTGCATAACTTTAGATCCGTAATTCCGAATTCAACAAATGATATGTCCAAATCGATCAGCGCGGCGATATCTCTCCAACCATGATATCCATGTTATCATTTGCATCATGCATTAAGAGAAGTTTTATAATCAGTATTGTTTATGCAAGGAAAACATGATAAATAAAATTGGGAACTAATTGTTTATTATTAATAGTGCCTCACGAATGTTGTACCATCAATGTGATTTGCCCCGAATACCCTTTCGACATAGTTGCATCATTAACTTGCCATGTCATACATCATATCATGATCATGCTGATTCTTCCGCATTAGTTGTAATTGCTGCATCGTTTGTTCCTTTTAGTGTTTTGCTTCTTCCCGGATAGGACGATGAGATGTTGTGAGCTTCGACAAGTTCTTCGGTTATGAAACTTCGGCAATGTTTTCAGGCGAGCATTCTCCTCCTTTCTACCTATCTTACTTTTATAGTCTTTATTTCCTCCTGTTGACCTATTGCTATCTATGATGCGATGCTCTAGTTTTCTTACCCGTGATATCTCTTGCAGCCCTATATTGCCTTGGACACATCCTATTACCTGTTGTTTGGTAGATAGTTGGACTTGCGTGTCGTAGTCGCTTGCTCAAGTGTTGTTGCGTGTCGTCAAGTACCACAGATGTTGGAGTAATGCCACACGTTTAGTGTTGGAGATGAATATGGATTTAATTACCGTTTAACAACTAAAATTGTAAGTAGGTAAATTCAGAGGCACCGGTGGGTAATAGACAATATTTGGTTTTTAACCGCTCACTGGTGTCCCGTAGGACCCCGAGTTCTTGACACCTGTTCCGAGATCGAGCGCGCTAACCACAGGTGGGGTGTGTGGGCACCCCCATCGATTAGTACCTGATTTCAAAGTACTGTACCGGGGGCCACAAAGTAGTTTGAGGCTTTATTACTATCCTGTACTTATTCCATGCTTTACCGCTTTATTTACGATTGCGCGTGGAGCGCCTATACTGTTTTGGAACCAACGTGGAATGTTTTCGCGTTATCGACAAGCCCAGTCACACTTTCGGGTTCCCGGTCGTTTACAGCCATTGTCACAAACCTCTGGGTCCGTCTCGGAGCCGTCCGACTTCGTTGCGGGTAGCTTAGTGGGGTGGCCCCCATGTGCTTGCTTTGGGTCTGGGAAACGTCGTGTCCGAAACCCCGTCGACATACCGTTGGGTGTATGTTTTGTGATCTTGTACCTACCTGATCTGACAACAAGGGTGTAGGTGCGTGTGGAAACTTTGGTGCACCCCTGCAGGGTTAAATCTTTTTGAGAAGCCGTGTCCGCGGTTATGGACGACTTGGAGCACAGTTCTCGATCATAGACAAATATAACTAAAGTTTACTGTTATAATTTAGTAATCAGCTTCACTACAACGGAATGGCTAAATAAAAGTACCAACAACTGCTGGGTTTGGAATATCTCATGCTAATCATATCTGACTAGTAAGTGTTGCAACTACAACGGAATGGTTAACTAAAAGTGCCCACTGCTTATTATATCAGGATGACTATCTATACCTGACTAGTAATTGCTGCAACGATAACTGAATAACTAAAATTGCCAACTGTGTGAGTTCCTCGGTTGACTTCCTCGTTTGGTCTCGAGGGGGAAATACCAGGATGGGTATGCTTGGTGATAGTTTCAGGTTGGATTCGAATAGGTATTTCTTACCCCTCTCTGATAGCCGCCAGTTGTATCGAGTCTCTATAGGTTGTTTAGTGCATTCTGCGCTGCCGCTCCAGTCCACCATACCTATGTAGGCGAGGACCGCCGAATTCTAGTCTCGCCGTGTACTGGCCTCAGTACTGACCGCTCTCTTTTTCCTTTGCCCTTTGTCGGCACCCCTTTTGTTTAAGCAGGTTTTGAGATCGACGTCGTTAGCAGGGTTACCCTTCCGGCTTGTCCTGGGCAGGGTTATGGACGTCATTGGTTATTCTTTAGGGCTCTTAGCTCAATTTGCATCTTGTCCGTACTCAGATGCTGTATTGTTTTTAAAGGTGATTTGGATCTTTGTATTATATATCTGTATTCTTGACTCATGGAGTCGTGTTGTATATATCTGTTCTGTGGGTTCCATCGTGGACTATTGTGTAATGATATTAATTTGTTTTCCACCCGCACGCAAGTGCCTGGTGGGCACCTTTGAATCGTTTCTATGCGGGTTTGGCGGAAGTCGCTAAAACTTGCATAGGGCCGATTCCGAGGGTGTTACACACATTATATATGTGAATGTGCTACGACGGGATAGTTAGACTTGTGATATGCACAAGTCCGGGTGTTGTGCATCCTACTTGGCTAACTGTTCCGTCGTAGCATATTCCTGTGTCCAACGACCTAGCTAGTTATATATGAGGCATTCTTTTTGAGTTACTTTGGTCTTTTTCGAGAATAATGCCGATGATTGAAATGTCGTGGCACACTATATATGTGAATATGCTGCGATGCGATTGTTCGCCTTGTGATATGCACAGGTCCAGGTGTTGTGCATCCTACTTGGCGGACAGTTCCATCGTAGCATATTCCTGTGTGGAAAAACCTAGTTATATGTGAGGCATGTTTTTTGAGTTTGGTCTTTTCGATTTAGGAGTACTTTATATAAGTGTATATTCATATGCGACTTTAATTATACATGTTTTTTTAATCACCGGTTAATTATTATTGTCAACTTGTAGATGACGTGGTACGTCGTGTACAAGGGACGGGTTCCCGGAGTCTACGATGATTAGGAATACTGCCGGAGACAGGTGCACCGTTTCAGCGGCAATAGCTACAAAGGGTACAACACTATGGCGGAGGCGGAAGCTAGATACACGCGCTATCTAGCGGGAGTTAGGACGAGGAACCGGATGAAGACCTACACCTTCGTCGCGGTGATCATGTTTATCGTCTTTGGTTGTTTATCCCGCGTTTGTGTCTAGCTAGTTTAGATGTCTAGGAGAGTTTCGGAGCTCTAACTTGTTTGAGACACATGTATTCGCATGTCACCAACTACTTTGTAACTTTATCGAAAAAATGTAACTTATACTATGTATTCATGTATGAGACTTATCTATATGTATTTGTTTCAATCTTGTTTTGCAAATTGTGTATTTATATATATAATTATATATCTTGTATCTGTGTGTGTATATATGCATGTAATATTGTATATAATCTCTATTGTATATCATCTGGCTCTGAAATAAAAAAATAAAAAAACACCCGTGGCGCACATGACCTAGCTTTTGTGGCGCACTACATCTAAAGCGCACCTGCGCAGCTTAGTGGCGCATTGCAACGTGCGCCACAAAAGATCCAACGTGTAGCCCACCTGCCCACATAGCCGTGGCACACTAGCAGGTGTGCTACGCCTATCTTGACACAACCGTGGCGCACCAGGCAGTGCGCCATGGCTAGGAGATAGCCGCAGCGCGAGGCTAGTGGCGCACTGCTAGTGCGCCACGGATGGCCATTCCATGTGCACCACAAACATCCATTTTCCTAGTAGTGGGTTTCCCCACTGATTATAGGGGAGTGATTTGCAAGTCTTCATCAAGCAAGAGCGAGCAAGAGCAAACAAGAAAGGTGTTCCCACTTGAGAAGAACAAGACGGTCCACATCAAGTTCAAGTGGATTGCTCGAGGCAAAGGTATGTTCTTGATAGGGTGTAACGACCTCGGTGAATTACGCTCCTAGATACAAGCCTGGATGAGCGGAAATGGTTGAAATAGTATGGTGGGGCCCGAATGCCACTCACAGGTAGACCTTTCGGCCGTCCCAACCATTTCCAATCATCGGGACAAGTACGGGCGACGTAATCGGCAGGCGAAGGGATCAACTACATACACAAATGAGTATGTATGCAAGCCACCATACAAGAGTACATCAGAGCCATTCCATCTAAAAAGAAAGGAAATATAGCAACGCCATACGGCAAGATTCAAATGACCTAGATAGATATAATAATTTAGGATATCTCCTCATACATCACACATCAGAGTATCAGGCGGAAGCGGCAAACAAGATCCGAGTACGGATAAGAAGCAAATCGGCATAAGATGCCCCAGAAATAAGCACATCCCGCCCACAGATCTCACGGATCCCCGTTCCCGGAATCTCTACACCGAACGATCGTTGCCCACATCATCAGCCTCCTCCACCCAGTATCCATCTTGCGAGTGTACCTGTTCATCTGAACCAATAATTTATCGTGTGAGACCCTAGGGGTACTCAGCAAGTCTTTATGCCTCTAAAGGGGACACAACCTGGGGTGACGCAATTGCAGCAAAAGATAAAACCTAACAGTTCTATAGATACTCGCTAACCATCCGCCTAACCAAAGATAGACGGATGTCCGTGAATTAATGATAACAGTTATAACAGTAATATCATCAGATCCATCCTCCTCCTCGCTTACTAACGAGGAAGCGGACGAACAACCCCCATCCGTTGGCAATTTTATTAACCATTCCATGAGTGTTGCGCTATTTACTAGTCAGTTACTTAGTCATATTAAAAGCGGTACTTTAGTTATGCTTGTCTATGATCGAGAAACTGTGCTCCAAGTCGTCCATAACCGCGGACACGGCTTTCAGAAAGTTTTACCCTGCAGGGGTGCACAAATAGCAACACACACTCGATCAACCTCGGAAAAACCAAATCAAAACCCAACGAGGCCTTCACGACAAAGCAATCACAGGATTCAGAAATATTTCAGGGGCCACCCTTGAGTACACCCATAGCGGTTAGTGACTCGAGACGGACCCGAGGTTTGGGTGGACGGCTGTGAACGACTGGGAACCCAAAACTGGGCTTGTCGACACCGCGAAAACGTGTCCCGATCCTAAACAGTACAGGTGCTCCTCGCACGATCGTAATAAAGCAGTAAAGAATGGCATAAGTACATGATAGTAAATAAAACCTCAAACTAGTTTGTGGCCCCAAGAAATAAGACTGAATCAAGCTCTGGCTCAGGAGGGTCCCATAAGCCTCCCGGATGTGGATAGCGCGAATATTCAAGGAACAGGAATGAAGTACTCGGGGTCCTACGGGACACAAGTGAGCAGGAAGAACCAAATAGCAGATGTTGCTCACCGGTGCCACTTTCATTAGTTATCCCATTACTACTCAGGTTAAGTTGTTTAGGTACCTCGTTATCCAACAGACACTCACAAACCCTACACATGCTGTTCTACGACTCACATGGCTCAAACAACTCCTGTAGTAGTGGCTCATGGGATGGAGGAACAAGCTTCGGTGGGGTTTAAAAGTAAAGGTTATGCAATACTTGGGATTTCAGTTTAGTGCAATCGTGACTCAATGATGCAAGAATAAGATAGAGGCAATAGGTACTGTATGTATGCAAGCATGTGGTAGTGCTTGCCTGGCAACTCAGTTGAAGCGGATCGCAGGTAGTGCTCCTGGTTCTCTTGATATATCCCCTGCTCAGTGTCTATTCGAAGAAGAACCAAACGAACTAGGGCCAACATAAATAAAGTGCACAAGCATATGAATAAAATGCGACAAGCAAACAATCATGCCATGATGAATGATGCACAAGTTGCATGGCAATAATGTAGCATGGCATGGGTGAGGTGTGGAATACAAGAATAAATCTTTTTATTGAGTTTTGGCCACAATTTATTGTCATATTAGTTGCTGTATACCATATATTTATATGATGCATGCTGCAATTTAAGTCATGGATAGCATAAACAGAAAGGTCTCGTCGAGCTGATCATTTTAGACATATCATTTGTTAAATTCGGAGTTATAAAACAAAAGTTATTAATTAATTAAGTCAAGGGGCATTTTATGTAATTTTACTCAACTTGGAATTTTAAATGTGCAAAATGTAATTTGAATAGCATAATTGGAATCCTCACATTTTTCTGATTCAAAAACATATATTATTTGTATTATTTGGAATTATGAATTTAAATTTATTTAAAAGTCAAAATTATTAAATAGGGTCAAAGTCAAATGTTGACTATTTAAATTAATTCTGAAAATATTTGATTAAAGATTTGAATTCACATTCAAAAATAAAACATTTTTCATATTAAGTTTGAATTCAAATTCCAAACCATTTGAAAGTTATGAATTAATTTAGGTTTAAACAGATTTGAAATTGATTTTGAATTTGAAAAGATTTTGAATTTGGAAAAAGAATAGGTCCTGGACTTTTGGTACTCTGCCAGAATCTACCCCAGCCAGTGACAGGTGGGGTCGACGCTGACTGGTTGACACGCGCGCACAGAAACTTTTCACACCGGGGCTCTGGCTAGTCACAGCGAATGACAAAGTGCTGCAGGCGGGCCAGACCCGCATGCCTGCGTCGCCAAATGGCGTGACACGTGTGCGATCCAGAGGGCTGCGGGTTGGAGGCTGAAAAGCTGAGGGGCTGTTTTGCAAAACGAGCAGAGCGGCTGACGGTGGGGCTCGGGGGACCGCGGGTTTAGGCGGGAAATTCTGCAGGGGTCTAAGCGCAAAACAAGCAGCGGCTGCTGCTGTCTGCTGCCGGACGCGGTGCCGCGGCGGTGGATCTGGCCGGGGTTTTGGACGACGATGGCGACGCAACCGCTACGAATCTGGCGATGATGCAAGAATAAAAGATGGAGAGGAAACCTAGCTCTATAAATTCCGTTCGGAGAGCAACTACGGGGAAGGGCATGGCCAGGGGCACGGCGAGATCTGAGGCAGCAGACGCAGCTGCTGGCAGACGCCGCAGTGGTGATCGCGGCGCAAGACACGCAGGGTGCTCGACGGGGGCCGGCGGAGCTACGGTGCGCGAGAGGGGAGAGGACCTTGTCTGGGGGGTAGAGGGGCTCACCAGGAGCTTGACGGCATGGTCGTCGGCGTTGAGGTGGCGGGGATCTGGCGGCGGGCTCGGGGACGTTGGGCTCGGGCTGCGGCGGAGCACGGCGGCGCTAGGATGCTCCGGCGAGCTCCTGGCCCAGGTACTGGTTCGAGCCGAAGAAGGGGACGCAGAGGAAACTCGTCGGTGCTCCTGGGGGCCTCGGAGAGCAACAGGTCACGCAGATCGAGATCAAGGCCGAGGTATCTAGGGTTTTTGCGAGGTGGTGGCTATGGCCATCTGGTAGAGGAAGGAGGGAGGAAGGTGGGGTGCCTGGGGCTCCTGGTCTCATCCTGAGAGGTACTGGGGAGGTTGTGGTGATAAGGAATAGAGGAGCACATGGGTTTGGTGGTGGTAGCTTTTTGGCAAGGTGGGGAGAGGGTCTCGGTGTCCTCTGCTCCTCTCTCTGGGTGTTTGCTAAAAGAGGAGGAGGGTGACCAGGGGAGGCACGTGATGGAGCTGGTGGTCCTGGTTTTTGGCTTGACCATCTTGTGGTGCAAGGAAGAGAGGAAGAGTGGAGGGTAGCTCGGGCTAGGGTAGTTGGGGCTCGGGTTAGGTTTAGGAGGAAGCTAGGGTTTAGAGGAGAGGATAAGGAGAGAGGGTGTGGTGAGGGATTAGGGTTTAGCTAGGTTTGATTATTTGGTTGACCAAAACAATTGATCTCACCCCCTTTAGATAAATCCCAAAAAACACCAAAACAAAAATAGAGGTAAAGGGGGTAGATGGTGCCCATATTGCATGTGCCATGCAATGCATCCATAATGCATGTAGGCAAGCAATGGAGCATGCATGGGGAGGTGAAAAGAGAGGAAGGTGAGGAAAAGAGATATAGATGGAGATGATCCAATTAAAATATGCAACTAAAAACAAGGGAAACCAAAGGTGGCAAAGGTTGCATGGCCCATGCAAGATGAGAATTACCATGATTAAAATATTGTAGAAGCAATTATATTATCATGGCACTATTTATTTGCATCCTCCAAAGTTGGAGTAAGGCCAAGCAAAAGGATTGGTAGCATTGGACCCACCCTATCTCTCATGAGCTTGATTAAACACCAAAAGAAAAAATAATTACAAGCTCCTGGATAATGGGATGGTGGAATTGTAAAGTGGTGAAAGAAAGGGTGGTGGAGTCAATAAAAGATATGCCCCCAACTCAACTTGGGCATTTAACAATATATCAAGAACCAAATACAATATCAAGAGGCAAATACAATTAATAATGCATATGAGATAAGAACCAAAACAAAAAGGGTTTTTGTATGATGCTCAAATGCAAGGTGACATGATGACATGAGCATGATGACATGATGATGCAACAATTATATGTAGGGAGTAGCCATTATATTACTAAACCCAGTAGCATTACAGTTGTTAGACAAATGGGATGCTACATAGGGCTTCTCTTTTGCTGATCTCGTGTTGTTAGTTGGGAGACCAGGTTTAGGATAGATAGCCGTTCTATCAAGAGGGTCTCTCAAGCGAGTATCTCGATCGCATAGTTTGGAGAGAGCCAAAACCTTTGCATTCATAGCATCATATTTCTTGGTTGTTATTTGGTTCTTGTCCATGAGAGGATCTAGAACTTGTGGTCATCATCATAACAAGCTCTATTTCAAATAAGGATTTCACTTGCATATCTTATTGCGATTTTTGATCTTGCAAGTTTTCTGACTCCACACCTTGGGTGATACGTCACATATATATTCATGGTATTTTATCCCTAGGTGATACCCAGTATTCTATTCGTCGTTATCTTTCCAACAAAATTGATTTCATATCGTTTGGAGTTCGAATGCGAAAGATATTGCAGTTTTGGTTTCTGGAATCTCCCTGACCGGAAGTTCCGGCTACCCATCGAAAGTTCCGCTAGGGCATTTTGCCGCCGGAAGTTCTGGTGGAAGTTCCGGTTCTTCTTCCGATCACGTTCAGTATACTCTTTGTCTGGTTTGTTGTATTTGATGGAATTTGGGTCGGAAGTTTCGGCGGTAATTCTGCCCCCGCCGGAAGTTCCGGTCAGGGACCGGAAGTTCCGCTCGGGCCTAGTTGCCGCCAGAAGTTCCGATTGAAAATACGGCTCTCGTTCCGCTCACGATAAGTAAACTTCTGTTTTGGAAGTGTCATATTTGATGGAACTTTAGTCGGAATTTTCACCGGTAGTTCCGCTCCCACCGGAAGTTCTGGTGGACCAACGGAAGTTCCGACTAGGCTCGTGTTTTCAGTTTTTCGCATCGCAGTTTTCTGGCCGTTGGCTGAGTGCCACAGGAAGTTCCAGCCTCCCACCGAAAGTTCCGGTCAGGGTCGTGAATGCCCATAACGGGCAGATCTGGGAGCCCTTTAAAAGGGGCTCCTCTTCCCCTTCATGGGCACTAGCTCTTTTCTTGGTTCTTGGCTTTCTCTCTCTCCTCCATTGTTGACCTTGAAGAGCTTGTTCCTCTCCCTTTCCCATTCTATGATTCTTGCATCTTTTTGAGGGATTTGAGAGAGGAGATCTAGATCTACAATCCCCCCAAGACAAATCCCTTCTTTGTGAAGGAATCATTGGGATCTAGATCTTGGATATTTTTGTGTTCTCCTCTTGTGTTCTTCCTCTCTTATTCCCCCAATAGATTTTGTAGCTTTGGTGGAATTTGAGAGAGAAGGACTTGCCTCTTGCATTTGTTGCATATGTTTGAGTTCTCCTCGGAGATTCGACGAGTACAAGCTTGTGGGCTTGTTACTCTTGGGTTCTTGGAACCCTATATGGTTGTGTGGTTGGATTGTTGACCTTTTGTGGTCTTGTTGACCTTTTCTGGTCTTGTAGCGTTTTGTGGCTTTGTTGGCCTTTTGTGGCATTTGTAGCCTTTTGTGGCTTTGTTTGCCTTTTGTGGCATTGTAGCCTTTTGTGGCTTTGTTGTTGGGAGCCTCCAATTGAGTTGTGGAGATAGCCCCAATCTTGTACGGGTTCGGTGACCGCCCTCAAGCGTCCCATAGTGGAGCGAGTGCCTGCCTTTTGTGGTGCGCACTCGGGAGAATAGGGTGAGCCTTTTGTGGTGTCGGTGAGTTGCGTGCTTCCACATCCAGGGTGAGGCCTTGTGTGGAGTTGGGTGATCATCAAGCCACCACACCTCGAGGTGAGCCATTTGTGGCGTTTGGAGAGCATTGCTCCATCGCACCTCTCCAACAGAGACATAGCTTCTTTGGAAGTGAACTTTAGGAAACAAATCTTCGTCTCCGCGTCCATCCGTTATCTCTCAACCGAGCCCTTTACTTATGCACTTTACATTGTGATAGCCATCATGCTTGAAATATTTATATCTTGCTGTCACCTTGTTGCTTGTATTTCTTAGCATAGGTTGTTGGTGCACTAAGGTGAACCTAGTGGCTAGGTTTTGTGCTCATTAAATTAAACGTTAGTTTTATTCCGCATTTACTTGAGCCTAAACCGTAATAATTTTAAAAGCCTATTCAACCCCTCTAGGCGATGTCCATTGCACTTTCAAAAGGGATTAACATATGATTAAAGAACGAGTTCACTTGATATGTTATTTGCATAATGTATGGGAACCATCATATGTCCTAGGTCACACTATTGGTTATTGATCCGAAAGGGTTTCAGAGTCATTTCCATATGTTACCGAACCCGCTGTGTCATACACTTAATGCTATTCAATCAACTATGAGTTATTTCCTTTTATGTCATGTGGTTGATAGAGAGAACACGAAATAGTTCCAGTGATTTATCAATGATGTACTGAAGTCGTCAAAAGAGTTTTGATATGCGAGGAATCAGTCCAATGAATGATATAAGGTTACTGATGGCGCCTAGTACTTGTCACGGGACCCTTTGTTGGATACCCCAAGAGCAAGGTATGATGAGCATAGCAACAAGTTTTCCCTCAATAAGAAAATGAGGTTATCGAACCAGTAGGAGGAAGGAAACGTCTCAAAGGTGTTGCAAGCAACATGGAAACCTGCACAACACAAACTCAAGACTTTGCCCCAACGAATCAGTGAGGTTGTCAAGCTCACCGGTTTGCTGTAACAAAGGATTAATTGTATGGTGTGGAAGGTAATGGTGGTTTGCAGCAAGTAAATAGTAACGGTGGAGAATATATCAATGGTAAAGATTGGACCGGGGTCCATAGTTCACTAGAGGTGCTCTCCTTAGATAAACAACATGGCATGAAGGTTAAACAAATTACAACAGGGTAATTGACAGGAAATGAGTTGCATAATAAAGCAATACTAGACAAAAAGATCCCATGAGTTTCGATTGGGCAATACAACAAGACACATAGACCGCTATCCAACTGCATATATGACTAGAAGTCTACCTTTGGGTTATCATCTGAACCCCCTCCAGTATTAAGTTGCAAGCAACAGACAATTGCTTTAAGCAAAGTGTGTAAGATAAACAATCCACTTGTTCCATGAACAAGAGACCATTGTTTTCTCCATAGTGGCAACAACACATCTACAACCAAAGAAATTTCTGTCACTTCCCTTGGAAACTAGAGGCATGAACCCACTATCGAGCATAAATACCCCATCTTGGAGTCACTAGCAACTACTTGGCCAAGATAGATACTAACAACAGAGAGCATGCAAGATCACAAAAAACACAGACATGATAGAATCATAAAGACAAAACCATTAATAAATCTGACATAATAATCTCAATATCCATCGGATCCCTGCAAACAAACATGCATGATTACAAATAGATTAGATCTTGATCATGAACGGAGCTCACAAGATCTATACATGAAAGCACAAGGAGGAGATACAACCATCTAGCTACTACATGGACCCGTAGTCCATGGTGGAACTACTCACTCATCATACCGGAGAAGAAGGCCTCCAGGATGATCTCCCCTCCGGCAGGGTGCTGGGAAGAACTTCAGATCCCCCGATCTAGGGACGATGGTGGCAGTGGCTATAGATGGTTTCATGGAGTTTTGATCGGGTGCCTAGGGTTTCTGCATCGGGGGCTTCTTATAGGCGAGGAGGCAAGGTAGGGGGTGCCTGGGGGGCCCACACCCTGCCCAGGCGCGTCCAGGCCAGGCTTGGACGTGCCTGGGGGTGTGGCCACCCCGTGGTGCCCCTCCGTCTCGTCTTCTGGATTCGTGTCGCCCACAGTAAAAAATTGACTTTGGCTTTTGTCCCGTCCAATTTTGAGAATATTGATTTTCTGCCTTTCTAGAACCAAAAACAGAAGAAAACAAGCAACTAGCACTGTGACAACTTGTTAATAGGTTAGTTCTAGAAAAGATATAAAAACACCTCAAAGTGTAGACAAAGCAAAGCAAAGTAGATACTCAACAAGCATGGAACATCAAAAATTATAGATACGTTTCCGACGTATCAAGCATCCCCAAGCTTAACTCCTGCTCGTCCTCGAGTAGGTAAGTGATAAAAGAATAATTTTTGAGGTGACATGCACCTTCACAATAAAGATCAAATCATTTGCAAGCATTGAAAGATGGGATCAAAGAACTCTAAACATGTGCATGAAAGATGGAGTTCTAAAAGTAAGACAAAGTAACTAAGCATGCAACATGTAAGGCTACAAACAAACATCATGAATAACATGCCTTGAATTTTTTTGTTTCTTTCACATACAGAAAACATGGCATAGTGGCAATCAGCTTGTCCCTCATAGGGTAGCAAATGGATGCATGGGACACCTTTAAAGTTTATAAGATTGACTAGAAACAAATAGCACAAGAACAAGCAATATCACAATATGCATCAATCAATAAGTTTTGGGAAACTGCACATAGAACTAAGAATGTCAACTGTGCTCTCTTAATGGTGCCTAAAGGTAGAAGGTGGAGACTCGATATAATAGTGGAAGAAAGGCCCTTCATAAGGTAAGCAGGGATTTCAAGTTTCAAAAATAGCTTCCAAAAATTATGGTACTTGTTAGCTTTCATCCCTCATTGCCCTTATCATAAGCATCTTGAAGTGATTAAGGTTAAAGTGAACAAACGATGGAGTATATGCTTGACAAAGTATAAGTTGGAAATCTCATGTCCCTTGAATACGAGGGCCACACCTCATGCTACTCAACTTCAGTCACCTGTAAGTTTTTGTCATTATAAGTACATGCGTGTCATAGAGAACCGCCAACGAGGTACCCCTTGCACATGGTACAGGAGCTTTCCCATAACCAAAATAACAAGGCAAGCAGACAATGAGCATCTCAGCGATCTTTTTATTTACTATATGCATAGCTTTTTATTGAGGATGCTTCATAGATAGCTCATTATGGTGATGCTGCAAGTTTCCACCATGATTTGGCATGGATTAGGCTAG
Organism: Avena longiglumis; assembly: GCA_030063025.1. NCBI lineage: Eukaryota > Viridiplantae > Streptophyta > Magnoliopsida > Poales > Poaceae > Avena > Avena longiglumis. The sequence continues at coordinate 459,018,461 of CP125974.1, forward strand.
CGGCCCAGGCGTTTCTCTAACACAAAATACATAACTCCATGGACTTACAAGCTCCCTCTTTATTTCACACCGGTGACATCCATAGACAAAAGAGCATGATATCAATTGAGTACAAAGTACAAGTGCAATGTTGAAAACATTCCCCATGACAGCATGGTTCTGCTAATTCCAACGTATAAGTGCAAGCATATACAACATAGACGACACAATGGTTCAAGTTTATTAGGGGCAAAGAATATGAAGTGTGCTATCAAGTTCGTAAGAGCTTTAATCACTAAGTTTTCACATAACAAAATGCTTTTTAATTGGAAGATAGTTGAAAACAAGAATATACTTAGAATGGTGTAACACACCATGCATAGGAATTTATAGTGGAAACTGTGGAATAACTGGGTTTCTTGGGAGTTGGAAGAATGAGTAGAGCTTACTCATACAAGTGGAGGCTAGCAAAAGACTGAGAGCAACCAACTAAGAGAGCAATAATGGCCACAATCATGCAGAGCGACAAAACATTACTAATCAAAGCATAGAGTGGTACTACAAGTCTAGGACTAAATGATCATAGAGGCTATGGTGACTTGTTCATAGTCATAACATGGTGTGAGCATGCTCCAAGTCAACCCCAAATAAAGCATCAAAGGAGAATACCATAATACTATCCTTTTGTATTCTAAAACAACGCATAATTTCTTCAAGGCACACTAAGCAATCCCAATTGTTTGGAACAAGACATGCTACAGAAATAATCACTAAGTATAAGGTCAAAACAACACCTAGCATGTCATGCTAAATCCTAAGTCACAGTCAATGCAAGCTCCTCTTGCACTTTCAAGAAGGAACTTCCTACTCCTTTCCAACACCAATCGACTTATTTGAAACAACACAGCGAGAACGGGGGTCCAAACTACTTTATTCAAGCAAACTAAACAAACTAATCAAAGAAAACGAAAACTAAGACGCTCCAAGAACAACACAACTGTGCATGAAACAATAAAAATGAAGTGTCTAGACAGACCTAAGCTTTTTATTGATGAAGAAGGGGATTCCTTGGGCATCCCCAAGATTTGACGCTTGTACCTCTTGGATATTTCTTGGGGTGACACCATGGTGGCATATCCAAGCTTGAGCTTTTGTCCATTCTTCATATCATTGCATCATTCTCTCTCTACACCTGGAATTTTTTCCTTCATACAAAACTTCACACAATCTTCATTAGCAACTTTAGTGTATTCAAAAGATAATAGACCTTTGGGCAAAGCTTTGGAACAACAAAACTTTCACTAAAAACACAAGATACTGAAGAAACTTAATTTAAAAAGCTCAATTCCCCAAAAGAGAACTCAAAAAGAAATCGATAAGAAGCAAATGCAAATAATGACAGAAATCTGTCAAAACAGACTAGCAGATAGAAACCGATTTTTTCTAAAATCTTCTGTTGCTCAAATCAAAAAGTGTTGAACTAACGAAAGTTATATAACATACTGGGGGATTTATTCGTCAAATATCATCTCAATCCTAGTTACAAATACTCACGAATTTTTATGATGGAGGACAAAAATATGTTTCGGGACAGCAACTCCCCAAATCTTACTTCCCTCTCATTAGAGGTCATTCTTGGCACAAAAAGCAAACAAAAAGGATAAGGAGAGGTTATTACTGAAGTAATAACTTCCAAGACTCAAGGAAACTCCTGGGTTATCTCCCAACAAGTACTATTCTTTAACGCCTTTAAGTTAGGAACAAGAAGCAAGAAGAATCATGTATTTTCAAATGAAAAAGCATTAACATCAAACCTTGCTTTCAAAGGAGGAGCAAAAAGCAACTTCTATCTCCTCATAGTGAATTGTTCAATACCTTTCTTGAATGGAAAATGATATTTAATGGTGCCTTCTTTCATATCAATGATGGCACCAACAGTTCTAAGAAAAGGTCTTCCCAAAGTAATAGGACAAGAAGCATTGTATTCAACATCCAAAACATAGAAATCAACAGGGACATAAGCATTGTTAACCAGAATGAGAACATCATTAATACTCCCCATGAGTTTATTTTTAGCATTATCATTAAGTGGGACATCCAAATAACAATCTTCCAAAGGTGGAAAATCAAGCATTTCATAAATATTCCTACGCATAATAGAGACACTAGAACCAAGATCACATGAAGCTTTGAGATCAAAGTCATTCACTTGCATATTAATAATGGGTTCCCAACTATCTTCTACTTTCCTAGGAATAGAAGCTTTGTGTTTTAACTTCTCTTCCTTAATCTTAACAAGAGCATATGTAATGTGTTTGGTGAAAGCAACATGTATATCACTAGCATCAGGACTTCTAGCAAGCTTTGTAGGAACATAATCACTTCAGAAATATTGCAACCATCTATATCAAAATCAAACTTGGCATCACTAGTAGTAGACTCATTAGGCTTAGGCATTGTAGGAGGAGGAATAGGGACTTCTTGTGGTTTAGTGGTGATGGTGCACACACTATTGTTTCTATCAATTTTAGCTTCCCTTTCCCACCTAGCATGAAGTTGAGCTAACAGTCTAACATTTTCATCAATAGTAACTTGTATGGCATGAGTGGCAGCAAATGTACTTTCCATGGTTTTAGGTTTAGCAGCCATATTATTAATCAAGGAGGACTGTGCTTCAGACAAAGAGGATATATTTTTCTCTACATTTAAAAGCTTTTCCTCTATAGTCTTGTTGAAAGTGGTTTGTTTACTAATAAAGTCTTTGAGCATGACCTCAAGTTCAGAGGGGGCTATTCTAGCATTGTTGTAGGAGTTTCCATAGGTATTGCTATTATTAGGAGGATAAGGCCTATAGTTGTTACCACCAAAATTACTCCTATAAGCATTGTTGTTGAAATTGTTGTTTCTAATGAAGTTCACATCAACTTGATATTCTTGAGCAACCAAAGAGGCTAAGGGAATATGATTAGGATCTAAAGGAGCTTTCCCATTAACAAGCATAGCCATAATAACATCAATCTTATCACTCAAAGAGGAGGTTTCTTCAACAGAATTTACCTTCTTACCACGTGGAGCCCTTTCATTGTGCCATTCAGAGTAGTTAACCATCATATTATCAAGGAGTCTTGTTGCAGCACCCAAAGTGATGCCCATAAAGGTGCCTCTAGCAGATGAATCCAACAGGTTTCTTGAAGAGAAGTTCAAACCTGCATAAAAAGTCTGGATAATAATCCAAACAGTGAGTCCATGAGTGGGACAATTCTTAACCAAAGATTTCATTCTTTCCCAAGCTTGAGCAACATGTTCATTATCAAGTTGTTTAAATTTCATAATGTCACTTCTCATAGATATAATCTTAGCAGGAGGGTAGTACTTTCCAATAAAAGCATCTTTGCACTTATTCCAAGAATCAATACTATTTCTAGGCAAAGGTAGCAACCATTCTTTAGCTTTCCTCTCAAGGAGATAGGAAAAAGCTTGAGCTTAATAATATCTCCATCTACATCCTGAAGGGAATATGCCCTGAGAGGCAATAATAAAGTGTTTATTATGTGTATTCCAAGTATATGATAGATTTTTATTTTACATGCTATAATTGTATTAATACGGGAAACATTAATACATGTGTGTTTAATAAACAAACAGAAAGTTCCTAGTTATGCCTCTCTCATAAACTAGCTCGTTGATTAACAAGATGATCAAGGTTTCCTGATCATGGACATTGGATGTTGTTAATAACGGGATCACAACATTAGTGTAATGGTGTGATGAACGTTCATCCGAAGTATAGCATTACGATCAAAGTCATTGAGTTTATATTGCTATAACAACTTACGAAGTGATCCTAATCCTTAGACCATGAGATCATGTCAATCACTAACACCGGAAGAGTTTCTTGATAACATCAAACGTCACACCGTAACAGGGTGATTATAAAGATGGATTCAGAACTAATAAAGTGTTATGTTGAGGCTCATGGATCGAGAGTGGAATTTGTTCATCCTGATGACGGATATATATACTCTGGGCCCTCTCGGTGATATCACATTGATTAGCTTGCAAGCAAGTGATTTGATCACTAGAATGTTGTATCACGGGAACAAGAAAAGAGTGCATGTCGGTAACGAGATCAAACTAGGTATGGAGATACCGATGATAGAATCTCGGACATGTAATATATCGTGAAACAAAGGGATTAAGATACTAGCGTAAAAGGTTTCGACGATCACAAGAAAGTCATCGTTGAATGTGTGGGAGTCGATGGGTCTCGGATCCGCTCGATTATTGATCTGAGAGGGGTCTCGATCATGTCCGCATTATTCACGAACCATAGGGTGACACACTTAAGAGACACCGACATCCAATTGGAGCAAAAGTTTCATGCCGAAAGAATGAACAAGCGCAGGAATTTATTTCACTAGATACCGAAACAGGTTTTTGGGTGAAATTGCATAAAGTGGTTATGCATGTGAAATGGAATTCTAGCAAGGGGTTATTTGTGAATGTTTGTCATTAAAGTAATTGACAAAATTCTGAATAAAATAAAAGAGTTTTATTTAATGAGAGTTTGCATTAAATTTGGTGGAAATTTAATGGGAATTTGAGTGGACTTTTGAGTGGAGGGAATTTAAAGGACTTTTGTGAGTGGAGTGTCCACCCACATGAAGAGGGAGGGCAAGGGCAGCCCCATGTGCAGCCACCCCTTTGGGGTTCCCCTCCTCCTATAAAAGGAGCCCCCTCCTCACTTGTCTCACACCTCCTCGTGAAGGATCTCTCTCCCTCTAGAATTTATCCCCATGGTCTCGGACTAGCGAGATACATGTTCCGTGGCTATTCGGCAAGAAAGAGTTGTGCTTCCTGCATCGCTGGAGCGATGAGGCGGAGGTTGCTCGGTGCCTCGAGCGTGTGCGAGCACCGGATGCTGGCTGATTTGCGGCGCTAGGACTTCCTCTCGATCTTGAGATCGGAAAGAGAACGTCTACATCAACCACGAGTTGAACTCGTTAAGCTTTGTCGGTCTTCAAGGGTATGTTCTCTACGGATATACATCCGCTCGTTGTTTGTATCTAGTAGATAGATCTTGGTACATAGTTCACATCGTAGGAAAATTTTTGTTTTCTATGCTGCGAACCCTACACATCCTTATACTTTTGCATCTCACAAAGTTCAACAAAGCTATTGAGATGGACAGCAGCATCATCAGAACTAGCACCATAAAATTGCTCTCTCATCACAATATTCAACAAAGCAGGCTTAATTTCATAAAAGGTAGCATCAGGAGCAGGTGGAGCAATAGGATGTTGGAGATATGCCCTAGAGGCAATAATAAAAGTGGTTATTATTATATCTTTGTGTTTATGATAAATGTTTACATTCATGATATAATGGTATTAATCGGAAACATTAATACTTGTGTGATTTGTAAACTAAATTAGAGTCCATGGTAAAGCCTCTTTGTAATACTAGCTTGTTGGTTGATAGATGATCGTGGTTTCCCGATCATGAACATTGAGATGTTATTAACAACAAGATCATATCATTAGGAGAATGGTATGATGGACATACTCCTATAGATAAGCGTACCATAAATATCAACTCATTTCAATAGTTCGTTTGCTATAAGCTTTCTGGTACATAGTAACCTAATTCCTTCGACCATGAGATCATGCTAATCGCCATCACCGGAAGGATACTTTGATGACATCAAACACCACACCATAACTGGGTGGCTATAAAGGTGGCATTGAGTATTCAGAAAGTATGTGTTGAGGCACATGGATTAAGAGTGGGATTTGTCCATCCATATGACGGATAGATATTCTCTAGGACCTCTCGGTGGAATGACATCCAATTAGCTTGCAAGCATGTGACTGGCTCACAAGGGATCACATATCACGAGAACGAGAAAATATTACTTATCGGTAACGAGGTTGAACTAGGTATGCAGAGATACCAACGATCAAACCTCGGATAAGTAAACTATCGCGAGACAAAGGGAAATTGGTATTGTATGTAAGTGGTTCATTCAATCGCAAAGTAATCGTTGAAATATGTGGGAGCCATATGAATTTCTAGATTCCTCTATTGGTTATTGATCGGAGAAGTGTTTCGGTCATGTCCGCATAATTCACGAACCGTAGGGAGACACACTTAAGGATTCGATGTTGTTTAGTAGATATGGAATGTAAGTAGGGAGAACGAATGTTGTTCGGAGTCTCGGATGGGATCCGGGATATCACGAGGAGATTTGGAATGGTTCGGATAATAAGATTCATATAAGGAAAGTCCAATTCCGGAGTTCGGGAATGATTCCGATGTTTTCATCGGAGAGGTTCTAGAAGGTCTAGAAGGTTCACCGGACCGGAAGGGGAATGAATCATGAATGCGTCATGGGTAAGTGGAATGATTGGATCATATCCTAGGTCACTTGGTTGGGCATTGGCAAGAGAGAAATAAAGCTCTAAATTGAAAGTCAAAAGGCAAGTTTGAAAAGTCAAACTGAAACAATAGTTTCCTAGTGGAATAAGGAAAGAGTCCTTCTTTCTCTCCAACTTGGGTTTGGGGAAGGATTCAAACTCCCCTCTCCCAAGATGCCCTCCCTCTCATAAATAGAGGGGAGGGGCTGCCCAAAGCACCACAACCAGCCCTCCCCACCTTGCGTCGTTGCCGCCGCCGCTCAAGCCACGCCGCCACCAGCCACCGCTGCCGCACCGCCGCCGACTCCACCTCCTCCTCTCCGGCCTTCTAAACCTAGATCACCGGAAACCCTAGATCCACCATAACCCGCACCGGCTTAGGAAAAGCCCTATGGGATCTTCCCTCTACTTCCGACACCACGTCGTCGTGCTACCGGAATCGCGAGGGGAGAACTACAACCTCCGCTGCCTACTGTAACAAGGGATATGAAGGTCTTCATCGAGTACCGAACGTATGACCAACTGCGGAGCGCTGACGGAACGCAGCACCGGAAGGATCGTCTACGCGATCTTGAGATCGGCAAGTGTATGACTACATCACCCACGAGAATCTGCTCTCGTTAACCGCTTTGGAATCTTCGAGGGTGAGTATACTAATCGACTCGTTGCTACAATCTAGTAGATAGATCTTGGCTTGTTTGTGTGCATGCGGTAGAAATTTTTTGTTTTCCATGCTACGACCCCCTACAGTGGTATCAGAGCCGTGTCTATATGTATATCTGTTGCACGAGTAGAACACAATGGTCATTGTGGTGTTGATGCTTTTGTTGTCGATTGCTTCTTGTGTACTTTGGATCTTGCGGGATGGTGGGATGAAGCGGCCCGAGCTAACCTTACATGACATCATTCATGAGACTTGCTCCACGCTTGACATGCAACTCGTATTGCATAAGTGGCTTTGCGGGTTCTTGTTTCTCCCAACATAGTTAAGATTCAATTTACAACGGGTGATTGATAATACTAGTATCAACGTTGTGGTTCTTGTTTTTAATTTAGAACGACACTTATTGAAAGCCCCAAACCACGTAAAACATGCAAAGAAAATTAGAGGCGTCTAACTTGAAGGGGATATGCCCGAGAGGCAATAATAAAGTGGTTATTATCGTATTCCTTATTTATGATAAATGTATATTTTACATGCTATAATTGTATTAATACGGAAACATCAATACATGTGTGTTTAATAAACAAAAAGGAAGTTCCTAGTTATGCCTCTCTTATAAACTAGCTCGTTGATTAACAAGATGATCATAGGTTTCCCGATCATGGACATTGGATGTTGTTAATAACGAGGTCACAACATTAGTGTAATGGTGTGATGAACATTCATCCGAAGTATAGCATTATGATCAAAGTCATTGAGTTTATATTGCTATAACAACTTACGAAGTGATCCTAATCCTTAGACCATGAGATCATGTCAATCACTAACACCGGAAGAGTTTCTTGATAACATCAAACGTCACACCGTAACAGGGTGATTATAAAGATGGATTCAGAACTAATAAAGTGTTATGTTGAGGCTCATGGATCAAGAGTGGAATTTGTTAATACCGATGACGGATAGATATACTCTAGGCCCTCTCGGTGATATCACATTGATTAGCTTGCAAGCAAGTGATTTGATCACTAGAATGTTATATCACGGGAACAAGAAAAGAGTGCATGTCAGTAACGAGATCAAACTAGGTATGGAGATACCGATGATCGAATCTCGGACATGTAATATATCGCGAAACAAAGGGATTAAGATACTAGCATAAAGGGTTCCGACGATCACAAGAAAGTCATCGTTGAATGTGTGGGAGTCAGTATGGGTCTCCAGATCCCGCTTCTGATTATTGATCTGAGAGGGGTATCGATCATGTCCGCATTATTCACGAACCGTAGGGTGACACACTTAATAGACACCGACATCCAATTGGAGCAAAAGTTTCATGCCGAAAGAATGAACAAGCGCATGAATTTATTTCACTAGACACCGAAACAGGTTTTCGGGTGAAATTGCATAAAGTGGTTATGCATGTGAAATAGAATTCTAGCAAGGGGTTATTTGTGAATGTTTGTCATTAAAGTAATTGACAAAATTCTGAATAAAATAAAAGAGTTTTATTTAATGAGAGTTTGCATTAAATTTGGTGGAAATTTAATGGGAATTTGAGTGGGTTTTTGAGTGGAGAAAACTGAAGGGCCGTTTTGTGAGTGGAGTGTCCACCCACATGAATGAGGGAGAGGTGGGGGCACCCTCCATGGCCGGCGGCCATGCCCCCTTGGGCTGCCCACCTCCCCTATATAAGGATCCCCTCCTCTCACTTCTCACTCACACCTCCTCGTGAAGGATCTCTCTCCCCCTCTAGAATTTATCCCCCATGGTCTCGGACTAGCGAGATACATGTTCCCGGTGGCATTTCGGCAAGAAAGAGTTGTGCTTCCGCTGCATCGCTGGAGCGAGGAGGCGGAGGTTGCTCGGTGCCTCGAACGTGTGTGCGAGCACGGATGCGCTGCTGTTTTGCGGCGCTATGACTTCCTCTCGATCTTGAGATCGGCAAGAGATCGTCTACATCAACCACGAGTTTGGAATCGTTAAGCTTTGTCGGTCTTCAAGGGTATGTTCTCTACGGATGTACATCCGCCCGTTGTTTGTATCTAGTAGATAGATCTTGGTACATAGTTGTTCCCATCGTAGGAAATTTTTTGTTTTCTATGCTGCGAACCCTACATAACTTTGTTTTACAGGGGTGTGCTGTGATGTGATGTGTCCATGATTGTGATTATATATGATGTATGCAATGTTCCTTATTGTAAGTCAGCAACCGGCAGGAGCCATATGGTTGTCTTTTAATTTCGTTTAAGACCTGCGTGTCTATTATTCAAAGTAGTTGTAATAGTTGATGCTCGTGGACGACAACCATGGAGTGGCGCCATTTACCTTGACGCAATGCCGGTGATGATGGAGATCATTTTCGTGCTTGAAGATGGAGATTGGGAGCACAAGAAGATAGGCCATATCATATCACATATTATGAATTGCATGTGATATTAATCCTTTTATGCATCTTGTATTGCTTAGTTCGCGACGGTAGCATTATAAGATGATCCCTCTCACAAAAATTTCAAGTTATAAAGTGTTCATCCTTAGTAGGCACCGTTGCTAAAGCTCGTTGTTTTGAAGCACCACGTGATGACCGGGTGTGTTAGATTCTGCGAGTGTATACAACGTGAGCAAGCCAGATTTGCTCATGCGGAAGCTAAGGTTTGATCTTGACGAGCCTAGCATGTACAGACATGGTCTCGGAACACGGATCACCGAAAGGTAAAGTATGAGTCATATAGTAGATATGATGAACATGTTGATTGTTCGCCATTGAAGCTACATCAACTCTCATGATGATCGGTTTTGATGTGGTGGATTTGGTTTGTGTGATCACTAAAACAATGTGAGGGATATTGTTTTGAGTGGGAGTTCACCTAGATTAATTTAACTATTAATTAGAACTCAATTGTCATAAAATTAGTCTAAACTATTGCCAATATGTTGTAGATCAATGGCGGCCCCTACCATCAATTTTAATGCGTTCCTAGAGAAAGAAAAGTTGAAAAACAATGGAAGCAACTTCGCGGATTGGCTCTGCAATTTGAGGATTGTCCTCAATGCTGGTAATTTGACCTATGTGCTGGATGCACCGCTAGGTGACCCACCTGCAGCTGATGCTACCGATGAGGTGAAGAATGTTTTCCTCACTCGGAAGAATCAGTACTCCATAGTTCAGTTTGCTACCTTGTATGATTTGGAATCAGAGCTTCAGAAAAGGTTTGAGAACCATGACCCACATGATATTGTCCGTGAACTCAAAATGATATTTGAGTCTCACGCGTCAGTTGAGAGTTATGAGGCTTCTGAAAAGTTCTTTAACTGCAAGATGGAAGAGGGCAGCTCCGTTAGTGAGCACGTGCTTAAGATGTCTGGGCACGCAAGCAAGGTCCGAAGTTTGGGTATAGTGGTTCATAATGCTTTGAGGATTCACCGTGTCCTCCAATCACTACCACCAAGTTACAAGAACTTTGTGATGAACTACAATATGCAAAACATGGAAAAGTCGTTACCCGAACTCTTCTCCATGTTAAAGTCTGCGGAAGTGGAGATCAAGAAAGAGCACCAAGTGTTGATGGTCAATAAGACCACCAAATTTAAGAAGCAAGGCAAGTCTAAGAAAAAGGGAAACTTCAAGAAGGGCGGTAAGAAAGTTGCCGTGCCGACGAAGAAGACCAAGGCTGGGCCTAAGCCTGATACTGAGTGCTTTTACTGCAAGGGAGAAGGTCACTGGAAGCGCAATTTCCCTAAGTACTTGGCGGATTTGAAGAACGACAACATCAAGAAGAAAGGTATATCCGATATACATGTTATTGATGTGTATATCACTAGTACTCGTAGTAGTGCCTGGGTATTTGATACTGGTTCGGTTGCTCATATTTGCAACTCGAAACAAGTGTTGCAGAATAGACGGAAACTAGCGAAGAACGAGGTGACGATGCGCGTTGTAAATGGATCAAAGGTTGATGTGATCGCGGTCGGCATGCTACCTCTTCATCTACCATCGGGATTAGTTTTATACTTAAATAATTGTTATTTGGTGCCTGCGTTGAGCATGAACATTATATCCGGATCATGTTTATTGCGAGATGGTTACTTGTTTAAGTCCAAGAATAATGGTTGTTCGATTTATATGAGTAATATGTTTTATGCACATGCACCTTTGATAGATGGTCTATTCTTATTAAATCTCGATTGTAGTAATACACATATTAATACCATTGAAGCTAAACGTTTGATAGATGGTCTATTCTTATTAAATCGACCTATATGTGGCACTGTCGTCTTGGTCACATTGGAGTGAAGCGTATGAAGAAACTCCATTCCGATGGACTTCTTGAATCACTTGATTTCGAATCACTTGAAAGATGCAAAGCATGTCTGATGGGTAAAATGACTAAGACTCCATTTTTTGGTATGATGGAGCGAGCTACGGACTTATTGGAAATCATACATACCGATGTGTGTGTGGCCCAATGAGTGTAGCATCACGCGGTGGTTATCGTTATGTTCTTACTTTCACGGATGACTTGAGTAGATATGGGTATATATATTTCATGAAACATAAGTTCGAGACTTTTGAGAAGTTTAAGGAACTTCAAAGTGAAGTAGAGAATCAACGTAACAAGAAGATTAAATTTCTACAATCTGATCATGGAGGTGAGTATCTAAGTTACGAGTTTGGCGAGCATTTGAGGAAATGTGGAATACTTTCACAATTGACACCGCCGGGAACACCTCAACGTAATGGTGTGTCCGAACATCGTAATTGAACTCTATTAGATATGGTTCGTTCTATGATGTCACTTACAAATTTATCGCTATTGTTTTGGGGTTATGCATTAGAAACATCCGCATTCACTTTAAATAGGTGTAGAGGTCCCAACCTTTAATAAGTAGAGATCCCTGTGTTTACAATGCTAGTCCCTAGATCAATAGCTAGAATCCACAGTTAAGATGTAATTTCAAGAAACAAAGGTCATATTACAACTTTATAACCAGGAATAAAATAATTTATTACATCTTACATAGCTCATATGGCTATCTCATTTCAATGCAGCAGAAATAACTATAGCATGGGGTCCTTCATCTTCAAAGTGCCACAGGCAAACATGTTGGTTGTAGACTTGTAATCCTAATCAACACACTTCACTAACATCAAACAAACCTGCAACATAACAAGTTACAGCCACAAGGGTCAATACATTTGAATTGTATTGGCAAGTGATACTATGGTAATATACTGGAGTCTATCATCTATATGCATTTGGCTAAGTGGATCTTAGGCTTGCTTTGCTCAAAATAGATTTTCCTTATCTTTTGAAAACACTATTTTTTGCTTGATAAAATCACCCAAGGCATCTCCCAATAGAAATTGGTGATCCTTCAACCCTTGTTCAACCACAAGTTTTTAACTTAGAAATTTGGATGAGGAGATTCTTGATAGCTTCCATGTCTTGATGCTCAAATTGTCCTTTGCCAGGTACATGGCTAAGTACTTAGATTTTACACTCTACAGAGGTGGTGCACTTTCCCCACAAGACTTGGTTTCACCAAGACAAGATCTTTCAAAAGCCTTCCCTTAGACCAGAATGGACGCGTTCCAACCTATCGTCCCCTACCACCGACTGTCCATTTGGCTAAGTTATTGCAACCTATATGATCCAGGAGAGCCCATAATGCCAAGTGGCTGCACTTGAAGCTTCTCAACATTTGACATCTCAAATCTCTTTGTTCCTGGGTGGCATTCCACAAGTGAGATACCAAGTTTTCCCCAATATACTGGACTTGGTGATGTACAAGTTTTCCCCAGCATACTGGACTTGCATAACCACTCAACACAAACCATTCTTTCCATTCCACCCAGGTGATTCATTCACTTAGTAGTTTTATTAAACAAAACACCAGTCCATGACTTAGAATTTTTCCATAGCATGAAATATAATACACCCTTCTTTTCTACTAGCTAAGCTAAGCATGATAGTAGTAGGAATCTTAACTTAGGAAATTTCTACTAAGGTTCCATCTACTACGTTTCCCATGGCATAGTTTACACTTAGCAAAAATTCCATGCAAGTCCTATATAGAAATATCACTAATGCATAGTGAAAATAATGGGACAAAAGTATGAAGCATCACTTGCCTTTTTGGTTGAGAGTAAAGTTCACTCCTTGATCTTGCAATACTCACACTCTTCAAATCACTAAAATTCAATCAAGCAAGGCACAATTTCAATCTACCATTCAAGCAAACATCACATAAAATAATAGAAATAAGGCAATGCATGCAAGCATGCCAAAGATGGTTTATTTGGAAAAGTGGTTTATAATGGGTTATAAACATTTGAAAACACCTATTGGTCATTTTTTTAAAAGTGGAAAAATCATTTGCAAAAGATTTTACTTATAAATCATTTTTAAACCAATTCAATATTTTATGAGGTTGAAAATGCCTTTAACAAAGCAATAATATTTATAGGGTTCACAAAATACATTTTTAAATACTAAAACTTGGTGTTTGGGGTCAGAGAGTTTAAATAAAACATTTCCCAAAGGTTTTTCTCAAAAAGTATTTTCAACATATAAACAACTTTTTTATTTGACTAGAAATGCTTTAATTCAAAGATTTATTCTCTTGCTTCACAAAATATGTTTTTGCATCCACAAGTTGGTTTATATGGTCAGTAGGTTCAAAAAAATCCATTTGACAAAGGTTTTATCACAAAAATAATTTTAGAAAGAATTTCATATTCAAATTATGCCTACACAAGTTTCTACAAAAACAACCATTTTTCCAGAAGCAATTCATTAAACAAAGTGCATGGTTGGAAAGTACTTGTCTTGCTGATTCCATTTATATAAAATTTGCAAAATTTGGACGTGTGGATCACAAGTTATGCAATTTACAAGTTTGAACATCTAATAGAATCTATTCTGGTTTTTATTAAACAGACACGGCCACGTGTCTTGATTCTACTGGTCCATACCGTTTCAGTTGGATCGGTCTCTCTGGTGCGTTAGATTAAAGTGAAATCGTGCGGCTCTGATTCAACCATACCCCTTCGATAAGTGGATCAACCGCATCCAATGGATCAAGATCCAGCGGCTCAGGGCACTATGACCAAATACCAGCGTCGCTCGACGGTGGCTGGCGGCGGCGAAGCTCGGCTAACGGCGGTCTCAGCGAATCAGGAAGCAAGGGAACAAGAGAGATGGCTCACCAGGTTCGCGTGGTGTCACTAATACTCGACGTGCTCGTGGGAAGACAGGGGGCGCACGAGGATAGTGACAATTGCTCGCCGGAGAAGAGACAGACGACGAATGCTTACTGTCGAAGACGGAGGCGACGCTACGGTGCGAGCTAGGACACGAAAATGGTGGCGTTAGATGTGGACGAGTTCACTGGTCACAGGCGTATCATCGGAAGGACGAGGGGCAGTCAGAAGGTTACCAGAGAAGTTGTCGGAGAAGGAGCAGACGGCGGCGATGTTCTGTTCGAGACGTTGTCGACGATGCAGAGCACGCGCGGGAGAGATGGCGCTACGGAGAGGTTCTCTAGGAGATGGGGAGTGTCCCCGTGGAGTCTGGGAGGAAAGTAGGTGGCTGGGTTCACCGGAATCGGCAGGAAATGCCGTCGGAGACAGAGGCGATGTCGCAAGCAATACAGGCAGCCTAGGGGCTCCGGTGGTGTGGTGTCTGGGGGGAAATGGAGAGGAGAGGGAGGCGATGTAGATAGCATGGTCTGGGGGCGGAATCACTGCGGCATTTAAACGAATTTACCTGCTTTGAATCGAACCAGAAACTGCAGAGGAAGAGAGGGGCGTGGTCAGCGCGAGGTTCGGGATGATGAGCTGGCGGTGGGATCTGGCTGTCTGCGAGAGAGAGAGAGAGAGAGAGAGAGAGAGAGAGAGAGAGAGAGAGAGAGAGAGAGAGAGAGAGAGAGAGAGAGGAAGAGTGGGTCCTGCTAGTCAGCGACTGCGCGGTTCAATTTTCTGGTATGAAACGTTTTCTCGTGGGAGAGAGGGAGTGGGCTGGTGTTGGGCTTAGTGGGCCAGGTCTGGTTGGGATGCTCTGTTTTTTATTTTTTTCTTCTCCTGTTTATTTTTCTTTTTCCAATTCTTTTATTCTGTTTTGATTTTGTTTAATCAATTCAAGCATCCATTTGAATTCAAATTTTAACCAAACTTTGTGTATATTCAAATACTGTTTATTAATGCATTTTAAAGTCAAATTTAGAATATTTCTTTTATTCTTTTTAGGGCATATTAATTAATTAAAATGGGCCCTTGTATTAATTCAAATAAGATTTTATTATTGTTTCAAAAAATCCATTTGAAATCTAAATCTTTCCAAATATTTTCAGTAAGTTTTATTTATTTATTAGGGTATCAATTAACTCACCTTGAATTTATTTGGAATATTTTTAATATGATTATAAATCATTTAAATTGGGTATTTGTTTTTATTTCAATGAAATTAAATATGGGTTTAATTCCATAATTTTTATTTAGAAGATTTCTTTGATCTTATTTAAGTTAAGTAAATAACTTTTATCCCACTTTGGTAAATTCCAAATACTATTTTCCCATGATTTAAAATAATCATTCTTATTAGATATTTGTCTTTATTCAAATAGAAAATAGAATTTGGTTAATGCCATTTTATTTAATTTGAAAATTCTTTATCCTTTAATTTATTTGGTTTTGGATTATATTTATTCCATTTGCTTATGGATTAGGCCAAGACTTGATTTGGTCTTTAAATATTCCTCATTTAATATTTCTTTCTTTATCTTATAAAATCCATATCTTTTTATTTAAAGATCCAAACTTGGTGATTCCAATTGGTAAAATCTTATTTAATATTTGTTTATCCTTTTAAATCTCTTTAGGTTTATTTGCTCACCATTTGGTATGGATTTTAGATAGGTGCTTTATTAGCTTTGGAAATTCAATTACCTTATCTTATTAAATTCATAAGATTTTATCTATGGCTCCAAATTGAATGAAATCAATTTCTATGGTTTTATAATATTTCTATTTGTCATTCTTGATCATTTGTAAATGTTTGTTGATAAATTTTTATATGGATCAAATCCATAGTCTTAGAGATATCTTGGAAATGATTTTATTCCATTAGGGTTTTAGGGTTTTGATTCATTTTCCAAGTGTTTAAATTTCTCAAAACAAGCTTTCGCCCAGCTTTATAAATAAAGCACATCGGTGAGACCGTTGTTGGGCCAGACAGCACAACGCCCAAGGATAGACACACAACACGATATACGATGCTGGGGCAGCAGCACACACACGCCGGAATTAAAACAAGGAAAAACAAAAAGAACCGAAGACAGAGACGGATCGACTAGACGAGGAAGACCGCAACCGCTGCGCCCACCGAAAAAAGCGCACCACGCTCCTAGCCCCGACTCGTCAAGCACCAAGCAGCACCCTCAAGAGGGAAAGCGACTGCTGCTGCCCGAACCAGAAACTGGCCCTAGGATTTCCCCCGGCACACACAGGGGAATGGATGAAGGGAAGCCACGACGCCCTCCAGGAAGGAAGATGCCACCCGCGGGCGGCACCGCGTCGGTGTCGGTCGAGCCGACAAGGATTTCTCCTGAGAACCCTATCGATAACCCTCGGACGAGTCGTCGCGCCACCACCAAACCTTGCCTCCCACGAGCATGCGCCACTCCGGTTCCGACTTCGTCATCATCGTCTCACCGAGCAAGCCGACGCGAGGACTGCAAATCGCGGCACAGATAGAAATGGAACGGGACCCGCAGTATCGCGGACGCGTGGGAGGGAACTTCCTCCACCGCCTCAGGAGGTAGTCGACCGGACGCGACTGTAGACAAACCAGTCGGCCATAGGTCCGGTCGGGCCTAACAAGCCCGTAAAGCCTCCACGAAGGCAAACCAGTCCCATGGTGGTCCGGTCGGGCCCCGACGGGCCCGTAAAGTCCGCCACCACGCTGCAACAGGCCAACCGAGGACGCCGAGGATCCCGTCTACCCTAACCTTCCAAGATCTATAGCACAGCCAAAGCAAAGCAGGTCGACCCGCCAGACCCAGATCCAGGTCCAAATGGGCCCGATCTGGGCCGCCATGGCCACACCGCCCCGAGCTTTGCCTGCTGCGGATGCGCTGCGCTGCCCCGCCTCCCATGGCCACGCCACCGCGCTGGCTTGCTCCTTGTCAACGCAGACCCACCCAGGAGACGAGCCGAGGCAGCACAGAGCCAGATCGGGCCCGGATGGGCCCCGATCTTAGCCGCGCCGCCCTGGCCGCCAGCTCCCATGTGAGCCCCGCCACAGCCACCACAGGTCGCCGCGCCACGGAGGTCAGCCGATGCACCCCTAGGCTGGTCGCGCCGGCCGAGGCCCGTCTGCGCGAACCCAAGCGAGGGAGAGGGCCCGCGCCAGCCTTGACGACGCCCGGCGGCGAGGGGGGAGGAGAAGGGAGGGGCCTAGAGGCGGCGGTACAGGAGCCCTCCCGTCGCACACGGGAGCGACGAGGAGGCGGGTTCATCCGCCGCCCCCACCTCACCGCTCACTCACAAGGGAGGGCCCCGCCATTGCCCGGCGGCCGGCGAGGGAAGGGAGGAGAAGGGGAGGGCCTAGAGGCGTGATGCAGAGCCCTCCCGTCGCACACGGGAGCGACGAGGAGGAGGGCGGGTTCTGTCCGCCGTCCCCCACCTCACTGGCTCACTCACAAGTTGGACGTTTGTGAGTTCTTTTTTTTGTGGACAGGACCAAGTGTTTAAATTTCTAGATGCATTTATGAAGAATGCATTTTACTTGATTTGAATTTAGTTGGATTCAAACCTTAACCAAAGTTTTGTTCAAGATGGGATTTTAAGTTTCCATTTAGAAACAAAAAGTTTCTTCTCACCCTAAATTTCAACAATTATTTATTTTGTTTGTTTATTTTTCACATTACAAAATTTGGAAAATTTTGGGATGTGACAATGGGGCACCATCTAAATCCGTTGAAACGACACTACATGAATTATGGTTTGGGAAGAAACCTAAATTGTCGTTCTTTAAAGTTTGAGGTTGTGAAGCTTATGTAAAGAAGTTACAGCCCGACAAGCTTGAACCCAAAGCAGAAAAATGTGTCTTCATAGGATACCCGAAGGAAACTATTGGTTATACCTTCTATCATAGATCCGAGGGCAAAATCTTCGTTGCCAAGAATGGATCATTTCTAGAGCAGGAGTTTCTCTCGAAAGAAGTGTCTGGAAGGAAAGTAGAAATCGACGAGGTTGTTGAACCTTCTCTCGTACTTGAGAGTAGCGCAACACAGGAAGTAGTTCCTGTGGCGCCTACACCAATTGTCACATCCCAAAATTTTCCAAATTTTGAAATGTGAAAAATAAATAATTGTTGAAATTTAGGGTGAAAAGAAACTTTTTGATTCCAAATGGAAACAGCAAAAACCATCTTGAACAAATCTGAATAAAAATGGAATCCAACAAATTTCAATCAAGTGAAATGCAATCATCAACGGATGTATCTTGAAATTTAAACACTTGGGAAAATAAACCAAAACCCTAAAACCCTAATGGAATAAATCATTTCCAAGATCTATCTAAGACTATGGATTTGATCGATATAAAAATTCATCAACAAACATTTATAAATGATCAATAATGACAAATAAAAATATTATAAAACCATAGAAATTGGTTTCATTTAATTTGGAGCCATGGATAAAAACTTATGATTTTAATAAGATAAAAGGAATTAATTTCCAAGGCTAATAAAGATCCTATCTAAAATCCATGCCCAATTATGAGCAAAATAATCCTAAAAGTATTTAAAATATAAACAAATATTAAATAAAATTAGACAAATTGGAATCACCAAGTTTGGATCTATAAATAAAAAGATATGGATTTTATGAGATAAATAAATAAATAAGGAATATTTAAAAGCGAAATTAAATCTTGGCCAAATACTTAAACAAATGAAAGATTATTGAATAATAAAAGGAGTAAAAGATTATTTAAATTAAATCATAAGGATTGAACAATATTCAATTTTATTTAAATAAAGACAAATTGCCTAAACTAAATAATAAGAAAATTATTTAGAAGACGATTTAAATCTTGAGTTAAATCCATAAGCAAATGGAACAAAGATAATCCAAATCCAAATGAAATAAAGGGATACAGAATATTCAAATAAAATTATATGGCATTAATCAAATTCAATTCCATTTGAATAAAGATAAAATCCCTAATGTAAATGAATAATTAAATCATGAGAAAATGATAAATAGAAATTTCCCAAATTGGATTAAAATTTTACTTAATTAACTTAAATGGATTCAAAGAATTATTTGAAGAAAATTTATATGGGATAAAGACCATATTTGATTTTATTTTAATAAAGACAATTGCCCAATTTAAATGATTAAGAAAGCATATTTAAAATAATTCAATATGAATTTTTAACACACTATGAAAATAAAACCTACTGAAAAGGGTTTGATAAAAATTTGAATTTAAAACAGAATGTTAAATAATTTGAATAAATAATATGGATTAGAACCATATTTAAAATCCTATTTAATAAAGAAAAATGTCTATTTAAAATAAATAATAAACCCTAAGAGGATAAAAGAAGTTATTCTAAAATGGACTTTAAAATACATAAATAAACATATTAAAAAACCTACTAAATATTTGGAAAAGGTTTTGAAAAGAAATCTGAGATCAAAAGAGTGTTTGAATTTGAAAACAGAAAAGAAAATCAGAAAAAGAAAAAGATTCTGGAAGAAAAAAAATGGAAAAGGGAACAGCCCAGAAACCTAACCCAACTAACCCATCCCAGCGAAGCCCACCTCCCTCTCTCCCCTCCCCCGCGCGAAGCGTTTTCTCACTCAAACTCACACCGTCAGAATGGCGAGAGGACCCCACTGCATTCTTCCCCACTTGTCGACAATGGACCCCACAACACCACATCGCCATCAACCTCACGCGACCAGTTCCTCCCTTCTCCTCGCCGTTTATGCCTCTAATTCCGCCGATTAAACTCGTCTTAATGCCGCGCTAACTCCTCCCCGTGATCACACCCTCATAAGCGCCCTCCCCTCCTCTACCTTTCCCCTCAAACCCCTCTGACTATGAGCCACCAGGCTGCTGCAATTGTTGCTCGAGACGCCCACTGCTCCGGCGAGCCTTCCTTGCCAATTCCGTCCAAACCCGACTCTCCCCGGCCCCCTAAGCCGCACAAGAGTACTCGCCAACACCAGGCGCACCTGCCAGTTCCTCGCACTCGCCCGCGCGTCGGCAACCTCGACGACAGAACGCCACCGCCGTCTGCCTCCACTCCGACGAGCGTTTCAGGTGAACCCTGACCTCCCCTCTCTCGCGCAATGATGCTTAGATGATCTTTGTTTCCACGCGCTTCTAACGCCTCCTTCCATTTTCCTTCTAGTGGTCGGTAGCCTCGCCCCCGTCGACGAACAGAGACATCCGACGCCGATGACAACTACAGCGAGCAATCCCCTTCGCTCTTGTACGCCCCTGCCTCCCCACGAGCACGTTGAGCATAAGAAACACACGACGAACCTGGTGAGCCACAACTTTTCCTCCCACGCTTCCTGTAGCCACCGCAGCGCTGTAGACAGAGCGCGCCGCCACGCGCCGCCAGACTTTGGTCAGGGCAAAGCTGCCCGTTAGATCTCGATCACACGACCGCGATAGATTCACTTAAAACGAACCAGTATGCTAGATCTAAACCGTGCGATCCCACTTAAATCCAACGGTCTGTACTAATCGATCCGTGTGAACCATTATTGTCCAATAGGAACACACCACGTGGCAAGTGATTTGTTTTAAAAACAGAAACTTGTCTATTAGATGGTTAGATTTGAAAAATTCGTAACTTTTGATCCACACGTCCAAAATTTGTAAAATTTATATCAATGGAATCAGAAAAAAGAGTACTTTGCAACCATGCACTTTTTTTAATAATTTGATTCTATAAAATTGATTGTTTGTGCAAAAACATGTGTAGGCCTATTTTGATTATAAAAGTTATTCTAAAAAAAATTTGATGGTAAAATCTTTTGTAAATGGATTTTTTCAACCTACTGATCATAAAAACTAACTTGTATATTTAAAAGTATATTTTGTGATACTAAGGAATAAATCTTTGGATAAAAGCATTTCTAGTTAAATAAAAATGTTGATTATGGTTTAAAAATGCTTTTTGAGTAAAACCTTTGGAAAACGATTTGATTTAAACTCTCTGACCCTAAACACTAAGTTTTGGGATTTAAAAATATATTTGATAAAACTCTAGTAAGTTATTACTTTGTTTAAAAGCATTTTTTCTAACAAAATAAAATGATGCTTTGATTTTAAAATGATTTTAGGTGAAACCTTTTGTAAATGGATTTGTTTTAAAACACTTTGACCCTAAATATTAATATTTGTGTATAAAAACATTTTGGCTAACACTAGAAATTATTACTTGAATTTAAATCATTTCTAGCAAAACAAAAATGATTTAAATGGCCATTTTCACTAACTTGATTTAAAATGGTTTTGCCACTTTTATAAATGACCAATATGTGTTTTAAAATGTTTATAACCTATTAGAAACCACCTTTCCAAATAAAACAATCTTTTGCATGCTTGCATGCATTGCCTTCATTATTCATTTTATGTGATTAATTGTTTGATCAAGGAGTGAATCTATATTCTCTACTAAAAAGGCACGTGTTGCTTCATACATTTTGTACTAATATTTTGACTATGCATTAGTGATATTTCTAAGTAGGACTTACATGGAATTTTCTAAGTATAAACTATGCCATGGGAAATCCTAGTAGATGATGCCTTAGTAGAATTTTCCCTAAGTTAAGATTCCACTGCTATCATGCTTAGCCTAGCTAGTAGAAAACAAGCGTGGATTATATTCATGCTATGAAATATTTCTAAGTCTATGACTTGTGTTTTGTTGAATAAAACAACTATGTGAATGAATCACCTAGGTGGAATGGTGTGAATGGGTAATGTTGAGTGGTTACACAGGGCCCCATATTTATGGCCTACCCTAGTGTATCTCACTTGTGGAATGCCACCCAGGAACAAAGAGATTTGAGATGTCAAATGTTGAGAAGATTCAAGTGCAACCATGTCAACACCCGAATTTTTAATCCCAGATGCCTATTATGCCATACATCGCAATCCCAGGATTACCATTTTTGCGAGACATAACAGATTTGGATATCACAGTACATCATCCATTACAAACCATACATAAGGTCTTACACAAATAAGGATCTCATGATCTAGTTCTTAATACAACTCAAGCAGCGGAATAATGTAATAGTAACGATAGCGTAGGCAAAGCTCCATCTTCAGGGTCACAGGTAATGCTGACGATGGGAGATGATCCTAGTTGTCATAACCTTCCTGTGGTCCGTCATCCTAGTACTCCTCTTCATAGTCTGGCCATGGGAATAGCCAGGGACAAAGCCATGAGTACTCTTTAAGTACTCGCAAACTAATACTAATAAGTTAAGGGGGGGGGGGGTTTGTAGTAGGATGCTAAGCTCTAGGGTTGTTTTGCAAAAAGCCAGATTTACCTCTACTAAGTTCAAAAGCAAAGAAAGCTAGTTGAAAGTTTTATAACACCTAAGTGGGAACTTGCATTTCATGTCACAACTCTGTTATGGTCAAGTCAAAGTCACAATTCATTTCACAAGTTGTTTTGAAAACATCTGACGATAGAACAATATGGCCACTCCAACTGTCCATAACCGCGGATGCGGTTATTCGAATAGTTTGACACTCTGCAGAGATTGTACACTTTCACCACAACATTCGATACATTCGTCAAAAACAATCCTGAATTCACCATACTCAGTATGCGGATAATCAATCCTAACATTTCCATTACACGCCCTAGTATAGGTACCTCTCCTGTGAGTTTGGCCTCCCAACCATGACCAACTGTCATCTTGGGTACTGCACAGGTGGACAATCTTCACAAGGTAGCCTTAGCTCAGACCTTGGCCGCAAGGGAACCCATACTAAAGTATATAAATTTCCAGTCAAGCCCTACCCAATTTTCGGGTATTGTGGTTGTACGATAAAATTGGAATGGTATCGCATCCAGACAACCATCAGTTTTATAAAGGGCTAAGGCTCATGCCTCAACATTTTCATCATCAAAATCATCTGGTGTTCAAGAACACATGTCAAAACATTTCAGTAGAGTGACTCATAATTCTAAGGTTTTCATAACCATTTTCACCAAGTCTTCCCATCTAAAATTGATCAAGTTTTATGCTTAGCACTAGCATCTACAAGTGGGGGTAAAGACTAATGAGGGGTGGTAAACAAGTGGGGATTATCTAAGTTCAATCTCATTCCTTAGGATGACATCAAGATTATATAACTTAGGCCAAATTTTATGCTCTTTATGCTACCTTCAGTTATATTTCTAGAATCTACAAGTCACTATGTAAACTCTAAGAGAAAACTTTGAGAAGGAAAATAAAGTATTAAGCTTGCAATTAAAACTAGGATGGGGTATCAAGTGGTGTAAGCTTGCTAAGTTAATAGCTTGCTCATTCAACTAGTAGTATTAGGCCTGCATAAGTAGGGTATCTTGCAAGTGTTAGCTTGCAAGGTTGCAAGTATTGGCTTGCATAGATATCAGTATAAGCTTGCTAAGTTGCAAGTGTTAGCTTGCCTTGTGCAGAGCAGTGGTTGAAGTTCTCCTCGGCTTCTTCCTCGTAGTATCCTTCTTCCTCCTCGTATCCTTGGTCGGTACTAGCGTCTATAAATAAATACGAGGTACACAATCACCAAACAATACTTAACTATTTCCAATCATCACTCAAAGGTTAACACTAGATGATCTATCACCATCACTATCATTACAAGGATTAAAGTACTTGTCTTATTTATTTTATTTGAGAAAATTAATTCTACTCATTGAAAAACTACTTAAGATTTAATATTCTCCAACTCAAATATGGGATCATGTTGACACATGTCATGACCATATATTTCAGTACATGGGAATGTGATTTAAAGTGGTGTCACAATTTAATAAGGTTTAACCTTTTTATTTTAATTAATAAAGTGACTAGAAATGCCTATGTGGCATTATTTTATTACTTAATCATTATTTCTGTAAGTAAACCTATAAGTTTTTATATATTCTGAAAGGTATGGTTAAGTGTGATTTTTGACAGTTGGAATTCACTCAAAAGCGCTTATGGTTGAATTTTGAAAAATATTTGAATGCAGAAAAGTTTCTTCCTTGTTATTTTTACCATGGGTAATCTACAAATCTAAATGGTTTGAATCCAACGGGCTTGGATTAAGCATTCCAGTACCTTTCTAACAAAATTGGTTTCATGCAATTTGGTTCAGTGAATCGAGCTGGGTTGATTTTTGAATCTAGGTACAGAACTGGGTTTGAAATTAAATGAATAAAACTAAATTTGAATTGTTGGGTCGTGGGGGAGGTTTAACTGGGCCGGCCCACTACGCACAGCGCACGCGCGGGCTGGTTAAGTGGCCGTCCCCACGCGTCAGTGAGATGGGGAGGGTCGAAACGGTACGGGGCAATGTGGACCGTGGATCTAGTTCTAATCGAACGGCTCTGGTTCATCGTCCACGTCGGGCAGCACCGGCGAGACAGAACCCTAGCGCGGCACGTGGGGGTCGTGGGAGGTTCACCGGGGCTCAGGCGAGGGTTGGCGACGGGGGTGAATGACGAAGTCGACGACGACGGTTCTCCTGGTACCGACAGCTTCTCCTGGGACGGCTCCAATCGATGGCTCCCTTCTTCTCCAGCAGCGGCGGGCTCCATCCAAATTCCGGTGATGCGCTGCTCGCCTTGCTCCGGGAAGAAGTGGGAAGGATCAGTGCGAGGTAGGGAGTGAGATGGTGTGGAGGAATCGATCTAGGGAGGCCTCCTTTTATAGGCGAGCAGGAGGGGCAGCACGGCGTGGGATGAGGTTGTCGGGGGTGACGGTACATGTGGCTATCGACATGGCTGAGGCTAGGGGACGGTGCGCGGTCTCCTGGCGATCGTTGCTAGCTTAAAGGCGAGGCGTAGGGCAGTGGGATTTGGTCTGGAACATGCGGTTCTCCGCGCGGTACCGACGGCGAACTTCGCGGCGTGCGGTGGCTACGGGGTATGGTCGAGGAAACGAGCATGTCTAGTGGTCTCTTAGGACGGTGGGGTTCATGCTGGCGGGCGACAAGGGCTCGAGGTGGTCGGGTTGAGTAGGAACGGCGCGTGCACCGTGGTGTGTGTCGGCATGGTCGACAGCGGCGCGGGCACGGCGTTTCCGGCGGTTCCTGTCTCTGTCTTCAGGCTAGGGCTGGTCTAGAGGGGGCGGTGAGGCATGGGCAGCATGCCAGACAAGGTTGGCGCAGCTAGTTCTTCCTCTAGCTTGATGTCCACATTGGGGTGGCAAGGTGAGGCTCGGCTTGCTCACCATTGATGGCAATGGCAAGCTCACAGTGGTGCCAGAGGTTAATAACTAAGCTAGATGATCTACTAAATGCTTGTTGCAACCAGAGAGGGAACAAGGTTGGCCAAATTTACTGCTACAAATAGTGTTAGATGTTTGTTTGATTTGTATCTGCAAGGTGTTTGATAAAATGGCCGCAAGAACTTTGAATTTGAATTTTGGATTCAAACTTGGTGGGTTTTCTAGGCACATACTAGGGAGTGTATGGTTAGTTGGATTAGTCAAGGGGCACTGGTTTGGTTGGGTTTTGAAAATGGGTGATCTTCACATATGATAAAGATTCAATTTTGAATTATGACTTGAATGAGGTTGCCAAATGTTTTTGTAAGTTTGAAAGGTGGGCTTTGATTCACTTTTACTTGTTCTAGCAAGGGGTGAAAAGAATTGGGAAAGTTTCTGTTTGAAATCTTGAACTAGAAACACTCAAAGTGACCTAGTGAGCAAGATTGGCAAAAATGACCATTTGCTTTATTTGATTTGTTTTTTATTTTCTCTTGATTTGTTTTTGCATGGAAATGTTTTATATGATGTTATTTTCCTCTTTAAACCATTTCTTGCTATTTAGGTTAATCACCCAAGTTCATTCATGTACATATCAAATCATCTCATTCACACATGGACTCATATGATTTTAATTAATCAAAGTTTTTGTTAATCCTAATTTTAGTGATTAGAGTTTGATGATCATTGCTTTATATTTTTGGGATGTTACACGTTGTTTGCAACACCTGTGTGAAGTTTCCTTCCTCCTTCTGGTTCGATAACCTCGGTCTCTACTAAGGGAAACTTGCTGCTGTGCTCATCACACCTTGCTCTGGGGATTCCAACGAAGTGTCCCACGTCAACACTAGGTGCACACATCAGTACCGCGTTGGCGGTTCTCTATGATACATATATATACTTACAATGATAAGAATTTGTCTGGGACCAAAGTTGAGTAGTATGAGGTCTCGGTACTCGTACTCAAGAGGAATGAGATTTTCAACTTGTGATTTGTGAAGCATATAACTCATATTTTCCCTCACTTTAACCTTAATCACTTCAAGATGCTTATGATAGGGGCAATGATATCTCAAAGCTAATAAGTACCATAATTTTTGGAAGCTTTATAAAACCATTTAATCCCTACTTCCCTCTGTGAAGGGCCTTTCTTTTTTACTTTTTGTTGAGTCTCCATATTTTATCTTAATGCACCAGTTGAGAGAGCATAGTTGTCATTCTGAGTTCAATGTGCATTGTCCCAAAACTTGTTGATTGATTCATAATTCTGGTATTACTTGTTCTTAAATTATTTGTATCTAGTCACCCTTATGAACTTAGAAGGTGTCCTATTGTCAACACCTGGGTTTTTAATCCCAGATGCATGTTATGCCATTCATCGCAATCCCAGGATTACCATTTTTGCGAGACATAACAGATCGGATATCAAATTACATCATCCATTACAAACCATACATAAGGTTTTACAACAAATAAATAATCTCATGATCCAGTCCTAGTACAATCATAGCAGCGGAATAACGTAATAATAACGGTAGCATGGGTGAGACTCCATGTTCATAGTCACAGGCAATGCTGACGATGGGAGAAGATCCTAGTTGTCGTAACCTTCCTGCGGCCCATCCTCCTGATAGTCCTCTTCATAGTCTGGCCACGGGAATATCCAGGGACAAAGCCATGAGTACTCTTTAAGTACTCACAAAATAATACTAACAAGTGAAGTGGTTTTTGAGTAGGAAACACTAAGCTCTAGGTTGTTTTGCAAAAAAAGCCAGATTTATCTCTACTGAGTTCAGAAGCAAATAATCTAGTGGTAAGTTTTATAACACCTAAGGGGTAACTTGAGTTGTAATATTCACAACCCTGTTGTGGTCAAGTCAAAATCATGATTCATTTCACAAGTCATTTTGAAAACATCTAGCGACGGAACAGTATTGCCACTCCAACTGTCCATAACCGCGGACGCGGCTATTCGAATAGTTTGACACTCTACAGAGGTGGTACACTTTCACCACAATATTTGTTACATCCGCCAGGAAAAATCCTGAATTCGCCATACTCAGTATATGCGGATAATCAATCCTATCCATTCAATTACACGCCCTATTATAGGCACCTCTCCTGTTAGTTTGGCCTCCCAACCATGACCAACTGTCATCTTGGGAACTGCACAGGTGGGCAATCTTCACAAGGTAGCCTCATCTCAAACCTTGGCCACAAGGAAACCCATACTAAGGTATATAAACTTCCTGTCAAGCCCTACCCAAATTTCGGGTATTGTGTTTGTACGGTAAAATTGGAATGGTATCGCATCCAGACAACCATAAGTTTTATAAAGGTCTAAGGCTCATGCCTCAACATTTTCATCATAAAAAATCATCTGGGGTTCAAGAACACATGTCAAAACATTTCAGTAGAATGACTCATCATTCTAAGGTTTTCATAAACATTTTCACCAAGTACTCCCATCTAAAGTGATCAATTTTTATGCCTAGCACTAGCATCTACAAGTGGGGGTAAACACTAATGAGGTGTGGTAATCAAGTGTGAATGATCTAGGTTCAATCTCATGCCTCAGGATGACATCAAGATTTATCTAACTTAGGTCAAGTTTTATGCTCTTTATGCTACCTTTAAACATCTTGCTAGAATCTACAAGTCACTAAGGAAACCAAACTAAAGAGCTTTGATAAAGAAATAAAATAACTAAGCTTGCAAGTAAAACTGGGTTTGGGTATCAAGTGGTGTAATCTTGCAAGTAAAACTTGCATGGTTTTAGCTTAGCTTGCTAAGATAGTAGATTGCTAAGTTAACTTGTATAGTGATGCTTGCATAATTGCAAGTATAAGCTTGCTGGGATAGCTTGCATAGTCAACTTGTAGTGTTAGGCTTTCCTTGTGCAGTGCAGTGCTTGAATTTCTCCTCGGCTTCTTCCTCGTAGTATTCTCCTTCCTCCACGTATCCTTGTTTGGTACTAGCGTCTATAAATAAATACGAGGTACACAATCACCAAACAATTCTTAACTACTCTAGTTAGCACACAAAGGTTCACACTAGATGATCTAGCATCATCTCTATTATCACAAAGATTAAAGCACTTGTCTTATTTATTTTATTTTATTTTAGAAAAGTAATTTCTACTCATTCAAAAACTACTTAAGATTTAATATTCTCCAACTAAAACATGGGATTATGTTGACACATGTCATCACCACATATTTCAGTACATGGGAATGTGATTTAAAGTGGTGTCACAATTTAATAAGGTTTAACCTTTTTATTTTAATTAATTAAAGTGACTAGAAATGCCTATGGGGCATTCTTTTATTAGTTGTCCATTATTACTGCAAGTAAACCTAGATATTTTTATATATTCAGAAAGGTCTCGTCAAATGTGATTTTTGATAGTTGGAATCAACTCAAAAGCTTTTATGGTTGAATTTTTAAAATATTTGAATGCAGAAAAGCTTATGCCTTGTTATTTTTCCTATAGGTGATCTATAAATCTAAATGGTTTGAATCCAATGGGCTTGGATTAAGAATTCAAGTACCTTTCTAACAAAATTAGTTTCATGCAATTTGGGTCAGTGATATCTTTGGATTGATTTTTGAATCTAGGGACAGAACTAAGTTTGAAACTAAATGGAAAAACCTAAATTTAAACTATTTGGTCACGCGGGAAGTTAACTGGGCCATCCCACGGCGTATAGCGCGTGCGGGTGGGTTTAAGTGGCTATCCCCACCAGTCAGCAAGACAGGGGGTGCGAAGGGGTACGGGGCAATCTAGACCATACAATCAACATCTAATCCAACGGCTGGGGCTTGTCGTCTCCGTCGGGCAACACCGGCGAGACTGAACCCTATCGCGCCCAGTGGGTGTTTGTGGGGGCTCAACGGGGCTCTGGCGATGGTCGGCGATGGGGGTGAACGACGAAGTCAAAAACGGCGAACCTCCTGGTACTGGCAGCTCCTCCTGGGGCGGCTCCAATCGTTGGCTCCTCTTATCCTCCTCTGCGGCAGACTCCGGCGAAATTCTGGCCACCTGGTGCTCGCCATGCTCCGGGGATGAGGTGGGGTGGTTCTGAGAGAGAGGGGAGTGTGTTGGTGTGAAGAAATCGAACGTGGGTGGCCTCTATTTATAGTTCAACGAGGGGACCGACGGGCGCGGGTGGAGCTCGTCATGGTCGTCGGCATAGTGAGCTAACAGCGTGGTTGAGGGTAAGGGACGGTGCTCTGCCTCCTAGCGAAGCTCAATGGCATGGTCGCGAGGCGTGGGGCGGTGCACAATGGTCGGAATGTTTCGATGCTCTAGGCGGGTCCGGCGGGGTTTTTAATGGCGCACGCGCTCTCCTGGTTGCGCGGCGGCGAACGGGCATGTCCTGGCGGTTCCTGGGGCAGTGGGGATCACGCACACGAGCGGCGAGGGCGGCATGCGGTCTGTGCTTGTGTGTCGAGTGCAGCGCTCTGGCGCGCTCTCGGCATGCTTGTAGAGAGGCTGGGCACGCTCGGGCTGAGTGGTCCAGGGGGTGGCAGCGCTTTGGCGCTGGACAGGGGGTGCAGTGGACGGTGGTTCGTGTCCTAGACAAGGTTGGCGAGGGTAGGGAAGCTCCTAGCTTGCTATCGACACTGGGATGGCAAGTTGAGCTCAGCAATGGTCACCATTGATGACAATGACAAGCTTACAGTGAGCTAGAGCTTGTTAAATGAACTAAATGATCTACTAAGAGTGTGTTGTGAGCTAGAGGGGGACAAGTTAGGCACAAACACTGCTCACTATAGTGTTTGATGTATTGTTTGATTTGTATTGGCAAGGTGTTTGATGAAATGGCCGAAAGAGATTTGAATTTGAATTTTTGGATTAAAATTGGTGGGTGTACTACTGACATACTAGGTAGTATCTGGTTAGCTGGTTTGGTCAAGGTGAACTGGTTTGGTTGGGTTTTGAGAAATGGTGATCTTCACATATGATATAGATTCAATTTTGAATTGTCATTTGAATCAAGTTGCCAAATGTTTCTGTGAGTTTGAAAGGTGGGCTTGGGTTCACTTTTACTTGGTCTAGCAAGGGGTGAAAATAAATCGAATTGTTTCTGTTTGAAATCTTGGACTAGAAACACTCGAAGTGCCCTAGTGAGCAAGATTGGCAAAAATGACCATTTGCTTGTTTTGTTTGTTTTTGAATTTATCTTGATTTGATTCTGCTTGGAATTGCTTTAGATGATGTTGTTTTCATATTTAAACCATTCCTTGCTATTCACAATAATCACATAATTCCATTCAAGCATTCATGCAATCATCACATACACACATGCATTCATAATGCTTTTAATTAACAAAAAAAATTGTTAACCCTAATTTTGGTGATTGGAATTGATAATCCTTGATCAATATCTTTGGGATGTTACAAACTTTCCCTCCTTAAACAAAATCTCATCCCGAGATTTGAGAAAGAAGAAAACTAGGATTTAAAGAGATCGGGAAACTCCGTCTTGATGTAATCTGTTGGGAATATGCCCTAGAGGCAATCATGTATGATGAGATTTCCCATTGTATTCATAAAGATATTAAGTAGTCCTTGTATAAACATCTGATGTGTATCATTGAATATGTGATTTGGTTGTGGAACTATACATTCATGTTGTTTGTACTAAATATCCTTGGTCATTGAGGTTGTGCTGGACACACAACTTAGACCAATGTGAAAGTTGGCTTGATGACCCGGTTCCACTTGTCATGGGCATGGAGATGCTATTTCAACTTACACAGATTCGTCTAAAGAGTTTAGCGAGTCGCATTGACCCATATTGAGGTACAACGAACAAGTTGTCATGTGTATATCTCAATCAATGTAATGCTTAGACCTGAGGTTATTGCATAATCCGAGTTGAGGATCACCGACTTAGGTTTTGTCAAACGCTGATCCGTAACTGGGCAGTTATAAAGGCAGAGTTCGGGTCGACTGAGAATCAAGCTGCGTGATGTGAATAACCAAGATGGGATTTTGCCCCTCTACTTGGAGAGATATTCTCTAGGCCCTCTCGGATGATATGATTCGGAAAGCATGGCCATGCACGACTTGGTTAAGTGTTAACCGAGGCGATCGACTAAGAGTTAGTCGGGTGCATCACTTATCTCGGATCAAGAAGAGAGTCGGACTATTTAAGGGATGACATATATTCGCCTATAGTCTGACAAGGTATATCGTGAGGCAAAAGGGACTCGGACGTAAGTCGCATTGGAAAGGAAAGTCGTCATGACTCTTTGGTACTTGGGAGTCGGCACGTTCTGCTAGGAGCCACTACCGACTGATCGATTGAGAGTTGGACTCTAATCGTGTCCAAGTAGCCATGAGCCTGCGGGGTCACACACTTAAGAGCGGGAGCAAGTTCGGATTGGATCCGAGCCAGAAATCTGGTTGGGTTGGACCCGAGCCTGATTTGGATTGAGTCAGTGAGTCGGACTCACATGGACTAATATTATATGGGATTTAGTGAATGGGCCGCGCGAGCAGAGCCCATGTTCACTCCCTATATATAGTGGAGAACCGTAACCCAAATAGGTTAATCGTTGATCGGTTAGGTCATTCCATGTGCTGGAAACCCTAGCTCCATAGCAGTTCTGCCGCCGTAACGAATCTAGCAGTTCGCCGCTGGTGCTCCTCCTTGTACGTGTGGATACCAGCAGAGGTGATGTACGATCTACACCAGGACGATCGGATCGCAAAGGACTGCATTGCATCAACTGACGTGCTTCATCAGTAATCCGCAACTGCGCGTCTAGTGGTAAACCTCGTGGCCTTCTACCTCAGCTAGATCTTGGGATCACCATGTTAGAGTAAAAAGTTGTGTTTTATCTCTGCGTGGCCCAACATAATCTTCTCTCTCCCAGGTAGCTTCTTCTTCGGTGTGGTTGCTCCACTAGATTTTGGGAAACTTGATGCTTCGGGTCCTGGTGGTTCTGAAAGCTTCCTCCAAAATACGGATGGGTACTTCAGGATACGTCAGGTCATCGTTGATCTCTATGGTTCGGTGATCAATGTTCTTGAATACTTCAGTCTTCTCCGGGACTTCTAGGCATTTGCGAAGTAATGATATATGGAACACATTATGCACTGCAGACATCTCTTTTGGCAGTTCCAGTTGATATGATACTTCTCCTCGATGATTCAGAATCTGGAAAGGTCCGATATATCTGGGGGCTAACTTTCCTTTGAGCTGGAAACGTTGCATTCCCTTCAAAGGCGACACTTTGAGATACACAAAATCTCCGATATTGAAGGCGAGGTCTCGACGTCTCTTGTCGGCGTAACTCTTCTATCTGGATTGGGTGGTCTTGAGGTGCTCACGGATCTTGTGAACTTTCTCTTCTGCTTCTCGTAGGATGTTGGGTCTGAAGATCTGACTCTCTCCTACTTCCGACCAATTCAAAGGGGTACGGCACTCCTTCCATACATGAATTCAAATGGGGCCATTTGCAAACTGGCTTGATAACTATTGTTGTATGAAAATTCTGCAAAAGGCAGACAATCTTCCCATTTTGATCCATACTCTAGCACACAGGCTCTCAACATATCTTTGAGTATTTGATTTACTCGCTCCGTTTGTCCATCGGTCTGAGGGTGATAAGTTGTGCTGAAATCTAGTCGGGTTCCTAATCCTTCTTGGGCCTTCTTCCAAAATCTCGAGGTAAACTGAGTTCCTCGATCCAACACGATGTTCTTGGGGACTCCGTGCAAACCGACGATTCTAGCAATGTACAACTCTGCTAGCTTCGAGCTTTGATAAGTGCTCTTCACTGGTAAGAAATGGGCGACTTTGGACAGTCTATCTATGATGACCCAGATAGAGTAATTTCCCCTACTAGAAGTAGGCAAACCGGTGATAAAATCCATTCCTACAGAATCCCATTTCCATTCCGGAATCTGCAATGGTTGCAACAGTCCTACGGGTCTCTGATGTCCCGCCTTGACTCTCTGACAAATATCACACTTGGCTATGTAGCTGCCAATTTCTATCTTCATCTTATGCCACCAAAATTGCTCCTTTAAATCCCGATACATCTTTGTTCCTCCGGGGTGGATAGAATAAAGGGTATCATGAGCTTCTTTCAAAATAGTTTGCTTCAATTCTGAGTCTGCTGGCACACAGATACGTCCTTTGTACCACAAAACTCCTTCATCTTCGATGAATCCAGGTACTTTGTCTGTACCGATACGACATTTGATTCCATCGATACTAGCATTTCCTTTATGTGCCTCCTTGATCTGACTGATCAAAGTGGGTTGAATTTCTATGCTAGCCAAAAATCCTTCACTTACTAATTCCATTCTAAAATCTTCCATCTCTTTGTGCAAACTTGGTTGCTCCTTCATAATCATGGAATTTAAGCGACAAGGAAATTGTTGGGCCACGCAGATATAAAACAAAAATTTCCCCTCTAACATGGTGATCCCAAGATCTAGCTGAGGTAGAAGGCCACGAGGTTTACCACTAGACGCGCAGTTGCGGATTACTGATGAAGCGTCGATTGATGCGAGGCATCCTTTGCGATCCGATCGTCCTGGTGCTGATCGTACATCACCTCTGCTGGTATCCACACATACAAGGAGGAGCACCGGCGGCGAACTGCTAGGTTCGATACGACGGTAGGACTGCTGTGGAGCTAGGGTTTCCAACACATGGAATGACCTAACCTATAAACGATTAACCTTTCTGGGTTACAGTGCTCCACTATATATAGGGAGTGAACGTGGGCTCTGCTCGCGCGGTCCATTCACTAAAGCCCATATAATATTAGTCCATGTGAGTCTGACTCACTGACTCAGTCCAAATCAGGCTCGGGTCCAACCCAACCAGATTTCCAGTTCAGATCCAATCCGAACTTGTTCCCGCTCTTAAGTGTGTGACCCGGCAGGCTCATGGCTACTCGAACACGATTGGAGTCTGACTCACAATCGATTAGTCGGTAGCGGCTGCTAGCAGAACGTGCCGACTCCCAAGTACCAAAGAGTCATCACGACTTGCCTTTCCCATGTGACTTGCGTCCGAGTCCCTTTTGCCTCACGATATACCTTGTCAGACTATAGGCGAATATATGTCATCCCTTAAATAGTCCGACTCTCTTCTCGATCCAAGATAAGTGATTCACTCGACTAACTCTTAGTCGATCGCCTCAGTTAACACTTAACCGAGTCGTGCATGTCCATGCTTTCCGAATCATATCATCCGAGAGGGCCCAGAGAATATCTCTCCAAGTGGAGGGGCAAAATCCCATCTTGGATATTCACATCACGCAGCTTGATTCTCAGTCGACCCGAACTCTGCCTCTATAACTGCCCAGTTACGGATCAGCGTTTGACAGAACCTAAGTCGGTGATCCTCAACTCGGATTATGCAATAACCTCAGGTCTAAGGATTACATTTACTGAGATATACAAATGACAACTTGTTCGTTGTACCTCAATATGGGTCAATCCGACTCGCTAAACTCTTTAGCCGAATCTGTGTAAGTTGGAATAGCATCTCCATGCCCATGACAAGTGGTCTAAGTTGTGAGTCCAGCACAACCTCAATGACCAAGGATATTTAGTACAAACACCATGAATGCATAGTTCCACAACTGAATCACATATTCAATGATACACATTAGATGTTTATACAAGGACTACTTAATATCTTTATGAATACAATGGGAAATATCATCATACATGATTACCTCTAGGGCATATTCCCAACAGTCTCCCACTTGCACTAGAGTCAATCTTCCGACATCACATGTCTAGGCATCTAATGCCCATGGCTCTCTGGTGCGCCTCATGCTTCGGTTGTGGTAACGGCTTTGTCAGCGGATCCGCAATATTTGCATCTGTGTGTACCTTGCATAACTTGATATCACCCTGATCCACAAACTAGCGAATCAGGTGGTACCGCATGAGTATGTGCTTGTTCTTCTGGTGTTGTCTAGGTTCCTTGGCTTGAGCAATAACACCATTGTTGTCACAATACACGTCTAACGGATTGGACAAGCCCTGAACCACACCAAGATCCATGAGGAAATTCCTCATCCAAACAGCTTCCTTTGTTGCCTCTAAGGCGGCAATATACTCAGCCTCTGTTGTAGATGCAGACACATTCTCTTGTTTGGAACTCTTCTAGCTCACATCACCTCCGTTTATAATAAACACGTATTCGGATTGCGAACGAGAATCATCAGAGTCGGTAAGATAACTCGCATCCATGTAACCCTTTACACTGAGTTCATCTTCACCACCATAAACCAAAAACATATCCTTAGTCCTTCTCAAGTACTTTAGGATATTTTTAGCTGCTATCTAGTGGATTTCTCCAAGATCAGCCTGGTATCTGTTCACAACACTTAGATAATATGAAACATCATACATGATGGATCCGACTACAGAAGCATACGGAATCGCACTCATCCGACTTCGCTCATCAGTTGTCGAAGGACGTTGAGTCTTGCTAAGTTTTACACCATGGGACATCAGTAAGAACCCCTTAATAGACGATTCAATGTTGAACTTCTTCAACACTTTGTCCAAATAAGTACTTTGACTCAATCCAATGAGCCTCCTTGATCTATCTCTATAGATCCGGATTCCGAGGATGTATGTTGCCTCACCCAAGTATTTCATTGAGAAACTTCTTTCCAATGATTCCTTGGTTTCTTGCAACATCTGGACATCATTTCCAATCAGTAATATGTCATCCACATATAAGATTAGAAAGTTTACTTTGCTCCCACTAAACTTCTTGTATAAACAAGAATCATGATCACTCTTGATGAAGCCAAACGATTTGACTACCTCATCAAAGCGAATATTCCAACTCCGAGATGGTTGCTTCAACCCATAAATGGATTTCTGAAGTTTGCACACCTTGTCAGCATTAGCCGGATCGACAAAACCCTTGAGCTGTATCATATACACGTCCTCGGTTAAATTTCCGTTAAGGAAAGTTGTTTTGACATCCATCTGCCATATCTCATAGTCGAAATAGGCTGCTATAGCTAACATGATCCGAACTGATTTAAGCATCGCTACGGGCGAGAAAGTCTCGTCGTAATCAACTCCTTGAACTTGTCGAAACCCCTTCGCTACAAGGCGTGCTTTATAGACGGAAACATTTCCATCCATATCAGTTTTCTTCTTAAAGACCCATTTGCACTCGACGGGTCTTGCACCGTCTGGCAGATCAACCATGTTCCAAACTTGATTTTCGTCCATGGACT
The DNA here is from genome assembly GCA_030063025.1 of Avena longiglumis. Lineage (NCBI taxonomy): Eukaryota > Viridiplantae > Streptophyta > Magnoliopsida > Poales > Poaceae > Avena > Avena longiglumis. The sequence goes on from CP125974.1 coordinate 459,055,271, forward strand.
TTAACTCGGATCTCATGGCTCCAAGCCATGACTCGGAATCAGATCCCACCATCGCTTCCGAATAATTTGTCGGCTCATCACTGTCTAACAGTAACACATCACGAACACTTCGTAATCTTGCCGACCTTCGTAGTATAGGTGCTGCTGCCGGCTCAGCTGCCACGACCGGCTCAACCTCCAAGGTTTTTGCCGACTCGCTTCTAGCCGATTCCTCTCGAATTTCTTCGAGCTGCACCATGCTCCCACTTACTCCCCGACTAATAAACTCTTTCTCAAGGAATACACCATTCCGAGCGACAAACACTTTGCCCTGTTCTCGGTTGTAGAAGTAGTAACCCAAGGTTTCCCTCGGATACCCCACGAAAATACACTTATCTGACTTGGCTGTAATCTTGTCCGACTGAAGTCGCTTGACAAATGCTTCACAACCCCAAATCTTAAGAAAAGACAAACTCGGTTTTTTGCCTGTCCACATCTCATGTGGTGTCTTCTCTACTAATTTTGATGGTACTCTGTTTAGTGTGAATGCCGCTGTTTCTAGACAATAACCCCAAAATGATAAAGGTAGATCTGTCCGACTCATCATTGATCGTACCATGTCCAACAAGGTCTGATTCCACCTTTCCGAAACACCATTCCTTTGTGGCGTTCCTGGCGGAGTAAGTTGAGGAACTATTCCACAACTTTTCAGATGGTCATCAAACTCATGGCTCATGTATTCGCCTCATTGGTCCGACCGAAGAAACTTTATTTTCTTGCCGAGTTGATTATGTGCTTCATTATGGAATTCTTTGAACTTTTCAAAGGCTTCCGACTTATGTTTTATCAAGTAGATATATCCACACCTACTCAAATCATCAGTAAAGGTAATGAAGTACTCATAACCACCCCTGGCTGTCGTGCTCATTGGTCCACATACATCACTATGTACTAGTCCCAACAAGTTGGACGCCCTTTCGCAACTCTTTGCAAAAGGTGTCTTGGTCATTTTGTCGAGTAGGCAAGATTTGCATGTCTTGAACGACTCCAAATCGAATGAAGTTAGGAGTCCATCATCATGGAGCTTCTTCATGCGTTTCCAACTTATATGACCAAGCGGACAGTGCCAAAAGTAAGTCATATTCAGATCATTTGGTTTCAACCTTTTAACATTTATGTTATAAACCAACTCACCATCAAGATTCAAAATAAATAACCCATCCTGGACGGGTTCAAAGCCGTGAAACATATCATTCAAATACAAAGAACAACCATTATTCTTAATATTCGACTCATAGCCTTGACTCATCAAACATGAAGCAGAAATAATGTTTCGACTGAGCACTGGAACATAATAAGAATTATTCAGTTCCATAATGAATCTGGAAGGTAAATGAAGTTGCATCGTGCCGACTTCCAACGCAGCAACTCTTGCTTTGTTGCCAACTTGAATATCAACCTCGCCTCTTGCTACGATCCTAGTTCTTACCAGTCCCTGCAACGAGTTGCAGATGTGAATAACTGACCCGGTATCATATACCCAAGAACTATTAGGTGCATCAGCAAGATATATGTCTATAACATTGCAAACAAGTGTACCTGAGTCGGAAGTCATACCTCCACTCTTGGCTTTGTCGGCCAAATACTTGCTGCAGTTCCTCTTCTAGTGGCCATCCGCCTTGCAATAGAAGCAAGTGGATCCGGCTGAAGGAGATGGCTTAGTCCCTGAGGAAGCGCTTGGGGCCGGGTCCTGGGCCTGCTTTCCTCCTGACTTAGCCTTCTTCTTAGTCCAAGAAATCTTCTTGAACTTAGCCTTATTCTGAAATCTTCTTGAACTTAGCCTTATTCTGCACCATCAACACTTGAATGGCACCCTTCTTGAGATCCGCCTCCGCCTGCTTGAGCATCCCATGCAATTCAGTGAGCTTATTATCCATACCATGCATGTAGTAGTTCGAAATGAACTGCCCATATGCACTAGGAAGAGAGTTTAGAATTATATCCGTAGCGAACTCTTCGCTAATGGGGTAGCCAAGCCTCTCCAGAGACTGCACATAACCAACCATTTTGATCACATGCGGACTTAGTGGATCACCATCCTTAAGCTTGCAACTCAGCAAAGCCTGAGAGACTTGATACCTCTCAGTCTTCGCCTGAGCCTGGAACATACTTTTGAGGCTTTCGATCATATCGTAGGCCTCAACATTCTCGAACTGCTTTTGCAAGTCCGGTTCCATGTGAGCAAGCATAAGACAGCTAATATACGTGGACTCATCCTTAGCCCTACGGTAGGCATTGGTGGCAGCGATAGTCGCATTCTCATTTGGCTCATCTGGAAGTGGGTTGTCTAGGACATGGTCCTTCTTTTCTTGTTTGAGAACAATTCTTAGATTTCGATACCAGTTGGTAAAATTAGTGTCGTTCAGTTTATGTTTCTCAAGAATGGTTCTCAATGCAAAACCGGATAATCTGAGAGTGACTGCTACTTGGTGCCATGATCTACAACAGAAAATATGCAAAACACTTAAGACATGTATTCATAAAAGATAAAGCATATTAAATTTTTTAATATTTTATGCTCCCACTAGAACCAACACCCCTCCGATGGTTACTTAGTGATTCAGGATCCTAAATAAGCAAGTCGGCTAGTGAGCTTTAGCATCACCGCTAGCCGCCAAGTGATCCAGGTAGACAACTCCTTGTCAATTGTATCTCATACGACTCCTGTTGGACGGGTGGCATCACATGCCCCGGCTCCCGTCCGACTTTTCCCCGAGCCCCACAACCGTTGTGATAGACCCGTCTAGCTTACCGAGTGTTTCCGCAGTAAGAGTCCGACTCGAACCCACCTAGTTGGAAAGAATTGGCGGCACCTCAATTTTATGAGCCCACTACGAAAAATGACCGACTTGTGATGGTGCAAACACTGGCGGGAAAACCGACTAGACCTTCTTTGAGGTATTAAATTTTACCGATTATCTAATAGAAGTAAAACAGAGACATAACAATAACACAAAATAAAGCAATTATAATGTGAAATGGTATGGCTCTCTTCATGGCGATCTCCATCTCCACAAAGCCTGTAATCTGAATCGTGCCAACTCTTGCCACTTGTCGTCTTACTCCATGTTGCCGACATGTACATCGCCTTGCATGCCATCCGGGCTCTCCAAACAGCTACACTAGATTAGTAAAGTAAATTACAAGGAGAATCCGACACACATGTCGTTATACAATAATATGACAGCACCTAGGCTCCAGACGGCTGACAAAACCGTGATTCGCAGATCACGTATGGATTACACACATACATCACATGCACATGAACCATACCATTCACAACTTCCTGCAAAAACAAGTTATGCATAGATACAATATCTATCGGTTCTGTGAAACTCGCAACGACAGGGCGAAGCCGGCGGTCCCGCTAGCCAGATAGTGGGCGGGGATCGATGGGGCAGCGCCCCTCGTGGGTGCGGGCAGCGCCCGACGATTTTCCCGAAAACGTAGATCTCATCTATGATCCGGACATGGATTCCTACCATTGTTCTGATTCGATCAAACTTTTTGATCTTCGATCACCGCCTCTGGATTTATGTGTCACAGTCTACCCCGATGGCGGAAGCCGACCAATAGGGGTATGTTGTTCCATGACCTCAGCAGTATGATCACGGAAATTAGATGTACCATTCCCCGAGTACAGTTGATCCAATCAACCTCGTACAAAACCGATCTATCTCATAGATCGACCATTAAAACAACATATAGATCTCATCTACAGCCTACCGCATATCACATATGCGAGATCTCGAGCCTAAAACCAGAAGCTATCGCTCCGATACCACTGTTGGGACACGCAGAGATAAAACAAAAATTTCCCCTCTAACATGGTGATCCCAAGATCTAGCTGAGGTAGAAGGCCACGAGGTTTACCACTAGACGCGCAGTTGCGGATTACTGATGAAGCGCGTCAGTTGATGCAGTGCAGTCCTTTGCAATCCGATCGTCCTGGTGCTGATCGTATAGCACCTCTGCTGGTATCCACACGTACAAGGAGGAGCACCGGCGGCGAACTGCTAGGTTCGTATGACGGTAGGACTGCTGTGGAGCTAGGGTTTCCAACACATGGAATGACCTAACCGATCAACGATTAACCTTTCTGGGTTACGGTGCTCCACTATATATATGGAGTGAACGTGCGCTCTGCTCGCGCGACCCATTCACTAAAGCCCATATAATATTAGTCCCTATGAGTCTGACTCACTGACTCGGTCCAAATCAGGCACGGGTCCAACCCAACCAGATTTCCAGTTCAGATCCAAACCGAACTTGCTCCCTCTCTTAAGTGTGTGACCCGGCAGGCTCATGGCTACTCGAACACGATTGGAGTCTGACTCACAATCGATCAATCGGCAGCGGCTCCTAGCAGAACGTGCCGACTCCCAAGTACCAAAGAGTCACGACGACTTGCCTTTCCAATGTGACTTGCGTCCGAGTCCCTTTTGCCTCACGATATACCTTGTCAGACTATAGGTGAATATATGTCATCCCTTAAATAGTCCGACTCTCTTCTCGATCCAAGATAAGTGATTCACCCGACTAACTCTTAGTCGATCGCCTCGGTTAACACTTAACCGAGTCGTGCATGGCCATGCTTTCCGAATCATATCATCCGAGAGGGCCCAGAGAATATCTCTCCAAGTGGAGGGGCAAAATCCCATCTTGGTTATTCACATCACGCAGCTTGATTCTCGATCGACCGAACTCGCCTTTATAAGCGCCCGATTCACGGATCAGCGTTTGATAGAACCTAAGTCGGTGATCCTCAAATCGGATTATGCAATAACCTCGGGTCTAAGGATTACATTGATTGAGATATACAAATGACAACTTGTTTGTTGTACCTCAATATGGGTCAATCCAACTTGCTAAACTCTTTATCCAAATCTGTGTAAGTTGGAATAGCATCTCCATGCCCATAACAAGTGGAACCGAGTCATCAAGCCAACTTTCACATTGGTCTAAGTTGTGTGTCCAGCACAACCTCAATGACCAAGGATATTTAGTACAAACAACACGAATGCATAGTTCCACAACCGAATCACATATTCAATGATACACATCAGATGTTTATACAAGGACTACTTAATATCTTTATGAATACAATGGGAAATATCATCATACATGATTACCTCTAGGGAATATTCCCAACAGAAATTTGCTAAGGGCATCTGCTACCACATTGGCTTTACCGGGGTGATAGTGGATGTCCAGATCATAGTCCTTGATTAACTCTATCCATCGTCTCTGCCTCATATTCAGCTCCTTCTGAGTGAAGATATACTTCAAGCTCTTGTGATTTGAATAAATATCACAACGGTTTCCCATAAGGTAATGTTGCCATGTCTTTAGGGCTAGAACTACGGCTGCTAGTTCAATGTCATGGGTAGGATAATTCTGCTCATGTTGCTTCAATTGACGAGATAGATAAGATATAACTTTGCCTTCTTGCATTAGCACACATTCGAGACCGATCTTGGATGCGTCACAATACACATCAAAGGGCTTCGTAATATCCGGCATGATCAAGATTGGGGTTGTGATCAATCTCTTCTTGAGTTCTTGAAAACTCGCTTCACATTTGTCCTTCCATTCAAACTTCTTATCCTTCTTCAACAATTGGGTCATGGGTCTGGCGATACTCGAGAATCCTTCGAAGAACTTGCGGTAATATCCCGCTAATTCGAGAAATGCACGAACTTGGGTTTGAGTGGTTGGGGCTTGCCAATCTTCAACATCCTTCACTTTTGCAGGGTCAACGGCAATTCCTCCGGCTGATACAATATGTCCATGGAATCCTACTTCCTATAACCAGGATTCACATTTGATAAACTTTGCATACAATTGATGCTCCCTAAGGGTTCCAAGGATGGTCCTTAGGTGTAGCTCATGTTCTTCTTCTGATTTAGAATAGATCAGAATGTCATCGATGAAAACAACGACACGCTTATCCAGGAAGTCCATAAAAATCTTATTCATGAGGTTCATGAAATAAGCGGGGGGCATTGGTTAATCCAAAAGACATAACAGTATACTCATACAGTCCATATCCGGTGGTAAAGGCAGTCTTGGGAATATCCTCTGTGCGAATCTTGAGTTGATGATAACCAGTTCTAAGATCAACCTTAGAAAACACTTTGGCACCGGTCAACTGACCAAATGGGTCTTCTATCTTTGGCAGCGGATACTTGTTATTAATGGTGACATCATTTAGCTTCCGATAATCCGTACACAAACGGTTGCCTCCATCCTTCTTATCCACAAACAAGACAGGTGATCTCCATGGCGACGCACTTGGTTGGATCAATCCTATCTCTATCATAGCATCCAATTGCTTCTTCATCTCCACTAATTCGTACAGGTTCATACTATATGGTATCTGGGCTATGGGTACGGTTCCAAGGACTTGTTCAATGATAAACTCGATATCCCGATCTGGGACATACCGGGCAAAACATCTGGAAATACATCGGGGTATTCACAGACTACTCTGACTTGGTCAATGGTTGGTTGGGCTAGACTCTTGTTCCACTTGAATTGACGGGGCAAGGTTTCAGATACATGTTCTACTGATATTCCGGTTGTAATGGTCATGGTTATGGCTTTCTTGGCACAGTCGATTAATCCTTTATGTTTCGACATCCTATCCATTCCTAGTACTACTTCCAAACCTTTTGTTCCAAGTACTATTAGATTAGCATAAAAATCTATGCCATGGATTCAGATAGGTACAACCTTGCAAATTTGTCTAGCTTTGGTGCTTGAACCAGGGATTTGAACTATCATAACATGCTTCAATTTGGTTGGTTGAATCTTACTAGTGCATGCATATTCTTCGGTAACAAACGAGTGTGATGCTCCAGAATCAAACAACACTCTTGCAAGTACTGAGTTAACAGAAAACATACCCAGCACGACATATGGCGCTTCTTGGGATTCTTCGGCATTCATGAGAAACAGCAGCAGTTGCAGTTGAGCGAATTCCCTAGGGAAAATCTCCTTCCAAGCTAAACACAACGCTGCTGTTGAGCTGGGACATTCACATTGGGGGCTGCTGCAGTCTTCTTGGGGCACTCATTGGAATAGTGACCCTTGGTTCCGCATTCATAACAAGTCACCTGAGACTTGACCTTTGCTGCAGCAGGAACGACATTGCTTCCAGTTCTTGGGGCAGTATTGGTGTTGATGGCGACATTGTTTTTGTTGAACTTGGGTGGTGCACGATTGAAATGGATGGGGTTGCCGGGGTTTTTGTGATTTCCTCCGGGCCTTGGGTTTCCACGGTTGGGATAGGTCGGACGGTTCATCGGGGGTCTATTGGTTCTTAGGGAAAATCCTGGAGATGGGTTGGGGCGATACTTTGGGGTATGGTGGATTCTTGGTAGATTCATCATTCTACGCTTGCGATTCTAATTGGCTTGGTTGATGATTGATATAGATCATGAGACAAGAGGGAAATTTCTAAGGTTTAGGGATTTGTTTTTGAAAGGTTTTTAAAATTTGAGTTTGACTCGGGTTTTTCTATCAACTTGCTTTTCATTCATTCATAGCACACAATACAAACGCACACCACAACAAGGAAAAACAGATGGTTTTAAGAACCATTCTGTGAAACTACGATATAGTGGGACCTGATACAATTTTCCTAACTCTAGTGCTCAAGTGCTACTACTCCTCGGAATCAGTGGCTTCATCATCATCATCATCATCAATGAAGGCGAAGTCATCCTCATCGGTGAAAAATTGCATGGCTTGATCCTCAAGAAAATCATCATTGTCACTAAGGTAAGAGTAGGGGTCTCCACGAATATCCTCTCTGGCATTCTCCCTCTCCTCAAGCTACATGTCTCTCTCGTGGATGTCTCCTCCAAGTCTGTGATCCTATGGCAAAGACGAGCAATGATGCGCTCCTTCTTGTCAAGCTGACGGCAACGAGACTGGCGATCCTTCACAAGCATGGCGATGGTCTGGTCCTTCTTGACGGCGATGGCATGGTTGTGGTTGGCGTAGGCGCGAGCATTGTCTAACTCCTTCTGCCCGTCATACATCATGAAGCTAAGGTGGTCCACTTGATGCTTCAGCTCAAGGTGATATGGTGCCTCCAGTGGCTGTCCCACGAGATCACGCCTTGGATAAAACTCAAAGAGGGTACCCTTGATCTGATTGATACTCTGCCCACACAGACAGGCAAGAGCTTCCTGCATGGCCCTGGCAAGTCCATCTAGCCAGTTGTTCTCTCTTAATGTGAACTAGATTCCCTCTGAGGTGGGGGCTTCAATCTTTCCTCGGAGACTTGCAACAATCAGCCATTGCAATTCCTCTCCTTCCTGATCGTTGAGCTGATCTCCGAAGAACATGGGGTCCGGTCGCTCTAGAAGTTCCGAAAGCTGGTCCAAGTCACGCTCAAAGATGAGATCTCCTCCATTTCCCAACTGATAGAACTTTCTATACTTCACATCCATCTATAATAATATAGGATGAGTAAGTTAGTAGAGTGATCAAGTGTGTCAAATTTTATGTAAGTTTGCAAGAAGTTTGGAGTAACGTGAATTTTCATGAAAGATTCTAAGTGGTAAGAATGAGAATAAGTTTTCATAAATACTCACTTCCTTGGTTTTGGAACTAAGTTTTTTTATTCAAACGTCCATTCTAACTAGGGTCTCCTATGGTCAGGATGGCTCTGATACCAACTTGTCAACACCCGGGTTTTTAATCTCAGATGCCTGTTATGCCATTCATCACAATCCTAGGATTACCATTTTTGCGAGACATAACAGATTGGATATAACAGTACATCATCCATTACAAACCATACATAAGGTTTTACAACAAATAAAGGATCTCATGATCCAGTCTAAGTACAATCATAGCAACGGAATAACGTAATAATAATGGTAGCATGGGCGAGACTCCATCTTCATAGTCACAGGAAATGCTGACGATGGGAGATGATCCTAGTTTTCATAACCTTCTTGCGGTCCATCCTCCTGATAGTCCCGTTCATAGTCTGGCCACGGGAATAGCCAGGGACAAAGACATGAGTAATCTTTAAGTACTCGCAAACTAATACTAACAAGTGAAGTGGTTTTTGAGTAGGAAACACTAAGCTCTAGGTTGTTTTGCAAAAAAGGCCAGATTTATCTCTACTGAGTTCAGAAGCAAAGAATCTAGTGGAAAGTTTTATAACACCTAAGGGGTAACTTGAGTTGTCCTATTCACAACCCTGTTGTGGTCAAGTCAAAGTCATGATTCATTTCACAAGTCATTTTGAAAACATCTGATGACAGAACAGTATGGCCACTCCAACTATCCATAACCGCGGACGCGTCTATTCAAATAGTTTGACACTCTACAGAGGTGGTACACTTTCACCACAATATTCGATACATAAGTCAGGAACAATCCTGAATTCACCATACTCAGTATACGGATAATCAATCCTAACCTTTCAATTACACGCCCTAGTATAGGCACCTCTCCTGTGATTTTGGCCTCCCAACCATGACCAACTATCATTTTGGGAACTGCACAGGTGGACAATCTTCACAAGGTATCCTCAGCTCAAACCTTGGCTGCAAGGAAACCCATACTAAGGTATATAAACTTCCATTCAAGCCCTACCCAAATTTCGGGAATTGGTTGTATAGTAAAATTGGAATGGTATTGCTTCCAGACAACCATTAGTTTTATAAAGGGCTAAGGCTCATGCCTCCACATTTTCATCATCAAAAATCATCTGGTGTTCAAGAACACATGTCAAAACATTTAGGTAGAATGACTCATCATTCTAAGGTTTTCATAACCATTTTCACCAAGTACTCCCATCTAAAGTGATCAAGTTTTATGCTTAGCACTAGCATGTACAAGTGGGGGGTAAACACTAATGAGGTGTGGTAATCAAGTGTGAATGATCTAGGTTCAATCTCATGCCTCAGGATGACATCAAGATTTATCTAACTTAGGTCAAGTTTTATGCTCTTTATGCTACCTTTAAACATCTTGCTAGAATCTACAAGTCACTAAGGAAACCAAACTAAAGAGCTTTGATAAAGAAATAAAATAACTAAGCTTGCAAGTAAAACTGGGTTTGGGTATCAAGTGGTGTAAGCTTGCAAGTAAAACTTGCATGGTTTTAGCTTAGCTTGCTAAGTTAACTTGTATAGTGATTCTTGCATAATTGCAAGTATAAGCTTGCTAGGATAGCTTGCATAGTCAACTTGTAGTGTTAGGCTTGCCTTGTGCAGTGCAGTGGTTGAAGTTCTTCTTGGCTTCTTCCTCGTAGTATTCTCCTTCCTCCTTGTATCCTTGTTCGGTACTAGCATATATAAATAAATATGAGGTACACAATCACCAAACAATTCTTAAATACTCTATTTAGCACACAAAGGTTCACACTAGATGATCTAGCATCATCTCTATTATCACAAAGATTAAAGCACTTGTCTTATTTATTTTATTTTATTTTAGAAAAGTAATTTCTACTCATTCAAAAACTACTTAAGATTTAATATTCTCCAACTAAAACATGGGATCATGTTGACACATGTCATCACCACATATTTCCATACATGGGAATGTGATTTAAAGTGGTCTCACAATTTAATAAGGTTTGACCTTTTTATTTTAATTAATTAAAGTGACTAGAAATGCCTATGGGGCATTCTTTTATTAGTTGTCCATTATTAATGCAAGTAAACCTAGATATTTTTATATATTCAGAAAGGTATTGTCAAATGTGATTTTTGAGAGTTGGAATCAACTCAAAAGCTTTTATGGTTGAATTTTGAAAAATATTTGAATGCATAAAAGCTTCTGCCTTGTTATTTTTACTATAGGTGATCTACAAATCTAAATGGTTTGAATCCAACGGGCTTGGATTAAGAATTCCAGTAACTTTCTAACAAAATCAGTTTCATGCAATTTGGTTTAGTGAATATCTCTGGATTGATTTTTGAATCTAGGGACATAACTAAGTTTGAAACTAAATGGAAAAACCTAAATTCAAACTACTGGGTCACGCGGGAAGTTAACTGGGCAGGCCCACGGCGCACAACACGCGCGGGTGGGTTTAAGTATCTGTCCCCACCAATCAGCAAGACATGGGGGGTGCAAAGGGGTACGGGGCAATCTAGACCATACGATCAACATCTAATCCAACGGCTGGAGCTTGTCGTCTCTCTCGAGCAAAGCCGGAGAGACTGAACCCTAGCGCGGCCAGTGGGGGTCTGTGGGGGCTCTAGCGATGGTCGGCGATGGGGGCGAACGACGAAGTCGACGATGGCGAACCTCCTGGTACTAGCAGCTCCTCCTGGGGCGGCTCCAATCGCTGGCTCCTCTTCTCCTCCTCCGCGGCAGACTCCGGCGAAATTCTTGCCACCTGGTGCTCGCCTTGCTCCAGGGATGAGGTGGGGTGGTTCTGAGAGAGAGGGGAGTGTGTTGGTGTGTAGAAATCGAACGGGGGTGGCCTCTATTTATAGTGCAACGAGGGGACCGACGGGCGTGGGTGGAGCTCATCGTGGTCGTCGACATAGTGAGCTAACGGCGTGGTTGAGGGTAGGGGACGATGCTCTGCCTCATGGCGAAGCTTAATGGCATGTTCGCAGGGCGTGGGGCGATGCACAATGGTCGTAACATTGCGATGCTCTGGGCGGGTCAGACGGTTTTTTTAATGGCGCACGGGCTCTCCTGGTCATGCGGCGGCGAATGGGCATGTCTTGGCGGTTCCTGGGGCAGTGGGGATCACGCACGTGAGCGCCCAGGGAGGCGCACGGTTTGTGCTCGCGTGTCGAGTGCGGCGCTCTCGCGCGCTCTCGGCATGCTTGTAGAGAGGCTAGGCACGCTCGGGCTGAGTGGTCCAGGGGCTGGCAATGCTTTGGCGTTGGACAGGGGGTGGCAGTGGACGGTGGTTCGTGTCCCAGACAAGGTTGGCGAGGCTAGGGAAGCTCCTAGCTTGTTGTCGACACTGGGATGGCAAGTTGAGCTCGGCAATGGTCACCATTGATCACAATGGAAAGCTTACAGTGAGCTAGAGCTTGTTAAATGAACTACATGATCTACTAAGAGCGTGTTGTGAGCTAGAGGGGGGACAAGTTAGTCACAAACACTGCTCACTATAGTGTTTGATGTTTTGTTTGATTTGTGTTGGCAATGTGTTTGATGAAATGGCCGAAAGAGATTTTAATTTTAATTTTTGGATGAAAATTGGTGGGTGTACTAGTCACATACTAGGTAGTCTCTGGTTAGTTGGTTTGGTCAAGGTGAACTGGTTTGGTTGGGTTTTGAGAAATGGTGATCTTCACATATGATATAGATTCAATTTTTAATTGTCATTTGAATCAAGGTGCCAAATGTATCTGTGAGTTTGAAAGGTGGGCTTGGGTTCACTTTTACTTGGTCTAGCAAGGGGTGAAAATAAATCAAATTGTTTTTTTTTAATCTTGGACTAGAAACACTCAAAGTGACCTAGTGAGCAAGATTGGCAAAAATGACCATTTGCTTGTTTTCTTTGTTTTTGAATTTCTCTTGATTTGATTCTGCTTGGAATTTATTTAGATGATATTGTTTTCATCTTTAAACCATTCCTTGCTATTCACAATAATCACACAAGTCCATTCAAGCATTCATGCAATCATCACCTACACACAAGCATTCATAATGATTTTAATTAACAAAAGTTTTTGTTAAACCCTAATTTTGGTGATTGGAATTGATAATCCTTGATCCATATTTTTGGGATGTTACACCTATGCATTTATGTTTTGCTATTCCATGAAGGACAAGCTGAATACCACTCTTGCTATGTTTTCTATATGTGAAACAAAGAAATGTCTTTCAAAGCATTGTTAATGATCTTTTTTGTGTGTTGTCTTTCATGTTGCAACATAGTTGCTATGTCTTATTGTTAGAAATATATATTTCATGCTTATGTTTAGAGTACTTTGATTCCGGCTATCAATTATTTGCAATACTTTTATCAAGATTGTGATGGTGCATGTCACCTCAAAAATTATTCTTTTTATCCCTTACCTACTCGAGGACGAGCAGGAGTTAAGCTTGGGGATGCTGATATGTTGCAAATGTATCTATAATTTGTGATGCTCCATGCTTGTTTTACACCACTTGCTTTATGTTTTGCTTGAACTTCGTGGTATTTTTATGCCATTCTGGAACTAACCTATTAACAAGATGTCACAGTGTCAGTTTCTGTTTTCTGTTGTTTTTCTATTCCAGGTTTTTACCAAAGGAAATATTCTCGGAATTGGACGAAACAAAAGCCAAACCTCCTATTTTTTCTGACACGAAGACGGAGTCCAAAGCAGAGACGGAGGAGGGAACCGAGGCGGCCACACCATAGGGTGGTGCGGGTCCCCCTGGTCGCACTGGTCCTGGTGTGGGCCCCTCAAGCCTCCACCGACCTCGCCCCTTCTCCTATATAAACCCCCCGAGACAAAAACCCTAAAGACGAGATCAGAATTCCATGAAAAGTTATGCAGCGCCGCCGCCACCGAAGACGAGATTCGGGGGACAGAAGTCTCTATTCCGGCACCCTTCCAGGAAGGGGAATTGCCCGCGGAGCCATCTCCATCGACTCCACCGCCATCTCCATCGCTGTTGTTGACTCCCATGATAAGGAGGGAGTAGTTATCCCCCGAGGATAAGGGCTCTACCGGTAGCTATGTGTTCATCTCTCTCCATGGTGTGATCTTATTGTGATCATGAGCTTTGTAATCTAGTTGAATAAGTAGATGCTACTCTTTGTCTATTATGCTACCCAATTGCTTTTATTAATGTGATCTCCAGAGACACCTTGTCCCACGTGTGTGAAGGTGACAGTGTGCTCACCGTGTGTGGCTCTTAGGCTAAAGATTACAGAAATACTTATCATGAGTTATAATTTGAGTTGGATGTCTCTATGAAATTGTGGTGTTTGTCTGAAACCATTTAGTGCTCAAGGTGACAGTGTGGGGTTACCTAGATGGGGAATGTGAACTTTAAGGTGTGCTTTTATAGCCCTACGCGGTGAATTGGTGTTCGTTATCCAACCGGAGAGTAGTTTAGGTAGCATAGTGAAGAGAAGATATTTGTGTGTTCAATTATGTTATCATTGTTGAGAGTGTCCACTAGTGAAAGTATGATCCCTAGACATCACTCTACTACTTTGAAGCATCCATTTTATCAGACAATTTCATTCAAGGGTGCTATCGGGTCTATTTACATTAAGCTCAATGGGGTTGAGTAGTTTCTAAAATTAAATCCTTTGGGATAAACATGGACTCAAGTCATCTCTTGGATGCTTTTTCTTGTTGTAAATATGTCAGAAATATTTTAACCAAGTTCATTGCTCATTACTTCAAAGCTAAAAGAGGACACTAGCAAGGGAATATAATTTATAAGATAACAAGCTAGGTGGGGAGTGACTCAAGTGCAAGCGAGTAAATAATTGTAGGATCAATTTAAAGTTGTAGGAGAGGTGATGAAAGGAATGTGATACCTCCTCTCGCTTGCTTCGTTCTCGTACTTGAGTCGAACCCTCTCTATATTTCCTTATTGCCAAGTCACTTGAAATTGAGCAATCTCTGAGAAAGACAAAGAAACAAATTTGCAAATAAAGGTTACGACTAATTTTTTTTGTCTTTGGTTTAAGAATGTAAACTTAAAGTAAACATGCAATTCTTGGAAAATAAAATAAATCAAAAGAAGAAAATAAAAATATGAATGCAACTTTGGAGGTTTTCAAACCTTCCCCAAGCTTAGGTTGTTACCATGATTAGTTGTTGTCGTCGTTCGGCGGCTGGTGCTGGTGTTGCTGGTAGTAGTCATGGAAGTAGGTCATGAAGTTACTAAAGTTGTGAGTTAAGGCACTCACATCTTCACTTACTCCATGTAGAGTCTGGTCGATCTCCCCAACGCGTTGGTTGAGCTGTAGAAAATCTTGATAGGGGACGTTGTTGAACCCCTATAGTTGCTTCTGATGGGGCCATTGGTCCCAAGGTTGCTCCTCCTGCAGCTGCTGCTGTCCCTTCCAACACTAGTAGGAAAATGCTTATTCACAGGGTCCTTATCAGTGGTGCACTTGTAAACGGAGCCCCACGGGTCCTTATCCGTGGCGCACTGTCCCAACCGTGCGACACTAAACATGTTATATCTGCGGCGCATGCCCTATGCGGTGTGCCACTAATACATGGGCCCCAGAGCTGGCGGCGGATCCCGTCCTTGGGCAGCATATCCATGGCGCACGCGTTGGAGGTGTGCCACGCGTAGAAGGCTTATCAGTGGCGCATGTTTCTCCTGTGCGTCACGCATGTTGGTGGGCCCCGGCTGCTAGTGGTAAAAGCTAGGCTTATCCACAGTGCCCCGACCCCCCTTCTCTCTTTCCCCTTTCCTCCTCCCCCGATTCCCCTCCTCCCGTCGTGGCCGCACCTCGGGGCCATCTACGACGTGCTCCTGGCCGACGCCAAGTCCCTGTGCACGCGCACGTTGACCGCCGCTTCCTGACCTCCTTCCTCTCGCTCTCGTGGCCTCGGTCGGGGCCGCCATGAAGCGGGGCAGGGGTGTGGGCCGCCCCATGGGGTTCGTCAACCGCGCGACACCGATGGTTGTCGTCTCTACGTTGTGCCTCGACGGTGGGGCGAGGGGGACGACAGATGCTACAAGCGGAGCGAGGGGGCGAGGGGAGATGCATCCAGGAGCTGCTCGCGGCATGGAACTCGATCGCCAAGGCCAACTACCTGCCCTACGGCATCGAATTCGCCGGCGGGCCCACCGGCCGCTTCTCCAACGGCTACACCATGGTCGACACCATATAGGTGCGTGCAGGCAGCATGCTCCCTTATGCAATTTTTTTGCTGTAATTTTTTTTGAGGTGCTTCACACGGAGCTAGCTACAAGCAATCTACTCTCACCAGAAAATAAAGCCATAAAATTCGATGCTATTTGCATAAAATATGGTGTGTTATTTCACATACAAATGGAACTATTTTTTTGCTTATAGAAGTAGTAAATCATCTTACAAAGTACTATGCATCTTTTGAGCAGAATTGGTAATTTTAGTACATATAAAGATTAGCTTGTCACATGGTATGGTACACCACAATAGCTAGGTTGGGTTTCGTGCCTTTCCTAAATGGACTTGCATACAAAAAAAGAGGTTGGCCTTTCCTAAATCAATAGTTTTTTGAGAGAAATGTTTAGTCTATCTGCTCCTGGAAGAATGTTCTTCTAATATACGCCACCATATACAGAAGAGGATGGTTATTCCATCTCATACCACACAGACCTTTTAACAAAATAAATAGATTATCATAGTATAGCTCGTAGATGGGTGACATGAATAAAATGCCAAGTCAAAGTAAAATGTCCACATACATATTCTGAAACACAATCAGAGATTATTTGGAACCAAACACATACTGCTACAAGCACATACACATCATTCTGCTACAAGCACACATACAAGTACTACAATAGCTCTAGTAGCTGTATTTTATTCATAGAACAAACTGCCATTCGATCTTCTTCTATCTGCTGCTTCCTTCACCAAACTCCGCCTTCTTCTTCAGCATCGCAGTATGATCTTTGCAATACTGAACGCCTTTGTTAATAAATAACAATGCAGCAGCTGCTTTGATCTCAGGAAGCAACCTTGATGGAACTACTTCAGGTATACGAGTTCCTCCTTTGAACACACTTTGGCAAATGGCTTCATGCTCCACTATTCTTGGACCATCTGGCGGCACGCCACCCATCTTCTCAAGTGCCTTTGCAGCCTTCATCTCCTCCTTCTCTGCATTGTTTCTCCTCTTCATCTCCTCCTTCTCTTCATTGCTTCTCCTCCTTCAGTAGAACTTGGTCTCCATAGCTGGGAATGAAATGTCTATGCAGAGTGTGTGCTGGCTTTTATTGACAAACAAGATCACCTATGGACAAGAACATGGATAGTTCAAAGATGCTCACTAGCAAATGCAACCAAAAATGGCAATTGTGCCTTTATTCCATTTTGAGGCATCTATCAATCATACATCACTTTACCATCACTTCACCATCACTATTTAGGAATATTCTGCATGTTATAGGAATGTATAGGGACTGATGCCTTGTCTATGTGTGCCATCACTGCTGCCTTGTCTATATTCTACATGTTGTATAACATATATGCCTTGTCTACAGGGATGGTGAAGTGGTACGTTGAAGATCGATCATGGTCTGGGTGTTGCTCATCGTCGTCGTCGATATCCTTTATTCGATCATATATAGGGTGATAACTCTATTTGTAATGTCATGATATTTGTAATGTGATCCAATTTGTAATGTGATCTGATATGATTATTTTGATTGTTGTATACTTGTCTAGTGGTTTGATTATTTTGACTGCTATATAAATAATTATTTTGATTGATGTATACTTGTCTAGTGGTGTGATTATTGTTGTAATGATCATGGTCTATTGGTGTGATTATGACTGTAATAAAAAAAGAACTCGAACAGTCAGTGGCGCACGCCTAAACGGTGCGCCACTGATACTATCTGTGGCGCACAGATAGGAGATGCGTTGCTGAATATGCATGGCGCACCAGGGTGTGCACCACTGATAAATATTATCAGTGGCGTAATATGCGTGGTGCATGGCTGGTGCGCCACTAACCTCTTATTCGGTGCGCCACTGATAAGCCTTTTCCCACTAGTGAAGCAGGGTTGTACTACTGGTCCTGCTCATCCCGCTGCCCTCCTTCTTCCTCTTCCCTGGAGTCAGGATAGAGCTCCCCCATGATCTCAGTCACTTGATCCTTGGTGAGGATCCAGTGGTCCCTTCCCTGAACCTCGAAGGCTTGCGTGCAAGGCAATGGCACCTGATCATCCTGCACAACATCAAGATAACAAAATTGATAGGCTCGGAGCCTCCTGTTAGCTCAGTAAACACTGAAGAAGCCACAACCAGTTATATACTTGACATCCATAAGTATGGAGCCATCAAGATGTTGGGCAATAGGAATTGCAATTTCAAGGGCTTGGATTAGGTGGGTTACAAATCCACCGATGCGAATATCACCTTTCTTTTTGTTGCTCTGGTGGCGGAGGTGCTGGAGGAATAGAGTTGCAGGAGTGGGATCTACGGCACATCAGGGAAGAGCGCCTTGGTGATCATGGCCATGTCTGCATTGGCCATCGAGCCGGTATCTCCTCTTCCTAACAAAGTGTTAGCAAGAAACATAGCAAACTAACGGATGGTTGGGTTCTGAATGGTGGACATCTTCTTCTGACAGAAGTCCCTACCACCATTAACAGAAACAACCTCCCAAGTATTTACACTTGAGACGCTATACAAGTTTGTAACAGTTGATTCCCCTTCTTGAGGGAATCCATAAGCATCACAGAATTGTTGATAGGTAATTTGATACGGCCATTGGTTAACAGTGAAATTTATCATGCATGCATTACCTTTCTCCTTGTAGGCGTCGTAGAAGGAGGCGAGGAACTCATGGGTGAGCCCTTAGTAGGTGTAGTGGCTGGCATTGGCGAGGTTGGAGAGCCCTGCATTTGCACACAGGTAGTCGAAGTCCGCCCTCAAACCTGCTGAGTTCAGAAAGCCATCATCGGCCCATCGTGGAAAACACCCTCCTTGCCAAAACTATGTCGTACTTGTTGTCGAGCTCAGCCCGGAGCCCCGAGCCTTCACCATGTTGGCGCTTTCTATTGCGAAAAAGGCCATCGAGCTTGTTCATCTTCATGCACTAATAAATTTCAACATAAAACCTTAGGCATATAGTTTCTACTTGATATATGAACGATTCTACGTGGAGGAATTAAATCCTAGCGTGAGAAATTAAAAGAGAAAATCAATCAAGTTTGAGTTCATCCACTAATTCAATGTGAAGATTTCAACCATGGAATTCTGAAAATAAAGCATGGATAGGGATAAAAACATACCGATCTGTTTATTCCCCCACTCAAACGAACAAAATCCGCGAATAATTGAGAGTTCTTGAGAGGTTTTGAGAGTTTTGGAGAGAGAGGTTGAGAAAAATAATGAGAGGAGGAAGAACCTTGGCCTGCCCCGACCCGTTTAAGTGTTCAGGCCAAACTATACGGCGGGAGCTATACGGCCGGGTTAACTAGCTCCCGCCGTATAGTTGTGGCGGCGGCGAGGGTTAGGGTTTCCCAACACCAGATCACAACTATACGGCCACGACGGTCGGACCAAATGGTTCCGTCATATAGTTGGTCGTCAAACCTTTTATATCCGAACCTCAAGTTTTGAGAATTTTGTCGATAACTATACGGCCGCAACTATACGGCTGGAATAAATATTCCCGCTGTATATTTGGTCGTTACAACTCCTGGAACATTCTTTTTCACCCAAATTTTTAGAGATGCATTTTTTATCTGAAATATTATTAAGCCAGTTTCTACATATAAAACTCAAACTTTATTTTCTACTCTAAATCTATGCTTATTTAGTCGGTATTTCTACTACTTTTTGACAACGACATATTTACGGGCGCGCTTCCGCAAAAATGTCTGTGAAAAAATTGTAGGAATGCGATGAACATCTTATTATCTAACATTATTTTATTGATATGATGGTTTGACTCCCATTAAGCATTTTATTAAGAACGGTTGAATATTTCAACCCCTTCTTTGTTCTCGAATTCTTACCTTTGGTTGCCCTTTATCAAAGGCACTTACCACATGAACTCGTTTTTTCGGTGGAACATACCTTTCTCCTGCTTCTAATATCTTTGGAAAAATACCGGATTATGTTAGCATCATAAACATTGAAGATTATTTTCCCTTCAACACAGTCAACTAATGCTCCTACAGTGCTAAGAAAAGGTCTTCCAAGTATTATGGATAATTTTTCATCCTCCGGCATTTCAAGAATAATAAAGTCAGTGGGAATGCCATGCTCATCTATTCTAAATAGAACATCCTCAATTATACCAACAGGTTGTTTAGTGGATTTGTCAGCCATCTGTAAAGTGATAGAAGTGAGGGAATATTCCCCTAATCCTAACCTTTTATAGAGGGACTATGGCATTACACTAACTCTTGCACCTAAATCACATAAGGCATTATGAATATCAGATTTGCCTATTGAACATGAAATAGTTGGTATCCCGGGATCTCCTGACTTAGACAATAGCCTTCCATTGGCAGGGTAACTAGTTACCATGGCGACGGTTTCAGTTATCTCTTTATTTCTATTAAGAATATCACGGAGCAATTTAGAATAGGTAGGTACTTTTATTGCATCTGCAAATGTAATTTCTAGACGAAGATCACTTAATGCTTTTGTAAAATAGTTATAGATTACCTCATCTGGTGCTTTCTTTTTACGGTCTGGATATGGAAGTTTCTTACCTTTATATTTTACCTTTTGTGGAGGATCAGGCTCTTTAGTTGATTTCTTTTGTTGTTGCTTATTTTTCTTCTTTTCTTAGATCAATAGTCTCCACATCAGAGTTATAAATGTCATCCTGTGCATCATTCTTCTCCTCCAAGGTTTGATCTTGCGTGTCTTCAGCAGTCTCATCTTGAGGATCCACCAATGTATCATCTTCTTGGCTTGCTTTGAGCAAGGATTTTTCCTTTCGATCTTTTTCAGCTTCATATTCTGATGGTCCTAACGGCCCTTTAACAACTGCACCTCTTCTTGTAACAAGATTAGTAGAAACAAGAATATTTATATCATCACGAAGAAAAATTTGATAACCAGATGCTATTTGTTCACATTGGGTTTCAATCATACTGAGGTACTTATTAAATAATTTTATTTCTTGGCCAATTTCCTCATAATGTTCCGTAAGTTTGGCCAAAATCTTTTTATGTCTTTGAAATTGCTTATGCAAGTTATTACAAGACTTTGCATGCCGACGTTTCAATTCTTGAAAAACTTTTCTAGTTTCATCCTCTTCAGTAAAAACTTGAAACAAATATAATTTGTTTTCTTTGACAAGTTCAGAAGGTATACCTTTTTCTTTCATGGTTTTGCGTACTTCAGGCATAAGATCAGGATTTATACGAAGTATTCCCTTTTCCTACTTAGTGCCAAAATCAGGATTATATAAATAATCATTCTTAGCCCTAGTAGCCATTAATTCCAAACATTCTTTAACAGTTAAAGTATTTATCGAACCTCCTGCTGATGAATCTAGCAATTCTCTGCATTGGGTATCAAGACAATGGTAAAATAAGTGGCAAACAGTTGACTGGTGATGTGTAGCTCAGATCACTGTAGAGCTTCATTGGGAGACCCCAAGAGGAAGGTATGAAGAACACAACAGCAAGATTTCCCTCAATAAGAAACAAAGGTTATCGAACCAGTAGGAGGAAGGAAACGACTCAAAGGTGTTGCTAGCAACTTGGAAACCTATACAACACAAACTCAAGACTTTGCCCCAACGAACAGTGAGGTTGTCAATCTCACCGGTTTGCTGAAAACAAATGATTAACTGTATGGTGTGGAAGGTAATGGTGGTTTTGCAGAAAGTAAACAGTAACAGTGGAAGATGTATCAATGATAAAGATTGGACTGGGTCCATAGTTCACTAGAGGTGTTCTCCTTAAGATAAACAACATAACATGCTGGGTAAACAAATTACAGCAGGGCAATTGATAGGACTGAGCAAGGCATAACAATGCAATACTAGACATTCATGATCCTATGAGATTCAATTGGGCAATACAACAAGATACATAGACCACCATCCAACTTCATCTATGACTAGTAATCCACCTTTAGGTTATCATCCGAACCCCCTCTAGTATTAAGTTGCAAGCAACAGATAACTACTTTAAGCAAAGTGTGTAAGGTAAACAATCCACTTGTTCCATGAACAAGAGATCGTCATTTTCTCCCTAGTAGCAACAGCACATCTACAACCTTAGAGATTTCTGTCACTTCCCCAGATTAAATAGAGGCATGAACCCACTATCGAGCATAAATACTCCCTCTTGGAGTCACTCGTATCTACTTGGCCAAGATAGCTACTAGAAACAGAGAGCATGCAAGATCTCAAACAACACAGACATGATAGAATCAATAAGACAAAACCATTAATTAATCTGACATAGTAATCTCAATATCCATCGGATCCCCATAAACACAACATGCATGATTACAAATAGATGATCTTGATCATGAACGGAGCTCACAAGATCTAAACATGGTAGCACAAAGGAGGAGAAACAACCATCTAGCTACTACATGGACCCGTAGTCCAAGGTGTAACTACTCACGCTTCATACCGGAGGCTGGCATTATGATGAAGAAGGCCTCCGAGAAGATCTCTCCCCTCCGGCATGGTGCCGGGAAGAGCTTTAGATCCCCTCCCCAGATTTAGGGACGATGGTGGCGGCGGCTATGGACTGTTTCATGGAAGATTGATCGGGTACTTTTGGTATCGGGGGGTCTTTATAGGCGAAGAGGCGAGGCAGGGGCATCCAGGGTGGACGCACCCCCCAGGCGCGGGCCAGGCCTGGCCATGCGGCCAAGGGGTGCGTCCCCCTGGTGGCTCCCCTCTGTCTCGTATTCTGGCTCCGTGTTCGCCATGGTAAAATATTGACTTTGGATTTTGTACCGTCCAATTCCAAGAATATTGATTTTCTGCCTTTTCTGGAACCAAAAACAGAAGAAAACAGGCAACTGGCACTATGGCATCTTGTTAATAGGTTAGTCCAGAAAACATATAAAAACACCTCAAAGTAAAGACAAAGCAAAGCAAAGTAGATACTAAACAAGCATGGAATATCAAAAATTATAGATACGTTTTTGACGTATCAAGCATCCCCAAGCTTAACTCCTGCTTATCCTCGAGTACGTAAGTGATAAAAAGAATAATTTTTGAGGTGACATGCACCATCAAAATCAAGATCAAACCATTTGCAAGCATTGAAAGTTGGGATAAAAGAACTCTAAACATGAGCATGAAAGACGGAGTTCTAACAATAAGACAATGTAACTATGCATGCAACATGAAAGGATACAAACAAAGATCATGAATAATATGCATTGAAAAATGTTTGTTTGTTTCACATATATAAAACATAGCATAGCGGCATTCAACTTGTCCCTCATGGAGTAGCAATAAATGCATAGGACACCTTCAAAGTTCATAAGATTGACTAGATACAAATAGTTCAAGAACAAGCAATATCAAGAATATGAATCAATCAATAAGTTTTGGGACAATGCACATAGAACTAAGAATGGCAACTATGCTCTCTTAATTGGTGCCTAAGGATAGAAGGTGGAGACTCAATATAATGGTGGAAGAAAGGCCCTTCATAAAGGTAAGCAGGGATTTCAAGTCTCATAAAGATCTCCCAAAAATTATGGTACTTGTTAGATTTCAGCTCTCATTGCCCCTATCATAAGCATCTTGAAGTGGTTAAGGTTAAAGTGAACAAACTATGGAGTATATGATTGACAAAGTATAAGTTGACAATCTCATGTCCCTTGAGTACGAGGGTCGCTCCTCATGCTACTCAACTTTAGTTACTTGCAAGTTCTTGTCATAGTAAGTACATGTGTATCATAGAGAACCGCCAACGGGGTACCCCTTGCACATGACACAGGAGCTTTCCCATATCACAATGACAAGGCAAGCACACAATGAGCATCTCATCAATCTTCTTATTTACCATGGGAAAATGGTGCCTTTTCTCTCTTTCCTCTTTTTCTCCTTTTTTCTTTTTTCTGAATCTCATATCTCTTTTTTTATAATAAGAAAGCTTCATAGATTGCTCACTATGGTGATGCTGCAAGTTTCCACCATGATTAGGCATGAATTAGGCTAGCGGCCCAGGCGTTTCTCTAACACACATACATAACTTCATGGACTTACAAGCTCCCCTTTTATTTCACACCGACGACATCCATAAACAAAAGAGCATGATATCAACTGTGTACAATGTACATGTGCAATGTTGAAAGAGTTCCCCGTGACAGCACGGTTCTGCTAATTCTAACGTATAAGTGCATGCATATACAACATAGATGACACAATGGTGCAAGTTTATTAGGGGCAAGAAAAATAAAATGTGCCATCAAGTTTGTGAGAGCTTTAATCACTAGTTTTTCTCATAACAAAATACTTTTTAATTGGAAGGTAGATGAAAACAAGAATATACTTGGAATGGTGTAATACACCATGCATAGGAATTTATAGTGGACACATTGGAATAACTTGGTTCTTGGGAGTTGGATGCATGAGTAGATCTTACTCAGCAAAAGTGAAGGCTAGCAAAAGACTGGGAGCGACCAAGTAAGAGAGCAATAATGGCCATAATCATGCAAAGTGACAAAAAATATTACTAATCAAAGCATAAAGTGGTACCACAGGTCAAAAACTAAATGATCACAGAGGCTAATGGTGACTTGTCATAGTCATAACATGGTGTGAGCATGCGCCAAGTCAACCCAAACAAAGCATCAAAGGAGAATACCACAATACCATGCTTTTGTATGCTAAAACAACGCATGATTCTTTAAAGGCACACTAAGCACTCTCATTGATTTGGAGCAAGTCATGATACAACAATAACCACTAAGTATAAGGTCAAAACAACATCTAGCATGACATGCTAAAGTCTAAGCCACATTCAAAGCAAGCTCCTCTTGTACTACTAAATCAAGAACTTCTTACTCCTTTCCAACACCAATCAACTTATTTGAAACAACATAGCGAAAACGGGGGTCCAACCACTTTATTCAAACAAACTAAGCAAACAAAAACCAAAAATGAAAACTAAGATGCTCCAAGAACAACACAACTTGTGCATGAAACAATAAAAATGAAGTGTCTAGAAAGACCTGAGATTTTTATTGATGAAGAAGGGGATGCCTTGGGCATCCCCAAGCTTTGACGCTTGTACCTCTTGAATATTTCTTGGGGTGACACGGGGTAGAATCCCTAAGCTTGAGATTTTTTCCATCCTTCATCTCATTACATCATTCTTTCCTTACACCTAAATTTTTTCCTTCATACAAAACTTCACACAATCTTCATTAGCAACATTAGTGCATTCAAAAGATAATAGACCTTTGGGTTTAGTTTCAAAATGGCAAAAATTTCACTAAAGACACCAGCTATTGTAGCAATTTCCTCAAAAATCTCAATTTACCAAAAAGAACTCAAAAATAAATCAATAAGAAGCAAATGCAAATAATGGCAGAAATCTGTGAAAATAGACCAGCAGGTGAAAACCGATTTTTTCGAAGACCTTCTGTTGCTCAAATCAAAAAGTGTTGAACTAACAAACGTTAGCTAACAACATGGGGGATTTATTCAGAAAATTACTTCTCAATCAGACTTACAGTGATTTTACACGAATTTTTACAATGGAGCACAAAAATCTATTTCGGGACAGCAACAACTCCCCAAATCTTACTTTCCTCTCATTAGAGGTTATTCTTGGCACAAAAATCAAATAAAAAGGATAAGGAT
This sequence comes from Avena longiglumis, assembly GCA_030063025.1. Classification (NCBI taxonomy): domain Eukaryota; kingdom Viridiplantae; phylum Streptophyta; class Magnoliopsida; order Poales; family Poaceae; genus Avena; species Avena longiglumis. The sequence goes on from CP125974.1 coordinate 459,080,755, forward strand.
AGGTCATTACAGAAGTAATAACTTCCAAGAGTCAATACAACTTTTGGGTTATCTCCCAATAAGTACTTCTCTTTTACGCCTTTAAGTTAGGCACAAGAAACAAGAATCAAGTATTTTCAAATGAATAAGCATTAACATCCAATTTCTTGCTCCTACCTTTCTTACCTTTCTTATTATAATTAGGGAATATATGATTGCTTATTGGAGAATCAAAATGAATAATGCCTTTTCCCACATCAATTATTGCTCCAAGGTGTTTCAGTAGGGATCTTCCAAGTGTAATTTGTCATTTTCCTACACATTCAATGACAAGATAATCAGTAGACACCACTTTCCCTGAGATCTTTGTAAACACTCCTTCAGCTATTCCAATGGGTAATATAGTTTCATTATTGGTAAGATATATTTCTTCTCCTCCTTAAAAAAAGTCCCCAAATATTCAAAGACTCATAGATATCTTTGGGCATAAGACAAAATTCAGACATGATATCACAACGAGCATCAAAAGTTTCACTGTTTATAGCAACTTTTATTGTAGGAAACCATTTTGAAGGCTCAGAATTTATTGGAACATAATCATGGTGCTCTCTAAGCATGTTATAGCAATCTTTCAAAGCAACAGTACAGGTCTCAAGAGTGTTCAACCTAGCATAGATGTTTATGAAGGAAGAATCATATTTGCTAGGCAAATTATAAATTACAATCAACTTCCTTATGGCATTTAAAGCTTCATCCTTAGTACATTGGAAATTTTCTTTTTCTGATATAGCATCTAAAGCATTTCTATAACAAAGAGCAAGACCATGATAGAAACTACTAATAGCTAAGCCTAGACTCATTTTAGGATCAGTTTTTTCATGTAAATCAGAGATCCTAGACCAAGCTTCTTTAAAACTTTCTTCACTTCCTTGCTCGAAAGTAAAGATCTTTTTCATAAGTGTCACCGTGGTTGGAGCAACACTAGGCATGGTAGCAACTAGAGAAGGAACTAATTTTTTGGTGTTTTTGATAAGAGAAAGCAAAACCAAGGAAACTATTATTTTTTTTGTAATTTTTGATATAAAGAGGCAAACAAAACAAGGAAAAAGAAACTAAGCAAAACAAAAACAAACTAAAGCGAAAGGTTATGAAGGACTCCCCTTGTGAAGTCGTCCTTAGCCTCTATGGCAACAGCGCCAGAAATAGCTTGATGATGTGTAGCTCAGATCACTTTGGAGCTTCGTGCGGAGACCCCAAGAGGAAGGTATGATGAGCACGGTAGCAAGATTTCCCTCAGTAAGAAACCAAGGTTATCGAACCAGTAGGAGGAAGGAAACGACTCAAAGGTGTTGCTAGCAACTTGGAAACCTGCACAACATAAACTCAAGACTTTGCCGCAACGAACAGTGAGGTTGTCAATCTCACCGGTTTGCTGAAAAAAAAGGATTAACTGTATGGTGTGGAAGTTAATGGTGGTTTTTCAGAAAGTAAACATTAACAGTGGAAGATGTATCAATGATAAAGATTGGACCGGGGTCCATAGTCCACTAGAGGTGTTCTCCTTAATATAAACAGCATAACATGCTGGGTAAACAAATTACAGCAGAGCAATTGACATGACTGAGCAAGGCATAACAATGCAATACTAGACATTCATGATCCTATGAGATTCAATTGGGCAATACAACAAGATACATAGACTGCCATCCAACTGCATCTATGACTAGTAATCCACCTTCAGGTTATCCTCTGAACCCCCTCCATTATTAAGATGCAAGCAACGGATAACTGCTTTAAGAAAAGTGTGTAAGGTAAACAATCCACTGGTTCCATGAATAAGAGATCATTGTTTTCTCCCTAGTAGCAACAACACATCTACAACCTAAGATATTTCTGTCACTTCGCCAGATTAAATAGAGGCATGAACCCACTATCAAGCATAAATACTCCCTCATGAAGTCACTAGCATCTACTTGGCCAAGATAGCTACTAGAAACGGAGAGCATACAAGATCTCAAACAACACAGAGATGATATAATCAATAATACAAAACCATTAATCAATCTGACATAGTAATCTCAATATCCATAGGATCCCCACAAACACAACATGCATGATTACAAATAGATGATCTTGATCATGAATGGAGCTCACAAGATCTAAACATGGTAGCACAAAGGAGGAGAAACAACCATGTAGCTACTACATGGACCCATAGTCCAGGGTGGAACTACTCACGCTTCATACCGGAGGCTGACATGGTGATGAAGAAGGCCTCTGGGATGATCTCTGCCCTCCGGCAGGGTGCCGGGGAGAGCTTCAGATCCCCTGATCTAGGGACGATGGTGGCGGCGGATACAGACACTATTTCGTGGAAGATTGATCGGGTACTTAGGGTTTTGGTATCGAGGGTCTTTATAGGCGAAGAGGCGAGGAAGGGGCACCTGTGGCGCACCCCAGCGCAGCTAGGCTGGGCAGCGGCCGAAGTGTGGCCCCTGGTCTCCACTGTCTCGTGCGCTCCGTGTTCCCCACGGTAAAATATTGACTTTGGCTTTTGTCCCGTCCAATTCCGAGAATATTGATTTTTTGCCTTTTCTGGAACCAAAAACAGAAGAAAACAGGCAACTGGCACTGTGGCATCTTGTTAATGGGTTTGTCCAGAAAACATATAAAAACACCTCAAAGTAAAGACAAAGCGAATCAAAGTATATACTAAACAAGCATGGAACATCAAAAATTATAGATATGTTTTCGACGTATCATTGACTCAGATAGCCATGATTAGGAATACTATTGATCATTCCAAAGAATCTTTCCCAGGCTTGTGGGTAATTTTCTCCCACGTTCTGACTAAAGTTGCCTATATTCTTTTTAAGTTCTATTACCTTTGTAAAAAGATTAAACTTGTTTATGAATAGATTTTGGATTAAAGGATTGTATTTAAATAAAACTAAAATGTAAAACTTTAGAAATAAAAAGCATAAAAGTAAAGAACGTTTTGTTTGTTGTTTTCTGCAGATGATGAAGTAGGCGCGGGGAGTTTTAGTTCGTGGTAATAGTGAATATGTCGGGTGGATGAGTGATGAGTGTAACAATTATAATCTTAGAAGTATGCGTGTAGGCAAGCAACCTATAATTAGTCAAAACTCCTCTTGATAGATTTCATCCCAACTTCAATCATCCTACTAGCCTGTTTACCACAACCATGGTCAGTCATTAGACGATTAAGATCATTCAGGTTGCTTAGCAATTAAGCTCCTTGGATCATATTAATGCAATAAGCTCGGTGGTTCCTCGTTATCCTCGAGTCAAACTAGTTTCCCATTGATATCCCCGTGTCACTCGGGGGTCGCCGGTCTTCTAACAAATAAGATTATGTCTATGTAGAACAAAGCATCATGTTGTCTGGGCCCTTGATACGTCCAATTTGCATCACCATTCTATATCATAATTTGCCTCTATTCATTGATATATTTCTTATTATGAGGTGTTACTTATGTATTTTCATCTGTTTTTGCATGTTGGATGATTCTTGGAGGATGAACTGCCGGAGTCAGGATTCTGATGGAAAAAAGAGGTGTTTTGATACAATTTCGCGAAGATCAGAAAAATACCAAAAAAATCATGGAAATTTTTTTCCCCGGAATATGAAGGAAGCTAGAAGGGGAGGCGGAGATGGGCCACAGGGGGCCCACACCCCCCAGGTGTGGGCCACCCCTAGCCGCGCCTACAGGGGTGTGGCCCACCTGGCAGGCCTCCGACTCCGCCCTCTCGCCTATATCTTCTCCTCGGAACCCTAATACACGGGGAGCGACCATAGAAAGATTCCGCCACCTCTGTGGGGCGGAAAACACCAAGAGAGAAAGAGTTCTCTGGCAGACAGATTTCTGCCAGGGAAATTCCTTCCCGGAGAGGGGAATCGTCGCCATCAACACCATCGTCAAGCTAGACTCCATCGGGATCATCAACATCATCCACACCATCATCTCCACCAGCACCATCATCACCACTCCATCCCGCTGTAACAATCGTGTTGAATACTTGCATAGTTCTTAGGGGAAACTTTCCCGGTGTTGATTACTATTGTAGTTGATGCTTGTGAGGGTAACCATTGGATTATTGATTGTTATCCATCACCATATCATATTTGATCTTGATACATATGATTCCTTGTGAGTAGTTCGCTTAGTTCTTGAGGACATGGGAGAAGTCATGTTGTTAGTAGTGGATTTGTGTTGAGATATTATTCAATGGTTTAGTATTTAAGTTGTGGTGCTATTCTTCTAGTGGTGTCATGTGAACGTCGACTACATGATACTTCACCATTTATGGGCATAGGGGAATGCATTGTGTATTTGGATACTAATTGTGGGGTTGCCGGAACGACAGAAACCTGAACCCCCGTTAGTACACCTTTGCACAAGGGAGTGTAGGATCTCAGAGTTTAAGGTTGTGGTTAGGTTTATATCTTAATTACTTTCCTCTAGTTGTGGATGCTTGCAGGGGGTTTAATCACAAGTATATATTAGTCCAAGTAAGGTCGGTACATTAGCACAGGTTCACCCACATAACACTTACAACACCTAAGAAGGGTACTCAGCTATTTGAAGCGAAAGCACTTGAGAGAATTCCCATGTGTCCTCAAGAACTTTTGGTCCTCATTAGTATTTCCACCGGCTTGTACTTTGCTAAGAAAGGATTGGGCCACTTGCTGCATTTGTTTGTTGTCTTTATTACTTGCACTTTGTTTCTTTGCTTTATCAGAAAACCCATAAAAATCTGTTTGCTAAGTATTTACAGAGATTTCCTGCTCCATAATACTAGTCAACACCTTCTTATCCTCATCGGGATCGACACTCCTATTTATCGAAAGTACTACGATACACCCCCTATACTTGTGGTTCATCAAGACTATTTTATGGCGCAGTTTCCGGGGAGTGAAGCGCTATTGAAGAGTGGAACTGTTAAAGGAAACTTCTACTGTGAGTATTGTTTTTTATTTCTGTTTGTTACTTTGTTTCCAATATGGATAACCCACTTGGTTTTCTGTTTGGGAAAACTACTACCACTGTTAGGGTAGTAGATGAACAACCACCTGTTGAGATAGATCCTTTTAAGATACCTACAAGTATAGTTGATCGTGTTATGGATAATTATTATTTAGGGATGGAACTGTCCATCCTGGTGATCATTTGCTTTTTATCCATGAATTATGTGGGTTTTTTAAGTGTGCAGGTATCACAACTGAATAGGTGAATAAGAAGTTACTCTTTATATCCTTGAAAGGGAGAGCTAAAGAATGGTATAAGCTGCTGAAGAATGGGCAATCCATGGAATGGGAGGAAATAGTACCTCTCTTTTATTCTAAATTCTATCCTCCTAGTGAAATTCATAAGGATAGGAATCTGATATATAACTTTTGGCCTCATGATGGAGAGAGTACAACTCAAGCTTGGGGGAGACTGAAGTTGCTAATGCTTAAATGTCCTATTCAGGAACTCCCTAACAATATTATTATCAATAACTTTTATGCTAGGCTTTCTTTTCATGATAAAGATTTACTAGATGCTTCTTGTGCTTGATCATTCACACGTATGAAGGAAGAAGCTAAATGGGATCTCCTAGACCGTATTCAAGAGAACACTAAAGCTTGGGAGAATGACAAAGGAAGAAAGTCAGGTATAAACTATAATTATGAATGCATTAAATCTTTTATGAGAACCGATGACTTCCGTGATATTAGTAATGAGTATGGTGTTGATTCCCAAAGTATTGCCGATTGTTTTAAGGCCTTTGCCTCTTACATAGAAATTCCTAAAAAGAAGTGGAATAAGTACCATGCACCTTATAAAGCTGTTGTTAGTCATGTTCCTGTTAGAAGTACTAAAGTTTGTACTATTGATCATATTTTGCATGAACCTTATTTTGAGAAAATACCTTTCCCAGCTAAGGTAAAGGAGTATTCTATGATGATTAGTGTGAATAACAAAGGCATTGAGAAAACTATGGAACCTAATAAGAAAATGAATAATGAACCTGTGGTAGCTATTGTGAAAGATCTTGTCACTATAAATATAGAGGATGAGCACATTGTCTTCTGTGAAGACGCTTCTAATATTATTTCTCATCCTATTAAAGCTAGAAAAGCTAGTGCCCATGTGCTTTCTATTAGAATTGGTTATCATTGCTATTATGGTTTATGTGATATTGGTGCTAGTTCTAGTGCAATTCCATATGAGCTTTACAGGGAAATTATGCATGAAATTGGTCCTTGTGAGCTTGAGGACATTGATGTGGTTATTCACCTTGCTAATAAGGAAACCATTTGCCCTATTGGTATTGTAAGAGATGTGGAGGTTCTATGCAGTAAGATTAAGTATCCTGCTAATTTTCTAGTGCTTAATTCCGCAGCTAGCAAAACATGTCGTATCATTTTTGGTAGACCTTTGTTGAATACTTGTGGAGCTATTATAGATTATAAAAAGGAGAAAGTTTTAACTAAGTTTGATGTAGATTCTTATGAGTTTAACTTTTCCAAATTTTCTAAAGCTCCTTGTGAAAATAGCTTGCCTAATAAAGATTTCAAGATGGAACAACTTGCTTCTATTGGTCTAGTTTATGACCTTGGACCTCTTTTTGATGATTGTAAGTATGCTCATTCTGATGATAAAGTTGTTGCCAGTGATAGTTATATTATCAACTTTATTCAAAGTTCTACTGAAAGTTATTATGAGAGAGGGAAACATGGTTTTATGCATCTCAATAATATTAAGTTTCCCCGTTTTATGTTGAAAGCTTTAAAGTTGCATTTGTTTTGTCTTCCTATGCTAGTGGATTTTTGTTTCAACAAAAAAAATTATAATGATACCCCCATGCATAGGAAGTGGGTTAGACTCAAATGTTTTGGTTATTTGCTTCTTGATGCTCTCTTTCACTTCAGATATTTATCTCCTATGGGAGCATTTTGAAACTATAAGGCCTAACTTAAAGGCAATAAAGAAAAGTACTTGTTGGAAGATAACCCAATAGTTTTGTCGAGTCTTGGAAGTTATTACCTGAGTAATAACCGCTCCTTATCCTTTTTGTTTTGGTTTTTAAGTCAAGATCATCTACTTTTGAGAAGTAGAGGAGTTGTGAAAAGTGGTTGTCCTGGGACAGATTTTTGTGCTGCATTGTAAAAATTCGCGAGGGAGCTCAGTACTTCGGATGGAGCTATATTTTTCTGTGCTTGTTCTCCAATTTGTTACCCAACTTTCATTAGTTTTGCATTTTTTTTATTTGAGCAACAGAAGGTTTTCGAAAAAATGAATCTTTACCTGCTGGTCTGCTTTGACAGATTTCTGTCGTCATTTGCATTTGCCTCTTATATTGATTCCCTTCTAGATTCTTTTGGGGTTTTGGAAAGGAGTTGCTACAGTATATTTTATTTTGATGGATTTCAGTTGAAGCGTGAACCTAAAGGTTTATTGTTTTTGCTTACACTAATGTTGCCATTGAAGTTTGTGTATTGCCTTGTGAGAAAAGGAATTTCCAGGAGAAGGAGAAAAGGAGTCTACAGAGTTCGTCTTTGATTAGGTAAAAGTGGTGAAAACAGAAGGTTCGTGAAAACCCTATCTTTTTATATTTTTGACATTTTTATTACATACGGAAGTTTACGAAACTAAATAGAGAAGGAAACGGAGGCCGGGTGGCCACACCCACCCTAGGCGCGGGCCCCAGCTGGCCGCGCCTGGAGGGGGTGTGAGCCCCCCGAGCTCCTTCTCCGCCTCGTTTTCATACCAGTACCTTCCTTATGCTTTGAAACTTCATAATATATACCCCCCCGGATCCCCCGAGGTTCGTGCATCATGTTCTCGTCGCGTTTTTGTTTTGATCTGTTTCTGTCAGGAAATCTTCTCAAGTTTAGAGCACCATGGTCTTCGCCAACGATAAAGGCAAGAATCCCAAGGAAGATGATCCTCAAAACCCCAAGGAGGAGGAGATCTTGGTAGGGGATGAAGAAGACATGGAGGAGGATGAGAATCCGGACACCCACGCTACCGTCGCAAGCATTAGAGTGGTGTCAAACCCTACCAAGCTTAGGAGGACAGCACAAATGTCTACAGGAGGGAGAACTCCGCGTCATATCCTCGCTCCACGATCACTTCCTCGACGTACCAAGAGACCCTTCCATACTCTTATACATGAACAACAATACCAACAGGTGCCCCAAGGGAACTTGCCCTCGATTTGGGATCTGCTTCGCTCTAACCATGCAGTAAAGGAACACACTAAGGAGGAAGAGTGGGGAAAGAATAACAAGGACTGGGATTCTCGGTCCGATATGATCATGAACCGCATTGAGCAAAATTCGGAGTTGATTCGTACTCTGACTTTCAAGTTTGAGGATTTGAGGAAACTTATTGAAGAAATTATCAAGAGAACACCACCCCCACCAAAGGAGTAATTCGTCATCAGGTTTGACATCCCCTTGGCTTGTTCCAAGCTTGGGGGAGTGCCGCGGTATCACATCATTATCTTTTATCCTTTACCTTTTTAGTAGATTCATATCTTTGGTAGAGAAGTTATCTAATAGGTTGGTTTTCATTGTGGAAGTATCTCTCCTTTAGTTGATTATCTATGTATCCCTTGGTGTGAGTGCCTTTATGGAATATTAATGAGAAGTCTCATCTTTTACTTTTTTGCACTTCTTATTTTAGTTTGCAATCTCTATTATATGATTGATCTTGTTGATCAGTATTGGCATCACTTTGGGAGCATCAAGTATATCTAAATTGGTTTTGGCAAACCGAGTTCTCGTTAGTAGCAACACTTTTTGAGGTTTGAAAGGAAAAGAGGAAAAGCTTACATGTATTTTGTATCATTTATTTTCTTTCTTGATTGGCTCATAAGCTTAGTATTCTTTATTTAAGAACTTTTGTGTCTTCAAGGAAGATTGCATGTTTGGCTTTATCACTTGTATGTTTGCTTGTTTCCTTCAACTCTTTTGCTTGCTACCCAGCCTTGCTAGCCAAAAACCTGTTTTGAGAAGGCATACTCCTCATGCATCCAATCCCTTTGAACCAAAACCTGTGCCATTTATGTCCACCATATCTACCTATAAGCATCATTGCTATTCCAAGCAAATTCTCAAGCTTCATCTATCTTTCGAATTAAAAAGTATTTTTTTATGTGAAAACTAGTTAGTAAAGCTCTCACGAACTTGATGGCACACCTTATTTTCTTGCCCCTAATAAACTCGAACCATTGTGTCATCGAAGTTGTATATGCTTGCATCTATATGTTGGGATTAACAGAACCGTGTTGTCATGGGGAACGCTTTCAACACTTATGGATACATATCCAGTTGATATCTTGCTCTTTTGTTTACGGATGTCGCTGGTGTGAAATAAAAGGGGAGCTTGTAAGTCCATGGAGTTATGTATATGTGTTAGAGAAACGCATGGGCTGCTAACCTAAGAAATGCCTAATCATGGTGGAAACTGTAGGGGATTCGTAGCATGGAAAACAAAAAATTTCTACCGCATGCACACAAACAAGCCAAGATCTATCTACTAGATTGTAGCAACGAGTCGATAGAAGAACTCACCCTCGAAGTTTCCAAAGCGGTTAACGAGAGCAGATTCTCGTGGGTGATGTAGTCGTACACTTGTCGATCTCAAGATCGCGTAGACGATCGTTCCGGCGCTGCGTTCTGACAGCGCTTCCGCAGTCGGTCACACGTTCGGTACTCGATGAAGACCTTCCTCTCCCTTGTTCCAGCAGGCAGCGGAGGTTGTAGTTCTCTCCCCGGCAAAGACGACCGGCAGGCTCAAGTAGAGGGAAGATCTCGTAGGGCTTCGCCTAAGCCGGATGCGAGTTATGGTGGATTAGGTTTCCCGGAAAACTAGGGTTTAGAGATCCGGGAGGAGGAGGAGGAGGTGTCGGCGGTGGCGCGACGGCGGGCGGGCACAAGTGTGGCAGCGGGCAAGCGGCGTGGCGAAGTGTGGGCGCTGGTCAGGCGGCGGCGGCTACTGGTGGCGGCGGCTCGTGGAGAGGGCTTGGAACTTGTGTTGTTTGGGGCAGCCCTCCCCCTCTATTTATGAGAGGGAGGGGCAGCCTTGGTAGGGGTGGGTTTGAATCCAAACCCAAACCCAAGTTGGATTGAGAGAAGGACTTGTTTCTTCTCCCACTAGGAAACCATTGTTCCAGTTTGACTTTTCAAACTTCCCGTCTGACTTTCAATTTAGAGCTTTATTTCTCTCTTGCATATGCCAACACCAAGTGACCTTGGACATGATCCAATCATTCCACTTACCCATGACACATTCATGGACCATTCTCCTTTCGGACCGGTGAACCTTCTAGACCCTTCTAGAACCTCTGTGATGAAATCATCGGAAATTTTCCCGAACTCCGAAATAGGACTTCCCTTATATGAATCTTATTCTCCGGACCATTCCGGATCTCCTCGTGATATCCCGGATCCCATCCGAGACTCCTAACAACATTCGGTATCCCTACTAACATTCCATATCTACTAAACAACATCGAATCCTTAAGTGTGTCTCCCTACGGTTCGTGAATTATGCGGACATGACCGAGACACTTCTCCGATCAATAACCAATAGAGGAATCTGGAAATTCATATGGCTCCCACATATTTCTATGATTACTTTGCGATCGAATGAACCACTTACATACGATACCAATTTCCATTTGTCTCACGATAGTTTACTTATCTGAGGTTTTGATCGTCGGTATCTCTGCATACCTAGTTCAACCTCGTTACCGATAAATACTCTTTTCTCGTTCCCGTGGTATGTGATCCCTTATGATCCAGTCACATGCTTGCAAGCTAATTGGATGACATTCCACCGAGAGGGCCCAGTGTATATCTATCCGTCATATGGATGGACAAATCCCACTCTTGATCCATGTGCCTCAACCCATACTTTCCGAACACTCAATGCCACCTTTATAACCACCCAATTATGGTGTGATGTTTGATGTCATCAAAGCATCCTTCCGGTGATGGTGATTAGCATGATCTCATGGTCGAAGGAATTAGGTTATTATGTATCAGAAAGCTTATAGCAATTGAACTATTAAAATGACTTGATATTTATGCTACGCTTATCTATAGGAGTATGTCCATCATACCATTCTCCTAATGATATGATCTTGTTGTTAACAACATCTCAATGTTCATGATCGGGAAACCACGATCATCTATTAACCAACAAGCTAGTATTATAAAGAGGCTTTACTAGGGACTCTATTTTAGTTTACAAATCACACAAGTATTAATGTTTCCGGTTAATCTTGTTATAGCATGAATGTAAACTTTAATAATAAACACAAATATATAATAATAACTACATTTATTATTGCCTCTAGGGCATATCTCCAACAGTCTCCCACTTGCACTAGAGTCAACTAATCTAGATTATATGGTAATATACCGAACACCCATGGCGGTTTGGTGTTGGTCATGTTTTGCCCTCGGGAGAGGTTTAGTCAACGGATCCGCCACATTCAGATCTGTGTGTACTTTGCAAATCTTTATGTCACCATCTTGGACATGCTCTCGAATAGCGTGAAAACGTAGCTTGATATGCTTCAGCTTCTTGTGTGACCTTGATTCTTGCGCATTGGCTATGGCGCCCATGTTATCACAATAGATAGACATTGGGTCCAGCGCACTTGGAACCACACCGAGCTCTGTAATGAACTCCTTAATCCATATCGCCTCTTGTGAAGCCTTTGAAGTAGCTATGTATTCCGATTTAGTTGAAGATCTCGCCACAACGCTTTGCTTTCCACTCCTCCAGCTAACTGTTGCACCATTCAAAGTAAATACGTATCTAGATTGAGATTTAGAATCATCCGGATCGGTGTTCCAACTAGCATCGGTGTAACCATTAACAACGAGTTGTTCATCACCTCCATAAGAAAGAACCATATCCTTAGTTCTTCTCAAGTACTTAAGGATGTTTTTGACCGCTGTCCAATGATCCACTCCTGGATCACTTTGATATCTTCTAGTCAAACTAACAGCATACGCAATGTCGGGTCTAGTACATAGCATGGCATACATAAGAGATCCTATGGCTGAGGCATAGGGAGTCTTACTCATCCTTTCGCTATCTTCTGCCGTTGCTGGACTTTGAGTTTTACTCAAGGTCGTATTGGGCAACATGGGCAAGAACCCTTTCTTGCTATCTACCATTCCAAACCTCTTTAGAACTTTGTCCAAATATGTACTTTGTGACAATGATATTAGGCGTCTCGATCTATCTCTATAAATCTTTATGCCTAATATGTAAGCTGCTTTGCCAAGATCTTTCATTGAAAAACTATTATTCAAATATTCTTTGACACTATTAAGAAGGTCTACATCATTCCCAATCAACAATATGTCATCTACATATAGTATTAAGAATGCTACAGAGCTCCCACTCACTTTCTTGTAAATACAAGCTTCTCCATAAGTTTGTATAAAACCAAAACTGTTGATTACCTTATCAAAACGTTCATTCCAACTTCGGGATGCTTGCTTCTATCCATATATGGACCGTTGAAGTTTGCATACCTTGTTAGCATCTTTAGGATCGACAAAACCTTTGGGTTGCATCATATACAACTCTTTCATCAATGTCTCCATTGAGGAACGTCGTTTTGACACCCATCTGCCATATCTCATAATCGTAATATGCAGCGATTGCTAACATAATCCTCACAGACTTTAGCTTTGCTATTGGTGAGAAAGTCTCATCGTAGTCAACTCCTTAAATTTGTCGAAACCCTTTTGCGACAAGTCGAGCTTTATAGACAGTAACATTACCATCAACATCTGTTTTCTTCTTGAAAATCCATTTGTTCTCGACAGCCTTCCGGACATCCGGTAAGTCCACCAAAGTCCATACTTGGTTTTCGTACATGGATCCAATCTCGGATTTCATGGCTTCTTGCCATTTATTGGAATCTGGGCTCATCATCGCTTCCTCATATGTCGCAGGGTCATTGGTGTTGTCCACCAACATGACACTCATAACGGGATCATACTAATCAGGAGTGGTACGATTTCTCATTGACCTGCGAGGTTCCGTAGTAGCTTCAACCAAAGTTTCATGATCAACATCATTATCTTCCTATCTTATTGGTGTAGGCGCCACAGGAACTACTTCCGGTGTTGTGCTACTCGCAAGTTTGAGAGAAGGTTCAACAACCTCGTCGAGTTCTACTTTCCTTCCAGTCACTTCTTTTGAGAGAAACTCCTTCTCTAGAAAGTATCCATTCTTGGCAACGAAGATTTTGCCTTCGGATCTATGATAGAAGGTATACCCAATAGTTTCCTTTGGGTATCCTATGAAGACGCATTTTTCCGCTTTGGGTTCAAGCTTGTCCGGCTGTAACTTCTTTACATAAGCTTCGCAACCCCAAACTTTAAGGAACGACAATTTAGGTTTCTTCCCAAACCATAATTCATACGGTGTCGTTTCAACGGATTTAGATGGTGCCCTATTTAAAGTGAATGCGGTTGTTTCTAATGCATGACCCCAAAATGATAGCGGTAAATCTGTAAGTGACATCATAGAATGAACCATATCTAAGAGAGTTCGATTACGATGTTCGGACACACCATTACGTTGTGGTGTTCCCAGCGGTGTCAATTGTGAAAGTATTCCGCATTTCTAAATGCTTTCCAAACTCGTAACTTAGATATTCACCTCCATGATCAGATCGTAGAAATTTAATCTTCCTGTTACGCTGATTCTCTACCTCACTTTGAAATTCCTTAAACTTCTCAAAAGTTTCGGACTTATGTTTCATGAAATAGATATACCCATATCTACTCAAGTCATCCGTGAAGGTAAGAACATAACGATAACCACCACGCAATGCTACACTCATTGGACCACACACATCGGTATGTATGATTTCCAATAAGTCCGTAGCTCGCTCCATCATACCAGAAAATGGAGTCTTAGTCATTTTACCCATTAGACATGCTTCGCATCTTTCAAGTGATTCAAAATCAAGTGATTCAAGAAGTCCATCAGAATGGAGTTTCTTCATATGCTTCACTCCAATGTGACCAAGACGACAGTGCCACATATAGGTCGAGTTATCGCTCAATTTCAAACGTTTAGCTTCAATGCTATTAATGTGTGTATTATTACAATCGAGATTCAATAAGAATAGACCATCTATCAAAGGTGCATGTGCATAAAACATATTACTCATATAAATTGAACAACCATTATTCTCGGACTTAAACAAATAACCGTATTGCAATAAACATGATCTAGATATAATGTTCATGCTCAACGCAGGCACCAAATAACAATTATTTAAGTATAAAACTAATCCCAATGGTAGATGAAGAGGTAGCGTGCTGACCGCGATCACATCAACCTTTGATCCATTTCCAACGCGCATTGTCACCTTGTTCTTTGCTAGCTTATGTTTATTCTGCAGTACCTATTTCGAGTTACAAATATGAGAACCGAACCAGTATCAAATACCCACGCACTACTACAAGTACTAGTGAGATACACATCAATAACATGTATATCGGATATACCTTCCCTCTTGATGTTGCTGTTCTTCAAATCCGCCAAGTACTTTGGGCAATTCCGCTTCCATTGACGTTCTCCCTTGCAGTAAAAGCACTCAGTATCAGGCTTAGGCCCAGCCTTGGTCTTCTTCGCCGACGCGGTAACTTTCTTACCGCCCTTCTTGAAGTTTCCCTTTTTCTTATACTTGCCTTGCTTCTTGAATTTGGTGCTCTTATTAACCAACAACACTTGGTGCTCTTTCTTGATCTCCACTTCTGCAGATTTCAACATGGAGAAGAGTTCTGGCAACGTCTTGTCCATATATCGCATATTGTAGTTCATCACAAAGTTCTTGTAACTTGGTGGTAGTGATTGGAGGACACGGTGAATCCCCAAATAATTAGGAATCACTATACCCAAACTTTGGAGCTTGTTTGCGTGCCCAGACATCTTAAGCACATGCTCACTGACGGAGCTGCCCTCTTCCATCTTGCAGTTAAAGAACTTTTCAGAAGCCTCATAACTCTCAACTGGCGCGTGAGCCTCAAATATCATTTTGAGTTCACGGACAATATCATGTGGGTCATGGTTCTCAAACCTTTTCTGAAGCTCCAATTCCAAACCATACAAGATAGCACACTGAACTGTGGAGTACTGATTCTTCCGAGTGAGGTAAACATTCTTTACTTCATCGGTAGCATTAGCTGCATGCGGGTCACCCAGCGGTGCATCCAGCACATAGGTCAAATTACCAGCATTAAGGACAATCCTCAAATTGCGGAACCAATCCGCGAAGTTTCTTCCATTGTTTTTCAACTTTTCTTTCTCTAGGAACGCATTAAAATTGATGGTAGGGGCCGCCATTGATCTACAACATATTTGCAATAGTTTAGACTAAGTTTATGACAAATTGAGTTCTAATTAATAGTTAAATTAATCTAGGTGAACTCCCACTCAAAACAATATCCCTCACATTGTTTTAGTGATCACACGAACCAAATCCACCACATCAAAACCAATCATCACGAGAGTTGATGTAACTTCAATGGCTAACATTCAACATGTTCATCATATCTACTATATGACTCATGCTTTACCTTTCGGTGATCCGTGTTTCGAGACCATGTGTAACACCCTCAGAATCGGATCTATGCAAGTTTGAGCAAAATTCGCCAAACCCACATAGAAACGATTCAAAGGTGCCCACCAGGCACTTTCGTGCGGGTGGAAAACGAAGTAATAACATTACACAACAGTCCTCGATGGGACCCACAGAACAGATATATATATAACGGCGACTCCATGAGTCAAGAATACAAAAATAATATACAAAGATCCAAATCACCTTGAAAACGACAGAGCGTCCAGCTACGGACAAGATGCAAATGGGGCTAAGAGCCCTGAAGAATAACCAATGGCGTCCATAACCCTGCCCAGGCCAAGCCGGAAGGGTAACCCTGCTAACGACGTCGATCTCAAACCTGCTCAAACAAAAGGGGTGCCGACAAAGGGCAAGGAAAAAGAAGGAGCCAAGATCGAGGCCAAGACAGCGAGGCTAGAATTCGGTCCTCGCCACATAGGTATGGTGGATCAAGCGGCAAAGCATGCACTAAACAACCTATAGAGACTCGATACAACCGGCGGTTATCGAGAGGGGTGAGAATGACCTATCCGGATCCAACTGAAGCTAACACCAAACAAACCCATCCGGTGTTTCCTCGAGACCAAACGAGGAAGTCAACCGAGGAACTCACACCGTTGGCGGTTTACTTATTCAATTATCGCTGCAGAATTACTAGTCGTTTAGATATTCATCCCGATAAAGTAAGCGTAGGAACTTTTAATTAACCATTCCGTTATAGTGGCGACACTTACTAGTCGATACATTTAGCATGAGATAACCCCAAAACCCAGTAGCTTGTTGGTACTTTTATTTAGCCATTCCGTTGTGGTGAAGCTGATTACTAGTCAAATCGGATACAAGTCAATTTATAACAAAACTTTAGTTATAGTTGTCTATGATCAAGCATCGTGCTCCAAGTCGTCCATAACCATGACACGGCTTCTAAAAGATTTAACCTGCAGGGTGCACCAAAGTATCCACAGCACTTGACCCTTTTGCCGATCGCTAACATACACCCAACGGTATGTCGGGGGCCTAAGTCACGACGCTCCTGCACTAAAGCAAGCACGGGGGGGCCACCCCACTAAGTCTACCCGCAACGAAGTCGGCCGGTCTCCGAGACGGACTTAGGGTTTGGGTGGACGGCTGTGAACGACAGCGAATCCCCAAACGGGGATTGTCGACACCGCGAAAACGTGTCCCGATCCTAAACAAGACAAAGGTGCTCCTCGCACAAACGTCAATACATAAGTAGCATGGCATAAGTACAGGATCGTAAATAAAACCTCAAACTAGTTTGTGGCCCCCAGTACAATACTTTGAAATCAGGTAATAATCAATGGGGGGCCCATATCTCCCCACCTGTGGTTAGCGCGCTCGATCTCGGAACAGGTGTCAAGAACTCGGGTCCTACGGGACACAAGTGGGCGGTCGGAAACCAAATCTTACCTATCACCCACCGATGCCTCTGCTTAATTCAATTTTAGTTATTAAACAGGAATTAAAGTGAACGAAAAGTAAAGCCATGATCATCTCCAACATCAACATGCAGCAATTCTCCACAACTGTGGTACTTGACGACACGCAACAACAATATAGCAAGCGACTACGACGCGCAAGTCCAACTATCTACCAAACATCAGGTAATAGGATGTGTCCAAGGCAATATAGGGCTGCGAGGGATATTACGGGCACGAAACTAGAGCATCGCAACACAGATAGCAATAGATCAACAGGAGGGAATAAATACTAGAAAAGTAAGATAGGTAGAAAGGGGGAGATGCTCGCCTGAAAACATTGTCGAAGGTTCAACCGAAGATCGGGGCGAAGCTCACATCAACTCAACGGCCTTATCCGCGAAGAAGCAAAACACTAGAAGAAACACCGGATGCAATATTTAATACACGGCAGAAGATCGGCATGATGCATGTATGATGTATGACATGGCAAAGGTGCGATGCGATTAGGTCATATTAAGCGGAACCGGGGTCCCAACAATTAATTAAACGGTTCAAGTTATTTATAAACCCCCGCAATTTAAATGTTGTTTTAACAAGGCAGAAGATAGCACCGGTTCGCTACACAAGTTTAAATGAGGCCAATATAAGGCTAGATTTGCCCGCATATGGGCCCCATATTTATTTATGAGGTGAATCGGCATAAGGCCCCCAAACCAATGATATGCATGCGAGATGAATGACAATTTAATATGCGACAAGGTTATATTTCATTTATAAAATAGGGTTTGGAAAAGGGGTCACACATTTAGGGTTCGGCAGATCTTGGTTTCCGGGGTTCGGGGTTCGACAGGGTCCAGGGTTCGACGGGTTCGGACTCGGCGGGATCGTTCTCTCGCTCGTGAACGGGCAGATCTTGCGTCCGGAAGAAGTACTTGTTCGCGTCGGCATCGGATTCGCCCGGCGGTGTCGTTCTCGCCGTTCACGAAGGTCTTGTCGGGTTCGGGTCGGGTCGGACTTGGCGTCCGGGTGAAGCACTTGCTCCGGGTTGATGGCGAACTTGTCGGTTCCGCGGCCTCGTGGTCTTGGGCTCGCGTCCGCGGCGATCTTGGTGCTCCGCGCCTTGGCGCCGGGATGGAGAACTTGGTGGTTCCGAGGAAGTACTTGTCGTCGAGGCCTCATGTCAACTTCGCCACACAAACATCACATGGTCGGAGTTGAAGTCTTCGAAGCAGGGCTCGGAATACTTCAGCAGCATCACACAAGTTACACCGGAACATCGGCTCAACACCACGCCTACACGAGAGGAGCCAGGGGGTTGGATCAAGTGCCACCGTGGCGGTGCAGAGGCGATGGCCACGACGGCGATGCGGCCAGGGAGGACCGGCGAGGCGGGCTGGGTCGCGGGGTCGAGCTCGGTTCGGCGGGGACGGGCGGGACAGGCGGGCGGCGCGCGCAGCCGACGGAGGCGCCGGGACCAAGGCGGCGCGGGGCGAAGCCGAGGGCGCTGCAGGCGGGCGGCAGGACGGGACTGCGCACGGAGGAGGACCGGAGGGAAGGCGAGTGGGAGCCAGCCGCGGCGAGGCTCGCCGGGCGCCGTGGCTCGGGCTTGGCGGGCGACGGGAGCGGAGGCAGGCGGCGGCTCGCGGGCTGGGCGGTGCTCTCGAGCGAGGCGGGCGGCTGGCCGCGGCCGGGCGAGGTCGGCGCGGCTGGGCGGGACGCGGAGGAGCGAGCTCGAGGCGCGAGGGACGAGCAGGCACGGGCGGAGGCCGCCGATGCGGGAAAGGCGAGCGGGAGAGGGAGGACGAGGGCGAAGCTGCCGGGCGGGCCGGACGCGAGGGAGCGCGGTGGTTGGCGGATGGCGAGCGGCCGGCTGCCGGCCAAGGGCGCCAGGGAGGAGGAGCTTGGAGGCGGGGACGAGCGCAGGCGATGGGGAAGAGGGAGGGAGAGAGCGCGGCCGGGAGGCGAGCAGGCGATGGGGAAGAGGGGGCCGCGCCGGGGCCGGTCGCCGGAGGGGGAAGAAGGTGGGGAGGAGCGGCGCGGGAGGTGGAGGAAGAGAGCGTGCGGGGCTGCGGGGGCTGCTGCGAGGAAGAGGGAGAGGAGAGAGGGAGAGACAGGCGGGGCAGGTGGTGGGCCAGGGCGTGGGGCCCAGGGGTGGGGCGCGACAGGGGCGGTCGCGTGCGTGTGTCACGTGAGTGCGCGCGGGACGTTGTGTGCTGGGGGGTGGGTTTAGAGAGAGAGGGAGTGGGGTAGGCTAGGTGGCAGCTTAGGAATGGGTGGAGGGAAGAGAGAGGTGAGGTGGCAGTTGGTCATTGGGTAGGGTGAGGTGGCCAGAGGGGTGGGTAGAATAGGTTGGGTAGTTTTAGGATTTAGAAGGGCGGGTTAGGTGGACCGAATATAAATCCTGGGGGCGGTCGTTCGGGTCGGGTCGGCCCGTTCGACTGCCCCCACTAAAATTAATATAATTTTTATTTATTTCAAACAAGGCTTTTGCAAACCGATATAAGACAAAACAAACTATTCCGGCGACCCGGATTTTGGTGTTTGAATAAGATGGGGCGTTTAGAAAACAAGGATAGGTTTTCTGAAAATAGTTTTTGACAAACAACATATGATGATGACGATGCTATGCACAAATTCAACGCGATTTTCTAGTAGTGGTTTTGCGGGATGCCACAATTCGACACCACTAACAATGGATCTCGCCCTCGAGATCCGCCTCATGGTACCGGAAAGAAGGTCGGCGATCTGAATCTTCTCGCATCGTGTAGATCCTCGCGACACCACTAACAAGAGGTCGTTGTTCCTGTTCGTCAAGAGAACACTCCGGATAAACAACGGACGAAGTTAAAGGTAAGGCCACCTCTAACTTTCATGGAAGGAGTAAATTGCATCGATCCCCCATTCAATATACAAAGCAAATGATAAGAGTAGTGGTATGGTCGCGACTCCATCCCGCACTCAAAGCATTACTATGTACACGAATAGACAGATTATGCAACCAACTCTCAGGATTCAGACTGAAGATCTCGACAAGCGAGGTTCGGAAACAAAGGAGTGATGCAGACTCTGCATCGGAGCTGGCGTAGATTTTGTTGTCGCGTCGGAAAACACCGGAAGGCACAAAAAAGGAACAAAGAATGGTACCACAGTAGACGGATTCATCAGGCAGCTTGAACACCGGACGGTAGAACACCGTTACCAAAGGAGGAAGCGAAACCCTGAAGGTACGACGGAAACCCAACCACGAGAATTCCTGGACTCGAAGAAAAGATAAGAGGTGGATTCAAAACGCGTAGAGGTAAGAGGAGAATAGCAGAGGGGTAAGGAGTAAAATCAGACCTAATCAGAACTATCCAACCGATTTTTTTTGCAAAACTAGTTTTGACACTCTACTTCGGCCGTTAGCTAGGTTATCCTACAGGCTGGACTTGTGGGGTATCGCAACTGCTGAGCTCTGATACCACTCTGTAACACCCTCAGAATCGGACCTATGCAAGTTCGAGCAAAATTCGCCAAACCCGCATAGAAACGATTCAAAGGTGCCCACCAGGCACTTTCGTGCGGGTGGAAAACGAAGTAATAACATTACACAACAGTCCTCGATGGGACCCACAGAACAGATATATATAACGGCGACTTCATGAGTCAAGAATACAAAAATAATATACAAAGATCCAAATCACCTTGAAAACGACAGAGCGTCCAGCTACGGACAAGATGCAAATGGGGCTAAGAGCCCTGAAGAATAACCAATGGCGTCCATAACCCTGCCCAGGCCAAGCCGGAAGGGTAACCCTGCTAACGACGTCGATCTCAAACCTGCTTAAACAAAAGGGGTGCCGACAAAGGGCAAAGGAAAAAGAAGGAGCGTCAAGATCGAGGCCAAGACACCACGAGGCTAGAATTCGCGGTCCTCGCCACATAGGTATGGTGGATCAAGCGGCGCAAGATGCACTAAACAACCTATAGAGACTCGATACAACCGCGGTTATCGAGAGGGTGAGAATGACCTATCCGGATCCAACTCAAGATAACACCAAACAAACCCATCCCGGTGTTTCTCGAGACCAAACGAGGAAGTCAACCGAGGAACTCACACCGCTGGCGCTTTACTTATTCAATTATCGTTGCAGCAATTACTAGTCAGGTTTAGATATTCATCCTGATAAAGTAAGCAGTAGGCACTTTTAATTAACCATTCCGTTATAGTGGCGACACTTACTAGTCAGATACATTTAGCATGAGATAACCCCAAAATCCAGCAGTTGTTGGTACTTTTATTTAGCCATTCCGTTGTGGTGAAGCTGATTACTAGTCAAATCGGATACAAGTCAATTTATAACAGTAAACTTTAGTTATAGTTGTCTATGGTCAAGCACTGTGCTCCAAGTCGTCCATAACCGCGGACACGGCTTCTCGAAAAGATTTAACCCTGCAGGGGTGCACCAAAGTATCCACAGGCACTTCGACCCTTTTTGCCAGATCAGTTAACATACACCCAACGGTATGTCGTCGGGGCCTAAGTCACGATGTTCACAGACCCAAAGCAAGCATGGGGGGCCACCCCACTAAGTCTACCCGCAACGAAGTCGGCCGGTCTCCGAGACGGACTTAGGGTTTGGGTAGACGGCTGTGAACGACAGCAAATCCCCAAACGGGGACTGTCGACACCGCGAAAACGTGTCCCGATCCTAAACAGTACAGTGTGCTCCTCGCACAAACTTAAATACATAAGTAGTATGGCATAAGTACAGGATCGTAAATAAAACCTCAAACTAGTTTGTGGCCCCCAGTACAATACTTTGAAATCAGGTAATAATCAATGGGGGGCCCATATCTCCCCACCTGTGGTTAGCGCGCCGATCTCTAACAGTGTCAAGAACTCGGGTCCCACGGACACAAGTGGCTCGAAACCAAATCTTACCTATCACCCACCGATGCCTCTGCTTAATTCAATTTTAGTTATTAAACAGGAATTAAAGTGAACAAAAAGTAAAGCCATGATCATCTCCAACATCAACATGCGGCAATTCTCCAAAACTGTGGTACTTGACGACACTTATAGCAATATAGCAGCTACTACGACGCATAAGTCCAACTATCTACCAAACATCAGGTAATAGGATGTGTCCAAGGCAATATAGGGCTGCAAGGGATATTACGGGCACGAAACTAGAGCATCGCAACACAGATAGCAATAGATCAACAGGAGGGAATAAATACTAGAAAAGTAAGATAGGTAGAAAGGGGGAGATGCTCGCCTGAAAACATTGTCGAAGGTTCAACCGAAGATCGGGGCGAAGCTCACATCAACTCAACGGCCTTATCCGCGAAGAAGCAAAACACTAGAAGAAACACCGGATGCAATATTTAATACACGGCAGAAGATCGGCATGATGCATGTATGATGTATGACATGGCAAAGGTGCGATGCGATTAGGTCATATTAAGCGGAACCGGGGTCCCGACAATTAATTAAACGGTTCAAGTTATTTAGAAACCCCCGCAATTTAAATGTTGTTTTAACAAGGCAGAAGATAGCACCGGTTCGCTACACAAGTTTAAATGAGGCCAATATAAGGCTAGATTTGCCCGCATATGGGCCCCATATTTATTTATGAGGTGAATCGGCATAAGGCCCCCAAACCAATGATATGCATGCGAGATGAATGACAATTTAATATGCGACAAGGTTATATTTCATTTATAAAATAGGGTTTGGAAAAGGGGTCACACATTTACGGTTCGGCAGATCTTGGTTTTCGGGGTTCGACAGGGTCCAGGGTTCGACGGGTTCGGACTCGGCGGGATCGTTCTCTCGTTCTCGGTAACGGGGCAGATCTTGCGTTCCGGGAAGAAGTACTTGTTCTGGCGTCGGGGCATCGGATTCGCCCCGGCCGGTGTCGTTCTCGTCGTTGCGAAGGTCTTGCCGGGTTCGCGGGTCAGGTCGGACTTGGCGTCCGGGGTGAAGCACTTGCTGCCCGGGTTCGTAGTTTAACTTGTCGGTTCCGCGCCTCGTGGTCTTGGGGCTCGCGTCCGTGCAGCGATCTTGGTGCTCCGCGGCCTTCGGGCGCCGGGATGGAGAACTTGGTGGTTCCGAGGAAGTACTTGTCGTCGAGGCCTCATGTCAACTTCGCCACACAAACATCACATGGTCGGAGTTGAAGTCTTCAAGTGGCTCGAATACTTCAGAAGATCACACAAGTTACACCGAACATCGGCTCAACACCACGCCTACACGAGGAGCCGGGTTGGATCAAGTGCCACCGTGGCGGTGCAGGCGATGGCCACGACGGCGATGCGCCAGGAGGACCGGCAGGCGGGCTGGGTCGCGGGTCGAGCTCGGTTCGCGGACGGGCGGCGGATGGGCAGGGGCGGCGGCGCAAGCCGACGGAGGCGCCGGGACCAAGGCGCGGCCGGGCGAGCTCGAGGGGGCGCTGCAGGCGGGGCAGCGGCAGGGACGGGGACCTGCGGCACGGAGGAGGACCGGAGGGAAGGCGAGGTGGGAGCCAGCGCCGGCGGCGAGGCTCTGGCCGGGGCGGCCGTGGCTCGGGCTTGGCGGGGCAGACGGGGAGCGGAGGCAGGCGGCGGGCTGGGCGGTGCTCGAGCGGAGGGGCGGCTGCGGCCGGGCGAGGCCGGCGGCGCTGGGCGGGACGCGGGCGGAGGAGCGAGCTCGAGGGGCGGGACGAGCCGGCAGTGGCGGAGGCCGATGTGGAAAGGCGAAGCGAGAGGGAGGACGGCGAGGGAGCTGCCGCGGGCGGGCGGACGCGCGCAGCAGTGGTTGGCGGATGGCGGAGCGGGCGACGGCAGCATGGCGCCAGGAGGAGGAGCTGGAGGCGGGACGAGGCAGCGGCGGGGGAAGAGGGAGGGAGAGCGGGCCGAGGCGAGCAAAGCGATGGGGAAGAGGGGCAGCCGGGCCGCCGAGGGGAAGAAGGTGGGGAGGAGCGGCGCGGGAGGTGGAGGAAGAGAGCGTGCGGGGCTGCGGGGGCTGCTACGAGGAAGAGGGAGAGGAGAGAGGGAGAGACAGGCGGAGCAGGTGGTGGGCCAGGGCGTGGGGCCCAGGGGTGGGGCGCGACAGGGGCGGTCGCATGCGTGTGTCGCGTGAGTGCGCGCGGGACGTTGTGTGCTGGGGGGTGGGTTTAGAGAGAGAGGGAGTGGGGTAGGCTAGGTGGCAGCTTAGGAATGGGTGGAGGGAAGAGAGAGGTGAGGTGGCAGTTGGTCATTGGGTAGGGTGAGGTGGCCAGAGGGGTGGGTAGAATAGGTTGGGTAGTTTTAGGATTTAGAAGGGCGGGTTAGGTGGACCGAATATAAATCCTGGGGGCGGTCGTTCTGGTCGGGTCGGCCCGTTCGACTGCCCCCACTAAAAATAATATAATTTTTATTTATTTCAAACAAGGCTTTTGCAAACCGATATCAGACAAAAAAACTATTCCGGCGACCCGGATTTTGGTGTTTGAATAAGATGGGGCGTTTAGAAAACAAGGACAGGTTTTCTGAAAATAGTTTTTGACAAACAACATATGATGATGAC
Organism: Avena longiglumis; assembly: GCA_030063025.1. Classification (NCBI taxonomy): domain Eukaryota; kingdom Viridiplantae; phylum Streptophyta; class Magnoliopsida; order Poales; family Poaceae; genus Avena; species Avena longiglumis. The sequence goes on from CP125974.1 coordinate 459,105,391, forward strand.
GATGCTATGTACAAATTCAACGCGATTTTCTAGTAGTGGTTTTGCGGGATGCCACACCATGTCTGTACATGCTAGACTAGTCAAGATCAAACCCTAGCTTCCGCATGAGCAAATCTGGCTTGCTCACGTTGTATACACTCGCAAAAAATAACACACCCGATCATCATGTGGTGCTTCGAAACAACAAGCTTTAGCAATGGTGCTTACTAAGGATGAACACTTTAAAACTTGAAATTTGTGTGCTTGAGGGATCATGTTATAATGCTACCGTGGTGAACTAAGCAATACAAGATGCATAAAAGTATTAACATCACATGCAATTCATAATATGTGATATGATATGGCCTTTCTTCTTGTGCTTCCGATCTCCATCTTCAAGCACAATCATGATATTCATCATCACCGGTATGGCGTCAAGGTCAATGGCGTCGTTTCATGGTTGTCGTCCACCAGCTTCAACTATTACAACTACTTTGAATAGACACGCAGGCCTTAACGGAATTTAAAAACAACCATATGGCTCCTGCCGGTTGCCAACTTACAATAAGGCACATTGCATACATCAAATATAATCACAATCGTGGACATATCACATCACAACACACCCCTGCAAAACAAAGTTAGACGCCTCTAATTTTCTTTGCATATTTTACGTGGTTTGGGGCTTTTAATAAGTGTCATTCTAACTTACGAACAAGAACCACAACGTTGATGCTTGAACTATCAAGTGCCCGTTGTAAATTGGATCTATACTATGATGGGAGAGGCAGGCACCCGCAAAGCCACTTATGCAATACAAGTTGCATGTTGAGCGTGGAGCAAGTCTCATGAACGATGCCATGTAAGGTTAGCCCGGGCTGTTTCATCCCATCATACCGCAAGATGCAAAGTACACAAAAAGCAATTGATAATAAAAGCACCACCGCCCACAATGACCATTGTGTTCTACTCGTGCAACAGATCTACATATAGACACGGCTCTGATACCACTGTAGGGGTTCTTAGCATGGAAAACAAAAAAATTCTACCGCATGCACACAAACAAGACAAGATCTATCTACTAGATTGTAGCAATGAGTCGATAGAAGAACTCACCCTCGAAGATTCCAAAGCGGTTAACGAGAGCAGATTCTCGTGGGTGATGTAGTCATACACTTGCCGATCTCAAGATCGCGTAGACGATCCTTTTCTACTGCGTTCCAAGCAGCCCGCAGTCGGTCACACGTTCAGTACTCGATGAAGACCTTCCTCTCCCTTGTTCCAGTAGGTAGCAGAGGTTGTAGTTCTCCCTCGCGATTCCGGCAGCATGACGACATGGTGTCAGAAGTAGAGGGAAGATCCCGCAGGGCTTCGCCTAAGTCGGATGCGAGTTATGGTGGATTAGGGTTTCCCGGAAAACTAGGGTTTAGAGATCCGGGAGGAGGAGGATGTGTCAGCGGCGACGGACTGGCGGCGGCGCGGCGGCGGGGGCTCATGGAGAGGGCTTGGAACTTGTGTTGTTTGGGGCAGCCCTCCCCCTCTATTTATGAGAGGGAGGGGCAGCCTTGGGAGGGGTGGGTTTGAATCCAAACCCAAACCCAAGTTGGATTGAGAGAAGGACTTTTTTCTTCTCCCACTAGAAAACCATTGTTCCAGTTTGACTTTTCAAACTTCCCGTTTGACTTTCAATTTAGAGCTTTATTTCTCTCTTGCATATGCCAACACCAAGTGACCTTGGACATGATCCAATCATTCCACTTACCCATGACACATTCATGGACCATTCTCCTTTCGGACCGGTGAACCTTCTAGACCCTTCTAGAACCTCTCCGATGAAATCATCAGAAACTTTCCCGAACTCCAAAATAGGACTTTCCTTATATGAATCTTATTCTCCGGACCATTACAGATCTCCTCGTGATATCCCGGATCCCATCCGAGACTCCAAACAACATTCAGTATCCCTACTAAAATTCCATATCTACTAAACAACATCGAATCCTTAAGTGTGTCTCCCTACGGTTCATGAATTATGCGGACATGACCGAGACACTTCTCCGATCAATAACCAATATAGGAATCTGGAAATTCATATGGCTCCCACATATTTCTACTATTACTTTGCGATCGAATGAACCACTTACATATTTATACCCTTTGTCTCACGATAATTTACTTATCCGAGGTTTTGATCGTCGGTATCTCTGCATACCTAGTTCAACCTCGTTACCGATAAGTACTCTTTTATCGTTCCCGTGGTATGTGATCCCTTATGAGCCAGTCACATGCTTGCAAGCTAATTGGATGACATTCCACCGAGAGGGCCCAGAGTATATCTATCCGTCATATGGATGGACAAATCCCACTCTTGATCCATGTGCCTCAACCCATACTTTCCGAACACTCAATGCCACCTTTATAACCACCCAGTTACGGTGTGGTGTTTGATGTCATCAAAGAATCCTTCCGGTGATGGTGATTAGCATGATCTCATGGTTGAAGGAATTAGGTTACTATGTATCAGAAATCTTATAGCAATTGAACTATTAAAATGACTTGATCTTTATGCTACGCTTATCTACAGGAGTATGTCCATCATACCATTCTCCTAATGATATGATTTTGTTGTTAACAACATCTCAATGTTCATGATCGGGAAACCACGATCATCTATTAACTAACAAGCTAGTATTATAAAGAGGCTTTACTAGGGACTCTATTTTAGTTTACAAATCACACAAGTATTAATGCTTCCGGTTAATGCTGTTATAGCATGAATGTAAAATTTTATCATAAACACAAAGATATAATAATAACTACATTTATTATTGCCTCTAGGGCATATCTCCAATAGAAACTTGCAGCATCACCATAGTGAGCAATCCGTGAAGCATCCTCAATAAAAACCTATGCAAATAGCAAATAAAAAGATTGTTGAGATGCTCACTGTCTGCTTGCCTCATTTTGATTATGGGATAACTCTTGTATCATGTGCAAGGGGTACCCCGTTGGCGGTTCTTTATGATACACATATACTTACAATGACAAGAACTTACCGGTGACTAAAGTTGAGTAGTATGAGGAGTGGCCCTCGTATTCAAGGGACTTGAGATTGCCAACTTATATTTCGTCAAGCATATACTCCATCCTTGTTGACTTTAACCTTAACCACTTCAAGATGCTTACGATAGGGACAATGAGGGCTCAAAGCAAGTAAGTACCATAATCTTTTGGAAGATCTTTATGAACTTGAAATCCCTATTTCCCTCTATGAAGGGTCTTTCTCCTATTTTCTAAGTTGAGTCAGTAAACCTACTTCCTCTCTATCTCCAGCAAGCATTTGAGTTGTTGTGTTTCAATCATTCATATGGTGATTTATTCAATCATGTTCTTTATCTTCCTTGTTTGCACAAGACTCTTATCTATTGAGTATTACTTTGAAAGCCATCATTGTGAAAAACCTTTTTGAGCAAAGAGTGCTCTTGTTGTGAAACTTCTTTACAAAAGCTTTATTCGTGAAACTGTTTGCCAGTTGTTCTTTGACCAAGAACAAAGTTTGCCAATTCCAATTATGATTTATCTTTATGCATATCTATTGTGACTCATGTACTTGTTGCAAGCCAAGTTATATAATGGTGAGTTGCTTTCTTCTATGAGTTGTGTAATGGTAAGTGTGATGCTTCTTGTCCGTATTCTTTTATCGACACTTCACTTCATAAACCTATGGATATGTTTACTAAGCTCAGTTTTCGCTTGGGGACAAGCGAAGGTCTAATCTTGGGGGAGGTGATACGTCCAATTTGCATCACCATTCTATATCATAATTTGCCTCTATTCATTGATATATTTCTTATTATGAGGTGTTACTTATGTCTTTTCATCTGTTTTTGCATGTTGGATGATTCTTGGAGGATGAACTGCCGGAGTCAGGATTCTGATGGAAAAAGAGGTGTTTTGATGCAATTTCGTGAAGATCATAAAAATACCAGAAAAATCATGGAAAATTATATTTTCCTGGAATACAAAGGAAGCCGGAAGGGTAGGCGGAGATGGGTCACAGGGGGCCCACACTCCCTAGGCGTGGGCCACCCCTGGCCGCGCCTACAGGGGGTGTGGCCCACCTGGCCGGCCTCCGACTCCACCCTCTCACCTATATATTATCCTTGGAACCCTAATACACGGGGAGCAAGCACAGAAAGATTCCACCGCCTCTACGAGGCGGAAAACACCGAGAGAGAAAGAGCTCTCTAGAAGACACATTTTTGTCGAGGAAATTCCTTCCCGGAGAGGGGAGATCATCGCCATCAACACCATCGTCAAGCTAGACTTCACCGGGATCATCATCATCATCCACACCATCATCTCCACCAGCACCATCATCACCACTCCATCCCGCTGTAACAATCGTGTTGAATACTTGCATAGTTCTTAGGGGAAACTTTCCCAGTGTTGATTACTATTGTAGTTGATGCTTGTGAGTGGAACCATTGGATTATTGTTTATGTTCAGATTGTTATCCATCACCATATCATCTTTGATCTTGATCCATATAATGTCTTGTGAGTAGTTCGTTTAGTTCTTGAGGACATAGGAAAAGTCATGTTGTTAGTAGTGGATTTGTGTTGAGATATTATTCAATGGTTTAGTATTTAAGTTGTGCTGCTATTCTTCTAATGGTGTCATGTGAAAGTTGACTACATGATACTTAACCATTTATGGGCCTAGGGGAATGGATTGTGTATTTGGCTACTAATTATGGGGTTGCCGGAGTGACAAAACCTGAACCCCCGTTAGGACTCCTTTGCACAAGGGAGTGTAGGATCTCAGAGTTTAAGGCTGTGGTTAGGTTTATATCTTAATTACTTTCCTATAGTTGTGGATGCTTGCAGGGGGTTTAATCACAAGTATGTATTAGTCCAAGTAAGGTCGGTACATTAGCATAGGTTCACCCACATAACACTTACAACACCAAAGAAGGGTACTCAGCTATTTGAAGCGAAATCACTTGACAGAATTCCCATGTGACCTCGAGAACGTTTGGTCCTCATTAGTATTTCCACCGGCTTGTCCTTTGCTAAGAAAGGATTGGGTCACTTGATGCGTTTGTTTGTTCTCTTTATTACTTGCACTTTGCTTCTTTGCTTTATCAGAAAACCCCTAAAAATCCGTTTGCTAAGTATTTACAGAAATTTCCTACTCCATACTACTATTCAACACCTTCTGCTCCTTGTTGGGATTGACACTCTTATTTATCGAAAGTACTGCGATACACCCCCTATACTTGTGGGTCATTAGCCCTTAATTGGACAACATGCATTAATTATCCCATAGATAGTCAAGCACACATAATATAGTAATTAAAATCAACCACAAAATTAATGGAAATTATATAGGCACATCACATCTCACCAATCCCCTGCATCTCCCACGCCCAAGGGAACTTACTCACACATGAGAGAAGAAAGCATCGTCGATATAATAGAATAAAGGGAGTTCTTGTTATTACCGCGGAGATCCACAATAAGAAATAGAAATAAATCCAACACAATTCAAGATGGAAATAACAATCTCAAACCCTAGTATTGCAAGGTGGAGATCTCTCTCTCTCTCAAGTACAAGTAATGGCTGTGGAGGTGTGGTGGCTAGGAGATCGAAGATCGTGGAGCGAGATGAAGAACGTCTTCCCCTTCTTCTCCGGATCCCTTCTTTCTCCCTTCTGGATGGGATGTCGGCTCGTGTGTTCTCTTTTCGTCCTCCGCCTCTTCACGAAAGTTGTTCCTTTTAATAAGACAAAGGAGATGGCAGCTATACGGCAGGAACTATATGACCGGAGAAATATTCCCGCCGTATAGTTGCTCGTTAAAGCTTCAGTAAACTCTCCTCGATTTTCTTCCAAAAAGAGACTTGCTTGTTTTTGTCTGAATATTGTGCTTTTGCTGTTAAATCATTTTGTTGATGTTCAAAACCTGAAACACACATTAAAAACCAAGTTTTCTTTGCTACCGAAGTATTAGCGTTAAGTAAAGCTATAAAACCATCAAATACAAACGAAAACCATCGATAGAACCCATAAAAAATGTGTTGAATCTCACAGATATTAGGTATGCATGCGACGACAGGTAGCGCGGACAGGTTCTGGGCCGTGGGCTGCGACTTCTAGCTATTCCTTCAGCTTTCTATTTTTTGTTTTCTATGTTATAAATTCATTTCAAATTTAATCTCCACAAAGTATAAAATACAAAGAACTTTTGTGGAATTATTAGAATAATGCAGGGATTCATCATAACCAATTTTATTTTCATGTCTATTTTTGTATTTCTAAATTTAATAATTATATGAGAGGTTCTTATATTAAATAGAACAAGTAAGAATTAGGGTTTTAGGGTTTTTAGGATTTGTGTATTCTCTTAAAAATTCTCAATAGCATTGTTTTCACTTCTATTTGGAGTAATTAAAATTTAAAATGTTTAATGATATCCATAGGATTTGTTTATATATACTTCATCATATAGCAATATATAGGGTGGTTTAAATTTCATGGTTCTCCTAATTTGGTGATTTCTTCTACTCAAACCCACTTGGTTTTAGTGTTTAAAATTACCATAAAATATTCTTGTGACCATTTTAAAATATAGGATGGTCTTATTATCATAGATAATTTAGGCATGGTATGTGTTAAAGCTTTATATAATATATATTTTATCTAAGCTATTAATAAGAATAATCTCACTTGATATGTTGGCGTGAATTAATCTTAGAATTTAATGTAGTGACTCATCACCACTTTATGTGATTTAAACTTTGGATATAATTTTATCATGTAATGATTTATAGTAAATATTACTTAGGTGATAAATATGACTCACATGACATACAATAGTTGCTACATTTTGAGAGTTTCTATTTCCATGTATTTCTTATGATGCCTAGAGTATTCCTCACACTCATAAACCTTCTTTGGTCTTGCTAAAGAACTAAGATTTAGGAATCTTGACTTATAGTTATGAATGATATCATAAACTATAATAACATATCAAGTTGGCATTTATAATATAATGTGTTCTTTATAATTCTCTAATAACTTAGCTTTAGGGTTTAGTAGGACGAAATGGGCATGGAACTTTTCATGGCTTGACATATTCTTAGTTAAAGATTCTCAAGGATTCCTCTCTTTAATACTTCATTAAGCTTGGTATTAGTTATGGAATTCCTTTCCTAGATATATTCTGTATAAATCTCTCATTTTAATCTCAAGGATCACATTCTCCTAAATAAGTCAATCATCTAACTCCACCATCTCAATCATCATATGATGACATGGTCATGTCACTTCAACATTACTCGATCTCCAATCTTTCTATAACTTCCATTTCTTAGCTACCCTTGATGAATCCATCAGTGTAGTTATTTCTAACTACATCAATCCACTCCTTTACCATTCTTCTACCATTCACTTCTAAGGTTTGCAAGGTTACACTCCTCACTAAATCATAAATGATATCAATCCTCTGAAAGAGGTATGGTACTACTTCCATAATACAAGATTGTTCCTGTATTGACTTGGTTAACATTACGATTTATCCAATTACTCCCTTCAACTCAGGTTCTACACTTCATCATACATTATCTTGAATCATCATGATCAAGCTCAGATAATCTAATGAGCTAAGGTTTGTCCTAGTTTGGTATACTGATATCAACTCTTCAACACCTAGTCAATCATCTTCAAGTGAATTGAGAATAATGACCACTATCATCAAGTGCACTAAACTTAGACTTCTAATTGTCTAGTCAAGATCTATCCTTAACTAAGTAGTAGGCTTGTACTACACCTGGTATCTTCATAGGGTTTATCTTGCTAATGAAGCTTATCTTATGGTTGTACCATCTTGGTTTAACAAGATTACTCTGTGATATTCTAACAATATTAGCTTTCTTGTAACTTCTAGTTACTAGCTTAACTCTTAGGTTAAGATGCTTCTTCTAGTTAACTCAAGAATGAGTTAACTCCTCCAACATCAAATGATTAGATCTCCGCTAAGGATCTCATCCCAATGATTACCTACCATAATTAGTTCCTTCTTATTATTAATTTCCTTTAAATCTTTGGAAAGGACAATTCAATAGATCAAGGGCTAAAGATCACAATTGCTAGGTTAAACATTGATCACCCAACAATGACGATCAAAGGCATTGGGACATGGTTCAATAAGAATATCATCTATTAATATGGTTAACAGTGATATGTAGGGGATAGTCTTGGCTTAACTTCCTTCCTTCTCTATTTGTGATAAGAAGTTAGTGTTTAGGAACGACCATGGTGACCATGGTAGATTTAACTATGGTAAGCAAGTATATCAAGGTTTAGTTGTTAAATTTTCTTTACTTGGGTTATATACTTGATTTTGTATTCATGGTTTGTTGTAAAGAATACCTTGATTTAATCTTTAGAAGATTAAGTATTCATCCTTAAGTAATGTGTTGTGGCTCTATTTTATTCTATTTGATCTTCCCATAGATCAAATTACCTTTACCCAAAATAAGGTTTTAACAAAGGTTATATTGAAACTTATCGCAGTCAACTTGATGATCTACTTCAATTCCATCAAGTTGAGAGAAGCTTCAATTACTTTGACAAGTTTTATTCAAAAGCATGAAAATTATTCAGATTTTCTATGCATGAATGCAATGCACACACCTAAGCTCAGCTTATTTCTAAACTCTAATGCTGGGATATTACACCCACGCCTCCGCGGCAAGCAGTCTTGGCAACTTATCCATCCACATTAACCTTGCAAGAACCAGGGTGTAACACCCTCAGAATCGACCCTATGCAAGTTTTAGTGCTTCCCGCCAAACCCGCATAGAAACGATTCAAAGGTGCCCACCAGGCACTTGCGTGCGGGTGGAAAACGAAGTAATATCATTACACAATAGTCCTCGATGGAACCCACAAAACATATATATACAACATCGACTCAATGAGTCAAGAATACAAATATACAGTACAAAGATCCAAATCACCTAGAAAACGATACAACGTCCGAGTACGGACAAGATGCAAATTGATCTAAGATCCCTGAAGAATAACCAATGGCGTCCATAACCCTGCCCAGGCCAATCCAGAAGGGTAACCCTGCTAACGACGTCGATCTCAAACCTGCTTAAATAAAAGGGGTGCCGACAAAGGGCAAAGGAAAAAGAGAGCGGTCAGTACTGAGGCCAGTACACGGCGAGACTAGAATTCGGCGGTCCTCGCCTACGTAGGTATGGTGAACTGAAGCGGCAACGCAGCATGCACTAGACAACCTATAGAGACTCGATACCACTGTCGGCTATCAGAGAGAGATAAGAAAGACCTATTCGAAACCAGCCTGATACTACCACCAAACATACCCATCCTGGTATTTCCCCCTCGAGACCAAACGAGGAAGTCAACCGAGGAACTCACACAGTTGGCAATTTTATTTATTCAGTTATCGTTGCAGCAATTACTAGTCAGGTATAGATAGTCATCCTGATATAATAAGCAGTGGGCACTTTTAGTTAACCATTCCGTTGTAGTTGTGACACTTACTAGTCAGATACAATTAGCATGAGATATCCCAAACCCAGCAGTTGTTAGTACTTTTATTTAGCCATTCCGTTGTAGTGAAGCTGATTACTAGTCATATCGGATACAAGTCAAATTATAACAGTAAACTTTAGTTTATAGTTGTCTATGATCGAGAACTGTGCTCCAAGTCGTCCATAACCGCGGACACGGCTTCTCGAAAAGATTTAACCTTGTAGGGGTGCACCAAAGTTTCCACACGCACCTACACCCTTGTTGTCAGATCAGGTAGGTACAAGATCACAAAACATACACCCGACGGTATGTCGACGGGGTTTCGGACACGACGTTTCCTAGACGCAAAGCAAGAACATGGGGGCCACCCCACTAAGCTACCCGCAACGAAGTCGGCCGGTCTCCGAGACGGACCTAGAGGTTTGTGATAATGGCTATAAACGACTGGGAACCCGAAAGTGTGACTGGGCTTGTCGATACCGCGAAAACATTTCACGTTGGTTCCAAAACAGTATAGGCGCTCCACGCCCAATCGTAAATAAAGCAGTAAAGCATGGCATAAGCACAGGATAGTAATAAAGCCCCAAACTACTTTGTGGCCCCCGGTACAGTACTTTGAAATCAGGTACTAATCGATGGGGGTGCCCACACACCCCACCTGTGGTTAGAGCGCTCGATCTCGGAACATGTGTCAAGAACTCGGGTCCCACGGACACCAAGGTGGCGTTAAAAACCAAATATTGTCTATTACCCACCGGTGCCTCTGCATTTACCTACTTTCAATTTTAGTTATTAAACGGTAATTATATCCATGATCATCTCCAACATTAAACATGCAGCATTACTCCAACAACTGTGGTACATCGACGGCGCGACGCAACACCTGCGCCAGCAACTATGACTCGCAACCTGACTATCTACCAAACAACAGGTAATAGGATGTGTCCAAGGCAATTTAGTGGCTCCAAGGGATATCACGGGTACGAAAACTAGAGCATCACATCACAGATAGCAATAGATCAACAGGAGGAAATAAAGACTATAAAAAGTAAGATAGGTAGAAAGGGGGAGAATGCTCGCCTGAAAACATTGCCAAAGGTTTATTCGAAGATCGGATCGACACTCGCATCAACTCATCGGCCTAATCCGTGAAGAAGCAAAGCACTAGCAGAAACACCGGATGCAATATTTAATACTACGGCAGAAGATCAGGCATGATGCATGTATGATGTATGTCATGGCAAAGATGCGGTGCAATTAGGCAAAATTAAGCGGAACCGGGGTCCCGACAATTAAATAGATGGTTCATGTTGTTTAGATACCCCGCAATTTAAATGTTGTCTTAACAAGGCAAAATTATATCACCGGTTTGATGCACAAATTTAAATGGGACCAATACTAGACTAGAATCGCCTGCATATGGCCTCCATATTTAATTATGAGGTGAATCGGCATAATGCCTCCAACCCACACGAATATGTATGCATCCATGGCAATTTAATATGCAACAAGTATATATATCATTTATAAAAATATGGGCTTAGGGTCACACATGGGCTTCGGTGACCTTGAGGTTCCGAGGGGTTCGGGTTCGGTCTCGAGCTTCGGACTCCGGGATCGGTCTTCAGAATCCGTGAGGTGATATTCGCGCTCCGTGTCGAAGGCCTTGTCGACCCGCGGCAACGATCCTGGGGTTCGAGAAGAAGATCTTGATGTGCCATGGCGTCTTGACAAATAATTGACCGCCTTGTCCGTCGAAATATTTCCCGATTGGACTTGAGCAGCTTCAACACACGCGGTAGGGCACATACGAGCTCAACTTGGCCAACTCTAGAACAGGAGCACATCAACAACGTTGACAAACTTGGCATCGGGCTCCCTCTGACTTGTAGCAACCAAACTGAAACCACCGCATGGCAACAGCATGTGGCAGCGCTTGGTGCCTAAGGACACGCGGGGTGGGACAGAGGGGCGCAGGCAGTAACCCGCGAGTCAGGGGAAGGCCATGGCGGTGGGGACGAGCACGGGCGGTGTCGAAGAGGAAGCCACGATAGAGCCGTGGTCGTCCGCCGGGTACGCGAGGTGCTCGGGCGACGCAGCAGGAACCGAGGAAGGAGGCGGCGGGTTGCAGGAGACGAGGCGACCTTGGCTCGACAAGACATCGGGGGAGGAGGGTGAGCTCCTGGAGAGAGGAAGGTCGGCCGGCGGGCAGCGGGCGGAGATGGAGAAGGCGGTCTGCGAGACGGTAGACGACGAGGACACACGAGGCTCTAGGGCGGTGAGAGGGCCGGATTCAGGGGCGACAGTAGCGAGCTGGCGCTGCAGGGAGGCGGCTTAGGTGGTCTGCGGGGTCTGGCGGCTATAGAGCTTGCCAGGCGGAGGAAGGGCGAGGACAGGAGGTGGCGGCGGACTCGGGGAGGGGAGAGAGGGCGTCGAGGGTGGGGGGTCGAGGGTGGGGAAGCGGGCGATCAGGGTGGGGCTAGGGGATTACGGGGCGGTTCCGGGGTAGGTGGTGTACGTGACTGGAGTGGGGCCTGTCGGTGGTGGGAAGGGAGCGTGCGTGTGTGTGTGGTTGGGGCTGGTTGAGGTCATGGGGTGGGGAATTTTGTGTATGGTCGGCGGCGGCTGGGAGTGATAGGATAGCTGGGGGTTTTGGGTAGATGGGGATCCAGGGTTTCAGGATTAGGGTTTGGTCTGATTGGGTCTAGCCGGCTGGGCCTTTGGGCCTGGTCGGTTTAGGTCTAGGTTTTAATATTTTAATAAACTATTATTTTTGTTTTATTTTAAATATTTTTAGCAAATAGTTTTTAGGCAAATAGTTTAGCAGCTAAATATAGAATTTTGTTTTGAAACAAGAGAAGAGGTATTACGGTAAATAAAAATAGCTTTAATTAAAACATTTTGAAAGGCAAAATAAATGCATGATGCAATGATGGTGCACAAAATAGATGACAATATGCAATATTATAATTAGGGTTTACCCGGGGTGCTACAATTCGACACCACTAACAATGGATCTCGCCCTCGAGATCCTCCTCCTGGTATAGGGAAGAAGGCCGACGCTCTGAATCTTCTCGTTTAATGTAGATCTTCGCGACACCACTAACAAAGATTATTTCTCCATCTTGAAATCGACGACACCACCAACGAGCGGTCGTTGATCATGTGCGTCGAGGGAGTACTCCAGATAAACAAAAGACGAAAATAGAGGCATCAAAAGATAAGGCCACCTCTAACTTCGACAGAAGGAGAGAAAAGGTGCACTCTAATCCACTTCAATGTACAAGAGCAAATAGATTGAGTAGTCGGCATGGGGGCCAATCCATCACGCACCCAAACTATTACTTTGCACATGCAGTAGAAAATCACGCAACCCATTCTCGGAATTAGACTGAAGATCTCGACAAGCGAGGTTTGGAATCAAAGGAGGGATGGAGATCCTCATCAGATCTGATGTAGATGACTTCGTCATATCGGAAAACATCGGAGGATAGAAAGAAAAAAATTTAGTGAATTTTCGGTCCACTGAAAGGTACAACAGAGGAAATATTCATCAGATAGCGTGAAGGTCGGATGTCGAAGTACCGTTACAAGAGGAGGAAGTGAAACCCTAAAGGTACGACGGAAACCCAACCACGAGAATTCCTAGACTCGAAGAAAAGATAAGAGAGTAGATTCAAACACGTCGAGGTAAGAGAAGAATAGCAAAGGGATAAGGAGTAAAAGCAGACCTAATCAGATCTATCCAACCGATTTTTCCAAAATAGTTTTGACACTCTACAACGTCCGTTAGCTAGGTTATCCTACAGTGGACCGAGGGTATCGTGAATCACGAGCTCTGATACCACTCTGTAACACCCTCAGAATCGACCCTATGCAAGTTTTAGTGCTTCCCGCCAAACCCGCATAGAAACGATTCAAAGGTGCCCACCAGGCACTTGCGTGCGGGTGGAAAACGAAGTAATATCATCACACAATAGTCCTCGATGGAACCCACAAAACATATATATACAACAACGACTCAATGAGTCAAGAATACAGATATACAGTACAAAGATCCAAATCACCTAGAAAATGATACAGCGTCCGAGTACGGACAAGATGCAAATTGAGATAAGAGCCCTGAAGAATAACCAATGGCGTCCATAACCCTGCCCAGGCCAATCCAGAAGGGTAAATGTAGCATCCCAGTTGTCTAACCCCTGTAATGCTACTGGTTATAATAATAAAATGGGCCACTCCCAACATATAATTGTTGCATCATCATCACATCATGCTCATGTCATCATGTTCCCTTGCATTTGAGCATCATATAAAACCTTTTCTTGTTTGGTTCTTATCTCATGTGCATGATTAATTGTAGTTGCCTCTTGATATTGTATTTGGTTCTTAATAAATTGTTAAATGCCCAAGTTGAGTTGGGGGCATCTCTCTTTTTGAATCCACCACCTTATCTTTCACCACCTTTTAATTCCACCATCCAACTGTTCTGAGCTTGGCTTTTGGTTGAATTATCTCTGGCTCATGATAAGTTGGTTGGAACCCACCCATAATCTTTGCTTGGCCTTGCCCACCTTTTGGGAATGCATAGGAATAATGCCTTGTTAATGTTATTGTTTTCACAAGGATTAGCTTGGCATTATTTATTTTGCATGGGCCATGCAAGTGCCACCTTTTTCCTAGTATTTGGGTTTATTTGAATTCTAGTTGGATCATCTTCCTTTGTTTAATCATGTGTTGGCTTGTAGTTTGCTTCTCCTTATCTTCTCTCTCTCTTCACCCTTTAGCTAAAACCCTACCCCATGCCCCATGCCCACACATGTGCTAATGTGGCATGCACCCTCTAAACCACCCCCCTCTCTTTTGGATCTTACTTGTTCTGTGCTTGGATCATGCATGGGCCAAAGGAGAACCCCATCATCACATGGCCATCTCTCTCTCCCTCTCCCTTTTGCTTGCTTTGATCTTGTTGATGCTCATTTGAAGCAGGCTTGATCAAGTTAACCCCACCTCCATCTATCTACCCCTCCCCATCTACCCTAATCCTCCCTTACCCCTAAACCCTAAGCTAAACCCAAACCCCATGCTAGCTAAGGCCCTAATCCCCACCTTTCTCTAAGCAACACAAAGTGCCACCTCACTTTTTCCTTCCTAGCTTGCCCATCCCTCTTAACCAAAACCCTAAGTCACCATGCCATGCTCCTTCCCTCTCTCTCGGCCCCTCTCTCTACCTGCCATGCAGGCCCCACCCCAGCGCCCACCTAGCTACCCCACACGACCAGGGACCCTCTAAACCTAGCCCTAGACCGACCTTCCCCTCTCCCCTCTTTTCCTCACCTGCCCACGTCCCCAGGTCCACCTGCCTGTGCCCCTAGCCTCGCCTACCCCACCTGCCAGTCCCCCCTAGTGCCCACGCCGCCCTGCCGTGCCTGCCGGCCGTGCCGAGCACGTGAGGAGGCAAAAGGTGGCACCGAGGCCACCTTCCCCTCCCCCACGCAACCAGCCTGCCCCCTCTCTGTTCTTATCCTCCCTCACCCCTCTCTGGCCTCCCCAGATCCGTCCCAGCAGCCCTGCACCGCTCCCCTCCTCTACCCTTCTTCTACACCGCCCCAACGTCCTCTCGCCGCCCACGCCAGCTACCCCACCTGCCCCAGTCGATCTAGCCGGTGAGGTGTTGCTGCAAGGTGTCGAGGAAGCCCCTGGAGCCGCTGCGACGTCCCCGTGCCCAGCAGCGAGGAGGAGAAGGCCTGCCCCGTCCCTGCACGTCGACGCCACGCCGGAAACCCTAGCAGAGCAGAGCGTCTGCCCCGCCGCCGTTCACGACCGCCCCGAACCGATCCAAGCACGCCACCGAGTCCGCGGTGAGCTCCTGACCCTCCCTGACAACCTCCCGTCCTTAGTTGCTTCCTGGACGCTTCGTTCGTTTCGTCGAGCGCCCTCTGTGCACCGGCGAGCGAGCGCCTGCCAGACCGCTTCTGTGCGCGGGAGCGTCTTCTAGCACGCGAGCTTCCCCTTAGCATCAACCAAGGCCCAGCCGATGGTAGCGCCCTGTTGGCGTCCATGATGCGAATCGAGCCACGCGCGCCCCCTTTTTCCTCATCGCGTGCGTGTTGATTCGTCGGAGAGGAAGATCCACATGAGCGTGGTGGTTTTACGCATACCCCCCTCCCCTTTTTGCCACGCCAACCCGCGGTCCTCGGGGCCCTCCGCCGTCATGGTAGTTTTATAAAAGGTTCTGAGCTTTTCCAACCTCAACCATGGTCCGTTTGCTTCGAACGGCAAGGCGTGTGGGCCAGCACACGCCTAGCCCCACCTGTCAGCGACTCAGGAGTGAGTAGTATTAGTAGAAAACGTTTCAGAGGCTGTTTAAAATTCAAATTTTGTTAAATGATTTCAAAATTCAATTCAAATTCAGATTTCTATAACTTTTTCATACTAAATCCAAATTGGGAAAATAATATATGTTTAGATATCAGCAAGATGAGAGGATTCCAAATATACCATCCAATTTGACTTTTGCACAATTAAAATTCCAATTTAGTTAAATTACCACCAATGCCACTGGATTTTCAATAATTAATAACTTTTGTTGTATAATTCCAAATTTAGCAAATGACGAGTCTAAATCGATCAGCTCGATGAGACCTTTCTGTTTATGCTATCCATGACTTCAATTGCAGCATGCATCATATAAATATATATTGAACAACAACTGTTATGGCAATGAAATGTGACTAAAACCCAATTAAATGTTATTTTCTTGTCCACCACACCTCACCATGCCATGCTACCTTACTTGCCATGTAAATTGTGCATCATTCATCATGGCATGATTGTTTGCTTGACGCATTTTATTCATATGCTTGTGCTCTATATTCATGTTGGCCTTGTTTGTTTGGTTTTTCTCGGATAGACACTGAGCAGGGGTTGTATCAAGGGAACCAGGAGCACTACCCAGATCCGTCCCTTGCTTCAACTGAGATACCAGGCAAGCACTACCACATGCTTGCATACATACAGTACCTATTGCCTCTATCTTATTCTTGCATCATTGAGTCGCGATTGCATTAAATTGAATCCCAAGTATGCATAGCCTTTACTTTAAACCCCACCAAGCTTGTTCCTCCATCCCATGAGCCATTACTATAGGAGTTGTTTGAGCCATGCGAGTCGTAGCACAGCATGTGTAGGGTTTGTGCGAGTCTGTTGAATAACGAGGTACCTAAACAACTTAACCTGAGTAGTTCTGGGATAACTAAAGAAAGTGGCACCGGTGAGCAACATCTGCTATTTGGTTTTTCCTGCTCACTTGTGTCCCGTAAGACCCCGAGTACTTGATTCCTGTTCCTTGATTTATCGCTATCCACATCCGGAGGTATATGGGACCCCCGGCGAGCTTGATTCCGTCTTATTTCTTGGGGCCACAAACTAGTTTGAGGTTTTATTTACTATCCCTGCTTATGCCATGCTACTTTTACGTATTTAAATTGTGCGACGAGATAGCACCTCTTTGCTTAGGATCGGGACACGATTCCGGTGTCGACAAGCCCAGCCACACTTTCGGGTTCCCGATCGTTCACAGAGATTACCCAAACCTTGAGCCCGTCTCGAGTCACCGTTGCTAGGGATCTACTTAAGGTGGCCCCTAAATATTCTGAATCTGTGATTGTTCAATGTGAAAGCCTCGTTGGGTTTTGATTTGGTTTTTCCGAGGTTGATCGAGCGTGTGTTGCTATTGGTGCACCCCGGCCGGGTAAAACTTTCTGAAAGCCGTGTCCGCGGATATGGACGACTTGGAGCACAGTTTCTCGATCATAGACAAGCATAACTAAAGTACCGCCTTAATTTGACTAAGTAATTTGACTAGTAAATAGTGCAACACTCATGGAATGGTTAATAAAATTGCCTACGGATGGGGGGGTTGTTCGTCCGCTTCCTTGTTGGTAAGCAGGGAGGAGGATGGATCGGATGAGATTACCATTATCACTGTTGTACTTAATTCACGGACATCCGTCTATCATTGGTTAGACGGATGGTTAGCGCTTATCTGTAGAATTACTAGGGTTATCTTTTGCTGCAATTGCGTCACCCCAGGTTGTGTCCCCTTTAGAGGCATTAAGACTTGCTGAGTACCCTTAGGGTCTCACACGATAAATTCTTGATTCAGATGAACAGGTACCTTCTCAGGACGGATACTGGGTGGAAGAAGCCGATGATGTGGGCAACGATCGTTCGGTGTAGAGATTCCGGGAACGGGGATCCGTGAGACCTGTAGTTGGGATGTGCTTATTTCTATGGCATCTTATGCCGATTTGCTTCTTATCCGTACTCGGATTCTGTTTGCCGCTTCCGCATGATACTCTGATGTGTGTTGTATGAGGAGTTATCCTAAAATATTAATCTTTCTAGCTCATTCGAATTTTCTGTTATGTTTTTGGTATATTTCCTTTCTTTCTAGATGGTATGGCTTTGATGTACTCTTGTATGGTGGCTTGCGTACATACCCACTTGTGTACGTAGTTGATCCCTTCGCTGCCGACCACGCCGTCTGAGTCCGTTGAGAGGGTAGTGGTTGGGACGTCTGAAAGGACTACCCGGTGAGTGGCTTTTGGGGCCCCACCTACTATTTCAACCACTACCACTCATCCGTGCTTGTATCTAGGGCGTAGTTCACCGAGGTAGTTACAATTGGTATCGAGCCATCCGACCTTCGTGGTTTCAAACCAAGCAGTCGTTGTCAGTCTAGCAAATATTTTGGTAGTTATGTATATTAGGGAAAAACAAAACGCGAGAGTAGGACTGCTTCCACTTTTCTTCTTACCCTCCCACCACCCTTTTCTGGTAAGGAAGTGCAACGTTTTCAATCCTCTTCTCAAAGTTCAAACTAGGAATCACGTGTTATGGGTTTCCGTAGTACCATAGGTTGTGTGTGTATGTGTGTGTAATCCCTTGTCTATCTGTTGCATCCAAGTGTTATCTTATCTGCCTTTGGTTATCAACTGTTGGTACATTCCATACCGACAGGCTTTTGTAAACCGACGCAATCTATCTTCCTCTTGGTATTCGACGCTATCTTGTTTGGGGTGTTCGTTTCCGTAGTTACCAATCTTTAGGTTTCGTCGTGAGAAGAAGGGGTTAGGATATGTGTTCCACTTGTTCATGTGCGGAGTAATGATTTGAGTGCGGGATGGAGTCGCGACCATTCCACTACTTGTATCATTCGCTTTTGTATATTGAATCGGTAGAGTCACTAATCTTGATTCGTTAAGTAATTTTTCGCATCTATTGGTATTCTAATGCCGAAATTTGTGGAAAATTTTTCTTTGATATATTGTGTACCACACTCCTTTTCGATCGTGCGATATGCTTAATATCTTTTAGGTGCTATGAACTTTGCTGATATTTTAATATCATCTCGATAAATTGTATCCTTTAATCTTGGTTAATTCCATCTTGGTACTATTTTGGATTATTATCATTCTCCATTATAGTAATCTTGACTTGAGTTTTATATCAATGACAGATGGCTCCCCACGCCTGAAGAGGACATCCTCCTAACTGGGCTCGGCGTTGTCAAGCATAGCTAATGCTTTGGCGGCAATGCAAGAGAACCGGCAGCTTTGAGGAGAGCGTCGGAAGGAGCAGTTTGCTCCACTTCCTCCACCTCCCAAGCGTGGTGACATCAAGAGCTTCCTCAAGTTCAACCCTCGTCAGTTCGATGTTTCTGACCGACCTCTGGACGCGGATGATTGGCTGCGTGAGATCTCAAGGTTGCTAGAGACTGCTGATGTTCCAGAACAGGAGTGGGTCAAGTGTGCGACTCACCTTCTCAAGGGAGATGCAGCTCTTTGGTGGGAAAACTACTTGAAGGCAAGCTGCACTGGGTTCCAGCCTACTTGGGAGAGGTTCACTGCAGCTTTCAAGGAGCAGTTTCTCTCAGAGATTGTGATGGAAAGGATGAAGGAGGCCTTCCTCAACCTGAAGCAGGGAAATGATAACGTCAACACCTATATCAGGAACTTCATGAATCTGTCCCGTTATGGTGGTGATGAGGTGTCTGATGACAAGAAGAAGCAGAAAAGGTTCAGGCAAGGGCTCAATGCGTCGATCAAGTATGCAATCACACATGCAAGACCGGCAACCTTCACGGAACTACAGACACAAAGACTACAAGAGGAGGCAAGCGTGCAAGTGTTCGAGGAGTCCAAGAAACACAACAGGATGCATCAAGCTCTGCGGTTATGCGCTCCTTCTAAGCGGCGTGTCGGGTTCCTAACACCCCACCGTCGCTCCGGCTCCACCAAGACACCAAGTTACGCCAAGGCCATCAAACTTCACCATCAAGGCTCCGTGGGCTACAACAACCCTTACCTGAGCGCTGGCGGAGTCCAGCTACTCGCTCACGTCCACCGGTGCACCTTCACATGTGGAGATCCTGGACATTCTCACTGGAGCTGCCCAATGAAGAACAAAGCTCTTCCTCCACCCCCGCCAAGATCTGCAACAAGCTCTCCTTCGGTTCGTGCACCACCGCCTCGGGCTCTCAACATCAACACTAAGCCCGGGTCTGCGGTTGTTCGCGCTAACTGCGTCAACGCCTCTCAAGCTGAGCTCGCACCTGGAGTTGTCATGGGTATGCTTTCAGTTAACTCAGTTCCTGCACGAGTTCTCTTTGATTCTGGTGCATCGCATTCCTTTGTGTCTCACAAGTTTGCATATGAGAATGACTTAGCAATGGTTCCTATCCAAAAGCGGTTAATGGTTCTTTCGCCTGGAGCAAACATGATAGCATCTAAGATCAGTCATGGCAATCAAGTCGAGATTGGGGGTTCTTCATTCTTGGCTTCTTTGATTGTTCTGGGCAACTCTGACATTGATGTCATTTTGGGCATGGATTGGTTGACAGCAAATGCAGCTGTGATCGATTGTGCTGAACGCTCAGTCTCTCTGAAGATTCCTGAAGGCTATGTAGTCTTTTCTCCAAGTCTGACTCCTGCTGTCCAGCTCTATTCCTTGGCTGCTATGAATAATGATGCTATGGAAGCTATTCAGGGTGTACCAGTGGTCTGTGAGTTCCCAGATGTCTTTCCTGAAGAGTTGCCAGGTATGCCTCCGGATCGCGAGGTTGAATTCGTGATTGAGCTTGAACCTGGAACGGCTCCTATCTCCAAGAGGACATATAAAATGGGTCCTTCTGAGTTGGCTGAACTCAAACGACAACTTGATGAACAAGAGAAATTGGGTTTCATTCAACACAGCACTTCTTCTTGGGGTAGCCCAACAATCTTTGTGAAGAAGCGTGACAGAACCGATAGGCTATGTGTTGACTACCGGGCTCTCAATGCTAAAACCATCAAGAACAAATATCCTCTTCCTCGGATAAATGATCTATTTGATCGCCTAGCGAGGCTGTGGTGTTCTCTAAGCTGGACTTGAGAAGTGGTTATCACCAAATCAAGATTCGCAAAGAAGATGTGCCCAAAACAGCTTTCACCACCCGCTAT
The DNA here is from genome assembly GCA_030063025.1 of Avena longiglumis. Taxonomy (NCBI): domain Eukaryota; kingdom Viridiplantae; phylum Streptophyta; class Magnoliopsida; order Poales; family Poaceae; genus Avena; species Avena longiglumis. Next base: position 459,126,442 of record CP125974.1, read on the forward strand.
GGCCTGTATGAGTACACGGTCATGTCTTTCGGTCTCACCAACGCACCTGCTACCTTCTCGAGGCTGATGAACTCCGTTTTCATGGAGTACCTGGACAAGTTTGTGGTGGTATATCTGGATGACATTCTGGTCTATTCCAAGTCTAAGGAGGAGCATGAAGAGCATCTGCGGTGTGTCCTGAACAAGCTTCGTGAGAACCGCTTGTATGCAAAGTTCTCTAAGTGTGAGTTTTGGCTGCCTGAAGTAACATACTTGGGCCATGTTATCTCTGCCAAGGGCATTGCAGTCAACCCGGAAACCGTGAAAACAATAGTTGAATGGCTTCCTCCGGTGAATGTCAAGGAAGTGCGGAGTTTTCTCGGCTTGGCTAGCTATTGCCGTCGCTTTGTGCAGAACTTCTCAAAGATAGCAAAGCCTCTTACCGATCTCCTCAAGAAAGGCAAGAAGTACCTGTGGACTCCTGCTTGTCAAGAAAGTTTTGAGACACTCAAAGAGAAGCTCACTTCCACGCCAGTCTGGGTTCCTCCGGATACATCTAAGCCTTTCCAGATATTCTGCGATGCCTCTTTGCAAGGATTGGGTGCGGTCCTTATGCAAGAGAGACAGGTGGTTGCTTATGCCTCTCGTCAGTTGAAGACGCATGAGATCAACTATCCCACACATGACCTTGAGCTAGCAGCAGTGGTTTTTGCTTTGAAGCTTTGGAGGCACTACTTGCTTGGTAACCGTTGTGAGATCTTCTCGGACCACAAGAGTTTGAAGTACATCTTCACTCAGCCTGATCTCAATCTTCGGCAAAGGAGATGGATTGAAGCAATCAATGACTTCGATGTGACCATCAACTACACCCCAGGCAAAGCAAACGTCATGGCAGATGCGCTTAGCCGTAAAGCTTATGTCAACAACCTCATGGTAGAAGAGCGCACCTCTCTTGTGCGAGGAATTCGGCTCAACACAGAAATTGTGGAACAAGGGCATCTCCTGAACCTTCTGGCTACTCCTCTCTTGGAAGAACAGATTCGTTCTCGGCAGCGTGGTGATCCGCACACCAGAAAGCTCATCTCTAAGCTTGGCCTTCCGAAGTATGAATCCTTCCATGTGGATGATCAAGGCTCGCTCTTCTTTGAACACCGGATGTTTGTTCCAAACTACCCGGGTCTGAGAGACCAAGTTCTCAAGGAGGCACATGATTCGGTCCTTTCTATCCATCCTGGCAGCACAAAGATGTACATGGACTTGAAAACACAATACTGGTGGCCTGGGTTGAAAAGGTACTGTGCCAAGTATGTCTCAGAATGTGATGTCTGCCGCAGAGTCAAGGCTGTCCATCAGAAACCATTTGGTCTTCTACAGCCATTGAAACCTCCGGAATGGAAATGGGAGAAAGTAGAGATGGACTTCATCACTTTGGATTTCCAAGGTCGCAGAAGGGCAACAATGCAATCTTTGTTGTCATCGATGGCTTTCTAAAGTGGCTCATTTCTTCCCGATCAAAGAAACAATTTCTGGAATTGGTTGGGTGAGCTCTATATCAGAATTGTCTCTTTGTATGGGGTTCCACTTGAAATCAGTTCGACTGTGGAGCATCTTCACCTCAAAGTTCGGGAGAGTTTCCAAAAGCTTTGGGAACAAAGTTGAACTTCAAGATGCTTAGCACCCTCGATCGCAAGGACAAGTGGAGAGAATCAATCGATTCGGAGGATATGCTTAGATCTTCGTCATCTCTTTGGCATGAAGTGGGAGGAATGCCTTCCATATGCTGAATTCTCCTACAACAACAGCTTCGGAAGAGTCTCAAGATGGCACCATTCGAGGCTCTCTATGGACGCAAGTGCGTAACTCCGATTGGTTGGTCAAGTGCGGAGAAAGAATCTGGTTTGGCCTCGACATTGTGACTCGAGAGGAGAAGGTGCATATCATTCTGGAGAACCTGAAGATTGCTCAAAGTCGTCAGAAGAGCAACTATGACAGGAAGCACACAGATATGGTGTATGCCCCTGGTGATCTCGTCTACCTTCGTGTCACTCCCATGAGAGGAACACACCGCTTCGGTATCAAAGAAAAGTTGGCTCCTAGATACATCGGTCCTTTCAAGATACGTGGTAGAAGAGGAGAAGTTGCTTATGCACTTGAGCTTCCGGAAAAACTCAAAGTCCATGATGTTTTCCACATCTCTCAGCTCAAGAAGTGCTTCAAAGACCCCGGCAAGACCGTGGATCATGAGCTAATCGACCTCCAAGAAGATCTGTCCTATCAGGAACACCCCACCAAAATCCTTGAGACCGCAGAACGAAGGACGCAACAAGTCCATCAAGTTTTGCAAGGTGCGATGGTCACACCATTACATTGATGAAGCAACATGGGAGCGTGAAGATGAACTCCGTACAACCATCCTTCTCTCTTTGTGTCTTCTTCTTCTTCCTAGAATCTCGGCGAGATTCTGTTTAGTGGGGAGAGTTGTAGCATCCCGGTTGTCTAACCCTGTAATGCTACCGTTATAATAATAAAATGGGCCACTCCCAACATATAATTGTTGCATCATCATCACATCATGCTCATGTCATCATGTTCCCTTGCATTTGAGCATCATATAAAACCTTTTCTTGTTTGGTTCTTATCTCATGTGCATGATTAATTGTAGTTGCCTCTTGATATTGTATTTGGTTCTTAATAAATTGTTAAATGCCCAAGTTGAGTTGGGGGCATCTCTCTTTTTGAATCCACCACCTTATCTTTCACCACCTTTTAATTCCACCATCCAACTGTTCTGAGCTTGGCTTTTGGTTGAATTATCTCTGGCTCATGATAAGTTGGTTGGAACCCACCCATAATCTTTGCTTGGCCTTGCCCACCTTTTGGGAATGCATAGGAATAATGCCTTGTTAATGTTATTGTTTTCACAAGGATTAGCTTGGCATTATTTATTTTGCATGGGCCATGCAAGTGCCACCTTTTTCCTAGTATTTGGGTTTATTTGAATTCTAGTTGGATCATCTTCCTTTGTTTAATCATGTGTTGGCTTGTAGTTTGCTTCTCCTTATCTTCTCTCTCTCTTCATCCTTTAGCTAAAACCCTACCCCATGCCCCATGCCCACACATGTGCTAATGTGGCATGCACCCTCTAAACCACCCCCCTCTCTTTTGGATCTTGCTTGTTCTGTGCTTGGATCATGCATGGGCCAAAGGAGAACCCCATCATCACATGGCCATCTCTCTCTCCCTCTCCCTTTTGCTTGCTTTGATCTTGTTGATGCTCATTTGAAGCAGGATTGATCAAGTTAACCCCACCTCCATCTATCTACCCCTCCCCATCTACCCTAATCCTCCCTTACCCCTAAACCCTAAGCTAAACCCAAACCCCATGCTAGCTAAGGCCCTAATCCCCACCTTTCTCTAAGCAACACAAAGTGCCACCTCACTTTTTCCTTCCTAGCTTGCCCATCCCTCTTAACCAAAACCCTAAGTCACCATGCCATGCTCCTTCCCTCTCTCTCGGCCCCTCTCTCTACCTGCCATGCAGGCCCCACCCCAGCGCCCACCTAGCTACCCCACACGACCAGGGACCCTCTAAACCTAGCCCTAGCCCGACCTTCCCCTCTCCCCTCTTTTCCTCACCTGCCCACGTCCCCAGGTCCACCTGCCTGTGCCCCTAGCCTCGCCTACCCCACCTGCCAGTCCCCCCTAGTGCCCACGCCGCCCTGCCGTGCCTGCCGGCCGTGCCGAGCACGTGAGGAGGCAAAAGGTGGCACCGAGGCCACCTTCCCCTCCCCCACGCAACCAGCCTGCCCCCTCTCTGTTCTTATCCTCCCTCACCCCTCTCTGGCCTCCCCAGATCCGTCCCAGCAGCCCTGCACCGCTCCCCTCCTCTACCCTTCTTCTACACCGCCCCAACGTCCTCTCGCCACGCCTACCCCACCTGCCCGGTCGATCTAGCCGGGTGAGGTGTTGCCGCAAGGTGTCGAGAAGCCCTGAGCTGCGGCGTCCGTGCCAAGGCGAGGAGGAGGCCTGCCCGTCCTGCGTCGGCGCCGCGGAAACCCTAGCAGCGAGCGTCGCCCCGCCGCCGTTCACGCCTTGAACGATCCAAGCACGCCACCGAGTCCGCGGTGAGCTCCTGACCCTCCCTGACAACCTCCCGTCCTTAGTTGCTTCCTGGACGCTTCGTTCGTTTCGTCGAGCGCCCTCTGTGCCGGCGAAGCGGCGCCTCGCTTCAGGCGCGGGGCTTCTAGCACGCGAGCTTCCCCTTAGCATCAACCAAGGCCCAGCCCAGTGGTAGCCGCCCTCATGGCGCGTCTGTGATCGCGTCGAGCCTGGCGCCCTTTTTCCTCGCGCGGCGTGCGTGTTGATTCGTCGAGAGGAAGATCCACAGTAGCGCGTGGTGGTTTTACGCATACCCCCCTCCCCTTTTTGCCACGCCAACCCGCGGTCCTCAGGGCCCTCTGTCAGTGTCGCTGGTAGTTTTATAAAAAGGTTCCTGAGCTTTTCCAACCTCAACCCGCGGTCCCGTTTGCTTCCAGACGCTGGCGTGTGGGCCAGCACACGCCTAGCCCCACCTGTCAGCGACTCAGGAGTGAGTAGTATTAGTAGAAAACGTTTCAGAGGCTGTTTAAAATTCAAATTTTGTTAAATGATTTCAAAATTCAATTCAAATTCAGATTTCTATAACTTTTTCATACTAAATCCAAATTGGGAAAATAATATATGTTTAGATATCAGCAAGATGAGAGGATTCCAAATATACCATCCAATTTGACTTTTGCACAATTAAAATTCCAATTTAGTTAAATTACCACCAATGCCACTGGATTTTCAATAATTAATAACTTTTGTTGTATAATTCCAAATTTAGCAAATGACGAGTCTAAATCGATCAGCTCGATGAGACCTTTCTGTTTATGCTATCCATGACTTCAATTGCAGCATGCATCATATAAATATATATTGAACAACAACTGTTATGGCAATGAAATGTGACTAAAACCCAATTAAATGTTATTTTCTTGTCCACCACACCTCACCATGCCATGCTACCTTACTTGCCATGTAAATTGTGCATCATTCATCATGGCATGATTGTTTGCTTGACGCATTTTATTCATATGCTTGTGCTCTATATTCATGTTGGCCTTGTTTGTTTGGTTTTTCTCGGATAGACATGGCGGGGTTGTATCAAGGAACCAGAGCACTACCCGGATCCGTCCCTTGCTTCAAGCTGAGATACCAGCAAGCACTACCACATGCTTGCATACATACTGACCTATTGCCTCTATCTTATTCTTGCATCATTGAGTCGCGATTGCATTAAATTGAATCCCAAGTATGCATAGCCTTTACTTTAAACCCACCAAGCTTGTTCCTCCATCCCATGAGCCATTACTATAGGAGTTGTTTGAGCCATGCGAGTCGTAGACAACATGTGTAGGGTTTGTCGAGTCTGTTGAATAACGAGGTACCTAAACAACTTAACTGAGTAGTTACGGGATAACTAAAGAAAGTGGCACCGGTGAGCAACATCTGCTATTTGGTTTTCCCTCACTTGTGTCCGTAAGACCCCGAGTACTTGATTCCTGTTCCTTGATTTATCGCGCTATCCACATCCGGAGGTATATGGGACCCCACAGGTAGCTTGATTCCGTCTTATTTCTTGGGGCCACAAACTAGTTTGAGGTTTTATTTACTATCCTGTACTTATGCCATGCTACTTTTACGTATTTAAATTGTGCGACAGATAGCACACTGTACTGTTTAGGATCGGGACACGATTCCGCGGTGTCGACAAGCCCAGCCACACTTTCGGGTTCCCAGTCGTTCACAGCCGTATTACCCAAACCTTGAGCCCGTCTCGGAGTCACCGTTCGCTATGGATCTACTTAAGGTGGCCCCAAATATTTCGAATCTGTGATTGTTCAGTGAAAGCCTCGTTGGGTTTTGATTTGGTTTTTCCGAGGTTGATCGGCGTGTGTTGCTATTGGTGCACCGGCGGGTAAAACTTTCTCAAAGCCGTGTCCATGGATATGGACGACTTGGAGCAGTTCTCGATCATAGACAAGCATAACTAAAGTACCGCCTTAATTTGACTAAGTAATTTGACTAGTAAATAGTGCAACACTCATGGAATGGTTAATAAAATTGCCTACGGATGGGGGGGTTGTTCGTCCGCTTCCTTGTTGGTAAGCAGGGAGGAGGATGGATCGGATGAGATTACCATTATCACTGTTGTACTTAATTCACGGACATCCGTCTATCATTGGTTAGACGGATGGTTAGCGCTTATCTGTAGAATTACTAGGGTTATCTTTTTGCAATTCGTCACCCAGTTGTGTCCCTTTAGAGGCATTAAGACTTCTGAGTACCCTTAGGGTCTCACACGATAAATTCTTGATTCGGATGAGCAGTACCTTCTCGGGGCCGGATCTTTGGGTGGAAGAAGCCGATGATGTGGGCAACGATCGTTCGGTGTAGAGATTCCGGGAACGGGGATCCGTGAGACCTGTAGTTGGGATGTGTTTATTTCTATGGCATCTTATGCCGATTTGCTTCTTATCCGTACTCGGATTACATTTGCCGCTTGCATGATACTCGATGTGTGTTGTATGAGGAGTTATCCTAAAATATAGATCTATCTAGGTCATTTGAATCTTGCCGTATGGCGTTGGTATATTCCTTGTCTTTCTAGATGGTATGGCTCTGATGTACTCTTGTATGGTGGCTTGCGTACATACCCACTTGTGTACGTAGTTGATCCCTTCGCCGACTCGCCGCCTGCATCTGGTCCCGTTGAGAGGGTAGTGGTTGGGACGTCTGAAAGGACTACCGGTGAGTGGCTTTTGGGGCCCCACCGTACTATTTCAACCACTACCACTCATCCGACTTGTATCTAGGAGCCTTGATTCACCGAGGTTGTTACTGAACCCCGCTAACGACGTCGATCTCAAACCCTTAAACAAAAGGTGCCAACAAAGGGCAAAGGAAAAAGAGCGGTCGATCTTGAGGCCGACACGGTGAGACTAGAATTGGCGGTCCTCGCCTACATAGGTATGGTGGATCAAGCGGCGTGCAAAGATGCACTAGACAACCTATAGAGACTCGATACCACTGTCGGCTATCAGAGAGAGATAAGAAAGACCTATTCGAAACCAGCCTAATACTACCACCAAACATACCCATCCTGGTATTTCCCCCTCGAGACCAAACGAGGAAGTCAACCGAGGAACTCACACAGTTGGTAGTTTTCTTTATTCAGTTATCATTGCAGCAATTACTAGTCAGGTATAGATAGTCATCCTGATATAATAAGCAGTGGGCACTTTTAGTTAACCATTCCGTTGTAGTTGCGACACTTACTAGTCAGATAGAATTAGCATGAGATATCCTAAACCCAGCAGTTGTTAGTACTTTTATTTAGCCATTCCGTTGTAGTGAAGCTGATTACTAGTCATATCGGATACAAGTCAAATTATAACAGTAAACTTTAGTTATAGTTGTCTATGATCGAGAACTGTGCTCCAAGTCGTCCATAACCGCGGACACGGCTTCTCGAAAAGATTTAACCTTGTAGGGGTGCACCAAAGTTTCCACACGCACCTACACCCTTGTTGTCAGATCAGGTAGGTACAAGATCACAAAACATACACCCAACGGTATGTCGACGGGGTTTTGACCACGCTTCCTAGACGCATAAGCAAGAACATGGGGCCACCCACTAAGCTACCAAGCGAAGTCGGCGGTCTCGAGACGGACCTAGAGGTTTGTGATAATGGCTATAAGCATGGAACCCGAAAGTGTGGTGGGCTTGTCGATACCGAAAACATTTCACGTTGGTTCCAAAAGCAGTATAGGCGCTCCAATCGTAAATAAAGCATGAAAGCATGGCATAAGCACAGATAGTAATAAAGCCCCAAACTACTTTGTGGCCCCGATGCGATGCTTTGAAATCAGGTACTAATCGATGGGGGTGCCCACACACCCCACCTGTGGTTAGAGCGCTCGATCTCGGAACATGTGTCAAGAACTCGGGGTCCTACGGGACACCAGTGAACGGTTAAAAACCAAATATTGTCTATTACCCACCGGTGCCTCTGCATTTACCTACTTTCAGTTTTAGTTATTAAACGGTAATTATATCCATGATCATCTCCAACATTAAACATGCGGCATTACTCTAACAACTGTGGTACATCGACGGCGCGACGCAACACCTGCGCCAGCAACTACGACTCGCAAGGCTGACTATCTACCAAACAACAGGTAATAGGATGTGTCCAAGGCAATTTAGTGGCTCCAAGGGATATCACGGGTACAAAAACTAGAGCATCGCATCACAGATAGCAATACATCAACAGGAGAAAATAAAGACTATAAAAGTAAGATAGGTAGAAAGGGGGAGAATGCTCGCCTGAAAACATTGCCGAAGGTTCATTCGAAGATCGGATCGACACTTGCATCAACTCATCGGCCTAATCCGTGAAGAAGCAAAGCACTAGCAGAAACACCGGATGCAATATTTAATACTACGGCAGAAGATCGGGCATGATGCATGTATGATGTATGTCATGGCAAAGATGCGATGCAATTAGGCAAAATTAAGCGGAACCGGGGTCCCGACAATTAAATAGATGGTTCATGTTGTTTAGATACCCTGCAATTTAAATGTTGTCTTAACAAGGCAAAATTATATCACCGATTCGATGCACAAATTTAAATGGGACCAATACTAGACTAGAATCGCCTGCATATGGCCTCCATATTTAATTATGAGGTGAATCGGCATAATGCCTCCAACCCACACGAATATGTATGCATCCATGGCAATTTAATATGCAACAAGTATATATATCATTTATAAAAATATGGCTTAGGGTCACACATGGGCTTCGGCGACCTTGAGGTTCCGAGGGGTTCGGGTTCGGTCTCGAGCTTCGGACTCCGGGATCGGTCTTCAGAATCCGTGAGGCGATCTTGGCGCTCCGTGTCGAAGGCCTTGTCGACCCGCGGCAACAATCCTGGGGTTTGAGAAGAAGATCTTGATGTGCCATGGCGTCTTGACAAATAATTGACCGTCTTGTCCGTCGAAAGATTTCCCGATTGGACTTGAGCAGCTTCAACACACGCGGTAGGGCACATACGAGCTCAACTTGGCCAACTCTAGAACAGGAGCACATCAACAACGTTGACAAACTTGGCATCGGGCTCCCTCTGACTTGTAGCAACCAAACTGAAACCACCGCATGGCAACAGCATACGACAACGCTTGGTGCCTAAGGACACGCGGGGTGGGACAGAGGGGCGCAGGCAGCGACCCGCGAGTCAGGGGAAGGCCATGGCGGTGACGAAACACGGCAAGGTGTCGAAGAAGCCACGACAGAGCCGTGGTCGTCCGCCGGCACGCGAGGCGACGCAGCAGAACCGAGGAAGGCGGCGGGTTGCAGGAGATGAGGCGACCTTGTCTCGACAAGACAGCAGTAGGGAGGTGAGCTCTGGAGAGAGGAAGGCCGTGAGCGTGAGGCGGAGATGGCGGTCTGAGGCGGTGACGGCAGCGAGGACACACGAGGCTCTAGGGCGGTGAGAGGGCCGGATTCAGGGGCGACAGTAGCAAGCTGGCGCTGCAGGGAGGCGACTTAGGTGGTCTGCGGGGTCCGGCGGCTACAGAGCTTGCCGGGCGGAGGAAGGGGCGAGGACAGGAGGTGGCGGCGGACTCGGGGAGGGGAGAGAGGGCGTCGAGGCTGGGGGATCGAGGGTGGGGAAGCGGGCGATCAGGGTAGGGCTAGGGGATTACGGGGCGGTTCCGAGGTAGGTGGTGTACGTGACTGGGGTGGGGCCTGTCGGTGGTGGGAAGGGAGCGTGCGTGTGTGTGTGGTTGGGGCTGGTTGAGGTAGTGGGGTGGGGAATTTTGTGTATGGCCGGCGACGGCTGGGAGTGATAGGATAGCTGGGGGTTTTGGGGTAGATGGGGATCCAGGGTTTCAGGATTAGGGTTTGGTCTGATTGGGTCTAGCCGGCTGGGCCTTTGGGCCTGGTCGGTTTAGGTCTAGGTTTTACTATTTTAATAAACTATTATTTTTATTTTATTTTAAATTTTTTTTTAGCAAATAGTTTTTAGGCAAATAGTTTAGCAGCTAAGTATAGAATTTTGTTTTGAAACAAGAGAAGAGGTATTACAGTAAATAAAAATAGCTTTAATTAAAACATTTTGAAAAGCAAAATAAATGCATGATGCAATGATAGCGCACAAAATAGATGACAACAGGCAATATTATAATTAGGGTTTACCCGGGTGCTACACAGGGGTGGCTGACGTCATTTCACTACCCCTGGTTGGTGCAGTACTGGTGTCTTATGCTCTGCACGGTTCTTGTAGCATATTCCCAGGTCCCTTAAGAAACTGTCAACAAACTGATGAACCATCAACGAACTCTGGAATATCTCCTCGTGAATTACCGTGCGTCTCAAATGCCAAATATCCCACAAAGTCACTATCATTCTCGTGAATTCCTACTGCTTCATTGACTCAACCATAGAGAAAATCCATTGTCTCGCCCCTGGCTCTGTTGACATGCTAATATGCTCCACAATGGCAGCATCCGACAGAGCTCAAATACATCGTGACAAATTATATTCGAACAACGAGTATCACCACGAATCCTCCATTCCACATGTAGAGCACTAACTGAGCTCAAATACTAGTAGCATCAATGTATGCAGACACTAACTGAGGCGTCCCGTCCTTCACCGGAGCAACCGGTCTCAACCTCTCGTCTTGTGGCAACCAATTATGGGTCCATGCCTCCGTAGTTTTATCATCCCGATCCTCCGAATCAGTCCCGGTTTCAGTGTATCATGCCCTTCTAGAATAGCCCTCCACACTTGCGACGAGTGAGCTCCCAACTCGACATTTAACAAGTCTATAGCAAGGAGATATACTGCCTTCGGCACCCTTGCACTAAGGCCCTCCACAACGTAGTGAAAAATTGATGCCCAAACCAGTTTTGAAGCATTGGGCATCGATGCCCTCCATTGCACAGCCTGTGTCTAAAAAAAAATAAAACCGAAGCATCTACTTGCTCCAATGCCCACTACATGCATGCAATACAATACAACTTTTTCATCTGAATGGGAGGAAAAAAAGGTTGCATGTTGGTTTAGTTGTATACTTTATTCATATGTTGGTCCTTCTGTATTCTAGGCACTTTGCATACACCTTGAGATTGGTGTCCAAAAAATTCCAAAACATCCTTAATAACATGGCAAACTTTTTAGTGTTTTGGGCTATACTGTGGAAGGCCTAAGAGACGTTGGTTCCTGAAGGATAAAGTGTCACTTAGGACGGATAAAGTGTCACGTACATAAACGTGTTGGTACCGGGTCTCCCCACCGCCAAGCCCAGTGCAGTAAGCCCTAGCTTAACCAGGCCTAAACCGAAAGAAAAGCCTAATCTCTAGCCCATATGGTGTGCAATCACGCGAGAGCCCGTGAGAAAATCAAACCGCAAAGCAAACCCAGATCTCGTGCACCTCCTCCTCTCGACCCCCACCTCCCACTTGACGGGTCTCCACGCCCGCCGCTGCAGTCCACGCCCAAACCCTAGCCGTCGCGTCGGCAGCTGCCACCGCCATGGCCGACCCCGCCGCAGCCGCTCCCGCGGAGGTCGGAGCGCCCGCGTCGCTGCCCCCGCCGGCCGCCGAGGAGGCCGATGTCTCGGCGGAGGAGGTCGTCCCGGAGGCGAAGAGGTGGCCCGGGTGGCCGGGGGATAACGTCTTCCGGATGGTGGTGCCCGTGCTGAAGGTCGGGAGCATCATTGGGCGGAAGGGCGAGCTCATCAAGCGTCTCGTCGAGGAGACCAAGGCCAGGGTCCGCGTCCTCGAGGGTCCCGTCGGCGCAACTGAGCGCATCGTGAGTACCCACAATCTTAATGTAGCCAGCTTATGATTGTTTTGCCTGTTAGGAATCCGATGTTGACTTGCTGGGGATTGAATTACCTTGTTGGTTAGATTGTTCAGTACCATGGAATTACGATCTTCTCTGTTCTAGGTGTCCAATTAGCCCTGCATCCGCACGTTACCGAAGTTCGCTCGAAACCTGGTAAATAGGTTGTGTGCTTTGACATAAGTATACTTTGAGATGATTTGCCTTGCAAGTGATGGGAGTGTCTGAGCCTACAGTGCTTCAAGTTCTTAGGATGATTGGACGCTGGGGTCTTTTTGGATTGCTTGCCATTTTCGTGTAATGTGACCGTGTCTCATTTATTCTGGTGAATTGCACATATACATGCTAGGGAAGTGTTTTCTATCTTAGAGAAGGGGGGATGTGAAAAGGGAAGGCTTGGACATATTTATAAGTGGCCTTCACAATGGTTTCCTGGAAAGTCAGTTTGGTTTGTCTAGTGTGGTGCACATAGAATTGTTTCATATGCTTTATTTATCTACTACAGTGTTTCTTTTGGTAAACCGTGTTTATTATATTCTTCTGTTAGTTGGTATGTTTGTTTGTTGTTTTTATATAGCCACTGTGTTAGTAACACTATATGCCCAATGACCTCCTTTGGATTCACGGACTAAACCATGGCAATTGGGTATTCCAGGTTTTGGTGTCCGGAAAAGAAGACCCAGGCTTGGAGCTGCCTCCAGCTATGGACGCTCTGATTAGAGTTTTTAAACGTGTCAATGGAATAACAGATGGAGCGGCCGACGGTACAACCCAGACAGCTGCAGCACCTGGTGTATGTGCTGCCCGGTTGTTGGTTCCTGGAGCCCAAGCAATTAACCTCATTGGGAAGCAAGGTGCTTCAATTAAGGCAATCCAGGAGGGCACGGGTGCTACCATACGGGTTATATCAGTTGGTAATATATCCTTGGCTGATCTATTTTAATACTAATATACAATTTCTTTTGTACATTCGTGATTGTCCTTCTCTTGGATTTCAGAACTTCATTTTTTTCTTCCAATTAATTTTCATGATTCATAGCAAGATTAGCATTTCTATTAGTTCCATGTTTCAGCGCAAAAATGTTTCATCATATCGATAGTATTTGTCTGGCCTTATGAGAGATGGTTCTTTTAATTTTTTCACTTCCACGGTCAAGTGTCAACACATACATTGGTATGCTGTTCATTCAAAGCGTCATCTGAAAGGTGCTTAGAGCTCTGCTCTGATATCTCTATGGAGTACATCTCAAGAATAAACTGTATTCTACTTTTGGTCACCGGAGAAAAGAGAATTGGACAAAATTGGAACTAGGAAAGACAACATAGCCTAATTTTTTTAAAGGTTTGCATTTATAGAGCTGCAAAAATATTATGCACTTAAAAGGACAAAGAAGGATATGCTTATTCGTGGTATTAGTTGATATCTCAGTACGCATTACATTATCTATTTTGTTGAAAATGTGCGAAGTGTATAATACATGTTATATAACTCACAATGGGTATAAATTTGTGTAGATGAGCGAGATCGGCCTTTCTATGTAACGGACGATGAGAGGATAGTTGAGATACAGGGTGAAACAGAGAAAGTTCTAAAAGCACTGCAAGCAGTTTCTAATCACCTCCGGAAGTTTTTGGTTGACCATAGTGTACTTCCATTGTTTGAAAAGACTGTAAGCACATATATTTTAACTCATGCTATGCTTTGCCATATTGTTCCTAATACATCATTTCCTATACTTATCAGAATGCTCCAGTTAGTCAAGATCGCAGTGCTGAAACTTGGAGTGATATGCCACATCATTCAATTGTTTCTACACAAGTAAATCACCAGCCTGAAGTGCGTGATGAATATGTTCTTCCAATGAAAAGGGACCATTTGTATCTTGAAAGAGAACCGCTGGTAGAACATAACATTCATCGCTCAGGTGTGTCACTATATGGGCGAGATCCTGCCCTGTCAGCATTACGACCTTCTGGAATGCATGGTGCTGGCCCTCTACTTACACAGGTATGTCTTCCCTGTTGTTTTGCATGTACCCTCTTTTCTCTCCATAAGAATTTTGGTTCTAAAAACAATCTGTGGGCTTGCTTTTCCCAAGTCGTGATGTATATCTTCCATTCCTGTTGAATATGCATCCCATCCACTAATCTTTTTAGAGATGACATAATAGTTGTTTGCAAGCAGACCCTGATATTTGTTTACATCAAACTGTTGCTGATATGAAGAAATGACATGCAGATAACCCAAACAATGCAAATCCCACTGACCTATGCAGAAGATATCATAGGAGTGAAAGGAGCAAACATTGCATATATACGGGCTAACAGTGGTGCTGTTGTCACAATTCAAGAGAGTTTGGGAAGCCCTGATGATATAACTGTTGAAATAAAGGGGACGTCGTCCCAAGTACAAGCTGCCCAACAGCTCATCCAGGTAATAGCACATCATACATTTTTAAATAAAATGCTGTCGCTTTATATCTACTTGGTTTCTAGATGTTCTAATTTCAATCTTGAAATCTTGTCCTCTTCATTCAGGACTCCTTGGCTGCACACAGAGAACCTGTGAGGAGCAGCTATGCAGGATTAGATCCATTATATAGGTCGAGCTACACGCAGTATGGCAGTTCAACCTATCAGTCATCGTCCCTGCCATCTTATTCTAGCATGGATGGTAGCGGATATTCTTCGTCGGGTCTCGGCGGGTATGGTACGACTTACCGGTACTAGCTGGTACCTATTTGTCAGCAAGCCACCCTGTACCCCCCCTGGGCGATCGTTGTATATGTCAGCAACATTTGCTCTGCTGACTTCGTGTTCCTCTGAGAGAGACTGCTAAGGTCGTATCATATCCCAGTTGCGTATTTTAGTTTCTACTTGGTCTGTAGATGCTCTTATTTCCAGGAAGTCTACTGTTTAGTCTTTTGTGTGGTGAATGATTTGATAACGATCGCCTGTGCTGAAAGAAATGTAATTCATCTGTTGGTACAATATTTTTATGGCGCTAGTTACTGAAAAAAGTTTGACGTTTGTATAAATGGCATTGTTCTTCGTTGACATTATGGCTTGATGCAGCATTAATCAGATTTTCAAATTCTCAATTACCTGAAGTTCCAAAATCTTGTGTTCATTCATGGTAATGCTCAATTTCCTGTAGTTTGTGCGCTGAGCGTCCTGCGGGAGATCAAATCCCCTGATCAGTGGAGCTACTGACACATGTCTTGTCAAATTCTGACATTTGCTTCCATTAACCGTGAAGCGTTTCAAGCAGGAGAAAGCATAGACCTTGCTATAGACGTCTGAAAAACCTACCTCATTGGAGACATCAAGGCCCTGTTCGGTTAGTATTGGATTGACATGGATTGGCGTGGATTAGATCCCATCTAAGTCAAAATTCTTCCTAATCCTCTTCAATCTCATCCAATCCACTCCTAGCTGGATTAACCGAACATGGCCCAACGGAAAAAGTATTATTGAGCAAAACCGACTTTGTTGTTGTTAAAAAAAAACCTGACTTTGTTGTAGTTATTGCTAGAATCTTGCCAGAGATCTTTTTATATTATTGAGCAAAACTGACTTTATTGGAGTTATTGTTCTTGCAGGAGATCTCATAGTAACACTTTTGTACTATTATATAGCAAAAACATAAAACAATTATAGAAACACTTATTTCGCCGAAGATCTCGTAGGAACAATTTTGTACCATTGTAGCATAAACACGAAACAATTGTAGGAAAAAACGGCAATGTAGCAAAATCGACTTAGACTCTCGCTGGAGAACTTATTACAAAAACTTTGTATTATTATAGCAAAACCGAAGAATGGTTGTACGAAAAAGTTCATAAAATTTCTCCCGTGATGCAAATCTACATAACCGTGGTAGCAATGCCGAGCACCATTGGTAGCACCGGTGCCCATCAATTGCAGTACCACCGCCCTGCCTTTGCAGCATTCAAAGTCTAGGCTCGCCGCATCATCGTCGCTCGTTATGGTCCGGCCGCTCACAGCTGATGGCTGCTCGCAGCACCAACGCCAAGTGGCAACACATGGTTTTGAGGACCGGCGACGCCCGAAGTAGTGGAGGTCGACGAGGTGGCACAATGGCGGTATGGTGGTGGCTGACATGCATCATGCACGAAGCACCGCCTTGGGTCGAGTCCTTCTCCTACGATGGAGCCTACTGTAGCATCGAACATCGTCGGCCGTGCACTCGAAAGGCATTGGTGCACACATGGGGTGGAGGCGGGGGCTACACGGATGAGCTTGGGGATCCTATGACACATACTAGTTGTCGACGTGGATGTGGGAGGAAAGATTTGGGCATGGTGGCGCCTGGTGACAAGTTTAGGGATTTAGGCGCGGATCAATGCCGGGGTTTGCGCCCTGGTACTGGGCATCAAGTCAACAACATGCAACAGAAAAGAAGGAACGAAGGTCTTGACATGGTTACAGATGTAAACGGATCGGATCAGATCGGATAATACTCTCTCCATATCCTTTACTATTTTTATTGTCGGATCCGGAGCGGAGCGGATAATGACCGGATGCGGATTCGAATGCGGATTATATCAGACTATGGATTCAGATCGGAAACGGGATGTATTCAGACCGAAACGGACAAAGATTATCAGATAAATACGGCCAACAAGACATAATGTCACAATCGCCAATAATATGAGCAACAAAATCATTCAAAAGAACACTAAAGAGTGCCAAATAGTTCAAAATTCAAGGATGTTGCTACATAGCAACCGGTCCGAGAAAGTTAAAACCTGACGGACGAGTCCGAGTCCAGCAAGTGCATGTATGGTGCCTTGCTAAGCACTAAAGGACAAGATTTCTAATTAGTTAGCTCAATTCAAAAACGAAACTTCAAAATATTTTTTAGTCAAACCGTTTGTCCGAATTAAGATCCGTTTTCACTATTAGGCTAGTCGTGACGAGATCTTCAAAACTAGATCCCAGGCTGGTATGTTCTGATAACTTTTTTTGGACCAGAAGTTATCCACCCGTAACACGCAAGTTATCCGGGCTTCAACATGTAAGTTATCCACCCAATAACATATAAATTATTCACCACTATAAAATTTACCCACGAATCACATGCTTAGGATGTGTAACTTTTTCTGTTTACCCACAAGTTATCCATAAGTAACACGAGAGTTATCCAGGCTTTAATATGTAAATTACCCACCAAATAACATGTAAGTTATCCACCGCTATAAAATTTTATTCACAGATAGAATATAAAAAATTATTCTAATGGCTCGGCCTCATCGCCAGTCGCCACTCTCACAGTATACGAAGTACTCAACCTCGAAAGACTAACGTGTCAGACATCGAACATTTTTTTTAAAGGAACTAAATCTGATCTTCTTTTGCATAGGATATAAATAAATGTGGTCTTATGCTCACCCACCATCAACCAGTAATCTAGCGGCTCAACTTTGTCTTCCGTCACCGGTACCGTGAAATACGGATGACAAAGCCTCGAAGGGTGTTAGGTTACCGAGCCTTAATCGCGTCGATACTAACGCATTAATAACAATAAAGTTTCAGTGTCCTAATAACTAGGTTACGATGTTTCAATAAACTTGCTCAATACGTATGCGAGAACACCCTACCAACATGTTTATATGGTGGATAACTTATATGTTAGTGGATTGATAACTTATATATTATGACATGAATAACTCATGTGTTTAGGGTGGATAACTTTTTGCTCCAATTTTTTTCTCGAAACATATCAACATGGGATCTAGTTTTGAAGATCTCGTCGCGACTAGTTCAACGGTAAAAACAGATCTTAAATCGGACAAACGGTTTGATCTTAAGACATTTTAAATTTTTGATATGATTTTAAGCTGGCTGACAACACGCGTTCATGGCTCCTGCCGGGTTTGGCAAACCAGCGACTGGTCTGAGAATAGAATTTCCATAAGTTAATGGATTAATTGAGTAGGTGGGTCACATTATTGGGCTAATTTATCGGATAATCCGAATTTAGAAGATCGGATTATCCCCACAAACTACGGATAATCCGCGTCTGCCGGATAATACTAATAACATATCCGTTACCATATTTGTCGGATATCCGTCTGACAAGTATCCGTATCCTCATCCTTATCCACCGGATTTCTATAATTGCATACCATATCCTTAAAGCGGATGCAGATGTGATTTCGGAGCGAAAATTATCCATATCAATTACATCTCTAGACATGGTGGGGCCAATACCATTGTTGTATTCCCGACTTATGACGCATGGAGAGCGGAGGAGGCGCGAGACGCATGGCAAGCGATTCGTTGGGTTAACCAAAATGTTTTCCTTTAAAAAAGGATCGTACTACGCATCCCTCAAGGATCAAAACTTACGATCCCCTAGGTCCCATGCCCCCAAAAGCTCCAAATCCCGCTTTTGCTATATTAAGCATCGTTTTGCTACACAATGTCCCGCTTTTGCTAAAATGTTCGCCCTAAAATAGAAAAAAGACCGCCCCTTGTCGGAGATATCATAGCAAAAAAATTGTGCTAATGCAGCAAAACATATTTTGCCGGCAACATCGCCGAGGACTCCCGCGGGAGACTCGCATGAAACTTCGTAGCAAAAAAATTGTGCTAATATCGCAAAATCGGTGAACAATTGTAGTAAAAAAATTGTGTTAGTGTAGCAAAAACCAACTTCATCGGAGATATGAAGACATTTGTTAGAATTTATCGCCAAAAATTTATACTAGAAACATTGTATCCTTTGTTGAACATGAATGTAGCAAAAACGAAACGAGATAGCAAAAAATAAACTGAGTATGTATAAAAATCAATCCCAGTGGCCCAAGGTAGCAACAGTGCAACACATACATCCATGGTAGAAAAAGCACTTGCCATTGATAGCAACATCATAGACCCAAGGTAGCAAAGCCGTCTGTAGCAACAACGTAGATCCATGGTAGCAAAATCCACCGGTCGTTGGTAGAAATGTCGTGGACAGCAAAGCCTCCTGCCTTTGGTAGAAACATCGTACACCCGTTGTAGCAAAGACGTCCCGCCATCGGTAGCATCTCCGACATCCCCTTGCAGCAGCACTAGGTCGGCAGCAACCCTAGGTCGGTAGCAAGGTGCTACAACTACAAGGGGAGGTCCCATGGGCGGATCATGGCGGCGATTCCAGCGAGGTCTTCCCCGACATGACCTAGCATGACGGTGGTCGATTCAATGATGGAGATCGAAGCGGGTGCAGTGGCCCGAGGTCGATGGAGCTTGTAGGAGGGCACAATGGATGCATGAAGAGGAGGTCGGGACGCGATGGCCTCAGGTCGGCGAAGCTCGGGTGCGATGGAGCTCAGAGCCAACGCAGCAGGACGAGGCACGACGAAGATCGAAGCGGGCGAGGTGGCTGGAGAAGGAGGAGGTTAGGGCGTGGTGGCCTATGGTTTGGATCGTGCGGGCGAGTCGTTGGTAGGGGAAAGGAGATAAAGGTAGAGGGTGTGTGGGAGCGGCTAAAACGTAACGTGTGAGCAAGAGCGACCCGGATGACGGAATATCATTTTCCATTTAAAAATCTTGTCAAGGCAGGAGCATGAAGAGTAATCCATTTTCTGTCAGACAAAGGTAATTTTACATCATATAGTATTGTAGGTTTGGTCTCGAAAGATAGAATTTAGAGAATTCAACATGTATCTTTGACATCTAGGTTTTGCAGTATAATAGCTACTCAAGTTTTGATCAAATAAACGGCTCCGAATCGCTGAGCAGATGAAAGAATTTGTGTTACATTATTCAAGCCAAAGACATAGACCATTACATCCATTACAAAGCATCACTCGAACACTGATTGTGATGTCTAATGACTAATAATCAAGAGATAAACTAATCCGAGAGAAATTACACAAAAATAAAAAAACCGGCCATCACATAATCCTGCTTCTTCAATTCGATGATTTGCCTTAGCTGCTTGTTCATCTTCTTCAGCTCGGCCTTCACTTCCGCATACACCGTAGTACCAGCAGAAATGGGGTTGCCACATCCCAATTGCTCCACCACGGACGGGTTTTCGAGCTCCCGGGATGCTACCACTGTAGGGGTTCGTAGCATGGAAAACAAAAAATTTCTACAGCATGCAAACAAACAAGCCAAGATCTATCTACTATATTGTAGCAACGAGTCGATAGAGGAACTCACCCTCGAAGATTCCAAAGCAGTTAACAAGAGCAGATTCTCGTGGGTGATGTAGTCGTACTCTTGCCGATCTCAAGATCGCGTAGACGATCCTTCCGACGCTGCGTTCGAAGCACTTCGCGATCGGTCACACGTTCGATACTCGATGAAGACCTTCCTCTCCCTTGTTCCAGCAGGCAGTGGAGGTTGTAGCACTCTCCTCGCGATTCCGACAGCACGACGGCGTGGTACCGGAAGTAGAGGGGAGATCTCGCAGGGCTTCGCCTTAAGCCGGAGCGAGTATGTTGGACTATGAGAGAGGCCTTGGTGATCTAGGGTTTAGAGGCACCAAGGGGAGGGTGTGGCCGGCGGCTAGGGCTTGGGGAAGCCCCAAGTCAGCGACTTGGAGAAACTCTAGGGCGGCGGCGACTTGGAGGAGGCCGGCGGCTAGGGCTATGGTTTTGGGGTGTCTTTGGTGTAGGGAAGAGGGGCAGCCCTGCCCCTCCTTATATAGGTGGGAGGGCGCGGATTGGGAGGAGGGAGTCCTCCCCCAAGTCGGCCTCCTTGGCCGGCGGGTGGAGGGAGAGGAACTCCTCCCCAAGTAGGTTTCCTACTCTCCCTCCACTAAGCAAACTTGCCGTTTGACTTTTTCAAATTGGCGTTTGACTTTCAAACTAGGATTTGATTTCTTCCTTTATTTTGCCTAGCCAAGTGACCTAGTACATGATGCAACCATTACATATTGTCATGACACATTCATGTACCCTTCCCCTCTGGAGTGTCGGACCTTCCGGTCCCTTCTAGAACATTCCTGGTGAAAACACCGGAATCATTCCCCAACTCCGAAACAGGACTTTCCTTATATGAATCTTATTCTCCGGACCATTCCGGATCTCCTCGTGATATCCCGGATCCCATCCGAGACCCCGAACAACATTCGGTCTCTTACTCATCATTCCATAACTACTCAACAACATCGAATCCTTAAGTGTGTCTCCCTACGGTTCGTGAATTATGCGGACATGAACGAGCCACTTCTCCGATCAATAACCAATAGAGGAATCTGGAAATTCATATGGCTCCCACATATTTCTACGATTACTTTGTGATCGAATGAACCACTTACATACGATACCAATTTCCCTTTGTCTCACGATAGTTTACTTATCCGAGGTTTTGATCGTCGGTATCTCTGTATACCTAGTTCAACTTCGTTACTTATAAGTACTCTTTTCTCGTTCCCGTGGTATGTGATCCCTTGTGAGCCAGTCACATGCTTGCAAGCCAATTGGATGACATTCCACCGAGAGGGCCCAAATTATATCTATCCGTCATATGGATGGACAAATCCCACTCTTGATCCATGTGCCTCAACCCATACTTTCCAAACACTCAATGACACCTTTATAGCCACCCAGTTACGGTGTGGTGTTTGATGTCATCAAAGCATCCTTCCGGTGATGGTGATAAGCATGATCTCATTGTAACACCCTCAGAATCGGACCTATGCAAGTTTTAGCAAAACCCGCCAAACCCGCATAGAAACGATTCAAAGGTGCCCACCAGGCACTTTCGTGCGGGTGGAAAACGAAGTAATAACATTACACAACAGTCCTCGATGGAACCCGCAGAACAGATTTATATACAACAGCGACTCCAGGAGTCAAGAATACATATATAATATACAAAGATCCAAATCACCTTGAAAACGATAGAGCGTCCAGCTACGGACAAGATGCAAATGGGGCTAAGAGCCCTGAAGAATAACCAATGGCGTCCATAACCCTGCCCGTGCCAAGCGGAAGGGTAACCCGCTAACGACGTCGATCTCAAAACCTGCTTAAACAAAAGGGGTGTCGACAAAGGGCAAAGGAAAAAGGAGCGTCGATCGAGGCCGACACGGCGAGACTAGAATTCGGCGGTCCTCGCCTACAAAGGTATGGTGGACTGAAGCGGCAGCGGCAACATACACTAAACAACCTATAGAGACTAGATATAACTGGCTATCGAGAGGGTAAGAAAGACCTATCCGGAACCAGCCTGATACTAACACCAAACAATCCCATCCTGGTATTCCCCCTCGAGACCAAACGAGGAAGTCAACCGAGGAACTCACACAGTTGGCAGTTTTATTTATTCAGTTATCGTTGCAGCAATTACTAGTCAGGTTTAGATAATCATTCTGATAAAGTAAGCAGTGGGCACTTTTATTTAACCATTCCGTTATAGTTTCAACAATTACTAATCAGATACAGATAGCATGAGATAAGCCCAAAACCCAGCAGTTGTTGGTACTTTTATTCAGCCATTCCGTTGTAGTTGCAATACTTACTAGTCAGGTACAATTGTCGCAAGCGACAACCAAACAAGCAATTGTGGGCAGTATTATTTAGCCATTCCATTATAGTGAAGCTGAATACTAGTCATTATAAAGTCAAATTTATAGCACTACTTTAGTTATGCTTGTCTATGGTCGAGATACTGTGCTCCAAGTCGTCCATAACCGCGGACACGGCTTTCAGAAAGTTTTAACCCGGCCGGGGTGCACAAATAGCAACACACACTCGATCAACCTAGGAAAAACCAAATCAAAACCCAACGAGGCTTTCACGACAAAGCAATCACAGGATTCAGAAATATTTCAGGGGGCCACCCCTTAAAGTAGACCCGCAACGAAGCCGGCCGGCTCCGAGACGGACTTAAGGTTGTGGGGACGGCTGTGAATGACTGGGAACCTGAAAGTGTGGCCAGGCTTGTCGACACCGCGGAATCGTGCCACGATCCTAAACAGTACAGTGTGCTCCTCGCACAATCGTAAATACAGTAGTAGCATGGCATAAGTACAGGATAGTAAATAAAACCTCAAACTAGTTTGTGGCCCCAAGAAATAAGACTGAATCAAGCTCTGACTCAGGGGGGTCCCATATACCTCCCGGATGTGGATAGCGCGATAAATCAAGGAACAGGTATCAAGTACTCGGGGTCCTACGGGACACAAGTGGACGTTCGGAAACCAAATATTATCTATCACCCACCGATGCCTCTGCTTACTTCAATTTTAGTTGTTAAACAGGAATTAAAGTGAACGATAAGTAAAGCCATGCTCATCTCCAACATCAAACATGTGGCAATACTCCAACAACTGTGGAACTTGATGACTCGCAACAACACTTGAGCAAGCGACTACGGCGCGCAAGTCCAACTATCTACCAAACAACAGGTAATAGGGTGTGTCCAAGGCAATATAAGGCTGCGAGGGAAAACACGGTACGAAAACTAGAGCATCGCGACACAGATAGCAATAGATCAACAGGAGGGAATAAATACTAGAAAAGTAAGATAGGTAGAAAGGGGGAGATGCTCGCCCGAAAACATTGCCGAAGGTTCAACCGAAGATCGGGGCGAAGCTCACATCAACTCATCGGCCTTATCCGCGAAGAAGCAAAACACTAGAAGAAACACCGGATGCAATATTTAATACAACGGCAGAAGATCGGCATGATGCATGTATGATGTATGACATGGCAAAGGTGCAATGCAATTAGGTCAATATTAAGTGGAACCGGGGTCCCGACAATTAATTAGGTGGTTCATGTTGTTTAGCTACCCCGCAATTTAAATGTTGTATTAGCAAGACAAAAGATGGCCCCGGTTCGCTACACAAGTTTAGATGAGGCCAATATAAGGCTAGATTTGCCCGCATATGGGCCCCATATTTAATTATATGGTGAATCGGCATAAGGACCCCAAACCACATGATAATATGCATGCGAGTATGACAATTCAATATGCAACAAGTTTTATGTTTGGCATTTATAAAAATAGGGGTTCGGATAAGGGTCACACATTAGGGGTCTCGACGATCTTGGGGTTCCAGGGTTCGGGGTCGGGTCTCGGGGTACAGGGTTCGACGGGATCGTTCTCGGACTCCGGGAGGAAGATCTTGGCGTGTCGGATTCGGTCTTCTAACCCATGTAGTAGACCTGTTCAGTTCCATGTCGACGACCTTGGAATCCGGGGCTTCGTTTCCGTGAGGCGACCTTGGCGCTCCGCGGCCTTCGGTCACGGGTTCTCCGGGCTCCCATGTAGGAGATCTTGTCGACGCATCGAAGAACTCGGATTCGGGTGTCGGTGGACTACTTTATGTTCCCCTTAGACGATCTTCGGGTTCCGTGAAGGAGATCTTGTAGTACCGGAAATCCTCGGGGTCGATCATCGGATCCAGCGACGGGCTTCGCGGCACTTGTTATAGGGTCTGCCTTGTATCTCCAGGTACGGGGGTCTCGGGTCGAAGAGCTTGGCGCGCCCGGGTTCGGTCTCGTTGGGGCGTCTGGATTCTTGGGGTGGGGAGCGCGAGCACGGGGGCCTTCTCCGGCAGGCCCGCGGCCTTGTAGGTGTGACCGGCCCAGATCTCGTAAAAGCTCGCCTGGTACTCCATCGTCCACTCTGCCGTGGTCGCGTCAGCCAGCGAGCGCATGGAATCCTTGGGGGCGCCGAGGCACGCGCAGGTCACCTCGACGCAGCGGACGCGCCGTTGCTGAGCTGCACGAGGCGGCGGGAGCCGAGCTCTCTCTCGGAGCAGTAGCCTCAACAGTCATGACCGCGTTTGACGTCCCCTCCCGGGAGCTGCACGTGGACGAGGGGGAGGACGCAGAGGGGCGGGACGGCGCATGACGAGCTCGACGCGGCCGGGAGGAGAACGGGCAGAGGAGGACGGGCTTGGGCGGGGTCATTGCGCGGGCCGAGGCCGGAGGAAGACGCTGGAGGAGCAGACGCTGGAGGAGATGCCGGAGCGAGGGAGAGGAAGAAGGGAAGCAGGGAGGCAGGGGGCGGCGCCGGGGGAGCGGAGGCGGGCCGGCGAGCTCCGGTGAGGAGGGAGGAGGCAGGCGGTTGGAGGTGAGAGAGGTGTGAGGCGGAGGAGGGAGACGCGGCGGGTCGGCCGGAGCCGAGGGAGGGGTGGCGCGCCGGCGGGAGGAGAGCGACGGGTGGCGTCGGGGAGGCTGCCGGGCGGAGCTCGAGTGGGGGCGGCGCAGGGGAAGTCCGGGCGGAGGCGGCGGCAGAGGATGAGGGTCGCCGGTGGCGGCACCATGAGGAGAGGCTTGGCGCCAATGGACGGAGGGGGGAGGTGGCCGACGCGCGCGCGGGGAGAGGAGAGCTAGGGAAGAGGAAGAGAGGAGGGGCGCGGGTGGGGGAGAGAGAGGTGAGGCCAGGGCCGTGGGGTCGGCGTGGGCAGTCTTGGCCAGGGGTGGTTGAGTGGGGAAAAAGGTGGGGTGTGGCATGGGGCCCAGGTGGTCCAGTGGCAGGGAGAGTAGAGGCTGGGTGAGAAAAAGGAGAGGGGGAAAAGGTATGGATCGATGAGGTGGCAGGTGGGGTGGGAAAAGGGTGAGTGGGTGAGGTGGCGAGCTGCGGTTGGTGGGTAGGATAGATTTGGGTGGGGATAGGATTTAGAGGGGCTGGTTTGGGATGTGTGTTTGTTTGGTCTTGTCTATTTTAAAACAAGGCCATTTTGCAAACAGTTTTTAGACAAATAAAATCTCCGATGCGATCGGGGTTTTGTGTTTGAAAAATAAGAGGGGTATTTGTACAAAGCAAAACTAGGCTTTTCGAAATAGTTCAGACAAACAATGCATGATGATGGCGATGCAATGCACAAAACAACGCGATTTTCTAGTAGTGGTTTTTGCGGGATGCCACACTCATGGTCGAAGGAATTAGGTTACTATGTATCAGAAAGCTTATAGCAATTGAACTATTAGAATGACTTGATCTTTATGCTACGCTTATCTATAGGAGTATGTCCATCATACCATTCTCCTAATGATATGACCTTGTTATTAACAACATATCAAATGTTCACGATCAAGAAACTATGATCATCTATTAATCAACAAGCTAGTATTATAAAGAGGCTTTACTAGGGACTCTAATTTAGTTTACAAATCACACAAGTATTAATGTTTCTGGTTAATACTGTTATAGCATGAATGTAAACATTTATCATAAACACAAAGATATAATAATAACTACATTTATTATTGCCTCTAGGGCATATCTCCAACAGTCTCCCACTTGCGCTAGAGTCAACTAATCTAGATTACATGGTAATATACCGAACACCCATGGCAGTTTGGTGTTGGTCATGTTTTGCCCTCGGGAGAGGTTTAGTCAACGGATCCGCCACATTCAGATCTGTGTGTACTTTGCAAATCTTTATGTCACCATCTTGGACATGCTCTCGAATAGCGTGAAAACGTAGCTTGATATGCTTCAGCTTCTTGTGTGACCTTGGTTCTTGCGCATTGGCTATGGCGCCCATGTTATCACAATAGATAGACATTGGGTCCAGCGCACTTGGAACCACACCGAGCTCTGTAATGAACTCCTTCATCCATATCGCCTCTTGTGAAGCCTCTGAAGTAGCTATGTATTCCGATTTAGTTGAAGATCTCGCCACAACGCTTTGCTTTCCACTACTCCAGCTAACTGCTGCACCATTCAAAGTAAATACGTATCCAGATTGAGATTTAGAATCATCCGGATCGGTGTTCCAACTAGCATCGGTGTAACCATTAACAACGAGTTGTTCATCACATCCATAAGAAAGAACCATATCCTTAGTTCTTCTCAAGTACTTAAGGATGTTTTTGACCGCTGTCCAATGATCCACTCCTAGATCACTTTGATATCTGCTAGTCAAACTAACAGCATACGCAATGTCGGGTCTAGTACATATCATGGCATACATAAGAGATACTATGGCTGAGGCATAGGGAGTCTTACTCATCCTTTCTCTATCTTCTGCCGTTGCTGGACTTTGAGTTTTACTCAAGGTTATATTGGGCAACATGGGCAAGAACCCTTTCTTGCTATCTTCCATTCCAAACCTCTTTAGAACTTTGTCCAAATATGTACTTTGTGACAATGATATTAGGCGTCTCGATCTATCTCTATAAATCTTTATGCCTAATATGTAAGCTGCTTTGCCAAGATCTTTCATTGAAAAACTATTATTCAAATATTCTTTGACACTATTAAGAAGGTCTACATCATTCCCAATCAACAATATGTCATCTACATATAGTATTAAGAATGCTACAGAGCTCCCACTCACTTTTTTGTAAATACAAGCTTCTCCATAAGTTTGTATAAAACCAAAACTTTTGATTACCTTATCAAAACGTTGATTCCAACTTCAGGATGCTTGCTTCTATCCATATATGGACCGTTGAAGTTTGCATACCTTGTTAGCATCTTTAGGATCGACAAAACCTTTGGGTTGCATCATATACAACTATTCATCAATGTCTCCATTGAGGAACGCCGTTTTGACACCCATCTGCCATATCTCATAATCGTAATATGCAGCGATTGCTAACATAATACTCACAGACTTTAGCTTTGCTACTGGTGAGAAAGTCTCATCGTAGTCAACTCCTTAAATTTGTCGAAACCCTTTTGCGACAAGTCGAGCTTTATAGATAACATTACCATCAAGATCTGCTTATTCTTGAAAATCCATTTGTTCTCGACAGCCTTCCGGCCATCCGGTAAGTCCACCAAAGTCCATACTTGGTTTTCGTACATGGATCCAATCTCGGATTTCATGGCATCTTGCCATTTATTGGAATCTGGGCTCATCATCGCTTCGTCATATGTCGCAGGGTCATCGGTGTTGTCCACCAACATGACACTCATAACGGGATCATACCAATCAGGAGTGGTACGAGTTCTCGTTGACCTGCGAGGTTATGTAGCAACTTCAACCGAAGTTTCATGATCATCATCATTAGCTTCCTCTCTTATTGGTGTAGGCGCCACAAGAACTACTTCCGGTGTTGCTCTACTCGCAAGTTCGAGAGAAGGTTCAACAACCTTGTCGAGTTCTACTTTCCTTCTAGTCACTTCTTTCGAGAGAAATTCCTTCTCTAGAAAGGATCCATTCTTAGCAACGAAGATTTTGCCTTCGGATCTATGATAGAAGGTATACCCAATAGTTTCCTTCGGGTATCCTATGAAGACGCATTTTTCCGCTTTGGGTTCAAGCTTGTCCGGCTGTAACTTCTTTACATAAGCTTCGCAACCCCAAACTTTAAGGAACGGCAATTTAGGTTTCTTCCCAAACCATAATTCATACGGTGTCGTTTCAACGGATTTAGATGGTGCCCTATTTAAAGTGAATGTGGCTGTTTCTAATGCATAACCCCAAAACGATAGCGGTAAATCTGTAAGTGACATCATAGAACGAACCATATCTAAGAGAGTTCGATTACAACGTTCGGACACACCATTACACTGTGGTGTTCCCGGCGGTGTCAATTGTGAAAGTATTCCGCATTTCTTTAAATGCTCGCCAAACTCGTAACTTAGATATTCACCTCCATGATCAAAACATAGAAATTTAATCTTCTTATTATGTTGATTCTCTACCTCGAAATTCCTTAAACTTCTCGAAAGTTTCGGCCGTATGTTTCATGAAATAGATATACCCATATCTACTCAAGTCATCCGTGAAGGTAAGAACATAACGATAACCACCGCGCGATGCTACACTCATTGGTCCACACACATCGGTATGTATGATTTTCAATAAGTCTGCAGCTCGCTCCATCATCCCAGAAAATGGAGTCTTAGTCATTTTACCCATCAGACATGCTTTGCATCTTTCAAGTGATTCAAGAAGTCCATCGGAATGGAGTTTCTTCATACGCTTCACTCCAATATGACCAAGACGACAGTGCCACATATAGGTCGAGTTATCGCTCAATTTCAAACGTTTAGCTTCAATGTTATTAATATGTGTATTTCCACAATTGAGATTCAATAAGAATATACCATCTATGAAAGGTGCATGTGCATAAAACATATTACTCATATAAATCGAACAACCATTATTCTCGGAGTTAAACAAGTAACCGCCTCGCAACAAACATGATCCAGATATAATGTTCATGCTCAACGCAGACACCAAATAACAATTATTTAAGTATAAAACTAATCTCGATGGTAGATGAAGAGGTAGCGTGCCGACCGCGATCACATCAACCTTTGATCCATTTCCTACACGCAACGTCACCTTGTTCTTAGCTAGCTTCCGTTTATTCTGTAGTACCTGTTTCGAGTTACAAATATTAGCAACCGAACCAGTATCAAATACCCACACACTACTACAAGTACTAGTGAGATACACATCAATAACATGTATATCGGATATACCTTTCCTCTTGATGTTGCCGTTCTTCAAATCCGCCAAGTACTTTGGGCAATTCCGCTTCCAGTGACCTTCTCCCTTGCAGTAAAAGCACTCAGTATCAGGCTTAGGCCCAGCCTTGGTCTTCTTCGTTGGTGCGGTAACTTTCTTACCACCCTTCTTGAAGTTTCCCTTTTGCTTAGACTTGCCTTTCTTGAATTTGGTGGTCTTATTGACCAACAACACTTGATGCTCTTTCTTGATCTACACTTCTGCATATTTCAACATGGAGAAGAGTTCTGGCAACGTATTGTTCATGTTTTGCATATTGTAGTTCATCACGAAGTTCTTGTAACTTGGTGGCAGTGATTGGAGGACACGGTAAATCCCCAAAGCATTACGAATCACTATACCCAAACTTTGGAGTTTGTTTGCATGCCCAGACATCTTAAGCACATGCTCACTGACGGAGCTGCCCTCTTCCATCTTGCAGTTAAAGAACTTTTCAGAAGCCTCATAACTCTCAACTGCCGCGTGAGTCTCAAAAATAATTTTGAGTTCACAGACAATATCATATGGGTCTTGGTTCTCAAACCTTTTCTGAAGCTCCGATTCCAAACCATACAAGATAGCACACTGAACCGTGGAGTACTGATTCTTCCGAGTGAGGTAAACATTCTTTACTTCATCGGTAGCAGTAGCTGTAGGTGGTTCACCCAGCGGTGCATCTAGCACATAGGTCAAATTACCAGCATTGAGGACAATCCTCAAATCGCGGAACCAATCCGCGAAGTTGCTTCCATTGTTTTTCAACTTTTCTTTCTCTAGGAACGCATTAAAATTGATGGTAGGGGCCGCCATTGATCTACAACATATTTGCAATAGTTTAGACTAAGTTTATGACAAATTGAGTTCTAATTAATAGTTAAATTAATCTAGGTGAACTCCCACTCAAAACAATATCCCTCACATTGTTTTAGTGATCACACGAACCAAATCCACCACATCAAAACCGATCATCACGAGAGTTGATGTAGCTTCAATGGCGAACAATCAACATGTTCATCATATCTACTATATGACTCATGCTTTACCTTTAGGTGATCCGTGTTCCGAGACCATGTCTGTACATGCTAGGCTCGTCAAGATCAAACCTTAGCTTCCGCATGAGCAAATATGGCTTGCTCACGTTGTATACACTCGCAGAATCTAACACACCCTCATCACGTGGTGCTTCGAAGCAACGAGCTTTAGCAACAATGCTTACTAAGGATGAACACTTTAAAACTTGAAATTGTGTGCTTGAGGGATCATCTTATAATGCTACTGTCGCAAACTAAGAAATACAAGATGCATAAAGGATTAACATCACATGCAATTAATAATATGTGATATGATATGGCCTTTCTTCTTGTGCTTCTGATCTCTATCTTCAAGCACGAACATGATCTCCATCATCACCGGTATGGCGTCAAGGTCAATGGCGCCGTTTCATGATTGTCTTCCACCAGCTTCAACTATTACAACTACTTTGAATAGACACGTGGGTCTTAACAGAATTTAAAGACAACCATATGGCTCCTGCCGGTTGCCAACTTACAATAAGGGACATTGCATACATCAAATATAATCACAATCATGGCCATATCACATCACGGCACACCCCTACAAAACAAAGTTAGACGCCTCTAATTTTCTTTGCATATTTTACGTGGTTTGGGCCTTTCAATAAGTGTCGATCTAACTTACGAACAAGAACCACAACGTTGATGTTTGAACTATCAAGTGCCCATTGTAAATTGGATCTATACTATAATGGGAGAGACAGACACCCGCAAAGACACTTATGCAATACAAGTTGCATGTTGAGCGTGGAGCAAGTCTCATGAACGATGTCATGTAAGGTTAGCCTGGGCCGCTTCATCCCATCATACCGCAAGATGCAAAGTACACAAAAAGCAATTGATAATAAAAGCACCACCGCCCATAATGACCATTGTGTTCTTCTCGTGCAACAGATCTACATATAGACACGGCTCTGATACCACTGTAGGGGTTCGTAGCATGGAAAACAAAAATTTTCTACCGCATGCAAACAAACAAGCCAAGATCTATCTACTATATTGTATCAATGAGTCGATAGAGGAACTCACCCTCGAAGATTCCAAAGCGGTTAACGAGAGCAGATTCTCGTGGGTGATGTAGTCGTACTCTTGCCGATCTCAAGATCGCGTAGACGATCCTTCCGGCGCTTCGTTTCGGCAGCACTTCCGCAGTCGGTCACACGTTCGGTACTCGATGAAGACCTTCCTCTCCCTTGTTCCAGCAGGCAGCGAAGGTTGTAGCACTCTCCTCGCGATTCCGGCAGCACGACGGCGTGGTACCGGAAGTAGAGGGGAGATCTCGCAGGGCTTCGCCTTAAGCCGGAGCGAGTATGGTGGACTATGAGAGAGGCCTTGGTGATCTATGGTTTAGAGGCACCAAGGGGAGGGTGTGACCGGCGGATAGGGCTTGGGGAAGCCCCAAGTCAGCGACTTGGAGAAACCCTAGGCGTGGCGACTTGGAGGCCGTGGCTAGGGCTATGGTTTTTGGGGTGTCTTTGGTGTAGGGAAGGGGCAGCCCTTCTTATATAGGTGGAGGGCGGCTTGGGAGGAGGAGTCCTCCCCAAGTCGGCCTCCTTGGCGGGTGGAGGGAGAGGAACTCCTCCCCAAGTAGGTTTCCTACTCTCCCTCCACCAAGCAAACTTACCGTTTGACTTTTTCAAATTGGCGTTTGACTTTCAAACTAGGATTTGATTTCTTCCTTTATTTTGCCCAGCCAAGTGACCTAGTACATGATGCAACCATTACATATTGTCATGACACATTCATGTACCCTTCCCCTCTGGAGTGTCGGACCTTCCGGTCCCTTCTAGAACATTCCTGGTGAAAACACCGGAATCATTCCCCAACTCCGAAACATGACTTTCCTTATATGAATCTTATTCTCCGGACCATTCCGGATCTCCTCGTGATATCCCGGATCCCATCCGAGACTCCGAACAACATTCGGTCTCTTACTCATCATTCCATAACTACTCAACAACATCAAATCCTTAAGTGTGTCTCCCTATGGTTCGTGAATCATGCGAACATGACCGAGACACTTCTCCGATCAATAACCAATAGAGGAATCTAGATATTCATATGGCTCCCACATATTTCTATGATTACTTTGTGATCGAATGAACCACTTACATACGATACCAATTTCCCTTTGTCTCACGATAGTTTACTGATCCAAGGTTTTGATCGTCGGTATCTCGGTATACCTAGTTCAACCTCGTTACTGATAAGTACTCTTTTCTCATTACCGTGGTATGTGATCCCTTGTGAGCCAGTCACATGCTTGCAAGCCAATTGGATGACATTCCACCGAGAGGGCCCAAATTATATCTATCTGTCATATGGATGGACAAATCCCACTCTTGATCCATGTGCCTCAACCCATACTTTCCAAACACTCAATGCCACCTTTATAGCCACCCAGTTACGGTGTGGTGTTTGATGTCATCAAAGCATCCTTCCGGTGATGGTGATAAGCATGATCTCATGGTCGAAGGAATTAGGTTACTATGTATCAGAAAGATTATAGCAATTGAACTATTAGAATGACTTGATCTTTATGCTACGCTTATCTATAGGAGTATGTCCATCATACCATTCTCCTAATGATATGACCTTGTTATTAACAACATCTCAAATGTTCATGATCAAGAAACTATGATCATCTATTAATCAACAAGCTAGTATTATAAAGAGGCTTTACTAGGGACTCTAATTTAGTTTACAAATCACACAAGTATTAATGTTTCTGGTTAATACTGTTATAGCATGAATGTAAACATTTATCATAAACATAAAGATATAATAATAACTACATTTATTATTGCCTCTAGGGCATATCTCCAACAACCCCCACCCCAATTCGCTCGATGTACTCATCGAGCCACTCAAAATGCCCACATTTTGGTAGTTCCTGAAATCACAGAGATGAACCCTAAATCCCAAATTCGATGAAATGCATGAAATTTCGAAAGAAAAGCGAGAAATTGGCGCTCGGAACACTCATATCTCACTTTCCCCGGCTCGGGCTTGCTCTCACACTTCACAAATTCCCTACCAATGTTGTCGTTCTTGTCGGTGGATGTGACAAGCCGCTTCAGGGGAGTGGTACAGGGGCAATCGGGGCACCTCCTCATCGGCACCGCACCATACCGAGGCCATGAGCGGAGGGAGGCTGAAGCAGAGCTCGACATCCCTCGCCGGCGTTGCCGCACTTGCTCGCCGGAGAAGAAAACGGAATGGGATGAGATGCGGGCTGGAACGGTGGCGGGAGTGCTCGGGTGCGGGGACGGATCGGGGCCAACGACTCTCTTCAACCACAGCGTGGGTCCCACGATATGAGGTGGACATCACGTGAGTTCCGCCGTGACATGGAGAAGCTGTGGGTCCTACTCTGCTTAGCTGATTCGAATTCGTTGACGGTCTCGTGAGGTTAAGTGGAAGTGTCGCACGGGAGCTATTTGCCGCTTCAGAAGTGTCGCATGTGAGCTATTCTTTTTAACGATGTCGTGTTCCTTTCAGTTCCATGTAAAGACGTCGCATGGGAGCTATAAGCCCATAGATGATGGAGTAAAGGTTACTATAATGTTATAATTTAGTAAAGGTTATGATGCTTACTGTAATGTTGTAATTTAGGAAAGGTTATGTTGTATCCAATGCAGTAAAGGATGATGCTTACTGTAATGTTGTATCCATTGTATTTAATGAAATGTTTAAATTTCATATGTTCTGCCATTGTTGTAATTGACTATAGTGTTGTTCTTTATTTCACTTATGCAGTTTATATGATGACATATGGGAGATAAGATTCCATTTTCCAGGGCTAGACAATTTAGAGAGAACATTAGGCCAATTAGACATAACAGTGCTAAATTTGTTAGCATTTGTAGAAGAGCATGGATATGGAACCAACAATAAGTTGTATTATGTTGAAGAAAAAGGTAGAACAAAGAGAATTCAACATGTATCTTTGACATCTAGATTTTGCAGTATATAGCTAATCGAGTTTTGATCAAATAAACGGCTCCGAATCGCTGAGCAGATAAAAAGAAAATTTATTGTGTTGAACTATACGAGTCTCAAGTTCCAACTGGGAAAAGCCAAGTGGGAGGCCATGGGCCCTCTAGTGTTGTCTCCGTCAGCATGTTTAACGGTGGTAAGGGCGACTCCACGGTCCCTTGTCTCATATTGTAGACGCCGCACTCGAGCTCCATATAATAAGAATAGTTGTAACCGTTTGCATAAGCTTCGCTCATAAAGTAGATGCAGTCTTCGTGTGCCCCGCCGCTCACAGTCACACCCACAGGGAGGGAGAGGGACTCGGAGCATCCTTCGCTGACGAAGAGCGCATGCCCCATCAGTGTATCAACCTTGCTCCACCCCGGTGCCTGGCCGTTAAGATCCGCTGCCTCCAAAACTAGAAACTCGGATGGCGCACGGGCCCCATCGGGCCATCGGTTCATCGTATGCTCCACCATTAGCAACCGATCGCCGGACACGACCAAGTAGAAGCGGTGCTGACGATAGAACGAAGAAGTACGGTCTCTTGGTATCTTAGTGCCGCTTATGCACGGGACGGATGCGACGACGCTGATGCCGCCTTCCTCGGCGCCGCCGGCGATGTCTAGAGCGTAGAGCCCGTATTCACGGTCCTCCTTTTTCACCGTGAGGACGTAGAGCTTCCCTTGGAAGAGCGCCATGTCCGCCGATTCGGGGCTGCAGTATTCAGGCGCCACCCACTCCACGCCCGTAGATTCGGCCCCGCCGCGAGCGTAGACCCTGACGCTCTTCAACGTCCGGACGGCGACGAAGTGATCGGCCACCACCACCTTTCGTACTTCTTCGGCGGAGGTACGAGTGGGCACCGTTAGACGATACCAAATGGTTGCGGGGCGGATCTCTTGAGGGGTCACGTCTCCAGACCCAGGGTGCATCAGCG
Organism: Avena longiglumis; assembly: GCA_030063025.1. Lineage (NCBI taxonomy): Eukaryota > Viridiplantae > Streptophyta > Magnoliopsida > Poales > Poaceae > Avena > Avena longiglumis. The sequence goes on from CP125974.1 coordinate 459,161,743, forward strand.
AGCACCTGTCATCATGGTGTACGAGGAAGAGCATGCCGCCCGTCGTGCACACGCGGTGGAAGACGTCCTCGGGGATGGGCATGCGGTGGAGCGCGCCGTCGGGGAGGCTGAGGAAGGAGCCGTCGCGGAGCGCGGCCAAAGGGGGGAGCGGAGGCAGCAGGTGCTGCACCGTCCGCGCGCCGGAGCGCCACGCGCGGCACACGGCGCGGAGGCGGACGCGGTCGGCGTGGGACAGCACGCGCGAGAGCACGAGGCCTAGCAGATCCGGCTGGAGGTCCGTCCATCTGGATCGAACCTGCGCCGCCGCCATCGCCACGATTTCTAGCTTCTGAGTCTCCTGATTCTACTTCTGGGGCCGTGACTTTAAAAGCCACTGAGTCGTCCGCAAATTGGACCCTGTTAAGGAATGAGACGCCGCCATCGCCACGATTCCTAGCTTCTGATTCTCTTCATTCTACTTTCTAGGGCCGTGGCTTTGAGAGCTACTACTGAGTTGTCCGCGAGGTGGACTCCGTTAATGATGACGCGGACACGGCTGGACTGTTACGAATCTTGGGCCGTGATATTTTTAAATATAAAATGAAAGAGATTTGCTAGTTCTCAGGTGCCTGAGAACTAGCTAAATCTCAGTCGCGTTAACCACCGTTAGATCTGTAGGTTACGTTAAATTCCTGCGGTCTGGGCGTCTGCCTCGTTTCTGTTTCTATGTGAGCAGAATTTCCTTAGCTCAGGCGTGTTGGAGTGGGTGGGCTTTATATGAGCCTTTTCTTCTTGTTTTTGTGGTTGGCTAGACCATTATAAGCGTCAATTTCCTTTTTATTTTCCTGCCCTTTCAAGGCCCTTTTTGTATGTTGCTCTGTTTGTACGCAAGTTGGTTTGTCGTGTACGAGTATCTTGTCTCTGTTTAGATATTGTTTTTTATTAAATTGTTTCATTAAGTTAATATATGATGATTTTGCTAATTTTTAGGTGCCTAAGAATTAGTTAAGTCCTAGTTATCTAATAGATCGTCGGATCTTTTGCTTTACGATCAGTGCAAACCTGGTTGTTTTCCGCGTTATCTCCTCGCGTCTGTGTCGCTGTATTGCTCTGTCTCACGCGCCCGCGTTATTTTTTTTGAGGTTGTGTCGCCCGTGCATGCACGTTGGGTTTAGTTTCTGTTTTTATGTGGGCTGTCACCAATCGGTGAGTTTATATTTTTTATATTTTTCCTTGTTTCTTTTTTGTGGTTCTTTCATTTTTGCCTGTAGTTATTTTGTTTTTTTCTTCATGTGAAATTAAGATTAGCTTAAGTGCTTGAGTTGGTTGTTCGGTCGAGTTTAAATTGAGTTTTAATTTTCATTTTTTTTGCTGGTTGTATTTCATTTTTTTATTGTTTTTCCTCTCCGGAATTTATAGTTATCATTATTTTACTGCTAGGAAGACATTATATACTGCAAATCTTTTGCTAGACTAATCTAACTTATATTAATAACATGTACTCCCTCTGCTTTTATAATATAAGATGTTTTTAGCTTTTTATATTAGTAAATGTTTTGCCAGTTGCAACTTGCTTGTAACTGAACCCTGCCGAGGGCCAGTCGCAACTTGATTGCAACTCGGGGACCCTCGTCGGCAGGCCAGTTACAACTTGGTTGTAACTGAGCTTCATGGGGGCTAGTTGGAACTTGCTTATAACTGAGCTCCGCCGGGGGCGAGTTTGCAACTTGATTGCAACCGGGGGACCCTGTCGGCGGGCCAGTTTGCAATTTTCTTGTAACCGAGCATCTTCCAGGGGGGATTTTGCAGCGCATTTGCAACTTGCTTGTAATTGGGCCTCGCCGGTCCCAGTTGCAACTTGATTGTAACTGATCTCCCGTCGGTTCCCTGTCGAGGGCCAGTTGCAATTTGATTGCAACTGAGAACCCGTAGGGGAGAGGGGCATTTGCAACTTACTTGTAATTTGAGCCCCCGCCAAGGGTCAGATGCAACTTGATTGTGACCGGTTTTCCCCATCGGTTGGAAAGTAATCGAGCTCCGCCAGGGGTCAGCTGCAACTTGCTTGTAACTGTGCACCCGTCCATGAGGGGAGCATTCACAACTTTCTTGTTATTTAGCCCCCGTCGAGGGGGGGTCTAAGTTGCAACTTGCTTGTAATTGAGCTCCTCCGAGGACCATTTGCAGCTTGCTTGTAATTGAGCACCCGTCGAGAGGCGGGCATTTGCAACTTGATTGTAATTGGGCCCTCGCCAGGTCCCAGTTGCAACTTGGTTGCAACCGGGCGGGGCATTGGTTACAACTTACTTATAACTGAGCCCCCGCCGGGTCTCAGTTGCAACTTGATTGTAACTGACCTCCCGTTGGTTCCACGCTGAGGGTCAGTTGCAACTTGATTGCAACTGAGAACCCATCGAGGGAGTGCATTTGCAACTTGCTTGCAACTAAGCACCTATCGAGAGGGGGATCATTTGCAATTTTGGTTTGTAACTGAGCCCCCACTGCGGGCCAGTTGCCACCAAAGGCTAGTTTCAACTTGCTTGTAACTAAGCACACGTCGGGAGGGGGCATTAAAAACTTGCTTGTAATTGGGCCTCGCCGGGTCCCAGTTGCAACTTGATTGTAACTGATCTCCCGTCGGTTCCCCGCCGAGGGTCAGTTGCAACTTGATTGCAACTGAGAACCCGTAGGGGAGAGGGGCATTTACAACTTACTTGTAATTTGATCCCCCGCCGAGGGTCAGTTGCAACTTGATTGTGACCGGTTTTCCCTATAGGTTGGAAAGTAATTGAGATCCGCCAGGGGCCAGCTGCAACTTGCTTGTAACTCAGCACCCGTCAGGAGGGGAGCATTCGCAACTTGCTTGTTATTTAGCCCCCGCTGAGGGAGGGGGGGGGTCCAACTTGCAACTTGCTTGTAATTGAGCTCCGTCGAGGACCATTTGCAACTTGCTTGTAATTGAGCACCCGCCGGGAGGGGGGCATTTGCAACTTGATTGTAATTGGGCCGCCACCAGATCCCAGTTGCAACTTGGTTGCAACCGGGCGGGGCATTTGTTGCAACTTACTTGTAACTGAGCCCCCACCGGGTCCTAGTTGCAACTTGATTGTAACTGACCTCCCGTTGGTTCCTTGCTGAGGGCCAATTGCAACTTGATTGCAACTGAGAACCCGTCGGGGGGTGGGGGGGTGGGTGGGTGGGTGGGTGGGTGTCATTTGCAACTTGTTTATAACTGAGCAGCCATCGGGAGGGGGGCCATTTGCAACTTTGGTTGTAATTGAGCCCCCGCCGCGGGGCAGTTGCCCCCGAGTGCCAGTTTTCAACTTGCTTGTAACTGAGAACCCGTCGGGAGGGGGGAATTTGCAACTTGCTTGTAATTGGGCCCCCGCCGGGTCCCAGTTGCAACTTGATTGTAACCGACTTCCCATCGGTTCCCGCCGAGGGCCAGTTGCAACTTGATTGTGACCGGGTGTCCCCATCGGTTGGAAAGTAATTGATCTCCGCCACGGGCCAGCTGCAACTTGCTTGTAACTGAGCACCCGTCGGGAGGGGGTATTTTGCAACTTGCTTATAATTGGGCCCTAGCCGGGTCCTAGTTGCAACTTGGTTGCAACCGGGAGGGGGGCATTGGTTACAACTTACTTGTAACTGAGCTCCCGCCGGGTCCCAGTTGCAACTTGATTGTAACTGACCTCCCGTCGGTTCTCCGCCAAGGGCCATTTGCAACTTGATTGCAACTGAGAACCCGTCGGGGGGAGGGCCAGTTACAACTTCATTGCAACTTCAGTTGCTTTGTAACTGGGACCCCGCGGGAGGGAGGCATTTGCAAGTTTGCTTGTAATTAAGCCCCAGCCGTGGGGCATGCCCCCGAGGGCCAATTTCAACTTCCTTGTAAATGAGCACCCATCGGGAGGGGGCATTTGCAACTTGTTTGTAATTGGGCCCCCGTCGGGTCCCGGTTGGAACTTGATTGCAACTGATCTCCTGTCGATTCCCCGCCGAGGGGCCAGTTGCAACTTAACATTATTTTTCCAGTTATAAGACTGTTACAACCGGAGGTTTTTCTACAGTTGTGGATTACAACCGAGATTTTTCAAGTTACAAGTGGGTTGCAATTGGATTTTTTTGTTGCAACTGGGTTTTTTCAGTTGCAAGTTGGTTGTAACTAGGATTTTTTAGTTGCAAAACAAGATTTTTCAGTTACACTAAGGTTGTAACTGAAGTTTTTTTTAGCACATTATACCTCTCGCTGATAGCTTTTTTTCTAGCATATCTTGTCAAATAAGTAAATAGCTGCTGGCAAATCTTACATTAAATGTAATAATGCAAAAAAAACATAGACCACCAGGCCCAACAAGATAAGAACTGACCGTATCCATGTACTCCCTCCGTACTAAAATAGATGTTTCAGATTTGTCAAAATTTGAATAAATTTAGACACTATTTAGTATATAGATTCATCAAAATTTTAACAAATCTGAGACAATCTATTTTGGGACGGAGGGAGTACTAGTTTAGGATCAGCACGTACTGAGATCCTGGCACCCCTTATCTTATTTATTCTATTATCTTTATTTAAGGTAACAAGAAATTATGGACTTCATGTAATTTAAAAAATAGAATTTTTTATGTTGTGATTGCCGTGGCCTTCTAGTGCTTATGCATAGGCCAGTTGTATGTTTAGAAGCCTTAGGCAATCAATTACGAGAGCCCAACGTCAAAACAACAAAGAAGCACACAAAGGCCAGACGCGGCCCATGAGAAGATATTTAGAAAATCTTCCGGAAGTAAGTGACTGGGAGTAAGAGCTAAACACTTATGCCATGCGTCAAAAAAAGGTCTGCACACGTCAGCTGACTGAGATTTAATAAATCTCAGTCGACTGAGCCCCAGACACTCCTGAAAAGGCAGCGAGAATAACCAACAACGCCTGAAAGTACACACGGCTCTCACGCTTCCATGATCTAAAGCCGTAATTTAATACTTGGCCACCTCTCGCGCGCTAATGAAAGATATATTTGCAATTTACTTGCACGTGGGGGCGCCGATAAAAAAAAAGGAACGACGATCCAACCATTGCTTTGTGGAAAGGTTGTCTTCTTCCTATCCGATCTATAATATATGTCGCTCATTTTGTATTAAGTTAGTACAAACTTTATAAATAAGCGATACTTGTTATAGATAGAAGGAGGTAGTAAGAGAGAAGCATAGTATTAATATACTCTCAGTCCTAAATAAATAATTATTTGGATTTATCTAAATTTACATACATCTATATATTAAAATATAACTAGATACATATGAATTTAGCTAAACTCAAGTTACTCGGGGGCGAAGCTCCCAGTAGGGCAAGATAGGGAGCCCGTCCTACCTTGATTTTTGGCAAGAACCTTTAGATGCACATGTTTTTTCTGAATATTTTGAGTGGTTATACGTTGAAAACGGACTTTGTATGAGAGAACTATACTTGTTTTAGTGAACACTGCGCAAAACTGATTCTGGAGCGAAATAAGGTCTTGGTATTGTCTAGTTTTAAACCAACTCTTTCTCTTTGCAACACCTAATTCTCAATTTAATAAAAACTAGACTTTAAACAATATCCTAGATGTGGTATCTAAGAAGGACCTGAGAGTAATTTTGCCACCTTATGGCATGTGGCCAGAACTAACTCTAATTATATAATGGTTTATGTTTTATGTTTCTATTTTGGATTTTATATACTATTGATATAAAATTATAATTGACATTCTGGTTCAATTGAAGAAATGCTGGTTCAGACCCGTTCCGAAAGAGCTGAATTCGTGTAAAAATGATATCACAATCCTAAGTATGGTCGAATTGGTAATAAGAGTGAGAAGTCATTAAAAGCGAGAAGACACTAGGTCACTATTGATTATTTTGGAGTATGTACACTTTCTATAATTCTATAGAATCTATTATAACTAATTTTGATCATTGCTTCGATGAGTTGTTGTTAGATTTGTTTCAGAAATTCTTGTTTTGACTCAAGTGACCCATTTTATAGTTTCAATGTGAATAAGATTTCTTAGTTTATGGAGATTTATCTTATTACGAGCATGAGCCTATATAAAATAGCCTTAAGATATTCGTTATTCATATGCAGAGAATTAAATACTTCGGAGATTATGTTAATATTTGAATGATACATCATGCTTTATATCGTTTATCGTCTTGTTGAGTTAGCATTGCTTTTATTCATAGCAACAACAATTTAAAAGGTTTTGTCGATTACAAAAATCATCAAGACCTAGTTTGATATTTACTTTTATTAGAGTTCGTCCTACCTCATATTTTATCTGTCCTCCGCCACTGAAGTTACTTATTTATTTTGAGACGAAGGGAGTATGATTTTTTCTAAACGGAGTACGGACAAAAGACCTCAAGTGGAGCAGATAAGTTTAACTTTCTGTTGAATTTGCTGGTTGACGTCAAGACATCATACGATAGTTACATCGTGCACCAACACAAGCAATCAATCGGTAGCTAATAGCTGCTTCCGTAAATTTAGTTTAGCAGCAAACACAATATCAAGCTAGCTCACTTCTGACGTCCAATTCCTGGTCCAAAAGGTGGTAGCTACTCGAAACACCCAATACAAAAGTTTGAAGCCACAAAAAGCGTTGGGATAACAACAAAGAACATGCCTAAAAGGAACGGTGAATCGACTAAGCGACGGGGACTCGAAATCACTGTGCCCTCCAACTTTGTCCCACCATAATTCACGCATTCCGAAGTCACTAGTACCAAGCAGCATAGGGGCCATCAACACGGTGCTTCTGCCCGAACCAGCGCACTGGACCTAGGGTTTCTCCTGGCACTCGAGGTATAGTGGACAGAGGATACCCAAGTTGCCCTCCAAGAAGGAATGGTGCCACCGAAGGCGGCACCGCTGTGGCGCCTCGCAAAACCACTACTAGAAACTCGCGTTGTTTTTGTGCATTGCATCATCATGACCGCATGCTCATGTCATCATGCCACATTGCATTTGAGCATCGTCATCATCTTGTATTTGCTTGTATAAAACTAATTGCGGAAAAACCTAATTTGTTTTCCAAACGCCCCGTCTTAATTCAAACGCAAACCCGGGTCTCCGGATTATTTTGTTTGTCTGCTATCGGTTTGCCAACGCCATGTTTGAAACAAATAAAATTTTAAATTATTTTTGGTGGGGCAGTCGAACTGGCCGAATCGACCCCGAACGACCACCCTAGAAATTTAAATCGGTCCGCTCAAAATCCCTAGTCTACCCAACCTAACCTACCTAGCCCATCTCCACCTCACCCCACCCAATCCCTGGCCGCCACCTCACCTATCCTTTCCCCCACCCTATCACCACCCGCCACATCAGCCAACCAAACCCCCAACTCACCCCTGCCCCACCGTGACCACCAACCCCCCAGCAGCTCACAGCACGCACGCCACACACGAGGATCCCACCCCGCCTGGTCCACCACCTGGGCCCCACCACGCACACACTCACGCGAACCCGCCCATCCCCTACCTCGTGCGACCCTCTCTCCCCGGCCCCGGCTCCCTCTCCTCCCGCAAGCTCCTCCTCCGGTCAGCGCCTGCGGCCTCCGGCCCTCCCTCGCCGCCCCTCCTCTGATCGCCCCGCCCCGCTCACCGGAGGCCGCCTCCCCGCCGCTCTTCCCCAACCTCGTCCTTCCGCGCGACCGCGTCCTTCCCGCTCTGCCTCCGCCGCCGCTTCTCCGCCAGCAGCCTCCGCCCTAACTGGTCGCGCCGCCTGCTCCTCGCCCACCTCCGCTGCGAGCTCCGGCCGTCTCCCTCGGCGCGCGCCTCCCCCTCAGTGCTCGCCGGCGCTGCTCCCTCGTCCTCGCCCGCCTCGCCCTTCCTCCTCCGGCGCGTCCGGTGCTGGCGCGCCTCGCCCCTCGCCTCGAGCCGTCGCTTCTCTCTCCTCGCCCTCGCCTGCCGCTCCTTTCCTCGGCGGCTCGCCTCCTCCGCGAGCTCCTCCAGCGCCCCGCCGCCCAAGCTCCTCTGCGCCGCCGCCCTCGGCTCGTCTCTGCCAACCCCGTCGCATCCTCGGAGCCCGCGCCGGCCGCGACCCCTCGCCCGCGTCTCCCCTCCCCGAGCCGCCTCGCCTCCCGGCGTGGAGTCTCCGCCCCGAGCGCGCCGCTGCCTGCGACTCCGTGTGTTTTGTGGTGGCGTTGGTGACCAAACAAGATGTTGCGGTGTCAGCGAGGTCTCACGTTCCTGTGCACGCTTCGCCATCGAGTTCCACCTCCCCGAAGACCAAGACCTGATGATCGAGACCAAGTTTGTCATCGTTGACCAAGACGGGACCTCGAGGCCTTCTACATGGGACGCCAAGATCTCCTTCCCAAAATTTGACGCCTCGATCCTGCGGATCCGAAGACCACAAGTGCGACAAGTACTGCTCCTCGGATGCGATGCTCGAGAACACGGACGGTACGGACATCGACGCCAGACCAAGTACTTCTTCCCGGATGCGCCAAGATCTACCCCAGTAATCCGAGAACGTTTCCACCGAGACCGAATCCGTCGCACCCTGAACCCTGAGACCGACCCCGAACCCCGGAACCAAGATCGTCGAACCCTAATGTGTGAACCCCTTCCCGAAACCCTATTTTATAATATAATACAAATGGTTGCATATTAAATTGTTCATGCATGCATCCTTGTCCTGTGGTTTGGGGGCCTTATGCCGGTTCACCTAATAATTAAATATGGGGCCCATATGCAGGCAAATCTAGCCTTATATTGGCCTCATTTCAATTTGTGTAGCAAACCCGGTGCTATCTCTTGCCATGCTAAAACAACATTTAATTGCGGGGGTTCTAAACAACTTGAACCATGTGTTTAATGTCGGGACCCCGGTTCCACTTAATATGACCTAATTGCATCGCACCTTTGCCATGCCATACATCATACACGCATCATGCCGATCTTTTGCCGTAGTATTAAATATTGCATCCGGTGTTTCTTCTAGTGTTTTGGTTCTTCGCGGATAAGGCCGTTGAGTTGATGTGAGCTTCGCCCCGATCTCCGGTTGAACCTTCGGCAATGTTTTCAGGCGAGCATCTCTCCCTTTATACCTATCTTACTTTTATAGTATTTATTTCCCTCCTGTTGATCTATCGCTATCTGTGTTGCGATGCTCTAGTTTCCGTACCCGTGATATCCCTTGCAGCCCTATATTGCCTCGGACACATCCTATTACCTGTTGTTTGGTAGATAGTTGGACTTGCGTGTCGTAGTCGCTTGCTCAAGTGTTGTTGTGTGTCGTCATATGCCACAGTTGTGATGTATTGCCGCATGTTGATGTTGGAGATGATCTTGGTTTACTTATCGTTCACTTTAATTCTTGTTTAACAACTAAAATTGAAGTAAGCAGAGGCATCGGTGGGTGATAGATAATATTTGGTTTCCGAAAGTCCACTTGTGTCCCGTAGGACCCCGAGTACTTGATACCTGTTCCTTGATTTATCGCGCTATCCACATCCGGGAGGATTATGGGACCCCCCTGAGCCAGAGCATGATTCAGTCTTATTTCTTGGGGCCACAAACTAGTTTGAGGTTTTATTTACTATCCTGTACTTATGCCATGTTATTACTGTATTTACGATTGTGCGAGCACATCTGCTGTTAGGATCGGGACACGATTCCGCGGTGTCGACAAGCCCAGTTTTGGGTTCCCGATCGTTCACACGTATACCCAAACCTTGAGTCCGTTTCGGAGTCAGCTAACTTCGTGGCGGGTAGCTTAATGGGGTGGCCCCCTGAAATATTTCTGAATCCTGTGATTGCTTTGTCGTGAAGGCCTCGTTGGGTTTTGATTTGGTTTTTCCGAGGTTGATCGAGTGTGTGTTGCTATTTGTGCACCCCGGCCGGGTTAAAACTTTCTAAAAGCCGTGTCCGCGGTTATGGACGACTTGGAGCACAGTATCTCGATCATAGACAAGCATAACTAAAGTAGTGCTATAAATTTGACTTTATAATGACTAGTAATCAGCTCCACCATAACGGAATGGCTAACTAAAACTGCCCACAATTGTTTGTTTGGTTGTCGCTTGCGACAATTGTATCTGACTAGTAAGTATTGCAACTATAACGGAATGGCTAAATAAAAGTACCAACAGCTGCTGGGTTTTGGGTTATCTCATGCTATATGCATCTGACTAGTAAGTACCGCAACTACAACGGAATGTTTAACTAAAAGTGCCCACTGCTTAATTTATCAGGATGATTATCTAAACCTGACTAGTAATTGCTGCAACGATAACTGAATAAGTAAAACTGCCAACGGTGTGAGTTCCTCGGTTGACTTCCTCGTTTGGTCTCGAGGGGGAAACGCCAGGATGGGTTTGTTTGATGGTAGTATCAGGTTGGATCCGAATAGGTCTTTCTTACCCTCTCGATAGCCGCCCGGTGGTATCGAGTCTCTATAGGTTGTTTAGTGCATCTTTGCTGCCGCGATCCACCATACCTATGTGGCGAGGGGCCAATTCTAGCCTCGCCGTGTCTTGGCCTCAAGATCTTCGCTCCTCTTTTTCCTTTGCCCTTTGTTGGCACCCCTTTTGTTTAAGCAGGTTTGAGGTCGACGTCGTTAGCAGGGTTACCCTTCCGGCTTGTCCTGGGCAGGGTTATGGACGCCATTGGTTATTCTTCAGGGCTCTTAGCCCCATTTGCATCTTGTTCGTAGCCGGACGTTGTATCGTTTTACAGGTGATTTGGATCTTTGTATATTATATCTGTATTCTTGACTCATGGAGTCGTGTTGTATATATATCTGTTCTGTGGGTCCCTGTGGCATCCCGCAAAACCACTACTAGAAAATCGCGTTGAATTTGTGCATTGCATCGTCATAATCATGCATTGTTTGTTTGCATTATTTGAAAATCCCAAAGTTTATTATACAAAAACCCCTCTTTATTATAAAAGGCAAAACCCCGAAGGTATCGGATATTTATTTTCTCTAAAAACTATTTGCAAAGTGGTTCTGCTTTAATTAGAACAGGACCAAACAAACACAAATAATAAAACCAGCCCCCCTAAATCCTAGTCCCACCAAAATCTACCCTACCCACCACTCTCCGCTCGCCACCTCACCCTCTCACCCAAAACATACCCACCCTGCCACCTCAGCTATCCACCTCTTTCCCACCTCTCTCTCTCTTTTTCTCACCCCCAGACTCTCTACCCCCCCTCCCCACTCTCGACAATGGCCCACCCCACACCCTACACTCCACGCCCTTTGCTCACCACACCGCAGCACACACAGCCACCAACCCCACCCTCTCTCTGCCGCGGACCCCACCCCACCTGGCCCCGCCGACAGCCCTTCCCCCAGATCCCACCCACATAGTCACCTCCCTGGCCCCACGGGTCCCACCCGTCAGGCCCTGCCCCGCACCCCACCTTCCCCCGCCTGCTCCTTCTTCCTCCTCCTCTCTCCCCGCGTCCCCAACCTCCGTCCACCCTCTCGCGCCCCCGCAGCTCCTCCGGCCGCCTTCCCCTTCCCAGCCCGCTCCCCAGCCTCCGCGCCGCTCTGCTCCCACCGCCGCCAAGCCTCCGCCGCCACCACTGGCGTCACCGGACCTCGCCCGCCACAGTCGCCGCTCGCCCTCCCTCGCCTGGCGCTCCCCAAACCACCGCGCCTCCTCCGGCGGACCTCCTCCCTCCGCGCCCTGCCTCCCGTGCTCGCCGAGTCAACCGCCTCTCCTCGCCCTCATGGCACCTCCGTCTCCGTCCCGCGCAGAACCGCCTCCGCCACCCCTCCTCCCGCGGCCGCACCACCCTCCACACGCCCGGCCGCCGCCCTCGCCTCAGCGTCTCCAGCGCGCCGCGCCCGGCCCTCTCCGCCTGCGCCCCGACCCGCCGCCACGCGACTAGCCCGTCCTCGGCCACGGACCGCCGCCCTCGACCTCGCCTGCATCCCTCCGTCCGCGCCGCCGTTCTCCTTCTGCCTCCCCGGCCCCGCCGTCGCCAAGGCCGTCTCCCTCCTCAGCGCCTCCGCGCCGACGGACCCCGCCAAGCCGCTCTCCTCCGCATGCGCGTCCGCGTGCCCCGTTTCCCCGGTGACCCTCCGCTTGGGCCTCGCCTCTGGGTCCTTCGGCCGCCGCCCCGAGGCCGTCGACCCTGCTCCCTGTCAGGGGCTGCCGTCCCGAGCACTCCCTGCAGCGTGCGTGAGCCTGGCTCCTCCCGCACGAGTTCTCTCCTGTGCAACATCGCCACCCAGCCCGCATGCGCTCGTTGTTAGTTGTTTGTTGTCGCCCGCTGACCGATGTTACCCTAGAACCCGACGAGCGATCGGCGAGAACTGCACCAACGTCAAGATATCCAAAGGTTCTATCGGCAACCAAGTTCGCCATCCGTCTCGACGTCGAAACCCGCAGGCGATGGCGTCACATTCTAAGATCTTCGACACGGCACCGGAGACCGCCGAACCCCAAGGCCGTCGACATGGAACTGACAAGGTCTACTACCTGGATTCGAAGACCGAACCCGATCCGCCAAGTTCTTCCTCCCGGACCCGAAGACGGTAGATGCAACAAGTACTTCCCCAGATCCGATGCCCGAGGACCACGGGTACGACATGAACTTCCCCTCGGACGCCAAGATCGCCACCGGATGCGCCAAGCACTTCTTCACGGAACCGACAAGATCGGCCCCGACCTGGGTGGAGCCGGAGACCGCCAAGTACACCTTTCCGGAACACAAGATCTACCACCGCTATCCGAGAACGTTCTCGCCGAGGCCGTCGAACCCTGGACCCTGAGACGACCCCGAACCCCCCAGAACCTCAAGTTCGTCGAGCCCCTCAATGTGTGACCCTTTTCCGAGAACCCTATTTTATAAGATAATAACAACTTGTGCATATTAAATTGTCATACTCGCATGCATATCTGTGGTTGGGGGCCTTATGCCGATTCACCTAATACTTAAATATGGGGCCCATATGCGGGCAAATCTAGTCTCATATTGGCCTCATTTAAACTTGAGTAGCGAACCATGGCCATCTATTGTCTTGCTATACAACATTTAAATTGCGGGGATCTAAATAACATGAACCACCTAAATAAATGTCTGGACCCCGGTTCCACTTAATATGACCTAATTGCACCGCACCTTTGCCATGCCATACATCATCCATGCATCATTCCGATCTTCTGCCGTGGTATTAAATATTGCATCCGGTGTTCTTCTAGTGTTTTGCTTCTTCGCGGATACGGCCGTTGAGTTGATGTGAGCTTCGCCCCGATCTCCGGTTGAAACCTTCAACAATGTTTTCAGGCGAGCATCTCCCCCTTTCTACCTATCTTACTTTTATAGTCTTTATTCCCTCCTGTTGATCTATTGCTATCTGTGTTGCAATGCTCTAGATTCCGTACCCTTGATATCCCTTGCGACCATATATTGCCTTGGACACACCCTATTTCCTGTTGTTTGGTAGCTAGTTGGTCTTGCGCGTCGCCGTCGCTTGCTATATTGCTGTTGCGTGTCGTCAAGTGCCACAGTTGCTGATGTATTGCCGCATGTCGATGATGGAGATGGTTCTAGTTTTACTTATCATCACTTTAATTTCTGTTTAACAACTAAAATTGAAATAAGCAGAGGCATCGGTGGGTGATAGATAATATTTGGTTTCGAGCATACTTGTGTCCGTAAGACCCAGTACTTGATACATTCCTTGATTTATCGCGCTATCCACATGCGGGAGTATGGGATCCCCGAGCGAGCTTGATTGGTCTTATTTCTTGGGGCCACAAACTAGTTTGAGGTTTTATTTACGATCTGTACTTATGCCATGTTTTTGCTTTATTTACGATTGTCGAGAGCACCTTTGTCTTATTTAGGATCATGGCACGATTTAGCGGTGTCGACAAGCCCAGCCACACTTCGGGTTCCCGATCGTTCTGACCGTCCCCATAACCTTAAGCGTCTCGGGCCGGCGGCTTCGTTCTTGGGTTCGACTTAAGGGTGGCCCCTGAAATATTTCTGAATCCTGTGATTGCTTTGTCGTGAAAGCCTCGTTGGGTTTTGATTTGGTTTTCGAGGTTGATCGAGTGTGTGTTGCTATTGGTGCACCCGGGGTAAATCTTTCTGAAGCCGTGTCATGTTATGGACGACTTGGAGCCGATATCTCGATCATAGACAAGCATAACTAAAGTTTACTGCTATAAATTTGACTTATAATGACTAGTAATCAGCTTCACTATAATGGAATGGCTAATTAATACTGCCCACCATTGCTTGTTTGGAGTGTCGCTGGCGACCATTGTACCTGACTAGTAATTAATGCAACTACAACGGAATGGCTGAATAAAAGTACCAACAACTGCTGGGTTTTGGGGTTTATCTCATGCTATCTGTACCTGATTAGTAATTGTTGCAACTCTCACGGAATGATTAATAAAAGTGCCCACTGCTTATTTTATCAGGATGATTATCTATACCTGACTAGTAATTACCGCAACGATAACTGAATAAATAAAACTGCCAACGGTGTGAGTTCCTCGGTTGACTTCCTCGTTTGGTCTCGAGGGGGAAACGCCAGGATGGGTTTGTTTGAGTATAGTATCAGGTTGGTTCTGGATAGGGGCCTTCTTACCCCTCTCTGATTGCCGCCAGTTGTATCGAGTCTCTATAGGTTGTATAGTGCATGCCGCCGCTGCCGCTTCAGTCCACCATACCTATGTAGGCGAGGACCGCCGAATTCTAGCCTCGCTGTCTTGGCCTCGATCGGCGCTCCTTCTTTTTCCTTTGCCCTTTCGGCACCCTTTTGTTTAAGCAGGTTTTGAGATCGACGTCGTTAGCAGGGTTACCCTTCCGGCTTGGCCTGGGCAGGGTTATGGACGCCATTGGTTATTCTTCAGGGCTCTTAGCCCCATTTGCATCTTGTCCATAGCTGGACGCTCTATCGTATCCAAGGTGATTTGGATCTTTGTATATTATATCTGTATTCTTGACTCCTTGAGTCGCTGTTATATATACATTACGTGGGTCCCATCGAGGGCTGTTGTGTAATGTTATTGCCGTATTCCACCATGCGAAAGTGCTGGTGGCACCTTTGAATCGTTTCTATGCGGGTTTGGCGAATTTTGCTCAAACTTGCATAGGTCCGATCGAGGTGTTCTGATGGTACGAGCTCGGCGTTGCGATACCCTAAGTCGACTGTAGGATAACCTAGCTAACGGCCGAAGTAGAGTGTCAAAACTATTTTGCAAAATCGGTTGGATAGTTCTGATTAGGTCTGATTTTACTCCTTACCCTCTGCTATACTCCTCTTATCTTTACGCGTTTTGAATCCGCTCTCTTCTTTTCTTCGAGTCCAGGAATTCTCGTGGTTGGGTTTCCGTCGTACCTTTAGGGTTTCGCTTCCTCCTTTGGTAACGGTGTTCTACCATCCGGTGTTCAAGCTGCCTGATGAATCCGTCTACGGTGGTACCATTCTTTGTTCCTTGTTTGTGCCTTCCGGTGTTTTCCGACGCGACGAAGTCTTCTACATCAGATCTGATGAGAATGTCCATCCCTCCTTTGTTTCGAAGCTCGGTTGTCGAGATCGTCAGTCTGAATCCGAGAGTTGGTTGCATAATTCGCCTATTCGTGTGCAGAGTAATGGTTTGGGTGCGCGATGGACTGATCACCATCCGACTACTCTTATCATTCGCTCTTGTACATCGAATCGGTGGGTCCCGCGATTTTACTCCGTTCACGGAAGTCATAGGTGGCTTTATTTGTTGATACCTCTACCTTCGACCTTTTGTTCCCGGAGTGTTCTCTCGACGATCACGGACAACAACTCTTGTTAGTGGTGTCGCGAGGATCTACACAAAGCGAGAAGACGCAGAACGCCGACCTTCCTTCCGGTACCGTGAGGCGGATCTCGAGGGCGAGATCCCTTGTTAGTGGTGTCGAATTGTGGCATCCCGCAAAACCACTACTAGAAAATCGCGTTGAATTTGTGCATTGCATCGTCATAATCATGCATTGTTTGTTTGCATTATTTGAAAAGCCCAAAGTTTATTATACAAAAACCCCTCTTTATTATAAAAGGCAAAACCCCGAAGGTATCGGATATTTATTTTCTCTAAAAACTATTTGCAAAGTGGTTCTGCTTTAATTAGAACAGGACCAAACAAACACAAATAATAAAACCAGCCCCCCTAAATCCTAGTCCCACCAAAATCTACCCTACCCACCACTCTCCGCTCGCCACCTCACCCTCTCACCCAAAACATACCCACCCTGCCACCTCAGCTATCCACCTCTTTCCCACCTCTCTCTCTCTTTTTCTCACCCCCAGACTCTCTACCCTCTCTCCCCACTCTCTCTGACAGCAGGCCCACCCCCACACCCTACACTCCACCCACGCCACTGCTCACACCACACGCACACCGCAGCACACACAGCCACCAACCCCACCCTCTCTCTGCCGCGGACCCCACCCCACCTGGCCCCGCCGACAGCCCTTCCCCCAGATCCCACCCACATAGTCACCTCACAGCCCCACAGGTCCCACCGTCGAGCCCCGCACCCCACCTCCCCCCGCCTGCTCCTTCTTCCTCCTCCTCTCTCCCCGCGTCCCCAACCTCCATCCACCCTCTCGCGCCCCAAGCTCCCTCTCCCGAGCACGCCCTCCCAGCGCTCCGCCCCTAGCAGGCCGCCTCCACCGCCGCCGCTCTGCTCCACCCCAGCCGCCGCCGCGCGCCTCCGCCGCCTCGCCCTCCCTAGCGTCACCGGACCTCGCCCCGCCACCAGGTCGCCGCTCGCCCTCCCTCGCCTGGCCGCTCCCCCAAACCACCGCGCCTCCTCCCCAGCGGCGGACCTCCCCCTCTCCCCCTCCGCGCCGCCCTGCCTCCCCGTGCTCGCCGCCGGAGTCAACCGCCTCTCCTCCGCCCTCGCGCGCTCATGGGCACCTCCGTCTCTCCGCCCGCGAGAACCGCCTCCGCCACCCCTCCTCCCGCTGCCGCACCCTCCACTGCCCGCGCGCCACCTCGCCGCGTCTCCGCGCGCGCCCGCGCCAGCCCTCTCCGCCTCGCCCCCGACCCCGCCGCCACCGTGCCTAGCCCGTCCTCGGCCACGGACCGCCGCCCTCGACCTCGCCTGCATCCCTCCGTCCGCGCCGCCGTTCTCCTTCCGCCTCCCCGACCCCGCCGTCGCCGAGGCCGTCTCCCTCCTCAGCGCCTCCGCGCCGACGAACCCCGCCAAGCCGCTCTCCTCCGCATGCGCGTCCGCGTGCCCCGTTTCCCCGGTGACCCCTCCGCTTGGGCCTCGCCTCTGGTTCCTTCGGCAGCCGCCCCAAGGCCGTCGACCCTGCTCCCTATCAGGGGCTGCCGTCCCGAGCACTCCCTGCAGCGTGCGTGAGCCTGGATCCTCCCGCACGAGTTCTCTCCTGTGCAACATCGCCACCCAGCCCGCATGCGCTCGTTGTTAGTTGTTTGTTGTCGCCCGCTGACCGATGTTACCCTAGAACCCGACGAGCGATCGGCGAGAACTGCACCAACGTCAAGATATCCAAAGGTTCTATCGGCAACCAAGTTCGCCATCCGTCTCGACGTCGAAACCCGCAGGCGATGGCGTCACATTCTAAGATCTTCGACACGGCACCGGAGACCGCCCGAACCCCAAGGCCGTCGACATGGGCGACAAGGTCTACTACCGGATTCAAGACGAACCCGATCCGCCAAGTTCTTCCTCCGGACCGAAGGCGGTAGATGCAACAAGTACTTCCCCATCCGATGCGAGGACCACGGTGCGACATGAACTTCCCCTCGACGCCAAGATCGCCACGGATCGCCAAGCACTTCTTCACGGAACCGACAAGATCGGCCCGACACAGGTGGAGCCGAGACCGCCAAGTACACCTTTCCGGAACACAAGATCTACCACCGCTATCCGAGAACGTTCTCGCCGAGGCCGTCAAACCCTGGACCCTGAGACGACCCCGAACCCCCCAGAACCTCAAGTTCGTCGAGCCCCTCAATGTGTGACCCTTTTCCGAGAACCCTATTTTATAAGATAATAACAACTTGTGCATATTAAATTGTCATACTCGCATGCATATCTGTGGTTGGGGGCCTTATGCCGATTCACCTAATACTTAAATATGGGGCCCATATGCGGGCAAATCTAGTCTCATATTGGCCTCATTTAAACTTGAGTAGCGAACCATGGCCATCTATTGTCTTGCTATACAACATTTAAATTGCGGGGATCTAAATAACATGAACCACCTAAATAAATGTCTGGACCCCGGTTCCACTTAATATGACCTAATTGCACCGCACCTTTGCCATGCCATACATCATCCATGCATCATTCCGATCTTCTGCCGTGGTATTAAATATTGCATCCGGTGTTCTTCTAGTGTTTTGCTTCTTCGCGGATACGGCCGTTGAGTTGATGTGAGCTTCGCCCCGATCTCCGGTTGAAACCTTCAACAATGTTTTCAGGCGAGCATCTCCCCCTTTCTACCTATCTTACTTTTATAGTCTTTATTCCCTCCTGTTGATCTATTGCTATCTGTGTTGCGATGCTCTAGATTCCGTACCCTTGATATCCCTTGCGACCATATATTGCCTTGGACACACCCTATTGCCTGTTGTTTGGTAGCTAGTTGGTCTTCTGGCGCCGTCGCTTGCTATATTGTTGCTTGCGTCGTCAAGTGCCACGATTCTTGATGTATTGCCGCATGTCGATGATGGAGATGGTTCTAGTTTTACTTATCATCACTTTAATTTCTGTTTAACAACTAAAATTGAAATAAGCGAGAGGCATCGGTGGGTGATAGATAATATTTGGTTTCGAGCCCACTTGTGTCCGTAAGACCCCGAGTACTTGATACCTGTTCCTTGATTTATCGCGCTATCCACATGCGGGGAGTATGGGATCCCCCTGAGCCAGAGCTTGATTCAGTCTTATTTCTTGGGGCCACAAACTAGTTTGAGGTTTTATTTACGATCCTGTACTTATGCCATGTTTTACTGCTTTATTTACGATTGTGCGAGGAGCACCTTTGTCTTTATAGGATCATGGCACGATTCCGCGGTGTCGACAAGCCCAGCCACACTTTCGGGTTCCCAGTCGTTCACAGCCGTCCCCATAACCTTAAGCCCGTCTCGGAGCCGGCCGGCTTCGTTGCGGGTTCGACTTAAGGGGTGGCCCCCTGAAATATTTCTGAATCCTGTGATTGCTTTGTCGTGAAAGCCTCGTTGGGTTTTGATTTGGTTTTTCCGAGGTTGATCGAGTGTGTGTTGCTATTGGTGCACCCCGGCCGGGTAAATCTTTCTGAAAGCCGTGTCCGCGGTTATGGACGACTTGGAGCACAGTATCTCGATCATAGACAAGCATAACTAAAGTTTACTGCTATAAATTTGACTTATAATGACTAGTAATCAGCTTCACTATAATGGAATGGCTAATTAATACTGCCCACCATTGCTTGTTTGGAGTGTCGCTGGCGACCATTGTACCTGACTAGTAATTAATGCAACTACAACGGAATGGCTGAATAAAAGTACCAACAACTGCTGGGTTTTGGGGTTTATCTCATGCTATCTGTACCTGATTAGTAATTGTTGCAACTCTCACGGAATGATTAATAAAAGTGCCTTTGCTTATTTTATCGGGATGATTATCTATACGACTAGTAATTACATAGCGATAACTGAATAAATAAAAGCGCCAGCGGTGTGAGTTCCTCGGTTGACTTCCTCGTTTGGTCTCGAGAAGCGCCAGATGGGTTTGTTTGAGTATAGTATCGGGTTGGTTCGGATAGGTCCTTCTTACCCTCTCGATTGCCGCCGGTTGTATCAGTCTCTATAGGTTGTATAGTGCATGCCTTGCCGCTTGATCCACCATACCTATGTGGCGAGGACCGAATTCTAGCCTCGCCGTGTCTTGGCCTCGATCGACGCTCCTTCTTTTCCTTTGCCCTTTGCGGCACCCTTTTGTTTAAGCGGTTTTGAGATCGGCGTCGTTAGCGAGTTACCCTTCCGGCTTGGCACAGGCAGGGTTATGGGCCATTGGTTATTCTTGAGGCTCTTAGCCCCATTTGCATCTTGTCGTAGCTGGGGCTCTATCGTATCCAAGGTGATTTGGATCTTTGTATATTATATCTGTATTCTTGACTCCTTGAGTCATTTATATATCTCTGCTGTGGGTCCCATCGAGGACTGTTGTGTAATGTTATTACTTCGTATTCCACCCGCACGAAAGTGCCTGGTGGGCACCTTTGAATCGTTTCTATGCGGGTTTGGCGAATTTTGCTCAAACTTGCATAGGTCCGATTCTGAGGGTGTTACAGTCCCATCGAGGACTGTTGTGTAATGTTATTACTTCGTATTCCACCCGCACGAAAGTGCCTGGTGGGCACCTTTGAATCGTTTCTATGCGGGTTTGGCGGGTTTCGCTCAAACTTGCATAGGGTCGATTCTGAGGGTGTTACAACCGCGATGGTGTCGGACATACCGACAAAGATTTCTCCCGATCCCTACCCACCAAGACCCCGAGCACAATGAAGCACCACCACCGACTCACCGCCCACCAGTCTGCGCCACCACGATCCCGCAGATACCGTCACCGTCTCTTCGTGACCCCTGGTACGAGGCCTGCAAGACGATGGCCGCCAACATTGCTAGACAAGGAGCAGCAGTGTAGCACCCCGGGTAAAACCACTACTAAAAAAAACATTGTTGTTTGTATTTGTGCATCCTCATGACATCATGATGCATATTTTTGCCTTTGAAAAACATTTTCATTCAAACCTATTTTATTTTCTACAAACACCCCATATTTATTTCAAATTATCAAAATCGATCTTCTGGATATCTTGTTTTGTCTAAAAACTATTTACAAAGAATATTAAAAAACTATCTAGATAATAAAACTATTTTATCTAGGGGAGGCCGACACCGACCAGCCCAAAAGGCCCAGCCAGCAGCCGGCCTACAACCTCAGGAAAAACCTAACCCTAATTTCCCCTCCAAACCCTACCCCAAACCCTAGACAAACCAATCCCATCTCCCTGCCGCTGTTAGCCCTTGCCGCAACCTCCAAGCCACTAGAGCGCAGCACACGAGCCACGAACCCACCCTGGTACCCAACACGCCAACACACAACACACGCATGCCACACCCCTGGCGCCCCTCTCCTGGCCCCACCCCGACCCCACGTCTCACGCGAGCCTGAACCTTCTCCCTCTCCCTCGCGTCGACCTCCTCCCTCCCAGGTGTGCGCCGCCGCCGGATCCCCAGGCGCCCCGCAACCCTCGCTCCCTCGACCCGCTCTCTTTCTTCTGTCGCTACTCGCTCCCAACTACCCGCATCGGGCCCTCCTCTCCGCTCATCGCATCGCCGCCACCGCCGCCCGGCCACGGCCTCGTCTGCGTTGTCTCTGCCCCACTGGCCTCTCTCCGCTGCTGCCTCCGGTCACCTCTTCCGCCATTGGCGCCCTGCCGTGGAGCTTCGCCATGGACGCCATCTCCTCTGCAGGACGGCACCGCCCCCCTCACCCGGCCTCCCTCTGTAGGGTTCGCAACATAGAAAACAAAATTTTTCCTACGATGGGAACAACTATGTACCAAGATCTATCTACTAGATACAAACAACGGGCGGATGTATATCCGTAAAGAACATACCCTTGAAGACCGACAAAGCTTAACGAGTTAAACTCGTGGTTGATGTAGACGATCTCTTGCCGATCTCAAGATCGAGAGGAAGTCCTAGCGCCGCAAATCAGCAGCGCATCCGTGCTCACACACACGTCCGAGGCACCGAGCAACCCCCGCCTCCTCGCTCCAGCGATGCAGCGGAAGCACAACTCTTTCTTGCCGAATAGCCATCGGGAACATGTATCTCGCTAGTCCGAGACCATGGGGGATAAATTCTAGAAGGGGAGAGAGAACCTTCACGAGGAGGTGTGAGTGAGAGAGAGGGAGAGGGATGCCTTTTATAGGAGGAGGGGGGGACCCAAGGGGGTGGCCTCCGTCCATGGGGGCTTCCCCCTCCCCTCCTTCATTCATGTGGGTGGACATTCCACTCACAAAAACCTCTTCATTTCCCTCCACTCAAAATCCCAGTCAAACTTGCAATTAAATTTCCACCAAATTTAATGCAAACTCTCATTAAATAAAACTCTTTTTATTTATTCAGAATTTTGTCAATTAATTTAATGACAAACATTCTCATATAACCCTTGCTAGAATTCTATTTCACATGCAAAAACACTTTCTGCAATTTCACCCGAAAACCTGTTTCGGTATCTAGTGAAATAAATTCCTGCGCTTGTTATTCATTCGGGCATGAAACTTTTGCTCCAATTGGATGTCGGTGTCTCTTAAGTGTGTCACCCTACGGTTCGTGAATAATGCGGACATGATCGAGACCCCTCTCGGATCAATAATCAGAAGCGGGATCTGGAGACCCATACTGACTCCCACACATTCAACGATGACTTTCTTGTGATCGTTGGAACCTTTTATGCTAGTATCTTAATCCCTTTGTTTCACGATATATTACATGTCCGAGATTCGATCATCGGTATATCCATACTTAGTTTGATCTCATTACTAACATGCACTCTTTTCTCGTTCCCGTGATATAACATTCTAGTGATCAAATCATTTGCTTGCAAGCTAACCAATGTGATATCACCGAGAGGGCCCAGAGTATATCTATCCGTCATCGGGATGAACAAATTCCTCTCTCGATCCATGGGCCTCAACATAACACTTTATTAGTTCTGGACCCATCTTTATAATCACCCTATTATGGTGTGACGTTTGATGTTATCAAGAAACTCTTCCAGTGTTAGTGATTGACATGATCTCATGGTCTAAGGATTAGGATTACTTAGTAAGTTGTTATAGCAATATAAACTCAATGACTTTGATCATAATGCTATACTTCAGATGAATGTTCATCACCCCATTACACTAATTTGGTGATCCTGTTATTAACAATATCCAATGTCCATGATCAGGAAACCTTGATCATCTTGTTAATCAACGAGCTAGTTTATGAGAGAGGCATAACTAGGAACTTTCTGTTTGTTTATTAAACACACATGTATTAATGTTTCCGTATTAATACAATTATAGCATGCAAAATAAACATCTATCATATATTTGGAATACACATAATAAACACTTTATTATTGCCTCTCAGGGCATATTCCCTTCGGTCTCCCACTTGCACTAGAGACAATAATCTAGTTACATAGTGATGAATCTAACACCCATGGAGTTCTGGTGTTGATCATGTTTTGCTCTAGGGAGAGTTTTAGTCAACGGATCTGCTACATTGAGATCCGTGTGTACTTTACAAATCTTTATATCTCCATCCTTGACATGCTCGCGTATGGTGTGAAACCGGCGCTTAATATCCTTGGAATTCTTGTGAGACCTTGGTTCTTTGGCATTGCAAATGGCGCCATTGTTGTCACAATAGATCACAATTGGGTCCAACGCGCTTGCAACCACACCTAGTTCGGATATGAACTCCTTCATCCAAACCGCTTCCAAAGCAGCAACATATTCGACCTCCGTTGTTGATCCCGCCACCACAGGTTGTTTGGAACTCCTCCAACTAACCGCTCCACCATTCATGAGAAATACGTATCCGGATTGAGACCTAGAGTCATCCGGATCGGTGTCAAAGCTTGCGTCGACATAACACTTAGTGACAAGCTCTTCTTCACCTCCGTACACAAGAAACATATCCTTAGTTCTTCGTAAGTACTTAAGGATATTGTTGACCGTTATCCAGTGTTCCGAACCTGGATCCAATTGGTACCTGAAGGGATTCGCGGCATAGTAAATCAAAATTTTCTACGGATACAAACAGAGGGAATCCATGATCTAATCTAGGAGATGCAAACAACGAGAGAGATTGGATTAGATCTTCATACCCTTTAAGATTCGCACAGCGGAACGTTCGTCGGAACATGGGTGATGTAGTCGTACTCGCTTCTCCTCCTCGCGATCCGATCCGATCTAGCACCACAAGTGGCGATGCCTCCGTGAGATGCACACGTGCAGCACCTCGACGTCTCCTCCTTCCTTGGTCCAACAAATATGGTGGAGAGATGGATTGGATCTACAAAACGACGGCGCGGTGCAATTGGTGGAGAGTTTCTGCAGCAGGGCTTCATCTACACGCAGTCGGGAGGGAGAGAGAGAGGAGGGCAGCAGGGCGGCTAGGGTTGGAGGGGAAGGTGTGGGGGTGGTGCGCCCCCAGCCCTCTTTATATAGAGGGGTGGGCGGCAGCCCTAGCCCCTCCCCCAAGACAAGGCCGGCGGCCAAGGAGGAAGAGTGGGGGGCAAGGAAACCCCCCCTTCTAGAAGGTCCAATTAGGGTTTTACCCTTGCTGGCCGGTTGGGCCCTATGGGGCCTTGTGCCCCTGGCCCAATGCGGCCAGGGCACTCCCTCATAGGCCCATGCCCCCTCCCGGAAGCTGGGGCCACGTTGGTCCCCTTCCGGAAGGTTCTAGAAGCTTCCGGTGTCATACCGATTAACCCGGAACAATTCAACTCCAACTGCTTTGCCTTATATGAATCTTATTCTCCGGACCATTCCGGAACCTCTCGTGATGTCCGGATCCCATCCGAGACTCGAACAAAACTCATAAACCAATTATCCAATCTATCCTAGCGTCGAGACACGTTAAGTGTGTGACTCTTGAGTTCGAGAATATGCGACATGATCTTCTATCAATAATCAGCAGCGGGTTTGGAAACCGTATTGACTCCCACATTCATCGATGATCATATCGGATGAACCACGATGCCAGATTCAATCAATCCCATATTTATATTCCCTTCGTCTCGCGATATTTTACTTGCCCGAGATTTGATCGTCGGTACCGTCATACCTAGTTCAATCTCGTTCACAGCAAGTACTTTACTCGTTCCGTAATCCGATATCACTTTGTGATTAACTCCTTAACCACATGCTTGCAAGCGGTGTTGATATCGATTACCCAGTGGGCCCGAAGTATATATCTCCGACTTGGGAGGGACAAATCCCATCTCGATACATACAACCCAACAGATACTTTCCGATCACCTGAGAGACACCTTTATGATCACCCTCTCATAGGATGACGTTTGATGACCTCAAAGATTTCTTCCGATACCAGGGAGTTGTATTATCTCATGGTCTAAGGAATACAATATTTGACATAAGAAAAGCTTCGCAAAGATGAACACGATGACACGATCTAATTGCTTCGCTTAGTTTAGGTCTGTCCATCACATCATGCTCCCAATGATATGATCTCATTATTAATCGACAACTCATGTCAATGGTTAGGAAACCTTAACCATCATTAATCAATGAGCTAGTCCATAGAGGCGTACTAGGGACACGGTGTTGTTCACAAACCACACAAGTATTAAAGTTTCCGCTTAATACAATTCTAGCATGGAATATAAACATTATCATGAACAAGAATTATAATAATAACATCTTTATTATTGCCTCTAGGGCATAATTTCAACAGTCTCCCACTTGCACTAGAGTCAATAATCTAGTTTACATTTGGCAACAATCTCACACCCATGGCACTGAGGTGCTGATCATGTTTTACACGTGGAAGAGGTTTAGTCAATGGATCTGCGACATTCAGATCTGTATGTACTTTGCTAATCTTCGATCTCCATCGCTATATAATGTCGGAGTATATGAAACTTGCGGTTGATATGCTTGGTCTTTGGATGATATCTTGGTTCCTTAGCGAGTGCTATGGCGCCAGTGTTGTCACACAATATCTCTAGTGGGTCCAATGCACTTGGAACCACGCCAAGATCAGTGATGAAGTTCCTGATCCAAACTCCTTCACTTGACGCTTCTGCAGCAGCCATGTATTCCGCTTCTACTGTAGATCCCGCGATCACGCTTTGCTTGCAGCTTATCCAGCTCACAGCTCCTCCATTCAAAATATAAACGTATCCTGTATGAGATTTAGAATCATCCTTGTCGGTGTCGAAACTAGCATCGACGTAACCTTTTACGACGAGCTGTTCATCACCCCCATAGACTAAGAACATTTCTTTTGTCCTATTTAGGTACTTTAGGATGTTCTTCACGGCTGTCTAGTGTTCCACTCCTGGATCACTTTGATACCTGCTCGTCAAACTAAGAGCATTGGACACATCCAGTCTAGTACACAACATGGCATACATGATAGAACCTATGGCCGAGGCATAAGGCACTTTGCTCATAGCTTCCCTATCATTTACCGTAGCTGGACACTGAGCCTTGCTCAATATCTTACCTGACAACATAGGCACTGAACCTTTCTTTGCCTTATCCATTACGAACCTTTTGAACTTTGTCTAGGTATGTACTCGGCTTAAAGCTATCAGGCGTCTTTGTCTATCTCTATAGATTTTGATGCCCAATATATAAGCAGCTTCACCTAGGTCTTTCATTGAAAAACACTTGTTCAAATAACTCTTCACATCGTTAAGCATGTTAATGTCATTTCCAATAATCAATATGTCATCCACATATAGTACCATAAATGTCACTGAGCTCCCACTCACTTTCGTAGCAATTCGGAACAAATCCAAAGCTCTTGATCACTTGATCAAAACGAAGGTTCCAACTCCGAGATGCTTGCTTCAGTCCATAAATGGAACGCTGAAGTTTGCATACTTTATCAGCATCCTTAGGATCGACAAAACCTTCGGGTTGCATCATATAAAACTCTTCATCAATGTTTCCATTGAGGAACGCAGTCTTGATATCCATCTGCCATATTTCATAATCATGAAATGCAGCAATTGCTAATAAAATCCGAATGGACTTAAACATCGCTATGGGAGAGAAAGTCTCATCGTAGTCAACACCTTGAACTTGTCGAAAACCTTTCGCGACAAGCCGTGCTTTATAGACGGTAACATTACCATCCACGTCCGTTTTCTTCTTGAAAATCCATTTGCACTCAACGGCCTTTCGGTCGCTAGGAGGGTCCACCAAAGTCCATACTTGGTTTTCGCTCATGGATCCCAATTCAGATTTCATGGCTTTAGCCATTTCTCAGAGTCTGGGCTCATCATCGCTTCCTCATAGTTCGTAGGTTCACTGTCTTCTACCAACAAGAAAGTCAAGACAGGGTTGCCATACCACTCAGGAGGGGCACGCGACCTTGTCGACCTGCGACGTTCAGTAGCAGCATCGTCCGAAGCTTCATGATCCTTGTCATTAGCTTCCTCTATTGTTGGTGTAGGCGACCTTTGGAACAATTTCAGGTCTTGCGCTACTCTCAATTCAAGAGAAGGTTCAACAACCTCGTCTAGCTCTACTTTCCTCCCACTCACTTCTTTCGAGAGAAACTCCTTCTCAAGAAAGGAACCGTTCTTCACGACAAACACTTTGCCTTCGGTTACGTGATAGAAGGTATACCCAATAGTTTCCTTAGGGTATCCTATGAAGACGCATTTCTCCGCTTTGGGTTCGAGCTTGTCCGGCATCAACTTATTGGCGTAAGCTTCGCATCCCCAAACTTTAAGAAACGACAACTTAGGTTTAGCACCAAACCACAGTTCATACGGTGTCGTCTCAACGGATTTAGATGGAGCCCTATTTAAAGTGAATGCAGCGGTTTCTAATGCATAACCCCAAAATGATAACGACAAATCAGTAAGAGACATCATCGATCGAACCATATCTAATAGGGTTCGGTTCAAACACACCATTCTTGTTGTGGTGTTCCGGGTGGCGTGAGTTGCGAAACGATTCCTCTTGCTTTAAGATGCGTGAGAAAATCATAACTCAAATATTCACCTCCACGATCGGATCGTAGAAACTTAATCTTTCTGTTACGATGGTTCTCCACTTCATTCTGAAATTCCTTGAACTTTTCAAATGTTTCAGATTTATGTTTCATTAAATAGATATACCCATATCTACTTAAGTCATCGGTAAAAGTGAGAAAATAGCGATATCCACCGCGCGTCGAAACACTCATCGGTCCGCATACATCGGTATGTATGATTTCCAACAAGTCCGTTGCTCGCTCCATCATACCGGAGAACGGGGTTTTGATCATCTTGCCCATGAGGCATGTTCGCATGTGTCAAATGATTCAAAATCAAGAGACTCCAAAAGTCCATCAGAATGGAGTTTCTTCATGCGTTTTACACCAATATGACCTAGACGACAGTGCCACAAATAAGTAGTATTATCACTATCTACTTTGCCTCTCTTAGCCTCAATGTTATGGATGTGTGTTTCATCCTTTTAGAGATTTATAAGAAATAAACCATTCACAATAGGTGCATGACCATAAAATATGTTACTCATATAAATAGAACAACCATTATTCTCCGATTTAAATGAATAACCGTCTTGCAATAAACAAGATCCAGAAATAATGTTCATGCTCAACGCAGGCACATAATAACATTTATTAAGGTTTAAAACTAATCCCGAAGGTAAAACTAAGAAGAGCGTGCCGACGGCCATCACATCAATTCTTGATCCGTTGCCAACGTGCATCGTCACCTCATCCCTCGCAAGCCACCGTCTATTCCGTAGCTCCTGTTTCGAGTTACAAATATTAGCAACTGAACCAGTATCAAATACCCAGGGACTACAACGAGGGCTAGTAAGGAAAACATCAATAACATGTATATCAAATATACCTTTGATGGTGCCAACCTTCTTGTCCGCTAAGTACTTCGGACAATTGCGCTTCCAGTGACCCTTGTCCTTGCAATAGAAGCACTCAGTGTCCGGCTTAGGACTAGACCTGAGCTTCTTCTCAGCAGGGGCAGCGCGCTTACCGCCGCCCTTCTTGAAGGGCTTCTTTGCACCCTTACCTTTCTTGAAGTTGGGGGGCTTGTTGACCATCAACACATGATTATCCTTTTTGATGTCCACCTCCACAGCCTTTAGCTTTGCGAAGAGCTCGGTGATCGTATCCGTGGAACCAATCTGATTATGAGTCACTACAAAACTCTTGTAGCTGGGAGGGAGTGATTGCAGAACCCTGTCAATCTTGAGCTCCTCTGGAATCTTGCAGTCCAGTTGCTCAAGGCGTTGAGTGTAGCCCGACATCTTAATGGCGTGATCACTAACGGAACTCCCTTCCTCCATCTTGCAGTTAAAGAACTTCTCAGAGATCTCATATCTCTCAGAACGGGCCTGAGTCTGAAACATGGTTTTCGGCTCCTCGAGAATCTCAAATGGCCCGGGATAGTCTTCAAAACGATTTTGAAGGTCCGATTCCATAGCAAACAACATGGTGCTCTTAATCACACCATAATCATCTTTGCGTGGTGATGAACAGCTTTCTCATCGGCCGTAGCGATAGCGCAGGCGTCACCTAACGCATTCTCAAGGACATAGTCCTTTTGACCGCTAGAGAATGATTCTCGATTGCGGAACCAGTTGGTGAAGTTAGACCCATTGTTTTAAGTTTTTCCTTCTCAGCAAAAGCGTTGAAGTTGAAGTTGGACTTAGCCATTTGATCTACAATATTTGCAAGTACAAATTAGACTATGTTCATGATAACTAGTTCAACTTTTAATCAAATTACTAGATGAACTCCCACTAAATTCAACATCCCTCAAGTTGTTTAGTGAACACGATCCAAATTCACCACACCTAATCCGATCTTCACGAGAAGAGATGTGGTTTCAATGGTGGACAACGAAGTGTCGATCATATCATTCATATGACTCATGCTTAACCTTTCGGTTCATGTGTTCCGAGGCCATGTCTGTACATGCTAGGCTCGTCAAGTTAGACCCAAGTATTTTTGCGTGTGCAAAACTGGCTTGCACCCGTTGTATGTGAGCGTAGAGTCTATAGCACCCGATCATCACGTGATGCTTGGACACGATGAACTTTCGCAACGGTGCATACTTGGGGAGAACACAGTTTTATCTTGATTTTTAAGTGAGGAATCATCTTATAATGCTACCGTCGCGATCTAAGCATAATAAGATACATAAAAGGATAAACATCACATGCATATAACTTTATGTGACATGGTATAGCCAATCTTCGTGCAATGATCTCCATCTTGTGCGTGCCGGCATGATCTCCATCACTCCACCATGATTGCCTCCACCACGAATAGCAACTACAACTATTGCTAACTACTTAGCGATAAAGTGAAACTATTACATGGCGTATAAGAAGTTGACACACAGGTCATACACAATTATAAAGACAACCATATGGCTCCTGCCGGTTGTGTACTCATCGACATGCAAGTCGTGAAACATTAAAAAACATGATCATCGCATACATTATACACATCACATCTTTGGCCATACCATATCACAGAAAACACTCCTGCAAAACAAGTTAGACGCCTCTACTTTGTTGTTGCATGTTTTACGTGGCTTATGGGAGTAGATGCTAAGAACGATTCTTACCTACGGAAATCCACAATGGTGATATTATGGTTGCCAAACTCCGGTGTAAATCCCATGACAACTATAGTGAGAGCGGCATCCACCGCATGTGTGGAACAAGCCACACGTCAAGTCGGAGCGGTCTCATGACGACGTCGCGTAAGGTTGGCCTAGACCGCTTCAATCTCACTATCCCGCGTCATAAGAAGAACACAAACAAGAGGCTTGCAATAGAAAACATCAACGCCCGCAACAATCATGTTGCGTTCTACTCGTGAAACACATCTACGCATAGATCTAGCTCTGATACCACTGAAGGGATTCACGGCATAGTAAATCAAAATTTTCTACGGATGCGAACAGAGGGAAGCCAAGATCTAATCTAGGAGATGCAAACAACGAGATAGATTGGATTAGATCATCATACCCTTGAAGATTCGCATAGCGGAATGTTCGTCGGAACGTGGGTGATGTAGTCGTACTCGTTTCTCCTCCTCGCGATCTGATCCGATCTAGCACCACAAGTGGCGATGCCTCCGTGAGATGCACACGTGCAACACCTCGATGTCTCCTCCTTCCTTGGTCCAGCAAGTATGGTGGAGAGATGGATTGGATCTACAATGCGACGGCGCGGTGCAATTGGTGGAGAGTTTCTGCAGCAGGGCTTCGCCTACACGCAGTCGGGAGGGAGAGAGAGAGGAGGGCAGCAGGGCGGCTAGGGTTGGAGGGGAAGGTGTGGGGGGTGGTGCGCCCCCAGCCCTCTTTATATAGAGGTGTGGGAGGCAGCCCTATCCCCTCCCCCAAGCCAAGGTCGGCGGCCAAGGAGGAAGAGTGGAGGGCAAGGAAACCCCCCTTCTAGAAGGTCTAATTAGGGTTTTACCCTTGCTGGCCGGTTGGGACCTATGGGGCCTTGTGCCCCTGGCCCAATGCGGCCAGGGCACTCCCTCATAGGCCCATGCCCCCTCCCGGAAGGTGTGGCCACGTTGGTCCCCTTCCGGAAGGTTC
The DNA here is from genome assembly GCA_030063025.1 of Avena longiglumis. Taxonomy (NCBI): domain Eukaryota; kingdom Viridiplantae; phylum Streptophyta; class Magnoliopsida; order Poales; family Poaceae; genus Avena; species Avena longiglumis. The sequence goes on from CP125974.1 coordinate 459,193,096, forward strand.
TAGAAGCTTCCGGTATAATACCGATTTACGGAACAATTCGAACTCCAAAAACTGCCGCCTTATATGAATCTTATTCTCGGACCATTCGGAACCTCACGTGATGTCCCGGATCCCATCCGAGACTCCGAACAAAAACTCATAAACCAATTATCCAATCTATCCTAGCGTCGAGACACGTTAAGTGTGTGACCCTTCGGGTTCGAGAATATTCACACATAATCTTCTATCAATAATCAACAGGAGTGCGAAACCCATATTGACTCCCACACATTCATCGATGATCATATCGGATGAACCACGATGCCAGGATTCAATCAATCCCATATTTATATTCCCTTCGTCTCAAGATATTTTACTTGCCCGAGATTTGATCGTCGGTACCGTCATACCTAGTTCAATCTCGTTCACAACAAGTACTTTACTCGTTCCGTAATCCGATATCACTTTGTGATTAACTCCTTAACCACATGCTTGCAAGCGGTGTTGATATCGATTACCGAGTGGGCCCGAAGTATATCTCTTCGACTTGGGAGGGACAAATCCCATCTCGATACATACAACCCAACAGATACTTTCCGATCACCTGAGAGACACCTTTATGATCACCCTCTCATAGGATGACGTTTGATGACCTCAAAGCTTTCTTACGATACCAGGGAGTTGTGTTATCTCATGGTCTAAGGAATACAATATTTGACATAAGAAAAGCTTCGCAAAGATGAACACGATGACACGATCTAATTGCTTCGCTTAGTTTGGGTCTATCCATCACATCATTCTCCCAATGATATGATCTCATTATTAATCGACAACTCATGTCCATGGTTAGGAAACCTTAACCATCATTAATCAATGAGCTAGTCCATAGAGGCGTACTAGGGACACAGTGTTGTTCATAAACCACACAAGTATTAAAGTTTCCGCTTAATACAATTCTAGCATGGAATATAAACATTATCATGAACAAGAATTATAATAATAACATCTTTATTATTGCCTCTAGGGCATAATTCCAACAGTACCTACTAGTCAAACTAATAGCATGTGCCACATCCGGTCTTGTACATAGCATGGCGTACATTATAGAGCTTATGGCTGAAGAATAGGGGACTTTGTCCATTATCTCTCTTTCTTCCGCCGTAGCCGGACTTTGAGTCTTACTCAATGTTTTGCCTTGCAACATAGGTAAGAACCCCTTCTTACTTCCGTCCATTTTAAACTTCTTTAAAATCTTATCAAGGTATGTACTTTGCGATATCCCTATTAGGCGCCTAGATCTATCTTTATAGATCTTTATGCCTAATATGTATGACGCTTCACCTAGGTTCTTCATTGAAAATTTGCTGTTTAGATAACTTTTAACACTGTTTAAAAGATCTATATCATTTCCGATCAATAATATGTCATCCACATATAATATCAGAAATGCCACATTGCTATCACATCCCAAGATTTTCCAAATCTTGTAATGTGAAAAATAAATGAATAAAATAAAACTTTGTTGATTTTCAGGGTGAGAAGAAACTTTTTGAATCCAATTTGAAACTTTCAAAACCTATTTGGATCAAATAAAATCCTAAAGGGATTTAAAAAAAGATAAATAAACAATAAACTTAAAAATATTTAATTACTATTTTGGATCTTTTAATAAAAAGATTTGGTTTCCAAATGAAAGGGTAGAAATATAAATAAGGATTATTTTATAGAGCCAAATTAAACCTTGGCCAAGCTTTTGAAATAAAACATTTTGTTTTGATAAAAATAGTAAAGGTTTATTTAAATAAAATAATAAGGATTTAATATCCAAGTTTATTAAAAATAAAGGTTTTACTATTTTAATTAAACATCAAAACTTATTTATTTATTTTAAACAAGTTTTCCAAGTATTCTATATTTTCAAATAAAACCTACTGATTTGGTTTTGAAAATAATTAGATTTCTAATGGAGATTTTAAATAAACCAAAACCCATTTGATTTAATAACTAAGATCCATTTTATTTAATTATTAATGGGTCCTAAAAAGAATAAAATTATTTTATTTTGGACTTTAGTTTTGTGTTGTTAAACAGAACCAAAACTTAATATAAAGTTTAGTGGAAGTTGTTTTGATTTGGTTGTTTGAATTGATTGTTTGAATTTCAAAACAGAAATTGAATTGGAAAAAGAAAAAGATTCAGAACAGAAAAAAAATAGAGTAAGGACGGCCCAACCCAACCTGGCCCACTAAGCCCAACAGCGCAGCTCCTCTCTCTCCCGAAGAAAAATGTTTCGCACCTGCTTACAGACTCGCAGAGCGACTGACGAGTGGACCCAACTCCCCTCTCCTCTCTCGCGCTGACAAAGGACCCCACGCCAGCTCAGCGTCGTCTTCACCCCGCAATGACCGTGCCGGCCGTTTCCTGCCAGTAATGCCGCGGTTGAATTCGCTTCAATGCCTCGCCTTAACCTCGCCGCGACCACACCCCCTTAAACGAGTCCCTCTTCTCCCCATTTCCCCTCTGTTTCCAGCTCCTCTCCACCCCAGGGCTGCTCGAATTGCTCAGGGTAAGTCCACTGGCTCCGACGAGGTCCAGTGCAAATTCCGGCGACCCCACGCCACCCCTTGCCTCCCCGAGCACACATGCAGCTTCCCGGGACCGAGGCTCACCTCTCCGTATCATCAGCTCGCCCGCGCGTGCTTTGCAGCGTCAACAACGACGACGACCCGTAGCGCCACCGTCTGCTCCAACTCTGACGAGGTTTCATGGTGAGTCTAGACCGCCCCTTACCCCCTATTGGATACTCACAAGATCGCGGCATCCATACGAACCTGACGGTGCCTTTTGTTTGCCTTAGCACGTTGTGTATCGTCGCCCCCGTCGATGTCTGACCAGACCCGAGGCCCAGCTCAACTCCGGTGAGCAATCCGCGTCACCACCGTGCGCCCCTCGACGAGATACTACCACCTTGAGCTTCCCCAAGCTTCGGCGAACTCGGTGAGCATCTCCCCAGCCTCTCTCGTTTCCTGCATCGCCAACACCACCACCATCTGACTGCTCCACCGCTCGCCGCCACGCCATCGCCGCTGCTTAGTGGTCGAACGCATAGCAACCGTAGGATCTTAATCGTAGCGCTGCGATAGAACGTGAACGAAAGGGTACCTTTTGATCTGCACCGTGCGTAGCCACTTAGATCAGACGGTCCAGGAAGATTGATCCGTGCGAACCGGTACCGCCCAATAGTATTGCGCCGCGTGGCACCAGTTCTGTTTAAAACAAAGTTGAATCTGATTTAGATGCAAATTTGAAAACCTCATAACTTTTGATCCACACGTCCAAATTTTGCAAACTTTATATCAATGGAGTCAGTGGAGCAATCCCTAGCCAACCATGCAATTTTTTTAGTAAAAGCTTCTGGTAAAATGGTTGTTTTTGCAGAAACTTTTGTATGCTTCTTTAGGCTATAAAAATTATTCCAAAATGATTTTGAGGATAAAATCTTTTGAAAATGGTGTGTTTTGAACCTACTGACCATAGGAAACACTTTGTGGTTTCAAAAATATATTTGGTGATGCAAAAGAATGAGTCTTAAATTTAAAACCAATTCTAGTCAAATAAAAATATGGTTTATTTATTAAAAATGGTTTTGGAAGAAAACCTTTGGGAAATGTTTTGTTTCAAACTCTCTGACCCTAAACACAAAGTTTTATGGTTTGAAAACATATTTTGTGAACCCTATATATTAATGCCTTAGTAAAAACATTTCTACACCACATAAAATGATACTTTGTTTTGAAAGTGGTTTAGGAAGTGAAATCCCTTGCAAATGAATTTTGCCACTTTACAAAATGACCAATAGGTGTTTTCAAATGTTTATGACCCATTAGGAACCACTTTTTCAAATAAAACAAAGCTTGGCATGTCTGCATGCATTACTTTGACTTTATCATTTTATGTGATGTTTTGCTTGATTGGTAGATTGAGATTGTGCCTTGCTTGATTGAATTGTAGTGACTTGAAGAGTGTGATTGTTGCAAGGACAAAGAGTGAACTTATACCCTCTACCAAAAAGGCAAGTGATGCTTCATACTTTTGTCCCAATTACTTTCACTATGCATTAGTGATTTTTCTAAGTAAAACTTGCATGGAATTTTGCTAAGTATAAACCATGCTATGGGAAATCCTAGTAGATGAAACCTTAGTAGAAAATTTCCTAAGTTAAAGATTCCTACTAGTATCAAGCTTAGCTTAGCTAATAGAAAACAAGGGTGGAATATACATTCATACTAAGGAAAAATTTCTAAGTCCGAGGACTTGTGTTTTTGTTTAATAAAACAACTAAGTTAATGAATCACCTGGGTGGAATGGTAATTGCTTGGTGGTTTTTGGTTGAGTGGTTCACAAGGCCCATGTTTATGGTTTACCTTGTGTATCTCACTTGTGTATGGCCACCCAGGAACAAAGAGATTTGAGATGTCAAATGTTGAGAAGCTTCAAGTGCAACCACTTGGCATTATGGGCTCTGCCTGGATCATATAGGTTGCAAGAACTTAGCCATATGGACAGTTGGTGGTAGGGTTTGATAGGTTGGAGCGCATCCATTTTGGTCTAAGGGAAGGCTTCTGAAAGATCTTGTCTTGGTGAAACCAAGTCTTGTGGGGAAAGTGCACCACCTCTGCAGAGTGTAAAATCTAAGTACTTAGCCATGTCCCTGGTAAAGGACAATTTGAGCATCAAGACATGGAAGCTATCAAGAATCTCATCATCCAAATTTCTAAGTTAAAAACTTGTGGTTGAACAAGGGTTAAAGGATCTTCAATCTTTGATTGATAGATGCCTTGGGAAAGATTATTTTGTCAAGCAAAAACTTAGTGTTTTCAAATGATAAGGAAAAATCTATTTTGAGCAAAGCAAGCCTAAGCTCCACTTAGCCAAATGCATATAGATGATAGACTCCACTATACTACCATAGTATCACTTGCCAATACAATTCAAATTTATTGACCCTTTGTGGCTGTAACTTGTGATGTTGCAGGTTTGATTGATTTAGTGAAGTGTGTTGACTAGGATTACAAAGTCTACAACCAACATGTCTGCCTGTGGCACTTTGAAGATGAAGGACCCCATGCTTATAGATATTCTGCTGCAATGTAATGTAATAGCCAAATGATCTATGTAAGATGTAATAAAATTATGTTATTCCTGGTTATAAAGTTGTATTATGACCTTTGTTTCTTGATATTACATCTTAACTGTGGATGCTAGCTATTGATCCAGGGACTAGCATTGTAAACACAGGGATCTCTACCTTATTAAAGGTTGGGAACCTTACAATTGCTCCCACTCACTTTCTTGTAAATACAAGCTTCTCCATAAGTTTGGACAAATCCAAACTCTTTGATCACCTCATCAAAGGGGAGATTCCAACTTCGTGATGCTTGCTTCAATCCATAGATGGATCGCTGAAGCTTGCACACCTTGTTAGCATCCTTAGGATCGACAAAACCCTTTGGTTGTATCATATACAACTATTCTTCAATATTACCATTGAGAAACGTGGTTTTGACATCCATCTGCCATGTCTCATAATCGAAATATGCAGCAATTGCTAACATAATCCTAACTGACTTTAGCATCGCTACGGGAGAGAATGTCTCATCGTAGTCAACTCCTTGAATTTTTTGAAACCCCTTTGAGACAAGTCGGTCTTTATAGACGGTCACATTACCATCAACATCAGTTTTCCTTTTGAAAATCCATTTGTTCTCCACGGCCTTTCGACCGTGAGGTAATTCCACCAAGTTCCGAAATTTATTTTCATACATGGATTCCATCTCGGATTTCATGGCTTCTTACCCTTTGTTGGAATCCGGGATCATCATCTCTTCTTCATATGTCGCAGGGTCATCAATTTCATCAACCATGAAATTCATAACAGGGTTTCCGTATAGCTCGGGAGCTGCACGCGCCTTGCTAGACCTGCGAGGTTCGGTAGTACTCTCTTTTGAAGTTTCATGATCATTATCATTAGTTACCTCTTCAACAGGTGAAGCCAACTCCGGAACAACTTCCGGCGCTGTGCTACTCGCCATACTTTGAAGATAAGGTTCAATAACCTCTTCGATTTCTACCTTTCGACTACTCACACCTTTCGTGAGAAACTCTTTCTATAAAAAGGATCCATTCTTGGCAAAAAAACCTTGCCCTCGGATCTGTGATAGAAGGAATACCCAATAGTTTCCTTAGGGTATCCTATGAAGACGCATTTTTCCGCTTTGGGTTCAAGTTTATCTGGTTGAAGTTTCTTCACATAAACATCGCATCCCCAAACTTTAAGAAATGATAGCTTAGGTTTGTTTCCAAACCACAATTCATATGGTGTCTTTTCAACGGATTTAGATGGTGCCTGATTTAAAGTGAATGCAACAGTTTCTAGTGCATAACCCCAAAATGACAACGGCAAGTCCGCCAGAGACATCATAGATTGAACCATATCCAATAAAGTATGATTACGACGTTCCGACACACCATTTCAAAGTGGTGTTTCGGCAGGTGTGGGTTGTGAAACAATTCCACACTCTTTCATGTAAGTGCTAAACTCGTAACTTAGATACTCACCTCCACGGTCGGACCGTAGAAATTTGATCTTTCTATTATAATGATTTTCCACTTCATTCTGAAATTCCTTGAACTTTTCAAAGGTTTCAGACTTGTGTTTCATCAAGTAGATATAATCGTATCTACTCAAATCATCCGTGAAAGTAACAAAATAACGATATCCACCTCGCGCCAACACACTCATTGGACCACATACATCGGAATGTATGATTTCCAATAAATCTATCGCCCGTTCCATTGAACCGGAAAACGACGTTCTAGTCATCTTGCCCATAAGGCATGGCTCACATGTATCAAATGATTCAAAATCAAGTGATTCCAAAAGTCCATCCAAATGGAGCTTCTTCATGCGTTTAACGCCAATATGACCTAGACGGCAATGCCACATATATGCGGATATATCTTCATTAAGTTTAATCCTTTTAGCATCAACATTATGAATATGTGTAACATTATTATAGAGATCTAATAGAAATAAACCATTCATCATCAGTGCATGACCATAAAATATTTCATTCATATAAATAGAACAACCATTGTTCACGGATTTAATTGAATAACCACTTCGAATCAAATACGATCCAGATACAATATTCATGCTCAGTGCTGGCACCAGATAGCAATTATTCAAGTTTATTACTAATCCCGACGGCAAGTGGATAGGTAGCGTTCTGACAACGATCACATCAACGCTTGATCCATTGCCGACATGCATCTTGACCTCATCCCTTGCTAGCGGTCGCTTGTTCCGCAGCCCCTGATTCGAGTTACAAATATTAGCAACTGAACCGGTATCAAATACCCAGGTGCTACTGCGAGCACTAGTCAAGTACACATCAATAACATGTATATCATATATACCTTTGTTTGCCTTGCCGGCCTTCTTGTCTGCCAAATACTTGGGGCAGTTGCGCTTTCAGTGGCCAGTCTCCTTACAATAGTAGCACTCAGTATCAAACTTAGGGCCAACTCGGGGTTTCTTTTCAGGCACGGCAACCGGCTTGCCGCCCTTACTTCCCTTCCGTTTTCCCTTCTTTTCTTTCTTGAAACCAGTGTTCCTATTAATCATCAACACTTGATGTTCCTTTTTGATCTCCACTTCTGCAGTTTTAAGCATTGCCAGAAGCTCGGGGAGAGACTTCTTCATGCCTTGCATACTATAGTTCATCACAAAGCTCTTATAGCTAGGTGGCAGAGACTGAAGAACACGATGGATGCCTAAGTCAATGGGAATCGATATTCCCAAGTACATAAGCTTATCGGCGTAACCCGACATCTTGAGTACATGCTCACTTACGGAGCTGTGCTCTTCCATCATGCAGCTAAAGAACTTTTCTGAAGCATTGTAGCTCTCTACAACAGCATGTGTGTCGAAAATCATTTTCAACTCACCCATTGTATCAAACGCATTGCCGTTTTCGAAACGCTTTCGAAGTTCTGGCTCTAGCCCATACAATATGCCGCAATGAACAAAGTTGTGGTCCTCCTGACGAGTCTGATAGACATTCTTCTCCTCGTCAGGGGCATCCTCAAAAGGTGGAGGGCCTAGTGGCGCTTCTAGCACATATTGCTTTTGTGTAGCAGAGAGGAGAATCCTCAAATTCATGGCCCATTCGGTAAAGTTGCTACCGTTCGTTGCAAGTTTCTCTTTCTCCATGAACACATTGAAATTAAAAACAGGTGGTGCCATCTACAACAGAATTTGTAAAGTTTAGACTAAGTTTATGATAGATTGAGTTCAGCTAATCCACATTACGAATGAACTCCCACTCAAAAACGACATCCCTCGTGTCTTTTTGGTGATTACATGAACCAAATCCACTACACCAAGTCTGATCATCACGTGAGTCGGTGTAGCTTCAAAGGCGAGCATCAAATGTGCATCATATCTACTATATGACTCATGCTTAACCTTTCGGTCCGTGTTCCGAGGCCATTTTTGTACATGCTAGGCTCGCCAAGTAAGAACCTTAGTATTCGCGTGTGTAACTGTCTTACACCCAAAATATGGTCATGGATCCAAGAACACCCGATCATCATGTGATGTCTTGGAGCGACGAAAACATAATCGGTGCATACTAAAGGAAGAACACATTTTTATCTTGATATTTAAATGAGGGATCATCTTATTATGCTAATAAAACGCCAAACAAGCAATATAAGATGCTATCAAACATCACATGTTTATTAGTGGAATGATATGGTTCCCGCATATGATCTCTATCATGTGCATCGTGGTATGATCACTATCATACCTTTATGTGTAAGGCCAAGGTCTATGGAACTTACAAGTTATGTGTGTTGTAAGAGTATCACTCATACTTTGTAACTACCTCGGTGAATTACGCTCCTAGATACAAGCCTGGATGAGCGGTAGTGGTTGAAATAGTATGGTGGGGCCCCAAAAGCCACTCACAGGTAGACCTTTCGACCGTCCCAACCACTACCAACTCAACGGGACCTGTCTGGCGAATCGGCGTGTGAAGGATCAACTACATACACAAATGAGTATGTATGCAAGCCACCATACAAGAGTACATCAGAGCCATACCATCTAGAAAGAAAGGAAATATAGCAACGCCATACGGCAAGATTCAAATGACCTAGATAGATATAATATTTTAGGATAATTCCTCATACATCACACATCGTAGTATCAAGCGGAAAGCGGCAACAAAGTCCGAGTACGGATAAGAAGCAAATCGGCATAAGATGCCATAGAACTAAGCACATCCATACGGATCCCGTTCGGAATCTCTACACCGAACGATCGTTGCCCACATCATCGCCTCTTCCACCCGAAGATCGTCCTGCGAGTGTACTGTTCATCGAACCAATAATTTATCGTGAGACCCTAAGGGTACTCGGCAAGACTTAATGCCTCTAAAGGGACACAACACAGGGTGACGCAATTGCAGCGAAAGATAAAACCCTAAGTTCTATAGATAACGCTAACCATCCGCCTAACCAATGATGAGCGGATGTTCGTGCATTAATGACAACAGTTATAACAGTAATTTCATCGATCCATCCTCCTCCTCGCTACCAGCGAGGCGGACGAACAACCCCATCCGTTGGCAATTTTATTAACCATTCCATGAGTGTTGCTATTTACGGTCAAATTACTTAGTCGATTAAAGCGGTACTTTAGTTATGCTTGTCTATGATCGAAAGCGTGCTCCAAGTCGTCCATAACCGCGGACACGGCTTTCAGAAAGGTTTACCCGGCCGGGGTGCACCAATAGCAACACACGCTCGATCAACCTCGGAAAAACCAAATCAAAACCCAACGAGGCCTTCACGACAAAGCAATCACAGGATTCAGAAATATTTCAGGGGGCCACCCTTGAGTACACCATAGAACGGTTAGCGACTTGAGAGACGGACCGAGGTTTGTGGGGCGGAAGTGGCGGGGAACCCAAAACTGGGCTTGTCGATATCGCGTAAACGGGTCACAATTCCTAAACAGTACAGTGTGCTCCTCGCACAATAGTAAATACACAAGTAACATGGCATAGGTACAGGATAGTAAATAAAACCTCAAACTAGTTTGTGGCCCCAAGAAATAAGACGGAATCAAGCTCTGGCTCAGGGGGGTCCCATATACCTCCCGGATGTGGATAGCGCGATAAATCAAGGAACATGTATCAAGTACTCGGGGTCCTACGGGACACAAGTGAGCAGGAAAAACCAAATAGCAGATGTTGCTCACCGGTGCCACTTTCATTAGTTATCCCATTACTACTCAGGTTAAGTTGTTTAGGTACCTCGTTATCCATCAGACTCTCACATACCCTACACATGCTGTTCTACGACTCGCATGGCTCAATCAACTCCTGTAGTAATGGCTCATGGGATGGGGAACAAGCTTGGTGGGGTTTAAAGTAAGGCTATGCATTACTTGGGATTCAGTTTAATGCAATCGCGACTCAATGATGCAAGAATAAGATAGAGGCAATAGGTACTGTATGTATGCAAGCATTTGGAAGTGCTTGCCTGGCAACTCAGTTGAAGCGAGGGACGGATCTGGGTAGTGCTCCTGGTTCTCTTGATATATCCCCTGCTCAGCGTCTATTCGAAAGAAGAACCAAACAAACAAGGCCAACATAAATAAAGTGCGCAATCATATGGGTAAAATGCATCAAGCAAACAATCATGCCATGATGAATGATGCACAAGTTGCATGGCAATGTAGTAGCATGACATAGGTGAGGTGTGGCATCCAAGAATAAGTCATTTTATTAAGGTTTGACCACATTTTATTGTCATATTAGTTGCTGTAAACTTTATATTTATATGATGCATGCTGCAATTGAAGTCATGGGTAGCATACACAGAAAGGTCTCGTCGAGCTGATCATTTTAGACACATCATTTGTTAAATTCGGAGTTCTAAATCAAAAGTTATTAATTAATTAAGTTCCAGTGGCATTTGTTGTAATTTAATCAACTTGGAATTTAAAAAATGTGCAAAAGGTAATTTGAATAGCATATTTGAAATCCTCACATTTTTCTGATTCAAAAACATATATTATTTGTCTAATTTGGAAACATAAATCAAAAGTTATTTAGAAAACAAATTTAATTTTGAATTTGAATTAATTTGGGAAATAGGTTGAATTTAAACAGATTCTGGAAAAACCTTTTGTTACCCGCACAGAGCCTAGCCACAGCCAATGACCAGTGGGGCCATGCTGACTGGGCGACTGAGGCCACGCGGGCGAGCTAGGGACCGCGGGTGGAAAACTTATTAAGCTAGGAACCTTTTTGCAAAACGGCTCGGGGCACAGACAGGTGGGCCTAGAGGGAGTGCGGGTTGAGAAAAAAGAAGGCCAGGGGGTTATCTGTGATATGCACACGCTACTGTTTTTCTTCTCGGTTGTCTGACGAACTGAAAAAAAAAACCGCGCGATAGAGAAAACAGGGGCGCGCCGGACTCGATCCCGCGACCACGGGCGCGCCAGCGGGGGCGGCTACCGCTGCGGTGGCTGTGTGGTTGTTGACAGGGGAGAGTAGCGGGGCTATGTAAGCGTTGCGCGCCACGGCAGCGAGTGGGCAGACGCGGCGACGGGCGTACCGAGGGTGCTCGACGAAAAGGCAGCGGCGCCGAAGCGGCAGTGCGGCGAGGGTGTCCAGGAGGATAAGGCTTCCTTACGAAGTGCGTCGGTGTGGCGGTTCGGGCAGGGGCGGTCGTGATCGGCGAGGCGAGCCTTGGCGGAGCTAGGGTTCGTCGGTTCGCGTCGGCGTCGAGCTCTGGGCTTCTCCTTCACGGCGGAGTGCAGGCGGCGGGCGCTCGGCTCGTTCTTCCTCAACGCCAACAACAAGCGCCCGCCTCCTGGATCAACGTCGGCGAGAGGAGGCCGGCGGTGGTGGTCGGTGTCGGGTAGATGAGGGAGAGGGAGAAGGAAGGGAGGAGGAGGCTTCGGGATGGATCTGGGGAGAGGCCAGAGGGGTGTGGGGTGGATAAGAACGAGGGGGTGAGGTGGGGGCTTGCGTGGGGGAGGGGAAGGTCGGCTCGGCCACCTTTTGCACCCCTCCTTCACGTGCTCGACATGGGGGCCAGGGGGGTGGCGCGGCAAGGCTGAGGGAGGCTGCCAGGTGGGGTCGGCGAGCTCAAGGGCAGGGGCAGGCTAGGTTAGAGGGGCCCCTAGGGCAGGGAGAGAGAAGATAGGGAGAGAGGTAGGTTCGGTTCTAGGGTTGGACTTAGAGGGTGGCCTCGGGTGGGACTAGGGTTTAGGTTTGGGGGGCTCGGTGTGGCATGGGCTAGATGGGTAGGAGGTTGCTGGGGTGGGCCTGCATGGTAGGGATAGAGGAGAGGTTTTAGAGAAAAGGTAAAGCATGTGGGAGTGTCGAGCTAGGGTTAGCTAGAGGGTGAGAGAGAGGGTAAGAAGAGAGGGACTCAAGTGAGCACATGAAGGGCAACACATGATCAAGCACAAGGTGTGGTAGGGCTAAAGAGAGGGGGAAGGGTTAAGGGCATGCCCACAAGATCACATGTGCAAGCATGGAAGAGGAAAAGGTGATTAGGGTTTAGCTAGAATGGGGTATGGGTTTGGTGATGAGGTTTAGGCATGATCAAACAAGACCAAGCCTAAGGGGTAGAGAGAGATGATTCATGCAAAAGAAAACAAATAAAATTCAAAGGACAAGCCAAAGGTGGTACTTGCATGGGCCATGCATCAATATTAAATGCCATGTCTTAACCTTGTGAAAACAAAATATAATCCCATTGCATTTATTTATGTGCATCCCCAAAAGTGGAGTAAGGCCAAGCAAAAGATTATGGGTGGAATCCAACCAACCAACATGAGCTAGAGGTAAACTCAATAAAATGCCACGCTCATATTAATTGGATGGTGGAATTATAAGGTGGTGGAGTTAACAAGAGATATGCCCCCAAATCAACTTGGGCATTTAACAATATATCAAGAACCAAATACAATATCAAGAGGAAACTACAATTAATAATGCACATGAGATAAGAACCAAACAAGAAGGGGTTTTATATGATGCTCAAATGCAAGGTGGCATGATGACATGAGCATGATATGATGATGATGCAACAATTATATGTAGGAAGTGGTCCTTTTATTACTAGAACAAGTAGCATTACAGGTGTTAGACAACTGGGATGCTACAACTCTCCCCCACTAAACAGGAATCTCGCCCCGAGATTCTAGGAAGAAGAAGAAGAAGACACAATGAGGGTAGGATAGTTGGCACGGAGTTCATCTTCACGCTCCCAAGTGGCTTCATCAACAGAATGGTGTGACCACTGCACCTTGCAGAACTTGATGGACTTGTTGCGAGTCCTTCTTTCTGCGGTCTCAAGGATTTTTGTGGGGTGTTCTTGATAAGACAGGTCTTCTTGGAGATCGATTAGCTCATGATCCACGGTCCTGCCGGGATCTTTGAAGCACTTCTTGAGCTGAGAGATGTGGAAAACATCATGGACTTTGAGTTTTTCCGGGAGCTCCAGGGCATAAGCAACTTCTCCTCTTCTACCACGAATCTTGAAAGGACCGATGTATCTAGGAGCCAACTTTCCTTTGATACCAAAGCGGTGTGTGCCTCTCATGGGACTGACACGAAGGTACACGAGATCACCAGGGGCATACACCATATCCGTGTGCTTCCTGTCATAATTGCTCTTCTGGCGACTTTGAGCAATCTTCAGGTTCTCAAGAATGATATGCACCTTCTCCTCTGCTTGAGTTACAATGTCAGGGCCGAACCAGATTCTTTCTCCTGCACCTGACCAACCAATCGGAGTTCTGCACTTGCGACCGTAGAGAGCCTCAAATGGTGCCATCTTCAGACTCTTTTGGAAGTTGTTGTTGTAGGAGAATTCAGCATAAGGAAGACATTCCTCCCACTTCATGCCAAAAGAGATGACGCAAGCCCGAAGCATATCTTCCAGAATCTGATTGATCCTTTCGACTTGTCCTTGCGACTGAGGGTGGTAAGCAGTGCTAAAGTTCAACTTTGTTCCCAAAGCATTTTGGAAACTCTCCCAGAACTTTGAAGTGAAGATGCTTCCACGGTGCCCTTCTGCGACCTTGGAAAGCCAGTGATGAAGTCCATCTCTACTTTCTCCCATTTCCATTCCGGAGGTTTCAATGGCTGTAGAAGACCGAATGGTTTCTGATGGACAACCTTCACTCTGCGGCAGACATCACATTCTGAGACATACTTGGCACAATACCGTTTCAACCCAGGCCACCAATATTGTGTTTTCAAGTCCATGTACATCTTTGTACTGCCAGGATGGATAGAAAGAACCGAATCATGCGCCTCCTTGAGAACTTGCTCTCTCAGACCCGGGTAGTTCGGAACAAACATCCGGTGTTCAAAGAAAAGCGTGCCTTGATCATCAACGTGGAAGGACTCATACTTCGGAAGCTCAAGTTTAGAGATGATCTTTTTGGTGTGCGGATCACCAAGTCGTGAGCGAATCTTTTCTTCCAAGAGAGGAGTAGCGGAAGGTTCGGAGATTCCTTGTTCCACAATTTCGAGTTGGTGGAATTCCTCGCACAAGAGAGGTTGTTGTTCTTCCATCATGAGGTTGTTGACATAAGCTTTTCTGGCTAAGCGCGCCGCCATGACATTCGCTTTGCCCGGAGTGTAGTTGATGGTCACATCAAAGTCATTGATTGCTTCAATCCATCTCCTCTGCCGAAGGTTGAGATCAGGCTGAGTGAATATATACTTCAAACTCTTGTGGTCAGAAAAGATCTCACAACTGTTACCAAGCAAGTAGTGCCTCCATAGCTTCAAAGCAAAGACAACTGCTGCGAGCTCAAGGTCATGTGTGGGATAGTTGATCTCATGCGTCTTCAACTGACGAGAGGCATAAGCAACCACCTGTTTCTCTTGCATAAGGACCGCACCCAATTCTTGCAAAGAGGCGTCGCAGAATATCTTGAAAGGCTTAGATGTATCCGGAGGAACCAAGACTGGTGTGGAAGTGAGCTTCTCTTTGAGTGTCTCAAAACTTGCTTGACATGCAGGAGTCCACAGGTATTTCTTGCCTTTCTTGAGGAGATCGGTAAGAGGCTTCGCTATCTTCGAGAAGTTACGAGCAGGCGGCGACAATAACTAGCCAAACCGAGGAAACTCCGCACTTCTTTGACATTAACAGGAGGAAGCCATTCAACTATTGTCTTCACAGTTTCGGGTTGCAATGCCCTTGGCGAGATGACATGACCAAGATAGGTTACTTGAGCAGCCAAAACTCACACTTTGAGAACTTTGCATACAAGCGGTTCTCGAAGCTTGTTTAGGACACACCGCAGTGTTCTTCATGCTCCTCCTTGGACTTAGAATAGACCGGGATGTCATCCGGATAGACCACAGAACTTATCAAGGTACTCCATGAAAACCGAGTTCATCAGCCTCGAGAAGGTAGCAGTGCGTTGGTGAGACGAAAGACATGACCGTGTACTCATACAGGCCATAGCGGGTGGTGAAAGCTGTTTTGGGCACATCTTCCTTGCGAATCTTGATTTGGTGATAACCACTTCTCAAGTCCAGCTTAGAGAACACCACAGCTCCAACTAGCTGATCGAAGAGATCATTAATCCAGCGGGGGATATTTGTTCTTGATGGTTTTAGCATTGAGAGCCGGTAGTCAACACAGTCTATCGGTCTGTCACGCTTCTTCACAAAGATTGTTGGGCTACCCCAAGACGGCATCTTGTGTTGAATGAAACCCAACTTCTCTTGTTCATCAAGTTGTCGTTTGAGTTCACCAACTCGGAAGGACCCATTTTATAAGGCGCTTGGAGATAGGAGCCGTTCGGGTTCAAGCTCAATCACAAACTCAACCTCACGATCCGGAGGCATACCCGGCAACTCTTGGGAAAAACATCGGGAACTCCACGGACCACGGTACACTCTGAATAGCTTCCATAGCATCATCATTGAGCCGCCAAAAGAAAAGATGGACAAAGGAGTCAGACTTGGAGAAAAGACTATATGGCCTTCAGGAATCTTCAGAGAAACTGAGCGTTCAGCACAATCAATCACAGCTGCATTTGCTGTCAACCAATCCATGCCCAAGATGACATCAATGTCAGAATTGCCCAGAAGAATTAAAGAAGCCGAGAATGAAGAGCCACCAATCTCAATCTGATTGCCATGACTGATATGAGCAGCCCTCATGTTTGAACCAGGAGATAGCACCACCAGACGACGTGATAAAGGAACCCTATCCAGGTCATGCTCTTGTGCAAACTTATGCGAAACAAAAGAATGCGATGCACCAGAATCAAACAAAACTCGTGCAGGGACTGAGTTAACGGAAAGCATACCCATCACAACTCCAGGTGCATGCTCAGCTTGAGTGGCGTTGACACAGTTGGCACGAACAACCGCAGACCCGGGCTTGGTGTTGATGTTGAGAGCCCGAGGTGGTGGTGCACGAACCATAGGAGAGCTTGCTGCAGATCTTGGCGGGGGTGGAGGGAGAGCTTTGTTCTTCAACGGACAGTTCCAGTTGAGATGTCCAGGATCTCCACACGTGAAGCAGACACCAGGTGGACGTGGAGCAGCGTAGCCAGGGACTCCGCCAGGCGCTCCCGGGTAGTGGTTGTTGTAGCCCCTGGGAGCCGCAGTGGTGAAGTTTGGTGGCCTTGACGCGTAACTTGCAGGTCTTGGTGGAGCCGGGAGCGACGGTGGGGTGTTAGGAACCCAGACATGCCGCTTAGAAGGAGCTGCCATAACTGCAGAGCTTGATGCATCCCTGTTGTGTTTCTTGGACTCCTCAAACACTTGCCTGATTGCTTCCTCTTGCAGGGCTGTGTGCTGTAGTTCCAGGAAAGATGCCGGCCTTGCATGTGTGATTGCATACTTGATCGATGCATTGAGCCCTTGCCTGAACCTCTTCTGCTTCTTCTTGTCATCAGATACCTCATCGCCACCATAACGAGAGAGATTCATGAAGTTCCTGATGTAGGTGTTGACGTTATCATTTCCTTGCTTCAGGTTGAGAAAAGCTTCCTTCATCCTTTCCATAACAATCTCTGAGAGGAACTGCTCTTTGAAAGCTGCAGTGAACCTTTCCCAAGTAGGCTGAAACCCAGTGCAGCTTGCCTTCAAGTAATTTTCCCACCAGAGAGCTGCATCTCCCTTCAGAAGGTGAGTAGCACACTTGACCCACTCCTGCTCCGGAACATCAGCAGTCTCGAGCAACCTTGACATCTCACGCAGCCAATCATCCGCGTCCAGTGGTCGATCAGAAACATCAAACTGACGAGGGTTGAATTTTAGGAAGCTCTTGATGTCTCCTCGCTTGGGAGGTGGAGGTAGTGGAGCAAACTCGTTCCTCCTGACACTCTCCTCAAAGCGCTGCTGGTTCTGCTGCATTGCTGCCAAAGCATTAGCGATGTTTGACGGTGAGCCATTCAGTGGTATGTCCTCATCGATGCAGCGTGGTGGAGCCATCCTGTCATTGATATAAAACTCAAGTCAGACTATAATGGAGAATGATAATAATCCAAAATAGTACCAAGATGGAATTAACCAAGATTAAAGGATACAATTTACTAAGATGATATTAAAATATCAACAAAGTTCAAAGTACCTAAAAGATATTAAGCATATCGCACTTTGGTGAAAAGGTGTGGTACACAAATATATCAAAGAATTTTTTTTCCACAAATTTCGCATTAAAATACCAATAGATCATAAAATTACTTAACGAATCAAGATTAGTGACTCTACCGATTAATATATAAAAGCGAATGATAAGAGTAGTGGTATGGTCGAATCCATCCCGCACTCAAATCATTACTCCGCACATGAACAAGTGGAACACATATCCCAACCCCTTCTTCTCACGTTGAACCTAAAGATTGGTAACTACGAGCGAACACCCCAAACAAGATAACGTCGGATACAAAGAGTAAGACAGTTGCGTCGGTTTGCAAAAGCCTCGTATGGAATGTACCAACAGTTGATAACCAAAGACTGATTAGATAACAACTTGGATGCAACAGATAGACAAAGAATTACACACACACACACAACCTATGGTACTACGAGCCGAACACGTGAATCCTAGTTTGAATTTTGAGAAGAGGATTGAAAACGTTGCACTTCCTCACCAGAAAAGGGTGGGTGGGTGGGTAAGAAGAAAAGTGGAAGCAGTCCTACTCTCGCGTTTTTTTTCTAATATACATAACTACCAAAATATTTGCTAGACTGACAACGACCGTTTGGCTGAGACCCTGAAGGTCGGGATGGCTCTGATACCAATTGTAACTACCTCGGTGAATTACGCTCCTAGCTACAAGCCTGGATGAACGGTAGTGGTTGAAATAATGCGGTGGGGCCCCAAAGCCACTCACGGGTAGACCTTTCGGCCGTCCCAACCACTACCAACTCAGCGGGACTGTCTGCAGGCGGCATAATCGGCAGGCGAAGGGATCAACTACATACACAAATGAGTATGTATGCAAGCCACCATACAAGAGTACATCAGAGCCATACCATCTAGAAAGAAAGGAAATATAGCAACGCCATACAGCAAGATTCAAATGACCTAGATAGATATAATATTTTAGGATAATTCCTCATACATCACACATCAGAGTATCAAGCGGAAACGGCAACAAAGTCCGAGTACGGATAAGAAGCAAATCGGCATAAGATGCCATAGAACTAAGCACATCCCGCCCATAGATCCCACAGATCCCCGTTCCCGGAATCTCTACACCGAACGATCGTTGCCCACATCATCAGCCTCTTCCACCCAGTATCCGTCCTGCGAGTGTACCTGTTCATCTGAACCAATAATTTATCGTGTGAGACCCTAAGGGTACTCAGCAAGACTTAATGCCTCTAAAGGGGACACAACCTGGGGTGACGCAATTGCAGCGAAAGATAAAACCCTAACAGTTCTATAGATAACGCTAACCATCCGCCTAACCAATGATAGACGGATGTTCGTGCATTAATGACAACAGTTATAACAGTAATTTCATCAGATCCATCCTCCTCCTCGCTTACCAACGAGGAAGCGGACGAACAACCCCCATCCGTTGGCAATTTTATTAACCATTCCATGAGTGTTGCGCTATTTACCAGTCAAAGTACTTAGTCGATTAAAGCGGTACTTTAGTTATGCTTGTCTATGATCGAAAGCGTGCTCCAAGTCGTCCATAACGCGGACACGGCTTTCGAAAGTTTTACGGCGGGGTGCACCAATAGCAACACGCTCGATCAACCTCGGAAAAACCAAATCAAAACCCAACGAGGCCTTCACGACAAAGCAATCACGGATTCAGAAATATTTCGAGGCCACCCTTGAGTACACCATAGCGAAGTTAGTGACTTCAGACGGACCCGAGGTTTGGGGCGGTATGGCGGGGAACCCAAAAGCTGGGCTTGTCGATACAGCGTAACGGGTCACAATTCCTAACAAGATAGGTGCTCCTCGCACAATACTAAATACACAAGTAACATGGCATAGGTACAGGATAGTAAATAAAACCTCAAACTAGTTTGTGGCCCCAAGAAATAAGACGGAATCAAGCTCTGTCTCAGGGGGGTCCCATATACCTCCCGGATGTGGATAGCGCGATAAATCAAGGAACAGGTATCAAGTACTCGGGGTCCTACGGGACACAAGTGAGCAGGAAAAACCAAATAGCAGATGTTGCTCACCGGTGCCACTTTCATTAGTTATCCCATTACTACTCAGGTTAAGTTGTTTAGGTACCTCGTTATCCATCAGACTCTCACATACCCTACACATGCTGTTCTACGACTCGCATGGCTCAATCAACTCCTGTAGTAATGGCTCATGGGATGGGGAACAAGCTTGGTGGGGTTTAAAGTAAGGCTATGCATTACTTGGGATTCAGTTTAATGCAATCGCGACTCAATGATGCAAGAATAAGATAGAGGCAATATGTACTGTATGTATGCAAGCATTTGGAAGTGCTTGCCTGGCAACTCAGTTGAAGCGAGGGACGGATCTGGGTAGTGCTCCTGGTTCTCTTGATATATCCCCTGCTCAGCGTCTATTCGAAAGAAGAACCAAACAAACAAGGCCAACATAAATAAAGTGCGCAATCATATGGGTAAAATGCATCAAGCAAACAATCATGCCATGATTAATGATGCACAAGTTGCATGGCAATGTAGTAGCATGGCATAGGTGAGGTGTGGCATCCAAGAATAAGTCATTTTATTAAGGTTTGACCACATTTTATTGTCATATTAGTTGCTGTAAACTTTATATTTATATGATGCATGCTGCAATTGAAGTCATGGGTAGCATACACAGAAAGGTCTCGTCGAGCTGATCATTTTAGACACATCATTTGTTAAATTCGGAGTTCTAAATCAAAAGTTATTAATTAATTAAGTTCCAGTGGCATTTGTTGTAATTTAATCAACTTGGAATTTAAAAAATGTGCAAAAGGTAATTTGAATAGCATATTTGAAATCCTCACATTTTTCTGATTCAAAAACATATATTATTTGTCTAATTTGGAAACATAAATCAAAAGTTATTTAGAAAACAAATTTAATTTTGAATTTGAATTAATTTGGGAAATAGGTTGAATTTAAACAGATTCTAGAAAAACCTTTTTGTTACCCGCACAGAGCCTAGCCACAGCCAATGACCAGTGGGGCCATCTTGTTGGCGGCCGAGCCTGTGAGGCGAGCTAGGGACCATGGTGGAAAACTTATTAAGCTAGGAACCTTTTTGCAAAACGGCTCGGGGCACAGACAGGTGGGCCTAGAGGGAGTGCGGGTTGAGAAAAAAGAAGGCCAGGGGGTTATCATGATATGCACACTACTGTTTTCTTCTCGGTTGTCGGCAACTGAAAAAAACGCGATAGAAAGCGGGGCGGACTCGATCCGCGACCACGCAGGCGCGCCCGGTAGCGGCGGCTGCTGCGGTGGCGTGTGGTTGTTGACAGGGAGAAAGCGGGGCTATATGGCGTTAGCGCCACGGCGAAAGTGGGCGAGCGGCGGCAGGCGTCGAGGGTGCTCGACGAAAGGAACGGCGACGCCAGGAAGCGACGGTGCAGGCGAGGGTGTCTGGGAGGATAAGACGCTTACCGCGAGTGCGTCGGTGTGGCCGGTTCGGGCAGGGACGGTCGTGATCGACGGCGAGGCAGACGCACTGGCGGAGCTAGGGTTCGTCGGTTCGCGTCGGCGTCCAGGCTCCTGGGGCTTCTCCTTCACGACGGCGGGTACGGGGCGAAGCAGGGCGCTCGGCTCGTTCTTCCTCAACGCCAAACAACCACGCCCTCCTCCTGGATCAACGTCGACGAGAGGAGGCCGACGGTGGTGGTCGGTGTCGGGGTAGATGAGGGTAGAGAGGGAGAAGGAAGGGAGGAGGCTTGGGATGGAT
Organism: Avena longiglumis; assembly: GCA_030063025.1. Taxonomy (NCBI): domain Eukaryota; kingdom Viridiplantae; phylum Streptophyta; class Magnoliopsida; order Poales; family Poaceae; genus Avena; species Avena longiglumis. The sequence continues at coordinate 459,214,564 of CP125974.1, forward strand.
CAGGAGAGGCCGGAGGGTGTGGGGTGGATAAGAACGAGGGGTGAGGTGGGGGCTTGCGTGGGGGAGGGGAAGGTCGGCTCGGCCACCTTTTGCACCCCTCCTTCACGTGCTCGACATGGGGGCCAGGGGTGGCGCGGCAAGGCTGAGGGAGGCTGCCAGGTGGGGTCGGCGAGCTCAAGGCAGGGGCAGGCTAGGTTAGAGGGGCCCCTAGGGCAGGGAGAGAAGATAGGGAGAGAGGTAGGTTCGGTTCTAGGGTTGGACTTAGAGGGTGGCCTCGGGTGGGACTAGGGTTTAGGTTTGGGGGGCTCGGTGTGGCATGGGCTAGATGGGTAGGAGGTTCTTTGGGGTGGGCCTGCATGGTAGGGATAGAGGAGGTTTTAGAAAAGGTAAAGCATGTGGGAGTGTCGAGCTAGGGTTAGCTAGAGGGTGAGAGAGAGGGTAAGAAGAGAGGGACTCAAGTGAGCACATGAAGGGAAACACATGATCAAGCACAAGGTGTGGTAGGGCTAAAGAGAGGGGGAAGGGTTAAGGGCATGCCCACAAGATCACATGTGCAAGCATGGAAGAGGAAAAGGTGATTAGGGTTTAGCTAGAATGGGGTATGGGTTTGGTGATGAGGTTTAGGCATGATCAAACAAGACCAAGCCTAAGGGGTAGAGAGAGATGATTCATGCAAAAGAAAACAAATAAAATTCAAAGGACAAGCCAAAGGTGGTACTTGCATGGGCCATGCATCAATATTAAATGCTATGTCTTAACCTTGTGAAAACAAAATATAATCCCATGGCATTTATTTATGTGCATCCCCAAAAGTGGAGTAAGGCCAAGCAAAAGATTATGGGTGGAATCCAACCAACCAACATGAGCTAGAGGTAAACTCAATAAAATACCACGCCCATATTAATTGGATGGTGGAATTATAAGGTGGTGGAGTTAACAAGAGATATGCCCCCAAATCAACTTGGGCATTTAACAATATATCAAGAACCAAATACAATATCAAGAGGAAACTACAATTAATAATGCACATGAGATAAGAACCAAACAAGAAGGGGTTTTATATGATGCTCAAATGCAAGGTGGCATGATGACATGAGCATGATATGATGATGATGCAACAATTATATGTAGGAAGTGGTCCTTTTATTACTAGAACAAGTAGCATTACAGGTGTTAGACAACTGGGATGCTACAACTCCCCCCCACTAAACAGGAATCTCGCCCCGAGATTCTAGGAAGAAGAAGAAGAAGACACAAAGAGGGTAGGATAGTTGGCACGGAGTTCATCTTCACGCTCCCAAGTGGCTTCATCAACAGAATGGTGTGACCACTGCACCTTGCAGAACTTGATGGACTTGTTGCGAGTCCTTCTTTCTGCGGTCTCAAGGATTTTTGTGGGGTGTTCTTGATAAGACAGGTCTTCTTGGAGATCGATTAGCTCATGATCCACGGCCCTGTCGGGATCTTTGAAGCACTTCTTGAGCTGAGAGATGTGGAAAACATCATGGACTTTGAGTTTTTCCGGGAGCTCCAGGGCATAAGCAACTTCTCCTCTTCTACCACGAATCTTGAAAGGACCGATGTATCTAGGAGCCAACTTTCCTTTGATACCAAAGCGGTGTGTGCCTCTCATGGGACTGACACGAAGGTACACGAGATCACCAGGAGCATACACCATATCCGTGTGCTTCCTGTCATAATTGCTCTTCTGGCGACTTTGAGAAATCTTCAGGTTCTCAAGAATGATATGCACCTTCTCCTCTGCTTGAGTTACAATGTCAGGGCCGAACCAGATTCTTTCTCCTGCACCTGACCAACCAATCGGAGTTCTGCACTTGCGACCGTAGAGAGCCTCAAATGGTGCCATCTTCAGACTCTTTTGGAAGCTGTTATTGTAGGAGAATTCAACATAAGGAAGACATTCCTCCCACTTCATGCCAAAAGAGATGACGCAAGCCCGAAGCATATCTTCCAGAATCTGATTGATCCTTTCGACTTGTCCTTGCGACTGAGGGTGGTAAGCAGTGCTAAAGTTCAACTTTGTTCCCAAAGCATTTTGGAAACTCTCCCAGAACTTTGAAGTGAAGATGCTTCCACGGTCTGAACTGATCTCAAGCGGGACCCCATACAGAGAGACAATTCTGTTGATATAGAGCTCAGCCAACTGAATTCCAGAAATTGTTTCTTTGACTGGGAAGAAATGAGCCACTTTAGAAAGCCTATCGATGACAACAAAAATTGCATTGTTGCCCTTCTGCGACCTTGGAAAGCCAGTGATGAAGTCCATCTATACTTTCTCCCATTTCCATTCCGGAGGTTTCAATGGCTGTAGAAGACCGAATGGTTTCTGATGGACAGCCTTCACTCTGCGGCAGACATCACATTCTGAGACATACTTGGCACAATACTGTTTCAACCCAGGCCACCAATATTGTGTTTTCAAGTCCATGTACATCTTTGTACTACCAGGATGGATAGAAAGAACCGAATCATGCGCCTCCTTGTGAACTTGCTCTCTCAGACCCGGGTAGTTCGGAACAAACATCCGGTGTTCAAAGAAAAGCGTGCCTTGATAATCAACGTGGAAGGACTCATACTTCGGAAGCTCAAGTTTAGATATGATCTTTTTGGTGTGCGGATCACCAAGCTGACGAGAGCGAATCTTTTCTTCCAAGAGAGGAGTAGCCATAAGGTTCACGAGATTCCCTTGTTCCACAATTTCCACAAGTAGCCAGAAGCGGGATCTGGAGACCCATACTGGCTCCCACACATTCAATGATGACTTTCTTGTGATCGTCGGAACCTTTTACGCTAGTATCTTAATCCCTTTGTTTCGTGATAAATTACATGTCCGAGATTCGATCATCGGTATCTCCATACCTAGTTTGATCTCGTTACTGACATGCACTCTTTTCTCGTTCCTGTGATATAACATTCTAGTGATCAAATCACTTGCTTGCAAGCTAACCAATGTGATATCACCGAGAGGGCCCAGAGTATATCTATCTGTTATCGGGATGAACAAATTCCACTCTCGATTCATGGGCCTCAACATAACACTTTATTAGTTCTGAATCCATCTTTATAATCACCCTGTTACGGTGTGACGTTTGATGTTATCAAGAAACTCTTCCAGTGTTAGTGATTGACATGATCTCATGGTCTAAGGATTAGGATTACTTCGTAAGTTGTTATAGGAATATAAAATCAATGACTTTGATCGTAATGCTATACTTCGGATGAATGTTCATCACACCATTACACTAATGTTGTGATCCCGTTATTAACAACATCCAATGTCCATGATCAGGAAACCTTGATCATCTTGTTAATCAATGAGCTAGTTTATGAGAGAGGCATAACTAGGAACTTTCTGTTTGTTTATTAAACACACATGTATTAATGTTTCCGTATTAATACAATTATAGCATGAAAAATAAACATCTATCATATACTTGGAATACACATAATAAACACTATATTATTGCCTCTCAGGGCATATTCCCTTCACCCTCTGTCTCGGCTGCTCGAGCCTGGCCCCCCGCCTCTCTGTGTCGCCGTGCTTAGACGCCCCACCTCGCCTTCGTCCTGCTCGCCTCTGCCGGCTCCCGCTTCATCTCCGGCGCCCGAGCCCCTGCGCGCCTTGGTAGGTCTGCGACACCTGTAGCCTCCTTCGTCCTCAGCGTTGCCATCCCCGCCTCCGTCTATCCACCCCCTCTGTTGCGCCCTGCTACCCTGCTCGTGAGCTCGCATCACCTGCGTCGCCCCTGTCAAATATTATGTACCCCGCTGCTTGAACCCTCAGTGTGTGTGTGTTGGACCAGTAGCAGACATGTTTCTCTCCATCAGCAAGGTCAGCCACGACATGTGCCATGTGACAAGCATGGCCCGCAAGGAGTTGTGAGGCTCTCAAGATCTACCGACGCCAAGAATTTCTGACGCTGATGCGAGGAGCCCAAACCCGAGGGGCCCTATTGAACCCGGTGTCATCTATTCAAGTATGCCATCAACGACAAGATCGTCCACTCGTACCGCAAGACCATTCCCGGCGCCAAAGATCGAACTCCGGTGCATTCACCTCCCTCTTCGAAGACCGAACCCGTCGGACCCTCGGTGAACCCCAAGATCGCCGAGACCCCTCAATGTGTGACCCCTTTTCCCGAGACCCCTATATTTTTGTAATATATATAATATACCCGCATATTAAATTGTCATGCTTGCATACATATTGTGGTTTGGGGGTATTATGCCGATTCACCTCATAATTAAATACGGAGTCTATATGCGGGCGAAACTAGTCTAATATTGGCTCCATTTAAATTTGTGTAGCAAACTGATGCCATGTTTTGACTTATTAAGACAATATTTAAATTGTGGGGTATCTAAACAACTTGATCCACTCAACTAATTGTCGGGACCCTGGTTCCGCTTAATATGGTTTAATTGCATCGCACCTCTAACATGTCATACATCATACATGCATCATGCCCGATCTTCTGCCATAGTATTAAATATTGCATCCGGTGTTTTTGCTAGTGCTTTGCTTCTTCACGGATTAGGCCGATGAGTTGATGCGAGTGTCGACCGATCTTCGGATGAACCTTCAACAATGTTTTCAGGCGAGCATTCTCCCCCTCTCTACCTATCTTACTTTTGTAGTATTTATTTTCTCCTGTTGATCTATTGCTATCTGTGTTGCGATGCTCTAGTTTTCATACCCATGATATCCCTTGCAGCCTTATATTGCCTTGGACACATCCTATTACCTGTTGTTTGGTAGATAGTTGGACTTGCGTGTCGTAGTCGCTTGCTCAAGTGCGGTTGCGTGTTGTCAAGTACCACATTTGTTGGAGTAATGCCGCATGTTTAATGTTGGAGAGGATCATGGATTTAATTACCGTTTAATAACTAAAATTAAAGTAGGTAAATAATGCAGAGGCATAGGTGGGCAATAGATGTTATTTGGTTTTTAACCGTCCACTTGTGTCCCGTAGGACCCCGAGTACTTGATACCTGTTCTTTGAATATTCGCACTATCCGTATATGGGACCATGAATCCCCCCAACCCTAGCTTGAGTCATATTTAATTTCTTGGGGCCACAAAGTAGTTTGGGGCTTTATTAATATCATGTACTTATGCCATGCTTTACTGCTTTATTTACTATTGCGCGTGGAGCGCATGTACTATTTTGGAAGCCCGTGCCATGTTTTCATGGTATCGATAAGCCTAGTCACACTTTCAGGTTCCCAGTCATTTACAGCCGTCGTCACAAACCTCTGGGTCCGTTTCGGAGCCGGCCAACTTCTTCGCGGGTAGCTTAGTGGGGTGGCTCCCTAAAATATTATATGAATCTTGCAGTTGCTCTGTCGTGATGCCTCGTTGGGTTTTCATTTAGTTTTTTCTGAGGTTGATCGTGCGTGTGTTGCTATTTGTGCCCCCTGCAGGGTAAAACTTTCTAAAAACCGTGTCCACGGTTATGGACGACTTGGAGCACAATATCTCGATCATAGAAAACTATAACTAAAGTAGTGCTATAAATTTGCCTTTGGAATGACTAGTAATCAGCTTCACTATAACGGAATGGCTAAATAAAAGTACCAACAACTGTTGGGTTTTTGAATGCCTCATGATCTATGTATCTGACTAGTAAGTATTGCAACTACAACGGAATGTTAACTAAAACTACCCACTTTTTATAATATCAGTATGACTCATGCTATCTATATCTGACTAGTAATTGCCGCAACTATAACAGAATGAATAAAACATCCAACTATGTGAGTTCCTCGGATGACTTCCTCGTTCGGTCTCGAGGGGGAAATACACGGATGGGTATGCTTGGTGATAGTTTCAGGTTGGATCCGAATAGGTTTTTCTTATCCCTATCTGATATCCGCCAGTTGTATTAAGTCTCTATAGGTTGTTTAGTGCATGTTGCGCTGCCGCTTCAGTCCACCATACCTATGTAGGCGAGGACCACCAAATTATAGTCTCGTCGTGTACTGGCCTCAGTACTGATTGCTCTCTTTTTTTTGCCCTTTATCGGCACCCCTTTTGTTAAGCAGGTTTTGAGATCGACGTCATTAGCAGGGTTACCTTCTGGCTTGGCCTGAGCAGGGTTATGGATGCCATTGGTTATTCTTCAGGGCTCTTAGCTCAATTTGCATCTTGTCTGTACTCGGACGCTGTATCGTTTTAAAGGTGCTTTGGATCTTTGTATTGTATATCTGTATTCTTGACTCTTTGAGTCATTGTTGTATATATATGTTCTGTGGGTTCCGTCGTGGACTATTGTGTAATGATATTACTTCGTTTTCCACCTGCACGCAAGTGCCTGGTCGGCACCTTTGAATCGTTTCTATGCGAGTTTGGCGGGAATCGCCAAAACTTGCATAGGGCCGATCTGAGGGTGTTACAGAGTGGTATCAGAGCTTAGCAGTTACGATACCCCACTGGTCCAGCCTGTAGGATAACCTAGCTAATGGACGTTGTAGAGTGTCCAAAACTATTTTAGAAAATCGATTGAATAGATCTGATTAGGTCTGCTTTTACTCCTTACTCCTCTGCTATTCTCCTCTTACCTCGACGTGTTTTGAATCTGCTCTCTTTTATTTTCTTTGAGTCTAGGAATTCTCGTGGTTGGGTTTCTGTCGTACCTTTAGGGTTCGCTTCCAACCTCTTGTAACGGTTCTTCGACATCCGGTCTTCAATGCTATCTGAGGAATGTTTCATCTGTTGTACCCTCCAGTGGACCCAAAAATTCACTAAATCTTTTTCTTTGTATCTTCCGGTGTTTTTCAACGCGACGACCTCATCTGCAGCAGATTTGATGAAGAGATTAGATCATTCTTTTGTTTTTGAAACTCGATGGTCGAGATCTTCAGTCTGAATTTCGAGAGTTGGTTGCATAATTTTACCATTCATGTGCAGAGTAATGCTTTGGGTGCGCGATGGACCGATCACCATCCGACTACTCTTATCATTCTCTCTTGTGCATTGAATCGGTGGATCAAGCAATTTTACTCCTTCCATGGAAGTTAGAGGTCGCCTTATCTTTTGATACCTTTACCTTCATCCTTGTCTCGCCGGAGTGTTCTCTCGACGAGCGTGAGCAACAACCCTTGTTAGTGGTGTCGGGAAGATCTACACGAAGCGTCATGGTTCAGACCGTCGGCCTTCTTCCCCGTACCATGAGGCGGATCTCGAGGGAGAGATCCATTGTTAGTGGTGTCGAATTGTAGCACCCCCGGTAAAACCACTACTAAAAAAACATTGTTGTTTGTATTTATGCATCCTCATGACATCATCATGCATATTTTTTCCTTTGAAAAACATTTTCATTCAAACCTATTTTGTTTTCTACAAAACAACCCGTCTTTATTTCAAATTATCAAAATCGATCTTCCGGATATCTTGTTTTTTCTAAAAACTATTTACAAAGAATATTAAAAACTATCTAGATAATAAAACTATTTCATCTGGGGGAGGCCGGCACCGACCAACCCAAAAGGCCCAGCCAGCAGCCGGCCTACAACCCTAGAGAAAACCTAACCCTAATTTCCCGTACAAACCCTACCCCAAATCCTAGACAAAACAATCCCATTTCCCTGCCGCCGCCAGCCCTTGCCGCAACCTCCAAGCCACCAGCGCGCAGCACACGAGCCACGAACCCACCCTGGTACCCAACACGCCAACACACAACACACGCACGCCACACCCCTGGCGCCCCTCTCCTGGCCCTACCCTGACCCCACGTCTCACGTGAGCCCGAACCCTCTCCCTCGCCCTCGCGCCGACCTCCTCCCTCCCAGGTGTGCGCCGCCGCCGCCGGATACCCAGGCGCCCCGCAACCCTCGCTCCCTCGACCCGCTCTCTTTCTTCTGTCGCTACTCGCTCCCAACTATCCGCATCGGGCCCTCCTCTCCGCTCATCGCATCACCACCACCGCCGCCCGGCCACGACCTCGTCTGCGCCGCCTCTGCCCCACTGGCCTCTCTCCACTGCTGCCTCTGGTCGCCTCTTCCGCCATCGGCGCCCTGCCGTGGAGCGTCGCCATGGACGCCATATCCTCCGCGGCACGACACCGCCCCCCTCGCCCGGCCTCCCTTTGTCTCAGCCGCTCGAGCCTGGCGCCCCACCTCTCTGTGTCGCCGTTCTTGGATGTCCCACCTCGCCTTCGTTCTGCTCACCTCTGCCGGCTCCCGCTTCGTCTCCGGCGCCCGAGCCCGTGCGCGCCTTGGAAGGTCTGCGACACCCGCATCATCCTTCGTCCTCAGCATCGCCATCCCGCCTTCGGCTATCCACCCCCTCTGTTGTGTGCTGCTGCCCTGCTCGTGAGCTCGCAGCACCTGTGTCGCCCCTGTCAAATACCATGTACCCCTCTGCTTGAACCCTCAGTGTGTGTGTGTGTGTGTGTTGGACCAGCAACAGACATGTTTCTATCCATCGGCAAGGTCAGCCACGACATGTGCCATGTGGCAATGATTATTTGGATTTATCTAAATTTACATATATCTATATATTAAAATATAACTAGATACATATGAATTTAGGTAAACTCAAGGTACTTAGGGGCGAAGCTCCTAGTATGGCAAGGTAGGGCGCCCACCCTACCTTGATTTTTGGCAAGAACCATTAGATGCACATGTTTTTCTGAACATTTTGAGTGGTCATACGCTGAAAATGGACTTTGTATGAGAGAACTATGCTTGTTTTAGTGAACACTGCACAAAACTGATTCTGAAGCGAAATAAGGACTTGGTATTTTCTAGTTTTAAACCAACTCTTTCTCTTTGCAACACCTAATTCTCAATTTAATAAAAACTAGACTTTAAACAATATCCTAGATGTGGTATCTAAGGAGGACCTGAGAGTAATTTGGCCACCTTATGGCATGTGGCCAGAACCAACTCTAATTATATAATGGTTTATGTTTTATGTTTCTATTTTGGATTTTATATACTATTGATATAAAATTATAATTGACATTCTGGTTCAATTGGAGAAATGCTAGTTTAGACCCGTCCCGAAAGAGCTGAATTCGTGTAAAAATGATATCACAATCCTAAGTATAGACGAATTGGTAATAAGAGTGAGAAGTCATTAAAAGGAAGAAGACACTAGGTCACTATTGATTATTTTGGAGTATGTACACTTTCTATAATTCTATAGAATCTATTATAACTAATTTTGATCATTGCTTCGATGAGTTGTTGTTAGATTTGTTTCAAAACTTCTTGTCTTGAATCAAGTGACCCATTTTATAGTTTCAATGTGAATAAGATTTCTTAGTTTATGGAGATTTATCTTATTATGAGCATGATCCTATATAAAATATCCTTAAGATATTCGTTATTCATATGCAGAGAATTAAATACTTCGGAGATTATGTTAATATTTGAATGATACATCATGCTTCATATCATTTATCGTCTTGTTGAGTTAGCATTGCTTTTATTCATAGCAACAACAAAAATTGAAAAGGTTTTGTCAATTACAAAGATCATCAAGACCTAGTTTGATATTTACTTTTATCAGAGTTCGTCCTACCTCATATTTTATCCGTCCTCCGCCACTGAAGTTACTTATTTATTTTGAGACGAAGGGAGTATGATTTTTTTAAACGGAGTACGGACAAAAGACCTCAAGTGGAGCAGATAAATTTAACTTTCTCTTGAATTTGCTGGTTGACGTCAAGACATCATACGATAGTTACATCGTGCACCAACACAAGCAATCAATCGGTAACAATAGCTGCTTCCGTAAATTTAGTTTAGCAGCAAACACAACATCAAGCTAGCTCACTTTTGACGTCTAATTTCTAGTCCAAAAGGTGGTAGCTACTCGAAATAGTCTTTCGCCCCGCTATATTAATATAGCAAACACCCAATACAAGAGTTTGAAGCCACGAAAAGCGTTGGGATAACAGCAAAGAACATGCCCAAAAGGAAAACATAATGAAGAAAATGGTGAATCGACTAAGCGACGGGGACTCGAAATCACCGCGCCCTCCAACTTTGTCCCACCACAATTCACGCATTCCGAAGTCACTAGTACCAAGCAGCATAGGGACCATCAACACGATGTTGTTGCCCGGACCAGCGCCCTGGACCTAGGGTTTCTCCTGGCACTCGAGGTATAGTGGACAGAGGATACCCAAGTCGCCCTCCAAGAAGGAATGGTGCCACCGAAGGCAGTGTAGGGTTTCGTAGCATGGAAAACAAAAAATTTCTACCGTATACAAACAAACAAGCCAAGATCTATCTACTATATTGTAGCAACGAGTCGATGGAATAACTCACCCTCGAAGATTCCAAAGTGTTTAACGAGAGCGGATTCTCGTGGGTGATGTAGTCGTACTCTTTCTGATCTTAAGATCGCGTAGACGATCCTTCCGACGCTGCATTCGGCGCTTCATGATCGGTCACACGTTCGGTACTCGACGAAGACCTTCCTCTCCCTTGTTCCAGCAGGCAACGAAGGTTGTAGCACTCTCCTCGCGATTCCAGCAGCACAACGGCGTGGTACCGGATGTAGAGGGGAGATCTCGCAGGGCTTCGCCTTAAGCCGGAGCGAGTGTGGTGGACTATGAGAGAGAGCCTCGGCGATCTAGGGTTTAGACGCACCAAGGAGGAGGGTCTAGGTCCGGCGGCTAGGGCTTGGAGCAGCCCAAGTTGGCGGCTAGGGTTGCCCTAGGCGGCGGCAGCAGGAGGTGGCGGCGCCGGGGCTAGGGTTTGCGGGGTGGAGGTGTTGTGTATTGGAGGGGCAGCCCTGCCCCTCCTTATATAGGTGGAGGGGGCGCGCCAGGGGAGGGGAGTACCTCCCCAACTCGGTTTCCCAAGTGGGCCGACGGTGGAGGGGAGGAACTCCTCCCCAAGTAGGTTTCCTACTTCCCCTCCACCTTCCAAAATAGCCGTTTGACTTTTCAAACTAGGATTTGATTAAACCCTTTATTTTGTTCAGCGATGACACCTAGTACATGATGCAATCATTCCAACTTGATATGACACATTCAAGTACCCTTCCCTCCGAGTCTTGGGACATTCCGAACCTTCTAGAACATTCCCGATGAAAACACGGAACCATTCTCCAACCCCAAACAGGACTTTCCTTATATGAATCTTATTTTCCGGACCATTCCGGATCTCACAGTGATATCCGGATCCCATCCGAGACTCGAACAACATTCGGTCTCTTACTCATCATTCCATAACTACTCAAACAACGCCAATTCTTAAGTGTGTCTCCCTACGGTTCGTGAATTATGCGGACATGATCGAGACACTTCTCCAACAATAACCAATAGAGAATCTGGAAATTCATATGGCTCCCATATTTCTGATTACTTTGCGATCGAATGAACCATTTACATACGATACCAATTTCCCTTTGTCTCACGATAGTTTACTTATCCGAGGTTATGATCGTCGGTATCTCTGCATACCTAGTTCAACCTCGTTGCTGATAAGTACTCTTTTCTCGTTCCCGTGATATGTGATCCCTTGTGAGCCAGTCACATGCTTGCAAGCTAATTGGATGACATTCCACCGAGAGGGCCCAGAGTATATCTATCCGTCATATGGATGGACAAATCCCACTCTTGATCCATGTGTCTCAACCAATACTTTCCGAACACTCAATGCCACCTTTATAGCCACCCAGTTACGGTGTGGTGTTTGATGTCATCAAAGCATCCTTCCGGTGAAGGTGATATGCATGATATCATGGTCGAAGGAATCAGGTTACTATGTATCAGAAAGCATATAGCAATTGAACTATTAAAATGACTTGATCTTTATGCTACGTTTATCTATAGGAGTATGTCCACCATATCATTCTCCTAACGATATGATCTTGTTGTTAATAACATCTCAATGTTCATGATAGGGAAACCACAATCATTTATTAACCAACAAGGTAGTATTATAAAGAGGCTTTACTAGGGACTCTACTTTAGTTTACAAATCACACAAGTATTAATGTTTCCTTGTTAATACTATTATAGCATGAATATAAACATTTATCATAAACAGAAAGATATAATAATAACTACATTTATTATTGCCTCTAGGGCATATCTCCAACAGGCGGCACCGCGACGGTGTCGGACATACCGACAAAGATTTCTTCCGATCCCTACCCACCAAGACCCCGGGCACAACGAAGCACCACCACCGACTCACCGCCCACCAGTCTACGCCACCATGATCCCGCAGATACCGTCACTGTCTCTTCGTGACCCCTGGTACGAGGCCCGCAAGACGATGGCCGCCAACATTGCTAGACAAGGAGCAACAGCAACACCGCCACACGGGAGGGAACGACCTCCACCACCGAGAGGCGGTAGTTGACCGAACAGAACACCAAGGGCACACCAGGCCCGGTCGGTCCCAGATCAGGACCCGTAAAGCCGTCGCCGCCCTGTTGCAACAGGCATGCCTGCAGGTCACCGCCGTCCCAGTCCGAGCAACATCAACACCTCCGTCTCTAGAGGGCAACGCGGCCAACAGGCGTGCAGGCCCGCCTAGGCCCAGAAGGGGCCCGAGGGTCCCAGATCTGGGCCGAGAAGGTTCGCCGGTGTCCGCCACCGCACCACGTTGCTCCACCGCAGAAGAGCCGGCGCCGCCGCACCAAGTCCACCCGGCCGAGCGCGCCAGACCGCCAGCTCCCGAATGTCACCGCCGCCGAAGAAGAGGAGAGCCCCAACTCCCTCCAGAGACGCGGATAGAGGCAAGCCGCTGTCGGCGGCGACGAAGGAAGGGGTGAAGGGGGTGAGCGGCGGACGGATTGAGGGAGCCTGCCGCCCCTCGGGGGCGAGGCGAGAGGTTCAGGTTCATGCGTTTACGGTGGTAGTACACCGTCCGGAAAGAACGGCCGTTCTAACGACCTCCTTAGAAGGATTAATGCTGAAGACATTGAAAACGATTGATCCCTAGTTATGCTAAAGCACAGTAAAAAATTATAGAGGGTGAGCCTCAAAACTTGTTTGTATCCAGGGTTTGAGGTCTTTGACTGAGGAAGATGCTATATATGGGCTTGGAAGATCATACGGATCAACATTGCCAAGGTATGAAAGTCACACGTCCTCCTAATAAAAAAGCTTTTGATGAATCGAACGTTCGTCCTAGTTTGAGAATTAGAAAGAATGAAAAATAGATCCTTAAAATAAAAGTTTTGACTTGGGCGAAGTAGATTTTTCGGAGAAAGAGAGGTTTAATAACTTTTTAAGAAACCTTCAAGGAGGCCGGGATTTCGCCTGGTTTTGCCTACAGCGAGGTCAGGTTGCATCCATGTGGGTGTTAGTAGTTTGTCTCTTAGCGTTTTTTTTTGGAACGGGAAAGGTTCTGAAGACCCGAGAAGCTGCATTAATATATCAAGCTCGGTGGGTATATTTTACACAAAGGCCCTTCAAAGAGGAGAGGAGAGAAAGCAGGACAGAAAATATTGCGAAAAACACCCTAGGACTAAAAATGAAAAAGCAATCAGGTCCTATGGTATCTTGTCCACCGCAGCCGTCGACGAGCTCCTTGCGTCGGCCACCAGAGCGACTCCAGGGACGAACCACTTGGCGTCGCTTAGGGGGGAGCTCTGGCGAGGTGCTCCAGAAAGGGCCTCCGAACTGGAGGTTTGAAGAGGCGCAAGCAAAGCGCATCAAGGTCGCCCTTCGACCAGAAGAGGCAGCAGCCCCGCGGCAGTCGCCGCCACCCGTGGGCCGCTGCGAATGAGCATCAAAGGGGAGACGATCCCCATCGGTCGCAGCTTCAAACAGAGCAGGAATGGAACAGAGGAGGTAGATCTCTTCAAGCCAAACTCCACCACCTTGATGTCGTTGACGAAGAAGGAGATACAGCCTCCATGGAAGCTCCAGCTCAAGGTACCAGCTCCCGAGCGAAGAAATGGTTGCATGCCAGCTTCCCCACTCCCCCCCGCCGCCTCGGCCGGCCAGGAGCGGATCCACCTCGCCACGCACCGCACCGAAGCACCCACCCCCCTCGCCTCCACGGCCGGACGGGACAGGGCATCACGCGCCACCACCTCTCGAACGGAAGCAAGCGACAGAAGCTTTATTCAACGGAGCGGCCACTCCTCCTTCCTTCCTCAACTCCGACCATCGAAGCACAAGGGAGACCAGGAGAAGCCCTAGGAACTCATGGATCCAGTCGCCAAGATCTAGAGCACCGCTATCCCTACTGGGCAAAACGCTCACTACCGATACAAGGCCAAACACCCTACTACCTACTACTACTCCGGCGACCCCCCGCCACCACTTCCCACCGGCAAGTCCGGCGAGAAAGGCGCGGGCAAGCCCCGGTCTCTCGAGAGCGACTCTCAAAGCTACAGGGAGAGGAGGGGCGAGGAGGAGAGCGAGAAAATCCTCCTAGTGTTAAAAGCGTTGATAGTACAAGAAACTTTTGTATTAATTTCCATTTAACATAAAACATTGATGCTTTTGACTGTTGAGTGAACCTTTTTGGCAATTTATGGGGTTGCTCAAGATGCTCCAATGCCTCTTTTCCTAGCCGAGCTAACAAGGATGTGCATGTGCCAAGCTAAAATGCTCCCTATGTTGGTAAGTGCGTATCTAAGAGGGAAATGTGCCATCGTTGTCGTTTTAACTCACAGGGCTAGAGTAGCACACCAAGGAAACATCTCTAGCATGTATGCCGATGTTTCATCGGGAAGTCATTTCTAAAGTTAACTTCATATATGAAGGAGTCCTATCCATCGTCCTTTTTCGCTTTAACATTGGTGTGTTTGTCTAGTTCTTTTTCAGCCCGCACATGGATGACGTCATGCTGATGTCACTAATTGAAACAGAATTGAAGCCTACTGAAACATCATTGAAACATTAAAACTATATGAAAACAGTACAAACATGTTTCATAAGTTTCAAAAGAGTTTCATAACACAAATGTTTCCTTCACATGGAGTTAACTTTAGAAAATCCTTGTTCACATCATGCATGAGCTGGTCACGTCCAGCACCACCTGAGCTCAAGTTTTCTTGGATTAGCGACGACGACGGGTCCCTCTTTTTTCTGTTGGAACTAATCATGTTATTAGTGTTAGTTTAGAGCTTGATTATGTTTAATTTGCGTAACGAGTCACCGGTGGGAAAGCCGCACCAGTACACACATAGAGATGTGATCATGTGGAGTACAAGCTAATGGTCTAGTTTAGTTAGGATTAAGTGCATGTAGCAGGTGCTAGCCGAGAGGATAAGCTCGTGTATGCAGCGGATACATATAGATTCCTTGCATGCAGCTGTATGTAGATCAGTTTTTTTTTTGCCAGTCATCAAAAGCTTTATTACTTAGCCAACAAGATCACAATCCCTCGTAAGAGTGCTGATAAGAAAGTCTGGATTATAGTTGATCCACAGGCATCTCCTCCTATCTTGACTAGCCTGTTTAGCACATAGGTGTACCGCTTGGTTAGCATCCCGGTTTACATAAATAATGCTTAAACTAGAAAAACTCTTTTAACCTCCCTAATCTCATGACAAATAGATCTAATTTCCGATCTACTTTGGTGGTCTTCATTAATCATCTTCGCCACTTCTTTGGAATCACTTTCGATGGTGACCCTATCGTAGCTCCGTTCCACTGCTAGCCTCACGCCATCCCTGATCGCCAATGCTTCCATCATAGATGCATTGGCAGCATCTTCATACCAGATCGCTTGGCCACGTACGAGAATACCTTCACTATTTCAAACCACTAGGCCTGTGCCGCCAGACTTCTCTGTTTCATGAAAAGAGGCTTCAAACTTCCCTCGGCCGGTGGAGTCCATCGTTCCTTTGGCTTTGATGGTTTTGTCGCCTTCTCCCTGCCACACTGAGAGAGATCAATAGTGGTTTCCAAATCCCATCTGACTGAATCAGTCACCGATCTTCCTCCCTCACAATGTTTGCGCGCATTGCGCTCCTTCCAGATAGCCCAACAACCGCACAAGATAAGAGCAGTAGAATCATCAGTGATCGATGGACTATCTACCATATCCATTGCCCAAGACCTTGGATGGAGGGACGGCACTTTCAGCTCAGCCGTACGTCTCATCTCCTCCCAAAAATTCTTGGCCCATGTACACTCGAATAGAGCATGGAAGATGGACGCTTCAGTCCCACATGCATGACAGAATGCAATATGATCCATATGCCTTTCCTTGAGTACCAGCCTAGCCGGTATGAACTGTTTGATTACCCTCCACCAGAATGAGTGTACTTTTGGTGGAACTGGTACCCGCCACAACTTCTTCCAACATGTATTAGAATCCTCTCCCGACCCTGAATGGGCATTAGCTCTTTGATTCAATGCTAAAAGCCTATATGCTGATCTGACAGTAAAATTGCCACTCTTCTCTTGAGTCCAAGCCCATTCATCCTCTGAAAACTTTCCCAAAGGGATTTTTTGGATCGCATGTTTATCAGTTTCAATGAAATTCTCTTCAAGTTTCTCCTCTGACCATACCATTTGACTTTCATCAATTAATTCTTCAACTAGATTTGCTTTAGCTTCTGGTTTCCTTGCCAACGGTCGGCCATTCACATTGTCAGGAATCCATGGGTCCAGAAACACCCGAATAGATGAACCATCACCAACCCTCTTAATTAGCCCCTGCCTTAAGGCCTCCCTTCCATGCAATATAGCTCTCCACGTATGCGACGAATTCTTCTTCCATCGAGCTGACAAGAAATCTGAATTATGGTAATATTTTCCTTTAAGAACCTTTGCATACAGCGAATCGGATTTAGTCATCAGCCTCCATCCTTGTTTGGCAAGCACTGCCTGGTTAAATAGTTGGATATCACGGAAGCCCACCCCTCCCATTGCTTTAGGAATTGCAATTTCACACCACTTTTTCCAGTGGATCTTCCTCTTTAGCTCATCCCCACCCCACCAGTAGCAGGCAATCACACTGGTGATTTTTTTGCACATCTTCTTTGAGAGTCTAAAACAACTCATGGAGTAAGTCGGTATTGCTTGACAAACAGCTTTGATCAGAACCTTACGGGCAGCACCACTCATGTGTTTTCCGGCGTACCCATTAACTAGCTTCTTTAATCTTGTTACTATGTGTTCAAACTGTTTGTCCGTAGACCGCACTAAGGCTGTAGGTAACCCCAAATATTTCTCCACAAGATCTTCCACATAAATGCCCCATATTTCATGCACCTCTTGCTTCATCTCTAGAGTACGGGCTTGTTTGATTCGTAGGATTCACAAAACATAGAAATAGGAAAATCACAGGATTGAAGTGTCGTGTCCACTTGAATCCTATAGGATTATGTATCTATAGGATTTTGGAGCAAGTAGTGTTTGATTACATAGAAAAATCAAAGGAATTGTACAAAAAGGTTGGAGTGGATGGAAATTTTCTTTCAAAATAGAGTGCAAAGGAATCCTTTGAAGGATTTCCTAAGAATTGTAATTATAGAAAAAATTCCTAAGGATCCAAATCCTACAAAAATCCTACACAATTCCTTTAAATCAAACAAGCCCTACAATTTATACTGAAAAATACAGCTGATTTTGCTTTGTTCACCAGCTGCCCCGATCCAATTCGGTGTTGTTCTAATATATTCTGTAGCCGGGTAGCACCGGCCGCTGTTGCTTGTCCGAATACTAAGGGCTTGTTTGATTCATAGGATAGTAAAAATAAAGGAATAGGAAAACCATAGGATTGCAATGTCATGTCCACTTCAATCCTATAGGAACCCACATGCAACAAAGTTTGTTTGATCCATCAAAGGATTCTAAGAAAGAGCTTTGGGTGGATGTTAGATTTCCTATGCATCTAGTGCAAAGGATTTCCTAGGAAAGTTTCCTATAGGAATCAATCCTACAAATCAAACAACCACCATAGGAAAATTTCCTATAGGATTTAATCCTACAAATTTCCTATACAAATCCTTTGAATCAAACATGCCCTAAGCAGTTATCTGCGAAAAGTAGGTGTGAGATCCATGGCGCATGCACACCAACTCTAATGCCTCTTGCCAAATATTGTGGTCCACTAAATTTCAACAAGCTACTTAAACCTTCAGCGTAAAGAAGAAAGAGATAGGGCGAGATTGGATCCCCTTGTCTAATTTCTGTTGTTGGTTTAAAATAATTCGAGAATTGACCGTTCACCCGAACCGAAAATGAGACAGTCCGGACACAGTTCATTATCAAATTGATCCAACTCTCTACAAAGCCCAATTTCTGCATTATTTCTTGTAGATAAGACCACTCGACTCTATCATATGCTTTGGCCATATCTAATTTTACGGCACACGCATGGCTTTTACTTTTCTTCCTCTTCAAATAGTGAATGCACTCATACGCTGTGAGAACATTATCCGTTATAGGTCTCGATGGAACAAAAGCACTTTCTTCTTCCAGGAAACGCCGGTTAGGCCAACGGCTAGGGCCCGTCGGCGTAGGCCCACTTATCCGTCGGCGTAGGATGACCCGACGGTGGCCGTCGGCGTAGGATGACCCGACGGTGGCCGTCGGCGTACCAGGCCATGGACGTATTGTAGGGGTTCGTAGCATGGAAAACAAAATTTTTCTATCGCATACAAACAAACAAGCCAAGATCTATCTACTAGATTGTAGCAACGAGTCGATGGAATAACTTACCCTCGAAGATTCCAAAGTGTTTAACGAGAGCGGATTCTCGTGGGTGATGTAGTCGTACTCTTTCCGATCTCAAGATCGTGTAGACGATCCTTCCGGGCGCTGCGTTCCGGCAGCGCTTCCATAGTCGGTCACACGTTCGGTACTCGACGAAGACCTTCCTCTCCCTTGTTCCAGCGGCGGAGGTTGTAGCACTCTCTCGCGATTCCGGCAACGTGGCGTGGTACCGAAGTAGAGGGAGATCCATGAGGCCTTAAGCCGGAGCGAGTATGGTGGAGTATGAGAGAGAGCTATTAGTGGTCTAGAGATTAGACACACCAATTAGAAGGCTCTAAACCGCAGGCTAAAGCAATTAGAAGCTCTAAACCAAAACGGCTCTAAACCGGAGATTAGAGGATAGGAACTTGTGTGTCTAGAGGAGGAGGCCCTGCCCCTCCTTTTATAGGTGGAGGGGCTGGCGCCAGGGGAGGGGAGTCCCTCCCCAACTCGGCCTAGGCTGGCCGCCGGCTTGGAGGAGAGGGACTCCTCCTCCAAGTTGGTTTCAACCTCCTCTTGCTTGTTTCCCACAGTTTCCTGTTTCCCACAGTTTCCTGTTTTCCACAGTTTCCTGTTTTAGCCGTTTGACTTTCAAACTGGCAGTTTGACTTTTCAGTTTTGGAACAGCAAGAACACTTAGTACATGATGCAATCATTCAATGACACATTCATGTACCCTCCCCCCGGTCTTGGGACAATCCGAACCTTCTAGAACATTCCGATGAAAACACGGAATCATTCCCGAACTCAAAGCAGGACTTTCCTTATATGAATCTTATTCTCCGAACCATTCCGGATCACCTCGTGATATCCCGGATCCCATCCGAGACTCCGAACAACATTCGGTCTCTTTCTCATAATACCATAACTACTCAAACAACGTCGAATCCTTAACTGTGTCTCCCTACGGTTCGTGAATTATGCGGACATGATCGAGACACTTCTCCGAACAATAACCAATAGAGGAATCTGGAAATTCATATGGCTCCCACATATTTCTACGATTACTTTGCGATCGAATGAACCACTTACATACGATACCAATTTCCCTTTGTCTCACGATAGTTTACTTATCCAAGGTTATGATCGTGGGTATCTCTGCATACCTAGTTCAACCTTGTTACCGATAAGTACTCTTTTCTCGTTCCCGTGATATGTGATCCCTTGTGACCCAGTCACATGCTTGCAAGCTAATTGGATGACATTCCACCGAGAGGGCCCAGAGTATATCTATCCGTCATATGGATGGACAAATCCCACTCTTGATCCATGTGTTTCAACCAATACTTTCCGAACACTCAATGCCACCTTTATAGCCACCCAGTTACGGTGTGGTGTTTGATGTCATCAAAGCATCCATCCGGCAAAGGTGATATGCATGATCTCATGGTCGAAGGAATTAGGTTACTATGTATCAGAAAGCATATAGCAATTGAACTTATTGAAATGACTTGATCTTTATGCTACGCTTATCTATAGGAGTATGTCCATCACATCATTCTCCTAATGATATGATCCTGTTGTTAATAACATCTCTATGTTCATGATCAGGAAACCATGATCATATATTAACCAACAAGCTAGTTTAACAAGAGGCTTTACTAGGGACTCTTATTTTAGTTTACAAATCACACAAGTATTAATGTTTCCGATTAATACGATTATAGCATGGTATGTAAACATTTATCATAAGTGTGAAGATATGATAATAACCACTTTATTATTGCCTCTTGGGCATATCTCCAACAGTCTCCCACTTGCACTAGAGTCAATAATCTAGTTTCAAACCTTTGTGTATTCAACACCTATGGCTTTCCGTGTTGTATGTACACGATTGCTAGTGGTCAATCGATCTCCGGATCGACACTTCCAGTCCGTGTGTAATTGCATGTCTTTGCGTCTTTACGCATCACTCATTCTCTAATGAGATGGCTTTGTATAAATTTGGTCTTTCGTGTGACCTTTAGTTCTTTGGGGTTAAAACATGTTGATAATATTGTACAATATATCTTCATAGTATTATCCTTGTGAACTACACCTAGTTTGATAACAAACTACTTGACACAAATGCCCTCTTTTGCTAAAATAGCGATCATATACTTAGCCTTTTGTTGTAGTATCTGTCACAATGTCTTAACTTTGGAACTCATCCAAATCCATTATGGAACTCATTTTCCATTATATTGTGCCACCCTTAGTTTAGATTGAGATAAACTTAATTTGTACTTTGTGACAAAGCTAGTATCAATGTAGTACTTTTACAATGAACTAACCATCTATTTGTCACTTCTACAAATAATATACTCTTAGTTCTTCCAAAAGATCATAAGAATATCCTTACTATTGTCCAATGATCATCTTACGAATCATTCTGGTATATGCTCACAACATTTAGAGCATAGGACATATCTGGATTTGTACATATCACAGTATGATTGATATAAATACTCTTTGTGATTTCATACATCAAGTATCAATCTATACTTGATTATTTGTTTCACTTTACCAAATGTCAATACACTTGAATATATATCATCAACATTGAACTCATTCAATCCTTTCTGTGCGACAAGAACCTCTCTTGTAGTTTCTATATTGAACTCATTCAATATCTTGTCTATGCACTTCTGGCACAACCATATTAGCGTCTATTGATGCCAAATATTTGGGTTTCGCCTAAGTCTTTCATCGAGATGAAATTCTTAATATGTGTTAATAAAAGATACATCTTTTCTAATCAACAATATGTCCTCCACATAATGTATTAGAAATATGTCTTAGCGCTCCCACTTAATTTCTTGCAAACGCAAGCATCTTCATTGTCTCTGATGAAATTAAACTCTTTTAACAGTTTCATCATAGTAAAGATTCCAACTCCGCGATGCTCACTTCAACCATTGAAGTTTGCATATGCTTTTAGCATCCTTTGAATTAACAAAACCCTATGGACCGTGTCATGCACACGTCCTATGTAACGATTCTATTAGAAGAACTTGTTTTGTTTATTCAACTACCATATAACAAATTATATGTAGTGGTTGCTACATTAATCCGTCTAGACTAAATATCGCTATGAAAGATCAGATCTTGTCATAGTCAACCTTTGAACATTGTTGTGAACTCTTTCCCAACATGTCGACTATTTCATAGATGTGCAACATCCATGTCTATTTATTTATAGATCCAAACACAACTGTAAGGTCTTACACCTTTCTCGAGGGTCCTTCAAGTTCAAAACTTGATTTATCGTGTATGGAACTATCACGGATTTTATGGCTTCAAGCCATTTGACGGAGTCAGGGCCCATCATCACTTCTTTGCATGTAGTCTGTTCATTATTCTCAAATAATGATTCAACCCTCAAATCTTGGTATTTGATTGTTTACTCGACCTACTTGTTTCAATAGGAACTTAGATCTCCGTGACCACAACCTTTGAAGCACGTGAGCCATGAGCATTGTTGCTGCCTCCGAAACACTTTTCGGCGCTGCGCAACTCTGCACATATAGCTAAGGTTATTTTAACCTTATCAAAGTTCTATTGTCCTCCCACTTAACTTTTCACGAAAAATTCCTTCTCAAAGAAACTTGACGTTCTAAGCAACAAACACTTTTGTCTCCGGTGTTTATGGAGGATTACTTAACAGTTTATACAAAGACAGGTTTATCCGACTTTGGTTGCACACATCTTTCTTATGCATAGCATACCAATGTTTAAGAAAGGACAACTTGGGTTTTATCCCAAACCATAACCTTATATGGTGTCATTTCAACGGATTATCATGAAGCTCTTTTCAGTGGAAAAATGGTAATCTCTAAAGCTTTTAATCTTTAAAATATAATGGCAGTTTTATGATTACACCTTCGATCTTACCATGTCAAACAAGGTTTAATTACATATCTAGAACGCTCCATACTCTTATGGTGTTTCGAGAAAATGCAAATCCACGGAACGATTCCTTTAAATCTTAGGTATTATGCTAAACTTGTAACTCAAATGTCTTCCTTTATGATCTTATCATAAACTATTTATATTCTTGTTACAATGATTTTGCACTTCATCTTGAAAGTCCTTGAACTTTTCAAATGTTTCACACTTCATCCTTATTAAGTAAATATTCATATATTCACTCAAATTTTCGGAGAAAGCACATGAAGTTGAAATCCATCGCTCTTGACTATACATAATGGACTTCATATAACAATATGTACAAGTTCCAATAAGCTAGTCTATCGTTCCCTTTTGGCCTATGAACGAAGTTTTAATTATCTCTAGGAAAGTTTCTGGCGTCATTTGATCAAAATCAAATAGACTCCAAAATTCCATCCATATGGATTTTCTTCATGTTTTCTTTCCAATATAATTTAAACGGCGATGTCACTTCCTAAGTGATCTTTCAATCAATTTGTCTTTCGACATCTTTAGCACTAGTTTTATGGATGTGATATCTCCAACGAGATTTGCAAATCATCCATCTTTTATAGATTACGGCAATTATTTGAACAACCCTTTTGTTCTCATAATACCTGATAAAACAAATCTTGAAGCCAAGCTTTGATGTTTAACGAGCAACACAATAACCCTTTATTTTGTTCTCGATGAACATCATCACATATTCTTTTGCTAGTTACTTAGGCCATTGTAGTTCATGAATTGTGTTGTTTCGTATGATGATTCACACCAACAAATTCAGTATCAAATACTTAAGAACCACATTGTTTAATAAGCAAAGAATATAGCCATAACATGTATATCATCTATATACTTAAACTGAACAATTCTAGTCTTTTCTTTTCTGCCATATACTTATGAGATTCTCTTTCAATATTTCCTTTTCTGTTTGAAAGAATCTATCAACATCAATTAGTGGAGTCATTCATATGACACATAGTCCAAAGCGTGTATAGTTAAATACCAATGTCTTTGGACGTGCACTTTGAAGTAGATCACCATCATCAAATGTTTGGTGTTCTTTCAAATTCCTTTCTTTAGTAATCTCTTGGTGTAGTAAATATTTTACCTACATCAAATATTCACCCTTATCATGGAATTATCCATGATCAAGCTACTATTAGCTTGTAACGGTGAATCGTGAGTATAATGTTGCTCTCCCAAAAACTTTTGGAGGTTTAGGACAACTAGTGTCTCCAACCTATTGCAAATTCTTATCAAATATGAGAACATGACTTTAGCCATATTATACTCTATCATGTTGCAACCAAAACTTCGTTTCAGATATCACAATATCTTCCACAAATCATGGTTTCAAACAACTCTTTGGATCCTTAGATAACCTTGATATTAGGAGAATCCTTTGAATATCAAGAATCATGGAGACAAACATGATACTTATATACTAACACTTGGAATTGTTACTCTTGATTTAATACTAATTATTAAACTTCATGGAGTAACCAGAACTTACTGAAAGTTTGCAATAGGACTTTTAAACTTTAGATTAACACTTCAAAACAATACGATACCAGTTCATAAAGTAACTAACCAGAATTCTATAGTTCTATCATCTCAATTATAACTAAGTGCAAGGTGGTAAACGGATGCCAATGACTACAACAACTATGCAAATTCACTTTGATTTAGTTTATGATAAATTGAGTTCTAATTAATAATTAAATTAATCTAGGTGAACTCCCACTCAAAACAATATCCCTCACATTGTTTTAGTGATCACACGAACCAAATCCACCACATCAAAACCGATCATCACGAGAGTTGATATAGCTTCAATGGCAAACAATCAACATGTTCATCATATCTACTATATGACTCATGCTCTACCTTTCGGTAATCCGTGTTCCTAAGGCCATGTCTGTACATGCTAGGCTCGTCAAGATCAAACCTTAGTTTCCGCATGAGCAAATCTGGCTTGCTCACATTGTATACACTTGTAGAATCTAACACACCCGATCATCACGTGGTGCTTCGAAACAACAAGCTTTAGCAACAGTGCTAACTAAGGGTGAACACTTTATGACTTGAAATTCATGTGCATGAGGGATCATCTTATAATGCTATCGTCGTCTACTAAGCAATACAAGATGCATAAAGGATTAACATCACATGCAATTCAATAATATGTGATATGATATGGCCTTTCTTCTTTGTGCTTCCGATCTCCATCTTCAAGCACGAACATGATCTCCATCATCACCGGCATTGCATCAAGGTCAATGACGCTGCTCCATGGTTGTCGTCCACCGGCTTCAACTATTACAACTAATTTGAATAGACACGCGGGTCTTAACATAAATTAAAGGCAACCATATGGCTCATGTAGGTTGCCAACTTACAATAAGGAACATTGCACACATCAAATATAATCACAATCATGGCCATATCACATCACTGCACACCCCTGCAAAACAAAGTTAGACGCCTCTACTTTCTTTGCATATTTTACGTGGTTTGGGGCTTTCAATAAGTGTCGTTCTAACTTACGAACAAGAACCACAACATTGATACTAGCATTGTTGATCACCCGTTGTAAATTGGATCTTAACTATGCTAGGATAAACAGGCACCCGCAAAGCCACTTATGCAATACAAGTTGCATGTCAAGCGTGGAGCAAGTCTCATGAACGATGTCATGTAAGGTTAGCCCGGGCCGCTTCATCCCAACATACCGCAAGATGCAAAGTACACAAGAAGCAATCGACAATAAAAGCATTAATGCCCACAATGACCATTGTGTTCTACTCGTGCAACAGATCTACATATAGACACGGCTCTGATACCACTGTAGGGGTTCGTAGCATGGAAAACAAAAAATTTCTATCGCATAAAAACAAACAAGCCAAGATCTATCTACTAGATTGTAGCAATGAGTCGATGGAATATCTTACCCTCGAAGATTCCGAAGTGTTTAACGAGAGCGGATTCTCGTGGGTGATGTAGTCGTACTCTTTCCGATCTCAAGATCGTGTAGACGATCCTTCCGGCGCTGCGTTAAAAGGCGCTTCCATGATCGGTCACGTTCGTACTCGTGAAGACCTTCCTCTCCTTGTTCCAGCGAAAATGGAGGTTGTAGCACTCTCCTCACGATTCCAAAGACAACGGCGTGGTACCGGAAGTAGAGGGAGATCCCAGGCTTCGCCTTAAGCCGAGCGAGTATGGTGGAGTACGAGAGAGAGCTATTAGTGGTCTAGAGATTAGACACACCAATTAGAAGGCTCTAAACCGCATGAGCTAAAGCAATTAGAAGCTCTAAACCAAAACGGCTCTAAACCGGAGATTAGAGGATAGGAACTTGTGTGTCTAGAGGAGGAGGCCCCGCCTCCTTTTATAGGTGGAGGGGCTGGCCAGGGGGAGGAGGAGTCCCTCCCCAATCGGCCTAGGCTGGCCGGCTTGGAGGAGGGACTCCTCCTCCAAGTTGGTTTCAACCTCCTCTTGCTTGTTTCCCACAGTTCCTTTCCCACAGTTTCTGTTTTCCAGTTTCCTGTTTTAGCCGTTTGACTTTCAAACTGGCAGTTTGACTTTTCAGTTTTGGAACAGCAAGAACACTTAGTACATGATGCAATCATTCAATGACACATTCATGTACCCTCCCCGAGTCTTGGACAATCCGAACCTTCTAGAACATTCCGATGAAAACACGGAATCATTCCCGAACTCAGCAGGACTTTCCTTATATGAATCTTATTCTCCGGACCATTCCGGATCACCTCGTGATATCCGGATCCCATCCGAGACTCGAACAACATTCGGTCTCTTTCTCATAATACCATAACTACTCAAACAACGTCGAATCCTTAAGTGTGTCTCCCTACGGTTCGTGAATTATGCGGACATGATCGAGACACTTCTCCGAACAATAACCAATAGAGGAATCTGGAAATTCATATGGCTCCCACATATTTCTACGATTACTTTGCGATCGAATGAACCACTTACATACGATACCAATTTCCCTTTGTCTCACGATAGTTTACTTATCCAAGGTTATGATCGTCGGTATCTGCATACCTAGTTCAACCTTGTTACCGATAAGTACTCTTTTCTCGTTCTCGTGATATGTGATCCTTGTGACCGGTCACATGCTTGCAAGCTAATTGGATGACATTCCACCGAGAGGGCCCAGAGTATATCTATCCGTCATATGGATGGACAAATCCCACTCTTGATCCATGTGTTTCAACCAATACTTTCCGAACACTCAATGCCACCTTTATAGCCACCCAGTTACGGTGTGGTGTTTGATGTCATCAAAGCATCCATCCGGCAAAGGTGATATGCATGATCTCATGGTCGAAGGAATTAGGTTACTATGTATCAGAAAGCATATAGCAATTGAAAAATTATTGAAATGACTTGATCTTTATGCTACGCTTATCTATAGGAGTATGTCCATCACATCATTCTCCTAATGATATGATCCTGTTGTTAATAACATCTCTATGTTCATGATCAGGAAACCATGATCATATATTAATCAACAAGCTAGTTTAACAAGAGGCTTTACTAGAGACTCTTATTTTAGTTTACAAATCACACAAGTATTAATGTTTCCGATTAATACGATTATAGCATGGTATGTAAACATTTATCATAAGTGTGAAGATATGATAATAACCACTTTATTATTGCCTCTTGGGCATATCTCCAACACGTATGCCACAATCCAGTCGGCGTATAGATTCCCGTCGGCGTATAGACTGGCCCGACGGTTATACGTAGTCGTCGGCGTATGGCCTAGGCACCGCGGGGCCCACCTGGAGAAGCTAACGACCGTTAGATCTAGAAGCTATACGCCGATGGCTATGCCGTCGGCCTAAGATGCCACGTGCCACCCTGTGGCGCTGTCCTGTGAGTACCATACGCCGACGGTAAAGCCATCGACCCAACTCTGCCACGTGCCACCCTGTGGCTGCCTGCGACTACCTCTACGCCGACGACAAAGCCATCGGCCCTACTCTGTCAGCTGGGCCACGCGCACTGTGACGCCGACGGCACCCCCGTCGGGCCAAGTATAAACCGTGCCATATGGTCCTGCCTGTTATTACTTTTTTGGGATTTTGTTCATTATTTCTCGCATGCACATCAGGAACAGTATACAACATTTCAAATTCCCGCAGTCATAAGATCATCATCAGGCACAGTATACAACACATGCACATCGACACAAACATAAGATCGTCATCATCAAATGAACATAACTAGATCATCCATACATAGGTGCATCCTCATCCAAACAACATAGCATCCCTACATAGATACATCTCTAAGTGCATCCTAACACATGCGCATCCCTACACCTCCGGAGAGCTGCTCAAGAGACCCATGTATCCTCACGTGAAGAAAGGTGAAGCTTGACGTCGAGTAGCCGCTGTCGAACCAGCACCGGAAGAAGGTGTACCGCCATGACCACCACCACCGTTGGAAGGAGAAGCACCGCCACCCTCAGCACGATGGGAAGAAGGAGAATCACCGCCACCGCCACCGCCACTAACCGCAGAAGTAACAGGAGAAGCACGACCGGTATGAATCGGTGTCATCGCGCGCGAGATAGTCGGCGAGGCATCAGGACGACCAAAGTGTGGATTGCCGGAGCATCCCGGTCCCTACATGACATGGTTATACCCTGCGGGTACACGACATCAGCATACCTGGTCCAGCCCAAGGAAGTCCCACAAGAATATATGCGGCACATGAAGATTTTTGGGTGGCCCAAGCCCATGACATCTTCGGATCCTTGGAGAGCAAGACTAGAACAGATAGAATATTCAAAGGGGCAAACCCTAAACTTGTAACCGACTCGATCTGTGCCCGAGACCTGCCTAACTCTATATAAAGGCTAGGGGGGGACAGCGAGGAGGACCAATCTTTTCACCGCATACACACCTCCACGCTAGATCACATCTGCGCACCCCTGTAACCTTCGGTTCCGCCGTAATCAAGAGCAGACAAGCAGGAGTAGGGTTTTCCCTTTGGGGGCCTGAACCTGGGTAAATCTCGTGTCCCCTGGTTTCTTGTCTGTTAACCGTTCCGTGATCTCCAGCACCCCCATCTTCTCCAAAACCCAAACTCATAACAATGGGCATTGACGAGATCAAACCTCGTCAATTGGCGCTGTCTGTGGGAATCAGGGGCGCTGATTGTGCGATCGTGACGGTCCCGACCAAAGCGATCTACAATTCCTCGGCAATGGAGAGCCATCTCCTCTTTGGCGCTTTCGACTTTAGCGCCCACTCGCCAGCCACCATGAAGGACTTCGAGCCCGTAGGCGACGGGCTCGAGATCCTGTTTGGGAGCTTCTGATTCCAGGTGGGACAGACCGGCACTCTCCGCCTCCCAGAGAGGGTGCCATTGCCATCAATCAGGCCTACCTCGTGGGCCTCGCATCCCAGCGTGCTACGCACGTCAGCATCGACAGATGAGTCAAACGATAGCAGCAGCTGCAACTTAGATATGTGCGATCCCCCGTCAGATGAAGGGACCTACGGTTCCGGATCCGAAAGCTACGGCAACAGCGATCCAACCCGCGGATGCTACCAATGCGTCGTGGTCATCCAAAGCGATGTGGACCAACAACCACCAGGTTCCGGTGCCCACGTACCGCCACCCAACCCACAGGGTAGAAACGGCGAAAACAGGAGGCAACCATCCCCCCGCCCAACGAGGACGACCCTGATGCCAATCGAGTAATCCACCTCAGCGAGGAAGGATGGAATCAGGCACGCAAAGCCGTGGCGAGCAACAAAATCCTGCCTGTGGGTGCCTCACGGGACCTACTGATGGCATACCACCTGCTCCTCATCGAAGAGCACAAAAAGCAGGTGAAGATGCAAGAGGTACTCGACAAACGCAAGCAAGCGGCCTCGGAGTCTAGCACGCGGCGAGCTACGCTCCGCCGTTGGCGGCTCCATCTCGCACGGCAATCAAGCCAACAAGCATCGCTCTTGCACGGATAACATGGATCCCGCTGCACGTCGCGAGGTGACTCGAACCCTCAACACGTCCTTCATGGAGATGGACGCTAACAGCAACGTCATGATGAAGACACCGCAAGCTGCGATCATGGCAGCCACCACATATCTCGCGTCCCATCCACCTCCGGTGGGGGACCCGAAGAGAGATATGCACAAGTACACACTAGACGGACTCGGACTCGTTGGAGCTGCGCTCCACGAGGAGGCTCCTGCAAAGCCGAAAAAGAAAGCTACGGTCAGATTCAACCGCAGCCCCACACCCTCATCCGACGAGGACGAGCACGACCTACCTCGACGATGCAAGAGCGCACGACGTTGCAGCCGCGACTACGATGCTCGAAACGACCTCTCTCAGCGCAAGGTCGACAAGGCACGCGCCAAACGCGTGTGCTCATCTGAATCCGAAGAGGATGATGACGAAGGAGAACTCTGTGGAACTCGATGCTTCAGCAGATCTGTTCGGTGGATACGGATGCTGAGAAACTTCAAGCTTCCTTCGGGCACTCCGAAGTTCGACGGCACGCAGGAACCTAAGGCGTGGCTCAACGACCACCTGTCATCCGTGAAGCTGCACGGCGGCAACAAAAACACCGCTCTGCAGTGCCTTCAGCTGCAGCTGATAGGCGCAGCCCGGATCTGGCTCAGCAGCCTGTCCTCGGGTTCCATCTGAAGTTGGGAGGAACTGGTCTATAGTTTCATCAGAAAATTCAAGGGTACCAGCAAGAGGCCAGCCTCGATCGAAGAGTTGCAGGCCTGCACTCAACGAACGGGCGAATCCATTCGCTCGTACATACTACGCTGGTCAAACATCAAGAACTCCGGGGCACACATCTCTGAGGAGAGAACGATTGACGCCTTCAAAGATGGCGTCAAGCGCCAGGACTTCAAGGAAGAACTTGGGCGCGTCACGCCCAAGACACTCGACCACCTCATGGACATCACCAACAGGTGGCAAGATGGCGAGGACTCCGTCCACCGAGAACACTCGGATGAGGAAGATGACTACGGCCGCCGCCGCGAATGCCGTAGCAAGCAAAGATCGCGCGTCTACGATGATCGCGACGGACCCAACATGGTCGCGGTTGGCTACGCCGACCTCCACAATGAAAGCAACCGCAGTAGCGGCGGATATCGTGGAAACAACTTCCATGATGGAGGACGCCCAACGCAAATGTGGCGACGCCGCGGCCGCGACGACGAATCCTCGGCATACGACAAGTTGTCGGGCCATGCACCATACACTTCTACATCGACAAACAGGGTGGCAAAAAGAAGGCCATCCATATGCTCAATGTAACACCCTCAGAATCGGACCTATGCAAGTTTGAGCAAAATTCGCCAAACCCGCATAGAAACGATTCAAAGGTGCCCACCAGGCACTTTCGTGCGGGTGGAAAACGAAGTAATAGCATTACACAACATTCCTCGATGGGACCCACAGAACAGATATATATAACAGCGACTCAAAGAGTCAAGAATACAAATATAATATACAAAGATCCAAATCACCTTGAAAACGATATAGCGTCCAGCTACGGACAAGATGCAAATGGGGCTAAGAGCCCTGAAGAATAACCAATGGCGTCCATAACCTGCCCGTGCCAAGCGGAAGGGTAACCCCGCTAACGACGTCGATCTCAAAACCTGCTTAAACAAAGGGGTGCGGCAAAGGGCAAAGGAAAAGAAGCGTCGATCGAGGCCGATTACAGCGAGGCTAGAATCGCGGTCCTCGCCTACATAGGTATGGTGGATCAGGCGGCGTGAGATGCACTATACAACCTATAGAGACTCGATACAACCGCGGCAAGAATCGAGAGAGGGTAAGAAAGACCTATTCGGATCCAACACAAGCTAACACCAAACAAACCCATCCTGGTGTTTCCCCCTCGAGACCAAACGAGGAAGTCAACCGAGGAGCTCACACCGTTGGCAGTTTTATTTATTCAGTTATCGTTGCGGTAATTACTAGTCAGGTATAGATAATCATCCTGATAAAATAAGCAGTGGGCACTTTTAGTTAATCATTCCGTGATAGTTGCAACAATTACTAATCAGGTACAGATAGCATGAGATAAACCCCAAAACCCAGCAGTTGTTGGTACTTTTATTCAGCCATTCCGTTGTAGTTGCATTAATTACTAGTCAGGTACAATGGTCGCAAGCGACACTCCAAACAAGCAATGGTGGGCAGTATTAAATAGCCATTCCATTATAGTGAAGCTGATTACTAGTCATTATAAGTCAAATTTATAGCAGTAAACTTTAGTTATGCTTGTCTATGATCGAGATACTGTGCTCCAAGTCGTCCATATCCGCGGACACGGCTTTCAGAAAGTTTTACCCGGCCGGGGTGCACCAATAGCAACACACGCTCGATCAACCTCGGAAAAACCAAATCAAAACCCAACGAGGCTTTCACGACTGAACAATCACAAGATTCAGAAATATTTCAGGGGCCACCCTTAAGTAGATCCATAGCAAGCGGTGACTCGAGACGGGCTCAAGGTTGTGGGGACGGTGTGAACATTTGGGAACCCGAAAGTGTGGCTGGGCTTGTCGACACCGCGGAATCGTGCCACGATCCTAAACAGTACAGTGTGCTCCTCGCACAATTTAAATACATAAGTAGCATGGCATAAGTACAGGATCGTAATAAAACCTCAAACTAGTTTGTGGCCCCAAGAAATAAGACTGAATCAAGCTCTGGCTCAGGGGGGTCCCATATACCTCCCGGATGTGGATAGCGCGATAAATCAAGGAACATGTATCAAGTACTCGGGGTCTTACGGGACACAAGTGGGCGTTCGGAAACCAAATATTTTCTATCACCCACCGATGCCTCTGCTTATTCAATTTTAGTTGTTAAACAGAAATTAAAGTGACGATAAATAAAGCTAGAATCATCTCCAACATTAACATGCGGCAATACATCAAAGCTGGCATATGACGCGACACATCAGACGCTTGAGCAAGCAACTACGACGCGCAAGTCCAACTATCTACCAAACAACAGGTAATAGGGTGTGTCCAAGGCAATATAGGCTGCACGGTATATCACAGGTACGGAAACTAAAGCATCGCAACACAGATAGCAAAAGATCAACAGGAGGGAAGTAAATACTATAAAAGTAAGATAGGTAGAAAGGGGGGAGATGCTCGCCTGGAAAACATTGCCGAAGGGTTATCCGAAGATCGGGTCGACACTCGCATCAACTCATCGGCCTTATCCGCGAAGAAGCAAAACACTAGAAGAAACACCGGATGTACTATTTAATACTACGGCAGAAGATCGGGCATGATGCAGGTATGATGTATGACATGGCAAAGATGCGATGCAATTAGGCCAGATTAGCGGAACCGGGGTCCCGGCAGATATTTAAGTGGTTCAAGTTGTTTAGAAACCCCGCAATTTAACTGTTGTTTAACAAGGCAGAATATATCACCGGTTCGCTACCCAAGTTTAAATGAGGCCGATATGAGACTATATTTGCCCGCATATGGGCCCCATATTGAATTATTAGGTGAATCGGCATAAGGCCCCCAACCCAATGATATGCATGCGAGATGACAATTAAATATGCAACAAGTTGATATCATTTTTGAAAATAGGGTATCGAGGGAAAAGGGTCACACATTGGGGTTCGGCGGTCTTGGTTACGGGGTTCAGGGTTCGGTCTCAGGGTCCAGGGTTAGGGTCTTCGGATCGGGGTAGGTCTTGGCGTCCGGGTAGAAGGCTTGGTTCCGTGCCGGGGCGCATCGGGTTTGTTTCGGTCGGTGCCGTTCTTGTCGTCGCGGCGATCTTGTCGGATCCGGTCTTCGTCTCCGGGAGCGGGTCCTCAGGGTCTCGACAACTTCGGTTCTCTGTGGCGATCTTGGCACTCGATGTCCGTGAAATAGAACTTGTCGCACCTACCGTCTTCGGGTTCGCTCCAATCGGGCCCATGTCGGAGTACTTGTCGTCCCATGAAGGAGATCTTGCGTCTAGGGTCTCGGCGAACTTGGCGGTCCCGAGGGTTCGGTTCGTGAGGCGGTCTTGATGCTCCGTAATGGAGAACTTGTCGCATCCGTGGCGATCTTGCCGGCCCTCGGTTCAACAACTCCGTGAAGGGGATCTTGGAGCGGCGCCGGGGGTTCACCGGATCTGTTGATTCGATGTCGATCTTGGCGGCCACATGATGTTGAAACGGCGAAACTCAAGTCATGCGGCTCTTCTTTTGTACTTGAGTTCCACCACCACAGAAACTTGCTGGACGAAGCGGGCACGGTGGAGCGCGGCCAGACGCGGGCTAGAGGCGGCCAAGGATCGGGCAGAGGGAAGGCGTGGCTGTGGCCTTCTTGTGCAGATGCGGCAGCGAGCGAGCTCGGCGGCAGGGCCACAGCCGGGTGGCGGCGGGCGAAGCTTGAGGTGGGAGGTGGCGCAGGAGGCCACGGGCCGGGGCGCTGCGGGGTGAGCGCGGCGGAGCGGCGCTCGCGTGCTGGAGGGGCCGAGGCGGGAGACGCAGGGCAGCCAGCGGCGGTCAAGGCGGGCTTGAGGCGGCGGCGAGCAGCGGGCGGCGGCGTGGAAGCAGCGGTGGCGGTCTTGGCGTCGTGGAGGCGGCGAGGCAGCAGCGCGAGGCGGTGGAGGCGGCGGAGGAGGCGGTCGGCGAGCGCGTGGTTGGCGAGGCGGAGCAGCGGCGAGGCCAGGAGGCGGTGGCAGGCTCGGGAGGCGAGCGGGCGGCGAGGCGGCAAGCGGGCAGCTACGCTTGACGGGGCGGCCGGCAGCTGAGGTGCGGCTCCCGGAGGCGAGGAAGCGCGCGTCGGGGCCGGGGAGAAGGGCGGTGGCGGCGTGGTGGCAGGAGGCGGGCGGAGGTGGGGCGTGAGGCGGCGTCGGCGGTGGCGGGAGGCGGGGCCTGAGGTGCTCGGGCGGTCGGCCAAGTGCTTCGGCTCGGAGAGGTGGCCAGCTCGGCAAGCAGAGGGGGCAGGGAAGACGGGGACGCGCGGTGGGAGGAGAGAGGGGCGGTGGCGCGCGGCGTGGTGCCTGGGAGGGTGTCGGGTGCGGGAAGAGGAAGAAGAGAGAGGCGGGAGGGACAGGGGGGTGGTGGGGCCGAGGATGGGTCGGTTGGACCCAGTTCAATGAGTGGGACAGAGGAGAGGGCACAGGAACAGGGCTGCATGGGGGTGGCGTGCGTGTGTGCGATGGGTGGGTGCAGTGGTTTGCTGTGGGCTGTGTGAGGCTGGTGAGAGAGAGGGGAGAGGGACAAGTGGCAGAGTGTGAGTGGGGGAGGGAGGGAGAGAGATGAGGTGGCGTGTTCTGATTGGGTGGAGTGAGGTGGAGCTAGGGGTGGGTAGGATTCTTGGTAGATTTAGGTTTTGTTGGGGTGTCCAGGACGGACCGATTTAGTTTTCTGGGGCGGTCGTTCGGGTCGGTCGTCCCGTTCGACTGCCCCTAATAAAAATAATTTAATATTTTATTTATTTTCAAATAGCTTTTACAACTAGTTTTAGACAAACAAAATATCCGGAACATCCGGGGGTTTGGCGTTTGAATAAAAGTCGGGGCGTTTAGAAAACAACCCGGGTTTCCGAAATAGTTTTATACAAACAATGCTTGATAATGACGATGCAATGCACAAATTCAACGCGATTTTCTAGTAGTGGTTTTGCGGGATGCCACAATTCGACACCACTAACAATGGATCTCGCCCTCGAGATCCGCCTCATCAATGGGAAGAAAGGTCGGATGCGCATCTTCTCGCTTCGTGTAGATCCTCGCGACACCACTAACAAAAGTTCCTTCTTCATCTGGGAAACGGCGACACCACCAACAAAGGGTCGTTGTCCCTGATCGTCAAGAGAACACTCCGGAAAACAAGGGACGAAGTTGAAGGTAAGGCCACCTCTAACTTCCATGGATAGAGTAAAACTGCTGGATCCACTGATTCAACGTACAAGAGCGAATGATAAGAGCAGTGGTAGGGTAGCTACTCCATCCCGCACTCATACCATTACTCTGCACACAAATAGACGGATTAGGCAACCAACTCTCGGAATTTAGACTGAAGATCTTCATAGTCGGTATCCGGAACAAAGGGATGATGCCAGCAGAAATCGTATGAAAGACACAATGATTAGGTTCCGCGATGGTTCCATTGGCATGAACAACACATGCTCAAGGTATACTCCAACTTCACCAAGGCTCGTCCTTCTCATATGTTTTTCATCGACACTGATATCCAGCAAGGAACACATAGGGATAAAGAGCTCAAGAACAAGAGATTGGAGGAAGGGTACAACAGACAAGTCGCAGATTGATGATCGAAGCACCTCCGTTACAAAAGGGGAAAATGAGACCCTGAAGGTACGACGAGAACCCAACCACGAGAATTCCTGGACTCGAAGAAAGAGAAGAGGGCGGATTCAAAACACGTAGAGATAAGAGGAGAACAGCAGAGGGGTAAGGAGTAAAATCAGACCTAATCAGAACTATCCAACCGATTTTCAAAAATAGTTTTGACACTACTTCGGCCGTTAGCTAGGTTATCCTCTGATTTTGGACTTGTGGGTATATCATAGCTATTTGGCTCGATACCACTTTGTAACACCCTCGAATCGGACCTATGCAAGTTTGAGCAAAATTCGCCAAACCCGCGCAGAAGCGATTCAAAGGTGCCCACCGAGCACTTTAAATGCGGGTGGAAAGCGAAATAGCATTACACAACGTCCTCGATGGGACCCTGAGCAGAGATATATATAACGACTCAAAGAGTCAAGAATACAAATATAATATACAAAGATCCAAATCACCTTGAAAAGCGATATAGCGTCCAGCTACGGACAAGATGCAAATGGGGCTAAGAGCCACGAAGAATAACCAATGGCGTCCATAACCCCACCGGGCCAAGCGGAAGGGTAACCACACTAACGACGTCGATCTCAAAACCTGCTTAAATAAAGGGGTGCGGCAAAGGGCAAAGTAAAAAGAAGGAGCGTCGATCGAGGCGATTACAGCGAGGCTAGAATTCGGCGGTCCTCGCCTACATAGGTATGGTGGACTGGGCGGCAGCGGCAGCATGCACTATACAACCTATAGAGACTCGATACAACTGGCGGCAATCAGAGAGGGGTAAGAAAGACCTATTCGGATCCAACCTGAAGCTAACACCAAACAAACCCATCCTGGTGTTTCCCCCTCGAGACCAAACGAGGAAGTCAACCGAGGAGCTCACACCGTTGGCAGTTTTATTTATTCAGTTATCGTTGCGGTAATTACTAGTCAGGTATAGATAATCATCCTGATAAAATAAGCAGTGGGCACTTTTAGTTAATCATTCCGTGATAGTTGCAACAATTACTAATCAGGTACAGATAGCATGAGATAAACCCCAAAACCCAGCAGTTGTTGGTACTTTTATTCAGCCATTCCGTTGTAGTTGCATTAATTACTAGTCAGTACAATGTATGGCGACACTCCAAACAAGCAATGGTGGGCGTATTAAATAGCCATTCCATTATAGTGAAGCTGATTACTAGTCATTATAAGTCAAATTTATAGCATAAACTTTAGTTATGCTTGTCTATGATCGAGATCTTGTGCTCCAAGTCGTCCATATCCGGACACGGCTTTCCGAAAGTTTTACCGGGGGTGCACCAATAGCAACACACGCCGATCAACCTCGGAAAAACCAAATCAAAACCCAACGAGGCTTTCACGTGAACAATCACAAGATTCAGAAATATTTCAGGGGCCACCCTTAAGTAGATCCATAGCAAAGCCGGTGACTCGAGGCAGGCTCAAGGTTGTGGGGGCAGAACGATCGGGAACCCGAAAGTGTGGCTGGGCTTGTCGACACCGCGAATCGTGCCACGATCCTAAATAGTCTGATGTGCTCCTCGCACAATTTAAATACATAAGTAGCATGGCATAAGTACAGATCGTAATAAAACCTCAAACTAGTTTGTGGCCCCAAGAAATAAACTGAATCAAGCTCGCTCGGGGGTCCCATATACCTCCCGGATGTGGATAGCGCGATAAATCAAGGAACAGGTATCAAGTACTCGGGGTCTTACGGGACACAAGTGGGCGTTCGGAAACCAAATATTTTCTATCACCCACCGATGCCTCTGCTTATTCAATTTTAGTTGTTAAACAGAAATTAAAGTGACGATAAGTAAAGCTAGAATCATCTCCAACATCAACATGCGGCAATACATCAGCAACTGTGGCATATGACGACACACATCAGCACTTGAGCAAGCAACTACGACGCGCAAGTCCAACTATCTACCAAACAACAGGTAATAGGGTGTGTCCAAGGCAATATAGGCTGCACGGTATATCGCAGGTACGGAAACTAAAGCATCGCAACACAGATAGCAAAAGATCAACAGGAGGGAAGTAAATACTATAAAAGTAAGATAGGTAGAAAGGGGGGAGATGCTCGCCTGGAAAACATTGCCGAAGGGTTATCCGAAGATCGGGTCGACACTCGCATCAACTCATTGGCCTTATCCGCGAAGAAGCAAAACACTAGAAGAAACACCGGATGTACTATTTAATACTACGGCAGAAGATCGGGCATGATGCAGGTATGATGTATGACATGGCAAAGATGCGATGCAATTAGGCCAGATTAAGGAACGGGGTCCGAGATATTTAAGTGGTTCAAGTTGTTTAGAAACCCCGCAATTTAACTGTTGTTTAACAAGGCAGAATATATCACCGGTTCGCTACCCAAGTTTAAATGAGGCCGATATGAGACTATATTTGCCCGCATATGGGCCCCATATTGAATTATTAGGTGAATCGGCATAAGGCCCCAACCCAATGATATGCATGCGAGATGACAATTAAATATGCAACAAGTTGATATCATTTTGAAAATAGGGTATCGAGGAAAAGGGTCACACATTGGGGTTCGCGGTCTTGGTTCTGAGGTTCGAGTTCGGTCTCGTGGTCGAGGTTAGGGTCTTCGGATCGGGGTAGGTCTTGGCGTCCGGGTAGAAGGCTTGGTTCCGTGCCGGGGCGCATCGGGTTTGTTTCGGTCGGTGCCGTTCTTGTCGTCGCGGCGATCTTGTCGGATCCGGTCTTCGTCTCCGGGAGCGAGTCCTCAGGGTCTCGAAAACTTCGGTTCTCTGTGGCGATCTTGGCACTCGATGTCCGTGAAATAGAACTTGTCGCACCTACCGTCTTCAGGTTCGCTCCAATCGGGCCCATGTCGGAGTACTTGTCGTCCCATGAAGGAGATCTTGCGTCTAGGGTCTCGGCGAACTTGGCGGTCCCGAGGGTTTGGTTCGTGAGGCGGTCTTGATGCTCCGTAATGGAGAACTTGTCGCATCCGTGGCGATCTTGCCGGCCCTCGGGTCAACAACTCCGTGAAGGGGATCTTGGAGCGGCGCCGGGGGTTCACCGGATCTGTTGATTCGATGTCGATCTTGGCGGCCACATGATGTTGAAACGGCGAAACTCAAGTCATGCGGCTCTTCTTTTGTACTTGAGTTCCACCACCACAGAAACTTGCTGGACGAAGCGGGCACGGTGGAGCGCGGCCAGGCGCGGGCTAGAGGCGGCCAAGGATCGGGCAGAGGGAAGGCGTGGCCGTGGCCTTCTTGTGCAGACGCGGCAGCGAGCGAGCTCGGCGGCAGGGCCACAGCCGGGTGGCGGCGGGCGAAGCTTGAGGTGGGAGGTGGCGCAGGAGGCCACGGGCAGGCGCTGAGGGTGTGGCGTGAGCGGCGCTCAGCGTCTTTGGAGGGCGAGGCGGGAGACGCAGGACGCGGCGGTCGTCGCAGGGCGGGCTTCGGGCGGCGGGCAGCGAAGCGGCGGCGGCGGCGTGGAAGCAGCGGTGGCGGCGGCGTCGTGGGCGGCGAGGGCCGCGGCGGGCAGCGGGCGGTGGAGAGGCGGCGGAGGAGGACGGTCGGCGGAAGCGTGGTTGGCGAGAGCGGGCGAGCCGGGGCAGGCGGTGGCAGGCTCGGGAGGCGAGGCGGCGATCGCGGCGGCAGGCGGAGGCAGGCGCGGGCCGGCAGCCCAGCGGGGGCGGCGGCGGCTCGGAGGTGCGGCTCCGGGCGAAGCGCGTCGGGCCGGGGAGAAGCGGTGGCGGCATGGTGGCGAGGCGGGCGGAGGTGGGCGGGCGGCGTCGGCGGTGGAGCGGGAGGCGCAGGGGTGCTCGGGGCGGTCGGCCAGTGCTTGGCCAGCGGAGGGTCGGCTCGGCAAGCAGAGGGGACAGGGAAGACGGGGACGCGAGGTGGGAGGAGAGAGGGGCGGTGGCGCGCGGCGTGGTGCCTGGGAGGTTGTCGGGTGCGGGAAGAGGAAGAAGAGAGAGAGGGAGGCAGGCGCGGGGGACAGGGGGGTCTGGTGGGGCCAGGGATGGGTCGGGTTGGACCAGTTCCAGCGAGTGGGACAGAGGGAGAGGGGCCTGGGAACATGGCTGCATGGGGGTGGCGTGCGTGTGTGTGATGGGTGGGTGGAGTGGTTTGCTGTGGGCTGTGTGAGGCTGGTGAGAGAGAGGGGAGAGGGACAAGTGGTAGAGTGTGAGTGGGGGAGGGAGGGAGAGAGATGAGGTGGCGTGTTCTGATTGGGTGGAGTGAGGTGGAGCTAGGGGTGGGTAGGATTCTTGGTAGATTTAGGTTTTGTTGGGGTGTCCAGGACGGACCGATTTAGTTTTCTGGGGCGGTCGTTCGGGTCGGTCGTCCCGTTCGACTGCCCCTAATAAAAATAATTTAATATTTTATTTATTTTCAAATAGCTTTTACAACTAGTTTTAGACAAACAAAATATCCGGAACATCCGGAGGTTTGGCGTTTGAATAAAAGTCGGGGCGTTTAGAAAACAACCCGGGTTTCCTAAATAGTTTTATACAAACAATGCTTGATAATGACGATGCAATGCACAAATTCAACGCGATTTTCTAGTAGTGGTTTTGCGGGATGCCACACTCAAGGACTGCCGCGAGTTCCAGAAACTCAGCGAGGGCTTGGCCCGGATGAGACAGCAGATCCCGAACCCCGGGTTCGGACACGCACCTGCACCAGGTGACATTGCCCATGGAGCTCCTACACCACCACCCGTGGGACCTTCGAATCACCCGATCGCACCCATGCAGAACAACGACGTAAACGGGTACCCACGCCGAAAGGGTCACTGATGATCCAAAAGGGGCGCCCAACAAACAGGATGCAAAAGAAGATCACCCGCCAGGTCAGATTGGTTGTGACCGCTCCACCCGCCATCCCTGAGTACCTCAGCGGTTCGGAGTCCTGCATCACATTCAGTCGTTCGGATCACCCCGCCAGATCCCTCGCCCAGGTCATGCTGCCCTGGTGCTCGAGGCGCATATTGGAGGATTCGAGATGAGCCGAGTCTTCATGGACGACGGCGACGACATCAATCTGATGTTCGCTAGCACCTTAGCAGCAATGCGGATCCCGCTGTGCAGCCTGGAACAATCCGACACAATGTTTCATGGCATCATCCTAGGAAAGGTAATATTTCCCCTGGGAAAGATATGACTCAATGTCATCTTCGGCAAACCCGACAACTTTCGGTGTGAGCGGCTCGAGTTCGGAGTGGTGGACTAGCCATCACAATACCACGCCATCCTCGGGTGCGTGGCATTCGCAAGGTTCCTGGCAGTACCGCACTATATGTACCTGCTACTGAAGATGCCAGGACCTAGGGGCGTCATCACGGTCCAGGGGAGCTTCACCCGATCCGACCACTGCGATAGGGACTTCAACAGAATCTCCCAGTCGTTCGGCATGCAGGAGGAGCTCACAAGGCTTCGAGAGGTGACGGACAACAGGGCACCCCCAGTCTCAAGGCAAAATGCACCTGACATGTCGTTCGACTCAACACTCAACACGAAGAAGGTGCAGGTCCACCCGACAGACGCCTTCAAGACGGCACTGATCGCCAATGACCTCAGCCCCGCATAGGAAAGCGCGCTCGTCGAATTCCTCTATGAGCGCTGGGAAATCTTCGCCTAGTGTCCTACAAACATGCCAGGAGTTCCCAGGGAATTCGCCGAGCACGCGCTCAACATGTTTCCAGATGCCAAGCCCGTCAAGCAGTCCATCCGACGATTGTCCGAGTCACATGCCGAAGCCATCGGAGTCGAAGTCAACAGACTGCTCGACGCTGATTTCATCAGGGAGATCAAGGAAAGCAAGTGGCTGACCAACACTATGCTGGTCCCTAAAAAGGACACAGATATCCTGCGGATGTGGGTGGACTTCACATCGCTCAACAAGCACTGCCCAAAGGATCACTTCCCTCTCCCATGGATCGATCAGATCATCGATTCGACTGCAGGATGCGAGAAACTCTCCTTCCTTGACGCCTACTCAGGCTACAATCAGATTCGACCGAAGGTCGAAGATCAGGAGAAAACAGCATTCATCACGCCGTTTGGAGTCTTCTGCTACAACACAATGCCCTTCGGGCTGAAGAACGCAGGCGCCACATACCAGCGGTGCATGCAGGCATGCCTGAAGAGCCAGATCGGCCGCAATATACAGGTCTATGTCGACGACATAGTGGTCAAGACAAGGAAGGCCAACACGTTGATTGATGATCTCCGCGAGACGTTCGACAACCTTGATCACTACAAAATCAAGCTGAACCCAAAAAAGTGCGCCTTCAGCGTCCCATCCAGCCAACTACTTGGCTACTTCATCTCCCAACGAGGAATTGAGGCGAACCCAAAGAAAATTCGGGCCATACTGGCCATGGAGAAACCGAAGAACCTCAAAGGTGTCCAGCAGCTAGCTGGGTGCATCGTGGTGCTGAGAAGATTCATCAGCCGCATGGGTGAGAAGGCCCTGCCTTTCTACCAGCTGCTACACAAAGCAGAAAAATTCGAGTGGACACCTGAAGCAAACGACACATTCGAAGATCTGAAGCGGCTGCTCTCCACCTCGCCCGTCCTGGTCACGCCAAGGGAACGCAAGCCCCTACTGCTATACATAGCAGCTAAGCATCAGGTGGTAAGCACTGTGCTCGTGGTCGAACGACCCGAAGATAGCAAGATCCATGGGGTCCAACGCCCAATATATTACCTCAGCGAGGTATTGACACCAACAAAACAGAGATACCCTCACTACCAGAAACTCGCCTACGGCATGTTCATGACAGCTCGTCGGCTGAGCCACTACTTCCAGGAGCATCAGGTGATGGTCTTCAACGAGGCACCTCTGAACAGCATCCTGAACAACCCGGAAGCCACAGGATGTGTGGACCTGTGGGGCATCGAGCTGTCCCCTCTAGACATAGTCTATGAGAAGCTCCATGCGATCAAGTCTCGCGTCCTACCGGACTTGCTCATCCACTGGATGGATCTGCAGCTGCCGGACACCCTGGATATGACATAATCATGGACGATGCACTTCGACGGCTCCAAGCGTGAGGCTAGAGCAGGAGCCGGGGTCATACTGACATCCCCGCAGGGCGACAAGATGAAATACGTCCTCCGGATGAAATTTCGAGCCTCCAACAACGAAGCCGAATACGAGGCCCTCATCCACGACATGAAGATGGCCAAGATCTGCGGCACAACGCGCCTAGTCATCTATGGTGACTCGAACCTTGTCGTCTAGCAGACGATGAACGAGTGCGACGCACATGCCGCCAACATGATCGCGTACCGTGCGCTCTACAACTCACTCGAAGGAGACTTTGACGTCTGCGAGCTTCGGCACGTTGGAAGGGAAAACAATGAGGGAGCCGATAGACTCGCCAACATCTGCTCCACCTGCGCGCGGGTGCCACCAGGTGTGTTCCTTGAACAAATCTATGTGCCATCCATCGAAAGGAAATTCCCCAAGGGATCACCCGAAGAAGCAGAGCACTCGGGGACTGCGCTCCCCGAAGGACAGGGAGGACTCGAAAAACTCGACACGGAGGTCCCGTTGGTCAACCTGATAAAGGTCATGGCAATCGAAGAAACATGGACGCAACCGTATCTTCGGTACCTGATAAACATGGAACTGCCTGATGACCCGACAGATGCCCGACGCATATCTCGCCGGTCCAAGGCCTTCACCATCATCAATGGCGAGATGTACAAGCGCAACATTTCGGGTGTATTCCAAAGGTGCGTCACCATCAGTGACGGCAAAACCATCCTCCAAGACATACACGAGGGCATCAACGGCCATCACGCGGGCAGCTGCACCCTCGTCGCCAAAGCTCTACGAGTTGGGTTCTACTGGCCAACGGCCATGAACGACGCCAAGGACATCGTCCGAAGGTGCAACGGCTGCCAGAGGTTTGCAGATAAACCACACACACCAGGATCGGAGCTCAGGCCCATACCCCTAGCCTGGCCCTTCGCCCAATGGGGCCTCGACATGATCGACAAACTGCCCAAGTCCTCGAAAGGAGGCAACGTCTACCTCCTGGTCGCGGTAGACAAGTTCACCAAGTGGATCGAGTCCATGCCCGTTACCAACCAAAAGGGCAAAACATCTATGAAATTTCTCGAATCCATTGTCTACAGGTTCGGCGTGCCGCACAGCATCATCATGGACAACGGGTCGAACTTCATCTCCAAAGAATTCCAGGACTTCTGCAAAGGCCTAGGGATCAACATATCATATGCCTCTGTGGCACACCCGCAAACCAATGGTCAGGTCGAAAAGGCCAACGGCCTCGTAGGAGGTGGCATCAATAAACGCCTACTAATCCCACTCGAATGGCTTGCAGGAGCATGGGTAGAAGAGCTACCCTCCGTCCTCTGGATCTTGCGCACAACGCCAAACAGCTCAACTGGCTACACGCCCTTCTTCATGGTGCACGGAGCCGAAGTCGTGTTACCTGCAGAAGTATGCCATAAGGCCCCACGGGTCGTCGCCTACAGCGAAGCCGAATCGATGGCCGCACTCGAAGACGCTGTCGACACACTCGACGAGGCACACGACATTGCCGCAACTCGCTCGGCGGTCTACCAGCAAAGCCTCCGCAACTAC
Source organism: Avena longiglumis (assembly GCA_030063025.1). Taxonomy (NCBI): domain Eukaryota; kingdom Viridiplantae; phylum Streptophyta; class Magnoliopsida; order Poales; family Poaceae; genus Avena; species Avena longiglumis. The sequence continues at coordinate 459,259,106 of CP125974.1, forward strand.
CACAGCCGTCGGCTGCGCCCAAGGTCCTTCGTCAAAGGAGACCTCGTCTTACGACTCAAGCAAGAGTAGCCGAAGAAGCTCGAGCCACCCTGGGAAGGACCCTACATCGTCATCGAAGTCATCCCAGGTGGCGCCTACTGCCTCAAGCACGTGGAGTCTGGAGTCGCATACTCCAATCCATGGAACGTCGCACAATTGCGACGCTTCTACCCCTATCTATCCCCCTTTACTTTCAATAAGGCTACTCAGCCGAATAATGTACCTCCTCATTATGATATGAATAAATCTAAGTGTCTCGCCCGAAAATTTTATCTTTTCATCACATTTCTTTATATTACAACACACTCGGGGGCTCACCCTCACCTCACGACTTCGTCGACTAAGGATAACGCATGTACACCTGAGTAGATGATCACGTCAGGCCAACGAGAAGGGCATGCATAACCAAGCACCAGGGGCGGACCTACGTTATACCGAGCGGGGGCCTAGGCCCCCAGTCAATTTCCAGTTTCCCCCTTTGAAACCTACAATTTTACTACCTAGGCCCCCACTTAGATTAAAAATAAGGCCCTCTCTCAGCTTAGGCCCCCACTTGCTGATTGGGCTGGGTCCGCCCCTGCCAAGCACCACGTGCTAATAGAATTAACCTTTACAACAAAGGGTACAACACACCCTGTCGAAATACATACAAGTTTTACATCTATCTTTTTACAGGGCCTACCTATTCTGAAGGATCACATGCGCCCGCTGCTCAAAAATATCTATAATATCTTCAGCATACTGCCTAACAGTCACGTAATGAGGGCGCTTATCCCATAGGCCACCATCTGGTCGAGTGGGTGGTCCAGCGGCCACCGCTGCAAGATCAACATCTAGGCGATGCAGACGAACAAGTGATAGGGCGGCCTTCACCCCTGCAACCAACTGGTGCCGCACCAGCTCCCTGACGTGACCCACGTCCCGAAACTTTGCCAGAAAACCCCATAGAGTTGAAGGCGCCTCATCAAGAGGGAACATGGCGTGCATAATCGATGCCAGGGAAATCCTCACCTGCCGCAGCACCCGTGACACCTGGTGAGCGCGGTCCTGCACAGTCGCAAGGACCACGGCCCGGTCGCGGTCCATCCAGAAAAAGCCTTCGGCTTCCATATCCTGCTGGGTCAGGCAGTTGATCCGAACTGCAACGCGCTCCTTCTCCTCCCTCGGAACAAGGTTGGCACCTGCAACAACTACAGAGTAAGATGACTCGCAAACCAGGCGGATCCAAAAAAGAGCAGCGGCTCGAAGAAACTTACACTACAGCTGCTCGGCCAACTATCGCAGCTCCCCCATTAGATATTCCCCCCTGGTTGTAGCTCGCTCCGCCTTCGATTTCCATACATCCGCATGGCCTCAGATGCCAAGTATCTCCTTATCAAGGCTGCGGACGTAGTCACAAAGAAAAACAAGCTGCGATGCATCATCCGAAGATGGTCGCGGCTGCGGAGCAGACGAAGTATCGGTAGGGTCCCCACCCGAAGGTCCCTAAGTGAAAACAGACAAGGCTATGAACAACACATGACTGAGCAACAAATCGAAGGCTCATTTATATACAACAAAAGGCCACTGCGTGGCACAGGGAAATTGTTCATCAAATATTACAACAAAAGTAGAAGACAACTATCCTACAACTACAACTAAGCCTAAGCAGTCGCATCCTGAGTGGCCTCGGAGCCAGAGTGCCTGCTCTTGACCTCCTCCTACTGCCTCTTCGCATACTCCGCCAGAAGGTCAATGAGCTTCGGCCCATAGCGCTTACAACAAGAAGCATAGAGAGCAAAGGCTACCTCGGAACCTTCGGGAGCCGTTGGCATCTGGGAGGTGACCTGATGAAGATCCAGCTCCGCCCCAGACGCCAGGGCCATAGCCAGGCCCATGGAAGCGCCGATGCCCTTCTGCTTGCGCTTGTAGGCCGCAGGCGCATCCGCTGACAGAGCATCCACCAAAGAATATACATCCTCAAGGGAAGCGCCCTTGGGAACGAGATCCTTGTAGAAGCGCCCGAGAATCTCCTTGGCCTTGGCAAGGGAGCCAATCGTAGTACCGCAGCGGTCTTTGACCGCCGCGGCGGCATCGTCCAGAGCACTCTCGTGCTCCAAGGCACCGCGATCGAACTCAATGCTCGAGGCATCTGGAGGAAAAGACAAAGAAGGAATCGAATAAGGGCAGGAAGACAAAGAAGTCGAAAAAGAAAAACAAAGGCAAAAACACTCACCTGAAACAGCCTTGGCAATAGCCATCAGCTTCTCGGCCACCTCCTTCTCACGCTCAGCAGCAGCAGCGGCGAGCTGTTCCTCGCGATCCGTAGCCTCCCGCTGCAGGCGCTCCTTGGCCGTGGTTGCGTCAGCTAGATCGTGCTCAAGGCACTCCTTCGCCCCAATGGAATCCTCGGCCTTCTTCTCTGCTCGCCCAAGGCTCTTTTTGAGAGCATCAAGCTCGCGGAGGGCAGTATTATTCTCGTCTACAAAAGCAACAAGAACATACATGAGCTCCACAAGCTAGCAAGCAGACGAAAAAGAATAGGATCAATTTAGTATGTACCTTGAAGCTGCCGCATGCTAGCCTCCAGCGCTAGGTGCTGCTACACAAGCAGGTTCGCACCTTGCACAAAGGGCTGCGACAAGAAACAAAGTATCACAAAAAGGGCTCGGGGGCTCCCCCCGAGACACGCAGAAAGGAAGAAAGATCAACAGATCATCCGAAAATAACGCCCGGGAGCTCCCCCTACAACAAGAGAGGAAACAACTTACATGCTCAGACGGAGACTCCGAAGGTCCCGGTGCAGTATTCTAGGAGACGATCACTCGAGCCTCCTGCGGAGAGGGGTTCGAAGTAGCGCCCCCAAAGGTGGCCACCGTCTGAGAGGTAGGAGGCGTCATCTTCGACTCCCCTACTGCCTCCTGAGTGGCGTCGCTAAAAGAGCCCTCAGAGGAGTGGTTGCAGGGAACATACCAGTCAAAAGCAAGAAGACAAGAAAATAATGAATCGCATTCGAAGATACTTACGGTTCCATGTCACTCAAGTCAAAAACGGGCAGTGCCCTCTTCCCTTTCTTCTCTTCCTTCTTCCTCTTGGTCGGCGGCTGCGGCGCTACATACCGCACAGGCACGGCCGGGATAGGCGAGGAAGAAGCGCCGTCACCTCCAGTGTGGAGGACAAGGAACAACGGGCCCCTAGGCATCGGCGGAGTCAAGGCATGCGAAGATTCGCTCGAGCTCCGTGCCTGCTTTCGGGTCTGCCCCTTGCTCACCTCGGGGGCTTCCTTAGTCGGTGACTGCGCCGGCGGAAGATCTGACTCGGAGTCCACAATCTCGTTGTCCGGCACATCCAGAAACCACTCAGGTAGTGGAGGCACCATGCCAGGCACCTTGAGCTCCTGCACAATGAAGATATAAACTTTTAGGACAAATAATTACAAGGAAAAGCATTCTAAAAAGGCGCTACGCGCACATCACAAATCTACAACTGCGGAACTGGTCGAGAGGCAATGAAAGGGGGCATCCGCGATTTCCCCGGAATGTCCTCGTTGGACTTGTACTTCAGCAGCGGCCGAAGAACTCTGTCGACGTCCCCCTTGGAGAGATCTTCCGTCGAAACCCTAGTCGGATCGTGGCGGCCAGAGTAAAGGAACATCGGATGCGCCCTGGCCTAGAGTGGCTGCACCCGAAGTTTGAGGAAGGTGCGGATGATGTCCACACCGTTCACCTCCTTCTCCGGAACTACCTGGAGGGCCTCCACTTGATGGTAGAGCTCCTCTATCTCCTCCACCTCGCCCTCCAGGATATGATTCTTCTAGGATCTCTTCTTCAAGATCTCCTGGGTGGAGTCGAAAGGGGCAAGGCCGAAGTTTTGCCCGTCCACTGTGGAGTCGTGAATATAAAACCACTTACTCCGCCAGTACTAGACGGACTTAGACATAGAAAAAGAGAAGAAAAGAAAAGTGGATCAAAGAGAAATGATGCAGCCGCCGATCGGATAAACTCCGTCGGAGCCGGACTGCCTCTTCACGGAATAGAGCTTCCGGAAGAGGCCAAAGTGCGGCTCGATACCGAGCCAGCACTCGCAAAAGGTAATGAAGTAGGTGATGTGGAGAAGATAATTGGGCGAAAGATGGTGGAGTTGGATGCGATAGAAAAAAACAGCCCACGAAGAAAATCGTGGACTAGGAAAGAGAGTCCGCGAAGAACGAAAGCAATGAACATCACTCGAAACCCTGCGGGTGGACGGGGCGTTACCTCATCGCCGAGGATCTCGACGACCTCCTTGTCCTGCGGGATTAAACCTGCTTCATGAAGCTTGCATAGATCACCCTCGCACATCTCCGTACGCCGCCATCCACCTCGGTGATACAAGCGGCGGTGTTGCCCTTCTTGCCGTCGGCAGCAGAACTGGTGCCCGCTCCGGTGGAAGCCTTCTTTGATTTCCCCATCGCGGCGCGTCGACGGCGGCGGTGTGCGCGCAAGAACGAGGAAGGGAACGATCGGAGAACGTCCAACGCGCAAAAAGCTCAAGAAAATGGAGGCAGTAGAAAGCAAATGGCTAAGGTGAAAACAAACTATAGTTTTCCCCACAGTTATAAGGATGAAGACGATGTATAGGGACCATTCATCTGGAAGCCCTAACGCCAGGATCAGATCCTACCGTCCACATGTCAACACAACAGCGGACCGTCGCTCGCACGCCGTCCACTACGCACGGAAACCGAGGAGACACCGTAATTATCGCCACATCGCGCATGGCCAGTCAACTCCAAAGTCAGAAAGTGGGACCCACGCTCGTCCGGTCACGTCACCTCTGGCGCCACAGATGATTGAGGTCACCGATCGTCAGCACTGACGTCATCAAACCACACTAGCAACGGTTAGAAATCTTCGGCTAATAGCTAAAAGTACTCACTCTAATCTACGATTCGAGAAACTACTCGGGGGATACTCCTATCAGGAGCGCTGGCCGCGCACCTGAGGCATGATTAAGGTACTACATCAACATTGATTCTTCGAGTCCTACGTCGAGTCTACGACTCCACTACGGACTTGGGGGCTACTCCCATAGGGAGGATTGATTCAAGCATCCGAAAAAATTGTGTCCTACGGACCTAAAGCTAACAATGGCTGAATTAAAGTCTCTGCTCGAGTCTACGACTTGAACAGACACTCGGGGGCTACTCCCATAGGGAGCGCTGGTCGTGCACCCTATGAACTATTCGACTGCGATCCTTTGGATCAAAACGGAAAAACTTTTTAGCAAATTTTCCCCAACCAATGCTAAGTGAGCAACATCCTCCTTGGCCACCCGAAACACCTCCGCGGTGATAAAATTTCGGATGCTGTGTTTGCGACGCAAAGATAAGACCTACAGATACCATCTGATGGCCTGGTAACACACCCGACTGCGCTCTGCTAGTAAAAGTCCGTGCCAACAGGCGCGATGAAAATCCCGACGGACGCGTTGGGTACATCATTCGAAAACTACTGGGATTCGACTCCTATAAGACCTTAACGGCCTGAATCGAATTACGCCAGCATTTGTTCCAGGTTCAAGTCTAGGGACTCAAATCTAAAGAAGATCGTGTTGTTTTGTCCTAAGACAGTTAACTGACCCTGATCCTTCAGGAGAGTCAGGCACATGCATCAACAATCCCTACACACTAAGATCATTTCTTCTATGATGAACAGAAACAGTTGCACCCGAAATATTAAAGAGTCCTCAGATGAATCTACGATTCAATTGAAGGCCCACAAGGAAGGCCCTATGGGTACACGACATTAGCATACCTGGTCCAGCCCAAGGAAGGCCCACAAGAATATACGTGACCCATGAAGATTTTTGGGTGGCCCAAGCCCATGACATCTTCGGATCCTTGGATAGTAAGACTAGAACAGATAGAATATTCAAAGGGGCAAACCCTAAACTTGTAACCGACTCGATCTATGCTCGAGACCTGCCTAACACTATATAAAGGCTAGGAGGGCACGGCGAGGAGGACCAATCTTTTCACCGCATACACACCTCTACGCCAGATCACATCTGTGCACCCCTGTAACCTTTGGTTCCGCCGTAATAAAGAGCAGACAAGCAGGAGTAGGGTTTTCCCTCCGGGGGCCTGAACCTGGGTAAATCTCATGTCCCCTGGTTGCTTGTCTATTAACCGTTCCGCGATCTCCAGCACCCCCATCTTCTCCAAAACCCAAACTCATAACAATGGGCATTGACGAGATCAAACCTCGTCACTACATTTTTGAGGCAGAGTTAGCAACCACCAAGGCACAGGTTTGTTGTAACAACCGGGGGCAAATAACTTACCTGGGTCCCTGAGTAGAAGGTCAAAGCATATTCGTCCTTTGATGGGAAGATTGGCTGCAGCCCTAGCCTAGGTGACCGTGGCGGTAGAGTGGCTCGCTCTCCAGTGCCATAAAACCTCTCCAAAAGCTGCAAGATAGTTTAGATGTGAGGCGTTGCAGAAATAAAGATTCAAACTAGGGAATGCGAGACATGTCATATTTTGCAAAAATAAAGGTGGAAACTTACATCATCGCGTAACTCTTCCCACTCCTCGTAGGCCGCTCGGGTCTGGGACCACGTCTCGAGCGTCACCAAGTGTTCCGCAAAAGCGGCCTTGTAGGCCGCGTCCAAAGCAGGCTACAATTTCAAAAACAATGAATCTCGTCAACTTAGCCACTCATGAACGATTTTTGGAAAGATGATGGAAATGAGAAAAACTTACATCGTCGTTCGCTTGGGAAGGCCGTCGAGGCGGGATAGCGGGGTCATCGGCGGTGAGGGTAGCCTTGATCCGCATGAGGATCAAAGAAGGAGTTCGCGGGATCACCCTATCGAGAATCTTGAAACGGCCGTGCTCCCGGCCACGCCCTGCCATGACCACCGCTGTCTCGTCGGTCTCCTCTGCTCTAGGGTCTTCCACCTCCGGATGAAAACCAGTGAACGCCTCGAGGTAGTTAGCACCATCCTCCTTGTTAGTGCCATAGAACTCCGGGAGCAAGGGCTGAGGCAGGGACATATCAGGCCTCTTCTGCTTCAATCTCTCCCATACTTCATAGTCAGAACAAGGCCTCTCTGGATGTGTCTCCTGCATCGCCAAATAAATGTTATGCGTATCAAGTAGGATCACGAGGGGAAAAAAATACAGATTGTTCCATGTATACATGTATATACCATATGGGCCTTGAAGCGACCATGGTTGAGGTTTCCCGCACAGTGTGTCCCCCGGAGCCATGGTTTGCCTTGTTCCGCTCGCTCAAGGCGTTGAACTTGGCGTCTTCCCCACGCCACCTCGCCGACAACGCCAGTCATGCGTCCTCCTTACCATCGGCCCATGTGGGCATAACCTGAAAAAACAATACTCATTTGAAGAATGGATAATGCAATTAGCAACAACATAGAATCTGATTGACAATTTACTTACCCCGGCATAATCTTCCTTGGCCATTTTTGGTTGGTCCTTCACATTCAAATGCTTGGCGCCCTCTTGCCCAACTTCTCGGAGATGTATAGACAGGTGGTGGTATGCTTCTGATTGTAGAACTGCTGTCGTGTCAACCTCTGACAAGCCCCCCCCCCCCCCGCAAAGTCTTGTCCGCCTGCTCCTAGTCCTCCGGAAGCACCCTATAGAATCTCTGTAATCATACATAAAAAATATTGTGAGGCTCATAAGTTAGCATTGTGGGGTCATCAACTATGAACGAAACTTGAAAACTTTGCCTTACCCAAAACTTGGTGATCACGGCATCAGAACCTTTCCCAGCATAGCCCGAGTTTTCGGCGCCCTCATAGTGCGCCCAACTGGTGGCTAGCTTCCTCTCGCCGTTGGGGATGGGAGTGTAAAAGCTTGGCCAAAATTTCCTAATCAGAGCTCCAACCAAGGTGTTAGGCGCACATGTACCTGGAGGAAATGTCCAATTGCTGCACAATAGTAAAACATTAGTACATGCCAACTTGTTATGACCAAAATGAAATTGCATGTTCAAAATTAGTATAACCAATGCCGTTAGGCGTAATGATGGGTTTCTCCTCCTCATAAGCAGGTTCGTCCACTGGGACACCCGATTCCCCATGAATCTTTGGCTTCTTCGGCTGTGTCGACAGCCCTGACTCCTGGTTTCAGGGCTCCCCCTCCTGGTATCGAGACTCCCCCTCCTGGTATCGAGACTCCTCCTCCAAGTCTCGAGACTCCGAGTAAGCAGACTCGGAAGCCACGTCCCCAGAAGCGGAGGGTAGGTCACTTAGAAGGCGTAAACCTCGTCCTCCACCTCGTCCTGCGCCTCGTCCTGCGCCTTGTCCTGCCCTCGGGGGAAGTCCCCCTCCTCCCTCACCTTGTCCTGCACCTCGTCCTAGCCTCGGAGGAAGTCGACCTCCTCCTCCCTCACCTCATCCTCCTCCTTCCGCATTGTCGTCATTGTAACGCGAGTTGGGAATGGGTGCTCTTACACTTCTGGTAACCTTCTTCTGCTTCAAACACTTAAGGATAGAGGACGTTGATTCCTTGTGTTGGCTCATTGAGAAGAGGTAAACAATTTAATATGAATACATGATCCAATTAAGCATAATAAAGATATTAAGCATAATAAAGATACTAAGCATAATAAATATACTAAGAATAATAAAGATACTAAGCATAATAAAGATACTAAGCATAGTAAAGGCATAAAAGACATAAAATACCCTCACCACTCATCATCATCACTCTCATGTGTATGCCTTGGGTTCTCATCAGCACTATCAACATCACTATCATGTGAGAAGTAAATTGGAGGTTCATCGCAGGGTGGAGGCTCATCGTCGCCATTGTCCGAATATAACTTGGTGAGCATATCAATGTCCTTTATATTCGTGACTACCTCACCACGAGTCTGTGCATTGTTCTCGAGGTTCTCAAGACCTTGTAAGTCAAAGTCCCCAAAGTTCTCTTGTTCTTGATAGAAAACTCCCTCGTATGTTTTAGGGTCAATGTTTTTGTAATCATCATCGGAGGGCATGAGTAGCTTACCACGTGGCGATACCTGGAACACGAATTCCTAGCCCTTGAGTTCCTCTTTCTGACATGGGTAGGGTAAATAATACACCTGTTTGGCTTGGTGGGCCACAATAAAGACATCGGGTCCACTATAGGTGGTTGAAGGCCTAACTTCAACTAATCCAATGGAAGGGGTACTTCTATATCCACCGCGTGGGTCAAACCAGTGGCATTTCAACACAACAAGCTTGAGTTCTAGGGGCGTATTATTGAACGTCGGCTCGTATACAGTTTTTAACCTTCCGTAGTAATCAAAGTCATCGGCTCCTCTGGTGAAGACCTCGGTGTTTACAGTTTTTGCATTTGGTCGATGGTTCTGGTAAGACTCTGTATGGAATCGATAACCATTCACATCATACTTCTCATACATCTCGACTTTATGATTACAACCCTAGGAGACACATCTCAACTCATCCGACATATCAAGGTTGGGATCGGCTCCCTACAAGTTGCGTACAAATTGTGCATTAGTTACGTGTAATAAGAGGGACAAGTCACGGATTGCCAGGTAAGAGGGACATATTATAAATTACCTTTTCATAGAACCAAGATGTGAAATTTTTCTTTCCGGGGGCACCCACTTTCAGAAGGGTTTCCAACTCCGCATCATCAGGATCCGTCGTTCCCGACCACATTTCATCCGTGAATTGGCTAAAAGGAGAAAATACGTATTAGATCAAAACCGAGTTACTTGTTGCAAATGAATTTGTTCACCATTTTACCTAAGGAAATTGGGCACTTGATTTTCTTCCTCCTCTTCATTCTCACCATGGACAACTTCCTTCATGTTCATAAGCAAACAGAGCATTATGCAATCCTTCTCTTCCTTTTTCAAGGTATAACTTGTTGCGCCACCGGCCTTGCCACCGGGACACTGGAAGAGGAGGAGCTTGGGGTCATGCTTTGGCTCGTCGACATTGTACCGACAGACCTGGTTATGCATAGTGGGAACATCATCGCCATAGTATGTTGTCGTGGCGTCTGTTATCTCCTGGAGGAGAGTTGCCTCAGCTATGCATGCTTAAATCTTAATTTTGTTTCCACATTTGGTTCGAATATACTTAAACTCTCTCTCAATACAAAACTGCCAACAAAACTGCACCGGTCCACCCAAGAGTGCCTCGTTCACGAGATGCATAATGAGATGTAACATCATAGTAAAGAAGCCTGGCAGAAAGATCGTCTCTAACTTGCATAGAAACTCCGGCAATAGATCATGCAGCTTCTCAATCATCAAGGGACATATCTGCTTGGCATAGAGCGTGTGGAAGAAATGGCTCAACTCCGCAAGCACTCACCAGATATGCTCAGGGAAATACCCTCGAACCATCACCGGCATCAGCCGCTCAATCCATATATGATAGTCGTGACTCTTGAGCCCAGTGACTTTTCCAGTTGCCAGATTGACTCCCTTGCTCATATTCGAACAATAACCATCTAGGAACATCACGATGAATTTGATCCACCCCAATGACTGCTTCTTATGGAGGCTATCAAGGCAGAAGTAGGCATGCGGCTTGACCCAATTTTCTGATTGCGTTTAGGAGGTTGCATGCATAGTCTCTTCCTATCACATAGCTCCTCAACATCGACTCTAGCCTTGACATTATCCTTTGACTTTTCAGGAATGTTCAGAATTGTGTAAAAGAGAGACTATGCGACATTCTTTTCAGTGTGCATCACATCGATGTTATGGGGAAGTTCCTAGTCCTTGTAATACTCGAGCTTCGTTATGCCTGCCTCGTGTGTCCAGTTGTGCGTTTTTCCATATCTCTCAAACTATGGGAAAACAGACTCGATACGCACGAGAGCACGTAACTCAGCATCAACAGCAGCACCATCGAACGTTGGTATCTCTTTTCTTCAAGCACAACTTTTCCCTTGATGAAGTTATTTTTGTCTTGTCTGGACGGATGGTCTCCTTTGAGGTATGGTCGATGCGTGTCAAATGCGGAATACTTTTTACCCGCCTTTAGCCAAAGGAACTCAAGTAGATGCCCGCACACTAGGCATGGCCACTTACCAGCTATACACCATCCGCAGAATAGGGCGTACCCGGGCATGTCGTGCATGGAATAGTGGAACCAAACTTTCATGTAGAAGTTTTTCTTTGATGCACGGTCGTATCTCAACATCCCGTGGTGCTAAGAGTGGTTCAGATCTTCCACAAGCGGTTGCATGTACACACTCAAATTCTTCCCCGGGTATTCAGGCCCTGGAATGATTAGTGACAGGAATATGGTCTTCCTTTGCATTAGGGCTCCGGGAGGGAGATTGAGCGGAATAACAAACACGGGCCAGCAGCTATACGAGGCGGTCGACATACCATATGGATTGAATCCATCTGTTGCTATAGCAATTCTGACGTTCCGAGCCTCTCCTGCCTCATCGGGGTGGTCTCTATCAAAGTTCTTCCATGCCTTACCATCAGATGGATGTCCCATCTTTACCCGTCCTTGCTCATCCTCGTATCTCTTATCTGACTTGTGCCACGTCATCTATGTGGCAGACTCCTTGGTCATGTAAAGCTATTGGATTCTTTTTATGAATGGGAGATAACGAAGAATCTTCATGGCGACTTTTGTCTGCGTCATCTGACCATCGTCTCCCTGTACCTCAAGATACCTAGAGGCCACACACTTGCTACAGTAATTGTCATCCGCAAACTGTTTCCAAAACAAGAGGCAACCTTTTGGACAACAATCTATCTTTTGGTATTCCATACTGAGCGCTCGCATGATTTTCTTCACTTCGTACATGGATTTAGGCAGACAAGGCCCTTCGGGCAACATGTTACCATACGTTTGAAGATGTTCTTCAAAGCATGAACAGGTGTTGCCGTACTGGAGCTTTTTGGCTAGTGCTTGCGAGATGGCATCGAGCTGAGAAATCTTTGAAGCCTCGTACAGAGGCATCTTAGCCGAGGCCATGAAATATAGAAGGCCTTCGCGCTTGGCTCCGGATCCTCTGGTTCACGAGGTTCCTCCGGTTCTGGCGGTTCATATGGTTCATGTGAAGGTGGCGAATCTGGCATGTCGGCATCATGGAAATCATCTAGCAAATTTCTAATCCCATCGCCCTCATTGCCATTGATCCGTTGCCGCATCACCTCACCTCTATCACGTTCGTACTGAGTAAAGTCAACCGTCGTGATGAAGTCCCGCATATAAGCATATCTCCAAAGGTGTTTTTTCATTTCCTCCTTTGACTGACGATGACGCTTATTGCAATGAGCGCAAGGGCAAGTTGGACGAATGCCTGCCTTTGAACCACGTGCTAACTCCTTCACTAATAGATCAATCTTCCATGCCCACTCATTTGTTCTATCAACAACACTAGTACGGCCACTGTACATCCACCCATTATCAGCCATCCTCTGTTTTATTGGCAGCCAGACAATAAACATAGCATTTCATATCAAATAATAGCATGAAACTAAATGCATCATATTTTCTATTTATCTACCAGGAAAAATGCATGACCTACATCTCTAATAGGTATAGAGGGTCCTAGCATCCGCGGGATCCGTAGATTGAGTACGTTCTCCATGCTCTACCCCGCTCCGAGCCAGAATTTCGGTAGCACCTCCCCGCTGCTCTCCCGATACACATCTCGGCAAAAAGCCAAGAGGATGTGCATCCGGAGAACAACGGTGAGGCGCTACCGAAATCCTGACTCGGACCAGGACAGAGCATGGAGAACATACCCAACTACGCATCCGCCAACTGTCCCGTAAATGCCGCAAGCGTTACGCTACATAATATGCGACCTCTAATGCATATTTATCCGCGTAACGCTCGCAGATGGGATATGACACCTAGGTGACGCGACTTGACATGGAAATGGAATCTACTGACATAAAAATGCGAGGGAGGATACGGAGTTCTAGCTCACCCTCGGCGGTAGAGGAAGTAGGCGACCTCCGGGATGATGAACTCCGGGACGACGACCTCCGGGATGGCGACCTACGGGATGGCGACCTTCGGGACGACAACCTCCGGGACAGCGACAGGACCTAGTGAATGTAAATTGAAAAAATTTAAACATGCAAAAAGTACAAAGTACACTGTAAGAAAATAGGGAATTTTTTATCTTATAATTTACAATTAAGTATACTTTTTGTTTACATCAATTGGTCTAATTATAATTCTATTTAGAGATTTACAGTTCATAATAGAAATTACACTAAAAAAACATACCTGTGTATGTATGCAGAGGGGAAAGGGGCCCTGGAGTAGGAAAGGGTGCTGGAGGAGGAGGGAGGGGCGCTAGGGGGAGGTGAGGTGGAGGGGATGCAGGGGAAGGAGAAGTGGAGGAGGATGCTCGGGGGCGAGGTGGAGGGGAGGAGGGGAGGCAGGGATGCGGGAGGAGGGATGCGGGAGGAGGGGGAACGGCCGGCGGGGATGCAGGGGAGGTGAGGAGGAGGCGAGGAGGAGGGGATGCAGGGGGGTGAGAGGTCGAGGAGGATGCTGGGGGGCGAGGTGGAGGGGAGGAGGGGATGCAAGGCGGAGGAGGGAATGCAGGGAGGAGGGGGAACGGCCGGCAGGGATGCAGGGGAGGCGATGAGGAGGCGAGGAGGAGGGGATGCAAGCGAGGTGGAGGGGATGCCGGCGGGGAGGAGGGGAGGTAGGGGATGCAGGGGGAGGAGGGGAGGAGGGGGAGCGGCCGACGGGGAGGTTGGCGGGCGGTAGGTGTAGGGTTTCGCGGCATAGTAAATCAAAAATTTCTACGGATGCGAACAGAGGGAAGCCAAGATCTAATCTAGGAGATGCAAACAACGAGAGAGATTGGATTAGATCTTCATACCCTTGAAGATTCAAGATGAACGCTCTTCTTGAACGTGGGTGATGTAGTCGTACTCGCTTCTCCTCCTCGCGATCTGATCCGATCTAGCACCACAAGTGGCGGTGCCTCCGTGAGATGCACAAGTATAGCACCTCGACGTCTCCTCCTTCCTCGGACCAGCAAGTATGGTGGAGAGACGGATTGGATCTACAACACGAAGGCGTGGTGTATATGGTGGAGAATTTCTGCAGCAGGGCTTCGCCTACAAGCAGTCGGGAGGGAGAGAGGAGGGCAGCAGGGCGGCTAGGGTTGGAGGGTAAGGTGTGAGGGGTTGGTGCCCACCCTCTTTATATAGAGGCGCAGCCCTAGCCCTCCCAAGCCCAAACCGGCCCCAAAGGATAAGGAGTGGGGGCAAGGAAACCCCTTCTAGAAGGTCTATCTCGAGTTTAAACCTCTCTTGGCGGCTGGGCCCTATGGGCCTTGTGCCCTGGACCAATGCGCAGGGCACTCCCTCATAGGCCCATGCCCCTCCCGGAAGGTGGGGCCACGTTGGTCCCCTTCCGAAGGTTCTAGAAGCTTCCGTACAATACCGATTAATCGGGAACAATTCAACTCCAAAATTGCAGCCTTATATGAATCTTATTCTCCGACCACTCCACCTCTCGTGATGTCCCGGATCCCATCCGAGACTCGAACAAAAACTGATAAACCAATTATCCAATCTATCCTAGCGTCGAGACACGTTAAGTGTGTGACCTGCGGGTTCGAGAATATGCGCATGATCTTCTATCAATAATCAACGGGTGCGGACACCCATATTGACTCCCACACATTCATCGATGATCATATCGGATGAACCACGATGCCAGGATTCAATCAATCCCATATATATATTCCCTTCGTCTCGCGATATTTTACTTGCCCGAGATTCGATCGTCGGTACCTTCATACCTAGTTCAATCTCGTTCACAACAAGTACTTTACTCGTTTCATAATCCGATATCACTTTGTGATTAACTCCTTAACCACATGCTTGCAAGCGGTGTTGATATAGATTACCGAGTGGGCCCGAAGTATATCTCTCCAACTTGGGAGGGACAAATCCCATCTCGATACATACAACCCAACAGATACTTTCTGATCACCTGAGAGACACCTTTATGATCACCCTCTCATAGGATGACGTTTGATGACCTCAAAGCTTTCTTCCGATACCAGGGAGTTGTATTATCTCATGGTCTAAGGAATACAATATTTGACATAAGAAAAGCTTCGCAAAGACAAACACGATGACACGATCTAATTGCTTCGCTTAGTTTGGGTCTGTCCACCATATCATTCTCCCAATGATATGATCTCATTATTAATCGACAACTCATGTCCATGGCTAGGAAACCTTAACCATCATTAATCAATGAGCTAGTCCATAGAGGCATACTAGGGACACGGTGTTGTTCACAAACCACACAAGTATTAAAGTTTCTGCTTAATACAATTCTAGCATGGAACATAAACATTATCATGAACAAGAATTATAATAATAACATCTTTATTATTGCCTCTAGGGTATAATTCCAACAGTAGGATGAGGGGGAGGGGTCGGCGGTGGTGGATCAAGGGGAGGGAGGGCACGACGGTAGGGTGGCGGCAGAGCGGCGGCAGGCTCGGGGCCGGGGCTTGCGCATAGCTGGGAGGAGAGGCTCGTGGAGAGAGAGAGAGAGATAGGTGGAAGGGAGGGGTGCCTGCGGGCCCTTATCCACTTGATGTCTAGGCCGACGACACGACCGTCAGCGTAGACAGAACCAAACATGCCCAAAACATAGGCCGGCGACAAAGCCGTCGGCGCAGATGAACTAAATAATATAAAAATTTATTAAACTTCTAAAAAATATAATATTCTAAAAATGATTATTTTTTATTAAACTTCTATCTATACTTTTTGTGTGGTTATATTATGCAAATTTTGGAGACATCCCCGTGCTCCGGTGCTAGTTTCCTAGGTAAACCCTACACCAAAACCCTAATCGCATGCAACACGGACGGTCACACCCGGGAGCTAGGTTTTCCATCTACGGGCATTTCACCACCCTTATGCATGTATTCTAGGGCCACACGCATGTTCCCGTGGCATCCCGGCCCTCGGGCGCTCCTTTTCCGACAAAACCCTAATCTGAGGGCCCCGCAGGTCTACCCCCGTAGCATTCTCCGTACGAGGGTTGAAAAATGCACTCTCTTGGTGGTTTAGGTTTGTTTAGGTCATATCTACATGGAAAACCAAGGATAGGCCCAAGGTTACACCGGTTTACCCGCGTTTGATCCGTGGCGGGAGCCTGCTCCTACATGTCCAGCACACTTCTCTAAGTGTTATCGCATGCAACATGGAAGGTCACACCCGGGAGCTAGGGGCAATCCACCACCCTTGTGCATGCATTCTAGGGCCACACGCATGTTCTCGTGGCATCCCGGCCCTTGGGCGCTCCTTTTCTGACGAAACCCTAATCCGAGGGCCCCGCGGGTCTAGCCTCGTAGCATTCTCCGTACGAGGGTTGAACAATGCACTCTCTTGGTGGTTTAGGTTTGTTTAGGTCATATCTACATGGAAAACTAAGGATAGGCCCAAGGTACACCAGTTTACCCTCGTTTGATCCATGGCGGGAAGAAAATTGGAAAAAGATTGAGGAATAGGGCAATCAAATATTGCAAGGTACAATGGGAACATCACCCTAAAAGGGAAGCCACATGGGAGAAGGAAGAGGATTTAAGAAAAACTTATCCAGAACTATTCAGGTACATCTCCAACAAACTTCGGGACGAAGTTTAATTTAAGGGGGGAAGTCTCAGAACATCCCAAAGATTTAGGAACATAACGAAGGGTAGATTTAGGATTATGTATTGTTGCATGCATCTATTCGTGAAAAAGTGGGTAAAATTTTCGCCAAATAAAATCTTAAGTGATCAATGTTTCTTTCTTACTTTAAGATTAGGTTTAGACTTAAGGGAGGATTGTTATAAACTTTGATGTGATCTTAAAAGAAGTATGTGTGTTTTGACATGGGTTTGATTTTAAAAACTTAAGTGTTTGAATAATAATTTAAATGATTTAGATATAACATTTGATTCTTAAGTTAATTAAGATATAGGTAGTATAACTTAAATCTCAAAACAATAGAAATTATGAAAATCATTTTCATATTATAAAGACATAAACAAGTTACAATAGAATAAAGAATAAGAATATTCTCTATTAATAATGATATAATATTTATTACAATTGAATAAAATAAAGATTACAAGAACTATAAAATAAAAATTACAAAGGATTAAGAAAATTACATCTACTAACTATCCTATATCTAAAACCTAAACTAAATCTTCATATTTATCTTGGAACCTGCAAAACAAAGATTAAACAGAAATAAAACAAGATTAGTGTTAGTATATATTTCTCTCAGATATGTCAGTGAGGTGCACTTGACAATCTCATCATTGAGAAATGTTAAAGAGGGGCAAGTTTCAACAATATGAAAGATTTCATCTTTCATAAATTCACAGCCAGAATGCAAATGACAGCCAAAAGGAATAAGTTCACCAGCCAAGGTAAAAGTAGATTGGTAACAGTACGATAAAATTTTACGAACCTATCCATATGTGCATAGCAGGCACACATGCTGCACACACACAAGCATGCAAGGGTGTGATGTCGACTGCACAAGCACAGCCAGATCAAACAAAACCAGAGCACAACCGTGGGGAAGCACCTCAGTGCAACACTACACCACACCACACTACACCACACCACAGCACAGCCAGGGTGAACAACAAGTAAACCAAGAACAGCAGCCAAACCAAACCACCCAGATTAACACAAACATCACCAGGATGGTGACATAAGGAGGGGGATGAATCAGGTGGACAGCAAGGCCAAGCCCGGGAGCTAGGAGGAGCAGGCTAGTTCCAGATCAAGCACAAGAGTCCAGCAAAACCAGATCAAGATCATCACCAACTTACTCCACAAATATCAGTTTTTGTGGTGAGTTTCATAAAACCTTCACATGATCTAATCATCTTATTCAGAGAAAGCATGTGTTGTTTTATAAAACAAACCCTTAGAAAGCACCTAGGTGGGGTGAATCCATCATAGGGATTTCCTTTAAGCTCTAAAGGCAAACCACAAAATACCAAGATTCAACCAGAGCTCAGAGCAACAACCTTGCTCTGGTTGTCAAACCATATTCTACAATTCAATCATACATATACATATGATCTATTTCTAGACACATCCCTAAAGGAAGGGTAGCACCTTAGAAACAAATCTTTGGGATCCATAGATTGATCAAGCTCACTACCATTTTTTTCCAAGCTTTGATTCAATAAAGAATAGCTGGTACCACTACCAAGACTATCTAGATGAACCAACTAGATAAGATTCGAATCCCTAAGCCTCATACCAACATCATTGGTCATAGGGAATTCAGATAAGAGCTCTCTATTTATCTTTCAAAGCCAAGATTGTCTCAAGCATAAACTAACCAAATCCATGGTTTAGAATTAAACTTGTGTGCCATACATGATGGTGTCACAAGAACAATCCAATATGAATCAGGAAAAGCAGTAAATCATCATAGATTTAGAAAATCAACTAACTAATCATTTTCCTGTTAAAAACAGGAATCATAACTAGAATATTCCTATAATACACTTCACTATTTGAGATCATGATGATCTCAAACCACATATTAATTTCCAAGCTAACAGCACTAGGACAGTAGTTGTATCCTATCATAATCATGACCATGAATCAAATAAAAAGTGCAAAGCTATCAAATCAATGGCTTTACCAAGCATGATTCCCATACAACCACATCATCTGAATCAGATGCAATCCAAGCATCAAATCATCTAGTAAGCCACCAGAAACATCATATATCATTTTAAGCAACAAGCCTCAGGCCAATAAGCATTTAGTATGTGAACAGACCATCCAAACATGAATCAATTCATCCAGTACATGAACAAGCACATAGCAGGAACCCTAAATGGATGATCATCTTAATATGAAACAGACAGTAGCCAGAGAGAACACTGCCAGCGTCTAGCATTGAACCATCAAACACAGAGAGCACCAGGAGAGGAGAATCAAACTCACCATAGGTCCTCGCTAAAGGATAGAAGAGGAAGTAGAGGGGCCGACGGCCATGGCGGCACGGGGAACACCCCAGAGGGGGCGCTGCAACCCGCACGGCGCCACGGCAACGGCCTGATCATGCCTGGAGGTGTAGAGCATCACCTCAACGCACGAAAACCATGGCCGCACTTGAATCCATGCCAATCCCCAATCCCTAGGGTTCGACACGACATCGATCCATCGCAGGAGATCCCTAGGCTCGAATCCAATTGGATAGAATGAACGGGCATCGTAGACAACCCCCTAATGCACCACGGCGGCGAACAAAACGGCTGACGGCGGCGGGAATCTTCGGTGGCGGCATTGCCGGCCATAGGGTCGGGGTCAGAGGAGAAGATGAACTCGCGCGCGAGAGAGAGAGGCAGTGAGGAGTGGGCCGAGCTGGGCCACACCCTTCGGGGTGGCTCTTTTGTCTAGTACTATTGGGCCAACAGGGCCCAATAAAAATAACCAGCCCAGAAACAATTTCAGGCCTGTTTTAATAAAAAGAAAAAGACCAAAATACCCCTGGACTTAATAAAATTCTAGAAAATAAAATACTAGTCCAAAAATTATAAATAAAATATTTTTGGATTCACAATAATCCATTCTGTCCAAATAAAATAACATATCAAATTTTGGACATTCAAATTTTATAAGAATTTTGTAATATAAATATTCCTTATGGAATGTTATAAAATTATTGAAAGGTGATAAAAATAAATAAAAAACACTTTCATTATTTATTAATATTATAGTATTTTTGAAAAATACTAAATAAATATTTAGTAATAAAATAAAGGTATAACTAATAATTCCTAAAGGAATTATTAAAACAATAAAAGTCAAATAAAAGGGAAATAAAATAAAATAATTCAATATAGGTTATAAAATATTAAAAAGTAATATTTATAAATCTTTTATTACTAAAAAGGAACCTTTTGGGGTAAATGCATATAAGTTTAAATAATGCATTACATTACTTGCATAATCATTTTGCTTCTTTAAATATTGTCCTTACCGGGCAATAATGATGTTTTTGTAGAACTAGAAACTCAAGGTCCAGTGCAAGCATCAGACTTCACTACCTTTCCATCACAAGGCAAGTTCATCACTTGCTCATGTCCTTTGAAGAGTCTTTATCAAAGTAATTGCAAATTGTGTGTGTTATCATATATGCTATAAAAGAAAGAAAATAATATTTTCATAAATAAAGAAATCATAGATATCATCCTAAGTGGTGATATAATGGAGCAATAGAACTTAGGGTTCTATTTGCAACAATGATGATCAAGTAGGGACTTAATAACCCCTGACATAAGTTATTCTAGCGCCGTATATTACGCGTTAGCCATGAGATTTGGAATGGGACAGAGAAGTCAGCTGTATCTTCTTCCTCTCGCATGAAGCCGGATGTGCAGGTCGTGGCTGTTATCCTCGTAGCGTGCATATTAATTGGTAAATCGTAGAGGATATGCAGCATATGGGTGGGAACCCTCAATGTCCCATGATAGTTCTGGATCTAACGGTTTGTACAAACCATTGCCGTAATTCATTATGTGGGCATGGTGTACACCAAGGAGGCATGCGGGGTCGCGAAGGGGGCAGGCTTGGACCAACTACTGGGCCCCACATCATGGAATTGTGGACGGGAAATTACGCCCGGTTGTGCAACAAGGAGTTGATCTCTCATGGGTAAAGTAACGCACCTCTGTAGAGTGTAAGAATTGTAACTTGTTACTCCCTGTTTCGGGAAGGAGCTACGAACGCAGCAGGAAAGGAACTCCATAAAAGTTCTAGTCAACCTGTGAAGGCTGATTGTCATAATCTTTCAGAATAAAATCAACCTTTGAAGAAAGATTTACAAAAACTGCATAGTGCCAAGGATTTATAATCCGAGTGGGTAGTTAGAGCATCAAACTTCCCACCTTGCATATAATGAACTTGTTGGGTAACGCTGTTACTCATTCTTTCCTTTGATCCCTTGCTTAGACTCTAAGGATTCTGAAGACGTGCCACTGTATGCAGCCGAATGCCAAGAAGACGTGCTCTACGAGGAACCTGATCTATCCGGAGGAGTTGAAGGCGTGGACTACGAGATCCGCTATGGTGTCGATGAGAACGAGTCCACGTAAGTGTCTAGTTAGTAGTAACTAACGGAGCCGAGCAACATGAACTCTATAGAATAAGCTGTTGAGCCCCACTCCTAGTCGGAGTTGTTACTTTTAAATTTCTGTTGAACATCTTATATTTTGGTTTGTAAGTTGGATCTTTTAGAAGTCTTGAACTTACGGTATTGTAATAATAACAATGTGTGTACCTTTGTAATATGGACCCGCAATGTTTCTATTGTACCACTCTGAGGGATGTGATATTTACGGAACGGTGTTCCGTGGATGTCATGTCAACGACTATAGTGTACTACACATGCAGTGGTATGCTGGGTCACCGCAGTTGGTATCAGAGCAAATTGCTTTGACCTTAGGTTGGAAACCTAGTTAAGGGTATTACCTGTAGGAGATTTGGCAACGATAAAGAATTCTCTAAAAGTAATATAATGGGTATTCAAATGAGAATATTCCGTTATATATTTTAGTGCGATAAATCTTTGTTATGATGCAATATATTATTGGATACTAATTAAAATTATTTTTCTGATATACAGAGATATGGCACCAAATTTTCCAAAACAGACTTTGGTAAGGAAAGAGGAGACTCTTGATGATTATCAGGGATCATTTACAGATCAACTTCGTCAACTTTTAAAGCTTTTTAATTGTCCAACTAGAATCCCAGTGAACACTATCACTTATCTTGATGGCCGGATGCTATCCAAGTATCGTGTGAGGTAGGAGTCAGTTAGAAACCTATCATGTTGCTGTTGTAGAGGCAATAGCAAATATCCGGGAGCAGAAAACCAAGGAACTAGAAGGTAGCACATTCTCTATGATACCTCATGATTCTATAGACTCGGAGTCTATACCGGATCATCTTACTTTGGTTAAGAAGCATCCTAAGTTAGCTTCCAAGTTTATGGATAGATACCGAACACTCGTTGCGTCTTTTTATAAGACCCATCAAGTGATTGTCGAAGACAGAAATGACATGTTAGAGGATCTAACTGATCCGGAAAGGAGGAAGCAGTTAGCATCCCAGTTAGAGAAAGAAGCAGGTAGTAGTGTAACACCTATCTTTAAGGATATACCTATAGATCCGGAATCTTTTACACCATATCCTTATTCACCAAGACCTGAACCTACATATGATCCTACTATAGATATGCGGTATGTAGTACCACATGGCTCATAGGATGGTTCTAACTCAGAACTTCCTATTGAGAACTCAGATGGATGGAGAATGGGATCATACAATGGATCTCATGAACACCAGATGTCCACAGATGGTTCTGGCAAAAATGTTGGACAATCTAGTTGGATGGGTGCAAGAATGAATCCTAATAACAGAAGTAGAAATACCATGTCAATAGATGATCAGGATGAATAAGAAGATCCCGAGGAAAGAGTTTTGAATCATCAACATCTTCTCAAAACCCAGGGAATATACATTATCCAGTATTCAATTATCTTGTCCACGAGAGCACCTAGGGAGCAGCAGGATTTGCGTATCCTGGTGACAACTCTAGAGATGAAGCTCATGAGATGCAGGCTGGAGATAATGTTGAATATGTTTCTGAAGACTTTTCAGCCAAGCTGGAGGGAGTCAATGCGCTCAGGTTGAGTAATGACTCAAGTCCTGACACTTCAAATACAGAGTATGTTCCTTCTAGAAGGCCATTTGTTCCACAAACTGTGCGACGAACAACACGTCATCACGGTTGGACATCAGGCATGTACGATGAGCGTAGTTACTATTAGAAAGAGACGACTAGACAGTAGTAACAAGTACGATGGATTGTACTCTAGAAATAAGGTAGTTTTGTAAAATACCAATATGGTATATGTTGTAATGACTTTGTATCATTATGATATTATGTAAATATGTAACATGCATATTTGGATTTTCTTTGGATCTTCATTGTGTGACTAGTTCTGTGCGTAAAGTCGATCTCAGAACACATGTGCATGATGTAATTATGAGTATTCGCTTTATGTTGCAGGACTAGGGGGCATGGATACAGGTGTAGAAATGGAAACTGAGCAGTAGTAGATGGAGCGTGAGGCCAAGGAAAAGGCCGATGCTGATACAACAAATCAAGGAGCATTACCACCACCACCAATGAGGCCGTTAATGGAACAGAATTTTATGCAATGTATGCAAATGATGCAAGAGACCCAGAACAAGTTCATTGAAGAGCTGTTGGGACGAGCAAATCAGAGGGCACCTGAAGGTGGAGGAGTGAGTTTATATGATTTCCAGAATGCAAGACCGTTACCTTTTGCATCAGCTCCTGAACCAATGGATGCAGAAGACTGGCTAGCAGATACTGAAAGGAAGCTGAAAACTGTAGGTTGCAATGATGAGGAGAAATTGAGGTATGCAACTCATCTTTTTACTGGACCTAAAACATCATGGTGGGAAAATCAGTTAGCCATGCAACAACCAGGAAGATAGTTTACCTGGGAAGAGTTCAAGCAGAGATTCCGTGAATATCTTGTTCCGGAAAGTGTTAAGGAGTTGAAGCGGAGAGAATTTGAGGAGCTTCAGCAAGGATATACTAGTGTCATGAAGTACATCCGGGAGTTTAGCCAACTGTATCGTTATGCTGAGGAGGATGTTAACACTGAAGAGAAGAGGAAGAAATATTTCCTGCGTGGATTAAATCTGTTTGTAAGGATGCAGCTAAGGTTAGCCAATAAGCAAACTTATCAGCAGTTGTTGGATGCAGCCATTACTTTTGAAGATGATTACAAGAATGTCCAAGAGGATCGGAGAAAGAGAGCCAAGAAGGAAACCAAGAGAATTCAGGCAACCAAACCAAAACCTAACCTGGAGTTCAAACCTCGGAATAGAAATTATGCCAACAACAATAACAATAACAATAACAAGGGAAATAGTGGAAATCAATCTAATCCGAGAAGGAATGTTATCTGTAACAACTATGGAATTCCAGGGCATTTCTAGAGGGAGTGCAAAAAGCCTATAGTGATCTGTTACGGTTGTGGTCAGAAGGGGCATATCAAGCCGGATTGTCCGAGCAAACCACCGGGTGGATGGCCTACCAAGGGAGGAGGACAAGCCAGTGGAGGAAATGGACAGCCCAATAAAGGAGGAAATAATGGCAAGAACAATAATGGCAAGAGAAACCGACCTACCGGAAAACTGAACTCCGCAACCCTCGAGGAGGTGGATAATTCGGAGCATGCAGTAATAGGTACGCTCAATATCCTTACCAATCCCGGCAAAGTTCTATTTGGTACTGGTGCAACTACTTCATTCATTTCTGAAGAATTATGTGATAAGTTCGGGATTAGAAGGGCAACGTTAGAACGTCCTATGACCGTAGTTACGGCAGGAGGGAATGTGATTGTACGCCACATAAAACAAGATCAGGTTATCTCGATCTGTGGTTGTACATATTTCGTAGACCTTTATGTGATTCCTTTGAAGGGAATTGCAGTAGTGCTGGGGATGGAATGGATGATGGAACACGGAGCTCAGATTAATTGTGAGGAGAAAACTATCTCAATCAAAACTCCAATTGGAGCAAGGATAGTTTACCAGGCAGATAAACACAGTCATATCATGGTGGATCTGCAGTTGAATTCAATGAAGGAAGTTAAATTATAAGAAATTCCTGTAGTTAAAGAATTCCAAGATGTTTTTCCAACGAAATTACCAGGAATGCCTACCAAACCGGGAGATAGAGTTCACCATTGACCTAATACCTGGTACAACACTAATAGCTCAGGCACCATATAAAATGGGACCCACGGAGTTGAAAGAACTCAAGGAGCAAACTGATGAGTTAGCAAGAAAACGATTTATATAGGAAAGTGTATCTCCATGGGGAACACCAATAATTTTTGTGGATAAGAGAGATGGTGGAAGACGGATGTGTGGTGATTATAGAAATCTGAACAACATGACGATCAAGAACAAGTATCCTTTACCAAGAATTCAAGATTTGTTTGATCAAGTGAAATGAGCTGGAGTATTTTCAAAGATCGATTTAAGATCTAGATACCATCAAATAAAAATCAAGCCGGAAGATGTTCCGAAAATAGCATTTGTCTCAAGATATGGACACCATGAGTATCTGGTGGTACCATTTGGTTTGACCAATGCACCGGCAATATTCATGAATCTGATGAACAAGATCTTCATGGCATATTGGGATAAGTTTATCATCATTTTTATTGATGATATTCTGATATATTCCAAGGATAAGGAAGAGAATGCTGACCATTTGAGAATAGCATTGCAGACTTTAAGAGAACATAAGCTTTATGCTAAGTTCAGTAAGTGTGAGTTCTGGTTAGATGAGGTAGAATTCCTCGGTCATGTGACCAGTAAAGATGGGATTGCTGTGAATCCATCTAAAGTTTAGTCAGTACTAGAGTGGACTGTACCAACCAATGTGAAACAAATTCGAGGTTTCCTAGGAATGGTTGGTTATTATCGGAGATTCATTGAAGGTTTCTCCAAAATATCCGGACCAATGACCAAATTATTAAGGAAGAATACACCATTTAAGTGGGATGATAAGTGTGAAGCAAGTTTCCAAGAGTTGAAAATGAGATTAACCACAGCTCCAATCTTAGTAGTTCCTGAAACAGGGAAAGATTTCACCGTATACTGTGATGCATCTAAAGAAGGTTTGGGTTGTGTATTAATGCAATATCGGAAAGTAATTGCTTATGGTTCAAGACAATTGAAACCACATGAAGTCAACTACCAACTCATGATTTAGAGTTAGCAGCAGTAGTTTTTGCACTGAAAGTATGGAGGCATTTTCTTTATGGAGCCAGATGTGAGTTATACACTGACCAAAAAAGTCTCAAATATTTCTTCACTCAAAAGGAATTGAACATGAGACAGAAGCGTTGGTTGGAATTAATCAAGGATTATGATCTAACAATCAATTACACCCCAGGAAAAGCAAATGTTGTAGCAGATGCTTTAAGCAGAAAGAGTGCAGATATTCAGCCTATCAACAGAGAGTTTCCAAAAGAGTTACAAATGGACTTGGAAAGATTAGAACTCTAATTCATCAGTACAGAGGTTCTTGGAGGATTAGCGACTATGCAGGTAGTTGCAGAACATGACAGTGATCTTAAGCAAGAAATTTTTAGACGTCAAGAAGAAGACTCTTTTATTGCTGAGGAAATTCGGAGGATATCTCAAGGGCAAAAATCAGTTTTTCGCCTTGGAGATTATGGATCTTTATGGTTCCAAGATCGTTTATGTGTTCCAGATGTGACTGAGATCAGAAATGTCATACTCAAAGAAGCACATACTACCCCATATTCTATACATCCAGGGAGTACTAAGATGTATATGGATTTGAAGGAACTATTCTGGTGGAATAACATGAAAATAGATATTGCTAAATATGTATCTGAATGCCATACTTGTCAAAGGGTGCAAGCTGAACATCAAAATCCAGTAGGACCATTACAACCCTTAGAAATTCCTGAATGGAAATGGGAGGAAATAGGCATGGATTTCATCACAGGATTACATATGACACCAAAAAAGAAGGACATGATATGGGTAATAGTGGATAGACTCACTAAGAGTGCACATTTTATTCCAGTGAATCAAAAGGATAATGCCGAGAAGTTAGTTGAAGTATATGTCAAAGAGATAGTAAGTAAGCATGGAGTACCCAAGAAGATAGTAACTGATAGGGGATTAGTGTTTACTTCAGCATTTTGGAAGCAATTGCATGAGCCACTTGGTTCAAAGTTAGATTTCAGCACGGCATATCATCCTGAGACAGGAGGTCAAACTGAAAGAACAAATCAAATACTAGAAGACATGATGAGGGCTTGAGCACTAGATTTTGGAGGAACATGGGAGGATCACCTACCATTGGAAGAATTTTCTTATAACAATAGCTATCAGAGTAGTCTGAAGGCAGCTCCATATGAGGTTCTATATGGAAGGAAGTGTAGATCACCAATATGTTGGTATGAACTTGGAAGCAGCAAAGAATTTGCGCCAGATTATATCAAGGAGAGACAAGACATCATTGATAAGATCAGGGATAGATTGAAAATAGCTCAGAGCAGGCAGAAAAGTTATGCGGATCAAAGCCGAAGATCATGGCATCCAGAAGTAGGAGATATGGTCTATTTAAAAGTAAGTCCAATGAATGGAGTAAAAAGGTTCGGAGTTAAAGGGAAATTAAGTCCAAGATTTATCGGAACATTTAAGATACTGAGCCAAAACAGAACTATAGCTTATGCTTTAGAGTTACCATTAAGACTGGCTCAAGTGCATAATGTTTTCCATGTGTCACAACTTCGCAAATGTTTGAAAGTTCCAGAGGATGCAATAACACATCAAGACATAGAACTACAAGCAAACTTGACTTACATTGAAAAGCCCTGCAAGATTCTGGAAGAAAATTGGAAAAGATTGAGGAATAGGGCAATCAAATATTGCAAGGTACAATGGGAACATCACCCTGAAGGGGAAGCCACATGGGAGAAGGAAGAGAATTTAAGAAAAACTTATCCAGAACTATTTAGGTACATCTCCAACAAACTTCGGGACGAAGTTTAATTTAAGGGGAGAAGTCTGTAACATCCCAACATTTAGGAACATAACGAAGGGTAGATTTAGGATTATGTATTGTTGCATGCATCTATTCGTGAAAAAGTGGGTAAAATTTTCGCCAAATAAAATCTTAAGTGATCAATGTTTCTTTCTTACTTTAAGATTAGGTTTAGACTTAAGGGAGGATTGTTATAAACTTTGATGTGATCTTAAAAGAAGTATGTGTGTTTTGAAATGGGTTTGAATTTAAAAACTTAAGTGTTTGAATAATAATTTAAATGATTTAGATATAAGATTTGAGTCTTAAGTTAATTAAGATATAGGTAGTATAACTTAAATCTCAAAACAATAGAAATTATGAAAATCATTTTCATATTATAAAGACATAAATAGAATAAAGAATAAGAATATTCTTTATTAATAATGATATAATATTTATTACAATTGAATAAAATAAAGATTACAAGAACTATAAAAGAAAAATTACAAAGGATTAACAAAATTACATCTACTAACTATCCTATATCTAAAACCTAAACTAAATCTTCATCTTTACCTTTGAACCTGCAAAACAAAGATTAAACGGAAATAAAACAAGATTAGTGTTAGTATATATTTCTCTCAGATATGTCAGTGAGGTGCACTTGACAATCTCATCATTGAGAAATGTTAAAGAGGGGCAAGTTTCAACAATATGAAAGATTTCATCTTTCATAAATTCACAGCCAGAATGCAAATGACATCCAAAAGGAATCAGTTCACCAGCCAAGGTTAAAGTAGATTGGTAACAGTAAGATAAAATTTTATGAACCTATCCATATGTGCATAGCAGGCACACATGTTGCACACACACAAGCATGCAAGGGTGTGATGTCGACTGCACAAGCACAGCCAGATCAAACAAAACCAGAGCACAACCATGGGGAAGCACCTCAGTGCAACACTACACCACACCACACTACACCACACCACACCACAGCCAGGGTGAACAGCAAGTAAACCAAGAACAGCAGCCAAACCAAACCACCCAGATTAACCCAAACATCACCAGGATGGTGACATAAGGAGGGGGATGAATCAGGTGGACAGCAAGGCCAAGCCCAGGAGCTAGGAGGAGCAGGCTAGTTCCAGATCAAGCACAGGAGTCGAGCAAAACCAAATCAAGATCATCACCAACTTACTCCACAAATATCAGTTTTTGTGGTGAGTTTCATAAAACCTTCACATGATCTAATCATCTTATTCAGAGAAAGCATGTGTTGTTTTATAAAACAAACCCTCAGAAAGCACCTAGGTGGGGTGAATCCATCATAGGGATTTATTTTAAGCTGTAAAGGCAAACCACAAAATACCAAGATTCAACCAGAGCTCAGAGCAACATCCTTGCTCTGGTTGTCAAACCATATTCTACAATTCAATCATACATATACATATGATCTATTTCTAGACACATCCCTAAAGGAAGGGTAGTACCTTAGAAACAAATCTTTGGGATCCATAGATTGATCAAGCTCACTACCATTTTTTTCCAAGCTTTGATTCAATAAAGAATAGCTGGTACCACTACCAAGACTATCTAGATGAACCAACTAGATAAGATTTGAATCCCTAAGCCTCAGACAAACATCATTGGTCATAGGGAATTCAGATAAGAGCATCTCTATTTATCTTTCAAAGCGAAGATTGTCTCAAGAATAAACTAACCAAATTCATGGTTTAGAATTAAACTTGTGTGCCATACATGATGGTGTCACAAGAACAATCCAATATGAATCAGGAAAAGCAGTAAATCATCATAGATTTAGAAAATCAACTAACTAATCATTTTCCTGTTAAAAACAGGAATCATAACTAGAATATTCCTATAATACACTTCACTATTTGAGATCATGATGATCTCAAACCACATATTAATTTCCAAGCTAACAGCACTAGGACAGTAGCTGTATCCTATCATAATCATGACCATGAATCAAATAAGCAGTGGAAAGCTATCAAATCATTGGCTTTACCAAGCATGATTCCCATACAACCACATCATCTGAATCAGATGCAATCCAAGCATCAAATCATCTAGTAAGCCACCAGAAACATCATATATCATTTTAAGCAACAAGCCTCAGGCCAATAAGCATTTAGTATGTGTACAGACCATCCAAACATGAATCAATTCATCCAGTACATGAACAAGCACATAGCAGGAACCCTAAATGGATGATCATCTTAATATGAAAACAGACAGTAGCCAGAGAGAACACTGCCAGCGTCTAGCATTGAACCAGCAAACACAGAGAGCACCAGGAGAGGAGAATCAAACTCACCATAGGTCCTCGTTGAAGGATAGAAGAGGAAGCAGAGGGGCCGAAGGCCATGGCGGCACGGGGAACACCCCAGAGGGGGCGCTGCAACCCGCACGGCGCCATGGCAATGACCCTGATCATGCTTGGAGGTGCAGAGCATCACCTCAATGCACGAAAACCACAACCGCACTTGAATCCATTCCAATCCCCAAACCCTAGGGTTCGGAACGGCATCGATCCATCGCAGGAGATCCCTAGGCTCGAATCCAATTGGATAGAACGAACGGGCATCGTCGACAACCCCCTAATGCACCATGGCGGTGACCAAAACGGCTGACGACGGCGGGAATCTTCGGTGGCGGCATTGCCGGCCATAGGGTCGGGGTCAGAGGAGAAGATGAACTCGCGAGAGAGAGAGGCAGTGAGGAGTGGGCCGAGCTGGGCCAGACCCTTCGGGGTGGTTCTTTTGTCTAGTACTAGTGGGCCAACAGGGCCTAATAAAAATAACCAGCCCAGAAACAATTTCAGGCCTGTTTTAATAAAAAGAAAAAGACCAAAATACCCCTGGACTTAATAAAATTCTATAAAATAAAATAATAGTCCAAAATTATAAATAAAATATTTTTGGATTCACAATAGTCCATTCTGTCCAAATAAAATAACATATCAAATTTTGGACATTCAAATTTTTATAAGAATTTTGTAATTTAAATATTCCTTATGGAATTTTACAAAATTATTGAAAGGTGATAAAACTAATTTTTTTAAAAATACTAAATAAATATTTAGTAATAAAATAAAGGTATAATTAATAATTCCTAAAGGAATTATTAAAACAATAAAAGTCAAATAAAAGGGAAATAAAATAAAATAATTCAATATAGGTTATAAAATATTAAAAAGTAATATTTATAAATCTTTTATTACTAAAAAGGAACCTTTTGGGGTAAATGCATATAAGTTTAAATAATGCATTACATTACTTGCATAATCATTTTGCTTCTTTAAATATTGTCCTTACCGGGCAATAATGATGTTTTTGTAGAACTAGAAGCTCAAGGTCCAGTGCAAGCATCAGACTTCACTACCTTTCCATCACAAGGCAAGTTCATCACTTGCTCATGTCCTTTGAAGAGTCTTTATCAAAGTAATTGCAAATTGTGTGTGTTATCATATATGCTATAAAAGAAAGAAAATAATATTTTCATAAATAAAGAAATCATAGATATCATCCTAAGTGGTGATATAATGGAGCAATAGAACTTAGGGTTCTATTTGCAACAATGATGATCAAGTAGGGACTTAATAACCCCTGACATCAGTGATTCTAGCGCCGTATATTATGCATTAGCCATGAGATTTGGAATGGGACAGAGAAGTCAGTTGTATCTTCTTCCTCTCGCATGAAGCCGGATGTGCAGGTCGTGGCTGTTATCCTCGTAGCATGCATATTAATTGGTAATTCGTAGAGGATATGCAGCATATGGGTGGGAACCCTCAATGTCCCATGATAGTTCTGGCATCTAACGGTTTGTACAAACCATTGCCATAATTCATTATGTGGGCATGGTGTACACCAAGGAGGCATCTTGGGTCGAAGGGCGATGATTGGCTTGGACCAACTACTGGGCCCCACATCATGGAATTGTGGACGGGAAATTACGCCCGGTTGTGCAACAAGGAGTTGATCTCTCATGGGTAAAGTAACGCACCTCTGTAGAGTGTAAGAATTGTAACTTGTTACTCCCTGTTCCGGGAAGGAGCTACGAACGCAGCAAGAAAGGAACTCCATAAAAGTTCTAGTCAACCTGTGAAGGCTGATTGTCATAATCTTTCAGAATAAAATCAATCTTTGAAGAAAGATTTACAAAAACTGCATAGTGCCAAGGATTTATAATCCGAGTGGGTAGTTAGAGCATCAAACTTCCCACCTTGCATATAATGAACTTGTTGGGTAACGCTGTTACTCATTCTTTCCTTTGATCCCTTGCTTAGACTCTAAGGATTCTGAAGACGTGCCACTGTATGCAGCCGAATGCCAAGAAGACGTGCTCTACGAGGAACCTGATCTATCCGGAGGAGTTGAAGGCGTGGACTACGAGATCCGCTATGGTGTCGATGAGAACGAGTCCACTTAAGTGTCTAGTTAGTAGTAACTAACGGAGCCGAGCAACATGAACTCTATAGAATAAGCTGTTGAGCCCCACTCCTAGTCGGAGTTGTTACTTTTAAATTTCCGTTGAACATCTTATATTTTGGTTTGTAAGTTGGATCTTTTAGAAGTCTTGAACTTCTGGTATTGTAATAATAACAATGTGTGTACCTTTGTAATATGGACCCGCAATGTTTCTATTTACCACTCTAAGGGATGTGATATTTACGGAACGGTGTTCCGTGGATGTCATGTCAACGACTATAGTGTACTACACATGCAGTGGTATGCTGGGTCACCGTAGTTGGTATCAGAGCAAATTGCTTTGACCTTAGGTTGGAAACCTAGTTAAGGGTATTACCTGTAGGAGATTTGGCAACGATAAAGAATTCTCTAAAAGTAATATAATGGGTATTCAAATGAGAATATTCCGTTATATATTTTAGTGCGATAAATCTTTGTTATGATGCAATATATTATTGGATACTAATTAAAATTATTTTTCCGATATACAGAGATATGGCACCAAATTTTCCAAAACATACTTTGGTAAGGAAAGAGGAGACTCTTGATGATTATCAGGGATCATTTACAGATCAACTTCGTCAACTTTTAAAGCTTTTTAATTGTCCAACTAGAATCCCAGTGAACACTATCACTTATCTTGATGGCCGGATGCTATCCAAGTATCGTGTGAGTATCCAACTTCCAGAGAAGCTTGGACTGTACCACGATCTACCCATAGGAGAAGGTAGGAGTCAGTTAGCAACCTATCATGTTTCTGTTGTAGAGGCAATAGCAAATATCCGGGAGCAGAAAACCAAGGAACTAGAAGGTAGCACATTCTCTATGATACCTCATGATTCTATAGACTCGGAGTCTATACCGGATCATCTTACTTTGGTTAAGAAGCATCCTAAGTTAGCTTCCAAGTTTATGGATAGATACCGAACACTCGTTGCGTCTTTTTATAAGACCCATCAAGTGATTGTCGAAGACAGAAATGACATGTTAGAGGATCTAACTGATCCGGAAAGGAGGAAGCAGTTAGCATCCCAGTTAGAGAAAGAAGCAGGATTCTGAAGACGTGCCACTGTATGCAGCCGAATGCCAAGAAGACGTGCTCTACGAGGAACCTGATCTATCCGGAGGAGTTGAAGGCGTGGACTACGAGATCCGCCATGGTGTCGATGAGAACGAGTCCACTTAAGTGTCTAGTTAGTAGTAACTAACGGAGCCGAGCAGCATGAACTCTATAGAATAAGTTGTTGAGCCCCACTCCTAGTCGGAGTTATTACTTTTAAATTTCCGCTGAACATCTTATATTTTGGTTTGTAAGTTGGATCTTTTGGGAGTCTTGAACTTCTGGTATTGTAATAATAACAATGTGTGTACCTTTGTAATATGGACCCGCAATGTTTCTGTTGTACCAGTTTGAGGATGTGATATTTACGGAACGGTGTTCCGTGGATGTCATGTCAACGACTATAGTGTACTACACATGCATTGGTATGCTGGGTCACCGCATCTACATGGAAAACCAAGGATAGGCCCAAGGTTCCACCGGTTTATCCTCGTTTGACCCGCGGCGGGAGCCTGCTCCTACATGTACAACACACTTCTATACGTGTTATACCACGCAACATGGACGGTCACACCCGGGACCTAGGTTTTCCATCTAGGGGCATTCCACCACCCTTATGCATGTATTATAGGGCCACACGCATGTTCCCGTGGCATCCCGGCCCTCGGGCGCTCCTTTTCCGTTGAAACCCTAATCCGAGGGCCCCGCGGGTTACCCCCGTAGTATTGTTCGTATGAGGGTTGAAGAAAGCACTCTCTTGGTGGTTTAGGTTTGTTTAGGTCATATCTACATGGAAAACCAAGTATAGGCCAAAGGTTACACCGGTTTACCCTCGTTTGATCCGCGGCGGGAGCTTGCTCCTACATGTCCAACACACTTTTATACGTGTTATCGCATGCAACATGGACGGTCACACCTGGGAGCTAGGTTTTCCATCTAGGGGCATTCCACCACCCTTATGCATGTATTCTAGGGCCACACGCATGTTCCCGTGGCATCCCATCCCTCGGGCGGTTCTTTTCCGACGAAACCCTAATCCGAGGACCGCGCGGGTCTATCCTCGTAGAATTCCCCGTATGAGGGTTGAACAATGCACTCTCTTGGTGGTTTAGGTTTGTTTAGGTCATATCTACATGGAAAACCAAGTATAGGCCCAAGGTTACACCGCTTTACCTACGTTTGATCTGTGGTGGGAGCCTGCTCCTACATGTCCAGCACACTTCTCTAAGTGTTATCGCATGCAACATGGACGGTCACACCCGGGAGCTAGGTTTTCCATCTAGGAGCAATCACCACCCTTGTGCATGTATGCTAGGGCCACACGCATGTTCCCGTCGCATCCCGGACCTCGGGCGCTCCTTTTCCGACAAAACCCTAATCCGAGGGCCCCGCAGGTCTAACCCCACAGCATTCTCCGTACGAGTGTTGAACAATGCACCTTTTTGGTGGTTTAGGTTTGTTTAGGTCATATCTGCATGGAAAACCTCCACACGATGTAGGGTTTCTCCAAAACAGTGGGTTCAATGCCCAAGGGTCCCTAAAAGAGAGGGGTTTCTAGGGTTTCCCTAACAGAGAGGTTTCGGTTCTTCGGGGTCCGTAGAAAATGAGATATATCTTTAATATTTTTGTTGTAGTTGTGTATTATATGTGTATTTTATTATTTATATTTTACATTTATTTTTTACATCGGGTTTCAGAAGATTTGCGTCGTTATTCTATGCGGGTGGCGGGATATGCGGGTGATCACCAATTTATTTATAAACTACATCTATATTAAAATTTTAGTGGAAAATAAATTATTCAACTATCTGAATTTTATACTTTGGAGAAAAAAGGGAAAAGTAAACTACCTAGGCCGACGGCATTGCCGTTGGCGTATATGTGCTGGCCTATATAGGCCGACGACCTGACCGTCGGCGTATAGACGCGCCTAACGCCGTCGACCGCGCCCGTCATGTGGAACGGTTGGCAGGGACACGTGGCACTTTACGCCGACGGTCACCGTCAGAATCGGTTTCTATACACCGGCGATTTTATCTACGCCGACGGTAGCCGTCGGGGCGTTTGTCCCTATGCCGACGGGCTTTCTACGCCGACGGCCACCTGGCCCAGCTGATGAGCCCGCCGACCTTTAGCCGCCGGTGTAAAGAAAGGCCGTCGGCGTTTCTTATTATTCCTGTAGTGTCTCATCCAAAATCGGCCTCAGTCTTAAAGATAAAACCTTGGATGCAACTTTATATAACACATTGCATAAGGCAATTGGCCGATACTGTGAAAGGTCTTGTGGCTGCTTCACGTTCAGAATGAGCACAAGAACCGTGTCGTTAACAATCCCAGGCATATCCCCGCCTTCCAAAAATTTACGAATTCCAGCACATACATATGTCTTCAATAAATCCCAATGCTTAACATAGAAGCCTGCCGTGAAACCATCTGGTCCCGGTGATTTGTTAGGATGCATCATAAAAAGAGCACTCTCAATCTCTGAGTAAATAGCACCGGAGGTCATAGAACTTGTCCCTCACGTGCAATTAAGTGACACAACTTGTAAAATAGACTAACCAGTCACACAACTTGTCAAACGTGTGCACCGCAGGTCACAAACTGCTTAACCGACCGGTTTAAAAAAAACTAGTCATGTTAGATTGTCTCGTAAGTTAATAGGGACTTCTAACAAAAACGTTAATATCGACTAAAATGTATCCAGACGGAAGCTCAAGATCTTTTTCTCTGCTTATCCTGTTGCCATTCATCCATTGATCCCGTACCATATAACAGAAGCTATTCTTGTCAATTTATTTGGTAGTTGGTTTTGGTAGCAGCTAGCTGACCATGATACATATTTGAAATAGCTAGGTTCGAACCATGCATGAGCGCAGATTAGAATACCACAAATCTGGAAGCCGGAAGGGTTAGGAACCTCAATACGTGAAGAAAAAAAAATAGCAGATCATCACGAACAGAGAACAACAACTCACTAGTGTAGTAATCAGCGATGTTAGCAAGAACAGCGCACACCACGAACAGGAAAGAGTATCAGATCGATTCAATCAACGTGAATCCTTACGTGAACTTTTTTTTTTTGACTTTGTGTAACTAACGTGAAGACTAATCTAAAAGAAATACAATTTTCACTTAATCTGGCCAGATAGACAGACATGAGGCGGGTTTTTTTAAGTGACATATTGACCGAACGTGACACGTGCATTATGCGTTGTGTTAAAAACCGTCTGGTTAACCGGATTGTGACTTGCGGTGCACGTATTTGACAACTTGTATGACCGGTTAGTCTATTTTACAAGATGTGTGACTTAATTGCACGTGGGGGACAAGTTCTATGACCTCCGGTGCTATTTACTCCTCAATCTCTAGATCCGTAAATGGAGCACACAACCTCTCATTCATCTCTCGAGTTACTTTGTGTGGCACAAAATTAGTAATCACCTCTGGGGCCGTGTGATCCTAGGCTGTAAAAAGATTGGTATAAAAATTAATAGCCAGCTCTTCTAGCTCATGTTGAGCCGATACATATGTACCATCTTCCTTGCGAAGGGAGACAATCTTATTCGTTCTTGATCTCTCCCTTGGCTTTGCATGGAAATATGTTGTATTGCGGTCTCCTTTTGCCAACCATAACAACACGCGAGCGTTGTTTCATCATTGATTCCTCCCTTGATAGGAGTTCCGAGATTCTATTCATCAAATCCTTCTCCTCTCTAGTTGGACCAGTCATCAGTGTTTCCTGACCGTGCTCTCTCTCTAGCTTTTCCCTTAGGACACGTAGCTGCTTTTTGACCGATCCAAACTCCTCACGGCTCCACTGAGTTAGGCTAGATTTTACAAGACCGAAAGCTTGATGAATCTCCCCTAAATCAGTATTGCCGGCCCGCCAACTAGTGTGGCAAGCGGCACCCGCATAATGACCCGCAAAAGAAAATATAGGCAAAAGGAGGTCCCAAAATCTAGAAAAATTAATAAAGGTTTAGTTAAAAAGTTGTGCCGCAACCCGTCCTGCTTGACACCCTACTGCCAACCATTCTCGATAACATCCGAGTATCGTTCGTGTCGGCACCACGTATTTTCATAACGAAAGGGCCGATTTGAGCTTCCAACACCTAGCCAGTCCGACCGTCCCATAGAAATCATTAGTGCACAATGATCAGATTTAGTGGTTTGTACATGCTGAACAGATGTGTTGTCGAACCGCTCCATGAATTTTTCATCTCCAAAACCTCGGTCTAACCGTACCTTTATATTTGCAGTACCAAGTTGCCTATTATCCCATGTATACGGCAACCCTGAAAAACCTAGATCAGTCATACGACAATGATCCACAGCATCTCTGAAACCCTCCATTTTCCATTCTTCTCGATTGTTACCTCCAAATTGTTCAGACGCGTCGAGGATTTCATTGAAATCACCTGCACATAGCCATGGTTCATCATATTCCCTTCTCAAAAATTTCATCAATTTCCCAACTTCTATGTCTAGCTCCCCTCACGGGTTGGCCATAAAAACCTGTAAATCTCCACTCTCCTTGTCCTGAGAGGACATTTTTAACCACGACATCAATGTGTGTGTTGCTAAAAGATTTCAGACTAACATCGGAATCGTTATTCCAGTAGAGGACAAGACCCACGCTAGAACCCACGCTCTTAACCCCAAAAGCATTGTCAAACATGAATCTCAATCTCAACTCTTGTGATCTTATGTCTGACATCTTAGTTTCCGAGAGGAAAACTAATGTAGGGCGATGCATCTCTATCAGGCTACATATCTCATTAACCGTCTCTGATCCTCCGCAGCCCCGAAAATTCAAGCATAAGACGTTCATGCTGAAAAATCGACGAGTGAGCAGACCAAAGAAAACAGAAACTACACCCAGACCAGTCCTCGTAGTAGTCTTCCTGCAAATCCACGTTGAACCTGCACCTGGATCACCAGCAAGTAGCAGGCCAAATCAACCACAAACTCTTCAAACTTTCCTCCCAGATCTATCTTGCATGCAAACAAGAACGAGAGCAGTCTTGGCTGCTCCACAAACCACCACGTCCTGGCCGGAATCCGTCTGGAGAACTCACCACCGGAAGATCCAGGGGAGGAGAGAAACCCTTAAGGCCTTGTTTGGCATGCAGGAATTAGTGTGTATTTTAGAGTATTATCCCTAGTGTTTTGGGTGAAAAAACTTCTTTCACCCAATCCCGCAGCGGGTCTAGCTGCCAAAAACACGAGGTGCATGGGGAGTCTCTAATCCCCTTCGATCCGACCAGTATCTAGGGGATTTGACAGGGCTCAGCTGTTCCAAACCTGCCTACCAAACGGTCAATCAAGTGTTTTGGCGTGTCTTGAATTGGGCCAGGATATTACATCCTAAAACCTGTCAAAACCGGCCTGCCAAACAAGGCCTAAAGGGGACAAATACCTGCGCTGACTAGCAGGCACCGGAGAAACACGGCCGACGGCGCGGCGGTCAAACCCTAGATCGCCCTCTAATCAGAGTCATCTCAAAACCCCTTAAGAAAGGGGGGTTTCAGAAAAAGAGAAAGGAAGAAAAGCTCTGGCTAAGAGGTGTTAGCCGAGCACAAAAATTCTTGTGTACTCAGATATTTTAGCTTTGTAAAGCAAATATATCTAGACTACTTTTAGTAAGTATGTTCACTTAGGTTTGGAGTGAACTATACACTAAAAAAAGTCCAGATACATTTTCTTCACAAACCTAAAACATCTTATATTTTGAAACAGAGGGAGTACTCTATCTTTTCTTGTGTCCACGATACATGTGTGTGTCGATCCTTGGGCAAATTCATCATTCCTGATCTCTATACACTAGTACTCCCTTCGGCTTAATTTTTTGACAAACCTACGATATCTATTTTGAGACGGAGGGAGTGTATTAAACTTCTGCCAGTGTGAGCCGTCTAGATGTTCTTATTTAGAAGAGGTCTGTTGTTCTAGTTTTTCGTTTGTGGTGACTGATTTGATGATAATCCGCCTGTTCTGTAAGAAATGTAATTCCACGTGCGTTCATATGTTGGTGCAATGTTTATATGGAGCCAGTTGCTTAAGAAAGAGCCTGACGTGAAGTATAATACAGTAGCATTCTCTTATGGAGACACATTGTGGCTTTGATGCAACAATAGTCAGTTTTCCATTTCTGAATTGCCCGAAGTTTCAAAATTCCTCATGGCATGCCCAAAAGTTACAGCCAATGTTGCTAATGTTCAATTTCCTGTAGTAGTTCGTGTAAATCTTTGCCTAGATAGAAGAATGAAGGTTATGTTTTTACCTCGTATTTTTCGGTTGGATCTCAAAAGGTAGTAGAGAAAAGAGCTCTCACTGAGAGCCATACACATAATTTTCCACAGAATTCAACATAACTCCACACGAATCTTTGAGATTCAGATTCGAAATAAACAGCTG
Source organism: Avena longiglumis (assembly GCA_030063025.1). Classification (NCBI taxonomy): domain Eukaryota; kingdom Viridiplantae; phylum Streptophyta; class Magnoliopsida; order Poales; family Poaceae; genus Avena; species Avena longiglumis. Next base: position 459,298,766 of record CP125974.1, read on the forward strand.
TGTTTATCAGTACTATTTCAAATTGACGTTCTGTGTTGTGTCTCAATCTAAGGCGCCGTCCGAGCTGCAGATAAAATGAAATTGATAGATTACCTGAAAAGGGTCAAGTTCCAACTGGGAAAAGCCAAGTCGGAGGGCATGGAACATCGCTTGCTGTCCTCGCCGCCGACGCCTTCAATGGTGGTAACAGCGACTCCACGGTCCCTTCTCTCATATTGTAGACACCGGACTCGAGCTCCATATCGTCGTAATTGTGAGAGCCTGTGTAACACTCGCTCAAAAAGTAGATGCAGTCTTCTCGAACCCCGCCACGGACTGCTGGGAGAGACCCAGAGCAGCCTTCGCTGACGAAGAGCGCACGCCCCATCAATGTATCAACCTTACTCCAGCGTGCCTGGCCGTCAAGGTCTACTGCCTCCCAAACCAGAAAACGGGACGGCATACGGGCGCGATCCAGGTAGCTCCGATTGATCGTCTGGTCAACCACTAGCAGCCGGTCCCCGGACACGACCAAGTAGAAGCGGTACTGATAGCAGCATTTGATACTATGATCTCTTGGTATTATTTGACGGCCACTTATGCATTGGACGGATGTGACGCTGATGCCGCCTTGCTTATTGTTGCTGGTGATGTCTAGAACGTAGAGCCCATAATCATGGTTTATAGTGCTGTCCGCCGTGAGGACGTAGAGCTTCCCCTTGAAGAGTGCCATGTCTGCGGCGCCTCTGGAGGTTTCAGGTCTCAACCTTTTCACGCCCACGGGTTCGGCCCTGCCACGACCATAGACAGTGAGGTACATCGACGTCTGGACGGCGACGAAGTGATCGGCCACCACCACCTTCCGTACCTCGTAATGGCGAAGACTGGGTAGCGTCATCCAAATCTCTCGAGGGGCCGCGTCCCCGGATTGAGGGTGCATCATCGAGCACCTGCCGTCACTGGGCAGGAGGAACAGCATACCGCCGGTGGAGAGACGGCGAGATATGTCCTCGGGGATGGGCATGCGGTGGACCGCGCCGTCGGGGAGGCTGAGGAAGGAGCCGTCGCGGAGCGCGGCCAAAGGGAGGAGCGGAGGCAGCAGGTGCTGCACCGTCCGCGCGCCGGAGCGCCACGCGCGGCACACGGCGCGGAGGCGGACGCGGTCAGCGTGGGACGGCACGCGCGAGAGCACGAGGCCTAGCAGATCCGGCTGGAGGTCCGCCCATCTGGATCGAACCCGCGCCGCCGGCATCGCCCCGATTTCTTCTAACTTCTGATTCTCTTGCGAGCGCGTGTGGGTCGGATTGGTTCTAGGGCCCTATTTTTGGGAGCCAAGTTCGCAAATTTGTACTATGAGGCGGCGACGCCGGGCTCTTTTTTTCAGTGTACTCCTTTTCAATTGTTCTACTGAACCTTTAGGTACAATCACTTCTGACAGTTTGTTCTTCCGAGGAGTAACAAAGTTTGACCCAGCTAGAAATTCTTCTTGCAATGTGGTATCAGACACGGACTTGATTTCATTCATACATTTATCATGTGTGGTGCTTTCTACTTCAATTTTCTGTGGGATGTCTTCCTGAAGAGTTGCAGCTGCTAACTGACCAAGATCCATTGTTGGAAAAATAGCCCCTTTCTCTATTTTAGAATCTTCAGGAAGATTAGATTTTGGCCCATTACTATGTTTGTCCTTTCCGAGAGTATTTTGTAACCTGTAAGATTCCAGTTGTGAGACTGCTGTTAAAGAATGCTCGATCCCCTTTTTAGGGGCTACTGTTGCCATGTTCATACTCTCTCCTTTCAACATTATTAAGCTGGTTATGACCATGCTAGCAGGCTTTCTTGATGATAATAGGCCCTTCACGACACCCTTTCCACTACCCCGTATTAGGTTTTGGTCTCCACAGAAATTGCATGCATAGACAACGCTGTTTTGGCCAGAATTTGACTTCTTGCACCTCTTTGCTTTCTTTTTGTTGTTCTTTATACGGATTGTGCAGTTGAAGCCTGGTTGCAAGACTGATTCACACCTGCAATATTTGAAGAATCTTTCTTCAGTGTTCCATATTGATATGGTCAAAGGTATAAATATAGAAAAGAAAATGGAGCATAACTAACAAACTACATCGGCATTCGGCCACATACACAATCTAAAAATAGACAAGAATATTGTAACCACTTTAACCTGGCCACTGATAGCATATGGCATCATACTGCAGATTGGAGATATTTTTTTTACAGCATTGGTTTTAGTGTTGTGAGTTAATATCATCTTTTTAAGGACCATTATGGAAACTTGTTAAATTAAAGGAGCGTGAATGCGCTGCTGTGAGCCAAACATTTAATTCCCAATATTCCCCAGGCACCACAGTTCTCATCAACATTACCACAAGCTGACTTCTAGCAGATAAGGCATATAAAAAATAAATATGATACATACATAATAACAGATATACAAGCAAATATTAAGCAAGACGGACAAACTTTGCAGTAATTTGTTCTAACCCGGAATATTCATACAACATTATCAGCACAATTTCTTATTTCTTCTATGATAGTAAGCTCGCATTTTGACAAGGATCCAGAACAATCAGGCAATCAGCTAAGGTGCATTTCAAGAAAGAGGCAATGGGAACAAGGCAACATGGAAAATGTTAATCCTATAGAATGCAGCACCACTAAACTTCACTTTTTTTCTTACTTTTGTGTAGCTCATATTTCGACATGCTGTATGTTAAGTCATTTTGTTGGCCTTCCGACCACCCATCTAAAAGTTATCTGTACATGAAAAGTTACTCTCGAAACAAAAAATCATGTGGAAAAGTATCAGCAACTGTGGACGCTGGAAACAGAACAGAAATCACTGAAACAAAGTGGTACCACTTAATAATGAAATTCAAGAAAATCCTGATATTTTTTAAGCGGCAGGAGTTCAGAATCAAATAACCAAAATCAGGTAGGAAGGCCTGAAACTTTCCCATTTAACTCCAATCAAAGATAATCGGCAAGGGGGCAACAATACAGCCATCATGTCAGAAAACCTTCACTATATTGCTATAGGAGAGATCATGTTAGTGCTTTTGTTTCTTGAAGACTGAGATTGCCACATGAAAAAATGCAGACAAATTACTTGCTAGAAGAAGAATTTTCCTTGTAAAATAATGTGATCGTACATCATTCGAACACAAATGTACTGGAGGTCCTGGGTTCAAATCAGCCTCTTTGCATAAAAAATCAAAGGGAAGTCTGCCTAGAAATTCCCTTCCCCAGACCCCATAATGTATGGGAGCTTTACGCCCTTAACATTCGAAAACAAATAAACTATAACAGTGCTGGACTAAAACTACAACGGAGGTTAAAATGACAAAGATAATAGGCAGATTGATACGCTCAGCAGAAATTACTAACAATTAGACACACGAATGGATGAATCTAAGGCTACATAGTGAGCTGTAACTCTCACCTCTGGCAAAGGAAGTTGGAAGCGCCTATTGGAATCCCGGCCGCCTCGGCGTCCGTGGCGAGGCGGTGGCCCAGCAGCGCTCCGATCGGTCCAACCGCGGCCTCCCCGCTAGGCCACGCGGCCAGCCGCTGCACGTGCTGGACCCTCAGCAGGGAGGCCGCGTCAGCCTGCGTCTTCCCGGAGATCTCCTCGCGGAGCGACACGGCCTGGTTGGTGGACCTGGATGCAGAAGAAGGGCCAGGGTTTCCCAGTTTCTTTCCCATGAAGATGCCTGCCGGCTGCCGCCGCTTCTTCAGTCACCGGTGGGTGCGCCCACGGAGGCGGGGGAGCGGAGGGGAGGCGTCTCTCGGCGGCGGAGCGGGGATTTGCGGAAATACTAATTGCCGCCCGCTGCGGTTCGGGCGGCTCGCGCCGCACAGGAGCATTCCCTGTAGAGCCGGCCCATTCCGCCAAGCGGTGATGATTTTTCATTTTTTCTCTTTTTTGTTCTGTTTTTCCTTTTTTTATTTTCTTTTTCAGTTTAATTTACTTTTTTATTTTTGTCGAAAAATGTTCATTTTTTTTTCAAAATTAGTAGATAGAATACGGAGTAGAACGCTTTTTAGACCTACTATTGATTGATTTGGACCACCATTTCGGAAAAAAAAGTTTGAACCAATTTATACAGCTATTAACCTTTGGATCAAATTATACTACTCAGCTAGTGCTAGTAAAAGGTACTCCATCCGTTTACTAATGTAAGACACTCTAATAAAACACATACACGTATAAATGTTTTAGAGTGTACGATTCATCTATTTTAGAGTGTATTTAGTCTATTTTAAAATATATAAAAAGGTTTTACATTATTAGTGAATCAGATGGAGTACCATACAAAGCCTCGAAAATAAAGACATCACGTCGTGTCAACACTCCAGTGGAAAAGGGTTGACCAACAACCATGAAATGATTTGGTAGCAGCCTGTGTACGTCACTGATGATGAAGACACCCACGCACTATGGCTTTCCAGTACTCGAACAGTCGAACAGCCGCAGCGTCCCGTAAGTATATAAACAAGCAAATACTGAGCTTCTGCTTCACAGGAAGGAGCACAACCGGAACACAAGTAATCAATCACAAGTAGAGAAGAGAAGAAAATGGCAGGTGAAGGAGATGTGAAGCTGCTGGGCACGGCGGCGAGCCAGTTCGTGGCCCGTGTGCGCATGGCGCTGAACATGAAGGGCGTGCGCCGCTACGAGTACATCGAGCAGGACCTCTTCAACAAGAGCAGCCTCCTCCTCGAGTCCAACCCGGTGCACAAGAAGGTGCCGGTGCTCATCCACAACGGCAAGCCCATCGCCGAGTCGCTGGCCATCGTCGAGTACGTCGACGAGGTCTGGCACACCGCCGGCGCCCCCATCCTCCCCGCCGACCCCTACCAGCGCGCCGTCGCTCGTTTCTGGGCAGCTTACACGGACACAAAGGTGTGTATGTATATATGCCAAACATCCATTCTATACCAGTGTTAATTATTTTGTTTCGGCTTTCGAGAAGATGGGAGTGCCAATGTTGCCGTGTGTTTTCCTGCAGCTGCTCTATGCCTATATCGGCGTCAACATAGCGGCGACGGAGGAGGAGAGAGTGGAGAAGGTTAACGAGACGGTTGCGGCGATCAGTCAGCTGGAGGCGGTCCTGGCAGACGGGAAGGCCTTCTTCGCCGGCGACAGCGTCGGCTACCTGGACATAGTTGTGGGGTGCCATTTGTCCTGGCTCGAAGCCTTTAGCAAGATGTACGGCGTGGTGCTGATTGACGCGACCAAGACCCCGCTCTTCGCCGCGTGGGCGGAGAGGTTCGGGGAAACGGAGGCGGCGAAAGGGGTGGTGCCGGAGACCGACAAAGTGGCGGAGTACGCGAAGAAGCGTCGGGCTGAAGCTCTCGCTGCTAAGAGAAAGAACTAGTGATGGAGAATGCTGGATCGTCTGAAGACCTGAAACTCGTATTGTAACAATGACAGCAACAGAGATATTTTTCCAGAATAAAACAGCATAATCCCGTTTTGGTCTTTCTATCTATCTATGTATGTCCATACGTCTACCTATCTACAATCTACATCACGTCAAGAATTACAAGACATCAAGAAACGCCCCAAAAGATATGCAAAATATATAATCAGTTAAGCAAACTGCCATGGTCATTCTACTAGTACTACTGTAGTTCTTTTGGCTCAAGAGTTCAGAGAAGCCCAACTCCTTCACTGGTTCAGCTCTGCTCAGAAAATTGCTCCTTTCGTGCGTGTTTTCAGCAAATACCGCGCAGGATCAGACTTCACATGATGGCATTAGCTGACGCGAGCACTTACTCCGCGCCAGATAGCTAACACACAGGACTAGCTAAAGTGTTCACCGAAGAGAAGCTAAAGTGTTCACCGAAGGACATTGCATGATGGTGACAAGCTAAAGTGTTCACCGAAGAGAAGCTTCCTTTCCTCCGATCAAAGAAACCGGGACATGAATAGATCATGAGGTGGACCTGGACCCAGGACTAGCCATTGGACCAGACATTGACCACCAGATCTCCATTGTTCAGAGCTCCGTTGACTGATTATAGCAGGGTAACGTCAGTGCTGACGCACATAGCCACATACTGGAGCCTAACTATTTACGAACACGACTGGTTGCGTCAATCAACACACTGAAATTGAAGGGCACCAATTTTGTGCTCTGCCAAATTGATCAAAATGGTGTACTAGGTTTGGAGATCTATCTATGGAGGTTTGAGTCACAGTATAGTTGAGAGACTGGGTTAAACAGCAGCAGTATGTAAGCGGAGGCACCTTTCAGGGTAAAAACCTAAGGTCTGGCCTTAGCTGGTTGTACCTGGCAATGGCCTTGTTGAAAGTGTTTTTGAGAGTGAGAATTATCTTTAGGGTAAAAATCTAGGTCTTTGATCGGGCGACAACGATGCTTGTGCATTGTTCCCTTCTTGGAGTCGTCGCTTTTGAAGAGCTTGGAATTCAGGTGTTGTATTGGTGGTGGTTGTACTGTTGCTGCTAGGACCGAAACACTGTAGCAAATCTTTTATTTTTTTAGATTTCTTTATCTTTTGTTGGCTGTGTGCATCCGTAATGCCAATAGGATATTGCGTTGTTGCAGAGGCCGGGTGTAATTGGTATCTTTTGATATTAATATATGCTCTTTTCAAAAAAAAAACTATTCATGCTTCCTGTTAGAGTATTAGATATATACGGTTGTTATGATAGTTTATATAAACTTAGGATCTGTTTACGTACAATCTTAACTTGACTTATACTTTAACATAATCCTCTATACTTCTATATATACTCGTCCATGAGGCTCCATAATACATCCATCATATTCCGTTAAACTCATACTCTTTCATGGTAGCCTAACCGGTCCAAACCCTAGTCGCACGCTTCTGCCGGGCCGCCCTCGGGCGATCGATCTCCATGATCTCCGCCGAGGGCCGCACGATCCGTTGCAGGGTTCGCCCGCCGATCTGTGATTGGCTGCCCTGGTGAGTCTTTTCCGATCTCTAAATCGGTTTTTCTCTCCATCGGTCACTTGGTCGGTCTTCTTTTTTGGTTTATCGATCATAGATCGGATTGAGTCGCCCTCGCCCATCGCCGTCGTCATCGCCGTGCCTCTACTCCGACCATCGGCATCGACGATCTACCTCGGCCGTATGCTACACCTTTCTCGGTAGGCTGCTGTGGCCGTCCCCTCGGATCGTCCTCGTCGTCATCGCCCAGGACTTCACCGACAACGCCCGCCATCATCTCTGATCTACGCGTCGTCCATACTATGGCGCATACGGCGCACCGTTGGTCTGATCAACCGATCCCACACCCGTCTACGCCAAGCACGTACCCGAGCACGTGCCTACCACCGATCGAGCTACAGGCTGCCGCTGCGTCGCCCATTCGGGCCGCAGGGCCGCCACCTTGGTCCTTGCAAACTGGCTGCAAACGCGCCTCACAAGCGTGTACGCGCCGGTGGCTCCAGCTGCTGCATCGACTCACACCATGCAGTTATGCCGCCCCCTCGGGTCATAGTGTCGTTGCACGCGATCTACATCGCCATCCCCACGCAACGACGCCTCGAGCTATCTCCGCACTACCTTCCACGATGCGGGTTACCTGGTCTTCATCACGACGGGTTCTTCTTCGCCTACATCAAGTATCGCCGTCGCGCCTCTCTAAGCGTCCAGCATGACCACTCTGGGCCGTTGTTGGTTTCCCCGTCTTCTACATGTTCGTCCGCAACAATCTCATCGTCATCATCATCTTGTCCCCTACGACACTAGCGCACATGTTCGTGATGGTCCCTTCTCTTGTGTGCCCGGTTTTGGCAACCTCGGTGCGTGCCTTCGTCCCCTACGCGTCCCCGAGCCTGGCAATCTCGGATCAGCGTCTCGTCTTCGTCGACCTCGACAAAGTATTCTTCGGCATCGACAAATTTCTCTATGACTGCCTTGACCATGTCACCGACAAGTTCTTCTTTGCATACTCGGTTCTGGCAAAACCGAAGTGTGCGTTCTTCCTCGATGTGCGCCTAGTTCTGGCAAAACTATGGCTGCACCTCGCCCTCGACGGCTTGGACCGCATCGACTTCGTCATCGACACCCCTCGGCAAGCTATCGTGGCCCCTCGGCAAGCCTCCGTGGCCCTCGGCAAGCCTACGTGTACCCTCGGCAAGCAGCCGCAGCCCCATGACGACTGTCTCGACGCGTCTCCGTCATCCTTCTCGCGCACTATGCGCATGCGGCTTTATGTCCGGCTACCTCGACACCAGCATTCCTGGCCCCGACATCGACCACGGCGCCCCCTCGCAACGGCTACCCTGACCTCGGCACCGTCTCAAGCCCTTGGCTCCCTCGACATCGGCACAAGGGCTACCACCTCGCTTGAGCACCTCATCAACTTCCTCTATAGTCCAAGCACCTCATCAGCTTTCTCTATAGTCCAAAGGTGGCGCCCCTAGTTGGCCGAAGAGGGGTTTCGATTGCTTCAGACTTGAAGATCCGGCAGAGGGGCACCACCGCTGCCCCCATGCCACACTGACTTTGGTTGGCGACGCCCTCAGAGATGGCGGGAGGGGAGATTTTCCGAGGAGGGGGAGCTGAGGTGGAATGGTGCTGCCACACTTGAGTCGAGGGAGGGGTTCATGTTGAAGTTGATGCTTAAACATCTATCGTCGAACGATCATATCCATATTACACGAGGACCGAGTAACGGTATGCGTGCACTATGCGGAGATCCTAGAGACATGACATACATCTTCTTCTCGTATAGCGCTAGCCCGCTTCATGTGGAGTGCAGTTAGGGACCTGCTTGCTTGTGCACGAAATATTTCTTGCCGTGCGTATGTTCTCTGCTTCATTTAGAGAAACTCAGGCCAACCAAAACGCGTTATATGGATTTTCTCCGTGGCTCTTTGTTGGACGTTTTGGAATGTTAACAACAAGTTTATTATCGACGAGGCGGTGTTTCCTAAACAACATGCTGATTGTCTATGCAAACTGTTTGTTTACCTAGAGGTGTGTAAGATAGTGGCTAGGAGGGAGGACGACGTGATGATTAGCAAGATCCGAGCTCTCCACAGTGCCACCATGGATGACCCGAGATAATCTGTGTTACTACTCCCTCTGTCCTATAATAGATGTCTTAGATTGTCAAAATTTGGATGAATATTTATCATATAGATTTATCCAAATTTTGACAAATCTAAGACATCTATTATGGGACAGAGGGAGTACCTTTTTTCCCTAGTCAAGTCATTTATCTTAATGTTTATGTACTTATTTCTCCTTGAAGACGTGGTTTATCGCTGAAGGAACTTGTATGACGCAGCTGTTGTGGCTTTATTATGTTATAAAGTTGGGTCCACTTGAGCCTTTCGCCAAATTAATAAAAAATAGTATGCTACTGAATGGATAAGAATGAACACTAGAAAAATATAAAGCAAAAAATGTATGGAACATACCACGAGAAAAAAAGATCATTTTGGGTTCCAAATTTGGTATTATATTTATGACCTACTCCCTCCATCCCATGACATCTTATATTATGGAACATAGGGCGTATATGCTCTTAAAATGCCGTGGTCAAAGAATTTAAGTTACTGAGTGCGCACTTACAGAAAATCTCGGTATGTAGTGTGAAGGATAGAATTTTCCTTTTAAATCCTTGACAGGATTTGTGATAGCCGAGATCACTGGTGCATATAAAATGCATACATGATGTTTGTAGTTTATTGTGATATATTCCATCATATTTGAATCATATCTACTGCCATAATCATGTTTTATATTTATTTTAGGGAATTCTAGAAGATCTCCTTTATTTGGATTATATCTCTATAGGACAGAAAAACCCTGTTTTGTCTATTTTTAACTTTTAGGGCCTTCGTTCACTCAGAAAGACCTCGGATTTTTTCTGCAGATTTTTTTTATCAAGATGGAGACCCGTAGCACTTGGACCAAAGTAGATACACAAGTCTCAAAGTGGGGCCCATGGCATGGATAAGAAGTCTGTCGCGCCATGGGTACTCCCCACCACCCCGTGGATCCAATGATGTTCATCTTTCTTGGTTACCTTATGTTTGAACTAAAAATGACAATATATATAACCCATTCGCGACCTCGGAAGGAGACAGATCAAAATGGCGAAAACATACAGAACCGGATATAGAAGCCAAGAGCTTCGAAAATTGGAGATGGAAATGCTGCCAGATCATCCCCGGTTGGATATTCAACCTCTCCAACATCACCGCCAACGTCTCCATGATGAATAGGGAGTAGTTCACCCCAGACTATTGAAGGGAATATGCCCTGAGAGGCAATAATAAAGTGTTTATTATGTGTATTCCAAGTATATGATAGATGTTTATTTTGCATGCTATAATTGTATTAATACGGAAACGTTAATACATGTGTGTTTAATAAACAAACAGAAAGTTCCTAGTTAAGCCTCTCTCATAAACTAGCTCGTTGATTAACAAGATGATCAAGGTTTCCTGATCATGGACATTGGATGTTGTTAATAACGGGATCACAACATTAGTGTAATGATGTGATGAACATTCATCCGAAGTATAGCATTACGATCAAAGTCATTGAGTTTATATTGCTATAACAACTTACGAAGTGATCCTAATCCTTAGACCATGAGATCATGTCAATCACTAACACCGGAAGAGTTTCTTGATAACATCAAACGTCACACCGTAATGTGGTGATTATAAAGATGGATTCGAACTAATAAAGTGTTATGTTGAGGCTCATGGATCAAGAGTGGAATTTGTTCATCCCGATGACGGATAGATATACTCAGGCCCTCTCGGTGATATCACATTGATTAGCTTGCAAGCAAGTGATTTGATCACTAGAATGTTATATCACGAGAACGAAAAGAGTGCATGTCGATACGAGATCAAACTAGGTATGGAGATACCGATGATCGAATCTCGGACATGTAATATATCGTGAAACAAAGGGATTAAGATACTAGCGTAAAGGTTCCGACGATCACAAGAAAGTCATCGTTGAATGTGTGGGAGTCGATGGGTCTCCAGATCCCGCTTCTGATTATTGATCCGAGAGGGGTATCGATCATGTCCGCATTATTCACGAACCGTAGGGTGACACACTTAAGAGACACCGACATCCAATTGGAGCAAAAGTTTCATGCCGAAAGAATGAACAAGCGCAGGAATTTATTTCACTAGATACCGAAACGGGTTTTCGGGTGAAATTGCATAAAGTGGTTATGCATGTGAAATAGAATTCTAGCAAGGGGTTATTTGTGAATGTTTGTCATTAAAGTAATTGACAAAATTCTGAATAAAATAAAAGAGTTTTATTTAATGAGAGTTTGCATTAAATTTGGTGGAAATTTAATGGGAATTTTGAGTGGACTTTTGAGTGGAGGGAATTTGGAGGAGTTTTGTGAGTGGAGTGTCCATCCACATGAAGAGGGAGGGGGCAGCCCCATGCGCTGGACACCCCCTTGGGGTTCCCCCTCCTCCTATAAAAGGAGCCCCCCTCCTCACTTGTCTCTCACACCTCCTCGTGAAGGATCTCTCTCCCCCTCTAGAATTTATCCCCCATGGTCTCGGACTAGCGAGATACATGTTCCCGGTGGCTATTCGGCAAGAAAGAGTTGTGCTTCCGCTGCATCGCTGGAGCGAGGAGGCGGAGGTTGCTCGGTGCCTCGAGCGTGTGCGAGCACGGATGCGCTGATTTTGGCGCTAGGACTTCCTCTCGATCTTGAGATCGGCAAGAGATCGTCTACATCAACCACGAGTTGAACTCGTTAAGCTTTGTCGGTCTTCAAGGGTATGTTCTCTACGGATATACATCCGCCCGTTGTTTGTATCTAGTATATATAGATCTTGGTATATAGTTCACACCGTAGGAAAATTTTTGTTTTCTATGCTGCGAACCCTACAGTGGTATCAGAGCCGGATCTATGCGTAGATACTTTACACGGGTAGTACACATATGAGTATGTGGGCGATGATGATCATGTTGTTGCTCCTTTATTGTGATTTTGGATATTGGTGGCATAGTGGGATGAAGCGGCCCGGACAAACTTTACATGTCCTCGCACATGAGACCTGTTCCACGCTTGACATGCAACTAGTTTGCATAAGTGGCTAGCGGGTGTCTGTCTCTCCTACTATAGTCAATATCTATTTTGCAAGCGAGTTGTCAACAATTTGATTATCCTCGTTGTGGTTCATGTTCGTAGGTAAGAACGGTTCTATCTCGAAAGCCCTAAGCCACGTAAAACTTGCAATGGATAAATTAGAGGTGTCTAGTTTAGATTGTTGCTGGGCTAGTGTTATGATATGGTAGTGTTGTAAGTAGAAGTATGAGATGATACTCTTACAACACATATAGCGTGTAAAATCCATAGACCTTGGATTTACACATATAGGTATGATAGTGATCATACCACGATGCACATGATAGAGATCATCTGCGGGAACCATATAATTTCACTAATAAACATATGATGTTTGATTACATCTTATATTGCTTGTTTAGCGCTTTGTTAAGCATAATAAGATGATCCCTCATTTAAATATCAAGATAAAAATGTGTTCTTCCTTAAGTATGCACCGATTATGTTTTCGTCGCTCCAAGACATCACGTGATGATCGGGTGTTCTTGGATCCATGACCATATTTCGGGTGTAAAACAGTTACACACGCAAATACTAAGGTTCTAACTTGGCGAGCCTAGCATGTACAGACATGGCCTCGGAACACAGACCGAAAGGTTAAGCATGAGTCATATAGTTGATATGATGCCCATTTGATGCTCGCCTTTGAAGCTATACCGACTCACGTGATGATCGGACTTGGTGTAGTGGATTTGGTTCATGTAATCACCAAAAGGACACGAGGGATGTCGCTTTTGAGTGGGAGTTCATTCGTAATACAGATTAGTTGAACTCAATCTATCATACACTTAGTCTAAACTTTACAAATTCTGTTGTAGATGGCACCACCTGCTTTTAATTTCAATGCGTTCATGGAGAAAGAGAAACTAGCAACGAACGGTAGCAACTTTACTGAATGGGCCATGAATTTGAGGATTCTCCTCTCTGCTGCACAAAATCAATATGTGCTAGAAGCGCCGTTAGGCCCCCCACCTTTTGATGATGCCCCTGACGAGGAGAAGAATGTCTATCAGACTCGTCAGGAGGACCACAACTTAGTTCATTGCGGCATATTGTATGGGCTAGAGCCGGAACTTCGAAAGCGTTCAAAACGGCAATGCATTTGATACAATGGGCGAGTTGAAAATGATTTTCGACACACATCTTTGCTGTGTAGAGAGCTACAATGCTCGTAAAAGTTCTTTAGTCATGATGGAAGAGCACAGCCCGTTAGTGAGCATGTACTCAAGATGTCGGGTTACCGATAAGCTTGTGTCCTTGGGAATAACGATTCCCATTGACTTAGGCATCCATCGTGTTCTGCAGTCTCGCCACCTAGCTATAAGAGCTTCGTGATGAACTATAATATGCAAGGCATGAAGAAGTCTCTCCCGAGCTCACAATGCTTAAAAGCTGAAGTGGAGATCAAAAGGAACATCAAGTGTTGATGATCAATAGGAACACTGGTTTCAAGAAAGACAAGAAGGAAAAGCGGAAGGAAGTAAGGCGGCAAGCCTGCTGTGCTACCTGAAAAGAAACCCGAGTTGGACCTAAGTCTGATTCCGAGTGCTACTATTGTAAGGGGATCCATCGAAGCGCAATCGCCCCAAGTATTTGATGAGACAAGAAGGCCGGCAAGGCAAACAAAGGTATATATGATATACATGTTATTGATGTGTACTTGACTAGTGCTCGCAGTAGCACAGGTATTTGATACCGTTCGGTTGCTAATATTTGTAACTCGAATCGGGTCATGGAACAAGCGACCGCTAGCAAGGGGTGAGGTCAAGATGCGTGTCGGCAATGGATCAAACGTTGATGTAATCGCCGGACGCTGCCTCTCCACTTACCATCGGGATTAGTCATAAACTTAAATAAATGTTATCTCGGTGCCCGACCGAGCATGAACATTGTATCTGGATCATGTTTGATGCAAAGTGGTTATTCATTTAAACTGAGAACAATGGTTGTTCCATTTATATGAATGAAATCTTTTATGGTCATGCACCGATGATGAATGGTTTATTTCTGTTAGATCTCAATGATAATGTTACACATATTCATAATGTTGATGCTAAAAGGATTAAACTTAATGATGATATATCCGCATATATGTGGCACTGCCATCTAGGTCATATTGGCATTAAACGCATGAAGAAGCTCCATTCGGATGGACTTTTGGAATCACTTGATTATGAATCATTTGATACATGTGAGCCATGCCTTATGGGCAAGATGACTAGAACGCCGTTTTCCGGTTCAATGGAACGGGCGACAGATTTATTGGAAATCATACATTCTGATGTATGTGGTCCAATGAGTGTGTCGGCGCGAGGTGGATATCGTTATTTTGTTACTTTCACGGATGATTTGAGTAGATACGGTTATATCTACTTGATGAAACACAAGTCTGAAACCTTTGAAAAGTTCAAGGAATTTCAAAATGAAGTGGAAAATCATCGTAATAGAAAGATCAAATTTCTACGGTCCGACCGTGGAGGTGAGTATCTAAGTTACGAGTTTAGCACTCACATGAAAGAGTGTGGAATTGTTTCACAACTCACACTGCCGAACACCACAACTAAATGGTGTGTCGGAACGTCGTAATCGTACTTTATTAGATATGGTTCGATCTATGATGTCTCTGACGGACTTGCCGTTGTCATGTTGGGGTTATGCACTAGAAACTGCTGCATTCACTTTAAATCGGGCACCATCTAAATCCGTTGAAAAGACACCGTATGAATTGTGGTTTGGAAACAAACCTAAGCTGTCATTTCTTAAAGTTTGGGGTTGCGATGTTTATGTGAAGAAACTTCAACCGGATAAACTCGAACCCAAAGCGGAAAAATGCGTCTTCATAGGATACCCTAAAGAAACTATTGGGTATTCCTTCTATCACAGATCCGAGGGCAAGGTTTTTGTTGCCAAGAATGGATCCTTTCTAGAGAAAGAGTTTCTTGCGAAAGGTGTGAGTAGTCGGAAGGTAGAACTCGAAGAGGTTGTGGAACCTTCTCTTCAAAGTATGGCGAGTAGCCTTACCGGAAGTTGTTCCGAGTTGGCTCCACTGTTGAAGAGGGAACTAATGATAATGATCATGAAACTCCGAAAGAGAGTACTACCAACCTCGCAGTCAAACAGACACGTGCAGCTCCCGACAGACGGAAATCTGTCATAAATTTCATGGTTGATGAAAACAATGACCTGCGACGTATGAAGAAGCGATGATGAGCCCGGATTCCAACAAATGGTTAGAAGCCATGAAATCCGAGATGGAATCCATGTATGAAAATCAAGTTTGGAACTTGGTGGAATTACCTCACCGAAAGGCCGTGGAGAACAAATGGATTTTCAAAAGGAAAACTGATGTTGATGGTAATGTGACCATCTATAAAGCTCGACTTGTCGCAAAGGGGTTTCGACAAATTCAAGGAGTTGACTACGATGAGACTTTCTCTCCGTAGCGATGCTAAAGTCAGTTAGGATTATGTTAGCAATTGCTGCATATTTCGATTATGAAATATGGCGATGGATGTCAAAACCGCGTTTCTCAATGGTAATATTGAAGAAGAGTTGTATATGATACAACCAAAGGGTTTTGTCGATCCTAAGGATGCTAACAAGGTGTGCAAGCTTCAGCGATCCATCTATGGATTGAAGCAAGCATCACGAAGTTGGAATCTCCGCTTTGATGAGGTAATCAAAGAGTTTGGATTTGTCCAAACTTATGGAGAAGCTTGTATTTACAAGAAAGTGAGTGGGAGCAATGTGGCATTTCTGATATTATATGTGGATGACATATTATTGATCTAATGATATAGAACTTTAAACAGTGTTAAAAGTTATCTAAGCAAAGAAATTTTCAATGAAGGACCTAGGTGAGCGTCATACATATTAGGCATAAAGATCTATAGAGATAGATCTAGGCGCCTAATAGGGATATCAAAAGTACATACCTTGATAAGATTTTAAAGAAGTTTAAAATGGACGGAAGTAAGAAGGGGTTCTTACCTATGTTGCAAGGCAAGACATTGAGTAAGACTCAAAGTCCGGCTTCGGCGGAAGAAAGAGAGATAATGGACAAAGTCCCCTATGCTTGACCATAGGCTCTATAATGTCGCCATGCTATGTACAAGACCGGATGTGGCACACGCTATTAGTTTGACTAGTAGGTACCAATCGGATCCAGGTTCGGAACACTGGATAGCGGTCAAGAATATCCTTAAGTACTTACGAAGAACTAAGGATATGTTTCTTGTATACGGAGGTGAAGAAGAGCTCGTCTCTAAGTGTTATGTCGATGCTAGCTTTGACACCGATCCGGATGACTCTAAGTCTCAATCCGGATACGTATTTCTCATGAATGGCGGAGCGGTTAGTTGGAGGAGCTCCAAACAACCTGTGGTAGCGGGATCAACAACGGAGGCCGAATATGTTGCTGCTTCAGAAGCTCGGAAGCAGTTTGGATGAAGGAGTTCATATCCGAACTAGGAGTTGTGGCAAACGCGTTGGACCCAATGGTGATCTATTGTGACAACAATGGTGCCATTGCCAATGCCAAAGAGCCAAGGTCTCACAAGCATTCCAAGCATATTAAGCGCCGGTTTCACTCCATCCATGAGCATGTCAAGGATGGAGATATAAAGATTTAAAGTACATACGGATCTCAATGTAGCAGATCCGTTGACTAAAACTCTCCTAGAGCAAAACATGATCAACACGAACTCAATGGGTGTTAGATTTATCACTATGTAACTAGATTATTGTCTCTAGTGCAAGTGGGAGATCAAGGAATATGCCCCGAGAGGCAATAATAAAGTGTTTATTATGTGTATTCCAAGTATATGATAGATGTTTATTTTGCATGCTATAATTGTATTAATACGGAAACGTTAATACATGTGTGTTTAATAAACAAGCAGAAAGTTCCTAGTTAAGCCTCTCTCATAAACTAGCTCGTTGATTAACAAGATGATCAAGGTTTCGATCATGGACATTGGATGTTGTTAATAACGGGATCACAACATTAGTGTAATGATGTGATGAACATTCATCCAAGTATAGCATTACGATCAAAGTCATTGAGTTTATATTGCTATAACAACTTACGAAGTGATCCTAATCCTTAGACCATGAGATCATGTCAATCACTAACACGGAAGAGTTTCTTGATAACATCAAACGTCACACCGTAATGTGGTGATTATAAAGATGGATTCGTAACTAATAAAGTGTTATGTTGAGGCTCATGGATCAAGAGTGGAATTTGTTCATCCCGATGACGGATAGATATACTGGGCCCTCTCGGTGATATCACATTGATTAGCTTGCAAGCAAGTGATTTGATCACTAGAATGTTATATCACAGAACGAGAAAAGAGTGCATGTCGATGAGATCAAACTAGGTATGGAGATACCGATGATCGAATCTCGGACATGTAATATATCGTGAAACAAAGGGATTAAGATACTAGCATAAAAGGTTAACGATCACAAGAAAGTCATCGTTGAATGTGTGGGAGTCGGTATGGGTCTCCGGATCCCGCTCGATTATTGATCCGAGAGGGTATCGATCATGTCCGCATTATTCACGAACCGTAGGGTGACACACTTAAGAGACACCGACATCCAATTGGAGCAAATGTTTCATGCCGAAAGAATGAACAAAGCGCAGGAATTTATTTCACTAGATACCAAAGCGGGTTTCGGGTGAAATTGCATAAAGTGGTTATGCATGTGAAATAGAATTCTAGCAAGGGGTTATTTGTGAATGTTTGTCATTAAAGTAATTGACAAAATTCTGAATAAAATAAAAGAGTTTTATTTAATGAGAGTTTGCATTAAATTTGGTGGAAATTTAATGGGAATTTTGAGTGGACTTTTGAGTGGAGGGAATTTGGAGGAGTTTTGTGAGTGGAGTGTCCATCCACATGAAGAGGGGAGGGCAAGGGGGCAGCCCCCATGCGCTGCCACCCCTTGGGGTTCCCTCCTCCTATAAAAGGAGCCCCCCTCCTCACTTGTCTCTGACACCTCCTCGTGAAGGATCTCTCTCCCCCTCTAGAATTTATCCCCCATGGTTTCGGACTAGCGAGATACATGTTCCCGGTGGATATTCGGCAAGAAAGAGTTGTGCTTCCGCTGCATCGCTGGAGCGAGGAGGCGGAGGTTGCTCGGTGCCTCGAACGTGTGTGCGAGCACGGATGCGCTGCTGATTTGCGGCGCTAGGACTTCCTCTCGATCTTGAGATCGGCAAGAGATCGTCTACATCAACCACGAGTTGAACTCGTTAAGCTTTGTCGGTCTTCAAGGGTATGTTCTCTACGGATATACATCCGCCCGTTGTTTGTATCTAGTATATATAGATCTTGGTATATAGTTCACACCGTAGGAAAATTTTTGTTTTCTATGCTGCGAACCCTACAACTATGGGTTTGTGGGAGTAGCTTGATCTACCCGTCTCTATTATGCTATGATTGTTTTAGTATCACATGATGTGGTCATATTATGTAATTCTTTTATGGTGAATCTTGGTTTTATGAGATGATTATATGAGATTGAAAATTTTCATTATGTGTTGGTGTATTGATATATGTGTATGTTTATCACATCTTGTATACATGTTTTGATCAAACTAGTATGCTAGATCTGAAAGGGAGATGTGTGTATTAGATGGAGAAACGTGTTGTAGTAGTAACTAGACAGTGAAGGAAAATTTGGGATTTACAATGTTTTTACCTTTACTCAGTTGCCTCACTAGGGAGAAAGGAATACATATGCTATTATCATCTAGTGACAACAAACACAGTCTCATGCAATTGGAAATTTCATGAGGGGGGTTCTGTTGCGAAAGGGGTTTGTTGGGGCGGTGGTGCATTGCCTCATGCAATTGGTTTGCGGGGGGCAAACTGCGATTGCCATTAACGGTGAGATAGGGACCTTTTTCCGCAACGGGAGGGGAGTACGGCAAGGTGACCCTCTATCCCGCGTCCTCTTCGATTTTGTGTCAGATGCGCTGGATTTGGTTCTATCTAAAGCGAAGGTCGCTGGGCACATCTGTGGGGTGGTTCAACACCTTATCCCTGGGGGAGTCACGCATCTGCAATATGCTGACGATACTATGATTATGCTTGAGAACTCTGAAACGGCGGCCATCCAACCTGAAATTCATCCTGATCTGCTTTGAGTTGCTGTCTGGTCTAAAGATTAACTACCACAAGAGTGAAGTAATTGTCATGGGTGGAGAACCTAGGGATCAAGCTAGAGTAGTCGATCTTCTGAATTGTCAACATGGAGCGTTCCCTTTCACCTATATGGGTTTCTCTATGTCTGACCAAAAGCTCACGATCAATGATCTCCAGCCTCTGGTGGCGGCAGTGGGGAAAAGAGTTGAACCTTGGCAGGGGAGATTCATGTCTTCTGCAGCTAGGTTGACTCTGATTAACGCTTGTCTATCCTGCCTCCCTACCTTTGTCATGAGCTTGTTTTTGCTTGCTGATGGTGCTCATGGGGGCTTCGACTCCCACCGGGGCAGATTTTTCTAAGAAGGTCAAGGTAACAAAAGAAAGTACCACATGGTGTGCTGGAAGGACATTTGCAAGCCTAAAGATCAGGGTGGTCTTGGGGTGACCAACACTAAGAAGATGAACATTGCATTTGTTGGAATTATGCCCTAGAGGCAATAATAAAGATGTTATTATTATAATTCTTGTTCATGATAAAGTTTATGTTCCATGCTAGAATTGTATTAAGCGGAAACTTTAATACTTGTGTGGTTTGTAAACAACACCGTGTCCCTAGTACGCCTCTATGGACTAGCTCATTGATCAATGATGGTTAAGGTTTCCTAACCATAGACATGAGTTGTCAATTGATAATGAGATCATATCATTGGGAGAATGATATGGTGGATAGACCCAAACAAAGCAGAGCAATTAGATCGTGTCATCGTGTTCGTCTTTGCGAAGCTTTTCCTATGTCAAATATCGTATTCCTTAGACCATGAGATAATGCAACTCCTGTACCGGAAGAAAGCTTTGAGGTCATCAAACGTCATCCTATGAGAGGGTGATCATAAAGGTGTCTCTCGGTGATCGGAAAGTATCTGGGTTGTATGTATCGAGATGGGATTTGTCCCTCCCAAGTCGGAGAGATATACTTGGGCCCACTCGGTAATCGATATCAACACCGCTTGCAAGCATGTGGTTAAGGAGTTAATCACAAAGTGATATCGGATTACGAACGAGTAAAGTACTTGCTGTGAGCGAGATTGAACTAGGTATGGCATCGACGATCGAATCTCGGGCAAGTAAAATATCGCGAGACGGGAATATATATATGGGATTGATTGAATCCTGGCATCGTGGTTCATCCGATATGATCATCGATGAATGTGTGGGAGTCAATATGGGTGCCCAGACCCCGCTGTTGATTATTGATAGAAGATCATGTCTGCATATTCTCGAACCCGCAGGGTCACACACTTAACGTATCTCGACGCTAGGATAGATTGGATAATTGGTTTATGAATTTTTGTTCGGAGTCTCGGATGGGATCCGGGATATCACGAGAGGTTCCGGAATGGTCCAGAGAATAATATTCATATAAGGCAATGCAGTTTTTGGAGTTCGGAATTGTTCCAGGTTAATCGGTATTGTACCGGAAGCTTCTAGAACCTTCCGGAAGGGGACCAACGTGGCCCCACCTTCCGGGAGGGGGCATGGGCCTATGAGGGAGTGTCCTGGCCGCATTGGGCCAGGGGCACAAGGCCCCATAGGGCCCAGCCGATCCTAGATAAGTTTAAACTCGTTTAAACTAGAGATAGGATTTCTAGATAAGGGAGAGTTTAAATCGTTTAAACTAGAGATAGGATTTCTAGATAAGGGAGAGTTTAAATTGTTTAAACTAGAGATAGGCTTGGAGGAGGGCAGGGCTGGCCGCCCCTCTATATATAGAGGGTGGTGCGCCTCCCCTACACACACATTCCTCCAAGCCCTAGCAGCCTTGCTACCTTCCTCTCCCTCCCGATCGCTTGTGGTGGCGGCCTCAGAAATTCTCCACCATATACACCACGCCGTGTTGTAGATCCAATCTATCTCCACCATACTCACCGGTCCGAGGAAGGAGGAGATGTCGAGGTGCTGCACGTGTGCATCTCACGGAGGCACCGCCACTTGTGGTGCTAGATCGGATCGGATCGCGAGGAGAAGAGGAGTATGCGACTACATCACCACGCGTTCCGAGCGAACGTTCATTTGTCGCGAATCTTCAAGGGTATGAAGATCTAATCCAATCTCTCTCGTTGATTGCATATCCTAGATTAGATCTTGGCTTTCCTCTGCTCGCATCCGTAGAAAATTTTGATTTACTATGCCGCCAAACCCTTCGTGGTATCGAGCTAGATCTATGCGTAGATGTGTTTCACGAGTAGAACGCAACATGGTTGTTGCGGGCGTTGATGTTTTCTGTTGCAAGCCTCTTGTTTGTGTTCTTCTTATGACGCGGGATAGTGAGATTGAAGCGGTCCAGGCCAACCTTACGCGAGTCATTCGCGAGACCGGCTCCGCACTTGACGTGTGGCTTGTTCCACACATGCGGCTGGTGGATGTCAGTTTCTCTCACTATAGTTGTCATGGGATTAACACCGGAGTTTGGCAACCATAATATCACCGTTGTGGCTTTCCGTAGGTAAGAATCGTTCTTAGCATCTACTCCCATAAGCCACGCAAAATATGCAACAACAAAGTAGAGGCGTCTAACTTGTTTTTGCAGGGAGTGTTTTCTGTGATATGGTATGGCCCAAGATGTGATGTGTATATTGTATGCGATGATCATGTTTTGTAATGTTTCACGACTTGCATGTCGATGAGTACACAACCGGCAGGAGCCATATGGTTGTCTTTATAATTGTTTATGACCTGCAAGTCAACTTCTTATACGCCATGTAATAGCTTTACTTTATCGCTAAGTAGTTAGCAATAGTTGTAGTTGCTATTCGTGGTGGAGGCAATCATGGTGGAGTGATGGAGATCATGCTTGGAACGCACAAGATGGAGATCATTCTTGAGGATTGGCTATACCATGTCACATAAAGTTATATGCATGTGATGTTTATCCTTTTATGTATCTTATCATGCTTAGATCGCTGACGATAGCATTATAAGATGATTCCTCACTTAAAGATCAAGATAAAAGCGTGTTCTCCCCAAGTATGCACGTTGCGAAAGTTCGTCTTGTCCAAGCATCACGTGATGATCGGATGCTATAGACTCTACGCTCACATACAACGGGTGCAAGCCAGTTTTACACCTTGAAATACTTGGGTCTAGCTTGCGAGCCTAGCATGTACGAACATGGTCTCGGAACACAAGAACGAAAGGTTAAGCATGATTCATATGAATGATATGATCGACACTTTGTTGTCCACCATTGAAACCACATCTCTTCTCGTGATGATCGGATTAGGTGTGGTGAATTTGGATCGTGTTCACTAAACAACTTGAGGGATGTTGAATTTAGTGGGAGTTCATCTAGTAATTTGATTAAGTTGAACTATTTATCATGAACATAGTCTAAATTGTACTTGCAAATCTTGTAGATCCAATGGCCAAGTCCAACTTCAACTTCAACGTTTTTCTTTGAGAAAGAAAAGCTTAGGAACAATGGGTCTAACTTCACCAATTGGTTCCGCAATCTAAGAATCATTACATCTGGCGGACAAAAGGACTATGTCCTTGGTAAAGCGTTAGGTGACCCCTTGTCGCAATCGCTAGGTGATGAGAAAGCTGTCTCGATCAGCGCAAAGATGATTATGGTGTGATTAAGAGCACCATGTTGTTTGCTATGGAACCGGAGCTTCAAAATCGTTTTGAAACCTATCCCGGGCCCTTTGAGATTCTCGTGGAGCTGAAAACCATGTTTCAGACTCAAGCCCGTTCTGAGAGATATGAGATATCTGAGAAGTTCTTTAACTGCAAGATGGAGGAAGGGAGTTCCATTAGTGAGCACGTCATAAAGATGTCGGGCTACACTCAGCATTGAGCAAGCTGGAATGCGATTCGGAGGAGCTCAAGATTGAAAGGGTTCTGCAATCACTCCTCCCAGCTACAAAAGTTTTGTAGTGACTCATAATCAGATTGGTTCCATCGATCACGATCACCGAGCTCTTCGCAGTCAAGGCTGCGGAAGTGGACATCAAGAAGGATAATCATGTGTTGATGGTCAACAAGCCCTCCTTTAAGAAAGGTAAGGGAGCAAAGAAGCCCTTCAAGAAGGGCGGCGCAAGCGAATGCCCTGCCGAGAAGAAGCTCGTGTCTGGTCCCAAGCGGGACCAGAGTGCTTCTATTGCAAGGACAAGGGTCCTTTGGGCATCGTCCGAAGTACTTAGCGGACAAGAAGGCTGGCACCATCAAAGGTATATTTGATATACATGTTATTGATGTTTTCCTTATTAGCCCTCGTTGTAGTGCCTGGGTATTTGATACCGGTTCAGTTGCTAATATTTGTAACTCGAAACAGGAGCTACGGAATAGACGGCGGCTTGCGAGGGATGAGGTCATGATGCGCGTTGGCAACGAATCAAGAGTTGATGTGATGGCCGTCGGCACGCTCTCCTTAGTTTTACCTTCGGGATTATTTTTAAACCTTAATAAGTGTTATTATGTGCCTGCGTTGAGCATGAACATTATTTCTGGATCGTGTTTATTGCAAGACGGTTATTCATTTAAATCGGAGAATAATGGTTGTTCTATTTATATGAGTAACATCTTTTATGGTCAGGCACCTCTTGTGAATGGTTTATTTCTTCTAAATCTCGAAAGGGATGAAACACACATCCATAACATTGAGGCTAAGAGATGCAAAGTAGATAGTGATAATACTACTTATTTGTGGCACTGTCGTCTAGGTCATATTGGTGTAAAGAGCATGAAGAAACTCCTTTCTGATGGACTTTTGGAGTCTCTTGATTTTGAATCATTTGACACATGCGAACCATGCCTCATGGGCAAGATGTTCAAAACCCCGTTCTCCGGTATGATGGAGCGAGCAACGGACTTGTTGGAAATCATACATACCGATGTATGCGGACCGATGAGTGTTTCGACGCACGGTGGATATCGCTATTTTCTCACTTTTACCGATGACTTAAGTAGATATGGGTTTATCTATTTAATGAAACATAAATCTGAAACGTTTGAAAAGTTCAAAGAATTTCAGAATGAAGTGGAGAACCATCGTAACAGAAAGATTAAGTTTCTACCAGGGACGGAGGGAAGGGGGGACGAGCGGGGGCGAGACCCCCCCAACGAATCGCTAGCACCTTGGAAAAAAGTAATCAGATCGCTAATTTTTTGTCAAACCAGGCTGGTTCGCCCCCCCTATACATAATTGTAAATCTTGCCAAAGAGCTAACAGGCCAGCCACGTCAAAGAAAAAAATAAACACGTAGGCCCAACAGAGAATGAGAGAAGTCCATGTCCATCGATCAATCCTTGAGCCTGGCACCGCAGTCCTGCACCCACGATCAATTGATCGTTTCATCTGTACGCGTCGGCGTCTTCGTCTTGGAACTCATCCGCCGACGCCTCGCCTCCCTAACTCCCTGCCGGCCGCCATCGCGAGAGCCAGACCGACCAGGGCAGCGCCCAGTGATCTCCCAAATTCGATCGACGGCCGCGGCCTTGCGTATGAAAATCGGGAAGAAAGAAAGGTCGATCTCATCGGTATTGCGATTTCATCCTTGCGTTGTAATCTCTCTCTCTTTAACCTATCCTGTACACTATATTGTGCTTATGTAGATATAAAGAGGAAAAGAGCCGGAATTCAGAATTTTTTCAAGCCAATTGATTCGGTGTCACAGCCAGAGCCAGATGAACAAGTAGACGATGTGCAAGCAGGCGAAGAAAACAATCCTAACTTGGCTAGAGGTGATGCTGAAATCGACCAAGGTATTCCCGAGCCAGAACAAGCGACGATTATAACCACAGATTATGATCGAGATCCAGGTAGACGTCTTCCAATCTGGGAACTCACTCCTGACAAGCAAGACGATGCTAGGCGTTTTTATATATCCGAGGGCCCCTATCAACCAATTTTGGATGAGTATGAATTTACTGGAACCGGTAGTAGCCGTCGTCGATTTCAAAGTGCTTGGTTCACAAATTTTTCCTGGTTGGAATATTCACCTCATACAAATCGTGCATATTGCTTGCCTTGTTTTCTCTTTTCAAAGAAGCCAATTGGTAAGTGTGGTTCAGACACATTTTCAATCAAAGGATTTGATAAGTGGAAGAAGGTCAACAATGGAAAAGAATGTGCTTTCCTCACACATATGGGAACTAGTCCCAGTTCAGCCCATATTGTGTGATAGTCTACATAGAGAGGGAAATAGCAGAAAAGTTTAGTGTTGAAGAAATTATTGAGACATTTGATCTTCGTGCTCGTAAATCCGAGTTCAAATTGATAGATATGTAACTTCATTCATATCCCATGAAAACATGCAAATTTTGTTGTGTTCTGAGACAAAAAAAAGCCATGATTTTGATGCTTATACTTTTAGCCCCCCCCCATCTTCCGTTGCTGGCTCCGTCCCTGGTTTCTACGATCCGATCGTGGGGGCGAATATTTGAGTTATGATTTTCTCACGCATCTTAAAGCAAGTGGAATCGTTTCACAACTCACGCCACCCGGAACACCACAGCGCAATGGTGTGTCTGAACGCCGGAATCGAACCCTATTAGATATGGTCCGATCAATGATGTCTCTTACTAATTTGCCGTTATCATTTTGGGGTTATGCATTAGAAACCGTTGCATTCACTTTAAATAGGGCTCCATCTAAATCTGTTGAGACGACACCGTATGAACTGTGGTTTGGTGCTAAACCTAAGTTGTCGTTTCTTAAAGTTTGGGGATCTGAAGCTTCGTCAAGAAGTTGATACGGACAAGCTCGAACCCAAAGCGGAGAAATGCGTCTTCATAGGATACCCTAAGGAAACTATTGGGTATACCTTCTATCACGAGCAAGGCAAAGTGTTTGTCGCAAAGAACGGTTCCTTTCTTGAGAAGGAGTTTCTCTCGAAAGAAGTGAGTGGGAGGAAAGTAGATCTAGACGAGGTTATTGAACCTTCTCTTGAATTGGAGAGTAGCGCAGAACCTGAAATTGTTCCAGTGCCGCCTGCACCAACAATAGAGGAAGCTAATGACAAGGATCATGAAGCTTCGGACGATCTCTTGCTCTTGAGCGTCGCAGGTCGACAAGGTCGCGTGCCCCTCCTGAGTGGTACGGCAACCCTGTCTTGACTGTCTTGTTGGTAGAAGACAGTGAACCTACGAACTATGAGGAAGCGATGATGAACCCAGACTCTGAGAAATGGCTGGAAGCCATGAAATCCGAATTGGGATCCATGAGCGAAAACCAAGTATGGACTTTGGTGGATCCTCCTAGCGACCGAAAGGCCGTTGAGTGCAAATGGATCTTCAAGAAGAAAACGGACGCATATGGTAATGTTACCGTCTATAAAGCACGGCTTGTCGCAAAAGGTTTTCGACAAGTTCAAGGTGTTGACTACGATGAGACTTTATCTCCCGTAGCGATGTTTAAGTCCATTCGGATTTTATTAGCAATTGCTGCGTTTCATGATTATGAAATATGGCAGATGGATGTCAAGACTGCATTCCTCAATGGAAACATTGATGAAGAGTTGTATATGATGCAACCCGAAGGTTTTGTCGATCCTAAGGATGCTAGTAAAGTATACAAACTTCAGCGTTCCATTTATGGACTGAAGCAAGCATCTCGGAGTTGGAACCTTCGTTTTGATCAAGTGATCAAGAGTTTTGGATTTGTTCCAAATTGCTACGAAGCTTGTATCTACAAGAAAGTGAGTGGGAGCTCGGTGACGTTTACGATCGTATGTGGATGACATATTGATTATCGGAAATGACATCAACATGCTTAACGATGTGAAGAGTTATTTGAACAAGTGTTTTTCAATGAAAGACCTAGGTGAAGTCGCTTATATATTGGGCATCAAGATCTATAGAGATAGACAAAGACGCTGATAGCTTTAAGCGGTACATACATAGACAAAGTTCGAAAAGGTTCGAATGGATAAGGCAAAGAAAGGTTCGGTGCCTATGTTGTCGGGTAAGATATTGAGCAAGGCTCGGTGTCCACTATGGTAAATGATAGGAAGCTATGAGCAAAGTGCCTTATGCCTCGGCCATAGGTTCCATCATGTATGCCATCAGTGTACTAGACCGGATGTGTCCAATGCTCTTAGTTTGACGCGGATATCAAAGTGATCCGAGTGGAACCTTTGGACAGCCGTGAAGAACATCCTAAAGTACCTAAATAGAACTAAAGAAATGTTCTTAGTCTATGAGGGTGATGAACGACTTGTCGTAAAGGTTACGTCGATGCTAGTTTCGACACCGACAAGGATGATTCCAAATCTCGGACGGGATACGTGTATATTTTGAATGGAGGAGCTGTGAGTGGAGAAGCTGCAAGCAAAGCGTGATCGCGAGATCTACGATGAAGCGGAATACATGGCTGCAGAAGCGTCAAGTGAAGGAGTTTGGATCGAAACTTCATCACGAGCTTGGCGTGGTTCCAAGTGCATTGGACCCATGGAGATATTGTTTGACAACAGGCGCCATAGCACTCGCTAAGGAACCAAGATATCATCCAAAGACCAAGCATATCAAGCAAGTTTCATATAATCCGAGATTATATAGCGGATGGAGATCTCGAAGATTAGCAAAGTACATACGGATCTGAATGTCGCTGATCCATTGACTAAACCTCTTCCACGTGTAAAACATGATCAACACCTCAATGCCATGGGTGTGAGATTGTTGCCAAATGTAAACTAGATTATTGACTCTAGTGCAAGTGGGAGACTGTTGGAATTATGCCCTAGAGGCAATAATAAAGATGTTATTATTATAATTCTTGTTCATGATAAAGTTTATGTTCCATGCTAGAATTGTATTAGCGGAAACTTTAATACTTGTGTGGTTTGTAAACAACACGTGTCCCTAATGCGCCTCTATGGACTAGCTCATTGATCAATGATGGTTAAGGTTTCCTAACCATAGACATGAGTTGTCAATTGATAATGAGATCATATCATTGGGAGAATGATATGGTGGATAGACCCAAACAAAGCGAGCAATTAGATCGTGTCATCGTGTTCGTCTTTGCGAAGCTTTTCCTATGTCAAATATCGTATTCCTTAGACCATGAGATAATGCAACTCCCTGTACGGAAGAAAGCTTTGAGGTCATCAAGCGTCATCCTATGAGAGGGTGATCATAAAGGTGTCTCTCAGGTGATCGGAAAATATCTGTTGGGTTGTATGTATCGAGATGGGATTTGTCCCTCCCAAGTCGGAGAGATATACTTGGGCCACTTTCGGTGTCGATATCAACACCGCTTGCAAGCATGTGGTTAAGGAGTTAATCACAAAGTGATATCGGATTACGGACGAGTAAAGTACTTCTGTGAGCGAGATTGAACTAGGTATGACGGTGCAAACGATCGAATCTCGGGCAAGTAAAATATCGCGAGACGAAGGGAATATATATATGGGATTGATTGAATCACGGCATCGTGGTTCATCCGATATGATCATCGATGAATGTGTGGGAGTCAATATGGGTGCCTGACCCAGTTGATTATTGATAGAAGATCATGTCTCATATTCTCGAACCAGGGTCACACACTTAACGTATCTCGGCTAGGATAGATTGGATAATTGGTTTATGAATTTTTTTGGTCTCGGATGGGATCCGGGATATCACGAGAGGTTCTAATGGTCCGAGAATAAGATTCATATAAGGCGGTGCAGTTTTTGGAGTTCGAATTGTTCCAAGTTAATCGGTATTGTACCGGAAGCTTCTAGAACCTTCCGGAAGGGGACCAACGTGGCCCCACCTTCCGGGAGGGCATGGGCCTATGAGGGAGTGTCCTGGCGCATTGGGCCAGGGAACAAGGCCCCATAGGGCCCAGCCGATCTAGATAAGTTTAAACTCGTTTAAACTAGAGATAGGATTTCTAGATAAGGGAGAGTTTAAATCGTTTAAACTAGAGATAGGATTTCTAGATAAGGGAGAGTTTAAATTGTTTAAACTAGAGATAGGCTTGGAGGAGGGGCAAGGTCTGGCCGCCTCTATATATAGAGGTGGTGCGCCTCCCCTAACACACACCTTCCTCCAAGCCCTAGAAGCCTTGCTACCTTCCTCTCCCTCCCGATGTTTGTAGGCGAAGCCTGCAGTGAAATTCTCCACCATATACACCACGCCGTCGTGTTGTAGATCCAATCTATCTCTCCACCATACTCGCTGGTCCGAGGAAGGAGGAGGCGTTGAGGTGCTGCGTGTGCATCTCACGGAGGCACCGCCACTTGTGGTGCTAGATCGGATCGGATCGCGAGGAGGAAGCGATGCGACTACATCACCCGTTAAAGCGAGCGTTCATTGTCTTGAATCTTCAAGGGTATGAAGATCTAATCCAATCTCTCTCGTTGATTGCATCTCCTAGATTAGATCTTGGCTTTCCCTCTGTTCGCATCCGTAGAAATTTTTGATTTACTATGCCGCGAAACCCTTCAGCATTAATGCTCAAATGGGTGGAGAATCCTTAATAGTGAGAATGAAGATTTGTTGTGGCTGTAGTTGCTCAGAGCTAAGTATAGGGTTAACGATCTGTTTGTCTCAAACGCTGCGGGTGGCTCCCAGTTCTGGCATAGCATCCACAAGATTAAGGATCTTTTCAAGATTGGAGCTTCGTTCTCCCCAGGACTCAACTCTAATGTCATGTTTTGGACTGATCTGTGGACCGTCTCGGAACCCCTGTGTGTGAGGTTCTCCAGGTTGTTTGGCATTGGTGCCTACCCGGACCTGTCTATCGCCAGGGCGTACGATGGGGCTACCTGGTCTCCAACCTTTAGGCGTACCTTCGATAGTGCTCACACTGTGCTCTGGACTGATTTGATGGTGGAGCTGGCTGGGGTCACCCCTTCAGATGGCCCGGATAAAGTGACTTGGAAGCTTGAGAATGATGGCGCCTACTCGACAAAATCCATGTACACTGAGCTCTCCAAGGGACATGTGTTTGGGACTTGGGATTGTATCTGGAAACTTAGAATCCCTAGCAAGTTTAAAATCTTTCTCTAGCAGTTGCTCTATGGTTGCCTCCCGTCGAATCATCAAATCTGCAAGAGGAATGGCCCTTCTAACGGTCTGTGTGCCCTGTGTGGGCTTGAGGAAAATGTAGAGCACATCTTCTTCCACTGCATCCTCGCTCGCTTTGCTTGGAGCGACGCCCGAGCCATGTTCGTCTCGACCTGGAACCCTAGTTCTCGCCAGGAGTAGTGCAGAATTATGGAGGGGTTTCAGGGTTTGGCTGAGAGAGCCATGTGGACCTTCTTTGTGGCGCAAAGTCGGTCGATTTGGACCACTAGAAATAAATTCACCATCGAGGTGAAATTCCCTCGCCAACCGGCTGATATTCTTTAAATCTATCTTATCTTTCTAGGCATGGCGTCTTCTGCAAAAAAACAAAGGGTTACTGCTGTTGGACGAGATGGTGTTCATGCTTAGGAAGATGTTTACGGAGACATCCAATCCTTCCTCGACCTCCTCTATCATCGTGTCAGCCTGAAGCTCCTCCCTATTTCCTTATGCCGGGGGTCTTTTTGTTGTCTGCTTAAGTTGTCTAGTGTAGCGGCTTACGTTTCTTAAAACTCCTCCCTTATTGCAGCAGTGTTGCCTGGTCCGTAATTTCTATGGGATGGTGTTTCCAGCTGCTGAACTCTCTGTACTCTGTCGGTTGTGGCTTTATTAATTTAAAGCCAGGCACGTGGTGCCTTCAGTTAAAAAAACACAGTCTCATTTGTTTGAGGTAGTATACTTGTTTTTCAACATCATGTCAAACTACTATTTTAAGGAATCCCAAAGTAATTAATGATATACTCTGTTTTATTTTTAATCTTGTCTGAGGATTTTTCCCTTTATATAGGAGTATAATGGAGATACATTGCATCATCTTTATTATAGAAAGTGATGCCCATATGAATGTGAACCAACCACTAATATCAATGTTGCACCAAAAATATATTATTTCTTAGATTGTTTTAATCCCACCATATTTATTAGAGAGTAGATAAGTGAACTCGTGTACCCGGTCCTTTTTAATCATAAGAACACATATTTACTATCATTTACCTCCTCTATTTTCTGCATTTATTTAATACAAACATATTTTTCTTTGTTGAATTGATTATCAGAACCCCCAAAACACCACTACCATTAGCTTTTGCATAGAGATTAGTTTACTTTTTTTTGAATCCAGTTGCATTGAAAATTCTTCGTCTTAACGGGGCTAGGGCCAGCATCCCTTTCTTGTGGTCCAGTTCACTAATAATTTGACCTCCTCCCTCGTCGCCCCAGCGCGGCGACGGGGAGGACCCCTAGCCTTTGCCGCCGCCCCCTCCTCCTCCTTCCTCGCCGCTGCCAGGGGCGCGGCCGGGCAAAGCCCGGTCGGCGCCGGCGCCGGCGAGGCCTTCTCTTCCTCCTGCGCGGTGGGTGGTCGCGGGCCCCTCCGCTGGGCTGGAGCCTGGTTCTCCCGTCGGGAAGCAGGGCGGCGGCGCTTCTTTGGCGGCGGCGTGGTGCGTGGTCCCTCCTTGGGCGGCGAGGGCCAGGGGAAGCAGCTCGTGGTCTTGCGGCAGGGAGGCGACGGCGGCCGGGACCTTGGCAGGGGCTGGCCTCGCGCGCTCGGCCCAGATCTAGGCCTGCCCGGGCTCGATTTGGGCTCTGCGGGCCTGTGTCGGTGCTCCTCCTGCCGGGAAGGCCTTGGCGCTGCAGCACTGCGGTGGCGGCGGCAATGGCGCGACGGGAGGCTCGGCTCGACTGCATAGGTGCGGTGGTGACGGCGCGGTGACGCCGGCAGGGGTCGACGGGGTGGCGGCCGGCGGGTTGTGCTCCCTCGATAGCTCCGGCTAGCCCAGATATGGGCCCACTTGGGCCCGATCTGGGTCGGAGGCGGGTCCCGTGCGGGGCTGCCACCCTCTGGAGGTGGGATGGCGGGTGGGGCGTATAGGAAGGCGGCGGTGGTTGCGGCTGTGCTGCAGCAGCGCGGTGGCGAGGACTTTACGGGCCCTATTTTGGGTCCGGCCGGGCCCGAGACCCGGTGTGCCCCTGCTACCGCGCCCCGGACAGCAACCGCCATCGGCGGTGGAGTTCGGTCTCCTCCGTGCGGCAGTGCCGCTGCCACCATCCTATGCCAACCTTTCCTCCCCCGCCTTGCAGGTCACGCAATGTCCCTAACCCTGTGGGTGCGAGTCCGTGGATGCCGGGGCGGCGGCCCCGGAAGGTGGTCTGCAAGGTTTCCTCTTGACGGAGGCGGCTCCGGGAGGCAACTTACACTGGTGTTCCTCTGACCGGCGGAGGCTCGTCCTGCTCGGGTGAGTTTGGTGGCGGTGGAGCTGTCATTTGACGTCTGGGACTGCTGAGGCGGTGGTTCCCTGGTGGATGATGGCGATGGACCCGGTGCTAGGGTTGGCGTGTACGGTGGCGCCCTTGTTGCAGTGTGGCGGCGAGACTTCATGAGCCTCCTCAGGTTCGGGCGGGACTGACGGGCCTGGTTTGTCTTGCTGCTACATCCGGTCGGCTACCGCCTTCTGGCGGTGGAGGTAGTTCCCTCCCGCGTGCTGAGTTCATCCTGGCCCTCGACGAAGGTCCCTCTCTCTCGGTCTTACTGGCCTCGCCCCATGGCTCACGGCGTGACGACGATGGTGACCTCAAGACCGTGCTGGCGCGTGCAGGTGGGCGGCGAGATTGGTGGCGCATTTCAAGGTGTCCGGGAGGTGATTGTTGAGAGGTCGGGAGAAATCCTTGTCTATTTGACCCCGACGCGGTGACGCCCGCGGGTATCACCCTCCTTCTTGAAGGGCGTCGGGTGTTTCTCTCTCGTTTCTCTCGGGGCGTACCAGGGGAAACCCTAGGACCGGTCCGGGCAGCAGTGTCGTTGTCGTCACTCCCCTTCTTGGAGGTGCTGCTTGGTACGCGGCGCTTTGAAATGCCAGTCATGTGGTGGTTATTATCTGGTGGGCGCAATGGTGGCGAGTTACCTTCGTTCTTGTCGCACCACCGATGCCGGCTTTATTTTCTTTTTTCTTCCTTTTGTTTTTTCTTTTGGGCTTTTTGTGCTGTTTGCCCCAGCGGTGGTCTCGTGGTTGGTCCGGTTTGTACCTTAGGCGTTGTGCTGTCTGGCCCAGCAACGGTCTCACCTATGTGCTTTATTTATAAAGCGGAACAAAAGCCTATTTCCAAAGCATCCCTTTCTTGTAAGGGATGTTAAATTTTCTTTCTTTTTTCAATATTCGAAACTGGAAAAGGGTTGACCAACTACCGTGATCCGATTTGTCTGTAGGCTGTGTCACTGATGATGCACATATAAATTGTGTAGGCAACAATTTTCAGGCTTCAGCTAGTATGCTTCGTCCTATATAAATAAACATAGAGCACAGATCGGAGCACAATTCGCAAGGAATTTACACAGGGAGCAGCAGAGAGAAGAATGAAAGGAATGGCAGGTGAAGGAGATGTGAAGCTGCTCGGCGCGGCAGTGAGCCCGTTCGCCGCCCTCGCTCGCATGGCGCTGGAGATGAAGGGCGTGAGGTACGAGTACGTGGACGAGGACATGGGCAACAAGAGCGAGCTCCTCCTGAGGTCCAACCCGGTGCACAAGAAGGTGCCCGTGCTCATCCACCACGGCAGGCCCGTCTGCGAGTCGCTAGCCATCGTCGAGTTCGTGGACGAGGTCTGGGACGCCGCAGGCCCCTCCATCCTCCCGGCCGACCCCTACCAGCGCGCCGCTGCCCGTTTCTGGGCCGCCTACACCGACGGCAAGGTGCGTGCGTACATATTTTGCAGAACCTCCATTGATTCCGTGCTTGCTTTTCATTTCAACAGCCGGTCGGTGGCAACGTTGCGGCGTGTTTCTTTCTTGCAGCTGTTCCCTGCCTATTTCGGCATCCAGAGAGCGGCGACGGAGGCGGAGAGAGCGGAGAAGGTTAAGGAGACGGTGGCGGTGGTCAGTCAACTGGAGGCGGCCCTGGCGAACGGGAAGCCGTTCTTCGCCGGCGACCGTGTCGGTTACCTGGACATCGTCGTGGGATGCCATTTGTTCTGGCTGGAAGCGTTCAGCAGGATGTTCGGCGTGGAGCTGGTTGACGCGGCCAAGACTCCGCTCTTCGCCGCATGGGCGGAGAGGTTCGGGGAAGACGAGGTGACGTCCAAACGGGTGGTGCCGGAGGCTGACAAGGTGGTGGAGTATTTCAAGAAGAAGCGTCAGGATAATCCGGCTGCTGGTACGGCAGCTAATTGACTGGCTTCATTTCAGTCCGAGTATAAGCATGTCATCTCGGATCGGATGAGGCTCATGTAATAACGAAGCCAGATATTATGTCTATCTATCTATGCGTTTTTATCTTTTTATTATCTATGTATCGACAACTATGGCACGTCAGGGATTAAAGGACAGTAAACCCATTAACAAAACTACTTCTCAAACTGTACTGGACACTGATCTACCAGTTTTTCTATCCGAGTTCAGACTTCAGTCAACCCCATCTCTTTGAGTAGTTCAGTGATGTTGAGAAGTTGCTCCTTCGTGCGTGTTTTCATGGAACACCGCACGATTATCAGATTCACGATGCCTCGATTGGTTCGTTCACTCCGGCACGATTATGCAATTCAAAAGAAAAAGCATAACATATGGTCTGTAGTGAGAAGATGGTATTGGAAGAAAGCATAACACACGGCACGAAAATGATATAGCGTCATCGCTGAGTCGTGACAAGCTAAAGGCGTTTACTGAAGACAAACTTTTTCCCTCCGATCCAACAAACAGAACCTGAATGGGTCATGAGATGGACACAGTACATTCCAATGGAACAGGCATTCAGCACCTGATGTTCAGCACTCCATCTAAAAAGAGGTTGATTACGGCAAATAATTGCAGGCTGGCGTCATTGTTGACGCACATAGCCACAAGATATATAAACAGTCCAACTCCGTTCTTAAACAGGTAGTATCCGTGTAGGAATACCAGAAAGAGGACCAAAAGAGAGAAGGGAGCAATACTCCCATCCATAATAAGTCGCTGTTTTAGTGCAAAATTATACTAAATCAACAGGGCTGCTGCATACATTAATAACTTCAAAAATGAAAAATATAAAGAATCAACTGAAATAAATAGGTAAATATTTAGAGCTTTCATGGAAAAACTCCAAGAGAAAGCAAAAAAATCTGCACAAACTCAAAGAGAAACCTTCACCCAGTTTATGGGAAAAATAGGAGCTGTGTAAGAGCTCGTAAATTACCTGATATTTATATTTGTCAAAAGGCACTGATTCTTCTTGGGCAAGCAGGTGGTGGTGTTGCGCTGTGCAAGGCTCGTCTAATAAAACCCAAACACTGCATTCCCTGCTTCCAAGGTGAATACTGCCCAGGTGCAAATATGGCCAGATGCATAGCTGGTGAAGAAAAAAAATCCAAGGGTTCATCACCAACTAGAGGGTATGTTTGGTTTTAGCCCATGGTTACCCCTCCTAATATTTGGCTAGCCAAAATTTTGGTTAACCTTTTGGTTGCCCGTGAGTTGGCCAACATTGGCAAGAAAAGTGAACTAGGGGCTGTTTGGATTACAGCCGTGGCTCGCCCAGCCAATATTTTGGTTGTTGACTACTACTAGGAGGTTCTTTGGATGAGCGCCAGAGGATTGGAACCATGCCAATTTTTTGGTAGTTCGGTTCAGTTTCCACGCCCACGCGATTGGCGAGAACACGGCGGCAGAATCCTGCGCCAAATATTTGGTGTGCCAATTTTGGTAGGGCTGGCTGGGGCGTGAACCACCCTAGATTGCTCATAGAGGCATTGGTAAGCCAAATAATTTGCATCCATCCAAACAAGACTAAAATTTCAGTAATGGCCAAACTTTTGGTAGGATAAGTTTTGGCCACCATTCAAACAGGCCCTAGAGATTAGGTTCACAGTGTCCCTGAATTTATGCAAGAACTACATGTTGCAAATAATACAGGAAGTACAACTAATGTAGCATTATCACCATGAATATATAAGTGCAAGTACTTCAATTTTGTCTTGATTTAGCACTGCTAAATTTGATCTGCAGACAGAGTTGAGGAAATCAACAAAGTTAACTGTGGGAAGTTCCTAAAGCTTTAACTCAACTGGAGACAATCTGTAACAGGATTTCCATGCCAAGATGTCACACATCGTAAATCTGTAATGCCATTAATTTTCACACCAGTAAACCTAAGGTCTAAACATATGGAAGCAAAACAAGAAAACAGAAGCCCATCCTAACTATCGAACCCACCGGAGGGGATTTAGTTAAGCTGATAACCATCAACCCTATGAGAAGTACAATAACTCAACCCTCATAGTTTGCTTAAGTACAATATATGCAGCCTCACAAGAAAGTATTCCCCTTACCAATCATCGGCTTCTCCCAGCGAAGCATATACACATCAAATTGCCGTAATGTACCGTCAACTGCCGTAATGGAATGGCTCTTAGAGAATTATCTTGTCAAACATTTTCTTCTTATCGCCTACGAGGGGGAGCATCTCCACACAACTCCTCGGCGAATTTTTTCCTGGGCTCCCAGGGGCGACAGCCTGCTGTTGGGATATGAGATGCCTCACATACCCATAGAAAGTATAGCCGACAAGCGTGATTGCGCATCCAATTGCATTCATAGGGGAGATCAGATTCCGAAAGATCAACCATTAGACCAATACCGCAACAACAACCTTTTTTCGAATAGGGGGATAGGACCCCAGACTCTGCATCAATTGATGCATACGACTCTTTATTGCATTATTATTTGAAGTTTATTACAACCTACTAGCTGAATACCCGTGCGTTGCCATGGTTACGAAATAATTAATTTAGTTAAATATAATAATATTTTGAAAAAATGCAATGTTTTTATTTAATGACTCTTAAAGTTTATTTTATCAGTATAATGGATGTAATATTCTTATATTTAACAACAACACCTTCCAACTGAGGAAAAGAGTTTCTTATTTTCTGCAAATATCCGAAAATTAAGTTTCTTTTAGTTCATATCTGATCAGCTCAACTAAGCAGACTGCATTAACATGTGCACACATCAATAAAGAGTGTTGCAACCATAGTCCCCGACTCTGACTTCCCGCACTACTTTGAAGAATGGTAGTTTTTCTTGTCGTGCGTTGCTACGGAGACACCATCTTCGATGATGAATTATGCACATTAAGGAGAGAAGCGAACTCATGCAAATCCTGGATTCCTCATGTGCTCCATCCACAACCGTGCAACCACATCAATGCCAATGTCCCAAACGAAAAAAAAATAGTTATACGGAAATGTGCCATGTCACAAATAAATCATTGAGGTGATAACTAATGATCACAATCTCCTTTTTAATTAGTCCCAATTTCTGATACTTCATATGTTGTAGCTGATTAGTGATTCTAGAAACACATCAAAGCACATAGATGGAAGCAAGCAATCAAATTTTGCTATCAGCGCACCAATATGGGAAACTACAATTAGAGCTTCAAACATTAATAACATTCAGCAATGGACAGCAGACACACTATACTATGACGTTTTATCTTGTATAGAAGATGGAGTGCCTCTAGGTTTAACGCATTACTTGGTCATTTGCAGATTAAAACTTCTATATCATATCAGATTCTTTCAAAAACTTGCTATGTTGCATTGAAGTTTCTAGGTCAATTATAATAGTGCCTGGATAGTGAATAAAATAGATCGTGTGTCATATAGAACACCATATCAATTGCAATAATGCCTGGATTTGAAATGAGTGTTCAAAACTTTGAAAATCTAGAAAAGAAATCAAGTACAGTTTAATAATTTCTTGATCTGTCGGTAGTCTGATAGCTTCATCTTTACACTGTAGTTCATCTTTTGTCTCATATCTGTTTTCACGGTCCCAATTGCACATACTTCCTTCGTCCTAAAATAAGTCGCAAATATTATACTGTATCTAATTTGCTGCCCAGATGCCAAAGGCAGGACCAAAAGACCTGAACTAATTTATGCCCTCCAAAAATGTCTAGGTAATAATCCAGTCTTTCATTTAATTCAGAAAGAACTTGGTCAACCCAAGCAAATCAGGCAACCAAATAGATCCTCACTTGTCCAGTTGAAGGAACCTCAAACAATAGCTTCTTCTGAATTTCCGGCATTGCCTATTTGTAACGCCTATATGTGGCTGACCACATTCGATTGCAAATTTTATCCAAAAAGAGAGACGCAATTCCTTGAACGATTAGCATCGCAGAACCTCCCTGAGAAGGCATGGCCACTGCACCGAAGTCCAACTCCTTACATGCGGGACCGTGCTAGGCCAGGCGACGCCGCGGCCGTGGCCGTGGCCACCAGGAACAACAACTTTTCTCCCGTCGTCGCCACCCGTACCATCCTCTGATGCCTCGTTGGCAATGCTGATGAGGGAGCCCCCGCGAGCTGGTGCTGGCTTGGCCTTGGCGATGGAGCAACCGGTGGCTCTCATGTAGCTGGACACAGAGGCGTGGGTTCTCTGGGAGCAGCGAACCGGAGGTGGCTGCCGGTAGAAGCAGAACAGAGAGCATTACAGGGTCTGGACAGGAGTGGAGTTGGTGAACGATTTATGGATGGAAAGCACTGAGCGTCCCCAGGGGATCCGCCCGGATCCCCCGGGTCCAGAACGCGACACGTGTCCAGTTAGCAATCTTCAATCCCGCTTTTGCTTCCATAAAGTACAATGAAACAAAAAAAACTTCATTTGTATTGTTTGAAGCAAAACCTGGTTCCCAGATAAATCCCGCTTTTGCTTCCATAAAACACAAATGAAGAAAAAAAAACGCTTCGTTTGCATTGTTTGCAGCAAAAAAGGTTCCCACATAAAACCCACTTTTGCTTCAGAACGTAACGGTGATTGAAGCAGAAGTTATGGGATATTGTAGCAAAAATTATAGGCTATTGTAGCAAAATCGATCTCGCCGGAAACGTTGTAGCAAAAACTTCGAACTATTTGTAGCAAAACCACAGAATGATTGTAGAAATTGTTATAGCAAAAATCTGACTTTGAGGGAGACATCGCCGGAGACCTAGTAGCAAAATTTGTGTACTATTGTTGCAAAATCACATAAGGTATGTAGCAAAAAATATTATACAAAAAATTACCACCTCGCAGCACCGCCCTCGTCGGACCTCCGCCTTCTTCTGGTTGCAGCACCACGGACTACTATTGGTAGCACCACCGGTTGCCGATTGCAGCAGCGCCGCCCAGGATTGACAACAACCGCCGCTCGCCGGAGTTCCGCCCTTATCCGCTTGAGGCACCACCGGCAACTGCTGGTAGCACCACCAATTTCCTCTTGTAGCACCATCGACACCCGCTGGTAGCACCACCGATTGATGGTAGCAGCAATCGTCGCCCAGGAGCACCTAGCTCTCGGTGGGTAGCCCACCCATGGTCACCTCGTTGGCCGCCTGGAGCGTCGAAACCTACAGGTGGTAGAACCTCCGGCCACTGCTCGTAACAGATCCCCGTGCTCAGAGAAACGCGCCATCGACGATTAAGACGGGTAGCACCATCGAGGTCCGACGATGACCGCGAAGCTGTTCCGCCATGGCTGGAGGTCGAGCAGCGGCAAAAGCTCGATGTGGAGGCCACGGCCAAGGCCGATGGATACGTGTGTGGTGGCGGCGGCCGGCGTCGACGCGTGCGGCGTCATACGCGCGGAGGCACATCACAGGGGGCCTGGCTCGCCGATGTCCATGGGCAGGCGAACGTACGAGGAAGGCAGCAGGTTGGGTGGTAGGGAGCTACGGCCGGCGGTAGGGAGGAGGCGCTCCGGCGGCGGCACGGGGGAGGGCTCTGGCCGCGGCGTGGGGAGGCGCTCCTGCCACGGCAGGCGCTGTGGAGATATTTTTGCGGTACAGAAGAAGGCCGAGGAGAGGGATGGATGCGCGCATCGTGGAGATGGACAGATGGTCCACTGGGCCCACGCGGGGACACGCGTCGCTTCCAGGATCCGGAGGAAGCGAGCCTCCGACTGATTCCAAGCATTTTCCTTTATGGATCAACGCGAACATGCATCGTGGACTCGAGGTACCGACATGATCTCCGATGCCTAGCGCCGTCGTGAAAGGCTAAGATCAGGCCACAGTCGTCTAGCTTTTTTTATATTCAGATCTCCTATAGCTGACGAGCCACTGGTTCATGAGCGGAGCAGCACGGGAGGAGGCATCCTTGTCGTTTGGAAGACGCCATGGACCAGACCTCGCGGCTGGCGGAGAAGAAGAACGAAGCAGGGGGTGTCAGTTCAGTCGGGGATTGGAGAAAGAAAGAGTAAATGGCACCGTGGGTCACTGAACTTGTCCCACATGTGCACTTAAGTCACACATCTTAAAAACTGAACTAACCGGTCATACAACTTTCAACTGCTGCACCCGTGGTCACAAACGGTCTGTTGGCCGGTTTTAAAGAAAACCAGTTACGTGAGGGCCAATATAGACAAACTTTTTGCAAAAACCAAACTATATTTTTATTTTGTTGCATATCGATTCAATTAACACATTGTTCACCCCTATTTTTTTAAAAAAAGAACCCTCTGTAGTTTTTCATTTGTTAATATTAATACTTATGAGTATACTGATAAAATGCGTTGCTTAGGATCACGCGACCTTCAAATGTTTGCCAGTACACCATAGCTCATCACTCGTGTACTGCTAGGACAACGAGCTTTATTATATAACTGCATGAATATGTTAGAAAAGTGTGGCATCCCGCAAAACCACTACTAGAAAATCGCGTTGTTTTTGTGCATTGCATCATCATTACATCATCGTGCATATTAATTTCACCTGAAACTATGTTGCGAAAGACTATGGTTTTCCGAAACTAGCCCTCCTCCTATTTCAAATCAAATCCCCGGCTGCGTCCGGATATTTTTGTTGCCTAAAAACTAGTTACAAAAATGTTTTGCAAATTAAATAAAATGTTAAAGTATTCTTAGCGGGGCAGTCGAACGGGCCGATTTGACCCGAACGACCACCTCCAGGTTTTCAAATCGGTCCACCTAACCCACCCTATTAATCCTAAGGCTACCAACTAACCTACCCATACCCAGCCTCCACCTCACCCCAACCAATCACAAGACGCCACGTCGCCCCTCCCCAAATCCTCACCAACCATGTGCTGCCACTTGGCCTCTCTCTCTCACCCCAACCTCCCCCAACCCAACCAGCACACACCCACCGCCACGCGCCTTGCACACCCCTCACCACCCTCCCGCCCACAGGTCCCACCACACCTGGCCACCCACTCCCACACAGCACACAACGCCAGCCCCACTCCACGCGGCCCCACCCCCTGACACCGTCCTCCCCACCGCGTCTTCCTTCCTGGCGCCCCGCTCCCTCTCTCCCTCCCTCTCCGACGCCACCAGGCCCCTCCTATCCTCCTCCCCGCCGGCGCGTCCCGCCCCTTCTCCCTCGCCCGGCCGGCCTCCCCTCCCCTCCGGCGTGGCCGCGCCGCCCCGTCTCCCGGGCTCTCCGCTCTACCGCCTCACCTCCCTCGCCCTACTCCACTCCACTTGCCGCCCCCAAGACCTTCCTCCACCGCGTCGCACCTCCTGCCGCGCCCAGCTCCTCCCGCCGCTCCCGCCTCTCTCGCGACCCCGGACCCAGCCTCCCCTCCCAGAAAGCAGCCGACGGCCGCCCTAGCTCGTCGCCGCCGCCGTGCGTTCGCATCCGTCTCGCCCTCTCTCCCGAGCAGCGCGGCCCGCTCCACCCTCTGCCGGTTCCCCTCCGCCTGTTCGTGGTGCCCGCCGCCCGAGCATCTCCCAGCGCTCGCCGTCGCTTTCTGAAACCCGGCCAAGCCGTCCATCTTCCTCGCCGCTTTGCCCGCCTCTGGTCCCGGCGCCCGCGCGTCCTGGCGCGTCACCTTGGCCTAAGCGCTTCGCCCGTGTCGCCGCCCGGTTGACCTCCTCCATCGGCGTCACCTATTCTATTCTTGCGTCGCATTGTCCGGTGTCCACAGGGCCCGGTTTACCTTGGTCCGCTCCGGCGACTGAGCCCTGCTTGACAACGCCTTTGCTTCATGTGCGTCTCGCCATGTTGGTCCGCAAGACAATGTCACTCACGATGTCCGGACCTCGGCAAGATCTCTGGTACCACGGACGATCGAGATGGCACTCAAGATCTTCACCCGGCCACGACCGATCGATTCGAGGACCCGACAAGACCGGCTTGATGCGATGATTCAAGGAGGTACATGGAGCCACCGAGAAAGAACGCCGTGACTCGCGGTATCCGGAGGTCGACAATAGACCGAGTATCAAGATCTTCTCCTGAGCAACGAGGTCTTCTTCCGAACGCCAAGTCTAGCCGAAGATCACGGACCCGAAGAATCCCGGACGAGCTCTCCGGATCGGAGATCGAACCGGCGCGCCAAGTTCTTCGACCCGAGACCCCGGATGCAACAAGACCTTCTTCCAGATGCCACATCGAGTACCTGAACGCCAAGATCGCCGACGCGAATACGACAAGTTTGACTACCCCGGACCCCGTGCGACAAGATCTACATCACAGATGGCAAGGTCCCCTTCATGGACACCAAGGCCCGGATCCAAGCCTCGATCAGACCCCGAACCCTTGGCATGCCAAGATCTTCGTCGCGGAAC
This sequence comes from Avena longiglumis, assembly GCA_030063025.1. Taxonomy (NCBI): domain Eukaryota; kingdom Viridiplantae; phylum Streptophyta; class Magnoliopsida; order Poales; family Poaceae; genus Avena; species Avena longiglumis. Next base: position 459,341,644 of record CP125974.1, read on the forward strand.
GCCAAGTCCTGCTTCCCGGGAGCGACTATATCTACCCAGTAATCCGAGAATGATCCCGTCGAACCCTGGACCCTAAGACCGACCCCGGACCCCGGAACACCAAGACCGTCGAGACCCTAATGTGTGACCCTTATCCGAACCCCTATTTTTATAAATGTTAAACGTAAAACCTGTTGCATACTTAATTGTTCATGCATGCATACTTGTCATGTGGTTGGGGCCTTATGCCGATTCACGCATAATTAAATATGGGGCCCATATGCGGACAAATCTAGTCTCATATAGGCCTCATTTAAAACTTGTGTAAACCGGTACTATCTTCTGCCATGTTAAAACAACATTTAAATTGCGGGGGTTCTAAATAACTTGAACCATTTAATTAATTGTCGGGACCCCGGTTCCGCTTAATATGACCTAATTGCATCGCACCTTTGCCATGCCATACATCATACATGCATCATGCCGATCTTCCGCGAAATCTTAAATATTGCATCCGATGTTATTCTAGTGTTTTGCTTCTTCGGATAAGGGCGTTGAGTTGATGTGAGCTTACCCCGATCTTGGTTGAACCTCGACAATGTTTTCAAAGCGAGCATCTCCCCTTTCTACCTATCTTACTTTTATAGTATTTTACTCCTTCCTGTTGATCTATTGCTATACGTGTTGCGATGCTTTAGTTTCGTACATGATATACCGTGCAGCCTATATTGCCTTGGACACATCCTATTACTGTTGTTTGGTAGCTAGTTGGACTTGCGGCGTCGTGATCGCTTGCTCAAGTCTTTGTGCGTGTCGTTCGATTCCACGATTGTTGATGTATTGCCGCATGTTGGTGTTGGAGATGATTCTAGTTTTACTTATCGTTCACTTTAATTCCTGTTTAACAACTAAAATTGGAATAAGCAGAGGCATCGGTGGGTGATAGAAAATATTTGGTTTCCGAACGCCCACTTGTGTCCCGTAGGACCCCGAGTACTTGATACCTGTTCCTTGATTTATCGCTATCCACATCCGGAGGTATATGGGACCCCACAGCGAGCTTGATTCATCTTATTTCTTGGGGCCACAAACTAGTTTGAGGTTTTATTTACTATCCTGTACTTATGCCATGCTACTTATGTATTTAATTGTGCGAGATAGCACTGTCTTATTTAGGATCGTGCACGATTCCGGTGTCGACAAGCCCAGTTTTGGGTTCCCGATCGTTCACTGACCGTCCCCACAACCTTGAGTCCGTCTCGAGCTTGCTTACCGTTGCGGGTCTACTTTAAGGGTGGCCCCGAAATATTTCTGAATCCTGTGATTGTTCACCGTGAAAGCCTCGTTGGGTTTTGATTTGGTTTTTCCGAGGTTGATCGGCGTGTGTTGCTATTGGTGCACCGGCCGGGTAAAACTTTCAAAGCCGTGTCCGCGGATATGGACGACTTGGAGCACTGATCTCGATCATAGACAAGCATAACTAAAGTTTATTGCTATAAATTTGACTTTATAATGACTAGTAATCAGCTTCACTATAATGGAATGGCTAATTAATACTACCCACTGGCTTGTTTGGAGTGTCGCTTGCTACCTTTGTACCTGACTAGTAAGTATTGCAACTACAACGGAATGGCTGAATAAAAGCACCAACAACTGCTGGGTTTTGGGTTTATCTCATGCTATCTGTATCTGACTAGTAATTGATGTAACTACAACGGAATGAATAACTAAAAGGGCCCACTGCTTCTTTAATCAGGACAATTATCTATACTTGACTAGTAATTGCATAGCGATAAGCGAATAATTAAAGCGCCAAGTGTGAGTTCCTCGGTTGACTTCCTCGTTTGGTCTCGAGAAACACCGGGATGGGTTTGTTTGGTGTTCGTTTGTGTTGGATCCGGATAGGTCACTCTTATCCCTCTCGATAAGCGCCAGTTGTTTGAGTCTCTATAGGTTGTTTAGTGCATGCCGCCGCTCGGTCCACCATACCTATGTAGGCGGACCGCTGAATTCTAGCCTCGCTGTCTTGGCCTCGATCTTGACGCTCCTTCTTTTCCTTTGACCTTTGTCGGCACCCTTTTGTTTAAGCAGGTTTGAGATCGGCGTCGTTAGCGGGGTTACCCTTGGCATGGCACAGGCGGGGTTATGGGCGCCATTGGATATTCTTGAGCTCTTAGCCCCATTTGCATCTTGTCCGTAGCTGGACGCTCTATCGTTTTCAAGGTGATTTGGATCTGTATATTATATCTGTATTCTTGACTCATTGAGTCATTTTGTATATATATCTTACCTTAGGTCCCATCGAGAACTGTTGTGTAATGTTATTACTTCGTTTTCCACCCATGCGAAAGTGCTGGTGGCACCTTTGAATCGTTTCTATGCGGGTTTGGCGGGTTTCGCTAAAACTTGCATAGGGCCGATCGAGGGTGTTACTGAGTGGTATCGAGCTCGGGTTGCGATACCCCTAAGTCCAGCCTGTAGGATAACCTAGCTAACGGCGAAGTAGAGTGTCAAAACTATTTTGAAAATCGGTTGGATAGTTCTTACGATTAGGTGATTTTTACTCCTTACCCCTCTGCCATTCTCCTCTTACCCCTACGTGTTTTGAATCCGCTCTCTTCTCTTTCTTCGAGTCCAGGATTTCTCGTGGTTGGGTTCCGTCGTACCTTCAGGGTTTCGCTTCCTCCTCTGATAACGGTGTTCTATCATCCGGTGTTCAAGCTGCCTGAGGAATCCGTCTGCTGTGGTACCATTCTTTGTTCCTTGTTTGCGCTATCCGGAGTTTTCCGACGCGACGACATCATTTACGCCAGATCCGATGCAGAGTCTGCATCACTCCTTTGTTTCCGAACCTCGCTTGTCGAGATCTTCAGTCTGATTCCGAGAATGGTTGCACTCTTTTCTACTGATTGTGCAGAGTAATAGTTTGGGTGCGTGATGGATTGGCCCCCATGCCGACTACCCTTTTTATTCGCTTTTGTGCATTGAAGTGGACGAGAATGCATCGGTTCCCCCTTTCCATCGGAAGCTAGAGGTGGCTTTATTTGTTGATACCTCTACCTTCGACCTTTTGTTCCGGAGTGCCCCCTCGACGATCACGGACAACGACCTCTTGTTAGTGGTGTCGCGAGGATCTACACGAAGCGAGAAGACGCCGACCGCCGACCTTCTTCCCGGTACCATGAGGCGGATCTCGAGGGCGAGATCCATTGTTAGTGGTGTCGAATTGTGGCATCCCGCAAAACCACTACTAGAAAATCGCGTTGTTTTTGTGCATTGCATCATCATTACATCATCGTGCATATTAATTTCACCTGAAACTATGTTGCGAAAGACTATGGTTTTCCGAAACTAGCCCTCCTCCTATTTCAAATCAAATCCCCGGCTGCGTCCGGATATTTTTGTTGCCTAAAAACTAGTTACAAAAATGTTTTGCAAATTAAATAAAATGTTAAAGTATTCTTAGCGGGGCAGTTCGAACGGGCCGATTTGACCCGAACGACCACCCCAGGTTTTCAAATCGGTCCACCTAACCCACCCTATTAATCCTAAGGCTACCAACTAACCTACCCATACCCAGCCTCCACCTCACCCCAACCAATCACCAGACGCCACGTCGCCCCTCCCCAAATCCTCACCAACCATGTGCTGCCACTTGGCCTCTCTCTCTCACCCCAACCTCCCCCAACCCAACCAGCACACACCCACACTGCCACGCACGCCAGGCACACCCCACTCAGCCACCCTCCCTGCCCCTGGGTCCCACCACACCTGGCCACCCACTCCCACACAGCACACAACGCCAGCCCCACTCCACGCGGCCCCACCCCCTGACACCGTCCTCCCCACCGCGTCTTCCTTCCTGGCGCCCCGCTCCCTCTCTCCCTCCCTCTCCGACGCCACCAGGCCCCTCCTATCCTCCTCACTTGGGCGTCCGCCCTTCTCCCTCGCCCGGCGGCCTCCTCCTCCCGTGGCGCCGCCCGTCTCCGGGCTCTCCGCTCCGCCTCGCCTCGCCCTACTACTCCACCGCCATTCGCCGCCCAGACCTTCCTCCACGCGTCGCCCGCCCGTCGCACCTCCTGCCGCGCCCAGCTCCTCCCTTGGCGCGCTCGCGCCTCTCTCGCGACCCGGACCCAGACGCCGCCGCCTCCCGCCCAGAGCGGCCGCGCCGCCCCTAGCTCGTCGCCGCCCGCCCGTGCGTTCGCCTGTCTCGCCTCTCTCCCGAGCAGCGGCCCGCTCCACCCCTCGCGGTTTCCCTTCTCCGCCTCGTCCGTGGTGCCCCGCCGCCGGAGCGAGCATCTCCCCTGGCGCTCGCCGTCGTCGCCTGCGCGAGCCCGACCGACGCCGTCCATCTTCCTCGCCGCCTGCCCGCCTCTGGTCCCCGGCGCCCCGCGCGTCCCTGGCCGCGTCACCTTGGCCTAGGCGCTCGCCCGTGTCGCCGCCGGTTGACCCTGCCTCCATCGGCAGGTCACCTATTCCTGCTGCAGCGTCGCATTGTCCAGTGTCCCTGGGGCCCAGTTTACCTTGGTCCGTTCCGAGCGACCTGAGCCCCTGCAGTTGACAACGCCACTGCTTCATGTGCGTCTCTGGCCATGTTGGTCCTGCAAGACAATGTCACTCACAGTATCCGGACCTCCGGCAAGATCTACGGTACCACACGGACGATCGAGATGGCACTCCAAGATCTTCACCCCGACCGCCACGACCGATCTGATTCGAGGACCCGACAAGACCGGCTTGATGCTGATGATTCCGAAGGAGGTACATGGAGCCACCCGAGAAAGCAACGCCGTAGACTCGCGGTATCCGGAGGTCGACAATAGACCGGAGTATCAAGATCTTCTCCTGGAGCAACGAGGTCTTCTTCCCGGAACGCCAAGTCTAGCTGCCCGAAGATCACGGACCCAGAGAATCCCCGGACGACGAGCTCTCCTTCCGGATCAGGAGACCGAACCCGGGCGCGCCAAGTTCTTCGACCCGAGACCCCGGATGCAACAAGACCTTCTTCCAGATGCCACATCGAGTACCTGAACGCCAAGATCGCCGACGCGAATACGACAAGTTTGACTACCCCGGACCCCGTGCGACAAGATCTACATCACAGATGGCAAGGTCCCCTTCATGGACACCAAGGCCCGGATCCAAGCCTCGATCAGACCCCGAACCCTTGGCATGCCAAGATCTTCGTCGCGGAACGCCAAGTCCTGCTTCCCGGGAGCGACTATATCTACCCAGTAATCCGAGAATGATCCCGTCGAACCCTGGACCCTGAGACCGACCCCGGACCCCGGAACACCAAGACCGTCGAGACCCTAATGTGTGACCCTTATCCGAACCCCTATTTTTATAAATGTTAAACGTAAAACCTGTTGCATACTTAATTGTTCATGCATGCATACTTGTCATGTGGTTGGGGGCCTTATGCCGATTCACTGCATAATTAAATATGGGGCCCATATGCGGACAAATCTAGTCTCATATAGGCCTCATTTAAAACTTGTGTAGCGAACCGGTACTATCTTCTGCCATGTTAAAACAACATTTAAATTGCGGGGGTTCTAAATAACTTGAACCATTTAATTAATTGCCGGGACCCCGGTTCCGCTTAATATGACCTAATTGCATCGCACCGTTGCCATGCCATACATCATACATGCATCATGCCGATCTTCTGCCGAAATCTTAAATATTGCATCCGATGTTATTCTAGTGTTTTGCTTCTTCGCGGATAAGGACGTTGAGTTGATGTGAGCTTCGCCCCGATCTTCGGTTGAACCTCCGACAATGTTTTCAGGCGAGCATCTCCCCCTTTCTACCTATCTTACTTTTATAGTATTTTACTCCTTCCTGTTGATCTATTGCTATCTGTGTTGCGATGCTTTAGTTTCCGTACCTGTGATATACCGTGCAGCCCTATATTGCCTTGGACACATCCTATTACCTGTTGTTTGGTAGCTAGTTGGACTTGCGCGTCGTAGTCGCTTGCTCAAGTGCTGTTGCGTGTCGTTCAGTGCCACAGTTGTTGATGTATTGCCGCATGTTGGTGTTGGAGATGATTCTAGTTTTACTTATCGTTCACTTTAATTCCTGTTTAACAACTAAAATTGGAATAAGCAGAGGCATCGGTGGGTGATAGAAAATATTTGGTTTCCGAACGCCCACTTTAATATCCAAGAAGTAAAACACATGATAAGTGAGGCAAAGTAGTAATGAAGTACATTGAAATGCACATTTATATGCACAAAGGTTCAACTATGTTTCAGGATTGGATTGTTTTCTGTACAAAGACTGTCCATGGGATGATTTTTTATCTTGTCTAATCATTTATATAAACAATCATTGCAAGCTTTTGTAATATCTAAGCCAGAAATGGTTTTTAAAATATAACCTGAGTGAACCTAGATACTAAAAGTAGTCTAGATACATTTGCTTCATAAAGCTAAAACATCTTATATTTTAAAACGGAGTACTTGAAAGAGGGAGTACTTGAAAGAAGGATCCCTCTATGTTTTACAAGTGGAGTCCTTTCCTGAATATGCATTAGTTGCCCTCTGTATATAATCTAACTCCTCAACTAACTATAGCCTGCAACCAGAAATTGAGCTTGTACCGCTCTGAAAGCAGCTATCTCGTAGGAAATCAACAAAATTGATGAATGTTTTCGAGTTAAAACTTAAGGAATTCAAAAAGTTCATGACCACCTGCCTGTTCACACCAGATCTATCTGCAATCTAGATAACCACTGTTCTTCCAAGAAGTAATACACAGGATAAACGCATGAGTTTCACATAACGGTGAGTTGCAACCATCAATCAGTCACAATTCATCACTAAAGCACGAGGAAATCAACAAAGTTCATTACCAATTTCACCACCAAAGCAGTTCATCAAGTCGAAATCAACAGAGTTCATGACCACCAATTTCACCACTACAGCAGCTCATCAAGTCGAAACTAACAGAGTTCATGACCAATTTTCACCACCACTCGATCAGAAACTACGCAAGACGATCTCAGAAGCAAAACAGGGCACGAAGAGACAGACCAGGCATCACCAAGGCGTCTCTCAACTCCACTCTCCATTAACACTACTAACTACTAGGACTACTCTCGATCCGTCTACTCGATGGTCACCTGGAACACGTCCTTGCGCTCCTCCTTCTTGAGCTTGGGCAGGGTGACCCTGAGCACGCCGTTCTTCATCTCGGCCTTGATCTTGTCCATCTTGTACGCGTCGGCGGCCACCTCGATGCGGTGGATGTACCTCGGCACCGCGGCGTCGGCGTCTTCGCCATCCCAGGCATCCTTCTCGCCCTCCCCCTTGATCACCAGGCTGTTCTGCTCCGCCCACACCTTGACGTGCTCCTTCCCCAGCCCCGGCATCGGCACCTTCAGGTACACCGCGTCGTCGTCCTCCTTCGCCACGGACCCAGCGCGACGCGCCGCGGAGAGGCCAGAACCCGCGACCGCGTCCTCCATCAGAGCCAGCAGCCGGCCCAGGCTCGTCGGCGCGCCGAACGGGTCGAGCACGTCTGCAGATTTAGTAACAACGGGGGAAAAAAAGTTGACTGATTTGTCCCACAATGCTCACACGAACGAACGAACCCACAGAAACGACGAAGGAAAGGCGAGGAGCCGAGGACGCATACCCAGTGAGAAGACGTCGGAGTCGCGAGCACGGCGGCGGTTCCCTGCGTCGGCATCCTCGTGCTCACGGCCGCTCTCGCCGCTGGTGTCGTCGTCGTCGTGGAGGCGGACTTCCTTGCCCTGGGTGTTGTACATGCGGCGTGCGGCGGCCGGGCAGAGCGCGTAGCAGGCCACGGGCGCACCGGTGGCCGACGGCTCGGCGAGCAGCTTCTTGATGGTGGCCAGCGCGGGACCCCTGCGAGCGACGGCGGCGGAAGCCATGGATCTCTCTCTTTCCCTCCCTCTCTCTCTCTCTCCAGTGATTTTGGATTCTTGTGATGGACAGGAAGGAGGAGGTGCGGAATGGAGGGGGTTTTGAAGGCAGGCGCTTTCTTGGGGAAGGGGATGGAGAGAAGGGGTTAGAAGGTTCAGGAAAGCACGAGAGGGCCCTGGAGTTCTCCAGAATAGGAGTACCACTGCTTTAGGATTCGTGCTGGTTGATGTACCATGAGGTAGGTCATCGGGTGCGATGGATGGTGCCATGATTAGCGTTTGAAAAGTTTTTGACGAGATGCCATTTTCTTGAAAACAAAGAAGCTGAAATGTGTGCTTACAGTTACCGATTGTACACTTCTTTGACAACAAGCTGCTGCTGCGGTATGCTTCCATGTTACTACTCGTGATTCAGAGCACACTTGGTGTTCCCATGTACAAATATGAGACTCTTTAAGCTTTATTCTCCGATTCAAATTAATGTTCTTAAATTTGTTTAAATTTAAATATATCTAGTACTTAAACATGATTAAATACATTTAAATCTAGACAAATCTGAAAATATTAATTTGGATTAGAGAGAGTACTGGTTTTAATCTTACGTGAGTTTTGTGTTAAAAAAACTTAGGTTAGTAGTGGTTTTGATCAGGACACGAATGGGCATGAAGAATGATATATAATAAGCCCCCTCTCCCCTATAGTAAAATCATGAACAAGCAACGGGGCATCGCCTCCTAGGGTTCCAGTTGAGGCCAAATCAGAGGAGATTATCGTCCTTATCTCCTAGGTTGTGGGCAAGTTCTTTGAGGTGGACGAGCGCTCTCTCAGATCATGGGGTAGTGCGCCTGAGGATCTTGTGCCTAGACCCGCAGGTGCTCCCAATCTACCTGCCACGCTTCTTCTTCAACACAGTGGGCAAGGACCTGGTGGTGGAGCTGGACGAGGAACCCGCCAGCCCCCGCTCCCCACCTTGTCCCTTCTGATGACGACACGGGGAGGGTGGTGGTTCGTGTGGCGATGAGTCTTCAGGGGGAGAGGATACTGATGAGGGTGTGAGCCCTCCCTCTGAGGAGCAAGACCCTCCCCCACCCTAGCATGCGCCGACTTTGAGTGGAACCAGCACCAACTTTGCTGCTGGTCTCCAGGCTTCCCTCCTGGGGTCGTTCTTCCTAGCTAAGCGGCTTCTCTCTCGGAGTGCACTAGCCAAGATGGCCCCCGTCGACCTCCCATGTTGCTCGCGCCCTGACCACCAAGAGCCACTCGGCCTCCTGATCTCTCAGTATGGGTCCAACCTCGGGGTCAGGCTGCTAGACCTGGACTTCCCAAGAAAGAACGCTTTGGCCCTAGCCACCATGTCTTCACCCCGACAGCTTTCCTCGAGGGAAGATTTGGGGTGTGTGTGGGGGGGGGGGGGGATGGAGGTCCTTCCCTAGACATCACCCTGTTCTCCATGGGTGGTTTGCTACACCCTCGCGTCGGATACCCCATACCCAACTATCTTGGAGCCGCCCACGATCTACACCGACACTCTGAGGGCTGCTTACAAGACCCGTCACCCTCTGTGGCAGATCATGCCTCCCTCTCGCCATAGCGCCTGCCTTTCCAGTTCAAGGGCGGGACACGAGGGATCGACACCGACGGTTCCTGATCTGGCTGAGAGGAGGGCTGCAGCACGTGACGAGCTCCTAGGTTTGACCCTTACGCCCACTCCCCCTCTATACCCCCTCATCTCCTACATATATTCCATCAGGTTCCAAGTTTATGGTTCTTGCCCTAGTCCCATTGGAGCACTTGTTTGATGTTTCTTCTCACTGCAGGGTTGTATTCCGCGGTGAGAGTGGTCCAGACTTGAGTAGATTACGACCATTAAGGCTAGAGAGATCTATGAGGGGCCCCTTGCTGCAGCTCGTGCTCAGACGGAGCATGAGCGGGCAAGGGACCCGAAGCCAGTTGGACATGTGCCCACGGCACCTGGGTCCAGAAGGGCACCATCTCTCTAGCCTAATGGCTGGGGGCTACCTTACTACTCCTAGGCTAGGGATTTCTCGCGGGAGACCACCCAAAGCTTCATATTGGCCCTCAACCTCTGGTAGGTCTTGCTTCGTCTCTGCTAAGGGGACACCCCACACTAGTTTTCCAAATGAGCCTGCTCAGATTGATCTGAGCGTTCAATTGGAACATAAGGGAGTTTGGGCAGGACTGTAGAAGATGGCGGATTAAAGAGTACATGCGCGAGGAATATGTTAACATTGTGGGCCTCTAGGAAACCATTCTCTGAGACTATTTGGTGGAGAAATTTGAGGGGCTCAACCACCACAAGTTTGCGTGGAACTGGATCGCGTCCTATGGTCACTCGGGTGATATCCTCCTGGGCATGAAGGAGGATACCTTTGAGATAGACGATATGGACCGCTGGGAGTTCTTTGTGAGCATGGCCCTCACCCATAGACAATTAAACCTCAAGTGGGAGGTTATTATTATCTGTGGCCATATGGACCTTAGGAGGTCCACAGAGTTTCTCAGAACTCAAGTCAAAGGTGGAGCGAAGTGGAATCCCGGTTGTAGTGGCTGGCGATTTTAATCTTATCCGCTCCCAAGAAGATAAGAGATCTGCTCACGTGGACCTCCCTAGGATGCGCATACTTAATGACCGAATTGCAGATCTGACCCTCAGGAAGGTTGCATGGATAGGCGCGAGATATACATGGACTAATAAGCAACTAAACCTGATTCGCATTGAAAGGATACAGATGCTGCCTAGAGGGGGTGAATAGGCGGTTTAAAACTTTTCTGAGAGTGGCTTAACAAAGGCGGAATTAAACTAGAGTTTACTTTGTTAAGCACAAAACCTAGAACAACTAGGGTTCACCTATTTGCACCAACGACTTATGCTAAGCAAGACAAACAACTATGTGATAGAAAGATATATACTTCAAGCACAAAGGCTATCACAAAGTAATGTGCATAAGTAAGAGCTCGGATATAGAGACAACCGAGGCACGCGGAGACGATGATATTTTACTGAGTTCCTCCCAACATGGAGTACGTCTCATTTGAAGAGGGTTTGATATCAAACCACCAATGCCACAAGATTCCTCCCTTTTTCTCCTATGTATCTCACCCCAACGGGATCGATCCACACTTCCACTATCGGTGCACTTGTCGGTGGCAATCAGGAACCTCTCACAAGGTTGGGGAACCTCTCCATAACTCAATTGGAGGCTCCCAAGAAACAAGCTTGGGGAAAGCTCCACAACTTAATTGGAGGCCCCCAAGTAATCCAAAACCATGCAAAACAACCAAACCGTCTAGGGTTCCAAGAACCCAAGATTAAAAAGCTTCTCACCTTTCACTCAATCGAATACTCACCGATAACTCAAATCGATGTACCAAATGCAATGGCAAGAACACAAGAAGTTCTCAAGTCCTTATCTCCCAAATTCCACCAAAGCTACAAAAGTTTGTGGGGGAATAAGAGAGGAAGAACAAAGGAGGAAATCCACAAAATACTCCAAGATCTAGATCCCAAGATGTTCCCCTCACTTAAAGGAGAGATTGATTGGTGGGGTTGTAGATCTAGATCTCCTCTTTCAAATCCCTAAAGTATATGCAAGAATCATAGGAGGGATTGAAGGGAAGCATGCTCAAGAATGTCAAGAATGGAGGGGAAGGATTGCAGAACTCGTGCCCAGTCGATTGCGGAAGAAGGGCCCTTTATATAGGCCCACTGCCATGCAGAAAGTCCTTGGCCTGATGTTGATGCTCCCTTCGGGGAATTTGCAGAGTTTCCGGACCGGGGCACACCAGAGACTCCGTTGTTTTCACCCCGGAGACTCCGGTCCATCTCCACCCCAACTCCGTACCCTTATATAGAATGACCCTGGGCTTCATCTTGGATCGACACCGGAAGTTTGAGATGAAACTCTGGTCCACACCGGAGACTCCGGAAACACCAGAGATTCCGGTCTGGATATTCCGTCAACCTTTTTTTTCAGCCAGTGTCACATCCCAAAATTTTCCAAATTTTGAAATGTGAAAAATAAACAAGCAAAAGAAATAAATAAATGTTGAAATTTAGGGTGAAAAGAAACTTTTACTTCTAAATGGAAACATCAAAACCCTACTTGAACAAAATTTGAATGAAAAGGAAACAAACAAATTTTCAAACAAGTCAAATGCATTCATAAATGGATGTATCTTGAATTTAAAAGCACTTGGAAAAGTTGAACCAAAAACCCTAAACTCTAATGAAAGAAATCATATCCAAGATCACTCCAAGACTATGGCTTTGTCCCATGTAAAAATTTAGCAACAAACATTTCTAAATGGTCAAAAATGGTAAACAAAAAATAGTACAAAACCATGGGAATTGATTTCATTCAATTTGGAGCCATGGATAAAAACTTATGTTTTTAATAAAATAAAAGAAAGTAATTCCAAGGCTAATAAATCTCCTAACTAAAATCAACACTAAATTGTGAGCAAAGTAATCCTAAAAGGATTTGAAAAGATAAATAATTATTAAATAAAATTTTATAAAGTGGAATCACTAATTTTGGAGCTAATTTTTTTTAAATAATACATTTTTTTATTCAATTTCACAAATAATACACAAAACGGGCAAATTGCAAATCTGTTGGTCGGTCACGTTCAGCATGACGAAACCACATTCGTCCGTTCAGCGAACATCTTGCCTTCATCGTTCAGCGGATGACCGCTGCATTCGTCCGTTCAGCGGACGACACACCTGCAAACCCAAAGAGTGTGTCGTCTGTTCAATGCGAACAATCTGGCATCATCCGTTGAACGAACGATGTTTCGTAAATCGTTGAGCGACCAACAGATTTGCAATTTGTCCGTTTTGTGTATTATTTGTGCAATTCAATAAAAAAATGTATTATTTAAAAAAAATTAGCAATTTTGGAACTATAAATAAAAAGATATGGATTTTATAAGACAAAGAATGAAATAAATGAATAAGAATTATTTAAAGGACAATTTAAATCTTGGCCAAATCCATATGGAAAATGGAATAAAAGTAATTCAAGTAAAATAAAAGAATAAAGAATTACTTGAATAAAATTATATGGGTTTAAACCATATTCAATTTTATTTAAATAAAGACAAAATGCCTCACTTAAATGAATTATTAAATTACAAGGAAAATATTTGGTTATTCCGAAGTGGACTTTTTAACACACTAATAAATGTTTTAATCTAATGAAAATGTTTGGTAAAAATTTGAATTCAAATTGAAGCTTGAATCAAATGGTTTGAATTAAAACAAAAAATAGAAAAGGAAAAAGGAAAAGGAAATAAGAAAAAAGGAAACAAACCCAACCCAACTAACCCTACCCAGCATCCCAGCCCAATCTGGCCCAACATAAGCCCACCCGGCTCACCCCACTCCCCCTGCAGATCTTTCTCTCACCCGCACGTCCACCCACTCCCTCACTGACGGCCCGGTCCACACGCCAGCTCAGCATCGTCTTCAAGCTAGCGACCACGCCACGATCCCCTCCTCAATGTTTCTGGATGTTTTCAAATTGAATGAATTCGAGTAACTCCGCGAGTTAATCCGCCCCGCGACCATGCCCTCTTAATCCTCTCCCTCTCCTCTCCATTTCACCTCAACCTCCCACCCCCGAGTGCCCCCAGGCTGCCTCCATCATCGCCCTGGCCACCGATGAGCTGCAGCGCCAATTCCGGCGATCCCAGACACCCCTTGCCCCTATCTCACACTAGCTTGCTCGCCTTCATCATGCGCACCTGCCAGTAGCCCCCATTTTCTCGCGCGTGCCCCTGACGCCCAGCTCTGTCTTCGTCTGCGAACACCCGACACCAACGCGAACTCCGGCGAGTGATTACCGTCGACCCCGTGCGCCCCTTGCCCTCTGGTAAGTTTCCCCGCGACCCTTGAACCCGTGTGCATCTCACTGATACCTTGCCTTACTCGCTTGCATCCCGGATACTCGCCTCCGACGACGCCCGTGCGTGCCCAATGCCAGGAACATCTCCGGCGAGGAATACACGATGATTCCGTGTGCCCCTTCGCCAACCACTACCATGTTGAGCATCCGCTCGCCACGACGACTCTGGTAACACCCTCCCTCCCTCCTCTGGCTTCCTAGAATCACCGGACCGCCGTAGATAGAGCGCCGCTGTCGCGCACCATCGTTTGTGCGACCAGTTCTTGGCCAGAACGATTTAGTCCGTTAGATCTAGATCTAACATTGTGGATTAGATGACTAATCGAAGTGGTATGAATCGATCTGATCAGTGTGATTCTAGTTAGATCCAACGGCCTGTGTAGCTCGATCCACCCGAAGCGGTATGGGCCAATAAAAACAAGACACGTGGCCAGGATTTCAATTTAAAACCAGAATTTGATCTATTAGTTGTTTGATTTTATAAAATCCATAACTTCTGATATGTATGTCCAAAAATTACAAATTTTATATCAATGGATTCAGAAAAATGTGTGCTTTGCAAGTATGGCCCTGGTTTGATCATTTGTTTATGAAAATTTAGAGTTTTATGCAGAAACATTTGTAGGACTATTTTGGATATAAAAATTGTTCTAAAAATGATTTTTGAATAAATCCTTTTGCAAATGGATTTGTTTTGAACCCTCTGACCATAAACAATAACATTTGAATTTTAAAATATATTTGGCTAACACTAGGAATTAATCCTTTGAATAAAAGCATTTCTAGTAAAACGAAAATGATTTAAAAGGCCTATTTTCACTAACTTGATTTTAATTGAATTCCCACTTTTATAAAAGACCAGTAGGTGTTTCTGAATTGTTTATAGCCTTATTAGAAACCACTTTTTAATAAAACAACCTTTTTGCATGATTGCATGCATTTCTTTGTTTTATTGTTTTGCTTTGTTATTTGTTTGAATGCTAGTTTTGAATGTGTGCCTTGCTTGATTTAATTGTAGTGAACTTTGAAGAGTGTGACAATTGCAAAGATCAAGGAGAGTACCTAGTTTCTCTACTAAAAAGGCAAGTGATACTTTGGTCATCAAAAGTCCTATCTTTTCAATATTGCATTAGTGTTATTTTTGTAGTATGCATGATAGGACTAATTTTTACATATTGCTATGCTATAGTAGATCCCATAGAATTTATCTTGGTAGGAATCTTCCTAAGTAAAGAGACAGGTTATGCTAGTATGCTTATCCTAGATATTATAATACAAGAGTGGAATATTCATACTATGATATTATGCAAAGTCTATGACTATGTTTTGATTAATAAAACAACTATGTAAATGAATCACCTGGGTGGAATGGGAAGATTGGTTTGTGTTGAGTGGTTACTCAGGGCCCATTTCTATGGTTTACCCTGGTGTATATCACTTGTGGATGGACACCTAGGAACAAAGATATTTGAGATGTTTTGTGTTGAGAAGCTTCCAGTGCATTCACATGGCATATGGGCTCTGCCTTGACTACATAGGTTGCAAGAACTCAGACAGGCAGATAGTTGGTGGTAGTGATGATAGGATGGAACGCGTCTGTGATGATCTGAGGGATTGTCTCTGAAAAGTCTCGTATCGATGCATGCCGATTATTGTGGGAAAAGTGCACCACCTCTCGAGAGGGTAAAACCTAAGTACTTAGCCGTGTCCCCGACAATGGACAATTTGATCATCAAAGACATTGAAGCAATCAAGAATCTCCTCATCCCAATTTATCTAAGTTAAAACTTGTTGGGTGAACAAGGGGAGCACCTGGTGTGTAACCAGTGTGCCATGTGTGATGAAATGTTTTGATAAAGAGAAAACTATTTTCAAAGGATAGGGAAAACTTATTTTATGCAAAGGCCAGCCAAAACTCTTCTTAGCCATATATTCATGTTGATGTTAGATTCTCCATATCAATATGATATCACTTGCCAATACAATTCAAATGTATTGACCCTTGTGGCCGTAACTTATTATGTTGCATGTTTGTTTGATGTTAGTGAAGTTTGTTGAGTAGGGATTACAAGTCTACAACCAACATGATTGCATGTGGCACATGAAGATGAAGTACTCCATGCTATATAGTTATATCTGCTGCTTTGTAATATGATAGCCATATGAGCTATGTAAGTTGTAATGAACTATTTTATTCCTAGTTATAAGTTGTAATATGAACTTTGTTTCTTGATATTACATCTTAAATTGTGGGTGCTAGCTATTCGATTCAGGGACTAGCATTGTAAACACAGGGATCTCTACCTTATCCGGTTGGGACCTCTACAGATGGTATCAGAGCACTATGTTGCCTATAGGATTGTAACCCTAGGATTGGACAAAACCCCTTAGAAAAATAAGAGTTGTATTTGTTCAAACTTATTTACAAAAAATCTTGTAAACTCTTTCCTTAGCATTTTGTTTTTATTCTACATGTCTTCCTTTTCAACTTGATGGACAAAAACTTCAACATGAGCAAGGACTTCAACGACTTCAGCTTCAACATCACCAATGACTTCAACTTCAGTTTCACTAAGGACTTCAACTTGGACATCATAAGGACTTCAAGTGAGATAAGAAAAAAATACTCAAGACTTGGAGACTAAGGAAACTCAACTCATGAGGAAACATTATAGACAACACCTTTGAGCCTTGTGACCAAGATGCAAGAATTTCTTCCAAGGTTACCATGATCTTGTTCATGATGTAACAACTAAGAAGAATGGAATGATCTCAAGTGATACCATAGTTGGACCACCATACTAGTGTTTAGTTTAAATCGACTTGTTGATCATATATTGATCACACCAACTTATGTGGTGTAGCAAAAATATTTTGTTACCTAAGATATGCTTGAATATTGTTGTTTGAGTGGAATGCATGATTGTGATTGCTTGCACATTGCTTTGTGTGATTTGTTGTGTGTGAGTAGAATTCTTTTCCTAGAAAATATTTTGTCTATTCTAATCCCAACCCAACCCAAACAGATGACTTATCCAAGAGACCACAACTCCAACATCAAGGATGGTGACAACTATAACCAAGAGATGCACATGACAGAACAACTTCTAGCAACTCAAGCTAAGTTGAATCAAGTGACAAGCCAGTTTTTAGACAACAACATTGAGTTAGACCCAGCCATGCTAAAGTTCTTGGAATCCCAATCTCAGTTGTTGCAAAGGATGACCAATCAGATGATCAACATGAGAAGCAACCCTTCCCAAAGATATTGTGACAACAATGGTTTCAAGGATGATATTATGGAATGAACACAAGCCTAAAAAAAACTGTGGAGACATAGGACACACTTATAAGGAACATAGTGACCAATTCCCTAATTGTGAAGATAAACATCCAGCTAGACAATGCCCTACATCTCAAGTTACTTGTTTCCTATGTGAAGGAAATGATCATGTCCGTATCCAATACCATATCTATCCTATAGTTCAAAAGATGGAACATCAAGGTAAGGATGGAAAACATCAAGTATTTGGACACATCCATGAAGGAACAACTTCCACCAAGAATGATAAAGACAAAGTCAAACCTCAGTATGCACCTCCATACATTATAACCCACTATGGTGGACAAAAGAGGAAACATGGACATTATCCTAGGCATCGTTCTAAGAACCGAGGAAGTTTTCCCACATTTGTGGTGAAATATGAAGAACATGAACTAGGAGACCTCCTAGCTTTGGAGAAATCCAAAAAGAAGAAGGGCCAAGGAAACAAACAATAGGTAGTGATACCAAAGACAAAGAGAGATATTAGCCAAGTGATGTCCCACAAATGCAAACAGCTAGGCCATTATGCATCAAATTGTCCAGAAAAGGAGAAGAACATGACAAGCAAGCCTGTGAAGGATCTCAACCTTGTCACATGTTTCAAATGTGGAAACAAAGGACACTATGGAAACAACTGTCCAGAGAAGTTACATCAAGACATCAAGTAAGCCAAGATGTAATCTAATCAAAATCCTTTTAAGGGTGGTAGTACCCTAGTTGTCCTTAAGCCAACTTGTTGTCTCTAGCCTTCCCGAATCTCGGGACGAGATTCCTTTTAAGGGTGGTAGTCTGTCACATCCCAAAATTTTCCAAATTTTGAAATGTGAAAAATAAACAAACAAAAGAAATAAATGTTGAAATTTAGGGTGAAAAGAAACTTTTACTTCTAAATGGAAACATAAAAACCCTACTTGAACAAAATTTGAATGAAAAGGCAACAAACAAATTTTCAAAGAAGTCAAATGCATTCATAAATGGATGTATCTTGAATTTAAAAGCACTTGGAAAAGTTGAACCGAAAACCCTAAACCCTAATGAAAGAAATCATATCGAAGATCACTCCAAGACTATGGCTTTGTCCCATATAAAAATTTAGCACCAAACATTTCTAAATGATCAAAAATGGTAAACAAAAAATAGTACAAAACCATGGGAATTGATTTCATTCAATTTGAAGCCATGGATAAAAACTTATGTTTTTAATAAAATAAAAGAAAGTAATTCCAAGGCTAATAAAGCTCCTAACTAAAATCAACACTAAATTGTGAGAAAAGTAATCCTAAAAGGATTTGAAAAGATAAATAATTATTAAATAAAATTTTACAAAGTGGATCACTAATTTTGGAACTATAAATAAAAAGATATGGATTTTATAAGACAAAGAAAGAAATAAATGAATAAGAATTATTTAAAAGACAATTTAAATCTTGGCCAAATCCATAAGGAAAATGGAATAAAAGTAATTCAAATAAAATAAAAGAATAAAGGATTATTTGAATAAAATTATATGGGTTTGAACCATATTCAATTTTATTTAAATAAAGACAAAATGCCTCACTAAATGAATTATTAAATCACAAGGAAAATATTTGGTTATTACAAAGTGGAATTTTTAACACACTAATAAATGGTTTAATCTACTGAAAAGGTTTGGTAAAAATTTGAATTCAAATTGAAGCTTGAATCAAATGGTTTGAATTAAAACAAAAAATAGAAAAGGAAAAAGAAATAAGAAAAAAGGGAAATAAACCCAACCCAACTAACCCTATCTAGCATCCCAGCCCAATCTGGCCCAACAGAAGCCCAACCGGCTCACCCCTCTCCCTCCCGCAGATCTTTCTCTCACTCGCGCGTCCACCCACTCCCTCACTAACGGCCCAGTCCACACGCCAGCTCAGCATCGTCTTCAAGCCAGCGACCACGTCGCGATCCCCTCCTCAACGTTTCTGGCCATTTTTAAATCGAATGAATTCGAGTAAACTCCGCGAGTTAATCCGTCCCGCGACCATGCCCTCTTAATCCTCTCCCTCTCCTCTCCATTTCCCCTCAACCTCCCACCCCCGAGCGCCCCCAGGCTGCCCCTATTTTTGTCTGCACCACCGCGCCCACCGACGAGCTGCAGCGCCAATTCCGGCAAGCCCAGACCCCCTTGCCCCTAGCTCACACTAGCTTGCTCGCCTTCGTCATGCGCACCTGCCAGTAACCCCCATTTGCTCGCATGTGCCCCTGACGCCTGGCTCCGTCTTCATCTGCAACCACCCGAAGCCAACGCGAACTCCGGCGAGCGATTGCGGTCGACCCCGTGTGCCCCTTGCCCTCTAGTAAGTTTACCTGATGTCGTGGTATTGCCGACGAGTACGCCATGGAGGGGTCCTCACAGTGCGTGTTTAGAGACGTGGGGTAATGCGGACGGTTGACGGGTACGAGGTAACACAGCTTACCCAGGTTCAGATTCCACAACGGTGGTGGAATCTTACTCCTGCTATAAATCACTATAATGGTAATACGCCGAGTTACAGAGATTAGGTTCGCTGTGCGAGGTGTATGTAAAACGATGCCCTAAAGGCTCCCATAGGCCCGAGTTATATAGTCGTCAGGTCCTAGGGTTATAGGGAAAAGTCCTAGCCGGACAGGTTACAGAGTTCTACACCGTCTATTACTAGTCTTGTGTATCTTGCACTCCAAGGCTCCGGGTACGCTGGTGACTCCACCGTAGCCTTCCTTTATCCGGCATGGGCCTCCCTTCTAGATCCACCTAATCGGGCCCAAAGAGCCATCGGCCATGCTACCGACTATGGGCCACCCGGGTTAGTCGGATAAGCGACATGCTATGAGGATACCCATATAGCATATCCCCAACCGTAGCCCCCGGAGAACTCCGAGATCTTGCGCCGTCTTGCCTCTTCCTATGGAATGCTCCGTCTAGATGGATGTCGGCAAATCGTCAAGCAACATCTTGTAGTCCTCCCAAAGAACCCTGCAAAAGTTTTCTCCGTCTTCTATAAGTAAGTCGGAGAAACGCTGAATCTTCCATCATACGCTCCCGTTGTCGGATTAATTCCGTCCATGTCGGAATCTTCGATGGGACGGCTCATCTACTATGTCAGTTATGACGACGTAGGCTGTAGGTCAGCGACGCCTCGTAACTCACACATGCAGAGAACGTAATCATATCCGATTTCCCCGCGCGAGCGATATGAACCGTTGGCGGCGACGGTTGGAGACGTGGCGAAATTACCACGCACGTTCACGAACACGTCGTCTACGCGGCAACCGTCCGATTAGCTGCACGAATCTTGACGCAGAGTAAGATAAATAGTAACCGTGGGACACTTTCCACTTTTTCACCCCATTCTCTCGCGTCATCGTCTTCTTCCTCCAGCCGCGCGCCTCCTCGAGCTCTTCGCAAAAACCTCGAGAAACCCTAGCCTCTCTCTCTGCACCAGTCGCGTCTTCTCCCTCCTCCATGGCTAGCAGCAGCTCATCCCCATCAATGGCGGCGTCGAGCGAAGCCGCGGCGAAGCCGACGAGCTTTGTCGTCGTGCCCCCAGAGGGCCTGGTTATCCCCGCATCAGCGGTGATAGAAATCACCGGAGGCGACCACAATTTGGCGGCGCTGGAGCCCCTGGAAGAGGAGCCAGACTCGCACAAAGGCGACTGGCGCGGCTGGGACATCACGGTCCACGACATCCAAGAGATGGTCGCTGAGGGTTACCTCCCTGCGACGGAGGGGCTCGCCTGGCGGGCGGCACCGGCCGGCGAGGTGACCCCCTCTCCCCAAGCCGGAGAGAAAGTATACCTCAAGGCGCAATTGGTACGTGGCATTTCTCTGCCCATCTCCCACTTCTTCCTGTCCGTCTTGAATCACTTCAAGGTCCAACCCCACAACCTCTCCCCCAATAGCATCTTAGTGCTTAGCAACTTCGTGACACTTTGCGAGGGTTACCTAGGGATTAGGCCTAGGTTAGACTTGTTTGTCTACTTCTTCACCGTCAAACGTGAAGCCGGACACAGTAAGGAGGAGCTTAGAAACTGCGTCACCATAAGCTTCAAGATCTGTCCTGGCCGGCGGTTCCCCGACATCGTCGGCCATGAGTCATGCAAAAATTGGCAGCGGACGTACTTCTACGGCCCCGACATTCCTTTGGCAGGCCGAGAAGTAACATACCCGGACTTTGTGGATGGAGCCGCCGCCGAAGTCCCCACATGGCGGTCCCATGCCTCCCTTCCCTCCGACCTCAACGCTTCTCGCGCAATAAGGTGGATAGAGTGGTTTGTAGAGACGGGTCTGACCGGCTTGGACCTAGCCATGTGCTGGTTCATCAGGAGGATCCAACCTCTGCAGCACCGTACAAAGCTTATGCACGAGTACACCGGCGACCAAAGGGATACCCTCCGTATCTCCGAGGACAACTTCTCGAGCGACTCCGTCAAGTTCCTCCTTAAGGACATCGTCAAGGTGAAGGACAAGAAGCGTGGCTTCACCCTCACCTACGACATGTTCATAAACGGAAAGTGCCCAAAGGTAGGTATTTATTTTCCGTGTATGACATTACTCCAGTTTTTCCGTCTTGCCGATATCATTTTGTCTAACATGATGATTTCTCACTTAACATCTTAGCGATCTAGAGTAGGGCAACATGGCCGCCCAAATCTACGATCCCAAGATGAAGGAAGTCATGGTCGTGTCCGACGATGAGGCCCCGTTGGCGCGAAAGCGGAAGAGCTCCACCTCTGACGCTGCCGACGGAGGCAAGAATAAGAAGACGGAGGGTGGAGCCTCCAAAAAGAGTACTGCCGCCCTGGAGGCGGAAAAGAAGAAAGCCACCGGGATGTTTGCCAAAGCTCCCCCCTAGTGTAAGATTCTTATTCTCCGACATGGTCTTATTTATCTGTCTTATTCCTGTACTCATGCGTTTTGCACGTTTCAGGAAGAAATACACAACCAGCCTCAAGAAGTCCTCCAAGTCTCTTGGGGCTTCTAGAAATATTAAAGATATGCTGCATCGCGACTCTTCCCCCGCCATCGCCCCTGCTACTCCTGCCGTCAAGCCCTCCTCCACTCCGACAAGCTCCCAAGCCCAGGAGGCACCAGGCCCTTCCGCTATGGAAGTGGACTCTAGCGCCTCTACTGAACTCGCAATTGTCGGCGAGCAGGCGACGCAGGAGAGCGCTGCTCTTCAAATGGCTGAAGATTCGGCTAAGGATGCCATCGGTAGTGGCAAGGCGGTGGTGGGTGCTGGTACCTCTGCCGAAGGCGGCGCCTCTACTCCCCAGAAACCCTTCGAGCTGCCGAAGATTAATTTCCCGGTGCTTACGCCGGGTAGCACAACTATGGTTCCTAGAGGAGTGCCGTCATCTCCGACGTGCGGTCTTGAGGAGCTACTCCGTCAAGCAGACATCTTGCGAAGTAACAGCGTTTCTTTTGGCAAGCTGCTGGCCGAGAGTGCTACAAACCTCAAGATCATCGCACTTGTAAGTTTTACCTTTTGCATTTCATATGAGTATCCCACTGTAGCCCCCGAGGATGTAGACGGAAAACCATTGGCTTTGCATCTATATGCTCTAAGAGTGACTAAGTTAGAAAAACTCTCACTGTAGCCCAAGCATTTAGATGGAATGAATTATTCCGACTAGATGCTTTAAGAGTAGCATACATAGTGTTCATAATTTTAAGTGCTGTAGCCCCCAAGCCTCTAGTTGTAACTGAATTAATTCCGACTAGATACTTAAAGAAAAGCTAAGCATTTTTCGAGCTAAAACTTTATACTGTAGCCCCCAAGCTTCTAGTTGAGAACTGAATTAGCTCCGACTAGATGCTTAAAGAAAAGCTAAGCATATTTCTAAGTTAAAAACTCTCGCTGTAGCCCCCGAACTTCTAAGTGGGAAATTTCCGACTAGAGGCTCTAAACGGACTAAACAACGGCTTGACTTTGTGTTTGTTTCCACAGAACGAGAATGCTCGGAGGGGCATGGCCAACGATAAGTACCAGAAGATGCCCGCGGACCTTGAAGCTAAAAAGGGTAAAACCACCATCTTGAAGGAACAGATCATCAAAAACAAGAGTCTGTTTTCTTTTTGCGCACTTCCGTCTTACTTTTGTGCCTTCCTTCTTCGAGTACTCACTTTGTACTTTGTTTCTCCGACTTGCAGATCATGTAGCAAAGGCCAAGGATATTGTCGAGCAGTCCAAGCACATCCAGCAGCTGGACAGCGAGAACAAGATCCTTAAGAAGGAGAGGGAAGAAATGCTGAAGATGCACGAGGATTCCATGAAATCCCTGCAGGACTCCGCCTCCGCTGAGATCAATCGCTTGAAGGAGGAGCTTGTGATCCTAAAGGATCGGAAGCAAGCTGCCGATGAGCAAAACCTTCGCCATAGTGAGGCGTTTAAGCTCCTCCAACAAGAGAAGGAATCTTTGGCGGACGTCGTCTGGCAGGCTAAGGCCAGCATCTTCAGTAAGTGTCCTCCGCCTTGTAGCTTTGTAGTCTGGATACTTAGAATTTATTGAACTCATGCAATTCTTGTCGGAATCTTCAGCGCCTATGGGCTTAACCCGCTCGCCTCCTTCGGACAAGGAATGCATGATTCTTGCCGGCAACTTCATCAATACCTCCATCACCCAAGCCAAGGAGATTGCCAAGCCCCTCCAAATTTATATCAAGGCCTCCGACTCCGTGGTGAAGTACTCGGAAATTCTGCGCCGAGCCCCCGAGCGTGTCGCGAGCTGGAAAGCTTCATGTGCACGGGCTGGCGCTAGGATGGCGTTGTCCATGGTGAAGGCGCACTATGAAGGTGCCAACATCGACACAGTGACATCTAGTATCCCCGACGTGGATGATGATGGCAAGGAGATCGATCACGAAGCCATCTTGTCATCACTCGCGGGCTATGACACCAGGGTTGCCGAGTTGGTGGACGTCGACGTCTTCGTGCCCAGGAACTTTCTTGACAACGCCGACCCTGAATCCTCCGAGTCTCCTCACAGTGGTAACGTTGAAGGTGAATCTCCGGCTGGTGATGATGCGGCCTCCAAGTCCCCTGCACCCAAGGAGTTAAAAACACTTTGTAATTCTTGTTTCACCTCTGGAGTGTGCATTGAAAAAACTTGGTGATGTAATCTTAAGGCGGAAAACAATGGTTGTCGTATCCTACTACTTAAGAATTAATGCCCAGTATGTATATATTGTTTAAGCAAGTGCTGGCTTATCCGTTACTCTGGTTCTTATGCTTGTCTTTTGGTGAGTCGGAAGACTCGTTGTCGGAACCGTGCGCTTAGGTGATGATGCCCAATGGCACCGTCAATAAGCTGAGCACAAAATCGCCGACAATAAGTGCCGAAAGTCACTACTCTAGAATCCACATAAAAACAACAAAGAACGTGTAGACCAGAAAACTTAAGCTAACGCCCGTAGGCGGAATTTTCACAAGTGCAATCGCAAAGCTTGTGCATAAAGGTTTTATATGATCCAAAAATGAACACTAAAGGAGGTAAACGACTCAGCAATATGAGTGAACCAAAGAGCTTTATTTCATTGATCATTAAGAGGTACACGATTAGATAAAAAATGCTAAGTGTAGAAAGGACGTAGCTGTGCTATGTTCCATGGCCGATCAAGCTCCGGGTAGTCATCATCCGGGTCACGTCGCTTACGCTTATGATCCTCGTTGGGTATATCCTTGAGCTTATGATTGTCGACAAGGTAGTAAGACCCATTGAGCAGCGCCTTGCTTATGATGAACGGTCCTTCCCATGGTGGGGATTATTTGTGTGACTTCTTCTGCTTAAGTCGGAGCACCAAATCCCCCTCTTTAAACGAGCGATGCCGAACGCGGCGACTATGGTAGCTGTGTAGCTTCTGCTGGTAGATGGCGGATCTTTGGCATGCCAAAATGCGCTCCTCCTCGAGAAGGTCCACATCAAGGCGTCTGGATTTTTTGGCATCATCTTCGTCGTAGGCGGCAACTCTTGGTGCATCGTGGAGGATCTCGGAGGGTAGGATAGCTTCCGCTCCATATACCATGAAGTAAGGGGTGTAGCTGGTGGATTTGTTAGGTGTAGTTCGTAAACTCCACAGCACAGATGGCAATTCTTTCGCCCAGGATCCAACTGCTCTATGTAGCAGTGCCTCAAGACGTGGCTTGATTCCCTGCAGAATTAATCCATTGGCTCACTCAACTTGACCATTAGATTGTGGTTGTGCCACAGACGCAAGGTCAAGTCGGATGCCTTTGTCCCAGCAATAGGCCTCCACTTCTCCGAGTGACAGGTTGCTTCCATTGTCGGTGATGATGCTGTGTGGGAGACCAAATCTCACCACTAGATCCCGGACAAACCTGAGGGCAGTTGCCCCATCAAGCTTTCTAATGGGTTTAGCTTCTATCCATTTGGTGAATTTGTCAACTGCTACAAGCAGATGCGTAAATCCACACGGTGCCGTTTGTAACGGTCCCACCATGTCTAGCCCCCAGACTGCAAACGACCAAGTTATTGGTATTGTTCGCAATTCTTCAGCAGGGACATGTGGTTGTCGGGCATAATACTGGCATCCTGTGCATGTTTCAACCAGCTTGTCGGCATCCGCCTTCGTGGTCAGCCAGTAGAATCCTTGCCGGAAGGATTTCGCGACCAACGATCGAGGAGCCTCGTGATGCCCGCAATCTCCGAGATGGATTTCGCGTAGGATTTCCATACCTTCTAGCTGAGAAACACACTTTAGGTATACACTAGTAGTGCTTTTTTGTAGAGTTGCCCATTGATTATGGTATAACCCTTTGCTCGTCGTACTATCTGCCGTCTTTCGACCTTGTCGTCGGGCAAAGTTCCGTGTTCGACATATTCCATGAACGGTTTTGTCCAAGCCGGAGGGGTCTTTGTCACCAAGTTGACGAAAGAATCAGCTCTATCCGGGTTGTCGATGTCGGCTCCCTTCACGGATGGTGTGCGTAGATGCTCTAGGAAAACTCCTGGCGGAATTTGCTTGCGCCCTGATCCAAGTTTAGACAATAGATCAGCCGCCTCGTTTTGCTCCCTAGGCACATACTTGACTTTGTAGCCTAAGAAGCTCTTGGCTATCTCATCCACTTCGTCGCGATATGCCGCCATCATAGGGTTCCACAGATTCCAGTGCCACCACACCGGGCAACCAAGTCGAAATCTCCACAGCAAACTATGCGCTTGATGCCAATATCCTTGGCTACACGCAGTCCGTGAATGAGTGCTTCATACTCCGCCATGTTGTTTGTAGCCTCGAAGTGGATCTGCAGAACGTAGTGTATCTTGTCTCCTTTTGGTGACTGTAGCAATACACCATCCCTCGAGCCATTGAGCAGCTTTGATCCGTCGAAGTGCATCACCCAGTACTCTGGTTCCGGCAACAGAGTGGCATCCGACATCTCCGTCCAATCTGCAATGAAATTCTCCAAGGCTTGTGACTTGATAGCGTCGCGTCTTTTGTAGGTGATCTCGAAGGCGGCAAGTTCAATGCCCCACTTCGCGACCCTTCCTCAGAAGGCCATTGTTGTTGATAATGTCGGACAGTGGAGTCTTGCTCACTACTGTGATTGGGTGCTCCTGAAAGTAATGCCTCAGCTTCCGCGAAGCAAGGAATACTCCATAAGCTATCTTTTGGTAGTGCGGGTAACGCTGCTTGGACTCCGTCAAGACCTCGCTTACGTAGTAAAATGGTCGTTGAACTCCGTGCTCATAGCCTGGTTCCTTCCGCTCTACCACGACGACGATGCTGATAACCCGGTTGGTTGCCGCCATGTAAATTAACAGGGGCTCCCTAGGCTCGGGTGCTGCAAGGATGGGCGCTGAGGAAAGAATCTCCTTGAGCTGCTTCAATGCTGCATCTTCCTCGCCCGTCCATGTGAATTTGTCCGCCTTC
This sequence comes from Avena longiglumis, assembly GCA_030063025.1. Lineage (NCBI taxonomy): Eukaryota > Viridiplantae > Streptophyta > Magnoliopsida > Poales > Poaceae > Avena > Avena longiglumis. Next base: position 459,368,667 of record CP125974.1, read on the forward strand.
TTCAGCAACTTGTACAGCGGCAGAGCCTTCTCTCCAAGTCGGCTGATGAACCGACTAACTGCTGCAACACAACCTGTTAGTCGTTGGATGTCCTTTAGGCATGTCAGATGGTTTATGTTTAAGATGGCCTTGATTTTCTCCGAGTTGACCTCGATTCCACGCTGGGAAACGATGAAGCCCAACAGTTTGCCGGCTGAAACCCCGAAGACGCACTTCTTAGGGTTGAGCATCATGTTGTATTTCCGGAGATTATCAAAGGTTTCTTTTAAGTCGGAGATTAAGTCATTTGAATTTTTAGACATCACCGCGATATCGTCCACATAGGCGTGAACGTTCCGACCAATTTGGTCGTGAAGGCAACGTTGCATTGTCCGCTGGTAGGTAGCACCTGCGTTTTTCAACCCAAAGGGCATCGTGACATAGCAAAACGTGCCGTATGGGGTAGTGAACGAAGTGGCCAATTGGTCCGACTTCCTCATCTTGATCTGGTGGTATCCTGAGTATGCATCGAGAAAACACAAAGTTCCGAGCCAGCCGTCGAGTCAATGACTTGGTCAATGCGAGGCAAAGCAAACGGATCTTTGGGACATGCTTTGTTCAAGCCGGTGTAATCGACACACATTCTTAATTCATTGGTTCCCTTTTTGGGGACAAGTACAGGATTGGCCACCCATCGGGTGTGAAGGACTTCTCGGATAAACTCAGCCTTAAGTAACCTAGCTATCTCTTTGCCAATGGCGCGTCTCTTCTCATCTTCGAAGCGTCGTAGAGGTTGTTTCACTGGTTTACATTTTGGATCTATGTTTAAGCTGTGCTCGGCAAGTTCCCTAGGTACACCTTTCATGTCGGCAGGTTGCCAGACAAAGATGTCCCTATTCTCACGGAGGAACTCGACGAGCGCGCTTTCCTATTTGGGATCTAGGTTCGTCCCAATGGCGACGGTCTTGGAGGCATCGCCTACCACAAGTTCCACCGGCTTGGTCTCGATGGCGGCCTTGAACGCAGGAGCGGAGTCGGAGATCTTCTTCTTCGACGCGGGCATCGCTGAGTCATTGACCTTGCTCTGGATCTCCTTGAATTCTTCGCTGTAGAGGACAGCTTCTGCAACGGCTGTTTCATTGATCTCGCAGTCCCTTGCCTTGGTAAAGCTTCCGGATACGGTGATGACACCGTTTGGTCCGGGTATCTTGAGTTTGTTGTAGACGAAGCATGGTTTGGCCATGAACGTGTGGAATATGTCGCGGCTGAATATGACGTGGTACACACTCTTGAAGGGGACCACCTCAAAGGTCATGCGCTCTTGGCGGTAATTATTAACGTCGCCAAAGGCTACCTGAAGTGTGATGCACCCAAGGGACCGAGCCTCCCGTCCAGGAACTACGCCATGGAACACGGTGTTGGTATGCCTTAGGTTTGCCTCCGTCAAGTTCATCTTCTGCAGTGTATCCAGGTACATGATGTTGATGCTGCTTCCACTATCCACCATGCACTTGGTGAACTCCATGCCGTCAATCAGTGGGTTGATGACCATGGCGTATTGGTTCTCCGTGGGCAAAGGTCTGGGTGGTCCGTCCTGTCCCAAGTGATTGGAACCTCCGACCAGCGTAGGTATTGGGGGACCGGGGGGAGAGTGGCCATCAGGATCCTTAGAGAGGTCTTCTGTTGTCGGACGGTGGGGGTGCCAAGGAAAGTGTGGTAGACTGGGGCCTTCTTTGCGAAGGGGTTATTTCCCTTGTCGTCGCTCTTGGCGGCGTGCTTGGGGTCAACGTCCTCGTCCATGTCACTTGAATCCTTGGACTCCTCCTCCTTCTTCCCCTTGCCCTTGCCTCGCGGTCTGTTCTTCCGACTTCGCTTGTAGCCGGACTCCGGGTCTTCCTTGAGGTTGTTGACGAACTTGCAGTGTCGATTGGTATGGGTGGCCTTGCCGTTGACATCGAGGTGTACGAGGCACGTCATATCGCGGTACTCTTCGTACGTTTGGGGGATGCGGAGCGGCGCCGAGTTGGTTTCACTTACTCGTTGCTGCCCACGGCCTGCTCCCCTTCCTCTGCCACGTTGTCCGCCTTCTCCTCGTCCTGCAAAAGTCATGGCGACCATGTCAGTAGATTGCTTTTCTTCTGGAGCGGTTTTCCGCTTTGTACTGTTGTTCCTCTGAGCTTGGGTTGGAACGGCCGTTGCCGGCAGAGAGCCACGAGCATCATCGTCGGCAGCTGCGAACTCACTAGCTAACTGAATCATCTGATTCAAGTCAAGCTGATGATTGTCCTGCAAGAGCTTTAGCTTATGTCGGAGTAACGTGCCCCTTTCTAATCCATCGATGAAGGCGGCCATGGCGGTCTGGGCGTGCACTCCTGCGCAGGAATTCTTCATATCCAGCCAGCGGGAGAGGTAAGCGCGAGATGTCTCGTCTTTCTCGTGCACGCACCGTTATAGATCGCCCACAGTGTAGGGACGCTTGTATGTACCCTCAAAGTTTTTGGTGAACGCTTCTTGCATGTCCAACCAGTTGTAGATAGATTTCTCCGGCAAGTCGTCGATCCATTGACGGGCCATGCCCACCAACATTAACGGGAGGTACTTGACGGCGACGTTAGGGTTGCCTCCGGCAATCTCCACCGCGTTGTCATAGTCCTGCAACCATGTGGCAGGCTTGGCGATGCCGTCATAGGGCTTGATGGTCTTGTCAATCCGGAAACCTTTGGGGTAAGTTGTGGACCATATTGCAGGTCCAAAGCAACATGGTCCCAGGTATGGTCCTTCCCGGGCCTCGTGGATCTTATCGATCCGTGAACGTGCATCGTATGGCTCCGGGTTCTTCTTCTTGTTGTCCACAGGGGATGGGCTGCGTGAACGACGCGGGCCTCTTCCGTCATGGTGACTGCTTGGCGGTGACGGAGGCGGAGGTGGCGGTGGGTTAGCCTTCTTGCTGTTACCCTCCTGCGACGCCCCACGCCTATCACGGTTGCCTGCCGGACGCGGAGGGTCATGGTGTGACCTGCTCTTATGTCCTTGGTGGCGCTCTCCATCATGAAGGGTCTGTGCCGCGTTGTCGTGGATGACGATGCCGCACTGCTTTGGAGGGGGCATATCCGTACGATGGTGAGTCTTGTAATCTTCCTGACGTCGGGGGGATCGGGCGGTGGCGATGGGCGGCTAGGTTGGGATCTTTCTCCGTGGTCGGAGGATATGGGGATAGCATCCTTCCTGTTGCGCGCATCCCTCCGTCTTCGTTCTGATGAACCCGTCCGCGATCCGACATCCTGAGGAGATCTTCCCCTTGGCAGTTTGTACTGGCTAGATCGGCAGAGCGCTGGGTCAGACTCAAGCCTCTGAGAGGTGGCCTTTTCCTGCTGCTTTACCGCCTTGTCCACTAGGTCATAGACCTGCTCTACTGCCTCAGGCGATCTATCCTGCTCCAGAAGGGTCTTGGCGACGGCGAGGTTAAGGAGTGGGGTGGGCATCACCTGCTTGCCTTCACTATCAATGTATGGCTTGGCCTATGCCGGCTTCAAGGGAGCGCATCCTAGGTTGCGCCGTACACCAGGATCGTTGATGACGCGAGCCGAAGCTTTCTTAGCCTTCTGCTGTTGCAGTAGAGTCTTGTACTCGGCCTCCATTGCTCTTGCTTTCTCTATGGACTTCTGCGCGTTGACCAGATCTCGATCTAGTTTAGCGCCTTGCTCCGCGATGGCTTGCGCCTCCAAGAGTCGCTAGCGCTTCGCTGCCGAGTCACGTTCGGATATGATCAACGGTTAGTGGCTCAACGAGGAGATTGCCGTACATCACTCTATCACCGGAGTAACATGGCTGCCGACGTGGATGCCGGAGGCGGCAAGTTCGCGGTGTTGTTGTTGCTCGACCGGTGCCGAAGTTCCAGCCGCTGCCTTTGGGTTAGCGGAGGCGGCATGACCTTTGCGCGATCAATGTCGTCAGCAATTAGTGTCCCCTTCCCCTTATCCAGTGCCGTAGGCGGAGCTTGCCCGGGCTGGTCTTCGTCCATCGCTGTCCCGATGGTGACAAACACCCCTCGAGACATGACAGTGTTATTAGCTTGTTCGTCGCGCGAGTAATCCTGCTCCATCTCCTGCATGGCGGAGTCTAGATCTTCTGTACTGAAGTCTATTTCCTCTGAATCTGCACTGAAATCAGCATAAAGCGCGTCAATGACAGAGTCGGAGGGTGCCAGGACTTCCTCGATGACGGGCGGTGGAGGTGCAACGGCCTCGACAATGACTGGAAGTGGTGGTGCTGCTGCGACGATGGCGGCCAGAGGCGGTGGTGGTGGCTGAATCGGAGGGGCTCCGTCAATGAGCGCAAGCGCTGTCTGAGCTGCAACTTCAGCCTCCGCATAGTTGTTGACGGTGTTCACCATGCCTTCGAAGGTGAGGCGTCCTGATGCCTGTTGCCGTCTTAGAGAATGTCGGAGAAGTGTGCCATGGTCCAGTCCTTCCACAAAGTGATAGATGGCATCATCATTGCGGTAGTTGGCCAGATCGGCTCGTATACGGAGCCACCTGGCCAGGTAATCGCGGGGGGTTTCGCCCTCTCTCTGAACGCAGCGCTCCAGATCGAAGATGGTAACCACGCCGACGAATTTGGATCTCTGTTGTCCAGACGCACGGAAAGAGCCGGCGGATTTGCAGTGATCTTCCACCTTTATATCCTGCACAGGGGCGGTTTGGGTGGGTCTTGAATTTTTCCGATCTTTGCCGGCAAACTCCGAGGAGATATCCGACATCGATCCTTCTGTGAACGTATCCTGCCCGTAGGCAGTCCGTGCGGGTCTTGAATTTTTCCGATCTTTGCCGGCAAACTCCGAGGAGAGATCCGACATCGATCCTTCCACGAATGTATCCTGCCCGTAGGCGGTCCATGCGGGTCTTGATGCTCCTCCGACTCCCAGGAAACTAGTGCCCGAGTCGGTTTCGCCTATGAAGAGGTGGATGTCTCCGATAGGAATGATCGAGCACCACGTTGGGTTCGTCTTTGCCGAGATCCAGAACTCGTTGGGGGGGGGGACGATCGGAACGTTACCGGAGAAGAGAACGCGACCTATGGCTAGGGTTTCGCCGATTCCTGCGAAGATCTTGGTCCTCGCCCGCTGAAGAGCCTGAAGCGCCTCTTGCCCCACGGTGGGCGCCAACTGTCGTGGTATTGCCGACGAGTACGCCATGGAGGGGTCCTCATAGTGCGTGTTTAGAGACGTGGGGTAAGGCGGACGGTTGACGGGTACGAGGTAATACAACTTACCCAGGTTCAGATCCCACAATGGTGGCAGAATCCTACTCCTGCTATAAATCACTATAATGGCAATATGCCGAAGTTCTGAGATTAGGTTATTTATGCGAGGTGTATGTAAACGATGCCCTAAAGGCTCCCATAGGCCCGACTTATATAGTCAGTCCTAGGGTCTGAGGAAAAGTCCTAGCCGGACAGGTTACAGAGTTCTACACCGTCTATTACTAGTCTTGTGTATCTTGCACTCCAAGGCTCCGGGTACGCTAGTGACTCCACCGTAGCCTTCCTTTATCCGTCATGGGCCTCCCTTATGGATCCACCTAACTGGGCCGCCCAGCAGGCCATAGGCCATGCTACCGACTATGGGCCACACGGGTTAGTCGGATAAGAGACATGCTATGAGGATACCCATATAGCATATCCCCAACACCTGAGACCCTTGAACCCATGCGCATCTCACTAATGCCTTGCCTTGCTCGCTTGCATCCCAAATACTCGCCTCTGACGACGCCCGTGCGTGCCCGACGCCAGGAACATCTCCGGCGAGGAATACATGACGATTCCGTGTGCCCTTTCGCCAACCACTACCACGTTGAGCATCCCCTTGCCACTACGACTCTGGTATCACCCTCCTTCCCTCCTCTGGCTTCCTAGAATCGCCGGACCGCCGTATATAGAGCGCCTCCGCCGCGCACCGTCGTTTGCGCCGCCAGTTCTTGGCGAGAACGATTTAGTCTGTTAGATCTAGATCTAACGTTGTGGATTAGATGACTAATCAAAGTGGTATAAATAAATCTGATCCGTGCGATGCTAGTTAGATCCAATGGCCTGCATAGCTCGATCCACCCGAAGCGGTATGGGCCAATAAAAACAAGACATGTGGCCAGGATTTCAATTTAAAACCATAATTTGATCTATTAGTTGTTTGATTTTGTAAAATCCATAACTTCTGATATGTATGTCCAAAAATTACAAATTTTATATCAATGGATTCAGAAAAATGTGTGCTTTGCAAGTATGGCCCTGGTTTGATCATTTGTTTCTGAAAATTTAGAGTTTTATGCAGAAACATTTGTAGGACTATTTTGGATATAAAAATTGTTCTAAAAATGATTTTTGAGTAAATACTTTTGCAAATGGATTTGTTTTGAACCCTCTGACCATAAACAATAACATTTGAATTTTAAAATATATTTGGCTAACACTAGGAATTAATCCTTTGAATAAAAGCATTTCTAGTAAAACGAAAATGATTTAAAAGGCCTATTTTCACTAACTTGATTTTAATTGAATTCCCACTTTTATAAAAGACCAGTAGGTGTTTCTGAATTGTTTATAGCCTTATTAGAAACCACTTTTTCAATAAAACAACCTTTTTGCATGATTGCATGCATTTCTTTGTTTTATTGTTTTGCTTTGTTATTTGTTTGAATGCTAGTTTTGAATGTGTGCCTTGCTTGATTTAATTGTAGTGAACTTTGAAGAGTGTGACAATTGCAAAGATCAAGGATAGTACCTAGTTTCTCTACTAAAAAGGCAAGTGATACTTTGGTCATCAAAAGTCCTATCTTTTCAATATTGCATTAGTGATATTTTTGTAGTATGCATGATAGGACTATTTTTTACATATTGTTATGCTATAGTACATCCCATAGAATTTATCTTGGTAGGAATCTTCCTAAGTCAAGATACAAGTTATGCTAGTATGCTTAGCCTAGCTATTAAGAATACAAGGGTGGAATATTCATACTATGATATTATGCAAAGTCTATGACTATGTTTTGATTAATAAAACAACTATGTGAATGAATCACCTGGGTGGAATGGGAAGATTGGTTTGTGTTGAGTGGTTACTCAGGGCCCATTTCTATGGTTTACCCTGGTGTATCTTACTTGTGGATGGCCACCCAAGAACAAAGATATTTGAGAAGTTTTGTGTTGAGAATCTTCTAGTGCAGCCACATGGCATATGGGCTTTTCCTTGACTACATAGGTTACAAGAACTCAAACAGGCAGACATCTAGTGGTAATGATGATAGGATGGAACGTGTTTGTGCTGATATGAGGGATTGTCTCTGAAAAGTCTCGTCTCGATGCATGTAGAGTCTTGTGGGAAAAGGGCACCACCTCTCGAGAGGGTAAAACCTAAGTACTTAGACGTGTCCCCGACAATGGACAATTTGAGCATCAAAGACATTTTAGCAATCAAGAATCTCCTCATCCCAATTTGAGCATCAAAGAGAAAACTATTTTGAAAGGATAGGGAAAACTTATTTTATGCAAAGGCCAGCCAAAACTCTACTTAGCCATATATTCTTGTAGATGTTAGATTCTCCATATCAATATGAAATCACTTGCCAATACAATTCAAATGTATTGACCCTTGTGGCTGTAACTTATTATGTTGCAGGTTTGTTTGATGTTAGTGAAGTTTGTTGAGTAGGGATTACAAGTATACAACCAACATGATTGCCTGTGGCACATGAAGATGAAGGACTCCATGCTATATAGTTATATCTGCTACTTTGTAATAAGATAGCCATATGAGCCATGTAAGTTGTAATGAACTATTTTATTCCTGGTTATAAGTTGTAATATGACCTTTGTTTCTTGATATTACATCTTAAACTGTGGGTGCTAGCTATTCGATCTAGGGACTAGCATTGTAAACACAGGGATCTCTAACTTATCAGGTTGGGACCTCTATAGCCAGGGAGGATAGTACCAAATAAGAGGCAAACTTCAAATGGCGATATCTAGAGTTTGGAAACTCTAATTGACCCGAAACCAATATTGTTGGAAAGGGGACGAGAAGAGCTACCCAACTAATATTGGATACCACCAAGTGAGAATATTTCAAGTATTATAATGTGATATACCTCTCTTGGTGAGAAACCGGAAAACCTCAAAGATCAAAAACGCAATAAGATATAGAAGGGAAATCTGTTTTTTGATGAACTAGAGCTTGTTATGAATATTACCACAAGCTCTAGAACCTCACACGGATAAGATCTAAATAGCAACCAAGAAAGGATGATGCTAAGTGTGCACAAGTTTGAGCTCTCTCTGAAAGATATGATTGAGTTACTCACTTGAGAGCCCCTCTTGATAGTACGGTTATCTATCCTATAAATCGTTCTCCCCAAGTAACACCACGAGACCAGTAAAAAAGAAACCCTATCAAGATAATACCTTTGCCTTGTGCATATTCCACTTAATATTTATGTAGACAATCTTGTCCTTCTCAAGATGGAACACCTTTCTTGATTGCTCTTGGACGCACTTGCTTGATGAAGACTTGCAAGTTGCTCCCCCATACAACATGGGGAAACCTTTACTTTGACCTTGTATTCATTGATCCATGGTCACCAAGGAGGGAAAGCTTCAAGCATTAGATCTTCTAGATATGGCACATATTTAGCTTGCATAACTTTTCTTCTAACTCCATTTGGATGATGTCTTGAAGATACATATGAGAAACTCTATCTTCTTCTTCAAGACACCCTTGATCTTATTTTCTTTATTCTTATTTATTATGATGGTGTCTTGAAGATACGCACGAGGTATCACTCCATATTATTCTTTAAGACACACTTGCTATAGGCCCAACTCTCACTTGACCAATCTCCGGGTCACTCTTGAAACCTTGGTCAACACCTGATCTTCTTCATTTCTTCTACCTTGAAGCCAACACATGCTCCAAGAGATGCCAATGCACAATTCATACAAGTGTAACTCAATGCAAACATTAGTCCATAGAGATTGTCGTTAATTACCAAATCCACACATGGGGGCCCATATGTTATTTTAGTAGTGTGCTAAATCGGGTCTTTATCTCTATGGAGTGGGAAGGCTTACCAATATGCTTCCTTCAGGTAGTCACCAGGGTGGGCTCGGACCATGGCTCCCTGCTCTCCTCAAGAAGGGGTTTACCACCTAGACTGAACCGCTTTCATTTTGAAAATTTCTGGCTCCAACAGTTAGGATTCTTGGAGGTGTTTTGATTTAATTGGATGCCACCCCTTCCTCCTCCCGTTTATACAATATGGTGGATGTTTGACATCATTGTGGTAAACTTTCCTGCTAGTTCATGCGGGGACGGGGAGCAAACCTTGGGGTACCACTGCAACTACAGAAAGAGACGATTCTTAGCAAGATCAAGTCCCTAGATCACTAGGTGGATCTTGTGGGACTTGATTCCAACATTGGTCCCACAAATATGCTATCGAGACCTCCCTAATGGAGTTCTTTAAGGGCGAGGAGACATTCTAGCGACAACGAAGCCACTAGAAGTGGATCCTTCAAGGGGAATCTAACACGACCAACTTCCATGCCATTGTCAATGGATGAAGGAGGAAGTGCTCGATCCCCTGCCTTTGGGATGATGATCATTTATTGGACGAACCCAAGGAGATCTCTTCCCATATTTATTCCTTCTATAAGGAATTATTCTCAGCAAGACCATACTCAGGGGTCGCTTTAGCAGTCGACCTATGGCCAATTGGGGCGAGGGTGACTGCTGAAGAGAATGGCGACCTGATGCGCCCATTCATGCTGGCAGGAGTATACAAATAATTTAAGGATATGATGACTTACTCAGCACATGACCCAGATGGCCTCCCGATCGCTTTCTTCCAAACCTTCTGGCAGGTAGTGTGAACGGTGATAATTCCGATGTTTGGAATTCTACACTAGAAGATTGGTGATATGTCGTTTGAACTTTGGCGTAATCACCTTGATACCCAAGGTTATGGGGGCCACAGATATTCGCCAAATTAGTCCTATTACGGTGATCAATGTCATCTAGCGGATCTTCGCAAAAGTGTGTGCGACTAGACTCGCTCCAGTTATGGAGCGTCTAACCCAACACCTCCAGTTACGGGTGGAGTTCCCCTCACTATTTGCGATCAGCTCCAATCCATTGCTTGTCGTGGATACTACATTCCATGAGGAGACCTGGAACATTCCATTATGGAGAACCTTCGGCGCGGATGTGGCCATGTCCTTTGAGGACTTGCAAGGGAGCATGCCTCACTCACTCTCTCTCACTCGGAGGCGTTAGATAGTGTTTCCTGGCGCCTGTATCCATTAGGTATTTTATCTGTTAACTCGGCATATCGGGCCCTGTTTCATGGGTCGTTATCCCCTAGATGACCCCCTTGAAGAAAGTACCATTACCGCTAAACATTAAAATATTTATTTGATAACTTCTACGGGATCGCCTTCCCTCAGGGGTGGAGGTGTCTAAGCGGCACGGGCCAGGTAATGGCCTATGTCCACTTTGTGGGACCCTATAAAAAGGGACCCACATTATGTTCATATGTCCTGCCGCACAGTTTCCGAGAGGCTCTAGGGCCTGCTTGGCAGGCCTAATACCTTGGTGAGTTCCTGGACATAGAGGCAAACTGTCCTAGGAGGAGGTGGAGCCTCTTCTAGGTAGTGTTTTCCCAATGGAATATTCATAATAAAATGGTTATCGAGAAGTGTTCCCGTGGCGTGCTTCTGACTCAATCTTCAAATTTCTTGCATTTAGATAGAAATGGCACCTGCTTACTAGACACCTGGACAAGGAGTAGGTGGACGACGCCTTTTAGGCGTTAGTGGTAGTTGCTAGCTAGTATGTTGCTCCGTTGGTCCGCTAAGCATCCTTGATGGGTGTTGGAGATATGCCCAAGAGGCAATAATAAAATGGTTATTATTATACCTTTGTGTTTATGATAAATGTTTACATCTCATCCTATAATTGTATTAACCGGAAACATTAATACTTGTGTGTTTTGTAAACATAAAAGAGTCCATAGTAAGCCTCTTGTTGAACTATCTTGTTGATTAATAGATGATCATGGTTTCCTGATCATGGACATTAGATGTTATTAATAAAAAGATCATATCATTAGGAGAATGATGTGATGTACACAGTCCTATAGTTAGCGTAGCGTAAGATCAAGTCATTTAGAGTTCGTTTGGTACAAGCTTTCAAATACATAGTAACCTAATCCTTCGACCATGCGATCATGTTAATAACCATCACCGGATGTATACTTTGATGACATCAAACACCACTTCATAATTGGGTGGTTATAAAGGTGGCATTAGGTATTCTAAAAGTATGTGCTAAAGCACATGGATCAAGAGTGGGATTTGTCCATCCATATGACGGATAGATATACTTTGGGCCCTATTGGTGGAATGTCGTCCAATTATCTTGCAAGCATGTGACTAGGTCATAAGGGATGTCATATAATGGAATGAGTAAAGAGTACTTATCAGTAACAAGGATGAACTAGGTATATAGATACCGATGATCAAACCTCGGATAAGTAAAGTATCACGCGACAAAGGGAATCGATATCGTATGTAAATGGTTCATTCGATCACGAAGTCATCATAGAAATATGTGGGAGCCATTATGGATTTCCAGATCCCACTATTGGTTATTGATCAGAGAGGTGTCTCGATCATGTCTACATAGTTGACAAACCACAGGGAGACACACTTAAGGATTCGATGTTGTTTGAGTAGATATGGAATGTGAGTTGGAGACCGAATGTTGTTAGGAGTATTGGATTGGATCCAGGACATCACGTGTAGATCCGAATGGTCCGGAGAATAAGATTCATATAATGTAGTGTTTGGATGCAGGAAATGGGCCTCGGAATCACACGTTTGGAATTGTCCCAGCCGAATTCGATTGTTTGGGTGGCTTACGAATTGCAGCGTGGAAACTGGAACAAATTCCACACGGGGCCCGTGACCAGTGTAACTTATCGTCCGTCGTTTACGAGTGTGTGAGCTCGGAAAGGCTTGGAAACGAGCCCCGCGTACCTGTTCGTCCCCTATCGACAGAAGACGCTCCCTCTGGCGGGTCCTGTAGGAAGGCCGCTCCGGCGACTCTGGCGTATCTTCACCTCCACCTCATCTTCCTTGTCGGCGGCTCCGTACTCTTCTTTCTTCAGAGCAAGCCGGAGGTGGCCATGGATTTTGTCCCCATGCAGTGCCTCGCCCCCAAACCCTAGATAGATAGGAGTGGGAACGACAGTGGCCAGAGGGGACGCGGCGAGAGGCGATGCGGACAGAGGGTACGCGGCGGGAGGCCTACGTCGGCCAGAGGGGAAAGGCGGCCACAGTCTTGGACTGTCCTGAGCAAGCCTCTTCATGTCGTATTCTATTTCTTATTTATTGTACTTCCATGTTCTTTCTTAATTGTGTTTGTTTTCTGAAATTCAATTTTTGCAAATATACACATGTGTTGTTCTTCCTATCTATGCTTGCAAATGTGTTGTTCTTCATACACACAAGTTTATGTTGCCAAACTCAAGAAAACTTTCAATTCCATGGTTTGTACATCCAAACAGGATTTGGAATTTTGTGTCACATTTTGATTCTAACAACAAATTACATGCACATCCAAACACCTGAATTGGTAATTGATCACATTTCCTTTCCATCTTGGATTTGGAATTTTTAGTCCAATTCAATTCCGAGGTAAAATTCTTACATCCAAACACAGTGTAAGGAAAGTCAATTTCCGGGGTTTGAAAATGTTTTCGATGTTTTGACCGGAATGTTCTGGAATGTTCTGGAAGGTCCACCACCCCGGGAGGGGGTACTTGGATGCACCATGCCCTAAGGGGCTGGCCGCATCAAGCCTTAGGCCAACTCGTACAAGCACAAGGGAGGTAGGGTCAAACCCTAGTTTGAAAAGTCAAATCCTAGTTTGAAAGGTCAAATCCTAGTTTGGGAAGGAAAGGGCAAACTTGAAAGGCAAGTTGACAACTCCCCTTCTCCTAGAACTCGGCTAGGGTTGGGAGCCCTCCTTGGCCACCGCCCCCCTCCCAAATAAGAAGGGGTAGGGCGCCACCCCTTGGCCCCCTTGTCCCTCGGCACCTCAACCCTACCCGTAGGCGCCTCCCCTCTCTCCTCCATAAAATTCTCTGGCTTAGGCGAAGCCCTGCAGTAATCTATTCTCCTCCTCCACCACCACCACACCGTCGTGTTGTTGGGATTATGAGGAGATCTATGATGTCTACGCACGCTTCTATTCTTGTAGACAGTGTTGGACCTCCAAGTGCAGAGGTTAGTAGAACAACAAGTTTCCCTTAAGTGGACCACCCAAGGTTTATCGAACTCAGGGAGGAAGTGATCAAAGGTATCCCTCTCAAGCAACTCTGCAATCAAGATACAAGAAGTCTCCCGTGTCCCCAACACACCCAAAACACTTGTCAGGTGTATAGGTGTACTAGTTCGGCGAAGAGATAGTGAAATACAAGTAACATGGATGATTATAAGTGGTAATTGCAATCTGAAATAAAAATGGCAGCAAGCAAACATGTAACATGACTAACTGTAAATGGTGTTTCAATGCTTAGAAACAAAGCCTAGGGATCATACTTTCACTAGTGGACACTCTCATATAAATATCTTCTCTTCATTATGCTACTCTGAACTACTCTCCGGTTGGACGATGTAGGGCTATAACAGCACACCCAAAGTTCACATTCCCTATCTAGGTAACCCCACACCATCCACTAGATGGTTCCAAAAAACACCACAATCTCATAGAGACATCCAACTCAAATTATAGTCATGATAAGTATTTATGTAACCTTTAGCCTAAGTGCCACACGGTGTGCACACTATCAACTTCACACACGTGGGGATAAGCGGAGATTAATTAAAGCACTTGAGTAGCAGAGTAGATCTACTTATTCAACTAGATTACAAAGCTCATGATCTTAATAAGATCACGCATAGAGAGAGAGATGAACACATAGATACCGGTAGAGCCCTTAGCCTCGAGGGAGAACTACTCCCTCCTAATCATGGGAGTCAACAACGGCGATGGAGATGGTGGTGGAGTTAATGGAGATGGCTCCAGGGTCAATTCCACGTCCCAGCAGGGTGCCGGAACTGAGACTTCTGTCCCCCCGAATCTCCTCTTTGGTGGCAGCAGTGCTGCGGAACTTTTCGTGGATTTTTGATCTTGTTATTAGGCGTTTTTGCCTCAGGGGAAATATATAGGCGAAGAGGCAAGGTCGATGGACACCCGAGGGGCCCATACCACCCCTGGGCGCGGGCCAGCCTGGCCGCGCCACCAGGTGGTGTGGCCACCTCGGTGCCCTCCTCCGTCTCTGCTTTGGACTCCGTCTTCGCCTCTGAAAAATAGGAAGTTCAGCTTTTTTTCGTCCAATTCCGAGAATATTTCTTTACTAGGTTTTCTGAAACCAAAAAGAGTAGAAAACAGGAACTGGCACTGTGGCATCTTGTTAATAAGTTAGTTCTAGAAAATGTATAAAAATGCCTCAAAGTGTAGACAAAACATAAGATAGTTGGTACAAAACAAGCATGACGCATCAAAAATTATAGATACATTTACGACGTATCAATCTACAACCTCTGCTGCCGTGCTGGAACAAGAGAGAGGAAGGTCTTCATCGACTATCGTACGTGTGACCGACTGCGTAAGCGCTACCGGAAGGATCGTCTACGCAATCTTGAGATCGGCAAGTGATCGACTACATCAACCACGAGATATGAATCTCGTTAAACGCGTTGGATCTTCGAGGGTCAGTTCTCTACAATATCGTTGCACCGATCTCGTAGAATAGATCTTGGTTTTGTGTGTTCCCGTGAAAGAATTTTTTTGTTTTCCATGATGCAAACCCTATAGTGGTATCAGAGCCGACTCTATGTGTAGATCTGTTGCACGAGTAGAACACAATGGTTTTGTGGGCGTTGATTCTTTTGTTGTTGCTTGCTTTTTGTGTACTTTGCATCTTGCGGGATGGTGGGATGAAGCGGCCCGGGCTAACCTTACATGTCATCATACATGAGACTTGCTCCACGCTCAACGTGCAACTTGCATTGCACAAGTGGCTTTGCAGGTGCCTGTTGATGTCTACTGATACGTCCAAAACATATCTACTTTCCCGAACACTTTTGCTATTGTTTCTCCTATAAACTTGTGTGATTTGGATACAGCTAACACAGGCTGATGCTGTTTTCAACAGAATTACCTTGGTGTCTAGTTTTTGCGCAGAAAATCAACTATCAGGAAAAATCCCATAAAAATATGCCAAAAATCCTATTTCACCAGAAGATCCATGTAGCCAGAGTACGAGACAGAGTGGAGGCCTGGGGGGGCCACACCCCTGCCAGAAGCGGGCTAGCCCTAGTCGTGCCTAGGGAGGGTGCAGCCACCCCAGGCACCCCCTCGGCCTCCCTATGCACCTATAAGAAGCCTCTTGACCTAAAAACCGAGGGGGTTGTCGTTTTTCCAAAAAGAGTTCTGCTGCACCGCCACCACCAGAAGCCGTGATTCGGAACTAGAAACTTTGTTCTGGCACCCTGCCGGGACAGGGAATTTGGGGAGGATCATCACCATCATCATCACCAACGCCTATCCATCAACCATCCATGTTTCCCTCATCCATGAGTGAGTAATCCCCCGCTGTAGGCTATGGGGATGGTAGGGATTGGATGAGTTCTCTCATGTAATCGAATAAGATTGTTAGGGCATAGTGCCTAGTATATCTATTAGTGCTTTTTGACTTTGTTGCAACTTGTTGTGCTTAATGCTTGTCACTAGGGCCCGAGTGCCATGATCTCAGATCTGAACTTATTATTGAATCATTATGATAGTATTGTTTGTGATCTTATCTGCAAGTTGTGTACACATATCACTATTCGGATCCAAAGGCCCCGAAGTGACAGAAATTGGGACAACTGGAGGGGATGGCTATGGTGTGAGGATCACATGTGTTCACGGAGTGTTAATGCTTTGCTCCTGTTCTCTATTAAAAGGAACATCTTAATTGCCAGTAGTTCCCTTGAGGCCCCGCTGCAACGGGTTGGCTGGACAAAAGATGTTGTGCAAGTTCTCATTGCGAGCACGCATGACTATATATGGAGCACATGCCTAGGATTGTTTAGTACTTGGATGCTTGTTCTTATTTATCTACAATGCCCTAGATCTTGAAGTTACATGTTTAGACTCGTCCATGCAACGCCCGTCCATCCATCCCTATGCCTACCGCGCTCATATCTTACTGTTTGCTACTACTGTTACTATTGCTCATGTTTTACTGCTGCTGTTACTTTGTTGTTGCTACTATAAACTATTGCTACTGATAAACTTCTGTGAGCAAGAACTATTTCTAGGTGCAGCTAAATTGACAACTCAGTTGTTAAGGCTTGCAAGTATTCTTTGGCTCCCCTTGTGTCGAATCAATAAATTGGGTAATACTACCCGCGAAGACTGTTGCGATCCCCTATACTTGTGGCTCATCAAGACTATTTTCTGGCACCGTTGCCGGGGAGCATAGCTTTATTTGTAAGTTCACTTGGATCTATTATTTTTCACTGCTAATCCTTTCATCATGGGGAAGTCTCATGATGGAAAGTTCCCTATTTTACCATCGACTACAAGAAGAGGTACGGTCCTAAACACCTCTGCTGCTCTTGATTCACCGTCTGTTATAAGTAAGCTTGTTATACCCCCACCACATACACATGCTACACACACTGCTACTACTGCTGAGTCTGAAACTGCTTTTGATACTCATGATGTTACTTCTACTGTGCTTGATGCAAGTGGTTCATTAGGTCCTTTCCTAGATGCTACTATGGATAGTCTAGAAAATATTGAAACTCCTAGTGAAGACACCATTACACCTGTTAGATCACCTGAGTCTAGAGAGAGATACGATATTAATGATGGTTACATTGAGTTAACTGATGAATTTGTTGAAGAGTGCCGAAACACACATGGTACTAGTGCTATTAAGAGTCTCCTTGCAAGACATACCATTATTCCTATGTTGTCCTCTGATCCCAAGTTTGCCACTTCTCCCATAGATATTAAAGATAAAGATTATGATTTCTCTCTTGATTTATCCTATTTGGACATTGTTGAGAAAGAGCCTTTTTGTGTGACTGAAACTGAGAGTGATGTGGCTCATATGAATGAGCTATCTACTATGAGTGCTTTATTCTCTGATGATTTTAAGATGCGCAAGTACTTTGTTACTAAGATCTTCCCCTTTTCACTAAAAGGAGAAGCTAGGGCTTGGTTTAATAGATTACCTCCTGGTTCCATTGATAGCCCTGATTGTTTGATTGCTTCTCTCTTCCAGAAATATTTTCCTCCTAGTGCTAGACATGCTGCTTTGCAGAGACTTTTTGATTTTAAACATGGAGAAGAAGAGAAATTGCATGAGTCATGGACAAGGTTCTGTGCCTTGATTCATGCACATCCTGGATGTCCATTAACTAAAAATGAGCTTCTTGATATTTATTATAATGGACTAACTAATGATTCTAGGACATACCTAGATAGCTTTGCTGATTGTATTTTCAGGAAAAGAACTCCTACAGATGTTGAAGAATTAATGGCTAAAATAATCAAGAATTATGATGATTGGACTTCAACTGAACTAAATACACCTGAGCCTATTACTCCTGAACCAGTTCTGCCTGAACCAGTTCCAACACCAACATCAAAGAAGAGGGGAGTTATTGCATTAAATGATGAAGTGATGAAGGAAGCTAAGAAGTGTCTAAAGGAGAAAGGTGTTAGAGCTGAAGATGTGAAGAATCTACCTCCCATAGAAGAATTATGTAAGCTAATTCCCCACTCATCCACTCATCCACTATTGAGGTACACTCTCTCCAACACTTTGATGAAGGCGATATTCCTTATGGTAAGCCTCCTGATAATGTTTAGAGGAACTTGACATTTTTATTTTTAAACAAGGTAATTTTAATAAACAAGTACAGAATCATTTATTGGAAAACTCTAGAGCTATTAAAGAGTTGAAAGATATTGTGGAAAGAACTTCTAATGATATTAAAATGCTTTGCAAACACTTTCAAATGGTCCAAAATCAAATTGATCAACTTGCTACGGTACAAAAGGATATGCTAGTTAATGCCTCAGGAGATAAACATGCTTATGGAATTAGAACTAGGAGTGGTATAGCTACTCAAGATCCTTTATATCCTGAAGGACCCCCTAAAAGAATTAAGCAGGATTCTCAACAAGGTGAAAGTAGTAGTAGTCCTCGTAAGAGAAAGAAAAAGAAACACAAAATAGTTGAGGAACCCTCTGAACCTGCTGTAGATCCTAAAAGTATATATGTCTCTGATGCTGAAACTGAGAGTGGTAATGATAAAAATGATGCTCCTGATAAGGAGGAAGTTGAGGAAGAACCTGAGAAGCATACTAAGAACACTAGGTACACTAAGGAAGATTTTATTGCTAATAAACATGGTAAGGAGAGAGAACCTTGGGTGCAGAAACCTAAGCCTTTTCCAGGTAAGAAACACAAGTCAAAGGAGGAAGAACACTACAACAAGTTTTGCGAGTGGATGAAACCTTTATTTTTGCAAATTCCTTTGACTGATGCTATTAAGTTGCCTCCTTATTCAAAGTATATGAAGGATATTGTCTCTAATAAAAGGAAGATTCCTAATGAGGAGATTTCTACTCTGCTTGCTAATTATTCCTTCAATGGTAAGGTTCCAAAGAAACTTGGTGATCCAGGTTTACCAACTATTCCTTGCTCTATTAAGAATAATTATGTTAGAACTGCTTTATGTGATTTGGGAGCTGGAGTTAGTGTTATGCCTTTTTCTCTCTACAAGAGACTCCACCTAGAAAAGTTGATACCAACTGATATATCTTTGCAAATGGCTGATAAGTCAACTACTATTCCTGTTGGTATATGTGAGGATGTTCCTGTTCAAGTGGCTCATAATTTCTTGGTTTTAACTGATTTTGTTGTGCTTCAGATGCCTGAAGATGATAATATGTCTATTATTCTTGGGAGACCTTTTCTTAATACTGCAGGTTCTTTCATCAATTGTAATCAAGGAAAAGTAACTTTTAATATTAATGACAAAGAGCATAATGTATATTTCCCCAAGAAGGTTGCTAAGAGCTATTGCCTGAATTCCATTGAAAATATTGAGAGCATTAAGGTTGGAGAAATATATTGTCCCATTCCATAAGAAAGTTCTGAAACTATTATGATTGGGACCATTGCTATCAAGCTTGAGGTAACATAATCATTTTGTGGAATACAAAGTTTTGTTTCATATAAGATTGTTTTGGTAACAAGACTTGATCAACCTTGTTAACAAAAGGATTTTAATGAACAAAATAATGTTTTCACTGTGGTTATACTTGCTTTCTTTCACGTTTTCTCCTTCCTAGTCTTTGCCTTTTCTCTTGCTAGCTTTAGTTTTGCTAGTTGTTTGCTTGTTAGAGTGTCTTAGAACTTCTGTAGTTTGGTTTTTGTTTGCTTTTGCTTCTTCTAAAAAGTCTTTTCTGCGAGAAAAACAATTTTCATACCCTGAAAGTTGGCCAAAAATAAAGTTTCCCGAAAAATCCCAGAAAATTCAAAATAAATTTTTCCACGAAAAAAGGGGCAGAGGGGAACCTAGAGTGACCCAGGGGGCCACCCCAGTCCAGCACACCCCTGGTGGGCGCGGCCATCCCCCAAGGCGCGCCTGGGTGGGGTGTGGCCCACCTAGGCCCCTTCAAGATGCCTCCTCCCAGCCATCTTCTTTCTCTCTCCCGAAAAACACCAGAAAACTTTCTCAAGCTCGAGTTCTTGCTGTTCTTGCTCACGAATTTCGATCTCCTTGCTCAGCCCATCTCTACTGCTGATTTTTGGAGGCATTGCTCCTTGGTATGTGCCTCCTCCGCTTGTCCAATTAGATTTGTGATTGGTAGATTGTATCTTGAGTATTTTACTGCTATAGGTGTCAGGTTGTGTGAGCTTGCATGCTTGTTCTATGCTTAGAGATTTTATTTCGATGCATGTGTAGCCCTATAGCAAGTTCCTATAGTAGTTTCTCATCATTTATCAACTTGGAAATCACTTGGTTTGATGTTTGTCTAAAAATTTCAGAAAAAAAGAGGTCATGGACAACCACACATTTGGTGAAATATTTGAGAGTGATGCACCTAGGAGGGCAAGGCCTTCAAGATCATCCTCCTGAGCCAGGATCTCATACAATGAGGATCTCATTACACCGTGATTTGGCGACGAGGGAGATGAGGGGGATGCGCACCCTTCCACCTTTCCTTACCCAACCTTTTTGCAGGCTGATGGGATTCTTGAGGATTTTCTAACCTTGGTTCAGAAGGTTGGACTAACAAGTTATATGCAGGATGAGAGTGTGCAATATGCTACGCTCACTAAAACATTTGTGGAGAGATTCTCTTTTGCTAACAGCATGTTCAAACCAGATGTGTCTTTCAAAATTTATGGCAGGTCTTACACTATGACATTGAAGAAATTTTGTGAGGCCCTGGGACTTGGTATAGCTGGGTCGGTGGAAAAGATTCTAGCTCAACCCGCTGATTTGTTGGAGCTCTACCACGGGATAACTAATGATGATGACCGTAGAGCTCAAAGGGGGAAGATAAGAAATATTCAACTCCCAGCTATCAGGTACTTTTCTTACTATCTTGCCACTAGTGTTCTTGGTAGGGAGAACACTAGTAATATTTCCAACTATCATTTGGCCTTCATAGCTGCTGCGCTCAACAATGAAACTAAGTACAATCTTGGTTCTCTCATTGCTCGTCGCTTAGCTGCTAAGGAACCCATTTATGGGGGAATTATTTTTGCACGTGTTATTGCTGCCTTGAACCTTGCTGTTGATCCAAATGATACAGTCTTGGCTCCTCAGAGGCTTGATCTTGCTTCCATGAAGGCGCATCACTTTGTCACTGCTGGCTCTACCCTTGAGAGCTTGGTTTATAGAATGATGTTTACTGACGGGGAAGAGAGAGAGAGATCCCTCTCCCCCAAACCACTTTGTTCAGTATTTCTGAGGAACCTTTGTCATGCTCCAAGGAGGAAATGGATGACAAGCTGTGCATTCTTGGTTTCCATGCACACTATCAGGGGGATGCGCCCTCATACGACCCCTCTGTGCACTACACATGGGAGTCCTCGAGCTCGTACCAGGATGAAGGGGCCTCCTCGACGTACTATGGAGGTGCACCTACTTGGTTACCATGGAGTTGAGCCCCACTTAGGCCAAAAGCCTAAGCTTGGGGGAGGTATACCGACATCACACTCATCTGTATATCATGTTCGGTTGGTTCTTTGTATATCCATTGTTTCGCTTTCTTTTTGGTTCTTGTTGCTGCTTTCTCAAAACACAAAAATACCAAAATATTTTTGTTGTTTCTCTTGGTTTGTTTCTTTGATTTTTAGCTTTGGTTTGCCTTAAAAGAAAAACCAAAAAATATTTTGCTTTGTTTACTTTTGCTTTGTTTGCTTGCTTAAAAAAATCGAAAACACCAAAAATATTTGTTGTTCTTCTTTGGTTTTGTGACTTCTTTGTAGGGTTCAGCCTTCCTCAGTGGAGTTTGGTATCATGTTATTATTCAAGTCACACAAGTGAAGGGCAATAATGAAGATAAAGACAACTTGAGGTGTGGTAAGAGGCTGGTAACGAACTCTATTTGTTTTCATTTTTGTACATATACTCATCATTGTGAGCATGCTTAGTATGTTCATGTAAGGTGTATGTTATTATGGATGCTTAGTAGTTTTTGCTTTCTTGTGATTATCTCCAGCTTGCTAATAGTTTGTAGCATGTAATATGAATGTTTGCTTGCATTGTTTTATTCATAACTTGGTATGATATTGTGGTATCCTCCTTTGAATGTTTCATGTGAATCGACTTGGCACATGCTCACGCATGCATATGACTAAACAATAGTCAATAAGCCTCGATGATTTATTTTGCCTCAGGGTTCTTGTATCACTTTCATGCCATAATTAGTCCTATTTTGTTGCAAGCATGATTATGACATTTATTGATCTCTAGTTTGTCGCTCCCTCTCTATTGCTAGCCTTCACTTGCACTGAGTATGAGCTCTACTTGTGCATCCAAGTCCCAGAAACCAATATTACCAACAATGTCCACCATACCTACCTATTAGCATCATTTGTTATTTCAGTGCATATTCTATATGCCTTTTTTTCCAAATAAAATGTTTGTCTATTTTGAGAAAGTTAGTTAGTAAATCTCTCACGAACTTGATGGCACACTTTATTTCTTGCACTTAATAATCCTGAGCCATTGTGACCTGTCCATGAAAGTTATATGCTTGCAAATTATAGGCTGGGAGTTAGCAGAACCGTGCTATCACGGGGAACGCTTTTGACACTTATGGATACATATCCAGTTCTTACCTTGATCTTTTCTTTGAGGATGTCGTCGGTGTGAAATAAAAGGGGAGCTTGTGAGTTCATGGAGTTTATACATTGTGTTAGAGAAACTCCTGGGCCGCTAGCCTAAGCCATGCCTAATCATGGTGGAAACTTGCAGCATTACCATAATGTGCATTCTATGAAGCATCCTCAATAAAAATCTATGCACATAGTAAATAAAAAGATCGCTGAGATTCTCATTGTCTACTTGCCTTGTCATTTTGATCACGGGATAGCTCATGTATCATGTGCAAGGGGTAATCCGTTGGCGGTTCTCTATGATATGCATGTATTTACAATGACAAGAACTTACAGGTAACTAAAGTTGAGTAGCATGTGAAGCGGCCCTCGTACTCAAGGGACATGGGATTTCCAGTTTATGGTCTGTCAAGCATATAACTCATATTGGACCTCACTTTCACCTTAACCACATGAAGATTCCTATGATAGGGGCAATGAGAGCTCAAAGCTAATGAGTACCTTACTTTCAGCATTTGGAAGCCTTTCAAACTTTTCAAAACATTTTCACTTCCTTGTTGAGTCACCACTTATTCTATGAGCACCTACTTGAGAGCATAGTTTTCATTCTTGTGTTTGTCTCAAAACATGGTTAATTATGTCATGACTTTGATGCGTGTATCTCTGATATCTCTACTTCTAGTCTTCACTTGAACTTCAGAGTTGCCTTGGCATTTACATTATGCTCTACAAACAAAGGCAAGCGAGATACCACTCTATCATACCTTATTATGAGCATTGCAATGTTGCTTATGTTTATGTTTTATGCTACTTATTATTATTGAGTTGGTTTCTCTTCATAGCTTGCAATGACTATTGAGTAGACTTAGTTGCATACTTCTTATTATCAATGGTTTAAGTATCTACTCCTGTGCTGAGAATATTGACATCATATGAAGCAAATGTGTTCGTAAAAGTTCTTTTATCGCACTCAGTTTTCAACTGAATTGCTTGAGGACAAGCAATAAGCAAAGCTTGGGGGGAGTTGATACGTCCAAAACGTATCTACTTTCTCGAACACTTTTGCTATTGTTTCTCCTCTAAACTTGTGTGATTTGGATACAACTAACACGGACGTATTTGTTTTCAGTAATTACCTTGGTGTCTAGTTTTTGTGCAGAAAATCAACTATCAGGAAAAATCCCAGAAAATATGCCAAAAATCCTATTTCACCATAAGATCCACAGAGCCAGAATACGAGACGGAGTGGAGACCTGGGGGGCCCACAACCCTGCCAGGCGTGGGCCAGGCCTGGCCGCGCCTAGGGGGTGCGGCCACCCTAGGCACCCCCTCGGCCTCCCTCTGTGTCTATAAGAAGCCTCTTGACCTAAAAACCGGGGGGGGGTCGTCGTTTTTTTTAGAAAGAGTTCCGCTGCGCCACCACCACCAGAAGCCGCGATTTTGAACCAGAAATTCCATTCTGGCACCCTGCCGGGACAGGGAATTTGGGGAGGATCATCGCCATCGTCATTACCAATGCCTATCCATCAACCATCCATGTTTCCCTCATCCATGAGTGAGTAATCCCTCGCTGTAGGCTATGGGGATGGTAGGGATTGGATGAGTTCTATCATGTAATCGAATAAGATTGTTAGGGCATAGTGCCTAGTATCTCTATTAGTGCTTTTTGACTTTGTTGCAACTTGTTGTGCTTAATGCTTGTCACTAGGGCCCGAGTGACATGATCTCACTTCTGAACTTATTATTGAATCATTATGATAGTATTGTTTGTGATCTTATCTGCAAGTTGTGTACACATATCATTGTCTGGATCCAAAGGCCCCGAAGTGACAGAAATTGGGACAACCGGAGGGGATGGATGTGGTGTGAGGATCACATGTGTTGATGGAGTGTTAATGCTTTGCTCTGGTGCTCTATTAAAAGGAGCACCTTAATTGCCAGTAGTTCCCTTGAGGCCCCGCTGCAACGGGCTGGCTAGACAAAAGTTGTTGTGCAAGTTCTCATTGCGAGCACGCATGACTATATATGGAGCACATGCCTATGATTGTTTAGTACTTGGATGATTGTTCTTATTTATCTGCAATGCCCTAGATATTGAAGTTACATGTTT
Source organism: Avena longiglumis (assembly GCA_030063025.1). Taxonomy (NCBI): domain Eukaryota; kingdom Viridiplantae; phylum Streptophyta; class Magnoliopsida; order Poales; family Poaceae; genus Avena; species Avena longiglumis. Next base: position 459,393,234 of record CP125974.1, read on the forward strand.
AGACTCGTCCATGCAACGCCCGTCCATCCATCCCTATGCCTACCGCGCTCATATCCTACTGTTTGCTACTACTGTTACTATTGCTCCTATTTTACTGCTGTTGCTACTGATAAACTTCTGTGATCAAGAACTATTTCTAGGTGCAGCTAAATTGTAAACTCAGTTGTTAAGGATTGCAAGTATTCTTTGGCTCCCCTTGTGTCGAATCAATAAATTGGGTAATACTACCCGCGAAGACTATTGCGATCCCCTATACTTGTGGGTCATCATCTACGCACGCTTCTATTCCTGAAGACAGTGTTGGGCCTCCAAGTGCATTGGTTTGTAGAACAGCAGCAAGTTTCCCTTAAGTTGTGGCATCCCGCAAAACCACTACTAGAAAATCGCGTTAAATTTGTGCATTGCATCGTCATCATCATGCATTGTTTGCCAAAACTATGTTTGCAAAACCCGTCTTTGTTTCTAAACACCCCATCTTATTCAAACGCCAAAACCCCGGGCTCGAGTATTTTGTTTGTTGCAATCGGTTGCAACGCCCAATTAAATTAAATAAAATTATAATTATTTTTGGGTGGGGTTAATGCAGGCCAACCCGACCCGAACGACCACCCCCAGATATTTTAAATCGGTCCGACCGCCTACCCCATCTAATCCTAAACCCACCTAAAAATCTACCCCTCTCTCCAGCCACATCACTCCCACCTATCCCGTCGAGACACCTCACCCCTCCTCCCTCACCCACTCAAAACTGCCACCTAGCCTAACCCCTCTCTCTCTCTCTCTCCCCTCTCTCTCACATGCACTCACCCCACCTGACCCACACACACACACGCCTCAGAACACGCCTGGCCACTCCCCCAGATACCCCTCCCCAGGCACGCAACACACGCACCACATGCTGCCCCGCGGGCCCCACGCGCAGCTCACCCGTACCCCCGCGTCTCTTCCTCCCTATCTCCTCCTTCCTCCTCGCGCTCGACGCGCACCCGCCACCGCCGCCTTAGCCCGCTGCGCCGACCGCCACCCGCGCCGCTTCTTCCCTACCTCACCCCACCGCCCCGCCCTGCAGACGCCAGAGACCTCCGCCTCCAGCTGCCCCTGGGCCCGCAGACTGCCCTCGAGCCCCGGCTCCCCGCCTCCGTGCTCCACCACACTTGCCGCTTAGCACGCCTCCGCCACCTACCGACCCGCCCTCCTCTGCAATCCCGCCCCACCGTCTCACCGGCGCCAGGCTTCGCCAAGGTCGCCTCAGACGCCGCCGCCTCCCCTTCTCCGCCACCCCACCGCCTCCGCCTTGCCTCGTCACCTCCAGCCACCTGCCTGAAGGCCGCTCAGCCGGCTCATCGGCCCGCCCCAGCACCCCGCGCCTCCCCGCCTGCCGGCTCCGCCGCTGGATGCGCGCCGACGCCGCCTCCGCTTGCTGCACTGGCCGCCCCGCGCGCCGCTGGAGCTTTCGCCGCCTCTGCGCCTGCCGCCGCCTCCAACCGCCTCGGCGGCCCGCCGCCTGGCCCGCTGCTTGCCTCGCGCCAAGGTGCTCGCCCAGAGCCATCCGCGTCTTCCGGGCGCCTCTCGGGCCGCAGACGCCTGCGTGTTCGATGCGCCGTGTCCCCGTCGACCACGCCACCGCCTTCGCCAGCGAAGCGAGCCGAGAGCGTTCGGCCCACCGCTCGCCATGTCCGCTACCAACCGTCAAGTCGGGACCCAAGTACACCGTCGCGGAACATCATCGACGTGGGACGTCAAGGCCTCCGTTATGAAACCGACAAAACAGCCACTCGGACCCGATGACCACCAAGAACGCCCCGAGAACGTCTAGTACCCCCCTCGACGCCAAACCAACCGGAAGGACGCCAAGATCGCCACCTGTACCACAAGTACCGCACCCCGGGCGCCAAGTACTTCCCCCGGAACGCCAAGTTCGCGGACACGGATGCGACAAGTACTCCCCCACCGACGCCATGACCCGACGCCCCCGGATGCCGAGTCCGACCGACAACTAAAACCGTGGAACCGACAAGATCGACCACCGACGCCAAGATCTCCCTCACGTAATCCGAAGCGCGGACCCGCCAAGACCTCGCAACGGCAAGATCGACCCCGTGGGACCCGACAAGGTCTTCCCGACGACAAGAACGACACCGCCCCGAAAGGACCCGATGCGCCCCGACATCGAACCAAGTCCGCTTCCGGACGCGACAAGAACTACCCCGATCCAAGACCCTAACCCCGAGTCGAGAATGATCCCGCAAGGCCGTCAACCTGAACCCTAGACCTCGAACCCCGAACCCCGGACCAAGATCGTCGAACCCTAATGTGTGAACCCTTTCCTCAAACCCTATTTCACAACATAATAACAACTTGATTGCATATTGATTTGTCATACCCGCATGCATATCCGTGGTTTGGGGCCTTATGCCGATTCACCTAATAATTAAATATGGGGCCCATATGGGCAAATCTAGTCTCATATTGGCCTCATTTAAATCTGAGTAGCGAACCGGTGCTATCTTTTGCCATGTTAAAACAACATTTAATTTGCGGGGGTTCTAAATAACTGGAACCATCTAATAATTGTCGGGACCCCGGTTCCGCTTAATTTGACCTAATTGCATCACACCTTTGCCATGCCACATCATACATGCATCATGCCGATCTTCTGCCCTTGTATTAAATATTGCATCCGGTGTTTCTTCTAGTGTTTTGCTTCTTCGCGGATAAGGCCGTTGAGTTGGTGTGAGCTTCGCCCCGATCTTCGGGGAAAACCTTCGACAATGCTTTCAAAGAGCATCTCCTCTTTTCTACCTATCTTACTTTTATAGTCTTTATTCCTCCTGTTGATCTATTGCTATCTGTGGTTATGCTCTAGATTCCGTACCCTTGATATACCGTGCAGCCCTATATTGCCTTGGACACATCCTATTACCTGTTGCTTGGTAGATAGTTGGACTTAACGCGTCGTAGTTGCTTGCTCAAGTCTTTGTGTGTCGCCATATGCCACAGCTTCTTGATGTATTGCCGCATGTTGATGTTGGAGATGATTCTAGTTTTACTTGTTGTTCACTTTACTTTCTGTTAACAACTAAAATTGAAATAAGCGAGGCATCGGTGGGTGATAGATAATATTTGGTTTCGACGCCCACTTGTGTCCCGTAAGACCCCGAGTACTTGATACTGTTCCTTGATTTTTGCGCTATCCACATCCGGAGGTATATGGGACCCCGAGCCAGAGCTTGATTCACTTATTTCTTGGGGCCACAAACTAGTTTGAGGTTTTATTACGATCCTGTACTTATGCCATGTTTTACTTGCTTTATTTACGATTGTGCGAGGTGCACACTGCATCGTTTAGGAAATAATGGCACGATTCCGCTGTGTCGACAAGCCCAGCCACACTTTCGGGTTCCCGATGCTCACAAATGTCCCCATAACCTTGAGGCCGTCTCGAGCTTGCTTACTCCGTTATGGATTCTACTCTAAGGTGGCCTGAAATATTTCTGAATCCTGTGATTGTTCACCGTGAAAGCCTCGTTGGGTTTTGATTTGGTTTTTCCGAGGTTGATCGAGTGTGTTGCTATTGGTGCACCCCGCCGTTAAAACTTTCTCAAAGCCGTGTCCATGGATATGGACGACTTGGAGCATGATCTCGATCATAGACAAGCATAACTAAAGTTTATCGCTATAAATTTGACTTATAATGACTAGTAATCAGCTTCACTATAACGGAATGGCTAAATAATCCTGCCCACAATTGCTTGATCTGAGTTGTCGCCATACCATTGTACTGACTAGTAAGTATTGCAACTACAACGAAATGGCTGAATAAAAGTACCAACAACTGCTGGGTTTTGGGTTTATCACATGCTATCTGTATCTGATTAGTAAGTACTGCCACTATAACGGAATGGTTAACTAAAAGTGCCCACTGTTTACTTTATCAGGACAATTATCTATACCTGACTAGTAAATGCTGCAACGATAACCTAATAAGTAAACTGCCAACTGTGTGAGTTCCTCGGTTGACTTCCTCGACGGCCTCGAGGGGGAAATGCCAGGATGGGTTTGTTTGGTGTTAGCTTCAGGTTGGTTCCGAATAGGTCATTCTCACCCCTCTCTGATAACCGCCGGTTGTATCGAGTCTCTATAGGTTGTTTAGTGCATGCTACCGCAGCCGCTTCAGTCCACCATACCTATGTAGGCGAGGACCGCCGAATTCTAGCCTCGCCGTGTACTGGCCTCAGTACTGACGCTCCTTCTTTTTCCTTTGCCCTTTGTCGGCACCCCTTTGTTTAAGCAGGTTTTGAGATCGACGTCGTTAGCAGGGTTACCCTTCCGGCTTGGCTCGGGTGGTTATGGACGCCATTGGTTATTCTTCGTGGCTCTTAGCCCCATTTGCATCTTGTCCGTAGTTGGACGCCTAACGCTTTCAAGGTGATTTGGATCTTTGTATATTATATTCGTATTCTTGACTCCTTGAGTCATATATATATCTCTGCTCAGGTCCCATCGAGGACTGTTGTAATGTTATTACTTCGCTTTCCACCGCACGAAAGTGCTGGTGGCACCTTTGAATCGCTTTCTATGCGGGTTTGGCGAATTTTGCTAAAACTTGCATAGGTCCGATCGAGGGTGTTACTGAGTGGTATCGAGCTCGCTAGCGATACCCACAAGTCCAAATCAGTAGGATAACCTAGCTAACGGCCGAAGTAGAGTGTCAAAACTATTTTGCAAAATCGGTTGGATAGTTCTGGTTAGGTCTGATTTTACTCCTTACCCCTCTGCTGCTCTTCTCTTACCTCGACGTGTTTTGAATCCGCTCTCATCTCTTTCTTCGAGTCCAGGATTTCTCGTGGTTGGGTTTCCGTCGTACCTTCAGGGTTTCGCTTTCGCCCTTTTTGTTTCCGGAGGTTCTTCGATCATCAACCTACAGCTGTTCTGTTGTGCCCGTCATCCGATCTTTTGTTCTTAAGATCTTTATCTATATGTGTTCCTTGCTGGATATCCGTGTCGTTGAAAAACACATGAGAAGGACGAGCATTGGTGAAGTTGGAGTATACCTTGAGCATGTGTTGTTCATGCCAATGGAATCATCGCGAAGCCTAATCATTGTGTCTTTCATACGATTTCTGCTGGCATTATTCCTTTGTTCCGGATACCGTCTATGAAGATCTTCAGTCTAATTCCGAGAGTTGGATGCTCGATCCGCTTATTCGTGTGCAGAGTAATGTTTGAGTGTGGGATGGAGTAGCTACCCTACCACTGCTCTTATCATTCGCTCTTGTACGTCGAATCAGTGGATTCCGCAGTTTTACTCCGTCCACGGAAGTTAGGGGTGGCCTTATTTGCGATACCTCTAACTTCGACCTTTTGTTCCCGGAGTGTTCTCTCGACAATCACGGACAACGACCTCTTGTTGGTGGTGTCGCCGTTTTCAAGATGAAGGAGGAACCATCGTTAGTGGTGTCGCGAAGATCTACACGAAGTGAGGAGACGCAGATCGCCGACCTCCCTTCCGGTACCATGAGGCGGATCTCGAGGGCGAGATCCATTGTTAGTGGTGTCGAATTGTGGCATCCCGCAAAACCACTACTAGAAAATCGCGTTAAATTTGTGCATTGCATCGTCATCATCATGCATTGTTTGCCAAAACTATGTTTGCAAAACCCGTCTTTGTTTCTAAACACCCCATCTTATTCAAACGCCAAAACCCCGGGGCTCCGGAGTATTTTGTTTTGTTGCAATCGGGTTGCAACGGCCCAATTAAATTAAATAAAAATTATAATTATTTTTGGGTGGGGCAGTCGAACGGGCCAACCCGACCCGAACGACCACCCCCCAGATATTTTAAATCGGCCCGACCGCCTACCCCATCTAATCCTAAACCCACCTAAAAATCTACCCCTCTCTCCAGCCACATCACTCCCACCTATCCCGTCGAGACACCTCACCCCTCCCTCTCCCCTCACCCACTCAAAAACTGCCACCTAGCCTAACCCCTCTCTCTCTCTCTCTCACATGCACTCACCCCCCCTGACCCACACACACACACGCCTCAGCACACGCCTGGCCACTCCCCCAGATACCCCTCCCCAGGCACGCAACACACGCACACACGCTGCCCCCATGGGCCCCACGCCACCTCACCCCACTCCCGTCTCTTCCTCCCTATCTCCTCCTTCCTCGCTGGCACTCCGCCACCGCCGCTTAGCCCGCTGCTCGCCGATCGGCCGACCGCGCCGCCTTCCCTTCACCACCACGCCCGCTGCCGGTCCCTTGACGCCAGAGACCTCCGCCCCTCTCCGTCCCGCCCGCCCTGCCTCCCGAGCCCGGCCTCCCGCCTCCCGTGCTCCACCACCCGCGCCGCCGTGCTCGCCGCCCCGCCTAGCACGCTCGCTCGCCGCCTCCGCCACCTACCAGACCCGCCCCCTCCTCTGCAATCCCGCGCCGCCCCCACCGTCTGCCGGCGCCGCGCCGCTTTCGCCAAAAGGTCGCCGCCTCTCCCTTCTCCGCCACCCCACCGCCTCCGCCTTGCCTCGTCACCCTCAGCGCCACTCGCCCGAAGCGCGACCGCCAAGGCTGGCGAGCTCCAGTCGCCCGCCGGCCAAGACCCGCCTCTGCCCGCTCCGCCCGCCAGCGGATGCGCCTTCCCGCCGACGCTGCCCTCCGCCCAAGCGCACTGCCGCCTCCGACCAGGCTGGCGGCGACGCGCCCTCGCCACGGAGCCATCGCCCAAGCCCGCCGCAGCACCGTGCCGGCCCGCCTCCAACCGCCTCACGGCGCGTGCGCCCGCCGAGCCTGCCCGCCGCTGCCGGTTCGCCTCGCGCCGCGGTGCTCCGCTGAGCCATCCGCGTCTTCCCGGGCGCCTCTCGGGCCGCCGCCCTCGCAGACGCCTGCGTGCCCGATGCAGCGCCGTGTCCCCTGTCGACCACGCCACCGCCTTCTGCCGCGAACAGCAGCGAGCCTGAGAGCGTTCCCGGCGTCCACCTCGCCCATGTCCGTCACCAACCGTCCAAGTCGGGACCCAAGTACACCGTCGCGGAACATCATCGACGTGGGACGTCAAGGCCTCCGTTATGAAACCGACAAAACAGCCACTCGGACCCGATGACCACCAAGAACGCCCCGAGAACGTCTAGTACCTCCCTCGAACGCCAAACCCGAACCGGAAGGACGCCAAGATCGCCACCTGTACCACAAGTACCGCACCCCGGGCGCCAAGTACTTCCCCCGGAACGCCAAGTTCGCGGACACGGATGCGACAAGTACTCCCCCACAGACGCCATGACCCGACGCCCCCGGATGCCGAGTCCGACACCGACAACTAAAACCGTGGAACCGACAAGATCGACCTCACCGACGCCATGATCTCCCTCACGTAATCCGAAGCGCGGACCCGCCAAGACCTCGCAACGGCAAGATCGACCCCGTGGGACCCGACAAGGTCTTCCCGACGACAAGAACGACACCGCCCCGAAAGGACCCGATGCGCCCCGACATCGAACCAAGTCCTGCTTTCCGGACGCGACAAGAACTACCCCGATCCGAAGACCCTAACCCCGGAGTCGAGAATGATCCCGCCAAGGCCGTCGAACCCTAGACCCTGTCGAACCCCGAACCCCCGGACCAAGATCGTCGAACCCCTAATGTGTGAACCCTTTCCTCAAACCCTATTTCACAACATAATAACAACTTGATTGCATATTGATTTGTCATACCCGCATGCATATCCGTGGTTTGGGGGCCTTATGCCGATTCACCTAATAATTAAATATGGGGCCCATATGCGGGCAAATCTAGTCTCATATTGGCCTCATTTAAATCTGAGTAGCGAACCGGTGCTATCTTTTGCCATGTTAAAACAACATTTAATTTGCGGGGGTTCTAAATAACTGGAACCATCTAATAATTGTCGGGACCCCGGTTCCGCTTAATTTGACCTAATTGCATCACACCTTTGCCATGCCACGCATCATACATGCATCATGCCGATCTTCTGCCCTTGTATTAAATATTGCATCCGGTGTTTCTTCTAGTGTTTTGCTTCTTCGCGGATAAGGCCGTTGAGTTGGTGTGAGCTTCGCCCCGATCTTCGGGGAAAACCTTCGACAATGCTTTCAGGCGAGCATCTCCCTCTTTTCTACCTATCTTACTTTTATAGTCTTTATTCCCTCCTGTTGATCTATTGCTATCTGTGTTGCGATGCTCTAGATTCCGTACCCCTTGATATACCGTGCAGCCCTATATTGCCTTGGACACATCCTATTACCTGTTGCTTGGTAGATAGTTGGACTTGCGCGTCGTAGTTGCTTGCTCAAGTGCTGATGTGTGTCGCCATATGCCACAGTTGCTGATGTATTGCCGCATGTTGATGTTGGAGATGATTCTAGTTTTACTTGTTGTTCACTTTACTTTCTGTTTAACAACTAAAATTGAAATAAGCAGAGGCATCGGTGGGTGATAGATAATATTTGGTTTCCGAACGCCCACTTGTGTCCCGTAAGACCCCGAGTACTTGATACCTGTTCCTTGATTTTTGCGCGCTATCCACATCCGGGAGGTATATGGGACCCCGAGCGAGCTTGATTCACTTATTTCTTGGGGCCACAAACTAGTTTGAGGTTTTATTACGATCCTGTACTTATGCCATGTTTTCTCGCTTTATTTACGATTGTGCGAGGTGCACCATCGTTTAGGAAATAATGGCACGATTCCGGTGTCGACAAGCCCAGCCACACTTTCGGGTTCCCGATGCTCACGTCCCCATAACCTTGAGGCCCTCGAGCTTGCTTACTCGCTATGGATTCTACTCTAAGGTGGCCCCTGAAATATTTCAATCCTGTGATTGTTCATCGTGAAAGCCTCGTTGGGTTTTGATTTGGTTTTTCCGAGGTTGATCGAGCGTGTGTTGCTATTGGTGCACCCCGGCCGGGTAAAACTTTCTGAAAGCCGTGTCCGCGGATATGGACGACTTGGAGCACAGTATCTCGATCATAGACAAGCATAACTAAAGTTTACTGCTATAAATTTGACTTATAATGACTAGTAATCAGCTTCACTATAACGGAATGGCTAAATAATCCTGCCCACAATTGCTTGATCTGAGTTGTCGCTTGCGACCATTGTACCTGACTAGTAAGTATTGCAACTACAACGAAATGGCTGAATAAAAGTACCAACAACTGCTGGGTTTTGGGTTTATCACATGCTATCTGTATCCGATTAGTAAGTACTGCCACTTTAACGGAATGGTTAACTAAAAGTGCCCACTGTTTACTTTATCAGGACAATTATCTATACCTGACTAGTAAATGCTGCAACGATAACCTAATAAGTAAACTGCCAACTGTGTGAGTTCCTCGGTTGACTTCCTCGACGGCCTCGAGGGGGAAATGCCAGGATGGGTTTGTTTGGTGTTAGCTTCAGGTTGGTTCCGAATAGGTCATTCTCACCCCTCTCTGATAACCGCCGGTTGTATCGAGTCTCTATAGGTTGTTTAGTGCATGCTACCGCAGCCGCTTCAGTCCACCATACCTATGTAGGCGAGGACCGCCGAATTCTAGCCTCGCTGCATCGGCCTCAAGATCGACGCTCCTTCTTTTTCCTTTGCCCTTTGTCGGCACCCCTTTGTTTAAGCAGGTTTTGAGATCGACGTCGTTAGCAGGGTTACCCTTCCGGCTTGGCCTGGGCAGGGTTATGGACGCCATTGGTTATTCTTCAGGGCTCTTAGCCCCATTTGCATCTTGTCCGTAGCTGGACGCTCTAACGTTTTCAAGGTGATTTGGATCTTTGTATATTATATCTGTATTCTTGACTCCTTGAGTCGCTGTTATATATATCTGTTCTGTGGGTCCCATCGAGGACTGTTGTGCAATGTTATTACTTCGTTTTCCACCCGCACGAAAGTGCCTGGTGGGCACCTTTGAATCGTTTCTATGCGGGTTTGGCGAATTTTGCTAAAACTTGCATAGGTCCGATTCTGAGGGTGTTACATAAGTGAATCACCCAAGGTTTATCAATCTCAGGGAGGAAGTGGTCAAAGGTATCCCTCTCAAGAAACCCTGCAGTCAAGATACAAGAAGTCTCTTGTGTCCCCAACACACCCAATACACTTGTCAGGTGTATAGGTGCACTAGTTCGGCGAAGAGATAGTGAAATACAAGTAATATGGATGATTATAAGTGGTAATTACAATCTGAAATAAAGATGGCAGCAAGCAAACATGTAACAGGTCTAGTTGTAAATGGTGTTCAATGCTTAGAAATAAGGCCTAGGGATCATACTTTCACTAGTGGACACTCTCATACCAATATCTTATCTTCATTATGCTACTCTGAACTACTCTCCGGTTGGATAACTCCAATCCACGGTAGGGCTACAAAAGCACTCTTTAAAGTTTGCATTCCCCATCTTGGTAACCCCACACTGTCACCTTGAGCGCTAGATGGTTCCAACAAACACCACAATTTCATAGAGACATCCAACTCAAAATATAACTCATGATAAGTATTTCTGTAATCTTTAGCCTAAGTGCCACACGGTGTGCACACTGTCAACTTCACACACGTGGGGATAACCGGAGATTACAATAAAAGCACTTGAGTAGCAGAGTAGATCTACTTGATTACAAAGCTCATGACCACAATAAGATCATGCATAGAGAGACAAATGAACACATAGATACCGACAGAGCCCTTAGCCTCGAGGGAGAACAACTCCCTCCTCATCATGGGAGCCAGTAACTACGATGGAGATGGTGGTGGAGTCGATGGAGATGGCTTCGGGGGCAATTCCCCATCCCGGCAGGGTGCCGGAACAGAGACTTCTGTCCTCCGAATCTACTCTTTGGTGGAGGCGGCGCTACGGAACTTTTTGTGGAGGTCTGATCCGCCTAGAGTTTACGTCTCGAGGAGATGTATATGTAGGCGAAAGGGCAAGGTCGGTGGAGCCTCGAGCGGCCCACACCATAGGCTGGCGCACTCTAGGGTGGGCCCGTGCCACCCTATGGTGTGGCCGCCTCGTGGCTCTTATTCGTCTCCCCTTCGGTCTCCGTGTCCTGTCGGGTAAAATATTGACTTTGGCTTTTGTTCCGTCCAATTCCGAGAATATTTCTTAACTAGATTTTCTGAAACCAAAAACAGCAGAAAACAAGCAACTAGCACTACGGCATATTATCAATAGGTTAGTTCCATAATATGTATAAAAATGCCTCAAAGTGTAGACAAAACATGAGAAATTTGATACAAAACAAGCATGGAGCATAAAAAATTATAGATACGTTTACGACGTATCAAGCATCCCCAAGCTTAACTGCTGCTCGTCCTCGAGTAGGTAAGTGATAAAAGAATATTTTTTAGGTGACATGCACCATCACAGCCTTGATCAAAATATTTGTAAAGCACTGATAACTAGGATCAAAGTACTCCAAACATGAGCATGAAAGATGAGGTTCTAACAATAAGACATAGCAACTATGTTGTAACATGAAAAGGTACAAACAAAGATCATGAATAACAATGCAATGAAAGACGTTTGTTTCACAAATATAAAACATATCAAGAGTGGTATTCAGCTTGTCCTTCATGGTGTAGCAAAACATAAATGCACAGGTCACCTTCAAAGTTCATAAGGGTGACTAGATACAAGTAGTTCAAGAACAAGCAATATCAACATTATGAATTAATCAATAAGTTTTGGGACAATGCACATAGAACTAACAATGACAACTATCGTCTCCTAATTGGTGCATATAGATAGAAGATGGAGACTCATCATAAAAGTAAGAAGAAAGGCCCTTCACAGAGGGAAGCAGGGATTTCAAGTTTCATAAAGAGCTTCCAAAAATTATGGTACTTATTAGCTTTAAGCTCTCATTGCCCCTATCATAAGTATCTTGAAGTGATTAAGGTTAAAGTGAAACAAATATGAAGTATATGCTTGACAGATCATAAGTTGGCAATCTCATGTCCCTTGAGTACGAGGGTCGTTCCTCATGCTACTCAACTTTAGTCACAAGCAAGTTCTTGTCATTGTAAGTATATGTGTATCATAGAGAACCGCCAATGGGGTACCCCTTGCCCCATGATATAGGAGCTATCCCATATCAAAATGACAAGGCAACATACAATGAGCATCTCGACAATCTTCTTATTTACCATGAGTATGGTGCTTTTTTTTTCTTTTTTTCCTCTTTTTTTGTATTTTTTCTAAAGATGCTTCATGGATTTCTCACTATGGTTATGCTGCAAGTTTCCACTATGATTAGGCATGGCTTAGGTTATCCGCACAGGCGTTTCTCTAACACATATATAATACTCCATGGACTTACAAGCTCTCCTTTTATTTCACACCGCCGACATCCATAAACAAAAGATCATGATATCAACTGGGTAATATGTACAGGTGTTGAAAGCGTTCCCCATGACAACATGGTTCTGCTAATTCCCAACTTATAAGTGCAAGCATATATACAACATAGATGACACAATGGTTCAAGTTTATTAGGTGCAAGAAAGTAAAGTGTGCCATCAAGTTTGTGAGAGCTTTAATCACTAATTTTCACATAACAAAAGTTTAATTCGGAAGGTAGATAAGAACATGAATATACTTGGAATGGTGTAACACACCATGCATATGAATTTATAGTGTACTCTTTGGAATAACTCGGTTTCTTGGGAGTTGGATGCATGAGTAGAACTCATACTTAGTACATGTGGAGGCTAGCAAAAGACTAGGAGCGACCAACTAAGAGAGCAATAATGGCCATAATCATGCAAAGCGACAAAACATTATTAACTAAAGCATAAAGTGATATCACAAGTCAAAAACTAAATTATCATAGAGGCTAAGGTGACCGTTTCATAGTCTTAACATGGTGTAAGCATGTGCCAAGTCAACCCAAATAAAGCATCAAAGGCGAATACCACAATATTATGCTTTTGTATGCTAAAACAACACATGATTCTTTCATGACACATTAAGCAATCTCAATTGTTTGAAACAAGTCATGCTACAACAATAATCACTAAGCATATGGTCAAAGCAACATCTAACATGACATGATAAAGCCTAAGCTACAATCAAAACAAGCTCCTTTTTGTACCACCTAAGCATGAAGCTTCCTACTCTTTTCCAACACCAATCGACTTATTTTAAATAACTCACAAAGATAATAATCAATAAAGATCAGTGAGCTTGTCTCACAAATCCACAAATAAGCTGAAAGCACAATAAAACTAAGGCTAAACACGGTGCTAGCAAAAGAGAACACTCACAAACAATAAGAGTGAAAAGTAGAGTGTTCTAAACAATGAAAACGGAGTGTGTCCCTCTACAAAAGAAGTGTGCTGGGATCCAACCAACTTATCGCAGCAAACAAAGCAAAGGAAAACTAAAAAAACAAAGACGCTTCAAGAACAACACAATAGTGCATAAAGCAATAAAAATAAAGTGCTTTGAAAGAAAAACTGAGATTTTTATTAATGAAGAAGGGGATGCATTGGGCATGACCAAGATTTGACGCTTGTACCTCTTGAATATTTCCTTGGGGTGACATGGGGTGGCATAACCAAGCTTGAGCTTTTGTCCATTCTTCATCTCATCACATCATTCTTCCCCTACACTTGAAAATTTTCTTCATACAAAACTTCACACAATCTTCATTAACAACATTAGTGTATTCAAGATAATAAGTCTTTGGGTTTAGTTTCAACACAAGTAAAACTTCAATTAAAACACAAGCTACGGTAGCAATTACTTTTAAAATCTCAAGTGACCAAAGAGAACTCAAAAGAAACCAATTAAGAGGCAAATGCCAATAATGGCAGAAATCTGTCAAAATAGACCAGCAGGTAAAGACCGATTTTTTCAAAGACCTTATGTAGCTCAAATAGAAAAGTGTTGAAATAATTAAAGTTGTATAGAAACCAGGGGCATATAATCAAAAAATGATAGCTTAATACGATGTACTGGGATTTTTCACGAATTTTTACGGTAAAGCACAGAAATCTGTTTCGGACAGCAACTTCTCCAACTCTTACTTCTCTCTCATTAGAGGTTATTCTTGGCACAAAACCACACAAAAAGGATAAGAAGAGGTTATTACAGAAGTAATAACTTCCAATACTCAAGAAAAATAAAAACTTACTGAAATAAAACAATGGGTTGTCTCCCATTAGTGATTTTCTTTAATGACTTTTAGCTAGACTTGATAGTTTGAAAATATGCTCACATAAGAAATATGAATTGAAGTAAAGAGAGAATCAAGAAGCAAATATATATTTTTTTTAATTATAACCCACTTACTATGAAAAATAATCTTGTAAAGAAACAAGTCATGAAAGCACAAAGCAACAAGCATAGGAAAGCAAAACAAGTGCAACTTCAAAATCTTCAACATAAAGAGGGGAAACTTAATATTATTGAGATGCATAAAACTATGTTTCCCTCTCTCATAATAACTTTCAGTAGCATCATGAATAAAATTAACAATATAACTATCACATAAAACATTCTTATCATGAGCCACATGCATATAATAATTATTACACTCCACATAAGCATAGTCATTCTTATTAATCATAGTGAGAGAAAATCAACAAAATATCTAACATTATTATTCTCATCACCATAGTCATCAAATATAGGAGGCATATTGTAATCATAATTAATTTTCTCCTCAATAGTAGGTGGACTGAAAATATCATATTCATCATATATTGGAGGCATAGTATCATCATAGCAAATTTTCTCCTCAATAGTAGGTGGACTGAAAATATCATATTCATCATATATTGGAGGTAAAGTATCATCAATAACACTCCAAATATTATAATAAACTCAGAATTTCATAAGAGGGGTTGACTATTCCTGAAGGGAATCTAATGATGCAAACTTTATTTATGAGCTCGAACTAATGCAAAAATTAGAATAGAAATAAAAACTTGTAAGATAGATTACAAGGTCTTAAAGATCTCCCCAAGCATGGAATCAAGCCAGGCGGGATCAAATAATCCCTTGCGATTATTTGATACCGTGCTTTATTGAAGGTCATTGCGGTGCCATAGCATGTAGAACTGCGGTGCATAGCTTCTTGTTGGTGTCCTCCAAAGCGGTGATGCGGCTGTATCACCTGCGCAAATCAGATTGCAGTGTATCCATCCTATCAACGATCTTGGTCATCATTTGGAGAAGATAACCCTTCTCCTCTATATCCTTGAGGTGGTGACGGACATTCGCGCGATGGAGTAGTTCTCGCTACTGATATACTTCCAGTGCCCACACACGATCCTTTGTTCTGGGGACAACTTCTTCCTCATCCATTATTGATGGATCAGGGAAGTAGAAGCTGCTCCTCCACTCCTCTTTAGGCTTCACCCTTATGCGAGCGCCGGTGGTAGGCCTCGAGCGGGGCAACGCCGGTTCCTTGCTAGCACCTACATCAATGTTAGGTTTATCCTTACGCTTGTTTGGCCTCAGATCTGTAGTGATGAACTTGACTGACTCCACACATCCTTTTCCGTGAGGATTTGCATCTCTCCCTCTCTTCTTGGATCCTTTTCATTGCCACCCAGTCGATCTCCGGGGGGTCATAGACGTCGCGGCAGATGTAAACATCGCTCACCCCTTCATCGGGGTCGCTTTGTAGAAGCTTGGATCGATGTACTCTATGTACCCTGGGCTAAACCTCTCCACCTCCTCATAGTCGTCCTCCATTGACGGGCTGCTAGAAAGGTCCCTAGGGGCAATGAGACCCATATGTTTTTCACGGCCTAGGACAGGATAGAGCATAGCTGGATTTTTTCCTAGTGATTTGTGATTAGATAGAGACACAAGGGAAGTATATAAGAGCGGTCAGAGGTCGGTAAAACTCGCGAGAAACACCAAATTGTCGTCCAAAAAAACAATCCAAATCGACTAGAAAAAGAAATCGCGGATTTGGAGGAGTCTTCGCCGTAACGACCATGCGGCCGTATAGTTGGTTCCGGCCAGAAACTTTCAAAATTTTCTAGCCTAGATCGGTTAGATTACCGACTAAGAACCGACAAAAATGTTGGCTTTTAATGGAAAAATAACAAAAACAGGTCGAGGGTACTGAATCTTTGACGACCAACTATGTTGGAATTATGCCCTAGAGGCAATAATAAATATGTTATTATTATAATTCTTGTTCATGATAAAGTTTATATTCCATGCTAGAATTGTATTAAGCGGAAACTTTAATACTTGTGTGGTTTGTGAACAACACCGTGTCCCTGGTACGCCTCTAAGGACTAGCTCATTGATCAATGATGGTTAAGGTTTCCTAATCATAGACATGAGTTGTCAATTGATAATGAGATCATATCATTGGGAGAATGATATGATGGACAGACCCAAACTAAGCGAGGCAATTAGATCGTTTCATCGTGTTCATCTTTGCGAAGCTTTTCCTATGTCAAATATTGTATTCCTTAGACCATGAGATAATGCAACTCCCTGGTATCGGAAGAAAGCTTTGAGGTCATCAAACGTCATCCTATGAGAGGGTGATCATAAAGGTGTCTCTCAGGTGATCGGAAAGTATCTGTTGGGTTGTATGTATCGAGATGGAATTTGTCCCTCCCAAGTCGGAGAGATATACTTCGGGCCCACTCGGTAATCGATATCAACACCGCTTGCAAGCATGTGGTTAAGGAGTTAATCACAAAGTGATATCGGATTACGGAACGAGTAAAGTACTTGCTGTGGACGAGATTGAACTAGGTATGACGATACCGATGATCGAATCTCGAGCAAGTAAAATATCGCGAGACGAAGGGAATATATATATATGGTATTGATTGAATCCTGGCATCGTGGTTCATCCGATATGATCATCGATGAATGTGTGGGAGTCAATATGGGTGCCCAGACCCCGCTGTTGATTATTTATAGAAGATCATGTCTGCATATTCTCGAACCCGCAGGGTCACACACTTAACGTATCTCGACGCTATGATAGATTGGATAATTGGTTTATGAATTTTTGTTCGGAGTCTCGGATGGGATCTGGGATATCACGAGAGGTTCCGGAATGGTCCGGAGAATAAGATTCATATAAGGCAGTGCAGTTTTTGGAGTTCTGAATTGTTCCGGGTTAATCGGCATTGTACCGAAAGCTTCTAGAACCTTCCGGAAGGGGACCAACGTGGCCCCACCTTCCGGGAGGGGGCATGGGCCTATGAGGGAGTGTCCTGGCCGCATTGGGCCAGGGGCACAAGGCCCCATAGGTCCCAGCCGATTCTAGAGAGTTTTGACTCGTTTAAATCTCGGGATAGAATTTCTAGATAAGGGAGAGTTTAAATCGTTTAAACTAGAGATAGGATTTCTAGATAAGGGAGAGTTTAAATTGTTTAAACTAGAGATAGGCTTGGAGGAGGGGCAAGGGCTGGCCGCCCCCCTCTATATATAGAGGGGTGGTGCGCCCCCTCCCCACACACACACCTTCCTCCAAGCCCTAGCAGCCTTGCTACCTTCCTCTCTCCCTCCCGACTGTTTGTAGGCGAAGCCCTGCAGCAGAAATTCTCCACCATATACACCACGCCGTCGTGTTGTAGATCCAATCTATCTCTCCACCATACTCGCTGGTCCGAGGAAGGAGGAGACGTCGAGGTGCTGCACGTGTGCATCTCACGGAGGCACCGCCACTTGTGGTGCTAGATCGGATCGGATCGCGAGGAGGAGAAGAGTACGACTACATCACCCACGCTCCGATTTAACGTTCCGCTGTGCAAATCTTCAAGGGTATGAAGATCTAATCCAATCTCTCTCGTTGATTGCATCTCCTAGATTAGATCTTGGCTTTCCCTCTGTTCGCATCCGTAGAAAATTTTGATTTACTATGCCGCGAAACCCTTCAAACTATACAACGGGAGAATTTTCTCTGGACGTATAGATGCCGCACCTCGAAAATTATTTCGAGAAGAGGGTACAGAATGTTTAACGACCAACTATACGGCAGGAGATTTTTCTCCGGCCGTATAGTTGTGCCAGTATAGTTTCAGCACCCTAAAATTATTTTGAGAAGGGGACACAGAATGTTTGACGACCAACTATACGGTAAGAGAGTTTTATCTGGCCATATAGTTGCAGAAACCCCTCAGAACATTCAGAAAGGCAAAAGGAATTCAAAGGCAAAAAAATTAATAGTAGGAACTGTGAAAACGACACACTTATTTAGAGTTAGAAAACTTACCTTCCACTTACCGTTTATTTAGTCAGGAGTGGCAATCTCCTCCAACAAAAAGGACTTCTTCTTTTTGGGAGGATCTGGCTTTAGCTCATATAATAATTTTTGAAAGCAAAAATCATCAAGACTAAAACTCCTCTCAATAAGATCGATGTCTTGCTTGGAAAATATAGATGATGCATCCACTATCTTTGCTTCATGTTTCGGCATAATCTGACTCAAATTCTTGAAGTAAAAGGATCCATTGGATTAGTCTTGGCTTATGAAACTTCCTCTCGAGGAGTTCTTTTAAACCATCACGATCCGTATGAACTCTTACTTTTGCATCGACAATGTAAGAATGAAACTTATCACAAGAGAAAAATACATCAAAGAGTTCCTTTTCTTCCTCAAGATAATTCTTTTGAGCACTATTGAGATTTCTACTAGCATGATGTATAATACTAAATCTGTGACCTATATGTTGTCCCAGAGTTACTCCTACAACATCATCACTAGCCTCACATATTAAATCAAAAGTCATATCCATATAGGTGGTTTAATGACAGGAGCTCAAGACATAGAATATTTAATCTTATCAAAGGCAATAAGGCATTTATCATCAAAATTAAATCTTACTCCATTTTGCAACAGATTAGTCAAAGGTTTGGAAATTCCAAAAAAAATCCTAAGGAACCTTCTATAAAATCCTACATGACCAAGAAAACTTCTTATGACTTTTATGTCCCTTGGTTGTGGCATTCTTTCTATTGCTTCAACTTTAGCCCTATCTATTTCAATACCCTTACCTGATACTTTATGTCCGAGGACTATGCCCTCTTTGACCATAAAATGACACTTCTCCCAGTTTAAGACAAGATTAGTCTCTTCGCAACACTGTAAAATTCTATTAAGATTTTCCAAGCAACTAGTAAACGAAGTTCCATAGACAGAAAAATCATCCATAAATACTTCCATTATAAGCTCTATAAAATCTGCAAATATAGCAGTCATGCATCTTTGAAAAGTAGCTAGAGAATTACATAGACCAAAAGGCATACGTCTGTAAGCATGTAAACCGTAAGGACTAATGAAAGTTGTTTTAAGTTGGTCTTCAGGATGAATAGCTATTTGGGAAAAACTAGAATATCCATCCAAGTAACAAAAATGAGTGTGGTTTGCTAACCTGTCTAAAGTTTGATCTATGAATGGTAAAGGATAGTGATCTTTCCTAGTCTCCTTATTCAATTTTCTGAAATCTTTGCACATCATATGTCCAACAACAGTTCTAGTAGGTATCAATTCATTGTTTTCATTTGGCATAACAGTAAAGCCGCCTTTCTTAGGAACACAATGAACAATACTTACCCATCCACTTTCTTTTACAGGATAGATTATACCTGCATCAAGTAGGCATACTATTTCTTTTCTTACCACTTCCTTCATTTCAGGCTTCAGTCTTCTATTAAATTCCGCAACTGGTTTAGCACCTTCCTCCATGAATATCTGATGGGAGGCTATCATGGGACTAATACCCTTAAAGTCGTCCATTGAGTACCCGAAGGCCTTGCGGTGCTCCTTTAGTACCTTCATAAGTTCTTCTTCCCCTGAAAGTTTGGCACTAATAATAACATGGAATTTATTAGTATCATCCAAGAATCTATACTTAATATTAGCTGGTAGAGTTTTAAATTCTGGGGGTGGTAATTCTTCATCCCCTCTCGTTTCTGGTTCTTCAAAAGCTTCATCAGTTGGAGGTTCTTCATTGGGAAATGAATCAAATTCATTTTCTAATTCTTCTAGAGTTTTATCCTACATAATTATTTCTTCACAATGTGGATCTTCATTTATTTCTTCATCTTGATTATTTAAGAAAAGAGCTGCCATTTCTTCAATAATTTTCTCCTTCTCTTCTTGTATGATTAGAGATTTGTCTTTAAATTTGTAAAAATGAAATTATTTTTACGCTTCCCCAATCTTAAGGGATACTACCTCCTTTCTGAAGTCAACTGTGGCACCTATATCACTCAAAAAGTTTCTTCCAAATATAATTGGGCAAAGAGTGTTAATTGGCATATCAACAACTACAAAATCAATAAGGAAATTTTTATTGTTAATTTTGATAACTGCATCTTCAACTACTCCCATTGGAATTCTAAGGTTTTTATTGGGTAACATGATTGTCATATCAGTATTTTCTATTGTAGCCGGTGCTATTTCTTCTTTTATTTCGAGATAAAAATCAGGAGATATAACATTAACTTTAATGCCAAGATCACATAAACTGTAATGCGAGGTTTCTTTAAATATCCAGGGCAGAATAGGCTTACCCACATCTTTTGCCTTAATTTTACCTTCAACCAATATGGAAGTCTCTTCATCAAGTTCAACTATGTTAAAATGTGCATACATAGCCATGATTGCTTCCTTGGTTACATCTTCATCTTTGGTTTCATCGAGATGTATTTTAATTATTGGAATACTTTCCTATTCTTTCTCCTCCTGTACTGCTTTGACCCGTTCATACTCCAAAATATGCTTATGTGCAGTGTTAGAAAAAGGTATCTCATACATTCGTTCTAGGGAGGCTACAATTGCTTTAACTTCTCTTTTCTTTTTAGGTTCAGGTGGTGGATCAAACTTGAATGGATCCACCTTTGGAGCTTCGATGTGTTCTATAAAAGCTTTAACAACTTGCAATACAAGATCTGAATCTAAATAAAGATCTTTAGATAATTTGTTAACATGGCCTTTCTTATTATATTCGTGAATACATTCATGATCTATTTCCGTGCCTCCTTCACTTCCTAGACTAAAATTCCATGAAACTCTATGATCACGAATTCTATTAAGTAAAGCCCAAGCTTTAGTTATAGGTAAATCCATGAAAGCTCCTCTCGTGCAAGAGTCTAGTTCAATTCTATTAGGTTCAATCAAACCACCATAAAAGATATGCAATAAATACCATTCAGGTAAATCATGACGAGGACATTGTCTAAGCAAATCTTTAAATCTTATAGAAGCTCTTACTAGTCCTTCATTAGGACGGTTCTTCCAAGTCATTATAAGACGCCTGATTCCAAAAGATTTTGATAATGGGTAATATTTAGATAGGAATTCGTAAGCTAAATCATCCCAAGTAGTAATGGCTTCTGAGGGTAGAGATCTATACCATGAGAGAGTTGTACTTGTTAAAGTTTGACTAAAAGTTTAACCCTTACCTCATCGGCAGTATACCCCATTAATTGAAACATACCACATATATCTTTGAAACATGCAATATGCTCATATGGATAAGGATCTTCTTCATCTCTAGAAAATTGCTTCTTGTGCAGAATACCAAGTAGTAGAGGATTTATTTCAAACCCCCTTGTCTTCTCATTGGAGTTGTATCTTTTATAAATAGCATAGGGCTTCCCAAAACGGTTGAGTGGGTTAGCACTGGTCATATGCTCAAACTCCATCATGTTGGTGGAAACCTATAACTCAAAACAAAATTAAAGTAAATAAGAAAAAACTAAAAGACCTACATCGCTTAGCTCCCCGGCAACGGTGCCAGAAAATAGCTTGATGACTGCAAGTGCACAGATCGGATATAGCTAGTTTCGAAATAAAGATACCGATTCCACAGGGAGCAGGAGTCTAAAGTCTAAGAATTCTTGAAGTAAATACTGAAAATGGAAATGCTAAGCAAAGTTCTAAGTGACAAGATAAAATGCGAGTAATGTGTAAAAAGTTTTTTTGGGGGTTTTGGTATAAGAGAACAATGTGTAAAGTAAATAAAACTGAATACAGAAAGTAAGTATCGCGTATGTAAAAGAGATTTGAAACTTCAGTGGGATAAATCGTTCTCAGGGATTGGCGGATACACCACTAGCATTATAAAAGGCTAAGGTTAAATTATTATCATGAGCATTCTTAGTGTGGGAGGAACTCTGTATTTGGATAAAGAGGCGGCAACCACTGCTCAAATCATCCTCATAACCACAGCAGACATCAATCAACATTAATTGAATTACCGCGCTATTAAGGTACGTAATCCCGCAGGATGTATCCCATGGCATGGATAGTGTTTTGTGAGTTTCCTCGATTCCCAAGTTGATACGTAAGGGGTTCCAACAGCTTTATAGTCACCGTAAGCGCTAACATCCCTCCGTCTACCAACAAGTAGTTTCCTACATCAAGTTCCCGCAAGAGGCAAATATTAGAGAGGTCGACTTCTCCCAACATCAAGATGCAGACAATCTAACACATGGTCACAATGATGAATATCATAATAAACTTTATCTTATTCCAGTCTCATACTAGAGTTTCTACATCTCCCCAAGAACTAATGATCTACTCAGACATGGAGGCAGACATCATCATAGTAATGGTAATGGAACCGATCATTGATGAATGGTACTAGTATAAATCCACAACTAGTGCAAGAATTACAACAAGGTCTAGATGTCATGGATGGAGATGATGGCGGTGATGAAGATGTAGATTGATACCACGGCCTCCCAGATCTGCGTAGGGCGAAGATTGATCCCTAGGGCAAGTTCCCCCTATAGATGCCTTCCGGAGGTTAGGTTTCGGTGATTTCTAGATGTTCTGTGTGTTGTCTCTCCGAACCAGTTGCACGGGGTGAAACTTTTTGAGGAGGCGAAGGCGACACCAACTATACGGCGGCCCGCCGTATAGTTGGTCGTCAACTCTTCTGCCTCCGCTTCTTGCTTCGGGTTTTTTCTGGTATTATTAATATTCCCATAAGCGATTTACGTAGTTTTTTCTCCTTTTCTCTTCAGTACAACTGCTCCAAGAATTGTGTCCTTTAGATCCATCATATGATCTGATCCTAGTGAAAATAAACATAAAAAGTGTGCGCGAAAGCCGTAAAATACCAAAATCCTACATCTATAATGCAAAATAACAATGTAAAACATGATGCAAATATGCACTCATCACCCTCATGTTGACCCTGCACGCCTGGCCCCTTTTCCTCGTCACGTTACCATGCACGCTCCATAGCTCCCTCCCACCGCAACCTAGCCCTACCCCGACCCCGCGTCCCACGCACCGAGCCACCACTCGCCAATCCTGCGCCTCGTGATCTCCGCGTGGACCCCACCCCGCACTCACGCCGTGTCGAGGCAACATCTATTCCCTGGCCCTCTCACCTTGCTCCTCGAGCCTCGCCCGCATTGCCCCTCACCAAGCCCACTCCACCGCCTCTCTCCCTGGAGCTCCCCCTCATTGTTCCCTCCTGTAGAACCGGTCGCCATTGACCTTGTTCGGTCGGCCTCTCCGCTCTCTGATGGCACTCGGTGCTTGACGTTGGAGCACTTCGTTGGAAACCCCAAGAGCAAGGTGTGATGAGCACATTAGCAAGTTGAGATCGAGGTTATCGAACCAGAAGGAGGAAGGAAATGTCACACAGGTGTTGGAAGCAACGTGCAGACCTCCACAACACAAACTCAAGACTTTGTCCCAACGAATCAGTGAGGTTGTCAAGCTCACCGGTTTGCTGTAACAAAGGATTAAACATATGGTGTGGAAGGTAATGGTTTTCAGAAAGTAAACAAGTAACAGTGGAGGATGTATTGATGGTCAAGATTGGACCGGGGTCCATAGTTCACTAGAGGTGCTCTCCTTAGATAAACAACATGGCATGAAGGGTAAACAAATTACAGCAGGGCAATTGACAGGAACTGAGCAAGGCATAACAATGCAATTACTAGTCAGAAAGATCCTATGAGGTTAATTGGGCAATACAACAAGATACATAGACCATCATCGAACTGCATCTATGACTAGAAGTCCACCTTCAGGTTATCATCCGAACCCCCTCCGGTATTAAGTTGCAAGCAACAGACAACTTCTTTAAGCAAAGTGTGTAAGGTAAACAGTCCACATGTTCCATGAACAAGAGACCCTTGTTTTATCCCTAGTAGAAATAGAACATCTACAACCGAAGAGATTATTGTCACTTCCCTTAGAAACTAGAGGCATGAACCCACTATCAAGCATAAATACTCCCTCTTGGAGTCACTAGCAACTACTTGGCCAAGATAACCACTAGCAACGGAGATCATGCAAGATCACAAACAACACATACATGATAGAATCATAAAGACAAAACCATTAATCAAACCAACATAATAATCTCAGTATCCATCGGATCCCCACAAACATAACATGCATGATTACAAATAGATTAGATCTTGATCATGAACAGAGCTCACAAGATCTATACATGAAAGCACAAAGGAGGAGATACAACCATCTTGCTACTACATGGACCCATAGTCCAAGGTGGAACTACTCACGAATCATACCAGAGAGAAGGCCTCCGGGACGATCTCCCCTCCGGCAGGGTACCGGGAAGAGCTTTAGATCCCCTGATCTAGGGACGACGGTGGCGGCGGCTATAGACTGTTTCGTGGATTTTTGATCAGGTGCTGAGAGTTTCTGCATCGGGGGCTTCTTATAGGCGAAGGGGGAGACCGAGGCGGCCGCCAGGGCGACCAAACCCTATCCAGGCGCGGGCTAGGGCCCACCTTCGCCTGGGGGGTCTGGCCCCTCTGGCCGGCCTCTCGGGCTCTCCTCTGGACTTCTTGTTCCCCACGGAAAGTTATTGACTTTGTCCTTCGTCCCGTCCAATTACGAGAATGTTTCTTTACTAACTTTTCTGAAACCAAAAACAGCAGAAAATAGGCATCTGGCACTGTTGCAACTTGTTAATAGGTTAGTACTAGAAAACATGTAAAAACACCTCAAAGTGTAGACAAGTAAAGCAAATTAGATACTAAACAAGCATGGAACATCAAAAATTATAGATACGTTTCCGACGTATCACTCTCCCCGGCCCGCAGAGCTTCCCACTGCCAACCGTGTCTAGCCGCTACGAGCATCGTTGCCTGGCTCTTCCCCAAGATGCGCTCCAGCTCCATCCACCGGCGCCACATGCCTCCTCGTCTATGCGTGCACCTGCGAGCTCCACCGCTCTCTCCTTGTAGGCCTCTTCCTCGCAACCCTCTCCACAATGTCGGCCGCCGCCATGGCCTTTGAGCCCCTCTCGCCGCCTCCTCGCACTCCTGCTCATCTCCAACCGCACATCCCTAGCACCTCCCGTCGACACCGGCCGAGTCCCTGTGGGGCCCTTTGTCGCGCCGGCCTGGCCCTTCCCCAAACTCGCTTTCCACGTGTCCTCATAGTGATTCCGCTCTGTTTTATTTTTATCGGCACCATGTTCTCCTGTAGCACAGGGTGGATGCCTCCTTGCTATCTAATCGCCTCTGGTTTTTGTTCCCTAGAGCTATGGAAGTCGCTTCTCCTCTTCCTCGAATCCAAGCATGATAGTCGCTCTGGTTCGACGCTTGTCATGTGTGTCTGCTTCCAGACATCCCCAATCAATTCGGTTTGTTGACACCTCGCCTAACTGCAAGTTCGACCACCGGTGTTTGTTGTTGCCTCATGCCATCCCGAAGGCCATATCGATTCCTGATCCACCCAAGTTTTCCATCGACCATGAGTTTCGCTTCACGGATCCGGTGACTCGAAGCTCCTGTCGCGGAACGACAAGCTCTCCATCATGTACCTGATGATCCGAAGACCGATCTCCAAAGACCCGAACCTCGCCGACCACCTCCGAGACCCAAGTTCGTCGAGCCCCCTAATGCGTGACCCCTTTCCGAGGCCCTATGTTTTATAATATGATATTTATCACTTGTTGCATATTAAATTATTCATACTCGCATGCATATGGAGAATGTTTAGGTATATTCAGTTGATTCACCTAAATTAAATATGGAGACCATATGCGGATGAATATATTCTAATATTCGCTCCATTTAAATTTGTGTAGAGAACCAGTGTCATATTTGCCTTGTTAATACAACATTTAAATTGCGTGGTACCTAAACAACACGAACTCTCTAAATAATTGTCAAGACCGTGGTCCCGCTTAATATTGCCTAATTGCACCGCATCTTTGCCATGTCATTCATCATGCCCGATCTTCTGCCTTAGTATTAAATATTGCATCCGGTGTTTCTTCTAGTATTTTGCTTCTTCATGGATTAGGCCACTGAGTTGATGCGAGTGTCAACCCGATCTTCGGATGAACCTTCGGCAATGTTTTCAGGCGAGCATTCTCCCCCTTTCTACCTATTTTGTTTTATAGTATTTACTTCTCCTGTTGATCTATTGCTATCTATGTTGCGAATCTTTAGATTTCGTACCAGTTATATTCCTTGTAGCCCTATATTGCCATGGACACCTCCTATTCCCTGTTGTGTGGTAGATAGTCGGCCTTGCGAGTTGTAGATGCTTGCATAGGTGTTCCACAGTTGTTGAAGGTTGCCATATCTTTATGTTGGATATGATTATGACTTAAATTACAACTGATATTAAAATGCTGGAAATAGTTATAACTAATGTAGAGGCACCGGTGGCCAATAGATGTGATTTGGTTTTTAACCGCCCACTTGTGTCCCGTAGGACCCCGAGTACTTGATACATGTTCCTTGACTATTAACACTACCTCATGTGGGACCATGAATCCCCTTAGCGAGAGCTTGAATCATATCTTATTTCTTGGGACCACAAACTAGTTTAAGGTTTTATTACTATCCTGTACTTATGCCATGCTTATGCCATGTTTACTTCTTAATTTACTATTGTTGCTCCTGAAGAGCGTTTACTACTGTACTGTTTAGGTAAGCGGAGTGTTTTTTCGGTATAGACAAGCCCATTCACACTTTCAGGTTCCTAGTCATTTACAGCCATTGACGCAAACCTCTGGGTCCGTTCCGGAGCCGACCAACCTCGTCGCGGGTAGCTTGGTGCGGTGGCCCCCTGAAATATTATATGAATCTTGGGATTGCTTTGTCGTGATGCCTCATTGGGTTTTCATTTGGTTTTTCCGAGATTGATCGTGCATGTGTTGCTATTTGTGCTCCCCTACACGGTAAAACTTTTTAAAAGCCGTGTCCGCGGTTATGGACGACTTGGAGCACAGTATATCGATCATAGACAACTATAACTAAAGTAGTGCTATAAACTTGACTTTGGAATGACTAGTAATCAGCTTCACTACAACTGAATGGCTAAATAAAAGTACCAACTGTAGGGTTTTGTAGCATGGAAAACAAAAAATTTCTACCGCATACAAACAAACAAGCCAAGATCTATCTACTAGATTGTAGCAACGAGTCGATAGAATACCTCACCCTTGAAGATTCAAAAGTGTTTAACGAGAGCGGATTCTCGTGGGTGATGTAGTCGTACTCTTCCCGATCTCAAGATCGTGTAGACGATCCTTCCGGCGCTGCGTTCCGGCAGCGCTCCCGCAGTCGGTCACACGTTCGGTACTCGACGAAGACCTTCCTCTCCCTTGTTCCAAAGAATGGAGGTTGTAGCACTCTCCTCGTGATTGCGGCAGCACAACGGTGTGGTACCGGAAGTAGAGGGGAGATCTCGCAGGGCTTCGCCTTAAGCCGGAGCGAGTATCGTGGGCTATGAGAAATCCCTCAACGATCTAGGGTTTAGACACGCCGAGGAAGAGGTGCTAGGGCCGACGTCTAGGGCTTGGAGGTGACCAAGTCGGCGGCAAGGAGATCCCTAGGCGGCGGCGGCTTGGAGGGCGGCGGCGGCTAGGGTTAGGGTTTTCGGGGCAAGGGACTTGTGTGCTAGGAGGGGCAGCCCTGCCCCTCCCTTTATAGGTGGGAGGCGGCCAAGGGAGGAGTCCCTCCCCAACTCGTCTTGGAGGTGGGCTGGCGGTTGGAGGAGGGAACTCCTCCCCAACTCGGTTTCCCACTCCTCCTCCTCTTTCCAAAACTTGCCGTTTGACTTTCAAACTAGCCGTTTGACTTTTCAAACTAGGATTTGAATAAACCCTTTATTTTGGACAGCGATGACACATAGTACATGATGCAATCATACCAACTTGATATAACACATTCATGTACCCTCCCCCCCCCCGGAGTGCCGGACATTCCAGAACCTTCTAGAACATTCCCGATGAAAACACCGGAACCATTCTCCAACTCCGAAACGGGACTTTCCTTATATGAATCTTATTCTCCGGACCATTCCGAATCTCCTCGTGATATCCCGAATCCCATTCGAGACTCCGAACAACATTCGGTCTCTTTCTCATCCTTCCATAACTACTCAAACAACGTCGAATCCTTAAGTGTGTCTCCCTACGGTTCGTGAACTATGCGGACATGATCGAGACACTTCTCCGAACAATAACCAATAGAGGAATCTGGAAATTCATATGGCTCCCACATATTTCTACGATTACTTTGCGATCGAATGAACCACTTACATACGATATCAATTTCCCTTTGTCTCATGATAGTTTACTTATCCGAGGTTATGATCGTCGGTATCTCTGCATACCTAGTTCAACCTCGTTACCGATAAGTACTCTTTTCTCGTTCTCGTGATATGTGATCCCTTGTGAGCCAGTCACATGCTTGCAAGCTAATTGGATGACATTTCACCGAGAGGGCCCAGAGTTTATCTATCCGTCATATGGATGGACAAATCCCACTCTTGATCCATGTGTTTCAACCAATACTTTCCGAACACTCAATGCCACCTTTATAGCCACCCAGTTACGGTGTGGTGTTTGATGTCATCAAAGCATCCATCCGGTAAAGGTGATATTCATGATCTCATGGTCGAAGGAATTTAGATTACTATGTATCAGAAAGCATATAGCAATTGAACTATTAAAATGACTTGATCTTTATGCTACGCTTATCTATAGGAGTATGTCCACCATATCATTCTCCTAACAATATGATCTTGTTGTTTAATAACATCTCAATGTTTCATGATAGGGAAACCACAATCATCTATTAACCAACAAGCTAGTGTTATATAGAGGCTTTACTAGGGACTTCAAATTAAGTTTACAAATCACACAAGTATTAATGTTTCCTTGTTAATACTATTATAGCATGAATGTAAACATTTATCATAAACACAAAGATATAATAATAACTACATTTATTATTGCCTCTAGGGCATATCTCCAACAGTCTCCCACTTGCACTAGAGTCATCTAATCTAGATTACATGGTAATATACCGAACACCCATGGCAGTTTGGTGCTGGTCATGTTTTGCCCTCGGGAGAGGTTTAGTCAACGGATCCGCCACATTCAGATCTATGTGTACTTTGCAAATCTTTATATCCCCATCTTGGATATGTTCTCGAATAGCGTGAAAACGTAGCTTGATGTGCTTCAGCTTCTTGTGTGACCTTGGTTCTTGCGCATTGGCTATGGCGCCCATGTTATCACAGTAGATAGACATTGGGTCCAACGCACTAGGAACCACACCCAGCTCTGTAATGAACTCTTTCATCCATATCGCTTCTTGTGAAGCCTCCGAAGCAGCCATGTATTCCGATTCAGTTGAAGATCTCGCCACAACGCTTTGCTTTGCACTCCTCCAGCTAACTGCTGCACCATTCAAAATAAATACGTATCCAGATTGTGATTTAGAATCATCCGGATCGGTGTTCCAACTGGCATCGATGTAACCATTAACAACGAGCTGTTCATCACCTCCATAAGAAAGAACCATATCCTTCATTCTTCTCAAGTACTTAAGGATGTTTTTGACCGATGTCCAATGATCCACTCCTGGATCACTTTGATATCTGCCAAAAGCAATAGGGAAGATATTGTTGTTCCCATCCCTTCCAGTGGCACATAGAATCTGCTAGCCTATCGTCAGCTTAATGAAGCAGCCATCTAGACCTACAAATTAATAGATATATGCCATGTCATAATGTGTATATGTCTCATTAATTAGAAAAGGGAAAATATATCATGTCAATTACCTATAAATGGTCTGCAACCATTAAGGAATGCTTGTACAGATGCACCTAGACAGTAGAAAAATCCATGAAATCTAGGGTTGGTACTTGGATGATCTACCAGAATTTTTGTGGTCACAATGCATCTGGAGCCTGGATTTGTGTCAAGCACTATCTACAAGTAATCCCTTAGCCTCTTGTATTGCTCCACCTGATCACCAAGCACAACCTGTAAATCTTTCCTCTTTGCCCTGTATGCCATCATTTTAGGAACATCTACACCAAATTTCTCCTTGGTTGTCTCCATCACAGCCTTAATGCCTGTCCTTGGATCAATTCTACTGCTGGTCTCACAAATCTTTGCAACCCATTTGCTGTTGGAGATATGCCCTAGAGGCAATAATAAATGTAGTTATTATTATATCTTTGTGTTTATGATAAATGTTTACATTCATGCTATAATAGTATTAACAAGGAAACATTGATACTTGTGTGATTTGTAAACTTAATTTGAAGTCCCTAGTATAGCCTCTATACTTCACTAGCTTGTTGGTTGATTAATGATTGTGGTTTCCCTATCATGAACATTGAGATGTTATCAACAACAAGATCATATCGTTAGGAGAATGATATGGTGGACATACTCCTATAGATAAGCGTAGCATAAAGATCAAGTAATTTCATTAGTTCAATTGCTATATGCTTTCTGATACATAGTAACCTAATTCCTTCGACCATGAGATCATGCATATCACCTTTACCGGATGGATGCTTTGATGACATCAAACACCACACCGTAACTGGGTGGCTATAAAGGTGGCATTAAGTGTTCGGAAAGTATTGGTTGAAACACATGGATCAAGAGTGGGATTTGTCCATCCACATGACGGATAGATATACTCTGGGCCCTCTCGGTGGAATGTCATCCAATTAGCTTGCAAGCATGTGACTTGGTCAAGGGATCACATATCACGGAACGAGAAAAGAGTACTTATCAAGAACGAGGTTGAACTAGGTATGCGACGATCATAACTAACCCGGATAAGTAACATATCGTGAGACAAAGGGAAATTGGTATCGTATGTAAGTGGTTCATTCGATCGCAAAGTAATCGTAGAAATATGTGGGAGCCATATGAATTTCCGATTCCTCTATTGGTTATTGTTCGGAGAAGTGTCTCGATCATGTCCGCATAATTCACGAACCGTAGGGAGACACACTTAAGGATTCGACGTTGTTTGAGTAGTTATGGTATTATGAGAAAGAGACCGAATGTTGTTCGAGTCGGATAGGATCCGGATATCACGAGGTGATCCGGAATGGTCGGAGAATAAGATTCATATAAGGAAAGTCCCGTTTGAGTTCGGAATGATTCCGTGTTTTCATCGAATGTTCTAGAAGGTTCCGGATTGTCCAAGACCGGGGAGGGTACATGAGTGTGTCATTGAATGATTGCATCATGTACTAAGTGTTATTGCTGTTCCAAAAACATGAAAGTCAAATTGCCAGTTTGAAAGTCAAACGGCTAAAACAGGAAACTGTGGGAAACAGGAAACTGTGGGAAACAAGCAAGAGGAGTTGTAACCAACCTGGAGGAGGAGTAGGACTCCTCCAGGCCGGCGCCCAGCCCAAGGCCGAGTTGGGGAGGGACTCCCTCCCTCCCCTGGCGCGCCATGACCCCCCTCCCATAAAAGGAGGGGCAGGGCTCCTCCAATTGACACATAACTTTCTACTCTAGATCTCCGGTTTAGAGCTGTTTTGGTTTAGAGCTTCTAATTGCTTTAGCCAACAGTTTAGAGCCTTCTAATTGGTTTAGAGCCTTCTAATTGGTGTGTCTAATTACTAGACCACTAATAGCCTCTCTCATAAGCTCCACCATACTCGCACCGGCTTAAGGCGAAGCCCTGCGGGATCTCCCCTCTACTTCCGGTACCACGCCATTGTGCTGCCGGAATCGCGAGGAGAGTGCTACAACCTCCGCTGCCTGCTGGAACAAGGGAGAGGAAGGTCTTCGTCGAGTACCGAACGTGTGACCGACTGCGGGAGCGCTGCCGGAACGTGGCGCTGGAAGGATCGTCTACACGATCTTGAGATCGGGAAGAGTACGACTACATCACCCACGAGAATCCGCTCTCGTTAAACGCTTTGGAATCTTCGAGGGTAAGTTATACCATCGACTCGTTGCTACAATCTAGTAGATAGATCTTGGCTTGTTTGTTTGTATGCGATAGAAAATTTTTGTTTTCCATGCTACGAACCCCTACAGTGGTATCAGAGCCGTGTCTATATGTAGATCTGCAGACGAGTAGAACACAATGGTCATTGTGGGCGTTGATACTTTTATTGTAGATTGCTTTTTGTGTACTTTGCATCTTGCGGTATGTTGGGATGAAGCGGCCCGGGCTAACCTTACATGACATCGTTCATGAGACTTGCTCCACGCTTGACATGTAACTTGTATTGCATAAGTGGCTTTATGGTGCATGTTTCTCCTAGCATAGTTAAGATCCAATTTACAACGGGTGATCAACAATGCTAGTATCAATGTTGTGGTTCTTGTTCGTAAGTTAGAACGACACTTATTGAAAGCCCCAAACCACGTAAAATATGCAGAGAAAGTAGAGGCGTCTAACTTTGTTTTGCAGGGGTGTGCAGTGATGTGATATGGCCATGATTGTGATTATATTTGATGTATGCAATGTTCCTTATTGTAAGTCGGCAACCGGCAGGAGCCATATGGTTGTCTTTAATTTATGTTAAGACCCGCGTGTCTATTCAAAGTAGTTGTAATAGTTGAAGCCGGTGGACGACAACCATGGAGTAGCGTCATTGACCTTGATGCAATGCCGGTGATGATGGAGATCATGTTCGTGCTTGAAGATGGAGATCGGAGGCACAAAGATGAAAGGCCATATCATATCACATATATATTGAATTGCATGTGATGTTAATCCTTTATGCATCTTGTATTGCTTAGTAGACGACGGTAGCATTATAAGATGATCCCTCATGCACATCAATTTCAAATCATAAAGTGTTCACCCTTAGTTAGCACCGCTATAAAGCTTGTTGTTTCAAGCACCACGTGATGATCGGGTGTGATAGATTCGCAAGTGTATACAACGTGAGCAAGCCAGATTTGCTCATGCGTAAACCGAGGTTTGATCTTGACGAGCCTAGCATGTACGCACATGGTCTCGAACACGGATTACCAAAGGTAAAGCATGAATCGATAGTAGATATGATGAACATGATGATTGTTCGCCATTGAAACTATATCAACTCTCGTGATGATCGGTGTTTATGTAGTGGATTTGGTCTGTGATCACTAAAACAATGTGAGGGATGTTGTTTTGAGGGAGTTCACCTAGTTTAATTTCATTAATTAATTTGAACTCAATTTGTCATAAACTTAGTCTAAACTATTGCAAATATGTTGTAGATCAATGGCAGCCCCTACCATCAATTTTAATGCGTTCCTAGAGAAAGAAAAGTTGAAAAACAATGGAAGCAACTTCATGGATTGGTTCCGCAATTTGAGGATTGTCCTCACACTGGTAATTTGACCTATGTGCTGGATGCATTGGTGACCCACTGCAGCCTCTGCTCCGATGAAGTAAAGAATGTTTACCTCGCCTAAGAATCAAGACTCCATAGTTCAAGGTGCTATCTTGTATGGTTTAGAATCGAGCTTGAGAAAAGGTTTGAGGATTCAGACCCATATGATATTGTCGAGGATCTCAAATTGATTTTTGAGACTCATGCGGCAATTGAAAGCTATGAGGCTTCAAAAGTTCTTTAACCGCAAGATGGAAGAGGGCAGTCCACAAGGAGCATGTGCTTAAGATGTCCGGCACGCAAACAAACTTCAAAGCTTGGGTATAGTGATTCCTAATGCTTTGGGGATTTACCGTGTCCTCCAATCACTACCACCAAGTTACAAGAACTTTGTGATGAACTACAACATGCAGAACATGAACAAGAAGTTGCCAGAACTCTTTGCCATGTTGAAATCTGCAGAAGTGGAGATCAAGAAAGAGCACCAAGTGTTGTTGGTCAATAAGACCACCAAATTCAAGAAAGGCAAGTCTAAGCAAAAGGGACACTTCAAGAAGGGTGGTAAGAAAGCTACCACGCCGACGAAGAAGACCAGGGCTGGACCTAAGCCTGATACTGAGTGCTTTTACTGCAAGGGAGAAGGTCACTGGAAGCGGAATTGCCCAAAGTACTTGGCGGATTTGAAGAACGGCAACATCAAGAAGAAAGGTATATCTGATATACATGTTATTGATGTGTATCTCACTAGTACTCGTAGTAGTGCCTGGGTATTTGATACTGGTTCGGTTGCTCATATTTGTAACTCGAAACAGGTGCTGCAGAATAAACGGAAGCTAGCGAAGAACGAGGTGACGATGCGCGTGGGAAACGGATCAAAGGTTGATGTGATCGCGGTCGGCACGCTACCCCTTCATCTACCATCGGGATTAGTTTTATACTTAAATAATTGTTATTTGGTGCCTGCGTTGAGCATGAACATTATATCGGGATCTTGTTTATTGTGAGACGGTTACTTGTTTAAATCTGAGAATAATGGTTGTTCTATTTATATGAGTAATATGTTTTATGCACATGCACCTTTGATAGATGGTCTATTCTTATTGAATCTCGATAGTGGAAATACACATATCAACAACATTGAGGCTAAACGTTTGAAATCAATCGATAATTCACCTATATGTGGCATCGCTGCCTTGGTCACATCGAGTGAAACGTATGAAGAAACTCCATTCGATGGACTTCTTGAATCACTTGATTTTGAATCACTTGAAAGATGCGAAGCATGTCCGATGGGAAAAATGACTAAGACTCCATTTTCAGTATGATGGAGCGAGCTACGGACTTATTGGAGATCATACATACCGATGTGTGTGGTCCAATGAGTGTAGCATCGCGCGGTGGTTATCGTTATGTTCTTACCTTCACGGATGACTTGAGTAGATATGGGTATATCTATTTCATGAAACATAAGTCCGAAACTTTCGAGAAGTTTAAGGAGTTTCAAAGTGAGGTAGAGAATCAACGTAACAAGAAGATTAAATTTCTACGTTCTGATCGTGGAGGTGAATATCTAAGTTACGAGTTTGGCGAGCATTTAAAGAAGTGCGGAATACTTTCACAATTGACACCGCGGGGAACACCACAACAGTAATGGTGTGTCCGAACGTCAGAATCGAACTCTCTTAGATATGGTTCGTTCTATGATGTCACTTACAGATTTACCGCTATCATTTTGGGGTTATGCATTAGAAACACCGCATTCACTTTAAATAGGGCACCGTCTAAATCCGCTGAAACGACACCGTATGAATTATGGTTTGGGAAGAAACCTAAATTGTCGCTCCTTAAAGTTTGGGGATGCGAAGCCTATGTAAAGAAGTTACAAATGACAAGCTTGAACCCAAAGCGGAAAAGTGCGTCTTCATAGGATACCCAAAGGAAACTATTGGGTATACCTTCTATCATAGATCCGAAGGCAAAATCTTCGTTGCCAAGAATGGATCCATTCTAGAGAAGGAATTTCTCTCGAAAGAAGTGACTGGAAGGAAAGTAGAACTCGACGAGGTTGTCGAACCTTTCTCTCGAAATTGCGAGTAGCGCAGCACCGGAATAAGTTCCTGTGGTGCCTGCACCAATAAGAGAGGAAGCTAATGATGATGATCATGAAACTTCGGTTGAAGTTGCTACAGAGCCTCGGAGGTTAACGAGAACTCGTACCACTCCAGATTGGTATGATCCCGTTATGAGTGTCATGTTGGTGGATAACACCGATGACCCCGAGACATATGAGGAAGCGATGATGAGCCCAGATTCCAATAAATGGCAAGAAGCCATGAAATCCGAGATTGGATCCATGTACGAAACCAAGTATGTACGTTGGTGGACTTACCGGATGGCCGAAAGGTTGTCGAGAACAAATGGATTTTCAAGAAGAAAACAGATGTTGATGGTAATGTTACTGTCTATAAAGCTCGACTTGTCGCAAAAGGGTTTCGACAAATTCAAGGAGTTGACTACGATGAGACTTTCTCACCGTAGAAGCTAAAGTCTGTGAGGATTATGTTAGCAATCGCTGCATATTATGATTATGAGATATGGCGATGGATGTCAAACAAAGATTCCTCAATGGAGACATTGATGAAGAGTTGTATATGATGCAACCCAAAGGTTTTGTCGATCCTAAAGATGCTAACAAGGTATGCAAACTTCAACGGTCCATCTATGGATTGAAGCAGGCATCCCGAAGTTGGAATCAACGTTTTGATAAGGTAATCAAAAGTTTTGGTTTTATACAAACTTATGGAGAAGCTTGTATTTACAAGAAAGTGAGTGGGAGCTCTGTAGCATTCTTAATACTGTATGTGGATGACATATTGTTGATTGGGAATGATGTAGACCTTCTTAATAGTGTCAAGGAATATTTGAATAATAGTTTTTCAATGAAGGATATTGGCGAAGCAGCTTACATATTAGGCATAAAGATTTATAGAGATAGATCAAAACTCCAAATATCATTGTCACAGAGTACATATTTGGACAAAGTTCTAAAGAGATTTGGAATGGAAGAAAGCAAGAAAGGGTTCTTACCCATGTTGCCCAATACGACCTTGAGTAAAACTCAAAGTCCGACATCGGCAGAAGATAGAGAAAAGATGAGTAAGACTCCCTATGCCTCAGCCATAGGATCTCTAATGTATGCCATGCTATGTACTAGACCCGACATTGCATATGCTATTAGTTTAACTAGCAGATATCAAAGTGATCCAGGAGTGGATCATTGGACAGCGGTCAAAAACATCCTTAAGTACTTGAGAAGAACTAAGGATATGGTTCTTTCTTATGGAGGTGATGAACAGCTCGTTGTTAATGGTTACACCTAGGCTATTTGGAACACCGATCCGGATGATTCTAAATCACAATCCGGACACGTATTTATTTTGAATGGTGCAGCGATTAGCTGGAGGAGTGCAAAGCAAAGCGTTGTGGCGAGATCTTCAACTGAATCGAATACATGGTTCCGGAGGCTTCACAAGAAGCGATATGGATGAAAGAGTTCATTGCAGAGCTGGGTGTGGTTCCAAGTGCTGGACCCAATGTCTATCTATGTGATAACATGGGCGCCATAGCCAATGCGCAAGAACCAAGGTCACACAAGAAGTCAAGATATCAAGCTGCGTTTTCACGCTATTCGAGAACATATCCGTGATGGGGATATAAAGATTTGCAAAGTACACAGATCCGAATGTGGCGGATCCATTGACTAAACCTCTCCCGAGGGCAAAACATGACCAACACCAAACTGCCATGGGTGTTGGTATATTACCATGTAATCTAGATTAGATGACTCTAGTGCAAGTGGGAGATGTTGGAGATATGCCCTAGAGGCAATAATAAATGTAGTTATTATTATATCTTTGTGTTTATGATAAATGTTTACATTCATGCTATAATAGTATTAACAAGGAAACATTGATACTTGTGTGATTTGTAAACTTAATTTGAAGTCCCTAGTATAGCCTCTATACTTCACTAGCTTGTTGGTTGATTAATGATTGTGGTTTCCTATCATGAACATTGAGATGTTATCAACAACAAGATCATATCGTTAGGAGAATGATATGGTGGACATACTCCTATAGATAAGCGTAGCATAAAGATCAAGTCATTTCATTAGTTCAATTGCTATATGCTTCGATACATAGTAACCTAATTCCTTCGACCATGAGATCATGCATATCACCTTTACCGGATGGATGCTTTGATGACATCAAACACCACACCGTAATCGGGTGGCTATAAAGGTGGCATTAAGTGTTCGGAAAGTATTGGTTGAAACACATGGATCAAGAGTGGGATTTGTCCATCCACATGACGGATAGATATACTGGGCCCTCTCTCGTGGAATGTCATCCAATTAGCTTGCAAGCATGTGACTTGGTCACAAGGGATCACATATCACGGAACGAGAAAGAGTACTTATCAAGAACGAGGTTGAACTAGGTATGCGAGATACCGACGATCATAACCTCGGATAAGTAACATATCGTGAGACAAAGGGAAATTGGTATCGTATGTAAGTGGTTCATTCGATCGCAAAGTAATCGTAGAAATATGTGGGAGCCATATGAATTTCCAGATTCCTCTATTGGTTATTGTTCGGAGAAGTGTCTCGATCATGTCCACATAATTCACGAACCGTAGGGAGACACACTTAAGGATTCGACGTTGTTTGAGTAGTTATGGTATTATGAGAAAGAGACCGAATGTTGTTCGGAGTCTCGGATAGGATCCGGGATATCACGAGGTGATCCGTAATGGTCCGGAGAATAAGATTCATATAAGGAAAGTCCCGTTTCGGAGTTCGGGAATGATTCCGGTGTTTTCATCGGGAATGTTCTAGAAGGTTCCGGATTGTCCGGCACTCCGGGGGGGGAGGGTACATGAGTGTGTCATTGAATGATTGCATCATGTACTAAGTGTTATTGCTGTTCCAAAAACATGAAAGTCAAATTGCCAGTTTGAAAGTCAAACGGCTAAAACAGGAAACTGTGGGAAACAGGAAACTGTGGGAAACAAGCAAGAGGAGTTGTAACCAACCTGGAGGAGGAGTAGGACTCCTCCAGGCCAGCCCAAGGCCGAGTTGGGGAGGGACTCCTCCTCCTCAAGCGCCATGACCCCCTCCCATAAAAGGAGGGCAGGGCTCCAATTGACACATAACTTTCTACTCTAGATCTCCGGTTTAGAGCTGTTTTGGTTTAGAGCTTCTAATTGCTTTAGCCACAGTTTAGAGCCTTGTAATTGGTTTAGAGCCTTCTAATTGGTGTGTCTAATTACTAGACCACTAATAGCCTCTCTCATAAGCTCCACCATACTGCACCGGCTTAAGGCGAAGCCTCATGATCTCCCTCTACTTCCTGTACCACGCTGTCTTTGCCGGAATCGCGAGGAGAGTGCTACAACCTCCGCACGCTGGAACAAGGGAGAGGAAGGTCTTCGAAAATCGAACGTGTGACCGATCAAGGGAGCGCCGCCGAACGTGGCGATACCGAAGGATCGTCTACACGATCTTGAGATCGGGAAGAGTACGACTACATCACCCACGAGAATCCGCTCTCGTTAAACGCTTTGGAATCTTCGAGGGTAAGTTATACCATCGACTCGTTGCTACAATCTAGTAGATAGATCTTGGCTTGTTTGTTTGTATGCGATAGAAAATTTTTGTTTTCCATGCTACGAACCCCTACATTTGCCTGTGACCTTGCAGTGCTCACCTACTATGCCACAAGTGTGCTCAAAGTGCACCTTTATTAGGCAGAATGATTTCTCATTCTTTATCTGAGAACCAACCATAAAAAAATGACACTTCTCTTGAGAACACTTTACTATCACTCTGTACTTGCAATTTCTATGGTACCTGAAGTTCCTAAGTTGTGCAATATGAAGTGTTTGCACTACTCTCCTGAACTGGTACACATCTAGGAAGCACATCCTAAGACACAGTCCTTCTTCAGGTTGTAGTATGCTCTCATCATACCACACCCTTGGCTGTTTCTTTTTGGCCCTGCTTTTCCTTCCTTTTGGTAGAGCCCATGACAATTTCTCAAATCCATCATCATCCTATGGATCCAAATCACCATTTGGCCCTTCATCATCAGAAGTGTAACATCCCAAAAATACTAAACTTGGATCATCAAACTCTAATCATCAAAATTAGGGTTAACAAAAACTTTTCTAAATAAAATTATGGAAGCATGCATGTGAGTATGCATTTCATTTTGAATTCTTTTGGACCACCTTGTTTGTGTGTTTCTTTGCTTGTAAAATGTTTCTTAGGTGAAATAAACATCATCTAAACATTTCCCAAACTTTTCCTAAAGACAAATAAATCAAAACAAAGCTAAATGAGTGAATGGTCATTTTGACCAATTTAACTCCCATGCCTACTTTGGATGTCTCAATCTTTTAGAACCTAACAGAAACTTTTCTGGATCTTTGCACCCCTTGATTGTACTCATAAAAAATTATCAATGCCCACTTTGTGATCATCCAGAAACTTTCAAATGCATAGTTTAAATGGCAATTCAAAATTGAATCTTTATCATATGAGAAGATCCCACTTTTTCAAAAACCACTCAAACAAGCTAAACTTTCAAAACCCAAGCATCTGCAGACTCACCAGCACCAACCTAGCACACCCACCAAAAATCTTTTCAAAATTCAAAACTTGAATTCTTGCGGCCATTTCATCAAACACATTGCAGACACAAATCAAACAAAATCCAAACACTGTTTTGAGCAGTAAATTGAGCCTAACTTGTTCCCTCTCTGGGCACCACTAGCCTTAGTAGATCATCTAACAATCTTAAACCAAGCACTAGCGCCACTGTGAGCTTGCCAATATCATCAATGATGAACAACCGAGTGCACCCTTGCCACCCCAATGGAGACATCAAGCTAGGAGAAGCACTAGCCATGCCAACCTTGTCTGGAAGATCACCCATGCCTCACCGCCCCCTCTCGACCAGCCCTGCCTCGAATATATTGAACACAGCAACCAGGAACGCCGCGCCCGTGCCTCTGTCAACCATGCCGAGCATGCGCTAGAGCGTCACCCTCGAACGAAGCCCACAGACCGCGCGCCAC
This sequence comes from Avena longiglumis, assembly GCA_030063025.1. Lineage (NCBI taxonomy): Eukaryota > Viridiplantae > Streptophyta > Magnoliopsida > Poales > Poaceae > Avena > Avena longiglumis. The sequence goes on from CP125974.1 coordinate 459,433,939, forward strand.
CCTCGCCGCGTGCATACACGACCACCACCGTCCCAGGAGACCGCCAGACATCCCCGTTCGCAGCCCCATGCCTCACAGCCACCGCTCACCGTCGAAGACGCCGCCTCTACCGCACAGAGCGTCGCGTGTTCCAGACCAAACCGCACCGCCCCTACGCGCGCATTAAAGCCGTAGAGCATCGCCAGGAGACCACCAAGTGATCGCCACTACCGGCCATGCCTCTAGCAGCCCGTAGCCGTGTCGCCACCGTCGCCTGCCCATGCCATTCGGTCTCACCGTCGCGACTATAAATAGAGGCCTTCCCCGCTCGAATTCTTCATACCATTCCACTCCTCTCTCACCCAGAACCATCCCACCTCAGTCCCGGAGCAAGGCGAGCAGCGCATCGCTGGAATTGCGCCGGAGCAGGCCGCCTCTAGAGGAGAAGGGCGCATTCGATTTCGTCTATCCCAGGAGCTGCTGCGACCACCCCTGAGTTCGCCGTCGTCGACTTCGTGGTTCGCCCGCCTCGCCGACCCTTGCCTGAGCCCCGATGAGCCCTAACGACCCCCACTGGCCGCGCTAGGTTTCTGTCTCGCTGGTGTTGCCCAACGTCGACGATGACTCTCAGCCGTTGGATTAGAACCAGATCGAACGCACCACATCGCCCCATACCGCTTCACACCCCCTGTCTCACTGACATGTGGGGACAGCCACTTAAACAGCCCGCGGAAGCCTAAGCCAGCGGCCCGATGTCGTTTCCTTGAGCCCAAATATTTGAATTTAACCTTTTCCATTTTATTTCAAACACACTTCTGTACCTAGTTTCAAAAATCAACCCAAGTCGATTCAGTACACCAAATTGAATGAAACCAAATTTGTTAGAAAGGTCTGGAAGTGCTGAATCCAAGCCTGTTGGATTCAAGTCATTTGGATCTATAGATCATCCATAGTAAAAATAACAAGGCAGAAGCTTTTCTGCATTCAAACATTTTTCAAATTTAAACCATAATAGCTTTTGAGTTGATTCCAACTCTCAAAAATCACATTTAACCATACCTTTCAGAATATATAAAAATATATAGGTTTACTTACAGAAATAATGTTCAAGTAATAAAAGAATGCCACATAGGCATTTCTAGTCACTTTATTTAATTAAATAAAAGGGTAAAACCTTATTAAATTGTGACACCACTTTAAATCACATTCCCATGGACTAAAATATGTGGTGATAACATGTGTCAACATGATCCCATATTTGGTTTGGAGAATATTAAATCTTAAGTAGTTTTTCAATGAGTAGAAATTAGTTTTATAAAAATAAAAGGAATTAAACCAAACTTTAATCTTGTAATGTTAGTGATGATGCTAGATCATCTATAGGACCATTTTGTGTGATGATTGCAAGTAGTTAAGTATTGTTTGGTGATTGTGTACATCGTATTTATTTATAGACGCTAGTACCGACCAAGGATACGAGGAGGAAGGAGGATACTACGAAGAAGAAGCCGAGGAGAACTTCAACCACTGCTCTGCACAAGGCAAGCCAATACTTGCAAGCTATTAACTTAGAAAGATTATACGGATACTGATGCAAGCCTAATACTACCAGTTGAATGTGCAAGCTAACACTTGCAAGATACCCTACTAATGCAAGCTTATACTGATACTTATGCAAGATAATACTTGCTTGTTACCATGACCACTATATGCATTAAGCATATGTGATCATATCCACTTGATAAATCAATCCTAGTTTTACTTGAAAGCTTCTTACATTATTTCTTTATCAAAGCTCTTACGTAGAATTTACTTAATTGAATTGTAGATACTAGAAAGATATGTGAAGGTTGCATAAAGAGCATAAAATTTGGCCTAAGCTAGATAATCTTGGTGTCATCCTAAGACAATACTTGCAAGCTATTAACTTAGCAAGATTATACAGATACTAATGCAAGCCTAATACTACCAGTTGAATGTGCAAGCTAACACTTGCAAGATACCCTACTAATGCAAGCTTATAATGATACTTATGCAAGCTAATACTTGCTTGTTATCATGACCACTATATGCCTTAAGCATATGTGATCATATCCACTTGATAAACCAATCCTAGTTTTACTTGCAAGCTTCTTACATTATTTCTTTATCAAAGCTCTTACGTAGAATTTACTTAATTGAATTGTAGATACTAGAAATATATGTGAAGGTTGCATAAAGAGCATAAAATTTGGCCTAAGCTAGATAATCTTGGTGTCATCCTAAGGCATAAGATTAAACTTAGTTAAACTCCACTTGTTTACCACACCTCATTAGTGCTTACCCCCACTTGTAGATGCTAGTGCTAAGCATAAAATTTGATCAACTTTAGATGGGAATACTTGGTGGAAAAATGGTTATGAAAACCTTGGAATGATGGATCATTCTATTGAAATGTTTTGGACATGTGTTTTCGAACACCTGATGATTTTGGTGATGAAAATATTGAGGCATGAGCCTTAGCCCTTTATAAAACTGATGGTTGTCTGGATGCTATACCATTCCAATTTTATCATACAACCACAATACCCGAAGATTGGGTAGGGCTTGACTGGAAACTTATATACCTTAGTATTAGTTCCCTCACGGCCAAGGTCTGAGCTGAGGCTACCTTGTGAACATTGTCCACCTGTGTAGTACCCAAGATGACAGTTGGTCATGGTTGGGAGGCCAAACTCACACGAGAGGTGCTTATACTAGGGCGTGTAATTGAAAGGTTAGGATTGATTATCCGCATACTGAGTATGGTGAATTCAGGATTTGTTCCTGACGGATGTATCGAATGTTGTGGTGAAAGTGTACAATCTCTGCAGAGTGTCAAACTATTCGAATAGCCGCGTCCGCGGTTATGGACAGTTGGAGTGGCCATACTATTCCCCCGTCAGACTTTTCAAAATGACTTGTGAAATGAACTAAGACTTTGACTTGACCACAACAGTGTTGTGGCATGAGATACAAGTTCCCACTTAGGTGTTATAAAACTTCAACTAGCATTCGTTGCTTCTAAACTTAGCAGAGATAAATCTGGCTTTTGTAAAATAACCCTAGAGCCTAGTGTCCTATTATCAAAAACCCCTTTCACTTGTTAGTATTAGTTTGCGAGTACTTAAAGAGTACTCATGGCTTTGTCCCTGGCTATTCCCGTGGCCAGACTATGAAGAGGAGTACCTGGAGGATGGACCCCAGGAAGGTTATGACAACTAGGATCATCTCCCATCGTCAGCATTGCCTGTGACCCCGAAGATGGAGCTTCCTCCGCGCTACCGTTATTATTACGTATTCCGCTGCTTGAAGTTGTATTAAGAACTGGATCATGAGATCCCTATTTGTGTAAGAACTTATGTACGGTTTGTAATGGATGATGTACCGTGGTATCCAATTCTGTTATGTCTCGCAAAAATGGTAATCCTGGGATTACGATGTATGGCATAACAGGCATCTGGGATTAAAAATCCAGGTGTTGACAAGAAGGAAGCCAGTCTGGTGTTGTTGTACTCTGCTGACTGCAATGTGATCTGCTAGTAGGCCCCTTCCTTACTTGTCGTGGTATTGCACGACAGATGCTACTGGGGGTAGCTTACGTAGAGGGATCAAGGCGATGTTGGAGAATCCGGGAGCAAGATTGGCACACGATGTACCCAGGTCCACGTCCCCTCGGTGGAGGATCGCTACGTCTTGCTGTCAATCCAGTATATGATCATAGATTGGTTTACATGGGAGCCACCGTAGGCGGAGGGAGAGGCTAGATCTAATGAGATGTGGGAAAGCATGCAATATGATATACCCCGTGGGGGTGCCCCTGGTGGCTTTATATATGCAGCCAGTTAGGGTTTACAAGTATTTGGTAGGCTTTGTATTGAAGTCGTCGTCTTGGGCCTCCAGTCGCCGAGTCGCCTGGGCCTAGTATATGCCAGTCGCCATATTAGGCGAGTCGATCCGTCCTGCGGCTGGGCTTCAATTGGTTCGGACCAGCTGGTGATTCCTCCTCATGGGTGTACCCCGATTGGTATTCCCCCATCAGTACTCCCCGAGCGCGTTGTCGATTCGACGCGGGCTTGAGGTAGGGCGTGGAGAGTCTTGATGATGGGTCGCGGCGAATCAGCGACGAGCTGCTGAACAAAGAAAAGAACCGTGAAGCGGGAGGCGGTCAGCGTGAGCCAGTCGGTGATGGCCAGTTGGCGAAAGACGTAGGGTGTCGGTGAAGCCGCCAGTTGCAACGAGTATCCGAGCGCGGAGCGTGCCGAGGCCCCGAGCGCGGCGAGTCCCCGACCGGCGACCGGCTAGGGTTTATGGTCGAGTGACTGGCGAGTGCCGAGTCCCGGACCGACAAGTGGCGCTGTCTGTAGCACGCTGAGTCCCCGAGCGCGTTGAGTACGCGAGGGCAAGTCCGCGGTGGCGAGTCCCTGAGTGTGGAGAGTATGCGAGGGCGAGTCCGCGGTGGCGAGTCCCCGAGCGTGTTGAGTACGCGAGGGCGAGTCCATGGTGGCGAGTCCCCGAGCGTGTTTAGTACGCGGGGGCGAGTCCGCGGTGGCGAGTCCCCGAGCATGGAGAGTACGCGAGGGCGAGTCCGAGGTGGCGAGTCCGCGGCGACGAGTCCCTGAGCGTGGAGAGTACGTGAGAGCGAGTCCGCGGTGGCGAGTTCCCGAGCGTGTTGAGTACGCGAGGGCGAGTCTCCGCGGCGGTGAGTCCCTGAGCATGGAGAGTACGCGAGGGCGAGTCCACGGTGGCGAGTCGACGAGGGCTAGCCACGGTCGTGGAACCACGCGTACATGCAGCATGCCTAGGTGTAGTCCCCGAGGCTCGAGTTGGCTTGTAGAGGCGACTCGAGGCTCTTTAGAGATGCATATTCTGAAAATAGTAGTGATTGCTGCCGAGCAAGGCGAGTTGCGAGGTCGGGTGAACGGCGAGCGCCGAGTCCCCGAGCGCGACGAGTGGCGAGCTCCGAGTCCCCGAGCGTGGCGGCGGTCGAAGCGATCGGCGAGTGGTAGGTCGGCGACCGCGAAGTGCCGCTGAGCGCAACGAGTCCCCGAGCGCGGCGAGCGGCGAGGCCAAGCGACCGGCGACGACTTCGAGCGGCGAGTCTCGAGTCGGCGACCGGCGAGCGCCGAAGTTCGGAGCGCCAGCGGCGAGGCGACAACCGGGCGCGCTGAGCCCTGCGCGGCGAAGCGGCGGTCGAGCGATCGGCAAGCGCTGAAGTCCCAGCGCCGCGAGCAGCGAGGCGAAGCGAGTATGCGGCGGCGCCGAAGTCCCCGAGCGGCGAAGCAAGGCCGAGCAACCGGCGAAGCGAAGTCTCGAGCGGCGAGCGAAGCGAACGGCGAAGCGCCGAGTACCAGCGCGGCGAAGCGGCGAGGCCGAGCGACCGCAAGCCGAAGCGTGATAGCGGGCGGCGAGCGAAGCGACTGCAAGCGCTGAAGCGCGATAAGCGCGGCGAGCGAGCGACCGGCAGTGCCGAGTCCCGAAGCGTGGCGAAGCGGCAAGGCCGGCAACCGGCGAAGCGCCAGTCCCCGAGCACGGAGAGGCCGAGCGAACGGCGAGCGCGAGTACCTGAAGCGCGGCGAGCAGCGAGGCCGGCAAGCGCCGAGCCCGAACGCGCAAGCGGCGAGGGCGACAGCGAAGCGCCGAGTCCCCGAGCGCGGCGAGCGGCGAGGCCGAGCGACCTGCGAGCGCCGATTCCCCGAGCACGGCAAGCGGCGAGGTCGAGCGACCGGCGAGCACCGAGTCCCCGAGCGCGGCGAGTGGCGAGAAAGACACCGTTTTGCTGAGGAGGAAAAAGTACTACTGCAATAAGGTGTATTTATGAAATATATTAAACATTTGTAAGACGTGCAAATTGTAGATGTTGAAGAAAATGCACTTTTGCTATGTGGATCGATGGGCAGTATGTAAGGTTTATGCGTGTCTTTTCATGAGTAGACAGACCTACGGCATCAAACGCTTGTCGGGTAACAGGGACACGATGCCAGACTATTGAACCCGGAGACAAGGTCGGCCTTTCGGTACCCAGACTCACTACTTCGACGGCCGCGAATAAACAGCAGACAAACTGAAACCGATCCCAAATATGATTTTGGTCCCTGAAAGGGTCATATGTGACTACATGGTCGCCTTTGAAGAATAAATGAAGATGCATATATGTTTTGCTCATAGCATGTACGAGTGTAAAAAACTTAGTTGTTAACATAGTAAGTCTGCGACGGCGAGTCCGCGAGCATGAAGAATCCACGCCAGACGACCGCGATGGCGAGTTTCCGATAGGCGGTCCGCAAGTGTGAAGAGTCGCGGTCGTCAAGCTCAAACGCACAGACTCGATTCATATTGTGCGATGCCAGTTGATCTCACGCGAATTTCTTCAGCATAGCACGTAAGGTGTGGCTCATGCGGCCATGGACACGGATCGTATCAGGGAAGAGATACATTCTGGCTTGACTTTCTATCCAGATCCAATTCTCCAAACAATTGATACATGTTGCACATAGGGTAGTAGATTAGTTCCAAATAAAATAATTGGTTGGCAAAGTGATTAATACGAGAGAGTAATCAATGCAAAAGGGAACTGAATATAAAATTCAGCAGCTGTACTCATCGGATCGTGTACATGGGAATTAGAAAACCTTTAGCCTTTGTGATCGACCTGGTACTGACTGAATCAACTAATAGAGAAAGCATGCACTTTACCAATTGAAGTTGCTCACTGTCCCATACGCGCATGACTATATCACTTTTTACCTGGGACGCGTGGTATCATGGCCGTGTTCCGCAGACTTGGCCATCTGCCTTGATATTAAAGGCGGCAGCGCAGATGAACTAGTTGATGGAGATCTTGCCGATGTTGATGAAGGATCTCGTCCGGATTATCACCCTCCATGCATCGCTAGCCCCACGGTGGGTGCCAACTGTCGTGGTATTGCACGGCAGATGCTACTGGGGGTAGCTTACGTAGAGGGAGCAAGGCGACGTAGGAGAATCCGGGAGCGAGATTGGCACACGATGTACCCAGGTTATGTCCCCTCGATGGAGGATCGCTACGTCCTGCTGTCAATCCAGTATATGATCATAGATTGGTTTACATGGGAGCCGCCGTAGGCGGAGGGAGAGGCTAGATCTAATGAGATGTGGGAAAGCATGCAATATAATATACCCCGTGGGGGTGCCCCTGGTGGCTTTATATATGCAGCTAGTTAGGGTTTACAAGTATTTGGTGGGATTTGTATTGAAGTCGTCGTCTTGGGCCTCTAGTCGCCGAGTCGCCTGCGCCTAGTATACGCCAGTCGCCGTATTAGGCGAGTCGATCCGTCCTGCGACTGGGCTTCAATCGGTTCGGACCAGCTGGCGATTCCTCCTCATGGGTGTACCCCGATTGGTATTCCCCCATCATTACTGGTTCTTTCTTCTTATTCACAGTAACTGGATCATCCTTGTCAACATCTGAGCAATCATATGCATTAAATAAATCTTCAGGCTCTTATGCAAAATAAGACTCATGCTCTAAGGCACCCCTCTTTCTCTTATTCAAATCATGATTTGGCTCATCCTCATCTGATTCAGTTTCATTCATATCCTCTGGAGTGTAATTTTCATCATCTTCCATTTCTGAATCTTCATCCTCTTCCATATCTTCTTGTTCATCCTCTTCCATATCTTGTTGTTCTTCATCAACAATGTGCTATGTTCCCTGTTGATTAATAAGTATCCTCCATCACCATCACCCACTTCTAAGATTTGCATGTCATTCGCACGATCATTCTCAACATTGTTGCTCTGTTGTGTCAGAAAGTACATGCACTCAGGATCTTCAGTTAACTGTGTACATTCTTGACTTGGTAAAACAACTCCATCATCATCAACTGTGTAAACAATGGGGTTTCCAATTTCTGAAATTGGGATTTGCTCTTCAACTGCAGCAGTGTTGATGTTTGATGGAAGTGTGCTTCCTATTTTAATTGCAGTCAAGCTGACAAATCTCTTATCCTCATAAAGTTCAACCATCTGCTGCACCTTACTATGTTCATCTAGTAAGTCCATCCCAGGTATCCCTATACCCTTCTCTTTCACATAATATATATTGTCACTAATCCCATAGCCCTCTGTCTCTATTAGAGCTAGTAAATTGAGGAATGTTACATCCGATTCAGACAAAGTGCGCTCTATATTGTCCATTCCATCTAAATTGATCCTTATATCCCATATATCATCATCCAAACTGCATATATTCAATAAGAGAATTTAATTGTCTATTTTTCAGTACAAATCCCTAGCCAAAATGGATAAGAAAATGGCGACAGACTTACTCAACGCCGCCTCCGAATGCACTGGTCCAACGGCTGCTCTGGGTAAGGTCCTCCTTCAAACGATTTGCCAAGGAAGCGGCGACCAGCTTCTCTGGCGATCCAAACTACGCCATCGGCGGGTTAGAGCTACCGCATCAATCCCCTTCCGCCGCAAGGAAGCCCGACACCTCGACTTCGTGCCCACCGCCGCCGTCTCCACCGCCATCCTCTCCGCCAGGTACGCCTCTAGTACCCCCGCCAGCCGGAGATCTAGAGCCAGGAGAAATCGCCGCCGCCATGGCTTCAGTACGCGCGCGGGAGAGGAAGTGTGCGAGCGTGGTCTGGTTTGACCCGTGTCGGAACGGGAGGTTAGGGTTCTAACAGCGCCTTTAACAGCCGTCTACCCACAGCCGTCCGCGTGAGCCACGTCATCCTTACAGGTGGGGCCGTCCTGTCAGTTTTGTCATTAGACCAGTGTCAAACCGGTATCAGTGCTTTCTGAAACGAACGAACTCTGAACCGGTGGCTTTTTGAAACTCTAACATAAAGTGGTTGCTTTTTGAAACCCTAGCCTATAATGTGGTGGTTATTTGTAATTTTCTCACTGTCGGGAGAAGTCGTGGTGCAAGTCATCGACGAATAGGAGCAGACCGCTTGGAAAAAATAATCTAGAATAATACGTGTAACGGAGTTAATTATTGGTTTGTCGGTAGAGCCATCATATATTCAATTTTGCTACTAGCGCAGAATGGTGCTCAGTTTTACCACTACTTCGGGCACAACTATTATGACGAGGTCAACTGGACAGTTTAAATGAGCATAACAAATTCACAAAAATAAAAAAAATAAAAACCTAGCCACATAGTCTTCTTATGACATATACTAACGATTTAAGTTGATAAACAAGGTCTACATACATTCAAACAAAAAATTAAATCGTTAGTATATGACACAAGAAGATTATGTGCGCAGGTTTTTAATTTTTTAGTTTGTTATTCTTATTTAAACTGATCGGTTGACTTCGCCAAAGTAGCTGAGATCGAAGTATAGGCTAACTGAGCACAATTTCACGCTAGTGACAAAACTGAGCATATGGTGGCCTCTAGTAGCAAACCAATAATTAACCCCGTGTAATGTGCTTGGGTATATAGACATGACGATCATATCTCACTTGACGGAACATGTATTAAGTTTAATTAGGGTAAAAAAGGGCAAAAGTTTCACTAAATAGGGTAAACACGTAGATTTTTTGTTAAATGGGGGCAATTTTTGTCAAAAATATGAAATTAGAGGATAAAAACTAAAATTTATTCTTTTATTTATAAAGTGGGACGAAAGACTGTATCGAAACTAAATGTTATCGTTCGCATCGCTTGCACAAACTTACCACGTAAAGATATTATTTCACTACAACAAGACCAAAAAAACATAAACCATTCCATCAATCAGATGTATAGTGGTGTATAGACATCTCCAACTATTAGCACCTGCCTCTAAGGATGCTCATAGTGGTATTATCATACTACTAGTATCATGCATATGATACTAGTATATGATATTATGTTCGTAGTGCATGATATTGTATAATAGTATATTCAATGATTTGTAGAATTTTAATACAAAATTGTGTATAAGATTTATTTGTATGAGGATTTTCTAGTTTTGTGTGCTATGATACGGTATCTACCTATGATACTCTAACCATCTCTTTCTTCATTAATTATTGTGTCATATCATATTTTTGCCAACATAGCATGCATGACACTAGCTATGATACTCCCACTAAGACCAGCCTAACTTGTCTGCAACTTCAAATGTCTGTCGTCACTGGGCTCTAGTAATGGGGACCAGTGAAAGCCCATATGCACCACTCGAAGTGCTTGCTCCAAACCAACCACTGCAGAATAACTGCATCACCAAACGACCCGGCCTATTAGAGAACAACCACCTCAAACTAGAGCTCAACTCAGATCTTCTATGGGATTTAGTGTCAATCGCCCTGGTGCTTCCGTTTGGATCCATGCTCAAGGCACCGGCGGCCTGGTTTCTCGCAATGATCATCGCAGGAGTAGCTGTCCTGCTCTAGAAGGAGCTCCGTTCCCCATGCCTTATCCTTCTCATAGATCAGAAGCCTCATGCACTTGAGACACTACTGACTTTGACCCATGGCCTCTCTCGCCGGTCTCGGCTGCGTTAGAGGGCTCTGCAGATTCTCGCAGGGCACGTTCTCTCCTCCTCGGTAGCTTAGCGAGCCCTACGTGGCTCGCTATTCTCCTTATCATGGTACTATTGTTAGAAATAATGGGGCTAATCCATTTAGTCCCATGTGTATTTCAGATTTTTCCTAAATCTCAAAGCCCAAATTTGTGACAGCCCATATGTGTTTGGGCCCATGTTTGTGGCAGCTCACATGGAAGTGGAGTGGGAGCTCAAGTTTAGTCCCACATGGAAAGTTGGAGGAGAGTTGCACCACCTTATAAGGTGAAGTGTTGCACAACTTTGTAAGTGAGTAGCAATAAGAGAGATACACGCGCGCGCTCCTCCGACGACGACGCCGCCGCTCGCTCGCGCGCCCGCCTGCCCGCTCATCTCGTCACGACGCGGGTTGCAGGAATATCGCCGAGCCGAGCTTTATTTTGCTGCTCAGGAAAACTGTAAGGTTTTGACAGACATGTCAAACGGTTAGCTTATTCGGGTCGCTCCCGGATCGTGGGCTACTGTAACCGACCCGAACATGCGTAACGTGGACTCGGCCCACGTTCGCCTCCGTTAGGGTTTCCTGAGCCGCTCTATATAAAGTCATGTGCGGCTACCGCCATAATACCACCGAAAACCAATCTAGGGTTTTTCCATCCTCTCTACTTGCGCTGTCACCGTAGTCTACTCCATCCCGCTTGCCGGCGTGCACCGGCAGACGGGAGAGCGGGTCTCCGGAACCACTCGCCCTTGTGATCATGTACGGGAGAGGGTGAATAAGGTTTTTGGGAAGCCCTCCGCGCGACTGCTCGAGCTCTCCATCACGGGTCGTCTTCCATCCAAGTCAGACGGTGCTGCCTACCGCCTTGTTCGTCGCCATCTGTGGCGATCACTCTTCCCCAAAGTTTCTACTATGACAACCGAACGGTACGTGCTACGTGATCCTGTTTGGTTATTCATCATGTTTTGCGAGTACATGTTAAGCTGCTGTTTGTTTCCGATCATCCTGTTGTTTAGTACATCTAGTATGTTCGAGTTACATGAGCTAGTAGCTGGTTTTTTCATGATTTATATTATGGAATTAATCATGGAAATTATGCCTAATAATCCAACAATCCAAAAAACCTTATTGTAGGCAATTTCCTGAATTAACAATGGCTGGTTTTACCGATGCACTGAGGACGGATAAGTTCACCGGTGTGCACTTGAAGAGTTGGCAGTACAAGGCTGAGCTTTGGCTGACCACGATGAAAGTGTTCCATATCAGTAAAGGCAAACCTGAAAGAACTCTATCTGACGAGGATCAGAAGAAGTTCGAGGATGCCAATACTTTCTTTGTGGGATGTATTCTGAGCATTCTTGCTGACCGTCTGTGTGATGTGTTTATGCACATAAAAGACGGAAAGGAGCTCTGGGATGCACCGGATGCAAAGTTTGGTGCTGCAGATGCTGGCAGTGAACTGTATATCATGGAGAGCTTTCATGATTTTAAGATGACAAAGGATCTTCTTGTGGTTCAACAAACTCATGAGATACAGTGCATTGCCAAAGAGCTCGAACTCCTTAAGTGTACCTTACCCGACAAGTTTGTGGCGGGTTGCATTATTGCTAAGTTGCCCCCTTCATGGAGGAACTTTGCCACAACTCTCAAACACAAGAGACATGAGATATCAGTTGAAAATCTGATAGCGTCCCTTGAAGTTGAGGAGAAGGCTCGGGCTAAGGACACTACTGAGAAAGGAGAGAGTAATGCTACTGCCAACTTTGTGCTATAACAAAGGCAAATCTGTAGGCAAGAACAAAGGGAACTTCAAAACCTCCTTTAACAAGCCTGTAAAGACTACAACCTTCAAGAAGAAGAAGAAGACGAACAGGGACAAGAGTGAACTGTCTTATTACACTTGTGGAGAGCCCGGCCACTTTTCCAAGGATCGGCCCGTAACGCTGCATCGAGAGGGAAAAGGCCAAGATCACAACGTCGTGACCGCTAGCAATACTGATAGGTATGGTAATTTATTTACTGTTCTTTCAGTATTTCAATCACCGTGTTGGTGGCTTGATACGGGTGCTAATGTTCATGTGTGTGCTGACATCTCTATGTTCACTTCTTATCAGGTCGCTTGGGATTCTTCCGTCCTAATGGGTAATGGATCACATGCTTTTGTTTGTGGTGTTGGCACGGTGGATCTGAAGTTTACTTCCGGAAAGATCGTGTAGCTGAGGAACGTGCAGTATGTCCCTACTATGAACAAGAATCTCGTTAGTGGCTCCCTTCTTTGCAGAGATGGGTTTAAGGTTGTCTTGGAGTCTAATAAAGTCATTGTTTCAAAACATGGACAATTTATTGGTAAAGGTTATGAGTTCGGAGGCTTGTTCCGATTTTCACTTTTAGAGTTTTGTAATAAATCCGTGAATCATTTTTGTGGTGGTGTTAATGATGATACCAGTATTTGGCATTCTCGTTTATGTCACATTAATTTTGGTTTGATATCTCGGATGTCCAGCATGAGTTTAATTCCGAATTTCACTATTGCCAAAGGTTCTAAGTGCCATAGTTATGTGCAATCAAAGCAACCTCGAAAGCCTCACAAGGCTGCCGAAGAGAGAAACTTGGCACCTCTAGAACTCATACATTCTGATCTATGCGAGATGAATGGTGTGTTGACAAAAGGTGAAAAGAGATATTTCATGACGTTGATAGATGATGCTACTAAATTTTGCTATGTTTACTTGTTGCAAACTAAAGATGAGGCTTTAGACTACTTTAAAATCTATTTGTCCAAAGTTGAAAAACAACTAGAGAGAAAGATCAAGCGTCTTAGGTCGGATCGTGGTGGTGAGTATTTTCCCAAAATATTTGACGAATTCTGTCAGGAACACGGAATTATTCATGAGAGGATGCCTCCCTACTCGCCCCAATCAAACGGGGTTGCCGAGAGTAAAAACTGCACGCTTACTGACTTGGTGAATTCCATGTTAGCCACTGCTGGTTTATCAAAGGCATGGTGGGGGGAGGCTTTGTTGACTTCATGTCATGTCCTGAATAGAGTTCCTAACAAGAATAAAGAAAATACCCCTTATGAGGAGTGGGTTGGGATAAAACCATCACTTTCGTATCTGCGCACTTGGGGGTGTTTGGCGAAGGTCAACATACCGATCCCCAAGAAACGCAAGCTCGGACCCAAGACAGTCGATTGTATCTTTATAGGATATGCTCCACGGAGTGTAGGCTATAGATTTCTAGTGGTTAAATCCGAGGAACCTGATATGCATGTTGATACTATAATGGAATCTCGTGATGCAACATTCTTTGAGAATATTTTTCCTATGAAAGATATGCATAGCATTGGTAGGATTTCTTCTGAAATACTTCCTGAATCTAGTGCATCTATTGAGAATTCTGAACAACCACATGAGGAATTTCTTGAGAAGGATGATGATGAACCTCTCACGAGGAGTAAGAGACAGAGGGTTGAAAAATCCTTTGGTAATGACTTCATCGTGTACCTTGTGGATGATACTCCCAGATCCATTACTGAGGCATATGCATCTCCTGATGCAGATGATTGGAAAGAAGTTGTCCAAAATGAGATGGACTCGATTCTTTCTAATGGAACTTGGGAATTATCAGAACGACCCTATGGTTGTAAACCTGTGGGATGTAAGTGGGTGTTCAAGAAGAAGCTAAGGCCTGATGGTACTATTGAGAAGTACAAGGCGCGTCTTGTAGCTAAGGGCTACACACAGAAAGAAGGCGAAGATTACTTCGACACCTATTCACCTGTCGCTAGACTAACCACCATTCGAGTACTACTATCCCTGGCTGCCTCTTATGGTCTTCTCGTTCATCAAATGGACGTCAAGACAACTTTCCTTAATGGAGAGTTGGAAGAGGAGATCTATATGGATCAGCCGGATGGGTTTGTGGTAAAAGGTGAAGAGACAAAGGTGTGTAAGTTATTGAAATCTTTATATGGCCTAAAACAAGCACCTAAGCAATGGCATGAGAAGTTTGACAGAACTCTACTTTCTGCTGGCTTTGTCATTAATGAGGCTGATAGGTGTGTTTACTATCACCATGGTGGGGGCGATAGCGTTATATTATGTTTGTACATGGATGACATTATGATCTTTGGTACAAACATGAAAGTGATAAATGAAGTCAAGTCTTTCCTGTCAAAGAGTTTTGATATGAAAGATCTGGGAGAGGATGATGTCATTCTGAATATCAAGCTTATTAAGAACGAGAATGGGATTACTTTAACGCAATCTCATTATGTTGAGAAGGTCTTGAGCCGATTTTGCTTTAATGATGGCGAGACTTCTCCAACACCTTATGATCCCAGTTTGACATTATGAAAGAATAAAAAGGAACCAACAGATCAGCTGAAATATTCACAAGTTGTTGGTTCTCTCATGTACTTAGCAAGCGCTACAAGACCCGATATCTCTTTTGTTGTGAGCAAGTTGAGTAGGTTCATGTCTAACCCGTGTATTGATCATTGGCATGCACTTGAAAGGGTCATGCGCTATCTATGTGGTACAATGAGCTATGGGATTCACTATTCGTGGAATCTGCGTATGAAGGATATAGTGATTCGAATTGGATCTCTGACGTTGATGAACTCTACGCCACGAGCGGGTATGTGTTTACCCTTGGAGGTGGCTCAGTGTCATGGAGGTCTCGTATACAAACCATATTGACAAGGTCAACTATGGAAGCAGAACTTACTGCTTTAGACACGGCCACTGTTGAGTCAGAATGGCTGCATGAGCTCTTGATGGACTTGCCTATGGTTGAGAAACATGTGCCGACAATACTTTTGAATTGTGACAACCAAACTGTTATTGTCAAAGTGAACAATTCTAAGGATAACACGAAATCATCAAGACATGTGAAGAGACGTTTGAAATCTGTCAGGAAATTGAGAAACTCCGGAGTAATAACTGTTACGTATATTCAAACAGACAAAAACCTGGCAGATCCCTTTTGAAAGAGCATTTGCTATCCCTAGTGATTTTGGTGTTTGATAACAACACACATATCGGACTAATGATTTGGTAAGTGTGTTGCAGGTACATTAAAAAGGTTTGCAAACATTTAAAAACTATCTCCCTGGCGCGGTACCAAAAAGCGGTAGTACCGCTTTTATCGGACTGCATGTGCTGATGACTTCTCAAAAAGTCTCTGCCGTGCCAGGTAATAAAAAGCGGTAGTACCGCATTTTAGTACCTAGCGCGACAAAAGCTTTTTTATAGCTTGTCAAAAGCTTCTGCCTGTACCACATTTTAGTACCGCTCAGGACAGAGCCTTTTTGAACGTTGCAAAAGCTGTCATTAGGGTAGCAAAATGCGTAGTACCGCATTTTACTACAGCGTGATGAGACTTTGCGTTGCAAAAAGTTGCATGCTGGTAGCAAAATGCGGTAGTACCGCATTTTACTACCGGGCGTGACAAAGAGTTTTTCGTATGGAAAACTGCTGATTTCTCCAGGTCTGGTAGTACCGGTTGCCTCAAGCGGTACTACCGCTTTCTGGTAGCAGCAATAGTAGTACCGCTGGGGGCAGGACTTGATGCAGTTTGAAAAAGGGTGGTCGGGTACCAGGTCCGGAAGTACTGGAGTTCTCCGGTAGTACCGCTTGAACTTTCGGTACTACCGCTGCAATAAATGCATCAATGGTCAGATTTTGTGGAGGGGTATAAATACCCCTCCACCTACCTTGGGACAAAGTGATCAGCTCATTAAAGTCATTGCCCACCATTGGAGTCCATTGGAGCCACTCAAATCTTCAAGATCTCCTCATCCAACCACCAAAAGTCCTTGATCTTTGGGGAATCGAAGGAGGAGGCCCCGATCTACTACTTCACCAAAAGAGATCTTCATTTCCCCCTCATTTCATTGAGGGGCCCTTTGCTCTAGTGTTTTGTTGGAAACCCTAGTTCTTGTTTTTGTTCTTACAAGCTTGTCTTTGATTGCTTTGACAGCTTGCTTGTATTTGGGAGCCTCCGATTAAGTTGTGGATGTGTTCCCCAAACTTGTAATGGTGTCGGCTTCCACCTTGAAGGTTGCCGATATAGTGGAAGGTGAATTGATCCCATTGGGGTGAGATTCATCGGAGAACAAGGGAGGCCTCTTGTGGCGTTGGTGGTTTGAAACCACCCCCTCTCCAAACGTAGACGTACTTCCCCTCAAAAGGAAGGAACTACGGGAAACAAATCCTTGTGTCTCCGCGTCCACTTTTCGGTTACTTCTATCCTTTACCGCACCTTACTTACTTGTTACTACTTTGTGTTGTTGTAGCTCTTGCATAATTGTCATATAGGTAAATTCACCATAGTTGCATTATCTAGAGAATTTACCTTATTGTCAAACCTTAATTTTAAAAAGACGAAAATTTGAAGTAGCACCTATTCACCCCCCCTCTAGGTGCCCATACGATCCTTTCAATTGGTATCAGAGCCTCAGCTCTTTATTTGGGCTTTACCGCCTAAGAGAATATGGGTAGCCGCGAAGGGGATGGTGATGGTGAGACGACCACGGTGACCATGGAAGATCTCAAAAACTTGGAAACAAGATTGAGCTCTTCCTTGGTCAACGAAGTCAAGAAGATGCTTGAGAAACTTCTTAAAGACAAAGAAGGCTCACCACCCCCATATCCTCAAGAGGATCAACCATCCATTTTACCTAAGGGGGATACGTCAAGATCCCCGAGGTGCATTGGTAGGGTAAACCAGACAACGCTAATTCCTCCACACACAATAATGGTGGGAAGGGTGAGCACCGTGACTCATGGTACTCCCGACCTCCAATCCCTCACCCTCATGTATACAATAGAGGTGACCCACCTAAGCTTGAAGAATCTGCTACTTTTGCTCAATGGCAATCACTAATGAGAACTCATATGCGCAGCTCTTGCATTGAACTATGGAACATCATCGAGCATGGACTCTTTATTGGGGATCCAACAAACTTAACAAGAAGAGAGATTGTCAATAGTCAAATCAATGCCACTGCTCTGCATATGATTCAACAAGGTTTGGGTACAAAGGATTATCCTCACATTGAGCACTTTAGCATTGCCAAGGAAGCTTGGGATGTTCTCACTGTGTTGTTTGTTGGCAATGAGAGTATGAGGAGGAATCGATATGATGCTCTAAGCAATGAAGCCGAAGGCTTCTACATGAAATAAGGTGAAGATCATGAAGACATGTACCAAAGGCTCAAGACCACCGCCACCGCCTTTAGAAATGTGGGTGCCTCACATGTGGATGATGCATGGATAAAAAGGAAGTATGTGAGTGCACTCATGCCTTTTGAGCCCATCGACTTGAAGAGTCTACAAGGAAGACACAACTACCATCTCATGACCTCAAATGAAGTTATGCAAGAGATGGCTGCTTTCAAGGTTGCCGCCAAGAATGCCAAAGATGCCCGTGCTCGTGCCCTTGGTATGAGTAATGTTGTCAATGTTGCGTTGAAGGCCAAAGTTGTGGACCATGGGGATGAAGATGATAGTGATGAAGGGCTTTCCATGGACCATCCCGATGAAGTGAAGATTGCTCATGGTCAATATATGGCTTTCTATGCAAAGAACTTTTGGAAGAACCCTGCCAAGGCCAAGATGGAAATGGAACGGAGAAGCAATCCAAATGGGAAAAGAGAGAATACCACAAGATTGAGAACTTGCTTCAATTGTGGTGACCGCTACCACTTTGTGGCTAGTTGCCCCTATGAGAAGAGAGAAGATCATGGTGGAAAGCTTGTGTTGAAGAAGACTCTCAAGGGACCGTACAAGAAACCTTTCATCAAAAGGAATCCCATCAACAAGAAGCCGGGAGAAATTGTCTTGATCACTCATGAAGAGTACTCCTTTGACAATGAAGATGATGAAGATGACGAAAAGGAAACTTCTCATGGTGTGGCTGCTCTTGCCACCACATCTACTCCGACATTCTCGCTCTTCGATTCTCCAAATGAGAACTCCTCCACCAAGAACGCCACTTGCCTTATGGCAAGAGGAACGGAGGTATCTTCATCATCCCGCTCTACTCACTTAGATAATGATGAAATTGATGATGAGATGTCTCTTGATGTTAAAAAGGAGTTAATTGCCTTTGATGAGTTTATGACTAACCTAGAAGGTGATGCTAAGCTACATTTTGGAAACATCTTAGATCAACTATCACATACTCAAGAGCTTCTAGATGTAAGATGTAAACTTTGGCATGAACATATGATTGAGCTAGAGGCCCTAAACAATGCTTTAGAAGAAGAACAAGAAACTAGGTTGTCACTTGAATTAAAACTTGAAGGGCTTGATGAGGCCAATGACATTATTGTTAACAAACTCATCAAAGAGCGTGATCATGCTATTGCTAAATATAAACGAGCTAAAAAGGACAAGGTTGAGTTTGGTGTGGTTCATGAAAAACTTGCCGAGGACTTTAGCTTGCTTAACAAGTCCCACAAAGCCTTGGAGAGTGAACTCTTGTCTCTCACAAAGTCCCATGAAACGCTTCAAACTCAATTGGCCAATATTCCTCCACCTAGTAACTTCATTCCATCTAGTAGCACAACTATCCTTGAAGAGAATGCTAGGTTGAAGGGGGAGCTTGCTAAGGCCACATTTCCACAAGGCAACAAGTCTATTGATGATATTTTGAGCAAGCAAAGGCATAGTGGTGATAAAGGGGGCATTGGTTTTGTCTCCAAAACAAAGAAGAAGAAGAACAACAAGAAGAAGAAGGACAAGCCCGCACAAGAGACCAACAAGATCATTGTGGAGAGTAAGACCACAAATGGTAAAACTATGTCACATGATGATTTTGCGGGAAGTGCTAACCCTCACTATGTTCTAATGCGTGATTACTATGGTGATGTGTATGCATAATATGTTGGTCCTTATGACGGTTATATTGCTTGGTCTATTTGGGTTCCCAAGACCCTTGTTGCTAACAAAAGAGGACCCATTGAAAAATGGGTACCTAAAAACTAGCTTGATCTTTTGTAGACTTATGCTTCCGGAGGGTCAAAATGGGTGATCGATAGTGGTTGCACAAGTCATATGACCGGAAGCTCGTCTATTGTCAAGGACTTGGTGGCAAATGAAGATCAAATCACCGTCACATATGCCGACAAGTCAAAATCTACGGTAATGGGTTTCGGCAAGGTAGTGGTGGCTCACGACATTACACTCGTGAACGTCATGCTTGTTGAAACCCTTGGATACAATTTACTTTCTGTCTGTGCTCTTGGAAAGATGGTCTTTTCCGTCTTTATTGATAATGCTATTGTGGTCCTCATGTGGAGCAAGTCTCTCAAGGTCGCTTTCATTGGGTACGTCGAAAATGACTTGTATGTGGTGGACTTTTCGGGGCAAGCCACTGCAGGTCCGATGTGCTTATACGGGAAGGCCGATGTGGGTTGGCTATGGCACCGCCGACTAGCCCATGTCAATATGAGAACTTTGCAAAGTCTCCATAAAGAGGGCCATATTGTTGGACTAAAAGAAAATGTTTACTTTGCCAAAGATCGTGTTTGCAGGGCATGTGTTCTAGGGAAGATGCATGACGCTCCTCACAAGCCCATGAACCAAATCAAGTCTAACAAGATCTTGGAACTCCTCCATGTGGACCTATTTGGTCCTCCATCTCATGCAAGTCTTGGAGGGAAGAAATATTGTTTGGTGATTGTTGACGACTTTTCAAGATACTCTTGGGTTTATTTCTTCAAGTTGAAGAGTGAAACTCAAAGGACTTTTATCGACTTCATCAACTTGGTTCAACGGCAACACAATGTTCCCGTGTTGATTATAAGAAGTGACAACGGCACCGAGTTAAAAAACTACACCTTGAATGATTTTCTTAGTGATGAGGGGATTAAACATCAATATTCCGCTGCATACACCCCTCAACAAAATGGTGTGGCCGAAAGGAAGAATCGGACTCTTATTGAGATGTCTAGGACCATGTTGGCGGAGTTTAAATCTCCATACAACTTCACGGGTTGCCTCCACCGTTTGCCATGCTTCAAACCGGCTCTACCTCCGCAAGAAAATCAACAAGACTCCATATGAGATACTTACCGGTAACAAGCCCAACATATCTTATTTCCGGGTGTTCGGTTGTAAGTGTTTCTATCTCATCAAAGGTGTTCGTTTGTCTAAGTTCGAGGCTAAAGCATTAGAGGGTATCTTTGTTGGCTATGGTCTCAATCTCACACTTATAGAATCTATGACAAGCTCCGAGCCATAGAATCTTGTAGTGTGACCTTTGAAGAATATGATGGTCCCCAAGAGGGGCGTGTTGATGCTTGTGATGCAGATGATGAAATGCCTCAGGATGCCATAGGAAGAATGGGTGTGGGTTATATCCGCCCCGTTGAGGAACCCCTTATGGCGGATCGAGAAGAACTATGCTCCACTCGAGTGGAGCCCTCATCTTCATAACCTCAACATGCTCCATCTACTGAAGAGGACATTGACTCAAGCCAAAGACAAGATGTGGACCCTCAACATAGTGATCAATGTGTGAACTCTAGTCAAAGGGAGCCTGGTCCATTCGATGGGGTGTCAAGTGGTGCCAAGTCAATTTGCCAAGGAAGATCCATCCAAGCTGTTTTGAGACGTGCTCAAATTGAGGCTAGAAGAGCACTTGATCAAGACCAAGGTCAATCCTTGCCTCCCAATGTAGAGGATGAATCCAATGATGATCAAGGTCAAGTTGATGATCAAGACGAGGATCAAAATGATGAAGAGGGTCCTCCAAGAAACAATGAGGAGATCCACGCTCGTCGTGAAGCTAGAAAGGAAAGAATGTTATAAATAAGAGACCACACCCTCCAAAATTTTGTTGGAGATCTAAGGAAAGGAATGTCCATAAGAGCACAATTGAAGAGGTTCAGTGAACATCAAGCTCACATTTCCATGATTGAACCAAAGAAAGTGTGGGAAGCTCTTGAAGATTCGGATTGGTTAGAAGCTATGCACAAAGAGCTCAACAACTTTGAGAGAAACAAAGTGTGGAAGTTAGTAGAGAAGCCAAAGGATTGCCGCAATGTTATTGGAACAAAGTGGATATTCAAGAACAAGCAAGATGAGCATGGGATTATTGTAAGGAACAAGGCTAGATTGGTTGCACAAGGTTATTCCCAAATTGAAGGCATTGATTATGGAGAGACTTATGCACCCGTGGCTCGCCTTGAGTCCATCCGTATCCTTCTTGCTTATGCGGCACATCATAACTTTAAGTTGCAACAAATGGATGTAGAAAGTGCATTCCTTTATGGTCCTTTAAATGAATTGGTATATGTTAAGCAACCCCCGGGATTTGAGGACCCCAACTTCCCAAACCATGTCTACAAACTTGATAAGGCGCTCTATGGGCTCAAGCAAGCGCCACGCACGTGGTATGAGCACCATAGAGATTTATTGTTTGACCGTGGCTTTGAGGTTGGGAAAATCGATCCCACTCTTTTTACTAAGAGGGTCAATGGGGAGCTTTTTGTATGCCAAATATATGTTGATGATATTATCTTTGTATCATCTAACAAAGCTTTTAATGATGAATTCTCAAAGCTTATGACTAGTAGGTTCGGGATGTCCTTGATGGGGGAGTTGAAAGTATTTCTTGGCTTTGAGATCAAGCAAGTTAGAGGAGGAACATTCTTCAATCAAGCCAAGTATACTCAAGATATGCTCAAGAGATTCAAAATGCAAGATTTGAATGGAGCCCCAACTCCCATGGCAACAAAGACTCATCTAGAACAAAATCCAAATGGTAAAGATGTGGATCAAAAGGTATACCGGTCTATGATTGGTTCTTTGCTTTACCTTTGTGCATCTAGACCCGATATTGTGTTGAGTGTAGGTGTGTGTGCAAGATATCAAGCGGCTCCTAAGGAAAGCCATTTAATGACGGTCAAGAGAATCTTTCGATATTTAGTTCATATCCCATTTTATGGTCTTTGGTACACTCAAGGCTCAACATTCGCTCTTTGTGGATACACGGACTCGGATTGGGCGGGAGACAAGGATGATATAAAATCAACATCCGGGGCTTGCCAATTCCTTGGTAGGTCCTTTGTATGTTGGTCTTCTAAGAAGCAAAATTGTATATCTCTCTCCACCGCCGAAGCCGAGTATGTTGCTGCTGCTAGTGCTTGCACCCAATTGCTATGGATGAGGCAAACTTTAAAGGAATACGGTGTCCAGTGTGACAAAGTGCCTCTTCTATGTGACACTGAAAGTGCCATCAAGATTGCATACAACCCGGTGGATCACACAAGGACAAAGCATATTGAGATTCGTCACTTCATTAGAGACCATGTTTCTAGAGGTGATATTGATCTATCCTATGTATCAACCAAAGATCAACTTGCCGATATCTTCACGAAGCCACTTGATGAAGCAAGGTTTTGCTACTTGAGGAATGAACTAAATATCATAGATTCTAGGAGTTTGACTTGATTATCTTTCACTCTCACCTAATACTCGACCCATGTTTGGTTTAGGTGTAGGCATGGACATAGGGGGAGTGCGGTCCTAATTGATTGGACTATCCCTCCCCCCATTATGCGCAAATTAAACAAAATCATTCCTCTTAATATCATTTTGTGATATGTGAGCTCAATGATGAGTTTCGATAATGGACCCAAGATATATCTTCGTGGTGCCAAGCCGAGTATACTCAAATATGGTGGCCTAGGCCACCGCCCCCTCTCAATAGAGAGGTTGATGTGCTTACTCGTGTTTGTCACTTTTTAAATTGGTTCTTACTCATGTTTGTCATCCTCTAGTTGGTGTTGATTCTTTTGGTCATGCACTCATATTTGGCTCTCCACATGTTTTTAGTGATTTTTCTTTGAGTGCATTGGCCCATATCCACGTGTCTCTCTAAACCCATGCCACCCTTATCCCCCAACAAAACCCATCTACTCTGCACAAGAACCTTCCATTTTTCTATATCTTGGCTCTCTGTCCTGATGGCAACGGTACTACCGGATCTCATAAGCGGTACTACCGCCTAACGGTACTACCGGACGTTACCAGCGGTACTACCGCCCCTGGTTGTGTTTCCAGGTTCCTGCCTGAAAACTTCCCAGGTGCGGTACTACCGGCCTGCACCTCCGGTACTAGCGCTCAGCGGTACTACCGCCCGTGGAACCGGTACTACCGCTTGTGCGCGTCGGTTAAGACTCGAGACGGGGGAGAGGCACCCCTCAGTGCCTCATTTCCTCCCTTGTCTTCACTCCTCACCAGCGCCACCACCAGAGCAAGACGACGCCGGAGGAAGCCCGCCCTTCACTCCCTCTCCTGGATCCACACTGGATTTGGCCTCCCTGCGGGCTCCTCTCTCTTCCCCACCGTCATGGACACCGATACTACCGCCCTCCTCATCTTTTTAATTGTTTTCTCCATTGAATCTAGGGTAACTTTGATTCTTGGTTAAAACTTGCATTCTTGAGGTTGTATCGGGTGCTATTTACCAGATCTATCACTTGGTCCGATGGAAATCGTGTTTTACAACAAATTTATTGCCTGTACTTGGATCTCTAGTTTAGATCTGCACTGTAGTCGCGGGCCGGTAGTACCGGGAATCTTTTTCCGGTACTACCGCTAGTGCAGGTCCGGTACTACCCCCCAGTACTGGCAGCAAATTTTTTAAAAAACACTAAGCTCCATCCTCTGTTTGCCCCAGGTTCTTGTTCCCTTACCCCTATGCTATCTCCCTCGTTCTTTCACAGGTGCAGGGGGTTCCCGGGGATCACGCAAGCGCTCTAAAGCTCACTATGAGATCGAGGACTATGAGTCAGAATCTGAGACTGAGTCTGAAGAGGAGGTCATGCCCCAACCTAGTGCACGTCTGAAACTGCAACCAACTCATGGTCGTCGGGGTGGGGGGTCAAGCAAAGTGCTGGTCGTGGTAAAGCTCCTCCACCTCCTCCTCCTTCAGGTCCTCGCAAGAGTCAAAGTTCCAGGCCATCTGGGCCAAAGATGTTGTCTGATATATCTGAGACAGAATTTCATGCTCTGCGGGTGGTCAGTCCATATGGGGCAGCTCGGTCTTATGCTCGTGAAAACAACCTCTTCTACATGGACTTTCAGGAGTGGGTGTTCCATGAGATTCTCATGAAAGATGACAAAATTGTGGTTCCTCAAAAATGGATCGAGATTAATCATGTGAGGAAGAATCTGAACTACTTTGGTGAGGCCCTTGACATTTGCAACAACATTGGCTTGCTTCCCATTATGGAGTTCCGGTGCAACTATGATCCAATGCTCATTGCTCAGTTATATGCAACCGTTCACTTTGCCAAGAATGATACTAGGACTCTCACTTGGATGACCGAGGGGGCTGTCAAGCAAGCAACGTTGGCTGAGTTTGGGGCTATCCTCGGGTACGAAGACCGTGGCAAGGATGTTCCCGTTGTCTTTCGGTGCCACGCCAATGATCATCCCATGAAGAAAGATATGCTTGCCCCACTGTACATCCGGGGGCGCGGCATCCCTGGCAAGATCAAAGGGCTCCTTCCTACTTATGACATCTTGCACCGCATCTTTCGCGAGACCATCGCCCCTCGTGCTGGGAATGTTGATGAGATACATGCTTTCATGGTGGATATTATGATGGCCACCTATCACCACCGTGACTCTGGCGTACCTACGGATGTGCTGGATGTTATCTGGAATGAGATGGTCTGCGCCACTTTTCAGAGGAGGGTGCCTCCTTTTGCTCCATACATCATGGCTCTCATCATTAGCAAGTGCCCTGTGATTGCCCGTGACTTGCCTAATCTTCGTCTTGCCACTCACCACCACAATAATCTGCTGATCAAGACCCATCTCAAACCACGCAATGCGGATGGTCAGATTGTTGATGAGGATGGGAACCCGGTTGAGGTGGACTCAGGTGATGCTGCTGATGCACCACAGGGTGCTGCTTTTGTGGTATCTCGTCGCAAGACCGCTCAGCCATCTTGGGCCAAGAGGTTTGAGGCCAAACTCAAGAAGATATTCTGCTTTCAAGTGGACAATCAGAAACGCCTGTATGAGGCCCATGTCTATGCCAAGAAGGCATGTGCTCGTTAGAAGGAAATGATGGAGGCTCAAGGCTTGACTACTTCCAAGGGCTCCGAGAACAATATTACCCCAGAAGACCAATGGATCTCCAAGCACAGCATCTGGGATGATGATGTCACCTCCTCCTTTCGTGCCCCTCCTCCCCATGGTGATGCATGGGACGACTTTGTGGATGATGATGATGAGTGATCTCCAGGGCGTTAGTGTTTCTCTAGTCCCTTTTTGGCGTCTTGATGCCAAAGGGGGAGAAGTTGCACAATAGGTATGCGGGATTTGCGAGGGAAAGTCACAAGCTCGTTCTTGCCTTTGATTTTATTCACTTGTGAACTTTATTTCGTTGCCTCTTATTATGTGTGACTTACTATGTGTGAACTAACTATTTGTGCTATGTATGATAAGACTATGTGGTTTTCGTATGGATCCATCTTGTGTGTAATATGGCTATTCTTGTTTGGATCCATCCTATGTGACGACATTCCTCATTCCTAATCAATATTGGTCATCACATGTTATTTAGCAAAGGTATGTCCTCTATGTGCGACTTCTACTCCCAGGTAGCTTGTTAGAATGTATGGGGCTTGTTTCTACATATCCAGGGGGAGCCCCATCTACATCTTGTCATCACTAGATTTCCCTGCAAAATGTGTGTTGTCATCAAACACTAAAAAGGGGAAGATTGAAAGAGCATTTGCTATCCCTAGTGATTTTGGTGTTTGATAACAACACACATATCGGACTAATGATTTGCTAAGTGTGTCGCAGGTACATTAAAAAGGTTTGCAAACATTCAAAAACTATCTGCCTGGCGCGGTACCGCTTTTTGCTACCGGACGGACGAAGCCAATGACTAATCGTCAAAATTCGTTGCGTTGTGTACTAAAAAGCGGTAGTACCGCATTTTAGTACCTAGCACAACAGAAGCTTTTTTACAGCTTGTCAAAAGCTTCTGCCTGCTCCGGTACTAAAATGCGGTAGTAACGCATTTTAGTACCGCCAGATGAGCCTTTTGAACATTGCAAAAGCTTGTCACAAGTAGCAAAATGCGGTAGTACCGCATTTTACTACCTGGCGTGACAGAGACTTTTTGTACGTTGCAAAAAAAGCTTATGTCTGCGCCGGTAGCAAAATGCGGTAGTACCACATTTTACTACCGGGCGTGACAGAGAGTTTTTCGTATGGAAAACTGTTGATTTCTCCAGGTCCGGTAGTACCAGTTGCCTCAAGCGGTACTACCGCTTTCCTGTAGCAGCAATAGTAGTACCGCTGGGGGCAGGACTTGATGCAGTTTGAAAAAGGGTGGTCGGGTACCAGGTTCGGTAGTACCGGAGTTCTCCGGTAGTACCGCTTGAACTTACCGGTACTACCGCTGCAATAAATGCATCAACGGTCAGATTTTGTGGAGGGGTATAAATACCCCTCCACCTACCTTGGGACAAAGTGGTCAGCTCATTAAAGTCATTGCCCACCATTGGAGTCCATTAGAGCCACTCAAATCTTCAAGATCTCCTCATCCAACCACCCAAAGTCCTTGATATTTGGGGAATCGAAGGAGGAGGCCCCGATCTACTACTTCACCAAAAGAGATCTTCATTTCCCCCTCATTTCATTGAGGGCCCCTTTGCTCTAGTGTTTTGTTGGAAACCCTAGTTCTTGTTTTTGTTCTTACAAGCTTGTCTTTGATTGCTTTGACAACTTTCTTGTATTTGGGAGCCTCCGATTAAGTTGTGGATGTGTGCCCCAAACTTGTAACGGTGTCGGCTTCCACCTTGAAGGTTGTCGATATAGTGGAAGGTGAATCGATCCCGTTGGGGTGAGATTCATCGGAGAACAAGGGAGGCCTCTCGTGGCGTTGGTGGTTTGAAACCACCCCCTCTCCAAACGTAGACGTACTTTCCCTCAAAAGGAAAGAACTACGGGAAACAAATCCTTGTATCTCCGCGTCCACTTTTCGGTTACTTCTATCCTTTACCGCACCTTACTTGTTACTACTTTGTGTTGTTGTAGCTCTTGCATAATTGTCATATAGGTAAATTCACCATAGTTGCATTATCTAGAGAATTTACCTTATTGTCAAACCTTAATTTGAAAAAGAAGAAAATTTGAAGTAGCACCTATTCACCCCCCCCCCCCTCTAGGTGCCCATACGATCCTTTCACCTTTACAAAAGGACTATCACGAAATGTGATAGAAAGTGCATCGAGGGAGATGGGGTTGAGACCCATGGATGTCACACCTTAGTGGTAACCCAACCTATGTGATCGGAGATCCCGTGAATTAGGACCTGGGAAGAACAAGCTAGTGGTTTGACTGATGAGAGTATTTTATAACCCTCTCTATATGAAGATGCATGACTCTCATAATCTGTAAGGCAGGTTGGCAACATGCCTTAATGTGTTTCTGTTGGCTGAACACACCTATATGAGCTCGACTGTAAAAGTCGCGGTCTATGAGATTTGGGTGATCTCTAGTAAACTCATGAAGAGACCAGGAAGTATGACGCATATGCTCCAACCCGCGGGGTAGGCTACCGACAGCCAAGTACTAGTTATGATTTTGAGCGAAATCTATTGGCACCAAACTTGCAATTAAAGGTTCGTCCATTGTTCAAGTTGTTGATAGACGTAGTTCAAGATTCTAGGCGGAAGTTCAACTTAACAGTCTGTGCTGAAACACTGGTATATAAACAAGTAGCAAGGATTGGCAAATATTCAAATGGGCATTTGAGATCTGGTGGGGGATTGTTAGAAATAATGGGGCTAATCCATTTAGGCCCATGTGTATTTCAGATTTTCCCTAAATCTCAAAGCCCAAATTTGTGGCAGCCCATATGTGTTTGGGTCCATGTTTGTGGCAGCTCACATGGAAGTGGAGTGGGAGCTCAAGTTTAGTCCCACATGGAAAGTTGTAGGAGAGTTGCACCACCTTATAAGGTGGAGTGTTGCACCACTTTGTAAGTGAGTAGCAATAAGAGAGATACACGCGCGCGCTCCTCCGACGACGACGCTGCCCGCCCGCCCGCTCGTCTCGTCACGACGCGGCTACCGCCACAATACCACCGAAAACCAATCTAGGGTTTTGCCATCCTCTCTACTTGCGTCGTCACTGTAGTATACTCCATCCCGCTTGCCGGCGGACGGGAGAGCAGGTCTCCGGAACCACTCGCCCTTGTGATCCTGTACGGGAGAGGGCGAATAAGGTTTTTGGGAAGCGCTCCGCGCGACTGCTCGAGTTCTCCATCACGGGTCGTCTTCCATCCAAGTCAGGCGGTGCTGCCTACCGCCGTCTTCGTCGCCATCTGCTGCGATCACTCTTCCCCAAAGTTTCTACTACGACAACCGAATGGTACGTGCTACGTGATCCTGTTTGGTTATTCATCATGTTCTGTGAGTACATGTTAAGCTGTTGTTTGTTTCCGATCATCCTGTTGTTTAGTACATCTAGTATGTTCGAGTTACATGAGATAGTAGCTGTTTTTGTCATGATTTATATTCTGAAATTAATCGTGAAAATTATGCCTAATAATCCAACAACTATCACCGGCGGACAGCTCGATTCTGGATGCGAGACTCAACATGCAGCAGCTTCTTCAGGTTATGCGCACAATTTACAGGTCTGGCTCAGGAGGAAATTTCAAAAGATTAAGCACTGGCGCCAGCCTCTAAGGCGTCACAGGGGCCATGAAAGCTCTAGCATGGAACTGTCAAGGGGTGGGCAAGACCCTTGGCTGTCCTAAGCTGTGTCATCTTGCCAGGTTGATTGCAGCCGCCAGGCCTTAGGTAATCTTTATTTCTGAAACAAAGAATGCAAAATTCTCTTCTGCTCAAATTTGCACTCGATTTAATATGTCTGACTGTATTGTAGTGCCTACTCAAAGGAAAGCAGCCAAATTCCTTTCTTTCAAGTGTTCTCGGGACTAAGTATTTTCCAAACTCATCTATTTAGAGAGCAAACACAAATACCCCAAAATCTGCTTTTTGGTCTTCTTGGTCAAAATTAAAACACCTCCTCCATGCAAATGCTTCTTATCTAGTCTGCAATGGTAATTATTTCATTTGGAGCACTCCTTGGTTTGTGGGTGGGAAAACATCTATGACAATCTTATCATTCAGCATAATAATTTTACTTATCCTGCTACCATTAATCAACTATGGTACCCTGAAACAAAAAATTGGAACAACATCTTAATTATTTCTTGTTTAATGATTGCACTGCCCTATCTATAAAAAACACTCTTATTGTTCCATCTGATGAGGATGACGTCTTATGCTGGAAGCCAACTCCTAATAGAAAATGCAGTTCTAAATCCACATACAAGACTTGTTTGTCCTGGTTATTTGACACAGGTACTCCAAAGCTGGAGCAGGTCCAGGAATCCACAAGAAATATTCTGAAGAAAGTCTGGAAGTGCAAAATAATGATTTCCAGTGTAATTTTTTTTTGCTTGGAGGCTGCTAAAAAAAGCTCTCACCATTGGAGATAGAGCTTCTGAATATTTCTCCCACATAGAAAAGGTGTGTTGTAGATGTGAGATCCCTGAAACTGACCTTTTTTCCTTTGTCCTTTTGCTAAAGCTGCTTGGTTCTTGCCTCTTTGTTTTATCAAGTCTGAGAATTTTACAAATCAATCAAATGACTTAACCCAAATTATTCTAAACTTGTTAAATCGAAACCACCCAAACATAAATCTCAATTTCCTTTTCACTTTCCTTTGGTGCATCTAGAAGGCAAGAAATGATCAGCTGTTTGCAGGAAAAAGACTTACCCTCAACAGGTACCAATAAATACCTTTGCTCTCCTTCATGACCTGGAAATGGAGCATGCAATCCAGCTAAAAGCTACATCAATGTTGGCGAGCCGCCCAGGTATTTCTATTCCCACTGATTTCTATTTTGCAGGGCCGAAGATTTACGTCGATGCAGCCTGAAAAAAGCAGGCAAACAGAGCAAGGGACGTAGCACGAATTGGGATTTACTACGCTGAAACGTTTCAGGATGAAAGCAGAAATGATGTTTTCATCTTAGCATCCAAGGAAGAAGTGTTCTCCCCTCTGCAGGCTGAAGTGCACGCCATGGTTCTTGCGGCACACTTAACTGTCATGAAATTGACAAAGCCCACCTTTTTCACAGACAATTTGACATTTGCAAAGGCGGCGGTTACACCAGGTGCCAAGCGGTTACACCAGGTGCCAAGGATTAAAATATGCTGTGGGAAATCCGAAGACAAGCTATTCAACTTCAGAATTTATCTCAACCTCTCCCGGCCTAAACTTTCCACATTTCAGAGAGATCAATGGAGTAGCACACAACTGCGCTCGTCAGGCAAAAAGATCTCTTCGATCTAAGCCTACTAGTTCTTGCATGAACTTAGCTCACAACAACATCTCTTGTCCTGTGATTGATGCAATCAACTTGATTCAGCATCTGGGCTTTGTAATTTATGGTGTATAATATTTCTGAGCTAATATATATTTAGCGTGCTCTGGCACACTATTCCCGTTCAAAAAAAAAAATTAGAGAAGAGCAGCAGCACCACAAAACTGACAGAAAGAGCACGGACTGACCTATGGTGGCGGAGTGAACGACTTGATGGTCTGCACGAAGGAGACAGGGATTTAACTGTTCTCGTCAAGCTTACTAACATATACTCCCTCCGTTTCAAAATATAAGATGTTTTAGCTTTATGAAGCAAATGTATCTAGACTACTTTTAGTATATAGGTTCACTCAGGTTTGGAGTGAATCTATACACTAGAAGAAGTCTAGATACGTTTTCGTCACAAACCTAAAACATCTTATATTTTGAAACAGAGGGAGTAATACCGAATGTCTGGTGTTGTACTTAGGCTTCACTGGCCCACTACTCTTCTCTTGCAAAGATGGTAGATATAATCAACAAAAATCCCTGAAAAGTGCTGTCAAGAAAGAATCACTTGATTAACAAGGCGGTTGCATACACTCAATAACATTCAGAGCATATGTAGACCATGATTTTTGCAGCACTGTCTTGCATGATAGCACCATAAACTGAAAACCAAACTAAGCACTAACTTCAGCAGGTAAACGATGAATGAATGCCTCCGCGATGGAAAATACAAAGCTATCAACTGAAATTTATAGGAAACAACTTGGAGCTCCCAATGGAGAAATTATGAGGGAAATGTAAGTATTTTTTGCACTGTGTGTGAATTCCAAGAGTGAAAAGAAGTCTTCACTGGGTTCATGGGCAAATAGCTGGTGATGTTGTGTTTCATTTCCCTGCTTCCAAGGTGAACACGGTCCAGATGCAAAAAATGGCAGATGCATTCCTCGCAAAGAAAGAGATCCAACGGCTCATCACCACAATCTTAGAGATTAGCTTCTTCGGATTATTGGTTTCTTGTCATCGTATGCTAAACTATTGCATATGAGTAGAGAACTGAATCTTGTCGTAACCTTTGTTAAACAAACGCATCTTCGGATTGCCCCTTACGAAATTTGTGCAACAGCTACAAACGGCAAATAATACAGGAAGTACAACTGATGTAGCACTATTCTCATGAATATGTAATTGCAAGTAAGTTTTTATTTTTATTTTTACTACTGTATCACTTTTAAAAATATGTTTGATCTGAAGCCAGACTTGAGGAAACCAACAATTTCGCACCAGCTTGTAAATTGAGATCCAAGAAGTAAAACACATGATAGGTGAGGAAAAGTATAAAAGCACAATGAAATGCACATTTATATGAACAAAGGTTCAACAATGTTTCAGAATTGGATTTTTTTTCTGTACATAGACTGTCCATGCGATGATTTTATCTTGTCTAATCATTTATATAAATAATCATTGCAAACTTTTGTAATATCAAAGCCAGAAATGGACATCTACTTGAAAGAAGGATCCATCTATGTGTTAGAAGTGGAGTCCTTTCCTGAATATGCATTAGTTGCCCTCTGTATATAATCCAACTCCTCAACTAACTATAGCCTGCAACAAGAAATTGAGCTTGTACCGCTCTGAAAGCAGCTATCTCATAGGAAATCAACAAAATTGATGAATGTCTTCGAGTTAAAACTTAAGGAATTCAACAAAGTTCATGACCACATGCCTGTTCACACCAGATCTATCTGCAATCTAGATAACCTCTGTTCTTCCAAGAAGTAATACACAGGATAAACGCACGAGTTTCACATAACAGTGAGTTGGCAACCATCGACCAGTCACAATTCATCACTAAAGCACGAGGAAATCAACAAAAGTTCATGACCAATTTCACCACCAAAGCAGTTCATCAAGTCGAAATCAACAGAGTTCATGACCACCAATTTCACCACTACAGCAGCTCATCAAGTCGAAACTAACAGAGTTCATGACCAATTTTCACCACCACTCGATCAGAAAACTACGCAAGACGATCTCAGAAGCAAAACAGGGCACGAAGAGACAGACCAGGCATCACCAAGGCGTCTCTCAACTCCACTCTCCATTAACACTACTAACTACTAGGACTACTCTCGATCCGTCTACTCGATGGTCACCTGGAACACGTCCTTGCGCTCCTCCTTCTTGAGCTTGGGCAGGGTGACCCTGAGCACGCCGTTCTTCATCTCGGCCTTGATCTTGTCCATCTTGTACGCGTCGGCGGCCACCTCGATGCGGTGGCTGTACCTGGTCACCGCGGCGTCGGCGTCTTCGCCGTCCCAGGCATCCTTCTCGCCTTCCCCCTTGATCACCAGGCTGTTCTGCTCCGCCCACACCTTGACGTGCTCCTTCCCCAGCCCCGGCATCGGCACCTTCAGGTACACCGCGTCGTCGTCCTCCTTCGCCACGGACCCAGCGCGACGCGCCGCGGAGAGGCCAGAACCCGCGACCGCGTCCTCCATCAGAGCGAGAAGCCGTCCCAGGCTTGTAGGCGCGCCGAACGGGTCGAGCACGTCTGCTGATTTAGTAACAACAACGGAAAAAAAAAAGGTGACTGATTTGTCCCACAATGCTCACACGAACGAACGAACGCACAGAAACGACGAAGGAAAGGCGAGGACGCATACCCAGGGAGAAGACGTCGGAGTTGCGAGCACGGCGGCGGTTCCCTGCGTCGGCATCCTCGTGCTCACGGCCGCTCTCGCCGCTGGTGTCGTCGTCGTCGTGGAGGCGGACCTCCTTGCCCTGGGTGTTGTACATGCGGCATGCGGCGGCCGGACGGAGCGCGTAGCAGGCCACGGGCGCACCGGTGGCCGACGGCTCGGCGAGCAGCTTCTTGATGGTGGCCAACGCGGGACCCCTGCAAGCGACGGCGGCGGAAGCCATGGATCTCTCTCTCTCTCTCTCCAGTGATTTTGGATTCTTGTGATAGACAGGTAGGGGGAGGTGCGGAATGGAGGGGGTTTTGAAGGCAGAAGCTTTCTTGGGGAAGGGGATGGAGAGAAGGTGTTAGAAGGTGTTAGAAGGTTCAGGAGAGAACGGGAGAGGCCTGGAGTTCTCCAGAACAGGAGTGCCACTGCTTTAGGATTCGTGCTGGCTGATGTACCATTAGTCATCGGGTGCGATGGATGGTACTACCCAGACGAACAATGGCCAAATTGCCATACGAATGATTAGCACTACTGGTTTGGATCCTAGGTGAGATTCGTCGTTAGCATTGCTAGAATATCACTCTTCGAACTGACAGTGTAACTGATGAGGAGTCGTACGGGCATGAAGAATGGCATATAAGCTCCCTCTCCCCTATAGCAAAATCATGAACAAGCAATGTGGCATTCATGAAGTTCAGTTGTGGTAGCTCCACCTAGGAAGAGGTGCTGAATGTTATTGTTCCCATCGCTTGCACAAACTTACCAAGCAAAGATTTCATTTAACTACAACAAGACCAAGAAAACATAAACCATTCAGCCAATCAGGGCGCAGTGCCATACAGACATCTGCAACTACAACTATTAGACAGCAGCATCTACTTCTAACTTGTCTGCAACTTCAAATGTCTGCCGACACAGGGCTCCAGAAACGGCCGACTCTGCGCTCCAATATGCCAATATGCCAGGTTCACCAAATATGCCACACTAGCCCATCCTGCAGTCAAGATACAGAGCACAATCAGTCACTGTAAATAATTTCATTGAACATAACACAGCATACTCCCAAGCTCAGACTATACAGCGCAAGAGCAAAACTAATAAGCTGTCGTAGCTCCAACTAAAATCACATATGCCATCTTTCACAATTAAATTAACTACCAAGTGCAGGGGCATAGACAATACTGTGAACCTTGCATAATTCACAAAATCTCGAACCATTCATGAAATCATGGATGAAGAAAAGACAATCTACCAGAACAGATTCATCCACTCCTTCAATGGAGGACTGCTCCTACAAATAGAGAAGGATTGATTCACCTCCATGTATCAGTAAAGAGGAACTCCATAATCTAGATTGGTGGCATGACCATAACTCTTTCTGAGTTGGATCATACTCAAGAAAAATAACTGTTCGTTATGACAGCCGACAAACTTGTACTGTAAGAAAAACAACTGCATTTGCAACCACTAAATTTATAATAACACTGCGCCGACAACTAATAACTACATAAGAGATACTATTGAACGATTGCAAGGAAGGAGGATACATACTTTCTCTTTCTAACACCCATAACATTTCTCATCTCGTTCTTTGGGTTATTGGTGCCAGGAGTTCCTATAAACTGCATGGGGGGCATTGCAGATGCACCAACAGCTGACATAGTTGGCAAAGATGATGGTGGTGCAGGAACAGGTGGAGGTGTCGGTAGTGGTGCTGGTGCTGATGCAGGCGCAGGAGTTGGTTCCGGAGGAGGACGGGGTAGGATGTGCTTCAATCTATTGTTCCTGTAGTTTTTCCAGAAGAAATATTGCTGCCTATGAGCAACTTCCTGTCAAACAATTTGCAGGTAAGAGTTAGTTTCAAAAAAAACGACTCTAAGTCTTAGCTGATTATAAGGATTTTTTTAGAATACTAAACAGACGATAAAATCGTGAAAATCTGAAAGTGTGCTTGAAGCTCAATATGATTCAATAACATGTCATGTTCTTTAACTAATTCCTAAACAAATGAGCGCACCCACTTATATACCTGCAAAAGTATTCGTGGCAACCTTTTATCAATTTCCTCCTCCTTTCTATCCAGTACGAATCTATAGTAAAGGTAACATGTCATGTTCTTTAACTGGTTTCCTAAAAAAATGAGTGTACAAACTTATATATCTGCAGAAGTATTCGTAGCAACGTTTTATCAATTTCCTCCTCCTTTCTATCCAGTACCAGTCTATAGTAAAAATAAACATGTCATGTTCTACAACTAATTCCTAAACAAATGAGTGTACAAACTTATATATCTGCAGAAGTATTCGTAGCAACATTTTATCAATTTCCTCCTCCTTTCTATCCAGTACCAATCTATAGTAAAAGCAAGCCTCCAAAAGATGATTCCATTGAATTTTGAAAATATAAAATGATCTTTCAAAACAGTAAAATAAAAGAGTGAGAAGGGTGCTTGAGTGCAATTCTAGCCAAATGGGGTCAAATGGTCACCTTGCTTGCCGGATGTGCCATTGCGTTTCGGAAATTTGCATTTTGGAGGAGCTCAAGAAAGAAAAGGCAGTGTGGATACCTGCACCATCAACGACTATGAGCACATCATTTTGTCTGTGAGCATACCTACTTGCAGAGAAATCAAAAGTAAGGGGCTGACTCACATTATGTATTTGATGTACTCTGGACGCTGCCAATACTTGAGGTACTTGAGATACCCGATAAATGCCTCATCCTCAAAGTAGCGATTCTGTGCTAGATCTGCTTGAACAAAAAAAAATTGATAATGACATCTCCCATGCAGAACTTAGTTTATAATCATACAACAGATTGATTCCTAAGACATCAGAAGCACAGGGAGCAAGGCATCAGCAATATCATAATTCAATCACCCTCACTAAGCAGTCATCGCAGTCATTGACCATCTATCATGTGGGTTAGTTACTTTCGAAACCATCACACTCACAGAGTCACACAATCAAATCACCAAAATCTCTTTATTGTGAGCTAGCTACTTGCAGCCGCACTCAACCCCAAATTGGCCAAGAAGAAACTTCATTGATTTGTGCTTTCCCTTCTCCCTCCGCGAAAGCCACAAAGACCAAAATGCGTTAAACTCTGACCAGCCGGGTAAAATGGGAGAGAGGGAAGGAGAGCAGGAGAGAAACAGTACAGTTGATGTAGATAGGGTTGGCGAGGCACTGGATGAACTCCAGCTCCAGGAGAAATCGCTGCCTCCCGTCGTCGGGATCCTTATATGGAGGCGGCTTCGCGGCCCTGCAAACCACGCGACGCCCCAATCAGGGGAGATGTGAGTTTGCTTCCGCGTGACCTGGAGACAGCGAGGGAATGACAGGAGGGCAAGACAGGGGAGGCGCCCACTGACGTCGTGGGCGGTGGAGGTGGCGGGGGATGCGTATGATCCTCCGTGGCATCCATCTCCTCCGCGGACAGCAACGCCGTCGGCGAGATGTGTAAGGCAACGGCGGGGACGACGGCCGGCAAGGAGACTCTGTTGAAGAAGCCGCAGGTATTTTGTGAATTTTTTTCTGAAGAAAGGTACCTGGGAGATGTATATGGGCTTTTGTTGGGCTTTGAGCCTTTGACCGAGCGTCGAAAAAAAACACGAGACGATTTTTTTTTCAAATTTCACCGACCTATTAATAATCATCATCAGTACATAAAAATTTAAAAATAATAAAAATTATAAATAGTTTACTGGACCATCTAGCGACTACTACAAAAAATAGTACGAGCCGAAGACGCGCCACCGTTTTTGTCCCTTCATCATTGGAGTCGGACAAAGCTTATTGTAGTAGACATATGGAAAGTCGTCGTGCTAAAGTCATAATGGATCAGCGCACTAGACCAGCAACCATCGCTAATGATAATATCCGTAGATCGGAAAAAATGACCTAAAAAAGAGTAAAATCCACGATTGCCTTAACTTGTCGAGCAAAATCAATCGGTCATCTTACATATAGACAATCGCCGAAAATGTGACGGTAACGGTTAACACTTGAAACTGGATGGTGCATTCTATGGGTCAAAGCATGAGGAAACTCGACTGTTAGTTAGAGAAGAACTTGAAGCACTAGGATGAGCACCTACCGTGCGACCAATTCGGTCACTAAAATTTCTCCTCCCCTCCTCTATTCTAATCCTAACTCGGTGAAGCTTCAGTCGGAGGTCCACCGGAATTCACAAACGGCCACGGGAGCATTGTTGTTCCCTTGCCATATCGACCGCAAGCTTTTCCATTTGTGCACACTGCCAACGGGACCCTCGGTTTCCGCTCATTGGCTGCCCCGATTGCGCACGGGTGGTGACGTAGCATGTGTCGGGGACGGCGGGGCATGATGGAAGGGTCTTCTAAAAGTGTGACAAGCATGGGATATGTACTTGAGCTTGCAGATTTTGTGTTTTTCTATCAATTTGTAATCTTTAAGTTTCATTTTCATTTTTTTCGTTTTCATTTGTTTGTATTCATGTTAGTTTGGTTGTAATTGTTGGTATTGGGAGCTAGAATGCATTGGCATTAATTTTTTGGAGAATAGGTTGTTTCATTGAAGCTTTTTCAACAAAACAGACAGTTTTACCTCATTTTATTTTAAAAAACAAACCACCAATATCGTCATGGAACACCACCACTACCTGTCGACCTGGCCACCCACACGAAGCACACACACCGCAAAAAAGAAAAGAGCATCGTCGGTGTTGCCATCAAGCTCCATCGTCATTATTCCTCCTCGAGCTAGCGGCTCCAACTTTAGCTCCCGCGACCCAGATGATGCCTCGCTGCAAACGATGTTGTTACTCATGATGTCCCAAGACAACAATCGGCCACACACGCCAAGGAGAGATAAGCCCGACTTTGACGAAAAGCATCACAAAAGAAATATGCTAGGCTTGCGCCAACGGAGTCCTATGCGTAGACCACCGGTTGTCAATCATCGTCACCGCCTGGACATGCACCATCGCAGCTCCAACTTCACTACTCCACAGCGATGCACGAAATAACTTGTCAGACATACCAGGAAAACCGACTACCGAAGCTCGAGCCTCGACCCAAACTTTGCTCGGTGCATCAACATTGGAAAATTGAACGCAACGCCCCCAAGAAGTAGCCTCGACATCAACCATCCTTCATAGGTCCCCAGGCTTAAGTTCCCTCTGAAATGATGCCCCCAAGGAGGAGAACAACGCAAACAGTGCCTTCATCGCCCGATCCCAAGGATCTGGCATTTCTCTCCAGAGCCAAAATTGTGGAAGCAAGAGAAGCGCAACTCCATGAAGACGCCTCCAACAAGGTTTGTGACGCCCACGGGTTTCACCGTCGCCGGTTCCGGCAGAGGCCGGAATGAGAATTTCTTCTAGATATGGGACCTCAAGCCGAACCGAACCGGCCAACCACGAGCCTCACCCAAAACCTCCCATGATCACCCTGGTGGAGGCACTGTCACCGCCTTTCATATCTAGGCCAAAATCAACGAAGAAGAACAATAGGTGATACGTCATAAACGTATCTATAATTTTTGATACTCCATGCTTGTTTTGTACCAACTATCTTATGTTTTTTCTATACTTTGAGGCATTTTTATACATTTTCTGGAACTAACCTATTAACAAGATGCCGCAGTTCCAGTTCCCTGTTTTCTAATGTTTTTGGTTTCAGAAAAGCTAGTAAATAGATATTCTTGGAATGCGACAAAACAAAAGCAGAAGTCAATATTTTACCATGACAAAGACGGAGTCCAGAGGGGGGACGAAGAGGCGCCACAGGGCGGCCACACCACCTCATGGCGCATGTCCACCCTAGGTCACGCCAGGGCATGGTGTGGGCCCCCTTGCCCTCAACCGACCTTGCCCCTTCGCCTATATAAACCCCCCAAGGCAGAAACCCTAAGCACCAGATCAGAAATCCACGAAAAAGTCTGTAGCCATCGCCACCATCGTCCCTAGATCGGGAGGGATCTGAAGCTCATCCCGGCACACTGCAGGAGAGGGGATATCACCCAGGAGGCCTTCTTCATCACCATGCCAGCCTCCGGAGTGATGTGTGAATAGTTCATCCTTGGACTATGTGTCCATAGTAGTAGCTAGATGGTCGTTTGTCCTACTTTGTGCTATCATGTTTAGATCTTGTGAGTTGCATATCATGATCAAGATCATCTATTTGTAATCTTACATGTTTTGTTTGTTGGGATCCAATGGAATTGAGTACTACGTCAAGATTGATTATTGATTCTATCATGTTTATGTTACTTGTGATTTTGCATGCTCTCTGTTGCTAGTGGTTACTTTGGCCAAGTAGTTGCTTATGACTCCAAGAGGGAGTATTTATGCTCAATAGTAGGTTCATGTATCTAGTAATATGGGGGGTGATAGGAACCTCTAATATTGTAGATGTGTTGTTGCTACTAGGGAGAAAACAACAATCGCTTAATGCAATTATCTGTTGCTTGCAACTTAATAATGGAAGGGGTTCGGATGATAACCTAAAGGTGGATTATTAGTCATAGATGCAGTTGGATTACGGTATGTGTATTATGTTGTAATGCCCAAACAAATCTCATAGAAATCATCATGACATGTACATGCATTATTATGCATTCTCAATCTGTCAATTTCCCAAGTGTAATTTGTTCACCCAACATGCTATTTATATTATGGAGAAACACCTCTAGTGGACTGTGGACCCTGGTCCATTCTTCCCACTGATATTCAATCTACAGTGTACTGTTTATTTTCTGCAATTACTTTCTGAAATTTCTACAAGAAACTACTTTCTTCAACACTATAAGTTTAATCCTTTATTTTCAGCAAACCGGTGATCTTGACAACCTCACTATAAGTTGGGG
The DNA here is from genome assembly GCA_030063025.1 of Avena longiglumis. NCBI lineage: Eukaryota > Viridiplantae > Streptophyta > Magnoliopsida > Poales > Poaceae > Avena > Avena longiglumis. The sequence continues at coordinate 459,474,398 of CP125974.1, forward strand.
CAAAGTATTGTGGTTGTGTTGTACAGGTTCCACGTTGCTAGCAACACCTTGGGAGCTAGTTCTTTCTCCTACTGGTTCGATAACCTTGGTTTCATAACTGGGGGAAACTTGTTGTTGTTCTCATCATACCTTCCACTTGGGGTTCCCAACGAGCTCTACATCATTTGAACCATCAAGCAATTTTCTGGCGCCGTTGCCTAGGAGAAAGGAGAGCTTCTACAAGGGGATCCTCTCACTACCAATCTCTTTACTTTGTTTTTGTTTTGCTTTGTTTCTTTAGTTTAGTTTTGTTTGCTTTCTTTTTATCAAAAATACAAAAAATTAGTTCCTACTATAGTTGTTATTTTTGTTGGTCTGTTATTGTCTTGCTTTATCATGCTTTATATCAATGGTTGGTTTATTTGAAACTAGATCTTATTATCAAGGTGGGTTCACGGAGGAACAGAAATATTATGTGTCACAAAAAGGGAAACACTTATGGGAACAAATTAATAAATTGTATACCATTGCTAGAAATGTGTGCTCTACTTATAATGTTACTTATTGCTTTGATAAATCTTGTTGTTGTAGGAAGTATAAACACCTCCCTTTTCAATGTGAGTATAATGATAATGTTACCATATCTTCTTATGTTAAGGGAAATTATGACTTTTACGATGTGGAACAAATTGAAGAATTTATTGCTTGGAAGGGTGCATTCGAACTTGCTTATTTGCTTGAAAATACTGATGATGCACCTTATAAGTATGAGGTTTATGATATACTTAAATTTTGCTTTGATGATTATAAGGAAGAAAATGGATATATTCTTAAATATCTTAATAGATGCTCTCCACCAACGGAAGATACTAATGCCTTGCAGGAGCCTATGGAAGAAATTGCTGAAACTGGAAGCTCATTGGATGAAAAAAGAGGAGGAGAGTGATGAACAAAAGGAGGAAGAATGGATTAGCTACCCATGCCTACCTTCTAATGAGAGTAACTCTTTATCCCTTACATTATTTGATTGTCCCCCATGCTTACCAAAGAAGGATGAATGTTATGTTCCTGTGGATTCTTTTGAAATATCTATTATGGGTAAAACTTGTGATAATAATTATGCTCCTGTTATCTATGATAATCCATGCTATTTTGATAAATATTATGATAAGCCTTTATGTGTGCCTAACTTTGAAATGCATGGTACTAAAGAGTTTTGCTTAGAAAATGTTTATGATAAATCTCTAGATGATGATCCTATATTGGTTGATAATATTAATTGTACTACTATTGAAAATGAGATTGGAGGGGTCTTGAATTTATCTTGGAACCCTATACCTCTTGAGAATGATCAGTCATATTGTTATAAAATTGTTAAAAGTGGGTTTGAAGGTTCTGATCCCACTATTTTTGAGCTTGATAAAAATTATGTGTTTGTAGATCATGAAAATCATACTTTATGTGATATTCATATTTTTGAGTTTATTCATGAGGCTACTGAAAATTATTATGAGAGAGCAAAATATGGTTGTAGAAGTTTTCATGGTACTGAAACACCTCTCTATGTGCTAAAAGTTTTGAAATTACTCTTGTTTTATCTTCCTATGCCTGTCACTTTGTTCTTTGTGAATTTATTTGCGTACAAGATTCCTATGCATAGGAAGTGTGTTATACTTAAAGGTGTTTTAAATTTTCTTCTTGAATGCTCTCTTTTACTTCAATTCATATTTCTTATGTGAGCATCTTCTCAAACTATCAAGCCTAGCTAAAAGGCATTAAAGAAAAGCGCTTATGGGAGACAACCCATTGTTTTATTTCTGTAATTTTTCTTTTGTTGAGTCTTGGAAGTTATTGCCTCTATAATAACCTCTCCTTATAATTTTTGTTTGGTTTTTGTGCCAAGAATAGCCTCTAATGAGAGGGAAGTAAGATTTGGGGAAGTTACTGTCCCGAAATAGATTTATGTGCTTCACTGTAAAAAATTGTGAAAAATCCCAGTACGTCGGATTGAGCTGAATTGTTTTGTGTGCATGCCCTTTTTATTCACCCAACTTTCATTAGTTTTGCACTTTTCTATTTGAGCAACAGAAGATTTTCTAAAAAATCAGTCTTTACCTGCTGGTCTGTTTTGACAGATTTCTGCCATTATTTGCATTTGCCTCTTAATCAGTTTCTTTTTGAGTTCTCTTTGATCACTTGAGCTTTTAAAAGGAGTTTTACAGTAGCTTATGTGTTAATGGAAGTTTCACTCAAGTTGAAACTGAACCAAAAGGCTTATTATCTTGAATACACTAATGTTGCTAATGAAAGATTGTGTGAAGTTTTGTATGAAGGAAATTTTGAAGTGTAGGGAGAGAATGATATGATGAGATGAAGTATGAACAAAAGCTCAAGTTTGGGGATGCCACCCGTGTCACCCCAGGAAATATTCAAGAGGTACAAGCGTCAAAGCTTGGGGATGCCCAAGGCATCCCCTTCTTCATCAATAAAAATCTCAGGTCTTCTTTCAAGACACTTTATTTTTATTGCTTCATGCACTATTGCGTTCTTCTTGGAGCGTCTTTGTTTTTATTTTTAGTTTTATTTTGTTTTATTTGTTGTAATAAGTTGGTCGGACCCCAACACCTATTTTGGAGGAGTCACGCCTAGTCCTTCATTTTCTAGAACACTCTAGTTTTCGCTCTCATTATTCTATGAGTGTTATCTTTTGCTAATACTGCATTTAGCTTTAGTTTTCTTATGCTTTTTGCTTAGAAATTTAGTTTTATTATGATAGTACAAGCTCTCTGATCATTATTGATAATTATCTTTGTGAGTTATTTCAAATAAGTCGATTGGTGTTGGAAAAGAGTAGAAAGTTTCATGCTTATAGTGGTACAAAAGGAAGCTTGTTTTTACTGTGACTTAGACTTTATCATGTCATGCTAGATGTTGCTTTGACCATATGCTTAGTAATTATTGTTGTAGCATGACTTGTTACAAACAATTAAGATTGCTTAATGTGCCTTATAAAAGCATAATATTGTGGTATTCTCTTTTGATGCTTTATTTGGGTTGACTTGGGCACATGCTTACACTATGTTATGACTATGAACCAGTAACCTTGGCCTTTATGATCATTTAGTTTTTGACTTGTGATATGTAACATCCCAAAAATATTGAACTTGGATCATCAAACTCTAATCATCAAAATTAGGGTTAACAAAAACTTTTCTAAATAAAATTATGAAAGCATGCATATGAGTATGCATTGAATTTGAAATTCTTTTGAACCACCTTGTTTGTGTGTTTCCTTGCTTGTAAAATGTATCTTAGGTGAAATAAACATCATCTAAAACATTTCCCACACTTTTCCCAAAGACAAATAAAGCAAAACAAATAAAATAAAGGAATGGTCATTTTGACCAATTTAACTCCCATGCCTACTTTAGCTGTCTCAAACTTTCAGAAACTAACAGAAACTTTTCTGGATCTTTGCACCCCTTGATTGTACTCATAACAAAGTATCAAGGCCCACTTTGTGATCATCCAGAAACTTTTAAATGCATAGTTTAAATGACAACTCAAAATTGAATCTTTATCATATAGGAAGATCCCACTTTTTCAAAAACCACTCAAACAAGCTCAACTTTCAAAACCCAAGCATCTATAGACTCACCAGCACCAATCTAGCACACCCACCAAAAATCTTTTCAAAATTCAAAACTTAAATTCATGCGGCCATTTCATCAAACACTTGGCAGACACAAATCAAACAAAATCAAAACACTATAGTGTGCAGTGTTTTGAGCCTAACTGGTTTCCTATCTAGCTCACAACCATCTCAGTAGATCATCTAGCAAGATTAACCAGGCACTAGCACCACTGTGAGCTTGCCAATATCATCAATGATGAACAGCCGAAGCCACCCTTGCCACCCTAGTGTAGACAGCAAGCTAGGAAGGAAACTAGCCGTGCCAACCTTGTGTGGGAGATCACCCATGCCTCACCGCCCCCTCTCGACCAGCCCTGCCTCGAAGACACCGACCAGAGCATCCAGGAACGCCACGCCCGTGCCTCTGCCAACCGTGCCGAGCATGCGCCAGAGCGCCACCCTCGATCGAAGCCCACAGACCGCGTGCCGCCCTCTCCGCGTGCATACACAATCACCACCGACCCAGGAGACCGCCAGACATCCCCGTTAGCTGCCCCATGCCGCACAGCCATCGCTCGCCGTCGAAGACGTCGCCTCTGCCGCGCAGAGCGTCGCGTGTTCCAGACCAACCCGCACCGCCCCACGTATCGCCACCGTATCGTTGAGCATCGCCAGGGAACACCGAACCATCCCCTACCTTCGCCTATGCCAATATCCTTTTGTACCATCGCCCCCGACGAGCTCACCGTGCGCCCCGTCGGTCCCCTCGCTCGACTATAAATAGAGGCCACCCCCAGCCGAATTGAGCACACCATTCTACTCCCCTCTCCTCACTGATCGTGCCACACCGTTCCCGGAGCAAGGCGAGCAACACCTCATTGGAATTTCACTGGAGCCCGCCGCCTCTGGAGAAGAAGGGAGCCAGCGATTGGAGCCGCCCAGTAGGAGCCACCGGTACCAGGAGATTCGCCGTCGTCGACTTCGTCGTTCGCCGCCTCGCCGACCCTCGCCTACACCCCGGTGAGCCCCCAGCAACCCCCACTGGCCGCGCTAGGTTTCTTCTCGCCGGCGTTGCCCAACGTCGACGATGACTTCCAGCCGTTGGATTAGAGCCAGATCAAACGCCCCACATCGCCCCATACCGCTTTGCACCCCCTGTCTCACTGACGAGTGGGGACAGCCACTTAAGCAGCCCGCGGAAGCGCTATGCTTAGCAGGCCGGCCCGGTAACCTTTCCCGCGCAGCCCAGTTATTTGAATTAAACATTTTCCATTTTATTTCAAACACACTTATGTACCCAGTTTCAAAAATCAACCCAGGTCGATTCAATGCACCAAATTGAATGAAACTAATTTTGTTAGAAAGGTCTGGGAATGCTGAATCCAAGCCCGTTGGATTCAAGTCATTTGGATCTATAGATCACCCATGGTAAAAATAACAAGCAGAAGCTTTTCTGCATTCAAACATTTTTCAAATTTAAACCATAATAGATTTTGAGCTGATTCCAACTCTCAAAAATCACATTTAACCATACCTTTCAGAATATACAGAAATATATAGGTTTACTTGCAGAAATAATGTTCAAGTAATAAAAGAATGCTACATAGGCATTTCTAGTCACTTTATTTAATTAAAATAAAAGGGTAAAACCTTATTAAATTGTGACACCACTTTAAATCATATTCCCATGGACTAAAATATGTGGTGATGACATGTGTCAACATGATCCCATGTTTGGTTTGGAGAATATTAAATCTTAAGTAGTTTTTCAATGAGTAGAAATTACTTTTCTAGAAATAAAAGGAATTAAACCAAGCCTTAATCTTGTAATGTTAGAGATGATGTTAGATCATCTATAGGACCCTTGTGTGTGATGATTTCAAGTAATTAAGTATTGTTTGGTGATTGTGTACATCGTATTTATTTATAGACGCTAGTACCGACCAAGGATACGAGGAGGAAGGAGGATTCTACGAAGTAGAAGCCGGGGAGAACTTCAACCACTGCTCTGCACAAGGCAAGCTAACACTTGCAATTTAGCAAGATTATATTGACACTAATGCAAGCCTAATACTACCAGTTGAATGTGGAAGATAACACTTGCAAGATACTCTACTGATGCAAACAAACCCCTACTTGATACTATGACCACTATATGCCTTAAGCATATATGATCATCTCCACTTGATAACCCAATCCTAGTTTTACTTGCAAGCTTCTTACTTTATTTCTTTATCAAAGCTCTTACCTAGATTTTACCTTAGTGAATGGTAGATACTAGAAAAATATGTGAAGATTGCATAAAGAGCATAAAATTTGTCCTAAGCTAGATAATCTTGATGTCATCCTAAGGCATGAGATTGAACTTAGTTAAAACTCCACTAGTTTATCACCCCTCATCAGTGCTTACCCCCACCTGTAGATGCTAGTGCTAAGCATATAACTTGATCAACTTTAGATGGGAATACTTGGTGGAAAAATGGTTATGAAAACCTTGGAATGATGGATCATTCCATTGAAATGTTTTGGACATGTGTTTCCGAAAACACCTGATGATTTTGGTGATGAAAATGTTGAGGCGTGAGCCTTATCTCTTTTTAAAATTGATGGTTTTCTGGATGCGATACCATTCCAATTTTATCGTACAACCATAATACCCGAAGATTGGGTAGGGCTTGGCTGGAAACTTATATACCTTAGTACTAGTTCCCTCACGGCCAAGGTCTGAGCTGAGGCTACCTTGTGAAGATTGTCCACCTGTTCTGTACCCAAGATGACAGTTGGTCATGGTTGGGAGGCCAAACTCACAGGAGAGGTGCTTATACTAGGGCGTGCAATTGAAAGGTTAGGATTGATTATCCGCATACTGAGTATGGTGAATTCAGGAGTTGTTCCTGACGGATGTATCGAATGTTGTGGTGAAAGTGTACAATCTCTGCAGAGTGTCAAACTATTTGAATAGCCGCGTCCGCGGATATGGACAGTTGGAGTGGCCATACTATCCCCCCGTCAGAATTTTCAAAATGACTTGTGAAATGAAGTGAGACTTTGACTTGACCACAATAGGGTTGTGATATGAAATACAAGTTCCCACTTAGATGTTATAAACTTCAACTAGCATTCGTTGCCCCTAAACTTAGTAGTGATAAATCTGGCTTTTGCAAAACAACCCTAGAGCCTAGTGTCCTATTATCAAAAACCCCTTTCATTTGTTAGTATTAGTTTGCGAGTACTTAAAGAGTACTCATGACTTTGTCCCTGGCTATTCCCATGGCCAGACTATGAAGAGGAGTACCTGGAGGATGGACCCCAGGAAGGTTACGACAACTAGGATCATCTCCCATCGTCAGCATTGCCCGTGACCCCGAAGATGGAGCTTCGCCTACGCTACCGTTATTATTATGTATTCCGCTGCTTGATGTTGTATTAAGAACTGGATCATGAGATCCCTATTGGTGTAAGAACTTATGTAAGGTTTGTAATGGATGATGTACTATGGTATCCAATTCTGTTATGTCTCGCAAAAATGGTAATCCTGGGATTGCGATGTATGGCATAACAGGCATCTGGGATTAAAAACCCGGGTGTTGACAAGATATCACTTTATGCTTTAATTAATATTTTTTTGTCGCTCTGCATGATTATGACCATTATTGCTCTCTTAGTTGATCGCTCCCAGTCTTTTGCTAGCCTCCACCTGTACTGAGTATGAGATATACTCGTGCATCCAACTCCCAAGAAACCAAGTTATTCCAAAGAGTCCACTATAAATTCCTATGCATGGTGTGTTACACCATTCCAAGTATATTCATGTTTTTATCTATCTTCCAAATTAAACTTTTGTTATGTGAAAATTAGTGATTAAAGCTCTCACAAACTTGATGGCACACTTTATTTTCTTGCACTTAATAAACTTGAACCATTGTGCCCATCTATGTTGCTTATATGCTTGCAAATTATAAGTTGGAAGTTAGCAGAACCATGTTGTCATGGGGAACGCTTTCGACATTGCACTTATTCTATTTAGTTGATATCATGTTCTTTTGTTTATGACTGCCAGCAGTGTGAAATAAAAGGGGAGCTTGTAAGCTCATGGAGTTTGTACATGTGTTATAGAAACGCCTGGGTAGCTAGCCTAAGCCATGCTTAATCATGGTGGAAACTTGCAGCATAACCATAATGAGCATTATGTGAAGCATCCTTAGTAAAAACCTATGCAAATAGCAAATAAAAAGATCGCTGAGATGTTCATTGTCTGTTGCCTTGTCATTTTGATATGGGATAGCTCCAGTGTCATGGGGCAAGGGGTACCCCATTGGAGGTTCTCTATGATACACATATACTTACAATGAAAAGAACTTGCTTGTGACCAAACTTGAGTAGCATGAGGTTCGGTACTCGTACGCAAGGGGCATGATATTTTCAACTTATGATTTTTCAAGCATATACTCATATTTGTGTCACTTTAACCTTAATCACTTCAATATGCTTATGATAGGGGCAATGAGCATAGTTTTTGTCGAGTCTCCATATTATTGGAAGCACTTTATGAAACTTGAATTCCCTACTTCCCTTTGTGAAGGGCCTATATTTTTACTTTTTGTCGAGTCTCCATATTCTATCTTTATGCACCAATTAAGCGAGCATAGTTGTCATTCTTGTCGTGGGAATGGCCACGACAGATGCTGCGAGTGGCAGCGAGTAGTAGAACGAGGGGCAAGGGCGGCAAGCCATCTGCGGTGCGATATGAGGGCGGAGACACATTGGTTTACCCAGGTTCACCCCCCGGAGGGTAAAGACCTAGTCCTGCTAGATTGTATTATCGACAGATTACAGTGGGCGAGCTCGGCGGCTAGGCGGCGAGTCGATGCGGTGTATGATGGAACATAAGTGATATGCATGCCCTAGGGAGGTTTATATAGGGTCAGGTTTACAGATCTATAACCGAGTTGGATAAGGACTCAGAGGGGTTTGACCTAATCCGACTGGGCCTAGCTACACTTCTGGGTCTTCAGCTTCCAGTCGCCTGGCTATCTCTTGGGTCGCCGTCCAGTCGCCGTCCTGCAGGCCCACTTGCTGAGAGTATGATCCAGTAGGGAATGTCCTGCTGGGTATACCCTACTCGGCATATCCCCATCAGTAGTCCCCTAGGCCGTCGTTGATTCGTCGCAGATGTTCTTTGGTAGTCGGAGTATTCGGGTCCAATTTGGATGCCCAGTCGAATCGGCGGTGGACTCCTTCAATGAAATAAAGAATCCTCAGCATGGACCTTCAGTCGCAATATTGGCGACCAGTCGAATCGCCAATTTGGCAAGTAGTTGAATTGCAGCTTCAGTGAATGGGTCGGCGAGTTGAGTATACAAAGTTGGGCCGTCATTTTCGGTCAATCTAGTCGCTGGGTAATTCAACGGTAATATCGGCGTAATCACCGCGCGGTAATGGCTCCTCCAAAATTGGGGAGTCGATCGCTATATAAGGAGAGTGACAGGTGAGTTGCGAGTATCCCTCACATTTCCTCTGATTCCGCGCGCCCTTCGGTCTCCCATTTCTTCTTGATCTAGAATTTCTAGAGCGAGTTAGCGAGCCCAGATCCTCGATCCGATGGCGCCCCCAAAGGAAACATGGGGAAAATCCAAGTGCACCAGGGAGACGCTGAAGTCTTTCGAAGACGCAGTGATCCTTTGCGCCAGAAGATGGCGAATCCCCTCGGCCGGAGAGGTGGAACCGGATCCGCGCGCCGGCAAATTCATCTGCTTCACCAGCCATCTAGAGAGGGGGCTGGGATTCCCCACATCAATGTTCTTCCGGCGCTTCTGCGCCTATTACGCCATCAAACCCTCCAATCTGAGCCTCACAACATCGAGCAGCTTGCCATCTTTATGGCGTTTTGCGTGTGCTATCTGGGGTGCCGCCCCTACTTCCCGTTGTGGCAGGAGTTGTTCCACGGCCGCGTCGGCCGTGAAGGAACCGGCGACACGATGCTGCCAGCGGGAGGCCTTACATTCCAGCTGAAGAACAAGGCTCCCTTCCTCGACCTCATGCTGCCGAAGAAGGCGACCATCGAGTGGAATAAGCACTGGTTCTATGTTAGCGAGTCGACCCCAGACGGCGACGTGTCGCTCCCAGCATACACCACCGAGCGGAGCGAACCATGTTGGCTGCAGGTGGCAAAACTTCCGGACGGCTAGAGGATGGTCGTGGACGAGATGCTGATGATGATTCGTTAGCTCAAGAAGGACGGGCTCGAGACCATCAACTTGTACAACTGTTGGCTCAGGCGACGATTGGTGATGCTGGCCAGTCGTTCCCACTGGATGTATGAGTACACTAGCAGGGACGACGGAACCAAGGCCTGCACCGTCGAGTGGAAGGCTGATGATTACTCTGTCGCGTTGAAGAAGATTACTGAGGTGGAGTATAGCGATCCAAAGGCCGGGATCGCCCCATACACCGCGAAGCGCAAGGCGCCGACGGTGAGTCCTTTAACCTTGTCTCTCTTTGCAGTCGCAGGAGTGCAGTCGCGATTTATTAACTTGCATTTGTTTTTTCAGTTGTTCCAAGTCATGGAGGGCTAGATCCCTCCCGTCAATGACAAGATCTCTGAGGAGGTAGAGGAGGACCAGAATGAGTCCTCCTCCTCCGAAGATAATGACGATGACGAGAACGACGAGGCGGTGGAGGTCGTCGCACCCGCAGCTCGGAAGACTCGCGGGCAGCGGCAACGCGAGCTCGAGGTCAGCAGGAGCCTCGAGGGACACGACGGGAATGAGGGAGACGTCCAAGAACATAGTTCACGGCGTGTGGACACGCCGTCAAAGAAGAAATCGCCAAAGAAGAATAAGGCGCCTACAGCGGCGTCTCTGCCCCGGTCGGCGACTAGCTCCAAGGCGACCAGCGCAACCGACGACGCAGAGGCCGAAGCATCGACGAAGGCGTCGGAGACGGCGGATCCAGCCATGCTGGAGAACGAGGTGCCTCTGGCATCGATTCCCCCTCCGTTCTCGGCAGTTGCGGGGCTGCTTCTATCACAGGGGTGTCCCCGTCGAGAGAGGCACCAACATCGATCGGAGCGGAACTTCCTGCTGCTGCCTCGTCAACAAAGAAGGCTTCAGTGTCATGGGATCCTGCCCTGTTCAAGATGGGAATCAGCCACAAGATAGGCCTAGAATTGGAGAAGCCGGTGCACATCCGCACCAGCCTATGTTATATCCCAGTCGCCAGGTATGTCCTTGCCACGTAGACTTGGAGTAATACTTTGTAGCTATTGTTTGAGTCGTTGATCACTTCTTTTAAAGGACTGGTGTGAAGAAGATTGGTCACCCCTTGGTGTCCAAGGTACCAGAAGTCACCTCAGGGGAGGAGGATGATCCCTCTAAGAAGAGGAAGGGCGACGATGCCAAGGCAACCGCTAAGGGCGCGAAGAAGAAGAAAAGCGACGACGTCGTCATAATTTTGGACGAGCCTGCCGATGCGCCAAGCGAAGATCTGACTAGAGTGGACACGGCCGCAAAGGTCGACATGGTCGCGGGGTCGCGGCAGGTTGAACCAGCGGTGCTGGTTGGGGTGTCAGAGCCCACGACTAGTGCCTCGGGAGCGGTGGCGGTGACCTTTCATCGCTTCATGGCGAAGACTTTTGTTGCGAGTGCCACAGCGCAGTCGACTCAAGTGCCCGATGTATTGGGCACGGACGTCGAGCAGCATTGCGAACGCATGCCCTTCGTGATATCATCAGTGGACACAGTCGAGCTGCACAATATGCTGACTGCAGCTATCCAGGTATGTCTAGTCCCCGAGGATCCGCTCGCTGAATTTCAGCGGGTAGATTCTTTATTGTTTTTGTTGTCTAGTCCCCGAGTGGCTAGTCGCTGAATTTTAGTGGCTAGGTACTTGGGAATTTCTCGGTGTCCAGTCCCCGAGTGGCTAGTCACTGAATTTCATTGGCTAGGCACTTAAGGACTTTTCGGTGTCCATTCCCCGGGTAACTAGTCGCTGAATTTCAGCGGCTAGGCACTTAGGAATTTTGCGTTGTATTCTCACATTTCTTTCATTGTTGCAGGGCCTTCAGCACGAATCGCCAGAGCGACTGGCCACCAAGGAGCGTCTGGAGCGCGACCTCCGATCCGTGCAGGAGGTGAATCAGCGGTTGCAGACGACCGCAGGTAGGCGTTTGGGTTACCTTATCAGTTCCTTTGCTTTTGCTTGTTTGGAGTATCCGTCTCATTTTGTTGCAGAGGAGCATTCCGCCGCGGTTGCCAAGGCCCGCAAGGGTATTTTCCCTGCCAGCAAGTGGGAGGCTGCCAGTCTTCATTGACCGTCGTGGAGAGGCGAGTTGCCGATCTAGAGAAGGAGATCAAGGCCGCCAAGGCGGAAGCGAGCTCGTCAGAGGAGAGGGCCAAGGCTATTGTCGCTGCAGCGGCGGATGAGTGGAAGGTCTCGGACGCTCTTGTCGCTGGATTTCAAGGCGAGTTGTCAAGCCTTAAGGACTTCACCACTTGGCTCTGCCGTCCGCTCCTTGGTGAGTTTCTTAAACTTGTGCTTTAGGTCAGCGAGTCCCCGAGCGGGCGGGTCGCTTATGTCGGCGAGTTCTCGAGTGGGTGAACCCGGAGTTGTGCCTCCTTCTGATACTGAATTGGTGTTGATTGCAGGGAAGGTACTCAACGAAGAGCCTAAGGCGCATACGTATGACGCTAAGTAGTGTGTCACCATGCTGGTGGATTCTGCCGCCCTCTTAGCGACATGCATTCGCGCATATCTCTAGGAGATCTCGCCCACGGAAGTGATTCCCAGCAAGCTCACGGAGGTGTGGCGCTACCTTGAAAGGGCGCCGGCGGTGGTCGACTATATGTCATGGTCGGCCTTTTGCCGCGGGACTGCGACTGCGCTGAGCCTTGGGATCGCGCACTTCCTGGATGAATTCAACCTCAACGATGTTACCAGCGGGTACCCATCGGCGACCGGCTCGGTGGAGATCGCCGAAGTCATGAGGTTGACCGCGAAGGCGGCTGTGTACTACGAGCAGGTTCTGGCGATGGGAGACCTTCTGCCATACCAGGAGATGATCGTGGCCCCAAATCACGCCGAACCAGTGCACTGTGACTTCAAGACGGAGCAACCATTCCGATCGGTGATGGAGGGCAGCCTGACGACATACCCCTCGAATCCGTGGGTGCCCTTCATTCGTGCTCGTGGTGGTGGCGGCGTGTCGTCCTCGGAGCCTGCAGAGTAGACAGTTGGCCGACTGGATTTTGTTATTAGTAGAAATAGATATATCTAAGCCCTTATAAGCGAACAATATTTTGTTGCCGTAAGGAATGGAATTATGCTGAGTTAGTTTGATTTGAGTTCATTTTGTTTTGTTGTGCGAGTCCCCGAGCGCGTCCACCCTTTAATGGGGTTTACCTCGTGTTTATGTATGTATGTTTGTTTGGAACTGTTAGTTAGTTGAGGTCGACTCGTCGTGGCTTGGAAAACCAGTCGCTTGGCGATCCCAAGGGGTTCTCTGTACTTAGCATTTTTCCCGGACGCGAAAGAGGTCATTTGGGCTAGTCCCCGAGCATGGTACTTAGCCATTCGGTAGGTGAGGACGAGGCGCGTTGTACGTGGCGCGTCACTCTTCCTGACTCGAGGAGCCAGTCGCGCGGCGAGTCCGGGGCGCACTCTCATACTTGGTGTGTTCTCGAGCCGTGCGGGTTGAGGCGAGTCCCCAAGCGTGGTACTTAACCGTTCGAGTCGCTACGCCGAGGATGCGGAGGACCATGTCGCTGTATGAAGCATGTGCGGTTGTCTTGGCCCAATGGGCCAATCGGGCGGGGCAAATCCGATGGGGGCTCTGGGTTGGCGTTGCGTTGCGATCCAGGTCGGTCGCGCAACCAAGGTTTGACTTTCATGAGTAGCGTAATGTTGTAGTTACGAGTGTGATTGGCACAAGTAGTGGAGAGTAGGCACAATTTGTGTGAGTCGAATGTATTTTATTGCATGGCTAGGGGAATACAGGTCGGGGGTTTAGGTGTAGAACTTCCTTAGGAGATTTACATTCCACGGCCGCTTGACGTCAAGTTGTCTGTCGCCTCGGACGTCCATGAGGTAGTAGGCGTCGTTGCCGAGGACTTGCCCTATGGTGAATGGTCCCTCCCATGGGGGAGAGACCTTGTGCATGCCCTTCTTATCCTAGATCAGTCGTAGGACCAGGTCGCCTTCCTGGAAGGTGTGAGTCCGGACTCTGAGGCTATGGTAGCGACAAAGTCTCTGCTGGTAGATGGCGGTGCGGGAGCGATCCAGGTCGCGTGCTTCGTCGAGCTGGTCGACCCCGTCTTGGTGTGCGATCTCGTTGTTGGCCTCCGCGTACTTGACGATCCTGGGCGAGTTGTGCTCCAGGTCAGTCGGGAATATGGCCTCGGCGCCGAACACCATGAAGAAGGGCGTGAACCCCGTTGACCAATTGATGGAGGTGCGGATACCCCATATGACGGAGGGGAGCTCTTCGACCCAGCATCCCGGAGTTCACTCGAGGGGAACTTGCAGTCGCGGCTTGAGGCCATGGAGGATGCTCTGGTTGGCGCGTTCCGCTTGGCCATTGGACTCCGGGTGGGCGAATGAGGCGAGGTCGAGCCGTATGTTGTGCTCCTCGCAGTATTCGGCCATGGCGCCCTTGGCGAAGTTGGTGACGTTGTCCGTGATGATGTTGTGCGGGAATTTGTAGCGGTAGATGAGCTCGCGGAGGAATTTGGTCATGGAGGAATTTGGTCGCGGTCTTCCCGTCGCACTTCCGGACTGGCTTGGCCTCCACCCACTTGGTGAATTTGTCGATTGCGACTACGAGGTGGGTGTAGCCAAAGGGGGACTTCTTGAAGGGGCCCACCATGTCCATGCCCCATACCGCGAATGGCCAGGTGATGGGGATGGTCTTGAGTGCCGAGCTGGGTACGTGCGTCTGGTTGGCGTACTTCTGGCACCCGACGCAGCGTTGGACGATATCGACCGCGTCGGCGTGCGCGGTGAGCCAGTACAAGCCATGTCGCATGGCTTTGGCGACCAGGGACCAGGCGCCGGCGTGGTGGCTGCAGTCGCCGGCATGGATGTCTTGGAGGATCTTGCATCCTTCCCCAGGCTGTACGTAGTGTTGGAACACGCCTATTACGCTCTGGTTGTGGAGCTCGCCATTGATGATGACGAAGGACTTGCAACGGCGCACAGTTATGCGTGCCTCTGTCTCATCTGCTGGCAGGGTCCTGCCTTCGAGGTAGGCGAGGTATGGCGCGGTCCAGTCGTTGGGTTCTACGACCATGGCGACTAGGGCAGGCTATGGTTGCAGCGGGATCCCGAGGTCGATCTCCTTTAGGGGAGAGACGGAGGGCTTATGGATGGTGTCGAGGAAGACAATGGTGGGTGGCGTTTGACGAGCCGAACCGATGCGAGATAGGGCGTCAGTCTCATCGTTCCTGTGCCGGTCGATCCACTCGAAGGAGTAGCCGGCAAATTGGCCCCCCAGCTGGTCCACTGCTTGGCGGTATGCCGCCATGGTTGGGGAGACGGCATCGCAGGTTCTAGAGACTTGCGCGGCGACGAGGTCGGAGTCGCCGTAGCACCGTAGGCGATTGACGTTCATCTCCTTGGCGGCCCGCATGTCGTGAAGGAGGGCCTCGTACTCGGCCATGTTGTTGGTGTAGGGGGTGAAGTCGAGGTAGAGCACGTAGTGGAGCTTGTCGCCCTTGGGCGAGGTGAGCATGATTCCTGCCCCTACGCCATCCGCGTTCTTGGACCGGTTGAAGTGGAGAGACCAGTAGTGGAGGTATGTCAGCTTCTCTGGCTGCTGCACCTCTTCCCAGTCGGCGAGGAAGTCTGCCAGAGCCTGCGACTTGATCGCTTTGCGTGGCTCGTACTTGATGTTATGGACGCCGATTTCGACGGCCCACTTGGCGACTCGCCCGGGCGCCTCGTGGTTGCGGATGATGTCCTGCAATGGCGCAGAGGAGACGACCATGATTTGGTGCTCCTGGAAGTAGTGCGGTAGCCATCGCTGGGCTTGGAATACCGCATACAACAGTTTTTGGTATTGCGGGTAGCGCTGTCGCGAGTCTGTGAGGACTTCACTGATGTAGTAGACCGGGCGATGTGCGGGGCGCTCCTTGCCCTCCTCTGGTCGCTCGACGACCATGACGGCGCTGACGACTCGCTCGGAGGCCGCGACATAGACAAGCATCGTCTCCTTGTCGACGGTGGCGGCGAGTAGCACTTCTTTGAGTGCGTCGTGTGCCTCCTTGTCCCATTGGAATGTGAGGTTCTTGCGCATCAGGCGGTAGAGAGGCATTGCCTTCTCTCCTAGTCGGGGGATGAGCGGCTGAGAGGTGTGACTCGCCTGGCCATCTTCTGGACGTCGCGGAGACACTCGGGTTTGCCGAGCCGAGCGATCATGTCGATCTTGGTGGGCTTCGCCTCGATGCCTCGCTTGGTGACTACGTACATTACGTACCTCAGTAGATGTCTAGTGGGTACGCCGAAGGTGCACTTCCCTGGGTTGAGCTTGATTTTGTACCTCCACAGGTTTGCGAAGTTTTCAGCCAGGTCGGCAAGTAGATCGCTCTAGCGATTGGACTTGACCACCACGTTGTTGATGTAGACGTGGATGTTGCGTCCAATTTGGCTCGCAGGGCACTCCTGCATGCACCGCTGCTAGGTCGCTCCGGCGTTCTTGAGGTCGAACGTCATGGTGGTGTAGCAGAAGGCATTGAATGGCGTGATGAACGCCATCTTCTACTCGTCCTCGACCGACATCTTGATCTGGTTGTAACCAGAGTACGCATCGAGGAAGCACAGCAACTCCGAGCCAGCGGTCGAGTCGATGATCAGGTCGATGCGCCGGAGGACAAACTGCTCCTTTGGGCAGGCACTGTTGAGGTTTGTGTAGTCGATACACATTCTCCAGGTCTTGTTCTTCTTTTCAACCAGCACTGGGTTTGCCAGCCACTTGGAGTATTTGATGGGCCGGATGAAGCCTGCAGCGAGTAGACGCTACACCTCCTCGGCGATTGCTCGACGGCGCTCTTCATTGAAGGGCTACAACGACTGCTTGACAGGTCGCGCTTTGGGGTCGGCGTTAAGTTTGTGCTTAGCGAGTTACCTCGGGACACCTAGCATGTCGGATGGCTTCCATGCGAAGATGTCGAGATTCTCACATAGGAAATCGATGAGCATGCTTTCCTATGCGGGGCACATGCATGTCCCGATCGTGACCGTCTGGCTAGAGCCGCCTGGGACCAGCTCGACGGTGCAGGTGTGCGTGGTGGCCTCAAACGCGGTCGACCCTATGTTTTATGTGTTGGGATTCTTCAAGATTGTGGGGTCATCTTTGTCGACCCCGCTCGCGTATCTGGCAAGCTCATCTACATGGTTGGCTGCACACTCTGTGCCTTTTCCCTCACAGTCGATGGCCATGTTGGGGTCGCCGTGGATGGTGATGATGCCGCATGGTCCTGGGAGCTGCATCATTTTGTACGCGTAACGTTGTGCCGCCAGGAACTTGGCGAACGCTTGTCGCCCCAGTACGAAGTGGTAGGGGCTAGTGAAGTTTACCAGCTCTAAGACGATCCGCTCGGTGCGAAAGTTGGCCGGAGTGCCGAAGGTGACTGGCAACATCACCTTGTCGATCAGGTATGCCTTCCGACCGGGGATGATGCCGTGGAAGGTGGTGAGGGTCGTCTCGACCATCGACTGCGGGATCCACAATCGCCTGAACGTGTCTGGGTAGAGGATGTTGATGGAGCTCCCGCCATCCATCAGTGTCTTGGGGAGCCAGTAGTCGCCAACTTTGGGCTTGACTACCAGGGCAACTCACCCGGGATATTCGATCCGTGGCGAGTGGTCCTCGTGGCTCCCCGTGATGCGGTGCTCAGACCAGTTGAGGAAGCGGGGGACGTCAACCTAGGACACCGCGTTGACGGCAACGGTGCGGGCGAGGACCTTTTTCTCGCGCTTGGTGCTGAGCCCGGTGAAGGTGTGGAGCGAGCCGGCCTTGTTGCCGAATGCCCTACCGTTTGGCGGGTTATTGTTGGGGTCCTCCCTTGCATGCCATGCCTTCTCAATCTCCTTCAGAGAGTGGCAGTCGGCGGTTGTGTGTGTGGAATACACATGGTTATTTGCGGAGAGCTGCAGGGTCGAATTTCGGCCTCACTTGGTAGTTGCCGCCGTCGCGGTGTTGGCCTTTGTTGCGACGGAAACTCTTGGGGTCGTGTGGCGCATAGCCCGCATTGGCGACAAAGTCGACTCGCCCACCACCATGGCGTTTGCCGGTGAGGCGACTGTTGTTGTAGCGCAGCTCGCGCAGCCTGCCGTTGTCGTGGCCGCTTGGGCGGCGATTTCCACCCGACTCGTCGTCGGTTTCCGGGTTCGGTTCCTCCTCCACGTATCGCTTGGCGATCTAGAGGAGGTCTTGGATGTTGTCGAGTGTTTTGTACAACCGCTTGATCTTGGCGACAAGGGGGCTCGTATCGGCACGAGTTCTTGAAGCAGTGGGTCGCCGTGTCCGGTTGGATGTCGACCGCGTTGATCCACAGGTCTTGCCACCGTTGGACCCAATTGCGAGTCGACTCGCGGGATCCCTGGACGCATCGCTCCAGGTCCTTGATGGTGGTGGCGTGGGTGTAGGAGCCCTCGAAGTGCCTGACGAAGGCTTTGCGCATGTCCTCCCAGGAGTCAATACTGTCTGCGGGGAGGGTGTTTATCCACTTTTGTGTCACGTCCTCCATCATCAGGGGGAGGTAGAGAGCAGCGAGGCGGTCGGTGTGGACGGTGATTCCCATCGCCATGAGGTACGTGTCCAGCCACACGGTCGGATCATACGTGGGATCGTACTTTTCGATCTCCTTCGGCGCTTTAAAGTTCGCCGGGTATTTCTCGCCTCGGAATCGGTCTGAAGCACTGTGGTCCAACTCGACTGAGTGAGCCCCTTGGCTCGCCGTCGTTTCAGTTGGTGAGGGTGTGCCGCAGGTCGTTGGGCTGGCGTGCGCACCAGCTCTGGTTGTTGATGATGTGGGTCTGCCCGTCGACTGGCTACCCGTTGGCGACGACCGTGTTGTTCAACGGTCGCGAGTCATTGGTGGAGAGTGCTGTATGCGCGACCCGTGGATGGAGCTGCAGGGGCTCGGGTGGCGGGTAGTTGAGGGTGTTTGCCATCGATGGGCGACTGCTCGAGGCCACACTGCTTCATGAGGAGCGGGAGTACATGCACCCCTCCGAGTCGGCTCCTGCGACTTGCTGCTCGACAGCCTTGGCGTACTGTATTGGCAGAGCGCCCTTCCCTATGACGTTGTGGTTAGCGACTGCTGTGTGCCCCGCGATGACGTTGTCCATCGGGGTAGAGTATAGCGGGAGGCCGTTCGCATCCCCTCTTGCGGAGCGATAAGGACTCTTGGCTGGTTGGGAGGAGGCACGCGGCCGGGTGGCGGTGGGGGAGCTCCACTCGCTGGTGCTCATGGTGGAGGGCGGCCGCTAAAGCCTGGAGGCGCATTCTCACAGATCGCCCGCTCGGCCACGCAGGCAGGGTCGTTGTCTTCGTCAAAATTCAGGGCACGGCCCTGAACGGTGGGGTTGAGGCGTGTCCTGATGCGGAGCTGGTGGTAGAGTGATAGCTCCTGCGCCATGGCTTGCTCGAGGCAAAAAAATCGCGCTCGGCTTGTTCCTTGCACACCACCTCCTCTAGGCGCAGGCGGGCTTCCTCGACTTCCCCCGTCGTCGTGGTTGATGGTATCGGCATGGAGAAGGGGTCTGGCAGGACACTCGCGCCGCTCGCCATGTAGGTCGCGAGGAAGCGACCAGATCCGGCGTAGAGGTCGCCGAAATTCTCTGACCTGGAGTCGGAGTCAAAGATCCTGAGGATGGATGGATCCTCGAAATCTCCAACGTTGGAGACTTGGGTGATGGAGCCTACTGGTGACGCGACGATAATGGATCCGGAGACTGAAGCCAGGGTCCCCGAGTCGGTGTCATCATGGAGGGCCGCGTCGTCCGTGGCCACGTTGGTCTCGACCACGTTGCTGTTGGCCGAGTCGTACTCGGAGGCTAGGCGATGGATGGTGCGGACCTGGCTCTCAGAGAGCCGATCGCATGGCGGCGACTCGCTGATGAGCGTCGTGTCCTCCAAGACAATGACATCGGTGAAGCCGACAAAGAGGCTGATTGTGCCGACCAGCATGATGACGTTGTGCGTGACCGGGCGCGATGCTGGGAGTAGCTGCTGGGCAAGATCTGGAGGATCTCGCCGATGGATATCATGCGGCCGGTGGCGATCGTCCGGTTGATGGGAAAGTAAGGTCTCGTAGCAGAACACAGGCCTGACCGGCCAGGCCCCACGGTGGGCGCCACTATCGTGGGAATGGCCACGGCAGATGCTGTGAGTGGTAGCGAGAAGTAGAACAAGGGGCAAGGGCGGCCAGCCATCTACGGTACGAGATGAGGGCGGAGAAACAGGGGTTTACCGAGGTTCGGCCCCCGGGAGGGTAAAGACCTACTACTGGTAGATTGTATTATCAAGATATTACAGTGGGCGAGCTCGGCGGCTAGGCGGCGAGTCGATGGGGTGTATGATAGAACGTAAGTGCTATGTGTGCCCAATGGAGGTTTATATAGGGTCACCTCGCTACGGTTTATAGATCTACAACCGAGTTGGATAAGGACTCAGAGGGGTTTGACCTAATCCGACTGGGCCTAGCTAGGCTTCTGGGCCTTCAGCTTCCAGTCGCCTGGCTCTCTCTTAGGTCGCGGTCCAGTTGCCTTCCTGCAGGCCCACTCGTTGAGAGTATGATCCAGTAGGGAACGTCCTGCTGGGTATACCCTACTCGGAATATCCCCATCAATTCTTAGTTCAATGTGCATTGTCCCAAAACTTGTTGATTGATTCATAATTATGGTATTGCTTGTTCTTAAATTATTTGTATCTAGTCACCCTTATGAACTTTGAAGGTGTCCTATGCATTTATGTTTTGATACTCCATGAAGGACAAGATGATTACCACTCTAGCTATGTTTTCTATATGTGAATCAAACAAATGTCTTTCAATGCATTGTTATTCATGATCTTTTGTTTGCGAAACCTTTCATGTTGCAACATAATTTCTATGTCTTATTGTTAGAACTATATCTTTCATGCTTATGTTAGAGTACTTTGATCCCATCTATCAATGCTTTACAATAACTTGATCAAGATTGTGATGGTGCATGTCACCTAAAAATTATCTTTTTATCACTTACCTACTCGAGGACGAGCAGGAGTTAAGCTTGGGGATGCTTGATACGTCGTAAACGTATCTATAATTTTTGATGCTCCATGCTTGTTTTGTACCAACTATATTATGTTTTGTATACACTTTGAGGCATTTTTTACATTTTTTGGAACTAACCTATTAACAATATTCCATAGTGCCAGTTCCCTGTTTTCTGCTGTTTTTGGTTTCATAAAAGCTAGTAAAGAAATATTCTCTTAATTATACGGAACAAAAGCAGAAGTAAATATTTTACCGTGACGAAGAAGGAGTCCAGAGGGGGACGAAGAGGCGCCAGGGCAGCCACACCACCCCATGGCGCGGGTCCACCCTAGGCCGTGCCAGGGCATGGTGTGGCCCCCCTGGCCCTCAACCGACGTTTCCCCTTCTCCTATATAACCCCCCCCGAGGCAGAAACTCTAAGCACCCGATCAGAAATCCACGAAAAAGTCCGTAGCCGCATCCACCATTGTCCCTAGATCAGGAGGGATCTAAAGCTCTTCCTAGCACCCTGCCGGAGAGGGGATATCACCCTAGAAACCTTCTTCATCACCATGCCAGCCTCCGGAGTGATGCGCGAGTAGTTCATCCTTGGACTATGGGTCCATAGAAGTAGCTAGATGGTCGTTTCTCCTCCTTTGTGCTATCATGTTTAGATCTTGTGAGCTGCCTATCATGATCAAGATCATCTATTTGTAATCTTACATGTTGTGTTTGTTGGGATCCGATGGATATTGAGTACTATGTCAAGATTGATTATTGATTCTATCATGTCTATGTTATTTATGATCTTGCATGCTTTCCGTTGCTAGTGGTTACTCTGGCCAAGTAGTTGCTTGTGACTCCAAGAGGGAGTATTTATGCTCGATAGTAGGTTCATGTCTCTAGTAATCTGGGGGAGTGACAAGAACCTCTAAGATTGTAGATGTGTTGTTTCTAATAGGGATAAAACAACAATCATTTGTCCAACAACAATTGTATTGTTTACTTTACACACTTTGCTTAATGCAATTATCTGTTCCTTGCAACTTAATACTGGAAGGGGTTCGGATGATAACTTGAAGGTGGATTATTAGTCATAGATGCAGTTGGATTACGGTCTATGTATTATGTTTTAATGCCCAAACGAATCTCATAGAAATCATCATGACATGTACATGCATTATTATGCATTCTCAATCTGTTAATTGCCCAACTATAATTTATTCACCCAACATGCTATTTATATTATGGAGAAACACCTCTAGTGAACTGTGGACCCCGGTCCATTCTTCCCACTGATATTCAATCTACAGTCTATTGTTTACTTTCTGCAATTTCTACAAGAAACTACTTTCTTCCACACTATACGTTTAATCCTTTGATTTCAGCAAACCGGTGAGCTTGACAACCTCACTGTAAGTTGGGGAAAAGTATTGTGGTTGTGTTGTGCAAGTTCCATGTTGCTAGCAACACCTTGGGATCTAGTTCTTTCTCCTACTGGTTCGATAACCTTGGTTTCATAACTGAGGGAAACTTGATGTTGTGCTCATCATACCTTCCACTTGGGGTTTCCAACAAGCTCTACACCATTTGAGCCATCAATAGGCCACATGTAGATCTTGTAGATTCGTACTTCGATCTGTAGCAACAAGGACGTCCATCATTCGCTAGCTTCATCGTGGCCCTTACAACTGAAGAATCTAATGATCGCCTTGAGGCGATTTCTGAAAAATAGTTATGTCGCCCTCACGAGGACCGGCCATCATTTCCCACCATCGACCTGGGGCCGCCGCCCTAGCATCCATCCTACATCGCGTGCTCCCCGACGCCCTTAGGGAAGCAGGGGTCGCCTCCATCGTGATCGATGCCGGTGGCAGGGTGTTCCACTTGAGGAAATTGGCCACACTCGGGGCTAGGTCCTCGGTCCGCCCCAAAGGACGACATGGGGTTGGGTGGCGAGGGAGGGAGGAGGGTAGGGAGGGGAGCTAACAATGGAGGGGAAGGAGACTAGTGGTGGTGCTCGAGGGAACCCTAGTCGCAAGACGAGGGAAAGAGATGGGTACACTCTTCCATGTGCTATGTTCGTATCCATTGAAGATTGTTGTGCTCACTGTGAAGCGAAGATAAGATAGTAGTAATCTAGCTAGTGAAATGGATGTGTTGTACGGCCTTTGAAGCATGTGAACTAAGTTAGTGGTGTTAGTTAAGCTAAGTGTGAAACATATGTTAGCTTGTGAACTAAGTTAATGGTTGTACTGCTTTGCAATGAATGCACTTATGTTTGAAAAGGTGAAGTCCTGTTTAAAATAGTGAGTGAAATGTGTGATAACTTAATTTTCCAGTTTGAAGTTTGTGAAATGCGAGGTTGCAGCAAATGTTAAAAATGATAGTTGAGGATCATGTTAACGAGATCATGTTAATGGCACATTCAGAATGACTAAAAATAAGATCATTAGTAGACTGAATATAATGAGATCAAACGAATCACTAAAAATGATTATAAGATGCCATTTGACATCACATTGTCACAATAGAGATCAAATAGACTCATAGGTTCTAACTAGCTAACATAGCAAGCAACATATCATGGCATTACACTATCCACCACATACCAAAAGGAAAATTTTCCACAAAACCTGGCATTACATAGTTTGCCACGTACCAACACTATATATAATTAACATCTTATTACATAGCTTCCATGGGAGCTCTGAACTCATCAAACATGTTAACCTTATTGGGATGTTGGGGGACAACTATAACTTCATCATCTTGGACACCATGATCATCTTTGTGGGTAGCTCTGTGTGCTTGTCCCTTAGGAGACTAGTGGTGGTTCTCTTCTAATTTTTCTCTGCATGTTCTTTGTTTTTCTTCTCACCTACCTCATTTTTTACATCGGCTATGATTTTCTTAGTCTCTGATTTAGCTAACTCGTTCATCTTGCCTCTTTTTCTCCATTTTCTCTGTAGCCTCTGTAGCTTTGGCATGTGCTTGTTCAGCCTTACCATTTTATTGCTCCAACCTCTTCTTAGCCACCTCCTATGATTTCTTTACACTAATTACATACTTATCTTCAGGTATAGAAAGATTTCCGTCTTCATTTTCCTTGTTATTCCCTTGTTGCATATGTAGTAATGTTTCAGTCAATTCACCTTGCATTATTGTGCTAGTAGTAGGTTCCATACTTCTTGTTTTGTTGAGCAAGGTCTGTGAAGCTATGATGAAATATGATTATGAAATAGGCCTTAATTCAATGTTCATTCGTGAAAGATCGTGGATGTCGCCTAGAGGGGGGGGGTGAATAGGTGGTTTAAAACTTTTCCGAGAGTGGCTCAACAAAGGAGGAATTAAACTAGCGTTTACTTTGTCAAGCACAAAAGCTATAACAACTAGGGTTCACCTATGTGTACCAACAACTTATGCTAAGCAAGACAAGCAACTATGTGATAGCAAGATATAGACTTCAAACATGAAGGCTATCACAAAGTAATGTGCATAAGTAAGAGCTCGGGGTATAGAGATAACCGAGGCACGCGGAGATGACGATGTTTTATCGAGTTCCTCCCAACATGGAGTATGATTCGTTTGGATAGGGGTGGTATCCAACCACCAACGCCATAAAAGGCCTCCCTTGTTCTCCTGTGAATCTCACCCCAACGGGATCGATCCACACTTCCACTATAGGTGCACTTGTCGATGGAAATCCGGAACCTCTCACAAGGTTTGGGCACTTATCCATAACTCAATTGGAGGCTCCCAACAAACAAGCTTGGGGAAAGATCCACAACTTAATTGGAGGCCCCAAGTAATCCACAAACCTGCAAAACTACTAAACCGTCTAGGGTTACAACAACCTAAGAGATAAAATCTTCTCACTTTCACCAACCAAATCCTCCGTAGAGAACTCAAACCGATGCACCTAATGCAATGGCAAGAACACAAAAAGTGCTCAAATCCTTATCTCCCAAATTCCACCAAAGCTACAAAAGCTTATGGGGGACTAAGAGAGGAAGAACAATGGAGTAAATCCACAAAAGACTCCAAGATCTAGATCCTAAGATGTTCCCCTAACTTAGAGGAGAGATTGATTGGTGGGGTTTGTAGATCTAGATCTCCTCTTTCAAATCCCTAAAGAATATGCAATAATCATAGGAGGTATTGAGGGGAAGCAAGCTTCAAGAGGTCAACAATGGTGGGGGAAAACTTGTAAGAGATCTTGGGAACCATTAGGGAAGAAGGGCCCCTTAAATAGGTCCCTAGAAATCCAACCGTTAGGCCCAGGAATAGCGCGGTCCGGAGTCTCCGGACTGGGACCAGAGTCTCCGGTGTACCCAGGGCCAAACAAGGACAATCTAGAGGACAGTCAGTACACGGTCTGGAGATAGACGAGAGATTTAGTCCGGAGTACCCGGTCTTACAAAAGCTGGCAGAAAGACCAATACGAAAACAACTATAACTTTTTGCATCCGGACTCCGATTTCTATGATCTTGGGATCATTTTAAAGAGGACAATAAGCTCTACAAGATCATACAGAAAAAATCATAGTCCAACAAGGGAGGATAGAACCAAATGACGAAAGGTTTGACCTCTCTCAAAAATATGAACCGGTAAAACCTCCAACATCGAAAATCCAATAGAGAATGCATATGAAATTTGTTTTCGACGAAGTTGAGCCTTTAATGGAGATTAACTGTGGCATCCCGCAAAACCACTACTAGAAAATCGCGTTGTTTTTGTGCATTGCATCATCATGACCGCATGCTCATGTCATCATGCCACATTGCATTTGAGCATCGTCATGTCATCTTGCATTTGCTTGCATAAAACTAATTTCGGAAAAACCTATTTTTGTTTTCTAAAACGCCCCGTCTTTATTCAAAACCAAAACCCGGTCTCCGAATTAGTTTGTTTTGTCTACCAGTTGTTTGCAAAAGTCCCGTTCAAAATAAATAAATTGTTTAATTATTTTAGGGGGCAGCCGAACCGGGCCGATCCGACCCAGTTGGCCACCCCCAGTACAAAACCAGCCTACCCAAAATTCCTAATCTACCCAATCCTAGTCTACCCACCAATCCCCTCCCTCCACCTCACCGTTCCCTCCACCTCACCCTCAGCTCCGCCACCTCACCAATCCCCTTCTTTTCCCCTCTCCCTTACACCCCGGCCCCACCTCCTGCATCTGGTCCCACCCCGCAGCCTCACTCCCTCTCTCCTCTGCCCCACACCCACACACAGCCCCACCTACCCCCTCTCTCTCCCTCACCGACCGCCTGGTCCCGCCCCGCCTGGCCCCACTCCCCTGGTCGCCCCCACCTGCCTCTCTCCCCCTTCCCCACCTTCTCCTACCTCTCTCCCTGACCACGCACGCGCCCCGCCTTCCTTCTCTCGCCACGACGACCCGCCTTCTTCCTTCCCCGGCCTCCCGACGCGCCTTGACCCGCTCTCCTCTCCCCGCCGCCCGCCTCGTCCTCCCTCGCCTGTCGCCAGCTCCCCGAGCACCGCTGCCGCGGTCAAGCGCTGCCCGCCCGCCTGCACCGCGCCTCCCGTCGTCGGTTGCTCGCAGCGGCCGTGCTGCGTGCCTCTCCTGTCGCCGAGCCCGCCTCGCCGCCAGGTCCCCGCCACCTTCCCAAGCTGCTGCAGCGCCCACGAGCTTTCCCGTCGCCATCTCCGGCGCCCACGCGCGCGTCCCCCTCGCCGTGACCTCGTGCTCGCCCATGCTGCCTCGCCGGGGCCCGACCCGCTCCTCACGCCACCGTCTCCCTGCATCGACCGCGACCTCCCTGCTCTCCTCCGACCGTCCACCGTCGGAGCCTACCCCGCCCCCGACCGCCTCAACCCGATCTCGCTCCGGTCGCCGGCTCTCCTCCATCCTCGTCGGGCTCCTGCCCCGCTCCGTCTCTCTGTCGGCCTCTCCGCGGAACCCGTGACCGTCCTCGTCCGCGGCAGTATCCGACTTCCGCCAGGAGCCGAGATCCATCTGCCTCCTCGCCGTCCCCGTCGATTGGCCGTCGCCGTCTGACCTTGCTCCTTCCCCGAGTCGCGGTCTCCAGTAGCACCCTCAACCTGAACGTGTTTTGTTGACCTCCGGCTTGACCCAATACGCTCCACCGACCCGGTCTCCTGCCCGTGTAGTTTCATCTTGGTTGTGATCCTGTTGTGTGACATCGCCAAGCAGTGTTTCCGCTTGTGTGTTTTCGGCACTCCAGGGCTGCCACCAAGCTTGTCACTGCGTCGGCATCACTCAAACACGGACCTGATGACCCGACTCTCCTTCGACGACGAACCCCTGGAAACCTCAAGATCTACCTCACGGAGCGGCGAACCCCCGGACCCGAAGACCATCGGTCAAGTTCGCCACCGACAAAGACGGACCGACAAGGTCTTCTACATGGACACCGAGTACTTCTTCCCGGCTCCGAGCAAAGTTCGCCATCGACAATTGAAACCGGCACCCTCCAAGATCTTCTCCCCGATACGGCAAGCCCTCCATCCCGGTTACGCCAAGTTCGTCGCGAACCCGGACGCCAAGGTCGCCGATGCGAATACGACAAGTACTCATCCCGAACGCCATGACCGTCGACATGACCCGAAAACCACGGAAGCGCCAAGATCTACTCTGTTATCCGAGAACGGTCCCGCCGAGACCGAACCCCAGATCCGAAACCCCAAGCCCGGACCCTGAACCCCCGAAACCAGGATCGCCGAGACCCAATGTGTGACCCTTTTTCTCGAGCCCTATTTTATAAATGTAATATCAACTTGTTGCATTCAATCATACATGTTTGCATACATATTATGTGGTTTGGGGGCCTTATGCCGATTCACCTAAATTAAATATGGCGCCTATATATGGCCAAACTAGTCTTATATTGGCCCCATTTAAATTTGTGTAGCGAACCGATGCTATCTCTTGCCATGTTAAGACAACACCTAAATTGCGGGGGTTCTAAATAACTTGAACCGTTTAATTAAATGACGGGACCCCGGTTCCGCTTAATATGGCCTAATTGCATCGCACCTTTGCCATGTCATACACCATACATGCATCATGCCCGATCTTTTGCCGTAGTATTAAATATTGCATCCGGTGTTTATTCTAGTGTTTTGCTTCTTCGCGGATAAGGCCGTTGAGTTGATGTGAGCTTCGCCCCGATCTTCGGACGAACCTTCAACAATGTTTTCAGGCGAGCATCTCCCCCTTTCTACCTATCTTACTTTTATAGAATTTATTCCCTCCTGTTGATCTATTGCTATCTGTGTTGCGATGCTCTAGTTTTCGTACCCGTGATATCCCTTGCAGCCTTATATTGTCTTGGACACCTCCTATTACCTGTTGTTTTGGTAGATAGTTGGACCTGCGCGTCGTAGTCGCTGGCTCAAGTGCTGTTGCGTGTCGTCAAGCACCACAGTTGTTGGAGTATTGCCGTGTGTTTATTGTTGGAGATGATCATAACTTTAATTACTGTTTAACAACTAAAACTGAAGTAAGTAAGCAGAGGCACAGGTGGGCAATAGATGTTATTTGGTTGTTAACCATCCACTTGTGTCCCGTAGGACCCCGAGTACTTGATACTGCTTGAATATTCGCTATCCACATCCGGGAGGATTATGGGACCCCCGAGCCGAGCTTGATTCATTCTTATTTCTTGGGGCCACAAACTGGTTTGAGGTTTTATTTTCTATCCTGTACTTATGCCATGCTTCTTTGCTTTATTTACGATTGTGCGAGCACTGTCTTTGTTAGGATCGTGACCCGTTTTTGCGGTATCGACAAGCCTAGTTTTGGGTTCCCGATCGTTCTGACCCCACAAACCTTGAGTCCGTCTCAAGTCAGCTAACCGTTCTTGGTATACTTAATGGGTTGGCCCCCTGAAATATTTCTGAATCCTGTGATTGCTTTGTTGTGAAGGCCTCGTTGGGTTTTGATTTGGTTTTTCCGAGGTTGATCGAGTGTGTGTTGCTATTTGTGCACCCCTGCAGGGTAAAACTTTCTGAAAGCCGTGTCCGCGGTTATGGACGACTTGGAGCACAGTATCTCGATCATAGACAACTATAACTAAAGAAGTGCTATAAATTTGACTTTATAATGACTAGTAATCAGCTTCACTATAATGGAATGGCCAAATAAAACTACCAACAATTGCTTGTTTGGTTTGTCGCTTGCGACCATTGTATCTGACTAGTAAGTATTGCAACTACAACAGAATGGCTAAATAAAAGTACCAACAACTGCTGGGTTTTGGATTCTCTCATGCTAATTGTATTTGACTAGTAAGTGCCGCAACTACAACGGAATGGTTAACTAAAATTGCCCACTGCTTATTATATCAGGATGACTATCTATACCTGACTAGTAATTGCTGCAACGATAACTGAATAAATAAAACTGCCAACGGTGTGAGTTCCTCGGTTGAATTCCTCGTATGGTCTCGAGGGGGAAATACCCGGATGGGTTTGTTTGGTGGTAGTATCAGGTTGGATCCGGATAGGTCTTTCTTACCCCTCTCTGATAGCCGCCAGTTGTATCGAGTCTCTATAGGTTGTTTAGTGCATGCTGCGCTGCCGCTTCAGTCCACCATACCTATGTAGGCGAGGACCGCCGAATTCTAGCCTCGCCGTGTACTGGCCTCATTACTGACCGCTCTCTCTTTTTCCTTTTCCCTTGTCGGCACCCCTTTTGTTTGAGCAGGTTTTGAGATCGACGTCGTTAGCAGGGTTACCCTTCCGGCTTGGCCTGGGCAGGGTTATGGACGCCATTGGTTATTCTTCAGGGCTCTTAGCCCCATTTGCATCTTGTCCGTAGTCGGACGCTCTATCATTTTCCAGGTGATTTGGATCTTTGTATAGTATATCTGTATTCTTGACTCGTTGAGTCGCTGTTGTATATATATATCTGTTCTGTGGGTCCCATCGAGGACTGTTGTGTAATGTTATTACTTCGTTTTCCACCCGCACGAAAGTGCCTGGTGGGCACCTTTGAATCGTTTCTATGCGGGTTTGGCGGGAATCGCTGAAACTTGCATAGGGTCGATTCTGAGGGTGCTACAGAGTGGTATCAGAGCTCAGCAGTTGCGATACCCCACAAGTCCAGCCTATGGGATAACCTAACTAACGGCCGAAGTAGAGTGTCAAAACTATTTTTGCAAAAATCGGTTGGATAGATCTGGTTAGGTCTGCTTTTACTCCTTACCCCTCTGCTATTCTCCTCTTACCTCTACGTGTTTTGAATCCGCTCTCTTCTCTCTCTTCGAGTCCAGGATTTCTCGTGGTTGGGTTCCGTCGTACCTTCAGGGTTTCGCTTCCTCCTTGGTAACGATGTTGCTACATCTGGTCTTCATGCTATCCGAGGAATCCTTCGTCTGATGGACTTCTCTTTGATCCTCCTTGTGCCTTACGGTGTTTTCCGACGTTACGACATCATCTACGCCAGATCCGATGCAGAGTCCGCATCACCCCTTTGTTCCTGAACCTTGTTGTCGAGATCTTCAGTCTAAATTCCAAGGGTTGGTGGCATAATCTATCTGTTCGTGTATAGAGTAATGCTTTGAGTGCGGGATGGAGTCGCGACCATACCACTACTCTTATCATTTGCTTTGTATATTGAATCGTGGATCGATGCAATTTTACTCCGTCCACGGAAGCTAGAGGTGGCTTTATTGGTTGATACCTCTACCTTCGCCTTTGTTTCCCGGAGTGTTCTCTCTACGATCACGGGCAACGACCTCTTGTTAGTGGTGTCGCGAGGATCTACACGAAGCGAGAAGACGCAGATCGCCGACCTTCCTTCCGGTACCATGAGGCGGATCTCGAGGGCGAGATCCATTGTTAGTGGTGTCGGTGTGGCATCCATAAAACCACTACTAGAAAATCGCGTTGTTTTTGTGCATTGCATCATCATGACCGCATGCTCATGTCATCATGCCACATTGCATTTGAGCATCGTCATGTCATCTTGCATTTGCTTGCATAAAACTAATTTCGGAAAAACCTATTTTTGTTTTCTAAAACGCCCCGTCTTTATTCAAAACCAAAACCCGGTCTCCGAATTAGTTTGTTTTGTCTACCAATGGTTTGCAAAAGTCCCGTTCAAAATAAATAAATTGTTTAATTATTTTAGGGGGCAGCCGAACCGGGCCGATCCGACCCAGTTGGCCACCCCCGGTACAAAACCAACCTACCCAAAATTCCTAATCTACCCAATCCTAGTCTACCCACCAATCCCCTCCCTCCACCTCACCGTTCCCTCCACCTCACCCTCAGCTCCGCCACCTCACCAATCCCCTTCTTTTCCCCTCTCCCTTACACCCCGGCCCCACCTCCTGCATCTGGTCCCACCCCGCAGCCTCACTCCCTCTCTCCTCTGCCCCACACCCACACACAGCCCACCTACCCCCTCTCTCTCTCCCTCACCGACCGCCTGGTCCCGCCCCGCCTGGCCCCACTCCCCTGGTCGCCCCCACCTGCCTCTCTCCCCCTCCCCCACCTTCTCCTACCTCTCTCCCCGACCACGCACGCGCCCCCGCTCTCTCCTTCTCTCTCTCGCCGCCGACGACCCGCCCCCTTCTTCCTTCCCCCGGCGCCCTCCCGACGCGCCCGCTCTCCCTCTCCCCATGGCCGACTCACTCGCCTCGTCCTCCCTCGCCCGTCGCCAGAGCTCCCCGGAGCACCGCCCGCCATGGTCAGCGTCTGCCCGCCCTGCAGACCCCGTGCCTCCCCGTCGTCGGTTGCCTGCCAACGGGCCGTGCCTGCGTTGTCTCTCCCTGTCGCTGCCGAGCCCCGCCTCCCGCCGCCAGGGTCCCCGCCAGCCTTCCCCAAGCCTGCAGCGCCGCCCACGAGCTTTCCCGTCGCCATCTCCGGCGCCCACGCGCGCGTCCCCCTCGCCGTGACCTCGTGCTCGCCCATGCTGCCTCGCCGGGGCCCGACCCGCTCCTCACGCCACCGTCTCCCTGCATCGACCGCGACCTCCCTGCTCTCCTCCGACCGGCCACCGTTGGAGCCTACCCCGCCCTCGACCGCCTCAACCCGATCTCGCTCCGGTCGCCGGCTCTCCTCCATCCTCGTCGGGCTCCTGCCCAGCGCCGTCTCTCCGTCGGCCTCTCCATGGAACACGTCGGACCGTCCTCGTCCATGGCGATGTCCGACTTCCGAGCCGAGCTCATGCCTCCCTCGCCGTCCCCGTCGATTGGCCGTCGCCGTCTGACATTGCTCCTTCCCCGAGCCGCGGTCTCCAGTAGCACCCTCAACCTGACCGTGTTTTGTTGACCTCCGGCTTGACCCAATACGCGCCACCGACCCGGTCTCCTGCCCGTGTAGTTTCATCTCGGTTGTGATCCTGTTGTGACATCGCCATGGCGGTGTTCCGCTTGTGTGTTTTCGGCACTCCAGGGCTGCCACCAAGCTTGTCACTGCGTCGGCATCACTCAAACACGGACCTGATGACCCGACTCTCCTTCGACGACGAACCCCTGGAAACCTCAAGATCTACCTCATGGAGCGGCGAACCCCCGGACCCGAAGACCATCGGTCAAGTTCGCCACCGACAAAGACGGACCGACAAGGTCTTCTACATGGACACCGAGTACTTCTTACCGGCTCCGAGAAAAGTTCGCCATCGACAATTGAAACCGGCACCCTCCAAGATCTTCTCCCCGATACGGAAAGCCCTCCATCCCGGTTACGCCAAGTTCGTCGCGAACCCGGACGCCAAGGTCGCCGATGCGAATACGACAAGTACTCATCCCGAACGCCATGACCGTCGACATGACCCGAAGACCACGGAAGCGCCAAGATCTACTCTGTTATCCGAGAACGGTCCCGCCGAGACCGAACCCCAGATCCGAAACCCCAAGCCCGGACCCTGAACCCCCGAAACCAGGATCGCCGAGACCCAATGTGTGACCCTTTTTCTCGAGCCCTATTTTATAAATGTAATATCAACTTGTTGCATTCAATCATACATGTTTGCATACATATTATGTGGTTTGGGGGCCTTATGCCGATTCACCTAAATTAAATATGGCGCCTATATATGGACAAATCTAGTCTTATATTGGCCCCATTTAAATTTGTGTAGCGAACCGATGCTATCTCTTTCCATGTTAAGACAACACCTAAATTGCGGGGGTTCTAAATAACTTGAACCGTTTAATTAAATGACGGGACCCCGGTTCCGCTTAATATGGCCTAATTGCATCGCACCTTTGCCATGTCATACACCATACATGCATCATGCCCGATCTTTTGCCGTAGTATTAAATATTGCATCCGGTGTTTATTCTAGTGTTTTGCTTCTTCGCAGATAAGGCCGTTGAGTTGATGTGAGCTTCGCCCCGATCTTCGGACGAACCTTTGACAATGTTTTCAGGCGAGCATCTCCCCCTTTCTACCTATCTTACTTTTATAGAATTTATTCCCTCCTGTTGATCTATTGCTATCTGTGTTGCGATGCTCTAGTTTTCGTACCCGTGATATCCCTTGCAGCCTTATATTGTCTTGGACACCTCCTATTACCTGTTGTTTTGGTAGATAGTTGGACCTGCGCGTCGTAGTCGCTGGCTCAAGTGCTGTTGCGTGTCGTCAAGTACCACAATTGTTGGAGTATTGCCGTGTGTTTATTGTTGGAGATGATCATAACTTTAATTACTGTTTAACAACTAAAACTGAAGTAAGTAAGCAGAGGCACAGGTGGGCAATAGATGTTATTTGGTTGTTAACCGTCCACTTGTGTCCCGTAGGACCCCGAGTACTTGATACCTGTTCCTTGAATATTCGCGCTATCCACATCCAGGAGGATTATGGGACCCCCCCTGAGCCAGAGCTTGATTCATTCTTATTCCTTGGGGCCACAAACTAGTTTGAGGTTTTATTTACTATCCTGTACTTATGCCATGCTTTACTGCTTTATTTATGATTGTGCGAGGAGCACCTGTACTGTTTTGGATCGTGACCCGTTTTCGCGGTATCGACAAGCCCAGTTTTGGGTTCCCAGTCGTTTACAGCCGGCCCCACAAACCTTGAGTCCGTCTCGAAGTCAGCTAACTTTGTTGCGGGGATACTTAATGGGGTGGCCCCCTGAAATATTTCTGAATCCTGTGATTGCTTTGTCGTGAAGGCCTCGTTGGGTTTTGATTAGGTTTTTCCGAGGTTGATCGAGTGTGTGTTGCTATTTGTGCACCCCTACAGGGTAAAACTTTTTGAAAGCCGTGTCCGCGGTTATGGACGACTTGGAGCACAGTATCTCGATCATAGACAACTATAACTAAAGAAGTGCTATAAATTTGACTTTATAATGACTAGTAATCAACTTCACTATAATGGAATGGCCAAATAAAACTGCCAACAATTGCTTGTTTGGTTTGTCGCTTGCGACCATTGTATCTGACTAGTAAGTATTGTAACTACAACGGAATGGCTAAATAAAAGTACCAACAACTGCTGGGTTTTGGGTTCTCTCATGCTAATTGTATTTGAATAGTAAGTGCCGCAACTACAACGGAATGGTTAACAAAAATTGCCCACTTCTTATTATATCAGGATGACTATCTATACCTGACTAGTAATTGCTGCAACGATAACTGAATAAATAAAACTGCCAACGGTGTGAGTTCCTCGGTTGACTTCCTCGTATGGTCTCGAGGGGGAAATACCAGGATGGGTTTGTTTGGTGGTAGTATCAGGTTGGATCCGGATAGGTCTTTCTTACCCCTCTCTGATAGCCGCCAGTTGTATCGAGTCTCTATAGGTTGTTTAGTGCATCTTTGCTGCTGCCTTGATCCACCATACCTATGTAGGCGAGGACCTCCGAATTCTAGCCTCGCCGTGTACTGGCCTCAGTACTGATCGCTCTCTCTTTTTCCTTTGCCCTTGTCGGCACCCCTTTTGTTTGAGCAGGTTTTGAGATCGACGTCGTTAGCAGGGTTACCCTTCCGGCTTGGCCTGGGCAGGGTTATGGACGACATTGGTTATTCTTCAGGGCTCTTAGCCCCATTTGCATCTTGTCCGTAGTCAGACGCTCTATCATTTTCCAGGTGATTTGGATCTTTGTATAGTATATTTGTATTCTTGACTCGTTGAGTCGCTGTTGTATATATATCTGTTCTGTGGGTCCCATCGAGGACTGTTGTGTAATGTTATTACTTCGTTTTCCACCCGCACGAAAGTGCCTGGTGGGCACCTTTGAATCGTTTCTATGCGGGTTTGGCGGGAATCGCTGAAACTTGCATAGGGTCGATTCTGAGGGTGCTACATTAACACAATATATAATTCCTCACATGAGTAAGAACCAAATAATGGAAGGTTTTACCAATCTATAAAAGACAAACCGGTAAAACCTCCAATATCTAACACGCAATAGAGAATGCATATGAAATCCGTTTTCGATGAACTAGAGCTTGTTATGAATATTACCACAAGCTCTAGAACCTCACATGGATAATATCCAAATAACAACAAAGAAAGATGATACCAAGAATGTAGTGGTTTGAGCTCTCTCCGAAGGATATGATCAAGTTACTCACTCGAGATCCCCTCTTGATAGTACATTTACCTATCCTATAAACAGGTCTGCCCAACTAACACCATGAGACCGGTTATAAAGAAACCCTATCAAGAAGATACCTTTGCCTTGAGAATATTCCACTTGATCTTGACGATAACGATTTTGTCCACCTCAAGATGGAACACCTTTCTTGATTGCTCTTCCACGCACTTGGTTGATGAAGACTTGCAAATTTCTCCCCCATACACCATGGGGAAACCTCTTCTTTAACCTTGTCTTCATCGATCCATGATCATCGAGGATGGCAAGCCTCAATCATGAGGTCTTCTAGATATGACGCATCTTTAGCTTGCACGTTATTTCTTCTAACTCCATTTGGCTGATGTCTTGAAGATACACGTGAGGAACTCTATCTTCTTCTTCAAGACACACTTGATCTTCTTTTCTTTATTCTTATTATTCATTTCTTATACCTTGAAGCCAACACATGCTCCAAGTGATGCCAATAGACAATTCCTACAAGTGCAGCTTGATACAAGCATTAGTCCATATAGATTGTCATTAATTACCAAAACCACACATGGGGCTCACATGCTCTTTCACTTTGTATTTGCAATGCGGAAATTAGCAAAGCATAACTGATAGGAAATGTAGTGTAGAATTCTAAGAAGTAGAGTATTATTATACCTACTATTGTTCACAAGTAGATCTTCGTGGGGGTGACTACCATCCCTGTTAAAAACAGGGTTTTGTTCTTAAAAAGTGAGGTAGGTGTTATGGTCATACATTATTACAATCCACAAATATAGAGAAGTACAACTGCAATTAGACTGTAACATGTTGAAAGGACCCTCCCTAAGTGGGTTTTGGGTGTTTGTTGTCAACACATATGAGTTAAACCATGTGCTAAAGTGTTTCTAGGTTATTTATATTATTAGCACACGATGGTGTTCAACCCCTCAAAAGTGAAAAAATTGAAGTGGTTTTCAAAGGCCTTTTGTTTTCTTTTACTCATAGGAAATCCTTACTATCAAGCGGGGTTACTTTGTTGAGTGTGCTGGGAAATTAAATCACATACATAAACCATATGCACACAGTTAACCTTCATATGCAACGATGGAGATGATCCTCAAAAAGTTAGCCATTATGCAATTGAAGTGTCAAGACTCTGTGGTGCTTGTTTATTTGATCCTAGTTCATTTTGTAATTGCTAGAGACAACTCTTGTATCTCTGCCATATAATCATTCACTACTAATATATGATGGTAGTGATCGTAAGAAAAAGAACTAGAAAAAGCATGAGCGCCATCAACCTTCAGCCATGGAGTGACTTGTAAAAATGTTAGGGGACTAAAGTTCGAGTGCCTCACCCACCACGTGGGGAGTGTTGCGAGCATGCCAAGATCTAGAGAGAAAAAATTAGTGGGGACAATCACTAGTGGAAACGAGGGCTTTTGTTGATCCCGAAAATGGGCTTTAACACCGGTTCTTCTACGAACCGGTGTTAAAGGGGGGGGCGTACCAGCGTGGCCTCTGCGGCATTAAAGGAGCCCCCCTTTAACACCGGTTCGTGGCACGAACCGGTGTTAAAGGTCCCTGCACTAGTGGCCGCACCCCCTTTAACACGGTTCGTAACGAGCAGGTGTATAAGACACCACCCAGCCCCCACACCCCACTCTTCCATTCTTTCACATTTTGGAGCCTAGCAAGAGGGTGTGAAGAGTGCTAGTTTGTGTTTTTTTCATATGCACTAGAGGTGTTCCGTGAAATGCCCGAGAGCTCAAAATAAGCTTTCTTGTTGCTCTTTCCGTCTCGGTCGAGGTCGGCAACTATAGTTTCATGTGTCATTGATGTACTATATATATAAATGGTCATCTCCCTATTATTTTTTGATATATACTACATATTAATGCAGATGAATTGGCAATGGATGTCTGGTGACCGCACTTCCGAGTACATTACGGGCCTCCAAAATTTCATCGTTGTGGCTAATGCAAACCGTGGTCACAATGGTTTTATGTGTCATCCGTGTGTTCACTTTGTCGAACAAGAAAGACTACTCAAATACGAACCATTCACGCCCACCGCTTGATCCGGTTTCATGTCCAGCTATAATTGTTGGACCAAGCACGGAGAAAAAGGGATTGTGATGGAAGACAACGAAGAAGAAGAGGATGATGAAAACTATCATAATATGTATCCTGAATATGATGATAATGCAACGGAGGTAGATAATGAAGATCAAGAGGGAGCAGATGGGCCCGCTGATGACGATCTTGGTCGGGCCATTCTTGATGCAAAGGAAGAATGTGGCGAAAAGGAGAAGGAGAAGCTGGAGCAGATGTTAAAGGATCACAAAACATTGTTGTATCCAACTTGCGAAGATGGCCACAAAAAGCTAGGTGCCACCTGGATTTGCTGCAATGGAAGGCGAGAGAATGGTGTGGTGACAGCGCATTTTCAAAGTTGTTGGTAAAAATGAAGAATCTTCTTCCAAGAAATAATGAGTTGCTGACGGTACATACCAAGCAAAGAAGGTTATCGCCCTCTAGGATTAGGCGTCGGAAGATACATGATGCATTAATGATTGCATCCTCTACCGCGGTGAAATGCGAGAATTTGGATGCATGCCTGGTATGCACCTGCGATATAAGATCGCACGAGACGATCTGGCGATGTTGAGGCGAGGCCCCTAGGAAGAAGGTTCCCCAAGGTTATGTGGTATGCTCCTATAATACCACGGTTAAAAGCGTCTCTTGAAATAAAGAGCATGCCAAGTTGTTGCGATGGCACATGGAAGACCGTAAGAAAGACGCGATGTTGAGACACCCTGATGGGTCACAGTGGAGAAAAGTCGGCGAGTACCCGGACTTCGCGCGTGGCGCAAGGAACTTAAGGTTTGGTCTAAATACGACATGAATCCTTTTTGGTGAGCAGAGTCCTGACACACGGCCTGTGACCCTATGTATCTATAACCTTCCTCCTTGGTTGTGTATGAAGAGGAAGTTCATTATGATGCCGATGCTCATCCAAGGCCGAGGCAACCCGCAACGACATTGATGTGTACCTAAGGCCATTAGTTGAAGAACTTTTACAGTGTGGGCCAAACCAGGTGCGTATGTGGGATGAGCACAAAGGGAGCCATTTGACCTCTGAGCATTGCTTTTCGTAACCATCAATGATTGGCTGCTCTTAGTAACATTTCGGGCAGACAAACAAGGGATACAATGCATGCACACAATGTTTAGATGATACTGAAAGTGTATATTTGGATAAATGTAAGAAGGTTGTGTACCTAGGGTATCGCCGATTTCTTAGAACTCGCATCCAAGATGAAAGAAAGGCAAGCATTTCAAAGCGTCTGGCAGAACCGGAGGAAGCACGTCCTCCGTGCGGTGAGGAGGTATTTGGTATGGTCAAGGACCTAGAAGTAATCTTTGGAAAAGTTCTGGCGTCTATCATTCGAATGACGATGCGGACACGCGCCCATGTGGAAGAAGCAATCTATATTTTGGGACCTACCCTATTGGAAAGTCTTAGAGGTCCGCTCTTCAATCGACGTGATGCGTGGCGAAGAATGTTTACGTGAACCTGCTAGGCTTTCTAGGAGTGTATGGGAAGACAAAAGATACACCGGAAGCGACAGGACCAACAACGTCTGAAGGCCCTCAAGAGCCTATGCATCCCGAGCGAGAAGGGTAAGCGATGCCACTTAACTCCTGCCATTCACGCTCTTACCAAAGCAGGAAGGAAATCTTTTGAATGTCCGAAAAGTATCAAGGTCCCGTCGGCTTCGTCGAATATAAAGGGAATAATAAATATGGCAGAGAAAAAATTCCAAAACCTGAAGTCTCATGACTGCCACGTGATTATGACACAATTGCTTCCGATTGCATTGAGGGGGCTTCTACCTGAAAATGTTCGAGTACCCATTGTGAATCTATGTGCATTCCTCAATGCAATATCTCAGAAGGTAATCGATCCAGAAAGCCTACCAGGGTTACAAACAGATGTGACCCAATGTCTTGTCAGATTTGAGTTGGTGTTCCCACCATCCTTCTTCAATATTATGACGCATCTCCTGGTTCACCTAGTAGAAGAGATTGCCATTCTCGGTCCTGTATTTCTACACAATATGTTCCCCTTTGAGAGGTACATGGGAGTCTTAAAGAAATATGTTCATAACCGTGCTAGGCCAGAAGGAAGCATCTCCAAGGGCTATGTAATGAGGAGGTCATTGAGTTACGTGTTGATTTTATTCACGAACTTAAGGCGATTGGTGTTCTAGAATCACGACATGAGGGAGACATGGAAAAGGCACCCTAGGATGTAAAGCAATGATATGTAGGACGGGCATTCTCTCAATCAAGCACACTACACGGTTTTACAAAGATCTATCTTGGTTGCCCGTATATCAATGAACACAAGAATTTAATACGCCTCAAACACCCGGGCGGTCGATGAATGGATTATAAGTGAACACATGGCGAGTTTTGGCGGCTGGTGCAAAGACTTCTCACGAATAACACCACTTTTGGGGATCAATTTGTACTTGTTGGCGACACCGTCTTGTTGTATGTACTTTCCAAGTACGAGATAAATGGGAATACATTTTACACGATAGGCCAAGATAAAAGAGCACCAACCAAAAGCAGTGGTGTCCGCTTGATGCAGCAGAAGACAATGGGCAAAAGACCACGTATTATGGGTTCATAGAGGAGATATGGGAACTTGACTATGGACCTAATTTTAAGGTCCCTTGTTTCGATGCAAATGGGTCAAGCTAACGGGAGGAGGGGTTGAGGTAGACAAGAAGTGCGGAATGACAACGGTGGATCTCAACAATCTTATGAAGAACTTAGGCGAACCATTCGTCCTAGCCAATGATGTGGCTCGGGTTTTCTATGTGAAGGACATGTCCTCCGGACCAAAAAAGAAAAAATATGCAACGAATACATCATATGATGAGCCAAAGCGTCACATAGTTCTTTCGGGGAAAAGAAACATCGTGGGAATCGAGGACAAGATGACATGTCAGAAGATTATAATAAGTTTGATGAAATTCCGCCCTTCACAGTGAAAACTGACCCAAGCATTCCGTTAAGTAAAGAAGATGCTCCATGGTTACGTCTGAAGCGATCATAAGGAAGGGCATATGCCAAGAAGTTCATGCTCATATTATGTAACTCTAGTTCATGTTTTTAATATTAATACATGTCTTGAGTGTTAGTCATGTTTTGTGGATGGACCGGGACTATGAGAAGAAGTTGTCCGATTCGTACTTACCATTAAGATCTCGATCTCCAAGCACGCAGTCACATATTAGGAGTGCCTCTATGACCAGTTTCTTGGAGATGCCGGAGGACTAGGCTCGTCGGCATCTCCGTGAAACTGCGAGTGGTGTCCTCGCTCTCTAAAACCATCTTGCAGCTTTGTAAATTCTCTAACTAGATCAATACACCGGAGCTAACTAATTTCACATATTAGGAAGTGCCTCTATGACCTTCTCGGAGATGCCGGAGGACAGGCTCCATCGGCATCTCCACAGGCGGCCGTAGTGGTGTCCTGCCTCAAACTGGCTGGAGGACTGGACTCACAAGGATGCCTATTTATAGTACAAGCAGCTCGACATAGTGTTGACACTTACAAAATAATGTCGACACTCACCCTATTATTAGTCCGGTTGGTGTCTCCAACCGGGACTAAGGTTCATCTTTAGTCCCGGTTGGTGACACCATCCGGACAAAGTACACGCATACGACATAATGTCGACATGCACTCACCCCTATTATTAGTCTGACTCGTGTTTTGTCCGGTTGGTGTCTCCAACCGGGACTAGAATTCATCTTTAGTCCCGGTTGGTGCCTCCAACCGACTAAGGTTCATCCGCTATTTTTCCGCCATTTTTCTTCCCGCCATTTTTCTTCCCGCTAGTTTTCCGCCATTTTTCTTCCCGCCATTTTTTCTTCCCGCCATTCTTCCTCCAGTTCTTCCCGCTAGTTCACTATATATATATGTAGGGGTTGGCCTCCATTGTCATTGCACATCTCTAGACTCATATCTGCAACCTCATCACTCTTTCCCATGGCTTCCACCGTAGCACTAACCCCGGGGAGGCGGGCGCTGCGCTCGAACTACCCGCCCGAACTCTTGTGTCCCCG
This sequence comes from Avena longiglumis, assembly GCA_030063025.1. NCBI lineage: Eukaryota > Viridiplantae > Streptophyta > Magnoliopsida > Poales > Poaceae > Avena > Avena longiglumis. The sequence goes on from CP125974.1 coordinate 459,515,907, forward strand.
TCGGCTGGATCTTTGGCGTCGGGCGTCAGTTCCTCCTGTCCCTCTAGGTGTGGCGCGGATGGCCATCACGAACCACTACTACTTGAGCCTGCCGGAGCAGCGGAGAATCCCAGATGGCATCCGACTATTTCCTACTTGGGAAGCCTTCTTCGTGGATCGGCATGAGGGCGCTCGCCGAGGAGGACGGCCCACCTCCTCCTAACTTCAACGAGGCCGGCCGTCGGCTATGGTGGCGCGACCGGACTCTCCAGAGCGTCATGGCCTATGACACTGCCGCCGACTCTAACCCCCGTCTGCGCTACCCTCAAGTCCAGCCCACGCGCTACCCTCAAGTCCAGCCCACGCGCTACCCTCAAGTCCAGCCCACGCGCTACCCTCAAGTCCAGCCCACGCGTACTCTCCAGAGGTTCAATTACGGCGACCCCGACGACGACAGCGATGACGGCGGCGGCGAGTATTACAGGTGTAGGCAGGAGCATGACTGAATCACTCCAACATTCCGAAACAAGTTCGGCCGATTGTTACTTAATCTGGCCATGTATCTTAATTTTCAGTTCTTTTATGTATCTTAATTTTCAGTTCTTTTATGTATCTTAATTTTCAGTTCCAGTTCGGCTTTATGTAACTGTCTCAAAATGACCTATCTCATTCGGGTCAAATGACCAATGTTATGGCTAGAATCAAGGCATAGTTTGCAAGAGGATCGGAGTTTTCCTTTTTATCGCACCAAAAAGGCATTTTCCATTTTCCGAGCATAAAAAACGGACGGTTTTGTGAAGCAACCACCAAATGGCTAATTCAAAAAACCACCAACACATTGATCAAAAACAATGCAAGTTGAGAGAGGCTTGGTGAGATTCAAGTGTATACAAAAGATGCGACATTTAAATATCCAATCAATTCAAAATGTTAATACAAAAGATGCGGCATTAAAATATGATTTGATCTAATAAAAATCATTTACATGAATGGATAGATATTATTTTCTGAAAATTATGATATATTATTCATATTTTTCGAGTTGAAATGAAAAAGATATGAATTTTCTAAATTCATATCATATTTTTGAATTAAAAAGCCCCTTTAATGCATGAAATAAGTGTTTTAATTATTTTAAAAATTTCATGTAAAGTAAATATAAAATTATTTACATGAATGGATAGATATTATTTTCTGAAAATTATGATATATTATTCATATTTTTCTGAGTTGAAATGAAAAAGATATGAATTTTCTAAATTCATATCATATTTTTTGAATTAAAAAAGCCCCTTTAATGCATGAAATAAATGCCCCCCCTTTAACGCCGGTTCTAGACAGAACCTGTTAAAGAGCATTATTCGTTCCATGCACCCACCCCCTTTAACACGGTTCCCGCCACGAACGGTGTTAAAGAAATCATCGCCCGCCATCCTTTCTTCCCCGAGCCAGATCGCGCCCCTCGTCCTCGCCACGGCCGGCAGCCACCGCCTCTGTCGGCCGCCTCTGGCCGCCCGTTCTGACGCCGACGCCCGTGGTGAGCATGCTCTTTCCTTCCCTTCTCTGGTCCTCGCGGCGCCCCCCTTGAGCTGCTCCGTCCTGTCCCGTCGGCGCCACGCCCATGGCCGAGGGCTTCCGTCCTCAGCCCGTCCCGCCCGTCGCCGAGCGGCCTTTGCCGTCAGCCCTCCCCAGCTCCTTCCCCTCTGCCGTGCACCAGCGACGAGGCACACAGGCGACTTGGTTGGCATGGACGGAGATGGCTCCGTCTTGGCGGTTCTTGGCCTCGAGGCGGGCGCAGCCATGACCCGGCCCTAGCCGCCCGCCGCCCCTGCTCTGACAGCGCCGCTGCCACCGCCCTGATCTACCCGCACCGCCGATGATGGGGGGAGCGGGAGCAACAGCTATGGACAGAGACGGGGCCTGTGGGCTGTTTTTTTTATTTTTGATAGATTTTTATTTGAGATTTTCTATTTTTAGGATATTTTGATTCTTTAATTTGTGCTGCCATGTGGGACCCGGTGCCACGTCATCTTCCTGGTGGGGTCATCTTGCCAGAAAACGCATCAATTCGTCAACAAATGGAGTTTAGGGCGAATTGGAAAAAACAAACCAAAATCCGGTGGTTTTTTGTTCCGAAAACGTAAAGTGGTATGATATGGTAAATTTAGGTAGTAAACTGGTAGTTTTATACTATAAACTCGTTCAGTTCGATGCGTCAGCGCATGGTCCAAAGATCGACAGAGGAGGCGGGTGCCGGGTGGTGGTGACAGCCTTGTTTTAGCGGCGGCGGCTGTGGGTTGAGTTCGCGAACTTTTCGGCAGAGATTACGGGGACGGCCTCCCCTCTCGGCTGCGGGGGCGGCCTAGGTGGGGTGCAAGCTCCGGTGGTGGCCATGGGGTGCGAGCTCGCGATGCGGCCTAGGTGGGGTGCGAGCTCCGATGTGGCATCCCCCCTCCTGGCCTAGGTCGGCGCTGATGAACGTGGAGTTCGCCCTGGCCAGCATGCTCTGCGGCTTCGATTGGGCCACGCCTAAACGCCGAAGCCTAAGCGCCTCGAACGATATAAACACAGTTCTTTGCATAATATATTGACCCTCGGAGCGATTCTAGGTGCTAAAGATGGGCGCGATGAACGTAGTGACATCGACCCCCGACGATCTAAACCTTGCACATGTGAATTAGAAGCATGTGGAGTAAAAATAAAATAGCTTATAGCAAAGATATTATAATAGGCCACGCCTAAACCCTAACTGACCACCTCGCTCTCTTCCCCGTGCAGGAGCGTCTCGCCGCCGCCGCTTCGGAGCTCACAGGCCATGCCTAAACGCCGACGCCGCCCGCCGCCCGACGAGCCCGCCGCTAGCACCGCCGCCCGACGAGACCGCCGCATCCGCCCGACGAGCACCGCTGCCCGACGAGACCAACGTCACCCCACCGGTGAGCGCCACGTGTCTGCCACGTGTATGATTGCTGACTCATCCTGATTAAAACTTGTTTGCTCGATAAATTGTACTACATGCATAGATTAAAACTTGTATACAAATTGGACCTCTGACTCATTTGTGTATTTATTTGTGTATTTTGGTATGAATAATATGTATATTTGTGTATGAATCCAAGTCCACTTGAATGTTTACACTCTTACTCTAGATAATATTATTGTTTTAGAAACTATGGATCCACTTAGTAGAAACCTTGAAGAAGAAGAAATAATGGAGAACATTATTGATGAGGACACCTCACAATATCTCGAACTTGGAGGGACATGACGACGACTCAAGTACTAGTCATGGAGAAGATGAAGACTACGGTGAACGCAATTTAATGGTTACAAAGTCCCGCGAGGTATATGCATTGATTAAGCCTCAGCTGACTTCCACCAACAATCTTCTTCTACATGTATTAATTAACGCTTCTTTATTCTTTTAGCCCTCTGGATCGACCAGCCGAGAACCATCTTCTTCTCTAAAAGAGAAAGCGAGGCGCGAGCGGCGGTTGAAAGATCGTGCAAAGTTCACGATCGAAGCGATCGTGTTGATGGCGGCCGATGGAGCCCAAGAAGGCCGCAGACAAATTTATACGTCAGTGGAGTTCTTGTTAGGGACCAAATCCCAATCATAATTGAATATTGGAATAAGCCAAAGAAGGCGGCGGTACCTTTGTCGATGATGATCCAAAGAAAGCGCTTTGGAATTCGTTGTTGGTAAATTTCACCCTTCCGCCAGAGGAGGATGAAAACAACCCGTTATAAAGAAAAAGGTCAAAGAGTGGACTCTAAAGAAGATGGCTGAGGCTTTCCATATCGGAAGACAAAATTGAACAAATTTGTCAAAGCTCATGAGACTCAGATTCAAGACGCATATTATGCGAAGATAAGACCTCACGGCCCGAATTTGAGACATATAAAAAAGTGCTATAGCTAAAAGAGGTCGAAACCAATATGCTTAATGCCCAAGAAGGAATATCACGGAGGGCGGGTCAGTGCCTACATATCTCGAGAGGCCTAAGTGGGAGGAAGCTGAGAGGCCTGCATGAGAGAGGATCACACCCAGACAGATGGGTGGGACCTACGTGCAAAGACTTGGTTCTACGGAATCGGGGCAAGGTTGGACCCGAAGCAGGATTATGTATCTTCCCAACCATCCTTGCCAAACCGTCACGAACTCATCACGGCATACGAGGAAACATCCGCCAGACCTTCCATCCCGAGAGAGAATGACCAGCTCACACGCGCCATCGGTAAAAAGAACACCGGACATGCACGAGGCACGGGGTATGACATGGAAGGATGGGTTTGCCTGGGCGACTCTTCAGATGGCGGCAGAAAAGAAAAAAGCGTCTGAGCGGATGACACAGATAGAACATGCACTTGCGGCGCAGCGCAAGTGAATGCACAAACCATCAAGCTACCGGCCCATCTCAGCGGCACGAAGAGCCTGCATTGGAAGCTGCCGGCGGCCCAGACTCTGCGGAAAAGCAGTGTGGCTTCCACGGAGAACGTGCAGTCACGCTTGAAATGACGGGTCCTCGATACCCGTTGATGAGATCACGGAGGCGAACACGCTGAGCTGCATGTGAGATTAATGGGCTTATCCATTAAGGTGGTCGGCTATGCCTTACCTCCTAGCTGGTGGAACTTACCACCCGACCGATTCAGATGGCTATGCTATTGTCGGGTGGATGAGGTTGTGAAGGAATATGAGGAAGCACAGCTTGACCATGCTACAGGTGAAGCGGAAACTCAAATCAAATTTGCAGTGAAAACAACCATTCTTTGGAAGAAGGAACACATTGTGCTTCCAAATTGGAGGTCACTGCACCCCGCCGTCTCAGCTGACGTCGTGATCTGGCCTTCAGCCATCTCTGCGGCAGCCATCTCCGCCCGTCACCATCTCCGGTGCTTGCCATCTCCTCGGCGTAAGCGGAAGAGCACTGCCACGAGGAGCATCGGTAGCATGCCACAAAGAAATCCGCAGAAACCGTCGCCAAAGAGTTCAAAAACTACGTCCCGCAGCCTTCCGCCAAGCCATTGCCGGTTTCTGCGTGGAATCGCAGACGAGGAGACCAATAGGATCTCGGGAGAACAGGTCAAGAAATTCTTTGCACCTAGACGGGCCGAGCCAAAGGAGAAAATAGATCCCGGTGGTGGAGAAGTTTTACAAAAATCTTTTGAAACCTGAAACCCCACTTGTGCGGACTCTGGCCAGATTTTGAAGGCGGATGCAAGGCGTAGGGAGACTGAAAGTAGCGATCGTGAGGCACCCTGAAAACAGTTCCCATGCTCGGAGAGCAGGAAAACCAATCATGCCCGCTCCAAATGTTTGACAAGCGGGGCTCCTCCGTAGATGATTACGAGAGCTACAAAGAAAGGCCAATGAGATGGGGATGACTTACATTGCATACTTGAAGCGTCATGGGAGACAACTTGCCCAAATGCGATGTCGACCCCATGCCATGGAAGTATGGGAAGAATCTAGTCAAGAAAGAGGAGCTCAAGAATCTACCAACAAAGATGCGAAAATTGCACAAGTGGTACCTTCATTTCTGCAAGACGAGAAAAGAAGAATGGATCACAGGCGCATATAAGAGATCAGATTTTCTTGTGCGGAGGCAACGATCGACTTAAACATTCAAGACTTGCATTTTCTATTCAATCGAAGGAACTACAAATCTGCCATCAGCCTTTATTGTGTGTAAGTACTATTTACGTAATTTTATCTCATCTCATTCACTTCATTAATTGCATGTATATATATATGCTCACCATATATTTATATACTATTATGCAGGAAAAAGGTTATGGAATGCATGAAAGGAGGCCCTTTTGACATTGGGTTCGTTGACCCAAATAGAGTTCATGAAGAAGTGGTAAGAGACAAACCCGCAAGCAGAAGATTACTTGCTAAAGTCTTTCTTGAGACAACAAACCAAAAGGAAATACTATTGCCTTACAACTTCTCGTGAGTCTTTACCTCTCTCTTGTACACATTCTGCTTGACTTACTCGATGTTAAGTGTAGCGATGATGAGTTATGAATGCGTAGGTTCCACTTTATTCGCTAGTCATTCAACCCGACTCAGAAAAGTCCTTGTCATGGACTCACGAAAAGAAAAAGAGCTATGGGCAGACTTTAGAGAGATGCTCCAGAGGTAATTTCAATCATATTATCGCACTAGATCGGCAACTTTCGTGACAATAAGTAATTAATTACTCCTTTATCCATTTTCTTTGTCGGACAGGGTTTGGAAAATGTTCACGGGCAGGGCCGTGGGTGAATGGTCAGAAGAACTAAAATTTGTAGACCAAAATGTAAGTAATACTAGCTAGCTTCCAATTCCATTATATCATGTTTTATTGATTATTATTTTGATTGAACTCTCTATTCTCGTAAAGTGCGCGCATTAGGGATACGGCAATAACTTATGTGGGTACTATGTTTGCGAGTTCATTCGCAACACGATATGTGCGACGGGCCAAGCCGCACTAGAACAACTTAGAGTAAGTAAACAAAGTCCACAACATTATTTTATTACCATCAATTGTGTTGAGTTTTATTCTTATATATATTGACGACCCATTCTTCATATATATTCAGATCGAACGGATGCGGGACCAACTCCTACCATTTGAACGCATACGAGCCATTCAAGAGGAATTGGCGGGGTTCATACTTGATGAGGTCGTCACGCCTGGCGGAGAACTCTTTAGATATCCACCAAAATGAACGATGACGATGTATGTGCCGATGACGATGTATGTGCGATGGCGATGTTTGTGTATAATAATAGTTGCTTAATTATTCATGTACTCGTATGTACCGATGACGATTTGTGTGTATACCGCTCCCGATCGATTCCCTCGCCCCCTCCCAAAATACGCCTTAACGGGCAGAGTAGCATGGCGAGATTTAGGCCGTTTTCCGCCGCGTAGTTCGCCGGCAGAAAACGGCCTAAATCTGCAGAAGAATTTTAACACCGGTTCCAGATGAACCCGGTGTTAAAGAGGCCTGAGCTGCAGCATCGTGCGCCACCCTTTAACACCGGTTCGTATAAGAACCGGTGTTAAAGGCCCCCCCTCTAACACCGAACCCTCAACAGCGGTTGGGGAACCGCTGTTAGAGGGCCCTACCAACCGGAGTTAAAGGGGGGGCTCTGCACTAGTGAATTCAAATGACTGGTTACTTGTAGCACAAACTTGATTTTACTTGAATTTTTTTCTTCAAGCATGAATGGATTATACGGATTTTTTAGATGAGTAGAGGTCACACTCAATTGTACTTGGGTCTTCCCTTAGCTGTGAGTGCATAAGAAGTAGGTTTCGCCGTGTAGGTCTTCTCACAAAAGTAGAAGTGAAAACTGTAATGCCTTTTGAATTGAACTAAAAATTATAAATTGTGTCATTCCTCATGGCCATAGCTTCCAAACTAGATATCAACTTGATACATCTTATTATGAGGTTCGATACTAATGGTGTACTAGATTTACTAATGAACATGCATGTTGCCCATAATTATATTTGGCTGAAGATGACACTAGAATTAGGGAACTAATGGAACTTACAATGACTACTCAGGATTTAGCCCCACAAGATGCAAATGGTGTATGGAAGGAGACCCTCCGATTCAAAAATAAGAAGGGTGTCTATGTGCTTCGCTTTGATACGTCGTAAATGTATCTATAATTTTTGTGTTCCATGCTTGTTTTGTATCAACTATCTTATGTTTTGTCTACACTTTGAGGCATTTTTATACATTTTCTGTAACTAACCCATTGAAAAGATGCCATGGTGCCAGTTGCTTGTTTTCTACTTTTTTTGATTTTAGAAAAGTTAGTAAAGAAATATTCTTGGAATTGGACGGAACAAAAGACGAAGTCAATATTTTACCGGAGCGAAGACTGAGTCCAGAGGGGGGACGAAGAGGAGGCCACACCACCCCTGGCGTGGGTCCACCCTAGGCCGCGCCAGGACATGGTGTGGGCCCCTGGCCCTCAATCGACCTTGCCCCTTCGCCTATATAAACATCCTAAGGCAGAAGCCCTAAGTACAACGATCAGAAATCACGAAAGAGTCCATAGTCGCCGCCACCGTCGTCCATAGATCAGGGATCCGAAGCTCTTCCCGGCACCATGCCGGTGGGGAGATATCATCTTAGAGGCCTTCTTCATCACCATGCCAGCCTCCGGAGTGATGTGTTAGTAGTTCATCCTTGGACTATGGGTCCATATAGTAGCTAGATGGTTGGTTCTCCTCCTTTGTGCTATCATGTTTAGATCTTGTGAGCTCCGTTCATGATCAAGATCATCTATTTGTAATCCTACATGTTGTGTTTGTTGGGATCCGATGGATATTGACTACTATGTTCAAGATTGATTATTTATTCTATCATGTCTATGTTATTTGTGATCTTGCATGCTCTCCATTGCTAGTAGATACTTTGGCCAAGTAGATGCTTGTAACTCCAAGAGGGAGTATTTATGCTCGATAGTAGGTTCATGCCTCTAGTAATCTGGGAAAGTGATAGAAATCTCTAAGGTTGTAGATGTGTTGTTGCTACTAGGGAGAAAACAACAATCCTTTGTCCAAGGGCAATTATATTGTTTACTTTACATACTTCGCTTAATGCAATTATCTATTGCTTGCAACTTAATACTGGGAAGGGGTTCGGATGATAACCTGAAGATGGATTATTAGTCATAGATGCAGTTGGATTACGGTCTATGTATTATTCTGTAATGCCCAAACGAATCTCATAGAAATCATCATGACTTGTACATGCATATTTACTAGATTTAGGAGTGCGCCTTGGCGCACGGCCCCGTAGATTTCGCATCTCTGTAGCGTTAGTTTATGAAGCTCTTAAATTTTGCTATTTGTATTTTTATTATATATTAATCAAGTTGAGATGTTTTACCTCCTGTAGAAAGTTTTAGTGAGATTAGTTGCGATGCTTGATATAACTGTTTAAACCATTAGTACGTACCTGGTTAGATATGAGATGTAATAATACATTATGTAGAGAGGAAACACTTGAAAAGGTAAGTAGATATATTGCTTGCATCATAATACTTAGAAAAATATAGATTATTAAACATAGAAGAGTATATTACACATACCCTAAGTAGTTCTTAATGAACAATAGGTAAATGTCTTAAAGAGAAGTATCTTAACTCACAACAGAACTGTCGGTGATTTAATATACAATACTAAAAACAGAGACATAGTCGACCACAATTCCTAAAACAATGGTTGATCAAAGAGGTAGCTGTTACAAAAACAAAAGCAGACAAAATTGCACCATGGCTACATCCTTCCCACTGTGACCTGTGCATTAAGTACTTTTTCACTACTGATGTTCTGCAATCATAAGGAAAAGCACAGTTAGTTTCTGGTAACGTACGTGCTATGTTAACAGGCCATTGCTAATCACGTAAAGAACACACACATGTGGTTTGCAATCACCAACCGAAACTGTTTCAAAAAGTGTTCCTTTTACATAATTTAATGGGAGGTCATTCGTTTCTCGTACTGCAAAAGTCTATTAAACGTTCAATTAGGACAATGTGTTTTTCAGTGAAGTAACACATGTACTGGACTGATGCTAGTAAGTAGCGACTGAATCACCTAACATCGGTATGGTGTGGTGATTAAAAGAGGGTCGAAGAGATGCATGTGCAGTGGATACCTTCTCCCTGACGTTGGTTACTTATGGAGTTAACTTATTTTTTAATGTTGAATGTTTGTCAGTAATAACAACGGAACAAGAAAGTCTCTAGTAAATAGGATTCCAAAGACACTGATTTTCATGGAGTAGCCGAAGAAGGTAGTACCTTGGCTGTAGCAACAAGTTTTCCACTTTCTTTGTAGGAATTGTCTAGCCCTAACAGATTCTATCTCCTCCTGAAACATGTCTGCCCAATTTAGCTTCCACTGTCCCTATGCAAGCTTAGATTCATATTTTTTAACCTCGGTCAGATTAATGTCATCTATAAAGATAATGCCCATCTCCTGTAGATAGAGGAGAGTAGCAAGTTTTGCGGACTCAGAAGCATCTCCTGCTGCTAATTTATAATCACCAAAGATTTTCTTCTGGTGTAGCATAGAATACTTGCCATATGGTGGGGCATTGATACACACGGAAGTATTTTATTTTAATTATCTAATCATTACCAACACTACATGATTTCATTTCTTGTATCTCCAAAGATAAGTTCTCCAAGACCTGTTGAAGAACATTTTTTTGAGATGTACATACATTTTCCTACAACCTGAAAAACAGAATTAACACATTGAAGAAGTGACATATCATAAATTGATTATCTTAACATGGAGTAAGATACACATAGATTTTCTTAAAGATATACATACTGTCTTAACACTGGGCAGGAGAAACTAAAATAAAGCTTCTTACTTTACATTATAATAAGACAAAAGAAAACAACACAGGAACAATCTATCTAATAAACCATGGGATAGTCTACACAGCAAAAGAAAGTTGTACCATGGGATAGTCTACACAGCAAAAGTAAGACTGGGTCTTCACTATTTGAATTTATGGGAATTTTGCCAGCTTCTCCAAATTCTCTTTCAATATTTTTGCTGCGTGTCTAAGATCAGAAGCTACTCCTTCAAATAGGCTAATTGTTTTATTTATATCCTGAGCTGCATCACCCTGTCCTAGAGAATGGTTATTACACACAATGGTGTATAGATTCTTAGAAAATGCAAATAAATATTTGGATATCCCATTTAGCGATTATGAACCAATTTAGCGATTATAGATGAGCAAAAAGTTAAAAAAAGATATCCCATTAAATTTGAGCCAATTTAGCGATTATAGATAAACGAAAATAATGAATGTTTGGATAGCCCTAGCATAATACTCAAGTTTGATAGACGATTTCAATAAGATTATAATTTAATGCTGGTATGTACAAATAAGCAAGAGTTGTATTTGGTCGGCATAAAAGACAACAAAAACATGAGGTAAACAGACACTGAGATTAATAGTGCAACGGGTTGTCCTAGGATAAGACACTTTCTTCATTAACGCAAAGATATGCTATGTGATGGATATAACCTATATAATGTAAATAGACGGAGATGATCCTCGACTCTAATTGTCCAGAGCGGTAAGAAATCTCAAAAGGAACAAACTTAAGTTAACTAAATAAACGATAACTGGAAAAAACAAGTGGAAAATAAGCAGACCAAGTGAATATTACAAATAGGGATGCTATATAAATGAAAAAACCACCAACCAAACTGTACAGTTGTGCTCTTCTCCTCTTCTGTTGCGTCAACTCGGCTACACTGCACATCATGGGAACAAGAGCAGAAGAACACCGTTCTGTAGCTATCACCGACAACTGGTGTCTGAAAGCAACCAACGATGTTCCTGCGTCCACCAAGCTGCTCCACGTTTCAGCCTCCTCAGCTAGGGAATCACATCGCACCTACATATGAGCAACTTCAGTCCATGGTAGTGAACAATCAAGCTCGTATACTGAATTTAGTTGTTGATTTGCCTTGTCGTTGTTGGGTTCGGCATCAGACATAACCAATTCACAGAGCGGGAGTGGAGAAAGCTGACCGGCTTGCACCACCAAAAGGAGGAGCAGAAGTGGGCCTTGTAATACAGAAAAATTAAGGCGTAAATGGACAATATCATGACCAATTTTATGCATTCGTTGAGAAGTTAAAACCATCTTGTTGCAAACAATCTAGCTTGGATACTGATAAGTCACATGACAAATGATGGGACAAAGGATGATCGGCATACCTCATGGTCTGATGTGCAAGCCGAATCTTCTTCAAGACATACCTAAAACAATCCATGCTTCATAGACATCAGTGACAGAACCCAATTTGCAAAGATTCTACAGAGAAATCCATCCAACTATCCATTCATGACAAAAGGTTGAACATGACTGGAACCACACTAACCTCTTCTTCTGAACCTTGTGCCTCACCAGGAGTGTAGAGCCGAATAAGACCTTCCCAATCTGCTTCAACACCTCATACCGATCCATCTCACTGTAACTGTGAGAAATATGCTGAGTAAATTGTTTGGTATAAATGTGTTTAGATTGTTCTTTCAACTCTCCTTCCATAATCCCCAATTATTTACTAATCTACAAAAATAGGAGGCTATGAACAAAAAATTCTTCTAATTCATGCTATTCACGCATGGAGATGGAGATTGTTGAGAGCATTGCTGATTCTTGGAAAAGAACAGATAAAGAGCACAAAACAAGATAGACACGGAAATTGCAAACAGATTGGAGGGATTGCAATGACACAGAAGAAGACGAATTCGAATATAGAAAAGCCCAATGCAAAATTGATGGTTTCCTGCATAATCAAATAGAGATGAGATTGGGGTGTCTCTCCCAGCACCCTTGCCATGGTTGCTGCACGTCCTCCTCGAGAGCATTGATGTACTACTATCCCATGAAAGAGAGATAGAGAGAGAGGGCATGATTGGGGACTTACCAATGAATCTGCGCAGTGCTGGGAGGGCTCAATCGACATGGATGTCCCCTGCCACAAGTGAAAATAACAATACTGGGATAACTTGCAAAATACATGTACAACAGAAACCAATCCGTCATAAAATACCCGAGAATGTGAAATTTAACTCCCAATCATAGTATTTCAGAGCTAAATTCTGTAGAGGTTTTGGAGGGGATTCTTCTCTATATGCTAACATGGCAGTGACAACAGACCACATGAAAATAAAATACTTGGAAATAATGCTCTTTTAAGGAATCATATGAAGTATGCTAAATGAACAGTTCAAATTCAATGAAGCAAAAGAAATATACAATCCAGGGCATAGCAGCATAAATATGGATTACCATCTGATGCTACTTCTCGATATTGCTGACCATGACGTCCAACGCTGAGGAGTCGCCAACATTGCAGAGGTGGGTTCCTTGACCACAAGTCCACCAAGTATTCTGGTTTCGTGCCCTCACGCCACCAGTGCTAGCTCCCAACTAATATCTTGCAATGGAACCACAAAAATTAACAGTTTCATGCCTCATAAGCATATCATCAAACAGTTGACCTGCAATAATATATCTATATAAGAACACACACAAACTCGTGAGAAACTAGAGTTCTGCGAATCAGCAGCCCGTTCTCTCCTCCTCCTGGGGTAAGAAGCTGCGGAGTACAGAGGCGACGGGAGAGAGGAGGGGAATCGCGGGAGAGAGGAGGCGGAGTGCGCCAGCCGCCGCACGCGAGGAAGAGGAGAGGGAGGAGCACGTGAGTCGTGGTGGTCCTGGGAGTGGCGGCAAGGGCTCTCACTAGCGGGGAGTTGCAGGGCTGGAGGACGGTGGCGACCAGGCCACCTCGCGCGGCACAGCGGCGGCCGTGGTCGCTTGATGGATGGAGGAGGACGAGCAAGAAGGGATGTGCGCAAAGGAGGGAGGCGGAGCGGCCTTGACCGCCGCACATGGGAGGAGAAGGAGGCGTGCGGGAGGACGGAGGAGAAGTAGGGTTTCTACCGTGCGGTTTGCTTTTATACGCCGTGGCTAAAACTGATCAACGGTGAAAACTGGCTGGAGGAACCAATTGGATGGCTCATCAATTCTATTTTTTGGTGAGAGTTTACTACCCCCCCCCCCTCAATTATAGGTTAGATGCATTTTCAATCTATCAATTGCCTAACTGTAATTTGTTCACCCAACATGCTATTTATCTTATAGAGAAACACCTCTAGTGAACTGTGGACCTCGGTCCATTCCTTACCATTGATATACCATCTATTGTTTACCATTTACTGTTTACTTTCTGCAATTATCACAAGCAATTACTATCTTCCACACTATACGTTTAATCCTTTGTTTTCAGCAAAACCAGTGAGATTGACAACCTCACAGTAAGTTGGGGAAAAGTATTGTGGTTGTGTTGTGCAGGTTCCAAGTTGCTAGCAACACCTTGGAGTTGTTTCTTTACTCCATTGGTTCGATAACCTTGGTTCCATAACTGAGGGAAACTTGGTGCTGTGCTCATCATACCTTCCTCTTGGGGTTCCCAACGAGCTCTACATATCTGAGCCATCAAGCACTTTTCTGGCGCCGTTGCCGGTGAGATAAGGATAGCTTCAATCTCTTCCTCCACATCAAAACACTTTTCTGGGAGAAAGAAGATTCTTGCAAGGGGAGTCTCTCACAACCAATCTCTTTACTTTGTTTTTGTTTTGCTTTGTCTCTTTAGTTCTGTTTGGTTTGCTTCTTTTTATCAAAAACACAAAAAAAAATAGTTCCTACTTTAGTTTCTATTTCTGTTGGCTTGCTTTAATCCTGGAAAAATGAATACTCCTGAAAACACCAACTTGTGTGACTTCACTAACACAAACAACAATGATTTTATGTGTACACCTATTGTTCCACCTATTCCAGAAGCTACTTCCTTTGAAATTAAACCTACTTTGCTGAATCTTGTTATGAAAGAGCAATTTTCTGGTGCTAGTTCTGATGATCTTGCTTCTCACCTTAATAATTTTTTCGAACTTTGTGAGATGCAAAAATACAATTATGTAGATGGAGATATTATTAAGCTTAAATTGTTCCCTTTCTCTTTGAGAGGAAGAGCTAAATAATGGTTGCTATCTTTGCTTAGAAATAGTATTGATTCTTGGATTAAATGCAAAGATGCTTTCATTGGAAAATATTATCCTCCTGCTAAGATTATATCTATGAGAAGTGAAATAATGAAATTTAAACAATTTGATAATGAACATGTTGCTCAAGCTTGGGAAAGAATGAAATCTTAGGTAAAGAATTTCCCCACTCATGGACTGACTTCTTGGATGATTATCCAAACCTTTTGTGCATGACTAAAATTGTCTTCAAGAAATCTGTTGGATTCTGTTGCTGGAGGTACCTTTATGACCATTACTTTGGGTGCTGCAACAAAGCTCCTTGATAATATGATGATTAACTATTCTGAATGGCACACTGAGAGAGCTCCACAAGGTAAGAAGGTAAATTCTGTTGAAGAAACCTCCTCCTTGAGTGATAAAATCGATGTTATTATGTCTATGCTTGTTAATGGAAAAGCTCATATTGATCCAAATAATGTTCCGTTAGCCTCTTTGGTTGCTCAAGAAGAGCAATTTAATGTGAACTTCATTAGAGATAACAATTTTAGCAATAATGCCTATAGGAATAATTTTGGTAATAATAATTATAGGCCATATCCTCCCAATAATGGTAATGCTTATAGAAATTCCTACAACAACATTAGAAGTGCACCCTCTGAACATGAGGTCATGCTTAAGGATTTTATTAGTAAACAAACTGCCTTCAATAAAACTGTTGAGGAAAAGCTTTCGAATGCTAAAAAAATATTTCATCTTTGTCTGAAGCACACTATTCTTTGATTAATAAAATGGCTACTAAACCTGAAACTATGGAAAATCCCTTTGCTGCTACCAATGCCGTACAAGTTAGAATTGATGAAAATATTAGAATATTAGCTGAATTGCATGCTAGGTGGGAAAGAGAAGATGAAATTGTTAGAAATAGTAGTATGACTAAAATTTGTACTATTACCACCACCAGCAATGTTGATGCTAGCAAACCACATGAAGTCCCCATTCCTTTTGCAACAATGCCTAAACCCAATGGAGCCTTTTCCAATAAAAATGCTGAAATTTTTCGAAATATGGGAAACAATAATTATACTACCTTGGATGCTAATTTTGATTTTGATCTTGATGGTTGCAATATTTTTGAAGTAATTATGTTCTTACAAAATCTAGCTAGAAGTCCTAATGCTAGTGCTATGAATATGGCTTTTACAAAACACATTACAGATGCTCTCATGAAAGTTAAGGAAGAAAATTTGAAACATAAAGCTTCTATTCCTAGGAAATTAGAAGATGGTTGGGAACCCATCATTAATATGAAAGTGAATGATTTTTATCTTAAAGCTTTATGTGACATTGGCGCTAGTGTCTCTGTTATGCCTAGAAAAATTTATGAAATGCTTGATTTGCCACCATTGGAAGATTGTTATTTGGATATCCATCTTGATGATAATGCTAAAAAGGAACTTATGGGGAGTATTAATGATGTTCTTATTATGGTTAACAATACCTTTGTCCCTGTTGATTTCTATGTTTTGGATGTTGAATGCAATGCTTCTTGTCCCGTTATTTTGGGAAGACATTTTCTTAGAACTGTTGGTGCCATTATTGATATTAAGGAAGGCACCATTAAATATCAATTCCCACTCAAGAAAGGTATAGAACACTTCCCTAGAAAAAGAGAAATGCTATCTTTTGACTCTCTTATTAAAACAAAATTTGATGTTGATGCTTCCTCATTTGAAAATACTTGATTCTTGCTTCCTATGCCTAGCTGAAAGGTGTTAAAGAAAAGAACTCTTGGGAGATAACCCAATTTTCATTTTTAGTAAGTTTTTATTTTGTAGAGTCTTGGAAGTTATTGCCTCTATAATAGCTTCTCCTTATCCTTTTTGTGTCGTTTTTGTGCCAAGAATAACCTCTAATGAGAGAGAAGTAAGATTTGGGGAAGTTGTTGTCCTGAAACAGATTTTTGTGCTTCACTGTAAAAAATTGTGAGAAATCCTAGTACGTCGGATTGAGTTGTAGTTGTCTATGAATATGCCCCAGGTCATTATCTAACTTTTGTTAGTTTACACTTTTCGATTTGAGCAACAGAAGGTCTTCGAAAAAATCGGTCTTTACCTGCTGGTCTGTTTTGACAGATTTCTACCATCATTTGCATTTGCCTCTTATAGAAACTTTTGTGTTGATGGGTTTTCATTTGAAGTGTGTACCCAAAGGTTTATTGTTTTTGCTTACACTAATGTTGTCATTGTGTTTGTGCAAGGGTTTTGTATGAAGGAAATTTTCAGGAGAAGGAGAAAAGGAATCTGCAGAGTTCGTCTTTGAATAGGTAAAAGTGGTGAAAACAGAAGGTTCGTGAAACTCCAATCTTTTTATATTTTTGATGTTTTTAATACATAAGGAAAACTACGAGACGGAACAGAGGAGGAATCGTAGTCCGGGGTGGACAAACCCACCCAGGCGTGGGCCTAGCCTGGCCACGCCTAGAGGGGGTGTGCCACCCTCGAACTTCGTCTCCGCCTCGTTTCCATGTCAGTACCTTCCTTATGCCTTGCAACTTCGTAATATATAACCCCCCGGGTTCCCCGAGGTTCTTGCATCGTGTTCTCATTGTGTTTTCGTTTCAATCTGTTTCTGTCAGGAAATCTTCTCAAGTTTATAGCACCATGGTCTCCACCAAAGATAAAGGCAAGAAGCCCAAGGAAGAAGAACCTCAAGTCCCCAAGGAGGAGGAGATTTCGGTAGGGTATGAAGGTGACATGGAGAAGGACAAGCAACTGGACACTCGCTGCCGTCACAAGCATTGGATTGGTATCAAAACCCACCAATCTTAAGAGGACATCACGGATGTCGACAGGAGGGAAACCTCCACGTCATATTCTCTCTCTGCGGACACTTCCTCCTTGTACCACTAGTTCTAACCATGCAGGAAAAGAACACTAAGAAGGAAGAGTGGAGGAAGAATAATAAAGACCGGGATCCTCGGTCTGAGTTGATTATGGGCTACATTGAGCATAATTCGGAGTTGATTCGTACTCTGACCTTCGATATTGAGGATTTGAACAAGCTGATTGAAGATCTTATGAAGAGAACACCACCACCACCACCGAAGGAGTGATTCATCATCAGGTTTGGCATCCCCTTGGCTTGTTCCAAGCTTGGGGGAGTGTCGCGGTATCACCACCATTATCTTTTATCTTTTATATTTTACCTTTTTAGTGGATTCATATCTGTGGTAGAGAGGTTATCTTATAGTTTGGTTTGCATGTGGAAGTATATCTCCTTTAGTTGATTATCTATGTATCCCTTGGTGTGAGTGCCTTTATTGAATATTAATGAGAAGTCTCATCTTTTACTTTTTGCACTTCTTATTTTAGTTTGCAATCTCTATTATATGATGGATCTTGTTGATCAGTATTGGCATCACTTTGGGATCATCAAGTGGATCTAAATTGGTTTTGGCAAGCCGAGTTCTGGTCAGTAGCATTACTTTGAAAGAGAAAAAGAGAAAAAATCTTACAGGTATTTTGTATCATTTGTTTTATTTCTTGTTGGCTCATAAGCTTAGTATTCTCTATTTAAGATCATTTTGTGTCTTCAAGGAAGATTGCATGTTTGGCTTTATTACTTGTATGTTTGCTTGTTTCTTTTAACTCTCTTGCTTGCTACCCAGCCTTGCTAGCTAAAAACCTGTTTTGAGAAGGCATACTTCTCATGTTTCCAAACCCCTTTGAACCAAAACTTTTGCCACTTGTGTCCACCATATCTACCTAGTAGCTTTTGCTATTCCAAGAAAATTCTCAAGCTTGATCTACCTTTCGAATTTAAAAAGTATTTTGTTATGTGAAAACTAGTTAGTAAAGCTCCCACGAACTTGATGTCACACTTTATTTCTTGCCCCTAATAGACTTGAACCATTGTGCCATCGAAGTTGTATATGCTTGCATCTATACGTTGGAATTAACAGAACTGTGCTGTCATGGGTTTAATGTTTTCAACATTGCACTTGTACTCTGTACACAGTTGATATCGTGCTCTTTTGTCTATGGATGTCAACGGTGTAAAATAAAGAGGGAACTTGTAAGTCCATGGAGTCTGTTGTGTTAGAGAAACGCCTGGGACGCTAGCCTAAGCCATGCCTAATCATGGTGGAAACTTGCGGCATCACCATAGTGAGCTATCTATGAAGCATACTCAATAAAAAGCTATGCATATAGTAAATAAAAAGATCGCTGAGGTGATCATTGTCTGCTTTCCTTGTCATTTTGGTTATGCGAAAGCTCCTGTACCATGTGCAAGGGGTACCCCATTGGCGGTTCTCTATGATATGCAAATACTTACAATGACAAGAACTTACCTGTGATCAAAGTTGAGTAGCATGAGGAGTGGCCCTCATGTTGGGGATATGCTATATGGGTATCCTCATAGCATGTCACCTATCCGGATAACCCGGGTGGCCCATAGTTGGTAGCATGGACTATGGCCTGCTGGGCGGCCCAGTTAGATGGATCCAGAAGGGAGGCCCATGCTGGATAAAGGAAGGCTACGGTGGAGTCACTAGCGTACCCGGAGCCTTGGAGTGCAAGATACACAAAACTAGTAATAGACGGTGTAGGACTCTGTAACCTGTCCGGCTAGGACTTTTCCCTGTAACCCTAGGACCTGGCGACTATATAAGTCGGGCCTATGGGAGCCTTTAGGGCACAACCTAGTATCGATTCATACAACCTCGCACAGCGAACCCATCTCTGTAACTCGGCGTATTGCCCTTATAGTGATTTATAGCAGGAGTAGGATTCCGCCACCGTCGTGGGATCTGAACCTGGATAAGCTGTGTTACCTCATACCCGCCAACCGTGCGCCTTACCCCACGTCTCTAAACACGCACTATGAGGACCCCTCCATGGCGTACTCGTCGGCAATACCACGACAGTTGGCGCCCACCGTGGGGCAAGAGGCGCTTCAGGCTCTTCAGCGGGCGAGGACCAAGATCTTCGCGGGAATCGGCGAAACCATGGCCATCGGTCGAGTTCTCTTCTCCGACAACGTTCTGGTCGTCCCTCATGATGAGTTCTGGATCCAGGCGAAGACGAACCCTACGCGGTGTTCGATCGTTCCTATCGGAGACATCCACCTGTTGATCAGCGAAACCGACTCGGGCACTAGTTCCCTGGGAGTCGGAGGAGCATCAAGTCCCGCACGGACCGCCTACAGGCAGGATACGTTCGGGGAAGGATCAATGTCGGATCTCTCTTCGGAGTTTGCCGGCAAAGATTGGAAAAATTCAAGGCCCACCCAAACCGCCCCTATGCAGGATATAAAGGTGGAAGATCACTGCAAGTCCGCCGGCTTCGCTGCGGCCGACAGCAGATATCCGTGTTCGGCGTGGTTACCATCTTCGATCTGGCGCGCTGCGTTCAGAGAGAAGGCGAAAACCCCCGCGATTACCTGGCCAGGTGGCTCCGTATACGAGCCGATCTGGCCCACTACCCCGATGATAACGCTTTGTATCACTTTGTGGAAGGACTAGACTGTGGCACGCTTCTCCGACATTCTTTAAGACGGTAGCAGGCAACAGGATGCCTTACCCTCGAAGAGATGGTGAGCACCGTCAACAACTACGCGGAAGCTGACGCAGCAGCCCAGATGGAGCTTGCGCTCAGGGACGGAGAACCTCCAATTCAGCAACCGCCACCACCGCCGCCATCGTCGCAGCAGCACCACCACCTCCAGTCATCGTCGCGGCCGTTGCACCTCCACCGCCCATCATCGAGGAAGTCCTGGCACCCTCCGACTCTATCATTGGCGCACTTTATGCTGTTTTCAGTGCAGATTCAGAGGAGATAGATTTCAGTCCAGAAGAGCTAGACTTCGCTATGCAGGAGATGGAGGAGGAGTACTCGCACGACGAGCAAGCCAACAATGTCGTCACGTCTCGAGGGGTGTTTGCCACCATTGGGACGACGATGGATGAAGATCAACCCGGACGAGCTCCGCCTACAGTACTGGAAAAGGGGAAGGGGCCACTTATTGCTGCTGACGATGATCGCGCAAAAGTCATGCCTCCTCCGCCTAACCCAGTGCAGCAGCCGCAGTAACTCGGCACCGGCCCAAGTAACAACAACACCGCAATCTTGCCGCCTCCAGCATCTACGTCTGCATCAGCCCAAGTTACTCCAGCTGATAGAGTGATGTACGACAATCTCCTCGTCGAGCCACTAACCGTTGCTCATATCCGGAACGTGACCCAGCTTGATGAGAAGCGCCAGCAGCTGCTGGAGGAAGCGCAGGCCATCGCGGAGCAAGGCGCTAAGCTAGATCGAGATCTGGTCAACACGCAGAAGTCCATAGAGAAAGCTTGAGCAATGGAGGCCGAGTACAAGACTTTACTGCAGTAGCAGAAGGCTAAGAAAGCTCCGGCTCGCGTCATCAACGATCCTGGTGTATGGCGCAACTTAGGATGGGCTCCCTCGAAGCCGGCACAAGCCAAGCCATACATTGACAGTGAAGGCAAACAGGTGATGCCCACCCCACTCCTTAACCTCACCGTCGCGAAGACCCTTCTGGAGCAGGATAGATCGCCCGAGGCAGTGGAACAGGTCTATGACCTAGTGGCCAAGGCAGTGAAGTAGCAAGAAAAGGCCACCTCTCAGAGGCTTGAGTCCGACCCAGCGCTCTGCCAATCTAGCCAGTACAAGCCGCCAAGGGATAGATCTCCTCTTGATGTCGGGTCCTAGACAGGTTCATCAGAACGAAGACGGAGAGATGCACACAACAGGAAGGATGCCATCCCCATATCCTCCGACCACGGAGAAAAGGCCCGACCTCGTCGCCCATCGCCACCGCCCCGGTCCCCCCGACATCGCGAATATTACAAGGCTCACCATCGTACGGATATGCCCCCACCAAAGCAGTGTGGCATCATCATCCGCGACAACGCGGAGAAGACCCGTCATGATGGAGAGTGCAACCAAGGACACAAGAGCAGGTCGCACCATGACCCTCCGCGTCTGACAAGCAACCGTGACAGGCGTGAGGTGTCGCAGGAGGGTAACGGCAAGAAGGCTAACCCACCACCACCTCCGCCTCCGTCACCACCAAGCAGTCACCATGGCGGAGGAGGCCCGCGTCGTTCACACAGTCCATCCCCTGTTGACAAGAAGAAGAAGAACCCGGAGCCGTACGATGCACGTTCGCGGATCGATAAGATCCACGAGGCCCGGGAAGGACTATACCTGGGACCACGTTGCTTTGGACCTGCAATACGGTCCGCAACTTACCCCAAAGGTTTCCGGATTGACATGACCATCAAGCCCTATGACGGCACTGCCAAGCCAGCCACATGGTTGCAGGACTACAGCAACACGGTGGAGATTGCCGGAGGCAACCCCAACGTCGCCGTCAAGTACCTCCCGTTAATGTTGGCAGGCACGGCCCGTCAATGGATCGACGACTTGCCGAAGAAATCTATCTACAATTGGTTGGACATGCAAGAAGCATTCACCAAGAACTTTGAGGGTACATACAAGCGTCCCTGCACTATGGGAGATCTACAGCGGTGCGTGCAAGAGAAAGACGAGACATCTCGTGCCTACCTCTCTCGCTGGCTGAACATGAAGAATTCCTGCACAGGAGTGCACGCTCAGACCGCCATGGCCGCCTTCATCGACGGGTTGGAAAGGGGCACGTTGCTCCGGCATAAGCTGAAGCGCTTGCAGGACAATCACCATCTTGACTTGAACCAGATGATTCAGTTGGCTAGTGAGTTCGCAGCTGCCGACGACAATGCTCGCGGCTCCTTGCCGGCAATGGCCGTTCCAACTCAAGCTCAGAGGAACAACAGTACAAAGCGAAAAACCTCTCCAGAAGAAAAGCAATCTACCGACATGGTCGTTATGACTTTTGCAGGACGAGGTGAAGGAGGACAACGTGGCCGATGAAGGGGAGCTGGTCAGGGGCAGCAACAAGGAAATGAAACTACCTCGGCACCGCTCCGTGTTCCCCAAACCTACAAGGAGAACCGCGATATGCCGTGCCTCGTACACCTCGATGCCAACGGTAAGGCCACCCATACTAATTGACACTGCAAGTTCGTCAACGACCTCAAGGAAGACCCGGAGTCCGGCTACAAGCAAAGTCGGAAGAACAGACCGCGAGGCAAGGGCAAGGGGAAGAAGAAGGAGGAGGAGTCCAAGGAATCAAGTGACATGGACGAGGACATTGACCCCAAGCACGCCGACAAGGGCGACGACAAGGGCAAGAACCCCTTCGCAAAGAAGGCACCAGTCTACCGCACTTTCCTTGGCAGCCCCATCGTCCAACAACAGAAGACCTCTTTGAGGATCCTGATGGCCACTCTGCCCCCAGTTCCCGAGTACCTACGCTGGTCGGAGGTTCCAATAACTTGGGATAGGACGGACCACCCAGACCTTATACCTACGGAGAACCAGTACGCCATGGTCATCAACCCCTTGATTGACAGCGTGGAGTTCAGCAAGTGTATGGTGGATAGTGGAAGTAGCATCAACATCATGTACCTGGATACACTGCAGAAGATGAACTTGACGGAGGCAAACCTAAGGCGGACCAACACCATCTTCCATGGCGTAGTTCCTGGTCGGGATGCTCGGTCCCTTGGGTGCATTACACTTCAGGTTGCCTTTGGCGATGTTAACAATTACCGCCAAGAGCGCATGACCTTCAAGGTGGTCCCCTTAAAGAGCATGTACCACGTAATATTCGGCCCTGACATATTCCACACGTTCATGGCCAAGCCATGCTTCGTCTACAACAAACTCCAGATACCCGGACGAAATGGTGTCATCACCGTATCTGGAAGCTTTACCAAGGCAAGGGACTGCAAGATCAATGAAGCATCCGTTGCAGAAGCTGTCCTCTACAGTGAAGAATTCAAAGAGATCTAGAGAAAGGTCAATGACTCAGAGATGCCCGCGTCAAAGAAGCAGATCTCCGACTCCACTCCTGCGTTCAAGGCCGCCATCGAGACCAAGCCGGTGGAACTTGTGGTAGGCGATGCCTCCAAGGTCACCGCCATTAGGACGAACCTGGATCCCAAATAGGAAAGCGCGCTCGTCGAGTTCCTTCGTGAGAACAGGGACATCTTTGCCTAGCAACCTGCCGACATGAAAGGTGTACCTAGGGAACTTGCCGAGCACAGCTTAAACATTGATCCAAAATGCAAACCAGTGAAACAACCTCTACGACGCTTTGGAGATGAGAAGAGACACGCCATATGCAAAGATATAGCTAGGTTACTTAAGGCTAGTTTTATCCGAGAAGTCCTTCACACCCAATGGGTGGCCAATCCTATACTTGTCCCCAAAAAGGGAACCAAAGAATTAAGAATGTGCGTTGATTACACCGGCTTGAACAAAGCATGTCCCAAAGATCCGTTTGCTTTGCCTCACATTGACCAAGTCATTGACTCGAGGGCTGGCTCGGAGCTTTTGTGTTTTCTCGATGCATACTCAGGATACCACCAAATCAAAATGAGGAAGTCGGACCAATTGGCCACTTCGTTCACTACCCCATATGGCACGTTTTGCTATGTCACGATGCCCTTTGGGCTGACAAACGCAGGTGCTACGTACCAGCGGACAATGCAATGTTGCCTCCACGACCAAATTGGTCGGAACGTTCACGCCTATGTGGACGATATCGCGGTGATGTCTAAAAAGTTAAATGACTTAATCTCCGACTTAAAAGAAACCTTCGATAATCTCCGGAAATACAACATGATGCTTAACCCTAAGAAGTGCGTCTTCAGGGTTCCAGCCGGCAAATTGTTGGGTTTCATCGTTTCCCAACGCGGAATCGAGGTCAACCTGGAGAAAATCAAGGCCATTTTAAACATAAACCGTCCGACATGCCTAAAGGACATTCAACGACTAACAGGTTGTGTTGCAGAAGTTAGTCGGTTCGTCAGCCGACTTGGAGAGAAGGCTCTGCCGTTGTACAAGTTGCTGAAGAAGGCGGACAAATTCACATGGACAGACGAAGCAGATGCAGCATTGAAGCAGCTCAAGGAGATTCTTTCCTCAGCGCCCATCCTTACAGCACCCGAGCCTGGAGAGCCCCTGTTAATCTACATGGCGGCAACCAACCGGGTAATCAGCATCGTCGTCGTGGTAGAGCGGAAGGAACCAGGATATGATCATGGAGTTCAACGACCAGTTTACTATGTGAGCAAGGTCTTGACGGAGTCCAAGCAGCGTTACCCGCACTACCAAAAGATACCTTATGGAGTATTTCTTGCTTCTCGGAAGCTGAGGCATTGGAGCACCCAATCACAGTGGTGAGCAAGACTCCACTGTCCGACATTATCAATAACAGCGACGCTATGGGAAGGGTCGCGAAGTGGGGCATTGAGCTTGCCGCCTTCGAGATCACCTACAAGAGACGTGACGCCATCAAATCACAAGCGTTGGCGGATTTTGTTGCAGATTGGACGGAGATGCCAGATGCTACTCCGTTGCCGGAACCTGAGTACTGGGTGATGCACTTTGACGGATCAAAGCTGCTCCACGGCTCGGGGGCTGGTGTATTGCTACAGTCACCAACAGGAGACAAGCTACACTACGTTCTGCAGATCCACTTCGAGGCTACAAACAACATGGCGGAGTATGAAGCACTCATTCACGGACTACGTGTATCCAAGGATATTGGCATTAAGCGCATAATTTGCTGTGGAGATTCTGACTTGGTTGCCCAGCAGGTGGCTGGCACCTGGAATGCGCGGAACCCTATGATGGCGGCATATCGAGACGAAGTGGACGAGATAGCCAAGAGATTCTTGGGCTACGAAGTCAAGTATGTACCTAGGGAGCAAAACGAGGCGGCTGATCTACTGTCTAAGCTTGGGTCAGGGCGCAAGCAAATTCCGCCAGGAGTTTTCCTAGAGCATCTGCGCACACCATCTGTGAAGGGAGCCGACATCGAGAACCCGGATAGAGTTGACGCTTTCGTCAACATGGTGACTAAGGTCCCTCCGGCTTGGACAAAACCGTTCATGGAATATCTCGAACATGGAACTTTGCCCGACGACAAAGTCGAAAGACGGCAAATAGTACGACGAGCAAAGGGTTATACCATAATCAATGGGCAACTCTACAAAAGGAGCACTACTAGTGTATACCTAAAGTGTGTTTCCCAGCTATAAGGTATGGAAATCCTACGCGAAATCCATCTCGGAGATTGCGGGCATCACGCCGCTCCTCGATCGTTGGTCGCGAAAGCCTTCCGGCAAGGATTCTACTGGCTGACCGCAAAGGCGGACGCCGACAAGCTGGTTTAGACATGCATGGGATGCCAGTATTATGCCCGACAACCACATGTTCCTCCTGAAGAATTGCTGACAATACCAATAACTTGGCCGTTTGCAGTCTGGGGGCTAGACATGGTGGGACCGTTACAAACGGACCATGCAGGTTTACGCATCTGCTTGTAGCAGTTGATAAATTCACTAAATGGATAGAAGCTAAACCCATTAGAAAGCTTGATGGGGCAACTGCCCTCAGGTTTGTCCAGGATCTAGTGGTGAGATTTGGTCTCCCACACAGCATTATCACCGACAACGGCAGCAATTTGTCACTCGGAGAAGTAGAGTCTTGTTGTTGGGAGAAAGTCATCCGACTTGACCTTGCATCTGTGGCACACCCACAATCCAACGGTCAGGTTGAGCGAGCTAATGGATTAATTCTACAGGGAATCAAGCCACGTCTTGATGCACCGCTACATAGAGCAGCTGTAGCCTGGGCGGAAGAATTGCCATCTGTGCTGTGGAGTTTACGAACTACACCCAACAGATCCACCGGCTACACCCCTTATTTCATGGTATACGGAGCAGAAGCCATTTTGCCTTCCGACATCCTTCATGGAGTTTATGAACTACACCCAACAGATCCACCGGCTACACCCCTTATTTCATGGTATATGGAGCAGAAGCCATTTTGCCTTCCGACATCCTTCACGATGCACCAAGAGTTGCCGCCTACGACGAAGATGACGCTGAAGAATCCATACGCTTAGATGTGGACCTTCTCGAGGAGCAGCGTGTTTTGGCATGCCAAAGATCTGCCATCTACGAACAGAAGCTACGCAGCTACCATAGTCGCCGCGTTCGGCATCGCTCGTTTAAAGAGGGGGATTTGGTGCTCCGACTTAAGCAGAAGAAGTCCCACAAACTATCCCCGCCATGGAAAGGACCATTCATCATAAGCAAGGCGCTACTCAATGGGTCTTACTACCTCATTGACAATCGTGAACTGAAGGATAGACCCAACGAGGATCATAAGCGTAAGCGACGTGACCCGGATGATGACTACCCGGAGCTTGATCGGCCATGGAACATAGCACAGCTCCGTCCTTTTTACACTTAGCATTTTTTATCTAATTGTGTACCTCTTATATGATCAATGAAATAAATCTCTTTGGTTCACTCATATTTCTGAGTCTTTTACCTCCTTTAGTGTTCATTTTTGGATCATGTAAAACCTTTATGCAAAAGCTTTGCGTTTGCACTTGTGAAAATTCCGCCTACGGGACGCTTAAGTTTTCTGGTCTACACGTTCTTTGTCGTTTTTATGTGGACTCTGGAGTAGTGACTTTCAGCACTTGTTGTCGGCGATTTTGTGCTCAGGTTATTGACGGTGCCATTGGGCATCATCACCTAAGCGCATGGTTCCGACAACGAGTCTTCCGACTCACGAAAAGTCAAGCATAAGAACCAAAGTAATGGATACACCATCACTTGCTTAAAAAATATATACATGCTGGAAACTAGTTCTTAAGCAGCAGGAAATAACAACCAGTGTTTTCCGCCTTAAGTTACATAAACAAAGTTTTTTCCCGCATATACACCAAAGGTGAAACAAATATTACAAAGTTGTTCTTCACTCCTTTGGCGCAGGTGACTTGGAGACAGCATCATCACCAGCCGGAGAACCACCCTCGAAGTTGGCGCTGTGGTGGGACTCAGAGGAATCTTGGTTGCCGCTGTCGATGATGTTCATGGGAAGGAAGACATTGATGTCCACCAACTCGGCAACTCTGGTGTCATAGCCCGTGAGTGACGACAAGATGGCCTCATGATTAATCTCTTTGCCATCATCGTCGACGTCGGGGATGCCAGAGGTCACCGTGTCGATGTCGGCATCTTCATAGTGTGCCTTACCATTGACAACGCCATCCTTGCGCCAGCCCATGCACACGAAGCTTTACAGCTTGTGATACGCTTGGGGGCTCGGCGCAGAATCTCCGAGTACTTCGCCATGGAGTCCGATGCCTTGATGTGTATCTGGAGGGACTTGGCGATCTCCTTGGCTTGCGTGATGGCGGTGTTGATGAAGTTGTCGGCAAGAACCATGCATTCCTTGGCCGGTGGAGGCGATCGGGTTAAACCCATAGGAGCTGCAAATTCCGACAAGGAGCGCATGAGTTCAACAAATCAAAGTATCTAGACTGCAGAAATCCAAGACGGAGAAAACTTACTGAAGATGTTGGCCTCAGCTTGCCAGAGGGTGTCCGCCAAGGATTGTTTCTCTTGTTGGAGGAGCTTGTACGCCTCGCTATGGCGATGATTCTGCTCATCGGCAGCTCGCTTCTGATCTTTTAAGATCGCAATCTCCTCCTTCAAGCGGTTGATTTCCTCGGTGGCGGAGTCCTGCAAGGCCTTCATCGACTCCTCATGCATTTTTAGCATGTCCTTCCTCTCCTGCTTAAGAATTTCTTCTCGCTATCCAGCTCTTGAATGTGCTTGGATTGCTCGACAATATTCTTGGCCTTGGCGATGGTTTCTGCAAGTCGGAGAAAGTAAAAGTACACAGTGAGTACTCGAAGAATATGGGCACAAAACCAAGTCGGAATGCGCATTAGAAAATAGACGCTTGCTCCTGGTGATCTGTTCCTTCAAGAAGGCAGCTTTACCCTTTTCGGCTTCAAGATCTGCGCGCATCTTCTGGTACTTGTCATTGGCCATGCCCCTCCGAGCATTCTCGTTCTATGGAAAAAAGGACAAAGTTAAACGTTGTTTAGCCTGCTTGGAGCATCTAGTCAGAAATTTTCCACTTAGACGCTCGGGGGCTACAGCGAGAATTTTTGACTTAACAATATGCTTAGCTTTCTTTAAGCATCTAGTCGGAACTAATTCAGTTACAACTAGAAGCTTGGGGGCTATAGTATAAAGTTTTTAAGTCGGATGTATGATTAGCTTTTCTTTAAGCATATAGTCGGAACTATTCAGTTGCAACTAGAATCTTGGGGGCTATAGTATTGAAATTTATAAACACTGCGTATGCTACTCTTAAAGCATCTAGTCGGAATATTTCATTCCACCTATATGCTTGGGGGCTACAATGAGAGGTTTTCTAACTTAGTCACTCTTAGAGCATATAGATGCAAAACCTATGGTTTTCCATCTACATCCTCGGGGGCTACAGTGGGATACTCATATGAAAAGCAAAAGGCAAAGAAAACTTACAAGTGCGATGATCTTGAGGTTCGTAGCACTCTCGGCCAGCAGCTTGGCAAAGGATTCGTTGTTTCCTTGCAAGATTTCTGCTTGCCAGTGGAGCTCCTCTAGACCGCACGTCGGAGATGTCGGCGCCGCACCAGGCACCAAAGCAGTGCTACCCGGTGTAAGTACCAGATAGACTATCTTTGGATAGGCTATGGGTTTCTTGGGTGCGGGGGCGCCGCCAACGGAAGAAGTACCAGCTTCCACCACCGCCTTGCCGCCACCGATGGCATCCTTAGCCGGAGCTTCAGCCATTTGCTGGGTGGTACTCTCCTGCGTTGCCTGCTCGCCGACAACAGCAAGATCGGTAGAGGCACCAGAATACACTTCCATGGCGGAAGGGCCTAATGCCTCCTTAGCTTGTGAGCTTGTTGGGGCAGACAAGGGCTTGACGGCAGGCGTGGCAGGGGCGATGGCGGGGGAGGCGTCACGATGCAGAATGTCCTTAATATTTCGAGAAGCCCCTGATGTTTTGGAGGTCTTCTTGAGGCTAGTCGTGGCTTTCTTCCTGAAACGTGCAAAATGTTAAGTACAGGAGAAAGACAGATAAATAGACAATGTCGGAGAATGAGAAGCTTACACAAGTGGGGGTGCTTTGGCAAAGGGGATCCCAGTAACTTTTATCTTTTCCGCCTCCAAGGCGGCGGTAGTCTTTTTGGAGGCTCCACCCGCCGTCTTCTTCTTCTTGCCTCCGTCGGCAGCGTCAAAGGTGGAGCTCTTCCGCTTTCGTGCCAACGGAGCCTCGTCGTCGGACACGACCGTGACTTCCTTCATCTTTGGATCGTAGATTTGGGCAGCCAGGTTTCCCTCCTATAGATCGCTAAGTTGTTAAGTAAGAAATCACCGTGTTAGATAAGATGACATTTGCAAGACGGAAGAACTGGAGTATATGTCGCACATGGAAAATAAAAACCTACCTTTGGGCACTTGCAGTCTACAAACATGGCATAGGTGATGGTGAAGCCACGCTTCTTATCCTTCACCTTGACAATGTACTTAAGGCGGAGCTTGACGGAGTCTCTCGAGAAGTTGTCCACGGAGATGCGGAGACTATCCCTTATGTCGCTGGTATACTCGTGCATGAGCTTCGCGTGGTGCTGCAGAGGTTGGATTCGCCTGATGAACCAGCACATGTCTAGGTCCAAGCCGGTCAAACCCGTCTCTACGAACCATTCGATCCGCCTTATGGCACGAGAAGCGTCGAGGTCGGAGGGAAGGGAGGCCTGGGATCTCCATGACGAGGCTTCAACGGCGGCTCCGTCAACGAAGTCCGGGTACGTAACTTGTCGGCCAGACAGAGGAATGTCTGGGCCGTAAAAGTACGTCTGTTGCCAATTTTTGCAGGACTCATGGCCGACGATGTCGGGGAACCGCCGGCCAGGTCAGATCTTGAAGCTTATGGTGCCGCAGTTCCTAAGCTCTTCCTTGCTATGTCCGGCTTCACGTTTGACGGTGAAGAAGTACACAAAAAGGTCTAACCTAGGCCTTATCCCTAAGTATCCCTCGCAAAGCGCCGCGTAGTTGCTAAGCACTAAGATACTATTGGGGGAAAGGTTCTGGGGCTGGACCCTATAATGGTTCAAGACGGAATGGAAGAAGTTGGAGATGGGCAGGGAGACGCCGCGTACAAGTTGGGCTTTGAGGTACACCTTTTCTCCGGCTTGGGGAGAAGGTGTCACATCGCCGGCCGGCGCCGCCCGCCAGGCGAGCCCCTCCGTCGCAGGAAGGTATCCCTCGATGATCAGCTCTTGGATATCACGGTCTATGATATCTGAGCCGCGCCAGTCGCCTTTGTGCGAGTCCAGTTCCTCCTCCAATGGCTCCAGCGCCGCCAGATTAAGGTTGCCGTCGGTGGACTCGATCACCGCCGATGCGGGGATGACCAAACCCTCTGGAGGCACGACAACGAAGCTCGCCGGCTTCGCCGCGGCTTCACTCGATGCTGCCATCGATGGGGAAGTGCTGCTGCTAGCCATGGAGTGGATACGGAGGTCACTGGTGTAGATTGGAGCTAGGTTTTTTAGAGAGTTCTCGTGGAGAGCTCGAGGAGGCACGCGACAGGAGGAAGAATACGATGTGAGTAGAATGAGGTAAAAGGTGAAAATTCCATCGCGGTTACTATTTATCATCTCCAAGCATCAAGATTCGCGCATCTTGATCGGACGGTTGCCGCGTAGACGACGTGTTCGCGAACGTGTGCGGAAATTTCGCACCGTCTCCAACCGTCGCCGCCAACGGTTCGTATCGCTCGCGCGGGAAAATCAGACATGATTGCGTTCTCTGCATGTGTGAGTTACGACGCGTCGCTGACCTAAGCCTACGTCGTCCTAGATGACATGGGTAGATGAGCCGTCACATCGAAGATTCCGACATGGATGTATCCAATCCGACTACGGAAGAGTACGATGAAATATTCAACATTTCTCTGGCTTACAAGTTGAAGACGGAGAAAAGCTTTGCAGGGTTCTTTGGGAGGACTACAAGATATTGTTTGACAATTTGCCGACATCCAACTAGACGGAGCATTCATCTGAAAAGGCAAGATGGCGCAAGATCTCGGAGTTCTCCGGGGGCTACTGTTCGGGATATGCTATATGGGTATCCTCATAGCATGTCACCTATCCGGATAACCCGGGTGGCCCACAGTTGGTAGCATGGACTATGGCCTGCTGGGCGACCCAGTTAGATGGATCCAGAAGGGAGGCCCATGCCGGATAAAGGAAGGCCACGGTGGAGTCACCAGCGTACCCGGAGCCTTGGTGTGCAAGATACACAAAACTAGTAATAGACGGTGTAGGACTCTGTAACCTGTCCGGCTAGGACTTTTCCCTGTAACCCTAGGACCCGGCGACTATATAAGTCGGGCCTATGGGAGCCTTTAGGGCACAACCTAGTATCGATTCATACAACCTCGCACAGCGAACCCATCTCTATAACTCGACGTAATGCCCTTATAGTGATTTATAGCAGGAGTAGGATTCCGCCACCGTCAGGATCCGAACACAGGTAAGCTGTTACCTCGCACTGCTAACCGTCCGCCTTACCCCACATCTCTAAACACGCACTGTGAGGACCCCTCCATGGCGTACTCGTCAGCAATACCACGACACCTCATATTAAAGGGACATGAGATTGCCAACTTATATTTCGTCAAGCATATACTCCATATTTGTGCACTTTAACCTTAATCATCTCAAGATGCCTATGATAGGGGCGATGAAGGCTCAAAGCTAGTAAGTACCATATCTTTTGGAAGCTCTTTATGACTTATAATCCCTGCTTCCCTCTATAAAGGGACCTTTCTCCCACTTCCAAGTTGAGTCAGTAAACCTACTTCCTCTCTATCTCCAGCAAGCATTTGAGTTGTTGTGTTTCAAGCATTCATATGGTGATTTATTCAATCATGTTCTTTATATTGCTTGTTTGCACAAAACTCTTATCTATTGAGTATTAATTTGAAAGCCTTCACTTGTGAAAAAAAAATTTGAGCAAAGAGTGCTCCTGTTATAAAACTTCTACAAAAAGCTTTTGTGAAACTGTTTGCCAGGTGTTCTCTGACCAAGAACAATTTTGCCAATTCCAATTATGATTTATCTTTATTCATCTCTATTATGACTGATGTACTTATTTGCAAGATAAGTTATATAATGGTGAGTTGCTTTCTTATATGAGTTGTGCAATGGTAAGTGTGATGCTTCTTATTCGTATTCTTTTATCGACACTTCACTCCATAAACCTGTGGACATGTTTAATGAGCTCAGTTTCCGCTTGGGGACAAGCGAAGTCTAAGCTTGGGGGAGTTGATACGCCCAATTTTCATCGCCATTCTATATCATAATTTACCTCTATTCATTGATATTTGTCTTATTATGAGGTATTACTTATGGCTTTTCATCTGTCTATGCATGTTGGATGATTCTTGGAGGATGGACTGCCGGAGTCTAGATTCTGATGGAAAAGAAGGCATTTCGGTGCAATTTCGTGAAGAACAGAAAAATACCAGAAAAATATGGAAACATATTATTTTCCCAGGAGACGAAGGAAGCCAGAAGGAGGAGCGAAGAGGGGCCGTAGGGTCCCACACCCCCTAGGCGCGGTCCCACCCTAGGCCGCGCCTAGGGCAGGTGTGGCCCACATGCCCGGCCTCCGACTCCGCCCCTTCGCCTATATCTTCCCTACGGAACCCTAACACCAGGGGGCGAGCACAGATAGATTTCCGCCGCCTTTGGGGGGCGGAAAACACCGATAGAGAAAGATCTCTCCGGCAGACAGATTTCTGCCGAGGGAATTCCTTCCCGGAGAGGGAAGACCGTCGCCACCAACACCATCATAAAGCTAGGCTTCATGGGGATCATCATCATCATCATACAGACCATCATCTCCACCAGCACCATCATCACCACTCCGTCTCGCTGTAACAATTGTGTTGGATATTGCTTTAGTTCTTAGGGGAAACTTTCCCGGTGTTGATTACTATTGTAGTTGATGCTTGTGAGTGGAACCATTGGATTATTGTTTATGTTCAGATTGTTATACATTACCATATCATCTTTGATCTTGATCCATATGATGTCCTGTGAGTAGTTTGTTGTGTTCTTCAGGACATGGGAAAAGCCATGTTGTTAGTAGTGAATCTGTGTTGAGTTATTATTCAATGGTTTAGTATTTAAGTCGTGGTGCTATTATTCTAGTGGTGTCATGTGAACATTGACTATGATACTTCACCATTTATGGGCCTAGGGGAATGCATTGTGTATTTGGCTACTAATTGTGGGGTTGCCGGAGTGACAGAAACTTGAACCCCCGTTAGGACACCTTTGCACAAGGGAGTGTAGGATCTCAAAGTTTAAGGTTGTGGTTAGATTTATATCTTAATTACTTTCCTATAGTTACGGATGTTTGCAGGGGGTTTAATCACAATTATGTATTAGTCCAAGTAAGGGTGGTACATTAGCACCGGTTCACCCACACAACACTTACAACACCAGAGAAGAGTACTCAGCTATTTGAAGCGAAAGCACTTGACAGAAGAGTCCCCGAGAACGTTTGGTCCTTATAAGTATTTCCACCGGCTTGTCCTTTGCTAAGAAAGGATTGGGCCACTTACTCCATTTGTTCGTTGTATTTATTACTTGCTATTTGTTTTGTTTCTTTATCAGAAAACCACTAAAAATCCGTTTGCTAAGTATTCACAGGAATTTCCTACTCCATACCACTGTTCAGCACCTTCTCCTCCTCGTTGGGATCGACACTCCTATTTATCGGAAGTACGATGATACACCCCCTATACTTGTGGGTCATCAATGAACCGTGGACCCCGGTCCATTCCTTTATCATTGATATTCCATCTATTGTTTATCGTTTACTTTCTGCAAGAAAATCACTATCTTCCACACTATACGTTTAATCCTTTGTTTTCAGCAAACCGGTGAGACTGACAACCTCACTGTAAGTTGGGGCAAAGTATTGAGTTTGTGTTGTGTAGGTTCCAAGTTGTTAGCAACACCTTGGAGTTGTTTCCTTATTCTTACTGGTTCGATAACCTTGCTTTCATAACTTAGGGAAACTTGCTGCTATGCTCATCATACCTTCCGCTTGGGGTTCCCAGTGAGCTCTACATATCTGAGCCATTAGGGGGATGAAGAGGCGCCACAGGGCGGCGACACCACCCCTGGCACGGATCCACCCTAGGCTGCGCCAGGGCATGGTGTGGGCACCCTGGCCCTCAACCTACCTTGACCCTTCGCGTATATAAACATCTCGAGGCAGAAACCCTAAGTACCCGATCAGAAATCCATGAAAGAGTCTGTAGTCGCCGCCACCATCGTCCCTAGATCGGGGGGATCTGAATCTCTTCCCG
Organism: Avena longiglumis; assembly: GCA_030063025.1. Taxonomy (NCBI): domain Eukaryota; kingdom Viridiplantae; phylum Streptophyta; class Magnoliopsida; order Poales; family Poaceae; genus Avena; species Avena longiglumis. The sequence goes on from CP125974.1 coordinate 459,550,883, forward strand.
GCACCATTCCGGAGGGGAGAGATCATCCTGAAGGCCTTCTTCATCACCATGCCAGCCTCCGGAGTCACACATGTGTAGTTAATCCTTGGATTATGGGTCCATACAATAGCTAGATGGTTGGTTCTCCTCCTTTGTGCTATCATGTTTAGATCTTGTGAGCTCCGTTCATGATCAAGATCATCTATTTGTAATCCTACATGTTGTGTTTGTTGGGATCCGATGGATATTGAGTACTATGTTCATGATTGATTATTGATTCTATCATGTCTGTGTTATTTGTGATCTTGCATGCTCTCCGTTGCTAGTAGATACTTTGGCCAAGTAGATGCTTGTAACTCCAAGAGGGAGTATTTATGCTTGATAGTAGGTTCATGCCTCTAGTAATCTGGGGAAGTGACAGAAATCTGGGGAAGATAGTAATTGCTTGTGATAATTGCAGAAATAAACAATAAACGGTAAACAGTAGATGGTATATCAATGGTACGGAATGGACCGAGGTCCACAGTTCAGTAGAGGTGTTTCTCCATAAGATAAATAGCATGTTGGGTGAACAAATTACAGTTGGGCAATTGATAGATTGAGAATGCATAACAATGCATGTACATGTCATGATGATTTCTATGAGATTCGTTTGGGCATTACAACATAATACATATACCGTAATCCAAATGCATATATGACTAATAATCCACCTTCAGGTTATCATCCGAACCCCTTCCAGTATTAAGTTACAAGAAAAAAATAATTTCATTAAGCAAAGTGTGTGAAATAAACAATACAATTGCCCTTGGACAAAGGATTTTTGTTTTCTCCCTAGTAGGAATAGCACATCTAGAACCTTAGAGGTTTCTGTCACTCCCCCATATTACTAGAGGCATGAACCTACTATCGAGCATAAATACTACCTCTTGGAGTTACAAGCAACTACTTGGCCAGAGTAACCACTAGAAACGGAGAGCATGCAAGATCACAAATAACATAGACATGATAGAATCAATAATCAATCTTGACGTAGTACTCAATATTCATTGGATCACAACAAACACAACATGTAGGATTACAAATAGATGATCTTGATCATGATAGGCAGCTCACAAGATCTAAACATGATAGCACAAAAGAGGAGAAACGACCATCTATCTACTGCTATGGACCCATAGTCCAAGGATGAACTACTCACACATCACTCCGGAGGCTGGCATGGTGATAAAGAAGGCCTCTAGGGTGATCTCCCCTCTCCGGTAGGGTGCCGGGTAGAGCTTCAGATCCCTCCCAATCTAGGAACGATGGTGGCGGCGGCTATGGACTTTTTCGTGGATTTCTGATCGGGTGCTTAGGGTTTCTGCCTCTGGGTGTTTATATAGGCGAAGGGGCAAGGTCGATTGACTTCCAGGGGGCCCACACCATTCCCGGATGCGGCCTAGGGTGGGCCCGCGCCATGGGGTGGTTTGGCCTCCCTGTGGCGCCTCTTCATCCCTCCTCTAGACTCCGTCTTCATTACGATAAAATATCGACTACCTCTTTTGTTCCATCCAGTTCTGAGAATACTTCTTTACTAGCTTTTCTAAAACCAAAAATAGCAGAAAACAGGAAACTGGCACTGTGGCATCTTGTTAATAGGTTAGTTCCTAAAAATGCATAAAAGTGCCTCAAAGTGTAGATAAAACATAGGATAGTTAATACAAAACAAGCATGGTGCATCAAAAATTATAGATACATTTACGACGTATCAAGCATCCCTAAGATTAACTCCTACTCGTCCTCGAGTAGGTAAGTGATAAAAAGAATATTTTTTTAGGTGACATGCACCATCACAATCTTGATCAAGGTATTGTAAAGCATTGATAGCTGGGATCAAAGTACTCTAACATAAGCATGAAAGATATATTTCTAAAAATAAAACATAGCTACTATGTTGCAACATGAAAGGTAACATAAACAAAAGATCATGAATAACAATGCATTGAAAGACATTTGTTTGTTTCACATATAGAAAACATAGCAAGTGTGGTAATCGGCTTGTCCTTCATGGAGTAGCAAAACTTAAATGCATAGGACACCTTCAAAGTTCATAAGCGTGACTAGATACAAATAATTTAAGAACAAGCAATACCATAATTATGAATTAATCAACAAGTTTTAGGACAATGCACATTGAACTAAGAATGGAAACTATGCTCTCTTAATTGGTGCATAAAGATAGAAGATGGAGACTCAGCAAAAAGTATAAAGAAAGGCCCTTCGCAGAGGGAAGTAGGGATTTCAAGTTTCATAATGTCACATCCCAAGATTTTCCAAATCTTGTATTGTGAAAAACAAAATAAGCAAAATAAATAATTGTTGAAAATTAGGGTGAAAAGAAACTTTTGTTTCTAAATGGAAACTTAAAATCCCATCTTGAACAAACTTTGGTTAAATTTTAATCCAACTAAATTCAAATCAAGTAGGATGCATTCTTCATAAATGCATCTGGAAATTTAACACTTGAGAAATAAACCAAAACCCCAAAACCCTAATGGAATAAAATCATTTTCAAGTTATCTCTAAGACCATGGATTTGATCCAAATAGAAATTTGTCAAACAAACATTTCAAAATGATCAAGAATGACAAATGGAAATATTATAAAATCATATAAATTGATTTCATTCAATTTGGAGCCATAGATAAAATCTTATGAATTTAATAAGATAAGGATATTTAATTCCCAAAGCTAATAAAGCCCTTTATAAAATCCATGTGGTGAGCAAATAACCCTAAAAGGATTTAAAAAGATAAACAAATAATAAATAAAGTTATAATAGTTGGAATCACTATTTATGGATCTATAAATAAAAAGATATGGATTTTATAAGATAAAGATAGAAATATTAAATAAGGAATATTTAAAGACCAAATTAAATCTTGGCCTAATCCATAAGCAAATGGAATGTTTATAATCCAAATACAAATAAAATAATGGATAAAGAGATTTCAAATTAATTAAAATGGCATTAACCAAATTCAATTTGAATAAAGACAAATCCAATTTTAAATGATTATTATATCTCATTAAAAGCATTTCCAAATAATTCAAGACACCCTATTAATTGAATAAAACTTACTGAAAAAGTTTTTTGGAAGAATGAAATTTAAATAAGGATTAAAAAAATTAAATCTTATTTGAAGTAATGCAAAGGCCTATTTTTTTAAAATAATTAAAGGACCCTAAAAAGAATAAATTATTTATTCTAATTTTGACTTCAGAATGTGTTATTAAACAGTGTTTGATTACACACAAAGTTTGAGAGAAATTTGAATTCAAATGAATGCTTAAATGGATTAATCAAAATCAAAACAGAATATTAGAAATAGAAAAACGAAAAACAAAGCAGTACAAAAAAAATCTAAGCGGCGAGCCCAGTCCAGGCCCAGCAGCCCAACTAACCCCCCCCCCCCCCCCCCGAAACGTTTTTCTCACCACAGTCAGAACCCGCAAAGGCACTGACAAGCAGGCCCCATCTCACCCCTCTCTATCTCGCTGACACCAGGACCCACTGCCACCTCGCCATCGTCTCCACCCACGCGATGACCTCGCCCCTCTCCTCGCTGCCGTTTCTGGCCGGGAATCAAACCCGTTAAATTCGCCTCTAATGCTGGAGTAAACCCCGCCCCGATCACGCACACTTAAACACCTGCTTCCCCTCTCCGTTTCCCCCCAGAAACCACCTACTCCCTACCCCTAGGTCGTTCCCATTTTTGTTTGTACCACCGCAGCCTCCGTCAGACTCCGACGTCAATTCCGGAGAACCCAAGCTGCACCTCGCCTCCTCGACCATGCGAGCCTGCTCCCCTCTTCATACGCATCTCTCAGTGGCATCATCTCGCCCCCGCGCGCCCCAGAACCTCGGCAACGACGACCACCGAGCGCGCCGCCGTCTGCTTCCACTCCGGCGACACTTCTCTGGTTGGTAATGACCACCCCTCTCTTTCTTTTTCATGCACGCATCCTCGCTACGTCCTTGCGCATCTAACCATACCCTCCTCTCCCTCTGGCGTGCACCGAAGCCTCGCCACCGTCTCCGACAGAGAGCAACCATCGCGAGAGAGAACTCCGGCGAGGAATTCCGACTACACATGCGCCCCTTCGACCAACGCGAGCAGGTTGAGCATCCCCGTGCCACAGCGATCTCGGTGAACTACCCTCTACCTCCCTTGCTTCCTTTTCACCAGCTCCATCGCCGTCTAACCACGCCGCCACTCGCTGTCGCCCAGCGCCGCCCATCTGTGGCCAAGCTGTTGTAAACCGTAGGATCTTGATCAGAGGGTTGTGATAGAACGTAAACGAAAGGGTAAGCAGTGCTCTGAGACGTGCGATGTCACTTAGATCCAACGGCTCGCATCTGTCGATCCGCACGAAGTGGTACAGACCAATCGCAACACGATGCGTGGCCTATGATTGTTTTAAAAACCAGAAACTTGTCTATTAGATGTTCCAATTTGAAAAATTCATAACTTTCAAACCACACGTCCAAATTTTGCAAATTTTATATCAATGGAATCAGCAAGACAATTACTTTCTGATCATGCACTTTGTTTAGTAAAATGCTTCTGTTAAATTGATTGTTTTTGCATAAAATTGTGTATGCATGTTTAGAATATAAAAATTGTTCTAAAATGATTTTTGAGATAAAACCTTTGGCAAATAAGTTTGTTTTGAACCTACTGACCATAGAAATCAATTTGTGGTTTCAAAAACATATTTGGTGAAGCAAAAGAATAAAACCTTGAATTAAAGCATTTCTAGTCAAATAAAAATATGGTTTAATTGTTAAAAATGATTTTGGAGGAAAACCTTTGGGAAATGTTTTGATTTAAACTCCCTGACCCCAAGAACCAAGTTTTATGATTTTAAAATGTATTTGGTGAACTCTATAAAGATTATTACTTTGCTAAAAGCATTTTCAACCACATAAAATAATGATTTGGTTTAAAAATGATTTATAAGTAAAATCTTTTGCAAATGATGTTGCCACTTATATAAGATGACCAATAGGTGTTTTCCAATGTTTGTAACCCATTAGAAACCACATTTACAAATAAAAAAACTTTGGCATGCTTGCATGCATTGTTTTGTTTCTATTATTTTATGTGATGTTTGCTTGAATGGTAGATTGAATTATTGCTTGCTTGATTGAAATGTAGTGTTTTGAAGAGTGTGAATATTGCAAGATCAAGGAGTGAACTCATATTATCTACCAAAAAGGCAAGTGATGCTTCATACTTTTGTCCCATTATTTTCACTATGCATTAGTGATATTTCTAAGTAGGACTTGCATGGAATTTTTGCTAAGTATAAACTATGCCATGGGAAATCCTAGTAGATGAAACCTTAGTAGAAATTTCCTAAGTTAAGATTCCTACTACTATCATGCTTAGCTTAGCTAATAGAAAACAAGAGTGGAATATATATTCATACTATGTAATATTTCTAAGTCAAGGACTTGTGTTTTATTTAATAAAACAACTAAGTGAATGAATCACCTGGGTGGAATGGAAAGAATGGTTTGTGTTGAGTGGTTCACAAGGCCCATTTCTATGGTTTACCTTGTGTATCTCACTTGTGGATGGCCACCCAGGAACAAAGAGATTTGAGATGTCAAATGTTGAGAAGCTTCAAGTGCAACCACTTGGCATTATGGGCTCTGCCTGGATCATATAGGTTGCAATAACTTAGCCAAATCGACAGTTGGTGGTAGGGGTTTGATAGGTTGGAGCGCGTCCATTCTGGTCTAAGGGAAGGCTTCTGAAAGATCTTGTCTTGGTGAAACCAAGTATTGTGGGGGAAAGTGCACCACCTCTGCAGAGTGTAAAATCTAAGTACTTAGTCATGTCCCTGGTAAAGGACAATTTGAGCATCAAGACATGGAAGCTATCAAGAATCTCATCATCCCAATTTCTAAGTTAAAATCTTGTGGTTGAACAAGGGTTGAAGGATCACCAATTTATATTGGGAGATTCCTTGGGTGATTTTGTCAAAGCAAAAACTTAGTGTTTTCAAATGATAAGGAAAATCTATTTTGAGCAAATCAAGCCTAAGCTCCACTTAGCCAAATGCATATAGATGATATACTCCACTATACTACCATAGTATCACTTGCCAATACAAGTCAAATGTATTGACCCTTATGGCTGTAACTTATTATGTTACAGGTTGGTTTGATGTTAGTAAAGTTTATTGATTAGGATTACAAGTCTACAACCAACATGACTGCCTGTGGCACTTTGAAGATGAAGGACCCCATGCTATTGTTATATTCTGCTGCATTGTAATGAGATAGCCAAATGATCTATGTAAGATGTAATAAATTATTTTATTCCTGGCTATAAAGTTGTATTATGACATTTGTTTCTTGATATTACATCTTAACTGTGGATGCTAGCTATTGATCTAGGGACTAGCATTGTAAACACATGGATCTCTACCTTATTAAAGGTTGGGAACTTTACAGATGGTATCAGAGCATTATGTTGCCTGTAGGATTTGTAACCCTAGGATTGGACAAAACCCCTTAGAAAAAAATAGGAGTTGTATTTGTTCCAGAACTTATTTACAAACAATCTTGTAAACTTTTTCCTCAACCATTTTTGGTTTTGATTCTACATCTCTTCTATTTCAAACTTGATGGACAAAGCCTACCCCATGGCCAAAGATTCACCATGAGCAAAGGACTTCATCAACTCTAATGACTTCAACATCTTCAAGTGATTTCAACTTTATTTTCACAAAGGACTTCAACTTGGATATCACTAAGGACTACAAATGAGACAAGAAATATTGCTCAAGACTTGAAGACTAAGGAAACACAACTTAGAAGGAACCATCACCACTTTAATGATTTGTGACCAAGAATTTTCCCAAGGAAACCATGATCTCATTCAAGAAGAATCTACCAAGAAGAATAGAATGATTTCAAAAACCATATAGTTGGACCACCATATTTAGATCAAACCAAATTCACCAACTTATGTGGTGTAACAAAAATATTTTATTGCTTATAGATGTGCTTGAACTTGTTGTTTGAATGGAATGTTTATTTGTGATTGCTTGCACATTGCTTGAGTGAATTGTGATGTGTGTGATTAGAATTGATTCCTTAGAAAATATGTTGCCTATTATAATCCCAATCCAACCCAAACAGATGACTACTCCAAAGAACTTCAACATCAAGAATGACAACAACAACAACCAAGAGATGCACATGAGAGAACAACTACTAGCAAACCAAACCCAGTTGAACCAAGTGACAACTCAGTTTTTAGCCAACAATAATGGATTAGACCCAACCATACAAAAGTTTTTGGAAATTCAATCCCAATTGTTGAAAGGGATGGCCACTCAAATGATCAACATGGGAGACAACCTTTCCCAAGGAGTTTGTGACAACAAGGATGTCAAGGATGATATTTTATAAGGAACCCAAGCTTGCAATGTTTGTGTAGACAAGGATCACACTTCCAAAGAGCATGAAGATCAATGCCCCAATTGTGAAGAGAAACATCCAATTGACCAATGCCCCACATCTCAAGCTACTTGTTTCTTGTGTGAAGGAATTAATCATATCCCTATCCAATGCCCCATCTATTCCATAGTTCAACAAAGGAAACAAGGTGGAGTGCAACAACAATTTGTAAACCCTCATGAAGGAACAACTTCTACCAAGAAGGATGAAGACAAAGTCAAAACTATGCACCATAAGGCCAAATCCAAAGTGATCACAAAGTGTTGCTACTCTTGTGAAGAAGAAGGTCATATCTCTAGTAAATGCCCCAAGAAGAGAGAAAGATTTCCCACCTTTGTGGTGAAGTATGAAGAACATGAACTAGAAGAACTCCTAGCTTTGGAGAGACCCAAGAAGAAGAAGAAGAAATGCCCCAACCCAAGCAAGAAGTATATTACCCAAGAGCAATGTTACACTTGCAAAGAGATGGGACACTATGACAATGAATGCCCAGAAAATAAGAAGAAACAAGGAAACAAACAAGAGGCAATGATACCAAAGGAAAAGAAAGATATCAGCCAAGTGATGTGTTTCAATTGCAAAGAACCAGGACATTATGCAAGCAATTGTCCAGAAAAGATGAAGCACAAGATAAACAAGCCTATGAAGGATCTCAACCTTTTCACATGTTTCAAGTATGGAAACAAAGGACACAATGCAGATGATTGCCTAGAGAAGTTTCATCAAGATTCCAAGCAAGCCAAGAAGTAATCTTGTTGGAAAATTTTTAAGGGTGGTAGTACCCTAGTTGCTTTGAGCCAACTTGTAACCCTAGCCTTCCCAAATATCGGGACGAGATTTATTTTAAGGGTGGTAGCCTGTCACATCCCAAGATTTTCCAAATCTTGTAATGTGAAAAACAAAATAAACAAAATAAACAAAATAAATAATTGTTAAAAATTAGGGTGAAAAGAAACTTTTGTTTCTAAATGGAAACTTAAAATCCCATCTTAGGAAAAGACTGGGAGTGACCAACTAAGAGAGCAATAATGGCCATAATCATGCAAAGCGACAAAACATTATTAATCAAAGCATAAAGAGATATCACAAGTCAAAAACTAAATGATCATAGAGGCTAAGGTGACTGGTTCATAGTCTTAACATGGTGTAATCATGTGCCAAGTCAACCCAAATAAAGCATCAAAGGAGAATGCCACAATATTATGCTTTTGTATGCTAAACAACGCATGATTCTTTCAAGGCACATTAAGCAATCTCAATTGTTTGAAACAATTCATGCCACAGCAATAATTACTAAGCATATGGTCAAAGCAACATCTAACATGACATGGTAAAGTCTAAGCCACAGTCAAAACAAGTTCCTTTTGTACCACCGTAAGCATGAAACTTTTTACTCTTTTTCAACACCAATCGACTTATTTGAAACAACTCACAAAGATAATAATCAATAAAGATCAGAGAGCTTGTCTCACCTAACTACAAAGAAGAACTAAAAATTTCTAAGCAAAAATCATAAGAAAACTAAAGCTAAACGCAGTGCTAGCAAAAGAGAACACTCATAGAATAATAAGAGTGAAAACTAGAGTGTTCTAGGCAATGAAGAACTAGGTGTGACTTCTCCAAAATATGTGTGTTGGGGTCAGACCAACTTATTGCAGCAAACAAAGTAAAATAAAACTAAAAAATAAAAATAAATACGCTCCAAGAACAACATATAGTGCATGAAGCAATAAAAATAAAGTGTATTGAAAGAAGAACTGATATTTTTATTGATGAAGAAGGAGATGCCTTGGGCATCCACAAGCTTTGACGCTTGTACCTCTTGAATATTTCTTGGGGTGACACATGTGGCATCCCCAAGCTTTATCTTTTGTACATACTTCATCTCATCACATCATCCTTCCCCTACACTTGAAAATTTCCTTCATACAAAACTTCACACAATCTTTTATTAGCAACATTAGTGTAATCAAGATAATAAGCCTTTGGGTTAAGTTTCAACTTAAGTGAAACCTTCATTAAAACATAAGCTACTATAGCAGCTCCTTTTAAAATCTCAAGTATCAAAGAGAACTCAAAAGAAACCGATTAAGAAGCAAATGCACATAATGGCAGAAATCTGTCAAAACAGACCAGTAGGTAAAAACCTATTTTTTCAAAAAACTTTTGTTTCTCAAATCAAAAAGTGCAAAAGTAACGTAAGTTGGGTAAATACCAGGGGCATGCACACAAAAAAATTCAGCTCAATCCAACGTACTGGTATTTTTCACGATTTTTTTACAGTGAAGCACAAAAATCTGTTTCGGGACAGCAACTTCCCCATATCTTACTTCCCTCTCATTAGAGGCTATTCTTGGCACAAAAACAACACAAAAAGGATAAGGAGAGGTTATAACAGAGGTAATAACTTCCAAAACTCAACAAAATAAAAACTTACTTAAACAAATATTGGGTTATCTCCCAAGAGTGTTTTTCTTTAACGCCTTTCAGCTAGGCACAAAAAGCAAGAATCAAGTATTTTGAAATGAAGAAGCATTAAATCAATACCAGAATATCTTCAACAAGTCAAGGTATCTTATCCAAATAAGTTCTAGAGTATCCTCTCTTAATACTCTTGGGTTCACTATTTTCACCAAACAGGTTTTCAGGAACAATCCAATCAAAATTCTTTTCCAAGGCTTCATGCACTCCTACGAGTTTAAAAGGTATTGATATTTTAATTTCCTCCCCCTTTTTGGGTTTGGTTTTGTCCAACTTTTCTAGTGTACCAATAACATGTACACGAGCCTAGCATATTAAAATGATCAAAGACCTTTCTAGCTTCTATAACAACATCATTAAATTATTTAAGCAAAGTTTCTAGGATAAAATCTCTCTTTTCAGTATCCTCAATGTCATTAAGTTTAAGAAACATTATCTGCATCATGGGGTTAAGGTTAACAAACCTAGACTCCAACATTTGAACTAAATATGCTATAGCAGTTTCATAATTTGGAGTGTGTTCTGCTAAGGATCTATCCTTAATATCTTTATGCTTACTAACATGATTAAAGAATTCTTCAATATTATCTTTCCCAATTATAGAGCCACTACCTATTTAAAGGTCTTTTAGGGTGAACTTAGGGATCAACATAATGAGCTAAGAACAAGGTAACAACTAAATAAGGAACTAATTTATTTGTGTTTTTTGATAAAAAGAAACAAACCAACAGAAATAGCAACTAAGGTAGGAAGTAATTTTTTGTGTTTTTGATAAAAAGAAACAAACCAAACAAAACAAAAGAAACAAAGCAAAACAAAAACAAAGTAAAGGGATTGGTTGTCAGAGACTCCCATTGCAGAAGCTCTCCTTTCTTCCCGACAACGGTGCTAGAAAATTGCTTGATGGCTCAAATGATGTAGAGCTCGTTGGGAATCCCAAGTGGAAGGTATGATGAGCACAACAGCAAGTTTCTCTCAGTTATGAAACCAAGGTTATCAAACCAGTAGGAGAAAGAACCAGATCCCAAGGTGTTGCTGGCAACGTGGAATCTGCACAACACAACCACGATATTTTTCCCCAACTTACAGTGAGGATTTCAAGCTCACCGGTTTGCTGAAAACAAAGGATTAAACGTATAGTGTGGAAGAAAGTAGTTGCTTGTAGAAATTGCAGAAAGTAAACAGTAGGCAGTAGATTCAATATCACTAGGAAGAATGGATCGGGTTCCACATTTCACTAGAGGTGTTTCTCCATAAGATAAGCATGCTGGGTGAACAAATTATAGTTCGGAAATTGACAGATTGAGAATGCATAATAATGCATGTACATGTCATGATGATTTCTATGAGATTCGTTTGGGCATTACAACATAATACATAGACAGTAATCCAACTGCATCTATGACTAATAATCCACCTTCAGGATATCATCCGAATGTCATGGTATTGCCGACGAGTACACCATGGAGGGGTCCTCACAGTGCGTTTTTAGAGACGTGGGGGAAGGTGGACGGTTGACGGGTACGAGGTAACACAGCTTACCCAGGTTCAGATCCCACAACGGTGGCGGAATCCTACTCCTGCTATAAATCACTATAAGGGCAATACGCCGAGTTACAGGGATTGGTTCGCTATGCGAGGTGACTAGAAAGTCTAAGTTATCGTCTTGTGTCGTTCCCTAAAGGATCCCATAGACCCGAATTATATATTCGCCAGGTCCTAAGGTTACAGGGAAAAGTCCTAGCCGGACAGGTTATAGAGTCCTACGCTGCTTACAACTAGTCTAGCGTGTCTTGCACTCCAAGGCTCCGGGTACGTCGGTGACTCCTCCGTAGCCTTCCTTTATCCGGCATGGGACTCCCTTCTGGATCCATCTAACCGGGCCGCCCAGCAGGCCATGGTCCATGCTACCAACTGTGGGCCACCCGGGTTATCCGGATAGAGGACATGCTATGAGGATACCCATATAGCATATCCCCAATAGTAGCCCCTAGAGAACTCCAAGATCTTGCGCCGTCTTGCCTCTTCATGTTGAATGCTCCGTCTAGATGGATGTCGGCAAATCATCAAGCAACATCTTGTAGTCCTCCCAAAGAACCCTGCAAGGTTTTCTCCGTCTTCAACTTGTAAGTCGGAAAATTGCTGAATCTTCTACCGTACTCTTCCGTAGCCAAACTGGATCCGTCCATGCCGAAATCTTCCGATGTGATGGTTCATCTACCAGTGACAGCTAGGGCTACGAAGACGTGGGTCATCAATGCCTCGTAGCTGACACATGCAGAGAATGCAATCATGTCCGTTTTTCTACGTGAGCGATACGAACCGTTGGCGGCGACGGTTGGCAACGTGGCGAAATTTCCGCGCACGCTCCCGCACACGTCGTCAACACGTCAACCGTTCAATCATTTTGCGCGAATCTTGATGCCAGAGGTTATAAATTGTAACAGCGGTGGAAATTTTACTTTTCACCTCATTCTCCTATGCATCGTATTCTTCGTCCAGAGAGCGCCTCCTCGAGCTCTCCGCGCATCGTGCGAAAAAACCCTAACTCCTCTACCTTTCCAGTCACCACCGTAGCCCCTCCAATGGCCAGCAGCAGTTCTGCCCCCTCCATGACGGTGTTAGGCGATGCCGCGGAGAAGTCGGCGAGCTCCGTCATCGTGCCCCCAGAGGGCCTGGTGATCCCTAAATCCACAGTGGTCGAAGCCACCGGCAGCAACCATAACCCAGTGGCGCTGGAGCTGCTAGAGGAGGAGTACGACTCCCACAAGGGAGAATGGCACGGTTCGGATATTACGGACCGTGACATCAAGGAGATAATCATCGAGGGCTACCTCCCTGCGACGGAGGGGCTCTCCTGGCGGGCGGCGCCGACCGGCGAGGTCACTCCTTCTCCCCAAGCTAGAGAAAAGGTGTACCTCAAAGCCTAACTGGTACGCGGCGTCTCCCTGCCCATCTCCAATTTCTTCCTAACTGTCCTCAACCATTACCAAGTATAGCCTCAGAACCTTTCCCCCAATAGCATCCTTGCGCTTAGCAACTACGCGACACTTTGTGAGGGTTACTTAGGGATTAGGCCTAGGCTAGATCTCTTTATATACTTTTTCACCATCAAGCGTGAAGTCGGAGCCGGCAAGGACGAGCTCAGGAACTGTGGCACCATTAGCTTTAAGATCCGACCTGGTCGGCAGTTCCCCGACATCGTCGGCCATGAGTCCTGCAAGAACTGGCAACAAACGTACTTCTATGGCCCAGATATCCCTCTGGCTGGCCGACAAGTGACGTACCCAGACTTTGTCGATGGAGCTGCCGCTGAAGCCCCTACATGGAGATCCCAAGCCTCCCTTCCCTCCGACATTGACGGTTCCCAGGTTATAAGGCGGATAGAGTGGTTCGTAGATACGGGTCTGACCGGATTGGACCTGGCCATGTGCTGGTTCGTCAGGCGGATCCAACCTCCGCAGCACCGCTTGAAGTTGATGCATGAGTATACCAACGAGAGGAAGGATAGCCTCCTCATCTCCGAGGACAATTTCTCGAGCGACTCCGTCAAGCTCCGCCTCAAGGACATCGTCAAGGTGAAGGATAGGAAGCATGGCTTCACCATAACCTATGACATGTTCGTAGAGAGCAAGTGCCCAAAGATATCTGTTTATTTTATTTTATGACATATACTCCTGTTCTTCCGTCTATCCATTACCATATCATCTAACATAGTGTATTTTCACTTAACAGCTCAGCGATATAGATGAGGATAGCATGGCTGCCCAAATCTATGATCCAAAGATGAAGGAAGTCATCGTCGTGTCCGACGACAAGGTCCCGTTGGCGCGAAAGCGGAAGAGCTCCACCTTTGACACTGCCGACGGAGGCAAGAAGAAGAAGACGGAGGGTGGAGCCTCCAAAAAGACTACTGCCACCCTGGAGGCGGAGAAAAGAAAGATTACTGGGATCCCCTTTGCCAAAGCACCCCCTCTTGTGTAAGCTTATTTCTCTCCGACATTGTCCATTGTTTGTCTTACTCCTATACTTATACTTTTTGTACGTTTCAGGAAGAAAGCCACTACTAGTTTGAAGAAGACCTCCAAAACTTTGGGGCTTCTAGAAACATTAAGGATATGTTGCATCGTGACGTTTCTCCCCACGCATCTCCCACCATCGCCCCTGTCACTCCTAGCGTCTAGCCTTCGCCCGCTCCGACAAGCTCACAAGCCAAAGTAGCATCTGGCCCTTCCGCCATGGAAGTGGACTCAGGTGCCTCTACGGAGATTGTCGTTGTCGGCGAACAGGCGATTTAGGAAAGTGCCACAAACCAAATGGCTGAAGCTCTGGCTAAGGATGCCATCGGTAGCGGTAAGGCGGTGGTGGAAGGTGGTACGTCTGTCGAAGGCGGCACCTCCGCACCCAAGAATACCATAGAGTTCCCAAAGATAGTATATCTGGTACTTACGCCGGGTAGCACCGCTCTGGTTCCTGGTGCGGCGCCGACATCTCCAACATGCAGTATCGAGGAGCTTCTCCGGCAAGCAGAAATCTTGCAAGGAAACAGTTTGTCCTTTGGCAAGTTGCTTGCTGAGAGTGCTACAAACCTCAAGATCATCACGCTTGTAAGTTTTATTTGCCTTTTGCATTTCATATGAGTATCCCACTGTAGCCCCCGAGGATTTAGACGGAAAACCATAGGTATTTTCATCTGAATGATCTAAGAGTGACTAAGCTAGAAAACTTCTCACTATAGCCCCCAAGCATATAGTTTGAATGAATTATTCCGACTAGATGCTTTCAGAGTAGCATACGCAGTGTTTATAAATTTCAATACTGTAGCCCCCAAGCTTCTAGTTGTAACTGATTTAGTTCTGACAAGATTCTTAAAGAGAAGCTAAGCATATGACTGAGTTAAAAACTTTATAGTGTAGCCCCCAAGATTTTAATCAAAAACTGAATTAGTTCTGACTAGATGCTTAAAGAAAGACTAAGCATAGTGCTAAGTTAAAAAAAACTCTCGCTGTAGCCCCCGAGCTTCTAGGTGGAAATTTTCCGGCTAGATGCTCCAAGTAGACAGAACAACGTTTAACTTTCTTCTTCCACAGAATGAGAATGCTTGGAGGGGCGTGGTCAACGACAAGTACCAGAAGATGCGCGCGGACTTGGAAGTCGAAAAGGGTAAAACTGCCTTCTTGAAGGAACAAATCATCAAGAGCAAGCGTCTGTTTTTCTTTTCTTTTTCGAATTCCGACTTGGTCTTGTGCCAACATTCTACGAGTACTCACTGTGTACTGTTCTTTCTCCGACTTGCAGAAGCCATTTACAAGGCTAAGGATATTGTTGAGCAATCCAAGCATATTCAACAGCTGGATAGGGAAAACAAGATCCTTAAGCAGGAGAGGAAAGATATGCTGAAGATGCATGAGAACTCCATGAAAGTCCTACAAGACTCCGCCAATGAGGAGATGAACCGCTTGAAAGGGGAAATCGCGATCCTGAAAGATCAGAAGAAAGCCACCGATGAGCAAAATCAGCGCCATCGAGACGTGTATAGGATCCTCCGACAAGAACGGGACTCCATGGCGGAAACTCTCCAGCAGACTGAGATTAGCATCTTCAGTAAGTGATTCTCCGTCTTGAACTTCTGTAAGCTAGATACTCTGAACTTTTTATGTTATTGAACTCATGTGCTCCTTTGTCGGAAATTTGTAGCTCCTATGGGTTTAACCCGGTCGCCTACTCCGCCAAAGGAATGCATGGTCCTTGTCGGCAACTTTATCAACACCGCCATCAAGCAGACCAAGGAGATAGCCAAGCCCCTCCAGATTAACATCAAGGCAGTGGACTCTGTGGCGAAGTTCTCGGAGATCCTGCACCGAGCCCCCGAGCGTATCTCAATCTGGAAAGCTTCGTGTACACGGGCTGGCGCAAGGATGGCGCTGTCAATGGTCAAGGCACACTACGAAAATGCCGACATCGACACGGTGACCTCCGGTATCCCCGACGTCGACGCGAAGGCCAAAAGATAGATCACAAGGCTATCTTGGCGTCGCTCGCGGGTTTTGACACCAGAGTCGCCGAGTTGGTCGACCTTAATGTCTTTGTGCCCATGAAAACCATTGACGGCGGTAACCAAAGATCCTCCGAGTCCCTCAACACTGCCGACTTCGAGGAAAGTGAGTCTCCTGCTGCTGATGATGTTGCGTCTAAGTCGCCTGCGCCAGAGGAATGAAAAACATTTATGTAATATTTGTTTCCTCTGAAATGTGTATGCGGAAAAACTACGTGTTAAATTAAGGCGGAAAACAATGGTTGTTCTTTCCTGCTACTCAAGAATTAGTTCCAGCATGTATATATTTTTAAGCAAGTGCTAGCTTATCCATTACTCTGGTTTTTATGCTTGACTTTTCATGAGTCGGAAGACTCATTGTCAGAACCATGCGCTCAGGTGATGATGCCCAATGGCACCATCAATAACCTAAGCACAAAATCGCCGACAATAAGTGTCGAAAGTCACTACTCCAGAATCCACATAAAAACGACAAAGAACGTGTAGATCAGAAAACTTAAGATAACGCCCGTAGGCGGAATTTTCACAAGTGCAATCGCAAAACTTGTGCATAAAGGTTTTATACGATCCAAAAATGAACACTAAACGAGGTAAAAGACTCAGAAATATGAGTGAACCAGAGAGCTTTATTTCATTGATCATATAAGAGGTACACAATAGATAAAAAATGCTAAGTGTAGAAAGGACGTAGCTGTGCTATGTTCCATGGCTGATCAAGCTCCGGGTAGTCATCATACGGATCACGTCGCTTACGCTTATGATCCTCGTTGGGTCTATCCTTCAGTTCACGATTGACAACGAGGTAGTAAGACCCATTGAGCGGTGCCTTGCTTATGATGAACAGTCCTTCCCATGGTGGGGCTAATTTGTGTGACTTATTCTGCTTAAGTCGGAGCACCAGATCCCCCTCTTTAAACGAGCGATGCCGGACGCGGCGACTATGGTAGCTGCGTAGCTTCTGCTGGTAGATGGCGGATCTTTGGCATGCCAAAACGCGCTCCTCCTCGAGAAGGTCCACATCTAGGCGTCTGGATTGTTCAGCGTCATCTTCTTCATAGGCGAAAACTCTTGGTGTATCGTGGAGGATGTCGGAAGGAAGGATGGCTTCTTCTCCATATACCATGAAGTAAGGGGTGTAACCGGTGGATCTGTTGGGTGTAGTTAGTAAACTCCACAATACAGATGGCAATTCTTACGCCCAGGCTCCAGCTGCTCTATGCATTGGTGCCTCAAGAAATGGCTTGATTCCCTGCAGAATTAATCCATTGGCTCGCTCAACCTGACCATTGGATTGTGGGTGTGCCACAGATGCAAGGTCAAGTCGGATGCCCTTATCCCAACAATAAGCTTCCACTTCTTCAAGTGACAAGTTGTTGCCGTTGTTGGTGATTATGCTATGTGGGAAACCAAATCTCACCACTAGATCTCGGACAAACCTAAGGGCAATTGCCCCATCGAGCTTTCTAATGGGTTTAGCTTCTATCCATTTGGTGAATTTATCAATTGCTACTAGCAGATGCATAAACCCACATGGTGTCGTCTGTAACGGACCCACCATGTCCAGCCCCCAGACTGCAAACGGCCAAGTTATTGGTATTGTTCGCAATTATTTAGAAGGAACATGTGGTTGTCATGCATAGTACTGGCATCCCATGCATGTTTCAACCATATTGTCAGCGTCCGCCTTCGCGGTCAGCCAGTAGAATCCTTTATGGAAGGCTTTAGCGACCAATGATCGAGGAGCGGTGTGATGCCCGCAATCTCTGAGATGGATTTCACGTAGGATTTCAATACCTTCTTGCTAGGAAACACACTTTAGGTATACACCAGTAGTGCTTATTTTGTAGAGCTGTCCATTGTTTATGCTACAGCCCTTTACTCGACGTACTATTTGCCGTCTTCCGAACTCGTCGTCGGGCAAAGTTCCGTGTTCGAGATACTCCATGAACGGTTTTGTCCAAGCCGGAGGGACCTTTGCCACCATGTGGAGGAAAGAGTCTACTCTATCCGGGTTGTCGATGTCTGCTCCCTTCATGGATGGTGTCCGTAGATGCTCCAGGAAAACTCCAGGCAGAATTCGTTTGCACCCTAATCCAAGCTTAGACAGTAGATCATCCGTATCGTTTGCTCCCTAGGTAAATATTTGACCTCGTAGCCCAAGAAGCTCTTGGCTCTCTCGTCCACTTCATCTCGATATGCCGCCATCATAGGGTTCCGCGCATTCCAGGTGCCAGCCACCTGCTGGGCAACCAAGTTGGAATCTCCACAGCAAACTATGCGCTTGATGCCAATATCCTTGTCTACGCGTAATCCGTGAATGAGTGCTTCATACTCCGTCATGTTGTTCGTAGCCTCGAAGTGGATCTGCAGAACGTAGTGCAGCTTGTCCCCAGTTGGTGACTGTAGTAGTACACTAGCCCCCGAGCCGTTGAGTAGCTTTGATCCATCAAAGTGCATCACCCAGTATTCTGGCTCCGACAATGGGGTAGCATCTGGCATTTCCATCCAATCTGCAATAAAATCCGCCAAGGCTTGTGACTTGATAGCGTCTCTTGTAGGTGATCTCAAAGGCGGCAAGTTCGATGCCCCACTTCGCGACCCTTCCTGTAGCGTCGCTGTTGTTGATAATGTCGGACAGTGGAGTCTTGCTCACTACTGTGATGGGGTGCTCCTAGAAATAGTGTCTTAGCTTCCGAGAAGCAAGGAATACTCCATAAGATATCTTTTGGTAGTGTGGGTAACGCTGCTTGGACTCCGTCAAGACCTCGCTTACATAGTAAACTAGTCGTTGAACTCCGTGCTCATAGCCTGGTTCCTTCCGCTCTACTACGACGACGATGCTAATTACCCGGTTGGTGGCCGCCATGTAAATTAACATGGGCTCTCCAAGCTCGAGCGCTGCAAGGATAGGCGCTGAGGAAATAATCTCCTTGAGCTGCTTTAATGCTGCATCTGCTTCGTCCGTCCATGTGAATTTGTCCGCCTTCTTCAGCAACCTGTACAGCTGCTGAGCCTTCTCACCAAGTCAACTGACGAACCGACTAACTGCTGCAACACAACATGATAGTCGTTGTATGTCCTTTAGGCATGTCGGACAGTTTATGTTTAAGATGGCCTTGATTTTATCCAGGTTGACCTTGATTCCACGCTGGGAAATGATGAAGCCCAACAATTTGCCGGCTGGAACCCCAAAGACGCACTTCTTAGGGTTAAGCATCATGTTGTATTTCTGGAGATTATCAAAGATTTCTTTTAAGTCGGAGATTAAGTCATTTAACTTTTTAGACATCACTGCTATATCGTCCACATAGGCGTGAATGTTTCGACCAATTTGATCGTCTAGGAAACGCTGCATTGTCCGCTGGTACGTAGCACCTGCGTTTTTCAGCCCAAAGGGCATCGTGACATAGCAAAAGGTGCCGTAGGGTGTAGTGAACGAAGTGGCCAATTGGTCCGACTTCCTCATCTTGATCTGGTGGTATCCTGAGTATGCATCGAGAAAACACAAAAGTTCCGATCCAGCCGTCGAGTCAATGACTTGGTCAATGCGAGAAAAAGCAAACTGATCTTTGGACATGCTTTGTTCAAGCCGGTGTAATCAATGCACATTCTTAATTCTTTGGTTCCCTTTTTGGGGACAAGTATAGGATTGGCCACCCATTGGGTGTGAAGGACTTCTCGGATAAAACTAGCCTTAAGTAACCTAGCTATATCTTTGCCTATGGCGCGTCTCTTCTCATATCCAAAGCGTCGTAGAGGTTTTTCACTGGTTTACATTTTGGATCAATATTCAAGCTGTGCTCGGGAAGTTCCCTAGGTACACCTTTCATGTCGGCAGGTTGCCAGGCAAAGATGTCCCTATTCTCATGGAGGAACTTGACGAGCGCGCTTTCCTATTTGGGATCCAGGTTTGCCCCAATGGCGCTGGTCTTTGAGGCATCGCCTACCACAAGTTCCACTGGCTTGGTCTCGATGGCGGCCTTGAATGCTGGATCAGAGTCGTAAATCTATTTCTTCAACACGGCATCTCCGAGGCATCGACCTTGCTCTGGATCTCCTTGAATTCTTCGCTGTAGAGGACAGCTTCCGCGTAGGCTGCTTCTCCAATCTCGCAGTCCCTAGCTTTGGCAAAGCTTTCGGATACGGTGATGATACCGTTTGGTCCGGGTATCTTGAATTTGTTGTAGACAAAGCATGGCTTGGCCATGAAGGTGTGGAATATGTCGCGGCCGAATATGACATGGTACACGCTCTTGAAGGGGACCACCTCGAAGGTCATGCGCTCTTGGCGATAATTATTAACATCACCAAAGGCGACCTGAAGTGTGATGCACCCAAGGGACCGAGCCTCCCGACCAGGAACTACACCGTGGAAGATGGTGTTGGTCCGCCTTAGGTTTGCCTCCGCCAAGTTCATCTTCTGCGGTGTATCCAGGTACATGATGTTGATGCTGCTTCCACTATCCACCATACATTTGGTGAACTCATTGCGGTCAATCAAGGGGTTGATGACCATGGCGTATTGGTTCTCCGTAGGGATGAGGTCTGGGTGATCCTTTCTATCCCAAGTAATTGGAATCTCCGACCAGCGCAAGAACTAGGGAACTGGGGGTAGAGTGGCCATCAGTATCCTCATGGAGGTCTTCTGTTGTCGGACGGTGGGGGTGCCAAGGGAAGTGTGGAAAACTGCCGCCTTCTTCTCTAAGGGGTTCTTGCCTTTGCCGTCGCTTTTGGCGGCGTGCTTGGGGTCAACATCCTCATCCATGTCACTTGAATCCTTGGACTCCTCCTCCTTCTTATTCCCTTTGCCCTTTCCTCGCGGTTTGTTCTTCTAACTTTGCTTGTAGCCGGACTTTGGGTCCTCCTTGAGGTCGTTGACGAACTTGAAGTGGCGATTGGTGTGGGTGGTCTTGCCGTTGGCATTGAGTTGTACGAGGCACGACATATCGCGGTACTCCTTGTAGGTTTGGGGAACGCGGAGCACTGCCGAGGTAGTTTCACTTCTTCGCTGCTTCCCATGACCAGCTCCCCGTCCTCGGCCATGTTGTCTGCCATCACCTCGTCCTGTGAAGGTCATAGCGACCATGTCGAGAGTTTGCTTTTCATCTGGTGTGTTTTTCTGCTTTGTTCTGCTATTCCTCCGAGCTTGAGTTGGAACTGCCGTTGCCGGAAGAGAGCCGCGAGCATCGTCGTCGGCAGCTGCGAACTCACTGGCCAACTAAATCATCTGGTTCAAGTCTAGCTGGTGATTGTCCTGCAAGCGCTTCAGCTTATGTCAGAGCAACATACCCCTTTCCAACCCATCGATGAAGGCGGCCATGGCGGTCTTAGCGTGCACTCCTGCGAGGAATTCTTCATATCCAACCAGCGGGAGAGGTAGGCGCGAGATGTCCCGTCTTTCTATTGCACGCACCGCTATAGATCGCCAACAGTATAGGGACGCTTGTATGTACCCTCGAATTTCTTGGTGGACGCTTCTTGCATGTCCAACCAATTGCAGATGGATCTCTCTGGCAAGTCATCAATCCATTGACGGGACATGCCCGCAAACATTAATGGGAGGTACTTAACGGCGATGTTGGGGCTACCCCCGGCGATCTCCACCACATTGCCGTAGTCCTGCAACCATGTAGCTGGCTTGGCGGTGCCGTCATAGGGCTTGATGGTCTTTCCAATCCGGAAACCTTTGGGGTAAGTTGCGGACCGTATCATAGGTCCAAAGCAACGTGGTCCCAGGTATGGTCCTTCCCGGGCCTCGTGGATCTTGTCTATACGCGAACGTGCGTCATATGGCTCTGGTATTCTTTTCTTCTTGCCATCAGGGGATGGGCTGCGTGAACGACATGGGCCTCCTCCGCCATGGTGGCTGCTAGGTGGCGATGGAGGAGGAGGTGGCGGTGGGTTAGCCTTCTTGATGTTACCCTCCTGTGATGCCTCACGCTTGTCATGGTTTCTTGTCGGACGCGGAGGGTCATGGCGCGACTGCTCTTGTGTCCTTGGTTGCGCTCCCCGTCATGACGGGTCTGCTCCGTGTTGTCGTGGATTATGATGCCGCTCTGCCTTGGAGGAGGCATATTCGTACGACGGTGAGCCTTGGTTTCTTTGCGATGTCGGGGTGAGCGGGGCGATGGCGATGGGCGACGAGGTTGGGTCTTACCTCCATGGTCGGAGGATATGGGGATAGCATCCTTCCTGTTGCGCGCATCCCTCCGTCTTCGTTCTGACGAACCCGTCTGAGATCCAACATCAAGAGGAGATCTGTCCCTTGGCGGCTTATGCTTGCTAGACTAGCAAAACGCTGGGTCGGACTCAAGCCTCTGAGAGGTGGCCCTTTCCTGCTGTTTCACCGCCTTGGCCACTAGGTCATAGACCTGGTCCACCGCTTCAGGCGATCTATCCTGCTCCAGAAGGGTCTTGGCGACGGAGAGGTTGAGGAGAGGAGTGGGCATCACATGTCTGCCTTCACTGTCAATGTATGGCTTTTCCTGTGCTGGCTTCGGGGGAGCCCAACCTAGGTTTCATCACACACCAGGATCGTTGATGACACGAGCTCGAGCTTTCTTGGCCTTCTTCTGCTGCAGCAGAGTCTTGTACTAGGCCTCCATTGCTTTAGCTTTCTCTATGGACTTCTGCGCATTGGCGAGATCTCGATCTAGCTTTGCGCCTTGCTCCGCGATGGCCTGCGCTTCCTCCAGTAGCTGCTGGTGCTTCTCGTCAACCTGAACTACACTGTGAATATGAGCCACGGTCATAGGCTCGACGAGGAGATTGTCGTACATCACTCTATCAGCTATGCCCCATTCCAGTATTAAGTTGCAAGCAACAGATAATTGCATTCAGCAAAGTGTGCAAAGTAAACAATACAATTGCCCTTGGATAAAGGATTGTTGTTTTCTCCCTAGTAACAACATCACATCTATAACCTTAGAGGTTTCTGTCACTCCCCGAGATTACTAGAGGCATGAACCTACTATCGAGCATAAATACTCCCTCTTGGAGTTACAAGCAACTACTTGGCCAGAGTAACCACTAGCAACGGAGAGCATGCAAGATCACAAATAACATAGACGTGATAGAATCAATAATCAATCTTGACGTAGTACTCAATATCCATTGGATCACAACAGACACAACATGTAAGATTACAAATAAATGATCTTGATCATGATAGGCAGCTCACAAGATCTAAACATGATAGCACAAAAGAGGAGAAACGACCATCTAGCTACTGCTATGGACCCATAGTCCAAGGATGAACTACTCACGCATCACTACGGAGGCTGGAATGGCAATGAAGAAGGCCTCCAGGGTGACCTCCCCTCTTTGGCAGGTGCCGGGAAGAGCTTCAGATCCCTCCCGATCTAGGGACGATGGTGGTGGTGGATACGGACTTTTTCATGGATTTCTGATTGGGTGCTTAGGAATTTTGCCTCGGGGTGTTCATATAGGCAAAGGGGCAAGGTCGGTTGAGGGACAGGGGGCCCACACCATGCCCTGTCGCGGTGATACGTCCAAAACGTATCTACTTTCCCGAACACTTCTGCTATTGTTTCTCCTCTAAGTTATGTGATTTGGATACAACTAACACGAACTGACGTTGTTTTCAGTAGAATTGCTTTGGTGTCTAGTTTTTGTGCAGGAAATCAACTTTTAGAAAAAATCTCGGAAAATATCACAAAACTCCTATTTTACCAGAAGACTCGTGGAGCCAGAAGATGAGACGGAGGAGGGCCACGAGGGGCCCACACCCCCTGGTCGTGCGGGCTAGGCCAGGCCGCGCCTGGGGGTGGTGAGGCCGCCTCGTGCACCCCCTCGGTCTCCCCTTCTCCTACATAAGCCCTCTGACCTAAAAACAGAGGGGGTTTCGACGTTTTTCCAGATAGAGTTCCGCTGCACCGCCACCACCAGAAACCGCGATTCGGAATCAGAAACTCCATTCTGGCACCCTGATGGGACAGGGAATTGGAGGAGATCATCGCCATCATCATCACCGACGACTCTCCATCAAACATCCATGTTTCCCCCATCCATGAGTGAGTAATCCCCTGCTGTAGGATATGGGTATGGTAGGGATTGGATGAGATCTATCATGTAATCGAGTATGATAGTTAGGGCATGGTGCCTAGTATCTTTGTTAGTGCTTTTTGACATTGTTGCAATTTGTTATGCTTAATGCTTGTCACTAGGTCCCGAGTGCCATGATCTCATATCTGAACATGTTATTGATTCATGATGATAGTATTGTTTGTGATCTTAAGTGCAAGTTGTTTACACATATTATTATCCGAACCCGAGGCCTCGAAGTGACAGAAATTAGGATAACCGGAGGGGATGGTATGATATGAGGATCACGTGTGTTCACGTAGTGTTAATGCTTTGATTTGGTACTCTATTAAAATTAGTACCTTAATTGCCAGTAGATTCCCTTGAGGCCCCGATGCAACGGGCTAGCAGGAAAAAAGATGTTTTGCAAGTTCTCACTGCGATCACGCATGACTATATACAGAACACATGCCTATGATTATTTAGTACTTGGATGCTTTATCTTATTTATCTACAAATGCCCTAGATCTTGTTATTACATGAATAGTATCGTCCATGCAACGCCCATCTATCCATCCCTATGCCTACCGCGATCAAATCCTCCTGTTTGCTACTATTGTTACTAATGCCTTTGTTTTATTGCTGCTGTTACTTTGCTATTGCTACTACAAAACTGTTGCTACTGATAAATTATTGTGAGCAAGATTATTTCCAGCTGCAGCTGAATTGACAACTCAGTTGTTAAGGCTTATAAGTATTCTTTGGCTCCCTTGTGTCGAATCAATAAATTACGTTATACTACCCTCGAAGGCTACTGCGATCCCATATACTTGTGGGTCATCAAGACTATTTTCTGGCGCCGTTGCCAGGGAGCATAGCTTTATTTGTAAGTTCACTTGGATCTATTATTGTTTGCTGCTATCCTTTTCATCATGGGGAAAATTCGTGATGGAAAATTTCCTATATTACCATCTACTACAAGAAGAGGTATAGTTCTGAATACCTCTATTTCTCTTGATTCACCATCTATTATAAGTAAGCTTGTTACACCACCACCACATACACCTGCTACGCACACTGCTACTACTGTTGAATCTAAAATTGCTTCTAATGCTCATGATGTTACTTCTGCTGTGCTTGATGAGAGTGGTTCATTAGGTCCTTTCCTAGATGCTACAATTGCTAAAACTATATTGGGAAACACCGAAACTCCTAGTGAAGACACTATTACACCTGTTAGCTCGCCTGAGTCTAGAGAGAGTTATGATATTAATGATGGTTACATTGAAATGACTGATGAATTTATTGAAGAATATCGAAACACACCTGGTGCTAGTGCCATTAAGAGTCTTCTTGAGAAATGTAATATTATACTTAAACTGTCTCCTGATGATAAGTTTGCCACATCTCCCATAGACATTAAAGATAAAGATTATGATTTCTCTCTTGATTTATCCTATATAAACATTGTTGAGAAAGAAACTTTTTGTGGGACTGAAAATGAAAGGGCTGTGGCACATATGACTGACCTTTCTAATATGATTGCCTTATTTTTTTGATGATGTTAAGATGCGCACCTACTTTGTTGCCAAAATTTCCCATTTTCACTAAAAGGAGAAGCTAAAGCTTGGTTTAATAATTTACCTCGTGGATCCATTGATAGCCCTAATTGTTTGATTGCTGCTTTCTTTCAGAAATATTTCCCTCCTAGTGCTCGACATGCTGTTTTGCAGAAACTTTTTGATTTTAAATAGGGAGAAGAGGAGAAATTTCCTGAGTCATGGACAAGGTTCTGTGCCTTGATTCATGCACATCCCGGATGTCCATTACCTAAAAATGAGCTTCTTGATATATATTATAATGGACTAACTAATGAATCTAGGACATGCCTGGATAGTTTTGTTGATTGTGTTTTCAGGAAAAGAACTCCTGCAGAAGCTGAAGAATTAATGGCTAAAATAAGCAATAATTATGATGATTGGACTACATCTGAGATAATTACACCTGAGCCTACTACACCTGAACCAACTATGCCTGAAACAACTCCAACACCAACACCCAAGAAGACTGGAGTGATTGAATTAAATGATGAAGTGATGAAAGAGCCATTAGAAATGTCTTAAGGAGAAGGGCATTAAATATGAAGATGTGAAGAATTTACATCCTATAGAAGAATTATGTAAGCCAATCTCCCACTCATCCACTATTGAGGTACACTCTCTCCAACATTTTGATGAAGGTGATATTCCTTATGGTAAACCTCATGATCAATGCTTAGAGGAACTTGATACTTTTATTGTTAAACAAGGTAATTTTAATAAACAAGTTCAAAATCATTTATTGGAAAACTCTAGAGCTATTAATGAGTTGAAAGATATTGTGGAAAGAACTTCTAATGATGTTAAAATGCTTGTTAAACATTTCCAAATGGTTCAAACTCAAATTAATCAACTTGCTAAAGTACAAAAATATATGCTAGTTAATGCTTATGGAGATAAACATGCTTATGAAATTAGAATTAGGAGTGGTGGTACCACTCAGGATCCCTTATATCCGGAGGGACATCCTAAAAGAATTGAACAAGATTTTCAACAAGCTGAAAATATTGGTACTTCTTCTAAGAGAAAGAAAAAGAAACATAAAGTAGTTGTAGAATCTCCTGAACCTGCTATAGATCCTAATAGTATATTTGTCTCTGATGCTGAAATTGAAAGTGGTAATGATAACAATGACGCTCCTGATAAGGAAGAAGTTGAAGAAGAACCTGAAAAGCACACTAAGAACACTAAGTACACTAAGGAAGATTTTATTGCTAATAAACATGGTAGTGAAAGAGAACCTTGGGTGCAAAAACCGATGCCTTTTCCTAAAAGGAAACACAAGTCAAAGGAGGAAGAAAACTACAACAAGTTTTGTGAATGGATGAAACCTTTATTTTTGCAAATCCCTTTGAATGATGCTATTAAGTTGCCTATTTATTCAAAATATATGAAGGATATTGTCTCTAATAAAAGGAAGGATCCTAATGAGGAAATTTCCACTTTGCTAAACTTGGGGATCCAGGTATTCCAACTATTCCTTGCCCTATTAAAAATAATTATGTTAGAACTGCTTTGTGTGATTTGGGAGCTGGAGTTAGTGTTATACCTTTTTCTCTCTACAAGAGACTCCAGCTAGAAAAGTTGATACCAACTGATATATCTTTACAAATGGCTGATAAGTCTACTACTATTCCTGTTGGTATATATGAGGATGTTCCTGTTCAAGTGGCTCATAATTGCTTGGTATTAACTGATTTTATTGTGCTTGAGATGCCTGAAGATGATAATATGTCTATTATTCTTGGGAGACCTTTTCTTAATACTGCAGGTGTTGTCATCAATTATAATCAAGGAAAAGTAACTTTTAATATTAATGACAAAGAGCATACTGTTTATTTCCCCAAGAAGATTGATAAGAGTTATGGCCTAAATTTAATTGAAAATATTGAGGGCATTAAAGTTGGAGAAATATATTTTCCCATACCACAAGAAAATTTTGAAACTATTATGATTGGGACTATTGCTATCAAGATTGAGGTAACATAATCATTTTGTGAAATGCAAAGTTTTGCTTCATATTAAATTGTTTTTTGTAAAAATACTCGATAAACCTTGTTAACAAAGGGATTTTAATGGACAAAACAATGCTTTCACAATGATTATCCTTGCTCACTTTTATTTTTCTCCATTCCAATCTTTGTTTTTTGTCTTGTTCGTCTTAGTTTTGCTAGTTGCTTGCTTTTTAGAGTGTCTTAGGACTTCTGTAATTTTAGTTTTGGTTTCCTTTTGTGTCTTTCAAAAAATCTTTTTCTACGAGAAAATCAATTTTCATAACCTGAAAATTGGCCAAAAATAAAGTTTCCCGAAAAATTCCAGAAAATTCATATTAAATTTTTCCTCGAAAAAAGGGGCAGAGTGGTACCTGGAGTGACCCAGGGGGACCCACCAGGCAGGCACACACCCTGGTGGCACGGCCAGCCCAGGGGCGCGCCTGGCCCAGGTGTGGGCCACCCCTGGCCCTCCACTTAGCCTCCTTCCAGCCACTTCTTTCTATCTCCCGAAAAACATCAGAAAACTTTGCATAGCTCGACTTCCTGCTGTTCTTGCTCCCGATTTTCGATCTTCTTGCTCAGGCAATCTTTGCTGCTGATTTTTGGATGGATTTCTCTCCGGTATGTGCCTCCTCCGCTTGTCCAATTAGATTTTTGATTGGTGGATTGTATCTTGAGTATTTTGTTACTGTAGGTGATAGGTCTTGTGATCTTGCATGCTTGTTCTATGCTTAGAGATTTCATTTTGGTGCATGTTTAACCCCCTAGCAAGTTCATATAGTAGTTCCCCTTCATTTATTAACTTGGAAATCACTTGGTTTGGTGTTTGTCTAAAAGTTTCATAAAAGGGGCCATGGACAACCATACTTTTGGAGAAGTGTTTGAAAGAGATGCACCTAGGAGGGAAAGGCCTTCGAGATCAGCCTCTCAAGCTAGGCCATCATACAATGAGGATCTTATTGCGTCGCGCTTTGGTAATGAGGGAGATGAGGGGGATGCGCACCCTTCTACCTTCCCTTGTTTTGCCTTTTTGCAAGCTACAAGGATCCTCGATGATTTCCTAACTCTTGTTCAAAGGGTTGGTCTAACCTATTATATGCAGGATGAAAGTGAGCAATATGCTTTGCTCACCAAAAATTTTGTGGAGAGTTTCACCTTCACTAACACCCATTTTAGGACAGATGTTTCATTCAAAATCTATGATAGGCCTATCACCATGACATTGAAAAGATTTTGCAGCATTATAGGTATTGGCATGACTGGGATGGTGAAGAAGATTCAAGGTCGACTCGCTGATTTGTTGGAGCTCTACCGTGGGGTAACAAATGATGATGACCGCACAGCCCAGCGCGGGAAGATAAGAAATATTCAACTCCCAGCTCTTAGATATTTTTCTTATTATCTTTCCACTAGCATTCTTGGTAGGGAAAACACTAGCAATATTTCCAACTATCATTTGTCTTTTCTTGCTGCTGCACTTAACAATGAAACCAGGTATAATCTTGGTTCTCTCATTGCTCACAGCCTAGCTGCTAGAGGACCCATCTGTGGGGGTATTATTGATGTACGTGTAGTTGCTGCCTTAGATCTTTCTATCGATCCGAATGATATCGTGCTAGCCTCATAGAGGCTTGATCTAGCTGCCATGAAAGCGCATCACTTCATTACTGCTAGTTCTAGCATTGAGAGTTTAGTTTACAGGATGATGTTTGCTGACAGGGATAAGAGGTAAATTCCTTTGCTACGGTCTACTTTGTTCAGTATTTGTAGGGTGCCTTGGTCACGCTCCAAGGAGGAGATGGACGATCAGCTCCGCGTGCTTGGTTTCCACGGGCACTACCAGGGGGATGCGCCCTCTTATGACTACTCTGCGAACTACACTAGGGCTTCCTCGAGCACGTACCAGGACGAAGGGGTCTCTTCGTCACACTACAAAGGTACTCCGTCTTGGCTAGGCTGGGATTGATCTCCACTTAGTCCAAAAGCCTAATCTTGGGGGAGGTATACTGACATCACAATCATCTACATATCATGTTTCGTCGGTACTTTCTATATCCATGTTTTGCTTTCTTTTTAGTTTTTGTTTCTGCTTTCCAAAACACAAAAAGACCAAAAATATTTTTGTTGTTTCTCTTTGTTTGTTTCATTGTCTTTTAGCTTTGGTTTGCTTTTCCTTCTTTTGTCTTTGGTTTGTCTTAAGAAAAATCCAAAAAGATTTTGCCTTGTTTGCTTTTGCTTTGAGTGCTCGCTTTAAAAAATCGAAAACCCAAAAATATTTGTTATTCTTCTCTAGTTTGTAATGTTTTTTGCAGGGTTCAACAGTTCTCAGTTGAAATGGATCGTATGGGCACCTAGAGGGGGGTGAATAGGTGCTAACCAATTTTTAATACTTTTTCAATTTTAGGCTTGACACAAAGTAAATTCTCTAGATATGCAACTATGAGAATTTCCCTATATGTAACCCTAACTACTAAGCACGTAAAAGAGGAGCGAGGAAACCGTAGTGGGGCATGCGGAGACACAGGGATTTGTTTTACCGCAGTTCCTTCCTTGTTAAGGGAAGTACATCTGCATTGGAGGGGTGGGCGGTTCTAAGACCACCACGCCACAATAGGCCTCACCCTATTCTCCGATGGATCTCGCCACGAGAGGCCTGATCCACCTTCTCCACTATTGGATCACTTCGAGGCGGGAACCGGTGCCTTTTACAACACTATCGGGGCACACACCCACAACCGAATTGGGGGCTCCCGAGATGACAACAAGCTTCCACAAGAACAAGGTTTATCAATATAAACAAAAACTAGGATCTAGATATTTGCAAGAAATACTAGATCGGAGGTTCTCCAAATGAATGGAGAGTAGATGAAGCGCTTGATTGCTGATGATGAAGATCGAGTTCTCCTCCTTCGATTCCCCAAGGGATGGGGCCTTTGGCTGGATCTAGGTGGAGCACTCTTGGATGAAGCTTTCAGATCTGATCTGGTCTTTTTCGAGATGAATCAAGAATTCTGGCAGGAGGGGGAAGGCTGGCTTAAATACCCCCTCCCCAGATCTGGCCGTTGCACAACTTTGGGGGCGGATTATCCGCCCCCTGGGAAAACTCTGCCCAAGGGCGGATTCTCCGTGGGAAAGTCCGCCCCCTCTCTGGGGCTTGCGCCTTGGCGATGAGCAGGGGGCGGATTATCCGACCCCCTGAGGGGCGGATTATCCGGCGGGGCCGGAACATCTAGCCAAAACTCCCCCCCTTCTGGGTCTTGCGCCTGCTTGGTATTGTTCAACACATATTAAATGATCCTTGGTATTGTTATCTAACACACAAAACACTAGGGATTAAGAAATGTTCTTTCAATCTCCCCCTTTTTGGTGTTAGATGACAATACTAGGATTTGCAATGAAACCGGCTAACGCCACCTTAAGATGAAAGGCGCTCCCCCTAGATGTGTGCATATTTAAAATTTGCATTTGAATACAAATACACACACTAGAGGGAGCACAACTTCCATAGCAAAGATAATTGAAACAAAGGTGGGTTGTGAAACAAGGTCATACCACCGGGATGAGAATATAGCCAAAGCATACATAGATAATCCCATGAATCCATATGCCATCAAATATGCTCCATAATTCCAGAATTCCATGAGGTCCATAATAGATAAATCCAGAATTCCATGAATACCAAACACAGTACCAAACATAGTGGAGTACGACATAGTCTTACATAAACAAACACAAATAGCAAATGAATTCACGCTAGAAAAGGCACAGGCAAGCAAATAAAAATGACTAAACTCGAAAAGCTTGTGCCCGACCCTTGCAAATCCACGAGACCTAATAGAACTACTTCTCCCCCTTTGGCATCGAAACGCCAAAAAGGAAGAAGAGCGAAGCTAACGCCCCTGAAGATCACTCATCCTCATCCTCATCGTAGTCATCCCCGTCCCCTTCCTCTTCATCATACTCATCATCATCGTCATCAGCGGGAGGAGTGGGTGCCCTCGGTGGTGGAGTAAAGAGGCAGCTCTCGAGCTCGCCATAGTTGATCCCTGAAGTGTTCCACTGAGCATACGGTTCCGGAGTAGTGAGAGGAGGTGGATGACCAGTGGAGAATAAGCTGCTGTGTGTGATCCCTCTCATGATCCCTGCGGTACGCCTCATATTGGCCCTTGTGAGTGTCAATTCCC
Organism: Avena longiglumis; assembly: GCA_030063025.1. NCBI lineage: Eukaryota > Viridiplantae > Streptophyta > Magnoliopsida > Poales > Poaceae > Avena > Avena longiglumis. The sequence goes on from CP125974.1 coordinate 459,582,739, forward strand.
ATGCAAAGAATGTGCCGCTGGAACCAAGTGAGCTGCTTAACCTCGCAGGCCATTGGGGACACCGCGGGACGACGACCACTAGCCCGAGCATCACGCATGAAGGACTCCGGGGCAGTGGAAGGGTGATGGGTCTTCTGAGCCTTGTTGTAGATTTTCTTGTGTTTGTGAACACCATCCATTGCAGTGCCAAAATCCTCATGGGGTAACATATGCTTGACAAGCATCATAATGAAAGGAGCATAAGGAATAGAAAGCCTGTTGATCATAGCATCCGTCATTTCATGATAGATGTAGTCCATGACATCCAGCTTGTAACCTGTGGCTGATCCAGGGTTGGTGGCACACTCGTGAGCAAACGCGAGGAGAGGAACCAGGTGGCCACGGATCTTGTCATTGTTGCCACCACTAGGAGCGATGCTGTCCCAAAACATGCCAACAAGGGAGGCATACAAGGGAGAGAGTCCATCGAAAGTACCATCAACACCATCAGGAGAAAGGCAGGGAGCCAGCACAGTGTCCTTGGATGGCTTCAATGGAGTAATGATGCGGTGACCAGAGGGAGTGTCACGACCAAGGAAAGCATACCCAAGGACATGTCCAGAAGTGCGAAAGTCCGACTGAAGCATTATAGTCCCGGTCATCCACTTCATAGTGCGGCGCTCATCACCGCAGATCACAAGTGTGGAGAAAAACTGGCGCACCACATAAGAGTCATAGTTGCATTGAATGGTCATGAGGTGGTGAAGCCCCATCTTGTTGGTCACTTCCAATGCCTCAAGGAGCCGTGCCTTGGATTGAGCCTCAGTCAAGTTGATGGGGTGCATAGGATGAATCCGGAGAGTGGCATACACATCATCATGAATAGCGCGAAAATGGGCATTCCAAAACATAGTGTCCTCGGGTGGGCCATCACTGTCAGCT